>OY728163.1:64309265-66987765 GCA_963277665.1 Viscum album | reverse complement strand
TAATTTGAATGGGTTCTAGTAAGGGATTGATACATTTAATTATTGGTTTCTTTAAAACTATACCTTCTTTAGAAATAAATATATTCATTTATTTTATTTTTAAAATAGCAACTTTATTTCATGGGCAATTCATCTCTTCAAATATTATTATTATGTAATATATATTTTTTCAGTGTTACTCAAATTTACATAAAGTTTTGGTCTTCAATTTTATTCTAATTGTGTTTTTGTTTTCAAGAAAATATGAATAAGGGAAAAAATTACATATTCATTTAATTCAAAATCAACATGTATTTATTTTTGAATTAATCATGGAAATGTAATATTATATATATATATATATGTATGTATTTTTTTTGAAGGTGGGTTCTGGTCAAAAGACCAGAACCAGGAATTTTATTCAAAAGAGAAAGTCACAAACGAGTTACAACAGACGGAAAGAGGGCAATTTTCTAGAATCTTTAATGAAAGCAGGAATAAACTCTAGCGGGAGTTCATTCATCCAAGTGATCTCATGAGAGACACCCATGTTGTCAAGCCCATCCGCGACTATATTAGCCTCCCGATAGGTATACATGGCAATAAAATTGAGGTCACTGAGCATAGCGAGGAAATCCATCCATCTGGGGGTGAGAGGCCATGCCAAATGTACATCACCCTTCCAGATGGCTTACACAATGGTAGTGGAGTCGCTCTCGATCCAGATATTCTTCCAGTTGAAGCACCTTGTAAAGGATACATCATGAATGGTAGCAAGCATCTCGGCCTCTAGTGCAGAAGCAATTCCGCAACGTATTAATCATGTATTAATTCGCATATGATTTTATAAATTAAGAATGTCATAATTTTATCATGTGTAAGACATATAAAATTCAATATTATAACCATAAATCAATTATTTTGTTATCATTGCATTTATAAATGAATCTATATAATTATATAAAGTCATGTTGCATAAAAAAGTAAATATATATAAAAGGATGATTGTATATAGTATGGAAATTCTACTTTGATATTTTTTTTGTGCAACACATAATTATCTATTATTATTGATTTATTTTAAGTTGATAGAATTATATGTTCACTATTGTTATTATTTTAACATCTTGCATAAAAGAAATTTAATGAATAAATATTTGAAATTTCGTGTGTGTGGATGTTGATTTAAATTCCATTATATTATGCAAAGCCTTGTATCATTTGATCTAATCATAAAAAATTAGAATATATTATTTTTGGTAATGATTAGTATATATTTCTTCCAAACATGATTATAAATATATTTCAAATATATAATACCAGTGAAAAAAATATATATACAAGGGAATCAATGAAAAAAAATGTTTTATAAAAACTGGTACTCAAAATTTGTAAATATAATATAGAATTGGATAGTTAATCCATCCCTCAAGTGGGATAGCCCACGGTAGGCTTCAAAGTTTTGAGTGGCCTTAGTTGTTTTGTTTTTAAGAGATTACTTAATGTTTCCAAATAAATCACTAGATTAGTTTAAAAACATTTTTGAAGTAAAATTATTTTTCCAAGAATTATATTATTTTTTAAATGTTGTTTTACAAATGTATTAATAATTTAATTTTTTTGAATGTTTTATCAAAGAGAAATTTTAATGGGATTTATGAAAGGCATTAAAAACTCATTACTGGTCAATTTTTTTTCTCATCATATGTTTTTTTGAAATTATTTTTCACATGTATCTTATAAGTTTATTTACATATGTCATCATTTTCAGAGTAAGCATGTAGAAGTGTGGTGGAATTTCATTTTCATTCAACTCTAATAAATCAAGAAATGTATTCTAAGTTCTTTATAACCTAGACCAGTAAAAGTTCCTCAATTATGTATATTTTTGTGTAATTGATTAGTAACCTTTTTTAAAAAGAAAATTTCCCAACATTTTTATGCACTGAGTCCGAAAGAGCAAGATTGTGGTGTTATAATTTGTATCAGAGGCCCAGTCCAGAAAACTCTGGAAAACTAGAACCCTTTAATAGATTGAGTATCCTTCTTAGTTAAAAAATTCATCTTCGTAATTATCTAAAGGAAGGATAACTCAAACATGTATCTTAGGCCTTCCCGATGAATTACATGCTATGATCATGGAAAAATAATGCAATGAGGAATCTCAACCCTAAGAAGCCATTAGACATTCCTATAAATGACTTTACAATTTATCATTCATGCCTGATATACATCGTTTTCATCACAGTTCAGGTATTATCTTTAAAGACATCAGACGGATTCAGCGTCGCTTATATAGACGCTAAGGGACATATCCCAAAAGACCATTTAAGTGATTTTCCATGTTTGAGCAGTTGGAATCAATCCCTGCCTTTTATAGAGTAGTAGAATAAGGAAATATTCATGCAACTTATATGTTTCAATTTTTATACATCTTTTTTAGAAGAAGAATTTATGATGACTTTGAAACTATTAAAGACGAATCCATGAGAATTTCTTATAAGAATAAAATTCAAGAAGATCTTCTCAGATACTATATTGATTATAATTCCTTGAGGACTATCTTATGGTGTTTACATCAATACAATCCCACCTACATAGGTAGTGTTTGGGAAAATTAGTTGGTGGATTTTGAAGCCACCTTGAACATTAATCCGTAGGAAGATAAGGTAACCATGGAAGAAAACTGTAAAGACCATCAGAATATCATGCGAGACTCAGAAAATATAGAAATTATAATTGATAAATTTAAATGAATTGCGAGGGTGCTATTCAATTAAGTGGGGGGGGATGCAACACCCTAGGTTTAAATATAAGTTTTATGTTTTGTTAATGTTACAAATTGAAATAAAATACATAAAATTCTGAATGCAGGGATATAAGTAGTAATCACATTATTTACACAAGGACAAGAATACATCTCTGACATAAAAGAACCAACCCGTTAAACCTACTGCAATCATTAGTTAAACAACTATAATTCCCCTGAGGAACATAATAATGCTGGATGGTTAGTTCACATCTTTTGGATCTTCTATCAGCACAAAGGTTATAACAAGAAAAATAGAGATGAAACTAAGAATAATAGGAACATATAAAACTATTTACGAAAATAGTGGTTTTACCATCGAGGTATTTTTTATTTTTCTGTGTGTTTGAGTGGCCTTAGATATTGGTATTTATAATGATTTTATCTAACCATGATTAAAACTCTATGTTAAATGTTTTAAATTAGAATTGAGAAATGGAATATGATAAACATTAATATATAAGTAAAATAAATAGACAATTTTGATATTATAATCCAATATACAATGATTAAGTATATTTAATAAATTATTCAAAGAGTAAATAATGTTTTAAATATTAAAATAAAATTATTTTGAACATTTTTGTAAATATTACTATTAAATATTTTATTAATATATTAGTATGATAATTATATATATAAATTACTATTCTTTTAATCAATAAAAATAATAATGTATATCATAATATGTGAATATTATCATAAAGAGTAATTGGGTAAACATTTTAAAAAATGAATGAAATGGGAGATGAATCAGGGTTCAGGGGTTTGAGGTCGAAGCGATGAAGCAGGTTAACGTAGCCGGTATTCGTGCGGAGGGAGGTCTATCTCCCATAATCAAAGATGATGGTTTCCCGAAGTAGTGTAGTGAGTGGGAATAGATGAAGACCCAACCTTGTTCATTCAATGGCGTTGGTTTTCGGGGAATCGAGGATCGATAGAAAAAAAACTAGATTTACAATGATATGGGATTCAAGAGAGTTTTGGGGAAAATTGACTTTCAGATTTCAAAGATAAGACTGGTCTATAAATAGGTCAGTTTTATTTAATTTTTATTATCCAAATCTTCCACAAATGTTTTTTTTGTTTTGTCTATTTTCTAGTTCTTCCAATCGACATCAGTCTATGGTTATCCTGAATATTTTTTAACAGTTATGCCAATGATTTGAGTATCATGTTTCTTCATTATCATTAAATTTATATTATTATTATCTATGTGTAATCAATTTGTTGTTGAAATTCAGTTTGATGATTTCAAATTTTTTTATTCATTGAATCTATTCATGGTTCTGTTTTTATTCATTAATTTATGGTATTTTAAAAAGACTACAATTATGATATGAAAATGATATCTGTGCGTTTCTTGATTTTCAATCGACATAAACTTGTTAAAACATCAAGGAAAACATACTAATCCAAATAAGTTCTATGAAATAATGTATAAAAGTAATTTTTTAAGAATAAATACATTATTGTTTTTTATCCAGTTGCAGAAATATATGAATAGAATATTTTATTATTTCTCAACAAGAAATCCATTTGCAGTGCAATTACATTGAATACATTTAAGAGTGACTTCATCTAAATTTACCTTTTGATATTATAAATAGAGAGGGTATTGAAGGTTTCCATTTTAAGGCACTGCATGCCAACTACACCGAGAGGAAATTGTTATTTAATCAAAAAAAACTAAGGTTTTTTCAATTTATTTTTTAAAATTATTAGTTTCTTCCATGTTTACTTATGGGTTTCTTCCAAAAAATCAACATTTTTTCAAAAAATTGTTAAATTGTAGTAAGGTGATTAATACTAAAATTATTTCGGTGTAATTTTGGTTTGATGTTTATTTATTCTTGAGGGAAAACTGTTTATTTGTGTTTTTAAGGGATTTATTAAAGTTAATTTTGAATGTTATTTCTTATTCTTAAAATTATAATTTTATAAGGGATATTTTTATTTAATTTTATCTATTTTCAAATTTATAGTAAGATATATTTAGCTTATTTATTTCAAAATTTTGAATCTTAATTTGAATGGGTTCTAGTAAGTGATTGACACTTTTAATGTCAATTTATACTTGCATAAGAACCTTTTTCATGTTTATTATTCCTTTTATATTACATATTTCCATGTTATTAACATTACATAATCATTTATGTTAATCACTGTGGTTTTGTCGATATTTAGTACTTGGGTCAAAAATGAACTTCCTATAATTAAAATTTTTCCATGTGGTCAAAATTACATTATCTAAAAAATGATATTCATTATTTAGATATCATATATATCATATATATCCAGTATATTTATTTATAATAATAAATTACATTTGGAGATAAGAAATGAAATTTAAAGTTCATGGAGACGGTAAGTCATACATATGAAAAAACGCTACTTTCATTTTGATTTCATATTTAATGGAAGGAAAAAATAATGATACATAGATATATTATAATTCTAGTATAATATCATATATAATTAAATTAATTCCATGCTTTACTTGTTCCACGTATGGCATGAATGAGTCATATCACTTTGAGGGTGTAGTAGTCCGCACTTCGTCAAATTAAATTATCGTAATTACCTATTCTGGAAACTATAATGGTATGCTATAAATGAAAAATACAGAAGCATAGAGACAATATAAATATAATATAGATAACATATTAATAAAGTTCAATCATAATGTCCACCAAGAGAGGTGGTAGAAGGCAATCGAACAATCATCATTTCATGAAGTAGAAGTTCATCGTACAAAGAAATAGTATGCTCGTATCCATTATATGGAGGTGTGTGTATGTGTAGTTTTAATATATCTCATAAAAACAACCTAGTATATTGAGGATACTGGTTTTGTTATGTAAACAATGAATAATAAGAGCATAATAAGGGAATATGTAAAATAAAAGAAGAGAACTTGAGGGAATATGTTTCCTTTAAATCGGGTAACTCCTTTTAGTTTGGACCAAAAGGAATTCTTGAAGTTCATTATGCCTAAGGTAAGGCTTCTAAGAGGAGGAGAGAGATATTTGGAGCTTATTTGGGCAGTGTTTAGATGAACCTGTAGGGATTGAGAGGTGTTAGTAAGGGTTAGAGTTGAGGTCTTTTTATAAGGGGGAGGTGGGGCTCCTTAGGATAGTTTAAAAATATTATTTTATTATATAATTATTTTGGGTTTCTAAAGGTCAAAAACATATTTAATTTGAATATAAGGGTTATATAAGTAGAAATAAAATAATCCTAAAAAAATTGGATAGGTTTTGGATATTTGTTAATCCTTATATTTTTTATTTTACCCTTTGTTAACTTATTTAACTTTTACAATGTCCTCTTATATATTCATACTATATGGTTAATATATTTACTATAACAATCCAAACGACCTAAAAGGAATACTTAATGACATTTTTAATATCATATATATCATTGGGCCTAATATTATATTTTTAGAACTATTATATCATTTATTAAAATATAGATTTATTAAAAACTCTTTTATGTCAATTTTAATACTATTCATATCATGACATTTTAAAAAATCCAAAACAACTTTATTCTTTCAAAAAACATTAATTAATTCAATGATAATAATCCTTCCGGATATATAAATTTACCATAATTACGAGTTAACCATGGTAAATAAAATATTTATGGAAGTAAATATTCATAATGTATAAAAATATAATAAAACTATTTACCCAATTTCGACCACCTGATTCCAAAAATGGAATCCATTTTTCTAAATTCAAATAATTTTTGTGAAAGAAATTAATTTATAATTTATTCTTTTTGTTAAAATAAAAAACGGGTTTTTAAGAAATAATAACTATCAATATATTGACACTTGTTTATGTCCAATTTCAAAGTGAAACTACTTCTAATGACACAAATTGGATTAATTAGTAAAACTATAATCTAATTATACATTAAAACCAATTAAAATAAAAATTTATCTATATAAATTATTTAGATTAAATTACCATTTTGAATTAAAATGCAGTATTTGTCACTATTCATTAAAAAAATGAACATTATCAGGCAAATACCAAAATTTCATCCAATTTAAATTTTGTTGTCCCAATTATAAGGAATAATATTATTTTTTCAAATATAACATATATGAGTGACAACAACTATATTTAAAAATGGTTCTCCATCAAAAGGCGGTAAATCAACCTTTTAAGCAATATTAGAGTATTTATGCTTAAAATTGGATTCAATCACATTATAAGCCTCTAAATTTTATTGGATAAAGGTAAAGTAATTTACAAACATGTATAATCATATTTTTGTTAGTTATTCTCATTCTCTCCTATATAATATCTATGCGTTAACTACCATTTAAAATAATAATAATATTTTATTATTTTTCAGTATAACTCAACATTGTGTGCAACATAATATTTCAAAGAAACCCATTGTTGTGTATCAGGTATGAAATTCAACAGTCATCCCCTTTAAATTAAAATAAATATGTAATTCAAAAATATTAAGAAATATGAGAATGTCTTACTCTTCATTTACCTTGTATGTTACATATTTAATATATTATCTAGAAATTTAATTAAAATCATTCAAAAATATTGATATATTGAATTTTTTAAGAAAACAAACATATTGGGAGTATAAAACCAGTTTATCAAAAATTAATTCTATTTTTTGTATAAATTATTTTATTTTAATTTCTACCCAAATGATAATAAATAAATTAATTTTTTACAAGTGTAAAAAATACTTTTCCAAATTTTTAATACTCAATATAAATATTTTTGTAAAAAAATATTGGGCATAAATAGGGTTCATAAAAAATTAATTCAAAATAGTTCATTTGGTTCAATGAAATTTCAAAATTAAAAGATAAATTGTTTTCAATAAATATATTTCCTTTAAAAACTATATAAAGTTATTCATTTTATAATGTATGGGAATTATTCACATAATTTTAGGGTTTCATAATTCATAATCTATGAAGAACATTTATTTATTACAGATAAATATATTCTAATATAATTTGGGTGTATATTAAACACACTTATAAAAATTTCTATCTCAAAAGTTTATAACTCTGATACAAAAAAAGAGATACATCTGCCTCTTAAGATCCTCAAGTTCACACATTACATCATTAAATTTCTTATTCCTCTAGAGAATCTGAAACGGGTGAGCAGTCCTATTATATATAAATTTATATATATAAACTAATATTTATAATTTTTTCTCCACATAAAAAATATCATGATCCAATGGTCTGATATTTGAGTTTAGTACATGGGAATGATCGTGTGTTTACTTTTCATAAGAGACATACGGAACACACCATGAACTTGGGAGAGGAATAAAAGAAGTGGAATGTTATAATATACCATTCTAATGTGATCATGAATATTAGATGGATAAATATATCTAGGTCATAAAATACAATTTTATCAGAATTTCATAACATTTATCCAAGGATAAATTTTATGGAATACTTTATCACCAACTTTAAACCTGATATCTCATTAAATTGTTCAACATATATTTTTTTCAACTCTGAGATGACCTAATGTGTTGTTAAATGGATATAAAATTATCTATTGATTCTTTATTTAACTCAGGTCACAATATCTTTCATTCCCCAACTTCATCCCAGCATCTTGGTTTTCTTCACTTTTATCCATAAAGGGCTTCATAAAGATCCATCTGAATGATTGAGTGAATGCTATTCTAGTGGGAAAATTCAATCAGAGGAATATATTTATCTCATCCTCATTTAATATAAATAGGGAAATATCTCATCATACCTTCTTGGGTTTGTATGGTCCTCTCAGAAAAACCATTTTTATTAGGATGGTATGTATTTGTAAATCGTAACTCAGTATTCAAATCATTCTGAAGACTTATATAGAACATTGATTTAAACCTCAAATGTTGATAAAATTTGATTGAGATTGGCACCCCAAGAAACTATACCACTTCATTAATGTATAACATGGTGATATGATTAAAATGAAATTTTATTTTAGAGAAATTAATTATACCGACATTGTAAGATGATCAACTATAATGAAAATAGAATTATGCCCATTAGATTTTTTGGGGAGTCCCATGATGAAATCTATGAGGATGTTTTCCCATTTCAAACTAGGTATTGGTAATTGTTTTGATGTTACCCTAAAAATATATATCTCAACCATTATATTTTGTAATATTATCAACATAAATACATACTCCATAATATCTCTATTCATGTTATCCCACCATAAATGATCTTTATGATCTCTGAACATTTTTTTACATTCAAGATAAATTGATGATGATTTATGAAGATATTAATATTTTAGGTTCGTATTCCATTATGGAATTAATGAGACACATAATTTATTCCTAAACATTATCATTCCTTTATAATCATTTATAAACTTAGGAAAATTCATTACCTTATTTTGTAACTCTAAATTTTTTTTCTGTGCCTCTATAATTTTCACACGAATATATGATTGAATATTAATCCAAGAGAGATATTATTTATCCCCTATATCACGATTTCTAAAAACATCCATTGTAAATCGATAAGAATTTGATCTCTTTTAATCCTTATCTTTGAGAAGTTGGAATGGTCCTTCAGACTCAGTGCTTCAGCCACCTAATATTCTTTTTTGGGGTGGTAAATTATTATATGGTAATAATCCTTAAGCATTGACAACAAAATTTATTATAAAATATTTTAATCTTTCTATGGGAATATATACTTCAAGATTTTATAATTGGTATATATGTCACCCATTTCACCATAATTACATTCCTCTATATCTGAAGGGAAAAACTTACTACTTCCAATTAAAAATCATTAGTTGAGTAATTTTTATCATGAACCCTAAATAGTAATGTTGAATTAGCCTATACTATTTTATTTAAATCATTACACAACCTATTGTATTAATTAATCGATCACTGTAGATCAAAAAACCTCTTGTAATACAATGTAGTATGATTAAAATTTTACTCGGCACACTTATCTTTGGTTTCTTAAATCATTCTTCATAGAATACTTTTCAAAGAAACATGGATAGATTCCAGATAATCTTATTTATTATATTTTATAACCACGAAAACATACCCAAAAAGAATTAGTTGTGTCCAAAAAATCCAATCAAACAATGTATTTCGATCATTGGGGATGGTCTAGGCTATTATTGAATAACTATTATTATAATGTACCCATCAATATCACTCTATTTTAACTAAATAATCCATGAATGATACTTTTTGTGGCTTGGATTTTTATTTTTTATTTTTTTCATAAAATATATCCTTCTTCAAGGTAATCTACACAATCCTTAAATAATATTCATTATCTTTCATACTCTTGGAACCTATATGAAAATCATCTATAAACACTACAAAAATCTTATAAAGCTAATATATGAGGTCTAAATTCATTTAATCCATGACAACAGAATCAGAATTAGTATAAATAAATGTAATAACTATAAATTCATATTGTCCACACCTCATAAAGAAGGATATCTTATATATAACCTTTTTTTAACCTCAAATGATTATATTGAGATATAAAGTTAATATTTGAACCTTATTGATATACTCACATTTGATCAAACCAATCATCAATATAGAGTAGATGATACTTTTTCTTGATAGTAATATAGTTATGTTCATGATAATCAATGAAAATATACATTTAACCATCATTATTCTTATTAGAAAGATAATGTCCACTCCATGGTGATTCACTTGGCCAAGTGAATACCTTTTCAAGGTTATCCTATAATTTCTTCTTCAATTACTATAACTCAACGAGGTCCTTTCTATAAGGATTCATTGAAATATGAATAAAACTTGGCATGTGTTCTACTAAAAACCCAACATGACGATTAATGTGATTACTATGAAACTTTTCTGGAAGTACTTTATCATACTACCATATAATAGGCATATCCTGAACGTTGAGTTTCTACCAAAATAAATGAAACATATAACCATTATGTATTAGTAATAAGCCCCATAAAATGGAATTATTTTAGATTTAAAAGTTTATATTCATCCTCTTGCTGATAGAAAAGCACTATTTCATTTGAAATATGAAATATAAATTCTCATCCATGAATATTAATATTGGATCTATAAAATTAAATTCAATCCATGCATAAATTCAAATCAAATATAGAGGGTGAATCATAAGATTTTAAACAAGAACTTCCTATAAAATTATATAAAAGGGAAGTTAAATAATTGAGATGAAAATATAGCATTATTAAAAGTTTTTATATATAACTAAACATTTATTTATTGAGGTAGTGATTTAATATACATATAAAATTCTTTAGATATAAATGAGTGTGTAGAACGATAATTAAATAAGTTATTTTAAATTATATAGTGGGTGACAAGTGCACCTCTTATCACTTAATTCTTGTGACCCACTTATATAGTTGTGATAACATGAACTTTCAATTTATCACTTATCTTAAGAGGTTATTTATGTCTATTATCATCATTAACCATCTAATTCAAACACAATTTAGAATATTTCCCATAAAAATTTCATTTATAACATTAGAGTGTTGGTGGTTCATTCTATTGAGACATTGACACATTTATTTCATTTTCATGGATCTTTATATCTCTTTAAAATTCACTTGCTCAATGAAAATTTTTTCCACACTTAAAAAATTATTATTTGTCTTAATAAATTTTAGCTCATGTTTCTTGACATTTTTCTCTTAATGAATTTTTTTTTCTTCCTTTGGTTTTATTATAATAATTTCATCCAAAAACAATCTTCCTTTTCTTTTTAAAACCATAGGAATATTTGGAATAACTACACTTCATATTTACCGTAAGTGACTACAAAACAATATCTTCGAATTTTCCAAAATCCTTTATGGATATTCAATTTGAGAGACTCTTTTCATCTAATAATGAATCAATAAATTGTTCTTTTAGGTATGATGATAAAAATAGATCTTTACCTCAATTGTGTTCTATATTTTTCCTCATGGGTGCAAATATATTTATCATACATCTTCTTAAGATCAAAAAATTACTCTAAAATATTTATATGAAGAGTTTAAGGAAAGTACATTCTAAAAAATTCCATCTTAAACTCATATCATTCCATTGAGTACATTCCTTCCTATAATAAAACATTCTTAATAGGATTCAACTATAGATATACTTCACATTCCAAATTATAAAATTCCATGAAATTTTATTATTCTCTGTGAATTAGAGAATAGAAATAATATTTTCATGGTAACTAATCCATTACTCAACCACTAATTGATTAGATGAAAAAATAAATAAAGGTTGATGTTTCCTCCTGAAATACTCAATCATTAATTCATCCCCCAATTTTTGTTTCAGAATCATCATGATTAAAGGTTTAAATGAGTTTCATGGGAATATCTATATTATTTTTCATTCTACCTAAAATTCCATTTGGTTTCTCAAGAGGAAAATCATTTCATTGTCCACCACATTTTTTGTAAGAATGTGTCTTTTATGTTCCACACATTGACTAACAAAAATATTATAGTGTAAGAATCGAGATACAATAATCATAATGAAAAAGCCTATATTCATTAAAATTATTCATGATATATCCTATATTATAAAAACATATTATTTACCAAGTACACTTTATGTATCATTAAATATAACTATTAGTTCCTCTTAGGTTATCTTATATTCTACCCATTTATTATTCATAGCCTAATCTCCAAAATAAGTAAACCTTGTTATGATACAAATAGTGGAATATTTGGTATTATATAGATAAATATTGCATCCAATTTGATGAATATTCAATATATTTTAAAATAATAATCTCCTTAGAACCATAAAGGTTTAGTGTATTTGAATGCTATATAACTAATCAAATGATTTCCAGAAATATATTCAAAATCGCATGATGGTATTATCTCTCATGTAAAAATTTTTTGAAATGTATTACCTAATACATTTCTTCAGCACATAGGGAAAATGTAGACATAAGAAAGGGTGATATCAATACCCAAACGGGTAAACAAGAGATGTAATAACCTAGACTTTTTAAATTATATTTTATTTTCCAATTTTTTTTGTTATTTTATTTTACACAACAAAATCATAGATCTTTAATAATGAAGTGGTATTTTCATAATATAAAGGGAAATGTGACCATCAGGATTCAATCATTAAATGACCATTGGAAAATTATAACCATTGTAAAATATGACCATTGGTTAATATGGACAGTTATACTTCTGATAATAATTTTAATGTTATAATTATTTTTTATAAGTAAACATTTACAAAGGATAATTGATATTGAATGATTTTTCGATCGCCTAAACCAGTATATTCATTCCATTTGATGACCGTTTATTAGAATATGTGAGGTAGGTATCATAAGGTGGTTTTTATGTTTTCCAATCCCAGGATAAGTATCAACATATGATGCTTGAATAAAATATCCCATAGTAGAATTTCATGTTAGTGTATATTACCACATTATCGATGTTGGCCAAGGAACCCCATGAAACGACCACCATTACACACTTTACTCTTAGGAAATATGTGGGTGAAATAAAGGATTAATTCTCAAGGCCTTATTTACTTAATGTTTAATTCCATTGTATAAATAAAATTTTTATTCCATATTTTTCTTTTTATGAATAATTTTTCATAATAAAACTATGTCTAATTTAGATAGAATTTAAAAATTTGACTTTTGACACCCAAATTAAACTTTTTATAAAGAAAAAAAATTTCTATAATAAACTATGTTAATATGAGTAATGTATTTTTAATGAAATTTAATTATAAAAACTATTTTATTTATGTATAAATAATAAAATAAATTTAAAATTGTTAAGTGCCACAATTTTCACTTTACATTTTCAACCCACTATTAATTTTAATAAATAATGATTTTTATACTGAACAAAAACTTAATATATTTAGATAATTATATTTCTAAAATAAAAAACATTTTCTAAGTAATAATTAAAAAATTAGGTTAGGGTAAGCTAATGAGAATTTTTAGAAATATGTTTTTTTTTCACAAATAGGAAAACCAATTTTCGATGTTTTTAAAATATTTAATGACTTAAAAATTATTTTATAATGTATTAATAATATATTAAGCAACATACAGAGCATAAAATGTGTTATTTTAGTGATATCATGTATTTTATTAAATTTTAATGAGATTCCAAACTAATAATTGACTTTCCAAATTCAAACAATTGAAACTTTTTCATTAAAAATGTTATTTTGTGGAAACATTAATTTTCCATTCCAAAATTAGTAATATAAAAATTAGATAGATTAGAGTCAATTAAAATAAAATAAGTACAGAATATCTAATACAATGGCCAAATATCATGGTAAATACCATGATTTTTCATTTTCCACAACCTAGATTTGGAAGGCCTATATTTGGAAATTAAAACAATAAATATTCCACCTTTTCGGCAAATAATCACCCATTTATCCATTTCTATTATCTCACAGTCCATAATGTATGAATCAGAGATATTTTTACCTCCCAAGGATTCCTCCAAATGTGTTCTCAAGACTCCATGGTCCAAATCCTCATGTTTTAGGAGTTACTTTTCAAGGTAATGGAATTATCATTCCATTCTCTTCAATTCAAGAACCATTTTTATAAATGTATTATAACTATTATAATTACGATATGTTTTTATAATTTTAATATTAACCTTACTAGAAATTATTTTATATAAATGGGATACCCTTTTCATAACTCATTTTACACTTTTTCATAATAAAAAAATTATATATGTTATGTTGTTGTATTTTCTTCTTAATATTTCCCTATTTTCTTCAATAGTTACCCTTTTATTTTAAATTTTTGAAGAACCAATAAAATTTATTTTCAAAGGGTATTGCATATATTTAAAAATTAATTTTTTTATTCTCATAAAAACATTCTTGAAACTCCCATTCCATTAATATGGTGTAAAAATTACAATACAATCATGTTTTAAGTCTTCATGGAAACACCCTCGTTTTAATTTGAAATGAATTTATTTTATTCTCTAGTAGTAACTTATGAACGGTTTTATTATAATATATTTGGATAAAATGAAATTAATTAATATTAAGGGTGAATATTGATAGAACCCAATTACATTGGGTAATGAATTTAATCTCTATAGATGACAAGTTATAAGATTCCTTGGTGAATAACCATGGTAATGTTTAGGACACCTTGGTAATTAAACTTTATGATATTCTTATGAAAGTATAAATTAAATTTTTTATAAAAATTTAAATGTAATTATTCATGATATTTATATTATTATATTCCTCATTATCTATTTCTCATTCCATAATTATATTAGTCATGTTCTTATTAATATTACCCTAGATCAGACGTAACCCATTTCCATTGATTATTCCCACATAGCCTTATGCTGACCATTTACATTGATGAATGTCCACAGGTTATGATATGTTATAAATTTACGTAGTATTAACCAATGAATAATATTTCTATTTTTATTATAATAATGTAATCATTTTTCATGTATTATATACCATATATCCAAGAAAATAAACATTATAAGATCCTCTATTTCTACAACGTAATGAAAAGTTAGGTACTAAAAATTTGGGATTCCATTGTTGGTTTTAAAGGAATGATTAGTTATTTGTGGAAATTTGGATTTTATAACATTAGGAAGAACCCTAGAGAAAAGTTAAAACTTTGGAAAAATTATGGGAATATTGGTTACATATTAAGTAAGTGGTTTCAAAGAAAATAAATGCTTGTCAGGATATGAAATGGTAGTTCTGGCTATAGAATAAATGTATCTATGGGTTAAACTTGAAAACAATTCTTGGATAGAGACCTGAATGGGAACTAGTTCATGAAAATGGGTCATGTCACACTCCTAGTTTGACACTCCTAGGGGATAAATTTAGTTAATCATAAGCTTTTGATGAACAATTATTAAGAATTTACTGAAAATGTAATTGTTGTTAAAGAATAACTTATTTAATTATGATTTTTTAAGAAATTTGTTTTTCAATAATTATAATATTGATAAAAGAAACATTCTTCTAACTATGGTTTTTTGATTTTGGAAAATATTGGGAAATAGAATGAACCATGTAAACAATGAGCGCATTAAAACATGAACTGACGACCATATGATGGAATCTGGAATGGAAAACATTACGATAATGATTAATAAACTAAATAGAGTAATAAAAAATAACTTAAATCAAGATGATAGACATTATTCACTGCAAAGGGAACAAATTTTGGTTAATTAATTTATGCATCAATGATAAACATCTTTTAGTGGATCTACAAACCCATTGAATTCTACAAAATGGATAATCTATATTGAAGAGATATTTTCTGTTATTCATTTTTTAGAACAAGATACAGTCAACCTGGATTTGTAATGCTCAGAGGGATATTCTTCTCACTAGTGTAAAATAATTAAAAACATTGATATAACATGTGATATTATTTCTATGTTGTGAGATTACTTTAGGTGAACCTTTTTTCAATAAATATTTTTCCCAAATCTGTGAAAAAAATAAAGAAGGAATTACTAAAGCTGAATCAGATGTAAAATGAATATATGGGATGATATAAGATTAACATTAAAAAACATTCTAAATACACCTATATATTTTTTATAAATCCTGATGGAATATTTGATATATTTTTCAAGGGAATAAGACCCTATAGAGATAGAAATATTTCCAATCGAGACTATGAAATCAATAAAAAGATACTGAGGAGTTCTATGAAGGTTGAATTGGAGTTCATATATAAGTAGTGGTTACACAAATAAAATGAAAATAAAATATATTTAGAGAAACAATTAGGGAATAAATTTGATCATGTAAGAGGAGGAAATAAAGTGAAACTTCATACATGAAAAAAAGTTTGATGAACAATTTGGGGAACTATGTTCTCAGGAGTGGAAAATGTTACATGTGTGTAGGAGATGACTATATAGATCAAAAATACTATAATAAGGTGAACCCTTAACTTCTCAATAATAAAAAAGGGAATATGGTTCAGGCCCATATTGAAGTCCAATGCTATATGTGTAGAAAACATGGGCCCTTTTTCAAATCCAAATTCAAATTATAAGGCAATTGAGTTGAATCGCAATTAAACTCATCGTATTCAATGGGAGTGAGGTCAATAATTCAATATCACAATACCTGAAGTAGATGATTCAAATTATGTGGTGTTGTTACACTCGTTGTTCTCTAAAAGATAGAAAGTAATTTTTTTATTCTAGTTCTATGAATTCCTTTATTTCTTCCATGTTTTCAAAGAATATAGAATATTTAACTAAACTTATAGATGTAGATTTATTAGTCATGACTCCTATAGGGATTTTCTACAAATCAATAGTACATAGAATCTATAGTATTGACATTGGAGAGCATAATATTGTCTTAAATCTTGTAGTAATTCCTATATTGGAATTCAAAATTATGATACGTATGGATTAGATCTCAAAGTATAATGTTAATATCAACAATAGAAGTAGGGAAATATCATTAGTATTGAATGTAAAACCTATATTTATTTTCAATGGAGAGATATCACGGCTATAGATTTGTCAAAAAGAACCTCCCCTAGAATTTTTTTGGAGATTATCAATGAAGAGGAAGAAGGATGTTGAAGTATAAGAATGGAAAATGTCCACATTGTTTGGTAATATATTGAGGTATTTTCTAAGGATTTACCTTTAACACCCTTAGAATGAGAGGTAGATTTCTCCATTTAACTTATACCAAGATCCAAGATGATTTTAAATCCTCATATAGAATTGAAAATGTTGAGCAAGAGGAATTAAGGCAACAACATCAATATATTTTTGAGAATGGGTTTGTCTGATCAAGCGTGTCTCCTTGGGGAGAACAAGGTCTATTTGAAAAGAATAAGTATGGATCAATGGGACCATGAATTGATTATATAGAACATAATGGGTCAATGTAATGAACAAGATCCCTCTCCCAATGATTTATTATTTAATAGACCATCTTCATGGGGCACAATTCTTCTCCATGATTGATATTTAATCTTTTTTATTAGAAATTGAGGGTGAATAAAGCAAATATTCCAATGAAATCCTTATGATCAAGATAGGGTAATTATGAGTTTTTTTATTCCATTTAACTAAAATAATGATCTTATAATATTTATGGATTTTATTAATAGAGTATTTAAGTAATAATGTGATAAAATTGTGGTAGTTTTTATGTACATATTCCTATATTCGTGAGGAACATGAGGATCATATAATGTTTATATTGAAAAATATAATAAAGGAGATGCCATTTAGATGGTTCTTCAAATGTGAATTTTTGTTAAAACAAGTGTATTTCTTATGTAACATTATAAACAATGAAAGAATCATAGTTGAAAGTACCAAGACAATGGTTTTGGAGTAATGGCATTAACATATGATAGAAACTAAGATTCATAATTTCTATGGTTTACCAGGACATTATAGGAGTTTTTGGAAAAAATATAGACTTTTTAATCTTCTAACC
Organism: Viscum album; assembly: GCA_963277665.1. Taxonomy (NCBI): domain Eukaryota; kingdom Viridiplantae; phylum Streptophyta; class Magnoliopsida; order Santalales; family Viscaceae; genus Viscum; species Viscum album. The sequence continues at coordinate 66,969,431 of OY728163.1, read as the reverse complement.
AAGTTAACCTGAATGAGGGATGAATTCATACAGAAAAATGAGTAAAAATTGTTTCTAATAGAAAATAAAGAGATTGGATAATGCACCTATGTTAACTCTACCCTATATTGGAGGAGTATTCTTTATTTTTAGTGATGAATCTTTGAAAGGGATTCGGTGACCCCTCATGCAATATGACAAGGTCACTGTTTATGCATCCTGATAGTTGAAAGATCATGAGGTGAATTATCCTAAGAATTACATAGATTTAGGTGTATTTTTTTCTATGAAGATATAGAGGCACCATGTTTATGATGAAAAATGATATATATATATATATATTTATATATTTATATAGACCACAAAAGTTTGAACAATATTTTCACAAAATATTAATTTGAACATGATACGGAGGAGATAGTTTAAACTTCTTAAAGACTATGACTGATCAATTCATTATCATCCCAAAAGATAATACAATGTCTCTAATGAATTTAGTAGGAAAGAACCTATTGCTTAGGTAGTGGTGAGGATTGAAGGAGATCCTTTGATTGACGACCAAGTAAAACTAGACATCGAAAGTTTATGGTAAGGGACATCATCCACCTAATCCCACATGATTTCTCAATAATAATTACTTGAGAAGATCATGAAATATCAAAGAGAATATCCACTATTACTAAATAAGATAGAGTGTGTAAGGAAGGGGGTGTTTTCTGAGTTCAATATTAATCAAGATGGTGTATATAAATTTTTCATAAGACTAAGTGATCCATATATTCTGAAAATAATGAAGGAGATGATGGATGAAGCTCATAGATATATTTTCTCTATATTTACTGGAAGTAGTAAAATTTATAGGTACCTTCATGATCATTATTGGGCAGATAACATTATAAGGGATTTGTTGACTAGAATGAAAGGTGATCACTATGTCAGTAGGTAATGGTGGATAGACAAATTCCTAAATGGGTATTGCAACGACTACCCATACAAACATGGACATTAGATAATATCACAATAGAATTTCTCATTGTTCTCCGTATAACATCCAAAGGAAACAATGTGATACGTGTAACAGTGGATCAAATCACCAAGACCATCCATTTCATTACTATTCAAGAAGATTTCTCTCTTGAAATTGTTTACAAGATTTACATAAAAGTAGAGGTGAGGTATATTGGAGTGACACTTTCTATCATTTCTAATAATGATCCATGGATCACATCAAAATTTAGGACAAGTCTTCCACCTAATCTAAGTACCAACAGGATTTTAGTATAACCTATAATCCCCAAACTGATGGCCAATTTAAAAATACTATTAAAACATTCATGGACATGAAAAGAACATGATCAGTGGGATTCGATGGTGGATTGGATAAATATCTCTCATTATTTGAGTTATCATACAAAAATAGCTTCCATTAATGTTTTCTGATGGAAACTTATAAAGATATATATGGGAATTTGTTTACAAGTACTACATGTTGGGATGATGTTATTGAGATAATGTTTCTTGGGACTAATCTTGTGTAAGAGATGATAGAAAAAGTTCATTCCATCCAACAACACATAAGGGCTTCTCAAAGTCGGTAAAGATCTATGCTGACAACCATTAAAGGGAAATATAATTTTTTGTTGGTGAAAAAGTTTACCTTATAATATCACCTTGGAATAGAGTCATACAGGATGGTAAGAAAGTGAAGCTTAGACATAAGTACATTGGCCCCTATGAAATCCTTGATCATATAAGAGCCGGGTCCCATCAGCTAGAACCCCCAACAAATATATCTCATTTCCATGATGCATTCCACAAATATATCTTGAGTAAATAAATACTTAATGATTTAAATGTATTAAATCCATAGGTGGTATAACTATAACACGAACTCTCTTATAAGGAGTAGCCGGTGGAGATATTTGGCTGTTAAGATAAGGTTTATCACAACAAGAATACTCACCCCATTAGATTATTATAGAGGAACTTTAATCATAAAAATGATGTGGGAAACATAAGAGATAAGGAGGAAGAAATACAAACACCTTTCCTTAATATATGGAATGAGTTTAAATTTCAGGGAAGAAATTCGGGGGGAGAATTTAATGACCCCATATTTTTAAATAATATTTGTTTCCAAAAAATTTCTATTATATTATATTATACAACAAACCCATCCCGTAATTAATGATGTGGTATTTATATAATATAAAGGTAAATGTGATCTTTGATATTTGATTGTTATATGACCATTGGTAAATTTTGACTTTTTGTTAATGTAACTATTTGTAACATTACTATTGATAAAAATTTTAACTTTATAATTAGTATTTATATACAAAAATTGACAAAGGATAATTGATATAAAAATAAGAGTTGATCGGATCATCTAGTAGAGTAATTATTTTTGAATCCCATCTGTCAGAACATGGGAGGGAGGTATCCTCACTAGGGTTCTCCCTTGACCAATTCCATGTCAAGATTCAGTAAGTGATACTTTAATGAAATTGTCTATCGTATAAGTTTATGTTATTTTAGATTACCACTTGATCTATGCTATCCAAGACACCCCATAAAACAACCACCTTTGAACACCTTAATCTTAGTAAATATGCAGGTGTAATAAGCGGTTACATTTTTAATCCATAGAGAATAAAAGTGAAAGTATATTTTAAAAACAATTCCATATTTTATGGTTTTAGAATAGTTTTTCTTAATATAAATAGGTTTAATTTAGATGGAATATGATAAATTGACTTTTAGACACAAATTGTAAATTTCAGAAAATATATAATTTTTTATAATAAACTATGGTATTCAAAATGATATAATTTCAATGAAATAGTATGATAAATTTTTTTTGTAAATATAAATTATAAAATTATTTTGACGGTTTAAAGAGACATAAATTTTATTATGCATTTTCGAACTGTAATTGTTTTTAATAAAAATGGATGTTTATTTTTGGAAATTTAAATTATCATATTTATATAATTATTATTATAAATTATTCATCATTTTTTGGAATCATCATGTTGAAATTATTTTAGGGTTAATTAACGATAATCTTATAAAAGATTTTTTTGTGAATAGTAAAAATACAGTTTTAGGTTTTAAGTGTGTTTAATGATTTAATAATTATGTAATAATGATGTAATAATTAATTTAAAACATAAATGTGATAAAATTTATTATATTTTAATATCATTTATTTCAAAACATTTTTATCAGTTTCCAAACTAATATTTTTCTGTCCAAAGTTTAAAATGGAAACTAAACCTGAAAAAATTTATTTTTGTGGAAACATTAATTTTCCATGCCAAAATAAGTAATATAAAATTATGATCATATTTTTTATTAAAATAACATAAATGTTTTCCTAAATGTCAAAAACCATGTGCAAACCTATTGTTTTTCATTTTCCACATCCTATATTTCTAAAACTTATATTAAGAAATTCATAAAAAAAATCCTCCATTTTTTCAAAAAATACCCACCCATTTCACCATTTATATTCCCTAAAACTATATCCTCCATGAATCTATGGGTTTTTTAAACTAGGGAGTCCTTTATAGGTTTCCTCAAGCACTAAAAGTCACAATGCTCACGTTTTAAGAGGTGCTTTTCAAGGCAAGTGCATTCTCATTCCTTTCTCTTCAATTCAGGAACCATTTTTTTGATAGTATTGTCTTATTTTTATGAATAATGTATTTTGTTATCCTTTTCACCCTAAAATTTATGAAAAATTATATTTTATAAATATGATACCCTTTTCCACACTAATTTTGTCTATTTTCAAAACCATTTTTTCTACCTGTTATTCTCCCGAGTGTACTTCTAAAAATTTCCCTCTTCTCTTAAAGAATTTATCTTTTATTTATTTATTTTTGAATAAAAAAATGTATTTTAAATATAATAGTGGTTTCCTATATATAAAAATTAATTATTATATTTAGGTATTAGCATGAATGGAATCCAAATGCGTTTTTTATGGTATGAAAATGAAAAACATATCATGTTTTAATCATAATAAAAAACAACATTATTTTTTTAAGAAACCTGTTAATTTTATTATCAACATGTTATTTATGATATTTTTTATTATTATCTATATATATCAAATTAAATAAATGCTTATTAATGGTCAACTATAATATTTCTATAATAAATTGGCAAAATAATTTAACCAGTATAAATTACATGTTATACAACACCTTGGTGAATAACATTGGTAATTTTTACAAAACCTTGGTTATTAACCATGGTGATATGCTTTAGAATGTATAAATTAAATTTTTATCCATATTTAAAATTATTTATTCATTTTATTTTTATTATGATTTTTATCATGTTATCTTTTTCATTAAATAATTATATTCTTCATGTTTTTATCCATAAAGCTTAAAATCACATGTAAAATATCTATTGCTAATTCCATTAATGGGGATTATGGTCACCCATTCATTTGATAAATTTCCCCAGGTTATGATATATATTAAATTTACGTAGAATGAACCAATTAAAAATATTTTCATTTGTATTAGAAGAATATATTGTGTTTTCAAGTATTATATACCTTATTTTCAAGAAACTAAACATTAACAGATCCTATGTCTGTACAATATAATGAATATTTATGTAATAAAAAGGCAAGATTACATAATGGATATATCAATCAATGATAAAATTACAGAATAAAAAAATAAATAGGTAATGATTTTATGATAATATGATATAAATTTCTTACTTAATCGATGGTAGATCATAAATCATTAGTCATGGAATAATTCTTAAGCATCTCAAAAGACATGAGTCACAAGGGTGAAAAATCTTCATTAATAAATTAAATTTCCATGATAGAATATAGTAATAATAATTTTATGACATATGAATTTTAGAAAAATTATAAAAATATAAAATCATTTCATTATTGAAAGCTCAATTCCATATCCATCATCTCTTAGTGGAAAAAGTCCAATAATGGATTGGGTTCACTCCCATACATTTTTCATTCTAGGAATGGGTTCATTCACCATAAAATTTAATATTATATTTTGAGATATTAATTATTACCCAATAAAGTGGATGGTTATATAATTATATGACCATAATTAACATAATAAAAACAATATATATGTGTTCCACATGATAATTGAAACATGAACGATTCCATTATATAATAACCCAAGGAAAAGAAATGGGTTTCATAAATATTTAATCACAACATAATCATAATTCAACAAGTAAAATAACATGGATGGTATCACTTGTTCATATCCCTATTGAGGCTTAAGAAACATCAATGGTTATTTTCTTAGATGAAAAATACATTCATTTTTCTCAAACCCGTCTTTGAAAAAAATGTGTAAATATTCATTTTTATGATAACATTCCAAATTAAAATTCCCATAATATGGATAATATTATGTTCTTTGAAAAATAACCATTAGAAAATATAAATTTATATTTAAATAAGATAACTTACTTGATAATGGGAAAATATGTTCATAAAGTAAATGGGAAAACAAATATTCAAATCCCGGTTTTTGTAAAAATTCATAAAAAATATATTTGGAAACAATTTAAAAAAACATTTTAACCCATTGAATATAAATATAAATATGGTTTTAGATGAATTTTAATAATCACTAGACTATAAATAAATACTCTTTTGAAATCATTTCCAAAAACATAAACCTGGATGAAAATTTTCACCAACCAAAGAAGAAATAAGATCATATTTTCTCTAAAAACATCATTTCGATTCTTTTTATTACCCATTAAAGGAAAATAAAAGGGAAAATAAAATAACCAAACAATAGATAATTGGGAATAAAATTTATTTTTATTAAGAGATAGAAACCACATAATTTTTCTAAAAGAGACTCAATAATAGAAATTCCATGTTAAAATTGAGATATAAACATAAAACCTTACCATAGGTTGTTAATTGATTCATACACACTATTAGGTTAATCAATAATAAATTTAATCAAATTATAAATAGAAATATGTTCCAAAATCCCAGTATATTTTAGGCTACCCTTATTAATAATTTCACCCTCAAAATTCTGTAACTTTTATAAAAGAACTATTGAAATCTCCACCTATAAAATACATGGATTCCCTTACTACATCCTTGAATTTATGATTCCTCTATATGACCAAAAAAAGGTGATTAATATTTTTTCATATCACTTTATCCTTATGATCTAAGATTTCATCCAATTACTTTTCATTACATTGATCATGATCTATTCATATGGCCTCTATGTTTAATAGATTTTATGGATCATGTATTTATATTCTTAAAATAGATACATGGAACCATTCATAACCTTGGGAGTGTTTCTATGGATTCTCAAAGTAATGAGATGTTGACATAATGAAATCAGTAATCTTATATAGATTTATATATCCAAGACATAATTTCACAATCATTTAAAATATTATAACAATATTACATGGTTATATTTGAAATAATTCCTTATAAGAAAACATGAACACTAAATATAACTAATTATTATTAACAAAAAATTTCAATTGTGTCTATGACTTCCAAATGTGCTATTGAATAGCTCTAAAAACATTTTTTATTTCCTCAACTAGCTCAGGACTCCATATATTTTATTCATCTACTACATCCCATCATGTTGTAGTTTCATACTTATTTACATATAGGACTTTTTAAGAATCCATCTAAATGATAAATTTAAAGCTATTGTTATATGTAAATTTTTCTAGAGGATAGTGTTTATCCAATCCTCCTTTTAAATAAATAGATAAAGATCTCAACATATAATTAAGGTTTTGAATGATCCCAAAATACTACAATATTTCTATGGATTACATGCAGTTATAAAGAAAAAATTCATATTCAAATATTATTTAATACCTATCCAAAACATTGAGTTAAACACCAAATCGTAATCAAATGTGATTGTGATAGGTACTATATATAACCTTATCACTTCCATGGAATATAATTGGACAAGTTGATCAGGAGGGAAATATTCTTTGAAAACCATGAAATGTGAAAACTATATAAGGATATCAGTCATAACCCAAATAGTAATATCTACATTAGATGTTTTGGGAAGTCCTTTGATGATATAGATCATTTTGTTTTGCCATTCCAACTCAGAAATGGGTAATGGGTTTCAAATCCCATTAGAATTATATCTCGTTGCTTTAACATACTTGAATACCGTGAACTGATATATATACTCCATAACATATCTCTTCATGTTATGCCACTATAAATTCACATTAAGATATCTAAAAAATATTCAGACTTCTAGGACGAATAAAGAATGATAAAGTGTGAGCTTTATCTAACAACTCCTTCTTTAATTATTGTATTTATGGGAAACATACTATATTCAATGACTATCATGACTTAGATCATGAACATAACATACCTTATTATCCATCTCTATATCGTCCTTATGCACCTATTAAAATTTTATATGAATTTGTGGTTGAAAATAAATCTAATAAATATATGATTTATCACATTTTATCAAGATTTCTTGACCTAGCCTTTGAAAACCGATATGTAATTTATCACTTTAAATCCTCATGATGGACATGCTAGTGTGATCCATTTGAATCAACACATCATCCATTTTTTCCCTTCCCATGGAGGTAATGTATTGAGAAATTATAATAAAATTTAGTCACAAATGTGTTATTTAAAACCTATTTATCTATTTCAATGTTTATATATACTTAAAAATTTTATTATTGGTAAATATGTTTCACCATCCACTATAAATATAATATACCCATGTCCTTAAAGAAAAAAAATAATATTTCCAGATTAAATTCCTAATTTGGAAAATTTTACTCATGATCTTTCATTTCGAATGAGGAAAAAGATACTACCATATCATTCTGTATGAAATCATATCCCATTCCCATCTCTGATGCATCAATATCGATTATAAAACCCTCTCTATCATAGGGTATTATGATCACATGTGCGCTAACAAACCTTCCCTTCAATTCCTTGAAATTTTCAACACATATATCTATATAATGTAAATTGTATCCCTTATGCATAAACTTAATTAGTGGATTTTATAGATGTGGAAAATTTATCAAAAACATATCTAGTATCCATATAAATCAATAAAAATACGAATTTGGGTCACTGTAGTTGGTCGTTCAATTTTCAATAACTTCTATTTTTTAGAGATCCACAAATATCCCCTCACATATGATTACTTAACCCGTGAATGTGATTTTTTCATTCAGAATTCACATTTATAAAATTTGGTATACCCATTATCATTCCTAAAGGACATCCAAAAAATCATAAAATAATATGTATTCTCTTACTTTCTCTTAGAAAATATAAGCATATCGTCTATAAAGGCATAAAAGTTCATATATAAATATTATTCATTATTTCCATAATGATATAAGGGGAATCAGTAAGTCTTAATTTCATTACTATAAATTCATAGTTTACATTACTCATATATAAGGATGACATGGATATGTCCTACTTTTTGGACATTAAGTGATGATATCTATATTAGATGTAAATCATTTAAATGTATTGGGTTCTGCACAATTGATTAAAAAATCATTAGTATGTGGTAAAGGATAGTTGTTCTTGATTGTAATACTACAATTTTCGTGATAATTAATCAAAAGACACATTAAACCATGTTTTTATTTAATAATATGAATAGTTTCACCCCAAAGAAAATACAAATGGATAAATAAATCTATTATCTTGATTATCTTGGTGTTTCATGTTTAATTCAAAGAACTCAATCAGGTCCATTCTATAAAGTGTTTTTCAAATAGGTGTATCACTATTTTTGAGATATATTGGAAACTCAACTTCTTTCTTCCGGGGAAGAATATGAAACACATTAGGAAATACATCAGTATATTCCCACACAATAGGATTATCTTCAATGTACATTTTCTCCATAACTATTTCAGATAGATACCCATAATTAATAGGTAATAAGAACCATTCAATATAATTTGATTCCATTTGTTGTCTATCTTCATCCTTATTCTGATAAATAATAATTAGTTCTTTTATAAAATGATATTAAACTTCCCTTCCCCTGTAATTTATTTGGGTACTATATTAAGAAAGAAAATAAATTCCTAAAATCACATCAAATCTAATAGAAGGGATAATCACAAGATTTATAGAAATCACATTCTAAAAAATATATATCTGAGGTGAGCTATATAATATATATAAAATAATCATACAATTAATATATCTCACTAATAATTAACATCTAATCATTGATGTGGTGAATTGATTTCATTATAAAAATATTTAGATTTTATAGAGTGGGTATAAATATAATCAAATAATATATTTACTATTCTAGGGTAGATGATATGTGTACATCTCCCCAATTAATTCTCAATACCCACTTTAGTAGTTATGATCATATAATAATTCCCATTATCCATTGTCTTAACGTTTTATTGACATCAATTCTCTTCATTAAACCTTGGATTCATGAACTAGATGGTAGATTTCCAAAACTCATAGTAGTTATCGAATTGGAGTCTTGGTGGTGCATTTAGTTAATATCTCTCTAAATTAATTAGTTTTCCACTTTAAATATCATCATCTTTTAATTATTCTATCGTCTTACATTCCAAAATCAAATCATTTACCTGTCCCCTTACGATAATTTCCGTCATGATTACTTCTACACCACATTGATAAAGGAATATTCATTATCTTTCATTCAGGGGATTTATTATTATAACTTGCATTAAACATCATCATTATATTCTTATTAAAACCATGTGAATTATGGGTATCTCCACTCACTATTTCAATATTGAGATCACATAAAACAATTTCTTCATAGCTGAAAAATGAAATTTGAAGACTTTATTTTAATCCACATAAGAGCATAAAATTTTTTCTTTTGGTTTTGATGTTTAAACCTAAAGTGTACCTCATAAATTTTACAAAATATTTCCTTATAGGTATCAATATATTCATCATCAATCTTATGATGCTCATGGAATTTCGCTTCTATTTTTATGATAATAGTTTTAGGAAAGTAAATATTGAAAAATATACTATTAAACTTATCAAATTACATAAAGTATGTTAAACCACTTTCTTTGTATTCTTAATAGTATACCATTATTTATCTGCTTTGACATCTAAGGAATACAGTACTAGGAATTTTTTTTTCATTCTTCAATATTTAGTAAATGGAAAATATCTTTTACTGGTATTGATCCATTTTCCCACCCACTAGTTGATTTGAGGATCCATTATAAGAAGGTGGATGTTTCCTCATGAAACATACAAATGCGTTTGGACCTTATTCATCCTATTTGGAATCTCAGTATTATTAATGGGAGAGATGTGTGATCATGGAAACCATATTTTTCATTCCATCTATTATGCCATTTATTTTTTCATAATTAAAATCGTTACATTTTTCAACACTTTCATTGTTATCTTGATCACTCCTAGTTTAATAAACTAATTAAAACCAAAAATCATAATTTACGAATAAATATATAATAATCAATTTAAGAAATTATATAATCATGAAAATAATTCCTGAATTATCTTAAATATTTATACCTTTATATCAACCTGTGGGTCTTTTTTGTTCAAATTACATCTATTTTTGTTCACTAAAGGTTTTATTATGTTAAATGATCATATTTTACTATCCTAACATTAAATGATAACTTAAACCTATTCTGATACATACTTACGAGAAAAAAATTGTATATACATTAATATTACCTAATTTTAGATAAATATTAAATAACTTTATTAATCATGCATGCACCTAAACTGTAAGGGTTCATTGTATTTGAATAAAAGATACTTAATCAAAATATTTCTTGAAATATCATACAGAAATTGTTTCTAATATAGTACCATTTTTAGAAATATTATACTAGATACCTTTGTTCATAAATTCGAGAAAATGGAAACATAAGAAAGAGTGATCTAAGAGTCACTGTAATGGTAAACTTGAGAGAAAACAATTTAAGATCACATAAAAAATAATATAAGTATAATTGTACGATTGAATCATTATATCATAATATGTTCATACCCAATCATTAATAAATAATAAATTATGAGTCATTGAATAAATCTTTAGTATCTAAAATGTCCTGATTCATTAGAGTAAAGAACCATCATTAATAAATTATGATCCCTGAGATAATATCATAAACATAATGAAATGTCACAGGAATTTTAAAGAATCATAATCATATTAATTTAGTTCATTATTCATGGTTCATTTTTGAGACTATCATCACATACTAGATAATGACCTATAATGGATTATGTTCACTCTAAATCATTTTATAATTACTGAAATGGGTTCAACAACCATACAATTTCATAGTATATATTTTAAAATTAATCATTACCCAATACATTATAGGGATATAAAATTATATTTAAGCTAATATCATAATGAAAACAATACATATCCATTCCACAATATGAAAGAAACATTTTCATTCCATCATAGAATAACCTATAAAAAATGGGCTTCCAAAACATCTCGTCATCATATAATCATAATCCTACTAGAGAAATAAAATGAATCATATCCTTAGATATTATCTTTATTTAATCATAAAACTATCAAAATATATTAACATAAATGGAAAATAAATTTAAAATAACATTCACACCCTTCTTTGAGAACTAGATAATAATTTCATTTTTTGTTTTTATACATTTGTAAATAAAAATTTCTAGAATATTATGAAAATTAATTCCGTTGAATATTTAAATATAAAATTTTAAAATAATATAAAAATCAATGAACATTCATGATAATAGTAAAATATATTCAAGTGGTAAATTATAAAATAATGATTCTTTTTTACACTTTTATTAAAAATCCATAAATACTTATCTCATAGAAAATTTAAAAATCATTTTTAAACCATTAAAAATGAATCCAAATATTTTATAAAATGACATTAAATAACTATTGGATTAAACAAATAAATACTCATCTAAATATATTAATTAAAATTTACATGAATGAAAAACTTCAATTACCAAAGATGAAATAAGCTATGTTTTTATCATATAAACATTTTCATGATGGTTTTTGGTACCCAATAGAGGAAAATGAATGTAAAATAATAAATAACACAAAAAATTGCCATATTAGATAAAATTTATTGGTCTTAGCAGATAAAGGGATTATAATTCTATGAAATGAATATCAATAATGGATAACCCTGACTAAAAACGAGATTGCATTGTAAATTCGTAACTCAAGTACTGAATTTCATCACACACACTCATAAGATCATATATTATAGATTTATATTTATTATAAATATAAAAAGGTATATATTAATATTTATATTAAAATATTACAGTCACTTATAATTTCATATTACCCATTTATTTGTAATTGTTTATTAAAATCAACATTCTAGTGAAAGCTATACTTTTTTCATGCCTATTTTTTTTGTTTTGGCTCTGGTCCTTGCACATTATTGCTGGCATCCTAATATTCAGAATCATAATTTTGTTAAAATTATCATAATTTTTATATATATATATATATCTTTGTGTGTGTGTGTATCTATATTATAACTATTTATATATGGTAGTGATGAAAAATTAATTATATCACTTCATGGAGATAGTGGTCCACACATATGCATGAATGACATTATCATTTCCCATAAGATACAAAAGAATATGAAAATAGTTAAAATAATAACATAAAAAATATAAGTATAGAAATGATACATATTTCATCATTTTATTATGGTTATAAAAGGTTTATTGGAGGTTAAGTAACATAGAAACACAAAATACTGGTAAAGAAAATTAAATCATCATTGGGAAACAACCATTAACTTACACCATAATTATTCAATGAATGTTATATTGGGATGAAATAAAATGATCTTGGATGAGATTTTTTAATTTTCGAAGATATTTGAACAAGGTGTTTCTAAACTAGGGGGCTCAAAGTGTGCAAAAAATTTGATAAAGACAATTCCCTTTTATATGTGTAGTGGGTGGAATACTTGTAAATACGTAAAACATTAAAATATAAAAAAATCATATTAAAGTGAAAGTGAACACAAAAAGAAAATATTAAATGAAAATATAATTTTTTGTAGAAAAAAATTCAATGAATTTGATTTGGAGAAATCTTTAGCTTATCTTAACCAATATATCTCCAGTTAAACTCCTCATTGACAATTTTAACCTTTACTATAATGAAATTTTTTTACCACGGTTACTATTAAATATGATAAAAAATAAATGATTCCTTATTACCATTTTTTTAAATTATGATTCCAAATATTAAATAATTTTTTCAAATTAAATTCCTATATTTGGAATAAATTAATTTTAAAATAAGCAAACAAATTTCATTGAAAACGAATTTTTGGAAAAAACACATTTTACGTATTAAATTAATCTTAATCAATTTCTATGCCCAGTAAAAACCATTTTATGAATGTTTAACTATTTATTTGAATATATTATTAAAATATTTATTAAAAATAATTCATATAATATGGGTAATTTAATTGTTTAGTGTAAAAATACATTGTGTATATAAAATATGTTTATCAGAAAAACAACTTTTCTACTATCAAATGATTTTATTTTAAATTATAACCAATTGGTAACACAAGAATACATTTTACACATGTGTAAAAAATAAATCAACATATGCTTAATTATCTGAATAATTTAACATGTCAATAATTTCTGACATAAATAATTCTCAAAAAAAATATTTTAAAATAGTTATATAGAATCAATAGTATTTCTTATGTTAATAAATAATAATCTTTGACATTTATCTTTAATTAAAATAAAATATAATGTGGTCCAATTAATAATTTATGAGAATTATTGACATAATTTTATAGTATAATGGTTCATAAGATATCTTACACATTTATTAATTAATGAGAAATATATATAAAAATCTTAGGGTAATACAAGATGAACAACATTTATCGTTTTTTACAAATATGGTTAGTGTACCTATGATTGTGTTCAACATAATCCATATTTTTTAGATTAAATTAGTTTTCATGATTAATGGATAAATATATATGGTATACAATTATTTATTTTTATTTATTGGTATATACGTAATGTGGTATTTGAATGTTAATATTTATTTGGATATTTTTTTATACACACTCACATTTTTATTTTAGTACGTAGAAAAATATAAAAGGATTAATTTATATTTATTTTTTGTATCGTATTATACCTTAAAAATAAATTATTGTTTTTACTCATATAATGTTTATATTTTCTATTAATCAATCAAATATTATATGAATTTTATGTTGAAAACTGATAGAAACACAAAAAAAATCAAGTAATTATATGTTCTTATAATTCCTTACAATAATTGAAGATAAATCGATAAAGTTATTTGTGGAAAGTGATACTTACTATAAATTTATTATTTTAGAAACTCATCATATGGGTAATTACAATAAAGTTCCACATAGTGTTTAAAAATATTTATTTATAAAATAATATGTTTCCTAGTTTGGACCTATCAATTTGAATTTATGAAAATATATATTATTTTTTCATTATAAAATAACAATGTATTAAATTTGAGATGGAAGGATTTTTTATGTAGTGGATATTGGAACACCCTAATATATTATTTTATGAATAATATAATGAATAGTGTTTCATAAATAAAGTAGTAAACTAAAATTAATAATACATTATTTAAAATTGAAGGTAAACAATAATACATTAAGAAAAACAATCCACAAACTATGACAACCCATATCTTCTAAACACATTAATTCATTATTTATTATATAAAATAACTGAAGATTGTCTTAAAATATCATTAAGACTATTTTATTTTGGTAAATTTGTTACATTGAGTAATAAAATGAATCATGGGTGAAGAAACACAATTTAAAAAAAAATCACAACATGTAGAAAATATCCATCGATCTTCTAAAACATTATGGGACAAAATGGTTTTGTACACAAGAGTGGGATGATCTATAAAGTTGAGTAAGGTAATAACTAATGAACTACATGATGAAATAAATACATTTTATTTAATATTCAAATAAAGGTTTCATTAAATTTTTTATAATCTAAAATTTGATCACTGAAGCATGATTTAAAATGAAACCAGTAATGCAATATAGGAAGTGGAAACAATATAAAATAGCATAACATAAACAGAAGTCTAAGATAAATGATGAGAAATCAGAGTGTGCTTAGTATTACATATGTTGAAAAAAACATTGTATCTCATGATATTAAAACATTTACAAATTCATTAAAGGGATATATAATTTTGGCCCCACCCATCACATTAATATCATGCACATGAATTTATGTGCCACATAGATGATACAACATAAGAACAGATTTCATCACATATAAAAACAATACTATGCGGTGTGGGTTACGTACATTGAATTCCTAAAAAAAATTAATCATAGGTACATATAGGTTAATACCTTTATTTTTAAATGGAGATTGATATTCACTACAAAATATTTTGTCATTGAAAATCACATGATAATTTCAGTAACATAATGGGTGAACATAAAGATTAATGGGTGTGTTTAATTAGAGTAAAATGGGGGTTCTCATTACATTTAAATAATAATTAAAAAAATATTTATGTGTAAAAATATATTCCTACCTGAACAATTGGAAATAAAAAAGCGCAATTAAAATAATTTTCTAGAATAAAGAGGAGGGGAGAGAATCTATTATTTTTGTATAGTAATGACATAAGTTAAAGTTATAACTGTAATAACCTGTTATTTTAAAAGAATAAAATTATTATAGGTAGTTATAATGAAATTAAATACCAAAATCAGAAGAATATATAACACTTTAGACATTAGGAAATAATTTTTTCCAAATAAATTTAATATTTTTGAGAGCTTCTTCAAAAAAAAACTCAAGTTGAAATGTACCATAATATAGCATAACATCATTAAGTATAAATTAAATTAAATTTTATGAATAATAATATCTAAATTATGGAAATTATTTTAATCTATTTATTAGGAAAAAATCATTTAAAAGAAGAAGAAATGTTTTTAGAAAAAAATTGCATTTTTTATAAAAGATGGGTTAGCCATGCATTAGACACAAAATATTATATTAAATTTAGAAAAATTATAAGAATTATTTAGATACATAAATTTTATTTTTAAATGATAATATTAAAATTATCTTTGTTTCAATTTCTCATATTTTTCAAAAATATTTCATTCTTCAATGAATAGTAAAAAATACTGAAATTCTATTGAACAAGGTAGTTTCATTTAACTTATCTATAAAGTTAAATTTTATTTTAAATTTTTTTCAAAGTCAAATTAATTATATAACAAATAAATTCATCCAATTTAGGTCATTGGATTAATTTTCATTTTTTATTATGATATAAAAACGTTGTAATGTTTTGAACATTTTATTCTTAAAAACAAGCATTCTCATCACATATGTAGGATTAATTTTAAATTAATGTTTTCCAATTATGGGAGTTGAATTTTCTAAATTTGATAAAATATTTGGAATCATAATAATTTATAATTTTTTAAAAGTTCAAATTAATCTTTTTGAATATTGAATAGTGAAAATAGTAATGAATAATTACGGCTGTTATGGTAAAAATAGATTTACTAGTGGGTTAATCCAAAATGATTAGGGTATAATAACCTAAAACCCATTATAAAATATATTTTATGGATATAATTAGACCATATAATTTATATTATATATAATGTTCCATTATTAGATCCCTTTGGCATGAACAAATTAGAGTATAATTTACGATTTGCAAAAAAAACATGTATGACACTACACTTATAAAAGGATACCCCTCTCATCTCTTATTCACACATTATGACCCATTTTAATCAGAAAATAACATAATTAATAATCCAAAAATCAATATAAACATCCTATATTTTGTGTTTTGGTAATAAATATAACCTATGAATGATTTGGGTGTAAACCTAAGTTATGTACCCAATGAATATGTAATGGTCTTTAACAAGGGTTTTTATATTATTTCTTCCCCCACCTACTTAAATTATTAAAAGAATATTATGATATAATATAATCAGTATCATCTATATACTGATATTTATTATGGTATGTAAATTACCTAGAATGATCCCCACTTCAATCAAATAGTATACAAAATCATTACTCATGTGTACGACATACTACCATCTTGGTAACCGATGTCATTTTTTTTTCAATTACCACCTCTAATAGACAAAAATGATGATTGATATATAGTATATATGTTATATTTACAACATATGTATTAATTTTTAGTAATTATATAATGTATTCCTTTATTAATTTCTATTACTTGGGATATATGATAACGTCGCTTGTCATTACGGAGGAGTACCACCTCATGAAGCTATGCAATTATCCATTCACATACACTTTGAATATAAATTGATAAGGATAAATTAAATTAATATACGAGATAGACATGAAATAATTATTATATTACTGACCTATTTATCATTCTTAAATGATAATATATCAATTTTTACAATGAAAATTAATAATATCATTCATATACATGTGGACTATAACATTTATGATCTTATATAAGGATAATATATTATATTATAAATATTATTAAATTTTTTATGTAATTTAATAACATCTTTAAAACCACTTTAAAATAGGTTAAACCTTGTCGAACCAAAATTAATTGTAAGGTACGAGACTTCATATCAATTTCTCTTCATTAACATATGTTATATTGTTATGAGCTTAATTTAATTTATATGGTTTATATAAATCACATTTGAAATATAATATTAGGATTCCTTAATAATTAATTTTTCTTATGTTTCAATTTTTATTATATCCTCCATGGGTATTGGACATAAGAGTTACCAAATGGAAAATAATTTCTTAGCCTAATTTCCATTCTTTGGTTGTATTACTTCTTCTTTAACTTTGATATTATAGGAATATGTGTTCAATTAATTTATATTATCTTATGTTTTATTGAAAATTTTAATATGTATCTAACATTGATACAAATAAATAATTCAATGATTAATTTAAACTTCAACGTTATGATCATTTTAAGTGTTTATTTCAGAATGTGATTCTTATCAAGATTGTTTATTCTAGAATTTATTTTGAATGAACTTTTTTTATAGTTTTCTAATAAAACCATTTAATTTTATTCTTCTATAGTAATTAAAGAACATTTTTAGGTAATTGAACAATTATCCACCATTTTTTACATAAAATGCTTCAGAATCATTATTTCAGAAAACCAGATTTCATTTATCTCTTCTGTGAGAAATATATTTTTATCCAAAAACATATTTTCAAAAAAATCTTTCCAAATTTTTTTTTAAAATTTTATAAATTATTTATTAAATATATTGTTTCTAATTTTTTAAATTTCAAATTTTTTCGCATGTAATATTAATATATTTCATGGAACTATTACTTTTTGGATTTTATCAAAAAGATAAAAGGAATATTTTTTTTAACATGTGTAGAAGGAATATAATTCTATCCATTGTGGAAGTTCAAATGTTTTAGATATTATTCTATATGTTTCAAAGGTTTTTTTCAAAAAAAATATTTTCAAATGTTTTTGGACATTTAGTTTTAAAAAGACATTTTTCAGAATGAAAAGGATGTTTTCCTCATGATTTTTTTGAAGACACATTTACTGTATTTATATTGATCAAAGATAAGAAACAATAATTATTGATTTAATGGGACTATGTTTTATTTATAACATCCTTATTATTCTTATGTATTTTTTGTGATCATTTTTACCAAATAAAGTATTGACATTCACTTCCTTGAATCATTTTTGTAGTTAATAACATCAATTGAAATATTCACATTACTATGATCACGAGATATTATATTTTACCTAAATATCCATATTATTAATCATGGATATGATTATTTTTTAAACCATATATCATTTATACATATAGTGTTCTATATTTAAATTCATTGTTTTATTTGGAGACATATTGGTGAATATATATTATTTTCTCAATATTGATAATTGATGAAAATTATAATTGTTTATGAATTAAATAAATTATTCTCTATATAAGGAATGGATTAGACATTTAAGACACTTGTGGGATCCAGGTATAGATAGACCCTCAATGATTCATTCGTCTCATGGGATGAATCCTTTAGTTATCCTTTTTTTTTAAAAAAATTACGCAGTTCAAATTAAAGTAGGAAAACGTCAATGCCTCGGCCTGCAAACCGCCTAGAGCCGCGCACCCTGACTATCACCTTCCCCAAGTGGTATCATCCATCGACCACCACGCCGGAACCACCATCACCGAACAGAAAATTACACAGAAATGTAAACACACCAGAACTCGGAACCACCACCAAGCGAACAACTTCATACCACCACCTCGACCAGGGATGCAAATGAAAGAAATCATCGCCGTCATCAGGAAGAGTCACCGAACAAACCAGGAACCAGAAAATTCGAAACCAAATTCAAAAGAAAACCCCCGAAACTGGAACCGCAAAACGTTGGCCACACACCAACGTAGTCATCACCGCGGGCGAGGCACCACCACCCAGCGGCGCTGTGTCCACGCCGTCGTCCGAAGCAGATCGAACAGCAAATCATAACCAGAATCACCATACGCCAAAGCAGGATGCAACCATACCCTAGACAAATCAAAAAGGGCAAAGAAACATGAAGAGAATACAAATCCACGATGACGGACGCAACGCTCCGCCGCAAATCCGAACAGATCTCGTCGCCGCCTTCGCAATCTCCCTCGGAGACCTCATCGAACCGTCGCGCGCGCCCCCAGACGGCACAGAGGAAGCGTCGGCCCTCGACCAGGAGGAACGACCTCTGTCAACACCGCGCTGCCAAATGTAGGCCAGCAAACGGTGGGGGAGGCCAAGACGGTCGCGCCAACGCAGATTCCTCAACACCGCCCCTGTGAGAGGGACCACCGCCGCGAAAACGCCGAGAAGGCGCGCTGAAGAGATCTCAGAAGACGATCCGAGGCGAGGATGAGAGGCGGCGACAGGGCAAAAAACCTAAGGAGGTACCCCTTACGGGCTCATCCCTTTCGTTGTAGTTATGTTATCATCCTTTAGTTATCCTTATTTAAATGGATTTATACAAATTTTTTATAAACTATCTTGAGGATAGATCTTGATGGTAAATGTACATGATATTATATTAGGATGAATTTCGTTATTATCTATTGATTAAATGGAACATGTTTTCTATTATTTACCCTAAAATATTGAACAAATATTATCTAGTTAATATAGTCAAGTAATTGATTAAATGGATTTCGTTTTAAGTAATTTACCTTGAAATGTTTATTATGATAGAAAAATTATTTAAATGGAATGTGTGCTCCATTATTTACCTTGTCATTTGGATTTGGTTCAATGATTCAGGATAACATCCACTATGACTGACTTATACAGTGAATTTGAGATCACCATTATTTAGTTTATTTTCCCAGAAACCCATGAAGTGTACTATAGAGTTATGTAAGAATATTATTTAGGGTGAAATAATATGATTGAAAAAAATTATTATGTACTTTGTGTATTTGAATGTAATATAGGAATCATATATGTTTATTGTTTACCAATATTACTAAAATATTTGGTCTTTTGGGATGAAATTCCATGTATCTTATTAAAATTTAATAAATAATACACTAGATCCAGGATACTAGGGTCAAGGTCACTACTTTTAGTACCGAAGGATGTTTTATTGATACCTTTCGGACTAGATTTATGAAAACATATATTAGGGAACATAACCCCATGATAAACATTGAGGATAAGTATATGAACATCTTTATGTTTTTCTAAGAAAGGGATTTAGTGTATTTTACAATTAATAAAACCCTATGTATATACTAAAATTCGATTTTGTTCTTGCAAAAAGGTACCAATATGGAATAACCTAAAAAAGGGAACATTGGGATTCACTCTATCATCACCTGGTGTATGAGAACAGGCCTTGCTATCAACCTAGTATACTGATCATTAGTATTATGATTATGATTATTCAAATTTTCTACACAAATAATTATGACGGATTTGAATATTATTAACAAATGATAATGGATTCTATCGTGAAGAAACCATGTTGGGGAGGGGTGTGAATGGCGACTATCGGTGTCGATGACTACTCCTCTCTCATTTTGACATTGATTGCTCGAGAAATGTGTGGGTACCTCCTTCTATGGATGGGGATGGACCTCATTAAAAATTCATGGTGGTCTAACCCCACTTTTTCTCCCTATTTTCTTACCTTGGTTGTATATCCCTTTCCCTTATATTACTCTTTGACTAAAAGGTGTAGACATGTTTGATGGATTTACCTATATCGTGACACTAGATTTGAAGATTACTAATGCATCGTCACTTTTAATCTTGGTTCTCATGTGGATTATAGGAATGAGAAAAAGTTATCATTCTTGATAGTGAGCACATAATGATCTTATTCAATTCATAGGATGATTTTATCCTAGCCTGGTCTGGTACCGCACATGTCAACATCAGATCATGCTTCTTATTTTTTAGTTGGTCATTAGATATCCACTTTAAACATGACTCCCCAACCACAATGATTTTGGTTAGAATTATATAATACCATATCCCTTCCCTTAATCCTTCATTTATTCTAATGTTATAGAATTTAATTGCTCAATTTTTTTTATTCTAAGAGTAGAACTCAGGTTGTGTGCCACCTAATGTTATCATGAATTTTCATTAAATTCAACTCCTCAAGAAGTATAGGATTGTATGTCTAGATTGATTTTAAAGAACATTTGTGATACAATCAAATAATTTAATTTGAGACATTGGATGATTTTTATTCATCGTGAATAAAATTTGGTCAATTAATGGAAGTGTATCAGTGTGGGATCCTGAGAAGCTACAGGAAGATTGATTCAGAGGGCTCATGTCATTGTGTAAATGTTGTGGAATCTATGTCTAATACTAGTCTAAAGAAACAAGAATGTTGGGATACAAATGATGTTTCAACCAAGAATGGTTCATATTCATTGATTTTTTATCTAAATTTTGTGGATTTTTATGGTTAGAAAAAACATTATTTTGTGGAGCACAATTTGGCAGAGCATATCCTAGCTAGGTTAGAAGAGGTTAATGAGGTGTTCCCAATAAGGCTGGTGTATATATTCTTTGACGCTTCCCCGGATGCATGCCATTATGAAGATGGTAAAATTGGATTTGGATCACACTACATCTAAGGATAACTGATGTTAGATATTGTTCGAATAGGAAATAGGGAAAATGGGATAGGTTTATCTAAGGAGGTGTGTGCATTGTGTTATTTGAACCTAAACACAAGCATCCCAAATACCTCATCTTATTTAGAGGTCATATTTATTTGAGTAAATTATGAATATTATTTGATGGTAAAGGTATAAATAATTTCTATGTATATTCCACATGAAATAAAACTGATGTACTCCCTTGCTACATATGATGGTTAGGTGAAGGAACTAAATAGGACGATTCCCAAAAGAAAAAAATATGTCTATTAATCAGGGTAACCATTTTGAATTTATATAACTCATGGAACTGATTCAAGATAAAGTAATATAGTATATGGTTTCATCAAAATTATCATCTTGGGCTGGGTCTATCATCCAATACCATCCATTGTAGGCTGAAAATATCGACGTTCATGGATTCTAGTTGGTCAAATATGCTGATTATAACTTCAATCAATTATAAGTAGATAGTGTTGAGGGAATTCATTATAGAGGACATCACAAAAAAAGTAGGAACATGTGGAATATGAGAACATAAAGCTATTATAGTTGCATCATATTCAAGGGAAATAAATCTAATGTATTTAGGAACTATTATTACTTTCCAAAACCTAGGAAATAAATGTTTTCCAATTATGGTTAGGCCAAAAAGGAACCTAAATGTAATGGCTATGTGCAGGACTAGTTTTACAAGAAGATCATTAATCTTCATAGTAAAACTATAAAGGTATAGTATTGTAGTCCTATAGTAAAAGAGATGGATGGTGACATGAATGATGTTCACCTAAAAAATCATGTCCTAAAGGAAAGATAATGGAAAGAAATGAGGAAGAAGAAAAAGATGAATTTTAGGAGCTTATTCGTCCCACTAAGGAAGAATTACTAAAAATAGTTTTTCAAATTTATGTTACATTTTAGGAGGTGAGAGGAATTTATGATATAATATCCCATGTCGAATTTAATGGGGATCAAATGAATTGTATTAACAAACACCACAATATTCTATGATGAGGATTCTATTAAGGTAAGGACAAATTAGATGAATATAACCATACATTAGACAATGTGGTGGATCATTTTGGAAATATTACCAATAATGACACATATATAGTGGTAATTTCACATCATTGGGGTTATAAAGGGTGACTAATTATACTAATATTACTCTTGTAGTTAATTATTTTGTTACTTATTTCTATGTTTAATGACTTGGTGATTTGAAATGGGAGGTTTTCAACATTTTTCCAAAAGTTCATCATTGAAAGAAAATATTAATTTTTAGATTAGAATAGTATCTTAAATGATGAAGAAAATAAATGAAGTATGGTAAACCTAAGGTTTCTTATAGTGAAAATTAATTTTCTTCAAGGAATGGGAAAATGTTTTATGTGTGGAAAATAATTACACAGTATAAATAATTTTATAAAGCAAATGAAGTGCATTATGGAAGGAAATAAATATCACCCTATGAATCCATTTTTTATGTTCATTGAATTAAATGTTGAGAACCATGGAATTATCCAAGTAAATACTCTAATATAATGGTTAAACCCTAGACCAAGGTGGGACCTATATTTAGATAAAATGAATGAAGTACATATGTATTTTTGATTCAAAAATTAAATTTTATAAGTATTTTACCAATGGTATTTTTGTTATAAGAATCATTGTACATATATGAATTATGATAAATTTTAAAAGAATATTTTTATTCATTAACAAGAAGAATTATAATTACGATTATTTTTTATAAGTTTAATATTGAACTTATGTTTAATGTCTTAAAACTCACTTTTTAGGTTTTATGCGCTAGGTTTCTAATAAGATTAAAGATATTTTTTGTAGAAATTTATGGCATGTATATGTTTTAGTGGAATTATTTTGAAGAATAATGACTTTATAGTATATAAATATATGTATAATTATATTAATATACATTAGCATTTACATGATCATTAATGATTTTTTTATAATATTGAAATAATATTATTAGACATTGGGAGAAAACATTATTGAAAAATTTAGTAAATTTTTTTTCTATTTATTAACATTATTTTAAATATCTCTGTAATATGTTTTGGGGAAAATTATATCAATTATAATAATATAGGTATAAAAAATGTACTACCCATAAATTGGGTTGTAACCCATTCTGTCCAGTAAAGTCATGGGGCTCAAACCCACAACTGAATAATGATAAAGGGTTTAACTCTTACCACTAGAGAACATGATATCCTTGTTAATATGTCATTATATATACTTTTTGATGAATAAATATAATTGATTAACCAATGAAGTTAATGTTGAGGTTTAGATATTAGCGTATTGTAGTGGATTACTTTCTCGAACTATATTGGGTTTGGAAAATAGATAGAGATAGACAGAAAGCCTTATCAGATTTTTATAAAAGTTAAGATCCATTAAAAGTAAATTTTAGTTATTTAGGAATAATAAATATTGTTTTTATGATTACTTCATGGAAGAAGTTATGAATTTGAAATTGACTAATGAAAAACCAATGTGTTTATTATGATTATGATATAGAAAAGTATAAAGTACTTATATTTCCTTATATACTTAAAGAGTAGAAGAATTCCTCAACATTAAGAAAAATATCTTGAAAAAATTTTATCCAACAACCTTCATATATGATGAATAATATGTTATTTTAAATCATCACATGTTTTTATTTTTTAGGTTCTTAACATTCCAAAAATCATTCACTTTCTTGTGATCAATGAACTCCATGACTCTCAATAATTATTTCTGTTTTTCTTACATGTACGTGTTCTCATTTACCACTGAATATATCCAAATTGGAATCCTTCTAATTTGTTATTCTAGATAATCTATTTTTATTTATTTTCTCTCTTATTAAGAGGACATATATTAAAATATTTAGGACGCGGGTTTCTCAAAATTGTATTTTTAAATATCAAACCCCTGATTACTGAGTTCACGTTCAAATTAGAGGATACAATTTATATTAGGTAGATATATTGTAAAAAAATTATATTTTAAAAGAAGAACATTTTTTGAACGTTTTTATGACATAAAACACCAATCATAGAATAAAATATAAAACCTGATAATTTAGGTTATATATATTTTAAATAAATTTATATTCTATTACAGCTTGCATAGTACAAAACCCTGAGTCTAAATGAACCATAATATTGTTTATTATTATGAACAAGGTGTTATGTTTTTGGGTATGAATATTAATAAATAAATTGTAAAAATTATTGTTATCTATTGATTATAAATAATAAAATAATTATTTAAAAATGAAAATTTATGTTTCCAGAAATACAACATTTTTTATATAAGATACTTTAGTCACATTTTGAACACATAATTTACAATTATTTTTTCCCAAATTAAGAATATATATGTTCAAAAAATTAATTTTAAAATAAATATACTAAAATTATCTTAGGGTGGTATTTTTTTATATTTCTATAATATTTCATTTCTCAATGAATAGTGAAGATACTAAATTTTAATTAAAAACAACCATTTCAATTAAATTATTTATTGAGATAAATTATATTTTAAATTGGATTAAAATTAATATAACTTCACTTATACATAATTCAATCGAATTTATTTTTTAATCATTTTCATATTGAATTTGGATATAAAAACATTGTAAACCTTTAAACATTTTATCATTAAAAACCTACTTTCTCACCACATCTATGAGATTAATATAAAGTTATATTTTAGAACTAATTTTAATTTAATTCGAAACAGTAGATTCCATATTGTTAATAAAGATAATTTATAATGAATAATAAGGTAAGATGATGTTTTGATCAAACAGAATTGTGAAAATAGTAATAATTAATTACCATAATTAAGGAAAAAAATAATTTATTAGGGGTTAAACTAAAAAGATGAGAGTTAAAATAATGTAAAAAATTCTCTAAAATATATATTCAGGAAATAAATAAACCTTATTATTTATATTATGTATAATTATAAATTATTAGTTCCTTTTTATAGAAAAATATTGGGTAGAATTTATTCTTTTAAAAACAATTATAAGCGTGCCAGTCACCTCACATATAAAAGGCCACACACTCCTCTTTTTATCACACATTCAAACCCTTTTTGACACATAAAAACTCAAAGAACCTAAAAAATTACATTCCATTATCCAATAATGAATTATTTAGGTATAAATTTAACCTATGGATGATTTTGTTGAAAACCTAAGGAGTTAACCATAAGAAGAGGCAACCATCTTTAATGAGTGTTTTTTATTTCTTCATCCACCACCTTCAATTATTATCAACACATGAATATATAATAGCATAATTATATTTTGTTCACTTATATTTTTTTGGATAATTTAGTGGTCTAAATCCATCACCAGTTCTATCAAATTAGTTACAAAATCATCATTATTGTGTACGGTAGACTACAACCCTGCAAACATATCCCATTCTTTTTTATATTACCCCATATCACGGTTTGGTATGATAATGAATCTAAAATAAATATATCATTTTTATGACATTGTTATTACACTAGTATAATTTTATAATATATCTTATTTTTTACTTTCCATTCCATATGATATATAATATCATTAATGATGTGTATGGTGAACTATCACATTATAAAGAAATGTGATTCATCTTTCAAAACAATTTTCATACAATGTGATAATGAGAAAATAAATAAATATATTTAAAATAAATGAAATAATTATTATATTAATATAATATTTTTCTTTCTAAAATGACAATATACCATTTTCAATTTTTACATTGAAAAATTATAACATCTTTAATGTATGTGCAGACTATATCCTTCACGAACTAGTGTTACTATATTATCATAACCACACAACATAGATGATATATATAAGTATATTTAAAGATATATTATATTTTATATGATATTATTATCAATTTTTAATGATACAATATTACTTACGTATTTTATATAATGATCTTTGAAAAATGGAAACCTTACTCATGTTTATATATGACATACCATCTCCATGATAGTAACATATAAAATTTTTTATAACAAAAAATTTATTTCTTATAAAATTATTATTAAATATAAAAATTTCATTATTAATATATTGTTATTGTTTTTTAAATAATTAAACTTTATAAATTAAAAAGGACATAAATTTTTATGTCAACCCAAAAAAATAAGGAAATTAACACCCGAAACAATGAAAATAATGAATGACTATTAATGAACAAGTTATAAGACATTATAAAAGAATAATATATATTATTATAAATTTTAAAATAGTTTTTAATAATTTAATAACATTTTTTAGGCCACTATATGGGAGTTTAAATCATGGTCATCCAAAATGAAGTGTAAGTTAAGGGACTTTTTTCAATTTCTCTTCATTGAGGAAAATTATAATGTTATGCACCTAATTTCATTTATATTTATGTATATTCTAACCCTTTTAAATGGAATATCCTTATTACATAGTATTTCATTGTATTTTTCAATTTTATTCTAATTACTTAATTCAAGGGTATTTGACTTAAGAGTTACCAAGCGGGAAAGAGTTTTTTATCCCAATTTCCTTTCATGGGGTTATATTACATGTTCATCCAATTTGATATTATAAAATTATTTGTGTATGGGATTTCTATTATATTATTTTATATTTCATGTTTTTTTATTTTTATTTATATTTTATAGTAGAAATATTTTTTTATTCTCACTTCAACGTTAAGTTCATTTTTACTGTTTTTTTCACAATCTCATTCTAATCAAAATTATTTATTTATGAATTATAATAGAAGGAAATTATTTTTCAATATTATTATAAAATAATTTCATTTTATTTATCTCATATTATCCATGAACTTATATATGATATATTACCATTTTAAACCCTTTTTTACTTTATATGTTTAATAAAACATTTTTAAGAAAATATATCATCATTTATCTGTTTAGTCAAGAATTTGTTTTCTTCTAAAACCATGTTCCCAAAAAATGATCCCAAAAAATGTTCTAAAATTTTACAAATGATTTATTAATGTAATTTAAAAAAAATTAAATTTTTCTTAATTTTTTTGAATGTAATATTCATGTTTTTTTAAAATAATTTTTATTTATCTTTTTCTGAAAAAGTAAAAAGAATATTTTTTTAAAGTGTACTACCTGAATAGAATTTATAGGAACCACTAAATTTTTTAAAATATACTTTTATATGATTCTAATTTTATTTTAATATAAAATTATTTTCATAATATTTTCTGAAAATTTAATTGAAGTTACTGATTTTCAAATTTTAAAGTATATTTTTCTCAAAAATATTTTAAAGAACTTTTTATGCTTTTTATATTATTGATATAAAATATCCAATTATTCTTAATATAATAGTTATATGTTGTATTCATACCATCATTATTCTTCCTATGGATGGTTTATTTTCACGTGGACCAATGAATATATTAATATTCACTTTCTTGATTAATCATTGTAGACAATAAATTCCACATGAAATTTCCATTTTCTTATTATAATTTTTCCACAAATTTAAGCTATATGTCCTTATTATTTATCAATATTATATTTATTTATTAAATATTATATAATTTTAAAATATGGAGTTATATAATGAAATTTATTTGTTTATGCAGTGAAATATTGGAAAATTGGTATTCTTTACTCAGTTAGGATATTTGATTATATAAAAAATTATTTTTGAATTAAATCAATTATTAAATATACTAAAAATTCTTTGTACATGAAAGAAATTGGTGGGTCCTAGTTAATGATTTTACCTCGATGCATTAGTAGTCTAATTGGATGAATCAGCTGGTTATCCTTACTTAAAATATTTTCACCCAATTAGTTTTAAACAATGTTGATAATAGATCATGATGAAAGAGTTATTATGATCCTATGAAACATGACGTCCAATAATTAAAAATTTCATATATTCATAATTCCATTATTATTATCAATGTGATTTTAAAATTTATATTATCTATAGTGAATTTAAATCCCAATTATTGATTAAATTTCATATCGTTTCAGTTACATACCATTCCATATTGATTAATCCTAATCCAATTATGATGACCATTATATTAATTAAATTGTGTATGTTTTCAATTAGTTATCAATACATATTGGTTATTAGAGTAAATTTATTTAAATGGAATGTTTTTCTTGTTATATAACTTTAAATGTTGATTACTCTTATTGATTCATGATATATTACTCTATACTTAACCCTTATTGAGCATTTGAGCTAAGATTTATTTTATTTCTTTTCTTCAATAATCTATAAAATGTAGTACAAATGATATAAAATAATATTATATATGGAGTAATGATATTCTCAAATAAACAAATATTTTGAAATCTTCTCATTAATATGTAATAAGGGATTCATGTATCTATCTAGTTTACAGTGACTACAAAACTATTTGGACCTTTGAGATATATTTCCATGTATCTTATGGATGTTTAAAAAAGTAGAGATCGGCTATGGGATAACGGGGGTAGGGACTCTACAATAATGAGAGGGTAAAAATATATTTCATTCTTATTAAATAAATATGATATTAAAGTTATATTTGTAATGAAATTAAAAAATAAATCTTTATTTAATAGTATATATAAAAAGAAGGTCCTTGAATGGAAAACAGGAGAGAGAGAGAGAGAGATCACCTCACTTGATAGGGTTCTTTTAAAAGTGTGATAGAAGCTTCATAGAATCATGGGAACAACATGTAAGGTATTTTGATTGGTATAGGGAGTGTAAAGTCATGTTTTATTTTATTATTGAAGTGGAATAAGAGTTTGGTTGATGATTTATAGCAAAAGTGTGGGGAATTATTTATCAATTTCTATATATAGGTTTTGGACTCTATGTTATAAAATCAAAAAACCATAAACCTTCACATGGGTTTTTCACAATATTTGAATCATATTAAAGTGGTTTCCAATATTTTTTAAATATAATAACTTAAATTATTAAAATAATACCATGGGTGATGTCAATGTGATTCATGTTGGTAAATAATTTATTTTTAAACATTAATATATAATTTAGGATTTAGAATATTTGTTGTGTTTTTATAAAATTGATAAAATAAATTTAAAAAAATTATATTAAAGGGGATAACTATATTTGGTATTTTATAAATTATATGGAATATATTACATCATTTTATATTCTATGAATATAAAATAATTACTCTATATTTATATTATATTAATTATTTACCCAAAAGTATGGATGTATATCAAAAATATGAAAAATTAAATATTTCACAATATTCCTTTGACTATTTAAAAAATATTATTTTATTTTCCAATTTTTTTTATAAATATGGGATTTTAAACATTGAGATAGGAAAACTTATTTTTTAATAAAATGATTGTTTTACAACACTAAACACTTTCTGAAACTTATAAATACTAAATTGGATTTCACTAAAAATATTATAATTTATATTATAATAAATTTTATTTAATAAGAGTACTTCATGAAAATAAAACTTATTTAAAAAAATAAAAAACTTTTAAAAATTGTATTGATTGAAATTGTATATTTCCCCAATATGAAATATTGAGTTCTTCATATAAAAAATATACTCTCGTTCAAAATCATTATGCATTTATAAGGTGATAATAATAGGGATAAATATAATAATTATTTTCTTAAAATGAAAATATATAAAATTATATTACTATGATCTAGATACAAAACCCCTTATTACAGTAGCGTGTTCCCTAAGGGTAAGGTGTATGATGGTGAAACGTTATTGGGGTGGTTGAACATTTTTTTGGTCATGATCTCGATAATCATGAAATTATACTATAAATGGGATTTTTATTATTTAGTTGTTTAATAATAGATTGATATTGGTCATGGAAAATCCCAGTGATGCTATATCCAATTGATGCTCCGATAAATTGTCTTAACAGTGGATGGTTTTTCTTGTTGACCCAATCTCTTCATCCATTAATTTAAATTTGAATTTATAATAAACCTTAATATACTAATCATAGTTGTCACTATTCTGTATCTATATTACCAATAGGTATGATTCATAATGTCTCATTAAATGTGACATGATATAATAATCCAAAATAATTGAATTAGTGCAAGTTTGTTTGATAACTTCATTACTTAAATATTCATTTATTTACTAAAAAAGTAAATTAATTTATAAATGATTGGTACATTAAATTATTTCTCCCTAAATAAAATTAATCCCCAAAATATAATTCTTTCCAATAAAATATATTAGGTGAATTATGTTTCATCACCTCTTATGGTTCCCAGGTATCCACCATAAAGTTTTTGTTTTTCAACAATAAATTGACCTAGTGGGTTTTCTTGTTTCATAAAATTTTTTCTCTATGAACATAGATATTCACCGAATGATCCTTGTAAGAAATATAATTATCCAATGGTTTCCCCTCTAGGTTCAGTACATGTGATGGGTCTAGTATATACTTACTCAATAGGGATACATTAAACAAATATTGTACTTGAGATGAGTTTGGTTGGAGATCTAGTCAATAACCCTTCACTTGGATGTGATAAAGGATATAAAATAAGATGATGTATCTTGAAATAATATTTAATTTATTCTAAAACCTCATGACTTTCTCTCATAGTGATATACAAAATAAACCATTATCTCTAACATAAAAATATAGAACATTTTATATGATTTTAAAAATATATTTTATATCTAATTTTTATAGATTTCATATAAATTATAATGATTTGAACATAATTTTTCATCTCCAATATATGATTAGGTCCAATCAGATTCCACTATCCAACATTATCCTAGCATGTAAGTGTCTGACACCTCTTTACATAGAGAGCCTCATAAGGTTTTATTTGAATGAAATAATTGAAATTGTTTTTATATGATAACTCTACTAGTGTAAGGTTTTAGTCCAAAAATTATATTAAATTTTTCTAAAATAATCTCATCATGTACTTTAGATTCTGAACGGTTCTCTTAGACTTTCCATCTATCTGAGGGTGATAAGAAATACGAGAATAGAACTCTATATGCAACAATTGATAAAGGCTGATACAAAACATAATGGTAAACCTTATATCCTTATTAGATATAATGGATCATGGAAATAAATATATTTTTACCACATCCCTTATTTATATCATTATGTGTTCCCCAAGAGACAAATATTCTTTAATAGCAACGAAATGAATTGACTTTGAATGGTTATCAACTACAACCAAGATATTTTTATTTCCTTTAAATTTCATGGGGAGTTCTATGATGAAATCTGTGGTTAGTTTTATTCATTTTCATACTGGTATGGGAAATGGTTTCATCATACCCATATAATTCTTTCCTTTGACCTTGAGTTGCTGGAATACAAATAATGGACATACAAATTTTACAACCTCCTCATAAATGTTATCCCTCTCGAAATTTTTCATCAAATTTCTACATATACTAGTTTTTCCAAAATAAATATAGAAAGTTGATCTATTATAATCATCCAATATTTAGCTCTTTATATATTGTTTCCATTGGGAAATATTTGAGTTCTAAATCTTGTAACTCCATCCTTAGAAAAGTTGATCTCAAGAGTATTCACTAAATATTTATACAATACGCCATCATCTTTTCTAGCCACTCTGATCCAATTTGGAATGTTAGATTGTATATTTATTCATGAAATATAATATTAATATTATTTTATTACTCCCATGAACATCCTTTTCATGTCCAAGAATATTTTACCCCATGCAATCCTCATTTTGGATAGGGTTTTCGAATCCTTTCTATTCAGAGAATATGCTTCTTTCTTCACCATCCTAGGATGGAAATAGATTGAAAACCCATAATAATTGATCTTATCTAACCACCTCCATTGAAAAATTTTAAGATATTTTTTTTTAAAATATATACTTGACCATTTTATGATATGTATTTTAACTCCCCATGTTTTTAAAATAATTACGATTGTGTTCGATGGTATATATGACATGGTACACCGAGCTTAAATAAACCATGATTATTAATTTATGACTGTTATGGAAAAGATATCAAATTTATGTATAGGAATATTATAAACTAATTTATGAAATATATACAAATTTCACAATAGGAATATTTTTATTATTTAATTCATAGGAAATTACTACTCAAAATTTAATGAACATGTTAATTTCTTCAAAAGAATATGTTTCCTTCAAAATTGATTTTTATTTATTTTTGGAGTAAATATTACAATTAATTTATGGAATTTTTATAAATATTGGTTTATAAAATTTAAATATGTTTTTAAATAATCAGATAAAAATTAATTTTCTGTTAAAATTTTCAATTATTTGGAAAAGGTTGACTTTATAGTGAATATTAGAAATTAATGATTTTTATAATTCTATCATTTATATTTATTAAATCAAGAAATTATCCTCTCATTCAATTTTAAAATTTTTATTAAAATTTTATATGTTTTTTTATTTATAAAAATTTAATTATTTTCATTTTAATCAATAATTATCGAAATTTTGGTAGAAAGTAGATTTTTATGATTAAAAATGTGGTTTTCTAAAAACTATATTTTTGTGCGAAAAGTAAATATTTTTTAATGAATAAGAAAATAATAATAATAAATATTTTAATTAAATTTACAAATTATATATCATTTTATGTGTATTTAAATTCATATAGTGATGATTACTAGTTATACAGTTGATATAAGATCATCCATTTCCTGAAAATTAATTATCAAAAAAATCGTTTTTCAAAACATTTTACGGATTTTATTTTAAACATACTTCGTCAACTTCTATGATTTGAATTTGATAATAAAACTTCCATATTTTTTACTAAATAATTAATATTATTTAATAATTTTAGTTTAATATGGTTCATGATGAATTGTAAAATAGTAAATAAACTTGTAATCGTGGTAAAAACTAAAAAGGTAAAAGTTAGAAACCATATAGGTAAATGGAATAACATGTTTAAAAAAAATAATTTTTAATTTTTTTAACCATATCACACCTAAAATACATTATTAATTAATTTTGGAAGAACTTTCCTTGAGTGTGATGTCCCATTATTAAAAATGAATGAGTATTTACAAAAATTCCACCCCCACTTATAAAATGGAAAATCATATCCTATACATTAAACATATAAAAATTACTATAGATCCACCAATACCTAGAAATATTCATTCCTCAATTCCCTCCATAAATCATAGAAGATTTTTTTATCCTAAATTTAATATAGGGAGGCTTTATAAATGATCCAAAAGAGGTTGTCAGAAGATGGCGTGTCATTCTTAATTGACCATATTTGTTTTATATTTTCTTATACATCCATATAATATTACAAAATCATGATGATATAAAAAAATATAAATCTCACATATACTAAAATTTTATTAAATTATTTTAAAAACCTACACCCATCTCCTCATCCATCCAATGAGAAATAAAACCATCAATTGTGTGTATGGAGAACTACCACCTCATGAACTGACATAGCATATTTGACATAATATCCTCACATAGATATTCATGAAAAATTATTTTATATTCATTTATTATATTTATTACATATTAATCAATATTGATAATTCATATATGTTATAACTTCATACCGTACCATCCATTGAAAAATGATAATGTTGTTCATGTGTACAGAGGGCTACCTCCTCGCAAAGCGATGTGATTTTTTTTATTACAACAAAACAAGGATGGTAAATTTAATTGTATTTACAGAAATAATAATATATTCATTATATAATTATAAATAAATAAATATTAAATAATATTTCTATTCATTTCATCATGATTTTCAAAAAGTAAAAACGTTGATCAAGTGTATATACTACCTACCATATTAATGATTGTATCACATTTCATTTTTCATAAAAATCATTACTGATTGTTTTTAAAGGTAGAATTGATGTATAAAAATGACAATTGTTTCATTTTCATTATTCTGGATATGATGAAATAATAATCTCTTTGACTTACTCATCTTTATAATGTGATTTTGGACATATGATCTGAACATAATTAGATCATCCAACCTAAACCTAGAATAATAAACAATTGAATATAACATGATAATAAAAAATAATTGGAAAAATAATCTTGAAAATTTTTCATAAGTAAATAATTCACATATTTTTATTGTTTATGGATATAAATAACGCACATGAAAAATTTGGCTTGAGGAAAAGGGATCTCTTAAAACTACCAATTTCTTGAGGTTAGGACCATTCTCCCTCTAACTCAAATTACTTCTATGTAATGTTATTAAATAATTATAATATATGTTTATATAAAATATATATCTAGTGTATTTCCACTTCTAATTATGGGATAATATATTCCTTAGGTTCAATTCAAAAATTCTATCATTATGAAATTTCCTTTAATTATGATATGAAGCACGATTATGAAACCCATTTTCATTCCATGGGCAATTATTATTTTATAACATATGATTTAATTCCTTTATGTGGCACACATAAATCATGAATAAGTTATTATGGGTTTACCCCCATAGATCTCCAATTAATTGGGTAAATATTTAGTCTCATGGGACATCATGTATGGGATTACAAGATAAACCTAATTCATTTTGGGACATTGTACACCATGTGATATTGTCTTAGAAGATAGCCATGCATTATGTTATGTAATGTTATATATTTATTAAATATTTCTTATTTTTTCATGATTATATGATACCATGTTCTTTATGTTATGCTATCATGTGATTACTCTAGTGACTTCTCTTTTATGATATCATGTTATAACTTTGACATCCATGTTATGCTTCCTCGTCATTTTTATTCCCTTACAGGGTTATTTATCACATCTCTTTACTTTATGTGCTCCTTGGTTATCCTATGTATTTTTAGGATCTAAAATGGTTTTAAGAAATCATTATGGAGAATAAAATAAGGACTTCATGTTTTATTATTCCTTTTAATATATAATGAACCTATGATTCCAAGGAATTTAGGCCGCATGATATTTGGGGATGTACTTTTGGGATATTTGTGTTTAAAAATAATGTATTAACAACTGTAAAAGAAATAGGTCTCCAAAGTGTGTATAAAAGTAATCTCTATTTATTTTTGAGTAGTATGTTTAGAAAAAATTAGTGATATCCATTGGTATAAGACTAAAAATAGAAAATCCTATGTAAGTTTTTTTAAATTATAGAGTACGTGGTTCCAAAAAAAATCCTCATATTGATACTAGAAGTATATGTGGCTATAGTACAGATGAACCTAGGGGTAATAATCCAAAAAATGTCACATTGAGCAAGAATTAATCACCACATGGTTCATCATAATGGGTCTTGATGCACACCTACTTTGACAATCCTGGGGGTAGGATTTTTAATATCACAGTCTTTATGAACAATTATAAATGACATGAACACGTTATTAGGTTAGAAAATCAGACATGAAACATTACCTTGTATAAACATTATTGAAACCTAGAGACTCATAAGCTGGGATATATATATATATATATATAATTTATAAGTCATCTCTTGAAATATTATATGTTCCCCTTTTGTATGTTAATGTATTTTCATCTTTTTTTCCTCTTCATTTATTAATTAGATAGAGATAGGAGCAACTATTACAAAAAAACCAACATGATAGGAAATTAATTGATTACCCAAATTATATTCCTAATCATATTGGAGTGTTATATGAGAAATTCATTATCGTACTAGCTCGAGTAGCTCAAGTATTGAATAATAACATCCATCTTGTGAAATAAACCCCTCCTCCTAAGAATCAGAAAGTTATTGTTGAGTGTTTATGTGACAAATTCCTTATACTATTAGTATTTTTTTTGATCCCCTCAACATGGAAAATTGGATTAACTACATTTTGAATATATTATGTATCCTTGAATTCATATAGAAAGAGAATATTTTCCTATATATTTATCATATTGATGGGGAATTTTATTGGTGGTGGACATAGATCATGATAACAAATTTAAAAGAGTATATTGATTTCATGGAATGGGTAGACTTAAAGAAAATATTTTTCGATTAATATTTTCCCTCAAATATCCATCTTAAAATGGTGAGGGAGTTCCTCAATAAGAATAAAAAGTAAGATGAGTCTATAGGGGTTTGTGGGGAAAAACTACTACGCTTTCATGGTATGCCTCTGGTTTATTCAACAACCATGAAATTATGGTAGAAAATAACTTTAGTTGGTTAAATAATAATATATGAATGTAATTAGTGATTTGTGACCTTGTAAGCTATGATGATATTGTTTTTTATTCCCTCAATGTTTAGATGGAGATTAGTAACTCTCATTGGTCTCATGTGACTTAAGGGAGAAAATAAAAAAGTAGATTTATTTGTGACTATCCATAGAAAAATCCCATGCTTTAATGAAATTACAACATCCCTCTCATATAAATTGAGGGAAAAATAATCCTATAAACTATATAATGGGAACTGGGAGATGTTTCAAATTTTAAAATTAGGGGCAGAATGCTAGTCAGTTCTATTAAGAAATAAAGAAAACCTCTAATGTGGAATAATAAAATAATGTTCAGATAAACACTCAGCCTATTGGAAAGTGTTTCAACTATAAGGAACCTTTGCATTATAAAATTAAATTCCCTAAGATAATGGGTATAAAATAAAATCATGGACAATAACCTCTATGTCCTAGCGATAATGGAAGAGAATTTTATATCACTATTATAGAGGTAGATCCAGATAAATATGTGATGTCATGTATGCAAGTTATTCATTAATGAATACAAAATGTTCTATTTTATTCTAGTTCTATTTATTATTTTAAATAATACTATTTTAGTGTAATCATTCAAGTCCAAATTTATAAAATGAGGTTTTATCTATTTATAAGAACATACAAAGGTGTAATGGTCACATCCCAAATATATAACTCCCCTAGTCAATATTTATGGACTAAATGTTCAAAAAAATATCATATCACTTTATTTCTTATATTTTTATGCTATATTGGGAATGGATTGAATATCATTATAAAAAAACATCACCTGATGAGGGAGGAAGATCAATCTCCACATCTCAATTTATCATCTAATTTTGTACAATTTTAATGAAGAGGACAAATCTCGTAATGAATCTTTTTTAAAGAATGTGTACTATTAACTAATGAAGAAGAATTAATAACCCAAATTATTGTTAAAATTGAAAGAATAATTCATAGAGGAATACACATATTTGGGGATTGAACTAATGTGTTCCCTAAAGTGTTTCCTTATATTCCTCTAAATCAAGAAGTTGAGTTCTCAATAGAAATAAAACCATGATATTTCACCATATTAAAGAATCCTTATAGATTGACCATTATTGAGATAGAAGATATGAAATATTAGTAATAAGGGAACCCAAAAAATCCATTTATATACCCATGTAATTTACCATGGGGTATTGTTTTCTTATTCATCATGAATAAATATAGTTCAATGTGCCTCTACGTTGATTATTATGAAATAAAACTAATAATGACAAATAACATGTATCCTTTTCGACAGATAGAAAACTTGTTGGATCAACTATTAGGGGACTCATATTTATCTATGATAGACCTTAAATTTGGATATAAAAAATTGATGGTAAAGAAGGATTTCATTTCATATCATTCCTCACAAAAAAGTTATAGGCCCTATTATTTCATATAGATGTTGTTCAGGATCACAAATTTTACAAAAATATTTATGAACTTAATGAATTTATTCATTTGATATTAATTTAAAACATTTTTAGTCTTTATCGATGATATTATGATTTACAAAAAATGAAATGAGGATCACGAGGAGCATTTGAATACATTACAAATGAATTCATGAAAAGTAAATCGATATGAATAGTACAATAAATGTGAGGTACTGATGATCGAAATAACATTATTGGGGAATATTTTCACCTCAAAAGTTACATCTCTAGACCATTTGAAGGAAAATGTAATTATAGATTAGACAAGAATAATATATGTAATAAATATTCATAGTATTGTTGGACTACTTGGGTATTACTGATGGTTTGTGAGAAACTTCGTGTGGTTCTTAAACCCACAAACCAAGATAACATGGAGGGGGTAATGTTTTTCATGACTATTGAATGTAAAGAAATATTTAAGGTGTTGAAAATAGTCTTTTTATTACACCATTTCTCATTATTCCCTCAAGTTGGGTATATTTTATGGAATAATGAAATACATCGAATAATGTATTAGGCTATAAACTATAGAAAAATGATTAATTAATATCATATGCCTCAATGAAGTTGAATGTTGTTGTGTAGAACAGTCCCACACATGATCTAAAGTTGGATAAAATAATCTTTGCATTGACACTCTATAACACCCCGAGATTTTATGAAAAATATTCTTTTAATTTCATTAATGTCTTGTGTTGTATGCTACACCTAGATTACCTTGCGCTATACGCAACACCGTATTAGCTTGCAGTATACGCAACACTATTCTTGGATCGTGTTACACACAATTTCGATAATAGCTATTCTACACAACATTGAGTATATATATATATATATTCAATGTATAATTGAAATATGGTTGGATTCTGTTCTACGAAACAACGAAGGATTCTTTCACAACACGCAACCCTGACTTGGCATGCATTACACACAATCGCGACCTTCCTCGATAGCGTGTGTTGTACGCAATACCGGGTTTTACTAAACAACGATATATTATTATAATATTATTATGAACTAGCTGTTATGAATATTATTAACAAAATTTTGAATTTTATAACATTATTATTCATCTTACACATTTTCTAGAACATGGTATAAGAACAAAATAAATTTTTCAGGTAAAATAAGTATTTTCCAAAAAATGCAGTTTTGCAGCCTTTTGATGGCGCACCAACTTTAAATCTAGTTTTTGACATGTTTATAAGTTCAATTTGACAAAATAAAATTCTTCTTTTGAATCATGATATAAAAATTTACATTAGATAAAGTTTTGATATTTTTCCGATAACTTTCATATTTTAATTAATAGTAAAAACATGCTATATTTTAATTAAAAACAACGTTTTTCATCGTAATATCTTATGTGGTTAAATTATAATATTGAATTGTTTTAAAGTATAAATAGAATATATTTTTACCATTTAATATAATTTATGTCATTAGCATTGATTTTACCTTGAATTCGTAGGTTAAATCAATTTAATCTTTTGCAATGTTTTAAAGAAAAACCCGTTTTCTTTCAACAACGGGATTAATTTTAATTTAATTTCTGCATCTTTTTTGTATTGAATTTGGAAAAATGGACTCTATATTTGGAATCAGTGGGTCCAAATTATGTTAATAAGCTACTTTTTATTTTTGGGCAGTGTGAATAATAACTACGGTAAATTTTATTTACTATAGTTAAAGGTAAATTGGGAAATTAAGGGTAAATATAAGATTATAAAATTAACCTAACACTTGTAAAAATCCTACAGGATGGATACAAGTAGACCCATATAACCTAAGGGTCGGATTAGATTCATTTTATGGACTTTTTTCCATGAAAATAATTTAATTAGTTTTAAAACCAAAGAATGTGACAACATGTCACTTTCTTAAATCTTATAAGTATAATAATTTTAATTTAGTGATAATCTTCAGGAAACTTAGAACATGAATAGTCTCCAGAAAGATAATAAAAGTATCTACATCATAGGAATTTATTTATAATTTTTAGGGATTAAATAATTATCAATTATTATGACACAAAGATGATGCAATAATTGTCTTATTAATGAAATATTGACATAATTGATGTTATAAATGCCCAAATAAATGTAATTTGAGCCTTTTTATGACTTCAATTAATTTTCTAAGTTATTATGACATGTTATTGTTGATATAAGTAACTTGGTTCGAACTTATCATTCTGTTTCGAATTTCATTAAAATCATGTACCAAATAGTGTCAAATTTGACATAAATTAGTTTTTTTTAAATATTATATTGTTATTTAATTCCTACAAATCTAAGGTTCGGCCAAATTACTTAGATAAGGATATATATATTAATAATAAACAACTTGGGTTTCGTTTGGCTTGTTATGGTAAGTTTATTAACCATATAGTATAAGAAAACAAAACGACACGATGAAAGTTAAATTATTTCAATTAGAGTTAAATCTAATTGATAAGGTTAAAATGATAACCTAAACTTGTCTAAATCCTATTGGATGAGAGAATTTAGATCCATACCCACTTTATCTTCGAAATAAGACCCTTTGGAACCATTATAAACCGAATTTGACCATAATATAAAATATTATTTTGAGATTTTCCTAAGGTGCCCCTCTCCTCCCTTATAAAAGGGCACCTCCTCCCTCTCCTCCTCACACCAATTTGAGCATTAAAGCTCGTCCAAACCCTGACAAAATATCTTCTCCACTTCCCTAGTATCATCCTAGAGGTCCTGGTCTTCTTCAAAGTCCATCCTTAGTTCTTTAAGTGGAGGTTAAGTGAAGGCGCGTCAAAAAGAGGAAATATCCAT
Source organism: Viscum album (assembly GCA_963277665.1). Taxonomy (NCBI): domain Eukaryota; kingdom Viridiplantae; phylum Streptophyta; class Magnoliopsida; order Santalales; family Viscaceae; genus Viscum; species Viscum album. The sequence continues at coordinate 66,927,571 of OY728163.1, read as the reverse complement.
TACCGATCTTTTTCAATTTCTTTCTTCATCAACTTCTTCTTCATTAGTTGTTTCATGATAAATTAATAACATCAGTATTTATTATATAATTATTTGTTATTATAAATATGTAACAACTCTAATTAACCTTCTATCCATCCTACGGGAAAAGGAAATCACCACGCGTGCGTACGTACGGAATACCGTCTCCACGCCGTGGTGTAATCTATTTTCCACCACCACCTTACTTGGATGGGTATAATGGTGTAAATAATGACTATATATGACTATTATAAAGTGATATTGATTCTGAAATAGTATAGATACACTCCAATACAATTCCACTATCATAGGAACGATATCATCACTTGTGCGTACGTACGGAATACCGTCTCCATGATGTGATGCGACTCATTCTACATGATCTTAATTTCATAATGACTATATAAATGAATTGAATGAATGAATATGATATATTTTACACTAATAACATTCTGGAAATGAGTTATCTATAACCTAAAGAGAAGAATAACAATTTATTCGACAAAAACGCATAAGAACAAAAAGTAATAAACACCCGAATAACACGTAGTAAAGAAAAATTACTAATAAGAAGCTAAGAATATGACCATATATGATATCATAACAATAAGTATGATTCTGGAATAAGTCAATAACATTATTTAAATCATTATACATAAATTTCGGAAACTTACAAAGCATATTAGACCTAAGGTAAGGGAAATATCACAATCTCATTTTTATCCGAGATTGTTTATACTTTGATATTTACTGGGGTGTATTTTATCATCCACATCCATGTTCCCTCACTATGTGATATTATTTCCATCCACCTACAATTGTTTGAATCCAATTTTACCCTTCGGTGAGTTTTTAGTAAAAGATATGAAAGGAATCTTTTGTCATTTTTCATACGAGGTACTTTTTGACTTTTCCGACAAAAGTACGAGAAGAATGTTTTTTTATCTTATATAGAATGAATGGATTTTTAAAACATATTGTCCAAGAAGCTTCCTTTAAATTTTTTCATGTTTATTTTTAAACAACTTCTTTTAGTTTAAAATTGTATGACATGTTAGGAAAGAAAAATGTTTGTGAAGTAGAAAGGATATTTTCCTCAAGAATGGAGTTCAAGTGTTTTATCAAAATTATTTTCCATCTAAGATAATATAGGGTTCGGTTTCTATCTCTATTATTACATTGATTTGATTATGTTGTAATGGAATTATTTTTATGAATTCCTTTATCTTATATGAATTGTTTGATGATGTCACGATGTTTAAGATTCCCATTTTTATTACAAGGGTTATGCAATGATGTATGATTTATGATTTTGTGGAACACATAAGAATGGTATCATTATGAGATGGGTGGGACCTATATCTCCCTCCAATTCATTGGGTAAAGATTTTATATCTCATGAGATAGACATGGATGGAATGGTAGGTTATACTGGTTCAGTGAAAAAGGACTGAAACGAGGAGTGAACTCGGTTCAGAAAGGAAATATGTCCACTAAGATAGTCTTGGAAATGAGTCTTGACTAATAAGAAATGATTCTCTATGATTATGTGTGTATTCCACAATGTTTCATGTTTTATGTTATGATTATTGGGATTCCATTTCACTACTATGATTTATCCCATGTTATGAAGTTATGATCTCTTTTGTAGGTTAAGATTTCCAATAGTTATGTTCTTATGAATATGATGTGATTGATATTTCTTTTGTTTACCCTTACTGAGCCTTTGACCTCACCCTTTTTATGTTTTATTTTCCCCAGTATATAAAGACAGGTTTTAGGTAAAAAAAGGAAGATCTTTATGGGAGATGTTGAAGATCTTTCGCCACGATTATAAGATTATATTCCGAGTTTCCAAAGACACTAAACTATTACGGTCCTTGTGTGTGTGTTTTTGTTTTGTACTAAGTATTCCGCAAAAGTAATGTAATGTCTATGTACGTTAAGATTTGGGTCTCTACAGTTGGTATCAGAGGAAAGGTTTAGTCAACCTTTGGAAACTAGGATGTGAGATCATTAGTGAGATCCCTAGAGATATTTCTAAGGTATGTCTAGGGATGTCCCTAAAGATAAGTATACGTATAGGATATAGTCCTAGAACTATGGTAACGATCATAGAATTTAACCTAATATGTTAGATATTAAGGGTACTCCCCCTTTACTATGTTGTTTTCCCTAGCATTATTTTTGCCTCTCACACTATTCTTGTTGGGTTTTAGACGATGGCTGGAACCCGAAGGAACCGTGTTGATCACTGTAATGGACAATGAAATGATTGTCCTCCGGAACAAAAAAGTGTTATGGGAGATGGAGTGCAAAATCTTATTGCTATACTTACACAAGCTATGAATCATTCTGGACTTCCAAATGAGCAGATAAGGGAACAATATTCTATTGAGCCCTTCATGAGGCAACGTCCACCTTCTTTCAGTGGGTCTTCCGATCCACTTGTTGATGAACAATGGATCAGTACCACTGAAAAGATATTTTTCAGTTCTTCAATGTTCTGAACATGATAAAGTCATCTTAGCAGTATATCGTTTGGAAGGTGAAGCTGATCAATGGTGGAATCTTATCAAGAATATGAGGCCAAGAGATGAAATTGAGTCCATGGAATGGGACGAGTTCAAGAACTTGTTTTTCAGTAAGTACTTCCCTCGTATTCTTCAAACAAAGATGGAAAAGGAGTTTCTTGAGCTGAAGCAGAAGGATGATGAATCTGTTGGTATATACGAAGCGAATTTTACAAGACATGAAAGGTATGCATCTGGCATTATCATCCAACCTGAAAGTAAAGTTGATCGATTTTTCAGTGGCTTAAAACCAAGTCTTTGAAGGGCATTAGCTATAAGAGACTTCAGTAGCTATGATGAAATTGTGCGTTGTGCTATCAAGGTAGAAATGGAAGTTGGTGTTACATATCCATCTCATGGTTTTGACAAGAAACAAAAGATGGAGTTCAAGGAGAAATCTCAGAATAATGGTGAAAAGAAGATATATGTTTCCTTATGCTCAAAGTGTGGAAAGAAGCATGGTGGAGATTGTCTTAAAGGGACAAGTAAATGTTTCAAATGTGGAAAGGAAGGTCATCGGGCATTTGAATGCCGCAATTATGGGAAGAAGATGTCTAATGATGAAAACAAAGGAAGGGATACACAGAATGAACCTACTACACTTCAATGTTTCAAGTGCAAGGAGATGGGACATTATGCCAATAAATGCCCTAATCCAAGGGTTAGTGATGATCGACATGAGCAACCGCTTAAGAAAAAGGACAAAGGGAAGTCACATGCGATCACTATTGGAGATGTTGAATATGAAAACGATGTGGTGGAATGATTAAGTGTTTATGTAATGGGATTCCAAAATAATGTTGTATATAGTATCGTGGAATATTGGAATATTTATGTATTGGTCTAATGTGGTATTCAAAGTGATTGAGATATTTTTGGAAATAAGATGATATGCGCATAATGAAGGGAAAACGATAAAATGAAATTTTTAACAGTATTCATGAGCTCATGATTGATATAAGGACTAAGTGATATCATGGTTTGAGTATATAGAATTTTTGGATTTTGGTATGTAGAAAGAGTTAACTTTTGACTGCATTCATGTTTTCACTAAGGTTAAATGGGTATTAATTCTTCAAGAGGATACATGATTAAGGTATTCACATGTTTGTAATTTGACCAACCAGACATATCTTATGATATATGGGGATCAATGATGGTATTAAATATCTGGTAATCATTTTCACTATATTATGAGAGTGAACTGCAGTATTATGGATAAGCCTAAAGATTGGAATGGATTATGTTGGACATAAGTTAGTATTGTTTAAGGATAGAATTGTTTTCGATATTATTGATGGGATGTTATAGTAATATAGTTTTAGAAAAAGGACAACATGCAGGACGGGCGACAACCCATCGCGTCGGAGAAGGATGTGGGAATCGAACCCACAACCGAAGTGCGACTGGCCTTTTTCGCCTACCACTGGCCTACAGGAAGTCCCTGGTTAGTATAAACTAGTTTTATTTTATTACGCGGTATGATATATGAATTATAATTTCATTTTTGAAATCGTATACGATTAACCTTACCATAGATTGAAATTGTTCAAAACACAAACAACAGTGAAATTGTACCAAAATCATGTATGTATTTCATTTAATTCATCAACATTAGGGAAATGATCATGAAAACCAAAAATGTTGTCCTAGTTCCCTTATATCCGATGCATCAGATGGTACCTTAGATCATCACAAATCAATAGCTTTGTGATTGTTGGCTTTTTCATAGCCATGTTCTCTACCACTCTCCATCAGAACTTGATGATTAGATTTTTTCTTCCATATCCATATTTTCACCTATGTTCTCCTATGTGGAAACCCAGTGACGAGTTAATTTGGGTAACCATTACATTTCATACTTTATTTTTTAAAGCCATGTTTTGGTATTCCTTTTTACGATGTGGGTTTCTATTAAACAAACTTTCGAGTAGTAAACCATTTATAACCCCGACGAATTTTGAGGGCGAAATTCATTTTAAGTGGGGTAGAACGTAACACCCCGAGACTTATGAAAAATATTCTTTTAATTTCATTAATGTCTTGTGTTGTATGCTACACCTAGATTATCTTGCGCTATACGCAACACCGTATTAGCTTTCAGTATACGCAACACTATTCTTGGATCGTGTTACACACAATTTTGATAATAGCTATTCTTCGCAACATTGAGTATATATATATATATATATATATTCAATGTATAAATGAAATATGGTTGGATTATGTTATATGAAACAATGAAGGATTCTTTCACAACACGCAACCCTGACTTGGCTTGCATTACACGCAATCGCGGCCTTCCTCGATAGCGTGTGTTGTACGCAATACCGGGTTTTACTAAACAACGATATATTATTATAATATTATTATGAACTAGCCGTTATGAATAGTATTAACTAAATTATGAATTTTCTAACATTATTATTCATCTTAAACATTTTCTAGAACATGGTATAAGAACAAAATAAATTTTTCGGGTAAAATATGTATTTTTCAAAAAATGCAGTTTTGCCGCCTTTTGATGGAGCACCCTCATTAAATCTAGTTTTTGACATGTTTATAAGTTCAATTTGACAAAAATAAAATTCTTCTTTTGAATCAGGATATAAAAATTTACATTAGATAAAGTTTTGATATTTTTCCGATAACTTTCATATTTTAATGAATAGTAAAAACACGATATATTTTAATTAAAAACAACTTTTTTCATCGTAATATATTATGTGGTTAAATTATAATATTTAATGGTTTTAAAGTATAAATAGAATATATTTTTACGATTTAATATAATTTATGTCATTATCATTGATTTGACCTTGAATTCGTAGGTTAAATCAATTCAATCTTTTGCAATGTTTTAAAGAAAAACCTGTTTTCTTTCTACAACGAGATTAATTTTAATTTAATTTATGCATCTTTTTTGTATTGAATTTGGAAAAATGGATTCCATATTTGGAATCAGTGGGTCCAAATTATGTTAATAGGATACTTTTTATTTTTGGTCAGTGTGAATAACAACTACGGTAAATTTTATTTACTATAGTTAAAGGTAAATCGGGTAATTAAGGGTAAATATAAGATTATAAAATTACCCTAACACATGGAAAAATCTTATTGAATGGAAAAAAGTAGACCCATATAACCTAAGGGTCTGATTAGATTCATTTTATGGACTTTTTTCCAAGAAAATAATTTAATTAGTATTAAAACCAAAGAATGCGACAACATGTCACTTTCTTAAATCTTATAAGTATAATAATTTTAATTTAGTGATAAACTTTATAAAACATAGAACATGAATAGTCTCCAGAAAGCTAATAAAATTATCTACATCATAGGAAATTATTTATAATTTTTATGGATTAAATAATTATCATTTATTATGACACAAAGATGATGCAGTAATTGTCTTATTAATGAAATATTGACATAATTGATGTTATAAATGCCCGAATAAATGTAATTTGAGACTTTTTATGATGTACATTAATTTTATAGGTTAACATGAAATGTTATTGTTGATATATGTAACTTGGTTCGAACTTATCATTCTGTTTTGAATTTCATAAAAATCATGTACCAAATAGTGTCAAAATTGACATAAATTAGTTTTTAAAACAAATATTATATTGTTATTTAATTCCTAAAAATCTAAGGTTCGGCCAAATGACTTAGATAAGGATAGATATATTAATAATAAACAACTTGGGGTTCGTTTATCTTGTTATGGTAAGTTTATTAACCATATAGTGTAAGAAAACAAAAAGACACGGTAAAAGTTAAATTGTTTAACATAGAGTTAAATCTAATTGATAAGGTTAAAATAATAACCTAAACTTGTCTAAATCCTATTTGATGAGAGGATTTCGACCCATGCCCACTTTATCTTCGAAATAAGACACTTTGGAACCATTATAAATCGAATTTGACCTTAATATAAAATAATATTTTGAGATTTTCCTAAGGTTCCCCTCTCCTCCCTTATAAATGGGCACCTCCTCCCTCTCCTCCTCACACCAATTTGAGCATTCAAGCTCGGCCAACCCCTGCCAAAATCTCTTCTCCATTTCCCTAGTATCATCCTAGAGGTCCTGGTCATCTTCAAAGACCATCCTTAGTTCTTTAAGTGGAGGTTAAGTGAAGGCACGTCAAAAAGAGGTAATATCCATTACCGATCTTTTTCAATTTCTTTCTTCTTCAACTTCTTATTCATTAGTTGTTTCATGATAAAGTAATAAAATCAGTATTTCTTATATACTGATATTTTATTATAAATATAAAAAAACTCTAATTAACCTTCTATCCATCCTACGGAAAAAGGAAATCACCGCGCGTGCGTACGTACAGAATACCGTTTCCACGCCGTGGTGTAATCTATTTTCCACCACCACCTTAGCTGGATGGGTATAATGGTGAAAATAATGACTATATATAACTATAATAAAGTGATATTGATTCTGAAATAGTATACAGACACTCCAATATAATTCCACGATCATAGGAACGATATCATCACTCGTGCATACGTACGGAATACCGTCTCCACGATGTGATGCGACTCGTTCTACATGATCATCATTTTATAATGATTATATAAATGAATTGAATGAATGTATATGATATATGTTACAATAATACCATTCTGGAAATGAGGTATCTAAAACCTAAAGAGAAGAATAAGAATTTATTCGACAAACACGCATAAGAACACAAAGTAATAAACACCCGAATAACAAATAGTAATGAAATATTACTAATAAGAAGCTAAGAATATAACCATATATGATATCATAATATTAATTATGATTCTGTAATAAGTCAATAACATTATTTAAATCATTATACAGGAGGTTCGGACACTTACAAAGCATATCGGACCTAAGGTAAGGGAAATATCACAATCTCATTTTTATCTGAGATTGTTTATACTTTGATATTTACTGGGGTGTATTTTATCATCCAGATCCATGTTTCCTCAATATGTGATATTATTTCTGTCCTCCTACAATTGTTTAAATCCAATTTTACCCTTCAGTGAGTTTTTAGTAAAATATATGAAATGAATCTTCTGTCATTTTTCGTACGAGGTACTTTTTGACTTTTCCGACAAAAGTACGAGAAGCATGTTTTTTTAACATATACAGCATCAATGGATTTTTAAAACATTATTTCCAAGAAACTTCCTTTACAAGTTTTCATGTTTATTTTTAAACAACATCTTTTAGTTTAAAATTGTATGACATGTTAAGAAAGGAAAATGTTTTTGAAGTAGAAAGGATATTTTCCTCAAGAATGGAGTTCAAGTGTTTTATCAAAATTATTTTCCATCTAATATAATATAGGGTTCAGTTTCTATCCCTATTATTACATAGATTTGATTATGTTGTGATGGAATTACTTTTATGAATTCCTTTATCTTATATGAATTGTTTGATGATGTCACGATGTTTAAGATTCCCATTTTTATTACATGGGTTATGCAATGATGTATGATTTATGATTTTGTGGCACACATAAGAATGGTATAATTATGAGATGGGTGGGACCTATATATCCCTCTAATGCATTGGTTAATGATTTTATATCTCATGAGATAGACATGGCTGGAATGGTAGGTTATACCGGTTCAGTGAAACAGGACTGAAACGAGGAGTGAACTCGGTTCAGAAAAGGACTTTTTCCACTAAGATTGTCTTGGGAATGAGTCTTGACTAATAAGAAATGATTCTCTAGGATTATGTGTGTATGACACAATGTATCATGTTTTATGTTATGATAATTGGGATTCCATTTCACTACTATGATATATCCCATGTTATGAAATTATTCTCTCTTTTGCAGGTTAAGTTTTCCAAAAGTTATGTTCTTATGAATATGATGTGATTGATATTTCTTTTGTTTACCCTTACTGAGCATTTGATCTCACCCTTTTTATGTTTTATTTGTCCCAGGATATAATGAAAGGTTTTAGGTAAAAAAAGTAATATCTTTTATGGGAGATGTTGAAGATCTTTCGCTACGTTTAGAAGATTATATTCCGAGTTTCCAAAGACACTAAACTATTGTGGTCCTTGTGTGTGTGTTTTTGTTATGTACTAAGTATTCTTCAAAGGTAATGTAATGTCTATGTACGTTAAGCATCGAGTCTCAACAACACCCTAGAAAAATTACTTATATATGGAGAAGTGTGAAATATATAAACACCATTATATCCTTGAATATATATTCACACAAAAGAATCATAATATGCACCAATAAATATGTTTATAGATAATTAATGACTACAAATACTCAATCATTTACCAGTATGGGAATGAAAAAAGTATAATATTCTCTAAGTATTAAGGATTAATGTAATTTATGGATGATGATAATTGGCATGGATCCTATATTATTATACACATAAATTATGGACATGGGAATTTTGAAATCCGGAACAACATCTCTCATTTATCAAATGACTTCTTAATCATACTATGTATATAAAATAAAGGTTCTCAATAAATAAATGTAAAAATTTAGGAGAATATGTATTATGTAAGAAATAGGAAATCCTATAAGATAAAAATTAATGAAGAAGGATTTTTAGGATTTAATTGATGACTATGTTTTCTATAGAATGTGGACATAATGAATGATATGTCTAATTTTTCACATAGATTGACCTTCTCCATCAACCTAGGAATAATGAAGATGTATCATGATCTCCGATACCACTATTAGTGGGATAATATAAAGAGGATATCATGGAATATACATCATAATTTATATTCTATTATAAAGTGAATTTTTAAATGAAAAATACTATGGGTATGATATAATCCCCACCCATACATATATAGAAATGGGAGAACATCACCATGGACTTTGTCGTTAGTCTTCTATATACATCATGAAGAAATAATTTCATTTGGGTTCTGGTGGATCATATTAAAAATATTAATCACTTAATTTCAATTTGAGTGTACTTATCACTTGATCAACTTGTGATGATATACATCAGAGAGGTGATGTGGCCATATGAAACTTCATTATCCATTTTATCTGATTGATATCATTGATTTTCCTACATGTTCTATGGGATCCTCCCAAATGTTCTAAATGAGGAATCAATATTTAGTACATCTTATCAACCCTAAACTGAGTTCCAATCTATGGTGACAATTCAAATCCTAAAAGACATTTTGTGATCATTTCTGATGGGCTTAAAAGTATGATGGGATCAACATATTTCTCTATTTCCGTTCTCATAAAACACATATTTCACTCAATAATCCAAATGGATCCATATGAAGACCTTTTTTAAAGAGATATATAACACCTTAATGTTGTGATAAATTTTGTGAACATAAGTTACATAGACATAAATTGGTTGTGGAAATGGTGGAAAATTTCAACATCATTCCGAAACAAATCATAAATTCTCAATGTCGAAAGAAGATCTTTGCTAAAAATTATAGATCAGATGTAAATGATAATGTGTTTATAAACATATCTCCATGTAATAGATTCACGAGACTCTATATTAAGGGAAATATAATCCCTATGTACATCACCCCCTTTGATAATATCAATCACATTGGATATGTCTCTTATCAAATACACTCCCATAAAACATTTCTGAAGTACACAACATATTCTTTGTATCACTTTTGGGGAAGTACATACCAGATTAATCAAACTCACTGAATATATTGGTTGCAGAGATATAAAATTATTTCACTAGTGAGGAGTATCTAATAAATATCCAAAATTTTAGAGATAATTTTCTACCCAACAATACAAGTCATTAAGTAAAACTACTGTGATAGAAACTCAAATATTACAAAGAAACCTGGAAACTGGAGGAATTCCTAATGAAGAAATACCATCACCAATTTTTACATTATTATTTAATAATATAAATTATCGAAAAATTTATTAAGGTGAAATAAATTAGCATTATAAAATTTTAAAATAAGGAAAACTATACTCTATATATTATAGGATGCCCAACACAGTGCCCTAAAACCCATTATTATTTATTTATGACCATCATATCTTTGCCATTAAATTGGTTGGCATGAATAGTATTAAATAATTAATTTTATTTAATTAAATTTACTATTAGATATAGTTTTTGGATTAATTAATTTAAGGAAATCACTCAATTTTTACTGAATACAATTAATTATTCAACTAATATATGTTTTCTTCAAAAGTTATTTTTATTCCTTTTTCAGAGAATATATTATGAATAATTTCATTGATTTTAGAAATTTTATTTTATAAAATTATATGAATTTTTAAAATAAGTATTTCAAAATTAATATAGGGTGAATTTTTGGGGTTCTTCTGAAATGGTTGATTTTTTATTAAATAGTGAAACATAAATATTTTTCAAATAATGTCATTTGTTTTCCTTAAATAAAGAAATTAAAAATCCCCATTAAATTTTTAATAGTTTATTATAATTTACTATAAACCATTTGTTTGTAATAATATAATTAATTTAATTTCAATCATAAACCCTAAATATTTTAGTATAAGAATTTTCTTCTTTTAAAAGCGGTTTATGCAAACTATTACTATTTACATAAATTTTTTCATTTTTATTTAATTAAAAAACCTGTAATAAGGAAATATTTATATTATATATATATATATATATTATATCTATTTATATGAATTTAATCTCATTTAATGATGAATACTCATCATATAGTTAATATAATATCAGTTATTGCTTGAAAAATGTATTCGATGAAAAACATTTTTCCGAAATGTTTTGCTGGATAAATTTTAAATTGAATTATTCCTATTATTTTATTTGAATTTTATTAAACGGTTCCCATATTTCTTAAAAATTAATATTATGTAATATGGTTATCTTAATTTTTTTCATAATTAATAGTAATAATAGTAAAGAAATAGTTACCTCTTTATATAAACATAAAAAGTAAAAGTGAGTAACCATGGAGGTAAAAGGAATAATATACTTAAAAATGAATATTTCCTAATGGAATTGTTCTAGATTGAACATATCACCCATCAAATCCATTATTTAACAATTTTTTAGGAACTTGGTGTGATGACCTAGCATTTTTAAATGATATTTTTTCCTAAAAAAGTGTGTTATATTATATAATAATATACACCTATAAAATATAGAGAAACAAAAAAACCTTATATCATTAATAAAGATAATTACAGTATTATTTTATGAAACCAACGAAAATTCAAAACATTAAAATTTAATAAAATATAAAATAGAAAATATATTATTGGAAAATGTGGATCTCTCGAATTAGTTAGAACCATTGACCTCATGACCAACACTACAAAATGAAAAAATATATATTAAACCATTCAACATCTTATTAAATGAAAATATATCCATAGGTGTAATTCTATTGAATATTGAGTGAATTAATGAAGTGGTTTTTATAGAATGTAATGCAACCATTGGAATAGTAATACAACCATTGGTTAATATAACCATTGACTATTTATCCTTTGAGAATTATACCCACTGGTAGTAATTTTACCATTTCAATTATAGTTTATAAGTATTAATAGAAAAGGATAATTGATTTAAAAATTTTAAATGTTTTCCTCAACTAGTAGAGTCATGCAACTTGAAGCCAATTTTTTATAACAGGGGAGGGAGGTATCATCAATGGGGTTCACCATTAGCCAAGCCCAAAACTATATTGAAAACGTTTTATAGGAATGAAATGGAAAAAAAATTTAAGTTATATTTAGTGGTGATAATAACACAGTACATGTTATTAAAGTAACCACGTGAAACTACCACCATCACACACCTTACTGCTGGGTTCACTCTAGTATATTAATGGGAAAAATGTCCAGGAATTAGTTACATAAAGTTAATCTCTCTTGCATAAATAAAATTGTTATTCCACAAATTCAATTTTCAATATAATAATGTTTCATATATATAAATATATATTTTCATGTATATTTATATACATGGGTGTTTAAGTAAGATGAATAACATAAATTGTTTTTTGGGAACAAATAAAACACAATATTATTTTTAGAAATTATATTTACTTTTATAAAAAACACGGGTATTTGAAATAATATATTTTTAATGAAAAAGTCTTCTTAAGAAATATATTTCAAAAATAAATAGTAAAATAATTTTTTATGGTCCTAGAAATTTTTTAGAATTGATAGAAATTTGAATGTGTGTTGAAAATGATATTCATAAATATATAAGGATTTTTATATTTTAAAAATAAAATTCTCTTCATTTGGAAATTATTTTTATAAAATAAATAGTATATTTTAAATCACTATGTTGAAATTAGATTACAGTGAGTTTATTAAAAAAAGAAAATACTTTATGTTTCAATGAATAGTAGAAAACAGTTTGGGTTTTCAATATGTTTTACGAATGCATATTTATGTCACTATGATGTATTAATTAATTTATCATAATTAATGATATAAAATATGTTATTTTATTAATATTATGTTTTTTAATATCTTTGAATCAATTTCAAATCCTGTTAGTAACATTATAAAATTTTAAAGGGAATTTTTTTAAAAAATACTATGTTCTTGAAAATATAAATTTCCATATCCAAATAAGTATTATAAAATGTTTTTCACTAATAATTTATTAAAATATCATTAAAAGTGACTCAAATTTTAATAACTATGAAAAAAACCATTTTTAGGTCAGTGGTGTTTCATTTTCAACCATGTATATTTTTATGCACTATATTAATCAATTATTAATCAAATCCTCTATTTTGGCTATAAATACCCATCCATTTTACCTCATCCATTAAATCCCAATACATATTCCATGAAATCATAATAATAATTAATCCCAAAGAGTCCCTTGAGGATTCTTTAATACGCCATGGTTTCATCCATAAGATTAAGGAGCAACTGTGGAAGGTAAGTGAATTCTCATCATCTGCATTTCCATTTATTTAATTCTTTTTTTGTACTACATCTAAAGGGTATGTCGCATTATTTTCTTATTATTTTTATCATAACATAACTTATAAAATAATGTTTTATCAATGAGATACCCTAATTATCTCTATTTTTACCATTTTACAATTCCATGTTTTATACCCATCATGCGGTCGAATTTACTTTTCTATTTATCTCTTTTACATAAGAAATTATTATATTATGAATACTCAAAACATTTTTCTATCCATGGGTATTCACCAATATTTTAATATAATGTAACTATTCATGGATTTATATATACAAAACCCACAGTCCATTTTTGTTGGTTAAAAATGATGTTATGCTTAGGGTTTATAACACTTACATACTCACTGATTTTATATGAAACCCTTACTTTATTCCCATTTTGTTATTAAAGAAATTATTACTATAAATGTGGCGTAAATTAAATTAATAATTTATAATTGTGCACCATGATAGTTCCAAAATGAATTGGATAAATAATTTAATCTCTAGATATGAAATCTTTTATTACACCAAGGTGAATAACATTGGTGATTTTCATTTATGAAATCTTGAGGATAAATCATGGTGATATACTTATGAATATCTCTTTTTTATATTTTAACCACATTTACATGTAATGATTCGTGTTATTTTTAATATAATACTCCTCATGTCCTTCAGATCATGTCACATTGTTATACCTCATGTTCTTATTGATATTCCTCATGATCACATGCTAAATTCCGTCTCTCTTATTCCCTTACTAGTCTCATGCTCACCCATTTGATTTGATTTATGTAACTAAAATATAAGATATAGTAAAAGTAATGTAGGGTGAACCCATGAAGAATCATCTCATGTGGACTAAAAGTATATTTTATGTTTTCATGAATTCTGTTTCTGATTTCTGAGAAACTAAAATTTAAAAGGTCAAATATGTTGTTTAATGTAATGAAAATATTATGTAATAAAAAGGCGGGATTCCATAATTTTTATCAGAAGACTATTATGTTTTTAGTTTAAATTTGGACTAAAAAAATTTATTATGAACTATAGGGATAAGTATAACTATAGTAAATCATACTTGAATTTTCGTGATGTATTAATTGATTGGTTTCTAATAAATGAAATACATTTATCTTTATTACAAGTGGATGTGGAAATGGTATAGATTTACTTGGAGAAAAAATCTAGATAACATTGTTTTGAAAAAGACTCACCATACAACTAGTTAATGATAATGGTAATTTCTATACACCAGGTTTGACACTCCCGGGAGATACTTTTAGTTATTCACAATATATGTATGAACAATTATGAAGGATATAGATAAAATGTAATTATTATTAAAAAATAATATATATAAGAATGATGTTTTAAGACATATAATCCATTTAGAATTATATGATTTATAAAAGTACCACATTTCTTTCTAAGGATTGATTCTTTTATAAAAATGGTGGGAAATAAGAGTTATATTGTAGATTATGAGTATTATAAACAATGCACTAATGGCCTTTGAATTGAATCTAGAATAGAATAATTAATAAGGATGATGAGTCAATTATTTCAATTTATGAATATTAAATTGAATAAAGTTGAGTGACTAGATTCACTTATATGGTTGCAACCTTATATTGTGTCCTTTGGGTGTTAATGACCACCTTTTTTAGTTGATCTAATGACTAATTGATTGGTGAGAGAACGATTACCTCTATAGAAATGAACATTTCTATAAATTTATATTCACCGCTAGTTAATGTCACCATGGAAGTATACTTCTTAGAAGTAGAAAATGATCATAGGTGGACACTGGCTAAAAATTGATTCAAATAAGGATGATTGATGTTATACATTGTAATGTGTTAAGGGGGTTGTTTTCAGTAAAAAAAATTCCTTATTTGATGTGAAAAAATTTGAGATGGAATTATTGAGCTAATGTCGAAGGGAAATGATGTAGTGGGAAGATATGAAATGAACACTCTACATTTTTCATGATATATCTATATCTTTGTTATAGATCCTAAGGTAATGGATAATATATTATTCATTTGATTAAGAGCCCATATGTAAAATAATTTCACAAATTGAGACTACGAATTTGATGAGAATATAATTTGGTGTTATACAAAGGTTAAATAGGAGTTTAGAGAGATGTAGTGGTAACATTGATTATATTAAAATAAGAGACCAATGGAGCCAAACATAAGGAATAATTTGGATCACAACAGAGTAGGGCAGAAATATAACATTTAAACATGGAAAAAATGTGGGAATAATAATAGGGAATTGATTTATTGGGAGTGTAATGTGCCACAAGTGTGAAAGGGATGGGAAAATATATTATAATTATCATGGTGAGATGAATCATCAACTTCTGAACACTAAAAAAGGGAAATTGGTGAGGAGGAGCCTTATGTTTAATGCTTCGAGTGTGGAATGATTAGGAACTTTTTCAATCAATGATTAAATCCAAAAATAATGGTGGGAAACCACAAAAATCTTTAGCATTGGAAAAGGTACAAAGGTCGGAATTATTTTTATCATGATGGCTGATGTAGAGGCTCTAAATGATGTGGTGGTAGGAGTACTCATTGTGTTATTGATTCTAGAAAGTATTTTTTATTATAGTTCTATGAATTTCTTTCTCCTATCCTAGGTTGTAGTGAATATAGAATCAGAACATGTGATACAAGAAGCAGAGTTATTTGTCGAGACATGTTGAGTGATTATACTAGAATCAGTAGTGTACATATAATATATTACTATTTATAGAGAGTACTGTAACATCCCAAGTAAGTAATGAATAATAGATACTTTTATCTATGTCTATTAATGATTAAGATAGTGTTTTAGAGGCTTAAATGAAAATAAATACAATCTTATGCATGGAATACACTAATATTCTTAAAAGATTGTTTTACAGCCTTTTGATGGAAAACCCTTTTTAAATCTATCTTTTGAAAAATTTATAAGCTATATTTGTCAAAATAAACTTATTATTTATGATTGGGACATCAAAATTTACTTTGTGTGAATTTTTGGTATTTTTTCGATAAAGTTCATTTTTTAATGAATAGTGAAAAATGTTGTATTTTAATTCAAAACCACTTTTTAATCTAATTTATTAATATTATTATGATATATTTTGAATTGGTTTTGAAGTAAAATTAGTATATATTTTTACCATTTTATCCAATGGTGGTCATTGGAATCAATTTCACTTTGAAATTGGACTTAAACTAGTGTCAATCTTTTGATACATATTGTTTAATAAAAACACGCTATTTGTCATGACAGTGGGAATTAGTTAATAAATTAATTAATACAACTTACATGTTTTGAATTTTTTAAAATAGACATCATTTTTTAATTCGGAATATCAAATATAGCTTAGGTTGAAGTTTTGGTATCTTTCTGAAAAACTTCAATTTTTGCTGAATAGTGAAACCACTAAGTGGTAGTTAAAGAAACCGATTTTTCGTTTAAATGAAAATTTTCCACTTCTGTGATTTGAGTTTCAAAAATCTGACATACATGGTTGTCATTAATAAGTAAAATGTGGTTCAATGAGATTAAAATAATTTTTTGGTGAATAGTAACTTTTAAGTTCTTAATCGCGATGAGAGGTAATTAGTGTAGTTTAAGGTAAAAATAATGTTTTAATAATATGAGATGAGCTTGACACATGTAATACCCTTATTGTATGTGTCATGGCCGACCAATACAAGCCATGGGTCAACTTGGGGACCCCATGGAGCCACATTGGTTGGAAATGACATAAATAACTTTTCATTTAATGTTAAAATTAAAATGACACAAACAAGACATGTTTTACTAAATCACTTTTTACATGGGGTTATACAAGTCAGATTTTTTATTATAAATAGTCATTGGAATTCTAAAAATATTTCCTACATCATAGTATTTTTTTATAATTTTTAGACTTTAAATAAATTAAATAATTTATGACATCATGATGATGCAGCGATTACCTCATTAATAAAAGATTTAAATAAAATGAAATGATAATGTAAAATATATGACCTACACATGTCCCAAGGATGGGTGGATTGCGAACCCTTATAACCTTAACCTCGAATTATATCAATTTGGGACCTTTTTAATCCGAAAATCATTTTGAAATAAAGTAATATTTCTTTACTTTCCAAGAGTGCCCCTCCTCTCCTCTTATAAAAGGCCCCCACCTCTACCTCCTTACCCACACTTCCAAAGCCTTTGGCTCGGCCTACCCCTGCACATTTTGTCTCTCCATATCCCTCTCTTACTCCTTGAAGCCTCATTTTGGGCAAAAGGCTTCCCAAGGAAGACTTTGAGCTCAAACCAAAGGGAGTTACCCGATTTTAAGGTAATGTCTTCACTTGAGTCCTTTTGTTTTATTTTGCTTCTCCAACCCCTAAACTCTTTTTATTAATTTCTTTTGTAACAAACCATGTATCATCAATATATAGGATGTTTTTATAAGATGGATTTGAGCTACACTTACACACAACTACATCTAATGGTTAAAGGACATACTGTTTCCGTGGATGGTGAATTTATGCCTCCCGAAACGATGATTGTTCAACATTATTTTAACACCTTAAAAGGTGGCCATTAAGATGTCACTATATTTATATATGATATATAATATGTTTATGTTTTCCTTAAGCTTCTGTATTTTTCATTTTGGGCATACCTTTATGGTTTCTATTATGGGTAAACACGATATCTTCATTTAAGGAAGTGCGGACTACCGCCCCCTCAAAGTGATTTGATTCGTTAAATACCATATGTGGGACGCATAAAGGATGGAACAATGGTATTATATATGATATTATACTGGAATTATAATATACCTTTATATCATTATTATTCCATTCTATAAAATACGAAATAGAAATGAAAGTAGCGTTCATGCGTACGTACGGCTTACCATCTCCATAAACGGTGCATTTCATTTCTTACCTCTAAATGATTATGTAATATTATAAATGTATGCATGTACTGGATATATATGACATATATGATATCAACATCATGAATACCATTCTGGATATAATGGGTACATGAACAACTTGTAATTATAAAGGGATTATTTTTGACTCAAGTACCAATGATCGTTAAAACGACCGTTATTAACTTAAATAATTACATAGTGTTCATGACATGGAAATAAGTGATATAAAAGGAATAATGAACTTGAAAAAGGATCTTAAAAAAGTAGAAATTTACTCAAGTTTATTATTCATGAGATTAAAGAACGGCCGAGTCACATCGGACCCGAGGTATGGGACTTCATCTCAATCTCCTTTCATTGAGGCATATTTTGTTTTATACACAACCTTCTTTTATACGGTGTATAAACCCCTTTGACTTTTACGTTTATTCAAAAGGATTCTTTTTTATACGAAGCGTTTACTAAAGGACAAAAGGGAATGTTTTTGTCGTATGTATGCGGCGACAACGACCTCTCCGCCACCGTGACCATTATTTGAGTTTCGACTTCCTATACAAGCCATACCTTTTTTTAAAAGAAAAAATAAATACCATGTTTTACTTGTCTTTTATTTTGGTATTTAAAATGGTTTAGATAATTTTTTATTATATCACTGTGTTTGATGTCTTGTGATTGAAATGTGGAAATGTTATGCTTCCTTTATGTATGTTTTATGTGATACGATTATGTTATGGTTCTTGGGCATTATTATGAAGATGGGTGGTTCTGTGATACACTAAGGGCGGGTGAGCCCGATATAGCTCTTCAATGCATTGGGTAACGCGAAGAAGTGAAACGTTAAGGTTTCTCCGAAGAGATTTATGGAATATACTGTGATGGGTATTCCAAACGTAACCAAGAGGGTTACTCCCTACGTAAGAATGTTATGAATGCCTCAAGTTACCTTTATGTCTTATGATTTCTATGGTTTATTCATTATTTGATGAGGTATGTTAAAGTGCTTATGTTTTATGGGTAAAGTATGATTTCATTCTGATGTATATATGTACCCACATTTCCTTTCCATATTTTTATATCCTTTACTAAGCTTTTTATGCTCATCCCAAGTTTTTTTGAAATGTTTTTCAAGGGTCAAGGGAAAGGTACATGATATGATGATAGTGTCAAGGAAGTGTCAAGAAAGATTCCATGTTTTATTTTAAATATGTTTTCATTGATGGGAAATAAGAATACTATCATTATGTAACTACTTTGTTTATATGTGGAATTTAATTCAAGTTTTATGATGTAATTCTCTAAAACTATAAACCCGAAAAGATCCTCAATGTGTAATCTTGTAATAACTCAAGATTAAGTAAGGTTTAAGGCTGGGGCCTTATAGTTGGTATCAGAGGTCGGTTTAGATAACTTTAAGAGTTAGAATTCTATTAGATTATTATCCAAAAATATTTTTTTTATGGTCAAATTGAAGTGATATAGTATTTGAAGATTACCATGTTGCTTCATCTAAGACATGTTTGTTCAGAATGGTTTTCTGCAGAGGAAACAGGGAAGTAGTGCTAGGAAGGCATACAGAAGGAAATAACCTTCCGAATCAGCATCCTGAGATGGTAGGAATTGGAACTGAACAGTTTGTTGCAGTAATGGCGCAGTTGAATCAAGCGATAAATGGCGGTGGTATCCATGCACGAGATCAGCCAGATCAACCACAGAGGAACATTTCAGTGGTGGAACATTTCATAAGGCAACATCCCCATCATTCAGAAGATCATCTGACCCTGTGTTAGCTGAAGGGTGGATTAAAGCACTAGAGAAGATTTTCGATGTCATGGGGTGTTCAGACAATCAAAAGGTTACTCTTGCTATTTACCGTTTGGAGGGTGAAGAAGATCAGTGGTGGTCGATGGTTAAAAATTTCAGGGACGCCAATGATATTGATGCTCTTGACTGGGATGAATTCAAAGGTATGTTTCTTGAGAAGTATTTTCCTAAGGTTGTTCGACTTAGGATGGAAAAACAATTCTTGGAATTGAGGCAAGAGGAAGACTCAGTGGCTACCTATGAACAAAAGGTTCACTCGATTGGCAAGGTATGCTCCAAATTTTATCCGAGACCTTGATAGTAAAATCAATCGTTTTTACTCAGGATTAAATCCAAAATATCGAAGGGAATTAGCTTCTCATGAGTTTAAAAGTTATGAAAAGATTGTTCGATGTGATGAGAAGGTGGAAATGGAGTTTTCCAATGATCAAGTGTTCTATAACAACCAACAGAAGAAGATACCGAGGTGGCAGGAGAAAGGTAAGAATTCTTCCAAAAGGTCTGACGGTAAGAAAACTAAGTTTCCAGTTTGTGATAAATGTAGCAAAAGCCATGCTGGGGAATGTCTTCTGAATTCTGGAAAGTGCTACTGATGTGGTAAGATTGGAAATAAGGCTCGTGATTGCACTGAAAAGGATCAAGGTGAAGGTAAGACCAAATTTGATTTACAGTTAGTGAAATGTTATAAGTGCAATGAGCTGGGTCACTATGCAAACGAGTGTCCGACAAAGAGCTTGAGTGATGGGAAGCAGTTAGACTAAAAGCAGAAAGGGGTGGTGAAATCCTTTGAAACTACTTCAGCAGATGTCAGGCCATCTAATGAAGTTGTATCAGGTACTTTGTTTGTTTTTTCAGATTATGCCAGTGTGTTGTTTGATTCGGGGTCTACACATTCTTTCATATCTGAAAACTTTTCTAGTAAAATGGGAATACCATCTCAAGAAATAACTCCTGAACTTTTGGTAAAAACACCCGGGGGAAATGTTGAAGCAAAAAGAATTTATAAGAATATTCCTATCCTTATCTGTGGAAAGAACCTACTTGAAAACCTTATTGTTTTACCTGTAGTAGAGTTTGATGTTATCCTGGGTATGGATTGGCTCTCTATTTACCATGCTAAGATTGACTGTAGAGCTAAAGAAGTTTTTTTTCAGAAAGTCTTTCAATTTGTGTACAAGAATGAACCCTTACTGTTGATAACTTATCAAGAGGTCGAGAAAATTGTAAAATATGGAAATGAATGTTACCTTGCACACATCGTTGAAAATAAAGGAACTGTTCAGATTAATGATGTGCTAGTGGTAAATGAGTATCCTGATGTTTTTCCTGATGAGTTGCCTGGAATAATACCAGATCAAGAAGTTGGGTTTACGGTTGACTTAGTTCCTGATGCTAAGACAATTTCAAAACCCCCTTATTGAATGGCTCAAATTGAACTTTTAGAGTTAAAGGAGCAATTTCAAGATTTATTAGATAAAGGTTTCATTCGACCTAGCACGTCACCATGGGGTGATCCTGTTTTATTTGTTAAAAAGAAAGATAGTTCTATGAGACTTTGCATTGATTATAGAGCCTTGAATAACATCACTGTTAAGAACAAATATCCTTTGCCTCATATCGATGATTTTTTTGATCAGCTCTAGGGAGCTCAGTATTTTTCAAAGATTGACCTGAGATTGGGGTACCATCAGCTGAAGGTAAAGGAAGCAGACATCCCGAAGACTGCGTTTTGTATAAGATATGGCCATTATGAATTTTTAGTAATGCCTTTTGGGCTAACCAATGCACCTGCTGTATTCATGGACTTAATGTATAGAATTTTCCATGAGTTCTTGGATATGTTTGTGGTGGTTTTCATTGATGATATTTTGGTGTTTTCTAAAAGTAAATAGGAGCATGAAATACATTTAAGGGTTATCTTGCAAACCTTAAAAGAAAAGAAATTTTATGGGAAATTCACCAAGTGTGAGTTTTGGTTGCAAAAAATTTCTTTCCTTGGTCACATTATAACTGTTGATCCTTCAAAAATAAAAGTTGTGGAAGACTGGCCAAGACCCAGAAATGTAACTGAGATTCGTAGCATCCTTGGTTTGGCAGGATATTACCGAAGGTTTGATAGAATTTTTTCACAGTTATCTAGTCCAATGACTAAGCTAACTCGGAAGGGTGTTAAGTTTATCTGGACAAATGAATGTGATGATTGTTTTCAGGAAATGAAAAGAAGATTGGCGAAAGCTCTAGTTTTGGCACTACCTTCCATGAATGGTGAGTTTGTTATCTACAGTGATGCTTCATTGAAAGGACTTGGTTGCGTCCTAATGCAGAATGATCAGGTAATTGCTTATTCTTCACGACAGTTGAAAACTCATTAGGTAAATTACCCTACACATGATTTGGAATTAGCTGCTGTTGTTTTTTGCTTTAAAAATATAGAGGCATCATTTGTATGGATTAAAGTGTGAAATATATACTGATCACAAAAGTTTAAAGTATATATTCACTCAGAAAGAGTTAAACATGAGATAGAGGAGATGGCTAGAATTAATCAAGGATTATGATTGTACAATACATTACCATCCAGGAAAAGCAAATAATGTGGCTGATGCTTTGAGTCGAAAAAGTAATGCTTCATTAGCAATGTTGCGTTTGGAATGTGATCCTTTGGTTAAGGATTTGATGAACTTTGGCATAGAAGTTTTTGGTGCAGGATGTTCTTCTGTTTTGTTTCAAGTATCAGTGAGATCATCTCTATCAGACAGAATCAAGCAAGCATCGAAGCAAGATAGTGAGTTGCAGAAAAAGGTAGAGCTGGTTCAGAAAGGTATGTTGAATGAATTCATCATTGATAGTTATTGTGTTTTGAGATTTGGGAAGAGATTGTGTGTGCCTTGGGCTTCACAGTTGAAGAGAGAGTTGTTATTTGAAACTCATAGTTCTCCGTTTTCAGTTCATCCTGGCAGTACTAAGATGTACAGAGATCTGCGGGAGTATTACTGGTGGGATGGAATGAAAAGAGATATTACTGATTTTACTGTGAATTTTTTGACTTGTCAACAGGTTAAAGCAGAGCGGCAGTTACCTAAAGGGATGCTTCAGCCTTTACCAGTGCCAGAGTGGAAATGGGATAATATATCCATGGACTTTGTTGTGGGATTACCGAATACATCTCGAGGTAATAATGCAATCTGGGTCATTGTTGATCGCTTTACCAAATCTGCTCATTTACATGCTATACGAGATACTTTTTCCCTGGATCAACTTTCCCATTTGTAACTTAAATAGATAGTCAGGTTACATGGAGTTCCCCTCTCCCTTATATCTGATCATGATCCCAGGTTCACTTCTAACTTTCGGAAAGGCCTTCAGAAGTCATTGGGTACTGAATTAAATTTTAGTACAACATTTCATCCTCAATCAGATGGGCAGTCAGAACGAACAATTCAGACCATGGAGGATATGCTACGATCTTGTTCGATGGATTATCAGGGAAGTTGGGACCAACATCTTTCTTTGGTTGAATTTTCATATAATAACAGTTTTCATTCTAGTATACAGATGGCACCATTTCAGGCATTAACTGGGAAGCGGTGTCGAACTCCAGCTTTCTGGGATGAAGTGGGTGAATGGAAGTTGATGGGACCAGAATTTGTAGAAGAGATGGCAGAAAAAGTTCAGCTGATTTAGAAACACATGAGAAAAGCTCAGAGTAGGCAGAAGAGTTATGCGGACAACAGGAGGAAGGATCTCTCTTTTGAGGTAGGTGATCATGTTTTTCTCAAAGTATCACCATGGAAAAGTGTGATGAGATTTGGTAAGAAAGGAAAGTTGAGTCCAAGGTTCATTGGACCATATGTAATTCTGGAGAGAGTTGGATCAGTTGCATACCGGGTGGCTTTACCTCCGAGTTTATCTCAGGTACACAATTTTTTTCACGTTTCGATGTTGAGAAAGTATATTCCAGATCCATCTCATGTTTTGAGTCCAGAGGTAGTTCAGCTGGAAGAGAACATATCTTATGAGGAACAACCGATCTAGATTCTTGACCACAGGGAGCTAGTGTTATGAAATAAGGTGATTAATCAGGTAAAGGTTTTGGGGAAAAAACCACACGATGGAAGAGGCAACATGGGAATCTGAAAATGCAATGAGGGATAAGTACCCTCATTTCTTCGATAAGTAAATAAATTTTGGGGACGATATTTTCTAAAGGGAGGAAGGATGTAAAATCCCAAGTAAGTAATGAATAATAGATATTTTTATCTATGTCTATTAATTATTAAGATAGTGTATTAGAGGCTTAAAATGAAAATAAATACAATCTTATGCATGGAATACACTATTATTCTTAAAAGATTGTTTTATTGCATTTTGATGGAAAACCCTTTTTAAATATATCTTTTGACAATTTTATAAGATATTTTTGTCAAAATAAACTTATTATTTATTATTGGGACATCAAAATTTACTTGTGTGAATTTTTGGTATTTTTCCGATAAAGTTCATTTTTTAATGAATAGTAAAAAAATGTTGTATTTTAATTCAAAGACCCTTTTTAATATAATTTATTTATATCATTATATTTTCTTTTGAATTGGTTTTGAAGTGAAATTAAAATATATTTTTACTATTTTATCCAATGGTGGTCATTGGAATCAATTTCACTTTGAAATTGGACTTAAACTAGTGTCAATCTTTTGATACTTATTGTTTCATAAAAACACGCTATTTGTCATGAAAGCGGGAATTAGTTATTAAATTAATTAATGAAACTTACATGTTTTGAATTTTGTAAAATGGAAATCATTTTTGAATTCGGAATATCAAATATAGCTTAGGGTGAAGCTTTGGTATCTTTCTAAAAAACTTCAATTTTTGATGAATAGTGAAACCACTAAGTGGTAGTTAAAGAAACTGATTTTTCGTTTAAATAAAACATTGCCACTTCTATGATTTGATTTTCAAAAATCCGACATACATGGTTGTCATAAGAAGTAAAATGTGGTTCAATGAGATTAAAATAATTTTTTGGTGAATAGTAACTTTTAAGTTCTTAATCACGATTAGAGGTAATTAGTGTAGTTTCAGGTAAAAATAATGTTTTAATAATATGAGATGAGCTTAAAACATGTCATACCCTTATTGGATGTGTCATGGACGACCAAGAAAATCCATGGGTCAACTTGGGGACCCCATGGAGCCACTTTGGTTGGGAAATGACATAAAAAACTTTTTATTTAATGTTAAAATTAAAATGACACAAACAAGATAGGTTTTACTAAAACAATTTTTACATGGGGTTATGCAAGTCATATTTTTGATTATAAATATTCATTGGAAATATAAAAAGATTTACTACATCATAGTATTTTTTTATAATTTGTAGACTTTAAATAAATTAAATTATTTATGACATCATGATGATGTAGTGATTTCCTCATTAATAAAGGACTTAAATAAAATGAAATGATAATGTAAAATATATGACCTACACATGTCCAAAACCTATTGGATGGGTGGATTTAAAACCCTTATCACCATACCCTCAAATTATATCAATGTGGGACCTTTTGAATCCTAAAATCATTTTCAAATAAAGTAATATTTCTTTACATTCCAAGAGTGCCCCTCCTCTCCTCTTATAAAAGGCCCCCACCTCTACCTCCTTACCCACACTTCCAAAGCCTTTGGCTCAGCCAACCCCGTCCCATTTTATCTCTACAAATCCCTCTATTACTCCTTGAAGCCTAACTTTGGGCAGAAGTCTTTCCAAGGAAGCCTTTGAGCTCAAACCAAAGGGAGTTACCCGATTTTAAGGTAATGTCTTCCCTTGAGTCCTTTTGTTTTATTTTTCTTCTCCAACCTCCTAAACTCTTTTTATTAATTTATTTTGTAACAACTCCAGTATATTCAATATACTAGGATTTTGTTATAATAAGTATTCACGCTACACTTACACAAACCTACATCTAATGGTTAAATGACATACTATTTACGTGGATGGTGAATTTATGTCTCCCGAAACGATGATTGTTCAACATTCTTTTAACACATTCAAAGGTGGCCATTAAGATGTCACTATATTTATATATGATATATAATATGTTTATGTTTTCCTTAAGATTCTGTATTTTTCATTTTTGGCATACCTTTATGGTTTCCATTATGGGTAAACGCGATATCTTTATTTAAGGTAGTGCGGACTACCGCCCCCTAAAAGTGATTTGATTCGTTAAATACCATATGTGGGACGTATAAAGGATGGAACTGTGGTATTATATATGATATTATACTGGAATTATAATATATCTTTATATCATTATGATTCCATTTTATAAAATATGAAATAGAAATGAAAGTAGCGTTCATGCGTACGTACGGCTTACCGTCTCCATGAACGGTGCATTTCATTTCTTACATCTAAATGATTATGTAATATTATAAATGCATGCATGTACTGGATATATATGACATATACTATATCTAAATCATGAATACCATTCAGGATATAATGGGTACATGAACAACTTGTAATTATAAAGGGCTTATTTTTTACTCAAGTACCAATGATCGTTAAAACGACCGTTATTAACTTAAATAATTACATAGTGTTCATGACATGGCAATAAGTGATATAAAAGGAATAATGAACTTGAAAAAGGTTCTTAAACAAGTAGAAATTAACTCAAGTTTGTTATTCAGGAGATTAAAGAACGACTGAGTCAATTCGGACCCGAGGTATGGGACTTCATCTCAATCTCCTTTCATTGAGGCATATTTTGTTGTATACACAACCTTCTTTTATACGGTGTATAAACCCCTTTGACTTTTAAGTTTATTCAAAAGGAATCCTTTTTATACGAAGCGTTTACTAAACGACAAAAGGGAATGTTTTTGTCGTACGTATGCGGCGACAACGACTTCTCCGCCGTCGTGACCATTATTTGAGTTTCGGCTTCCTCTACAAGCCATACCTTTTTTTAAAAGAAAAAATAAATACCATGTTTTACTTTTCTTTTATTTTGGTATTTAAAATTGTTTTGATAATGTTTTATTATATCACTGTGTTTGATATCTTGTAATTGAAATGTGGAAATGTTATGCTTCCTTTATGTATGTTTTATGTTATGTGATTATGTTATGGTTCTTAGGCATTATTATGAAGACGGGTGGTTCCGTCATAAACTAAGGGCGGGTGAGCTCAATATAGCTCTCCAATGCATTGGGTAACGCGAATTAGTGAAATGTTAAGGTTTCTCCAAAGAGATTTAGGGAATATAATGTGATGGGTATTCCAAACGTAACCAAGAGGGTTACTCCCTACGTAAGAATGTTATGAATGCCTCAAGTTACCATTATGTCTTATAATTTCTATGGCTTATTCATGATTTGATGAGGTATGTTAAAGTGATTATGTTTTATGGGTAAAGTATGATTTCATTCTTATGTATATATGTACCCAGGTTTCCTTTCCATATTTTTATATCCCTTACTGAGATTTTAATGCTCATCCCATGTTTTTTTGAAATGTTTTTCACAGGTCAAGGGAAAGGTACATGATATGATGATAGTGTCAAGGAAGTGTCAAGAAAGAATCCATGTTTTATTTTAAATTTGTTTCCATTGATGGGAAAGAAGAATAATATATTTATGTAACCACATTGTTTATATGTGGAATGTAATTCAAGTTTTATGATCTAATTCTCTAAAAATCTAAACCCGAAAAGATCCTCAATGTGTAATCTTGTAATAAATCAAGATTAAGTAAGGTTTAAGGATGGGGCCTTATAAGTACAATATCATTGATAATCTAGTTCTAATTCCCATGTTCGAATTTGAAACTATACTACAGATGGATGTGATCTCAATGTATAAGGATAAGATAAATGGAGGATTATAGAAATTTAAATAGTCGTGAATATAAAATATAATGATCCTATCTTAATGTAAAAATCCATTAAATTACATTTACCGAATACTTAAAACATTACAAAAATATACACCCAAAGACCATATTAGTTTAGTGCCTTTGGAAATATGGATACATAAACACTGGTACATAAGTGTGCTACATTATCTCCCATTATGTTTTTGATGACTATCTCCCCTCTTACACATATAATACTTAATATATATATTAATATCCTACGGAAGGAAATATAAAAAAGGTGATCTCAGATGCTCAGTAAGGGAATACAAGTGAGACATGTGATCATAAACATTTGAATATGGGTATGAGAACATGATCACAACATATTAAGATCATACCCTTCGTATCAAATATCATAAATATGACTAATGAAGTTATTATTAGAAGTTCATAAGATAGGAATGATAATGAAATAAAAAACATAAGACATGAAATCCTTACATGTGAGTAAGACATGGAATTGTGGCACATAAAATTATGTGATAACACTCTATGTATATCAAGATTCATTACTAGAACTTATCAAGGAACATTATGAGAAATGCACATTCTCATTGGGAAACAACACCAACCCCAATTATAGTCATTTCCTTATAATGGATTGGGTTTCCCAATCTTCCCATATTGGATCAGGTTTCCCCATCATCCATCATCTTGGTGACCACACCTTTGGGGTAAGGCACAAAACCATCCCCAGTCACAATCCATTAATTTTAAGGGATCAAGTTTCTCCATCTTCACACATTGTATTAATCCCATTAAAATAATTCCCATCATTATCTCATTAGATATAAATCATTAACAAATGAATTAGAGGGAGTTATAGGTCCCACGCATCACACAATGAAATCAACCATCCATAATCCACATAAAATTCATCGTATCATAACCCATGAAATAGATTGTTTTAATGAACATCAAATCATAACCCATGAAATTAAATGTGTATCTTTAACAATTCATCACTTCATAACCTATTGAAAAGATATAATTTTTTTTATCATTTAATAAATACATAATCCATGAAAATAAGTGGATTCCAAATTCATATAACCAATGGAATAGAATTAATTTCCATAGGCATAATTGCATAAAAACATAAACCAGTAAATAATTAATATTAATGTAACATTTAGATCATTAACTTGATGGTCTTGAGTAACATCAATGGATATCATCTTAGATAGAAAATAACCTCGAATGATATTTTGAAAACATTTGTTGAGGAAAATATCTTTTCATCTTTGATAATTTTGTTTAAAACAAAAAACCTTTAGAAAACCATTTTATTTTAAAATTCATTTAAAACAAAAAAAACAAGGTTTCAAAAAAAATTGAAAAAATTTCCCCCCGAAACATTATATTAGAATTTTGTAAATATTTTGAAAACACATTTCCTTGAAAATATATAAGCTAATATTTAAAATATTATGAAAATAATTTATATGAAAACACATTGAAATATTTTTAATAAATATTGAAAATGTTTTGAAACCCATTTTCCATGAAAAATATATAAATAATATTGAAAATGTTTTGAAAACCATTTCATTGATTAAACTTAGATTATTTATAAATAAATTTTGAAAGTGTATTGAAAATAAATTGCATTGAAAATACTTTTAAAAAATATAAATAATTAATTAAAATCTTTTAAAAAACCTATTTCATTGAAAATACATTGAAATTTTATTATGGATAAATCAAAACATTTTTAAAAAACATTATTTTGAAAGAACATAGGATTCTAGAGAAAAGTAGAAATAATGTAGAATTTTCATAATATAATTTTATTAGTTATCATATGTACCAAATAGTGTTAAAATGGTACAATTACTTAGATATAACATGAGTATGTAGATGTTAATATATTTCAAGAGAGTTCTTGAGATGTATATCATAATATTTCATCAATGGAAGCATAATCATAAGCAATATCAATACCTGATGAGATAGTTGCAATAAACTATTTAAACTTTGGTAACATTAAATCATAATATAATGGAAATAAAAACTATAACACCCCATGCGTCCATGGTATATTTCCCATTGAATAATGCAGTAGCTTGCATTGGATGTAACTTGGAGTTTTAACACACCCCGACCAATGAAAACAGCCATTATGAATAGTAATACCCACTTTCTGAAAATTTAAAAATTATTATTTTAAAAAACGACTTCACTTCTTGATTCTAAATATCAAAATTAGCTTAGGGTGAATTTTTGATATTTTTCTGAGAACATTCAATTTTTGATGAATAGTGAAAAACACAGCGTAATTGTTTAAACCCGACTTTTTATTTCAATAAGTAGATATTTTATTTTAATTTATTTTATTTTAAAATAAATACATAATTCCTATATATTTTCAATTTTATTCATTAGAGTAATTTTATAATAAGTTTGGATATATCAAAATTTATTAAACTTTTTACCATCTATTACCCACCTTCTTAGAGCATTTAAAAATTTGCATAAATCGTAACTTTATCACTTCTGTGAATTACATTTCAAAATTCTGAGATACAGAGTTGAAATCAGTATGTTAAATGTGGTTCAACAAGATGACAATAATTTTTGGTGAATAGTAACTTTTGACTTTAATTTACCAGGGTTTAATGTAAATAGGTTAATTAAGGGTAAAAATGATATTATAATTATTCTAACATGTGTCCTAATTCAAAAAGATATGTTTAATTAATCAAAAAACATCCTTAGGAATAATATATGATCCTTTTGTTTCATTTGGAATAGATTAGGACATTTATTATTATTTTATTTAGAGAAGAGTTAAAAGTGTTAAATTCACGGTTTAATAACTAGACCATTTTTAATATAGGGTTACACACCATATCAATTCGACTATAAATATTCATTACAAAGATTAAAATATTTATTACAAAATGGTATTTTATTTATAATTTTTACACATTAAATAATTTAATTTATTTATGACACAATGATGATTCTTAATAACATTATTTATGAAATATTAAAATAATTGATATTATTAATATCCAAATAAATGGAAATTGAGACTTTTGGTGAATTCCACTAATTTTATAGATTATAAATTCATGTTAGGGTTGATTAAATAATTTTTTTTCCATAAGAATAATGCTATTATTATTTTCACAAAAATCAAATACTAAATTTTTTTTAATTGAAATAATTGAGATTTTTTTTAAAATAAAATATTATTAATTGATATAATATTCCTAAAAATCTATTGTTCCCCAAAAGAACATAGATAAGGTTATATATATTATTAATTAACCAATTGGGGTTCTCATTTCATGTTATAGTATGTTTATTAACCATATAATATAAAAATACAAAGAGAAGTGGTACATGTCAAACAATTTAACAAAGAGTTAAATATAAATTATAAGGTAAAAATGGTGACCTAATCTTGTCTAAAACCTATTGGTTGAGCTTTTTTCAAACCATAACCACCTTTTGCTTTTAAATCAATCATTTTAGAGCCAATATAAACTGAAAATTATTTTATAATAAAATTTTATTTCAAGCATTTCCTAAAGTGACCCTCACCTCTCTTATTAAAGGGTACTTCCCTTTATCTTAAATTCACACACCAAAGCCATTTGGATCGTACATACCCTGACCAAGTATACTCAAATCTATCATAAATTGAACCTAGAGGCTTTAATTTGATAAAAACCCAACCTATGAAACCCTTTTGATCAAATCAAAAGGAAACACCCGAAGAAGAGGTAATAATTTCACCACCCTCTTTCATGTTCTTTTCTTCCTCAACTTCTTATTTTTTTTCTATACTAAAAAAATAAATATAGTACCTTGTACATATTGAGATGTTATTATAAATATGGTACAACCATATTCATCATTTTGTCCATCCTATAAATGAAAAAGTCACCATACGTGCGTACATACAGCTTACTGTCACCACGTCGTGGTGTAGTTTACTATTCAAACACTTCATTAATTGGATGGGTATAATAATGAGTATAAATAATTTAAATAACAAATATAACATGTTAATGTTTATGTATATATGATATAAATTCCAATTACTTATTAGTTTACTATCAATATAATGATATTGTTTCTCGTGCGTACGTAAGGATTACTTTTTCCACGAACTCGATGAGATTCATTCCCCATCGTAATCATTCAAGAATTATTGTTATGATTAAAAATAATGTTTATGAACATAATATAATTCTGTATATGAATCAAATACATCATATCCATAACAAACATTTCTTTCATAACCAATCATATGACCCAAAATGAATCAGTTAATACCAGAAATGATGATAGTGCTAAAATATTATTAACAAATCAATATTATAAGATCATATATGATATCATATTTATGTATATGATTATTTTATAATTTATTATCAATGTTTTAACTATTATACAATAGTTTTACATACCATCAAATAAGTAAAAGTATAAGGTAGGGGTTAATTCTACAATCTCTTTACTTATCCTGGGTTGTTAATACTTAAGTATCTACAGGGACCTATTTATCATCCACATCCATGTTTTCTTAAAAATATAATTCAAAACATTATTACTATTTACTTGACTACGGGTTAAAGTTATTTATACCCTTATTTTACCATATATGTTTTGAAAGGAATCTTTTTATCGTCTTCCAAACAAGGTACTTTATGACCTTTTTGACATAATTAAGGTAAGAATAATTTTTTTACTTATACAACGAGTACAACTATTTTTCACCATTATAACATTCTGTAAGCTTCTCATACACGTTTATAATAATACTTTCAAAATACATGTTTTATTTTATAATTATATAACTTTTAAAAGATTTCAAAATAGAAATAGATATTTCACTAAAAATGTTTTGGTTTCTCTATGTCAACATCCTTTGTTGGATTTTAAGCTTGTTTGAAGTTGATTTATTATGATAAAAATCTTCTATATTGTATTGAAGGATTTTTCACATGTTTGAATATGGCTGTTTTATTTTTTACATAATTCATGGTTTATAGAAAAATTATTAACATTTCGTATTCTATTTTTAATAAAATTTTTATATTAGGTTTAATTCATTTCATATGAGGAATGAATTAGACTTAGTAAGTGATGAGTAGAGCCTGATATAGCTCATAGATGCAGCAGTAGGTCTCATGAGACAAACTAGTGTCTTGGAAGAAGTCCTTGACAAAATCTTATTCGTAGTCTTGTCACAAATTCATTACTACGTCGTTAGGAAGTCTTTCATTATACATTCCATCATTATGAAATTGGCTATAAATATTGTATGTGATTATTTGACTAGTAGAATATCAATGTGAATAAGTAAATGGAATCTTTTGATTTATATCGGTCATATAATGTAAAATTTTATGTTTACAAGTCTTCTGTTTTAGTCTTATACATTTCCTTTATTGTTTATGGTTATTTATGAATGTTTCTGCAATATTGTTATCCTTGCTAAGAATCTGAACTCACCCCTTTCTAGGTTTTATTTTTTCCTGGATGTGAATAAATAGTTTATGGTTGATCTGTAAGGATAGGATTAGGATATAAGTGTGGTCAATGGGGAAAACATTTTGTTGATTTTTTTATTTCAAGATGTAACCTAAAATATATGAATGTATCTGGTAATTCCAAGGCTACTAATCTAATCAGTATTTTGGGATTTGATCCCTTGCGATCATACCAATGTTATGTAATAATGCACCGACTCAGGGTAATTGGGGTTAGGGATTTACAATAACATTTAATAAATATTAAATATCATCAAAATTACTATATACTTGATATAACATGCAAAAGGTAGTATATACACCTCATCTATAAATATAGGTGCATGACATGGCATGGGACTCAAAGAATGAAAACTAAGACAAAACAACTTAATCGATTTGGGAAAACTTGAAACATAATCCATAAGAAAAAGAGATCATGACATGGATATTTAAAAACCCATAAAATAAAGTATAAATATTATAGAATATATTCTTGGTAAGTATAATCAAAACATAAAAAAGAGTGTTAAACATGACATGTATCTCATGGATATAAAAAGTTAGATGAAATTCCCTTACATTTTGTCTTGAGTCTCATCGTTCTCATTAAAAACTCATGTATAATAAAAGTATGATTATTATAAATCTTTAAAGAACAATATTATTATTTATAATATAATTTATGGTTTTATTATGAATTTATATTACCCAATTGTAAACTATTCTATGTTATGGTTTCACTTTGTGTAATATCTGCTTTGTTCTTCACAAGTGCCTTAATTTGTTAAATGTTTGGTCATTATGATTATATAATTTTTTATATAATGTAAAAAATAATATATTTATCATTTATATTCATTATATTTATGTCAAAAATATATATATAATATAGATGTATGAAATGGAATACGTTGTTCCTGGAGACGGTAGGTCGTCTATACGCATGAATGTAGTTTCTCTTTTATTATTGTATTGAAATAAAGAAAATGAAATATATTTTATATGTTAATAATATCATTATAGTAAAATTATTATGTCATATATTTCATATAAATTCAAAAAACAAATCCTTAATACATTTCATGTAGTAGGTGAAAGAATCGCATCACTTTGAGGGGGCGTTAGTCTACACTTCTTCATTGAAATTATCGTATTTACACAAGATGGGAAGAATTAAGGTATGTCATAAATAAAAAATAAAAAATAAAAAATAAATATCATATATAAATATATTTTCCATTATAATTTCCACTATGATAGGTGGTAATGGAAAAATAAAAAATCATTGTTTTGTGAGGCGCTAGTTCTCCATATATGTAAACAGCATGCTCGTTACCCATTAGATAGAAATATATTTAAGTGAAGGTAAAAAATATAGAATAAAAAAATCCTAGTATATTAAAGATATTGTATTCCTTATAAAATAATTCAATTTAAATATTATAGGCGGTGGAGAATGGAAATAAAATTAAAGAACTTGAGGATGAATGTTACCTATTTATCGTGTAACTCCTTTTGTTTTAAACCAAAAGGACTTCATGGATTGATTTTTACCCAAAGTGATCTTACAAGAAGTGATTGAGGGATTTTGGTAAGTGTACTTGGGAGATATCAGCTTAAAATAGGAGGTTTCTGCTGTGTTAAGAATTGAGACAGATGGTGGCCTTTTATAGGAGAGTGAAATGACACACTTGGAATTTTTTAAAAGAAGATAGTTGTACCCACGTTTGTATGTAAAAATATCATCCAAAAAGAAAGAAAACTAAATAATTGATGTTTTATGAAATATATATGTCCATAAAATGGGTTTTGGATAAGTCTATAGATCATTTAGGACATCTAATTTATTTTTTCTTTTATTGTTAATCATTATTTTACCTAAATAAGTATAAATAATATTTACTACATTCACTACTCGTTTTGGAAGGAAACTAAGTTGAACATATTAGAAATTATATATTATTATTATTACCAATATGGAATATGTTTTTCCAAAGTAAAAACACATAATTGTGAAAAATTTAATTAAAATTAATCCCATAGATGAGACGACAATGTGGGTCTTAAAGGAAAAAATGTCCACAATATTTCAATGTTTTTATACCCAATTTCTATGTGAAATTGATTATAATAAAATAAATTGGATTAATTGATAAATTTATTATATAATTAAACTTTTATAAAAATTTTAACTGTAATTTATCCTTATAAATAAAGTAGATGAAAAAATTTTTTTGATTTAAAATTCAGTATTATTAACTATTCGTTTAAAAAATAAGAACTTACAGAAAAATTCCAAATAATTATCCTAACATGATTTATATATATTCCCATTAAAATATTATTTTTTATACATATTAATTCTGTAAATGTTCCAAAAATTTTGTTTAAAATGGATACTCCATTAAAAGGCGTTAAAACTTCCAATGTTAAAATATAGGCTAGAGGCAGGCATAAATCCCTTATCATTCTTCAGTCATGGGTTTAATACTCGTGGTCTTGTAAGACATTATTGGATGTCACTAGACATATATGATTTATTTTTCTGAAATAAAAATTAAATAATTTACTACATATATATGATATAAATCCTTGCAATAATTTTAATCACCAAATAAAATTTTGACGAAGGATTTCAATTCAATCTCAATAAATAAATATTTCTTTCGAAGATTAACTAAATATTTTCATTAATACTTAACCTAATAAACCATATAAAGGATTAAAATCCAAATCATTAGAAATAAATTCATTAAATAAACATAATATTAATCCCCCATATATCATAAAGTACCTCTTGGTTGTCACATTATAAACATGTGAAAATTCTCATTTTAAATTTTCTTGAAACATGATAATAAACTAGAATTACGATAAATACTATTGGAATACATGCAAGATTCATTTTTCTAAAGGTTACTAGAAAAATTCCATGAATCCAAGAAGACGTAAAAGTAATCCATTATGACATGCAACACCTTGTAAAAAATTCTTATTTGGTTATATGGTCATTGATACTATCTAATTTACATTATCTATATCAATAATCTATTTATCCATGATAGGGTTAATTTTCGTGCCACCTTGATCACATTAAGGGCTACCTTCCCTTAATCAGAATATTACTTTTCTAAATCATCATCACTATTATAAATATCCTTTTAAATCCTTGGAAAATTACTTATAATAAAAATACTAATATATATCATGATTCATATAACATAATAATTTAATTACAAAACTTAAATATACCATTCATCCAACTATATTCATAAACACTTACTTAGTCGTCATCATCTTATTCCTTAATAAATATTTCCTCAAATATGAAATATGAATCATTTCTTAAGGTTCCAAAATCTCAATCCAATCATACTCAATATGTTTAATGCAAACAATATAGGAAGAACATATCACACCTTTCACATGTAGATTGAGGTCTATTTATCTTCAAAAGTATAATCAATACCCATACCACATTACTAATTATATCAATGAGATTTCCACTTGGGAAATTGATTGGAATAATTCTCATACATTCCAAATCTGACACATTCAATGTTAATTATATTCCTTCTAGTTCCCATAATTGACTAAAACCAGAAATAACATGCGGAGAAACACATATCATAAAAGAAAGCCACATAATCCTAAAATATTTCTTATAGTATTTAAAAACCATTAAACCTAATTTTTAATTGCAGATACCTTAGAAATATCCAATGTTATTCATTTCCATATTCTATTTCATTACATTAAGATTATTCATAATGAGTGAAGTACCTTTGTGGTGTTTTTGAACAAACATTTCTATTTTTTTTGAAAACTATCTCTCATTGTAAAAGAATGTTTTTTTTTCTAGAAATTGGACCCATTATGTCATAATGATGTTATTTTTCAAACATAATTTTCTAGTCCCTGGATTTCATATTAAGATACACTAGACATAGAATAATTCAAGAATATGATGGTGTTAATGAGACAATTTCTAATATTCAGTTCCATTAGTGTGACATTAAAAATCATGAGATTAAAAATAATTAGTGAAGAAATTTATTATTTTCTAGAAGTCTATCTTTGTTGTAATTAGGGAAAGAATGATGTTGCTGAAGAGTTTTGAAATAAGAATTATAATTCAGTAGTATGAAATCATTCATACTTCATAAAAAAAATTAGATGATTATTTTCTAATCAAAAAGGTCTCACAAATCATGAAAACAGTCATGATAAAAGATTTTAATTAAATGGTAGAGATATTTTTGGAATTTCAGAGTTCCAAATTGTGATTTCCATTGTAATGTGATTTCCATATTAATGGGAATTACATAATAATGAGTTTTTAAAGAACAATATGTTTATGAACCTAAGGAAGAAATAAATAATATTAGGAAAATTATACTGAGATTGTCATAAAAAGTTTTTCATACTGATATTTTTATACTGAGAAAATTGTACTCCAATTTTCATACTCAAATTTTTTACTCAAATTTACATACATAGATTTCTTACTAAGATTTTATAACTAAGATTTTCTTATTGGAATTTTTATCTTGGGAGAATCATACTGAGATTTTTATACTCATATTTTCATACTAGTATTTTTTATACTTGGATTTACACACTAGGAAAATTGTACTGATAATTTTGTACTCAAATTTTCAGACAAGTATTTTCATACTATGATTTTAATATTGGGAAAATAATACTATGAGTGATATAGGTCTTAGTCATAGTAGAAATGAAAAAATTATAATGAGATGATACAGAAATAGATCATAATTGGTAGAGAGATAACCAGATCATAATAAGCTGAGAAAGAAACATATCACAAAGAGATGGGGAAGAAAACGATTATAATTACTTGAGAAAGAAATATAACATAATGAATATGAGAAAGAAACATATCATAATGAGATGATGAAGGTAAATCTCAGAAAAATGTAAGGAGGTATTTATAAGTCAAAGACGATGTTTTAAATGAGAGATATTCTTAGATATTTTGATATTTGAGGAAATGTTGAATGCTTCCATGTTTCCTGCCTTTTTTTCCGAGAAACCTATAAATATGTTATCTGATTATTCACCCATCCTTAACATTCAAACACACATAAAATATAGATCAGTAGTGGATTTTATGTTAAATTTCCCATCTTATTGAATAATAATTTTATTTACAATTATAAAGGAAGTTTGAGTTTTGAAAATTTTGAATTAATTCATTTTATTGAATCATTATATTGTGAAAATCAGTTCCAGGTTCTAGCATTATCAAATATAGAGACTCAGATCCAGAATCATTGTACAAGGAAAATATGATCTAGAATATAGCTTCATTGTATTAAGAATGTTAGATCCTGAATCCAATATCATTGTATGGACAAAATTATATTCAAAATCCTATAACATTATATTGATAAAATTTGATCGAGAATCCAAAATAATCATATTGAGAAAATAGGATCAATCCAAATCAGACTAATAACTCGAACTGAGAAATTGTGGTGTAGATTAAACAATGTATTTATTCTTTTTTTCTGGATAAATTATTTTATAATAAACCATTGTAAACTGATGAGAGTCAGTATAATCATTCCTATCGGGGGATAGAAAGTGTATAATGATATTTGGCACAAGTTTTATTCACTTCATCTTAGTAGTGGATTTCTATGGTCTCATGGGAGTGGCTCTGAAATAGATGCGTTTCTTAAATAGAGGCTGAACCTTGTAAATATTTTGTACTTTACACCGTTTCCTACATTTTCATGCATGATTATTTACTAAAATTAAATAAGTAAATAAATCCTAGTAGGTTATAAGGGTTATGTTTCTAATTTTTTTTTGAAACTTATAAAAAATTAACAACTGATTCAACCCCCCATCTCACTTATTATTCTATCATTTAGAAATTCAATTGGTATCAGAGGGAATATTTCTATTTGGAATCCGTATTATGGATAATATCAATTATTTAAATAGTAGTGTAATTATAACATTTGATGGTAAAAATTATTATGGATGAAAAAAGGACGATTTCTTATCTCCTATATTTTGGCAATGAAGTTGTTGATACTACTACTATTGGTTTTCCACCTATTGAGAAAGATTTCTCTATGATGTTTACTGGTAATAGAAATATTGATGTTGAAGGAAGGGATATAAATATAATCCTTATGTCATTTTCAAATAATGTTAATCAGGATGTAATGGGTATTATAACCTTAAAAAGTATGTTTGAGAGCTGGAAAATGATTTCTAAGGAAATAAAAATGTTAAGGAATCAATGCTACAAATCTGGCATAGTTAATATAAAGACATTAGAATTAGATTCGAAAAAAAAATGAATACTTTATTAGAGTAAATAATTTTTTTACAACATCGGTAGAATCTCATATGTCTTGTATGATTTTACCATTGTGAAAAAAATTTATAAGAAACATTTGAAATAGGTTTGGTTTGAAAATTTATACTTTATAATATAAAGGTAATTTACCTCTTGATGAATTTAATAACTTTCATGTTACTTTTAAAATGTGAAATATACAATTTTTAAAAAGAATATGAATAATGGAACAACATTTGATGCTATGAGATTGTTTAAAATTCATTATGTTGAATATGTTTAAACTTTTGACTCCAAAGATAATAATGATGATATTTTGAATGAAAAAATCATGTCTCTTGTATCCAAGACCAATCAAAGACGAATAAGAAATTATACAGGTAAACATCTTTTCATATGTTTTGACTGTAGTGGAATGAGGCACATTTATATGAATTAATCCCATAAGAAATTTTGAGAATATCAAGATGATTCCAATGGAACCCTTAGTGTAATAAGTGGAACAAAATTGATAAAATAGATATCTCTTCCAATAGATACAAAATGAGTTTACTAGAAAAACAAAGAAGTATGTTGAGTAAGAAAGTTGAACTGAAATCAACCAAAAACAAGTCTTCTAAATATTAATGTTTAAAATAATTCAAAACCTTTATTTCAAATGTTTATGAAACAAAATATCCCTTAGATAGTGAAGATGAAAGAGAATAATCTTATAGATAATATCATCTCAGAACAGAACTTGTTTTATTTATTGAAAAAAATAAAACTCTCAAGAAATAAATTAGAGTTATGAATAAATATTTTAAATAACTTTATAATGTATGAAAATTTGTTATCAAATAGGATAACGAATACATCATCTAGATTTTACGTTAGAAACATAGAATTAATGAACAAAGAAATATGATTGAATATTTAATTAATAATATTGAAAATAAATAATAAAAAGTTAATAAGTTTCGGTCAAAACTTTTTTCTTCTAAAATCACCTTGAGGAAGATGAATGGAAAATTCAACAACGACTCAAAAGTTATATTTGAGACTTCTAATGTAGTTTATAAGGCTCAATATGAGAATCAGGTAAAATATTATCTTACTAGAAATAATGTTTCATCTGATTATTTTAATATTTTAGGTTCTAGAAAAAGTATTGGAAAATATTAGGTGTAAAATGAATGTGAGAAAACTATCAAATCTATATATGTTTAAAACTAACTCAAAAAAATTTATTGTCTATGTCCTTAGTATGTTAGAGCTAGAAAAAGTTACTAACCTCAACAATGATTCAATAGAGAAAGATCTTTTTCCAATAGAAAATTAATATTTGATGGTTATTTCTTGTGTTTTGGAATCTATGGGTATATGGATTATAATTTTTTTCATAACTAAAA
Organism: Viscum album; assembly: GCA_963277665.1. Taxonomy (NCBI): domain Eukaryota; kingdom Viridiplantae; phylum Streptophyta; class Magnoliopsida; order Santalales; family Viscaceae; genus Viscum; species Viscum album. The sequence continues at coordinate 66,886,099 of OY728163.1, read as the reverse complement.
GTTACCCAGAATAAGGATTAAAAAAAGTGGAAGAAATGGTGAAGGTAGACTGAGAAACATTCATAAATAACAGAATGATGAAAAAGTGGAATCTCAAGATGATGGAACATTCTAACAAGAAATAAATTTGAATGTCTGGAAGAAGTTTTTGGAAGATGTGATCAATCTTTTCATCAGGCCAAAAGATATATGATACTCGTTCCGGAACAATATTCTTATGATAGAAAAGAAATGAAAGTTGAAATAATAATGTCATGAAAAGATATATTTTTTTTAAATAGGTTTAATAAATTAAACGCAATAAACCATGGATACATAATAGTGGTATATCTTCAAATAATAAAGGTGATATAAAAATCCTAAAATATTTTTAATGTCATGATTGAGGAGTTGTTACCTTGGGTAATGACAGTTCTAAAAAAATCAGAGGAATCAGAATGGTTGAGATAATAAATGGAAAGTTGAAATATAATTAAATTTTTTTGTTTATAAGTTAAAACATAACATACTTAGTGTAATTCAGCTGTGTGTTGATGAAAAAACTGATTTTTTTGTATTTTTTTTGCTTCATTATAATTGTGAAAGATGGAAATTTAATTACAAAAGGAGATAGAGCTATTGAGAATCTCTTTCAAATAATAGAATTCAATAACTATTGTTACATGAGTACTGAATAAGAAAACAAATTGTGGTATTGACGAATTGTACACCTTAGGTAGAAAACTTGAACAAAATATCAAAATTTTATTTTCATTTGAATAAAATAATTAAAAATAAGAGATGAGGATATTTTTTTTCTTTCCATAAGGAAGGATGACTCACAAAAGTTAAAATAGAATTTAGATTTCATCTACAATATAACATGAAATTATTCATTCCGATTTATGTGGGATGATGAGACATAAATCAAGAAAATGTAGATTTATACATTTCCACTTTTATTAACTATTTCACTCAGATGAAAAACATTGGGTTTATGAAGAACAAGTCAGATTCTATTGAAATTTTAAAATTTTTTATAAATGATTTTGAGAAATTAGTGGGGATTTCCATAAAAATGCATATAATAGATAATGGTACTGAATTCACAACCTTTAGTTTTGAAACTTATCTAGGAAATTATGGTTCCAAATATCAATATAGTGATCCTTATATTCCACAATGAAATGGAGTATCAGAAAGAAAGAATAGAAACCTGGTGGAAATGTGAAGATGTATGTTACCTTAATACTATCATTCAAAATTCTATTGGAGAGAATCTGTTATTACTACTGTACATGTAAAAAATATATGCATTGTGAGACTATATAATAACATGACTCCATTTGAAATGTGGTATAACAAAAAAACTCATTGAATAACATCAATGTTTTTGGATGTCCTGGTTTGCTCAAAATCAAAAAATCTTGATTTGGGATGGTTTGATGAGAAAGAAGAAGAAAGAACTTTTATGGGTTGTTCTCAAAAATAGAAGAAGTTAAAAATGTTGGAACAAATGTTTTCAAAATTTAGTGGTCTCATATGATGTGAAAGTAATTGAAAATAAAATCCCATTGACAAAAGTTGTTGAGAATACTGAGGAGGATAAACTGGAGAATTCCAATAATGGTGAAAGTTATTCAAAACATCCTTATGAAGAATCAGAAGAATTGGGTGATAAAATAATTTCAGTTGGGAAATAAACATTGATATTTACTCCCTTATAAAAACATAATGAATCTAAAAACATTATTCGGAATTAGAAGGCTTCAGTTCAGAAAAGAAGAATTTTTCTATTAGATAATCAGACATCACTTATCACAAAAATTAAATTATAATCAGTTTAAAAGACAATTTAATATAAATGTGGAAGAAGATTACACTGAAAACCCTTGTGAGTTTCTACTTTATGAAGATGAAAATAATTTTGGTAATTTTAATAAATTATTTTATGGGATAAAAAAGTATACGCATTCCATATATTCAAAACAATAAAATTATTTGAGAATATTGAAATTTTCAAGAGAAAAATTTGATAGAAACATATATGTGAATGACTTTGACTCTGGGATCTAATTTTGATTGTTTATGTGGATGATGTAATTTTTATATGGATAGAGAATATGTTTTTAAAACATCTTTTAAAGAAATAATGATAATTTTGAGAATGTATATGTTGTAAGAATTATCTTTCTCCCTTGGATTACAATCTCTACAAAAGAAGAAGTACATTTTTCTATCTCAAGAAAAGTATGTCAAGAATTTGTTAAAAAAATATAGGATGATATAATGAAAATATGTTCCAACTCATATTTCAGTGAGCACAAAGTCAAGTAAAGATGAATCTGGAATAAGTGTTTATCAGAAAGACTTTCCAAATATAATAGGAAGTCTTGTATACCATATATCTTCAAGACAAGATATTTTTTATGCTATGACTGTTTGTGCCAGATATAAAACTAATCCAAAATAGTCACATATGTAGGAAGAAAATATGATTATGATATATTTCAAAGGAAAAACATCATATGGGTTTTTATACAAAATAATTAGTTAGTTGATGTTTTAGGGTTATACTGATGTCGATTAGGTTGCAAATTATAATGATAAAAAATAAACATCAGGAGGAATATTTTTCATGGGTAAAGGTTGTTTGAGATGAAATAGTACGATTTTTTTAGTAAAATTGAGCATAGCTAAATCTAAATACATTGCAACTACTAAATATTGTACTCCAATGTTGTGTATGAATGTTCAGCTATAATATTTTAATGTAAAATTTTCTAAACTGTTAAAGATACTTTGTTCTAATCCGAGTGAAATTAATATTTCTTTGAATAATATCCAAAATTCAATATTAAGACACTCTGAGATAAATTTTCACATTATAAATGAGAAATTTGATGCCGGAGATGTTTTTCTAGAACACATTTCAATAATTTTTCAAATTATTAATATCATTAAAAAATGAATTCTAAATGAAAGATTTGTGTCATTGATGTTGTAATGTCATGTTCATCATCCTCCCATGTCATTATAATCATCGTAAAGAAAAAACCAACCATAATTTGGATTATGTTAACAAAGGGAGAGAGAAAGTACAAACATTGATATGTGTACGATGTTTTTCCTTATCTTTCATTTATGAATCTTAAAAAGTGGTTATTATAGAATGGGGGAGTGAAAAAAAAAGTGATTCCAAAAGAAAAATGAGATAAAAAAAATTTATATAAGAAAAAATAAAATTGAGGGGAAACCTATCATTACATTGGTTAAATCTATTATTTCCACCAAGGTATTGAATTATATTTAAAACATTACCTTATTCGGTAGTGTGGTGTCAGGACACTCTCTTCTGCGAATCAATTTGTTTTGATAAATGTCACAATACATGAGTTCTATAAAAAACATTTGTTGTGAATAATTATTAGATTTTTAAATTTTATTAATGAATATTTTCAACAAATCTAAAGGGGGATATTGAAGATCCTTTTTTTTATTTTAAGAATAATTTTTATTTGTTGAAAACTAACTCTCTTTGTAAAACATTTATTTTGTTTTCTAGGAATCAGATCCAATCCATTGTAATGATGATACTTTCTAGACAAAATTTATTAGAGCATGGTTTTTGTATTGGGATGCACCAGACATAGAAGAAGTTAGGAAGATGAATTTTTTGATTGAAAACATTATCATATTTTGGTCTATTGGCATGACATTGAAAAACATGGGATTAAATAGAATCAGAGGTAGAATTTATTATTTCATTGAAGTATATGTTTTCAAAAATCTGATAAAGAATGAAGTTGCTGATGAGTTTTTAAAGATGAATATGAATTCAGGAGTTTGAAATTTTTTATACTTTCTTAAACAAAATTAGATTATGCTTTTATGATTAAGGTGTTCTCACAAATCATGAAAACACTCATGAAAAAATCAATTGAAAAAAATGATGGAGAGTATTAAATAATTTTGAAGTTAAAAAAATTATATTTCTATCGTAATGGGATTTCCATCATAATAGAAATTACATTGTATTGAGATGAGAATGAAAATTATGTTTCTGATCCCATGGATGAAATAATTCATACTGGAAAAATCATACTGATATTTTAGTAACTTGATTTTCATATTAGGAAAAGTTTTCTCAAATTTTCATACTGATATTTTTGTACTCAGATATTCGTAGATTGATTTTTGTACTATGATTTTTTATACTAGGAAAATAAAACTGTGACTTTCTGAATTTTATTTTTATACAGGGATTTTCATATTGATGAAAATCATATTGAGAGTTTCATACTCAAATTTTTATAATGAGATTATCAGACATGTATTTTTGTACTGGTAAAATTGTACTGAGAAATAAATTGATCATAATGATCCATAAATTAAATATATTTTATTGATATAAGAAATTTACAGACTATAATGAGTTTGGAGAGAAATTGATTGGAATGAGATGAGAAAGAAAGGGATCATAATGACATGTGAAAGAAAAAGATTGTATTGAGCTACGAATGAAACAGATCGTAATGAGATGAGAAATGTATGATTAATTGACATGTTCAAACATGAATTTCAATATTGAATAAATCAAGGAGAAATATAAGGTGGTTTGAATAATTCACTTTTGATGTTTTAAATGTTAGATATTTTCAAATATTTTGATATTTGAGGAAGTGGGGAGTGTTTCCATGTTTATCGCCTTTTTTTTCGAGTCACATATAAATACATTATTATATAATTCATCTATTTAAAAATTTCACACATGTGTAAATGGTGGTGTTCAAGAGAATTAAAACTGAATGTTCCTATATTATTAAAGGTGATTATATTGATCATTATAGGTGACATTTTAGTTTTGCAGATTGAGAAAAAATTCATTGTATTGGTAAAATAGGATCCATGATCCAAAATTATTATATTCAGAGAAGCACATCAGGAATCATCATACATAGAAAATATGATCTAGAATTGAGCATCATTGTATTGTGAAATTATAATCCATAATTCATCATCATGGTATTGAGAAAATCAGACCTGGAATCCCGCATCATTGTATTGTGAAAATCAGATCCAGAATCCAACATCATTGGATTGAGAAAATTAGATCCCTACAAATTAGGATGAGGATTCAAACAGATCAATTGTGGAGTAGATTAAACAAATTCTTAATTTTTTTTGGATCAATATTTTATGATAAATCATTGTAAACTAATGGGATTTAGTATAATCATTCCTATGAAAAGAAGATGGTGTCTAATGAGAGTTGGCGTAAGATTTATTCACTTATTCTTAATAGTGGATTTCTATAGACCCACAAGAATGGATATATAAAAGTTAAATGGTCTCAAAATAAATCCAAACCAAGTCAATTTTGAGTACTTTACTTGATTTCATACATCTTCATTCATTATTATTTACTAAATGTTGATAAGGAAATAAATATTTACATGTTTTGGAGGTTATGTTTCAAATTGTTTTGAAATATACGAAGGGTGAACAACTTATTCACCCCTACCACTCTCATTTGTTATGTGATCCTTTAGAACTTCAAGGAAATTTTGAATTTCCAAATAATATCCCCTAGGATTGTTAAACCTTGTGTGATGAATTGATCATTGTTATGTACTAAGTTATGTAGAGTCATTCCCAATACACCTTGTTGGATTTGTTACCCTTAGTTACATATATTCTAGAGAAGCATCCGCTTGAAGTATCCAGACCAGGATGTATTGATATGAAATCAATCAATATATCATTTACCAAAATTCATTCTCATTTTCCTAAATGTAAAATAATCCTTAAAATAATCCTTAGAGACATCCATATACATATCCTTAGAAATTTTCTTAGGGATCTCTCTAAAGCTTTCTCATCCTAATTTCCAAATGTTTAATAAATATTCTCTCTAATACCAACTTTAATATCTCAGTCTAAATGTAGGATTACATTGCATTACTTTTTTGTAATACGTGAATCATTATACCAAAAACACCCATGATTGTATCATTTTAGTACATTTTGACTGATGAAAAAATAAACACGATTAAATTAGTGAGCCGAATTTTCTCAAACTAGGTTCATCGTGACTATAAATATTCATAGACAAATCATAATTAATACATATCTTCATAACTTGTGTAAAGTACCATAAAAAGGGGTGAGGTTATATGCTTAGTAAGGGTAAACAATTGAGACATGTAAACATAAACATTATCATATGTGTTTGATAACATTATCATAACATTAGAAGATCATACCATGCATATCGTAGATCATAAACATGAATTATGGAACAAATATTAGAAATTAATAAGACATTGATCATAAGTAAGAAAATAATATAATCCATGAAATAATAACATAGGAATAAGACATGAAAATTTGTCATATATAAACATGACATACCATTCTCTATAAGTCAAGTCACACAGCCAGAACATATCAAGAAACATCATGGGAACTACACCTACTGGTTAGGACAACCCACCATCCCTAGTAACATCCCATTCCTTATAAAGAATCATGTTTCCCATCATCTCATAGTTTATTAGGTTCCACCATCATCTAATAATGGATCAATCTTCCCCAACTTCCATTTTCAAGGTGGATACACCTACTGGGTAGGACACACCACCACCCCCAGTCACAATATATTCCTTTTAAGAGAATGGGTTTTGCCATATTTACGTATTAGATCAAGACCTTCAAGTTTATTCCCATCATTATATCATTAGATATAATTCAGTACCTAATGCATTATAGGGAGAAAAATGTCCTACCATCACATAATGAAATCACACATGCATGTGGCACATTAAATTCATCATATCATGATCCATGAAAAGAGATGTGTTTTATAAACAACATATCATAACCCATGAAGTTGAATGGGTATCATTAACATTTAATCACATAATTACAAAGGGAAAATAGATAAGTTTTACAATAAATTAATAAATGAATAAACGTTGAAAAAAGATGATTTAAAAGGAATATAACTCATGGAAAAGAAACAAGTGTCATACGAATCATTCCATCAAAATAAAAAAGTCAAGAAAGAATATGAATAGAACATTTGGATCGTTTCCAAGAAGGGCTTGAGTAACATCAAATGAATGTCATCTTAAATGAAACATAATGTGAATATATATTTTGAAAACTTTTATTGGGGAAACTATACATTCTTATTTGAAAAATATTTTTAAAACATAAAAAAATTAGAAAACTATTTTCATTTGAAATTCATTGAAAATAGAGAAAAAGGGTTGAAATTATTTTTAAATAATTTTCTCTTGAAACCCAAAAAAATATTCTTGAAAACATTTTGAAATTAATTTCCCTTGAAAACATATAAATTAAACATGAAATCATTTTTGAAATAATTTATTTGAAAAAAATATGAAAACATGAAAATAAATATTGAAAACATTTTGAAAAAAAATTTTCTGGAGAATTTGTAAAATAATCATGAAAATGTTCTGAACATAATTTCTTTTAAAATACATTGAAAACGTATAATGAAAACATAAAAAAATTGAAAACCATTTTCTAAGAAAGCATATTGAAAATAGATAAAAAATATATAAAAAAATTTGAAAACTTTTTCCATTGAAAATATATTTAATACTTATGATGGATACTTGAAAACCTTTTTATAAAATTGGGTTTTTAAAGGACACCGATTTTTAAGAGAAGGGGAAATAAAGACATATTTTTATAAAAAATGTTTATTAATTATTTAAGTTAGAAAAGACTGTAAAAATATTCATATTACTTGGATATAAAATTAATATGCATTGGATAAGATAATTAGTTATACTTCATGAGATATGGATCATAATAGTTCATCAATATAAGAATAAGTATAAACAGTCTCGATAACTGATGAGATTTTAGAACTAAATTGTTACCACTTTTGTGACATTGAATTATAATATAATGGAAATAATAACATTAAATTAATCTTAAATATGATTAAAATAAGTATATTTATGACTTAAAATTTCAAAGGTAGTATATAGACCTCATATAAAAATATAGGTTCATGACATGACATGTGTCTCAATGATGGAAAATTAAAAACATACTACATTACCGATTTTGTAACACATGAAACATATAACCCATGAATTAGATATCATAAAATTGATATGCAAATAAACATAACATAAAGTATAAAACCCATAAAATATATTCATGGTATGTATAATCAATATACAAAAGAAAAGATTGGTGAACATGGCATGTATCTCACAGATGTAAAAACTGAGATGAAATTTTATTACATTGTGTCTTTACTCTCTTTATAATCATTAAATAATAAGATATAATAGATTTATGTTTATTATACATCTTTTTTAGATACATATTATTATATCTAATATCATATCTAGTTTTATTTTGAGTTTATATTTCCCTCTTGTTATCAATTCTATGTAAAAGATTCACTTTGAGTAATATTCTCATTTTTCTTTTCATGTGTCTTATCTTCTTATATATATGGAAATTGTACTCATTTAATGATTTAAATATTTTAATCCATGATAAAAATATCATTTATTTTCATTATATTTTTTTTATAATAATCTATATAATATAGAAGTATGAAATTTAATACACTATTCTTGAAGATGGTAGGTTGTACGTACACATGCACAATGTTTCCAATTTATTCTTGTATTGAAAGAAGCGTATAAAATGCAAAATATGTTAATATGTATATAATATCATTAAATTATCATTATTATGACATATATATCATATAATTTATCTAAACACATCTTTAATAATTCCCATGTTGTGTGTGAATGAAGCAATTTCTTTGAGGGGGTTGTTGTCCACACTACCTCAAATGGAATTATCATATTTAGACAAAATATGTAAATAATAAAGGTATGTTATAAATTAAAATTAATAATTATGATTAAATATATTAAAAATATAAAATAGTTTATATATAAACATATCAGCCATGATAATTTCCACCATGATAGGTGGTAAAGGAAAAATAAATTGTCATCGTTTCGTGAGGTGTTTGTTCACCATACACGTAAACAATATGATTGTTACCCATTGTATGTAAGTTTGTGTAATTTAATCTTTCAAAAATATCATTAAAACATCCTATTATTTTATGTATACATTTTTTATTATACAATCAGGTAATAAGAAGATTTGTGGTGGTGGAGAATGGGAATAATATTATAGAACTTGAGGAAGAATGTAACCTATTATTCAGGAATCTCCATTTAGTTTTCCCAAATGGCTTCCTTGGATTGATTTATTCCAATATTGAGGAATTATGTAGGAATCTAGGGATTTTGTTAATTGTATTGGGAAGATATTGGCTGATCTTAAGAGTTTTTAGAGGTGTGATCCATAGGGATAGGTGCTGGGATTTTATAAGGGGGAGGAAAGTGCACACTTGTCATTTTTAAAAACAAAGTAGGTGTAAAAAAGTTTTTACCTATAAAATAAAAGGCCCCATCCTTATAAAATACATAATATTGAATTAATTAAGTAATTCACAGTGAAGATCAATTCAGGTTTATAGTTCTAGAGAATTATGTTGTAACTATTACATTACATTTTAAAAATTAAAAAGTAGACATTTCAACTCAGTTTACATTTTTTCATAAAATAAAAACTATTTAGAAAAGAAAAAAAATTTCTTCCATGTTTTAGACAACATGACTTTTCCTTGATCCTATCCTTGACCCTATTCATCTTTAAGTCCTGTGAAAAACATTTCACAACATAGGATGAGCATAAAAAGCATAGTAAGGGTTAAAACATAAAGAAACAAATCATTAGTCCATCAACACATACAAAACATAATCTCTTGAACATACCTCATGAAATAATAAGATTTATGAATAAAACATAGTAATCACAAATAATAAAGGTTACATGTGGCATTCATAAAATAATTACATTTTATCTTTCACAGCTTCATATAGAGTTACATTTGAAATACCCATCACATTATATTCATTAAATCTCTTAAAAGAAACATTAACTTTTACCTCCATAACATTACCCAATTAATTGGAGTGCTATCTCGGGCTCACCAACCTTAGGTTTATCCCAGAACCACCCATATACTTAAACAATTCCCAAGAACTATAAAATTTTCTCAACACATTAGACAAACAAAAAATAATGATAAAATTTCTATATGAAAATCACAATATATCATTTAAATATATTGACATAATAAATACATTATAAAAACCATTTTCAATAAAAAAAAATATATAAAAGAGTATATGGTATTTATTTTCCTTTTAAAAACATTATAGCATGTTAAGGAATCAAATTATCAAATAACTCTCGCGACGGCGGAAAGGTCATTATCACAATGTACATTAAAAGTAAACATTACATTTATCATTTAGTAAAATGCTACGTAGAAAAAGACACAATTTGAATTAAATGAATAGTAAATGGTGTTTATACACTATATAATAGAATGTCGTGTATAAATCAAAATATGTCTCAATGAAATGATATAGAGACGAAGTCCCTTACCTCGTGCCTGAATTGACTCGTTCATTATTTAATATTTGATTTAATAAACTAATGTTAATTTATAATTAATTAATAACCCTTTTAAAGTTTATTAGTCCTTTTATTTTAATTATTTCAATTTTATAATCATTACAAAATCATTTATGTTAATAACAGTTGTTTTGTCGATATTTGGTACTTGAGTCAAAAATGAACTTCCCATAATTAAATGTTGTCCATGTGGTAAAACATTTATTATCTCTAGAATGATATTCATGATTTATATATCATATATATCCAGTATAAATATGTATGTATAATATTACATAACATTTAGAGATAAGAAATTAAATGCACCATTCATAGAGATAGTAAGTCGTACGTACACATGAACGCTACTTTCATTTCTATTTTATATTTAATGGAATTAAAACATAATGATACATATTCATATTATAATTCTAGTATAATATCATATATATTTTCAGTAATTCCATCCTTTAAACAAACCATGTATGGAAGGAATGAGTCATATCACATTTAGTGGGCGGTAATATACACTTCATCAAATGAAATTGTGGTATTCACCCATTACAGAAACCTTAAAGTTATTATATAAATAAAAAATAAAGAATAATAGAGACAATATAAATATAATATATATAACATATAAATACAATTCTATCATAATTTCCACCATGAGAGACGGTAGGAGATAATAGAACAATCATCATTTCGTGAGGCAGCAATTCGTTGTACAGAGAAATAGTAACTTCGTAACCATTATATGGAGGTGTGTGTAAGTGTAGTTTTAATCCATATCATAAAAAAACCTATTATATTTATGATACTGGTATATTTATTTAAAAAATGAATAAGAAGAGCATAGGTAGTGGAGAAGTAAAATAAAAGAGGAGAACTTAAAGGGATACGTTACCTTTAAATTGGGTAACTCCCTTAGGTTTTAACCAAAAGGATTTCTTGAAGATCATTATGCCTAAGGTAAGGCTTTCATGAGGAATAGAGGGATCTTTAAGATTATTGTTATAGTGGTTCGGAATGAAAAATTGGATTTAGAGGTTTGAGTAAGGGTAAAAGATGGTGGCTTTTTTATAATAGTAAGGAGGGGCTCTTTAGGAAATTTTGAAAATATTATTTTATTATATAATTATTTTCGGATTTTAATGGTCCAAAAATAATTTAATTAGATTATAAGGTGTATATAAGTCTAAATAATATCATAAAATATGAATCAGACTGGTTATGGTTATTTTTTAATCCTTATATGTTTTATTTAACGAATTGTTAACTTTTTTAATTTTTTTCATGTCCTCTTATATATTCTTACTATATGGTAAATATATTTACAATAAATTTCCATGAAACCAAAAAATGGATCATTAATTACATTTTTAACATCATATATGTAATTTTTACGAATACTACATTTTTAGGACTATTTTATCGTTTAAAAAAAATACTTATTTATTTAAAAACGCTTTTATGTTAATTTTAATACTATTCATATCATGAATTATTAAAAAATACAAACCAACTAGATTATTTCGCAAAAACTTCATTTATTAAAATATAAAAAGACTTACTAATATATATAATTAGTTTATGTCATAAAAAAGTTCAAAATAAATTTATTTTAATATTTATAATATCATTTACCTGAATCCTTTATTAATTAAGAAATTACTACATCACTATTGTGTCATAATTAATTTTTGTTATTTAATGTATAAAATATATGAATAAAATACCATGATGTATTTTATCGTTTTAGATTTCCATAGAATATTTATAGTCTAATAATGAACTTATATAACCCTATATAATTTTTTTTGTAAAACGATTCATGTTTATGTTATTTTTGTCATTACTTTAAATTAATTAATATAAGTGTCATCATCACTCCCAAGTGACACCATGGGGTCCCCAAAGCGACCCATGGATGCCCATGGTTGGAAATGTTTCATTAAATATGTTTAGTATCAGTCTAATAGTAATTTACCATTATTATAATATTATTTTTCACCGTTGTTTACCAGATTTACCCTTTAACCATGGAAAATAAAATATTTACTGATTTAATATTCATAATGTATAAAAATAATATTTACCTATTTACACTATTTCGACATCCTGATTCTAAAAATGGAATCTATTTTTCCAAATTCAATACATATATGTGGTAGAAATAAATTTAAAATTAATTCTTGTTGTCAAAACAAAAAAGAGGGTTTTTATGAAATAATAACTATCAAAAGATTGACACATGTTTATGTCCAATTTCAATGTGAAATTACATAAAATGAAAAAATTGAATTAATTGGAAAAAATATAATCTAATTACACTTTAAAACCATTTAAAATAACAACATAACTATTTAAATTATTTATAATAAAAGGTAGTTTTGAATTAAAATTCAGTATTTTTCACAATTCATTAAAAATTCATATTATCAGAAAAATACCATAATTTCATCCAAAGTAAATTTTGATGACACAATTCTAAAGAAGAATACTATATTTTCAAATATAACATATAAATGTGAAAAAAAACTATATTTCAAAAGGGTTCACCGTCAAAAGGAGGTAAATTGACCTTTTTAAATAATATTAAAGTGTTTACGCTTAAAATTGGATTCATTCACATTTTAATCTTCTAATTTTCTTTGGGTAATTGTAAAAACATTTAACAAACAAGTATAATCATATTTTAGTTAGTTATATTCATTCCCATCAAGGAAATGGCTATGAGTTAACTATTATTTAAAATAAAAATTTTATTATATTATTTTTCGGTATAACTCAACATTATGTGCAACGTAAGATTTCAAATAAACGGATTGTTTCATGTTAGGTATTCCATTGAACATAACCTCCCATTTAAAGTAAAATTAATATTTAATTCACAAATATTAATAAATATGAACATTCTATATTTTTTATTTACCTGGGATGTTACATCCTTCCCTCATATTGGAAATTGTGTCCTCACAATTTTATTCACTTACAAAATAAATAGGGGTATTTATTCCTCATTGAATTCTCAGATTCCCATGTTTCCTCGTCAACCATATGGTTTTTCAACAAAACCTTTAACTAATAAATTGCCTTATTTAGAAAAAATTGATTTCTTCGGTCAAGAATTTGGATTGGTAGTTCCTTGTAAGGAAGATTGTCTTCCAACTGTACCTCTGGACTCAAAACATGAGATGAGTCTGGAATATACTTTCTCAACATTGAAACATGAAAAATATTATGTACCTAGGATCAAATTGGAGCTAAACCAACTTTTTTACAACAGATCCAACTTTTTCTATGATTTAATAGTGTCCAATGAACCTCAGACTTAGTTTTCCCTTCTTTCCAAAACATATCACACTTTTCCAGGGAGAAACTTTGAAAAAGGCATTATCACCTACCTCAAATGAATGATCCTTCCTCCAATTAAATGAATAACTTTTTTACCTTCTCTGTGCTATTCTCATGTGCATCTGAATTAACAAAAAAATTTCTTCCATTCCTTATACCAATTATGGTCCCATCAGTTTCCTTCCACCCACTTCATCCCAATAGTTGGAGATCAACATCACATTACACACAATGAATCAAATGGATCCATCATTACACTAGAATTAAAACTGTAATTATAATAAAATTCAACCAGACAAAGATGTTGATCCCAACATCCCTAGTAATCCATTGAGCAAGCACGTGGCATATTTTCCAATATCATAATTTTTAATTCTTACTTCCCATCTGATTGAGAATGAAAAGTTGTACTAAAATTTAATTCAATAACTAATGAATTCCGAAGGCTTTTCCAAAAGTTAGAAATAATCCTAGGATGACGATCAGATACAATGGAGAGGGTAACTCTATGAGACCTGGCTATCTATTTAACATACAACCGATAAATTTGATCTAGAGACAATGTATATCAAATAAGAAGTAAATGAGTAGATTTAATTAATCAATCAATAATATCCCTGATTACATTTTTACCTCGAGATGTTTTCTGTAATCCCATGATGAATTCCACAGATATATTTTCCCATTCCCCCTCTGGGACTGGTAATGTTTAAATCATCCCTTTCAGAAACTTCTGCTCAAATTTAATCTGTTGAGAACTCAAACACATCACAATAAAGCCAACAATATCTCTTTTTATTCCATACCACCAATAATACTCTCAATGAGCTCTATACATCTTAGTAATGCCAGGATAAACTGAAAAATGAGAACTTTGAGCTTCAAATAATAACTCTTACCACAACTGTAATTCATAAGGAACACATAATCTCTTCCCAAACATTAAAACACAATCATTATAAATGATAAAATAAGGTAACTTTCCCTTCTGAACAAACTCTACCTTTTTCTGCAAATCACTATCTTCTTTACGAACTTTCTTAATTCTATCTGATAGAGATGATTTCAATGACACATGAAAAAAATAGAGGAATTTCCTGCACCAACAACTTCTATGGAAAATTTTATCAAATAATTAATCAAGGGATCTTGTTCCAAATGTAACATGGTTAATATATCATTACTCTTTCGACTCAAAGAAACATCCACTTAATTTTCCTTTATCGGATGGTAATGGATTGTCAAATCAGAATCCTTTATTAATTCTAACCATCTCTTTTGTCTCATATTCAATTATATATAAGTAAATATATATACATTAAACTTGTTTGGTTAGTATATATATCCCATTTTACTCCCTAAAGATGATTCCTCCAAATTTTTAAAGAAAAAACAATACCAGATAATTCTAAATCATGTGTAGGGTAATTTAACATGTGAGGTTTCAACTGACTTGAAGCATATGAAATTACCTAATCATTTAGCATTAGGACACAACCATGTCCATTCAACGATGCATCACTGTAGATAAAAAATTAACCATTTTTGGATGGAAATTCCAAAACTAGAGCATTCACCTATATTTATTTCAATTTATGAAAATAATCATAACATTCTTTTTTCCAAATTAACTTAACACCTTTTCGAGTTTACATTTTCATTAGGCTAGATAACCAGGAAAAATCTTCAATAAACCTCAAGTAATAACTTGATAAACCTAGAAAACTACAGGTCACTATGATATTGGTAGGTCTTGGCCATTATTCAACAACTTTTGTTTTAGTAGGATCAATAGTTATACCATATTTTGAAACAATGTGACTATGGAAAGAAATTTTTTATATCCAAAACAAAAACATACTGAATTTCCCATACAGTTTCTTTTATTTTAAGGTTTACAAGAAAACCGTTAAATGAATTTCATGTTCCTCATTACATTTGGAATACAAAAAATATCATCAATGAACACAACCCCAAACTTATCTAGGATCTCACAAAGAAATTATATTTATAATACCCATGAATTTAGCAAGTGCATTGGTTAACCCAAAAGGAATAACTAAAAATTTATAATGGCCATATCTAGTATGAAACGGAGTCTTCAGAATGTTTTATTCCTTTACTTTCATGTTATGGTACCCTGACCTCAATTCAATATTTGAAAAATATAGAGCTCCCTGTAGATGATCAACCAAATCATAGATATGAAGAAAAGGATACTTGTTCTTAACGGTGATATTATTCAATGCATTATAATAAATGAAAAGTATCATTTAACTATCTTTCCATTTAACAAACAAGACAGGAGCCCCAATGGTGATGTGATATGTCAAATGAAACCTCTATCTAATAACTCCTGCAATTGCTTATTTAACTCTAAAAGATCAATTTGAGTTACTCAATACGAGGGTTTTGAAATGGTCTTAAAATTTGATACTAAATCAACAGTAAATTCAACTTCCCGATTAGGTATTATACCAGGAAAAACATCAGGAAAAACATCATTAATCTCATTTACCACTGGCCCAAAATTAATCTAAACAGTTCCTTTATTTTTAACAGTATATGAAAGGTAGCATTTATTTCCATCTTTTACTAATTTCTCATCTTCCTGATATGTTATCAAATGTATCGGTTAATTCTTGTACCCAAAATGAAATTATTTCTAAAAAGCAACCTCTTTAGCTTTGTAGTCAATCATAGCATGGTAAACAAAGAGCCAATCCAAACACAAAATAACATTAAACTCTAATAGAGACAAAATAATAAAGTTTTTAGATAGATTCATTTTGCACACAAGTACATGATGGTTCTTATAATTTCTTTTTGTCTCAACATTTCCTCCCGGTGGTTTACCGTAAGATCAGGATTCATATCTTGAGATAGAATTCCCAATTTACTAGAAAACCTCTCATAAATTAAAGAGTGTATAGACCTTGAATCAAAAAACACATTGAAATAATCTGAATAAACAAATAATGTACCTGATACTACTTCATTTGATGGCCCAACATATGCTAAAGTAGTTGAAAATGATTTCACCACCCCTTTTTACTTGTAGTCTAGCTTTATTACCTCAGTTGAGTTCTTCGCTGGAAACTCATTTTCATAATGACCCATTTCATTACACCAAAAACATTTTACTAACTGTAAATATGATTCTTTCTTACCATTACCGTGATATTTTTTAGTGCAATTAAAAACCTTATGTTCTATTTTACTGCATTTGAAGCACTTATTAGAATTTGAAATACATTCCCTAGTGTGATTTTTACCTCAATTTTCACAAACTATAAACTTAAGTTTCTTACCATCATACTTTTTTGAATATTTCATCCCTTTGTTCTGCCACCTCGACCTCCTATTCTAGTTTTTGTCAAAGAAAACGTGATAATCATAAAACTATATTTCAACCTTCACCTCACATCGATTTTTTTTCATAACATTTTATCCCACGAGAAGCTAATGGACTTAGATACTTTGTCATTAATCCTCAATAAAAATGGTTGATTTTTCTATCAAGATCTCATATGAAATTTAGAGAATACCTTACCAGTCGAGTGAATTTTCCTTCATAAGTATCCACTGAGTCATATTTCTATCTTAATTCCAAGAATTTTTTTCCATCCTAAGATAAACCACCATAGAAAAATATTTCTCATGAAACATACCTTTCAATTCATCCTAATCAAGGGACTCAATGTTCTCACTATCCCTGATATTTTTTCCGATCGACCACCACTGATAGACTTCACCTTCAAAATGGTAAACACTTTGACCAACCTTTTAATATTTGGAACACCCCATGACAGCAAAAATATTATCAAGTGCTTTAATCTACCCTTGATCTATAACATGGTCAGATGAACCACTGAATGATGAGGGATGCTGGCTCATGAAATGCTCCACTACTAAAATGTTCCCCTGTGGTTGATTTAGCTGATCTCATGCATGGATACCACAACGATTTATATCCTGAGTCAGCGGTTCCATCACTACAACAAATTTTTTAGTTCCAATTCCGACCATCATAGGTTATTGATTTTCAAGGTAGACTTCCTCCTCATATCCTCCCAACATAGTTTCCTTGTTTTCTGTAAGGAAAACCATTCTGAACACAAAAATATCTTAAGAGAAGCAACATGGTAATCTGTAAATGCTATATCATTTCAATATTAACATAATTTAATATCTGGATATTAATGTAACAATACCCTATCTCCTGAAGTTGTCTAAACTGACCTTTGATAATAACTATAATGCCCCATCCTTAAACATTACATAATCATTAATTAAGTTAATAATTCACAACTAGGATCTTTTCAATTTTTGGGCTTTAGAGAATTAGTTCGTAACTATTACATTACATTTCAAAAATTACAAAGTAGACCCTTCTACTCAGTTTCCATTTTTTCTTAAAACAAAAACTCTAAAAAAACTTGTCTATTTCCATGTTTTAGATATCATGACTTTTCCTTGAACCCATCCTTGACCCTATTCATCTTTAAGTCCTATGAATTTTTTTTCAAAACATGGGATGAGCATTAAACGCTCAGTAAGGGTTAAAAAATAAATTAAAAAACCCTTAGTCCATTAATATATACAAAATATAATATCTTTAACAAACCTCATGAAATCATAAGATTTATGACTAATATATAGTAATCAGAAATCATAAAGGTAAATTATGGCATTCATAACATACATAAATTATAGCATTCACAGCTATGTAGGGAGTTACATTTAGAATACCCATCATAGTAGATTCCCTAAATCTCTTAGGAGAAACATTAATTTTTTCCTCCGTCACATTACCCAAATCATTAGAGAGCCATCTCAAGCTCACCCACCAATGGTTTTTCATAGAACCACATGTATGTAAGATTTGGTGTCATATAACCAATTGTTTTTACTTTTATTTCATGGAAATTTAATTTATTATTACATATTGTTCAATTTTTATTCATGACTATGATGTACTAATGTCCTTGAGTGTTTGTTACATTGATAAGGTCGTGGAAGTTAAATAATATGATGAAAACCATGAAATTAAAAAACAATATTCTTAAATATAGTTCTTCGGTTTTATGACATACTATGATCTAACACATAGCATGCAGACCATCAGGTGGGAGTACTCATAGTAGATGCGACTTCCTCTCATGAAGTTTGCAGTTTGTAATCTCCAAGATAGGAGATTATGAGAACAAACCCTATAGTAGGAATTCCACATGTTTTGGCATCATCATATATTTATATCTAAGATCATGTGTAATGATCCTTAAAATTTAATATAATCATTAATACATGTCACGACTCACGAACATTGATTTACTAACAAAAACCGTCACACAGACAGGTGGTAGGAAGTATGTTATGTTGGTTGTGTTATGAGTGGCATGTTATTGAGGGATAAGTCGATGAAGGATTTTTTCCTTCCATTTATGGAAGTTCATATCTCAACCCTTTTATTCAATTAGAACGGTTTCATGAAATTCCATTTCCATGGTGTAACGATGAGTTTTTTCAGGTAGTCAAAGAAAGACGTGTCAATCATAAATGTTGATGACACTATCATGAAACCCTCTAGATGAGATATTTGATAAATGGATTATATTTCATGTTGAGCATTTGTATGTTGATGTCATTGTTGTGAAATTAAGTTATTTATCTTGCGAGCCTTGACCCATTTCTAGATAGTACTTTTGGACTTTAGGCAGCCCGCCTAATGAGAATCTGAAAGAATCCTATAGGGCCACACATTAAGTGTTTTTGGTGGTCTCGTTTAAATTCTATTTGAATTTCATTAATGAAATAATTATTATTCTCATGACCATGGAATAATTTTATTCAAGTTAAAATGACAACATAAATTAAATAATATATATATATATATTTATTCATTTAATAAATATTTATTTAATAGATTTTAAATAAAATATTTATTTAAGAGAATATTTTATTTATTTATTTATTTGGGTGTTCATTAAATGGAAGTTGAGTTCTAGTGATCAAAGGTTGGTGCAGTAGTAAAATAATTATTTTTAAGAGGGTAAATAATTATATAACAAGTTGGTAAAAGTTAAAATAATAATGACACTACTATTATTTTGTAATACGGAATTTTATTTTATAATTTAATTTTGTGCAAGTTGGTGCACCCAGAATAATGACGTGGTATTATTATAATGAGAATGGGTTTAATCTATGTTCATGCATGTATGTAATTATTTCTATGAAATTAAATATTTTAACTAAAATTCCCTATATATAAATAGACACATATGCCTATTGTTCCGTACACCACACCACACGCCTGATGAATTGAGAATTTTTGAGCCAAGCAATTTCTCTCTCGAATCCTCTTCTCACCCCTCTGAAGAATGAGAGACATTCTTCAGGGCCAAGAACATGAAATCAATAATGACTGACACAAGACACTCATTTCACCACGCTAGCACCCGGAGACTGAGAAGTGTCGATCGGAGGCCATCAGAGCACGTGTGGATTACTACTATAGGGATTATATTTTAGATCCATAAATGCATAATGAGATAATCTGGACGGTTCATTCCGGATGATCAACATCATCAATGAAGAAAAATACCAATGATCCAGGTATTATTTTTCTTTATGAAATTAATTAAATTAATTATAAACATGTTGTGAAAGATCCTCTCTAAAGGATTCATGCCTCTTTCTTCTTTATTTAAATATTTGATTATATTCTGTGGAGATTGGCGTTCATCATCATATTGATCCTAGAATGATCATTGATCATGTTAGAAATCAAAACTGGGTGTCATCTTAACCACGCTTCTGATGCACCAAGAACTTTCAAGTGGTATCATAGGGGTTACATCATAGTTTATAATTATTTAAATATTTTATTCATGAATTATCCATTTAATAATTTATTTGTTTCAATTAATGTTTTTTTTGTAAATCGGAATCTCAATTTATGTTCCTCCTCTTTCGTTTCTTGTTCACCTTATAGAAATGATATTTTATTTTAATTTTGATTAAAATAAAATAGTGGATCACATATGGAGGTTCCAAAGCGTCCTAGTCATACAACACCAGAACACACATCATGTATTCTACAGTACATGTCATGTAGTCAAGATTCAATGCATCAGACCGGTCCGCCAAACCAAGTAATGTGTCAGAGTCATTCTATGTCTTAAATGACACAGTGTGTTGACCAGGAATAGGTGGCACCCTTTTTTTTGATTACACACTATATGGTCAAAATGGACACTATGTGTAGTCCCTTATGGTTAGGGATGGACCATGTACCCCATACACATCTATCCCGGATAGAGACCATGTAATGAGGAACTGTATGGTGTGTGGCCAACTGAACACACCGTGTACTCCGATGATTTCTAAAGTACACTCACACTCTGTTTCCCTAGGCATGTACTTCATAAGGATGGTGAATAATAGTACATGCCATGTAGTTGAAACTACACGTCGTGTACTAATCCAAATTACACAGATTTATTAAAATTTATTATTATTTTATATGAACTCTTGAGATGTGTACTATCGTGTGGGCGTAAAGAAAATGCACAACACATGATAGGTGTTTTATATATATGTGTTTAATTTAACATCTGTGTAATGTTTATTTATACTCATTAGGTAGTTATGAATAGTAATTACCTGGGTTTCCTCTAAGGTATAAGTTACATAGAAGGATAATTTAAACTTAATTTTTTGTTTAAAATTATGATGGATGAGAATCTCAATGAAATTCAGAAAATTATATAAGATAAAAGGATTGATGAATTATTGATGATAATTAATTCATTTGAGTGTGATTTACCTTAAATAAGAACTATTAATGAATTTAATGCTAGTTTAATTTATGTGTTAATATCATTGCATATATGGATGATCATGAGCTAGACCAAGACCATTGTATGTGGATGGATTATTTTACTTATATTTGTTGGTTTGCGAGCCTTCTCCTCATTAATATATTTCTTTTATGTAAAACCCCATTTTACCCCTCACCTACATGTGAGTTAAAAAAGGGTATATGCAATGGATGGAATTCCCATGCTAGTTGAGGTGGTTCAAGATGAAGATGATAAGAAAAAAATCCTAGGAGGTACACAGGTGGACAGATAGAAGCTGGGAACACGAACCCAAAATGTTCAAGGAGTTTCTACCCTATAAGAGGGATAAACTATCGACTTCTAAATAAACTAACCATTATAAAATCTCATGATCGTGCCATTTACATTTTTTCATTTCTGTCATTTTCATGGTTTATCATTATGAATGTGTTTTTTAGATCATGTAATTAATGAATTAAACAACAGGGAACTAAAATAAACTAGACTTATGCCTAAATATTATCAGTACATGGTTAATCACTTATGTAAGTTTAACTTAATATTAACAAACATGTGATAATAAGAAATTCATGCATAAGAGATAAAAATCCCTCAAATAAAATATCAAGTCAGACCAAGCCATCCTTTACTTGATTAAGGGAAAAAACAATAAAACTATGTGTTTCAACAACCCCTATTGGGACACGTAATTTTATATAGGAAGCCCTTCTGAAAGGATTCGGGTTGACTTGACCATATGAAATCAAGAGGAGTAGCCCTTGCTAGACATGGTGTAATATTGGAGGCAAGAGTTGAGGAAATCCAAAGTCATGATTTCAGGAATGGGAGTCCACTTGATAAATCAAGAAGATGCAAGCCCACGGTTAGAAAAGGCCTGCCTACATAAATACCTTCTAATTTCTTGACCAACCGTTTTGGGGTTAAACTAAGGGGAATATCGATCCTTTCCACTAGAATGTCATGGAAACTATAAATTCCAGGTTCAATGGTGAGGGACATTGGGACATGATAAAATAGTGGGAGACTTAATAAAATTTATTATTTCTCCTAAAATGTAATCAATAATTTACTAATGATATGCTCTTTTAATTGTAGAATAAAAATTACATGCTCATCAACCACACTATCCCTATGATCAATTCTGGATAAAGACAACATCCTCACCAGCAGTAACTTCTAGGAATGGATTAGATGCCTTCGGGTTATACAACAACATGACTGAAGGTCTTACATGCTGGTGTCATCATTACCTACTCTGCCTACCAAAGAGATGAGGGATGAAGATTTCCTAGTCTATGAGAAACATGTGAACAATGAATTAAATGTTTAATTTTTGATGTAATCATCAATGTCTAGTGATCTCATGAAGTTTCATGAAAACATGGGTGCTCATAGCATGATGGAGCACCATTATAGTCTTTACTAGGAGAGAGAAAGTCAAGAAAGGTTTGAGATCTCTAAGGAACTATTTCAGAGTATTCTTGGATAAGGTTCCCCAGCTGGGCCTCATGTAGTGAAGCTCATTGGCTACATTCAGTGCCTCGAGTTTCTAGGGTTTAAACTCCTTGAAGAACTGGGCACCAATTAAATTCTTCCATCACTCCCTCAAAGATTCTCTAAAATTTTTGTCTATTTCAATATAAATAACATTGAGAAATCTCTATCTGATCTTATTATCCTCATTCGCCAAGTGGACCAAGATATAAAGCGTGAAAAGCCTTCCGTCCTTATGGTGAATAAGAGGAAAGGGATGGTGAAGCGCATTAAGCCCAAAGCTTCTTCATGGAATTCCAAAAAAATAAGATCAAAGGGGAGGAAATGGAATATGAGGTTCTATATTTCGCATGTGCCAAGAAGATCCACTAGAAGATAAACTACACCCGGCCTAAGAAGCAAGGGGAAACGTTAGGTGTGTTTGTTATCGAATTCAATCTATTTATTTCTACAAATTGGGTATTATATATAGATTTTGGTGCTCAAATATGTATCCAAATACAAGAACCAAGTAAATTTGTGAAGATTGATCTAGGGGAGGTAGATCTACGAGCATCCAACAGAGCTAGACTTGCTGATGAAGCTATCTAGGACTACAACCTCATGTAGCTAACTGGGGTTATCTTGGGGATAAAGGTTTTTTGTGCCTTTTTTAACCGAAAACATAATTTCTGTGTCCATACGATATATATATGGATTTATTTTCATGTTTGGAAATGAATTTTTCTTATTTTATAAAGATAGAATTTGTTTTTTTAGGTCACATTTATACAATGGTCTTTATGTGTTGTATAACACAAACCAAATAATGGAAATTGATAACAAAGATACTTCACATGACTCATACCACACCCAACTATGGCATCACCAGCTAGGTCATGTAAATGAGAAACACTTGACAAAGTTACATCAAGATGGATACTTAGATTCCTTTGAACTAAAACCACTTGGCGCATGTCATGCATGTTTACAAGGAAAAATGATCAAAGCCCCATTTTGTGGGAAAGGTGAAAGGGCTAAAGATCTTCTTGAATTGGTTCATAATGATGTGTGTGGACCATTTTCAGTTGAAGCAAGGGATGGGTACTCATACTTCATAACTTTTATAGATGATTTTAATAGATATGGATATATTTACTTAATAAGGTATAAGTCGGATTCCATTGATAGATTCCAAGAATACAAGAATGAGGATGAGAACCAACTTGGTAATAAGATTAAGAAACTCCGATCAGACCGAGGTGGGGAATATCTTAATCAGGACATCATTGAATACTAATGAGAGTTTGGGATCCTATTCCAACTCACTCCTCCTTACACACCTCAATGGAATGGTGTAATCAAAAGGAGGAACTGAACCATGTTATACATGGTGAGATCAATGATGAGTTATGGAATTCCTTCATTGTCCTTTTGGGGGTATTCATTACAAACATAGGCACACATACTAAACCAAGTACCAACTAAATCTACAAATTCTATTCTATATGAGTTTTAGAGTGGAAGAAAATCAATGTTATCATATTTACCTATGTGGGGTATCGAAGCATTTGATAAGGCCTATTTAGGTAAAAAAATCGCACCCTAAGGCACAAAGTGTTCCTTTATAGGATACCCCAAGGAAACAAGGTGATATTGCATTTACAACCCCTCATAAAAACGTTATAGTGACAATACATCACATATTTCATGAGAGGGAGCACATGTCCAAAATATATAATGGGAGAAAGATAGAATTAGAAGAACTCAAGGCTCAAGGTACAGAAGAGTTGGTATATGAACAGATTCCACAAAGCCCCATGGAAGAAGAATATGTTCCAGAGACACAAGTATTGTGTAGGAGAACAATAGAGGTTAGAGAACCATAATGTTACAATTTTATAGTTACTAATGATGTTGACTCATTATTAGTTTATAATAATGATCCACTAACTTACAAGGAAGCAGAAATTGGTATAGAAGTTTCCATGTGTCTAGAATCCATGAATTTTAAAATGGATTCCATATATCAAAAACAAGTTTGGATTTTGGTAGATCCTCCCATTGATGTAAAGCCTATTGATTGAAAATGGGTATTCAATAAGAAACTAGACATGGAAGGACAAGTCAATACCTATATGGTACGACGAGTTTTAAAAGGGTTTAAGCAGTGTTAAGGAATTGACTACGATGAAACCTTCTCACCAGTTGCAATGTTGAAATCCATCAGAATTATACAGTACATTATTGCTTAACATGACTAAGAGATTTGTAAATGGATTTAAAAATATCATTCCTTAATGGGAAACATCAGGAATATGTCTACACGACACAACCTAAATGGTTTGTCACTCCATAGGATGCCAATAAGGAATGAAAGTTACAGAAATCCATTTATGGATTATAGAAAGCATCAAGGTGATAGAACATTAGTTTTGATGATTCCATAAAAGAATTTGGTTTTACTGAGAATGAATGTGATCCTTTTGTCTACAAATGGATTAGTAGGAGTGTATTCATTTTCCTAATAGTATATGTTGATGATAGATTACATATTGGAAATGAGATACCAGTCATACAGTCTACTAAGGTATGGTTGAATTAATGTTTCTCCATGAAAGACTTGGGAGAGGTAATGTATATTATTGGGATCAAGATCTATCGTGATATATCAAAGAGATTTCTAGGCCTAAGTCAAAGTACATACATTGATAAGATATTGAAGAGAATCAGTATAGAACAATCCATGAGGGGATTACTACCAGCATCACATGGTATTCATCTTTCCAAGAAAATGTGTCCTCGGACACATCAGGGAATAAATATAATGGCAAGGAATCCATATGCATCTGCTATTGGGTTAGTCATACATGTCATACTATATACTATGTTGGATGTCACATACACATTGAGTGTGGTAGGAATATGTTAAGATAACCCAGGTGACTGCCATTGAATGGCAGTTAAGACTATCCTAAAGTATCTGAGTTGTAATAAGGATATGTTCCTGGTTTATGGTGGATATGAGGAACTGGTTGTCAAAGGATATGTAGAAGTTAGTTTATTGACTTATAAAGATGACATGAAGTCAAAAATGGGATACATCTTCACTTTAAATGGAGATGCAGTGAGCTGGAAGATCTCAAAGCAGGGTGTGGCCCCATATTTTAAGGTAGAGTCCAAGTATATCACAGCTTTTGAGGCAGGTAAAGAAGTAGTTTGTATGAAAAGATTCATCCAAGAGATATATGTGATATCTAGCGGTAAAAATAAAATCACATTACACTGTGATAATACTGTAGTGGTGGCTCTTGAAAAAGAACAAAGGTCTCATTAGCGGAAGAATCACATACATCAGAAGTATCATCTCTTAAGGGGATTTTCTCAGAGAGGTGAAGTTTTAGTGAGTAGTATTTCCAAAAAAGACAATGTGGTAGACCCATTTACTAAAGTCATGACTTAGCAAAAACATGGTTATCATGGGAGCTCTAGCAGACTGAAATTCATAAGAAGTTGGCTCTTGTCCAAGTGGGATTTTGTAAAAGTTGTTGTCTTAGAACCAAATGGTATTACTTTAATTACATGTATGTTTAATGTTTTATTACATATTTTTCATTGTTTTTCCGGACTATTATGTAGTAATTACCTAGAGTATTTTTCACATTGATAAGGCCATGGAAGTTCCCTACTATGATGAGAACCTTGAAATGCTATTACAATATTCTTAAATATTGTTATTTGGTTGGATGAAATACTATTATCAGACACATTTCATGGATACCGTTAGGTGTGAGTACTCATAAGAAAATGAGACGTCCTCTACTGAAGTTCGCACATGAAAATATCCTAGATAGGAGATTATGAGAACAGACCCGCTAGTAGGAATTCTGCATGTTTTGGTGTCATCAGATATTTCTATATTCAAGCATTTGTAATGATCCTTGGACTTTAATATTATCATTAATACATGTCACAAATCATGCACTTTGATTTACTAATGAAATCTATCACGTAGACAGTTGGCAGTAACTAGGGTATGTTGGGTGCGTCATGAGTGTCATGTTATTAATGGATAAGTTAAGGAAGGATTTTCCCTTCAAATTTATGGAAGTCGATATCTCTTTCCGTTGATTGAAATAGAACCGTCACGTGAAATTCCATGTACATGGAGTAACGATCAGTTTATTTTAGGTTGTCAATGAACGACGTATCAAGCATAAAGGTTGATGAAACTATCATGAAACCTACTTGATGAGATATTGAAACAAATGTATTATATTATACAATGATCATTCATATGTGGATGTCGTTGTTTATACTTTAAATACTATCTATTGGGTACATTGACCTGTTTATAGATAGTACTCTTGGAATTTAGGCTAGCCCACCTAATGCCAATGAGAAAGAATCCTAGAGGGTCACACACAAAGTGTTTTTAGTGGTCTAAGTAAATTTTTTTTTGAATTTAATTAATAAAATAAATATTATTCTCAAGACCGTGGAATTATTTTGATTCATGTTAAAATTATCGAATTATTTTAATAAAATATATTAATTTATTTTATTTAACATTTAATAAATATTTATTTACTAATTTTTAAATAAAATATTTATTTAAGAGAATAAATTATTTATTTATTTATTCTTGTGTTCAATAAATGGAAGTCGAGTTTGAGTGGACCAAGTTCTATCCAGTAGTAAAATAATTAATTACTAGATAGTAAATAATTATTTAACTAGTTGGCACATGTTAAAATAATAATGACACCGCCTTTATTTTGTGACATTGAATTTTATTTTATAATTTTGTTTTGCAAAAGTTGGTGCACCATGAATAATGACACTGTATTATTATTATGAGCTTGGGTTTACTCTAAGTTCATGAATGTATTTAATTTTATCTATGCAATTAAATATTCTGACTAAAATTCCATGTATATAAATATACAAGTAAGCATATTGTTCCACACACCACACCACAGGCCTCGTGAATTTAGAATTGTTGAGCCAAAATATTTCTCTCTAGAATCTGCTTCTCTCCCCTCTCAAGAATGAGATAAGATCACTAATGATGAAGAAAAAGAGACCAAGAATGACCTACAAAAGACACTCGCTTTGTCATGCTAGCACCCGAAGAACGAGCGGTGTCGATTGGAGTCCATAAGAGAACATGTGGATCACCGCTAGAGGGATTCTAGTTATGATCCTTACAAGTGCAACGAGATAATCTAAAAGGGTCATTCCAGATGATCAACATCATCAATGAAGAAAAATACCAAATAGCTAGGTATTATTTTTCTTTATGAAATTAATTAAAATAATTATAAACATGGCGTGCAAGATCCTCTCCCACAGTTTCATGAATCTTTCTTCTTTATAAATTTTTTTTATTATATTCTGTGGAGACCACAGTTCATCATCGTATTGATCCCAGAATAATCATTGATAATCATAAAAAACAAAATTGGGTGTCATCCCAACCACACTATCATTGAACCTGGAACCTTCACTATATACACAAACAATTCCCAATAACCACTGCCTTTTCACAAAACATAAAACAAATATAAAGGAAAAATAACATTTCTATATTGCAATCACAATATATCATTTAAATATATTGACATAATCAATCCACTATCAAAACAATTTTCAATACCAAAATAAGTAAAAGAGTTTATGGTATTTATTTTCATTTTAAAAACATTGCAGCTTGTTAAGGAATCCAATTACAAAATAACGCTCGTGATGGAGGAAAGGTCGTTGTCACCACATATGTTAAAAATTAACATTCCATTTTTAATTTTCTAAAACTATATGTATAAAAATATTTGATTTTAATGAAATTAAAGGAAAAGGGTTTTATAAACCATAAAAAATAATGTCGTGTATAAATCAAAATATGCCTCAATGAAAGGAGATTGAGATAAAGTCCCTTACCTCATGTCCAACGTGACTTTTTCGTTATTCAATATCCTAAATAATAAAAAATATTAATTTATGCTTTTTTAAGAACCTTTTTCATGTTTATTATTCATTATATATTACTTTTTACCATGTTATAAACATTTCATAATCATTTAATTTAATAACGGTTTATTTGTCGATATTTGGTACTTGAGTCAAAAATGAAATTCGTATAATTAAAAGTTTTCCATGTGGTCAAAATTCTATTATCTCCAGAATCATATTCTTGATTTTTATATCAAATATATCATATATATGCAGTATATATATGTATTTATTATAGTATATAACATTTGGAGACAATAAAGGAAATGCACCGTTCATGGAGACGGTAAGCCGTACGAAAACATGCATGCTACTTTCATTTATATTTTGAGTTTTATGTAAAGAAAAAATAATAATACAAAGGTATATTATAATTACAGTATAATATCATATATAATTTCAATAATTACATCCTTTAAATGTTCCACCTATAACATGAATGAGTCATATCACTTCGATTGTGCGGTAGTCCGCACTTGCTCAAATGAAATTTTTGTGTTTACCCATTATAAAAACTGTAATGGATTACTATAAATGAGAAATACAGAAGAAAATAGACAATATAAATATAATATATATCACATATTAATATAGTTCCATCATAATAGCCACAATGAGATGTGGTAGGAGATAATCAAACAATCATCATTTTGTGAGGCAGCAGTTCGGCATACAGAGAAACAGTATGTTCGTATACATTATATGGAGGTGTGTGTATGTTTAGTTTGAATACATAACATTAAAACAACCTTTTATATTGGAGATACTGTTGTTTTTATGAAATAAAATAATAATAATAGCATAGGGAGTGAATAAGTAAAACAAAATAAGAGAACTTGATGGAAGACGTTACCTTTAAATCGGGTTACTCCCTTTGGTTTAAACCAAAAGGCTTTCTTGAAGTGATTGATGACTAATGTAAGGCTTATGAGAGGAAGAGATGGATATTTAGAGCTTATTTGGGAAGAGTTTGGATTTGAAAAGGGTGATTTTGAGGTGTGATTAAGGGTTATAGTTGATGGCTTTTTATAACGGATAGGGGCTCTTTAGGAATTTTTGAAAATATTTTTTTCATATATAATGATTTTTGGTTTCAAAAGATAAAAAACTTAATTAATTCTAATATAAGGTGTAAATAAGTCTGAATAAAATCATCCAATAAGAATTTTATAGGTTTTGGATATTTTTTAATCCTTATATTATTTTTTAACCCTTTGTTATCTTATTTAACATTTACCATGTCCTCTTATATATTCATACAATATGGTTAATATATTTACTATAAATTTACAAGTGACCCAAAATGTATCATTAATGAAAATTTTAACTTCATATATGTATTGTGCTAGAATATTATATTTTTATGACTATTTTATCATTTAATAAAATATTTATTTATTTCAAAAAACTCTTTTATGTCAATTTTAATACTATTCATATCATGACTTTTTAAAAAAATCCAAAACTTTATTCCTTCGAAAAAACATCATTAATTCAAATATAAAAAGTAATACTAATCTATAAAATTATTGTATGGCATAAAAAGGTTCAAAATAAATTTATTTTAATATTTATAATATCATTTATTTTAATCCTTTATTAATGAATCAATTACTACATCACCATTGTGTCATTATTAAATTTGTTTATTTAAAGTCTAAAAATTATAAATAAAATACAATGATGTATAAAATTGTTTTATATTTCCAAATAATGTTAATATTCTAAGAGATAACTTATATAAACCCATAAAAATTGTTTTAGTAAAAATAATTATGTTTATGTTATTTTTGTCTTCACCTTAAATTAATTAATATAAAGTGTCATTATAATTCCAATGTGTCTCATTAGGGTCCCAAAATCAACCCAAATATGCCCATGGTCGGAAATATATCGTCCAATAGGATTAGGAGAAGTTTAAGGGTAATTTAATTTTATTATAATGTTATTTTTCACCCTTATTTACCATATTTACCCTTTAACCTTGGTAAATTAAATATTTACCAAAGTAAATATTCATAATGTCTACAAAAAAAAGTTACCTATTAACACAATTTGGACCTCCTGATTTAAAATATGGAATCCATTTTTTCAAATTCAAAACATAGATGTGGCTGAAATTAATTTAAAATAAATTCCCGTTGTAAAAACCAAAAGTGAGTTTCTAAGAAATAATAACTATCAAAAGATTGACACTTTTTATGTACATTTTCAATGTGAAATTACGTACAATTACAAAAAATTGGTTAATTGGTTAAAATATAATCTAATTAAACTTTAAAACCACTTCAAATAATAATATAATTATATAAATAAATTAGATTATCAGGTAGCATTGAATTAAAATGCAGTATTTTTCACCATTCATTAAAAAAATGAATATTGTCCAAAAAATACCAAAATTTCATCCAAAGTAAATTTTGATGTCCCAATTCTAAAGAAGAATATTATTTTTTCAAATAGAACATATAAAAGTGATAAAAACAATATTTAAAAATGGTTCATCATCAAAAGGAGGTAAATCAGCCTTTTAAAGAATATTAGAGTGTTTATGCTTAAAATTGGATTCATTCACTTTTTATGATTCTATATTTTATTAGATAAATGTGAAAACATTTAAAAAAAATTATAATCATATTTTAGTTAGTTCTGTTCATTTCCGCCAATATAATGGCTCTGAGTTAACTAACATTTAAAAAAATAATAATATTATATTATTTTTCAGTATAACTCAATGTTGTATGCAATATAAAATTTCATGGAATCTCATTGTTGTGTGTCAGGGACGTCATTGAACATAACATTCCCTTTAAATTAAAATTAATATTTAATTCAAAAATATTAGAAAAATATGAACATGTCATATTCTTTATTTACCTGGGATGTTATATAAAAAGTCATCCAAAATAAAAAACACTCAATAATGGAAGTTTTATGCCTGAAACATGGCCATAAAATAGGGTTTATAAAAACCTCTAGGTAACTTGGGCTCTTAAATTTAAGGTTTATTTAATTTTTATGAATTATTTTACCTTAATAAATGTAATTAATATTGACTGCATTCCCTAACTGTTTTGGTAAATAAATAAGTCAAATATTTCAAAAATTCTAAATTTTGGTGATTGAAATTATTTCATCCATTTTATAAAATTCTAAACACATATATAGAAGGATTTAATTTAAAATTAATCCCACATTTGGGACAACAGTGTTGGTTTTAAAAGTAAAAATTTCCAAATGTTTGCTATGTTTTTATACACAATATCAACTTGAAATTTATTATAATGATATTAAATAAACTGATTAATACAATTATTATCTAAAAAATTCAGCAAATTTATAATATAATTTATCTTTATAAATAAATTAGATGAAAAACATGTTTTGAATTAAAAGTTAGTATTTTTATCTTTTCATTAAAGAAATGAAACAATATAGAAAAATACCGAATGTTTATCCCATCCAAATTTTTATTTTTCTATTTCAAATATAATTTTTATTTTGACATATTAAATCTATAAAAGTTCAAAATTTTGATTTAAATTTGGTTCTCCATTAAAAGGTGGTAAAACTAACTTTGTATACATATAGGTTTTTATGCATAAATTTTTGTTTTTTCTTATCTTATATATATAAAAATATATTGGAAGAATATAAATTTTTTTATAGAATATATAACATATACATTACATTAATATTAATAACCAATTTTAGTTAATTTATTTTACCAATACAAAACACCGTTAGGAATATAAAAATAAAAATGTATCTTTTATATTCAATTGGATCTTATATTTTCATTTCTAATTAGTTCGCAACCAATGAATTCATAGTATATTATTGTAAACCATATAATATATTCAATACTATTACCAAATTTAAATTAATATCTATGTTATAAATTATTATATTAAATAATAATATATTAATAATATATTTTTGTTGGATAAAACACGATCTTGAGTGTTACGCAAACCATTGTGGGAAGTCATTATTGTGTGTAATGCATGATAACCTCAGTGTTCCCTGTAGATAAAGATAAAATTTATGTTGTGTTTTGTACATGATTAATACGGTTTTGGGTATAATGTAATCTAAACATAGTGCTTTAATATAAAATAAACTATTTTCAGTGTTACATGAAATGTAAAAATTCAAATAGATTAAATTAGTTCAAAAAAAACTCACAAAATCTCATGGAGTTATAGAAAAACTATAGTTATTTTAAAATGAGAGATATCCCAGTTTGATATTTTCCTAGAAGTACCTCCCAGAGCCTTCTTTATGTAGATATTCATTGACGAGGGAGAATGAGGTGAATGTATAAGGATAGAAAATGTCCCCATCATTCAGAAGACAATGATGTTTTGTCTAAATAGTTACCTAGACCTCTCCAATATAAAAATATATATTTAACCATTAAAATAATACTTATATCCAAGCCCATATTGAATACCCTATATAAAATTTAAAATGTGGAGTTATAAGAATTTAAAAACCAACATCAAGATATTTTTGGAATGGGAATTATCTGACCAAGTGTGTCTCATTGGAGGGAACATGTTCTATTTTTAAAGAAGAAGGACGGGTCAATGTGGAAATGCATTGGTTATAGAGAACATAACAGGATGACAATGAAGATAATGTACCTTATCCATAATGATTTATGGGTTATTTTACTATCTTCATTGGGCTCAATTAATCTCAAAGATTGACCTCTGATAGGGGTATCATCAATTGACGGTAAAGAATGTATATATTCGAAATTCCAAATTCTGAATATAATAGGAGAATTATGAGTTTTTTATGTTATTTATCTTGACTAATACTCCTATATATATGGATTTTATGAGGACTATCTTTATTGAGTCCCTTGATAAATTCATGTTCAATTTTATTGATGATGTTATAATATACTCTAAAAGTCCTGAGGAGCACATGGATCATCAAATAATAATACTGAAATATATGAGGAAGGGGAATCTAATTGGAAAATATAAAAAAAGTGAATTTTGGTTAAAATAAGGTTGTATTCCTGGCGAACATTATATCCAATAAATGAATCTTTGTTTACCCTACCATGAAAAGGGTTTTATAGGAGTGGCCTCATCCTACAACAGTAACTGAAATTCATATTTTTCATAGTTTCGATGGATAATTCATGTGGTTTGTGAATAAATTTTCATAACATATAATCTACTAAACAAGTTAACAGAAAAAATATCTATGTTAACCTGGAAAATATAGTGTAAAAATTGTCTTCAGGAACTTAATAAGAGACTGGTTACTACACCTATAAAAGCTCTACCCTCTATGGGAGAAGAATTTTTTATTTATATCCATTCATCATTGAAAGGGATTGGGTGTATGATCATGAAAATGGGAGGGTGATTTCTTCTGTGTCATAGATATTAAAGACCTATGATAATATTTATCATACACATTACCTAAAAATAACTACAGTTATTTCTTAAATAATGATATGGATGAACTGACTTTATAGGAATAAATATGATATATACATAGACCACCAATTTTTAATGTATATAATCACATAAAAAGGAATTTAACTTGAGAAAAAGAAGATGGTTGGAGCTTATTAAATAAGATTATTGTTCAATTCATTATCACCATGAAATATAAAAAATTTCACAGATGTGTCAAGTGGGAAGGACCCTATAGTGGTGGAAATGATGAGGATTCAAGTAGATCCATTTATTAAGAATCTATTAAGTTCTCATAGTGGAATCATAAAGGAAGTGACATGATCAGTATTACCCCAAATTATTTCCCAACTATCATTATAGAGGAGATCGAGAGATCTGGAAGGTAAGATCCTTGGATACAAAATAATATATATGATGTGATGAATAGAAGTATTATTGTGTTTTAAATTGACCAATAAAGTGTAATGTAATTTCATAAATGGTGATGTGTCCCATCTATCCTGGGGATAAAGAAGGAAATTATGGATGAATCTCAAACATCTACAGTATCTAGACACCATATAATAACTAATGTTTATTGGGACATTTTTGAACATTTTTGGTGGGATAATATGAGAATGGAGATTGATAACTACATTATAAGGGGCCTGATGTTTCAATAAGTGAAGGCATAGTGACAAATTCATAGGGGGTGTTGTACCCACAACCCATACCAATTTGGAAGTGGGATAGTATCACTATATACTTCAACACTATTCCCTCATTAAAATTCAAATAAAATAATTTGATGTGGATTATAGTTGATCGACTCACCCCCACTACAAAATTAATCTCTATTTGGGAGATTTATCCTTTAACATACATGACAAGATATTATTAAAGGAAGTGGTAAAGTTTAATGGGTAACCACATTCAATCACTTATGATCATGATCCAAGGATCACCTCTAAATTCTAGAGAATTTCACAACATGCTTTGAATTCTAAATTGAATTAAAAATTGATCGATCATAATGAAAATTGTGTCCACTATAAAAAAACTAATTATACACTTTAGGAAATCCAATGAATATGCTAAATGGAATATAATGGTGGATGGAATCAACACCTTCCATTCAAGTATTCAAATAGTACCATGTAAAGGTCTATATTGGAAATGATTCGAACACCAACTTTTGGAACTGAATTTAGTGAGGAGAATAAAAATGGGCCTGAACTTTCGTAATATACAAACAAAATTTCCATGCCATCTAACAAAATATATAAGGTGATCAAATTTTGTAGAAGAGACATGATGAATACCATCAATGGTACATGGAGTATGTTGTTGGAGACAAATGTTTCCTCTAGTTATAACAATAGAATAGAGTCACACGATTTAGAATGAATAGAAATATTATACAAAGGTAAATTGGCACCTTTGAACTCCTTGATCATATAGTAGTAGTGGCATATCATCTAGAATATACACCAAATATATCGCTTGTTAAGGATTTATTGCATGTATATCGATTAATTAAGTACATACTTGGTCCTTCACATTAACTAAATAGAGAGGTTGTATAACTCAAACATGCCCTCTTTTATGAGGAGCATCCAGTGGAGATATTCGACCATGAAAAAAAAGTTATATCGAATAATAAATAACCCTTTACAAGTGTTATGGAATAACCATAGGCATGCATAGGTGGCATGGTAACTAGAATAAATAATGAAATTTGATTACCCTCAGTAGCTCTCAAATAAGAATATCAGTTGAAATTTTTGGGATGAAATTTCAAAAGGGGGAAGAATGTAACAATAGAAATTTTTTAAATGATACTTGTTTCATGAAAAATGTGTTTTATATACTAAAATAGTATGCACATGTAAAATAAAGTGGAACCAAAAAAATATTATCTTATTAATAAATATCATTGAATTATTTATCTATTAAGAAAATGGAAATTCTATACATTAAAAGTGTAAAAAATATATATATATAACAGAAAATATGTGATTTGAAAATATTGATTTCCCCAAAATGATAAAAATCGTTTCCCCTACGAACAACACTAAAAAATGAAACAAAATACTAGTATACTAACAAAAATCATTGAAAATAAAAATATATCCTTAGTATGAAATATATTTAATATTTATTAAAATAATGAAGTTGCATTAATAAGGAGAAATTTGAACATTGGAACAGTAATATGATCGTTGGTCAAATATAATCGTTGGAAAATATTAACATTGTTATATTTGACCATAAGGAAATATATCCACTTGTAATAATTTTCCATTATAATTAGTGTTTGTTAGTTGTTATAGAATGGGGAAATTTATTTAGAAAGAAAAAACAATGGCCTCGACAAGTGGACTCTTAACATTGGAAGCTAATTTTTCAGAAAATTGGAGGGAGGCATCACCATAGGGGTTCAACCTCGATGAAGGCCATTTTGATCTTCAAAATGTGGGGATTGAATGAAATTTTCTATAGTATAGGTTCAAGTTATTATGGACTACCACTCTTTCAATGTTAACAGAGCCACCCCATGAAACGACCATTATCACACACCTTAACCATAGATTGTACGTGGGTGTACTAAGGCGTTATGTTTCCAGGCATTAGTCACATAACGTGTAATTTATATTTTATAAAAAAATTATTCCATCAATACCATTATGAGAATAATATTTTTTAAATAATATATATATGTTTATGTTAGTTGAATTTGATAAATTGATTTTTGGGAAAAAATAAAACATAGTAGTATTTTTTAAAAAACATATACAGGATTATAGTAAACTCAACTATTATAAATAATATATTTTATTGTCATAATATTTTAAATACAAATAATAATATAATATTATAATGTCTTAGAGAAATTTTAGATGTGTCAGAAATTTGACTATCTTAAGAATATTAATTTTTTGATAAATAAGGATTTCAATATTTTAAAGTTATAATCCACATATTTAGATAATTTTTTGATAAAATAAATATTATATTTGAAAACATATTGCAAATAAAATTATGGTGATTTTTTAATTTTTTTTAAAATCCTTTATTTTTCAATGAATAGAAAAAATATAGTTTTGGGTTTTCGACTTCTTTTAAGACATCTTATATTTTCAATGTGATTTAATTATTAATTAATCACAATACATGACCTAAAATATGTTTTTTTAATAAATTTCAAAACCTATAAGTGACATTGAAAATTATAAAATAAAACTTATGATTTTAAACCCTTATTTTGTGAAAACATTTAATCTCCCATTCCCAATAAAGTATAAAAATGTATTTCGTTCTAAGGGATTAAAATATCAGAAAATTTGACTCAAATGAAAAAAACCATTAAAAACCCATGGGAAAGCCAATGGTATTTCATTATCCACAACAAATGATTCTATACCCAGTATTAGGAAATTAATAAATAATTTCTACACTTTTTATAGAAATAACTTACCACTTCACATTTTCCATACGCTACCAATCCTTCCCACATGAAGGCTAGGTTATTTTTCCTCCTAAAGAGTCCCCCAACGTGTCCTTAGATCCCCAAGGTCCCATTCTCAAGATTTAGGATCAACACTTCATGGTAATTTAATTATCTCCATATTCATTTCTATTAAGGAAAATATTTTTTGTATTAATTCTCAAGTGTCTGTTATATTCTTTTCATATAATGTTTTTCATACCCTTAATTCTATAATAATTTCTCATAAATGGATGACCTTCATTATCTCTCATTTTCCCTTTTCTAAATCCATATTTCATTTTATTTTTTTCTATAAAATTTACTTCTAATTATTTCTGTATTACGTGATAAATTATTATATTTTTAAAACCAAAACTATTTCATTATTTATGGGTATTCAAAAATATATTAATATAGTTTATTTCTTCAAAGAGTTCAATATATAAAAGCTAAATTCCCTTCCTGTTGTTTAAAAATTACTTTATGTTCATGATATTAAGAACATACATACTCAATGATATTATATGAAACCCATAATATATTCGCCTAAGGTTATTGAAAAAATGATTTATTATATTGAATGCGGCTAACGTGAAATTAAGACATGTGATGTTTTCACCATTATAGAACAAAAATACATTGGGTAAAGAATTTTTCCCTAGAGATGACATGTTTTAGGATACCTAATGAATAACCTAGTAAATTTTCAATTGTGATATATTGGTGATAAAAAAAGGGTGATATGTTTATGAATGCCTCATTTCTATGGTGTTGATATTTTTCATGTTATGATTAATGTCGTTTTTATTATGTTTCACCTCATGTTTTTTGAATCATGTTATATTATTATACCTTATGTTCTTATAGATATTCATTATTATCACATGATAAATTATTCCCTTTATCATTATATTACTAGCCTCATGATCACCCATTTCCATTGATTTATTTCAGGAGGATATGATATGTAGTAAAAGTACCTTAGGTTGTACCCATTTAGAAGAATTTCATATGGATTAGAATAATGTTTAACGTTTTCATTTTTTATTTTCATAATTTTCAAAAAACTAAAATATAAAAGTTATCCTTTTATCAATTTAATGAATATTTTATGAAATAAAGGAAAATGATTCCATAATTCTCTAGAGATTTACTTCCCATTATTGAATATTTTTTTGGTATTTATAAATAATTCACACTATCTGACCTTGAAAATGAAACCTCATATCCACTCATTTCCACACATCAGAAGCCTTTTTTTAAATAACAAAACTAATTCCATTTTTACTTCTATACTCACACTATATATGACTTGGATTTATCATAATTCTAATCTATCGAGGAATTATGTATAATCCTAAAGCAGTTTTTGGAAGAAGTGGAATCAATCATAACCAAGAATCATTGTTTTAATACTTATTTCACATCCTTCAAATATTTCTCAACCTTGCTCATATAGAAGCATTAGTATCTCCCATATTATTATATTTTATTATGTTGAATAAAAATACTATATCCATCTCATATTCTATTCAAATGGGAATGGAAACCATCATTCGTGTGAATAATGGAGTACCACCTTATAAACTAATGTTATTTATTTTCCATCGTCATATATCATGCATGTTCAGGAATATGTATTTAATGTTTATATTTTTTATTCATGATATACTAATAATTATTGAAAATTAACATATCATTTACCTTCTTACCTTCCAAAATGTTGAAAAAAGTTATTGTCATTATTATGTACAACAGAGTACCACCTCACAAAGTGATATGATTCATTTGTTATTATATAATCACATGGATTTTATAAGTAAGTTCATTTAATGGAATCATATGATATTTATGATATAATGATAATTATAGGAATACATAATAATAATGACCTTCTTTTAATAATTATCGTTGAAACATGTAAATGTTACTCATGCATACATAAGAACTACAATCTCTATGATAATAACATAGTTCATTTTTCATAACAATCCAGAATTATTGGTTTTAAAGGATTAATTAAAACATAAATTGATAATTATTGCATCATTATTATTATAAATATCATTAAATAGTTATATCATTTACCCTTTTCAGCTTTCCAAATTGATTTTGAACATAGGAGTTGAACATCCTCTAAACGTCCAAGTTGAACAAAAATGATTATGTAACTGAATATGACATGATAATAAACAAAGTAAAAGGAATAATAAACTTGAAAAAGGGTTTTAAGAAATTAATTAATTAACATATTTTAATTATTCTCTAAGATATATAAAGCATTTGAAAATATGGGCTCGAGTTAGCAGATCTCTCTAAACCACACCTTTCTTTAGGTTTTGATTGTTCACACATTAACACACATTACCTTTCATTAATGTTATGGAAGTATCCTAATATATATATATATATATCACATATATACCTAGATTATTATCGCTTACATTTATGGGGTAGAAAATTTCTTATGTTTGTTTTTGAAATGAATTCATTATGAAATATACATTAATTATGATATGAGGTAAGATTATAGAAACCATTTTCATTACATTGAAAATTATTATATTTTGACTTATGTTTGAAATTTTATATTTTTCATAAATAAATCATAAACATGTTGTGTTGTGTGTACCTAGACAGTGCTCCCATGAATTCGGTTAATCATTAATCTCATGAGATGTCATGTTTGGGGTTAAGGGGTAAACCCAATCCATTACAATAATTTTTCCACCATGTGATGTTTTTTAGGTAGTTATCCTTGAATCATTTTTATGTCATGTTATATGTTTTTACAAAGTTTCATATGATTATTTCGTCTTATCATACCATTTTCTTTTTGTTCTGATCCCATATAATTAAACTTTAGAATCCATTTTATGATAACATGTTATTCTTTTGACATAAAAGTTATGCTCCCTTATCATGTTTATACCATTATATAGATTTTTTTCTCAACCCATTGTTTTATGTTTTTCCTAGTTTATCATATGCAGTTTTAGGAGTTAAAATGTATTCAAGGGATAATTTTTAGAAAAATTAGGATTTCATGATTTATTTTTCATTTTGATGTATTGTGCACTCAATCTTCCAAAGTCACTAGGACACGTGATCTTTGGTCTTATTCTTATTTGATATTTATATAAATAAAATAATATAATGTTTTGTGTAAAAGGAACGAGACACTTTATTTATAAATCTCATACTTATCCCTATAAAGATAATGTCTCTAAACATTTAAGGTGAATATCACTGCAGTCAATTCTAGATTATGGGTTGTGTATTTCTAATCATGGATCATTAATTGGTGGGAGGAATTGGATCTCACATATTCATATTTCAAGATTATACCACCTAAAACCTCTTTCGATACATCGCTACATATCATAAATCCTTCACCACTAGCGGATAATGTGATTATTGGTGTTATTATTAGCCTCTTATTTTCTATTTAAATTTATCATCACATTCATTGGTCTAGAAAAAAATCACTCCCCATGATGTAAGCTTGGTTAGATGGTTTTATAAAGATGATATGTTTCTAAAAAGACACTGATAATACCCATATAATCCAAGGAATCTATATATTTCCATAACATATGTTTTTTGGGTTATCCTTAAATTTCATTTATTTTAGAAGGATCCATGAATATCCCTAATCTGTTGATAACATTATCTTAGAATGTTACCATATCCATCCAAAACATTTGTTTATTATGCACTACATATATCTTTTCCCTTCACAAGGTCTTTATTACATCATTTTATTGATCCTTATGTTTCCCCTTGCATTTAGAGAAAATAAGAATATTGTCTTTAAAGTATACCACAAGTATATCAAGGTAGTCCCTACATGATCTATTTATTATATCCATGATGATATATGGGTAATTTGAGAGTCACAATGGAATCACTATGATCAAACAGTACCCATACGATGCATCAAAATTAGTCTTGATGATATAAACCTTCTTAACCATTAGTTGATAATATCATAACTAAAGATATACCATAGAGAAGTATTAGGATACACATAACTGAACAAACAAGTATTCAATCCATGGTGGAGGATAATATTTAGTTATCATTTACATGTTCATCTCATCATTATAAACGTTGATTCACATTCACCCATTACTTTTCTTAAAAAAGACACATGCATCCCATAGTTATGATCCATATATTTTATACACAGTAATTATTTTTTTATTAAATAAATGAACTCTTAAAAAAATCCCATAAGATCATGACGCCATGTCACAAGTAAATTAGGTACATATCAGAATAACATGAAACATAGGTATAACATTTTTGAAAATAACACTTTAAAATTCCCTTAATATCCATCATACATCTAAAATGGAATTGGATAACCCGAGGATGTACATAAGAAAGGGGTCAGATATAAGGCCCAAAAAGAGAATAATAATTGAATTATTTGATAAAAGTAATACATGCCGATCAATAAGAATATAAATTTGACATAAAATGGGTGTGAATCTTATACATTATCAAGATATATGATAACAACATCAGGGAAATATAAAAATGTGGAAACAACGTAAGAGATTACATCATAAACATAAGATAGAAATTACTGCCAAGAGGTCATAACATTATGGTGTTAGGATAACCTACCATGAACGAAACATGGTATAGCATGAGGTAAAAAAATTACCCAATGGTTTGGAGTGATATATATTCATAGTCCCACCCATTACATTTATATCTTGTACATGTATTTGTGAGCCAAATATATCATAGAAAATATAAATATCTTATTCAATTTTAACTCCATTATTGAGGTGTGTGGGTTAAATACAAGTAATTGAAAACAAAAATAAAGTAAAGTTACATCTATGTTAACTCCATTGATTGTAAATGGGGATTGGTATTCACTAAAAAATGTTTTTCAGGGATAATCCTAGGAATATTTTGACAATATTACAGGTGTAAACATGGTTTCGTAGGAGAGTTTAATGGTAGTTATAAGGGGTCTTAAATTAATAAGAAATAATAATTAAATAATAATGTTCTATAAAAAGTTATTCCAACATGAATAATTAGAAATAAAAAAGGAATAATAAAATGTATGTTATTGAATAAAGATTGGTAGTTAAAAATCCCTTACTTTTTCATAGTAATATCTTGAGTAAAGGTGAAAATGAGTAGTGATAAATAATATCACATTAATATATAATAAAAATGATAGTAAAAGTATATTTTTAAATACATTATATCATAATAAAATGGTATTTTATTGACTAAATATAAAGGAGATTGAATGGAAAGGAAGAGAGAGAGATCATTTAATTTGAGAGGGCTCTTCTAAAAGCTTGGGAGGAGGTTCTTAAGGTAATTTAAACACTATGGGTACTATTTACAGAGGTGTATAGAGATTCAATTCATGATTATCGGGTTTTAATAGAAGAGGAGTGGGTGTTTGTGTTGGTAATAATTGGAAATTTATAGTGAGTGGAATTATTTATTAATTTCTATTCATTGTTGTATGACTCTGTATAACAATATAATGAAAAAAACATTCCCATGTTTTCCCCATAGGTTTATAAAAAGGATGAGTTGTTTTAAATATTTTATAGGTATAATAACCAAAAAATTACAATAATACCATTGTGGATGCAGAAGTGAGCTATGATCGTTATGAATTGATTTAAAAAACATAAAATATAATATAGGTTTT
Source organism: Viscum album (assembly GCA_963277665.1). Taxonomy (NCBI): domain Eukaryota; kingdom Viridiplantae; phylum Streptophyta; class Magnoliopsida; order Santalales; family Viscaceae; genus Viscum; species Viscum album. The sequence continues at coordinate 66,842,248 of OY728163.1, read as the reverse complement.
GGAGATTTCTATAAAAGTTTATAAAATTGATAAAACTAATTAAAAAAAGAATTATTTTCAATAGAAAGACTGTAATTAATAATGTATTGATTATATGATCTTTAATATATCATTTTCAAGTCTTTTATGATGTCATAAAACATACAACATATTTATACTATATTAATGTTTTACCCAAAAATGATTATCAAATAAAATTAATAAAAATTCACCATTGGGTTAATTTGAAATTATAGTATCACAAATAAAATTTCGTTTACCAATTTTATAAAAAAATTTAGATTATACACATTTAAATAAAACTCATGATTTATTTGAAAATGATAATTTTTATGACAGTAACCACTCTCATACCCCTATAAAAATTACATTATAATTCATTAAATTATTTTAAAATTTAAATTAAAATAAATATAACATTATAAGAATATTTCATGAAAAAACATTTATTTTAGAAATTATTTAATTCATAAAAATGGTCTATTAATTAAAATTAAATATTTCCAAAAAAACATAATTATTCATATAAAAAATATAATTTTATAAAACTAATTAATCATTAATATGGTAATAATAAAAATTGATTAATATAATAGTTATTTTATTGAAAAAATAAAACTATACAAATTCATAAAAATATGTTCCAGACACAAAACCCTTTATTACACTAGTGTAAGATATTTGTGTAAGGTGTGCGATGTTTACAAATTTTTGGAGTGGTTTGATGAACATGGTTTGGTCCATAATCTCTATAAGCTTGAAATTCTCTCGAAAAATGATTCCTTCATTCTTTAGTTATTGAATCTTTGATTGGGATTTGTAAAGGGAAGAGTCTAGGGATGCCACATCCCTCAAAATATTTTATAAATGGGATCCATAGGGTATGATCCTACTAGTCAAAGTCATCTATTCTTTATTCTAGTTCAATTGATCTTTATCATAACCCTTAATATAAAAATCTTAATGGTTATTCGACAATGGATATATAACAGATAGCGGCAATCCTTTTTGGGATTTTAATTCAGATAGGATATAATGGACCAAAATTACCAAGGTAGTGCATTTATTTTATATAATTACCTTTCTTAATAAGTCATTTCTTCAGTTTAAAATGGAATTACATTTATAAAATCATTTTTTATAACAAAAACTATTAATTAACACCCATTAGTAATTAATATGAAATAAAGAGGGTAATTATTTAATAAAAGTAGTTTTGGTGGTTAATTTTAATTTTCATCTAAAATTTATCTTATTTAGCACATTAAAATTACTAAAACAATTATACATGTAAAATAATGTCAAATAACTCATATATTTATTATAAATTATTTACAAATGAAGATAAAAACAATTGATAATAAAATATATATTTTTTAGAAAACTACTTTTAATTGAACAATGAATTTTAATATAAATGAATTATATTAATCCTTATTGATTAATTATTTTGATTATATATATTGATAAAATCTTTTAAAAAATTAATAATCTTATGATGGTTGTTACATGGAAATTAATGGGAATATACTCATTCTATGCTTCAAAAATACTTTTTTGACAATCATATTTAGATATTTTGTGACTTGATGTTATAATTATTTTCACACCACTTTTGAAAATTATATTTTATTATATGATTAAAATTTTTTATAACATAATATAAAAATTATTTTAGGGTAATATTGGTATTTTTCAGAAATAGTTGATTTTTGGGTGAATAGGTAAAATACCAATTTTACAAATATTGTCACAATTTTAAAATTATCTTGATATAAAAATTACTACGATTTTCATAAACCATTTTTATTGGTATTATATATATTTCATAATAATATAATTCATTTAAAAATTTAATTTTGGACATAAAAATCTATATTCTAAATTTTCAAAATCCATGTAATGTTTTTATTCAAATAAAAACTATTTTTGGTTTTTTTTTTCTTTTAATAGAGTATTTACCTTAGTCCTTTTTTGGTTTGAAGGAAAAATAATTTTCCTTTTATTTGACATGATCCAATTAATTATATAATAATAAACATTATATAGAAACCATTTTTATTCTTAAGCGAGTATTTTCTTAAAAATATTTTTTATTGCATTTTGTGATCTTTATTTAAATGGAATCTCTTCAACTTATAAGAAGTGAATATTATAAAATGTATTCCATATTATTAATGATAATAACTATTTTTATTAATTATATTAACTTATTTTTTTGTAATGAATAGTAACCACTGTAATAATTTATCACATCGATTAAGGATAAAATGAGTTAAAAGGTTCAAAAATAAATTGATAAAGATTCAAGATAACAGTAAAAACTTATTAAATCTCATTGGTTGGTTTTATTTCAAAATTAAAATCGTTATATAATAATATATGATATTGTTTTGTAAATTAACCTGAGGAATACATATATAATATATTAATGTTTCAAATTTGACATGTTTTCCACCCACCTCACTTATAAAAGTGAACCTCATCTCATCTATTATACACACTTCAAGAGAAATTTATGTCAAACAATTATATACCAAATTAATTTTTGAACGTTATTACTTATTAACGTATATGTTCTACTCTTCTTATAAGTCCACATCAAGAAGGATTAGGGTTTCATATAAAAAAGGTTTTCAAAATAATAGTGTGTGTTCTTTCCGAGCATTTTAAATTTCTTTTCATATTAAAAAAAATCTCAAAATAATAAATAAAAATATTATCATTAGTAAATCATTATAATTAATATTTTAAAAAGTTTTTTTCTTACCATTAAATTGATTTTTAATCTCCTCTCTATCAAGTGAAAAATAAAAACATCACTTTTACGTAAATAGAAACTACCATGTCCACGAAGAGATGTGTATCATATTTCATCCCTACATCACATGGTTGGATATTAGGATTGATGAAATTAACATAAATTATATTTATGATATATTTATAATTCTAAAAATAATTTATATCTTTAACCTACTTACCATTACATCTACTGTAAAATGATAAAATCACTCACGTGTACATGTGGACTACCCCCTCAATGAAGTGACATGAGTTTTTTCTATTATCATGATTCTTGAATGTTTATAAAATAATATATAATGAATAATAATTATATTCATGAACTCATTAAAATTATAGATATTAAGTAATCACTAATTAAAAAATTTAATCATGGTCAATATGCAGATGTAATCCTCGAGAGGTTAACCAAACAGCCTTAAGTGGTCGACATAAGTATGAATTCAGTAAATGGATTTCAAATTACTATAAAAGGAAATTAAAATGTAATATAGGAGAAACATTTACCAAATAATATATTTAAAAAATTAAAATTTATTAATTATAAGTAAATAATGTTTCCCACCATGAATGAATCCAAAGTAAAAAATTTCATCTCAATTTCTTGCCTTTGAGATGTGTTTTATATTATGCATCTAATTTATTCTATAGAGTTTATTTAATATCCCATTAAAATATTATGTCTTTAATATTGTTTTATTCATAATATTTATATTCCCAAATCATTTTTCCTATTATAATGGGTTATTATTCAAAAAGTTTATAAATTCATAGATGAATATTTGACAATATCACTCTTATTCAGGATTCTTCATGTTTAGATATACGTGGGAAGAATTATAAGCTCTTTTTCTTCCCATAACCCATACATTTTAATAACTCGATATTTTTATGGGATTTAAATGTTTTCTTATTTTATTTATGATCATTGGTACACAAAAGGAATGAAATAATTATTTTTAGAAAATATGGCCTTCTTTCCGTTCCTTTAATTTGGAATATTTCTCTTCCATATCCATATTATTAAATTTTTTAATGATAATTTTATTGAAATTTTAATTATTTTTAAATGAAATTTTATAATACCATGGAATTTCTTAATATTTTAAGATGTATTTTTTAAATTTTGTTCAAACAAGTAGTTTTTTACTTTCTATAAAAGTCAGAAAGTAATTTGTTTAATGTATATGATTTAAACAAATTTTCCATCCAACATGACTATTATTATAAATTTTATTTCAACTATAATATTAAATTTTTTTGATGTAAATAATTTTCCAATAATTGTGTTAATTTTTAGCTTTTATATTATAATAAAAATGTTTCATTTCCATTAAAGTTGAAAATAATTTTCGAATTTATTTTTGTCATCTTTTTTACAAAATATATTACAAATTATTTAGGGAATGTTTTTATATTTTTTCTACAATTTTATTGTCTAAAAATTAAAATAATTTCCATTATTTTATTGCATTATTTATGATTGATATATGGACTTATATCATACTTTTATTGATTTATGGATTGTGTCTTATCTTTTGATCATTCATTTTTATTTGATCAGATTCTCTGTCACTCTCTAATATTCATTTAACACTATTTGTTTCATTCATATACATATTATTTTGATTCCTGGATATATTTATCATTTCAATTTTTGACTATATATTATTTATACATATAGAGCTAGTATAATGGAAATTATTGAGAATGCTATTTCATTTATTGGGGAAATATTTATGGTTTTTATTCTAGATTCAATATGTAAATTTATTAATTTGTAAAGATTATTGATAATATATTATACATTTAATTTAGTATATACAGAATTTATTTGTCTTCAGTAGGTGATGAGTGGGGCTATATTATATATATTCCATAGATGCATTAATATGTCTCATGAGATAATGATTTTTCAAAATAAATTGGTTATTTGGTATTTACATACCCAATCATCAAAATATCATAGCATAACGACATTTTGTCTTGAAAAAAGGGCTTGATGATAAGATTATGAAGTCAATTATTTTGTATTTCCCTCGTTATAATTTAAGTTATTATTAAATATGTGATTTTTATAAAGATAATTTTCATGGATACTTTTTGATCCTCATGTTATTCATTAAATTCCACATGTACTGATCATTGACTATAACATATTATTTATGTCTTATTTTCTCATAATAGATTCCATTGTATGCTTTCCTGTACTGAGAATATAGGATCACCATTTATTAGGATTTATATTCCCAAATATATGGATACGGGATAATTTAATGATCTTAAAGTACATTATAATGTTTTTCATGAATATTTTCTCAATGTAATGTTAAAATAATGTATGTATCTTTCCAAAAAAGACTGAAAACTAATCAATTATTCATGGTGTTATCCCTTGGATCTTGTAATAATGTAATAAAGTAAACATAATATCTAGGTTACTAGAGTTATGGTAATTACACATCATCCAGTAATAGTTAATGATTTATGCCATGTTCTTGAAATAATTCCCCTTTACAATATTAGTTAACCTTTTAAAGAAAGTGATTAACTGACAGCATGCATCTAAGAAAACAATACACATGAGGATTTTACTATCTTATATTTTATCTAAATTTTTTGTTTTCTATATTTTTAATATTTATAGAAATGAAATCATGAATTTATATCTATCCATAAAGGCATTTAGATCCTTTGAAAAGATGATCGAGTTTATTTATGGAAAGATCATGCCCATAAAAGTGGTTCTTATGTATCCATTTGAAGAGAATAAAAAACACCTAGTTTATTGTTATATAACAAGGAACATCACACCTTGTAAGATCATGTAACAAAACCCATAGTGGTTAAATTTAACATCGGCCATTAATGACAACTTCTGGATTGTTCAATTTCATTTAGAGTGGGATACTAGTTGAAAGATACCTAAAAATTGTTTTTTTGGAAATATACTAAAGAGGCATTTTCATGATTAATATGGAAATTATGTCATTTAAAGGAAATTATTTTCACCAAAACATGAATATTAAATCAAGGTGGTTTAGGAAACAAGAGTAGTATTTAAGATAAAGTAATTTTATGAAATCATTAGAAAAATATTGAATCAAGGAATTTTAAGAAACTATGAGATGACTCTCATCTCATGAAATTTGAGGAATCCAATAGCGGTATCTCAAATGAGGAAACATTATGATACCAAAAGGAGGGTCACGACTGAGGGTGTTTTGGGAAACAAAGAGAGATATTAACACTAGGAGTATTGTGAAACTTAGATGATGATCATTACTCAAGGTTAATTGGGAAGTAATGTGGGGAATATTTACTCTCAATTTTATGGGAAACCAAGATGAGGATCTGGAATATTAGATTTTTTGGACACCAAGATGAAGACCTGAACTAAAGTAATTATTAGTAATTTGGAGGAGTATCTTAAAATAGGGTACTATGAGGGAAAATATAAGAGTATCTAATGTTTATAATTCTGAGGAAAATAATAAGAGAATATATACTCAAGGAAATTAGGGAAACTAAGAGATGAATTTGTGCTCAAGTAATTTGATGAAAATTATTATGAGAATCTAAACTGGTGAAATTTTCTAGATCAATGTAGATATAATTGTTGTCTTTAACCACATACTATTTTAATTGGCCTAGAAATTTAATAGTGTGAAACATGAAATTTCCTGTGGGTCAATAATTGATGTAAAGATATTTGTTCAAAGGCCCAAGACTCGAGCCCTTCATTTATCTAGATTGGGGTTATAGAGGTGGAGCCCCCTTATTATGGATCGATTTGGGTTGGATGGGACACGAAGGACCCTTTGTTCTATGATATTTCACCCTATTTGAGGGATGGATATTCTATTAATTTGAGGGACATGGGTGTTATAGTGTTTCTACCTTGTTAATGGTTGTGTCACTACTGGAAATTAGGGCTTTTATGAGGGTTCATTTGAGATGGGATCCCGTCGCAAATGGCTCATTGTAGAAATTGGAATCGCAAAAAGGGTTTTTTTGCAATGGTTCTTTGTAGAAAGCTATTATTTTCAACGGGATGAGCACCCATTGCAAATAGATTCTTAGTGGTTATTTAAACACCTTATTATGGCAGGTTGTCTTAAATAGTTTAAAATATTATTATTATTAATAATATAATATTAATATTAATGAAATAATATTATTATTATTAATAAATTAAAATAAATTAAAATAAATTAAAAAATAATAAAATAATATTGATATAATAATAATAATAAAATATTGATAAAATGATAATAATAATAATAATAAGATTATTATTATTATTAATATAATAAAAAATTATAATATAATGAAAACAATAATATTCGTGAAAAATATAATAAAATAATTAAAAGAAAATAATAAAAAATTATTATTAATAAAATAATAAAAAAATAATCCAAAAATAATAATTATTAAAATAATCAAAAAAATCAAAAAATCAACGAATAATATAAAAAAATAGTAAAAAATAATCATAAATAATAACGAATAAAATAATACAAATAATTCAAAATTCATCTATAGAAAAATATAATTAAAAAATTAATAATTAATTAAAACAAAATATCCACAATAATATAAAAAATGCACAATATAAAAATGTAGATAGATAGTATTACAAAAAATTTATATTCAAATGTTTGATAAAAAAATAAATAGATCACAGAGGGGGAGTGTCGTCTTGTGGAGATGGTGGAAGGGAACTCCATTCTGGAACCCCGAGTCAGACGTCACATGTACTCCAAATTCTCTTGCACCAGTTTTTTCTGTCATCGATGCATCTCCTCTAGCATCTCCTAGTGTTGTTTTTGCTGCTATTGCTGCTACTATTGTAGGAACTCTTGATGCTACTACTGCTATCATTGATGCATCTGCTCCTCCTCCCTGTAAATACTCCCTAAAAGCTCACTCTAAGCTCAGATCTGCTCCGGACACTATGCAAGAGATGACGATGACTCTCCACAACCTTCTCTTGAGATGGATACAGACATCGCAGCCATGCGATAATAATCCACGTGCATCAATCAAGAGCTGATAAAATATAAATCATCCTTTCTTTAATGCATACTAGGTCAAATTCATCTTTTCTCTTTCATCAAATTGGTGGACACTGGTCTGAGCATCGGTCCTAACTTGACTCTCATTCTTTGTGTGAGATTTCATGGCCTCATATGACTCCATTAATTCAAATTTAGAAGTAAAATATTTAAAATAAAATTTTTACATAAAATTTAAACTCAAAAATAATATATTATGACCCCAATCTGACACTTGTGTGTACCTATAATACCTCCACTGGCCATATCACTGTAAATCCACCTATAAACATCGAACTCCAAAATATCGTGTTCTTTGACACCCTATATGAATATAAAAAAATATTTACATTTAAATTTAAATAATTTTTTTTAAAAAAATTATTTATTATATGCCCTCTATGCATAATGAATGTATGACTACTGGCTTGATGTATCATCTCATGTATCCCCCTATTTTGTCTCCCTACCAATGATCTCCTCTGAAAGACACCACCCAACAAGTGGGAACCTAATCCATCTCAAACCCAATATGAAATGTAATCAGGTTGGGGATCGCAAAAAGACTCATGAAACTCTGTCACTCTGGTTTTCTCCATTTACTTCCTTTTCAAATTGTGCAAAAACTGACTGTAATTACGAGGCATATTCCACTACCATGCATTCCAGATAGCCTCACACATTCTCACATTAATGGGATACCATAAACCATATAAATAACATATAATATCAAATTTTTAATTAAATTAATTTCAAAATAAATATTATTTATCTAGGAACATTCCAATGATTGAACATGAGGTGTTGTATGTCAATAAGAATTATATCCCATGAGACCCATGCTTTAGAAAAATAATTGCACAGTATATCACTACCCTATCAAGTATCTATATGCATATAGTTGTTAAAAATTGAACAAATAATCAATAAAATAGTATATAAATAAATTATTGAAAACTAACTAAAATATAGAAGTAAACATAACTCGGTACACATGGATCAAAACCAATATCTGTACATCTCTTGGGGATCGAGTCAGGAATCATCAACCATGCGAGACCATTCCCCCTCCGGGTCCCCCCTGAACTGGCAGTAGTCTGGGGGCCAGACTACCCAATATCATGCTCATCCAAAGGTATCTCATCTTCCTGAAACAGATGATATAGATCATCATCCATCTAAAACAAGAAATTATTTCTATTAAAAAAAATTAAAACAACTATTATATATAGATATAAGTTATATATGACTATAACCAGCATTTAACTGTGTCAATGTTCATCTTCATCCACATCTTCATCCTCATCAACATATCTGACAATGTCAATGTGTTCACATACCTCAACAACATAATCAATTTCTATATGATTTTTAGTTTCATCATCTTTTCTCATTTCAAAAACATTTGTCACATCAATAACATCATCATCACTATCGACCATTAACTGTTGGGTTTTATCATCAATATATGTGTCTCTTCAAAAAATATAGATTTATATTAGTCTCTTGAAAAATATAAATTACTTCTACATCAGAGGAACTACATACACTTCAAGTAAATAGATTTTCCCCAGATTTAATTTTTTTTAAGCTCTACCAATCACTCACCTACATTGAAGTTGCACAATATTTTAAATAATAAATTTGATGTTCCAGATTAGCCAATAAAAATGGTTCGTTTACTCTAAGAATACTTTTATATTTAATATCTATGTTTTCCTGGGGCAGATAAATACACAAGCCTCTCTCAGTATCCAACCACTCTCATTTAAAAATCATTATGTAATGTTGTCCCAGATAACACAGTTCAATAATTTCTTCCAGCATACTGTAAAATCCAACATCAATTTCTCTATGATGAGAGCCTTTTAAGAAACCACTAGTATTTATTGTTTTTTTGATTCCCCATATAAAATTGTATGAAATCAAAAACCATTCACCACATATGCATTAAAAGATTTAACCATTTTTTATGATGGGTTACTATGTACATGCAATCAATTATCAATTTTATTACCATGTTGAGATACATGAATTTATTTTAAAACATTAATAAATATAATAGACAAGGTATTAAGAAAAAGGGATCTGTTAATCCTCTTGAAATTGTGACAATTTATTACAAAGTGTGCTAATTTATTACAATTTCATCCTTATTATTTCTAATTATTACTAATTGTTACTAACTTTTAATTTTTTTACTAATTATTAGATTTTTTTTAATTATTAGAATTTTTTGAATTATTAGAATCTATTACTAGTTATTTTAATTTGATAGAAATTATTAATAATTGTTAATAATTACTAAAATTTATTACTAATTATTGCAAATTATTATTTATTATTGTAAATTATTACTAATTGTTGAAAATTATTACCAATTGTTGCAAATTATTATAATTTATTTCAAATTATTTCGGTTTATGACAAATTATTACATATCATTGAAAATTATTACAATTTATTACTAATTATTAAAATTTATTACTAATTATTGATCTTTTTTGCAAATGAGTGGAATTTATTCAAAATTATTTCAATGTATATGAAATTTTTGTAATTTATTACTAATTATTTTGATTTATTATTAATTATTGCAATTTATTACTAATATTTGAAGTTTTTTACTAATTATTTTAAATTTATTACTAATTATTTCAATTTATTACTAATTATATTAGTTTATTACTAATTATTGAAATTTATTAATAATTATTGCAATGTATTACAAATTATTGTAATTTATTACTAATTATTCAAATTTATTAATTATTATTCGAATTTATAACTAATTATTCGAATTTATTCCTAATTATTTCAATTTATTACTAGTTTTTTTGAATTTGTCACTAATTATTTGAATTCATTACTAATTATTTCAATTTATTACTAATTATTGAAATTTATTACATGTTATTGCAATTTATTACTAATTATAACAATTTATTACTAATAATTGCAATTTATTACTAATTAATCAAATTTATTACTAATTATTTGAATTTATTACTAATTATTAGAATCTATAATTATTATTCAAATTTATTACAAATTATCCAAATTTATTAGTAATTTTTGAATTTGTTAATAATTATTCGAATTTATTAATAATTATTCGAATTTTTTACTAATTATTCCAATTTATTTCTAATTATTCGCATTAATTTCTTATTATTTGGATTTGATAACAATTATTCGAATTTATTACTAATTATTCAAATTTATTTATAATTATTTGAATTTTTTACTAATTAGTTGAATTTATTAATAAATATTACTAACAATTGAACATTATTACAAAGTTTAATGTCCCAGAATTTTCATATATATTTTTTAAAATTATATGTACTTATTTGGAGACTTGGTGATGAGACGATGTGCGATTCGGAGGCCCAAAGTACTCGGAATGATCCGTCAAAAATGTTAACCATCAAATAGCACATGAGTGGTTTTCTTGAAAAAATAAAGTAACTCTTATAGGGGTTCCGGGATCAGAAATCTGAGGGCACTGTTGCATTCAGGATGGCGGGTTTAGCCTAGGCATGACTTAAATTTAGTCGGTGTAACCCTCCAGTAAGAAAACCCAAAAATGGAAAAATAGTAAATAAAATAATTAAATAGAATTATTTTATTTTTCCAATTCTTATAACTAATGAACGGAAATGTGGTTTAAAAATATGAGACCACCGCTATTCTCGTGAGGGTACGCTTTCTTTAGGCAGATCCTAACATTGGCCATCATGGGGCAATAATGGAAGTTAGTTTTTAGACATAAATAAAATAACTATAAAACAATATTATATTTTCAAATCCTTATAACTCTTAAACAGTAACTTGGATTGAAACTTTGAGAGTATCGTTGAGCTCGTGAGGTTGTGTTCCTCTTAGGCGAATCCTAACCACGAAAGGCATGGGTCGAGGGTGAAAGATAATTTTTGAACTATTTTTAATGTTCATTTAAATAAACGTGTGACCGGTTTTTCCTAACTTTTCAACCGGTGCTCAGATCAAAACTTTTAGGGAACCGTTGAACTTGGAATGCCAGGAATCACCTATAAAGGACTTAACTTCGACCGACAAGGGTGGATGGAAAATTTATTTTTCAGACTTTTCAAAAAATAATAAAATATCTTTAAAATGTTATTTTATTTCGGTTCTCAATCGTTGAGTGGCAGGTGCCGACAATGAGGTAAAGACGAGGTGTATTAAAGGAAGCCCATTAATGCTTCATTAAGACACAGCGTAATGACACATTAATAATGGGTAACAGTGATGGTGTTTCAAAAATGAATCAATGTAATGACGCGAGGTCACAGCGTAACAGAAATGATTTCTTTTTAATAGTTGGCGTGTTGGAGGAATGAGGTTTAAACTGTGAGGATTCACTGATGAACCTCTGAAGGATGTCCTCCCCAACCAAGAACGACGAGCATCGGTGGGATGACATCGACATTGACTTACCACTAAAAATGAGGGGTGACATCAACTTCTTGGACACTCGGGGACGAAGCTCTATGACAATGAAAGTCAGAGAGTTTGGGATTTGATTTTGGTTTATGATTTTACCCATTATTTTTTTAAACAAAGAATGCAGATTGACCCACGAACTTATTAATCCATAGATTTTGGGTTCTTGTGGGAGGGTGTCGTTCTTGGGATTCTTATTCAGGATTAATTTAATTATTGAATGGATGGAAATCCTCAGACCATTCCCTGTTTTAATCTTCTAACACAGAGGGCATAGGACGACACGAAAAAGACCCAATTCCCTCCACACATGTGTTCTTTGTATACATATCCACAAATCAATTGCAATATGAAACTGGGGAAAATTAGGGATGGTGACGACCCGATAGGCCCGTAGGCGGAAAGAAGATCGAGAAACAGACAACCAAAGCAACACCGGTAGCCCGTAGAAGGAACTGTCGACGTTTCGTTGTGGTAGGAGGCGGCAGCCGGCTGGCTGCTGGGGTACGGAGAAGTGACACCATGTGAAGGAAACGGCCTGTGTCTGGCCACTCGGCCGACCAGGTGGGCCATGGGCGCTCAACTGTGGCCGAGGAGAAGTCACGACCCGTCGGCCATGGAAGGTGTCGGACGGGATGCCCGGCAGGTGCCACATTGAAGGAGTGGCCCGCTCCATCCGACCGTGTTAGGATAGAGAGGTGTTGCGGTAGTGGCTGCCATGTTCGTGGCTCAAACCACAGATCCGCCCTTGGTGGACTGGGCTCTAGCTGGGGGACTGCTCCCCTAGACGGCAAGTCGGGCCAGACGCATGCTGGTGGGCCAGACCCACATCGAGCAGGCCTGACCCACACAAATGGGTTGAACCCACGAATGGCGGTCTGGACCAGTGCCAGTAGACCATACTTGGGTGCTTTAGGAGGGGCTGAATGAGACCAGGTTGCCGGGAGACTCGGCGGGCTGGACGACTGGACAAACGGGGCTGGGCCCAATGAGGGCCATTCTACCAAGCCCACTAGCCATGCCGGACAAGACCTACCCTGACCTGAACCTGGTTAGGTCGGGCCAATCAAAATAAAAAAAGGTATGTGGGACCCCTGGGCAGGTTTGGTCTGATCAGCCCGGTCGGGTGGGATCGGGTCCAGAAACAACCAGTCCCTGATTTCTAAAATGCCCATATCTTACATAATGAGTGTTTTTTCATTGTGTTGTCTATTGCGTTGGAACTCCTATGATGATATGGTCCTTTTTATTATTTCTATGTGGGACTTTGTAGTTGTTGAAGTATGACCGATGGCTCAAGCAGCATCCGTGTGGATCCTTAGTGTCCAGATAGATGATCAGTAGAGGATTGGATCCTTAGTGGCCTGAAAGATGAGAAAAATACCATGTGGATCCTTAGTGGCCCGACAGACAACTAGTAACCGTGTGTATCCTTATTGGCCCGATACATGAGAAGCATCCATGTGGATCCTTAGTGGCCCGAAAGATAAGCAGCGATTCATTAGGGATGAGTCCCTCAATTGTAAAAAACATTAATCACCATAACAGATAAACCATTCATACTCTATAAAATACTAGGTGTGAGCTATCCTTACCTTTTGGATTATCATTGTGGTAATTTTCTGTAGGGACTGGGATCCCTTATGACATACTGTGTTACTCACCCCTGCATGGGCTACACCTGCACGTGTGTTGTCTTGTGCAGACGACATACATTTCGACCAAGTAATTGGTGACCTAAGAGCTAGTGGGGCCCAATAGGAATAGGAAGACATGATATGATTCCTCTGATTCCAATATCTAGACTACCCTTTCGATCAGGTGGGGTTTTTAGCAGATGGAAACCAGATTCCCTTTGTACTTTCTTGTTTTCAGTTCTTTTTGTTGGGTTTGTATTCTGTCCAACTTGTTCTCTATTTTACTAGTACTCAACACTTATTTGAGTATACTTGTATTCCCCTTTCAGTTTGAGGGACATGGTTATGTGTGTGTGTGTGTGTACAGGTACTCAGGAAAATGTATCCCACATGAGTTTGATGCCTTCAGCGTAAGTTTCTAACCCTTGGCCTTTGGGTGGCAGGCACGGGGTATGTCACAGCACGGGCCCTGGGGATGGTTCATGACAATGTGGTATCAGTGGGACATGAGTTCTTATAGAAGAACTAAGAGTCTTTATTTTTGATGAGGCAATACTGTTAAGTGTTTTGAGTTTCTATTTCAGGTCAGTTAGTCCAGTGTTGGTATAGCGGCCGGCATATCCATACACAAAGACACTAAATTATGTTTTCCAACTCAGTACACAAAAACACAGACTGCATGTGTTTTGGAAATGTTTTTCTCTTGATATCTTTTTATTCATCTCACCAAGTATAGATTATTGACTGTGGGTCATCATGATTCTCTTTCAAGATGCCTCCATGAAAACACCCAACCAATATTCCATTATGTGACCATAAGGATGGTCCATAGAGTGAAGAGGCATCGGTATAGGGACCGTTATAGGAGATGGTACCTTCAATCAGTGTCCCAGCAACACCACTTCCCATTGGTCATCAATTACTACCAGAGCTGCTGGTAAAAGAAACATGTAGGCTCAGTAACTAACACAATATTCAGCAACATATACCCCTTAGGATCTGAGGCGAGCCCTACTCACAGACATATAAGTACTAGATTGAGGTGGGGACTCTGTTTCCATCTATCCAGGGGACCATTATAATATATGGCAGTCCTGGCAGGGAGCCTTCTACATGGCTCAGCAGGGAAATTGAAGGCTTTAAATTACCTTGATGTTATGATCAGGTGACATTTCTATGGACAAATCTTGATAACTTTTCTCAGATAATGGGTCTCTTTCCATAAAAATATAAGGGTTATGTGTTCCCAAGAGCTTATACAGCTTTATTCAGAAAACATTTTGGTAGTTGAGTATTCATTGAGGCATACAAACTATTCCAGGTTCCCAATGAATATGATATGACCAGTTATTCAGGGATCAGACCTCTAAGTGAGATGTGTTTAGGGACATCCAAGCCATCACTATTCCTCTATGAATTCCTACTTACGTTAGGGTTGTAGAGATAGTATTTTTGGTTGAAAGTATATCATATGAGTAGATAAAACTAGTGAATATCAGTAGTGGGAAAGTTGGAAAACGATGTCAATCTCAGAGACTTGGAAATGTAATATTTTTTAGGATGAGGAAGTGATAGGGACAGATGATTCTATAAAGAATTTGAATTTTAATTGGAGCTAGGAGAGAAGCAGGAGGTGGTATACATTTCAACATGTTATAACCACAACCCAAATGTGGTCCCCATCAGTCATAGGGAGCTAGAGGATAGGGAAAGTTAGTATCTACATATGGTCAAAATGTATGAACCTAGGGATCCATGAATGATTTGAGGTATGGTATGTGCCTACTACTAGCTTATTTATTAATACACAAAGCTATTAATAATTCCTTCATTTCAGAAATCATGTTGAAGCCTTAGAGTTTTTGGTTAAACCGTTGACTTGGTCCCTAGGTCTGGATATACCTATGGCAGGAGAATTGAGAAGCCCACTTATTCTAATGGTGTGGTTTGACCGTAGAGGCATGATTTTCCATTTAAACCTCTTAGAGACAGCATTGAGGCCTTACGAAATTATTTTTGGTATGGAATGGTCATCCATAGTTCATTCTCATATTGTATTTTTCAAGAAAAATGATGTGGTATATCTACATCATTGTAATTGGTTTTTCAATGGTCGGTAAAAAAAAGGAAACACGGGCAGTAAAGGATAAACTCTGGCATAGGATGGTGCAGATGATCACTCTTGAGTCGGCCATCCCTACCCTCGTGGCAGCAAATGTGTTGATTTTTCACATCCCAATAGTGATTGTAGAGTGTTGGAAGATGTTTCTAGGATTACCAAACTATAGAGAGAGGGACATAATCATCATTATACCCCTTGAGATGGCACAGATATCAGTATTAGTATATCATAGGGCTTTGGTTGAGCTTCGTCAGCAGGTGGCATTGGTGGGGACTTGTAGAAGAAGGGATTATTAAGACCCAGTGATCATGTTTATGTGTGTATTTCGGGAAATTTTACCATGTGGTTGTAGAGAATGAGTACCCACTACCGAAGGTTCAATGGGAACATCAATCAATTAAAAAGGGTAGGCTTTCATGTGGATAGAAAGGTACCTGCAGGATTTTCAGTAGTTGAGACTGCGGTGATGGCTGGAGTTCCTAGAGGGATATGAATTTGAGGTAGTATATACTCCTATGATAGGGAATGTGGTGGGTCGCGATCTCAATAGTAGGTGTGGTTTGTAGCTGCTGAGTGAAGTGACAGAGTAACTAGCCATAATGCAGATATACTACATGGATGGTGATGTATAATCTTACCTCAACTATACGATTGTCACTCCCCCCACTCATTCAGTGACTAAGGGAGGCACATCTTCTAGATATTTAATGTGAGGCCTGATGTGCTCAGATATCCTCAGTACATGCTCCTAATAGATTTTTGATAGGTGGGGAGCACATCATCTTTTTTTGAGGATGCACCATGGTACTAGTGACGTTACGGGAGGAGGTTTTGAGGGAGTTCTATATACCCCCTTTACTGTTCCATCCGAGTGTGATGAAGATGTACAAGGATCTCTATCATCAGTACTGGTGTCCAGGGATGATGCAAGTAGTGGCAAAGGTTGTTTCATGATGCATCACTTGTCACCTAGTGAATGCCAAGCATCAGGTCCTAGTAGGCTTGGCACAACAACTTGAGTTACCGAAATTGAAGTCAGACGGTATCTCCATGGACTTCGTGATGGGGTTACCAAGCACATCCATGGGACATGATATTATCTAGGTGATCACTGAAAAACTCATCAAGTCGGCCCACTTCCTACCCATCTTGGAGAAGGGATCGATAGAAAGCCTGGGATTCTTTTACATCCAAAAGATAGTGTATCTCCATGGGTTTCCATCAACGATAATCTAAGAGAGTGATGAACGCTTTACATCCATGTTAAGTAAGGGATTTTAGGAGGCATTTGGGACTCATCTATTCATGATCACATCCTTTCACCCTCAGACGGATGGTCAGATGAAGCATACCATACAGACCTTGTAGGTCATGTTTTTTTCTTATATCCTCTATTTTTTTGCAGTTGTGAAGACCACCTTACACTGGTGGAGTATGCATGAAAAAATATCTATCACTCCACCATTTACATGGAACCATTTGAGGCCTTGTATGGACGACCATGCAGATCACCTATATGCTAGATAGACCCAGGGGAGTCACCACTCATGGGTTTAGAGTTGGTACGGGTGACCATTGTGAAGGCGCATATCATCAAGGAGTCATTGATGACTTCATAGAGAACACATAAGTATTATACCAATAGGAGATGGAGACCCTTAGAGTTTGATGAGGGATACCATGTTTTCCTTTTGGTCTCACCCCGATGGGGATTGTGGATATTTGGTCAGGATGATAAGTTATCTCTAAGATTCCTCAAAAATTTCTAGATCATCAGAAGTGTTGGTGAGGTGGTTTACCACCTCGCTCTTCCCCTATAGATGCACCGACTACATGATTTTTTCCACTTATCACAGCTAAGGAGTTATGTAAAAATCCATCCCACGTCAACAATTGGGGTGAGCTAGACATTGACAATGGGTGACATTTATAGAGTTCCCAGTGGAGATAGAGAATTGATATGAGCTATTCCTTTGTGGTTGATCAATTCCTTTGGTGCACATTTGGTCGTAGCACAACAATCTCTGGGAGAGAACATGGGAGCGGGAGGCTCAAATTCTTGCTTAGTATGCACACTTTTTTTATTATCCTTTTTTTGGATTTTGGGGATGTAAATCCCTAAGGTGGGGAGAATGTAATGTCCCGTAATATTTGTATAATTTATTTCTAAATTATATGGAATTATTTTGAGACTATGTGATAAGATGTCATGCGATTCCATGGTCTTAACTACCAAGAATGATCAGTCAAATAATATTAAGCATTAAATAGCGCATGTGAGCGGTGTTTCTAAAAAAGGAGAATAAATTTTAAACGGGTTCATGGATCAGAAATCTTAGGGCACCATTGCATTCAAGATGGTGGGTTTACCATTGGAATGACTTATATTTAGTCAGTGGAGCCCTGTAGTTAGAAAACCTAAAAATGGAATAACTATAAATAAAATTATTAAATAAAATTATTTTATTTTTCAAATGCTTATAACTCACAAATGGTGACTCAAATTAAAAATTTGAGACCACCGCTAAGCTCGTGAGGGTATGATTTCCTTAGGAAGATCCTAACATTGGTCGGCGCAGACCAATAGTGGAAATTAGCTTTTGACCATAAATATTATAATTGAATAGCAAATATTTTATTGTCATATCATTATAAATTCTAAAAGATAACTCAGATTTAAAATCTGAGAGTACCATTGATCTTGTGATTGTAGGTTCCGGGCGCAGCAAAAGCAAGTTACTGGGTGTACCCAACATTAATTTTAGCATTAAAAACAATAAATTTGAGATCTGTCGTGATAATAAAACATAGAATCTTCATAATATAATGAAGAATGATAAAGAAAGAGGGGAATCTCAAAAAAATATAGTATCATCATATATTTGTTATAATTAATTTAAATAATTGACAAGAATGACCATGATGAAATTTTTTCTTCGTTGACGTTTCTAGTCATGATCCGTTGTGATCCGTTGTTGTTTCATAGAATCCAAATGTAGTATTCCCTTAGTGGTGATCCACACACGCTACATGTATCTCTGGACATCGTCGAAGGGATCTCCGGATGCTATCACGGAAGAGCCTTTGCTTACAATGTATGCCTTCGATCGCCTTGATCCAATGGGGGAGGATCTCTCTCTCATAGCTTGAGAGTGTTCTTGGAGGAAAAATAATTCTATCTTAGATTGAGAGCTTTTCCAAATCCGTTCTACACAACCAAGAAATGGCTAGGCTAGATGAGAATTATATAGTTGGGATTTTAATTATAGAGAATGATAAAATGAATTAATTGCCCGAAATCATTTATTAATTTCATTTAATTCTTAATAATACCCCATGTTTAATAATAACAATTGACTATTATTATTACTTGACATGGGCATAATGAATTACACTGAATATTATTTAATTAAATAAATAATATTATTTCCCACAAATTTCTAGAAAAAATTACATATCATGTATATTTAATATACACATCATGTACTTTTGTTTATCCATTTGTCTTTATTTCCATCACCACATTTATTAGACCTTGAATAATGGCTACTTATTTCTCAAATAAATATCTCAACATTACTCGTTAATAAATTTATTACATTTCTCGCAATATATTTTCTCGAATAACTAGTTTCGAAATAAATGTGATCAGACATCCTTGAATAATTATTAAACCACAATTGGGAATAATCTTTATTCAACTTGATAAATTAGTATTTATATGAGATGCTTAGACACACATAGTGTGTGACCATCTAGGCCTCTTTCTCAGTTACATTAGGAGGAGCCTGACTAAATTCCAAGGTTAGAATCTAGAGACATGCCAAGGGAATCGTAGAGAAAGAAGTTAACACAGCAATGACGTGTCACCTCCTAAAAATGGTTACCATGTAATATAATCCTTTTTTCTTGATATATCGAATCATGTGGGTTGCATGCTAGTTCTATCAACCCATATGATCAATTATTATTTATTTGAATTTCTGGAATTGAACTTTCCCATTACTCACCATGGACATGGATTTATTTTGGCTATACCAATTCCATCAACAGGCATGATATATCAACTTCTGTTATGGAACAGAAGGTAGAAGTCATTTCTCACATTATCTATTAATGCAGTATCACTCGTGACGCACCCAGTATATCATGCCTTGCTGTGAATAGTGTGTCATCATAGTTTTTGTAAATACATCTATGTGTGTGAGTTTTAATACCCATTAATAATAATCATAAAGTCTAAGGACCCATTCACATGTCTTTAGATAGGAAAATCCAATGACACTATGAAATGTGTATTTCCTACTGGTGGGTCTTGTTCTTATAATATCCTCTTCGATATTACCAAGGGTGCACACCATGAGAAGGTACCTCAATGTATAATGATTCCTCACCCCAAATTTCTTGTATTATTTATGTCCCTCAAATAACATCATCCGGCCATAGAACATATATTCAATAATAGTTTTATTGAACTTTCAGGTTCTCATCATTGTAGAGATATGCAATGACCCTTTAATGCAACAGTTATCCTTAGGACATTATCACATGCATTGTCACACAGAAGAACATTCAAGATGTGATAAGGTATTTATTAATGAATAAAGTACAAAGTAGTTGGTTCTAGGCTACCAACACCAATATACTCCCACTTGGACTAGAGCCAACTGCTAACATATTTTAACCCAGTAACTCTCACATGATATTCATGCTTCTGGTGAGATAGGCCTTTAGTCATGAGTTCCACAATATTTTCTTCCGTAGACACTCTAATCACAAAAACTTCACCCCTATGATAGAAATCCCTCAAGAGGTGATACTTTCGGAGTATGTTCTTGGTCCGTTGATGTGACCTTGGTTCTTTTGCAAGATCCACGACGATAGTATTATAACAATACAATGTGATATGATATTTTCTGCTAGGCACCACATCAAGCTTTTGGAAAAAGTTCCGAATCCAGATGAATTCTTTGGATGCATCAGAAGCCGCTATATATTGAGACTCCACTGTAGAATCAGCAAAAACTAGTTTCTTTGAACTTTTCCAGCTCACAGCTCCTCCAATGAGACATAAAACATATCTAGATTGATATTTCATATCGTATTGATCTTTCGGAAAACCAGCATCAGCATACCCTCTGATGAAAATCTTCTTGTCCCCTATACACACCAGGAACATATCCTTAGTTTTTCTCCGATACATAAGGATAGTCTTATCAACAGTCCAATGTTGTTCTCCTGGATATGGTTGAAATCTTCCGACCACACTCAGTGTGAAGGAAACATCAAGACCGGTATATAACATTGAATACATGATGGATCCTATAGCCGAAGCATATTGGATCTTACTCATTCTATCATTCTCCTATTGTGTCTGAGGAAACATTTTCATTGAATGATGTAGTTCATGTGACACTGGAACCAAACCCCTCTTTGATTGTTCCATACTAAATCTCCTTAGCATCTAGTCAATGTATGTACCCTGACTTAGTCCAATAAGCCTTTTGGATCTATCGTGAATGATCTTGATCGCTAAAATGTTGGCTGCTTCACCCAAGAATTTCATGCAGAAACACTTGTTCAAATAGTCCTTAACTGACTGTAAGACTGGTACATCATATCCAATAAGCAATATGTCATCAACATATAATACTAGGATAACAACCACATTCCCATTAAACTACTTATAAACATATTTCTCACATTCATTCTTAATGATACCAAATTCTTTTATTCTTTCATCAATTTGATTGTTCCATGACCTGGATGCTTGCATTAATCCATAAATGGATTTCTGCACCTTACAAACCCATTTCTTCTTCACCTGGTGTCACCAACTCTTCTGGTTGTGTTATATAGACATCTTCTTGAATGTTCCCATTAATGAATGTTGTTTTGACATCTTTTTTCAAAATCTCATAGTCATGGTAATCTGCTATGGAAAGTATGATTGTTATGGATTTAAACATGGATGCTGGTGTAAAGGTTTAATCATTGTCAATTCATTGATTATGTTTGAATCCTTTAGCCACTTTCCATGCTTTATACATGATAACTTGACCTTCCATGTCTACTTTTCTCTTGAATACCAATTTGCATCAAACATGCTTTACATCAACAGGCTCATCGACCAGAACCCTATCTTGGTTTTAATACATGGAATCCATCTCAAATTCATAGCTTCAATCCATCTTACAGCTTATAAGATTTTTACTACATCCTTGTAGGAGAGAGGTTCATAATTTTCCAACAATAATGATTCACCATCCTTGTTGACTAGGAAACCAAATCACTTTGGTTCCCTTACCTCTCTTGAGATCCTATGTAGTACTTCTGTTTCAGGAACCTCTTCCATGGGGACCTATAAAACTTGTTCTTGTACAAAATATTTTCTATATTGAGCATCAACTTCATCAAAGTCAATCTTTCTCACACTATCCGTTTTTAGGATGTGATCCCTCTCAAAAAAGACATCTTGTCTGGTGATAATCACTTTCTTGTATGAAGGGTGATATAGACTATATCCTTTAATTTCTTTGTGATATCCTATAGAGATACACCTCATTTCCCGAGGTGCTAGTTTGTTTCCTAAGAAGGCCTTAACAAATGCCTTGCATCCACATACATGTGTGTGCAACAAAATGTGGTTCATTCCATTACATAACTTGGATGGAATTCCATTTTCCACCTCATTTGGTACTCAGTTAAATGTGTATGTTGTAGTTTGTAATGCTTATCCCCAAAAGGATAACGGATGATCTACATGACTCGTCATCAACCCCACCACGTCCAATCATTTGTGGTTCCTCCTTTCACTAAAACCATTCCACTATGGTGTATAAGGAGGAGTGAGATGAGATAGAATCTCAGACTCCCATAGAAGATCGATGAACTCTTGGTTCATATATTCTCCTCCTTGATCCAATCAAAGATTCTTCATCATCATACCAAGATGATTCTCTACTTCATTCTTGAATTCATTAAATTTATCTAAGGGTTTTGACTTATAAATCATTAAGTAGATATATCCTTATATAATGAAATCCTCAGTAAAAGCAATGAAGTAGGAATATCCACCTTTAGATTCTACTGAAAATGATCCACACACATATGTGTGCACAAATTCAAGATTCATTGTGGCCCTTTCACACTATCCAACAAAAGGTGGCTTGGTCATTTTACCTTGTAAACAAGCATGACAACTATCAAGTGGTTTTAGCTCAATAGAGTCTAAATAGTCATCTTAGTAGAGCTTTGTCGAGAAGTTATCATTTATATGATCGAGATTGTTATGCCACAACTAGTTCGTGTGTGAGTCATGTGAGTTTGTTTCATTATCGATTTCCAACACTTGGTTTTCGTAATTTAATACATATAAACCATTATTTAAATGAGCCATACCATTACATTTTTTTTCTTATAAAATATAAAACCCTTATTTCAAAATTGAACAAAAATCCATCCATATCCAAACATGATATTGAAATTATTTTTTTGGTAACAGTAGGAATTTAATAACAATTATGTAAAATAAAAATCATCCCAGTTGGAAATGAGAGGTGGTAATCGCCAATGGCTAATGCAGCTAGCCTCGTGCCATTATCAGCTTGAAGAACCACCACTCCTCTGGAAGTCATTCTAAATATACTTGGTTCTTGCATTTGAATATATATGTGATCCCCAAAAGCTATATTTAACACCAAATTTGTAGAAATGAAATGCTTACACTCGATAATGAACACACCTTTAGCGTCCCCACGCTTCTGGGTGGAGTTCCTCCTCCAGTGGCCTTGATTTCCATAAGAAAAACATACCACCTCTAATTCCTTGCCATGCCTCTAAATCATATCATTATTGGAAGGACAGTTCCCAGAGGCCTCAACCATTTATAAGTATATGACCCCTTTTCCTTGTCCTTCCATTTCTTATTCACCCTAAGGACTGCAGGTTTGTCATGCCCAATGTCCTTATCTAACTGGAGAATTAAGTTCAGATATTATGATAGATTCTTCCCATTGTTTCTCATGTTATAGTTGAAAATAAAGCTAGAGAAGGTCTTGGGAAGTGATGATAGAATGATATCGGTACAAAACCATCCAGGAAGTCAACCTCTAAGATGTCCATCGGTTCAATGTAGCAAATAAGATTAAATACATGAGGCCCATCTGGTGAAGACTCTCTATGCTTAGTTGTGAAAAAAGCATTAGAGTTATCATATCTCTCATATCTCACATTCTCTTGATAGAGATCGTTAAGGTGAGACATCATGCTATACATGTGCATGTTTTTATGTTTCTTCAAGATCTCATTAGACATGGACGATAACAGGAAACATTGGACATATGTCGAATCATCCATATGTTTCATGTAGAGAGATAGTTCATCATCACTGGCCTATTTTCCAGGTGCAACTAGAATATGATCCTCTAGCTCATACAATTTCTTCTCAGGGTGAAGGATGACGCATAAACGCCTTTTTCATTCCTAGAAATTGGTGTTAGTGTGAAGGTTTTCCTTCTCAATTATTGTTCAAAATGATATGTTTGAAGTCATTTTTCATGTCATTTCTAAAATTTAAGATGAGAAAAGTATTAGTACATTATCATGATAAAACTGAGATAAATAAATTAATACATATCAGTATCCCACTATTTTATCGAAATCTAATAGCCCTCATGATTAACTTTGGAATATTCTATTCCATGAATATTCTAGTGCAAGGATCCATATTTTCCTTCACAATACCCCAGATAGGGTTGTTCAAGAAACACGATGGGTTTTTGGTATGCATTCCAAATTCCATCTTCATTAACTCGTATCTCCTTGATCCGTTGAGTGGACTCCCCAATCCCGAAATCCTTTTTTTGGATTTCATCAACTTTTGCCTCTTGGTCACACCATGCCTTGTTGTGGCATTAAACCCTTGTGCGAACCAAGTCAAGTCAACCCAAAACCATGAATTATAATTCCTCGATAATTGAAAGTACCATAACTAGGGTTGGTCAAGGACATTGAACTATGGTTTGATTCTAACCAATATTACGAAAGGCTATACCGACTTAATATTTCTTTGAGGGATTTTATTCTTATACGTAAATTTCTATTTTATTATCTTTGATTACCTGCCTGTTAATATTAAGTGGGATATACATAAGTGATTAACCATGTCTAAGATAATATTTACGCATAATCGGGTCTTATTTTAGTTTTACCTTGCATGCTTATCTAATTCATTAATTGTGTCATCGTGAAAACACACCCACAATAAATAAACAATGAAATTAATAGAAATAAAATATATAGTATGATCATGATCTTGTTTGATTGGTTTGGTTATCTATAGGTTGATAAAATAACCCATGTCCTAAGGGATAAATACCTTGAACCTTTTGGGTTCGTGTTTACATCTTTCCACATGTCAACCTTTGTAACTCCTTGGAATGGTTTCACCTTAGCTCCTATCTTGAGATTCCTTCACTAACTTGGGAGCTCTATCCATTACATTTTCTTTTATCTCATATGTAGGTGAGGGAAAAAATTTGTTTTTAAATGAAAGAAACCTTGGGAATACATGCCCTACATATTAATGAGGCGAAGGCTTGCAGACCCACAAATTTTATTTTAATAAATAAATTTAAAGAAATCATTCACATTAAAAGGTCTTGGTCTTGCTCATGATCAACCATTCATGCAACAATATTTATGCATAAATAAAACTAGAATTAAATTACTTAATTGTTCTTTTTTAAGGTAAATCATGTCCAAATCAATTAATTATATTTAATTAATAATTCCATTTATCTTAAACCATTTTCTATGTTTCCTTTAGATTATCATTCATCATAATTTTAAACAAATAAATTCATTAAAAATTAACTTTGTACATAAATTTTACCATTGAGGATACCCACTGAATTCCCGTTCATTACTACCCAATGAGTAGAAACAAATATTACGCAAATTTTAAATTAAACACATATATATAAAACACCTATCATGTGTTGTGCCTCAGATTTATGTTTAAATTATTGTACATGTCACAAGGGTTTGTATAATATAATAATGATTTTTAATAAATCTGTATAATTTGGATGAGTACATGTCATGTAGCTCTGACTACACAGCATGTTCTTTTTTTCACCATATATCTGAAGTACACTCTTGGGGACAAGGTGTGAAAATGTACATTAGAATTATTTGGTTGACACGAGGTGTTTAGTGGGACACACGACATGTAGTATATTCGTTAAATGGTTTTCATCCGGGTGAGCCTTGTATAGTGTATACTTTCCAACCCTAAATCGGAGGTACTACACACCATGTTCATTGAGACACATGGCGTGTAATCTGGAAACTGCGTGCCACCTGTTCTTGGTCAACACACAGAGTCATTTAATACTTAGCAATACTCCATCACAAGACCTGATTTGGCGGACTGGTCTGTGGCACTTAATAATGACTACATAGAGTGTACTAACAAATTCACACTGTATATTCTGGTTTTATATGGCCATGAACATTTAGCACCTTCGAATGAGATCCTATATTTCATTGTAATCAAAAATAAAAGAAAAATTAATTTCTGTAAGGTGAATGTGGAATGAGAGGGGGGGAACAGATCTCAAGATTCAGATTTAAAGAACAATTAACATGAATTGAAACAACTAAATTATTAAATGCATAAATCTACCATAAAAAAAAACTAAATAATTATAATCAATGATATGATCCCTCTGATACAACTAGTAGGTTTTGAGCACAGTAGAAGTGCATTAGTGGGTGTACCCAACTTTAATATTAGTATTAACAATGATCAATCTGATACCTGTTGCGATAATTAAACATCGGATCCTCATAATAGAAAGAAGAATGAAAAATAAAGAGGGGAGTCTCAGAACCATAGATAGATCATTATATGTTGGTTATAATTAATTTAATTAATTTACAAGAATTCCCTTGTTGTAATTATTTCATCGTTGATGTTTCCAGTTGCGATCATATGTGATCTGTCATTGAGTCATTGAATCCAACTGTAGGATTCCTCTAGAGGTGATCCATACATGCTCCACGTATCTCTGGACATCACCCAAGGGATCTATGGGTGCTAGTGTGGAAGAGCCTTCCCTTGCAATGGCTGCCTTCGATTTCCTTGATTAGGTGGAGGAGGATCTCTCTCCCTAGTATCTTGAGAGTGTTCTTGGGGAAAAATAATTATCTCATGGATTTAGATATTTTTGAAATCCATTTTGCACAAAAAAAGAAATGAAAAGGCTAAATTATAATTATATAAGTTGGATTTTAATTACATAGAATAATAAAATGAATTAATTACCTAAGATAATTTATTAGTAATACCCCGTTTCTAATAATAATAGTTGATTATTATTATTACTTTACATGCGCCCATATAACTACACATAATATTATTTAATTAAATAATTAATATTACATCTCATAAATTCCCATAAAAAATACACAACATGTATATTTAATATACACGGCGTCTACTTTTGTTTTTAAATTTTTCTTTATTTCCACCACCACATTTTTTAGACCTTGGATAGTGGATATTTATTTCTCAAATAAATATCACTACGTTACTCACTAATAAATATATTATTTTTCCCAAAATATATTCTCTCAAATAAATAGTGTAGAAATAAATTCCATCATGCATCCTTGAATAATTATTAAACCACAATCTAGAATAATCTTTATTCTAGTTGTTAAATTAATATTTAACTGAGATACTTGGATACACATAGTGTGTGACCCTCTAGGCCTCTTTCTCAATGGAATTACGTTGAACCTACCTAAAGTCTATGGATAACATCTAGCAGCATTCCAAGCCACCCATAGAGAAAGAAGTTACTACTACAATGATGTGTGACCTCCTATGAACGCTTACTATGTAATGTAATTCCTTTGCCTTGATATCTCAAATCAGGATGGTTTAATGCAAGTGTCATCAACCCATGTGCTCGATTATTCATTATTTGATTTATAGAATTAAACATTCACATTCCTCACTATGGTCATTGATTTTTATATTCTATATCATTTCCATCAAAGGTCATTAGATATTAACTTCTGTTATGGAACATAAGGGACAAATCCTTTCTTGCATTATCTATTAATGTAGTATCACTCGTGACATAGCCAACATATCCAACCTCACTACGAACAATGTGTTATCATAGTTTTCATCAATAAATATTTGTACATGAGTTGTAATAACCATTAATAACAATCTTAAAGTCTAATAACCAATACGCGCGTCCGCAGATAGGGACATCCAATGACACTATGAAATGTGGATTACCTACTGGTGGGTCTTGTTCTCATAATATACTCCAAGATATTAATAAGGGCGCACACCATTAGAAGTTACGTCAATGTTTTATGTGTCCTCACCCCTAGTGTCCTTTATTATTTATGTCCCACAAGTAACATCATCCAGCCCTAGAACATATATTCAAGAATAGTGTTATGGCACTTTTGGGTTCTCATCATACCAGGGATTCACTATGACCCTTTAATGAAACATATATCCTTAAGACATTATCACATGAATTGTCATGTAGATGTACAATTAATATGTGATAAGTTATTTATTAATGAACAAAGTACAATGTATTTGGTTATAGGCCACTAACTCCAACAGTGACGACATGTTCCCTTTAGGAAGAGCCAATCCTTGACCGGAGCATGTTGAGGGTGTAAGTTAATTTTTGAACTTTTTTCTAGTTCATTTAATTAATCATGCAAATGGGTTTTCTTAACATTTGAATGGGTGATCAAATCAAATATATGAGGGAACCATTGAACTCAAAATATTGAGATTCACCAAGAAAGGACTTAACGTCAACCCGTAGGGGCTGAAGGGAAAAGTTATTTTTCATAATTTTTAGAAAATAAAAATGTAAATGTTAACAGTGATCTTATTTATTTTCTCAACTGTTGAGTGGTGGGGGGCAGTGTTGCGGTGCGATGAAGAGGCAACGATGAGGCACATTAATTGAATCCCTTAATGGCTCATTAAGATGCTGTGTAACGACAACTTAATGACGGCTAATAGAGATGTTGTTTCAAAAATGAAAAACTGTAACGACGCGAGGTCACAGTGTAACCGAAACACTACAATCTAATTTCTTTTTAATATTTGACATGTTAGTGGAATGAAGATTAATCTATCAGGATTATCTGATGAACCTATGAGGTACTTTCTCCACAAATTATGAATGAAAAACAGCAGTGTGACATCATCAACTTTGATGTACCTCGTAAAACGAAAAATTACATCAAACTCTTGGACCCTCGAGGATGAGGCGCTATGGCTACGAACATCAAAATTGTAGGGGTTCGATTTAGGTTTTATGATTTTCCCTATTCTATTTTTAATTGATGAACACAGATTAACCCCTGAATAGTTTAATCTTCAGATTCTCAGTTCTTGCAGGAGGGTGTCGTTCCTGGGTTTTCTATTCACGATTAATTTTCTTTTTGATAGAATGTTAATCCATTAACCTTACCATTTTTTAAACCTCTAACGCGGAGGGCACAAGCCGAAACAAACAAGGAACAGGTCCCTACATATGTGCATTCTTCATGTCTGCATCCTCAAATCAATGGAAAGATGAAACTGTAACCAAGGAAAGCAGGGTTGTTACCTAAGAGTCTCATAGGAGAAAGAAGATCAAGAAACATACCACCAGAGATTCTTTGGTGACCTATAGAAGTTATATTCAACACACCACATCGGCAGGAGGCCACAAAGTCATGGAGGAGCGGCACCGACCGACATCATGTGGAGGTGGCGACCAACGTCTAGGAAACATAGTCGACCTGGTGAGTCGCGGTCACTCTACCAAAGTGGAGGCTAGGAGGCTGCGGTAGGTGCTGAATGTGGCATGAGGTGGGAACCGCGTGGAAGGATTGGCCCGATCCTTGCAAGATGCATTTGGATAGGGAGGGGACGTGACAGGAGCTGCCACATCCCATGAACACACCACCAGTCCACCCCTGGAAGACATGGAACTAGCTTGTGGGCTGCACCCCTAGCCCACGGGCCAGGCCAGACTCGCACCTTGTAGGTCAGACCCCTGCTGGCAGACCGGACCCACACCCTTTGAGTCGGGCTGGACGAGACAGGGTTTCCATGCAACCGAGTCAGCTGGACCCCCATCCAAACTGGGCGTGGCCCAGTGAATCCAATTAGGTCTAGCTTATAGCCCGGCTGGACTAGACCTACCCTGTCACGAACCAGGTCTGGTCGGGCTAGTCAAATTAAACAGTGGTATGTGGTACCGTCGGGCTGGGTTGGTTGGGTCGAACCAACCGGGTTGGACCAGGCCCAGATGCAACCAACCAATGATTACTAAAATAACCATATAATACAGAACGAGTGTCTGTTTGATGCACCGTCTATTACATTAAAACCCTTAAGATGAGACGACCCTTCGAGTTATTTCTATAGGGGACTTCATGGATGTCGTGGTACAACTTATGGCTCGAGAATCAGCTGTGTGGATCCTTTGTAGCCCGAAAAATGATATGGAGTCGTGTGGATCCTTAGTGTTCTAGAAGATGAGAAAAATCCACGTGGATCCTTAGTGGCCTGATAGACAAGCTGAATCCATGTGGATCCTCAGTGGCCCGATAGATGAGTAGAACCCATGTGGATCCTTAGTGTCCTGATAGATGAGCAGAAATTCATCAGGGATGAGTCCCTCAAAAGTATTAAATTATAATCATTATAACCAATGAACAATTCCAACTCCAGAAAATACCTTGTTCGAGGTATCATTACTTTGTATCTTTACATTGGGGTTTCTTTGGGGTATTTCACTTTAGGGGTCTGGGGTCCCTTACTAAGTACTATGTTACTCACCCCTACATGGTTTTTACACAAACATGTTGTGTCATGTGTAGAGGACTGGAATTTTGAAGGAGGAATTGGTGGCCAAAGAGAAGGTGGGGACCAATAGGATCTGGCATACATGCCGTACTACCTCATATTCCAGTAGTTACACTACTCTTACCATTAGGTGGGGTTTTTAGCAGATGGATACCCGAGTCCCTTTTTACATTCCTATTTTTAGTTCTTTTTATTGGGTTTGTTTTCTGGACCTCTTGTTTTCAGTTTTACTTATACTCAACACTTGTTTCAGTATTGTTGTTTTCCCCTTTCAGTTTGTGGGATGTGGTTGGGTGAGTGTGTGTGTCTGCGTACAGGTACTCATGAAAAATGCCTCCCACTTTGGGTATGACATCTTCGGTGTTAGTCACCAACCCTTGCCTTCGAGAGGAGGGCATGGGTTATGTCATGATAGAGGCCTCCAGGGAAGGTTCGTGACACCAAATATTGCAATTTATACTAACTTTTTCGATTTATTGCTGACTATTACAATTTATTACTAAATATTTCAATTTATCACTAACTATTGCAATTTATATCTAATTATTCAAATTTATTACTTATTAATCAATTTTTTTACAAATTTTCATAATTTAATATTATTTATTACTAATTATTTCAATTTATTACAAATTATTGCAAATTATTACTAATTATTCAAATTAATTAAAATTATTACAATTTATTACTAATTACTAAAATTTATTACTAAATATTATAATTTATAACTAATTATTACAATCTATTACAATTTATTACTATCTATTACAATTTATTACTAATTATTACAATTTGTAACTAACTATTAGAATTTATTACTAACTATTTCAATTTATTAATAACTATTTGAATTTATTACTTATTATTAGAATTTATTACTAATTGTTTCAATTTAGTAATAATTATATCAATTTATTACTTATTATTACATTTTATTTCTAATTATTAAAATTTAATACTAATTATTACAATTCATTACTAATTATTCAAATTTATTACTATTTGTTCAAATTTATTACTAATTAGTGCAATGAATTACAAATTATTGAAATTTATTACTAATTGTTGTAATTTATTATTAATTTTTTCAATTTATTTCAAATTGTTTCAATTTATTAATAATTATTTCAATTTATTACTAATTGTTATAATTTGTTACTAATTATTGAAATTTATTACTAATTATTCAAATATATTAATCATTATTCGAATTTATTACTATCTCATAGAATTTATTACAGATTTTTTGAATTTATTACTAATTATTATTATTTATTACTAATTGTTTCTAATTTTTATGAATTATTACTAATTATTACAAATTATTACTAACTATTACTAATTATTGCAATTAATTACTAACTATTGGAATTTATTACTAATTATTGCAATTTATTACTAAATATTCCTATTTAATACAAATCATTGCACTTTATTTCTAACTATTTCATTTTATTACTTATTATTACAATTTATTAATAATTATTTAAATTTATTACTAATTATTACAATTTAATACAAATTATTGTAAGTTATTACTAATTATTACAAATTTTTACAAATTATGCCAATTTAAGAATAATTTTAGAAATTTAATACTAATTATTACTAATTTATATAATAACTATTATTTAATACTAATTCATACTAATCATGCATAATTATTTGTAAAAATAAACATAAACACTGATAAATAAAACTATATAATTTTATTTTAATTTAACTACAGGTAATTAAAAATAACTATAAATAAAATAAATTAAATTAAGTTAAAAATATAAAAAGAAAAATACCTAAAAACTAATGCTTTCATAGGATATATGCTACAAAAAAGGCCCCAAATTAAAACTTTGAAATATTAAAAACATTTGAGAGAAATGTTTCAAATAGAGAGAGAGACAAGAGTAGAGAATGGAATGGAATGAAGGAAAAAAGCGGACTGAGCTATATATATGTTAGATTAGTTGTGAGGTGGTTATTTGTGATGGGTCTTATTACAAATACCCTATGATTAAATAAGTATTTTGGGAGGTAACCCATCACAAAATACAACCTTTTAAAATACTATTTGTGGTGAGATATACATCCGGTTTCCAATGCCTAAAACACTGCTTAGTATTTGAGATGAGCTACTATATCATGTTGAAAATACTCTTTCCCATGGTTTGGCACACAATGCACACCAACTCTTTTGCGATAGGAACAATCTACCAATCATAATTGCCATATTATATTCCATGGGCAGGTTCTCCCATCAAAAATACTTTTTTCGAAGGATAATTTGCAATAGGATACTGACCCATCGCAAATAACTATTTACAATAGCTCAGTTTTACCATAATACATGATATACATAGTTAAAGGGTACTATGCACCATGTTGAATTTACCTAGCTCAGAACTAGGAACTAGTCAATATTAAAAGAACTTATGTGTTAATACATTATTTCGAAGTTATACCTTATGGGTTGGGAGGGGATCAACATTTTAGGGGCTTAGGTGTCATGTTACCTCACCCTAGTAATCTCTGGGGGGTAGTCATGACTATAAATTTAAAAAACAAATGTTTTATGTTGTGTTGCACTAGTTATTCATTGTGGGACGAGTGTTTTTTAAGGGAAAACTGAGGTGTGGCTGAATCCTTTTTCTATTTTTTATTTGAAATTAACATGTATTAATCAATGGATATTAGAGATCATAAAATGAGTACCATGTAGGCTCTAATGGTGATGCATCTCTAGAAATTATTTGTAACTGTACTTCCCAATGTTGAATATGGATATTGGGAGTCCTTTTATAAATAATCTTGGACAATGATCCATGATTTCTGTTGTAATTGATCATGAACATCTCATAAATCCAATGGTTTCATGAGGTGAATTTGACATTCATCTAGGCATGTGGCATTTTTTTAGGTGTGCGACAACTGATCACTCTAGAATTCATTTAGGCACATGAAAATAAGTCACATTGGGCTTTGTTTTGGAATCTGTGATGTCATCAAGGAACATGGGAATAGGGAATGTCAAACTTCTTCTCAGCATGTGGAAATAGTTCTGTTGGGACTTCGTTCGGGCGTATGATGATATGAATTTCAAAAAAATCATTCATAATAATCCCAACATAAAATGAACATAATATCTAATATTTATGTCCATTTTTCCTTTGTGATAAGTCAAGATGAATCTCGTATAGAAAATACACCCCTAGATATATTTTCTTACCAATGCTATGTATTTTGAAGAATAAAAGGGCCCATATAGGATATAAAAATCCATATAAATACTATATAATCTATTTATCCTATAAAGGATAAAATTTATGACCAAATCCAAATATTAGTTTCTACACACCACCACATGATATAAATTGAAATTTTTAATCGATATTCATATTTTCATTTTTGAGAAGTAATAAAACACATGGATATCCCATTTTATTATCTTTACTATGTGTGATACTTTTTTCTCTTCAACTATAATATATTCTTTTGGGTGAGGGTTATATCATAGTCTTTGTCTAAATTTTCTCTAAACATTTTTTTGGGAACAAAACATGCATTAGATAATCCATGCTAACCCAAATTTTACATTAAGTACCTATTTGGATTATCGTTGTCTTAAAAAGTATTCTCGTTGGAAGGAATATGACACGTAGTATTTTATGGGTTTTTTAGAAAATATCATTATTTTATCTCATATATTTTCTTTAGGTATGAATTCTTTTAATGATTTATTTTTGAATCTTTTACCCTTACTAAAATTAATATTTTTAAAATATATTAATTTATAACACTTGCTATATTTAATTATTTTTGTCACTTAATTAAAAGTAAATGAAATTTATATTAACTAATATCACAACGCATCCCATTAAAATATTAGAAGTAACCCTTTCATTTGAAGTTTATGAATAATATGAAGAAAAATCTATTTGAAAATATAATCGTGTAATATATTGATAACCATCACTTTTATCCATAGAAAACCAACCCGAAGTCCCACTACCCAAAAGTCAATACTTAAGTGATAAATTCATTCTAATATAGTCCTGAAATCTATTATGTATTACTAATATTCGTCCATTACTATCATGGTCATAACCCATAAAAATCATGTTATTCATTCAACACAACTAAATATTATGTCTTTTATAACATGATGATCCTTATATTTTTTATAAGATATTAAAAAAATTATGAAATAACTAAATCAAATGTAATTATAATATTAAAATGTTATATTCAGTTATTGATTAATGTGGGAAATATAATATATAAATTCACAATTTATATATTTGTTTGAGTGACAAATATTTATAAATATTTCATAAATATATTTATACCAAAGGATCCAGGGTCCCCAAGAATTAAAATTAATTAGAGAAAGATAAAAATTACAATATTAATAATTACAAGGATATTTAAAAATATTGGAGTGAATTTAACCCCTCATTATACATCTACTAGCGGTTTACAAAAATCTAGCATCATAAAGGACGAAACCGTTCTCATCGCCAGGATAGCTCTCTTGGATAGTGCATCTACTACTTTATTTTCATTTTTATAGACATGACAGAAAGTTAAATTGATGTTTTTGCCTAATTTATAAAATTAATTTAGTGGGGTAGGAGTCCACAAGAAGCATTATTTTTTCACTCAATGTCAAAAAATTAAAATAAGTTTACTATAAACCACAATTTGGTTCTTCCCATGTAAAAAATACTAAAAAAATATTGTAATTTTTCTTTGATTAATATGTTTTTTTAGAGCCATGACAATTCATAAATTGGAAAACATTAAGTGGTTTCACTATGTTATGAAGTGGATTTTATATAGAGATACCATTCCTACACAAAAAATGACCACATTTAGGAAATATAGAGATGAAAAAATGATATTTTCATGACACTATGTTTTATGGAATCTTTAATCAATCCATTTTTCTTAATTAATAACATGTCATTAAAAAATTATAAAAACCATTAAATTTTTCATATACCATGATTTGGTGTAATGAATTTTTATGTACCATGGGATTTTTTCCCTAAAACACTTCTTGGTTTGGAAAAAATACAAAATTCTAAATTATAATGTTAAAATATTCAATTTAAATGATATGAAATATGCTCTAATATTACTGTTGGGTTTTTATTGTTACAAAAAATCCAAAACACATCATATATAAGTGACCAAACCCCATATAACATAATATTTTTCAATTCATATTATTTTTTCCAGATGATAATAAATAATAAACATCTTTTTCAATCAAATCCTTTCCTCCTTCATCACATATGGTTAATAAATATTACTGAGTAGAAACTAATTCCCTCATTAGTTGTTAACCCAAGAGTTGTATGAATCATATAATGCTTATTAACACTTATTTCTTACTCACAATATTCTAAAACCATAATTTAAAGACTATGAGAGAATGGGTTTTAATTTATTGAGTTCTTACACACTTTCAAATAGTATTCACTCATAACCTCACCCATCCATTTTTAAAACCATGATTTAGTTTAAATATCCCCCAAGGAAACTACTTGTAAATTTAAAAACAACATAAACAATAATCCAATATTGAAATATTTCATACACTTTTTACAATGTTACAACTCTTATATCATTCGACTCATATTTATTATTAATGTTTTAATATTTTAAAAATTAATATAAACATTTCAAACACCTTAAACATCATCTATTCATGTTTCGGTAATTATAGTTTATCTTATATGGATGAATTGTGGATGTCATGCATCATTTCATAATGGTTTTCCCTATTATGTAATTAACCATGATGTAATTACCATCACTATTATGTGGTTTATTCCAACACAAACCAGGATGTGGTTAATAGGTCTATTTCATGGATTAGTTTAAGTTATAATTTCTATAATATAACACAATGAATTTAATAAAACCACAATTAATATATTTTCTTTTTTAAACCTCATTAAACTACTTTTTTAATTTAACATAATATTAATTTCCACAAACAAATATAAGTTTTATGTATTATTCTTATCAAGAAAATTTATTTTCATTTTAAAAAAGAGTATATTTTGTTTATTAAATTCCATTTTCATTGTGTCTATGGTATGGAATATTCAAGTTCTATCCTATAATTTTCTATGTAATACTAAATCTCATGGATGTTTTATTATTGAATATAATAAATTTTATTGTTTAAATTTTTCTACAAAACAAATTCTCAACTATCCTTTTTAAACGATTAAAACCCCTTTTAATATTTTATTCATGCCCATGAAATGTTATATAATTTTCATGTGTCTAATTCACATTTAATTATATAATGTAAAAATGTCCTTTATTTTAATTTTTTATTCGCATAAATTATAGATTATATAAATTATATAGGGTTCTTGGTTTGAATATTCACTCTCTTATAGTATAATAAATGCATATTTACCCTTTTAAATGTTGAAAATATTAATTTTTCATTTCTAACTTTATTACTTAAACATCACTTACCACATAAATTTTAAAAAGAATGCATAGTTACTTTTTCCTTCGTTATTCAATAAATTTATTTGCTAATATATTCTTATCTTATTACTCAAATAATAAGTATTTTCCTTTGATGACACTTGAACAAAAAATTCTTATGTACATTTTCATTTTTTAATTACTAATCCTTCATTTAATTTATTAAAAATTAATTAATATTTTAAAAAATACCACTTAATGCCTATTATTACAGAATTTTTGTACATATAGTATATTTTCATGGAGTATTCATATATAAAACTATTATTTGGACTATGATTTTTGGGAATAATTTTAATCCCCCCTAACCATTAATCATTCGTGTTTCATCATTTCTAAATATACATTAAATCATAAAATGTTTTAACATTTTAAAACACCAAGATGTCTCTTTTTATGTGGTAAAAACATCCCATAACTAATAAAAATGGATTATTCTTAAATGATGTCATCAAAATTATCATAATAATAAATTATTTTATTCACTAACTCACTTAAAATTTTAAAGATTTTACAAACTTGGTAGAACTCCAAAAAATGTTTTCATGGGGCCCCATAATAGTGATGGCCCATGAAGTCCACAATAACTACATCCTTAAACAAATTTAGTGATTACTAAAACACAAAATATTCATGTATTAACGTGAAATAATAATAGAACCAACCATCATAGATTAAATATCATGTTTCAAAATTTTATATTATTTATTATTAATTATTATAATTCAAGATATTCGTACACCTCCACTTCATCTCATACACTATGGGTATAACTTTTTAAAATTTCATATATCAACACTTAAATTAGTATTTCTTCAATTTTTTAATAATTCATGTTTTATTTTTCAGTTTTACAATTTTTTAAATTTAAATTCAACTCTATACTTTTCCTTCTTCATTATATACATTCCCTTGTCATTTTTATTTCTTTTTTAACATATCCATTACATTTATCAACACATAAATTAGTATTTACACAAATTTATAGCTTTTAAAAATTTACTTTAAATTTTAGATTTGTTTTAATATTTAAATTCTTTCTTATAAATTCTATTTTCATTATTTACTTATTTATATTGATTTCACAAATAAATTATATAGATAGTAACCACCAATACAAATTAAAAAAATGAACAAAGAGTAACTCTCATGAAAAAAACAATTAAAGGTCCCAACTATCTTACTAGAAATGCATATGGGGTCAAGGAAAAACATTCCCAAAAAAAAATTAAACTAGTTTCATGACCCACTCCCTAAAAATATTCCCATCCTAGTATGAAAATGAAGGAAGAAATATAATGACCCCCAGAGTAACGCATCCAGTATGCCTCGAGATGGGGACTAGCATTGAAGGTATAGAAATATAAAAAATGGGTAATATTTATTTGTATAATAATAGGATCATGAGTCTGGATATCTATAAAAAATAAAATCTATAGCATAATATAAAATTATGTAACCCAAAACCATCCTAAAATGAATGTATAAAATGAATTGATATAGTTTAAAGTCTTTAAATTGTTTTGACTCTACAATATCTGGTCATGAGTGAAGGATATTTTCCCAACCTTATAGAGGAAGCTACTAAATATAATCATTTTAGGGGGTTTTCAAAGGAATTGGATAAAGATATTCAGTTTATATCAAAGTTACATGCTCAAATGGATTCTTGGACTACCTAGATATTGAAATGTGAGGTATTTATAGATCATATGCGGAGAGATCTTTAAAAACCATCATATTCCCGGGAAAACACCTGAAAAAGAATTGAGGTGTGGATAGAATTGGTCAAAACTCTCCATAATAGATTAGAAGCTGATGAAACTAGGAGAGTGGCACTCTAGTGTTCTATTAACACCTCCTGTCAGACTCTTACAGACCTTGCATGTGTATTCGAGTGACTTTTATCTTAGTTCGACCCTTGTGATGTATTCCATTTCTGAGACATCAGAGAGACTCCAAAATATAGAGATTACTCCATATTCTTTCACACTATTAATGAATTAATTTTCTGAAATTTTCATATTACTATCTACTTTTCTTCCATTCATTATGTGCATGATATTTCATTGCTCCATTATTATTGG
Source organism: Viscum album (assembly GCA_963277665.1). Taxonomy (NCBI): domain Eukaryota; kingdom Viridiplantae; phylum Streptophyta; class Magnoliopsida; order Santalales; family Viscaceae; genus Viscum; species Viscum album. The sequence goes on along the minus strand of OY728163.1, from coordinate 66,802,643 downwards.
AGTTTTTTATATAACCCATCTTTTTCAAAACATGAAGTAAAAATGAATGCTTGGATCTAAATATTTAGATCATAACAGATTCCTTTCGATAAGTAATAAGTAATCACCACCACCAAAAGATTCAATAAAGTTGTATTTATTACAGTTTTCTTGAGATCGCACAATTTATAGAAGGATTTATTTGGTAGGATACATGTACATTAGGGAGGGTGGCCTATCTTATTCAAAAGATGATATGCTTGGATTGAATAACTTTATTACGATAAGGAAATTTAGTGGGATTAAAATATTTTGTACAATTTTTTTTCCCTTATCTAGATTATGATCCTTTAGATAGGACCTGATATCAATTTAGTTTAGGGACTTCTATCTTGGACATGATATTGCTTTGGTTTTATTGTCTTTTAGCACGAATAATGGCGTACTATAGTTTGTGGTATTTAGGCTTAGAACATGGTGTACTTTATCTTATCTTATTTTATATTAGACCTCGATTTATTGTATTTTAGGGTATTTTATCTTAGAACATGATGTATTTTAGTTTATGATCCTTCGACTTGGACCGTGATGTACTGTAGTTTAGGGTCTTTTTGATCGGACCTTGATGTACTTTAGTTGAGGGTATTTTATCTCCAACCATTATGTATAGTATTTTTAGGTCATTTTTCTTGGAACACGAAATTTATAACCAGATAATATGGTACATAAAAGCTAGGAATGACCTAAAACTCACTCGGGTGTTTTTTTCTATCGTGGTGTTTCTAGGGCTCACGAGTGTTGGAGTTCCTTTATTTCAAAAAAGAATATGACTTTAATTGGTCGGTCAAATCCCATATAAATTTATATAATGACCATGAAAATTTGATCTCCACACTATTACAAGGTTCAAAGATGATTTATGGAAGTAATATGTGTTGATGGTAAAATTATGGGGATTCTAGGTCCAGCTGGATAGTTAGAGTCATGCTGATATAAGTCATAACCCCAAAGTTTGAGTCTATTAAAATGGGATAGATAATTCATACCGAGGATCACCCATAAAACTCTATGTTTTCATGTTCCCTCATGGAATTGTTGTGGATCATAATGATTAAAGATAATTTCTTGCAAGGAGGATATTCACATAGATGTGGGGTCTGGGCCCGTATGGGTTGGTAGTATGGCCAAGAAAAATATGATATCCAATTCATTCCTCATGATATGATAGATTTATGGAAATTAAATGGGTTGATGGAGAAATATTAGGGATTCGAAGTCAACCTGGATGTTTGGTCTGTAGGTAATGTAATACAAAACCCATAAACCGGAGTATGTAAAAATGTGATAGAACAATCGTACTAGGGATGACCCGCAGCACTCTAAGGTTCCAAGATCCTCAAAAAAGTTGTTAAGGCTTATAAGGAATGAATTACCTTTCTTGAAAGAAGGATATGTCTTTCGATGGTGTTTCATGGTCGTTATGTGTTGGTATCATGTCAAAGAAAAATATGATATCAGCGTAATTATGATGGTTATGAAATTATCATGAAGATACAAATGACTATAAGAGGATGCTGGAAATGACAGAGAAGATATTAAGAAGGGTTTTGGACCATTAGAGAAGTTTACATCTTGATTATGAAGCACGAGAAATATGGCCTATGTTTTTCAATCACAAGGTTTGGGATATCTAGTGTTTAGGAATAGAGTGTCTCATTCCTACCTTGAGGGAGGAAAAAACATGATGGCATAATGTTTAGGATGTTGAATCATCATGGATAGTATGGTATGGGGATTAAAAATCATGGTCTAAGTGCTCAGGTCAGGAGTATGGTATGGGAAAGTCATACCAGGAGCAGTTCAGACACACTGAGGTGTTGAGTGCTATTCAGATGATGTTCGGGCTTACATGGATTGGATCATACTTTCTTCAAAGTGACACATTAGGTTGACAACCATAGGTGCATATGTAGGATCCATTGGAATAAATGCATAGTTAAGAAAAGTGTACCTTGAATCCATTTAATTTTTCCATGGGATATTAAGGGTTTACCATTATTTAAGGCATCCAAATAATGAAGTATGATTTTTAGGATGTTTAATATCCATGAAGGGTTGGAACACCCTAAACATTTTGTCACTACCTGGTGGAAATATTCTCATAGTGAGGAGAATTGAAAAACCATTACTCTATATTTTTCCTAAACTAGAGGGATCAGTGAAAAAATATTGGCTTTTACATGGGATAAAAAAGTATACACTTTGATCATTATTCCTTATTCATTTGTTCCCTATATATTTCCTAAACTCTAGAGATTAAGAGTTTAGAGATCGAAGACCTCAATTTTTCTCAAGAATCCCTTTGCGGGTTTTCAAACTAACTAGTTTTTCTTCTCGTTATCTTGATGTTTAAGGTCTTTCAATCTAGAAAATTATTGGATATAGTTGATGATCATATAGTATTGACCAAATTACATGCTATTTATGGTCATGAATCACATGGTCCCAATATGGGAGAGGTTACACGAGATCCAAATTAGGATACATAGGGTTAGGATCAGTCCAACATCCATCTAAGTGGGGGATGGAAATGTTATAAATAATGGATAGAATTTCTCAGGTCATGAGGAATGATATGAAAAGGTCATATGGGGATTGGTTCAAATCTATATTTGGTAATGCATTCTACATTGATGTTGTGTTTCTTAAAATAATTATAAATCCCATTATATTGGGCCATGATGTAATTATTCAGTGGGACTCAATCCCTCTTGCATCAATAAAATGGATGAATCAAGATATCTCTTTTATTATCCAAGGGATATAGAAGGATTTCCACAACCTAAGGAACTAAATGAATGATTTGTGAACATAGATTTAGGTGATTTTAAAAGATGGTAGATGAACCTCGTAATCTAGTTGATAGAGGTAAATCTCATGTGGTCCTTCACTATAGAATGAAAAATAGGTGATGGTATACATAGTTTATCATCATGTAGTTGGGAAAATTTACTTGTTGTTTAACATCATGTGTTATGTAATTTTTCCATTTAGTTTCTTATCATGTGGTAGGGATGTATTTGGTGTGTTGATTTAATTTCCTCTGACCAAGATGTTTTCCTTCAAATTTAATGTCATGCGATGAGAAAATACTTCCATGATTTTTATCATCATGTTGTAATGATTTTTGAATAGATGATAGAAACTTGTACATGATATGATATGTACACAATCAATTCATATGTATATTTCTTTCATACATAGGAAAAATGAGCCATAGTTACTTTGTTGCAATGCAATTAGGGTTACTTTCTTATCAGTTTTTGTATATGGGCCTAGGATTGGAGATACAGATGTCACTGTGTATCTCATGATGATGGGAGTCAATTCACACATATTTAATAGAATCCTTTGTAGTTAAATATCATTTGGTGAGGATGGATATGATGAAATTTGAAATGGTGGAAGTGTTATGGTTGGGACTATTGGCGGAAGTACAGGAATCACTATCTATCTCCTTAGAATGAGAATCAAACCACACAAAATTATGAAGGGACATGAAGTATAATGTCATGTGGTGAGGAAATGGATCCCCAATGTGAAATGAGTGTATTTTGGCTGATCCCATGAATGGAATTATGGGTGTCACTACATATCCTATGATGATGGGAATGAAGACACACATAGTTCTTCAGGAAGTTACTTTCATTGGTATGACCGACATGAAAAGAAAGGGGGTTTTTATTTCTTTGTTATGATTGGGACCATTATTGGAAATATTCTCATCGCTACAAATCCTGTGAGGAAAATAATAAAGTCACATGAAGTTATTGAATGAGACAATCTCTCTTTTATAGTCTAGGAAATATGGAGAGGTTGGAATTGTTTCCTTCGATTTTCATTGACAGGCCTAGGAATAAAGATCTGGGAATAAATACATATCTTTTGTTGTCGGCAATCAAGATACAAATAGTTCCTACTATTGAATTTCATTTTATGTCATGCAAAAAGGGAATATATTTTTCAGTTTAAAGTCATGTGGAAAGGAACCATTGTGTACTTTTTTATGGTCATGAATTCAGGACTGTGATGGATCTATCATGTACTTTCATGCCTTTTTCAGGAGGTAAATTTGCTACTACAATTCTTATTCTCACATGAGTTATAATCAGTTTGAGAAGAAAGGAATAGCATGGGTTTTTCACAATTTGTAGGTGGATTATGGTAAAACAGATGGATTTTGTATTATGTAGTGGCTAGATAAAGATATAGGATCAAGGCATCCCTACATATCTCCTTATAAAAATGATAATCAATATGTATGTTATTCTTGATGGGTCATTTTTTTAATGTCATGCAGTAAGGACCTGGATCCCAAGACGTAAAAGAGGGAAGAGGTTGGGGGTCCATGAAGTTTCATATTAATCCATGAGGACTTGTTATACCATGAAGTTTAACATCTTGTTTTTAGGATGTGGTTTTATATTTTTTCATCATATCGTTGGGAAAAACAATATACATTTTAATATCATGTGTTTATGATGAATGGTGGGGCTTACTCTAATATGGATTCCCATCCAGTGATTGTTATGAAATGTATTTATTGAGAAAACTCACATTGGTGGTTGGTGTGACATGTTCTCCATCAAAATTGGCCAATGAGTAGGCTCCACTATGATAGTCTTTATATATAATGTATAACCCTTCCCATTTGGGATCCAACTTTGGGGGATTCATTCCCAATATCATCAGGGCTATAATAGATAATATTATTTTTCAGGGGAAGAAAAAACGATGGTGATCCATTTTATTAAAGGATTTTGTGATTTGATTCTAATGGAAAACCCATTTGTGTAGTGTATGAACCTGATCTCGTCTTGTTGTTCCAATTCATCCATCAACTATTTAAATTCTTCATCATCTGAGAGTTTATTTTCAAATGGCTATTCCAAGAAGAGTTAGTTGGACCTCTATGGGGTAACAGTGCCTCAATCCCCTACAATAATGAGTATTATATAACTTGGTTGGTAGTATGTATGGTAGTACAATTAGCCCATAAAGATTGGAGGATCTTTCTCAACCAAGAATTATTATGCTTGTTCACCGTATTTTATATTCTATATGATAGATTCTTATTGAAGGAATCTATTTTTCTATTTTCTACTCGATTATAGCAAGTTGAGTGATTGGAATTGATATTTTTCTCATGGTATAGTATCTTCAACTTCATATAAATTTTTTTGGTGTCGTTGTCCATCAATATTGCGTGAGGTACACCATACCTGGTGATTATATGCGATTTTATGAAGTTGATGATATTATTCATCCCATATTGCTTGATCGGTATTACCTCATCCCATTTGGAAAAGAAGTACGTAAATGTAAGGATATACTTGAACTGCTTAGTTGTTGCTAGGGTATATTTCCCCAAAACATTCATTACTAAAATAAAAAATGGCTAGGAATATTTAGCTATATGTAGCAATTCTTGGGGCTGATATATGAGGTTTTCATAAATATTTCATGCATGACATTTCTTGGTGAATTCCACACAGTCCAATATAGTTGTTTTCCTGTAATATTCCAACCAACTAATTTGGTGTGAAAGCCTAATCTAGGATTGATGGATGTAGAAGAGCCTGAATGGAATTCCACCATAATGGTGAGAATATCTCTTTATTCTATGAATCTGAGGAGGCTACTGTTAAATCCCCATTTGTAGTGGAGTTTTTTCTCATTTGGCCCATCCAATAGAGTGTAATTAGCTTCCTAGAGTTAAATATATTACATTTTGGTATGAGTTTTTTGGGATAATCTCATTTTATATATAAATTATTGTATACTTCATCCATCTTTGGGCGGTCATTAGTTCATCATGCATTAAGGTCATGCTGAACTGATTGATTTCATTCATATCTCATACAATGATCGATAAGGCCATTCTTTAATGTGTGATATGGAATATTTCTTCCTTTTAACCAGGGTCATCTAGGATGGTGACTACACTTTCGAATTTATCAGCACAATCATTCTATTACAAAGAAAAAATATGTATTGTGGGTTCAATAGGGAACTCTTCCATTAGTCCCCTCACATAGCTGGTGAGAGGGTATAGTTCTTTATTTTTAATGAAATATTCACCATTTATCTACATTATCACGAATTTTGAGACCCCTATGATATTCAAGTAGGCTATGTGCAACTATAGGGATAGTTCTAATTATGTGATTATGGATTGATACTCAGCCTCATTATTTGTGCAGCCTTTGGATAGTAAGAAAAATTAGGGAAAACAGATTTGTCTGGAGGTATAAATACAATCCCTAGACCAACCCGATTAAGCTTCATCCTTCCATCCTATTGTTGAAGAGACTCTGTGAGGTTTCATTGAAGTGCATATAGAATGTCCATGGAGTATTATGGGTGTAATAGACCACCTTATCTAGAAGCTCAGTGTCTTTCGATGTATTTTTCAGGGTATTATGTGATGAAAGGAAATTAACCACGACATTCCATTTCACTGACTTATTTGATATGAACTGAATGTCGTATTATTGATAAATGAATTCTCATCAATCCATGTACCCATTCAACATAGAATGACCAAGGATTTACTTTATTTGAAAAAAATTAGAGACTATATAGACATCAAGGTATTTCATGTAATGCCTAAGGGTTTTTATCATGAAAATGAGTGTAATGAATTTATTCTAGACATCATAATATCAAGTCACAATACCTATAATTATTTTGTTGTGGTAGTAGAGACTATTATTCATTCCTAAATAATTCTTCTATGTGTGGATAGATCCAAGTGATTATTACAAGGAAGCCATATATAATATGAGGGACTTCCTTCCACCAGAGGCATTAAAACCAGTTGGTGTGGCAGGTACTTCATGAGACATTCAAAAGCTTTTTGACAATCATCATCCCATTGATAGGTGATTATATTATTTGTTATCCCATTAAAGGGGATGGATTTTCCATCCAGTTTTTCTATGAATAAATGAATGTAGGTCAGGTTCCCTTGGAGTCACCTTAGTTCTTTGAAATTTTTGTGGGGTGACTTTACAAAAATAGTACTTGTATTCCCTAGATCAACCTCAATGCTCTAGGGGTATGCAAAAAAGCCATGGAAGTTTCCTTATGTTACCCCAAAATATTATTTCAGTGGTTCATCATTAAATTGTGTTGTCACAACCTACCAAATATTGTTAGGATATCCATGATGTGATAACATTGCTATCAGGATTTAACAACCAGGTCGTCGAGATAACACATGACTTTCCTTCCCTTGAATGGATTAAAAATGTGATATATGGATTTCTAATATGTAGTGCCAATGTTATTTAATCCCAATATAATGAACTGATAGTAGAAGATTTATATAGGCACTCTAAAGGTAGTGGATTATTCATCTTTGGGGTCCATCTTGATTTAATTGTTCCTCAATTACTCATCTAATAAGGAAAAGACATAGAAGATGGTAGTTACATCGATCAATGGTTATGTGATCATCAACTGGAAATAATCCTTGATGAAATGTTGATTATGATCTCTTAGTTCAATGAAGACCATAATCTTCCTATTCTTTTTCATGGTAGAGATGATATTGGGAAGCCATCTTTGGTATTTAACATATTGGATGATGTTGAATTCAATGAAATAGTCAACTTACACCTCTGAATTTGGGGCATGAGAGGAGTGCATCCTCTTGGATACCTTCTTGAAGCCTCGATTCTCATTGGTTAGTCTGAGATGGTGCATATCCCCATTTGGATTCAGTTCTTGCATTTTTTTAGTTCCATGAGAACACATTCTGCTACATCTTTTGAAAATAAAATTACATATCTTGTTCTTCAAGGTGCGTTAATGTACTAATTGACGTCGTCGGAATGTCTTATTTTATTTGAGTTTTTTTTTCTTGAGCTCATCTGTGGTGGTGAAGGAACCTTCCTAAAATGCAGGAGGGTAATTCTTGAGGTTATCTGCATCCTCCACTATTTTTTTCTAATGGATTCATTTTTAGTTGAAGATAAAAATATGTGGGCCTCTCCATCACTATCAGGGTGAGGAAGGCTATATGAAGAGACCTTATCATCCCCTACTGCCTAAGTCATTATAGGGAGATTCCAGAGATGACATTTTTTTTACAATTTTACTTAGAATATGATTTTATTAGACCTCTAGGACTATACCTTTTACCTTGACTATATTTATACGGAGAAAATATTAGCTATTGAGAATCCTCCAAGGATTCATAGGGTTTTCCCAATCAATTAGGGGTTGAAACCTATATATCATAATCAGTCACTGGTTTCTTTCGTAACCTCTTTTAAAAATATCATTCAATATATATGGATATTCAATTTTTTAAAGGGGGAATTGTCTCTATGCACTATACTGACTTTTCCATTAGCAAGGTACATCAGACAGTAATGGAATTTTGATGGTACCACTAAGTGGATGTGGAGGTAGGCCCTTCCGAGTATGAAATTGTATGTAGTCTCATAATGGATAACCCTGAACACAATGTCATATGTCAGTTCCATAAAATAGGATTCATGTATGATCTTTATAATAAGACACTTTTCATTATTATCTTACCCTTTAATGATCTTCTTTATCGAAGATAGGTTCCCTTCTCTATATCCCAAACACCGTAATGTTCGAACTAGGATCTGATTGATCCCATAACCATTATCAATGACATACCTTTGGATGTTGACCTTATTAAGTCTATCTGAAACAAATAGGGGTCCAATTTTCCTTTAGATGTATTTCTCCTGATCATGATCAGTGAACCATATAGAAAAATGACATTTTGAGGAGATGGTATCCACTTTATAAACCTCATCTATGGAAACTTATCTCTAGAACTCTTATGGGTTCCAGAGGTCTTCAAAAAGTGCCTCCATGGGTTCTTCAAAAATATGGATCACATCGAGGATTGATATCTTGTATGGGGAAATAAATAGGTGTTTCAGAATAGCATACATCTAGGGCAGCTGATGGTGGTTCCCGATATGGGGTTGCTCTTACGCATGCAATTATGATGCTAAGGAATTTGAGGTAGATATTTCTAGGGAATGTTCATAAGTAGATAGAATATATTTATTTAGTTGTGAAGGACAATCTATCCTTACCCATTGCTTTGGATGTTCAAATTGAACACCTTCTAGGTGGTCATATAAGAAAATCGGATGTGGGAGACAACTGGAGGGATTTGGGGAACCTCCCTACCTCTTTTCAGCCTTTTAGACTACTTTCCCATTATTATTAGATGCATATATATCCCCCATAGGAATAGGGATAGAATTTTTGGTCTAACCAAATATTTTTTGTACCATTTATCCTCGGTTTTTGAGAATGCAGCCTACCATTCCTCGATTATGTGTGGAAAATTCGTATTCCGGGTTGTATTCATCATTAGAGAAGGGTATCCCATGTTTTTCACGTTTAAAAACCCAAATATGAGTTATTCGTCTAATGATTATCCGATTTGGTTAGGTGTTGTTCATGGTGTGGATATTGCAGAGAAGAAATCCTCCTGAGTTACGGATTATCTTTTAGAAGAATTTAATTCTACCTTGTTTATTTCTTCTTACTTCTAATGGCCACACCCACCTTTGGGGTGAACTCCTGATGTCTCTTTATTTGGTGGTAGATCTATTGATTATCTGTACCACTATTCATTCATCTTTGCATGATCTTGGTCAACTATTTTTCAAGTTATATTCCATTCAAGCTATTATGCACGCCTATTCGGAACTATCTAACATCTATCTTCTTCTTCTGTCTAGACTACTGTTTTTTATGCCACATACTCTGGGGAGTTGTCTAAGGCCACTCATCTAGAATAGGCCATTCCATGAAGGATGTATTTAAAGATGTATCATTCTTTTATGTTATGACCTGGCCTTCTATGGTAAGGTTAGTAGTCAGGACAGTCGGTGAGATAGACCTCATCAAGCTACCTTGGATGTGGAAGCTTCAGAAGGATATTGTCCATGGATGAAAACAAATAACTAGGGGCTTGTTCAATTTTAAAGGAGTATACTTTTCCCATATATTCTGTAAATCTCAGGTGACCCTAATTTTTCTATTCGTTAATCTACGGGTGATTCTAAGGTTTTCTTCACTATAAAGGAGGTGTCAAGAGGTATAGAGAATGTTTAGGTGCATGGATGGTCACTACTACTGGATTCAGATTGACACCTATAGCTTTTGTTCTACCTAGACATTTCCCCTGTTCTATGGTCATGAGTTGAGTTTTGGATCACGTTTTCTAAATAACCTCATCATGAATTTATACTATTTAAACAAACTCATAGAACCCACCCGGATATTTCATGAGGATCAGAGCTGTCTGCAAAAAATCCATGGGTTTTTGAGAATAATGTTATTACATTTTCTATTATATGAGAGGTGTTTTTAAAGAATTTTTTAATCCATTACACCAAGCTATAAAGTTATAAACCCTATTTTTCTCTTATATTTTTCAATTTTTCTGGTAGACGATCATCGATTTCTTTAATATAGAGATGAACTGATAAAGGAACCGATGATGATGGTCTTACCATCCTATAGATTATCCTACTAGGAGGATGTTATACCAATCAAAGGATGGAATTTTTAGAGGCTGTTTGAAACACCTCATATATTTTTCCTCCTATTGATATGGAGGAACCATCATTGGCCTGTATAGTGATATGAAGTGTGTAAGATATTTTTAGGGGTCCCCATCACTGTAAAATGTAAAGAATGTGTGATTTTGAAGTTGGTTGGAGGTGGAGTATCCTCCACTCATTAAAGATATGGCTTCTTCTAAAGTTTCATATTTCTGTATCTCCCTATCATGGAATCCATTTTTGTAGTTAGGGCATCTATGACATTAAGTAAGTCATGGGGCACTATTTTCTAATTGATCTCTCATCCACAAGGATTAGGCATGGGCTGATGAGGTGTTACCACCTTCATCTCCCTCTAATTATCAATTCTTCCTAAAACTGAATGATTTTTGTAGAGAGTGAGAGGTTCTATCCAAAATAGAGTGAAGTCATAATAGTTTTAAAAATCCTCATTTATGTATACAGGCTACCTAGGCCTAGAGCCAGTTAGATGTACATATACAATTTATGACAGTGGAATAGTTTTAGGTGGCATAATATTCATTATACCTGAAGATGATACCTAGATGGAATATTACCCTTGAGTATCTCTTTTTTTAGTGGATGTAGAGTTTTTATTTCACTCTCATATTGTGAATGTTGTTCCTCCATGGAAGGAATCTCAACTCTTTTGGTTGGTGATCCAGATACAGCCACACCTTTCCCTGTTTCGTTGATATGGTTTCTCTTGAGAGTTGGAAAACCAATATTCACATGTTCTAGATTTTTGAGGATTCTATGGTTACGAGTACATGTAGCCTCATTTGGTGCATCTAAATCACCCTCCTCTCAGGGGTATATTTTATATATTTCATTACTCTACATTTATTCTTGATTAATGTCTTCTATGGTGATGCTGATGACATTCACATAGGCATAACTGGTAATGGTGGTTTTGACATTACTTCAATTTAATAGGATAATTCTACGATGCATTCATTAAGGTTTTTATTTGAAACCTTTTCCATATTGGTCCATTTTTTCAAGCTAATCTAGCGGGGTCAGATAATCTTTTTCATATGATCATCCCATCATGGATGATAAATAGTGACTATGAAGGGGTTTCCGATTGAGGTTGTTGTATGGGCCCTGAACAACAAAGGTTTGTCTCATGGTGGGATGGATATGATGGACTCCGAACATTTTACTCATAACCTAAAGAATACCGATTCACTTTATGGTGATTATTTTGATGAAAATTCCCCCAGTCTTAAGGGGTGGGGGTTATCTAGGGCCGCAATGTGAACTGATTAGCCCTGTTTTTGAGGATCCAATGAATCTAGTCATGGTATTGATGATTAATAGGATGGGCATGCAGATATAAATTCCCTAGACCACTAGGGTGGGGGTGGCCTTGAATCTATAATTATTCTCCCATCACCCTCTTTTAGCATGATGAACATGGAGACGTTTATTGAGATATAAATTCCTCATCCTAGTGGGATGGGGTTCACTTTTTGTTGTCGAGGATATCTCAAGAATCCTCCAAGGAACTAACATTCTATGGTTTAGAGGTGGTGGTAGACATTCTCCCTGCCTAGGCGAATGGGTCCACTCTTAGACGGATGCTATGGAATCTTATACTATGGTTCATTTGAAGTGGAATAACTATTATTTTGTTGGAGTTGGCTATGATGGAATCCCATGATGAGAACTGTTATTTATGGGAAGTTGTCCAAATGACCAAAACTTCATTCTATATGTCTTAAATGAATTATCATCACTCCGAGGGGCCTAGTTTTATGTTCTACTATCTATCCTATCCCTCCTTTGGTGATGTTTTGTCATCATTGTGGCAGGTTAATTCCATTGTAATGACTAATTATCCCTAGCATTACATGGTTCCCTAATTTTTCCAGAGGCTATATTGTTACCAGATGTAGAATCGAAGAGGTTGTGTTGTTCCAAGGGTGTCGAAAAATGTAATGATCCATACTATACCTATCCTATAATATGGATATGTAGAGACCCGAAGCTTGACGTACATGGACATTACATTACATTTGCGGAATACTTAGTACATATCAAAAAGACACACTAAAGGATCGTAATAGTTTAGTGTCTTTGGAAACTCGGAACGTAATCTTCTAATCGTGGTGAAAGTTCTTCAATATCTCCCATAAAGATCTTCTTTTTTTTATACCTAAAACCTTTATTTATATCCTGGGGAAAAGAAAACATAAAAGGGTGAGCTCAAATGCTCAGTAAGGGTAAACAAAAGAAATATCAATCACATCATATACATAAGCACATAACTTTTGGAAATCTTAACCTGCAAAAGAGATCATAATTTCATAACATGGGGTAAATCATGGCAGTGAAATGTAATCACAATAATCATAACATAAAACATGAAACTTTGTGGCATTCACACATAATCATAGAGAATCATTTCTTGTTAGTCAAGACTCATTTCCAAGACTATCTTAGTGGACAAAGTCCCTTTCTGAATCGAGTAACCCTCGTTTCAGTCCTGTTTCACTGAACCGGTATAACCTACCATTCCAGCCATGTCTATCTCATGAGATATAAAATCATTACCCAATGCATTGGAGGGAGATATAGGTCCCACCCATCTCATAATGATACCATTCTTATGTGTGCCACAAAATCATAAATCATACATCATTGCATAACCCATGAAATAAAATAGGATTCTTAAACAACATGACATCATAAAACAATTCATATAAGATAAAGGAATTCATAAAAAATATTTCCATCACAACATAATCAAACCAATGTAATAATAGGGATAAAAACATAACCCTTTTATTATCTTAGATGGAAAATAATTTTGATAAAATACTTCAACTCTATTCTTGAGGAAAATATCCTTTCTTCTTCAAAAACATTTTTTTCCTTTCATAACATGTCATACGAATTTAAAATAAAAGAAGTTGATTAAAAATAAACTTGAAAACTTGTAAAGGAATTTTCTTATAAATAATGTTTTAAAAATCCATTCAGGTCGTATAAGTTAAAAAAAACATTCTTCGTACTTTTGTCGGAAAAGTCAAAAAGTACCTCGTACGAAAAAAACGACAAAAGATTCCTTTCATATTCTTTACTAAAAACTCACCTAAGGGTAAAATTGGATTTAAACTATTTCAAGTGGATGGAAACAATATTACATATTGAGGGAACATGGATGTGGATGATAAAATACACCCCAGTAAATACTTACGAATAAACAATCTCGGATAAAAATGAGATTGTGATATTTCCCTTACCTTAGGTCCAATTTGCTTTGTTCGTGTCCGAAGATCTTGTATAATGGTTTAAATAATGTTATTGACTTATTCCAGAATCATACATATTGATATGAGATCATATATGGTCATATTATTAACTTCTTGTTAGTAATATTTCATTGTTACTTGTTACTCGGGTCTTTATAACTTTTTGTTCTTATGCGTGTTTTGTTGAATAAATTCTTATTCTTATCTTTAGGTTATAGATAATTCATTTCCAGAATGGTATTAGTGTAGTATATACCATATTCATTCATTCAATTCATTTATATAATCATTATGAAATGAAGATCATGTAGAACGAATAGCATCACATCGTGGAGACGGTATTCCGTACGTACGCACGAGTGATGATATCGTTCCTATGATCGTGGAATTGTATTGGAGTATATATATATATTATTTCAGTATCAATATTACTTAATAATAATCATATATAGTTACTCATTACACCATTATACCCATCCTTGTAAGGTGATGGTGGAAAATAGATTACACCACGGCGTGGAGACGGTATTCCGTTCGTACGCACGCGCGGTGATTTCATTTTTCCGTAGGATGGATAGAAGGTGAATTAGGGTTGTTTCATATTTATAATAACATATCAGTATGTAAGTAATACTGATGTTATTACTTTATCATGAAACAACTAAAGAAGAAGAAGTTGAAGAAGAAAGAAATTGAAAAGATCGGTAATGGATATTACCTCTTCTTTGGAACGCCTCTTTGAATCATCCACTTAAGGAACTAAGATTGGTCTTTGGAGAAGACCAGGACCTCTGGGATTATTCTAGGGAAGTGGATAGGAGAAAATGGCAGGGGTTGTCCGAGCTTGAGTGCTCAAATTGGTGTGAGGAGGAGGGGGAGGAGGTGCCCTTTTATAAGGGAGGAGAGGGGCACCTTAGGAATATCTCAAAATATTATTTTATATTAAAGTCAAAATCGGTTTATAATGGTTCCAAAGGGTCTTATTTCGAAGCTAAAGTGGGGATGGGTCGAAATCCTATCAACCAATAGGATTTAGACAAGTTCAGGGTATTATTTTAACCTTATCAATTAGATTTAACTCTAAGTTAATTAATTTAACTTTTACCGTGTCTTTTTGTTTTCTTTCACTATATGGTTAATACACTTACTATAACATGCCAAACGAACCCCAAATTGTTTATTATTAATATATATATCCTTATCTAAGTCATTTGGCCGAACCTTAGATTTTTAGGAATAAAATAACAATTAATAATATAATATTTGATTTAAAAACTATTTTGTGACAATTTTGACACTATTTGATATATGATTTTTGTGAAAGTCATAACAGAATTATATGTTCGAACCAAGTTGATTAAATCAACAATAATATATCATAGTAACCTAGAAAATTAGTGGAATTCATAAAAAATCTCAAATTACATTTATTTTTGTGTTTATAACATCAATTATGTCAATATTTCATTAATAAGATAATTATTGCATCATCGTTGTGTCATAAATAAAATAAATTATTTTATGTCTAAAAATTACAAATAAAATACCATCATGTAGGAAATTTTTTTAGCTTTCTAATGATTATTTACAATCGAATTTATCTTATGTTTAACCCCATATTAAAAATGATTTACTTATTAAACTTTGATTTTAACTATTTTAACCTTTCTTTAAATAAATTAATAATAAATGTCCTAATCTAATCCAAGTGGGCCTAAATGGTCATATTTTATTCCTAAGTTTGTTTTTGGTCGAATTACACTTGTCCAATAGAATTAGGACATGTGTTAGGGTAATATTAATATCATATTTACCCTTAGTTACCCTATTTACTATTAACCGCGGTAAAAATAGTAAAACGTTACTATTCACCAAAAAATTATTTTTATCTCATTGAACCACATTTTACTTACTGACATCAACCGTGTCTGTCGGATTTTTGAAATTCCATTCACAGAAGCGGTAAAATTATGTTTTATGCAAAATTCAGTTTTTAACCTACCACTTAGTGGTTTCACTATTCATCAAAAATTGAAAGTTTTCAGAAAAATACCAAAATTTTACCCTAGGCTAATTTCGATATTCTGAGTCCAAAAATGAAGTCCATTTTGAAAAATAAAATTTATAAAATTTCAAAAAGTGGTTATTACTATTCATAACGGCTAGTTTTAATAATATTTTAATAGCACATCGTTGTTTAGTGAAACTCGGTATTGCGTATTACACACGCTATTGAGGAAGGTCGCGATTGCGTGTAATGCAAGGCAAGACAAGGATGCGTGTTGTGCAAGCTCCTTTTGGTGTAGCGTACAACACAAGACATTAATAAAATTAAAAAGAATATTTCTTTATAAAATCTTGGGTTGTTACATTCTACCCCCCTTAAAATGAATTTCGCCCTCGAAATTCGTCGGGGTTATAAATGGTTTACTATTCGAAAGTTTCTTTAATAGAAACCCACATCGTAAAAAGGAATATCAAAACCAATATTTAAAAACAAAAGTATGAAACGTAACGGTTACCCAAATAAACTAATCATTGGGTTTCCACATAGGTGAAAATATGGATATGGAAGAGAAATCTAACCATCATGTTCTGATGGAGAGTGGTAGAGAACATGGCTATGGAAAAGCCAGTAATCACAAATCCATAGATTTGTGATGATATAAGGTACCATCTGATTCATCAGGTATAAGATCAGTAGGACAACATTTTTGGTTTTCAAGATCATTTCCCCTAAAGTTGAAAATTTGAATTAGAATAAATACTTACTTTATTTTGGTACAATCTCACTGTTGTTCGTGTCTTGAACAATTTCCACTTCATCTCTTAAATAAATGAAGTTGAATTTGTTCTTCGTGATGTGTTAGCAGATCATGTGATAGAATGACGGGTCATTCCATCTGTCTCAAACAAAAGGTTAGCAACAATTATATGCATAAATCGATCTATAGTGAGATTAATCATATATGGTTCCTAAAATGGACTTATACTTCATATATCATACTGCTTAATATAATAAAACTAGTTTCTACTAAACAGGGACTTCCTGTAGGTCAGTGGTAGGCGATAAAGGCTAGTCGCACTTCGGTTGTGGGTTCGATTCCCACAGCCTTGTCCGAAGCGATGGGCTGTCGCCCGTCCTGCAGGTTGTCCTTTTTACTATAACATCCCATCAATAATATCGAAAAAAAATTTCTATCCTTAAACAATACTAACTTACGTCCAACACAATCCATTCCAATCTTTAGGCTTATCCATAATACTGCAGTCCACTCTCATAACATAGTGAAAACAATTACCAGAGATTTAATATCATCTTTGATCCCCATATATCATAAGATATGTTTTGTTGGCCACATTCCCAACATTCAAAGTCCTTAATCATGTATACTCTTGAATACCCATTGAACCTTAGTGAAAACTTAAATGCAGTTAAAAGTTAACACTTTACACATACCAAAATCCTCAAAATTCTATATACTCAATCCATGATATCACTTAGTCCTTATATCAATCATGAGCTCATGAATACTGTTAAACATTTCATTTTCTCGTTTTCCCTTCATTATGCGCATAATATCTCAATCACTTTGAATACCACATTAGACCAATACATAAATATTCCAATATTCCAAGATACAACATTATTTTGGAATCCCATTACATAAACACTTAATCATTCCACCACATCGTTGTCATATTCAACATTGCCAATAGTGATCGCATGTGACTTCCCTTTGTCCTTTGCCTTCAGTGGTTGCTCATGTTGATCATCACTAACCCTTGGATTAGGGAAATTATTAGCATAATGCCCCATTTCCTTGCACTTGAAGCATTGAAGTGTTGGTGGTGCGTTCTCTTCAGTGTTTGCTTTATTCACATCATTAGAAACCCTTTTTCCATTACTTCGACACTCAGCTGCTCGATGACCTTCTTTTCCACACTTAAAACATTTTATAGTTCCTTTAAGACAATCTCCACCATGCTTCTTTCCACACTTTGTGCATAAGGAAACATTCATCTTCTTTTCACCATTATTATGAGATTTCTCCTTAAACTCCATCTTTCGTTTCTTGTCAAAACCATGAGATGGATATGTAACACCAACTTCCATTTCTACCTTGATAGCACAACGCACAATTTCTTCATAGCTACTGAAGTCTCTTATAGCTAATGCCCTTTGAAGACTTGGTTTTAAGCCACTGAAAAATCGATCAACTTTACTTTCAGGTTGGATGATAATACCAGAAGCGTACCTTGCAAGTCTTGTAAAATTCGCTTCATAGGTACCAACAGATTCATCATCCCTTTGCTTCAGTTCAAGAAACTCTTTCTCCATCTTTGTTCGGAGAATACGAGGGAAGTACTTATTGAAAAATAAGTTCTTGAACTCGTCCCATTCCATAGACTCAATTTCATCCCTTTGCCTCGTATTCTTAATAAGATTCCACCATTGATCAGCATCTCCTTCCAAACGATACACTGCTAGGATGACTTTATCATGTTCAGAACATTGAAGAACTGAAAATATCTTTTCAGTGGTACTGATCCATTGTTCAGCAACAAGTGGATCGGAAGTCCCACTGAAAGAAGGTGGACGTTGCCTCATGAAGGACTCAATAGAATATTGTTCCCTTCTCTGCTCATTTGGAAGTCCAGAATGATTCATAGCTTGTGTAAGTATAGCAATAAGATTTTGCACTCCATCTCCCATAACATTTGTTTGTTCAGGAGGGCAATCATTGCATTGTCCATTGCATTGATCAACACGGTTCCTTCGGGTTCCAGCCATCGTCTAAAACCCAAAAGAATATTGTGAGAGGCAAAAATCATGCTAGGGAAAACAACATAATAAAGGGGGATTACCTTCAATATTCAACATCTTAGGTTTAATTCTATGATCGTTAGCGTAATTCTATTACTATAACCTATACGTATACTTATCCCTAGGGACATCCCTAGACATACCTTAGAAATATCTCTAGGAATCTCACTAACGTTTTCGCATCCTAGTTTCCAAAGGTTGACTAAACCGTTCCTCTGATACCAACTGTAGAGACCCGAAGCTTGACGTACATGGACATTACATTACATTTGCGGAATACTTAGTACATAACAAAAACACACACTAAAGGATCGTAATAGTTTAGTGTCTTTGGAAACTCGGAACGTAATCTTCTAATCGTGGTGAAAGTTCTTCAATATCTCCCATAAAGATCTTCTTTTTTTTATACCTAAAACCTTTATTTATATCCTGGGGAAAAGAAAACATAAAAGTGTGAGCTCAAATGCTCAGTAAGGGTAAACAAAAGAAATATCAATCACATCATATACATAAGCACATAACTTTTGGAAATCGTAACCTGCAAAAGAGATCATAATTTCATAACATGGGGTAAATCATGGCAGTGAAATGTAATCACAATAATCATAACATAAAACATGAAACTTTGTGGCATTCACACATAATCATAGAGAATCATTTCTTGTTAGTCAAGACTCATTTCCAAGACTATCTTAGTGGACAAAGTCCCTTTCTGAATCGAGTAACCCTCGTTTCAGTCCTGTTTCACTGAACCGGTATAATCTACCATTCCAGCCATGTCTATCTCATGAGATATAAAATCATTACCCAATGCATTGGAGGGAGATATAGGTCCCACCCATCTCATAATGATACCATTCTTATGTGTGCCACAAAATCATAAATCATACATCATTGCATAACCCATGAAATAAAATAGGATTCTTAAACAACATGACATCATAAAACAATTCATATAAGATAAAGGAATTCATAAAAATTATTTCCATCACAACATAATCAAACCAATGTAATAATAGGGATAAAAACAGAACTCTTTTATTATCTTAGATGGAAAATAATTTTGATAAAATACTTCAACTCTATTCTTGAGGAAAATATCCTTTCTTCTTCAAAAACATTTTTTTCCTTTCATAACATGTCATACGAATTTAAAATAAAAGAAGTTGATTAAAAATAAACTTGAAAACTTGTAATGGAATTTTCTTAGAAATAAGGTTTTAAAAATCCATTCAGGTCGTATAAGTTAAAAAAACATTCTTCGTACTTTTGTCGGAAAAGTCAAAAAGTACCTCGTACGAAAAAAACGACAAAAGATTCCTTTCATATTCTTTACTAAAAACTCACCTAAGGGTAAAATTGGATTTAAACTATTTCAAGTGGATGGAAACAATATTACATATTGAGGGAACATGGATGTGGATGATAAAATACACCCCAGTAAATACTTACGAATAAACAATCTCGGATAAAAATGAGATTGTGATATTTCCCTTACCTTAGGTCCAATTTGCTTTGTTCGTGTCCGAAGATCCTGTATAATGGCTTAAATAATGTTATTGACTTATTCCAGAATCATACATATTGATATGAGATCATATATGGTCATATTATTAACTTCTTGTTAGTAATATTTCATTGTTACTTGTTACTCGGGTCTTTATAACTTTTTGTTCTTATGCGTGTTTTGTTGAATAAATTCTTATTCATATCTTTAGGTTATAGATAATTCATTTCCAGAATGGTATTAGTGTAGTATATACCATATTCATTCATTCAATTCATTTATATAATCATTATGAAATGAAGATCATGTAGAATGAATAGCATCACATCGTGGAGACGGTATTCCGTACGTACGCACGAGTGATGATATCGTTCCTATGATCGTGGAATTGTATTGGAGTATATATATATATTATTTCAGTATCAATATTACTTAATAATAATCATATATAGTTACTCATTACACCATTATACCCATCCTTGTAAGGTGATGGTGGAAAATAGATTACACCACGGCGTGGAGATGGTATTCCGTTCGTACGCACGCGCGGTGATTTCATTTTTCCGTAGGATGGATAGAAGGTGAATTAGGGTTGCTTCATATTTATAATAACATATCAGTATGTAAGTAATACTGATGTTATTACTTTATAATGAAACAACTAAAGAAGAAGAAGTTGAAGAAGAAAGAAATTGAAAAGATCGGTAATGGATATTACCTCTTCTTTGGAACGCCTCTTTGAATCCTCCACTTAAGGAACTAAGATTGGTCTTTGGAGAAGACCAGGACCTCTGGGATTATTCTAGGGAAGTGGAGAGGAGAAAATGGCAGGGGTTGGCCGAGCTTGAGTGCTCAAATTGGTGTGAGGAGGAGGGGGAGGAGGTGCCCTTTTATAAGGGAGGAGAGGGGCACCTTAGGAATATCTCAAAATATTATTTTATATTAAAGTCAAAATCGGTTTATAATGGTTCCAAAGGGTCTTATTTCGAAGCTAAAGTGGGGATGGGTCGAAATCCTATCAAACAATAGGATTTAGACAGGTTTAGGGTATTATTTTAACCTTATCAATTAGATTTAACTCTAAGTTAATTAATTTAACTTTTACCGTGTCTTTTTGTTTTCTTTCACTATATGGTTAATACACTTACTATAACATGACAAACGAACCCCAAATTGTTTATTATTAATATATATATCCTTATCTAAGTCATTTGGCCGAACCGTAGATTTTTAGGAATAAAATAACAATTAATAATATAATATTTGATTTAAAAACTATTTTGTGACAATTTTGACACTATTTGATATATGATTTTTGTGAAAGTCATAACAGAATTATATGTTCGAACCAAGTTGATTAAATCAACAATAATATATCATAGTAACCTATAAAATTAGTGGAATTCATAAAAAATCTCAAATTACATTTATTTTTGTGTTTATAACATCAATTATGTCAATATTTCATTAATAAGATAATTACTGCATCATCGTTGTGTCATAAATAAAATAAATTATTTTATGTCTAAAAATTACAAATAAACTACCATCATGTAGGAAATTTTTTTAGCTTTCTAATGATTATTTACAATCGAATTTATCTTATGTTTAACCCCATATTAAAAATGATTTACTTATTAAACTTTGATTTTAACTATTTTAACCTTTCTTTAAATAAATTAATAATAAATGTCCTAATCTAATCCAAGTGGGCCTAAATGGTCATATTTTATTCCTTAGTTTGTTTTTGGTCGAATTACACTTGTCCAATAGAATTAGGACATGTGTTAGGGTAATATTAATATCATATTTACCCTTAGTTACCCTATTTACTATTAACCGCGGTAAAAATAGTAAAAAGTTACTATTCACCAAAAAATTATTTTTATCTCATTGAACCACATTTTACTTACTGACATCAATCGTGTCTGTCTGATTTTTGAAATTACATTCACAGAAGCGGTAAAATTATGTTTTATGCAAAATTCAGTTTTTAACCTACCACTTAGTGGTTTCACTATTCATCAAAAATTGAAAGTTTTCAGAAAAATACCAAAATTTCACCCTAGGCTAATTTCGACATTCTGAGTCCAAAAATGAAGTCCATTTTGAAAAATAAAATTTATAAAATTTCAAAATGTGGTTATTACTATTCATAACAGCTAGTTTTAATAATATTTTAATAGCACATCGTTGTTTAGTGAAACTCGGTATTGCGTATTACACACGCTATTGAGGAAGGTCGTGATTGCGTGTAATGCAAGGCAAGACAAGGATGCGTGTTGTGCAAGCTCCTTTTGGTGTAGCGTACAACACAAGACATTAATAAAATTAAAAAGAATATTTCTTTATAAAATCTTGGGCTGTTACAGGATATATGAAGGAGCTATGGAGATCCGTTTCTAAAGTTTCATGATGCAATGGAGGAAAGGGTGTTGTATATTTTCACCATGATATTCTAGTTTTGGATTTCGGGCCATGGAAATGGTGGCTAGGTCTAGCTGATAACATATTGTTTGGATTGTCTAAAGATGACACTCATATCTTGGATAAGGGATATTTCTATCATTAATTCACTAATTAGAAGACCACATATTCTATCATAGTTAAAGAATTTACTCCTTTTTTAGATCCTCTAGGATCTCATAGTCAGAAGTACTGAGGCACCATAACATGATAGGAGGGTTGTTTCCGACCAAATCTCTCATTATTTAAATGTATTCCTCCTCCTCATCATAACTACACACCTCAATCTATTTAGACCATAGATTATGTCTCTTATTGTCTCATGCATATGAGATCTGAGTGTTGCGGGAAATTGATGAGGAACCATATGCAGTTCACCCCGATGTTTTGTGAATCTATCTCTATGAAAGCATCAATGTTTTCGACACCTCTATATATGGTGTTGTTTCAAAAAGGGGGAGACTTCCTTTTTTGTTGGAGGCATCATTGTGGGGAGGTTGACCATGGAGAAAGTTAGGAGTAGAGTGTATATGATCTATATCCCCACTACCACAAGGAGGACAATTGTGGTAATGAATGTTTTCTTCTTCCGCTTCGATGGATGAGTCAACAGTCCATATGATTTTTATAAAGTGTCGCGGATGACCTCAAGGAAATTGGCATTTAATAGATAAGGAATTTGAGACATGCATTACATTTTGGTCAGCATAAGTCAACCTTCCTTTTATAATTGTGAAAGCATATGAGCCTGAAATATAATGATTTTTGGAACTTGTGTATAACTGTTTGATGTTTCAAGAGTATGAGAATAGTAATAAAAAAACTTTTAGAATATGTCAATGAGATGTATCATTATTGATAGGAATATGATCCCTTCCTATGGCATGTGATATTATCACATATTGATCCTTAGTCAAGACATGAGTATGAGCCCTATCACAGTCCTTTGAGATATGTCGCTAGTCATTATTGGAAGGAGTATAAGCCAACCTTGAGGTATGTGATTCCCTCACTTGGAGATCCCCAGTTAGAATAAGAATATGAGCTGAGTTCGAATATCAATTCCATAGCATAATATGCCGATATACCTAAAAATGGGACAAGGGATATGAGCCTCCTCCTGTATTTGCATGGAATGATCATTGAATAGTCGTTCATCAGGGGATGTAGGAATATGTTCTTGGAATCTATGATATGCTAAAATATTCCAGGAATATTCACTAATTGGTATATGAGTCTATCATGAGGCTTGTTCCATTCTCACATGGTCATCCCCTAGACAGAACGAGGATATATACATGATCCTAGTCTTTTCGAGTATGTTGTAAGACTTATTCAATAGAAATATGGGCATTTCCTAAGGCTTGTGCCCCTCTCACCAAGGGATCCATGGCTAGAATAGGGATATGAGCATGATCTTGGGCCTTTGTAATACGCTTTTGGAATTTTTTTTATAGGCACGTGCCTTTATCCTGAGGAATTTTCTGCAATGACCCGGTGATCCATCTTTGGAACAGGATTATAAACCCAGTCTGATGCCTTTCCCTTTAATGGAATATTTCTATAAACCTCCTTGATGACAATAATAATATTCACTTTCTATAGTAAAATCAAGTGTTCTAAAAGAGTAGAGTGTTTAGTTTCACTAGCTACATGGATATGAGTATGTTGCTTTCCCTTTATATACAACAATGTTGGAATATACTGGCGGAGTTCTATAGATGTTTCTAAAATATATTGGGATTTTAAAAAAATTTGTGAAAGGATATAAACGTCCACATTTTTCTTCCCCATTATACACTGTAAGATATCATATATTAAATAATGCTTATGTTCCTACTTTTTCCCTCCTTCCATCAAAATATTTTGATCGACATAATACATGAGGGTAGGGATATGCACCTCCCCCCATGACTTCTATGGAAATATGCCTATAGAACTGTTCTGAGTGAGTAGGAATATGATCATGCTCCCTTGATCCTACTGAAATATACTAGTAGTAATCATCAACAAGAGTGGGCATATGATCCCTCTCCTGGATATCTAATGTCTTCCTCCTTTGATGAGCCTTCCTTATTTCCTATGAATAGACATCAGAGGGGGCATCATTTCAGGTGGTACCATCTGTAGGCAACTGGTAGGTACAAATGGGATGGTGTTAGTGAGAGAAGTTGACATGTTCCCTCCTCGATGACACCTAAACTAAAAAGGATCCATATTTTTCTTCCAAATCCACCTTTATTTTATATTGAAGGTGGAATTTTCCATGGTTTTTGGATAAGATCATGATGTGGTTTGTTTTATCGACAAGGGATACTAATTTAGTGCTATATTTCCTTGGGCAATGTAGGCTTTTCATATGTCGTTCTTGGAGAACCTCATAGTTAAATTCAATGGTTTATATTGTTCCAAATCAATGTCACTCTCTAACTATCCTATTCTCCACCTGATGTTGGAGTTTCTAACTAGGTGATATCTCTTTGTGAACCATGGGTTTTCTAGCTAAAAATGATTTTCTAGAGTGAATGTTTGATGATGAAGACATTGTCTTGAATCAAGATGATATGAGTAGTATCAATGGTGTATAGAAAAAAAAGAACAAGGTAACAATTAGTGAAATATTTTCGGCATAATATGATCAATTAGATATGAATTCTTAACACAATAGATATTTTATTATTATTTTTGGCTATTCTAATTTCATATAATTATACAAATGAGGATGGATTTATTTCATGTGAACCCATGTTACAGAGGATCATCTCTAACATAATTCCACTCTTAATTCTTTTTTGTAGTGTATTCAAAACAATGTGCCATACTAGATGATTATTCAATCATTTTATCATTCAAGTGATTCATGTTGGGCTTGTCATTTTTTTTCCTATGGGGTGAAACCCAAATTACTGGATGGATTATAACCTGATCATTTTTCTCTTAAATATTTTCACATCAGGTTTACCATTTTTTTTCATATTCGAGGTGCGATTGGGAACCCCCATTGATGTGGGTTTGGTTTGACCCAATTGTTGATTGACGGGGTGTTTGTGTTGTATAAAATCAATAACATTTGATTATGTTTTCACTCTTACTAGAAAATAAAAATGGTTCTCTCATTCATAGTTGGGTATAGACCTTCATTCCATTGGAAGGTGGTCTTCTGGTTTTTTAGGTAAATGAATCTTAGGGAATCACATTGGTCGAGTGGATGGGAGGTCAGCCTCATCAAACCCTTTTTAAGGGGAATTATTTCTAACTCCATAAATCTCTTATATATTTAATATATATTAAAAAATATATTCATAACACTAATACATGACTGTTACTATAATAAAAACGTTTTGGGTTATGAATAGTTTATTTGAAAAATATTGGGATCTCTTTAGTGAATCCATTTAAATGTATATGACGTTCACTATAATTTTCTAGTAAAAGAAGGATTCTTATGTGCTTAATTCATATAACCAATATCTTCAGAATGTGTTTCCATGAAAGGGGGTGTTTAATATTTCGAGGAGGGGATTGAGAAAATATGAGGCATCCTATATGTTCTAGTTATTGTCGGAATCAAAACCCACTTAGTATTTTGGGATCATATATTTTACCATTATGATAAATGGACTTACATAAGTTATTTAGGACACGATGTGTTCACACATGAGTCCTGTAGGGATGAACTACATATCCTGATTATGGATATAATTAGATTTTTCATAGTTACTTTCTATGTGTCTTGTACAATAAGGTTTCCATTTTCATTATAGAGACTCATGGTGTCAATGAAATAACTATTACAGTTCCCTAAGACCACCTGAGCTATGTTAGATGTGAGAAACAAGGGATGTAAAATAATTATTTTTTATTTATCATGATGCGGGACTTATGTGTTGGGACCACCCTATGAGGATTTATTATAGAGTGTGAGACTCAGGGAGATTTCTTATATATCCGGGTTATGGAAGGAATCAAATTTATTATAGTTTTCTTTAATTATTAGTCTACAGATGGATGAGTTAGAGTGATCCACCCATTGGAATGATTGGGTCTAGATGTTCTATATAGAATCAATATAAGGCTTACATTGAAATGAATGCTTATTTGAGATCATTACTTAAGAAGGCATCCTACGTTTTTGGGTTATTACAGGAATCAGAGTTCTCATTGTTCATTTGATTTGGGATTACACTCTATGGTTTCCCTTGTGTTGATGAAAATGTTCCATGACACCTGTTTGTGCTTACATACATATGTTTTCATGGATAGTGGAGACTGAAGATAAAAATGATATACCTATTTCGACTCCCTAATACCATGTGAGCTAAGCATGATGTGGGTAATAGGGGAAAGAAACTAATTAACGAAATTTTTTGGTAGGTGAGGCATGTACGTATTTGGACATCCCTTGACATGTTTAGTGTGGATCTCATCCTCCTTGAGACGTCCTACCTATCTTATTTTTTGAAGGAATCAGATTCATCCTAGTTCAATTGATTTGGGATTACACTCTACAATTTCCCTATTGATCTGGCATGCTTTCATACCTAACATGTTTTGATTGTCTGCTCATCATGATATATAGGTCAGTATCTACCTGACATAGCCAAAGACCAAAAAAATGATCTAGCTGGAATTTCTGAAGGACATCATGTAACCCAAGTGGAACATCATAAGGTTGTCACCTGATCAATGATTACTTGTACAAAAGACATTGCAATCCCTAGATGATTTATCCTAGAAGCCATCACATGACCCACTTGGATTATCTATAA
This sequence comes from Viscum album, assembly GCA_963277665.1. Taxonomy (NCBI): domain Eukaryota; kingdom Viridiplantae; phylum Streptophyta; class Magnoliopsida; order Santalales; family Viscaceae; genus Viscum; species Viscum album. Next base: position 66,775,179 of record OY728163.1, on the reverse strand, counting down.
GGTGTCTCATGATCCGACTAATATTCCATAATGTCCTTTTAAAGAATTTTTTGAAAGATGTAGATGGTATCCTCAGAGTAAATACAACATGTCTAGGATGGTGTCTCATGTCTTGGATGACACACATGGAGCACATCATGATACCTGACTGAGATGTTTGGATTGTTTTGAAAGTCTTGTATTACTCTCCCAAAGGGTATTGCGAGATCATATTGATATTCCTAGATGCTAATGTGAGACTATACTAACATGGGTGGGAACAGTTATATGAGTCAGATGATGTATCTGACAGATATCACAAGTTCTAGATGATGATCACATAAGGATTCACGAGACTGAAGTGGTTTCTCTAGGGGGACTATTTGACTAGATCTAACAAATCTAAAGGATATCCCAGGATGAAAATACAATGTTAAGGAGAATTGTTATATCATAGAAACATGTCCTGGTGCTTTTACATTTCTTGAAAGGTTTAAGGGATGTGCATGAGGTTCAGTGAACTTTTTTCCATTTATTTATTCACCCCATAATCTTTTTTCTATCCCTTATATTATGAATTCCTCAGAATTATTTAATATTAGTTTATTTTGAGTGTTTCATGATTTGGAAGATGTGTGGTATGTTCTTTTCACATCATTATGTATGTCCATTGTGTGATATTTGAATGATCACATGAAGTGGTTTATGTATAGTGCATGATAACTTCGATTATTTGATGTTATATTACCTAAAATGAGACTTTTCAGTCGTGATATCAACCACTTCAAGAAATCCACTTTCTTAATTGGGTTTTCTGATGTACCAGAATGTTAAATATCCCCCATTAATCATCTAGTTCATGATAGTTAGTGCTTAGTTTTTTATGTTGGGTGGTGAATTTATAGGTCTCACAACCCTGGTTGTTCACTAGTTTTTGTGTCATATCTCGTATGAATCTAGGATAGAGTAGGTGAAGGATAATTTCACCAAGACTCCTTATTAGTCTCTATAATGGATAGCTCTGAGTGTGTCCCCTAATTTTAAGTGATCATGACTCCCTCCCAGCAACATTTCATTTATTGGATTATATCCAATTAATGGGGACTTGTTTTATATTGTGATCATGCCAAGGGACCTCCTTGTTGACATATTGAAATGTCTAAGGTCCTTCGCAAGATCAAGATGAATAACAACCATGCTTTTTATTACACACTTAAACCTGATTTATTACATAAAATCTTCACTTGATACAACATTTAAGATCAAGAGGTCTAGTTTCTTTGAGGTTTTGGAACATTACATAACAGCTTTGAACATAAAACACACAAAATATTTATTGAAACTTCCTTTACATGACCACTACATTCCCACGTTGTTAGCATTGCATGGGATAACCTGAGGACATGAATAAGAAAAGGGTGAGCTATAAAGCCCAGTGAGGGAATAAAAATGACATAAAATGTGGAATACAATACATGTTAGAAAATAGGCACATCAATGGAGCACAAGAGAAACATGAACATAAATGCATTATAATGCATGATAATCATAACAGGGAAATGTGGAAACAACACTTAACATGGAATTAGCGTGATCCAAGGCTCATTGAAAATAGAGCATGAGTAAACACTCATTGCACATGACACACGAGTAAAACCTCATTGAACATTAATTATAAGGAGTCAACACCCATTTCACATGACATATCGTGATACTATATATTACCCAATTCATTGTAGCACTATCATGGCACACAAATCTCAAACATTTCATTTCATGCATAAATGGTCCACGTTGATCATGGAATAAATCAACATCATAAGTTATTCCATTATTAATTAACGTGGAATAAATACATGAATGTATGGATCAATATTTATATGTTTATAAAGGTGAATACCCTTTATGGATACATGGATATGGTATTCACTACACAATGATCTTGGCTTGAAAAAACGTGGTACAATTTCGGCAGCATAACGACGTGGCAAACAGATTCATGAAAATGGTTTATGAGAGATAAAAAAGTGTCTCATCAAATATACTTGAAATGGACAGTTAAGGGGTTATATATATACATATCACATCAACCGTAATGTAATTTAGATTCATAATACAAAATAATTACTTGAATGTAAAAGAGGAGAGAGAAATTTCTCTAGGAATTTCGGCATGGTTACAGGTGTACATGGGATGGATTTATGAGATAGAAAGGGGTATCCCATCATCCAAACATAAAGAGGATGGTATGGGGGAGGTTATAAATCAAACCTCAACATTTGTAATTTGAAAACAAAAGGGCATAACAACTTGATGAAAATTAGACAAAATGAGAAAGGAAGAAATCCATTACATAGATGTGTGATCCCAAAGTCTTGGGAGAGGCTTGAGAGAAGATTTTTGGGAGATTGGGACACCATGGTAGGATTATAGAGATAGGAGTGAAGGGGTTGGTAGAACTTCACATGAATTTAGTGAAGATGAATTGGGAGCATGGGTGGGTTTATATAGGAAAGGAGAGAGAATTATTTATTATTTAGGTTTAGAACACCTCACATTAAACTAATCAAAACTACTAAGTAGTCCTTGGTTTTTGCCCATGGTTTTTTCCAAAGAGGATTGGAAAACAATATATTATAAGGAAAATGGCCGAACATCTCAATATAATATGGTTGCTTATGCGAAGGTGAGTCAGACTCTCAAGTAAAACAATTTAAGAAGACAAAATGTTTTATAAGCATTGAATGGTCTAGTAAAGCTTTGTAAAATAAATCAAACAAACCCAAAATTACATTTTATTAATGTTAAAACATATATTTTCCATACATAAAGTTATTTTATTTTATTATATCACTATTGGGTTATTATTATGTCATGAAACACATTATATATTTAAATAGTATTTAATTTTTACCCTAAAATTCGACTATCACAGAAAATTATAAAAAATTCACCGTTGGATAATTTCAAAGTCTTTATTCCAAAAATAATTTTCCTTTTTATAAATAATTCTATAAATATGTTAATTTTTTCTTTTAAAATAAAAACTGACATTTACAGAAAAATCATGGGTTTTGACAAAAACAACTTTCAAACCTTAATAAAAATTACAATTACATTCATAAATTTATATTGTCATTTATATTTAATAAAAAGTAATTTAATTATAATAATATTTTATTAAAATATTATTTAATTCAAAAATTCAAAAATTCATCAAAATAGATTTCTTAGTTGAATATTAACTAAAAATACTATTTGTGCTTTAAAAACTATTTACAAGGTAACAATAATAAAATGAATGCTCATTCTTTATACAAAAATAATTTACATAATCATAGTGCTAGGGTCTTGTTACCTAACCCATTATAACTCTCGCATAACAATGAAGGGTAAGGTGTGTGATGTTGACAGACTCTTAGGGTGGCTCGGATAACATCACTCAGGTGGTAATCTCAATTAACTTTCCCTTCTCCTGAAGTTAGTTCCGCTCGAGATTAACATGTTCATGCTCGGCATGGGCTTGGTCAAAAGAAAATTCCAATGATGCCACCTCATTTTTGATATCTGAAAAATGGGTTTTGTATGGGGCAAGTCTACTGGATGAGGCCATCACTTCCATTGTCTGAGTAAATTGGATTTGTTAAAGCCCTAAATTTATAGTAATCATGTGATCACAGTTCAATAGCTATATTAGAAACATTCACAATTAATAATGGTATTTTAAAATCCAGAAACATAAAACCAAGGAAGGTAAAATTTTATATAACCATAAAAACATTTAATTAGATCAAGAGGAATTTCCATTAATGAATGTTTGGGCTGTTACAATCATCCCTCCTAAAATAATTTACCCCTTGACATTTCCTTTTCCAACTCTAAAACAAATGTGGATAACTCTGCTTCATCCCTTCCTCTAATTCCCAAGTCGCTCCTTCAAACTTGTGGTTTCACCGCAACACCTTGATGATGGGCATTATCTTATTTCGTAGAAATTTTTCTCTGCGATCTAAGATCTTCACCAGTTGCTCCTCGTAAGAAAGATCATCCACTAGTTTTACTACCTCTGAAGAGAGTACATGTGAAGGGTCTAGTATGTACTTCCTTAAGAGGGATACATGAAAGATATCATGTACTTTAACCACTGGAGGTGGAAGTTCTAGTCGATAGGCCAGAGCCCCAACACGATCCAGAATCTCGAATGAGATGATGTACCTAGGGCTTAACTTTCTATTCATTCCAAACCTCATGACCTTATTCCATGGAGATATGTGTAGAAATACCATGTCTCCAACTTTAAACTAATGGTCTCATCGAAGGTTATCTGCATAACTCTTCTATCGACTTCGGGCTTCCTTGATATGCTGTTGAATGGTTCTCACCTTCTCCATCATTTCCTCGACCATTTCTGGTTCTAGAAGCTTACGTTCACTGACTTCATCCCAATATGTCAGTGTTTTTCACCTCTCCCCATACAGGGCTTCATATGGTGCCATTCATATGCTCAAGTGTAAACTATTATTTTAGGAGAATTCAACTAGTGGAAGATGTTTGTCCTACCATCTTTTAAAGTCCATAAAACATGATCTTATCATATCCTCGAGTGTCTGAATAGTTTTCTCATATTGGCCATCATTTTGAGGATGATAGGCCTTAATGAAGTTTAGTTCAGTATCCAATGCATGTTGAAGACTCTTCCAAAACATAGAGGTAAATCTTGGATCTCAATCAAATACAATAGATAGTGGTACACCATGCAGCCATACCACTTCCCTAATATATATCCATGTTAGTTTATCTAATGACAAATCCTCCCGAATTGCAATAAATTGTACATACTTTGTAAGATTATCCACAACAACCCAGATTGCATTGTTGCCTTTGTATGTCTTTAGAAGTCTAGTCAAAAAGTCCATGGTGATGTTCTCTCATTTCCATGCTGGTATGGGCAATTGTTGCATCATCCCCTTGGACTTCTTCCACTCTGCCTTCACCAGCTGACACACCAGGAACTTTGATTTATATTCAGTGATCTCCTTCTTCATATTATCCCACCAATAATGCTCCCAGATATCTCGATATATCTTTGTGTTTCCGGGGTGAATCGAAAAATTTGAACAATGTGAATTATCCAAATGTTCCTTCTTCAACTCTAGACTTGATGTAACACATAGTCTTTTCCCAAATCTATCAATTCCTTATTCAGTAAAATTGAACTATGAGGATTTCCCAATCTAATAGCTTCTACATTCTTCAGAATTCCTACATCATCGTTTTTAGAATACTTTAACACTTCCAAAAGAGATAGTTGAGAAATCATTTGTGAAAGGATTGATGATGTTCCCTTCATTATGAATCCCATGTACATCTTCATCAAGTCTAAGAAGATTGGATCCTTCTCAATTCTCATCAATGATAAAATCATCAGGTCCATTATACTTAGATCATCTTCCACATTGTTCTATTTCCTAGGGTGGTAATGGATTGTGCAGTCATAGTCTTTGATCAACTCTAACCATCATCATTGGTTCATGTTCAACTCTTTCTCTGTAAATATATACTTGACGATTTTGTGTTCCGTATATATTTTACACTTCTCCCCAAATAGATAATGCCGGAAAATTTTTAAAGTGATGATCTGTGCAGCTAACTCCAAATCATGAGTTGGATAATTCATCTCATGAACATTCAATTTCCTTGAAGAATAGGCAATGACTTTTTCATTTTGCATCAAAACATATCCCAGTCCCTTCTTTGATGCATCACTGAATATCACAAAAGTTTCTCCACCTGTGGGTCTAGTGAGCATGGGCGCAAGGATAAGCCTCATTTTCATTCCTTGAAGATTCTTCGCATTCATTACTACAAGAAAACATTACTCCCTTCCATGTTAACATGGTATGAGGGTTGGAAAATCGTGAAAAATCTCTCACAAATCATAGACAATATCCAGCTAACCACAAGAATCTATGGATATACGTTACCAATGTCGTCCTCAACCATCCCTAAATTGCATCTGTTTTGGAAGGATCCATAGATATCCCATTTCTTGTGATGATATGACCCAATAATGAGAACTCCTTCAACCAGATCTCACACTTCCTATACTTTGAATAGATATTCTCTTTTCATAAGGTCTCTAGTATAGTTCATTGATGATTCACATGGTCCTCCTTGGTTTTGGAGTATATCATAATATAATCTATAAATACTACCATAAATTTGTCGAGGTAATCCATAAAGCCTCTATTCATCAAGTCCATGAATATTTTTGGAGCTTTATTGAGTTTCAAATGCATTACTATGAATTAATAGTGCCCATATCTTGTAAGAAAAGCAGTCTTGGGGATATCTTACATCTTCAACCTTACTTGATAATATCCTGACCACAAATCTACCTTAGAGAAGTATTGTGCTCCATCCAGCTAATCAAATAAGCCATCGATTTGTGGTAGAGGATACTTGTTCATTATTGTGATTTTTTAAGCTCACGATAATCGATGCAAATGTGCATTGACATGTCTTCCTTCTCAATGAAGAGGACTGGTGCACCCTATGGTGAAGTAATTGGGTGTATAAACCTAGTATCCATAATCTCCTGTAGTTATCTATTCTACTCCTCAAGCTCCTCAATAGCTATTATATATGGAGTCTTGGATATTGTCAATTCCCCAGGTATAATATCAATTGATAATTCATCATATATTTTTGGTGGAAGACCATGAAATTCATAGGGAAACACTTTAGTGAATTCCCTCATAATAGGAATGTCTTCAATGATGGTTACCTCCTTAGAATCAATCATCTGAGCCAGATAAACGTGCTCATAGGGAATTAATATTCACTCTTGAGATGATGGATCTAAAGAAGATTCGTCTTCCTCCTTGCACTTGTATAGAATCGGGGATCAATTCTCCACATGGAGAGTGATTTACCTCCCACAGAAATTTATTTTGGCTCTATATATGTATAACCAATCCATGCCAAGAATTGCATCGAATTATATCAGAGGGAGTATGAAGAGGTTCATCGAAAAATTAAATCCACATATTATGACAAGGGAGGAGTTATATTCATGGGATGCAATTATTTTTCCATTTGTCATTATCACTAACATCTTTACATCTATGATTCGTAGTGGTGCTGGGATTGTTCTACTAAACCATTGGTATATAAAAGAATGCGTAGCACATGATTCAAAAAGTAAATTCACAATTAGTGAATGAATAACTAGCGTACTTATCACCACTTCATTGTCGGGGTTCACTTCGGTAGTATTGATGGAAGAAGCTCTCCTTTTCTGCCTTGGAGGTTGTTGGTTGCCTCTGAAAACCCTTGGATTAGGGAACTGATTTGAAATATTCCTTGGTTCTTTGCAGTTGTAGCAATGAACAATGCATTGAGGTTCGAATGGAGCATTCCTCTCCTCTACTGCATCCATGGGTTTTTCTTGTCAGCAGTTAACAGCTAGTTTCCCATATCTTCCACACCTAAACCATTTCCTCATCCCCTTCAGGCAATTTATGGGGTTCTTCTTTCTGCACCTTTGGCAAGTGGGGTGTTTGATCTTATTAGCACCGTTGTATTTATCCGTCGGACCACCAGTATTGAATTCAACCTTACGCTTCGTATCCCCGTGATACCCCTAAGATTCTCCAATCTCCATTTTGACCTTGAGGGAACATCAGACAACTTCCTCATAGCCGTCGAAGTCACAGATCTCCAGCACTTTCCTTAGGGTAGGTTTTAGATCACCAAAGAAGAGGTCAACCTTCCATTCTGGGGTAACGACAAAGCTGGAGGCGTATCATGCAAGAGTTTTGATGTTTTCCTTGTACGCTCTTATGGATTCATTATCTTTTTTCTTGATGGCAAGGAATTCCCCTTCCATCTAAAGCCGGAGGGTTCACAAGAAAATATTTATAAAAAATCATCTTTTATAAATCCTTCAATTCCAATTCCTCTATCTCCTCCTCAGGCTCTGTATTTTTGATCAAGGTCCACCATTGATCAGCTTCACCCACCATACGATAACTAGCTAGGATAACCTTCTCTTGTTCAGAACATTGAAGGATGGAGAAGATCTTTTCAATGGAGGTGATCCATTGTTTGGCGATTGAGGGATCAGATGAACCATTAAAAGAAGGAGGCCTTTGTCTCATGAAGCTCTCAGTAGGGAATTGTTATTTCTAGGGGGGTTTAATGTTCCTCTTGACCAATGATTCTATTCAAATCATGAGTTAACTAATAGAGAAACATAAAGAATTTCATGATTCCTGCTCCTATCGGATTGGGCATCTCATTAGCACAGTCATCACATTGATCTTTAAATCGGTTGTTAGCCCGAGTTCTCCTATTACCGGCCATTGGATGGAATAAAAGGAAAGTTAGGGGAAACACATAAAGTGTAATCCAAGGAAGAATTGATGAATTTTAAATAAATATTATTTCCTTAACTTATGAATCTATAGGCCTCGATCTATTTTATCCATGATCTACTTTCTAACATATATTCTTAGGGTAATTTTTTTCATTCCCATAATAAGGTTTCATACTAATCTTGTGAATTTACCAAAGAATAACCCCTAGAAGTTTCATAAATAAGAGTGGAGAAAGGCACATTGTCATGCAACAGTTCATGTTCGTGTCTTGCTAAAAGCAGTGTTTGGGGTTTTACCCCTAGGATACAACAGAGCCAAATCCACCTCTACCTGCTCATATCCAGATAGGGATATATTTTCTTGATAAACCACTTACTCAATACTCACAATACATAGGTATGTTTTTATTATAATTATTATTATCTCTAAGTATTCAGTAGGTTTTTCTAATATTAATCAAAAAAAATAACTAAACCTATCCTCTGATACCAACTCTTACAACCCGAATTTTTATTACACAGTTAAACCTGATTTATTACATAAAATCATCACTTCATACAACATAGAATATTGAGTGGTCTAGTGTCTTTGGGTATTAGAAACATTGAATAACATCATAGAACATAAAACAAGAAACCATATTTATTGAAAATGTTTGTTACATGACCACTACATTCCCACGTACTTAGCATTGCATGGGATAACCTGTGGACATGCATAAGAAAAGGGTGATCTATCAAGACCAGTATGGGAATAAACATGGTATAACATGAGGAATGAAATAAATGTTAGAAAATAGGCATATAATTGGATAACAAGAGAAACTTGAACATAAATGCATGATAAACCATGATAATCATAATATGGAAATGTGGCAACAACAGTTAACATGGAATTAGCATGGGCGAAGGCTCATTGCACATGGAGCATGAGTAAACCCTCGTTGCACATGAAGCATGAGTAAAACCTCATTGAACATGAATTATAATGATTCAACACCCATTGCACATGATGTATCATGATACTATACTTTACCCACTGCATTGGAGCACTATCAGGGCATACCCTTCTTAAACAATTCATTTCATGCATAAGTGTGCCACATGGATTATGGAATCAATCAACATCATAAGTTATTACATGATTAAGTAATGTGGAAGAAATACATGAAAGTAACATTCAATATGTATATGTTTTTAAAGGTGAATACCCTTGATTATGGCATGGGTATGCTTTTCAGTACACAATGATCTTGACTTGGAAAAACACAGTGCAATTTCAGTAGCATAACTGTGTGAAATAAGGATTCATGAAAATGTTTGATGAGAGAAAAAAGGGTGTCTTGTCATATATACATGAAATGGAAAGTAAGGGGGTCATATAGATACATGTCCCAACAAACGTAATGGAATTTAGATCCCTAATACAAAATAATTACATTGATGTAAAAGAGAAGAGAGAAATCTCTCAAGGAATTTCGGAATAGTAACAGGTGTACATGGGTGGCATTAATGAGCGGGAAAGGGGTCTCCCATCATCCAAATATAAAGAGTAATGTATAGGGGAGATAAAAAATAATTCCCCATAATTTATAATTGAAAAAAATGGAATAACAACTTAAAAAATATTAGACAAAAATGAGAAAAGAAGAAATCCCTTACTTTGAAGTGTGATACCAAAGGCTTGGGAGAGGCTTGAGAGAGGCTTAGTAGGAGCCTAGGTCACCTTGGGAGGATTATAGATAAATTATTGAAGGGTTTGGTGGAACTCCAAAGTATTTGAGTGAAGAGGAAGTGAGAGCTTTGGTGGTTTTATATAATAAAGGAGAGTGAATTCTTTATTATTTAGGTTTAGAACACCTCACATTAAACTAAAGAAAACTAAAAACCAGCCCATGGTTTTTTACCATGGTTCTTTCCAAATAAGATTGGAAAAAAATATTTTATAATTCAAATGGCCTAACATCTTAAAATAATAGGTTTTATTATGTGGAGGTGAGTCACACTCTCAAGAAAAACAATTTAAAATGACAAAATGTTTTATCAGCCTTGAATGGTCCATTAAAGCTTTGTAAAATAAATCAAACAAACCCAAAATCACATTATACTAATCTTAAAACATATATTGTCTGAAAATAATTTTTATATTATTTGTTTACATCACTATTGGGTCATTATGATGTCATAAAACACATTATATATTTTAACGGTATTTAATTTTTCCCCAAAAATTCAACTATCATATAAAATTATTAAAAATTCACCATTGGATAATTCCAACTTCTTAATTACAATAATAATATTTATTTTATCTAAATAATTTAAAAATTATGTGAATTTTTACATTTAAAATAAAAACCGCCATTTAATGAAAATTTATGGGTTTTGACAAAAACAACATTCAAATCATTATAAAAATTACAAATGTATTTATAAAATTATATGATCATTTATAATTAATAAAAAGTAATTTAATTATAATAAAATTTTATTAAAATTTTATTAAATTTAAAAATCCATTGATTCATCAAAATACATTTCTCAATTGAATATTGACTAAAAATTCTATATGTGATTAAAAATTATTTACAAAGTAACAATAATAAAATGAATGAAAATTTTTTATACAAAAAGAATGTATATAGTCATTATGATAAAGTATTGTTACATAAACCCTTACAACACTGGCATATGACTGAAGGGTATGGTGTGTGATTGTTACAGACTTTTGGGTGGCTTAGATAACATCGCTCAGGTGGTAATATTTTTTAACTTCAACTTTTCCCGTAGTCAGTTCTACTCAAACTTACCTTGTTCAAACTCGTCTTGGACTGGGTCGAAGGCGAAGCCCAATGATGCAACCTCCAATACAAGCTCAGAAAAATGGTCTTAGTACGTGGAATGTCTACTGTATGTGGTCATAACTTTATTTTTATGACTGAATTGGATTTTTATAATACCCTATATTTATACTAATCATGTGATCACTGTTCAATGACTATATTAGCAACCATCACAATTCATAATGGTATTTTAAAATCCAGATACATATAACAAATTAAGTTTAAATGTTATATAACCATAATAAACATTTAATTAGTTCAAGAGATATTTACATTAATGAAATTTTGGGTCATTACAGGCTACCTATTTGGATTAATTCACAAGATCATGGATAACTTGCCTAGGATGTTTTAAGAGACAAGGATGGATTTTCTAGTGACGTCAAAAGACTGTGTTATAGAATTCATCATCATGAAACAAATGTTTTACAACTGTGAGAGGCTCCCACATCCCCCTCTTTTTATATTCTATGCATATTTTCCAATTTTTTGGAGTCGTGCAAGATTTCTTGAGTAATGTCTAATAAATTACTCTACTTCTTCATGATTCATCGCATTTCTAAAAAATGGTCTTATAATGATGTGTTAAAAATTTATGGAATAATAAATTTGTTCATCTATATCGAGTCAAAGGGTGACTGTGATTTCTCCTGGATATAAAAAAGGTTCTTTGTATGATGAGGATAATAAGACAAATGGATTTTGCGATAAGAGGCATGCATGTATCTGGGGTCTCAAGGTGCCTCTTGGGACTATAGGGGAATATAGCATGACGTTCAATGATCGAGAGTGGTATCCTCCACATTTATTTTTATTTATGTTGTTTTATTTTACAAATCATAGGGGGTCTCGTGAGTTTATTGAAATTTTGTCAACAAAAAATCATTTTATTCATTGTTGATGCATCACGAGATATTTATGACTTCTAGGGACCTCAACCTTTTGGACATATTTCCACCCATTTTTGATGGATTTTCATATTGGTTTCTCAGGCGCTAACCACTTGCAACCTATGTGGCCTGAGGGAGATTATCTGGCTTCCACAACCAGACCAACTGATGTCTGAGGCACCATTTAGAGATTAGGAGGACTTGTTGAGAGGGGATTCCTGAGACCTACTATAGACTATCCACTGAACTCAATTATTTTGTGTGATCCTATTATGATCACAGCGTCGCAGTTCCATTGTAGGCTTACAAGATCCTTGATATTTTTCCATATTTACCTTCCTTTAATCTTCTGGGGAACATAATATTCATATTCCAATATTCAATATATCTTAATTTTCCAATTCTTATTTACTGGGTGTAACAAATAATTATAGAGGAATGTTGTAGCGAAACATTATAAAAAAATTTACATAATTATTTTAAAAAATAATTTTATAAACTATGTTATACATCATTTCCAAAATTAATTTCAACATTTTAGAAAATAATAATTTTTTATTTTAATATAAAATATTACAGATTATAGAATTATTGAAAAATTATTTTATTTGAAAACCCTAGAAACATGTATATGCATATAAATTTCTAATAAAAGTCATATATGAGGGAAAATTCATTGAATTCGTATACGTTAAAAAAACTTCCTTTAAAATTATTATAAAATGTAAGAAATGACATTCTCAATAAACATTAAAAATATTCCTTTTAATTGATTTTTAAATATTATTAGAGGTGTTATAATAATTTATTTAAATTTGATTTAAAATTGGTGTTATAATAATTTATTTACCAATGATTTAAAATTAATTAAAATTTTCAATAAAACATTTTACGAGATTTGGATATAGAAGAAAAATATTTTCATCTAATAGAACAAAAATAAAAGATGACTTTTTATAAATACATTATTTTGGGCTTTTTGAGTATAAAAGATAGGTGAAGTTGAAATAGAACAAGGAAACACATAAATAATCAAAATATAATGTAATATGCGATATCTAAGAAATATCATATAACTTTAGTGACGAAAATTTAGGAATGAAAAACCTTACATAATAGTCATATTAGAAAATAATCATTTGGAACATTATTAACATGGTGAATTAAAATACCTCACATGTGGAAATAGGAATAGAAACAATAAAAAGATGGATAATGTGGAATTAATTATATAAATATTCCAAATAAAATTATATGTACCATTTAAAATATAATAGGTTCATAATATGAAATATGTCTCAATTGAGTGTAATTGAGAAGAAAACCCCATACAATATATTCTTTAATTATTGGATGTATTACATCCTAAAAAATAATCAATTTCATTTTTTTAAATACATTATTAAGAAACTTATTTTCCTTTATTCCATTTTATTAATAACATTTATAATCATTTACCATCCAATAATTGAATATTAATCGATGATGTTGATAACATAAGGTTGTTTGGTAAATTTAACCAAAGTCAATTTAGTATATTAAACATGACCAAAGGTGTTATTAAATAGTTAAATAATAATTATAATTTTATAAATTTTATAAATATAATTTTATACCATTATTTAATATTCAAAAATAATCCGTGTAATGTGGCAATAGAATAATAAAACACATCTCTTTGTGGATATGGTAGTCCATACATACACACAAGCGAAGTACTTATTTTTCAAAATATGGAAGTGTAAGAAGGTGGACGATATATTATATTTAAATAATCATTATTATTTCATAAATTTTCTATAAATATATATACACACACATTAATTTTGTTTTTATAACTATCTATGTTAGTGGTTTTAAAAAATGATACACATCACTTCTTGGAGAAAGAAGCATGTACGTGGGCATGAGAAATGTTTGCATTTTATATAAGATGGAAATAGATAGAAAATTGATGTTACAATAAAATTAAGTAATTTTTTTATATAAATATACTTATTTAATTATGTTAAAATGGTTATTGATAATTTATGGAATGTTTAATAAGATTGTATGTTGCAATATCTATGTAATAAATCTTACATCTTCTTTTGGTAAAACCATTATCTTACACCTTATGTCTTCATAAATAAATATATTGAGAATACCATGAACACTAGTTAAAAAAAATTTGGTTTTTAATATTTGGGAATGAATTTTTTGACATAATTTTCATAAGAAGTGAATATAAGATAGGAGAGGTGGTCCCCTTTTAATAGAATGTTGGGTGGAAAATATTTAAATATATGAAACTCAATATATAATATATATATATATATTACTCAAATAAATTTATCCAAATTGCTTTTTCATAAAATAAAATGAAGATAAGGTTGAAATATAACAACATAATTATATTTAAATAAGTTATTTATTTTATCTTGATTTTTCTCCATTATTGGTAACCCTTAAACTCATTTTACCGATAACCATGCTGATAAATATTACCATAGTTACTACTCATTATGAAAAAATATAACTCCAACTTATTTAATAATATTGATGAAAATTATTCAAACTATAGAATTCATTTTGAAGGATTTAGTTTTTATAATTCATAGAAATTACTTTTAATAAAAGTTCATATAATGTAATAAAAACAATTTTTTTTAAAAAATGATCACTTAAGAATAAAATTAATTTTATACCGAAAACAAGTATACATTTTTGCTCCCGTGGAATTAATTTCTATATGTTAAATCAATGGAAAATTATTTCTCGTTTAAACCAAATTACCCCCAAAATTTACCATGTGAATACTCTATTAAATGGGATGAAATGAAATAATTTTTTTTAATAAAAATATTTCTTGGATTTCAAAAATATTAAACATAGATTTATGAGTTCAAAATACTATTTTTAAATGAATTATATTAATAATTAAATATTTTATTTTTCTATAAAAACATTTTATAAATCTTCTAGTCATTTTTATATCCTAATAAATTCATAGCAGTGATAGTGTTTATAAAATCTATATTTTTCACTACTCAATAGAAAATCACCTTCTTTAGAAAAATCTCAAAAAATTACCATAATATAATTTTATTATTATAGCGTCAAAAATTATGTTTTTTTTGTGGAATATAATTTAAAAAATTATAAAAACAAATTATAACATCCACACAAAAATAATATAAAAATCATTTTTAGAAAAAAATTCTATTTTTGAATCATAAAATGAGGTTATTACATTTCCTTTTCTAGGAAAAAACTATTAAATTATTGTTAATTTATTTTTTTAATATATTATTTATAAATTTCATCAAAATAATTAATCAATAGCGATAAATTTTATTTTATAAGATAAAAATACATTTAATGTTTAAAATATGTTTTTTCTGAACATTTTCATATTTATCAACAAATGGTTTTATCTTGATTTATTAAAAATTGTTTATTTATTTATTAATTATTAATTATAATTTTAAATGTAAAAAAATATTTTTTAGATAAATTTAATACATTAAATAATAGTAATTTATATTTTAAATGAAAATAAAAAATAATTAACCTACCATCTTTAATAGAAAAATTACCCACTTTATGTAATATCAATTATCAATGAGTGTTAATTTATTTGTTTTTAAATTTTATTTTAATAATTTTTTAAATATTACATTTAATTTCAAAAAAATTATTATTCACATTACATTGGTGTTAAATATATCATATGTTATCCAAAATGGTATTCAAAAACTAAAATGGTGGGATGTTACAGTATGCAACAAGTCCTATTGAGGAATTTGCTAACCTCCTATCCAATCAATCCAAAAAGGGTTTACTATACCACTGTAATCATCTAACATTGTAAATTAATAATGTTTTATAATACCATAAATAACCAAATTTGTCCCATGAAATCAAATCATAATATATAGTAAGAAAATTGGAATATAGTTAACCCTAATTGGATTAGTTTTATATATTTTTCATGATCTTGGGGTTCCCTTATCTAAGAAACTCTGATGGCTTGGATATCAATGGAATAGGGTATGGGTAATCCATAATATCATTTTGATAAAAGGTTTTCCCACTAAAATATACAAGATTTATATATTATATAATTCTCATGATAGTCAACCTAAATAGTTATTAAATGAGATAACCACTAAATAAAACTAAAATAATTAGTGAAATATAAATCTTGGATCTCTAACTGATATAGTCTAATTTAAAAGGTGTAGTAATTTTTTCAAGTAAATTTAATAAAAAAATCCTTATTAAATGATTATAAAACATGATATGTGGCTAATAAAGTTTTTTTATTTTATCAAAATATAATAATAATTAACATTAAATTTGAGATTATTTAAGTTAAATAAAAAATTAATTTAATTGGCATCCTAAGTTTCAATAAAACATGAAAATAGTTAAAAGAAATGAAAATTCTATGAATTGAGGGAAATAAATTTAAAGGAAATCACCTACATATTAAGCTATTAAATAAGAGAAAGAGCATATAAGAAGAAATTTAAAGACTCTATTGATATCAGTATATTTATTAATATTTAAATTGATCAGAAACATTAAAAGAAACAGAAGAATGTATATTTTTGGATAATATATAATTTTAAAAATATCAAACAAGAGAAATATCGATAGTAGAGACTTGAATCCTTTATATTACTCTTTTAATGTAATATTTTTGAAATAATGATATCGGGATTACCAATTAGTCATTATCTATACATAGATTACATAATGAAATCACTTTGGGAGTGGTTCCAACAAAACATTATGAATTAAAAAACAAGGGATTAAATAAAATTTTACCTAATATCTATTATATATTGTGGATTATTGTAAAAGGCATGGGAGGATCATGTTTGAGTTCCATGATGATGGTATTTAAAGGAGAGGTTAAATTTTTTTTCTTGGAGGAATATATGAGAGGTTATATAGAGTCCACATAAACTTCTTTCAAACTATATAAATGATCTTTTAAGGATATAAAATGTTTTGAAAAAGGGAAAATTATACATTAGAGTTGAAATCTTCTAAAATAATGAAGGGTTATAAGAATCTTTATAAATACTATATGTCAACTGTTAATGTTAAAAAATTATTTTTTTTGAGGGGAGTATGATACCATATATAAATTAAACCATTATATTGAATATCTATAAGTATGGAAAATTAAACAAGATTTGATGGATAAAGAATAAATATATTTATTCAATTGATCATGTAAAAGGATTATACATCAAGGATTTGGAATTATTGGTTTATTTATATTATTAAATAACAAAATATGAGTATTGATTCACATTATATTTCTATTTATTGAGAATATATTGATAAAATTCAATTTAAATTAAATATTATTGTTAATTACGATGAAAATAATTTATTATTAATCTAGATATATGATTTTGTTTAAAAATATTAGGTAGAATGATTATTATAGAGGATATATACTTTAACGATGTTATTTATTAAAATATGAGGGAAATATTTTTCCAAGCCCAATAGTGTAATATTTTAAACAATAAATTATTAACTTTACAATATCTTCCCACACACATATAATACCATATATTTAAGGTTACAAATTGTTTTTTTATATTTATATAAAAAAATATGTTTTATTTCATAAAATTAAATTGTTCATTTTTTTTGAAATATATTTTAATGAAAATATATTTCCTATGAAGCTAGTGGATGAATTTCAAATTTTTAGAATTAAAAAGTATAAAAAATAAATTATTTGACTAGTCTAGTACAAAGTAAATTCCCCTATACATTCAAATAGTTTTTATGAAATATTATTAGATATTGATTTAAATATAAATGGTTATATTTAAATTTTCTACCAAAACATCTCAAAGGAAGTTTAGAGTGAAATGTTTCAAAAGATGATGACTAAGTTAGAAATTCTTATAAGTATATAAATATTTATATTCTTTAAAACTATAACATTGTATGATATAAATTAAGAAACGTTATATATTATTCTTGAAAAGTAAAAAATGAAAATTTTCAATTCTAATATATCTTTTTCTAAAATAAATATTTAAAAATTTCTGTTAATCCACTAAAGAATTTAAGTGAGATAATTTATTTGATATTCACATAGAGACATGGTAATAATTACATAGTGAATTTTTTTTAACAAAAATATTAAAATGAAACAAAATAAGGTCTCTCTAGTTGTCATTCATATAATATATATTTACATTGACACATATGTATGATTTTATCTGTATTCATAGTGGTGTTTAAAAACAAATATAATATATCCAATTATAAAAAAAGGCATATATGTATTTCCATTATTTCATGTAGAATATATATATTACATGAAGAAAAATTATAATTGACCCCTGAATGTATAAATTTTAGTTATCCTTAATTAATGGAGTTTATGGAGTATTATAGGTTTTAATTGCATGTGAAAACTCTCATGGGATGGTTTTCTAATAGAGATATTAAATTTGATCATGATGCACATAAATTTTCTATACAATAATACACTAAGTATATCATGGGACCTATCATATAGTAAGTATTTGGTATACTAGGGATTCATGATCTCTATTTGATCTCCATTAACATAGGTTCATAAGATACATATCTTGTGAAACATTAATCCTTTAAAATTTTCTTTTGTCATCATAGATGTTTATCTATTCAGGGGTTACTAAGAATGTTATTAATCATATTATCAATTGAGGTTTAAGAGGGATAGGGTTTTTATTCTCATATGATGAGTATGAACATTTTTTTCATAATATATATCCACTAAAACACATCCTAGGATATTAGTGAAGTCTAGTGTGAACCCCATTGGATACATATAATTGTACTTGCATTTTTTACTAGAGCCTATGGAATTTAATAATGAATATATGAGGTAATACCCTCATTAATCCTAGTAGTAATAAATATTATATATCAATCAACACCAAATCTATACATAAAACAAACCCAAAATCTCATTACTATTATTACCATGAATGTAGAGTCATAAAATAAAATAGAAAGAAACAAATTCAAAGTAAATACTATGGAAAAAATACAACTTGTAATGATAGAAATTCCAAAATAAATTCCACCAATCACTAATTTATAAACATGTATGTCCAATCCCTCTCACCATAACCATCCTATGAATATATTAAATCCATATATAGAAGTTGGGCTGTACATACAAATAAATATAAAATGTTTCATTCCTAAAAATTATTAGGAAGATATAAA
This sequence comes from Viscum album, assembly GCA_963277665.1. Lineage (NCBI taxonomy): Eukaryota > Viridiplantae > Streptophyta > Magnoliopsida > Santalales > Viscaceae > Viscum > Viscum album. Next base: position 66,755,845 of record OY728163.1, on the reverse strand, counting down.
AGAAAAACCAATTTCAGGGTGAATAAAAACTAAATCTGACCTATTTCTAAATATCAAGTCATTTACACCCATTTCACTATAAATTCTCTCATTAAATTATTATAGAATATAAATATATTAAGATTAATATATATATATATATATATGATTATACCCCACACCATCTTCCCCACTAATGGATTTCCCTCACATCCTAATAATATATGTATGTTCACTCATATTACTTACCATATACAAGTACTGAAACCACAATATTTATATTCTTACCATAACCACATTAAAAAACCTCATGTCACAATAATATTCATTGAAATCACACCACAACAAATTACACTACAAGCTACAACCATCTGCACTTCCACATAACCACACTACAATTATAAGGATGTGTAGTAAATGAATTCTTGTAAACCATATGTATCACCCACATCATGGACGTTTTTGGTTCACCTCATACACAAAACCTCATATGGTTCTTAGTTAAGTTACCTGAATTTGGTTGGGTTTTTTTAGAAATAACAATATATAAAATGAAATATATTAGTGTATGATCCTATCCTGGGGCCAACATCATTATAAAACACTAACAAATAATCAACCCATTTAATATGTTAGCATCAAAACATTACAACCAATACTACCTCTAGTCATATAAATAAATATTAAATCAGACAGAAAAATCTAACAAGAAGTTTTAATTCCTATTATTATAGTTATTAATCTGGCATTAATTTTCATACCAATATTTTTCACGTTTCATTTGAAATTTGAAAATCATGTCAATTAATTTGTAACTAGAAATTTTAAATATTTTATCCACATTAAAATTTTAATTTCATCAATTACCCATTTCCTATTTTATCCATTGTTCAATATTTTCATAAATTATCAATCGAGTTAAATCTTCAATGTAAATCACATTTACCACTTATATAATTATTATAACCACATATTGAAAGTATATATATATATATATTAATCATAAAATTATCAACATTGTCTTATCCATTTTCATTCCTTAATCCATTATTTTGTTTCTATATATTTACCCATATTTTGAAACAACAATACCTTGTTAATGCTAACCTCTTCATACCACCATTCCAATAAAATATAACATGTGATATTACACTACGAAGTTTATATTATCATTAGGTAACAAAAGGTTCTTTATAATTTAAAATAAAATACATAATTAATTAACATTACACTAAAACATATTAATCATTTTAAAACTTGTTTAAATACATTTTTTATACTAGAATGACATATAATGTAGCATTCATGTAACTAAAAAATGGTAAAACATATTTATATATTATATAATGTGAATTAATAAAACAATTTAAATTTTATTTATATTATTTAAATAGTCCAATTCCAACAAAATACTCAATGAAAAAAAGCATTCAAATTCTACACAAAAAATGATAACAATTAAGAGAAGTTTCTGAATCGCCTAATTTGAATCAATCCATTGATCGTCAAAAGGAAAAAATATGATATCTAGATTCTCAAAATTATATGTTTCTATAATAATCCTTCAAAAAACATATAACCTATTATACTCAGAAAAAATATTCCATTACCAAAACACACTAACTACTTTCCTAGGTCCTAAAGTGGAATGAATGTGATAAATGAAGAGAAAAATGCTAAATAACACAATAGATTATTGAGGTATGCTCAGAAGATGTTAGGAACCATATGGACTCACCGCATTTATCAAAATCTCTAGAAAAGATAATCTCTACCATATAATGTTATAAAGAAGATAAAATAATAAATAATATGAAAAATGTGTCATCATAGTTATATTTAGATTCAATTGGACCAAACTGTAGATTGGTTCACTAAACCGCATTGTGGTTTTAATTAGTAAACGAATATCTAAATACCATGATGAATAAAAACTCTAACCAACTTAAATCCTAACAATAATTTCCTTCCAAAAGATAAATCATTGACTAAAACTAATACAATAAAATTATTTTTATCCATTTTGTCTCTCACAACCCTATTTGGGTTATATCAAGTCTATGTGAATATACAGCTTTCCATTGGAATTCATCATTTCAATGAATTAGAGTGGTGATGATGTTATAATTTTTTGATGATAAAAGAGAGGTTAGATCATCATATTAAGGTTCAAATTTCATACTCTAGAACTATCGTATATATTAATGACATGTTAATTAATTACCTCCTATTAATAATACAAATTACCCAATGGTGAAATTGGTATGATGAAAACATAAATTAATTATGAAAATTCACATGGGAATTATATTTTCTCTCATGGGATCAAAATATTTGGTTACATTGTAGTTTTATTCCTTATAGTAACTAACACTAGAATGTATTTCCATCTTAGGTGGCACTAGATTCATTTGAAAGGAGGCGAGAGGAATTGTGTAATTAGTATCAAGCACATAAATGGGTATTTCTATATTTTTAAATTAAGGGACTAGTTTAGTATTATTTAATAATAAAAAACATACATTTCAATGTCATTTTACATGGAAAATAGTGTTACCTTTTAAGGCCAAGAATTCATGACTCATTATAAGTAGTTTAATGTAAAATAGATTGGAAAACATTTTAATATTAACTATAAATGGTTGGGTGTGGAATTATATTGAGGCAGTCCTTTCTAGATTACTCTTTATGATGATCTAGAAAAAAATTGGGTGATAAGTAGAAGATCTATACATGAATAATTTTCGTTATCCAAGAGTGGAAACTTAAATCGAGGTATTTTAAGAAGAAATAATAGAATCCTCAATCTAGGAATATTTAGGAAACTAATAAGAGGATCAAGAATTATATAATTTGATAGAAAATAAGAGGAGAGTCTCAAATAATGGTATATTTTGGATTCTAATAAAATAATCTCAACATAAGTTATTTGAGAAAACCCCTAATAGTATCTTTACTGATGGTTTTTTAGGAAAACAAGAACAAAATCATGACTTAAGGAAATTTGTAAAACAAGAGGAGTATCTAAACATAGAGGGTTTATGAAAAGTAATAGGTGGATTCCATATCACAATGTTATCATGGATCAACGTGTTAGTTGAATGTATCGTAACCCAAATCATGATTTACCCAATAATAAAAATTGGTGGTGTGACTCTTAAATTTTCAAGTGATTTAATTATATATTTGGAAGGCTCGAGTCAATGACCCAAGATCACAACTCATTACTTATCCTAATTAGTGTGCATGGGTAGATCCCCCATTATATGGACTAATGGGTACCCATGTGGTTAATCTAGAAGAATGGGAACCAAAGTGTTCTTAACATGGATGTTTAAATCTCTAAATAAGGTGCATGTTAAAATAAGAGCTCAAGATGGTCAATGGAAACATCGGGATTGTGTGTCAAAGAATTTCTATTTTGGGAGCTCTAGAAGATGGGGGATTTAGAACCCAAGTGTTATGGTTCTTAAGGAGTATCTCTAAATAGGATGGCCTTAATATGGTTTTTTCTATCCCCATTACTTGGGTTTTTATTTGAAAATCACCTAAATGAGGGTTCTGTGCACTCAAGTGAATTGGCTCTCAGGTTCTCTTGGAAATCTTTCTGTACTTCCTAAATGGGGTCCGAAATAGGTTTCAGAAGGATTCTTTTATAGAAAACCCTAGAATGGGTTCTCATAATTAGGATGTATCCACCCATAACAATTTGTACACCTAGGAGTATATTTTAGCATCTGCATTGTGTTTGATTATGCTACACACAAGGATTTATTTTAATACATGATAACAAGGTATATAGACATTAGTTGGGCATGAATAAATAATGTGCATAAAGCTTCTATTCATCAGTGTGGATAAAAAATATAGAGTATGAATAAATTCATGTGTGGAGTAGGTGTTATGTAAATAAGGGAACACATCTAATAGAGCACACACATAGACATTTTTTTGGTAAGGGGGTGTATTTTGGAAAAACTCATTTATCAAAGTATAACTTAAAATGAACATAACTTTTGATTAAAGTGTAAATATTATATCATGAACTACAAAATTGAAGCATTAAAAATTTACTACCCTACTCAATGAAATTATTACGTGTAGTAGATGTCTCAAATTTGAAGAGATGTCTTTAAAGTATTCAAAAAATTAATCAAAATACTATATATACATTTTTATCCAACAATGGATAAAATTGACAACATAATACCAGTGGGTGTTTCTCACCACCATGTAACCAAATTTGAGAATGTTTTTAATGGTTATCCACCTCTAGTTTTGTGAGAAAACATTAAGCACATGAATATCCTATTGGTATATAATTCATCAAGTTTTACAGTCTTAAATGTTTAACTATTATGTTTTTATTTTATTAAGGATTTTATTTTAGTCATGTAGAAAAGTGTACACCACTTTTTTGGAACCAGTAGGACAGAAAAACCATGTCTTGTTTTCCTAAATCCCACTTAAAACCCACTAGATAACCATAGTGTATTTCCTTTCAAAAAAATGTTTTTTTCAACCATGATGGAGTCTGTTGTGTGTTTTATATCCCTATGGTGACTAATGAATCCACTAAACACAACTTAAAACCATAACTGAGTTAAGTTACATGTTAAGTTCTTATATTTTTATATATAGGTAATGTTGTGTTCTCATCAATTTGGGTGAATAAAATATTATTTTTTCTATTTTTACATTTTATCCATAGATATTTGAGAATATATGTACTGGATATATGATTTTGATAAACTCTTAATATCATCGTAACACAATGTATAAACCAAAGGTATTATATGATTATTCACGTTTTATATGATATAGTTAGTGATCATTGGTATGGAGGTAATTGTGTTTAAAAGATACTATACCTATTCCATTATATCATGAGTAATGATGGTTTTAGGATCGATTTAAAATACATAAAATTATTTATTACAGAATTAATAATTGATTTAAATGTAATAATGTCTCATAAGTCCACAGCTAGTGGTTGTATAAATGGAATTAAGATTTTATAAAACATAGGGAGTGTTAAGTGTCTAATGATTTATTATCACATAATAAATAAAATGGATAGAATTATAAACCCATAATCATTAGATATACATTTTATTGAAACCACAACTACGATTACACTAAAATGAATAAAAACAATGTCTACCTTACACTGATTAAATAATGCTTCAATATTCAATATTGGTTCATGATAAAGTTTCATTAGTGTCATTTTACAGACTCCTTCCTCTATTTTGTATCTATAGAATGATGTGAATTTCACATTGTATGGGTGGGATTTTCCTAAATTACCGTAGTATGATACTTCCTTTTTAAGTAAATGGTGAATGAGAGAGTGCTTCATTGAGAATAAGAATTTCACATAAGATTTTGAAATCTCATATAATTAGCATCTCATCCTAAATACCTTAAATCCATTAAGGAGAATGCTATGTGAACAAGAATTTTCTGATGTGTTATATATATGGAGTAAATATCATTCATCCATTCCTGAATTCACCACATAAATCCATCAATATCCCCAATGTTTTTTATTATGATTTTTTTGTGAATGATATCCAACATGGATTAACTTAATGCTAATATTTTAATTTTATAATACCATATAAAATTAGTGGCCTTCTATTATATAAAATTCCATATGACATCCCAAAGAGGTATATGATATACCTAAGTTTTCATAAATTGTTTATTCATTTTTATACAAGTATCAAACAATACAATAATTTACAATACACATTAAACATTCATGGGATTTAAGGAATATCTATATTAATATCCCACTTACACTAAATATTAATATAATTTGACCCATTTTCCCGTATATTGTACTATATATAATTACTTGAAAACCCTATCCAAAATCCCCTTTTGTATATATTCCCAAACAACATTGTAAAGATAAAATGAAATTCATCGTGTATCAAAGCATATGTTAATTTTTTTGAATAGCCATCTAAAACACATTAGATAAACTTTAAAACACTTTTATAGAATTACAATGTGATAAAACGTAATCCTCAATCAGTTATGCACAATGTGTGACACCATAGGCCTTTCTAGGATTGATAAAATTCAAAAATGTAATAAAAAAATAAATATCTAAAAATGATCATTTCTACTTATGAAACAAAGTGATCTAGAATGATCATTATTAAACACGTGTATCTATATACCAATGTCTACCAAATTCATCAAATTAAATCATGAAATTTCATATTATAAATTTATTTAAGACATCCAGTGAAAATGATACATGGAGTATATCTATACCATATACCCAACTCATAAATTATTTATTTTTTGAGAATACAACGTCTAGGTAAATGCATACATGACATTTCATTCACCTTTATAGATGATAACATCATATTCCCCTTAGTAGAAAAGATAAGTGCATCATATATACTATCTATATATGGATATAAACGTCCTCAATATATCCCAATCGACGTCCAATATTTCATACTTGTTATATAAGAGGAGAAGTCACATCATGGTTAATCTCAAACTGAGTACATTATCAGAAACATACCCAACCACCCCATGATCATATAATCCTGAAGGATTTCATAGGATAAGTAAAAAAGTATTATGGTTTTCATACCAGTCATCTCACCAACCTTATGTATTAGGGACTCTAAATAAGAACCGGACACCCTGAGTATACCAATGACTTATTGTATAACACTCCATGTGGTATAATTCTTGGGTCATCCAGTATATTGATTTCAATTTAGGACTTATGAGAAATTTTTTTATCTAAATGAAATTATATCTCATCATAACGTATAATACTCCATAAATAAAATCATTTAGGGATAACAGAAAGTCATACTTTCATAGGTCAATTATCATTTCCCATCATAATATATATATATATGTCTAAATAGAATGTGAAAGAATGATAAATTTGATATTTCATTTAATATAACATTACATATATTATATTTCTAAACTCCTTAATTAATACTTAACAAAACCATAAATAAGTTCCTATATAATATATAACAAAACAGAACCTGCCAGTGGAGCCTTAAGTTGGCTGTATTTTTGAGGTTGTGTTAAAATCTGTACATATTTTTAAAATGTATTCCACATATCTATGTGACCACATTATAAAAGCATCCCTTTAAACTCTTCAGTGAGTAAAATATATGAATCAATCTAGTTTGGATAATGGTGTGGCTTTGGAATCGTATTCTTAATTTTCAACTCCCTGAACATATTCAGACACTATAACACTGCCATATCATAAGTTATGCGGTTAATAACAGTAATTTTATAAATTAATCCCTTTCTATGTTAAATATCTTCATCATCATTTTAAATTATTCTTTCAGAAATTCCCAGGAAATTCCCTTGTAAAAAATGTTACTCTTTACCTAGTTTCTTTGCATAATCATTATAATCCCTTTTATGATATAATGTGAAGTTATCCTTATTATTGTAACTAAATTGAACTCTTTACATTTATTTTCTTCCTATTATACCCTAAATTTTTTTAGATATTTAGTTAAATTCACTTTGAATACTGATTGGTATAACATTTTATTTGTTAACTTTGAACCTATAGAAGTTCATAAAATACTCCCACTAGCTTCTTATAAACTATTTTTTTCTTATAATTTCATATTAAGATACAAAAGAAAATATTGGTGTTTGAAAATAACACTTATTTTCTCTTAGTGGAAAAATTTGACAAAAACTATTTTTCCCATTATTATATATGATACTTCAGGTGTTTGGAGTAGTTTTTTAAATAATATTTAGTGCTTTAAAATATTCCACTAATGGTGGTGGAAACTGAAATAGATGAATATTAATGAACATCTAGATTAACATTATTTTATTGGGTAATTTATTTATCCTTTTTATTGCATTAAAACATGTTATATAATCCTATGAATATAAAACCATGTGTATTTTACCTGTTATCTAATATTATTTTATAATTAGACTTTCTCAAAAAACAACTTCTATTATCATTTAAGTGAAATGACATGAAGATACTCATACTTTACATAGATCCATATGATCGTGATCTATTCAATTATGATATAATATTTTATATAGAAACTCTTTGCTTCATCACTTGAATTGAAACTTTATTATTTATCATTTATTCCCATTATTTTGAACTCATGTATGCTCACAAAATTTTTTAATTAAAAATTAAATATTACAAATCATTCAAAATAGAATCATTGATTTATATAATGTTAATACATGTTATGGAAAATCCAAAGAGTTACTCAAACTTGTTCTTATATATTGGAAAATTACATCATATGTAAACATGACTCATCCTTCTTGATAACTCTAGGTTTCAATGAGCTTGACTAGCTACTAGATGATAGATTATGGTAAATTTAAACAAAATATTTTTAAATATGTTATTTTAACCACATATATTGTCAATATTGAATCATAACCTAGAAATATCATGACCATGATCAAATAATTTGAAAATTTTAGAAAATGGTGTAATCTCTTTTCAAACACATTCACATTGTTGGAACTTTTGAATTTGATGAAAAAATGAATTTTATAGTTTGAAAAAGACATAAAAGAAACCTTTAGTGAATAATTATATAATTATAATAAGCATTTTAACTAAATTATAAATCTATTATGATCATAATTGAATTAGAAATGGATTTCTATAAGAAACTTAATTTTCCTAAATTGATAAAAATTCTTAATTATTACACCTATAACACCTAAAACATTTATTATATAAATATTTTAGTAAATATTTTGTTCAATTGAATGTGATATACAAAAACCCATGCTAATATGAATATTAATTTATTAAAATTAAACTTAAACACTAGAAAATTATGAATAAAGAATGTGAAAATTAATAAATTAACTCTCTTGGATAGTTGATAAAATATAAGGTTATGAACCATTAAAGATTAAAATGGTTGTTTTCTACAATATGTGGTTTTTATATAAAAGATAAATTTAGGAATATAGGAATTTTAATTTTATTAATTTAACTTAATTTTTTAATTATATATGTTATAATTAGGACATAGTAAATATGTGTAATTTTTTTAATTAATTTTTTTGTGAATAGTGAAAAATCAAAATTTGAAAACAATGTCATTTTTTGAATGTATTGTGTTATAATAATGACATAAAAATTTATAAAACAATTTTTAGAGAAATTATATATTTAATTATTAAAATAATGAATTTAAAAATATAATGTCGAACATATAAATCTATGTTAGAGATTTTGGTAATCAATGAATTTTTTTATTCAAATAAAAACTATTTTCTGTAATTATATTTTATTCAAATATTAAAAATGTTTATTTTATTTAAACTAAAAAAGGATCTTTTTATTGAAAAAAATAAAATTTTATCTATTTTAATCGGCATTATACATTATATAGGTATAAAATAAATTTTATGCTTAAAAATGATATTGTACTAAAAACAATATTCCATTGTGTTACATGTACTTTTTTAAGAGTAATATTTTACCCTTCAATAAATTGAATAATAGAAAATAGATTCCATGTTTTGGATCATCATGTTCATATTTTTTAATGATTTCAATTTCATTTTTTTTCAAAATTAATAATTATCATTGTAAATGTTTGTCCCCATGGTAAAGGTTTAAAGGGTTAATGAGGGAGTTATTCTAGGAGATAAGGCTTTAAATTTCCCAAAAAGATTATAAATTTTCTTATTTTAGAGTATTTAGACCTTAAATAATCATATATTCATAAATTAGACCATTTTCCCACTTTCATAGATTATGAAAGTTATTTTACGGTTTAAAATTAATATAAAAATAATGTCATTCTCACTCAATTGATACATGGTCATGAAAATTATATGAATAAAATATTTTTTGAATGTTCAAGATAATAATTTTTATATAAAATTAATTAAATAAATTTTGGTAATTTATTTTTAACTTTAAATGGTTGAATTATTCTCTAGATTTCTTATGTTGTGGTCCTACTAGGCTTACACAAGCAGTAATAAAATCAATTAAATGATTTTAAAAACATTAATATTTAAAGAATTTGAATTAATCTTAGTTTTATAAGAGTTTTATATGTAATATTTATGGATAATTTAATATTTAAGTGTTTATATTAACACTCCTTTGTTAACTTGATTTTTAAAAGTAAAATTATACTAGTTGTACTGAAAATGATGTTTATATTATCTAATGCTAAAAAATATGGTATTAATTTACTTAAAAAATATTATAAGAATATAATTGTCATTTTAATTCTCCAAAATTTCATCAATAATCCATGTTTTAGAGAATTTTTATTTTTAAATTACTTTTATGAACCTTAGAGAATTAATTTTTTTGAAAACTATATTTATTTTTTCCTATAAAAGGAGTCATAATCTATCATTTCAAAAAAACACATATGATTTGGTTTATCTATAAAAAATATTCCTAAATAACTATAAAAATTCCCATATAATAATAATAAGCCCCTATAATGACCATAATACTCTCCACCAAAATCTATAAGTTCAACGAAAAGACGAAAATTAAAAGAACAGGTATATGTCTTAACTGAAATCTTTCAAGCTTGCTTCTTATTATTGTAGGTTCTGGGCACAATAGAAGCACGTTGGTGGGTGCACCCAACATTAATTATAGAATTAAAAATGATAAATCTGAGATCTGTCACGATAATAAAATGTCGGATCTTCAGAATAGAATGAAGAATGCAAAAGAAAAGAGGGAGTACTGGAACCATAGATAGGATCATCATATGTTGGTTATTGTTAATTTAATTAATTGACAAGAATTACCTTGATGGAATTCTTTCTTCATTGATGTTTCTTGTCAGGATCTGATGTGATCTGTCATTACGTCGTAGAATCCAAGTTTAGGATTTCTCTAGTGGTGATCCATATGTGCTCCACATATCTCTTTTCATTGCCAAAGGGATCTCTAGGTGCTAGTATGGAAGAGCCTTCGCTAGCGATATCCAACTTTGATCACCTTGATCCTGTGGAGGTGGATCCCTCTCTCATGTAGCTCGAGAATATTCATGGTGGGAAATTAATTATCTCTTGTCTTGAGAGATTTTTCAAATCTGTTGTGCACAACCACACAAAAAATGGCTAGGCTAATGAAAAATATATAATTTGGATTTTTAATTTCATCGAATAATAAAATGAATTAATTACCCGAATGAATTTATTAATTTCATTTAATTCGTACTAGTACCCCATAGATAATAATAATAGTTGACTATTATTATTACTAGACATGGGCATACGGAATTACACCTAATATTATTTAATTAATTAAATATTATTATTTCTCATAAATTCCCAAATAAATTACATGGAATGTATATTTAATATACACGGTGTAACACCACGAGATTTTATGAAAAATATTCTTTTAATTTCATTAATGTTATGCGTTGTATGCTACACCAAGATTACCTTGCGCTATACGCAACACCGTATTAGCTTGCAGTATACGCAACACTATTCTTGGATCGTGTTACACACAATTTTGATAATAGTTATTCTACACAACATTGAGTATATATATATATATATATATATATATATATATTCAATGTATAAATGAAATATGGTTGGATTATCATATACGAAACAACGAAGGATTCTTGCACAGCACGCAACTCTGACTTGGCTTGCATTACACGCAATCACGACCTTCCTTGATAGCGTGTGTTGTACGCAATACCGGGTTTTACTAAACAACAATATATTATTATAATATTATTATGAACTAGACGTTATGAATAGTATTAACTAAAATTTGAGTCTTATAACATTATTATTCGTCTTACACATTTTCTAAAACATGGTATAAGAACAAAATAAATATTTCGGGTAAAATAAGTATTTTTCAAAAAATGTAGTTTTGCCGCCTTTTGATGGCGCACCCACTTTAAATATAGTTTTTGACATGTTTATAAGTTTAATTTGACAAAATAAAATTCCTCTTTTGAATCAGGATATAAAAATTTACATTAGATAAAATTTTGATATTTTTCCGATAACTTTCATATTTTAATGAATAGTAAAAACACGCTATATTTTAATTAAAAACAAATTTTTTCATCGTAATATCTTCTGTGGTTAAATTATAATATTGAATGGTTTTAAAGTATAAATAGAATATATTTTTACCATTTAATATAATGTATGTCATTAGCATTGATTTTACTTTGAATTTTTAGGTTAAATCAATTCAATCTTTTGCAATGTTTTAAAGAAAAACCCGTTTTCTTTCGAACAACGGAATTAATTTTAATTTAATTTATGAATATTTTGTGTATTGAATTTGGAAAAATGGATTCCATATTTGGAATCAGTGGGTCCAAATTATGTTAATAAGCTACTTTTTATTTTTGGGCATTGTGAATAGTAACTATGGTAAATTTTATTTACTATAGTTAAAGGTAAATCGTGTAATTAAGGGTAAATATAAGATTATAAAATTACCCTAAAACTTGGAAAAATCTTATTGGATGGCTAAAAGTAGACCCATATAACCTAAGGGTCGGATTAGATTCATTTTATGGACTTTTTTCCATGAAAATAATTTAATTATTATTAAAACTAAAGAATGTGACACCATGTCACTTTCTTAAATCTTATAAGTATAATAATTTTAATTTAGTAATAAACTTCATGAAACTTCCAACATTAATAGTCTCCAGAAATCTAATACAATTATCTACATCATAGTAATTTATTTATAATTTTTAGGGATTAAATAATTATCATTTATTATGACACAAAGATGATACAGTAATTGTCTTATTAATGAAATATTGACATAATTAATGTTATAAATTCCCAAATAAATGTATCTTGAGACTTTTTATGACTTAAATTAATTTTATAGGTTAATATGACATGTTATTGTTGATATAAGTAACTTGTTTCGAACTTATCATTCTGTTATAAATTTTATAAAAATCATGTACAAAATAGTGCCAAAATTGACCTAAATTAGTTTTCAAAACAAATATTATATTATTAATTGTTATTTAATTCTTAAAAATCTAAGGTTCAGACAAATGACTTAGATAAGGATATATATATTAATTATAAACAACTTGGGGTTCGTTTGGATTGTTATAGTAAGTTTATTAACCATATAGTGTAAGAAAACAAAAAGACACGGTAAATGTTAAATTATTTAACTTAGAGTTAAATCTAATTGATAAGGTTAAAATAATAACCTAAACATGTCTAAATTCTATTGGATGAGAGGATTTCGAGCCATCCCCACCTTAACTTCTAAATAATACCCTTTGGAACCATTATATACCGAATTTGACCTTAATATAAAATAATATTTTGAGATTTTCCTAAGGTGCCCCTCTCCTCCCTTATAAAAGGGCACCTCCTCCCTCTTCTCCTCACACCAATTTGAGCCTTCAAGTTCGTCCAACCCCTGCCGAAATCTCTTCTCCACTTCCCTAGTATCATCCTAGAGGTCATGGTCTTCTTCAAAGACCATCCTTAGTTCTTTAAGTGGAGGTTAAGAAAAGGCGCATCAAAAAGAGGTAATATCCATTACCGATCTTTTTCAATTTCATTCTTCTTCAACTTCTTCTTCATTAGTTGTTTCCTGATAAAGTAATAACAGCAGTATTTATTATATACTGATATGTTATTATAATTATGAAACAACTCTAATTAACCTTCTATCCATCCTACGGAAAAAGGAAATCACTGTGCGTGCGTACGTACGGAATACCGTCTCCACGTCGTGGTGTAATCTATTTTCCGCCACCACCTTAATTGGATAGGTATAATGGTGTAATGAGTAACTATATATTATTATTATATAGTGATATTGATACTGAAATAGTATACATACACTTCAACACAATTCCACGACCATGGGAACGATATCATCGCTCGTGCGTACGTACGGACTACCGTCTCCACGACGCGATGAGATTCATTCTCCATGTTAACCATTTAAGAATTATTATAAAGTATATATAAGAAATAATAATGAAATATATGACATTATAAAGCTACTGGATTTATTTATATATGTATGTCATCTACTTACTTCCATTCAATACAATAAGGAAAGGAAAACAGTGTTCATGCGTACGTACGGACTACCGTCTCCATGAATGGTGTGTTTCATTTCATTTATCTATATATTATATATATATATACTGAATATATATGATATATAAATCATGTTTTATATTCTGGAAGTAATTTAATAATGATATAAGTAATAATAATGTCAAGAACAACAAGTCCAAACACCTATGATAAATGAAAAGATTTTACCCAAAACGCTTCTTTAACATTGAATTTACAAAAGAATGGGTAATATAAAGTCATAAGTGAACCATATATGATATAATAACAATGAATATGATTCTGTAATAAGTTAATGACATTATTTAAATCATTATACAGGAGGTTCGGACACTTACGAAGCAAATCGGACTTAAGGTAAGGGAAATATCACAATCTCATTTTTATCCGAGATTGTTTATACTTTGGTATTTACTGGGGTGTATATTATCATCCACATACATGGTTCCTCAATATGTAATATTATTTCCATCCACCTACAATTTTTTAAATCAAATTTTACCCTTCGGTGAGTTTTTTAGTAATAGATATGAAAGGAATCTATTGTCGTTTTTTGTACGAGGTACTTTTTGAATTTTCCAACAAAAGTACGAAGAATGTTTTCTTTAACTTATACGACATGAATGGATTTTTAAAACATTATTTCCAAGAATCATCCTTTACATGTTTTCGAGTTTATTTTTAATCAACTTCTTTTAGTTTATAATCTTACAACATGTTATGAAAGGAAAAGTGTTTTTGAAGAAGAAATGATATTTTCCTCAAGAATGGAGTTCAAGTGTTTTATCAAAATTATTTTCCATCTTAGATAATAAAGGGTTCTATTTTTATCCCTATTATCACAAGGATTTGATTATGTTGTGATGGAATTATATTTTTATGAATTCCTTTATCTTATATGAATTGTTTTATGATGTCACGATGTTTAAGATTCCTATTTTTATTACATGGGTTATGAAATGATGTATGATTTATGATTCTGTGGAACACATAAGAATGGTATCATTATGGGATGGGTGGGACATATATCTCCTTCCAATGCATTGGGTAAAGATTTTATATCTCATGAGATAGACATGGCTGGAATGGTAGGTTATACCAGTTCAGTGAAACAGGACTGAAACGAGGGTGACTCGGTTTAGAAATGGACTTTGTCCACTAAGATAGTCTTGAAAAATGAGTCTTGACTAATAAGATATGATTCTCTATGATTATGTGTGTATGCCACGAAGTTTCATGTTTTAAGTTATGATTATTGGGATTTCATTTCACTACTATGATTTATCCCATGTTATGAAATTATGCTCTCTTTTGCAGGTTAAGATTTCCAAAATGTTATGTTCTTATGAATATGATGTGATTGATATTTCTTTTGTTTACCCTTACTAAGCATTTGAGCTCACCATTTTATGTTTTTATTTCCCAAGGATATAAAGAAAGGTTTTAGGTAAAAAAAAGGAAGATCTTTATGGGAGATGTTGAAGATCATTCACCACGATTAGAAGATTATATTCTGAGTTTCCAAAGACACTAAACTATTACGATCCTTGTGTGTGTGTTTTTGTTATGTACTAAGTATTCCGAAAAAGTAAGGTAATGTCCATTTACGTCACATTTCGGGTCTCTACAGTTGGTATTAGAGGAAAGGATTAGTCAACCTTTGGAAACTAGGATGTGAGAACGTTAGTGAGATCCCTAGAGATATTTCTATGGTATGTCTAGGGATGTCCTTAAGGATAAGTATACATATAGGATATGGCCCTAGAGCTACCGTAACGATCGTAGAATTTAACCTAAGATGTTAGATATTAAGGGTACTCCCCCTTTACTATGTTGTTTTCCCTAGAATTATTTTTGCCTCTCACACTATTCTTTTTGGGTTTTAGACGACGACTAGAACCCGAAGGAACCGTGTTGATCACTGTAATGGACAATTCAATGATTGTCCTCCTGAACAAACAAGTGTTATGGGAGATGGAGTGAAAAATCTTATTTCTATACTTACACAAGATATGAATCATTCTGGACTTCCAAATGAGCAGAGAAAGGAACAATATTCTATTGAGTCCTTCATGAGGCAACATCCACCTTCTTTCAGTGGGTCTTCTGATCCACTTGTTGCTGAACAATGGATTAGTACCACTGAAAAGATATTCTCAGTTCTTTAATGTTCTGAACATGATAAATTCATCTTAGTAGTATATCGTTTGGAAGGTGAAGCTGATCAATGGTGGAATCTTATCAAGAATATGAGGCCAAGAGATGAAATTGAGTCCATGGAATGGGACGAGTTCAATAACTTGTTTTTTAGTAAGTACTTCCCTCGTATTCTTCGAACAAATATGGAAAAGGAGTTTCTTGAGCTGAAGCATAAGGATGATGAATCTGTTGGTATATACGAAGTGAATTTTACAATACTTGCAAGGTATGCATCTGGCATTATCATCCAACCTGAAAGTAAAGTTGATCGATTCTTCAGTTGCTTAAAAGAAAGTCTTCAAAGGGCATTAGCTATAAGAGACTTCAGTAGCTATGAAGAAATTGTGAGTTGTGCTATCAAGGTAGAAATGGAAGTTGCTGTTACTTATCCATCTCATAGTTTTGACAAGAAACGAAAGATGGAGTTCAAGGAGAAATCTCAGAATAATGGTGAAAAGAAGATGAATGTTTCCTTATGCTCAAAGTGTGGAAAGAAGCATGGTGGAGATTGTCTTAAAGGAACTAGAAAATGTTTTAAGTGTGGAAAAGAAGGTCATCGAGCAGCTAAGTGTCGAAGTAATGGAAAAAGGGTTTCTAATGATGTGAATAAAGAAAAGACTGCAGAGAACTCACCGCCAACACTTCAATGTTTCAAATGCAAGGAGATGGGACATTATGCCAATAAATGCCCTAATCCAATGGTTAGTGATGATCGACATGAGCAACCGCTTAAGGCAAAGGACAAAGGGATGTCACATGCAATCACTATTGGCGATGTTGAATATGACAACGATGTGGTGGAATGATTAAGTGTTTATGTAATGGGATTCCAAAATAATGTTGTATCATGGAGTATTGGAATATTGGTCTAATGTGGTATTCAAAGTAATTGAGATATTTTTGGAAATAAGATGATATGCGCATAATGAAGGGAAAACGAGAAAATGAAATGTTTAACATGAGATCATGATTGATATAAGGACTAAGTGATATCATGGATTGAGTATATAGAATTTTGAGGATTTTGGTATGTGGAAAGTGTTAACTTTTAACTGCATTCATGTTTTCACTATGGTTCAATGGGTATTCATTTTTCAAGAGAATACATGATTACGGTATTCACATGATTGGAATGTGACCAACAATATATATATATATGGGGGATAAATGATGGTATTCACATGCTTGGTTGATGACATTTCAAGTAATCGTTTTCTTTATACTATGAGCTTGGACCGAAGTATTTTAGATAAGCCTAAATATTGGAATGGATTATGTTGGACATATGCTAAGTATTGTTTAAGGATAGAACTTTTTTCGATATTACTGATGGGATTTTATAGTAATGTAGTTTTAGAAAAAGGACAACCTGCAGGACGGACGACATCCAATCGCGTTGGATAATGCTATGGGAATCGAACCCACAATCGAAGTGCGACTGGCCTTTATCGCCTACCACTGGCCTACAGGAAGTACCTGTTTAGGAGAAACTAGGTTTATTATATTAAGAAGTATGATATATGAAGTATAAGTCCATTTTAGGAACCATATATGATTAATCTCACTATAGATCGACGTATGTATATAACTTTTGCTAACCTTTTGTTTGAGACAGATGGAATGACCCGTCATTCTATCACATGATCTGCTAATACTTCACGAATAACAAATTCAACTTCATTTATTTAAGAGATGAAGTGGAAATTGTTCAAGGAACGAACAACATTGAGATTTTACCAAAATAAAGTAAGTATTTATTCTAATTCAAATTCTTCAACTTTAGGGAAATGATCTTGAAAACCAAAAATGTTGTCCTAGTGCCCTTATATCCGATGAATCAGATGGTACCCTAGATCATCAAAATTTTATGGCTTTGTGATTGCTGGCTTTTCCATAGCCATGTTCTCTACCACTCTCCATCAGAACATGATGGTTAGATTTTTCTTCCATATCCATATTTTCACCTATGTGGAAACCCAGTGATTAGTTTATTTGGGTAACCGTTACATTTCATACTTTTTTTTAAAGATTAGTTTTGGTATTCCTTTTTACGATGTGGGTTTCTGTTAAAGAAACTTTCGAATAGTAAACCATTTATAACCCCGACAAATTTCGAGGGCGAAATTCATTTTAAGGGGGGTAGAATGTAACACCTCAAGATTTTATGAAAAATATTATTTTAATTTCATTAATGTTATGTGTTGTATGCTACACCAAGATTACCTTGCACTATACGCAACACCGTATTGGCTTGCAGTATACGCAACACTATTCTTGGATCGTGTTACACACAATTTTGATAGTAGTTATTCTACGCAACATTGAGTATATATATATATATATTCAATGTATAAATGAAATATGGTTGGATTATGATATACGAAACAATGAAGGATTCTTTCACAACACGCAACTCTGACTTGGCTTGCATTACACGCAACCACGACCTTCCTCGATAGCGTGTGTTGTACGCAATACCGGGTTTTACTAAACAACGATATATTATTATAATATTATCATGAGCTAGCCGTTATGAATATTATTAACTAAATTTTGAATCTTATAACATTATTATTCTTCTTACACATTTTCTAAAACATGGTATAATAACAAAATAAATTTTTCGGGTAAAATAAGTATTTTTCAAAAAATACAGTTTTGCCGCCTTTTAATGGTGCACCTACTTTAAATCTAGTTTTTGACATGTTTATAAGTTCAATTTGACAAAATAAAATTCTTCTTTTGAATCAGGATATAAAAATTTACATTTGATAAAATTTTGATATTTTTCCGATAACTTTCATATTTTAATGAATAGTAAAAACACGCTATATTTTAATTAAAAACAACTTTTTTCATCGTAATATCTTATGTGGTTAAATTATAATATTGAATGGTTTTGAAGTATAAATAGAATATATTTTTACCATTTAATATAATTTATGTCATTAGAATTGATTTTACCTAGAATTCGTAGGTTAAATCATTTCAATCTTTTGCAATGTTTTAAAAAAAACCAGTTTTCTTTCGAACAACGAGATTAATTTTAATTTAATTTCTGTATCTTTTGTGTATTGAATATGGAAAAATGGATTCCATATTTTGAATCAGTGGGTCCAAATTTTGTTAATAATATACTTTTTATTTTTGGGCATTGTGAATAGTAACTACGGTAAATTTTATTTACTATAGTTAAAGGTAAATCGGGTAATTAAGGGTAAATATAAGATTATAAAATTACCCTAACACTTGGAAAAATCCTATTGGATGGCTAAAAGTAGACCCATATAACCTAAGGGTCGGATTATATTCCTTTTATGGACATTGTTCCATGAAAATAATTTAATTATTATTAAAACCAAAGAATGTGACAACATGTCACTTTCTTAAATCCTATAATTATAATAATTTTAATTTAGTAAGAAACTTCATCAAACTTCGAACATGAATAGTTTGCAGAAATCTAATACAATTATCTACATCATAGGAATTTATTTAGAATTTTTAGGGATTAAATAATTATCATTTATTATGACACAAAGATGATGCAGTAATTGTCTTATTAATGAAATATTGACATAATTGATGTTGTAAATGCCCAAATAAATGTAACTTGAGACTTTTTATGACTTACATTAACTTTATAGGTTAATATGACATGTTATTGTTGATATAAGTAACTTTTTTAGAGCTTATCATTCTGTTAGGAATTTCATAAAAATCATGTACCAAATAGTGTCAAAATTGACATAAATTAGTTTTTAAAACAAATATTATATTATTAATTGTTATTTAATTCTTAAAAATATAAGGATCGGCCAAATGACTTATATAAGGATAGATATATTAATAATAAACAACTTGGGGTTATTTTGTCTTGTTATAGCAAGTTTATTAACCATATAGTGTAAGAAAACAAAAAGACACGGTAAAAGTTAAATTATTTAACTTAGAGTTAAATCTAATTTATAAGGTTAAAATAATAACCTAAACTTGTATAAATCCTATTGGATGAGAGGATTTCGACCCATCCCCACATTATCTTCGAAATAAGTTCCTTTGGAACCATTATAAACCGAATTTGACCTTAATATAAAATAATATTATGAGATTTTCCTTAGGTGCCCCTCTCCTCCCTTATAAAAGGGCACCTCCTCCCTCTCCTCCTCACACCAATTTGAGCCTCCAAGCTCGGCCAACCCCTGCCAAAATCTCTTCTCCACTTCCCTAGTATCATCATAGAGGTCCTGGTCTTCTTCAAAGACCATCCTTAGTTCTTTAAGTGGTGGTTAAGAAAAGACGCGTCAAAAAGAGTTAATATCCATTACTGATCTTTTTCAATTTCTTTCTTCTTCAACTTCATCTTCTTTAGTTGTTTCATGATAAAGTAATAACATCAGTATTTATTATATACTTATATGTTATTATAAATATTAAACAACTCTAATTAACCTTCTATCCATCCTACGGAAAAAGGAAATCACCGTGCGTGCGTACGTACGGAATACCGTCTCCACGCCGTGGTGTAATCTATTTTCCACCACCACATTAATTTGATGGGTATAATGGTGTAATGAGTAACTATATATGATTATTATAGAGTGATATTTATACTGAAATAGTATACATACACTTCAACACAATTCCACGACCATGGGAATGATATCATCGCTCGTGCGTACGTACGGACTACCGTCTCCACGACGCGATGAGATTCATTCTAAATGTTAACCATTTAAGAATGATTATAAAGTATATATAAGAAATAATAGTGAAATATATGAAATTATAAAGCTACTGGATTTATGTATATATGTATGTCATCTACTTACTTCCATTCAAGACAATAAGGAAAGGAAAACAGCGTTCATGCGTACGTACGGACTACCGTCTCCATGAACGGTGTGTTTCATTTCATTTATCTATCTATTATATATATATATACTGAATATATATGATATATAAATCATGCTTTATATTCTGGAAGTAAGTAAATCATGATATAAGTAATAATAATGTCAAGAACAACAAGTCCAAACACCTACGATAAATGAAACGATTTTACCCAAAACGCTTCTTTAACATGGAATTTACAAAAGAATGGGTAATATAAAGTCATAAGTGAACCGTATATGATATCATAACAATGAATATGATTCTGTAATAAGTTAATGACATTATATAAATCATTATACAGGAGGTTCGGACACTTACGAAGCAAATCGTACTTAAGGTAAGGGAAATATCACAATCTCATTTTTATCCTAGGGTGTATTTTATCATCCACATCCATGTTTCCTCAATATGTAATATTATTTCCATCCACCTAAAATTGTTTAAATCTAATTTTACCCTTCGGTGAGTTTTTTAGTAAAAGATATGAAAGGAATCTATTGTC
Organism: Viscum album; assembly: GCA_963277665.1. Taxonomy (NCBI): domain Eukaryota; kingdom Viridiplantae; phylum Streptophyta; class Magnoliopsida; order Santalales; family Viscaceae; genus Viscum; species Viscum album. The sequence goes on along the minus strand of OY728163.1, from coordinate 66,734,133 downwards.
GTTTTTCGTACGAGGTACTTTTTGACTTTTCCGACAAAAGTACGAAGAATGTTTTCTTTAACTTATACGGCATGAATGGATTTTTAAAACATTATTTCCAAGAAGCTTCCTTTACATGTTTTCAAGTTTATTTTTAATCAACTTATTTTAGTTTATAATCGTATGACATGTTAAGAAAGGAATAGCGTTTTTGAAGCAGAAAGGATATTTTCCTCAAGAATGGAGTTCTAGTGTTTTATCAAAATTATTTTCCATCTAAGATAATAAAGGGTTCCGTTTTTATCCCTATTATTACATTTATTTGGTTATGTTGTGATGGAATTATATTTTTATGAATTCCTTTATCTTATATGAATTGTTTTATGATGTCACGATGTTTAAGATTCCCATTTTTATTACATGGGTTATGAAATGATATATGATTTATGATTTTGTGGCACACATAAGAATGGTATCATTATGAGATGGGTGGGACCTATATCTCCCTCCAATGCATTGGGTAACAATTTTATATCTCATGAGATAGACATGGCTGGAATGGTAGGTTATACCAGTTCAGTGAAACAGGACTGAAATGAGGGTGACTCGGTTCAGAAATGGACTTTGTCCACTATGATAGTCTTGGCAATGAGTCTTGACTAATAAGATATGATTCTATATGATTATGTGTGTATTCCACAAAGATTCATGTTTTAAGTTATGATTATTGGGATTTCATTTCACTACTATGATTTATCCCATGTTATGAAATTATGCTCTCTTTTGTAGGTTAAGATTTCCAAAATGTTATGTTCTTATGAATATGATGTGATTGATATTTATTTTGTTTACCCTTACTGGGTAATTGAGCTCACCCTTTTATGTTTTCTTTTCCCCAGGATATAAAGACAGGTTTTAGGTAAAAAAAGGAAGATCTTTATGGGAGATGTTGAAGATCTTTCACCACGATTAGAAGATTATATTCTGAGTTTCCAAAGACACTAAACTATTACGATCCTTGTGTGTGTGTTTTTTTTATGTACTAAGTATTCCGAAAAAGTAATGTAATTTCCATGTACATCAAGATTCGGGTTTCTACACACAACGTGCACTTTTATTTTTCCATTTTTCTTTATTTCCTCCACCAAATTTATTAGACCTTAAATAATAGCTATTTATTTCTAAAATAAATATCAATGTATTACTCACTAATAAATATATTATTTTTCCCAAAATATATTCTCTCGAATAACTAGTGTTAAATAAATGTGATCACCCATCCTTAAAAATTTATTAAACCGCAATTGGGAATAATGCTTATTTTACTTGTTTAATTAATATTTAATTGAGGTACTTGGACACACTTTGTGTGTCACCCTCTAGGCCTCTTTCTCAGTGGAATTAGACAGATCCTGGAAAAAGTACAAGGTTTGCATCTCACAAAACACCATGGAACCCATAGAGAAATATGTTAACGCCAAAATTATGTGTAACCTCCTATTAATGATTACTGTGTACTATAGTCCATTTGTCTCAATATCTCAAATCAAGAAGGTTTTATGCTAGTGCCATCAACCCAAGTGCTCAATTATTCTTTCTTTGACTTTCCAGAATTGAACATTCTCATTCCTCATTAAGGCCATGGATTTATTTACACTATATAATTTCCATAAAAGGGCATGAGATATCTACTTGCATTATGGAACAGAAGGGAAAAATCATTTCTCACATTATCCATTAATGCAGTATCACTCTTGATGCACCAAACATATCCTACCTCATTGTGAATAGTTTTTCATCATAGTTTTTGTCAATACATCTATGTCCGTGAGTTGTAATATCCATTAATAATAATCATAAATTCTAAGGACCAATACACACGTCTAGATATAGGAACACCCAATGACACTATGAAATGTAGATTTCCTACTGGCGGGTCTCGTTCTCATAATATACTCTTGGATATTGTCATGGGTGAACACCATGAAAAGGTGCCTCAATGTTTTATGAGTCCTCACACCTAATGGCATGTATTATTTTTGTCCCTCAAATAACATCATCTGGCCACAGAACATATATTCAATAATAGTGTTATGGAACTTTTGGGTTCTAATCATAGCATGGATCTGTTATGACCCTTTAATGCAACAACTATATTTAGGACATTATCACATGCATTGTCAAAGAGAAGACCAACCAAGATGTAATAAGGTATTTATTAATAAAAAAAGTACAAATTAGTTGGTTCTAGGCCACCAACTTCACTAGACTCCCACTTTTACTAGAGCCAATTACTAACAACCTTTAACCCGCTAACTCTCACATGATATTCATGCTTCTACTGAGGTTGGCATTCAATCATGGGGTCCACCAAGTTCTCTTTCTTAGACACTCTGCTCACTGAAACATCACCCCTTTGATATAAATCCATCAATAGGTGATACATACAGAGTACATTCTTTGTCTTTTGATGTGACCTTGGTTCTTTTGTAAGAGCCACCGCTGTAGTATTATCACAATACAATGTGATAGGATCTTTACTACTAGGCAGCACATCAAGCTCTTGGACAAAGTTCTCAATCCAGAAAACTTATTTGGATATATCATAAGCTGATATATATTCATACTCTGCTATAGAATTGGCGACAGCTAGATACTTTGAACTCTTCCAGCTCATAACTCCTCCATTGAGATCGAAAAAATATCCAGATTGCGACATCAGATCGTGTTGATCTGTCTGAAAACCAGCATCGGCATACCCTCAAATGACATGCTCCTCGTCTGCCCTATACAATAAGAATATGTCCTTAGTTCTTCTCAGATACTAAAGGATAATCTTAAATTCATTCCAATGCTGTTCTCCTTGATCTGCTTGATATCTACATACCATGCTCAGTTCATAGGCAACATCATTCTTGTTACATAACATGGCATACATTATGGATCCTATAGCCGATGATTATGGGATCTTACTAATTATATCTTTCAGTTGTTGTGTCTGAGGACACATTTTCTTAAAATTATGTATGTCATGTGACACTAGAACAAATCCTCTCTTGGATTGTTTTATACTAAATCTCTTTAGTATCCGGTCAATGTATGTACCCTGACTTAGTCCAAGAAGCCACTTGTATCTATCATTAATGATCTTGATCCCTAGAATGTAGGCCTCTTCACATAATTATTTCATAGAGAAACACTTGTTCAAATAGTCATTAACTGACTATAATACTGGTACAACATTTCCAATAAGAAATATGTCATCAAAATATACTACTAGGATAAATATATCATTCCCGTTAAATTGTTTATAAAACCATGGATCAAATTCGTTCATAATGAAACCAAATTTCTTTGTAGATTCATCAAATCTAATTTTCCATGGCCTGGATGCTAGCTTTAATCCATAAATGGATTTCTGTAACATGAAAACCTGTCTGGCTTCACTTGGTGTCACAAATCCTTCTGCTTGTGTCGTATAGGAAATTTCAACAATGTTCCCATTATAGAATGTTGTTTTCACATCCATTTTTCAAATCCTGAATTCATGGTAAGCTTCTATGTCAAGTATGATTATTATGGATTTAAAAATGGAAATTGGTGAGAATGTTTCATCATTATCAATTCCTTGACATTGTCTAAATCATTTAGCTACTAGCCATGCTTTATAGGTGATAACTTGACCTTACATGTCCAGTTTTATCTTGAATACCCATTTGCATCCAATAGGTTTTACATCAACTAGCTCATCGACCAGAACCCAAACTTGGTTCTAATACATGGAATTCATCTCAGAATTCATATCTTCTTGCCATCTTGTAGCTTCTAAGATTTTTATTTCTTTCATGTAGGAGAAAAGTTAATCATTGTCCAAGAACAATGATTCACCATCCTCGCTGTCTTGGAAACCAAATCTCTCTAGTTCCCTTTCCTCTCATGAGATCCTACGTAGTACTTGTGTTTCTATAACCTCTTACACACAATAATGTGGAACTTTTTCCTGTACCAACTCATGTGTATCTTTATAATCAACTTCATCAACGTAAATCATTCTCCCACTATCCTTTTTGTGGATGTTCCCCCTCTCAAAAGGACATATTTTCTGGCAACAATCACTTTTTTTCTGAAGGGTTATGTAGGTAATATCCTTTATTTCCTTGGGATATCCTATTAATATACACTTAGTTCCCCGAGGTGCTAGTTTGTTTCTTAAGAAGGCTGTAATAAATGCCTTGGATCACTATACACGTGTTTGCAAAAAAATGGGTTCTTTTCATTCCATGAATTGGAGGGAATTCCATTTTCTACCTTGGTTTGTACTCAGTTTAATGTGTATCATGTATTCTTTAATGCATATCCCCAAAATGATAATCGAAGATCACCATGACTCATCATCGGCCTCACCATGTCCAACATGGTGCGTTTCCTACGTTCACAAACACCATTCCACTATGTTTTATAAGTAACCGTGAGCTAAAATAGAATCCCAGACTCCCATAGAAGATCGATAAACTCTTGGTTCAGATATTCTCCACCTCGATCAGATCAAAGCTTCTTTACCTTCTTACCAAGCTAATTCTCTACTCCATTCTTGAATTACTTAAATTTATCTAAGGCTTCTGACTTATACATCATTATGTAGACATAGCCATATCTACTCAAATCATCCGTAAAAGTAATGAATTAAGAATATCCACCTATAACTTCTACTGTTAATGGTCCACACACATCCATGTGCACCAATCATAGAAGCTCTATTGCCATTTCACCCTGTCCACTGAAAGGAGGCTTGGTAAAATTTCCTTATAAACAAGCATTACATCTATCCAGTGGTTTTAGCTCAGTAGAGTCTAAATATCCATCTTTGTATAGATTTTTCAAGCGCTTCTCATTTACATTACAGAAACGGTGATGCCAAAACTTGGTGATGTATGAGTCATGTGAGTTTGTTTCATTTTCGATTTCCAACACATGGTTTTTTTAATTTAATACATAAAAACCATTATTTAACTGTGCCATAACATAACATATGTTGTTCTTATAAAAGAGACAACCCTTATTTCCAAACATGAAAATAGATCCATCCATATCCAAACAAGTTACAGAAATTATGTTCTTGGTAAAAATAGGCACATAATTAGAGTTATGTAAAATCTAAAACATCCTAGTTGGAAATGAAAGGTGGTAATATCAAATGGCTAACGCATCCAACCTCATGCCATAGGCAGCTCAAAGATCCACCTCTACTCTAGAAATATTTCTAAATCTACTTGGTTCCTTCATTTGAATATAGATGTGAGCCCCACGAGCTATATCTAATACCCAATGTGTAGAAATGGAATGATTACACTCAATAATGAACACAACTTTAACGTACCCATGCTTCTAGTTGTAGTTCCTCTTCCAGTGGCCTTGTTTGCCAAATGAAAAAAATATTGCCTCTCATTCCATTACCTGTCTCTAGATCTTCCCCTTCTTGGAGGGACGACACTTAGGGGATTTAGACCGTTTATAAGTCTTTGGCCCCTTTTCCTTTCCCTTCAATTTCTTATTCACCATAAAGACGATGGGTTTTTCATGCCCCATGTCCTTATCTACCATGAATTTTAAAGTCATAAGTTCTGATAGACTCTTCTCATTATTTCTCATTTTGTAGTTGAAAATAAAGCTATAGAATGTCTTCGAAAGTGATGATAGGATGATATCTATACACAACTCATCCGAGAACATAATACCCAAGATGTCTAGGCATTCAATATGCCCAATGATCATGACTACATGATGCCCAGCTGGCACAAACTCTCCAATCATATTTGTAAATAAATCATTATAGATCTCATATCTCTCTTGTCTCTCCTTCCTTTTATAGAGATCCTAAAGGTGAGACATCATGTTATACGCGTCCATGTTTTCATGTTGCTTCAAGAGCTCATTATATATAGCCAACAACATGAAATAGTGTAAATCTATTGCATCATCCATGTATTTCCTATAGAGAGATAGTTCATCATCACTGGCATCTTTTCCAAGGACAACTAGAATAGGCTCTTCTAACACATAAAATTTCCTCTCGTGGAGAAGGATGACGCGTAAACGCCTCTTCCACTCATGGAAATTGGTGCCGGTGAAAAGGTTTTACTTCTCGAGTATGGTTCATGATGATATGTTTGAAGTTATTTTTCTAATAATTTATACAAATTAATGTGACTAAAGGTTTTGTATTTTATTATAAAAAACTAAGACAAATAAATAAATTAATACTTATTAGTCTCCCACAATTTTATCAAAATTCAATAGCCCTCATCATTGACTTCAGAATATTCTATTTCATGAAATTTATAGTGCAATGGATCCATATTTCGCATCACATTACCACAACCAGGGTTGGTCAAAAATCTTGAAGGGTTTTTGGTAGGCATTCTAAATACGAACTACATTAACTCACAGCTCCTTAACCCGTAGAGTGGACTCCCCAATCCCGAAATCCTTTTATTTTTGGATTTCATCAACCTTTGTCTCTTGGTCACACCATGTCCTATTGTGGCAATCAATCCTTGATGCAAACCAAGTCAAGTAAACCCTAAACCTTGAATTAGAATTCCCCGATAATTGAAATCACCCCAACCAAGGTTGGTCTAGCACTTTGAACTATGGTTCGATTCTAACCAAGATTATGGAAGGCTATACCAACTTAATATTTCATTGAGGGATTGTTTCCTTATACGTAAATTTAAATTTTATAATATTTGATTACATTCTTGTTAATATTAAGTGGGATATGTTGTACCCCTCTCTCTTGGATTTTAATGATCACAATCACTCTTTTTGTTCTAACTTGTTTTCTAGTGTTTTTGTCGATAGGCAAAAGGTTTCCAAAGAGTTGGGCCAAGAAGGACTGAAAGTAGACTCTCTGAGTCTACCGGCCAACCGGTGTATTCCCACCGGCCAGCTGGTGGTCTCTGGCAGTAGCAATGGTTTCTATCCAGAGCCACCGGTCAGCCGGTGTGAGCTCCCCGGCCAGCCGGTATTGTCACCAGCCAGCCGGTGGCTGACCACCGGCCCGCCGGTAGAACCTGGGCAGAGAGCTTGCTCTCTTTCTGGAGTACCAGACAGACGGTGGCTCAGAACCGGCCAGCCGGTGGACCATCGGCCAGCTGGTGAGACACCACCGGCCAGCCGGTGTGCCCAGACAAACTAGCCGTTGGGCTTTGACCAGACTTGTACTTTTCACTCCCAACGGCTCTAAAGGCCTCTCCAACGGCTCCAAAGACCCCCAACGGCCATTTGGGTGTTCCTCTCCTATAAATAGAGGACTAGGAAGCCCCGGAAAAACATAGTAGCCCACAGGAACATTTTTCGATCATTTGGCGAACCTCCGGCGCATTCCTTCAAGGATCCCCACCTGCTCCAACTCACTTCCACAACAAAGGAGCACCACCATAGAATCTTGGGAGTGCTCTTCATCATCACCAATCAATCCATTGGCGCCCAAGACTTCTCCTCTTTATGGTTTTTATTTTTTTATCATTTTGAGCATTATTTTAAGTTTGTGCATGCATACCCTTATTTATCTCATCCTCCCTTTGTTTGGGTTTTCACACCACCTTCAAGGTGTGAATAGGTTAGTAAAGCCTTCCCTGTAAAAGACTTGAGTCATAGGTGAGCTAGCCTTCACCTATAAGAAGACTAGTGGGTTTCTTGCTACAACCAATAAAAAGCAAGCTGTAATAGGTTTCTAGGATGCCTTAAAGTCTAGTGGGTTTCTTGCTACAACCATTAAAAAGAAAGCTGTCATATAAATCTCTCAACGGTTGAGTTGGGAGCGGAGACGTAGGCTTGGGATTTAGGCCGAACTCCGTTATCAATTTTGTGTATTGCCTCTTTTATTTCCGCTGCGCTTTAACTTTTTCTTAAATAGTTAAACTTTTTTAAAAGGCAATTAACCCCCCCCCCCTCTTGCCATCACTCTCCGTCCCAAAAATTGGTATCAGAGGGAGTGTTTGTGTAATACCTTAACCAGTTTCAAATTGAAGATCCATTGTGATGGATTCATCTTCTTTCACCCCCGAAGGTTATTCATTGGGTCGTGCTCCTTTTTTTGATGGAACCGACTATACCTATTGGAAAACCCGCATGTCTACTTTTCATAGAAGTATAGGTTATCCTATTTATAGAATTGTCATGCATGGTTACTCTCTCTCTTCTCCCGATGAATCCAAATGGACTCAAGCCGATATTAAATATTTCGAGCTTGATGGAAAATCTATGAACGCTCTTCATTGCGGCCTTGATCGTAATGAATTCAATCGAGTTTCCACATGCACTTCATCTCATGAAATCTAGAAACTTTTGGAGGTTGCCCATGAGGGGACCAATAAAGTTAAGGATACTCGATTGGATATGTACCGTCAAGATTTTGAGTCTTTTACCATGCATCCATCTGAAAATATTACTGATATGTTTACTCACTTTATTGATGTTTGTAATGGGAGAAAGTCTCTTGGAGATGATGTTTCTGCAGAGATGATGGTCAAAAAGATCCTTTGGATCTTACCAAGTTCATGGGCACCGAAAGTCACGGCAATTCAAGAAGCGAAGAATTTAAAAGAAATGCCGGTCAAGAGCTCATCGGATCCCTCATTACCTACGAGATCACCATGAGGAGGCAAGCTGAAAAGGAAGACAAACTCATCAAAACTCCAAAGAACATCGCCTTCAAAGTTCAAAAAGAAGAAAGCTCCTCCTCCTAATCTTCTTCCTCTTCAAGAGGCGATTCAGAAATCGAGAACCTTGCCCGCAAGATGCACAAATTCATGAAGAAGAACAAAAAGAAGAAATCTCGCAAGGCTCGAAAGGAAGAACTCGATGAAAAATCCGAGCCCGAGGTAATATGCGATGGGTGCAGCAAGAAAGACCATTATAAGCCCGATTTCCCACTCCACAAGACAAGGGCCAAGAAAAAGAAAAATAAAAAGGCATTCAAGGCCACTTGGAGTGATAGCTCCTCATCCTCCTCCTCCTCAAAAGACAACGGTAAAAAATGTCTAATGGCATTTCATGAGGTAACCTCTTCCGACTCCTCTTCCTCTTGTTCTCCCAATTCATTCAATAATTTATCTTACGAGGATATCCAACATGCGAGAGATCAATTGGAGGAAGGTTTTAACGAACTTTCTTCCAAATTTATTGATTTAAAAAAGAAATTCAAAATTCTTTCTTCCGAAAATGATCAACTTCTCAAAGAGAAGGAAGACTTGTCCCTCAAGATCCAAAACCTTCCTGATGTTGATTCTATGGAATCAACAATCAAGGATTTAAGGAAATCCCTAGCTAAGTTCACCGAAGGTGAACATAACCTTTCGAAGCTCCTTGGTTCCCAATGCATATCTAGAACCACCCAAGGGCATGGCTATTCCAAGCAAGCTTCCTCTTCCCATGCTCCTACTTTTTTTGTAAGGGGGAGCTCCCAATATAAATTTTGCAACTATTGCAAAAAGATCAGGCACTTAATTTACGAGTGCGACTGCAAAAATGCCCGGTATGGAAGGCCCAAAACCATTTCCTTTAACGATGAATTTCATAGGAGAAGACCCGCCACAAGACAAGTTTGGATTGAAAAATCCCTTTTAGCGAGTCTCTCCGGACCAAAATTTGTCTCGGTTCTAAAATCCTCTCCCCGGTGATTTGTTGTTTTTGTTTAGGGGGAGTTAGGATCATTTAAGCCTTTTTGCGTTTTTCTTTCAAAACTTTCAATTCAAAACTTTCAATTCAAAACTTTCAATTCAAATTTCAAAAATTTCAATTGGTTTAAAATATCTATCTTGTTTTTCAATCCTTTCCTTCAATCAAATTTTATGCCCCGTGCTATTTTGATAATCACAAAGGGGGAGATTTACTTGGTTGATTGGGGGAGAAATTTTTCTCTCATGCTTTGCTTTACTTTTCAATTTATCCTTTAAAGCATGCCTTTCATTTCAGTCTTTTACATTGCTTGTTTTGGTGATTGTGATCATCAAAATAGGGGTAGATTGTTGTACCCCTCTCTCTTGGATTTTAATGATCACAATCACTCTTTTTGTTCTAACTTGTTTTCAAGTGTTTTTGTTGATAGGAAAAAGGTTGCCAAGGAGTTGGGCCAAGAAGGACTGAAAGTAGACTCTCTGAGTCTACCGGACAACCGGTGTATTCCCACCGGCCAGCCGGTGGTCTCTGGCAGTAGCAATGGTTTCTGTCCAGAGCCACCAGTCAGCCGGTGTGAGCTCCCCGGCCAGCCAGTATTGTCACCAGCCAGCCGGTGGCTGACCACCGGCCAGCCGGTAGAACATGGGTAGAGAGCTTGCTCTCTGTCTGGAGTACCGGCCAGCCGGTGGCTCAGAACCGGCCAGTCGGTGTGCCTAGTCAAACTAGCCGTTGGGCGTTGACCAGACTTGTACTTTTGACTCCCAACGGCTCCGAAGGCCTCTCCAACGGATGCAAAGACCCCCAACTGCCATTTGGGTGTTCCTCTCCTATAAATAGAGGACTAGGAAGCCCCGGAAAAACATAGTAGCCCACAAGAACATTTTTTGATCATTTGGCGAACCTCCGGCACATTCCTTCAAGGATCCCCACCTGCTCCAACTCACTTCCACAACCAAGGAGCACCACCATAGAAGCTTGGGAGCACTCTTCATCATCACCAATCAATCCATTGGCGCCCAAGACTTCTCCTCTTTACGGTTTTTATTGTTTTATCATTTTGAGCATTATTTTAAGTTTGTGCATGCAAACCCTTCTTTCTCTCATCCTCCATTTGTTTGGGTTTTCACACCACCTTCAAGGTGTGAAGAGGTTAGTCAAGCCTTCCCTGTAAAAGACTTGAGTCATAGGTGAGCTAGCCATCACATGTAAGAAGACTAGTGGGTTTCTTGCTACAACCAATAAAAAGCAAGATGTAATAGGTTTCTAGGCTGCCTTAAAGTCTAGTGGGTTTCTTGCTACAACCATTAAAAAGCAAGCTGTCATATAAATCTCTCAACGGTTGAGTTGGGAGCGGAGACGTAGGCTTGGGATTTAGGCCGAACTCCGTTATCAATTTTGTGTCTTGCCTCTTTTATTTCCGCTGCGCTTTAACTTTTTCTTAAATAGTTAAACTTTTTTAAAAGGCAATTCACCCCCCCCCCCTCTTGCCATCACTCTCCGTCCCAACAGGATATACATAGGTTATTAACCATGTCTAGGATAATATTTTACACATAAGCTGATCTTATTTTATCTCCATCTTTCATGATTGTTTAATTCATTAATTGTGTGATCGTGAAAACACACTCATAATAAATTAACCATGAAACTGACAGAAATAAAATAAATGGTATGATCACAATCTTTTTCTAATATTTAGTTTATATTTTGGTTAATAAACTAACCCTAGACCTTGGAGAAAACACCTTGAACCTTTTGGGTTCGTGTTTACAGCATTCCACCTATCTACCATTGTGTCTCGTTAGATTGGTTTGACCTTGGCTCCAAACATGATCCACCCACACCATCTTGGGATCTCCATCCATTATATATAAATTTATCTCACATGCAGGTGAGGGGTAAAATGGGGTTTTACATAAAAGAATCTTTCATCGCACAGGCCCTACATATTAATGAGGAGAAGGCTTGGAGGACAAAAAATTTAATTTAAATAAAGAATTTAAATGAAACCATTCAGATAAAAAGGTCTTGATCTAGCACATGATCATACATACATGAAAAGATATTAATGCATAAACTAGACTTGAATTCAATTCTTTAATCGCTCTTGTTTAAGATAAATCATGCTCCAATAAATTAATTATACTTAACTAATCAATTCATTTATCTTAAACCATTTTCTGAATTTTCATGAGATTATTATAGATCATAATTTTAAACAAATAAATTTATTTTAAATTATCTTTGTACGTAACTTATACCATGGAGGCAACCCGGTGAATTCCCATTTATAACTACCCAATGAGTATAAATGAACATTACATAGATGTTAAATTAAACACATATATATAAAACACCTATCAGGTGTTCTGCCTAAGATTTACACCTTCACTATGGTACACATTTCAAGGGTTTGTATAATATAATAATAAATTTTAATAAATCAGTCTAATTTGGATGAGTACACATCATGTAGTTCTGAATACACGACGTGTACTTTGGTTCACTGTCCATACGAAGTACACGCCCAGGGACATGGCGTGTAGATTTACTTCAGAAATATTTGGATTACATGGCGTGTTCAGTGGGACACATGCCATGTAGTATCCACATTACACGGTTTCCAGTGGGGAAAGTAGTGTATGGGGTACATGGTCCAACCGTAGCCCGAAGCGTCTACACACCATGTTCAGTGGGCCACACAGTGTGAAATCCAGAAACTGTGTGCCACCTATTCCTGGTCAATACATGGTGTTATTTATGACTTAGGAATACTCCAACACATTGCATGATTTCGAAAACCAGTCTGATGCATTGAACCTAGGAAATAAATCATGTACTTACAAATACATGCCTTGTATTCTGGTGTTTTATGGCTAGGAACTTTTGGCACCTCCGGATGAGATCCTCTATTTTCTTTTAATCAAAATTAAAAGAAAAATTCATTTTTTATGGTGAACGAGTAACGTGAGAGGAGGAACAGATTATGAGATTCATATTATAATGAATTATTAATTTGAATTGAAATAACTAAATTATTAAATGCGTAAATCACCAATGAAAATCTTAAATAATTATAACCAACGACATGATCCATCCGACACCACTTGTAGGTTCAGGGCACATCGGAAGCGAGTTGGTTGGTGTACCCAAATTTAATTTTAGCATTAAAGAAGATAAATCAGAGATCCTTCGTGATAATAAAATGCCGGATATTTGGAATAGAACAAAGAATGAAAAAGAAAAAGGGGATTCTTGGAACCATATATAGGATCACCATATGTTGGTAATAATTAGTTTAATTAATTTAAAAGAGTTACCTTGATGGAATTTTTTCTTCGTTGATGTTTCTGGTCACGATCTGATGTGATCTATCATTGCGTCGTAGAATCCAAGTGTAAGATTCCTCTAGCGTTGATCCACATGTTCTACAGATATCTCTGGACATTGGCGAAGGGATCTAAAATGCTAGTGTAGAAGAGCCTTTTCTTGCGATGTCCGCCTTCAATCACCTTGATCTGGTGGAGGTGGATCTTTTTCTCGTAGCTTGAGAGTGTTCTCAGTGGAAAAGGAATTCTCTCTTGGCTTTTGAGATTTTCCAAATCTGTTGTGCACAACCACACAAAAAATGTCTAGGCTAATGAGAAATATATAATCGGGATTACTAATTACATAGAATAATAAAATTAGTTAATCATCGGAAAGCATTTAACCATTTCATTTAATTCATACTAACACCCCATGTCTAATAATAACAGTTGACTATTATTATTCCTTGACATGCACCTAGCGAATTGCACCTAATATTACATAATTGAATAAATAATATTATTTCTTATAAATTCCCAAAAAAATTCATGGCGTGTATATTTAATATACACAACATGTACTTTTATTTCTTCATTTTTCTTTATTTCCTCCACTACATTTATTAGGCCTTGAAGAATAGCTATTTATTTCTAAAATAAATATCACTACATTACTCAGTAATAAATATATTATTTCTCCCACAATATATTCTCTCGAATAAATAATAATGAAACGAATGTGATCAGCCATCCTTAAAAAATTATTAAATCACAATCGGGGATAATCTTTATTTCACTTGTCAAATTAATATTTAACAGAGATACGTGGACACACATAGTGTGTGACCCTCTAGGCTGCTTTCTCAGTGGAATTAGCCGGAGCATGCCTAATGTCCAAGGTTAGCGTCTAGCAGCACAAAAAGAAACCCATAGAGAAATAAGTTAATGTCGCGATGACATGTCACCTCCTACGAACGCTTACTGTGTAATATAATCCATTTGTCTCTATATCTCAAATGAAGTGGGATACATTCTAGTGCCATCAACCCATGTGATCAACTATTATTTCATTATCTTTCTGGAATTGAACCTTCCAATTCCTCACTATGGTCATGGATTTATTTAGGCTATATAAATTCCATCAAAGGGCCCGAGATATCTACTTCCATTATGAAACAATAAGGGACAAATCCTTTCTTGCATTATCTTTTATTGTAGTATCAGTCAGGATGCACCCAATGTTTCCTACCACACTACGAATAGTTTGTCGTCGCCGGTTTTTTTCAAAATATATAAGTGTGCGAGTTGTAATACCCATTAATAATAATAATAAAGTATATGGACCAATACACATGTCTGCAGATAGGATCATCCAGTGACACTATGAAATGTGAATTTCTTACTGGTGAGTCTTATTCACAGAATATCTTCCTGGATATTACAAGGGAGCACACCATGAGAAGGTTCCTCAATGTTTTATGAGTCCTCACCCCTAATAGCCTGTATTATTTGTGTCCCTCAAATACCATCATCAATCCATAGAACATATATTAAAGATCAGTGTTATGGAACTTTCATGTTCACATCATAGCAAGGATCCGCTATGAACCTTTAATGCAACAACCATCCTTAGGACATTATCACATGTGTTGTCATATAGAAGACTAATGAAGATGTGATAAGGTATTTATTAATGAATAAAGTAAAAAATAGTTGGTTATAGGACACCAAATCCAACAATTATAACTCATAAAAATATATTCTAATTATCAAAATATAGGTATATATATATATTTACTATAGATAAATGTCATTATGTTGATGGTACAACAATTTTCATCCTCATATCCATCTTATTGAAAATGAAATTGTTGATCATGCGTATTTACGAACTACTGCCTCCATGATGTGATGTAATTTGTTTTTTATCAGCATCTCACATAAATTATTATAAATATATAATTATTAATAAATTACATATTTATGAAATAATTCAGATTAGAGAAATATATAAAATTATTTAAATTCGTACCATTTCATCTGTTGGAAAATTGAAACATTGGTCATGTGCACGTGCAGACTACCGCTGCCACAAAGTGATTTAATTAGTTTTTCATTTATGAATAATATAGATGATATTAATGATGGATTTAATGAATAAATATTATTATGATTTTATAAATTTAAACTTTTATCCAATTTGTTTTATTTTTATCCATTATAAAAATCTAAACATCATTCATGTTTATGTACAAGATTACGACCTCTATGAAATTTTGTATTCCATTTTCAATGACCTCCATCCACAGATGGGTCTAAAAGTATACTGAATGTATAAAAATGATAATTTCAAAAAAAAACATTAACATTTTTTTATTGTTTAATAATGACCTCTTTTCACATTGTTCAACATATCTAAACTATTTTAATTGTTATGACCAAATTAACTCAAAACATATAATGTAAACTTGACTATAATATTAGCTAAATAAAACATTGTAATAAATTAAATAAAAGGAATAAAAATAATTTTAAATAAAATGAGAATGGTTCAGAATAAATAAAAGATTAATATAAATTTATTATCCATTATCTTAAAATATATTTTTATTGAATCACAACATAAGGTATGATATTTTCTTTAAAATGAATTTTAAAATATTTAAGGTCTTTTTCCTCCAAGTCCATATTGTTTTAAAAATTTTAAAAATGTTTTTAATTATAATTAATATATTTCTTAATTTTATATTCAACTATATTTTACTTTTATTATATTTTTTTTAAATGTAATCACTTTATCATTTTTTGAAAAATTAATTTTTTAATTTCCTTACAAAAAAATATTGATTTTCGCATTTACTATATAACACCTTTTCTAAATATCATTATTTTCATTTTTTATCAAGTGTCTTATATAAGAATATATTGTTCTTAAAATATTATATTATTATATTTTTATAGAACTTTTTAGTTTATAAATTATTTTCTGAAGAAAATGATATTTCATCTAATTTTATGAGATAAATGAATTTAATTTTTCATATGTACTTAAATTAAAATTCATGTACATATTATGATTAAAAAGAAATATTTCATGTGTTTTATTCCTTAAATGGTAGTTATAAATTTTATATGATAAAGGGTGGATCTTATATTTCACTTTAATGCATTTATATATTATATTTTCATGAGAAGAGTCCTGATTGAACATACCTTAATGGTTATTCCTTTTTAATTGTTCTTATAAGTGTGATTTTAAGGATAATTTCCCAAGATTGAAAAATTATTTTTCTAATATTTATATGAGTTTAAAGGGAATATTTTAATTTCAGGAGGTTTGTAAAAATTATTATGAATTATTATAACATTTTATGGGTGAGTGGTTTCATTTTTCAAAGAAAATGTTTTCATGAGTTCTTATGTTTTCTCACGAAACAAAAATGGTTTTGATTTTTCCGTTACTCCTGGTATAATTATTTTTTAAAACACTTAAAAGAATAAATTTATTTTTATGTAAAATTATAATATTATTTGACCATAGGGTTTATTTTGTATAAATGAAAACATCCCTATTTTTTATGATTTGTTTTTTCAATAGAAATAGTGATTTTCAATCATTTTTATATATTTTTATGATTTTGTTTAGATCATACCATGTTTTAAAATGTGTTTTCTATATCATAAATATGTATAGTTGTTATAAAAATTTTAATGGTGACACATATCTAGTGAATAAAAATTTTCATGAATGAAATATGAATTTAAACATAAGAGAATTTTTTGTGAGGGAAAAATAACCACAATCCAGAAATATCCACTTTTTGAAATATTTTCCTAATTCTATAAACTTATAAAACATAATGATCTTGTAAATTAAAAATATTTCAACCATTATTAAAAACCATATACATATATGATTTTTATGATACATGATATTATAGTTTATATAGGACCTATAGTTTAGATAGATTTATACGTTACATTTTTGTTTGATGTGAAAACACTTAGGGATAATATGATAGTCTGGGATCATAGTTTAAAAGTCTTTTGTAAACTAAAATATTAAAAATTTTGGAATACATACTGTAATTTTTGGTTGGGGTTAAATATTTTTATAAATGGATACCTAATTAAGGATATCATAGTTTTCATAAATTGTTTATTATGATTTTAAATACTTGCACTAACTATTTTTGTTTTACTAAATCGATGGAACAAGAAGGAACAATGTTAAAAATGTATGTGGAGAAACATTTGGTAGTTATCTAAATGATAAACTTAGTAGGAGAATATGTAGAGTGAAAACTATTCTTGTTATATACAACTAGATATATCAACTAATGTTTAACGACATAAACCTAGGTAAATTTCTAAACACACCAAATAAGAGAAAATGTAGTTTCAATGAAGTTTAAGTGATAAAGATCGTGAAGGTAAAAATATTAAACATCATATATGTTAATATATTTAGTATAATAGCTCAGTTAAATGTATGAAATGAATATATATTTTTTCATCTTTATTATATAAGTGAATAGGGTAATTAACTGTCAATAAAAAATGAAGAATTCATTTAACAAAATATAGGGGAATAATGTTGATATCAATTGAATTTTTTAAATTTGTGGAGTATATATTTATAAAAAATAATTCCCTAGTTTAAAATACTTAACAGTGGATTGGAAAGATCTTATGAATAAGGTTTTAATAAAATCATATTCTATATAGCTAAAGATAAATAACTATTAAATAACATATGAAAAATAATAATTATTTTAACTTATTTTTTCTTATATTAAATTTAGGGAGCATGAGTAGATTGAGATTAATGAATCTTATGAAATGATTTATATTGTTTATTTTATGAATTAAATATTAATTAATAAGATAAAATATTTAGGTTAACGATTTGTCAACATATAGGTTTTTTAGAGTTACGTGTTATTCCTTGACCCCAGAAGCCCAGATCCAATGCCTTACTTTAATACATAGCCATTATTAAAAGGAATAAAATCCCAAAGTAATGATTAGTTTATTATTATTTGAAAACCTTATTACATAAATAATACGAATTTAAATTTTATTAATCAAAATAAAACAGTATATATTATAAATGAATTAAAATTCATCCTTTAATGTAATTTCAACAATTCATATTCATTTATTTTGGAATGGAAACAAAATAAGGGTGATATAAAGATATCAGTATGGTAAATGTACAATTGAAATAACAATGAATCAATGAGAATAATCAATATGGATCAGTAAATAATTCAACACACACTCAATTTAATCAATAAACTATGGTTTTATATTCATCAATAGACAATTTCAAATAAAAAAATCATAGAAAATAGTAATAAATGAATGATGAATAAATGAAATTATGAATTATTGGACTTCATGTTTCCCAAGAACATGATACCTTTATCGCCAAGAACTATTCTAAAGATAGAATAAACTACTTTGAATGGAAAAAAGATTTAATCTCATGAGACTACTGATACAATAAGGGGTTAACATTAATTACTCTACAACTTATATAGTGAATTTCCAATGAATTCATTATATATAGAATAATATATTTAATTAATGAATGATAAAAATTATCATAAAATATCTATATTGAGTTGAAGATAAATATTTAACAATATTTCAAATAGTTTTCAAAGTTAACACCATGTGAAAAATTGTAATACCAATTAGGTAATAATGATATTAATTTAATTAGAAAATTGATATTTAAGATAAATTTAGTTTAAATAAAAATTTTCGTAAGGAAGTGATTGTTTCAAGGTAATGTTAACAATGCCAAAATTAAGTGATATAGCAATGATAACATTTTATACTTAGTAATATTGAAGTTACAATCCCTAGGGTGATATAGTTCAATGTGATACATAAAATACCCTGATGTATGAGTGAATGAGGATACTAAATGAAAATGGGATACATATACACCGCATTATAGTTAATTGGGGTATAATAACAGATAATCCTCAGTGGAATGTAAATTGAGAAGAAATCACTTATCTTATTATTCCTTTTAGTTTCATGGTCTTTACCCTGTTATATAGTTTCTTGAAACATGTTACTAACTTATACAGAAATCATACTCATATTTATAATTTTATATAATATATTATTACTATATATCAATAACCATTTGTTAAAAAACATTCATTATTTTCACTATTTCATGTGGTAATTAGTTATTAGAGTACGTTTTGACATTTTATTTTTATTACTATTATACATATCATGATTAAATCATATAACTAATTTAAATCACGATCAAAATGTTATATTTATTCATCATATATGTATTTATACTATTCCATGAAGTTTGGATATATGAAATTAAATGCACCGATCATGGAGACAGTAAGTCGTACGTACGTAAGAACACTAATTACAATTCTCATTAATATTTCAAAAATAATATATATATATAATATCATTATAGTATCATATTTATGTCATATATTTCATATATGTTTTTAAAAACCACCCAAAATACATTTCATGTATAGCATGAACGAATCGCCTTGGTTTGAGGGGGCGTTAGTCCACACGTCCATAAATGAAGTTATCATATTCCAAAAAATGGAAATCATAAAGTTAAGAAGTATATAAAAATTAAATAAGGATAAATACATTATAAATATAATATACATCATAAAAAATTATAAAACCATTATTATTCTAAACCTTGAATGTTTGTAATGTAAGAACGAACAATGTCAGTTCGCGAAGTGACAATCTACTATACACATGAACGATGATTGTGTATCACATTTGATTAAATTGTGATAAGGTTTAGATCATACTCTTTTGATAAAAAACATTGTATTTATGATAATTTGGTTATTTTATAAGAATTATATTAGAATATTAGATGTTTTGGATAATGAAATAAAACAAAAGAGCAAGTTGAATAACATTGACTCTTTTCATGTTACTTCTTTTGATTTATACCAAAGGCCTTACATGTACTTATTTATGGATATATTAAGGATTATTAGATTATATTATGGATTTTTAGAGATTATATCTGTAGGTTTGTGTGATCCAAAGTGTCTTGAGATGTGTGAGTAAGGGAAAGAGTGAATGTCCTTTTTATATTGGAGGAGGAGTTAAATTTTTAATAATATGAAAAGGTAAACACTATTGGGTGGGTTTACCTTATCAAAAGTGATTCAAAGATGGAAAATTAATTGATTAATGTGAATTTTTGGTTGATCATATTCACCACCACACAAAAATAAGTGCATTTTTATAATTTTGTTCTTTACCTCCTATGTTTCCCAACTTTTACCATTTTAGTTTTCTATCCTAAGCAGTTTAATTATCATAACTAACTTAAAGTGATATTTATTAGAAAATATTAGACAACATAATTTTAACAATGATATGTAATTTAAAAAACAAAAAATCCCATATGTGTTGGAAATTAATTTTAATAGAAGTGCATGTAGCATGAAAAAACATTGCTTTAACCTGAATCGTGCTAACAATGTTTTCACTATTTAAATGTCAATATGTTAATTTTAGAAGGTCAATTTGTCCATAAACAGACTATATTATATATTTACTAACATTTATATATCAATTTTAATAATATATTTTTTTATGAAAATTTTGAATCTTTAAATAAAATATCATTTATTATAAAATAACATTAAGGAAAATTTTGACATTATTTGCATAATTTAAATCTAAAAATATTATTAAAATGATGGAATTAAGATATTTTATTTTTAAATCTATGCAAATTGACACATTCATCTATAAATAATTAAAAAGAAAATTATTTAATTTTACTCACATTTAATATTATTAGTATCATTAATTTTATTTAATTATTACCGAAATAATCATAGTGTTGGTGTTTCATATGAATTTTGAGAAACTATATAATCATTAAAAATTAATGATCAATTATTATGATAATAATAACTCATTTAAATTTAAAAATGTTATTTATAATTGAAAATAAGATGTTTTTGTCCAGACCTCATGGTATTAAAAATGATAAAGTTAAAGAAGGTTACTTTTTTGTCTTTTTCCTTAATTAGCATATTATATAAGTTGAATTCATGGAATTGTAACAAAATATATAATATAATTTCAAAAAATATGGAATATAGTCTAAATATTATAATATAATGGATTTATTTTTGTTTCTAGGTCATTTTGGCCCTCAAGTGTAAGGTTTTGTCGCATACTAAGGATAATATTACCTTAATCACTTTAATTAATTTTAGTTTCTTTCAATATGATTTTTAGCAAAAATATTTGTTTACCCAACTAGAAATTAAAATAATGATTATTTCAGATATTGAATCCAGTTTTCCAAATTCAAATTATAGAAGTGGTAACAATTAATTTAAAAATAATCCCACAGATGGGATAAGAACGTTGATATTTAAAGTAAAAATGATTAAACATTTTATATGTTCGAATATTTTATTTCATTATGAATTTGATTAAAATAACATATATTTCCATAATTTATCAATTATTTATTTAGTTTTACATTATAAAAAATAAAATATAATCTAACACTATAAATAATTTAGTTGAAAAATATGTTTTCAATTAAAACTTTTTATTCTTCGATATTCATCAAAAAATGAAACTTATTATAAAAGAAAAAAAATCATAATATTATTTTGAAATTTAAATTTCAAAATTAATGTTTATTTTCTCATATGTAATTTAAAAAAGATCAAAAATATATTTTTAAAATTAGTGTCCCACTAGAAGGTGTAAAAATTTCATTAGAAAAATATAAAATTTTATGCATAAAACTGCATTTGTTCTTATCATGTTTCAAAAAAATATATTGGATGGATTTGAAAATATGTTATTGAATATATAATATTAAATTAAATGTGTGATAATGTATTAGTATTTTATATACACATTTATGCTTAGCCTTACCAGTATTATATGTTATTGAATGAACTCTATATTGTGTGTAACACAAGATAACTTTGTTTTGTGTATAAAGAATGATAAAAAATTATTCAAAAAGTAAAATATTTTAATGTATTCGGGTGATAAATTCTATTCAACTTAAAAAATAATTTCCTCATAATTAAAAATTTATCCCAGTAATTTAGGGTTTCATATTTAAAAATATTTTTATTGAAACCTCCACATTGGAAATAGTGTTAATAACTCATGTTCTTTATAAGTGGGAAAAAGAAATGAAAAGGTAACAAAAAACTCGGATTTCAAATAGGATAACATTAGTGAGAACATGTATATGGAATAAAAATCTGGCTATCATGTTCTATTAGAGATTTATAGAGAACATGTTTATGAAAACGTCATTGACCATAAATCCATGAACTAGAGGGGTGAAAAAGGTTATTGACATCATAAAAATGATTATAATAAGGCCAGTTTTTTGTTTTAGTAAACTTTTATAAGAGTTTAGTAATTATTTCAATGTTTATAAATATAAGTATATATAAATTTATATTTCCTAAACACAATATCATCCTTTCATTTTTACATGAATAATTTCTTCTTCATTTATGAGCACATGTTTCATCCTACAGGGATGTAATACATTAGCATCTAAAACCTCATACAAAGATCAACTTAAACCATTTCATAAATTTTTAACCAATATAATGATTATGATCCAACAATTCATAATAATTTTCATGGATGTTAGTTGTATCCAATTTTCATTATCCATATAAATCACTATTATCTCAACATGGGAACATATTGAGGATTATATTTATTATAAACATCTATTTTCCAAAAAAAAGTTAAATTTGTTTCCAAATCAAATTTCTTATTACAATTCAATATATGATCCCAAATATTTTAATTAAAATGTACTACAGTATAATACTTATTAATTCCATAATATATATAATGAGGATATCAATGATAAAACACTCTTACAATATTGTTTTAGGGTCTAAATACGGAGGAAAATTAATCATTACACTTTGGCTATATCAACAACATAAGCCTGACCTTGAAAACATAGCTTCTTAATATGTATATTCTCTTTATTCTTGAACCATTAATTTCCAAAGTTCCCCAACTCCATGCATTTGTAACAATGAATAATATAATTTTTGTTCTTAAATTTTCATTATTCTTTTATGCTGACCCTTATCTCCACACATATAACCAACTCACATTCCCTTCAAGAAAGTACAAGGGTGTTTATTTCCATAGATATAAAATGTTGGGAAAATCCTTCTTTATTTTCTCCACTTTATCTATTTTTCCCCATCGTCCTCTTCTTATCTTTATTCCCTTATAATCTATAGGGCTTGGATAATTATGCCTTTTTCTTGATAGAATATAAAACAATTTCATCGTATGAAGAATAGTTTTTGGACACCAAATCCCTTTGGATACATAGGTTAATCACTTAATACAAATGAACATTCTTTCATTCTATGTTGTGTTTTAAATATTTTGCATACATTTATAACCTTGTGAATGTACCTTAATACTCTAAAACACATTATTCCTCCTTTATATTTGAACTAATGAACTTCCTCTTCATAATAGTTTTTTATCATGAGGGAAATATGTGTCAAACAATGCATCCTTAAAACCTTTCCAATCCATTAGTTATAGTTTCTATTCCTCCCAAGTGTTATAGATCAATGACTACCATTGATCAACATATATATTAATATAATACATTGAAAGTGTAACCTTTTCCTTTTCACAACATCTCAGTTCCATAAATATATTCTGCAAAGACATAATCATTTTCTCTACTGCCACTAGATCAGTAGTCCAATTAATGAATGGGGCCTCCATTTCATAATGTGATCCAACATCAGATAATATAATTTTTTTAATAGGTCTGTCCATCCAAGAAAGGTTACTTTTCATGGCCTAAGTATGATTCCCTAATATATGCATACCATGCTAAATTCTAATTCCAGCTATATCATCTTTCTCATGAGGTAAATATCTACATTGGCCATGAGTATTGATACCCTTCATCCTTCCATTTTCCTTTTCAAAACAATGTAATACATTAGATTATACTATAAAACTATGAAACATTATGTATAATAAAAAAAATAGTGAGATTGAAAAATCAATTTTGGTATAATCTCATAATTATAAACATGGTTTCATTGAGATGTTCTTTTATTATTATCCACAAATTCTATCTTAGGGTTTGGTTCTGTAATCAATGATTTCCTAAATCTAGCTTCCATGGTTTGTAAAAAACATCCTCTGATATCAGCTGTAATTCCTTGACCCCATCATCTCGGAGTTGGCACCTTAATTTATTACATTGGCGTGATTACAAGGTATTGAATCATGAAGTTCAGATTAGTTTAGTAGTTTTATAAAACTGTATTATATACATGATACCAATTTTAACTTGGGGAATAAAATTTAAAAATAATGCATAATAAAAAAAATAAACTATATCTTTGAAACTCATTCCAAGAATTTATCATCATTTACTTGGGAAAGGAAACAAAATAAGTGTGAGATCAAATGTTTTGTAAGATAAAAGTACAGTGTAAACAAAATTAAAGTAATAATAATAATCAATATATAGAGGTAAATAATTGAACACACATTACATTTAATCAATAAAATAGAATTCAAATTCATTCATACATGATGTTAAAGAAAAAATAAAATTTATAAAAATAATAACTTAAATCAAAATAAAGGAAATTCTTAATTATTCTATGTCATTTTTTCCTGGAACATCATACATTTATCATCAAGATATATTCTCAAGAATATTTAAACCAATATGATTTTTCCAGCTAATACATCTATTGATACTACCAATGCATCGAGGGGATATTCTAAACTTGTCACCATCCACTATAGTTCTTTTCTAATACATTTCACATATATTTAATAATCGATATAATTAATAAGCAATATTCCTTGTCATCAAATATCCATATTGATTAAAAGATAAATATTAATAAATATTGCAAATAATATTCAAACTAAACATTGAAAATAAAAATAGTATACATTTTAGGCTAAAATGTTATACATTTCATGAGAATATTGATATTTAGGATAAATTTAATGTACAATGAAAATTATCATTAAGATGTTATTGTATGAATAAAAAAGTCAACAATCCCAAAAGAAAGTGATATTGCAAAGATAACTTTACCTCTTGGAAATTTTCAAATCATGACCCCTTGGATGAGATCATTCAATATGAAACATATAATAGCATAATGTTTTTTCGAATCATGATATTAAATTGAATAAGGAAATTATATACAAAACATTAACATGAATTGCTGTGTGATAACAAATAAGTCTCAATGGAATGTAAATTGTGACAGAATCCTTTACCTTGTGATTACTTTTAGTTTTGTGGAATGCATCCTACTATATAGTGGTTTAAAACAAGTTAATAAAATAAACCACAACCATTTTTATATTTATAATATCATATATATTCTTATTATAATATATTACCACCCATTTGTTAAAACTATTTCATTATTTTCAGTATTTCATTTGCCAATTTCCTAGTTCTTTGAGTATGTTTTGACTTGTTATTTATTTTCAATTAAATAGATCATGACATCACCATATCCATAATGTAAAAAATGTTGTTAATATTATAAATATTCATAATAATTTTTTTTATATTAATCTATTATGCTTGGAGATAGGAAATTAAATTCACCCTTTATGGAGTCAATAATTCGTACATGGGCATGAACCATCTTCCATTTCAATGAAATATTTAAAAAGTATGTCATATATATATATATATATTTGTGTATATTTATGTATGTATTTATATTATAATTCAAGTATTATATTCATGTCATATATTCCTAATATGTTTATTAAAACCATCCTTAATACATTCCATGTATTTCATAAACAAATCACGTCGCTCTGAGGAGGCAGTAGTGCACATGCCCACAAATGATGTTATCATATTCCCAAAAAGTGGAATGCATAAAGTGATGTGTTATATAAAAGTAAAATAAGAATAAATAGATTTAAAATATTATATATATCATATAAAAAGTGTGAATCCATCATTATTACCAATAAATAAAGGTGGAAATGGAATAAGGAACGACATCGGTTCGCGAGGTGGTAGTCTATCATACACAAAAACGGTGACTATGTATCCCATTTGATGGAAGTGTGGGAGTATGTAAGTCATAACATTAAGATAAAAAACCTAAGTATATTTAGGATATATATTTAATTATATAATAAACCTATAAGAATAATTTATGTGATAGAGAATTAAATAAAACAAAATAACCCATTG
This sequence comes from Viscum album, assembly GCA_963277665.1. Classification (NCBI taxonomy): domain Eukaryota; kingdom Viridiplantae; phylum Streptophyta; class Magnoliopsida; order Santalales; family Viscaceae; genus Viscum; species Viscum album. The sequence continues at coordinate 66,707,871 of OY728163.1, read as the reverse complement.
AAGAACATTACCTCTTATTTGAGGAACACTATTTAGTTTATTCCAAAAACCATAATTTGTTTGATATAATCTCAAATTGATAATTCTAGGATTAGGGTATTAATGTTGTTAGATTATTTAATCCATTATTTTATGATCCAACTTGTATTGAGAGGTATGAGTAAAGGTAAGAGTAAATTCCTTTTTATAGATGAGAATGAGTTCCATTGTTGTAAATCCCAAATGGTAAATACTATTGGGAGGTATCCCTTACCTCATGTGAATCCAAAATGAAAAAAATATTAAAGTAAAGTGAAACTAAGCTCTATCAAAATATCCACCATGAAAAATAACTTCATTTATTTAATTTTTTTCCATAACATCTATGTTTCCCTACTGTTACCATTTTGTTTTTATTAAGATAACTAATTTTATAACCTTAGTAATTTAACCATTAAGAATAAATTAATGTGAAATTAATTAGAATATACAGAACCAAATAATTTTCTACATTATATAAAATTTATAAAACAAAAAACTTATGTGTGTTGGAGATTAATTTAAATAGAAGTGTGTGTAATGAGAAAATAAATTCTTTAACCTGAACAATGGTACTAATGTTTTCACAAATTATACGTGAATATATTAATTAAAAAATCTAAACCGGTCCATTAATAGACTATATTTTATATTTATGAAAAATTAAAAATAAATTGTAATAATATATTATTTTTATTCAATTATTAATCATATAATAAAATATCATTTATTATAAAATAACCTTAATGTCTATTTTAACATTATTTACATAATTTATATTTATAACTATCAATGAAATGATTGAATTAAAATATAATAATATTAAACCAATTTAAAATGAATATAAATCTAATAAAATAATGTAAAATAATAATTCATTCAATTTTCTTCACTTTTAACATTTTTTGTGTCATTTATTTTATTTAATTATTAACCAAATAATCATTACGTTAGTGTTTCATAAGAATTTTATGTAACTATTTAATCTCTAAAAATTGATGATATATTATTATGAAAAAACATATCTCATTTGGATTTGAAAAGAATATGTATAATTGAAAATATTATTTTTTACAATATCTCAAATATTTATTAATAATAAAGGTAATAAAGGATCCTTTTTGTGCTATTTTCTTACATGACTTATTATATGGGCCACTTTCACTAAATAGTATCCCAATAAATCCAAAAATATGAACCAATAGATGATATGGCCAAAATATTTGAAGAAAATAGATTTTAGAAAAGTGGCTAGGTCATTTTAGCACATAATATAAACGTTTAGTCCCTTGTTAAGCATAATTTTACCCTAATCACTACAATTAATAATAATTTCATTCTGTAATATTTTTTTTCAAAAATTAAGTTGAACATACTCTAAATTATAAATTATGATTATTAAAAATATGGAATCTATTTCTTCATATTCCAATAACATAGTTGGATGAAATTAATTGAATATTAATCCTACAGATGAGATGAGAAAGTAGGGTTTTTAAGTAAAAATGTTCAAAAGTTTGAAATGTTTTTACATCTAATATCAATGTGATATTGATTCCAAAGACATAAATTAGTTTAAATTATGTATAAATATTCTAATTTAATATTAAAACTAATTTAAAATATAATTTAAAACTATAAATATTTAAGATTAAAAATCAGTTTTTAATTAAATTTTAATATTTTTAACTATTCATCCAAAAAATGAAACATCTCAGAAAAATAAAAAAAATCCTACCTATTCTAATTTTGAAATTCATATTTCAAAAATAAACTACATTTTTTCATATATATTTATATAATTTCGAAGTCTTAGTTTTAAAATAGGTGCTCTATTAAAAGGTGGTAAAACTACATTCAGAAAAATAAATATCTATAAGAATAAAACCATATTCATTATTATCATATATCAATCAAATATATTGTATGTATAAAAAAATATATAATATGAAAATAAATATATCATAATGTCACAAGATGTTATATAAACTTTTAGGCTTGTCCTTGTCTGTCTTATACAATATCAAAGGAACATGGTATTGTGTGTAACATAAGCCAACATATTGGTAAATTTAATGCTAGATAATAACAAAATTAAATTTCTCATAAACTGAAAATATGTTAAATTCATGGGTTATTAAATTATGGTGTTTTGGTATTTTATTTTAAGGGATGATAAATTTAATGATAATCAAAAGATCAATGGGTAGATGCCCATTTTTGTTTTTAGTCACATTGAAGTGATTAATGATGCTTTACAGTTGTGGGTTTTGTTTTACTAAATAATTTGTATATATTTAATCTTTAGTCTTATATTTTGATTTACTATAAAGGTTATTTGGGAATAATTCTATTATATTTTGGATAAAATATGTAAGGTAAAGATAACATTTAAAGTTAATATGAGCTTTCAGATTGAGGTAATTATAGTTAATATTACAAAGGTTATTTATCTTTTTGGGAAAATATGTTTAATCATTCAGATTTGCATGAGGTAAAAAAAATATTTATTCGGTGGTAAAATTTATTTTTTAAAAACATTAAAATATTTTTTTAACATTATTATAATCATGGGAAATTGGAAATTTTTTCCATTTTGTGATTTTAAAAAAATTGTTCATATTAATTTAGGAGTAAATATTGACTTCATGTTTGAATTATTATGTGATTTGATTATGGATTTTTGGGGAATCATATTTTTTAGAGAACATCTAATTATGAAAATTGAATATTGTTAGGTCTACAAGTCTAGATACCCTAGGAGGGGGGTGAATCAGGGTATGACCAATTAAAATGACTGCCCCTATGATCTTCTTTTATGATTGGACAAAACTATCTTCTCTCTCCTTCCTAGTGCAGAGCATGAAAAAAAATTAAATCATGCCCAGAACACAAAAATTTACTTGGTTCACCCTCACTGGGCTACATCCAAGGAGAATACACCAGTGATATGCCAATGTACCAAATACACTATAACTACACTACTATTTACAAGTTTGAAGTGGACTCACATTCCATCCCGGTTTACAACCACTAACAATTTGAGAACTTCCTACTCTCTTGACTGATGTGATCTCACTAATTATTAAGAGGATTCACTCAGAATTTGTAGTCTTGTAGTACTTTTAATTATCCCTAATAAACTGATCATCCATGGTATATAGATGCTCTATTGAAGCCCAAATTTCGTCCATCAATGAATACCCCTTTTCCAACAATCACTTGGAAACACCCTTTGGAAATACATTTGCAAAGAACCATAATTTGTGAAGATCCCTATTTCACAAAGCTCAAACAATGATCCGACTAGTCCCTACCTCTTCATGAATCACACACCTTCGCAGATCTCACTGCCTCGCAGAGCACACTATGTCGTAGAGCTCAGACCTTCGCAAAGCGCAGGACTTTTCAAAGATTAGTTTGTGGAGGAGCTTAAGCCATCGTAAAGCAACTTTCTTCATGAATCTCACTGAGTGAATGCAGAACACACCTCTTTCACAGAGCTAGATTATCCACTGTGAAGCTCTTTCTTTTACGAAGCACACAGCCTTCACGAACCACCTTTGCGAGTTGAGAGAAACAAATCATTCTTGGAAAACTCTTTACTTCTCTCGAGTGGGTTGAGGTCTATTTATAGAAGATTCTACCAACCCTCATATTTTCTATGCGAAGTCCGTACCACATCATCTTGAATTGTGAAGCTCAAGAATTTTCACCGAAATTCTCTATATATCTCGAAGCAACATCGAAATTTTCAGATCATGGATCTCATCGTAATCATATAGTGGTTCGCCAATTCCTTCATTCCGCTTCTATAAAGCTTCACCGCAATTCTCGTCACCCCTGTTGTACGTGAAACTCATCGTAATCATGAATAACATCCTTAAAATTCATTATGTATTCATGAAATACACTTACATAATCTCATATTTTCGAAACACATGGATTTTTCATATTTTTATGAGATCTTCATAGAAATCTAAATTTCGTGATTATCCCCAAACTCCAAATTTTGGACCCCAAAAAATGGAAAACATTGGAAAACAAATCTAGCTTGTTTCTTCACTTTCTATACTTCCTCTAGATATTCTATTCCTTTTTCAAGGTTCTTTGTCAACATGTATTGTCAACAACATCTCTGGAACTGGAGAATTATCCATGGAAAACTGAATTGTAAACAAACACAACCAACCCAAAAATAAATCAATGTTACCTTTAGGGATTGTTTTCCAATAATATCTCCCTATAGGTTTGTTAACAACTCTTCTCAAAATGTTTATTTTCACTTTTATACCTCATTGATGCTTTTTTCATCATCTACCACCATTTGCTTCTTGTGATTCAGATAGCGACCAATGATTCATTCACCACATACTCTAATCCCACATGATCAATGCTTGGTGTGATAAATAAGAGTAGTATGAAAATTTCATGAATGAATAACTTCATTTCTGACCCCAATTGTTGATACCAAACTGATACTAATTTCGTATCATTGGAATCCTTTTGAAACTATTCCAATGTCACACTTCGACTATTATCATGATCCTTAGCTGTTGTGATATCTATTCATTGATCGATCACTTCTATCATTGTAAAATTTAATACTCTCCACTTATCTCAATGATCTCCCCCTATCTTGTTGCTCAACCTGTATACTTCTCCCCATGTCTTTTGCTAAGTAATTTTATCCCTTATTTATCCATAGTTTCTCCCCTTTTGAGGATTCATTATTACTCCTCCTTTTCTAAGGAACCCAAATGTCGCTCCTCTTTAGTCTGAAACATTGGAAAGAACACAGATTAGCATAGTTGAGAAAAAACACCATACCTGAGGGAGAGGGGGGTACACATCCACACATTGTCAAGTAGAGGGAGTTGACTAAACTCTCAGAGAAAGTTGATGCCTCTCAAAAGCTTCCTTAGGTAAGGCATTTGTTTGTATGTTTGCAACCTATAGTTTAGTAGGTACATACTCAAACTTCACAATTCCCTGATCAGATTTCTCCTTAATAAAATAATATATTATCTCAATCTTATTTTTCCTTGAATAATGGATGGGATTATTTCTAATATTTATAGAACTTGAGTTATCACATTGGATTCCATTTGGAGACTTCACTTCAACTGTCATATCATCAAACTGCTACTTCATCGACAATAATTTTGTGCATGATTGAGTTTATACAATATACTCAGCTTCTATGGTTATTAATGAAATGAAATCTTGATTCTTTATTAACCAATAAATACCCAGTTCACCAAGATAGGAATCACCTCCTAACATTGATTTCTGGTTATCCTCTAAATTGGCCCAATTTGCATCTGTATATCCCAACATCTCTTGCTATGATTTTTCAGTAGACATCAAACCAAAATCCATAGTTCTGTTGATATAATGAAGTATTCCTTTCACTACAATCATGTTTCTTTCCTTGGGATTTCATTGATATTGCACTGCTTGAAATTTGGAAAAAACAAAAACCCAAGATTTTTCAAATACTGATCAAGCCTTGAGTACTATGCTCTGGGTGCTTGTTTCAGTCTGTATAATTCCTTCTTCATTAGCCAAACATTTTCTCATCCCCATGAATGAGAAAACCATATGGATGCTTGATATACACTTCTAACTCCAAAAATCCATTCAAGAATGCGTATTTTACATTTATCAAGAACACTTTAAACTTCAGTTGTATTTTGATGGCTAGGAATAATTTAATTATCTCTAGCCTTGAAACCGATGAAAATGTATCATCAACATATATTCCCTTTATCTAGGAGTATCCATTTCACACTAGTCATGATTTTTCCGAATCTCTATGTCATATTAATTTATCTTATTGCAACAGACACATTTAGTCTTGATGACATTCTTATCTGCTGGCCTCAAAACAATCTCCAACGTCTGATTTTTCTCAATATGATCTAGCTCCTCGTTCATTTCCTAATGCTAGTTTTTATCTTCTACTACATTAGTGAAGCATTTTGGCTCTACCTAAAATAAATAATATGTATGCTGTAGTGATTTCATTCTTTTTGTCTGAACTAGAGTTGACAGATCACCAATGATATTATTCCTGTGAATTTCATCTCAACTTCTTGTCTTCTATGTAGATATAGATTTTACATCCACATGCTCATCATCAGTAATTTATTCTGAATCAGCATTATCCACTTATTCTCCCACTATGTTTATTTCTTCTTCATTACATTCATCAGGATATTGTTCACTATGTTGTTGAATTCTCTCCTCCATGTCCACTATAGTGACATCATTTCTGTCATCTACAATTCCCAACATTTTGTTAAAACATTTGTATACTTTGCCTTCTTCTGAGTAGACAAGGAATATCCCCTCACATCCATGTGACTCATATTTCCATTATTTTTTCGTTATTGAGAATGAAGCACTTAAATCCATTGATTTGAAAGTATTTCACAGCTGGCTTCTTTCTGTACCACATCTCATATAGATTCTTTCCTTCCTTCAGACACAACAGATCCATGTTAGAAATGTAGACAGACGTCAACAGTGCTTCCTTCTAGAACCTCTCTAGTAGGCCTTTTCCTCTACACATCATTCTGTCCATATTTTTGGTAATATTATTTATCCTTTAAACCACTCCATTCTATTGGGGATTTATCACTGAGTAAACTTGATGACTTATCCCATGTTTCTCAAGATACTCTTCCACCTGACTATTGTAAATTTCATACCATTGTAAGTACGTGACTTCAGAAATTTCTATCCAAGCACCCTTAAACACTTTCTCTGGTACTGTTTTATGAAGTTGAACACATCATACTTATGGGTAATAACAAATACCCATGTCATTCTTCTATAGTATTCAATGAAAATAATGTAGTACCTCTTTCCATTAATTTCCCTTGGTGTGATGGGCCCAAAAACATCAGAATGCACCAATTAGAGAACTCTCATTGACTTCTTTTTCTTTGCATTATACATCATTCTGATGAAATTCTCTTATTTTCATGCATCTCATGTGTTATAAAAATCACTTTATTTCTTAGGGAGGTCTCTTTCGACATCACAATTTACCTTATCTTCCTAGGATGGATGTCATGGATGACAAAGTTGTATATACCATAGCTTGTTCTCTTCCCCTCTGGAGATAAATAAATTATCTTTTCTCTACTTACCAGGTAGATTTTTCCATTTGTTGTTTTTTCCTTTAGAACCTCTACCCCGTCACTTAATTTGAAAATACACATCTTCTCAGTAAACCTTATAGAATGTCCTGAGTCACATAGTTGACCGATGTTGAGAAAATATTGACTGAGTCCTTCTACTACTATGAAATCAGCATGTCTCATCTCTTTTCCCCCAAACCTGGCCTTTCCTGAGCCACTAATATTCAGGCCTTCATTGTTTTCAAACATGAAAACTCATTTTTGTCATATTTTATTCATGTTACAAGATCCTTATTACTTTTCATGTTACATGTGCAACCACTGTCAAGGATCCACACTCTATAACGGTCTAATGCTTTATGGGAAATTTCTACCACCACTGCATTCTCATCCTTTTTTCTTCTTGGTCCATATTTTTGCCTTCACAATCATTATAGATTAAGACTTTTGATCTTTCTAGGAGTACTAGGGACTAGCTTCATCGGGAAAAGATGTAAATCTATATATCATTATCAAATCACCTGTTGGTTCATTGATCTGCTACTTGCAAACATTTTTATTCTACTTTATAATATTCCTCTATATAGTCAATGTACATTATCTATCCATGTTCCCAAATCCCCCGCACCAAAAAACGTATCCTTAAAAATATGTTCTAGAGAACTATTCTCTGTTTGGCTACAACCTCTATTATTGTGCCCTTATACATATCTTGGATATGGAACACACATACTTTGAATTTCCCATATTTCCACAACAATAACACATTATATAATCTTAATTCCTTCCTGTCACTTATGCACTACAAATTTCCCCTTGGAATCTATAAATATTCTAATTCTATTTTCCCCCAAATAAACCTTCAATCTCGGAATGGGTGCTTGTGGTTTGAATTCAATTTTCATAGTTTTTTGTTTTCATTCAATCCCCCCTTCAGCCTTATAATATGAACATAATTGGTGCTTCCTTTATGCTAAATCACTATGCTATAACTCTAGCATCTCGGTTTTCTAAGTGATCTGCTTTCCGGATGTCATTGCAGGTGTCAAGAGTTTCTCCTGATCATTACCCTTTTCCACAGATGGAAAAATTCTCCTTTATGTTCTTTAATATTCTTGATTTTATATTTCCTTGTGTTATTCAATCCATCGATCTCCCTTTTCAATTATTCAACCTTTAGTTCATATTCATCAACCTTTTTTGAGATCTCTAGCCTAGAACACTTAAGGTTTACAAATAATTTTATCAGCTCAAACATCTCTTCTTCCTATTGTTGTATGTATAGTTTGGAATCATGTACCGCCCTATTGGATTTCTTTGTTTTTTTTCTCTCCAAACATCTATCTCTTCAAGATATACTTCTAATTCATCCACCACGTCGACTCTTCCTTCAATTTTTTCGTTTTCTCCATTAGCATCGGGTTCTATCCTTTTCTGAGAGCTACCAAAAACTTTCACAATAGAATTCTCTCCTCGATATGTGTATTTTTATATATCTTCAAACTATTCAACCTCAGACTAATCGGAACTACCACATTCTTGTGGGAGAATATTCTTTTTCTTAATGAGATTTCTCTAGACTTTTTTCTTTCCTTTCACATTGGCTGAAGTATTCTTATAGATAATTTCGATTTCATCCTCCACATCTTTATGAAACTTTTTGGGGGTCCTTGCATCAAGGTGACCAACTTTTCCACATCTAAATCAAGAAAGAGGAAGTTTACCTTTGAAATTTCCTTTTCATCTTTGAAGATTCGAGAAATGGAATGGCATCACCTCATCTATCTCTTCTCCTTCCTGAGAATTTTCAATGGTGAGCTTCCTCAGGGCCTTGAATGCCACATCTTTGGATTTCCCATTTTCCACAGCATCGTTATCATCATTTCTCATTTCATATGCAACAAGGGTGTTGTGCAGGTTATATAATGTCATTTATTTTGGGTCTTTATCTTCCAAAAATGAAACTTTCAGATTGAACCAATGATGTTTCCTCGAGGTGCACTTCACAATCGTTATGTCGTCAATAACTTCTCCAAGACCTCACATGTCTTCCAATACCACATTTACCCTGTCAAAAAATGCATCAACAGGATCATTATGGTTTATCCTCATATCTTCATACATGTTCCACAACACTTATAGCTTTACGTCTCTCACCTTAGAATCTCTTTCATATATATTCAATAGCTTTTCCCACATGGAATGTGATGTTTTTCATGAAATCACCTTTGTAAATATAGAATTGAATAGGGCTACCCTTAAATAATTATTTCCCTTGGAATCAACATCCAATTTTCTACACTCAGCTTCCGATAATTCTCCACTGTTAATATCGATAGTTATACCATGCATTTCTACTATAAACATATCCATTCCCAAAGATCGGAAGTAGTGTTGCATTTGATTCGTCCATAGCTGAAAATTGTTTCCATCAAATATCGGAATCCATGTTTGATTAGTGACTTCCAATTAAGATAGAAACACATATATCAACATTTTTCTATGATATCAATTGTTGGGTACACTATGAGAAATACACTAAGAGGAGGGAGTGATTCAAGGTATGACAGATTAAAACAACTACCCTTTTGATCTTGTTTTGTTATTTGACAAAACTCTCTTCTCTCTCCTTCCCAGTGCAGAGCATGAAAAAAAGTTAAAGCATGCATAGTTCACAATAATTTACATGGTTCACCCTCATTTTCCTACGTCCAAGGATCATATACCTGCAATGTGGTGATTCACCAAATCCACTAAAAGTGCGCTGCTGTTTAAAAGTTCAAAGTGGACTCGTTGTCCCACCTGGTTTACAACCACTCACAATTTGAGAACACACGTCTCTCCCAACTCGAGTGAGACCACTTCCTTTTTAGAAGATCCACTCAGAGTTTACAGACCTGTAGGTCTTTTTATTATCACTAATGAATGAATCCTTCACTATATGTAGATGCTCTATTGAAGTCCAAATTTCATCCACTAAGGGATACACATTTTCCACTGATCACTGGGAAAGACCCATTGAATATACCTTCCCAAATCACCCTACATCACGAAGCTCCCATTTTTTTGAATCCCAAACAAAGCTTCGCCATGTCCCTGCCTCTTCGCGAAGCACACACCTTCATAGAGCTCACTTCCGTGGAGAGCACACTTAATTGCTGAGATCAGACCATCACAAATATCATTCCATTGCAAAGATTAGGTCATCACAGAGCTCAAGTCATCGCAAAGAGACTTCCTTCGTGAAGCTCACTGAGCCTATGCGGAACACACCTCTTTCATGGGGGTAGATTAGCCGCCGCGAAGCTCCTTCATTCACAAAGCAGACAGCCTTCACGGACCATCTTCACGAGTTTATAGTAACAAATTTTTCATGGAAAAACCTCTACTTCTCTCGAGGGGGTCAAGGTCTATTTATAGGAAATTCCATTATCCCATAAACCTTCCACACGAAGTCAGCTCCAGGTCAGAAAAAATTACAAAGCTCCAAAATTTCTGCCAAAATTCTCTCTATATCAAAAAGCACCACAACAATTTTCAGATCCCAGAGCTCGTCATAATCACAGAGCATTTAGTCAACCCCTTCATACAGATGCCACAATGCTTTGCCACAATACTCTTCAGCTCTCTTGTTTGTGATACTGGTCATAATCGCTAAGAACACCATCAACATTCTTCATGTCTTCGCAAAATCCACATAAAGAAACCCATATTCATGAAACTCATACATTTTCCATATTTTGATGAGATCTTCAAGAAAATACATATTTCACGATGCCTTCCAAACTCCAAATTTTAGACCCCAAAAATTTAGCGAACACTAAAAAATGATTCCACCTCATTTCATCTCTTTCTATAACACCTCCAGATCTTCCATTCCATTGTTATGGTTCTATGTTAATATGGATAGTCAACAATATCTCTGGACCTCAAAAATTCACCAAGAAAACCTTCATTTTCAACAAACACAACTAACCCAAAAATGCTACAATGTTAACTTTAGTGATTTTTTCCCAAAAATTATTTTTTATGTCACTTTCTGAGTTATTAATGTTTTTTAAAGATAATTATTATGTTTATTTTTTAAAAATAGGTGAAAATAATTTTTATCATTTGGTTTCTTGATTTTATTGGAATATTTTGAAGATCTATAGTGTTTATAATTTTTGAAATCACATAAGTTAAACATTAGGTACTATTTTTAAGGTATAGAATATTATTCTATTGTTTTTTCATATGAATGTTTATTCATATTGATTTTTATCTGAACATGCAAAAACAATTTTTGTTTTTTCTAATAGATTAAAAGAGGAATAACATATCAATTTTTTTAAAATATTATGATATATATAAAAACTAAATTTTAGTGCTTTAGGAAATAAAAATTCACCATCTTTATTTATCACATTGAATTTGATATGAAGAGGAGAAAGAAACCTGCTTGAATTATAACCAAAGGATGAAATTGTTCTTATGGAAGGAAAAAAAACCAAGAAAGTAAAATTTCTCATTATATATCATGATGTTAAAGTAGTTCCTCAACTCAAGTAAGAGGGACATAAATCTATCGATTATTATCACTCAGCTATTAGGGTATATTTTTGGAAACTTATTCAAAATTATGGTTTTGGAAATATTTTTGTAAATTAAAAATATTTATCATGATAATATATAAAAATGATTTTATTACTATTTTATGACAAACTCATTTTTGTAAAAAATAATTAAAATTTTAATGATTGAATTATTCTAAGTGGGAGAATGTAACACCCGGATATTTTAGTATATATTACTTTAAGTAATTATTTTTTCAAATAGTGTTTGATAAATGAAATACCTTACTAAAAGGAATAATACTTTACTAAAATTATAGTTAGACATAAATAAATTATGAATATTCAATTTTTAGAAAATTATATTAAATATAAATGGTAATTGACTCATATAAGGTTAAAAACACTTAAATATTAAAGGGGTCATGTTTCTATAAATGCATGATTTATTTGTGTTTTTTTATTTTCATTAAAAAGATAAATTTTTGAATTTTTTAATTTAAATTGGATGAAATTAAATTAATTTGCTAATTCATTATGTAAAAATTATCTAATAGTGATTTTTTGGTATTTTTCTAAAAATGATTATTTTTGGGTAAATAGTGAAAAAATATTGGATCTTCAAATACAGTCATTTTTATAAAATTTCCATGATATAATAATGACTTGAAATATTTTGAAAATTATTTTATAAATAATATTAATATTTATGAATTAATATAATTTAACTAAAAATATAATCTTGATCAATGAAATATTTTTTTGACATTTTAGAAATATATGTAATGATTTAGTTCAAATAAAACCAATTTTTTGTTCTTTTATTTTAATAAAGTATTCCAGATGAATATTTATGATTTTGTTTACTTAAAAATTAAAATAAATTTTATTTTAATAAGAATAATCCAATTAATTCAATGAGAATCAATAGTATTCATTATTTTGGGTATATAATCTTTTTTCTACTTAAAAGGAGAATTTTTATTAAAATTGTTGTTCATTTAAATATGTAAACAAATTTTAAAAATAATTTTTACCAACACTAGAAGTTAAATCTTATAAAATAAATTCCATTTTTTGGGATCATAAATTTACTATTATGATTATTTTTTCAATTTCATTTTGAGTCAAAATTAATAGTACACAGAGTAAAATATTGTCATCACTGTAAAGGTTTATAGGGTTAGTGGGGGGTTCAAAGAAATTAGACATAAAATATTTCTAATTCTTTTTATAAAATTTTCTTTTCAAAGTATGTCCACATTAAATTTACTTTTATTTGAAAACATTTACATTCTTTGATAATTTCAATGATTGTGATATTACTTTTAAATTATAAAATGTATATTAACAAACAAGTCACTCTTGCTCACTGAATAAGCTTTCATTATAATGATAAGGATAAAAATAAATTATTAAATGTTCAAGATCATAATATTTATATTTAATAAATTAAATATAATTTCATTCTTTATTTTTAATTTTAACTCATAACATCATTAATATAAATGCTTAAGAAGCATTGGCAAAGCCCTAGTTTAAATAGTATAAAAATAATGTAAATGATTTTAAAAAAAACATAAAAGTGATATTTTTTGGATAAATTATAATTTTCCAAAAAAAATTAATGATTATTAAGAAGTATAATTTATGTTTTAGGTGTTTATATTCTAACTCCATTATTATGTTGATGTTTCAAAAGTCATATTATGTGAATAGTCCCAAAAATGACTTTAAATTTTTTTAATAATAAACAATATGTTAAGTTTTTATTTAAATATAATAAAAATATTTTAATTATATAATTTTTAATTTTAATGGGTGAAATTTTCATCTATTTTCTATATTTTATCCCCTTGGCATGTTTAAAATTACATTGATGACCCTAATAGACTTAATATTTTTGAAAACACCATTATTTGTTTCCTTAAATATGGGACACAGTATAACCATTAAGAAAGATCATATGATTTTTGAATTATTTCCAATTTCTATCTAAATCCCTTTAATAACATCCCATGATTTTTTTATTACACTTTTTTGACCATAAATCACTCCCCCAAAGTCTATAAGTTAAATTGAAATGACGATATAAAAAGAAGAGGTATAAGTATTAATTTAATTATTTCAAGTCTATTTATAAGTCTAAAACCGTAAAATATATTATAAAAATCAATCATTAATATTCATAAATTTTATATGGTTTATTAAAAAACAATTAATACCTCTTTTACATCCTATGGAAAATGGAAATGTCGCTCCTACGTACACGTGAAATATCTCCTCCACGAAGCGATGTATTTATTTTTTCATAATTCAATAACATGATTGAATATAAGGATGCAATTATTGAATATATATAATATTTATGAAATAATTATTATTATATAAAAATAGTATATAATTTACGTTCTTACTTCCACATATGTTGGAAAGTGGAAACATCGCTCGTGCGTACATGAGTACTACCACCTCCAAAGAGAAATATAATTTCTATTTATTTTCATCCTCACAAGGATGGGAATAATTATGGATTTAATGAAAAATATGATAATTATTTTTAAAATTTAAATCATTATCTACATTATTTCATTTTTATCTATTATATTATTGAAAAAAAGATTATGTGTACTTGTAGACTACCACGTCCATGAAACAATGTATTTTATTTTTCATGAATGAATTACATGGATGGTTCTAAAAAAATACTAAATATATAAACAAATATAATTGTAACTTGATTAGTATTCTAGATATGGTGAAACCATGACCTATTTCGACATTGGTCAACCAAACTAAGTTTTTCTAAAGGTAAGGGAAAGAAAACCCTCAAAATTTCCAGCATAAAATTAACTAATTTAGTAACTAAAGAGAAAAAGAAAATAAATGAAATAAAAGGAATTATAATAGGATGAAAAACAAGAAAAAGTTCTTAATGAAAGCTGAATGGGAAATATTCTAACTCTCTTGATAATATATCTTCAATGAATTACATTATCACTCACATCTTTCTTGAATCCAATTGCGTCACGGATGGTCTTGCAAATAAAGGAGTGACTGACGATGTGTGAATTTGATCCAACACTCAACCTTGTGATATTTTACCCATTTTCAATGTGTTGAATATAAAAATCCTTCATATATACTATTTTAATCTTTATCTTTCATTATTATAAGAGCCACTAAGATCACATTTTTAAAAACTGTTTTTAATACAATTCATTTTTAACTTTCTTTAAAAAAGTGAAAAATATTATCTTTTAACATTTAATGACTGGCCTCCTTTTCTTCCATCATATCCACTATTGTTTTTATCAATATAAATATATACGTTTATTTTTTATAAATTAATATATTACTATAACTATTATAGTAATTTTTACTTTATAAAATGTTTTAAAAATAAAATGTTATTTCTTATCATTTTATGAGAATACTGGAATTGATTTTTTAATCGGAATAAATGGAAATTCATATTAGTTTTATGATTGAAATATATTATTTTTATTACTTTTATTCATTTTATAGAAATTTTAAATTTTATATGATGATGGGTGGGTATGATATAACCTTCTAATTTAGTAGGTTGTGATATTTTCTAGAGAAGAAAAATGTTTAAATTAATAGTGAAAGTTAATCCTTTATAATGGTTTTTATAAGGGTTATTAAATAGGTTATTATAAGTATAACTCCCCATGTTTACTATTTTTTTATTTTCTAGGTGTTTTAATTGAAATCAATTTACTTCATGAGGCACGTAAATTGGTTTGTGAATGGTTTTTACCTTATAAATGTTATAGGTTTATTTTTCATGGAAAAGGTATTCATGAGTTATTTTACTTTCTCATGAAACTATCATTATTATTATTTCCCTTAATCCTCGATATGAACTATTATATGAATAAAATTAGGAAATAATTGTTTTAATGAGTAAGAAATTTATGGATTGATCTAATAGTTTATTTTGTATAAATCCAAACTTCTTTTTTATTTTCGTGTTTTTAAAGGCTCTAAGAGTTTTCCTTTTTATATTTATCATTGAGAGTTTTTCTCCTCCCATATTATCAAATTTTGTTAGGGCCTATGTAGGTGTATGAATTTAAGAAAGGCCAACGGTGAAACATCATAAATGAAGAAAAATTTCCTTCAATTAAAAATGAGTTTAAACATAAGAACATATTTATATGAGAATTGATTTATATTGTGTGGAAATTTACCCTTTTATATGTAATTGTTTTTATAATTCTCTAAAAATATAAATATTAATGATCCTTGAAATTTAAAAAAGTGAAACCCATTTTATAAAACATGTAATTATGTGTTTTTCATGATATATATTATTGTAGTAACCATCCAAGTACTCACTTGCAAAAATATTCTCCCTTCCCAAGAGTTTATATCAATGTTATTTTTGGATGATGTTGATGTTATGAATTCATAAAAAATATATTTATCATGAGTACTTTTTTATAAACACTCAATCAGTAATTTTATTAAATGCAATCCTTCTAAAATGATTACCCCGTATAGAATTAATTATATCCATCGGTGAGACAAAATCATATTTCACTAAGAATGAGTCTTCTTTATAATTTCTATCACCGCATAGTTATTAAGGTATGGAATCATCTCTACTGTATCATTTATGACAATCAGTTATTTGAGTGGATAAATTGTTAACAAATCCACCATATATATATACTCAACTCTATTTCTTTAGTAATTTAATCCAATTAGGGTATCCAATATAAGTTACAAAACAAAGAAAAATTAAAATTGTGCACCAAAACCTATTAGGTTCACCCATTTATCACTTTTATTATAAAATATAATACATTAGAATCTATCATTTCCATGACATAACCAAATGAATAATCAAGGTAATGGAAAATATTATCTTTGGGAAGAATATTACAAATACAATTTTAAAAGATTATTTAGGCTCCCCATATTATATCATATATTCCCTTTTCATGTATTTATGATTCTAATGATTTTGATTAGAATCTTATGCCATCCACCAAAACATTATTTTCAAACCCAGTTAATTTGTAACTCTTTATACAACTCATATCTTATGTTACAAACCCAAATTAAAATCCATATATGTTCATACATAACCAAATTAATCCATTGAGTAATGTACATAAAACAATTTCAAGTAAATTAATATAATTATATAAAGTTTTAAATCCCTATAATAGTAATCATGGAGCCCCAAATTACAACCCCTTACTTTTCTAGGCAAGGAATAATCCTCATTGCTAGTTTTAAGTTCGACCAAAATTCCATCTTACCTAGGATACATTACAAAAGATATAAATGAATTCTATAACATTATAATTCCTAATATGTATAAATTATAATTAATGTCTTAATTATATCTCATAATCTAGTACAGGAAGAATCCGTGTTAAAGAATAATAAATCCATTTTCATACCTTTTATGTAACTCCTTCTGTGCATGCAATAAATCTATAGAAGTAATTTGACTCTTTAAAATATTATACATATACATTCATAATATAACAATTATATTCATTAATAAAGTATGGAATAAATAAAAAAACATGAACTTATTATAAATTTATGCATGAGAAAATATTTTTTACAATTGTTAAATATATAAAATTATAATCACTTTAAATTATCTACATTTTAAATAATTTCCATAATTACATATATATATATAACCACGCTATATTTATTTAAAATATTAACACTTTTTTATAATTACTTACATGATATTTGTACATTAATATATGATACAATATATAATATAATACATTTTATATTTCCATTCTATGATGAAAATAATTTACATAATATAAATTTCAAAGATTATACATTATTTAAACCTTCATCGTATTAATTATCCAAACCCCTTTTGACACAATTTATATATTTTATCAAATTAGGCCTTCAGTTTGAACAATAGAAATTAATTAATTTTGAACAACTCATAAATTTAAATATAAACTCCTATATAATTAGCCTTAATTTGTAATTTTTAAAAAAAATTAGAAACTAATCATATAATATACATATAGATATTGTTTCTCAAAATTATAAGTCATGAATATAATTTTAAAAGGTATTAAAATATTTCCATTTAATATTATGAAAAATAAATTAATTTGTTTCATAAACATATAAATAATTAATGATAAAATATTGATAAATAGTGAATTTATAAACTCTTTTATAAATTATTTAATATATCATAATAAAATTATCTAGTATTTATAAAAAATTATTATACATTTAAATAAATTCATAATTGAAATCATGAAGAAACATATTTTTTCTCCATATCACTTTAAATGATTTCCCTAAATCTAGGGAATAAAAAAATAAAATAAATGTTATTCATTGTATATTATGGTAGAAAAAACCTAAGACTTGATAAGCATGGTTTTCTATGAATTATAAATGCTTTCTGTTCTGTTACCATGGATTGTGACTGGTATTTGTGTAATAATAAACTCAGCGGAAATGGTCCACATCGGATTAATTTTTTCATGCATGGCTATTGATGCCAGTGATATGTGTTGTGTACGATTAATCAAGTACTAGAGGCTCATTTTTATATTAATATAGTATGTGGTGACAATTTTAATAATAATCCAAATATATTTTGGTACAAACAAGTTAAGATAGTCCTCTCATAGGATTAACCATGTGCCTAGATATTATAATCAATGATAAGTATCACATAGCTTATGTGATATGATGTTCAATTTTCATCATTCATATGGGGAAATTTTACACTATGATAGGAAATATTAAATGATATGATATGTTGAAAACCAAAGGAATCATACAATGTCACCTCCTACGATATCTCATATCATTACATGTGATTGTATCACAACCTATGATATTTTAAACCCTATGACCAACTAAAGAAAAAAATATATATCAATTTTAATGAAAGATAATATTACACTAATAAAATTTCTTATATTTCCTCATTTCAACATTATTTCAAGAATCATAATCCATGTTAATTCTTTTATACCACTCCTAGGTTCATAATCATTGACTAATACTTAATCATCATCATTTAAATTTTTATTTAGAAAAATAAGGACAACAACAAAAAGGTGGGACAACCCACACAGCCAAGACATGGGGTGAAAACGAGGCCTAAGGTAGTGTAAGCTGAGGGAATCACCTAAAAAAAGTTGAGACCCTCAGGTATCATGGTGAGAGAATTATTGAAGAAAATGTGAGGTGTACTGTGGAAATCAATAGAATCTAGGTGGTTAGTGACTTTGTTCCCCTCATGCTATGTGTGAATCACTCTGGTATTGTTGTTGAGCATCTCCCTACACCACTTAATGATATAATGGATCAACCAAGGTATGCTGAGAATGACATGTAGGGTGTTTTTAAGAACTTTGAAATTGGTCTCATCTCCCAATAAAAGGTTCACTTCTTTAGGACATAACAATAGATCATAGAGCATCGCCTGAGCCTCTGCCTGATGAGAAGATCCATGGCCCAGGTGAGAGAAAATGCCATGACGACTAACCCTATAGAGCTAGGAACCACCCCTCCTCTATGAAAGGCCCCCTCTTCTCATGAACTATAAACATTGAGTTTTAGACACATAATAGGTGGAGACCAACATACCCAATAGCCTCTACTTCTACGTATAGGAGGAATGACCATGGAACTAGTTCAGAGCTGATGGAGGGTAGGATCTGCCCATTAGTTCTTGAGAAGTCTGAATGTATCTTGGAATATATTATTGGTTTTGATGATGATAGATCTACCGAAAAATTGAACCCCTTCATGAATTTCTTTGTTTATCGCCTTCTATATTGGCCCTCATTATTTATTAAGGACTATAGAGTTAGCCATTCTCTCTAGACCTCTCTCCCCCACACTATGGAACCAGAGATCAAGAAAACAAATTCATCCATGCTATTGTTATGGACACTCATGAACTCATGAAAATGATGCCACATCCCCATTCCCAGTAGCACCCAAAAATAACATTCCCTACACTCTCTTCCATGTGATTTGGATAGTGGGGGAACCATGAGACCATCGGGATGCCACGACACATGATATTATCATCACTGGGGATGCTCCTTGGAAAACCCCTCCAAGTGAGGATGTGGTACTTAAGGGGGATTCCATTGGACCGTAGGATCGTATTCTAAGGGTCACCCTGATACTGGGTAACAAGAAAGCCCTGTAAGTCATTAGAAGAGAAGGCCCCTAAGGAAAAGAGGGATAAGATGCATCTCTACAGACCAGAGTTGAGATCAATGAGGTCGAAGGTATCCTTTTGGACTATTCCTAGAACTACTTCAATAAGAATCGGGTGAGATCTGGCCTCTCCGAAGGAGATAGACATGGAAGGACAACAAGGGAAGCTGTTGGAGAATCTTACATAGTTATGGTGAAAAAAAGGGATGTCTCCCTTCAAAAAAATCTATCGCACATGGGGTTGGAGATCAGAAATGAGGGGGGATCGTAAACAAGAGAGGGGATGCATGACCCACAACCATCGTCTCATTCCCAAGGTGAGATTTGGGCATGGTGATCCTGAAACCATACGCTACTCCCGAACATTCTATTCTAGATTTAGGTGGATACACAGTATGGTATCATGAAGGTAATGAACATTGATTCCACCCTCCCTATTAATCCTTGCCACACTACACTAAGAGGACTAGTGGAGTTTCTCTTTCAAGATAGGATCCCATATAAAGCATACAATGATCTTATCAATTTTTCAAATGATACACCTTGAAACATTAATTGGTGATAGTTCATGGTTAGGGGTCGAGATGAGGACACTATTAACATGTGATATTCAACCCCAAAAATAATGATATTTATTATTCTAGTTTAGAACCTGATCTGTAATCCTTCTGATAAGTGGTTCTATGTATCATATGCAAATCCTAGCAGAGGATATGTGGGAACCCATGTACTCCATAGGGAATTACCATATTTACATGTAAAGCCTCTTCTAGACCACTTATTTTTGGTTGAGAGAGAATCTATTGTAAATGAAGAAATTGATTTTCGACTTGTTAATAATATGCCATCTCCAATTAAAGTATTCCTCTTAAATATTTTTATACCTCTAATAGATCTTTTGTTAGTATTTGATAAAATAATCATGTTATAAGAGAACATTAGGTGGGAAATATAAGGGGGATACATTTTTCGTTTAAAGACCAGAACCTCACCATTTATGATGCTCCTTTGAAGGAGGAAGAGGACATCTTCGAATAGGATTAAGATGCTTGGGAAAATGGGATCACCTTCCCTGAGACTATGAGTGCCCCTGAAGAACCTGAATGATTTCCCATGAATGTAACCATCATCTAGGAAGAAATGAATAATCTAAGGATGAGGACAATGTTTCAGGAGGAAAACCACACACTAGCCAACAAATTAATGATATATCCTCACTCAATGCGGTCAAAATCCTTATTCATGTATAGGTTGGTAAAAAAATCTCAGAAATATGTCTAGGCCTGGGGCACATTCTGGGATGAGACTCTACATTGTGGCCTGAATCTCTTTTTCATTTGGAAGGAATCCCAGGTCCCCATTGTCATGGGCTGAAATCTAGTTGGGAATCACCTCAATGAACCCTCATTCCTCCCCCAAATACCCATTGTGAAATTGTGGATTGGGACAATAAAGGATGTATTTGATGTGAACAAAGCCAAACATCCCGAAATATCTCTATCATTTATATATGTACCATCATCCATCCAAATATTGGGTTTCATCATCTATTTTAATTCTTTGATTCATGCATAAAAGAAGTCAGTTTTCCAGTATCCCTCTATGAGCCACTTAATCCTCTATTTCTCTCTCCCCATACATTCTATCCCGAGGTGAATTTCTGCCAATTAATACTTCCTTTTTAATAGATCCTCAAAAGTCCAGTCATTCCTAGCTTCTTCAAGGCTGTTCTTAAGGAGTTCGAGTTCTTGAATGGCAGTGTCAATTTCACTGTCCATGATAAAAATATCCTTCTCTCAAACGTAGAGTTTTACCTTGATAGATCTCATATTTTTGTCGATGGATACCCAAAAACTCCATGGAGTGGAATAATTACATGATTCACTAACTAGGTTATCAAAATCTGGAATTCTATACCATTTCTAGAGATACCGGAATCATTATGTTTCCTATACAAGACGAGAAATATGGGAGGATAAAAATTAGAGCACAACATAAAGGAACGTTCAAGGTTTTTATTTCGTATAAATTTCGGACAACAATTTCCAATAATTTATAGGCATTTACAAAGGAATAAAATAGCCAAATTAAATGGACACATTAATGAAATAAAACAGCCACATTAAATAGACACATTAACGAAATAAAATAGCCACATTAAATAGACCAATGGGGAGAAAAAAACATGTGGGAAACACCTGTAATTAATATACGCTACATGAAAAATAAATCACGGGTAAAAAAAATGCGGGCAGTTTGATGCGTGGTTTTTTTTTGTATTTCCAATACACCCCTTCAAACCAATATCGGCTTCATCTAGAGCATCATTGTGATTTTTTGAATGCATCTATTGGTAATTCCTTTTTGAAAATATTATCCACCTTTTCTGTAGTATGACAATATTCCAATTTTATAGTTTTCTAAATCACATGATCTCTCGAAAAATGGAATCGGGAATCAATATGATTTTTTCTTCCATGATGCACTAGATTATTGGAAAGTTCAATTGTGGACTTGTATCAACATATATAAATATTGATCTATCCTATTGATGCTTCATATCATTAAAAATATTTCTCAACCAGATTCCTTCACAAACAGTGGAAAATGCTGCAACGTACTCTACTTCACATGTGGAAAAAGTGAATCCACTTTGCTTTTTGAATTCCATGTGAAATCAGTTGATCCATGAAAAACAACATACCCAGTGGTTCTTTTTATATCATCTTGGTCGAATCCCCAATCTCTATTTGAGTATCCATACAAATTTTCTTCTTCATTGTATAGATAAAAAAGACCAAAATCCATCGTTCCATTAACATTTCTGAGGATACATTTTTCTGCTATCCAATGTGACTCCTTTGTTGCCTTCATGTACCTTTTTAGAAGCCCAACACTATAAACAATATTAGGCTTTGTGACTATGAGATTCATCAGACATCCAATGAGACTCTTGAACAATGTTGAGTCAATGTTTCTTCCTTCTCCATATTTTTTTAGTTTTAAGCTTGTTTCTACAGGTGTGTTTATAGTATTGCAATTGGCCATCTTGATGTTTTCAAGAAACTCCATGGAATACCTCTTCTATGATATATAGATTCCTCCATGTTTTTTCTTTACCTCTATGCCCATAAAGAAGGACATGAGACATCCATCAGTCATCTCAAACTCCTTGAACATGGCCTCCTTAAATTCATCTAACATCGATAAGTTGTTCCCTATAAAAAGAAAATCATCAACATACAAGCATGCAATAAGTATTTCCCCACAACCATTCTTCTTAATGTAAACCGCATGCTCATATGGACATTGGGTGAAGTCGTTCTCTTGAAGACAGCTGTCAATGCATTCTTTCCAAGCATAAGGAACTTGATTCAACCCATAAAGAGCTTTCTTCAGTCGATACACCTTGTCTTCCTCCCATTTCATGACAAATCCTTCAAGCTGGTCAAAAAAAACCTCTTCTTATAGAATTCCATTCAAGAATGAACACTTCACATCTATTTAGTACATCATCCAAATGTGATGAATAACAAGGGAGATAATCATCCTAAAAGTGTCAAGGTGAGCAACAATAGCGAAGACTTCTTCATAGTCCACCCCGTAAATCTGTTTTTACCCCTTTGTTACGAGCCTTTCCTTGTCGAGATAAATTTCACCGTCAACATTTCGGTTGAACTTGTACATCCATTTGATACCAATGGTTTTATGGCTATTAGAAACTGTGGTGAGCTCCCATGTTTCATTTTTCTATACAGCACAAATTTCTTCTTCCAGATCAATTCTCTAACATTCTTTCCTTACGGCTTCTTGAAACATCAAAGGCTCATGATCTACATACAGGCACAGAATATTTAACTCTTCAGTTTTCTCATAAATGTATCTTATGTTTTTCATTTTTATGGACCCCATGGGTGAGGATGAGGTAGCCAAATTTTGACTTGATGGAGTCCTTTCAGGTGTGATGGAAGGTCTTCTGGGACTCCTATTCACTAATAATGTTCACAGGGAAGGTGTTATTGGCATTTTCTCCTGATGATCCGGCCTTTCATTAGGATATTCTGTTTCAACTAGAATCTCTTTGTTTGGTTCTTCATCATTACATTTCCACGCTTTTTCCTCACTAAATATTTCATCTTTACTCGCTACTAATTTATTGGTTAGTGGATTATAGAGAATATAGTCTTTAGCCCTTTCACTATTGCAGAAGAAGATATTTTTTTCACCATGACCATCAAGATTCATTATTCTTTCTTCAGGAACATGATCCTAGGAAACACACCTGAAGATTCTAAGGTGTGATACGCTCGATTTGTAGCCACTCCATGCCTCTTGTGGTTTCATGTTTCTGACGCTCATGGTTGGACACCAATTGAGCAGATAGGCAGTACATGCCACAACTCTTGCATAGAAGTTCTTTGCCAGGCCTTTCTCTTTCAGCATGGTCCTCGTCATGTCGAAGATGGTGTGGTTCTTCTATTATGTGATTCCATTATGTTGTGGTGTGTAGGAAGCAGTATATTTTTTCTTGATGCCTTGTTCCCTGCCAAAATCATGAAATGAATTTTAAGTGTATTCTCCACCTTTTTTATATTTGAGAACA
Organism: Viscum album; assembly: GCA_963277665.1. NCBI lineage: Eukaryota > Viridiplantae > Streptophyta > Magnoliopsida > Santalales > Viscaceae > Viscum > Viscum album. The sequence continues at coordinate 66,683,323 of OY728163.1, read as the reverse complement.
TTGATTTTATAACCACTTTCAGCTTCAACATGATATTTGAACATTTTAATGATCAAATATACAAAATATTTTTCTTTGATGTTATACACCCATAGATTCTTGCTAAAATCATCATGAGAGTAATAAAATACATATTACCTCCATGTGAGGGTGTTTCAAGTGGTCCATAGATATCAGTATTATAACAACCCACACATTACATACATGGTTATTACTTCAAAAATGAAGCATACATATTACAACATATAACAAAACCATGAAATGACAGTATAGGTATAGTGTCTTTAGAAACCAGGAAACATAAACAACTGGTTCATTAATCATCTATGTTGTCACCCATTTATTTCATCATATCTAGAGTCCCTTTATGGCATATCCTACTTAATATCCCTCTTACTGACCTGGGGAATAGAAAACATAAAAAAGGGTGAACCCAAATGCTCAGTAAGGGTAAACAAAAGAAATATCAAACATATCATATTTATAAGAAAATAACATTTTGAAAATATAATCCTGAAAAAGAGATCATAACATGGGATAAATCATAGAAGTGAAATGTAATTCCAATAATCATAACTTAAAACATGAAGCTTTGTGGAATACACACATAATCATAGAAAATCATTTCTTAGTAGTCAAGACTCATTGCCAATACTATCTTAGAGGACAAAGTCCTTTTCTGAACTGAGTTCACTCCTCGTTTCAGTCCTGTTTCACTGAACCGGTTTAACCTGCCATTCCAGACATGTCTATCTCATGAGATATAAATCTTTACCCAATGCATTGGAGGGAAATATAGGTCCCACCTATCTCCAAATGATTCCATTCTTATGTGTGCCACAAAATCATAAACCATACATCATAGCATAACCCATGTAATAAAAATGGGATTCTTAAACATCACGTCATCATAAAATAATCCATAAAAGGATATCGTAAAAATAATTCCATCATAACATAATCAAATCAATTTAAAAAATAGGGATATAAACAGAACCCTATGTTATCTTAGATGGAAAATAAATTTAATACAACACTTGAACTCCATTCTTGAGGAAAACATCCTTTCTACTTCAAAAACATTTTCCTTTCTTAACATGTCATATAATTTTGAACTAAAATAAGTTGATTAAAAATAAACATGAAAACTTTTAAATTAATCTTGGTGGAAATAATGTTCTAAAAATCTATTCATGCCATGTAAGTTAAAAAACATTCTTCCCATACCTTGGCCCGGAAAAGTAAAAAAGTACCTCGTACGAAAAAAGACAAAAGATTCATTTCATATATTTTACAAAAAAGTCACCGAAGGGTAATATTTGATTTAAAAAATTGTAGTTGGATGGAAATAATATTACATATTGAGGAAACATGGATTTGTATGATAAATATTCCCCAGTAAATTCTGAAGTATAAACAATCTCGGATAAAAATGAGATTGTGAGATTTTCCCTTACCTTAGGTCTGATTTGCTTTGTAAGTGTCCGAACCTCCTGTATAATGATTTAAATAATGTCATTGGCTTCTTCCAGAATCATAATCAATTTTATATATGGTCATATTCTTAGCTTCTTATTAGTAATATTTCATTGCTACTTGTTATTCAGGTGTTTATTACTTTTTGTTCTTATGCGTGTTTTGTCTAATAAATTTTTATTCTTCTTTTTAGGTTATAGATACCTCATATCCAAAATTGTATTAGTGTAATATATATCATATTTATTCACTCAATTCATTTATGTAATCATTATGCAATGAAAATCATTTAGAACAAGTCGCGTCACATCGTGGAGACTGTACTCCGTACGTACGCACGAGCGACGATATCGTTCCCATGATCGTGGAATTGTATTGGAGTGTATGTATACTATTTCAGAATCAATATCACTTTACAGTAATCATATATATTTATTCTTTAAACCATTATACCCATCCAAGTAAGGTGGTGGTGGAAAATAGATTACACCACGGCGTGGAGACGGTATTCCGTACGTACGCAAGCGCGTTGATTTCTTTTTCCGTAGGATGAATAGATGGTGAAATAGGGTTGTTTCATACTTATAATAACATATCAGTATATGAGTGATAGTGATGTTATTAATTCATAATGAAACAACTAAAGAATAAGAAGTGGAATAAGAAATAAAGTTGAAAGAATCAGTAACAGACATTACCTCTTCATTGAAGCGCCTCTTTGAGACCTCCTTTTGAGGCACTAAAACTGGTCTTTGAAGAAGACCGGGACCTATAGTATGTTTCTAGGGAAGTGGAGAGGAGAAATTAGCAGGTTTTGGCCGAGCGTGAAGGCTCAAAGTGGTGTGAGGAAGAGAGGGAGGAGGTTTCCTTTTATAAAGGAGGAGAGGGGCATCTTTGGAAATATAAGAAATATTAGTTTATATTAAATCCCAACCCCACATAAAAACGTCCAAAATGACTCATATCCAATGAGTAGATGAGATATGGTTATAATCTCATCAACCAATAAAATTTAGACTTGTTAAGAATTTATTTTAAACATTATCAACTTGATTTATCCTTATTTGTCAATTTAATTTAATTTGTGGTAATAATATTCTAAATTTTAAATACTTATAAATAATTACATATGTGTTGTGAATTATCCATAATTTGAAAATTTATGACATTTTCGACCATATAAATTTTAATTTATAATTTTTAAATATTTTTGTGATGTTTAAACAATTTTATAATATGTTATTTTTATAAAATAACATTAGTGTCAATTGTGACACTATTCCTTTATTTAAATTTAAATAAAATATATACCGAAGATATGTTTGAACTAAAAGATCTAATAGATTTATAAAATTTCATATGTATCTATAAAATTACTGGAGCACGTTAAATAGTTCATATATATTTATTTGAATATTTTTAAAACTATTTATTTGATATTTTAATTAATAAAATAATTTCAACATCACTATTGTTTCATAATTGATGATAATTATTTAATCCCTAAAAATTCTAAATAAATTCCTATGATGTAGATAATTTTATTAGATTATTTGATAATATTCATGTTCAAATATTCATTAAGATTATCACAAAATTAAAATTATTGTACTTATAAGATTTAAGAAAGTGACATGTTGTCACATTCTTTGGTTTTAATAAAAATTAAATTATTTTCAGGGAAAAAAGTCCATTAAATGAATCTAAACCGACCCTTAGGTGATATGGGTTGACTTTTATTCATCCAATAGTATTTTGGCAGGAGTTATGGTAATTTTATAATCTTATATTTACCCTTAATTAGCCGATTTACCTTTAACTATGGTAAATCAATTTTACCATAGTTACTATTCATAATGCCCAAAAATAGAAATTATCCTATTAACATAATTTGAACCCACTAATTCCAAATATGGAATCCATTTTTCAAAATTCAAAATAGATAATTTGCGATAATTAATTTAAAATTAATCTCGTTGTTATGAAAACGGGTTTTAGAAGTTAAAACATTGCCAAAGATTGAAATGTTTTTACCTATGAATTCAATGTGAAATTAATGCTAATGACATACATTATATTAAATGGTAAAAATATATTCTATTTATAATTTAAAACCATTCAATATTATAATTTAACCATATAAATTATCTCAATGAAAAAAGTTGTTTTTAATTTAAAATTAGCGTATTTTTACTATTCATCATAATATGAATGTTATCAGAAAAATATCAAAAATTTATCCAAAGAAAATTTTTATATCCGGATTCAAAAGAAAAATTTTATTTTGACAAATGAAACTTATAAACATGTCAAAAACTAGATTTAATGTGGGTGTGCCATCAAAACGCGACAAAACTTTATTTTTTGAAAAATACTTAATTTACCCGAAAAATTTATTTTGTTCTCTTACCATGTTCTAGAAAATGTTTAAGATGAATAATAATGTTATAAAATTCAAAATGTAGTTTATACTATTCATAATGGCTAGTCCATAATAATATATCGTTGTTTAGTGAAACCCTGTATTGCGTACTACACACGCTATCGAGGAAGGTCGCGATTGCGTGTAATGCAAGCCAAGTTCGTATTGTGTGCTATGAAAGATTGCTTTGGTGTTGCGTATAACATAAGACATAAAAAAAATATTTCTTATAAAATCTCATGGTGTTACATTCTACCCCCCTTAAAATGAATTTCACCCTCGAAATTCATCACTTCATTACAAACAGATGAGGATACCTCTCCCTAATCATATCCTCAAGTTCCCATGTAGCTTCATCTAATTGGTGGTTCCTCCATAAAACATTCACCAAGCGAGTGGTCTTTTTCCGTAGGACTTTTTCACTTCGATCTAGAATCTCTATCGGCTGTTCTTCATAAGAAATATCTTGTTCCATCGGTACAACTTCTGAGCTGAGTACATGTGAAGGATCAGGAATGTACTTTCTCAGGAGAGATACATGGACCACCTCGTGAACTTGAGTGAGATTCGGTGGAAGATCCAATCAGTAAGCTACCTTCCCAACACGACCCAGAATTTCAAAAGGACCAATATATCTATGGCTCAACTTTCCCTTCTATCCAAATCTCATGACCCTCTTCCGGGAGATATTCATAAGAACACTTTATCACCCACTTCCAACTCTACGTATTTTCTTCAGTTTTCGGCATAACGTTTCTATCGACTCTGAGCTACTCTTATGTGTTGTTGAATAGATCTGACCTTTTCTGCCATTTCATCAACAAGATCAGGTCCTAATAGCTTTCATTCCCCAACATCATCCCAACAAGTTGGAGTTCTTCAAGTCTTTCCATAGAGGGCTTCATAAGGAGCCATCTGAATACTAGAGTGAAAGCTATTATTATAAGAAAATTCCACCAAAGATAGGTGTTGATCCCAACCACCTTTGAAATCCATATATCAAGCTCTCAAAATATCTTTTAGAGTTTGAATTGTCCTCTCAGACTGACCGTCTGTCTGAGGATGGTAAACAGTGCTGAAACTCAACTCTGTATCTAGAGCATACTGAAGACTTCGCCAGAACTTTGAGGTAAACCTCGGATCCCGATCAGATATAATAGAAAGTGGTACTCCATGCAATCTAACCACTTCCTTTACATATATTCTGGCAATCTGATCTTGAGAGAAATCTTCTCTAATAGCAATGAAGTGTGCAGACTTTGAAAGACGATCAACTATGAACCAGATATCATTATTGCCTTTGGATATTTTAGGAAGTCAAATGAAAAAGTCCATATTGATGTTTTCCCATTTTCATTCTGGTATGGGTAATGGTTGTAACATACCCTTAGACTTCTGTCTCTCAGCTTTAACTTACTGACAAACCAAGCATCGAGATACATGTTCAGCAACATCTCTTTTCATGCCATCCCACCAGAAGTAATCTTTCAGGTCCATATACATCTTTATACTTCCAGGATGAATAGAAAATGAAGAACTATGAGCCTCTTCCATTATCTCCTTCTTTAATTCTTGTATGGGAGGAACAAAAACCAAATTCTTGAACCTTATTATCCCATCACAATCAAGGTTGAATTTAGGAACATTTCTCACCTTATTTTGTAACTCTACATCTTCTTTCTGTGCCTCTTTAATCTTCACATGTATAGATGGTTGACAACTCATTTGAAAAAGATAGTATTTTTCCCTTTCCATTATAATTCCAAGATCCATCCATTGTAAATCCAAAAATATTGGATCTTTTGTGATCCTCATCATGGATAAACTAGCATGGTCTTGTCGACTTAATGCATCTTCCACCTTGTTTTCTTTCCCAGGGTGGTAATGAATTGAGCAGTCGTAATCCTTTATCAGATCCAACCATCTTATTTGGCGCATATTCAGCTCATTTTGTGTGAAAATATACTTTAAACATTAATGATCAGTATAAATATCACACCTTTCACCATAAAGGTAATGCCTCCAAATCTTTAATGCAAAGATTACCGCAGCTAACTCCAAATCATGAGTTGGGAAATTTTGCTCATGGATTTTCGACTGTCGTGAGGCATAAGCTATCACCATATCATTTTACATGAGAACACACCCTTGTACCTTCTTGGATTCATCACTGTAGATCACAAACCATTCTCTACTACAAGGTAGTGTGAGCACAGGTGCACTGGCTAACCTTCTTTTTAGCTCATTGAAATTCTCTTCACATTCCTCCGTCCAAACAAACGTAACTCCTTTTCGAGTCAACTTGGTGAGTGGGTTAGATAACCTTGAAAAATATTTCACAAAACTTCGGTAATATCCAGCCAAACCAAGAAAACTTCGGATCTCAGTTACTGTTGTTGGTCTCGACCATATTTCGATAACCTCTGTTTTTTCTGGATCCACAGATATCCCCTCTTTTGAGATTATGTGACCCAAAAATGAAACTTTTTGAAGCCAAAATTCACACTTGGTAAATTTGGCATAAATCTTCTCCTTTATTAGGGTATTTAATAAAATTCTCAAGTGATCTTCATGTTCTTCCTTTCTCTTTGAATAGACAGAAATATCATCTATAAAGACTACCACAAACTGATCAAAAAAGTCTCTAAAGACTCTATTCATTAGATCCATGAAGATAGAAGGGGCATTAGTAAGACAAAATGGAATCACAATAAATTCATAGTGTCCATACCTTATACGGAAAGCCGTCTTTGGTACATCCTATCTTTTGACCCTTAATTGATGATACCCTGAATGAAGATCAATCTTGGAAAAGTATTGAGCTTCGCGTAGTTGGTCAAATATGTCATCAATGCACGGGAGATTATATTTTTTCTTGATAGTGATCTTGTTAAGTTCTCGATAATCAATACAGAGTCTCATTGATCCATCTTTCTTCTTAACAAACAGAACAGGTGCTCCCCAAGGTGACGAACTAGGGTGTATGAACCCCTTATCAAGATTCTCTTGGAGTTGCTTCTTTAATTCCTGCTACTCAATTGGGGCCATTCTATAAGGTGTCTTTGAAATTGGTAAAGCACCCGGTATGAGTTCTATTGAAAACTCAACTTCACGATTTGGTGGAAGACCTCGAAATTCCTCTGGAAAGACATCATAAAATTCTCGTACAATGGAAATATTATTAATCATGAGATTCTCTCCAACCATTTGATATAAAAAAACCTTCATTTAGTAAAATCAAGACCCATAATATGGAAGAAATTTCCACTAGAAGGTTATGTTCATCCTTGCATTGATAGACGATCATAGATTGATCTGGAATATGAAATGTGACTTCCCTTCTTTGGAAATTGATATGAGCTCCATATAAAGAAAGCCAATCCATGCTAATAATCACATCAAATTACACTATAGGAAGGATCACAAGATTTACAGGAAGCACTTTCCCACAAACTTCAATCGGAGAAGAATTATAAACTTTTTATGCGACTGTTGTGACATTAGGGGTTGTCATAGATAACTCAACATCTAATTGTTGAAGTAATATGGTGATACCCTTAGAAAATTCTTCAGAAATAAAAGAGTGGGTGGATCTAGAATCAAATAAAACATTTTCTACTTTAGAGTGGATGGTAAGTGTACCTCTCACCACTTCGTTGTCGTACTCCACATCGGCAATAGTAATTGCATGTGACTTTCCTTTGTCTATGGCCTTAAGATTTTGTTGAGGTCGATCATCATCATCAACCCTTGGATTTGGGCATTGATTGGCATAATGAACCATCTCCTTTCACATGAAACATTGAAGTGTAGTAGGTTCATTTTGTGTATCCCTTCATTTGTTTGCATCATTAGACATCTTCTTCCCAATATTTCAACATTCAATTACCCGATGACCTTCTTTTCCACACTTATAACATTTTCTTGTCCCCTTAAGATAATTTCCTCCATGATTCTTTCCACACTTTGAGCATAAGGTAAAACTCATCTTCTTTTCAGTGTGGTCTTTAGATTATCCTTTGAATTCCCTTTTCCTCTTCTTATCAAACCCATGAGACTGATGGGTTACACCAATCTCCATCTCAACCTTGAGAGCACATAGAACAATTTCCACGTAGCTGTTGAAGTCCCATAGGGCTAAAGCCCATAGAAGACTTGGTTTTAAGCCACTAAATAATCGATCAATCTTACTCTCAGTTTGGATAATAATTCTGAAAGCGTACCTTGCATGTCTTGTAAAATTTTCTTCGTAGGTACCAACGAATTCATAATCCTTTTGCATCAGTTCAAGAAACTCATTCTCCATGTTTTTTCGAAGAATACGAGTGAAATACTTATTGAAAAATAAGTTCTTGAACTCATCCCATTACATGGAATCAATTTCATACCATTGCCTCATATTCTTAATAAGATTCCACCATTGATCAGCATCACCTTTCAAACGATACACTACTAAGATGACTTTATCATGTTCAGAAAATTGAAGAACATAAAATATCTTTTCAGTGCTACTGATCCATTGTTCATCCACTAATGGATCAGAAGACCCACTGAATGAAGGTGGACACTGCCTCATGAAAAATTCAACACAATGTTGCTCCTTCGTTTTCTCATTTGGAAGTCATGCATGATTCATAGATTGAGAAAGTTATGTGAGCATGGCTACAAGATTTTTCATTCCAGCTCCCATAACATTTGGTTGCTCAGGGGGACAATTATTGCATTGCCCGTCGCATTCCGCATTAACACGGTTCCCTCGGGTTCTAGCCATTGACTAAAATCAAGATGAATAGTGTGAGAAACACTAATTATAATTGGAAAACCACAAAATCACGAATAAAATTTCACACTTAAGGTCTTATCATAGGTTATTCATGGCCATTTCTAAAAAACTAAGATTGTGTTCTATGCTTAGACATATCCTTAGGTTTATTACTAAGGCATTCACATCCTAGTTTCCAAAGGTTGACTATACCTTTCCTCTGATACCAACTTTAAAGACCCATACTTTACATACATGGTTATAACTTTAAAATTGAAGAATACTTATTAAAACATATAAGAAAACCATGAAAGGACCCTATTGGTATAGTGTCTTTAGAAACTGGGAAAAAAAACTGGTTCATAAATCATCTATGTTGTCTTCCATTTATTTCATCATATCTAGAGTCCCTTTTTTGTATATCCTACTTAATATCCTTCTTCCTAACCTGTGGAAATGAAAACATACAAAAGGTTGATCTCAAATGCTCAGTAAGGGTAAACAAAAGAAATATCAAACATATCATATTTATAAGAACATAACATTTTGAAAATCTTATCCTGCAAAAGAGATCATAACATGGGATAAATCATAGAAGTGAAATGTAATTCCAATAATCATAACGTAAAACATGAAGCTTTTTTTAATACACACATAATCATAGAAAATCATTTCTTAGTAGTCAAGAATCATTGCCATGACTATCTTAGCGGACAAAGTCCTTTTTTGAACCGAGTTCAGTCCTCGTTTCAGTCCTGTTTCACTGAACTGGTTTAACCTGCCATTCCATCCGTGTCTATCTCATGAGATATAAATATTTACCCAATTAATTGGAGGGAGATACAGGTCCCACCAATCTCATAATTATACCATTCTTATGTGTGCCACAAAATCATAAACCATACATCATAGCATAACCCATGTAATAAAAATGGGATTCTAAAACGTCATGTCATCATAACATAATCCATAAAAGGATATCGAAAAAATAATTCCATCATAAAATAATCAAATCAACTTAAAAAATAAATATATAAACAGAACCCAATATTATCTTATATGGAAAATAATTTTGATAAAACACTTGAACTCCATTCTTGAAGAAAATATCCTTTCTACTTCAAAAACATTATCCTTTCTTAAAATGTCATATACTTTTGAACTAAAAGAAGTTGGTTAAAAATAGACATGAAAAATTATAAAGGATGCTTCATGGAAATAATTTTCTAAAAATCCATTCATGCCGTATATGTTAAAAAAAATTCTTCCCATACCTTGGGCCAGAGAAGTCAAAAAGTACATCGTACGAAAAAACGAAAAAAGAATCCATTCATATATTTTACTAAAAACTCACCAAAGGGTAATGTTGGATTTAAAAAATTGTTGGTGGATGGAAATAATATTACATATTGAGGAAACATGGATGTGTATGATAAATATTCCCCAGTAAATTCTAAAGTATAAGCAATCTCGGATAAAAATGAGATTGCGAGATTTTCTCTTACCTTAGGTCCGATTTGCTTCGTAAGTGTCTGAACCTCTGGTATAATGATTTAAATAATGTCATTGACTTACTCCAGAATCATACTCATTGTTATGTATGTTCATATTCTTAGCTTTTTATTAGTAATATTTCATTGCTACTTGTTATTCGGGTGTTTATTACTTTTTGTTCTTATGCGTGTTTTGTCAAATAAAGTATTATTATTCTTTTTAGGTTATCGATACCTCATTTCCAGAATGGTATTAGTGATATATATATCATATTTATTCACTCAATTCATTTATGTAATTATTATTCAATGAAAATCATGTAGAACGAGTCGCATCACATCGTGGAGATGGTATTCCCTACGTACGCATGATCAATGATATTGTTCCCATGATCACGGAATTGTATTGGAGTGTATGTATACTATTTCAGAATCAATATAATTTTATGGTAATCATATATATTTATTCTTTACCCCATTATTCCCATCCAAGTATGGTCGTGGTGGAAAATAGATTACACCACGGCGTGGAGACGGTATTCCGTACGTACGCACGCGCGGTGATTTCATTTTCCATAGGATGGATAGATGGTGAAATAGGGTTGTTTTCATACTTATAATAACATATAATTATATGATTGATATTGATGTTATTAATTCATAATAAAACAACTAAAGAATAAGAAGTGGAAGAAGAAATAATGTTGAAAGAATCGGTAACGGACATTACCTATTCTTTGAAGCGCCTCTTTGAGACCTCCTTTTGGGGAAATAAAATTGGTCTTTGAAGAAGACCAGGACCTCTAGGATGTTTCTAGGGAAGTGGAGAGGAGAAATTGGCAGGGTTTGGACAAGACTGATGGCTCAATGTGGTGTGAGTAAGAGAGGGAGGTGGTGCCCTTTTATAAGGGAGGAGAGGGGCACCTTTGGAAATATAAGAAATATTAGTTTATATTAAATCCCAACCCCACATAAAAACTCCCAAAATGACACATATCATAATATTAGATGAGATACGGTTGAAATACCATCAATCAATAAAATTTAGACTTGTTAGGAATTTATTTTAAACATTATCAACTTGATTTATCCTTATTTATCAATTTAATTTTATTTGTGGTAATAATATTCTAAATTTTAAATTATTATAAATAATTACATATGTGTTTTTAATTTTCCATAATTTGACACTTTATGACATTTTAGACTATATAAATTTAAATTTATTATTTTTAAATATTTTTGTGATTTTTAAAAAATTTTATAATATGTTATTTTTATAAAATAACAATAGTGTCAATTTTGACACTATTAATTAATTTGAATTTATATAAAATATATACAGAAGATATGTTCGAAAAAAACGCTTTAATAGATTTATAAAATGTCATATGTATCTAGAAAATTAGCAGAGCACATTAAATAGTTCATATAATATTTATTTGAATATTTTTAAAACAATATATTTTATATATTAATTAATAAAATAATTTCAACATCACTATTGTGTCATAATTAATGATAATTATTTAATCCCTAAAAATATTAAATAAATTCCTATGATGTAGATAATTTTATTATATTTCTGGAGAATATTCATGTTCGAAGTTTCATTATGTTTATCACGAAATTAAAATTATTATACTTATAAGATTTAAGAAAGTGACATGTTGTCACATTCTTTGGTTTTCATAAAACATAAATTATTTTCATAAAAGAAGTCCTTCAAATGAATCTAATCTGCCCCTTAGGTGATATGGGTTGACTGTTAGTCATCCAATAGGATTTTTGAAGGTTTTAGGGTAATTTTATAATCTTATATTTACCCTTAATTACCCGATTTACATTTAACTATGGTAAATAAAATTTGTTGTAGTTACTATTCATAATTCCCAAAAATAAAAAGTAGCCTATTAACATAATTTAGACCCACTGATTCCAAATATGGAATCCATTTTTCGAAATTCAAAACACATAAGTTGCAGTAATTAATTTAAAATTAATCCCGTTGTTAAGAAAACAGGTTTTAGAAGTTAAAACATTGCCAAAGATTGAAATGTTTTTACCTATGAATTCAATGTGAAATTAATGATATTGATTTAAATTATATTAAATGGTAAATTTTATATTCTATTTATACTTTAAAACCATTAAATATTATAATTTAACCATATAAATTATCTCAATGAAAAAAGTTGTTTTTAATAAAAAATTAGCATATTTTTACTATTCATCAAAATATGAAAGTTATCCAAAAAATATAAAAAATTTATCCAAAGTAAATTTTTATATCATGATTCAAAAGAAGAATTTTATTTTTTTCAAATTGAACTTATAAAAATGTCAGAATCTAGATTTAATGTGGGTGCGCCATCAAAAGGTGGCAAAACCGCATTTTTTTTAAAAATACTTATTTTACCCGAAACAATTATATTGTTCTCTTACCATATTCTAGAAAATGTGTAAGATGAATAATAATGTTATAAAATTAAAAATGTAGTTAATACTATTCATAACGGCTAGACCATAATAATATATCGTTTTTTAGTGAATCCCGGTATTGCATACTACACACGCTATCGAGGAAGGTCGTGATTGTGTGTAATGCAAGCCAAGTCCGTATTGTGTGCTATGAATGATTCCTTTGGTGTTGCGTATAACATAAGACATAAAAAAATATTTCTCATAAATTCTCATGGTGTTACAAGTATGAACCAACTGAAGTGCTTAATATTCTCTTCTGGACACTCCACTTGGGAAGGAGTACTTTTGTTTCTTGTCAAGTGCATGCACCTCAGACGCATGATTTGGACCTTCAATTGTTGTCAATCCACGAACCATGCTTGATGAGGATAGAATTTTAATCCCAATAAAATATAGATTTCTAAGTTGTAGATGCCATCTCCATAAGTCGTTCTTCATGAGTCTCTAGAGAAACTCCTTGGCCTTTGTAAAAATACACATCAGAAACATGTGATTCTTCGCCATTTGGACTTGAGAAATTAGTCTCATGTCAGCATCCCTTAGAAACAAAGAATAATTCTCCATGTGTATAACATACCCCTTCTAAAGGAGTTTGAGAAGACTAATGATATTTTTTCATGTTTGGTACATATTACACATTAGAGATGTAATTTGGCTCACCATTATTTTGATAGATGTGGATTTTACCTTTTCCAATCACAAGTACCTTTGATGAGTCACCAAAGTACACATCACCATGAACTTCTTCTGTGAGTTCTTAGTATAGTTCTTTGTTACCACTCTAGTGGTTTCTTTCACCTGTGTCGACATAACACACATCGAGGTGTTCCCATGAATTTTCTTATGCGATGAGAAGTGTGGTACCTTCTTCATCCTGATGATATGTTTCAGCATAGATGGATTGTTCATTGGGATCCACTTTTCTCCAACAATAAGAGGCATAATGGCCAAATTTCTTAAAGTCGTGGCATTGAATTTTCTTTGTGTTTCCACGATCATGCAGGAAACGACCTCCACCATTCCATATTCAATGAAAGCTGGTAGGATTTTGTTTCTTTTGTTGATGGCTTGGATAACATCCACACCCTCTTCCTCTTTCACGGTGACTGGATCATTTTGTGTGGCCATTATTATGTTCTTGTAATGTCAACTTGGAATCTAAGGCATGCTCTATTATTGAACCAACATTGTTTTTCATCAGTTTCTCATGCACTTTCAATTACCCCATCAGCTAATCGATGGAAGGTTTCAACAAATCATTTTACTATTCGATTGCCACAGCCACATGCTCAAACTTGATTGTGAGAGATTGATGTGATTTTTAAATAACTCTAATTTTCTCTATTTTCTCACCATTCCTTTTAAAATTATTAACAATAACAATTACTTTTGAGAAATAATTGGGGATAATATCACCTTATATCATGTGCGCTACTTAAAACTCCTCTCTTAATGTGTAAAGACGTCCCCTCTTCACACGATCAACACCTGTGATGATAATGGAAAGGGTGTCCCAAAATTTCTTGTATGATGTTGCTTTGGTAATATTTTCGAACATTGATTCATCCAACCCTTGATAGAGGAAGGACACCTCTTTATTGTCTTTCTTTATTTTTTTTTCTTTTTGTGGCCCATCTTTTCTATATTCGTGAAGGCAGATTATTCCTCTATAATAGGAATAATATTCCCATCGGTGATGATCTCCCATAATTCTTGAGACCCGAATAATGCCTTCATTTGGATGCACCATCTTACGTAGTTGTCCTTAGATAGCTTCGGATCATGCGGCTAGATTGTGACCATCTTAAAAAAATTGGGGGATCATGGTAACCACCTCTGATACCAGTTTGTTGGATATACAATATGAGAAATATGAGAGGAAGATAATTGGAACACAACACAATGATTTATTCATGATTTGAATTTCGTATATTTTTCAGACTACAATTTCCAACAATTTATAGGCATTTACAAAGAATGAAACGGCCAAATTAAATGCACACATTAATGAAATAAAACACCCACATTAAATGGACACATTAATGAAATAAAAAAACCACATTAAATGGATATGCGGGGAAAAATAATAAAGGAAACAACTGTAATTAATACATGATAGATGGAAAATAAAAAACGTGGGGAAAATAATGGGTGCTGCTTGACCCATGGGTTTTGTGGGAATTTCCAACACATTCTTGGTGGAACTACCTTAAATATAGGGAAACGATAAGGGGATAATTAATAGATAACCCCCTAAACCAGTTGACTTACCATGGTGTCAGTGAACCTGGAAATGGCGTGTATTTTGGCGAGGAAGCGGTCCAAGTGGCTCCACGAACATTGAATACCCATTTAGTTATTACACCATGTGAAGCAGTATCGTGAGAAGATTAGATCAGACAGCCCTTTCCCTGCCATGATATGTACAAAATTCATACTCCCTTTCTTCCAGAAAGTACCTTGTCCATTCCACTCCTCAGGGTTAGAAACCATGTTAAAGTCCCCCCCCACTGACAACACATGGAAGATTCACGGGATCAAATAAATTAAGGCTCTTCCATAAGGACTACCTCTAATGAGAGTCAAAAATACCATAAATGAAAGATTTAAATAAGGGGTATCACTAAGAGTCACTTTTGTTGTGATGGCACCTACACATCTAGAGATCTAGTAGAGGGATATCTATCTCTAAGGTGACGATGCCTACACACCTCGAGAGAATGACTATGACGCATGAAATGAGGGTAGTACCTAGGAATTATAAAATATGAGATGTGTTGGGCCCAGGAGAAGGCATACTTCAGTTGAAGATAGAGTCGATCCGGTGGCAGGATTGAGAGATCCATCTCTACACATATGCGATCTAACAACGCATACTCACATCATCTAGTCCTGTGATCATAACTGTAGAAGCCACCAATGGAGTCTTTGATCTCTTTGGGAAATACACCATTCTAGAAGCATTGGGGTAGCATGGGAAGATTGATCCAAATAGAGACAATCGAGCTTTCCTTTCCCTTGTTTACTTCCAGAGACCATCATGACAACTTGAATCTCTAGTGAGTACAATATATTTGGGCCTTGTAGCACATGAAGAGGAAATCCTATTCTTAGGTGAGGATAATGTAGTAAGAGTTCATGTGGACTCAAAAGATCTTAACTATAATCTGAAGGCCTGAAGAGGTGAAGTAGAAATATAAGGTGACAAGAGGGGGTTTCGCTGATCCATTTCATGATAAGAGAGTCCACTTGAGACAAGCCTACACCTCTGAGAAGGGTGACACTACACAAGAAAGGGAAATGAAAGAGACTTATCTCGAAGCCTTCAAGGATTCTAAGTAATCCTATGGAAAAAACATAACCATAGAATCCCTTCAGGAGCCACATAGCACATTTCTTAAAGACCTGGTGCCATGATTCTTAAAGAGATAAGCTGGTAGGACATGTGGGGTTACTTGAGATATTGGTCCATCAGTTGGGATCTACGGTGGGTGAGAGATGGGAGGGTTGGGAGGGGATCCAGAGCAGATTTTTGGGGATAATGATGAAGGTGTAGCTGAGGGAAGGGAAGGAAAAAATCCATGTTCAATCTCAATGGGCAGTGAAGGAGCCAGTGACCAGGCAGAGAAGGGTGTCATGGTAGGAAAATTTGAAAAATTAGGTGGTGTGCGGGGCACATTTTCTAGATAAACATAAACCAAATTATTTAATAATTAATCAACATAGAAAAATCATTAAAATCCCACAATCCTATAATCTACCATGTTTATAATTTGAAACCAATCAAAAAATAAAATGAAAAATAAATTTGTGCACCTTACACTAAATAGACACAACATTAATCTTCCACCATAGCTGATTGATGAAGATCCCTAAGAGTCAAACTATGGGCTTCCTCCTCTACGGTGTATCCAAATGAAAATTTTGAATATCCATAAAATGGGTGGGATTCACCTAAATAACCATTATATTCTATAGCATTTATAAGAATATGGTGAATGAGAGACAACTTCATATAAAATGTGTATTTAGTTAACACTTGGGAAATTTTTAATAATCTCCATCTTATATAGGCTGGTACATTATTAATCACAAAAGTATTCCCATAATTCTAACATTGATTTAGTCAAGTTATACAAAAAATAAGTAAATTTATTTTATTCATCCATGAACTTCTTATATGAATGAATAAACATACCACAAGTTCAATATTATTTAATGTTTATTAATGATTTCCCAGATGAAAAATTCAAACATCAATACTTTGAAATTCTACTTTCATGCAAATGTAGTGGCTTGTTATCCTATAAAATTCAGTATAATATCCATAAGAAAAATAATATGATATTACCCATTTTCAATGAAGCTTCCACACTATCATAATAATATACTATAATAATTTCATATGGTATTTATTTTCCATTCAAAAACACAACAACTTGTATAGGATGCCAAATTATCAAATAATTCTTATGGCAGCGGAAAGGTTTTTTTCATCTCATACGTTAAAATGAAAAATTATTTTTTTCGTTTAGTAAAATGTTTCATAGAAAAAATATTACCTTTCAATGAAATTGAAATTCAAAGGTTTTATACACCATATAAATAATATTTGTGTACAAATCAAAGTACGCCTCAATGAAAGGATATTGAGACGAAGTCCCTTACCTTGAGTCTGACTCATAGCATATGTTGTTTTTTCACCCTGAATAATAAAATTATGTTAACTTATTATTGATTTAGAAACTTTATCATGTTTATTATTCCTTTTATATCAATTATTACCATCTTATAAACATTACATAACTATTTAAGTTAATATCAGTCGTTTTTCTGATATTTGATACTTGTGTTAAAAAAGAACTTGTTATAATTAAATATTGTCCATGTGGTCAAAATTCCATTTTATCCAAAAAAAATTTAATGATTTAAATATCATATATATACAGTATATATTTATTTATAATTTTTCATAACATTATTATTGATGATATTAAATGAACTATTAATGGAGATGGTATGTCGTACGTACGCATGAATGCTACTTTAATTTCTTTTTCTAATTTAAAGAAATGAAAAAAAATGATAAATAGGTATATTATAATTACAGTATAATATAATATTTTATATATGTTAAATAATTTCATTAACACCATTATTTATAAGTTCCATGTTTGACAGGAATGTGTCATATCACATTGAGGGGGCGGTAGTCCGCACTTCCTCAAATAACATTATCGTATTTACCAATTATGGAAACGATAAAGGAATATTATAAATGAAAAATAATGAAGAATAGAGACAATATAACTATAACATATATCACATATTAATACATTTTCATAATAATGGACACCATGAGAGGTGGTATGGAAAAATCGAACAATCATCGTTTCGTGAGGCAGTTGTTCGCCATCCACAGAAATTGTATGTTCTAAATAAATTATATGGAGGTGTGTATAAGTGTAGTTTTAATCCTTATCATAACAAAATCATAGTATATTTAGGATACTGGTGTTGTTATGTAATAAAAAAATAATTTAATAGGTTTTGAGGAAGTATAATAATGGAATATAATTTTAGAGAAGACGGTGCCTCTTAAAGCATGTAACTCCCTTTGATTTGAGCCAAAAGGATATCTTGAATTAACTTATGCTTAAGGTAAATATTTTATGAGAAATAGGGTGATGTTGGGAGATTCTTGGATTAGAGTTTGGATGATCCAAGGAGCATTAGAGGTTTGTGTAATGGGTTATAAGTGGTAGCATTTTATAAGAGGGAGAAGGGGCTCTTTAGGAATGATTGAATGTATTATTTTATTATGAAATTATTTTAGGTTTAAGAAAGTAAAAAATCATTAAATTCAAATACATGATTAATATAAGTATAAATGAAATCATTCAATATGAATTGAATAGGGTTTGGATATTTTCTAATCCTTATCATATTTATTTAACCCTTTATTACTCTTACTATTTTATCAAGCATTTAACACTTAGAGATTCAAAATAGTTAACAAAGCATGGAAAATATCCAAATAAAGAGTCATTAATAAAATATTAGACTTATGATAACTATTTTTTTTGAATCTTATATTTTTTTAATTTCATAATATTTAATAAAATATTTTATATTTTAAAATATGATTTATTTCAATTTTGACACTATCCATATCATGGCCTTTTAAAAATCTATATAAACATTATTACATCCAAAAAAATTCATTATTACAAATATAACATGTAACTATCTTCCAAAAAATTCTCGTATGAGATAAAAATAAAAAAATTACATTAATGGTAACATTTATAATATCATTTATGTGTATCTTTTAATAAGGAAGCAATCACTGCATCATCAATGTGTCATAATCAAATTTAATTATTTGAAGTCTAAAAACTAGATATAAAATACCATGATATTGGAAATATTTTTATATTTTAAATTAATATTTATAGTCAAATATATCTTTTATATGACACCATATAAAATTTGTTTTAGTAAAAGATATATGTTTATGTTATATTTTACATAACATTAAATTAAAAGTAATTAAATGTCATTTTCAAACAAAAGTGGTTCCATGGGGTCATAAAATCAACCCAAGAACTCCTATGGTCAGAAATATTTCATTAAATATGGTTAGGACATGTGTTAGGGTAATTTAATATTATTATAATATTATTTTTTACCCTTATTTACCATATTTACCCTTTAACCATGGTAAATAAAATATTTACTAAAGTTACTATTCATACTGTCTAAAAGTAAAATTTATCTATGTACACAATTTTGGACCTCCTGATTCCAAATATGGAATTTATTTCTCCAAATTCATAAATATAGAATTTGTGGAAATTAATTTAAAATAAATTCATGTTTTCGAAACCAAAAAGTGTGTTTTTAAGAAGAAAAAACAACCAAAAGATTGACACATGTTTATGTCCAATTTAAAAATTAAATTACTTCCAATGACCAAAATTGGATTAAATAATAAAAATATAATCCAATTGAAATTTAAAACCATTAAAATAATAATCTAACTATATAAATAAATTAGATTAAAAGACAGTTTTGAATTAAAATGCGGTATTTTCACTATTCATTAAAAATGAACTTTATCAGAAAAAACCAAAATGTCATCCAAAGTAAATTTTTATGTTCCACTTCTAAATAAGAATTTTATTTTGTCCAATATGACATATAAAGTGACAAAAACTAGATTTAAAAATGCTTCACCATCAAAAAAAGGAAAAATGTCATTTTAATGAATATTAGAGTATTTCATGTCTAAAATAAGGCTCATACTTATTTTATGCCTCTAAAATTTATTGGATAAATCGAAATGCATTTAACAAACATGTATAATCATATTTTTTCATTTCTTTTCATTACCACCAATACAATGGTTAGGTGTTAAATACCATTTAAAACAATAATAATATTATATATCCACACCAATGTCACTATATAAGAGTTCAGGTTTCTCCTCGGTCCAGGCATGGATATAATCCATTTGGAGGGATGGTAATTCTCTAGATAGAATTATCATATGAACAGGAATTCCAAATGAGAGTCTGATTATTTTTCATCATAATAGTTCTATTCATCTACAATGAATGTCTATAATATATTTAAATTCACATGGACTCAATCACTATCGACCCCAGTGAGTTCATATTTTTTAAATAAAACGTTAATATTGAATGAGCTTACTTTACTACTTGGATTATACATCTATTAAATATAATAAAAACTATATTAGAATGCATTTTTACCATATGAGAAAAAAAAATCATAAATGTAATTTCATTTTTATAAGTGGATGATTTCAAAACCATTCTAGCCTAGTAACATGGTTAGGAGCTTCCATCTTCATCTTTGATTCTGTACACCCATTAGTTCTTGAGTTCTTTTTTTAATGTGGTAACTATTCCATATCAAATGTAATGTTTTTCTATTAGGATCACACCTAGATTATTGATTTTTTTTCTATTTTTTACTTTGATGACTCATTTTTTAATCAACATAACAGTATGGTTCTCCCCCAACCATTATTAACACATACTCATGTGGTGAGTATCTATGAATTTATTTTTATTTTCTACGGGATCTTTAATTTTTTTTGGTGGAATCTATTATAGAATATTATATTATAGAGACTTATCAAAATATAGAGTCATATTACCTGGTGGTGATGTATCATTAGCTTCAAAATCTCTCCTATAATGTATAGAACTTATTGTGGAGGGACTACTTCATGATTGGATATAATTTCCTTAAGTTATGAATCATTTGTCTTTTCTGGATAATAAAAATCTTAAAACTATCCATAATTCAATAAATGCATCATATCTTACATGAATGATTCTATTTCTAATAATATCCCATATTCGTTAGAAAAACTCATCATGAGAATATCAAAAAAAATTATACTTATTCATATTTCCATATTTCATGACCCCACCAAATGAGGCTCAAGATACAACTACCCAAAACTCACCACCATAGGCCATGTGATGGAGATAATCACCCAAAGATATATCTAACATATTGGGAATTTTCCTAAAATACCTGAATACACACAACAAACCATTTCAATTAAAATTTTTAGATGTATAAAAATATAAATATTCAATATCTGTAGAATAAAAATTCCTGAAAAAACCTCTAGGTTGTATAATAGTATGACAGTGTAAATTGAAAAGGAATAGGAAAAAATACACGAACAACTAGACAGATTCACCAGACTGAAAAAACTAGAATGTAAAAGTGTTGAGAGAGAGAGTATCTCCAAATATATAATCCTCAACCACCGTATGTGGTCCAATACATAAGGTGTCCTTATGCTCCCCGGTAGTCATCATAGAACAATACATTGTCTGCACAAGAAATAACACATGAGGGAAAAATTTATATGGAGGTTAGAATATACATAACTATTAGGATTTCCCGAAAACTCAAGGGGGATAAGCAAGAGACACAATAGAAATAGACAGAAGACAACTAAAATAAAAGAAAGATGGTATAAAGTCCAAAAGCCTTGATATATATATATATATACAAATTACTAGAATGAGGAAACCCAAACAATAGAGAAAGGGGGTCTCTATCTCACATACTAGCCTATGAAAGTGTTTTATTTGGTCCATAGGTCTAGTAATGATGCCCAATATATCATGTATATGTATGAAAATACATCACAGTCACACCACACCTCACCACCATGTCGCATGGTCGAGGGGTCTCAATCTCTAGGCCGAGGAGCCATTACCTGGAACAATAGGAGGCTTCCACTCAGTGGATAGAATGGGGACCCATGACCTATCCCTATAGGATAGTGCTACTCAAGTTAACAGTAGAGGACCCATACCCAACCCATCTAGATGGTTCCACTCTAATGGATGGTAGGGGACCCATGCCAAGCCCAGCTAATGGATTCTACTCAAATAGTCAAGTACTCATACCCAAATAACAAATAAGGGTACCAATTGGATATGAGATACAAGACCCTTAACCTACCCAATAAGAGGGAGCCACTCTCTTAGACCATGACCATTCCCATCCCAGTTTGAGGGTTCCAATTTTGTAATTTATTACCCATGCCCTAACTTCATTGGAGGGTTCCACTCAGGGGATATGTAGATTACCCTTTCTATATCTTAGTAGGAGGGTTCTACTCTATTAATTGATTTGCGACCCATTGCATATCCCAAAAAAAGGGTACCACTCTGATCTCTCTGATGATCCTGTATGATCACTGTCATCATATGGCATTACCCAAATAACATTCACACCCAAAAAATATCATGTTCTATCTCATAAGACACATTATATTCCACCATCACATTATATTCTATAAAATACTCATGATAGGATACTCACAGTATGAAAATAAAAGTCCAAATGAAAGAGATATGAGAGGTTGAAGTTTACTCAGAAAGAAATAAGGAAAACATGGTGTGTATGGGGACCCATATGACATGTGGGTGTATTTATCTGTATTGTTGTATCCCTTATGGTAAATGTAACACTACTAGTTTATCAATACATGGTGTTTAGGTTGACTACATGGAATATTTGAGCCACTCTTACTCCTCTTCCCATGCTCCATGGTCGTGTCTATGTAATTCTGATGGTGTCCATGTACATGGGTACATGGAATGTTCCTTTAGATGCATTTTACTGTGTAATCCTAAATTACATATTTATTTTTTAGTACATGGGTCACATAGAATGTGCAGGTCCCACACATCGTGTAATACTTTTAACACCTGAAACCCTAGCCACTACAATCAAAGGGTCATAGGGGATGTGTTCATCCATGTACATGTTGTGTGATTGGGATTTTTCCATAATGTAATATTTGAGCCCAAACATCCAGTGAAGATAATGAGTCCGTAAGGGGCAACACTGCGCGAGGGTTTCTCTCCCGGCGCCGCCTCCTGGTTTCACCCCGGTCAGGCGATGCTTCCTCCCCCTTCTTGTTTGTGGTTCGCGGCGGGGACTTCCTCGGCTCGGTCACCATGACGGTGCGCTTGATTCAGCCTTCTTCACGGCGGCGCAGGCGTCGAATGACCGAGTCCCAGAGTCTGCGGGTTGAGGGAGTCTTCCCTGTTCGTGGTCACAGGCATCTGGTGAGGGGCGTGGTTTCCGGGGGGCTGAAGGCTGGTGGCGCTGGGTTTCGGAAATAGATCTAGTTTTCACTGGATCCTTTTTCGGTTTTTATGCGTTCTTATGTTTCTTTTTCTTTTCTTTCCTTTGTGCCTCTGGTTCCTGGTAAGTGGTTTTGGGTTGACGTTACAAGGATGGATATGGCGGCTTCAGGCCACGGTTTTTGTGGTCCATGCGTCTTCATGAGCATGGGATGATTCTTTCCCTCTTTGTTTTGAGGATGGTGATTTTGAGTGCGTGGATGTTTCTGTATGTTGTGATGGTTTCTCTTCGGCCTCCTCCGATGTTTTCTGGTTTGCGCCGTTGATGTTTGTTCCGCTGATGTCGATGGACGCTGAGATGTTAGTGACGACGACGACCGACGGTAGACAATGACGGTAGACGGTGGGTACGGTCACCGGTGGTGAATCAGTAGTCGTTCCGGCGTGTCTTGCCGGCGACTTGAGGTGCGTTTCGAGGCGATGGTACGGCTCGAGGTGACAGCGCTTGGTGGCGCGTGTCGAGGTGTCAGAGTGGCATGCAGTCGCGTGATGGGCCCGGGGCTCGAGGTGGGACACGTGGTTGGACCTGATGTTTGAAATTTGAATCTGTTAATCGCTGTAATTGTTTGAATTTGGGTGTGGTTCACGGTTTTCCTCAAACCGGGCAGCATGGGAACCGGCTACCCTCAAACCGGCTTTTTGAAAATCTATAAAAAAATGATTATCATATTCCAAACATCCAGTGATGAGTCTTAAATAATTTAATCCCACCTCCAAGACACTAGAAATCTACAGGGATGTTCGGGATTCATTATTTCTAGATATCTATTGGCTATAAATTTGACTTTATATCCACTCGTACAATTCCATATGCACATTTCTTCCAGTCGTCACCTGTGCCGCTCTCACTGCATCACTAGATCGTCAAATCCATGGTGGATTCACCCATATACCATAAATCGTCTAAAACAATATTTGATTCATCATTCCATCCCTCAAATGTAAATCTATTTCAAATCGAGTGTCTTATTGGGCTCTGTCCTGCTAGTCAATGTCGAACCCAAACTCCATAAGCCAATCAATGAAGAATGAAAAAAAATGATTGGGGATAAAAGAACCAAAACAATAGTGATTGATTTTTGGTCATGTTTTTTGGAGAACAAACAAAATAAGGGATATACATGGTAAAAAATTTGAATAAATATTTAAAATCAGAACACATGTACTTGAAATGTCATGAAATTGACACAGACTAAGAAATAAAATGATCATGCTCAAACATTTTAATCAATTATTGTATAAATCCTCAAATTGATGATTCATACCATGTTTTGGATCATTTTTCATCAATAAATGTGTTTGATAATGAAGATATGAATCCATTGTGTTCATTGTGAGTTGATCTTCCATGATACAGAGTTTCGTTGACATCAGAGATTGGTTCTCCAGCAAATGTGGAAGAATGCTCCACCCAATGGTTCTAGTGTTAAGCGAACAACCTTTGAAGAAATTATATAAGGAATTATTTAAAGGGATGAATAATTTGGTTAATTTAAATTAAATATCTATATTTAATTACAAATTTAACTAAATATAGAAACCCATTGTCACTTTTATCCTAACACCCTAATACGTCCAATTTTAGGTCGGTTCTTGGGTAAACCGCACATTACAGACTCAACGATGGTATCTTATTTATTATATGATATTTAGTTTTGGATTTAAATAATTTGAACACAAATAATATAAAATATTTTTATGAAATTAATTCTGAGAACACTAGGCCTTAGAATCCGACGCCTTCTTAGCATCTAGATTTGGAAATATGTGTATGAATATTAAAATGGTTTACATGGGACGAAAAGGATATATACGTCATTCCTTACTTAGTTATTTTCATTATAAAAAATTAAAAAACTAATAAAAACTCTTAGGATATTGAGACCACATCTAGCTCAGCTACTCCCCGGAGCTCTATCACAAGATCTTATTGTGGCACAAAAAATGAACCAATGGGATGGTCAATCTAGGAAGGGTCCTCTCCTACTGATCCTTGTTCACCAATAGGTTCTTGAAAATAGTGGCTCTATCATTAAATTCCATCTGTCCCATGTCAGTAACATTTTTGGGGCCACACATGTATCTCATCAATGGTGTCACGTAGAAATATTGCTGCACCTGCTCCAAATATGAGGGTATGAAAAGGCAGTAAGCAACCCCATGAACCCTCAACAATATTTAATATGACATGTTCAAACATAGGGACATCATTCCTCCACAAAAATATCCATAATACTCATCGTGAGGAGACTCTCGAGAAAACATGGTCTTTTTTCTCAAACTAAAAGTGCCTAAAACATTGATATGCATCATATTTAGGCCTACTATGGTTGTCCTCATCCGCTCATGGATGACCAAGAACTTATCTATTGTCAACTCCAACATCTTTGAACCCACAATAGATGAATGACTAGTCTATATCCATCACAAAGGTGACATGTAGGGTCTTCTATATAGGTCCTTGAAAAGTTCCATACTGATAGTAGAGTGGTACTTATTATTATACACAAACTCTAATAAGGGAATGCAATCCTCCCCACTCCATCCAATGTATAACATTCAATTCACCTATAATATTATTCAATACCTGGATTGGATGATTTATCTTCTAGTCTGTCTAATGGTGAAGTGATGTAATCAACCTCATCTCGGTCATGAATGCATCCTGTAGGCCTCTCCACAGTTGTGAGGTGAACTGTACATCAAAATCAGAGACAATATCCATCGGTACACAATGAAATAGAATAATATGTCATTAATAAAACTACCCTAAAATCTCTACCAACATCTACTCCTTCATATCAAGTAAGTATTTTTGACTTTTTTTGGTTAAGTATCACCCATATGACATTGTCTCTCTTCACTATCTGTGAATTACCTATCACAAAATACAGGGATATTTTATCCCATATATAATACATTGTATCTATAGGATAAAAAAATCTTTTAACACCTAGTGCCCAACCATGACCTATTAACAGGCAATACACCGAAAAATGAAATCTATCATGACAAGTCTCATGATGGACATAAAAACATCCGATGAATGTATCTATACAGATTATCCACACCATGTTGTACATCCAAAGGAGAGGTGTGAAACTCCCTCAACACCTCTTCTCACATCGTGACAGGGACCGCAGTTTATCCTTGGAAAAGGATGACTTGATTCCCTTATTTTTTAAATCGAATTTTTGAATCTCTTGAGGATATTTTTTTCATGGTAGAACTCATAATAAATGTCTCCAAACTAATGTGATCTAACACACTTTAGAATTTGTGTTAACACCATTGAGTGAATAAAATATCCACCCTCTTCCTCAACCAATGTCAGTTGCATGGAAGCCTACTACTCAGACACCTCCTACATAAAATTTGTTGGTGTTGGTTCCATAGAACCAACTTATTTGTAATATATTTTACGATTTATTAATTGTTTTGAATATTAATAAACTATTTATCACATAATTATTGTAATTATTCTTGACATGGTATGTGATAATGTCTTAAAAGTAGTTGCCGCACTAAAAGGGTAGAGTAGTTCCCCACTATGATGAGATCCTAGAATTTCTACAACACTATTATTGAATATATGTTATATATCTAGATGACATAAATTAAGGTAAATAAATGATATTGGATATCAAGGGTGGAGAATCATAGGATTTTGAGGCACCATTCCATGGTGTACACCCTTGGTAATATCTAGAAAGACATTATAAGAATGAGACCCGCCAGTTGAAAATCCACATATCTATGTATCATTCGATATTCAAATCTTTTAATTTCTGTATTGATCCTTATAATTTAAGGTTTTTATAAATTAATATAATGAGTCATGTAATTTTATGTATTAATGAAAACAATGATGCCATATGTTCGTGGAACGGTAGGATATGGTGGGTGCGTCACGGGTAATATTGAATTAATGAATAATGCATGAAAGTATATTCCCCTTCTGTTCTAACGGAATTTGATATCTAAGTACCTTTTATTGAAATTATAAAGACAAAATAAATCCATGTCCATGGTTTTTCATAAGAAATTTAATTTTCCCTGAAATCAATGAAAGAGACGTTGAACAATTTGGATGATGGCACTGACATGCAAATTGCTTCATTAGAGATATCATGATAAAGGGAGTATATTTCACATTAAGTTATCATATGAGGTAACATGTCGTTTTGACATTAAATTTTTTATTTATGGGTTTCGTGGTGTGTTTCTAGATGCTAATCTTGAACATTAATTTGCTTCACCTAAGGCCCTTGAAAAATAGGCCTAGAGGGTCACACAATAAGTGTGTCCAAAATCATAGTAAAATAATATATATTACGATTTATTATTTAAAAAATGAATAGATGTTATTACTACACGTGGTTTAATAATTATTCATATTCACTTGATTACATATATTTGTCCACAACATATTTTTGAGAATATAATGTGAGTGGTTATTTAATAAATACTTTTTTCTATTTAGTAAATATAATATTTATTTATTTTTTAGAGAATAATGAAATGATATTTATTTAATAAATAAATAATCATTATTCAAGTCCTAAAAAATATTATGAAGGTATGGTAGACTGATTATATTGGTCTTCTATGTGAATAATAAATATTGAATAATATTTTATTAATTTATATTTAATTTTATTTCATAGGTTAAGAACATATCTAGAAAGAATAATAATATTACTATTATTGTACATATGGTTTTCTCAAGGTTTTAATCAACAATTAAGGGAAATTTTGTAATTATTTTACATTAACCCTATAAATATATAAACCCATTTATGTTATTTTCTCAATAATCCAATTCATTTTGTTTGTGTTCGGCTCAACAATTTTGGAGAATCCCCTCAATACCTAGAGAGCTCTCTTCTCCAAGACTACTCCCAAGAACGGAGATAAATATTTTTCCACCAAATCAAGGAAAAAAATTTAGAGGTGATTATCATAGAAACCAAATGAAGACATCATAATCACAAGGATCTCTGGTGCTAGAACCTGACAATTCCTTTAGTGGTGTCAATAGATTTTTGGAATTCGTGTGGATCCCCAATATAAGGAATCTTCACTTGATTCATTCATCGAAATGACATGTCATGACATATCTACTACCAGATCCATAAATGAATAAATAATTCCATCAAATATAATCATTTATTTAATTATATTAATTAAAAATGATATTTTATAACCCTCCCTCTAGTTCTGATGTGATTTCTATTGTCTGATTATTTGATTTAATTTTGTTGAACACTACGTTCAACATTGTTTAAAACCATAGACTAATCATCAATCCTAGAAAAAAGAAAAGTTTTTTCTTAATCAATCACATGCTTCCACTGCTCTCGGAACCTACTAGTGGTATTGATAAGTGACATAATTATTTATAATTACTTAATTATTGTTGGTAACATATGCATTCTTAATTTAGTTTTTCAATTCAAGTAAAATCATTCTTTTAATCTGAATTGTGATATCTGCTTCTCCCTCCTTTGTTTCTCATAGATCTATTAAAATTATTAATTTTATGATAAAAAATAAAGGAACTCATCTGGAGGTTCCAGGTATTACATATGAAAAAATAGGATTGCATGCTGTGTAACAAGAGTTACATGTCATGTACTTGTATTCAATACATTGGGAGTTAATTCATGAATTACTCAATCAGCGTGCATTGATGACATTTGGTGTAGTTAATTCATAAACTTCATGTTTTCTGATCCAACCTAGCACATGATCAGCAGGATTACACATCATGTAGCCCACTTACATGATGTATAGTTCCTTTTATGTCACAAAATGTCCATGTATTCCATACATGACTTACCTGACTGGTGAGAGTGTAATTTAGAGATAAGATGGTGTGTATCCCATTGGACATGCCTAGTAATCTAGTTCCCAAGGTATGATTTACACACCAAGTCCCAAGGACCGTACCTAAGATAGATACTGAGAGATTTACATTCTATATAGCTTCCCTATACACAGCATGTACTTATACCGAATTACATAGAATTACTATTTATTTTTTATATTATGTAAAACTGGAGAATTGTTCTTGTATGTGTTCATTAAGGTGATTAAACACACTATGTTATGGGTTTATATATATATATATATATAATATATTTATAATTTTCAAATCTTCATATAATGCATGTGTCATATTACAGTTATTAATCTACGTGTATTAAAGCATAACACGAGACTACAATATCTTGTAGTTCATGTAATCATTAAGTGGATAATCCACTTCTAGAAAGTACATGATATGTCATGTATGCTATATGTCAAAAAAGGTAAATATATATACAAGAATAATACATGATGGGTAGACTAAGATGGGTTTTCACTATGATTCCTCCAAGGTACATTTATGTACACAGTTATTTTTAAATGAATATAAGAAATTTTTTAAAATTATAATGTATGATAATTTCAATGAAATTTATAAAATAATTAAGATAAATCCTGTTTTTAATAAAATATAATAAAGAATTTATTCGAGCATGATGCTTCTTAAATAATAACAATTAAGAATTGAATGTTAGTTTTTTTAGATGAATAATTCATATAATTCATATAGATTATTTTCAACATAGACCAAACCTTTTTATGTGATTAGTTTTATTTAATTTAATTTTAAATTACCTTTTTTTTGTGTTCCTTCTCCCAATTTATTTGGTAGGGGCCTTCATGCCCATGTTTTCTTTTATATTAAACCATTAACCTCTCTTGTATGTGAGTAAAGAATATGTAATGGAAGGTGCTCTTAATTTGGGGGAGATGGTACAAGTTTGGATCTAGGTGAAACCAATCCACGAGAGATTCATTGGTGAATAGGTGGAAAACTATAACAAAAAACTTAATTAGATCAAGGTGTTTTTACCCTAATTCTTCAGTAAGTTTTTCAATCGCTATACAAACTAACCATTAGTATAAGATCTTTATCATACCCTTTCTTATTTTATTTCTGTCATGTTTCATTTTTATTGCATTTTTTATGTTTCATCACGATCACACACATTAATGAAATTAATAAGCTTTCATGATAAAACTAAAATAAATTAGCTTATATGAAAATATTATCTTAGACGTGGGTGATCACTTATGTAAATCCACTTAATATTAAAAATCCTGTAAAAATATAATATTTTAAATTTTATTCATAAATTGATAAAATCCCTCAAATATATATAGTAATTTGGTATAGCCATCAACTAATTCAGTTAAAATCGAACCATAGTTCAAATTACTTGACCAGTAAAAGTGGAGGTGATTTCAATTATAAGAGAATTCTAACATGAATTCTTGGATTGACATAACTTAGTTCACATAAGGGGTTGACTTCTAAATATGTACATGGATTAATTAAGAGAAAATGCATGATGCAATCCAATTTAAGGATTTCAATATTGGAGATTCCACTCAAAATATCATGGAACTGTGAGTTAATTAATTTGTAATTTGGAATGCCTACCTAAAACCATTCGATTTTTTGACCAACCAAATTTTGGGTAATGCAATGGAGAATATAGGGCCTTGACACTAGGATCTCTAAGAAATAGGACATTATGAATAAAATGTTTAGGGATACTGGTTTGTGATAAAATAGTGGGAGACTGGTAAATATAATATTTTTTAGTGGTCTAAAATTTCGTAGATATTGTACTAAAAAATGAATATCATATTTGTAGAAACCGTAAAAAAATAACATCTAACATTTTACTGTGATAAATACTTTAGAAGGAAAACCTTCTCACTGATACAAATTTCT
Organism: Viscum album; assembly: GCA_963277665.1. Lineage (NCBI taxonomy): Eukaryota > Viridiplantae > Streptophyta > Magnoliopsida > Santalales > Viscaceae > Viscum > Viscum album. Next base: position 66,652,179 of record OY728163.1, on the reverse strand, counting down.
AGGAAAGGAAAGGTGCCAACACATTATCCTTCACCATGAAATAAAATTATATGTTTTAAAAAAACTTTTCCTAAAGAACCTAGTAACGTGTCTTGTGATGAAGCACTATCTCTATATGAGAAACATCTGAATGATGCTACGGATTTTTATTATTTCATGATATCATCCATGTTTAATGGTATTTTGAAACAACATGAGTATATGACTGCTTATATCATGATGTGTCACCTTTAGGATCTCTATCAAGATAAGGAAAGACAATATCGGTATGAGATATCTAATTTATTCATTACAATTATATTTATAGAGTTTGTGCCCACTGGGTATCATATAGTCAATCCTATTATCTAAATTGAATGCGTCGATATCTTTTGGACTAGATTCCCATATAAGTATCATACATATCTCATACTTTCAACCATTCCCAAGAACATATCTAGATATATTTTTAATTGTAATAAAAGGAATAATGAAATGATTATTTCAAAACATCTTACATTAATTTACTATGTGGATAAATACAAGGGTAGTGAAAACCCAAATATTCATGTGGTGAATAGGAAAAGGAAGAACAAATAAAAGAGGTCCATGACCTATAAATAGTCTATAGCTTCCGAGAACTGTTCTTCTAAAAATAAGAAAATCTAGAGGCAGGGTAAAGAAAAGGAGGTTGTATTTTTTCTTGGGGAAGTCTCGGTCATTGGAAGAGGAACAGTTCCTAGAAGATATGGGAAGCTAAAGGTGCATTTGTTATCAAGTTTAATCTTCCCATATCAACACATTTGGTATTAGATATAAATTATGGTTCTCACATATGTCTCCAAATAAAGGAACCAAGTAGATTTTGAATGATTTCTAGAGGATATATAGACCTGAGAGCTGCTAGTGGTGAAATGATGTGTACCCTGGATTTTAATAACTACCAAAATTAATTTCCAAAAGTAATGATTTTGGATTAAAAATATTACTATTATGTACCTATGGTTACAAAAAAAATTATTTCTATATTAATTCTAGATGCAGATGAGTTTATTTTAAATTTTAGAAATAAATGTTTTTTATAATGACAACATATGTTATTGTATGCAACATTCAAATAATAGTATTTATATATTGAATTATGAAAATAATGTGTTGTAAATTGATAAAGAATCATGTTCAGACAACTCATATAACCCACAAATTTTGAATCACTAACTTGTTTATGTAAACAAGATGCATTTGACAAAGATATGTCAAAATGGTTATTTAGACTCTTCTGAGGTAATACCTCTTGAAATATGTTATGATTGTTTACAACGAAAAATAACCAAACCACCATTTGGTGGATAGGGTAAAAGGGATATATATATTATAGGATTGGTATACATTGATGTGTGTGTACCATTTATAATAGAAGCTATATGTGGATATTCTTACTTCAAAACTTTTATTGATGAATTGAGTATTAATGGATATATATAATTGAAGAGGTATATGTTTGAGTCCTTCTGTAAATTTATGGAATTCAATGATAATGTAGAGAATCAACTTGGTAAGAAGATAAATAATTTTTTATCAGATCAAGGTGGTGAATGTCTTAACCAAGAGTTCATGTACATTCTACGATAGTTTGAGATTTTATCTCAACTCAATCCACCTTATACAACATAGTTGAATGGTGTTAGTGGAACAAGGAACCATAATGTGTTACACATGGTAAGGTCGATAATGAGATATGAAGCTATTCCATTACCCATTTGGGGATATGCATTAAAATCTATGGAATACACATTAAACCGAGTTCCAAATAAAGAGGAAAAATGAATTTCATTTGATTTATGGAGTGGAAAGAAACTTTTTTTGTCACATACACATGTATGGGGTTGTGAGGTATTTGATAACGCCTTCTTAGAAAAAATTTAACACCTAGGGGCACAAAGTGTATCTTTATAAGGTATCCCAAACAAACAAATAGATAATACGTATACAACTCCTTAGACAAGAAAATTATTGCCTCCCGATATGTCATCTTTCTTACAAGGGAGAACATCCTCAAAATGATAGGGGGAGATATTTTGACATTGATGAAGTTGATGATCAAGATATATAAGAGTTGGAGTAGGAACATATTACATATGACCCAATTAAATAAATAGTTTCTGAAACACAAGTACTAAGTAGTAGAGTATGTGGGGAAAGAGAACTAGAGATATATGGTTTTCTACTCATGGAATATGGTGAATCATTATTTGATAAAAATGATGAACCTCTATTTTTAAAGGAGGAATTGGAGAGTGTAACGCCCCAACCCCAGAAGCATAGAGTCGGTGCATTATTTTAATACAATGGCATGATTACAAGGAATAAAGCCATAAAATACCAATCAGTTTTACAGTCTTGGAAATAGTTTACATACATCAACTTCACATTACAATTTCAAACATAAAATAAAGCATAGATAGTTCTTTGAGAATTCCATTAATTTTTTTAGCATGACCCTCCATATCAATCATAATACGCTTCTTGGAAATCCTTGGAAAATAAAACATAAGAAAGAGGTGAGCTCAGATGCTCAATAAGGGTAATAAATTTAGTGGAAGATAACATAACCAATAGGCATGGTGGATAATTGAAAACAAATGCCTTTAAAAACAATAATCACGAACACTTTATGTCTGAAATATTTGCTGAGTAAATAACTCCATAATAAAACATAGTCATTGGTATTTTACTAGTTGAATAACCACATGAACCAACAATATTATTTTCATAATCCGGGAATGTATAATGCTAGACATTCTGTTAAAAAATTTCAAGGCCATGACCAAGAAATATAAAAATGATTAAGGCCTCGGCCAAAACGATATATAAAATTGGGAAAGGCCTTGACCAATTCCACTTCTAATTATCTCATGAGATCTACCGATGCATCGAGGAGCTATAGCGGGCTCCACCCATCCCTTACTATGTCCAATACATTCCTCATATGAAAAGGTTGAAACATAATATAAACATTCATATTAGAACTAGCATACAAAATGTGGATGCATTGACCATAAACTATGAATGGTATAAAAATAACACATCCAAAGTCAAACATATCACAAAACCTTCAATAAAATATGGAATATTTGAATCATAATCAGTCAACTTAAAACAAGTTTAAAATCCATTAAAGGATGTTGATATAGATGAAAATGACTTGTAAAACTCATTGAGGGAAATATCCCTTTTTCATGATAACATTTAAAAGTAACAAAATTTACAAAGGAAGACATTTACCGAAATTTTTTAATAAAATTGTCCCATAATAAATTGAAACTTATTAATGGAATTAACATTTTAAAAAGATTCATGCCCATATAAATAAATCCTAAAAACCCATTTTTAAAACATGGACATTAATGAGAATGATTTAGAAGAAAAATTATTTTAAACATTTAAAATGATGTTTTAATAAAAGAGTCCCTTAAAAATAATCCCTTTGAAAACACTTTTATGAAACATGGAAATGGATAACAAATATATCCTAGTAAAAACATACCCATAAACAATCTCAAATAATAATTAGATTGAAGAATTAAACATTACCTTGCACTTTCCTTTGGTCAATGGTACATTTAACCTCTTGTATAATGACCATAGGATGTTATTAAATTATAAAAGAACCATATTAGTATTTATTATATCATACATGATTAATTTAGGAATCTATATTACCCATTTACTAATTATTCCATATTAAACCAATATTTTGGGTAATAATCGCTTTCTTTACTGTACGTGTTTTAACTTGTTATTCTTGATCGTATGATTTAGATAATGATTTAAATACTTAATGACTATAAAAATTGATGTATATATCATATATATTTAGAATATAAATATTTATAATATATATATGAAATGGAAAGCACCGTTTATGGAGACAGTAGGCCGTACGTACGCATAAACGCTGTTTCCATTTTCATATCGTGCTAAATGGAGGTAAGTGAATAAGATATATGTATGTAAATACATATATATATATATATATATATATATATATATATATCTCCAGTAGCATTATTATTTCATATATTACATACTTATTAATAATATATATTTTTATAGTCATTGTTGAATGGTGAACGTGGCAATGAATCGCATCGCGTCGTGGAGATGGTAATCCGTCCGTACGCACGAGCTACAATATCATTATTTTGATAGTGAAATCATTTGTAATTGGATGTAATATCATATATAAAGAATAATTAACATGTTATATTTGTTATTTACATCATTTATACTCATTATTATTCCCATCCAAATAATTAATTGTTTGAATAACAAACTAAACCAGGACCTGGAGACGGTAAACCGTACGTATGCATGTATGGTGATGTTTGTCATTTACAGGATGGATAGAATAACGAATACGGTTGTACCATATTTTTAATATCATAAAAGTATTTATTATGGACTAAAGTTATTATTTTGCTATAGAAACAACAAATAAAGCGGAATTGGAAGAAGAAAAGAACTTGAAAGAGGGTGGTGAAATTATTTCCTCTTCTTCAGGTGTTTCCTTTTGAGTTAATCAAAAGTGCTCCTTAAGTTGGATTTATGATCAAATTAATGATAGTAGGTTTATTTGAGGGATGTTAGGAAGATATTTGGAAAGGTTTTGGCTGAGACAAAGGGCCTTGGAGGTGTGATTTTGAGAGAAGGGGAAGTACCCTTTTATAAGAGGGGTGAGGGTCACATTAGAAAAAGATTAAAATATTAATTTATTATACAATCATATTCAGTTAATAATGGCTCCAAATGAATTTATATCGAGATTTAGGTGGTTATGGGTCAAACTCAACTCACCCAATAGGTTTTAAACAAGTTTATGTCAACATTTTAACCTTTTATTTTTTATTTAACTCTTAGATAAATAGTTTAACTTTTACCGTGACTTCTTGTATTATTACACTATATGGTTAATAAACATACACTAAACTTCCAAGAAAACCTAAAGTTGTTATTTATTGAAATATCTATTATTATTCAATCCCTTTTCAGAACCTTATATTTTTAAGAATATTATATCAACCAATAATATAGTATTTGTTTTAAAAATTAAATTATGTCAATTCTGACACTATTTGGCATTCTGTTTTTGTGAAAGTCATAACAACCATATCAATTATAATTTTTTTTAATAAATCAAAAAATTTCATATTAACCTATCAAATTAGTTTATTTTATCATAAGTCTCAATTTACATGTATTCAGATATTTATAATATCAATTATTTTAATATTTCATTAATAAGGTAACTAATACATCATCATTGTGTCACAAATAAATTAAATTATTTAATGTCTAAAAGTTATAAATAAAATACCATTATACAGGAAATATATTCATCTTTCTAGTGAATTGTTATAGTCGAATTTATCTTCTGAATAACCTTATATTAAAAATGGTTTAATTATTATAAAATGAATTTAACTCTTTTAACTATTCTTTAAATAAAATAATAATAAATGTCCTAATCTAATCCAAGTGGACCAAAGGGGGTCATATTTAATTCCTAAGTTTGTTTCTGGTTGAATTACCCTTATCCAATAGAATTAGGACATTTTTAGGGTAATTATAATATCAATTTTACCCTTAATTACCCTATTTACTTTTAAATGTGGCAAATAAAAGTCAAAAGTTACTATTCACCAAAAATTATTTTCATCTCATTGAACCACATTTTACATACTGATATCAATCGTGTCTCTTAGATTTTTCAAATTCAACCCACAAAAGCGGTAAAATTATGTTTTATTGAAATTTGTAAATGCTCCTAGAAAGTTGGTAAAAGATGGTAAAAACTTCAATAAAAATATATACATTTAATTTTATTATAAAATGACTCCAATGATTTAAATTGAACTTATATAGGTATTATATATCTATTTTAACTTAAAATAAATTTAAATAAAATAAATAATTATTTAAATAAAAAGTCGGTTTTAAACAATAACGTACTGTTTTTAACTATTCATTAAAAATTTAATGTTTTCAGAAAAATACAAAATATTCACCGTAATCTAATTTTGGTATTCCGAATTAAAAAATGAATTCTATTTTACCAAATTCAAGACACAGAAGATTCATTAATTAATCTAAAGTTAATTCCCTTTGTCAAAACCAAAAACTGGGTTTTTAAAAATTAAAAACTATCAAAATATTGACATATGTTTATGTAAAATTTAATTGTAAAATTACTTATAATGACCTAAATTGAATTAAATGATAAAAATTATAATCTAATTATACTTCAAAACCATTCAAATTCATAATTTAACACTATAAGTTATTTTGATTAAAAAAGTTATTTTCAATTAAAACACAATATTTTTTCACTATTCATCAAAATATGAATGTTATCAGAAAAGTACCAAAAATTTATCTAAAATAAATTTTTATGTCCCAATTATAAAGAAGTATTTAATTTCATTAAATTGAATATATAAAAGTGTCAAATATTGGGTTTAAAAATTGTTCTCCAATTAATGGTGGTAAAAATGCATTTTTTGAAAAATACTTATTTTATCGGAAAAAATGAATATGTTCTTATATTATTTATAATAAACACATAATATGGATGTTAAAATTATATAGAGTATATAAGATACTAAATATAGTTAATACTATTTATAAACGCTTTTTGAATGACTAGTTTGGTAAGTTGTGGTGCGCTTGAAGTCGGTGTCGCGTATAGCGCAAGCTATTGAATTACTTTAATGAGATAATGTACTATCAAATCTTGGGTTGTTACAGAGAGTTCAGAATATGCATAATGGAGAGAATCTATGAACTCTAAAACTGATTTAGTTTATCAGAAATAAGTTTTGAATATGGTCAATCCACCTGTTGAGGTAAATCATGTTTGGTGGAAGTGGGTATTCAAGAGAAAAGTTGACATGGAATATAAATTAAATACCTACAAAGAAGGGATATGGGATAAAGGGTTTAAACAACATCATGGAATTGACAATGATGAATCATTTCTTTCTGTTTCCATGTCTAAATCCATTTTAATTATACATTCTATTGCAGATTACAATGAATATGAGATTTTGAAGATGGATTTCAGAGATGCATTTCAAAATGGGAACATTCAGGAAGATGTCTATATGAAACATCTATAAGGTTTCGCGAGTCTAGGTGATGAAATAGAGATTTTGAAGTTGTGTAGATCCATTTATTGATTGATGCAAGCATCCAGGTCATGGAACATTTTATTTAATGAAGCCTTTAAAGAATTTGGTTTCATTAAGAATAAATTTGAGTCATGTGTATACAATAGGTTATACTGAAAAATGTAGTAGTTATCCTTGTATTCTATCATGATGAAATATTACATAATGGAAATGACATACTATTCATTCAGTCTGTTTTGGAATGGTAATAAAATGTTTCTCCATGAAGTACTTAGGTGAAGTAGACTATATTATAGGGATTAAGATCATTCATGATAGAGATAAGAGGATTTTTGGACTATGTCAAAGTACATATATTGATAAGATACTAATGAAATTTATTATTGAATAATCGAAGAAGGGATTAATTATAGTGTCACAAGATTTACATCTTTATACGAAAATGCATCCCCAGACATAAAAAGTGAAAGACAGAATGATTATTATCCCATACACTTTAGTGATAGGATCAATCATTTATTTCATGCAATATATTATACCTGATTTTGTCTATGCTTTAATAATTCTAGGTAGATATCACGTAGATCCAAGACAATAGAATTGGACAGCTATTAATTCTATCCTTAGGTATCTAATAAAAACTAAGGGTATGTTCCTATAGTATGGAAGAGATGAGGATATGATCAATAGGGGTTATATTGATACTGGTTTTTAGACATGTCAGAATGAATTGAAGTCTCAATCATGATATTTTTATCTATCTCAATGGAGGATCTGAGAGCTATAATAATTAAAAGCATCTTGTTTTTTCTAATTCTATTGTGGTTTCCATGTATATAGTGTTTTATAATTTATCTGGGTAATCCATTTGGATTGGGAGCTTTTTACATGATATTGATTTGGTACCTAGTTTTAATGACTCTATCACATTGTATTATTATAATACTATACTGGTGGCCCTTGAAAAAGAGACATTTTCACACCAACAAAGAAAGATCATAATTTATAAGTATCACTTCATAATGTATTTTAATCATTGGGGTGAACTTACAGTAAGAAGAATGCCCCTAAAACTGAACGTGGTAAACCCCATGACTAGAGTCATATCTTAGAAGAAGAATGAGTATCATGTGATAACTAGTAGACTGAAGGTTCTTAGTAGTTGGCTCCTGTTCAAGTGGGAGTTTGTTGGATTGGTTTCCCTAAAACCATCTTTTATATAATTTATGAATAAATATATTAATTTTTTTATATTACTAAACAACTTATCACATCATGATTTTTATTCTATGTGAAATAGTATGTGATAATTTCCTAACAGTAGTCATCGCACTGAAAGGTCATAGTAGTTCCCTGCAATGATGAGAACCTGAAAGTTTTAAGAAACGATTATTGAACATATATTATATAGTTATTTGATATCATTTGAGAGACACATATGATATAGGCTGTCAGGGGTGGAGACTCATAGGACTTTGAGGCACCTTCTCATGATGTACTCCCTTGGTAATATCTAAGAGTATATTATGAGAAAGAGACCCCCCAGTTGGAAATCCACATTTCTATATGTCATTGGACATTCCTATATGTGGAAATTTTTATTGATCATTATTCATTAAGACTATTATTAATGAATATTGTAAGTCAGGTGATTTGATCTATTGATGAAAACCATGACAACATATGTTCATGTTGAGGTAGGATACATTGGGTGTGTCAAACGTAATATTGCATTGTTGAATAATTTGACAAAGGATTCGTCTCTTTTATTTTAATAGAAGATGATATCTCAATACCTTTGATAAAAATTATATAGCCTAAATAAATACATGTCCATGGTGTTCGTTGTCCAAGTTCTTTTTTTTGGAAATTAAAGATGGGTACATCAACCACATTGGTTGATGGCACTAGCATGAAACCAACATGATTAAAGATATCATGGTAAAGGGATTATATTACACATAAAGTGTCTATTTGATGTAACATATCATTATAGCATTAAATTATTTAGATATGGTGTCCTTTGTGTTTTTTTAAATGATAACCTTGTATTTTATGATGTCCACCTAATGAAACTAATAATGAGGCCAAGAGGGTCTCATAGTAAGTGTATCCAAAATCATAGTTAAATAATATATAATATTATTTATTAGTTAACAAGTTGAATAAATATTATTTCCATGTGTTGTTTAATATTTATTCATTTTTAATTGATCACATATATTCTGACACCAGTTATTCCAAAGAATATAATTTTGGTGAAATGTTTAATATATATTTATTTTTTTATTTAATGGATATAATATTTATATATTTAATGGATAATAATGTATAGATATTTATTTAATAATTAAATATTAATTATTCAAGGCCTGAAAAATATTTAGTTCACTCTGGCCAAATAAACTATCAAAGGTTAAGTGTCTTTGTGTGAATACATACTTCAGGCTTTGCTAGTTTGAGTAAACCACAAAGAGCTCTCCCAGAAGAGAGTGCCTCCAGATACTCATGGAAAATTTGTCTTCTTCCACATCTCTATTGTGGGTCACATAGTTTATTTCGTGGGTTATCAACAGTGTCAATCCATCTACAATTACTTCCTTCCTCTATATCAATGTGAAGATGATCCCAGCACTTGAGGAATCACAATACACTATTTACTCTAGGCCCTCTTCTAAACATCTACAAAAGTAGAACTCATCAGCCTTAGTCTCGAATCTTCAATGGCCCTATGGTACTTATAATTATAGGTAAGAAGTTTATGTTTCTACATCATGGAGGTTAAATGGGATACAATACTGTATAAGTAAACTACAAACCTATAATAATACAATTCAAATACAAAAAAACTCTCCAATTATAACATGCTCTCGTGTGGATCCTAATCAATAACCAAATCGATCTTTTCCATCACCGTGGATAAAAAATTCTCAAAAATTATATTCCCTTGAATGTGAGGCTCATGTATTAAGAACATGAGCTTCAATAACATTCTATAAATATGGGGTTCTTGAAGTTAATCTAAGACCATCAAAAAGTGATATGTGTGCTCTTCCTCTAATGTAGTGTATATGGGTTTTTCATCAATGAAGAAAACAACAAACTGATCCATGTAATTATAGAATATTTGGTTAATAAAATCCAAAAAAATTATAGGGGAATTCATCACACAAAATGGAATCACCAGGATCTCTTAGAGTCTATATCGATATAAAAATAAATACATTTGAATACCAGCTTTGTGAACTCTCAACTGGTGGTAACTGGAGTAGATATATATCTTCATGAACCATATCATGCCTTCCAAATGATCAAATATGTCCTCAATTCTAGTAAAGAAGTACTTTTTTTATTATATTTGGATTCTGAAGATGATAATCTATGAAAATATATAATCTCGCATCTATATTGTTTCAAATTAGCATAGGAGATGCCCAAGGGGACACAATTATTCTAATAAAACCCTTCTCTTTAAGGTCCTCCAACTAAAATCTATGATCTTGGAGCATTATAGGGGTCATCATATGTATTTTATAATGTATTTGAGTCGACATAGGAATCAAGTAAATACAAATCTCTATCTTCGTGTTTTGATGTAGTTTGAAAGCTTCATTAGTGATGATTTTCATGAACCCCCAATTAATAAAGGAATATAGATGCATGAAGAGGATACTTCAAAATGGGACACACCCTCCAATTTATGGGTAATCAGATGCTTCCTCCCACTCATAGAATCTAGTTTTCCATTCATGAGATCCCCCTCACCGACCAAGGATAACCTCGTCCCATTAGTGTCAACGAGTATGACTCTTCTATGGGGTAAATCAATCAGGTATTGGACCATGGAAATCCAATCCTTACCCAATATAACGTCCTTGGGCTCCATCATGATGACTAAAATGTCCTATTTGAACCTCTCTCTACCCAGAAATATCTCGCACTATTGGCAGCCATAAAAAAAATAGTTTTTCCCAGTTGGAATGTCAAGATGATGCTATTGGGATAAATCCTCAATTGGGATATATAAAAATCACACTAGGATTACATAGATGAAGAAATTAATAATTCCTATGTATAATAATACCAAATAACGAGTATAATAAACACATATCATTTGATTAATCTTTTTTTACCACTTGTTCAGAAGCATCCATCACCTTTGGTTATCCTCAACCTTGGATGCTATCTCCCTAAGTCTGGTATGGGCCACCTGGTGGTGGTGATGTTGTGAGGATCTTTTGTCATTGTACACCACCCACTTCTTGTCCTATTTTAGATCCACCTAATGGAGCTCCACCTACTCCTCCTCTAGATCCACCTCCGTTGGGATACCCTGTCCTCACCCAGGAGAGCCCTGATAACAACATTGCATCCTCTATTATAGTCTATCAATTATCTTACTATAATTCTCATCAAATTAGGTCACGCTGCCATGTGACATGTGAAATCTCCGATCACATTCATAGTAACACCCCTTTATAGGCCTCCTTGGTCCAATGTGCATCCCCTAACAATGTGCTTGATCATTTTATTAGGAATATCACCAAAATTGAGATCATGTATTCATGAATTTGATAGATACTATGGATGACTCAAAAATATGATTCCCACTACCATCTCTGACTACCAGGCATCCCTTTGAAAGGAATATCTGCATCCCTAGTGCCCACTCCACAACCATAGGATAGGTGTAAGTGCATAAGGGTACCACACCATTACATATAACTTTGTAAAGTCTCTACTCAAGATTCCATGATTGGATGTTCCGATCCCAGATAATTTCAATGGAAGACTATGTAAGGTCTGGTATCCTCAAAACATACTCAACCACTATTATTTTTCCCTACAACAACCCCAGAATGTCTTAAATCCCAAAAATTAAAAAATATAAGGGGTAATACTCATTAATGAAAAACTGATGGATATCATTCTATGAGAGGTTCTACACATCATGAATTCGTGTAACAATATTCCTTAAGTTCCCAACTACCCCAAAGAAAATGCTAGCTTCCAGGGAATCCACCAAACCCATTGGTGTCTGGATAAGCTTGAAAACATGTACCAAAAACAATATCAAACCCTCTTTTTCTTGGGGAACATTGTCTCTACATAACCTTAGTGTCCAATAGAGCTAGAACTCATGGAAATTTATAAGCTTTTGAGAATCCTGGTCTTACCCTACTGGTATTATCTACTTCAAAATAGGTGGGGGTTCTACTACCTATCCACTTGAATGAAGGATCTCATGGGACGGACCCTGAACTAAATCATCCACACTCATTAGATCATCATCACGACCTAGAAATGGTAACCTATCTCTCTTTCATCATGGAGGCATACTAAAAATTTAATCATAATTTACCACAGTAAGATGAGAATATATATAAAAATGAGGAGATTAATCAAGAAGGAAATTCAGAGAATCAATCCTATATAATTCAGGTATTGTTGATCCCTACAACCAGTTTCATAGAATGCCTAGTCGATAAGTAGTTAGTTAGGGACTTAGTGAACAGATACGTCGGTCACTGCACCAGCACATGAATCCCTGACTTGGAAGACACAATCAAAATACATTGACATGGTTTCCCTAAATCCCAAACTAATCCTCATAAGGTAACTACTCCAAACAATATACCAAGGATCAAACCATCTCAGATACTAGTATATCATGACCTGATGGAATGAGGCTAAAGGATTTTCTAACCCATCCCACATTCATATGCCATGGGTTGGGTACAAGAGCATAATGGAATATCTAATAATGTGAGGACATTTCATAATGTACTTGTATGCACACACCCAATAATATCAATGTAGAAGTGAAGATGAATAATCATAAGGATATGAAATATCTTGAGAATAACCAATCATGACATAAAACTCTAGGGTGTACAAGATATCAAAGGTGTAAAAAAATATTTAAAGGGTAAAACACACACCTCACTAGAACGATATACCAACCTAATAAAAGTTGAAAGTAAATGTGATGAGAGGGCCTGGTTGTAATCTCTAAGACCAGACAGCAGTATGCAATTCAATGCACTAGATATCCCTATTATACATTATAGTCACCGCCATCATATTTTTTGTTTTTGTAAGATAAGACTAATTAAGGAAAATCCAGTACATGTGTGTCTATTTACATACCCAGTAGGACACCCCTAATGTTGAAGGGTCGTAGTAGGAGACTTGATAGGAACATAAATTAGATAGCTCATGGCAAGCAAAGATAGTACAAAATCTAGAAACATGGATATATATATATATATATTTATATATATATATATATATATTAACAAACCAAAGAAAACCAATCAATAGTTATGTGGATAACCATATAACTTCCTAGCCCAGAAAAGAGTCACATCAATTACAAAGGTCCATCAATAATTCCCAACATCTCACACATCTCTCTATTTTTACATCCAAGTCATGACACACCTTGCCACTATGTTAAAAAGTCGTAGGGATAAAATATATAGGTATAACACCCATTACATGGAACAATAGGAGGGTTCTACTTAGTAGATAGCTGAAGGTCCCATGACCTTTCTCTAAAGGCGTGTTCCACTCAATAAAATTATAGAGGGCTCATTCCATGCCCTACTGGAGGGTGACACTCTAATGGATGGTGGAGGAACCATGCCTAGTGTTGCTGGAGGGTTCCAATATAATGTTTGATGACCAGTACCCTGACACTATTGTAGGGTGTCACATAGATAGCATATAGATAACCCATTCCCTACTCAATAGGAGGTTTATACTATAGTAGTCAAGGACCCATACCCATCCCATCTGGAGGGTGCCACTCATGTATTCAAGGACCCATGTCTTGACTTTGCATGAGGGGTGTGGAAACGTGGATTGGTAGAGGACCCATGACCCATCTTAGTTGTAGGTTTCCACACTAATATTTGATCTATGACCCGCGAAATGTCATTGTAAAAGGGTGACACTTGGATCACCCATGTGGTTTTACCAAATCTTTACCATCATTGGGAATTCCGTAAATAAGAATAATACTGAGAATATCTTTTATCATATATAAAAATCCATTTTGGTGTACATAATAAAATTATACATTGAAAACCAATTAGGATAGGATATTCACATGCCAAAATATGAGTCCAAATGAAGGAGATATGAGAGGTTGATGTTTTCTCACAAGGGAAGATGGGGTAAATGACATTTTAGGGAACCAACATAGTGTGGGTCCCACATATCTTCCTAATAATTTCTATTCAAGTACATGGAAAACTCCTCATGTAGCACTACACAGTGTGTAAATTTACTATATAGAGTGTCTGAGCAACTCAGTCTCCTCTTCCATTGCTCCCTGACCTTGCCCATATAAATCTTCCCATATCTAAGTACTCAGGTACATAATGTGTTCTTAGACATTTCTATTACTTTGTAATCCCAAAGTACATGTCGGGTCATCATAACATGGGTCACATATAATGTGGGTTCCCAAATGGCACGTGACACTTTTCTCACCAAAAAACCTATAAATAATATCCAAGGGGTCACATGTCTTGTGATTATCTTTGTAGACATCATGTAGTTGTGATTTTTCTATAAGGTTAGATATTTTTCCATGAATCCGGATATGAGTCCAATTACTTCATATCATGACTCCTAGCCACCATAAATCATAGGGTAATACCTTGATTCATCATTTTCTAACTTATGTGGTCTGAAATTAGATTCCAAGTCCACTCATATGAAGCCATTTGAATGCCACTGAGCATAATCACAAATGGTGCTCCCACTACCTCCTTGGATCAAAAAATTCATGATAGTTTACCCATATCTCTAAAAACATATGAATATGTCACTGATTCATCAATACATCTATTTCCCACAAATCCATCATGAATCTAATGGTCTGATCATGTTTAATCCCACCCAACAATGTTAAACTAATACCCTGTAGTAAAATTAGTAAAGAACATGAATATTGATTATGGAGAAAAGCACCATAAAAAAGATAAAAAGTCAATTTCCAAAATTCATTGTCCAACTACCTAAATAAAGGATATCCAATATGAGAAACATGCGAATAGGCAATTAAAACTGGTAAACATTGACATGCAATTTCATGAAATTGATTCATATCAAAAAATAAAATGATCTTGCTCAAATAGTTTAATAAATCAAGGAATAAATTCAAAAATTGATAAGTCCCTTCTAGTTTTTGATAATTATTCGTTGAATAAAACTATCTCTAATGAAGAATAATATTTTTTTGTTCTTTCTGCTTTGATATTCCTATATCCGTATTTTCATCAATTTCGGATCATGATTCTCCAATGGAGGTAAAAGAACATACATCCCAATAGTTCTAGGGTTATGTGTCTAAACATATAAAACATCTGAAATGGATTATTGATAGGGAAAAATAATTATGTAAATTTAAATTAAATAAATAAATTTATTTATTTATTTAAATAAAAAAACCCTCCCACCGTCGATTTTTTTTAAATACCCATGATTGTATATTTTAGAACACACCTATTGTAAAACTCATATTCTGGAATCAGCCATGGTGAAAGATTTTTTATCATAGATTCCATTTAATAGTTTCCTTTTTTTCTTTATGATACTATGAAAAAATAATATAAAATATAATTAATATTTTTGTAAAATTATTTATGGGTACACTAGGCCTTACACTTGCACGCAATCTCAGCGCCTGACTCTGAAAATATATATAAATATTATAAAGTCTTACAAGGAGGAAATAGTTTATTTGCATCAATATTTTCCCAGTCATATTTTAGGATGTGTGTTGATTCCCTATAACTAAATGTTTTCTAATTCTTGTATGAATCATCTTTACCTATCCAAAACCATTATAAAATGTCATATTTTAATGTAATCAAGGTTGAAAGGTTGATAATGCCAGTCATGGCCCTCATTTTTCCAGTAAAATGGAGTTTGGAATCATTAAATTGGATATTATACGTATAAAACTCTAAGAGATAATATATTTATCCCCTTATAAATTCTATTATACTGGGTCATATTCAACTATTATTTTTTCATTCTAATAGAAAAACTTTTACAATATTATTCAAATGATCAATTATACTCTCCAAAATTATCTGCACACATGCACTTTAATCATCTACCCATTTCTCTATAAACCATCACACGAAACTTCTTCAAAATAGCCTATACTAGATCTTCAGTTTTCAAATAAGAAACCCATAAATTCAAAAAATTATCATGAATAAAATTCACAAAAAAGATACCACCTCCGATCTAATTAGTTCTCATCATACAGAAATTAGCCTATAAGTAGTCTAAAATATTTTCTTTTCTAGATGTAAAATAACTATGAAATAATAACTCACGTTTCCCATGATGAAATTAACATATTTAACCAAATTTGTAACTTTTAGTCTTGGAAAGAGATCATCCTTGGAGAGTATAAAAATTCTTCTCTGTCTATCTCATGTGACCAACCAATCTATACCAAACATTTATCGAAACCTACATTCTGGGTACATTAATTTATCCTCCTCATGGTTTGGAGATTATGAGGTGTATATATATATATATATTCTTACATTTAGAAATTACAATATTACCTTTGGTGTACTTCTATTTTGAATCGCTGTAAGAAATTACATGTGCATCATTGTCAATCATTATAGTAGATTTAAAATTGAGGTGAATAGCAGGAAAATTTGACAAATCATTCAATAGTGACATTAATAAAAATATTATTCTCAAGATAAATATTACAAATACTAATATATATTGATGCACCATAATTTCACATATTTACATGTCTACAAGTCCTATAAGTATAATCTGAGAACAAATTTCTTAAATTAGTGACATAGTATGAGTCACCCTAATCAATCACACATTTCATGTCTTTTCTAGAAGGGTTGAAATGTGTATCCTAAAAACAATGATATATTCAATGACAATTATAGAATAATTATTTTGGAATATAACATCTTGATTCTATTTCACTAACTTCATCTTTCAATTCACCTAGATGAAGTTTATATTATTTCTATTATGGTGGAAGTTAATATTGTATATCAGTAATAATTTTTATTTCTTCTTTCTTTGTATATTTAGATCATGTGGTTATTTTACTCTAATTTTTCCTTCAAATTTCTACTTCACTTTCCGAGAGTAGAGTCTCTAATTCAAGATTACACCCCTCACCCTTCCTTCTAAATTCCACATTTAATATTTATGATTTTTATCATTTCCCATGTGATATTTCTATAATGAGATGAGTTTTTTATAACATGAATAGTGTTTATCATGTATTTGGTATGGAACGTGTCATAAATAGTGCAGGAAACTCATCATCTACAATCATTTTCATATAATTAAAATGATCAAAAATATTTTTGAATTTGATCATGTTCTCTAATACATTATTCCCATCATTTGAATTATTATTTAATGTATTAAATATCATGTTGAAATTAATTTTTGTAGTTTACCTTAAATATATATTTTTTTGATTTTTTATATAGAATTGAAGAATCATGTTCCTTGCAGAATCCTTGGAAGATACACATGATGATCCAAATCCTAATTTGAGCTTTTCACTTATTATTGAGTATGACCCACTCAAAATCAAATGGTAGGGTACTCATATATCTCTTATCAACCATTTGTTTAGATGTTAATTTTTCCTCTAATGATATTGTAATTGTATAAGTGTTATCCATTATGGGCCTCTATAAATCATTAATATATATAAGATTCTCCAGTTTTTGTTTTCTAGATATCCCAATTAAATATTGTAATATAAATCATGTTATGGGTAATTTATTTTATGTATGCACTGTAAATATTGAATACATAACTATATGGATGTGTTTGGAATGTTCAAAATAGTGATAAATGACTAGGGGATCATCTAAAATGGGTTCATATTGACCAAGGAAAGGATCAAATAGTATAACTATTCAAGGTTGACATATTATGTGCTGCTAATGTGACACTTTGAAAATGATTCCAAAAGTTCACAACTAGAGTGAAAAGTGATATATTCTCTAGAAATGGTGTATTATAGTACCCTAGAAATGACATGAACATTGACCATCTCAAGAGATCTTGTTTTATCATTATTTTCAACACAGTTTGAACCATTGTAATCATTTTGACGATATAATTTTGAATATCAATTAAAAAATTGATTATCAACACCTTGAATTTTTGAGTAATTTTAAAAACTAATATGTTCTTCACTAGATCAATATAAGAGGCATTGGTTCGAGTATTTTTGTCTATCCAAAATCAATCATTTCAAAATTAACAATAAAAGAATTTGAAAATGAAATAACATAAGCAATTAATGTGGTTTAAATACTTGCTTATTTCCTTGGGAGAAGGGAATTTAGTTTCCTTATTTATTATCTCTATATAATCATAAAATGATATACATATCTAGTAAAAAATACATGAGATGTTCATTTAGTTTTGAAGGAGAAATCCCAACATCATTAATGGTGGTTTTGTTGGTTCATCTGCCTAAACAATTCTTCTCATTGTTGGTTGCATAGCTCTATTTGGTTTCTAACCAAAGAAGACTCTACCATTGGTAGAAAAGTCAATCAAAAATTACTCCAAAAATTTGGAGTGTCTGACAAAAATATCCCCATCATGTTCAAATTGGGATAGAATCTACAACTATAATCACATTTTAAGCTTCCTACCTATCTTTCATTACAATATTTTTCATCATATCTACCACATTACCATGTCCATGGATTTTCTAAATTTTTATCAATTTATCTTCCAATATATTTTAGTTCCAAAAATATCACATGTTGATATGTTTGTAAATTAAAAAAATTTTTGGGTTTCTACTTAGATGGATAGAACTCAAACAATAAAAACAGAAAATACAGTTATCTTCAGTCTATTCCATCTCATATACAGATTTCTTCATTCACAACATCCAAAAAAATATATAGTGAATGTGATATACTATGATTCTTTTGTAGAAATGATACATAATTTTAATCGCATGAGGGCCTTGAAAATACTCCTACTACAAATAATATCATGTATCAAGATGTGGATTTCCTCATGTCTATATCTCTAGACATATTGGTATATTTATATCCTTATACAACATTTTTATCACTTATAAAACTAAATCAAATAATATATGTGACTTATAGAAACATCAATATCTATTATACTATAATAAATTAATCCTTCCTAGGGTTGGATAATAATATGATCTCAATTCCAATAATGTGAGAAATATCTAGTCTAGTGAATACCATAACATACATAAGACTACTAACTGACAACTCATCAAGAATATTATCCACAACTTATTTCTCTTTTTAGTTGATGGACTCTAACTTTTCATGTCCTTGAAATGAATAAAATATGTAGTACTAACTAGAATATACTTACTCATGTTGAACCTTTCAAGAACCTTCTCAATGTATCATTCTTGAGCTACACAAATATTATGATTCATTCATTCATGAGAAATCAACATACCAAGAATTTGAATAGACTATCTTCATTCCGTTATTAACCTATCAATCCTGGAGATATCCATTCAAATTATTTTCATATCATCAATATAAAAGAAATATAATAATTTAATTACCATTGTAAAATCGTTTCATGAAAACAAAATCATTAACAATATTTTTTTATACTCATTATTCTCCATTAATGAGTTAAACTTATGATACTGCTTCATTGATTCCTATTTGATACCATATGTAATTTTCCAAAGTTTACATATAATGACTTCTTTAACATTATCTAGAAATACAAATTGATTATCTATTTATATCTACTCATCTAGATCATCATGTAAAATTATAGTACTTATATCCAAATTTGGATCCTAAAAATTATTAATAGACTCTAATCCAAACACCATTGTAATAGAATAAATTTTTACAAAGTACTGTAGATTCTATACAATTTATGCCTTCTCTAAATAATAAATAATTTGATATTCATGAAATAACACCAAACATCTTCTGAAGATCCTATTTATTATAGGATCCAATAGTTGGTATTCAAACTCCTCGTGATCATATCCTAATAAGATACACTTATTTCCCATTCCTAATAGCTTCAGCCTCTCATGTTTTATTATTTTTTAAAATTACATATATCAAAATACTCTCAAATAATTTTTTGATACATATTTACCTATTAAAAACCATTAAATTATTTCTTAGTATAGTGAATCATATGATAAAGGTTGAAAATATCAATTATTATCATTATTTTTTCCCAAAAGACATTAAGAATCTTTTCATTAGAGAGAAAAAACTTAACGATATCACATATAGTTATGTTAATACTCTAAGAAACACCATTATGTTGAGGCATATTTGTTACCAATTTTTCTATCTTTTTGTGGAAATCCTCAAACTATTCTTCGAATGGACCATGTCATTCTTCATTAGGGTGTGTATGCACACACTTTAATGATCTTTGTGATTATATTCACACCATCACAAGATACTTCCTTATAACAACTTGTACATGATTTCAAAATTTCAACATGAAATATTCTACATTCCTATAATAAACATAAATGAAAGTCACAAAATAAATATCACCTACCATTGATATTGTATTCATCATGTAGACATATGTGTTTATCAGATTATAAGAATTTTATTTTCTATATAGAAAATAACTATGAAATGATACTTGTTTTTTTTCACCTGATAAAATCAACACATTTATTTTAATGTGTAAATTTTATTCTTTTAATGATATCCTTGATATAAAGAATTTTTATTCCTATCTTACTCATGATATCGTGAAGTACGTTCCATAATTCCAAAAGAACCTCCTTTATATCTATATTGATTTTACCTCCACATGGTCCGACATATATGAGTTATAGATTAGTATTTTTATTACATTGAACCATAACCAGGTAAACTTTGGTAGGAATCCATTTTACATCATTGGATGAAGTAAAATATCAATTATCATAATGTATTCCAATGGATATCATATTGAGAAAAATATATGTAACATTCGTTGTTTCATTAAATACTAACCTATATCCAATATTAGTCTTTAGAAAAATATTACCAACACCGGTAATATTTTATACACCATCATTCCACATGTTTATATGTCCAGACTCCCTAAATTGTATGATATGAAAAAAAATATTTTATATGTTTCATAGTAAGAGGCATCTAAATAAATAACCCATATTGATTATTATCCTACATATTCGATAGGTTATTCATGAAAAATATTGACTTCTTCATTGAAAATTGCAAAAAAAAACTAGGGTTTACATTATGTATTCTTCTTCTCTTACATTATCTTATTAAACTCTTGAATGAAGTGTTTGTCCTATCCAAAATTGTGGAACTTCATGTCGTCTCTCAATTAATATTTTGATCACATCATCCTTTATTGATTTTGATGATGGGGATCTTGTCCTCTGCTTTATCCCTACCATTTATTTATACTTTTTCATTCAACGATAAGAACATTTCATTATAGATTACATGCATAATTATACCTTTTAGATTATTCATTATTCATGTTTTCATTAACCATTTCATTGGTAATATTTACATCATGTGCTAAATTATTGATTGACATGATCAGTACATCCCACTATTTGATGATGATATCAACATTAATAGTTCCTAAAAACCATCATCAAAAATAAATTTCATGGAAATAATATGACTATAAATAAATTTTAATTCACTTATATATTATAATAAATTGCTCTCATCATTATACTTCTATTTAACACGATTTCATATCAGGATTGATTTATTATGTATGGTTATCATATGTACATATTTTCTAATTTTCACCCTATAATTGAAGAAACAAGTATGTGGTTGAAATTTTGGAAGATACTCTTATCAATCCATTAAATGATTTGAGAAGTGAACTTCCTATCACGAATGAACCACTTTTCATTAACCAGTGTGGTACTAATAGATGTATTCTCAGAAAATATTATTCCCAAAAATATTTCCTCCAATGTTAATATAGTGGTATTAGTGGTCTCCAATATGGGATTACATAAATTTTTTATATATATAAATGATCGTACATTTTGGGTTTCCAGATATACTAATTTAATGATAAAATCATAATCATCTCATTTTTTCCATTTATTTAATAGTCAAAATCTCAAAAATATAACAATTCAAATTTATTTTTGAAACTATATAAATAGTGATAAATTATTACTATATATTTTTAAAACGTACACTGATTGACCATGGTATAGTCAAAAAAATATTAGCGATCAAGATTGGATGATGATGTGGTGATGATATGACTCCCCAGAAATGACATCAAAAAAACCACTCGAAAGTCACTGCTAATGTGAACAATGTCGTGTTCTTTGGAAATAGTGTACTATAGAAACCTAGTATTGATGTTAAAATGAATATATCTACAGACCTTACTTTATCTCTATTTTCTACATTTTTCATCTCATTGTAATTATCCTAATGAGATATCTTTTGAATTTGTATTAAAAAAATATTTCAACAACATTGAATTTAAATTCCAATGGAAACCCTATTTTATCCTTTACATATTCAATGTATATGGAATTAATACTACTATTTTGGGGTAATAGAACTCAAGAACATAAAAATTATTGTGAATCAAAATGAAAAAGAATTTTTTAGGGATTAATGTGGTTTGTTGATATTCTTATTCCCAATAGAGAACTAGGGTGAATTTTTTATTTATTTTCATCAGGTAAATATTTTATAATAAACATAGTGAGCTTTGAAATATATTATATTTTTATATTGTTTAAAAGAAAAATCCCAACTTCATCAATGGTTGTTTGGGTGGTACATCTACTATAATATTGTTTCCCATTATCAGCTATTTCATTCTTTGTTGTCTACCACATAAATGAGACTCCATTGTTGGAAGTATAGTCATACAAAAATTACTCATTAAATTGGTTGTGAAGCAAAAAATTATCTCCCTAATGACCAATTTCTTATATAATCTAGATCTACATTCACCATATATAACACAGAATTCACTTTATGTAAAATATTTTTCATCATGTCTAGTAGATTATTATTCGTGTGGAATATAGTATTTTTTTTAAAATAAATTCTTCCAACATATCCCATTTCTTAGGATATAAAGAATCAATGTGTTCGGATAAGGAATTAAATATTTTCATCATACACAGATGAAAAAAACTCATAAAATAATTATGGAGGACTATATACTAACACTTGTAGAAATTTCATCATCCACAATACCTCCTTGAAACTTTAAATCGTTATGGTATAATCTTCATATATAGTATAAAATTGAACAAAAATATAAATTCATGATTATAATGAAACAAATACCCATTTAAATGATATCATGTAACAAGATACATATTTCCTCATGTCCATATATCTAACCACATAAACATTTTATATCCTCAAAAAATTTATTTATCACTTATAAAAAAGACTACATATTCCTTGGAGATACCTAAACATTTTTTTAACGTCCATCAAATTCCCCTTTCATGGATTTTATAAGAATATATATATAATTAAAACAATGTGATAAGTATCTAGTATTTTTCATTCTAAATAATACATAAGACTAGAAACTATTAGAAGATGAAGAATTGTATCCATTGTTTCATTAGGAAAGAGGCGTGAATAGGATTTCATCCAGATAGTTTGATTTTTTATGGGGGTTTAATTCCTTGATTAGTCTCTCATATAGTTTACCATATGTTATGTCCTCCCTGGAAACTCCCAATAGCTCCCACATTCATAACTGGGTATGGTACCGCTTTCCAAAGGCAGTTAGTCCTTTGAGGTTTCCTACCTAATGCTGCTTCAGAATATACATTGGTCAAGATGATGGGAGGTTTTCCACACTTCACTCTCTTGGCGGAAATTTTTCCTTACTTTTTGAATTTCTTATATATTTAATATATGTTTTTGAAATCCTTCCCAAGCTTCGATAAGGGGTCAGTTACACATGTGCCAATGGATTGACCATAATAATGTATTCATAAGAACAATTTCATTCATATCATTGGTTCTCTATTGCTCTATTATTTACCAATAAAGCTTTTGTTTATGGAAAATTTCAGGTACTTATGATTTTATTTCCATCCAAGGAGGTGTTTGGTGTCTTATAGAAGGGATTGAAACTCTATGAGGTGTCCTATGAATCCTTGGAAAATAGTAATTAAAACCCATTTAGTTCTTTTGACATAGTTTAAAGTCATGTCACAGGATCAATGATTCTAGTTTAATATCCATTTTTAAAGACATAAATATCAGACATGAATATCAGTGAGATTTCATATGTATCCAGATTTAGACATGAATTAGAGTCTATATAGTTCTTATCATCCCTAAACCATTGATTGGCTTGAGGTACAAGGGTGATACTTGGGACTGGTACATAAAATGGCTCCCATGTATTGTCCCACATCTCATTTGTAGATGGATAAGGAAGAGTGAACATCCAATGGTATTGATTGCATCTCAATGGTTGAAATTTATGAAACATGAGGGGACTTATGATGAAGTGGATGCTCATCGGAGCGTAGGCCTTAGGAGGGAATCCTAAGTATCTCGACTAAGAACGAATCAGAGTTCACATAGTTTGTTTATCCTTAAACCCACTAGTGGGTTATGGTGGATGATCACACTCAGATACATTATTGTTCTTCATGAGGATTTAAGAATACTATGGGCTTATACCAAGAGAGATTTTCAATAGGATAGAGGCTTACACACAAAACCTTCCCTTATATTGGGGACATATAATATTATGTCGTTGGTCAGGGATTACACACTGAGGTTTTCTTTATATGTGTGACATATAATATTATGATTCTCGTTAGCGATTACAAATTTAGGTTTTCCTTATATGTGGTACATATCACATATTGTTTTTTGTCAGGGAATAAACACTGAGGTTTTCCTAATATACATGGTATATCACATTCTATCTGTGGTTAGGGATTACGCACTAAGGTTTCCCTTATATAAGGTTCATATTATATTACTATGTTGGTCAGGGATTACACACTAATGTTTCCCTAATATGCCAAACATATCATATTATGCTGCTGGTTAGGGTTCACACATTAAGGTTTCCATTATATGTTGGACATATCATATTATGCTATTGTTAGGATATTACACACTAAGGTTTCCCATATATGTGGCACATCAAAATTATGATTATAGTCAAATATTACACATTACAGATTCCCTCATATGCGGGATATATCATATCATTATACCATTCGAGGATTACACACTGAGGCTTCCCTTCTGCATACTCATCCTTTATCATCTCAAATATTAAAGAGAGATGATGACAACCATTAAAGATATCCCCTTGAGAATAACATTGATAAGGTGACATTAGTGTGTATCCCTAGCTCTTTAAGGAAACCTAACATAAAAAGGTCTATGAAGGCAAAGGTTCTTAGCAAGGGTCTATATGGAATGAGTCCTAATGGGTTTGTTGGGAAAAGAGGACATGTCTAACAGAATATTCCTAACATGTCTTGGATACCTATTGGACATGTCATGAATGTCCAATTGATTTTTTTGGGGTGTAAACCTCTCATGGTAGACACATCCAAGAGTTTCTTCCAAATCACTGACTTGTCTCGGATTTCCTAACATGTGTAAATTGGACTTTCCTAGGTTCTTATGAATGGTAAAAAAACATTAGAAAACTTTATATCAAGATCAACCTAACATATCATTGGAATTTCACATGATAATACTGACATGTCTAATGGGAATTGCATGATAATGCCGAAATTTCAAACAATAATTTGCATGATTAATGTACATTGTCTAGGATAAATTAACATAATAAAGGTGGTCAACTCTATAGTGCTTCACATGATTTATATGAATTTTCCTTAGATTGATGCATGACAATGGTGAAATTCCAATGTGAAATCACATGATCATTCTTACATTTCAATAATTTGTAGAAAGATAAAAATAAATTTTGAAGGTTTTTCTTTTGACAAAAAATTCAGGCATAAGGGATCCTAAGAAATCATGAGATACGATGACTGTGTGACCTTAAAATATTCATGTTCTAGGGTTTCATGGGCATGTTTAGGATCTTGAAACAATTAAAATTTAATGGGTTTATGTTCCCTGGGATAATTCCTTAATTCTATACGGACAATAATTTACTAGGTAGAGGGATACATGGATATAGAAGAGTATTCTCATTAGTTAAACTACGGTTCAAGGCATTGTACAAGCGTGGAAATGCCTTCATAAAGGATTTTTATGAAGCATCATCTATTATGAAGTTCACATGAACTTAAAGAGGTCATGCAGAAGGCTATATAGTCATGCATAGGGTATGTGTATCAAGGGATCCAGATATATGGATGAGTTTTCTCATTGTATGGAGTGGTTACATGAGTCTCAATACCTCATTGTTTTCCTTGGATAATGGGGTGTTTGTGGGGATGTTTCATGTTGGGGAATCCACTTATATGGTCGCATGTAGGTATCTCAAGATAGGAAGGCTCTACGCACTGAAAGACTGAGGGAATGCATTAGGGGCTATATGTCACAGATTTTCAAATTAGGGGTGGAATCCCTCATGATCATGGGATTTAGGGAAAAACTTGTTCATCATAGGTCCTGCATGAGGATTCTTTGTTAATTAAATTAAAATGTGTTCCAAACTGGATATTGCGAGGGAATTTTCATGGCGAATCATGTCTTCATAATGAAACTGCTTTCCACCTACAATCATGTGATCTGAATGAAACTCCTAATGTATTGTGATGGATTATCTGGTTTTATAATGGGGTTTACAATAATTCCATCTCAATAATGGATGATTCATTTCACATTATAAAGAATGAGGGTGAGTGGAATTTGGGGGGAACAATTCCTTGACTCTCTACTATGAGGTCAAGCAAAATACATCATGATATCAAATATATTACTCTATAGCTCCCCATTACAATGAGTTTTATTTCAAACCTCACCCTTACATAGAATGATCTCTGATGTATCACAAGAGGGACTTCACTAACATGAAATGAGGATGCATTTTACTACCACATACACATACAAGGACCTCAACCAAAGATTGTTGACCCACATTATTGCATGGGGTTCAAAAATTTGGTGACTCCTTCTATAGAGACCCAAGATTGACGTACATAGACTTTACATTACTTTTGAGGAATACTTAATACATAACAAAAACTGACACCCAAGGACTGTAATTGTTTAGTGTCTTTGGAAACATGGAATAGAATATTCTAATCATGTTGAAAGATCTTAAACATCTCCCATAAAGATCATTCCCTTATGTTTTCGTACAAAAGACCTTTGTTTATATCCTTGGGAAATGATAACTTAAAATGTGTGAGCTCAAATGATCAGGGAGGGTAAGCATGGAGAAAATAAAACAAAACTTATACATTTGAACTTAAAAACATGAACATAAGGTTTAAAGATAAAAAATCTTAAGTTGTGAAATATATCATGGTAGTACGTAATTAATAGATCATAAAGAAACATTAATAATGATTAAATAGAATGAGAATAAAACATATAATTGTAGCAAAAGATTAATCACATTTTATGATTCCCATAGTATCAAATGCATTGTTTCCAAGACCATCATAGTGGACAAAGTCGATTACTGAACCAGGATTACATGTCGTTCCATCCCTATATTTCTTAACTGGATTTACTTTATGTTCCATCCATGTCTATCTAATGAGATATAAATCTTTACCCAATTCATTAGAGGGAGATATCGGTCCCACACATCTCCTATTGAAATCATTCTTATGTGTGCCACAAAACTATCATAAATCATTCATCATAACCCAGTGTATAAAATGGGATTCATAAACATCATCCGATCTTAACATAATCCATATAAAACAAATGGACATATTTTCATCATAAGAAAAATTAAACCATGAAAATAATAGAGGTTTTATACTTGAAACATAAAAATACTAAATAATTTCATCTTAGATAGAAAATAGTTTCGATAAAACAGTTGAAATGAATTCTTGACGAAAATATCCTTTTTTCTTCAATCACATTTTCTTTTACCAAAATGCCAGGCAATTTTTAAAGAAAATAATTTTATTGAAAATAATAATGAAATATTATAGAGTAAGATTCCTAAAAATAAGGAATTATAACACAATAAAAATCCATTCATGTCGTATAATATATATTCGGAATATAAATATATATGATAGATTGATAAATGGAATGAAATACACTGTTCATGGAGACAGTAGGCCATACGTATGCATGAATGCTATTTTTGTTTCCTTATTGAACTAAATGAAAATAAGTAAATGAAACATATATGTACAAAAATCCAGTATCATTATTATGTCATATCTTTCATGATTATTTACTATATATACTTTATAATCATTCTTGAATGGTTAACATGAATAATGAATCTCATCGCTTCGTGGAGACAGTAATCTGTACGTACGCACGAGAAATGATATCGTTCTCATAATTATTGAATTGAATTGGAGTGGATGATATAATATCACAGAATTAGTATCATGTTATTATAACCATATATAGTTATTATTTACACCATTATACCCTTCCAAGTATGGTTTTTGTGGAAAACAGATTACACCACGGCATGGAGATGGTATTACGTACATCCGCACGCACGGTGATTTCATTTTCCGTTGGATGGATAGAAGGAGAAATAGGGTTGTTTCATATTTATAATAACATATCAGTATATGAGGGATTCTAATCTTATTACTTTATAATGAAACAAATAAATAAGATTAAGTAGAAGAAGAAATAAATTTGAAAGAATCAGTAAAGGATATTACCTCTTCTTCAACGCGCCTCTTCTAAAACTTTTCATAGGGCACTAAAGATGGTCTTTGAAGAACACCAAGACCTATAGTATGTTTCTACAGAATTGGGGAAGATAAATGGGCAAGGTTTGTCGGAGCTTGAAGGCTCGAAATTTTGTGATGAGGAGAGGGAGGAGGTTCCCTTTTATAAGGGAGGAGAGGGTCACTTTTGGAAACCTCTAAAATATTATTTTATAATTAACTCAAACCCCACCTAAAAACCTCCAAAAATGACTCTAATTCGAAGATGTGATGGGATAGGGTTGTAATATCATTATAAAATAAAGTTTAGGCATGTTTGGAATTTATTTTAAACCTTATCAACTTGATTTATTCTTATTTGATCTATTTAATTTTAGTTTTGGTAATAATATTCTAAATTATAAATGGTTATAAATACCTAATTATGTGTTGTTAATTGTACATATTTTGATACATTATTACATTTTAGACCATATAATTTAAAATTTTAAAATTTTAAATATTTTTTTTATTTTTAAACAATTTAATACTATGTTATTTTTATAAAATATTAATAGTGTCAATTTTGACACTATTCATTTATTTGAATTTAAATAAAATACAAACAGAGGATATATACGAAAAAAAATATTTAAAAGATTCATATCTTGTTATATTCATCTAAAAAATTCATGTATCACATAAATTTGTTTATATAAAATTTATTTTAATATTTTTAAAACCATTTACTTGGTATTTCCATTAAAACAATAATTACTACAATATTTTTGTATAATTATTTAATATAATTAAATGTTGCGTTAAAATTAAAAATAAAATAGTATTATGCATAAAAATTTAATATATTCTATAATAATACTTTTACTCGAATTTATCATCTTAAAATAAAATCATTTAAATTGTTATATTTATTAAAATTTGAAGGCGACAACTTTGACATCATTTAAAATAAAATAATATAAATGTCATAATCAATTTTATAAGGCTCCAAATGGTAAAATTGTATAACATTGGATGATTATGGTTTACATTTACATGACCAATATGTTTTTTCAGGTTTTGGTGCCTTTTATGGTCACTATTAGTTTAATAAAAAGTGCATTATTGATTTTTCACTGAACAAACAATTTCTGCATCACTATCGTGTCACCATTAATGATAGTTATTTAATACATAAAAATTTTAAATATATTCACATGATTTATATAATTTTATTATATTTCTGTGGACTATTTATGTTTCTTCGTTTTATGAAGTTTATAACTAAATTAAAATTATTACACTTAAAAGATATAAGAGAGTGACATGATGTCACTTTCTTTGGTTTTAATAAGACTTACATCATTTTCATTGTCAAATATCCATGAAATGAATATATTACGACCCATAGGTGTTATGGGTCGACTTTTATTTATCAAATAGAATTTTGGCAGGTGTTAGGGTAATTTTATAATCTTATTTTTACCCTTAATTGCCTAATTTACCTTTAACTGTGGTAAATAAAATTTACCATAGTTACTATTTATAATTTCTAAAAATAAAAAGTAGGCTATTGACAAAATTTGGACCCAGTGATTCCAAATATGGAATCCATATTTCTAAATTAAAAAAACAGAAGTTGTAGTATTTAATTTAAAATTAATCCCGCTGTTGAGAATACTAGTTTTAAAAGTTAAAATGTTGCAAAAGATTGAAATGTTTTTACCTATGAATTCAGTGTAAAATTAATTATAATGACTTAAATTATATTTTTTGGTAAAAATATATTCTATTTATTCTTTAAAACCATTCAATATTATTATTTTACCATATAAATTACCTTGATGAAAAAAGTTGTTTTAATTAAAATTTAGCGTATTTTTACTATTCATCAAAATATGAAAGTTAACAGAACAATATTGAAAATTTACCCAAAGTAAATTTTTATATAAATATGCAATTAATAAGTTAATTTTTTAAAAGTGTACTCATAAACGTGTCAAAAACTAGATTTATAGTGGGTGCACCATCAAAATACGGCAAAACTGCATTTTTTTAAAATATTTATTTTACCTGAAAAAATTATTTTGTTCTCATTCCATGTTCTATAATATATAAAATATGAATGATAATGTTATAAAATTAAAATTTTAGTTAATACTATTCATAACGGCTAGTTCATAATAATATATCGTCGTTTTGTGAGAGTCGATATTGCGTAAAACACACACTATCGAGGAAGGTCACTCTTGCGTGCAACATAATACAAGAATGGTGTTTGTGTATAATAAAAGATAATGTTGTGTTGTGTATAGCGCAAGATAATTTTGGAGTAGCATACAAAACAAGACATCAATTAAATTAAAAATAATATTTCTCATAAAATCTCGGGGTGTTATATTATACCCCGCTTAAAATGAATTTTGCCCTCAAAATTCATCGGGGTTATAAATGGTTTACTAGTTGTAAGATTCGTTAATAGAAACCCATATCATAAAAAAGAAAACAAAAACTTAATTTTATAAACTAATTTATGAAATGAATTGGTTACCCAGATTAACTCATCACTGGGTTTCAACATAGGAGATCATAGGTGAAAATATGAATATGGAAGGGAAATATAACAATCGAGTTCTGATGGAGAGTGCTAGAGAATATGGATATGAAAAATCCAATAATCACAAATCCATCAATTTGTGATGATCTAATGTACCATCTAATTCATCGGATACGAGAGTACTAGGAAATCTTTTTTGGTTTTCATGATCATTTCCCTAAAGTTGATAAATTGTTTTCATAAGGATAAATACTTTCCTGATTTCAGTTTTAATATAATAATTGGTCATTCCATGAACAATATCCACTTAATTTCTTATTTAAAGAAATGTGGTTGAATTTTTTATTCTTGAAGATTTAGCAGATCATGCGATAGAATGATAGGTCATTCCATCTGTCTCAAACAAAAGGTCTTCAAAAGTTATTAAATATACATAATTCCATATATGGTGATATTAATCGTATATGATTCCAAAAATGGACTTATACTTCATCTATCATACCGAATAATAAAATAATACTTGTTTTTACTAACCAGGTACTTCTTGTAGGCAAGTGGTAGGTGATAAAGGACTATTGCACATCGTTTGTGGGTTCGATTCTCTCAACCTTTTCCGATGCGATGGGTTGTCGTCCATCCTACATGTTGTCCTTTTTATAAAAATATACTATTATAAAATTCTAGAAAAAAAGTTTTATCCTTAAATGATACTATATGTTGTCCAAATTAATCCATTCCAACCTTTAGGCTTATCAAAAATACTTCTGTCCAATATCATAGTATAAAGAAAATGATTACTAGAAAGTTCATCTACCAAGCATTTAAATACCATCATTTATCCCCTATATGTCATAAGATATATCTTGTTGGTCAAATTCCAAACTTTTAAATACCTTAATTATGTATTCTCTTTGAAAATTAGTTACCATATAACCTTAGTGAAAACATGAATGCTGTCAAAAGTTAACTCTTTCCATATAACAAAATCCCAAAATTTCTATATATTCAATCCCGGATGTCACTTTTTCCTTATATCAGTCAGGAGATCATTAATACTATCAAACATATTTTTCTCCTTATCCCTTCATTAGGTGCATATCATCTGCTTTCCAAAAAAATATCTAAATAACCTTTCATGGTTACTGGTACCATTCAACATATACATTCAAATACATTAGAAAAAACAATAGTGTAACAATCCTTAGATGTTTCTTTATTTTTTTGTACCATTAAATTACCTATACAACATTACTCTTGAAAAACATACAATCATTCCACTACCTTCTCAAACCATTGGCCGAGCTTCATCATTTTATTCCACAACACTTCTTTTTTCTCATATATCATTTTTAGTCTCTTCATTATCATCAACATAAAATCTACCAATATAACCATGCAGATTCTCTTCATGAGATTTTCCCTTATGGAATTGGTTTGCATAATGCCCGTATATTCAAAATTTAAAACACTTACCTATCGTTGATGTCTTAGAAATACCATTATCCTAAACCATGGTGTTAACTGAACATTTTTCATTGCAATTATTGGCTTTGTGTCCTTATTTTCAACACCCATAGCATCTTCTAGTTCCTTTGAAACATTCTCTCTGATGCCTCATAACACATAATTTACCTGATGTAAATTGAACTTTCTTTCCTCTATGATCATCATGAAACTCCATCTTTCTCTTATTAGCTTATTGAGGAAACTTACCAAAGTTGAGATTATTGATCATATTATGAGATTTCAGATTAGGAATAATAACTATGTTTGGACTTCCAAATACCATTTCATTTGGTTGCTCATGAAGAATATCATTCCATTGTCCATCATATCCTACATTATAATGAATCTTCCTGTTTCTAGCCATTTTCTAAAAATGAAAAAGAATAGTGTGAGAAGAAAAAATCATACTTGGAAAACAACATATTAAAGGGAGAGTACCTTCAATATATAACAACTTAGGTTTAATTATAAGATCGTTACTATAATTCTAGGACAATAACCTATACATAAATGTAACCTCAGTCACATCCCTGGACATACCTTAGAAATCTTTCTGGGGATCTCATTAAAGATTTCGCATCCTAGTTTCAATAGGTTGACTAAACCATTCCTCTGATACCAACTGTAGAGACCCCATCTTGACGTACATAGACATAACATTACTTTTGATAAATACTTAATACATAACAAAAACTGACAGACAAGGATTTTAATGGTTAGTGTCTTTATAAACTTGGAACACAATCTTCTAATCATGGTGAAAGATCTTCTACATCTCCCATAAAGAACTTTAGCTTTTGTTTTCTTACATAAAACATTTGTTTATATACTGGGGAAATGAAAACATAATAATGGTGAGCTCAAATGCTCAGTAAGGGTAAGCATGGATAAAATAAAAAAACCATATACATTTGAACTTAAAAACATGAACATAATGTTTAAACATCAAAAATATTATGTTGTGAAATAAATATTGGT
This sequence comes from Viscum album, assembly GCA_963277665.1. NCBI lineage: Eukaryota > Viridiplantae > Streptophyta > Magnoliopsida > Santalales > Viscaceae > Viscum > Viscum album. Next base: position 66,618,113 of record OY728163.1, on the reverse strand, counting down.
AGTACATAAGGAATAGATCATAAAGAACCATTAATCATAATAAAATAGCATGGGAATAAAACCTGTAATTTTGGAAAACCATTAATCACATTTTATGACTTCCATAGTACCCAATCCATTGTGTCCAAGACTATTATAGTGGAAAAATTCCATTACTGAACTGGGATTACTTGTCGTTCCAGCCCATTATTTATGAACCGGATTTACTTGTCGTTCCATCCATGTCTATCTCGTGAGATATAAATCTTTACCCAATTCATTGGAGGGAGATATAAGTCCCACACATCTCATATTGAAATCATTCTTACGTGTGCCACAAAACAATCATAAATCATTCATCATAAACCAAGGAATAAAATGGGGTTCATAAACATCATCCCATCGTAACAAAATCGATATAAAATAAATGAATATCAGTTCATCATAAGAAAAATCAAACCATGTTAATAAAATATATTTTATACTTGAAACATAAACATACTAAATAATTTCATCTTAGATGTAAAATAGTTTTGTTAAAAAACATGAAATGAATTCTTGAGTAAAATATCCTTTCTTCTTCAGAGTCATTTTATTTTCAAAAAATTCCATGAAATTTTAAAAGAAACTAATTTTATTAAAAATAATCATGAAATATCGTAGAGTAAGATTCATGAAAATAAGGCTTTTTAAATTTTAAAAATCCATTCACACCGTATAATTTAAAAGAACATTTTCCTCGTACTTTTTCCGGAAAAGTTAAAAACTGCCTCATATGATAAAAATAGAAAATTCCTTCCATATCTTGTGGTAAAAGTTATAAAAGGGTAAAAATGAATTTAAACATACATGGAAGAATAATAATCATCATATGAAAACATTTTTAGAAAACATGAACATGGATGATAAACATAACCCCAGTAAATACATATGAATAAACAATCTTGGATAAGAACGAGATTGGAATAATTAACCCATACCATTTATAATCTGTGAAGTCATACATGTCATAAAATAAAGAAAATTACATGCTTATTTAAATATCATATCCTTAATAATAAAAATAATAAAACATTCATGGAAAATGTAATCACCAAAAAAAATAGATGGTGATTGATGCATATATCTCACAGAAATAAAAGTGAGATGAAATAATCCCTTACCTTAGTTGAAATTTCTTCCATACATGTCCAAAACTCATGTATAGTGGGTTTAAACATATTATTAACTTTAAAGACAACTGTAATAATATTTATGATATCATATATGATTCACTTATGACTTTATATTACCCATTTTTTTGTCAATTCCATGTTAAAGCAGTGTTTTGTGTAAAATAGTTTCATTTATCATACGTGTTTGGACTTGTTTTTCTTGATATTATTACCTATATCCTGATTTACTTAATTCTATAATGTAAAAAATTATTTATATATAATATATTTTTAGAATATAAAGCTATATTATAGATCGATAAATGGAATTAAATACACTGTTCGTGGAGACGGTAGGCTGTACGTACGCATGAACGTTGTTTTCATTTCCTTAATAAATTGAAATGAATTAAGTAAATGAAACATATATGTACATAAATAAAGTATCATTATTATTTCATATCTTTCATGATTATTTACTATATATACTTTATAATCACTCTTGAATGGTTAACATGAATAATGAATCGCATCGCATCGTGGAGACGGTAATCCGTACGTACGCACGAGTGATGATATCATTCTCATAATTATTAAATGGAATTAGAGTGGATGATATAATATCCCAAAATTAGTACCATGTTATAATAATAATATATTGTTCTTCTTAACACCATTGTACCCATCCATGTAAAGTGGTAGTGGAAAACAGATTAAACCACGACATGGAGATGGTATTCCGTACGTACGCACACGCGGTGATTTTATTTTTCATAGGATGGATCGAAGCTGAAATATGGTTGTTTAATATTTATAATAACAAATCCATATATTATTGATATTGATTTTATTAATTTATAATGAAACAATTAATGAATACTAAGTAGAAGAAGAAATAAATTTGAAAGAATCGGTAATGTATATTACCTCTTCTTCGATGCGCCTCTTCTAAAACTCCTCTTAGGGCACTGTAGTTGGTATTTAAATAATACCAGGACCACTAGTATGTTTCTAGGGAAGTGGATAAGAGAAATATATAAGGATTGGTTGATCTTGAAGGCACAAAATGTTGTGAAGAAGATAGGGAGGAGGTCCCCTTTCATAAAGGAGGAGAGGGGTACTTTTGGAAACCTCTAAAATAATAATTTATTATAAACTCAAAACCCTCCTAAAAACCTCCAAATTTCACGAGCCATCCCTCAAGGCCCTTATCGTGACTACCCCAAGCCTGTCATCCATAGGCCTGGGGCTGGCGACTAGCACCAAAGGCGTAACTCCCTAAAACATGGGAAGGAATTCTCTTTATAAAACGTAAACACACACACAACCAGAGTACAAGAGAAAGCCAACACTAAGTAAAGTTGTAAAAAAAGTGAGATAAAAGTACAAAGGGGCCGGAAATACAAGCCCAACAGAAAGGTACAACTATAACTGAAAGAAAGTACAACTAAAAATCCAAATAGCTGAATGGTGAAGAAGCTCCTGGATCGTCCTCCGGGTTCCTACCTAAAGGGTAGGTATAGATTTCCTCCTCAACACTTCACATCTATCGGTCCACTTCATGTGCCATCACGCCAAGTGTCCACCTTTGGGTACCATCCAGTCCTTGTACACTCTGCCTCAGTCAGTGATATTCGTCGTCTGCATCCAACACAACGAGGTGCGGGCATAGCCTGTCCAGGGGTGAGTATAACGATACTCAGTAGAGACCCCAAGACCCTCAAGGTCTCACAAATTTCAACAACGTTAAACCAAAAAGAAAATATCTCAACGGAAAACATTTACATAGGTATATGCCCATACATATACCTAAGTTATTAAGTAACCCATCTCAATCATGAGGAAAACACAAAGGTCATTGAATTAGATCAAAACAAGATTTTATTCATGATGTAGAAACCACGGCTGCTGGAGAACTCCTCCTCTATCGAGTACAGTAGTCCTATCGCGACTCCGAGGTGCTACTCACTAACCTTAGACTACTGAGTTACTCCTCCTCTGTTGAGTACCGCAGGTCTGCCAACCCAACACAGTATTTCTCCCCAACATGGGTCTACCGCCCCAACACAGTAGCACTCCTCATCCATGGGTTTGTCACCCCAACATAGTAATGATCCCCACTGGGCTAGTCAGGACACTCCGAATCGAATCGGACAAGCAGTCATCAGGTCTCTGCCAGCTACAAGGTCACCGTACTCCGTATTTTCATCTCCATGAGGATACGCTCCATGATATACTGGTCGAAACTCAATTGGTCATGATGTACCATGAAGATGTATCTCAAAGAATCGATTCATCATAGGGGTCTCAACACAACATACGACGCGTCAATCGGACGCACAGTCTGTGAGTTATTAGCATTTTTATCCCGGGGGCCCAGTCGGTTTCTTGTACGAACCAACCCGACTGTATCTCAACTGTACCCCAAAATCCCATGGGGTATACTCAAAGGAACCGTTTGTCAACAAGATTACCAACGCCGCTTACAGTTCGTCAAACGGATGTCCAGTCTGAGAGTTATTGGCTTTTCCATTCCAGGGACCCGATTGGTTTTTAAGTTAAAACCAACCCGACCATACTCAAACTTCATCTGAACCTCGATCGGGGTATGTCAAAAGATCTATCTCAACAAAAATAAACCAACGTAATTGATGGCACTTCAATCAGACGTCCGATCCTTTAGTTATAAGCGTTTCCGCTTCGATGGCCCGGTTGGTTTCGGGTTCGATCCAACCTCGCCATACCCAAGCTTCGCCGAAACCATGAGTGTAATATACCAAAATGATCGTCCCAATCCAAGGATTCCTATACCACTGACTAGGTGTGGATCGGATATCAGTAGATCATGTTATGGCCATTTAACTGAAAACGGTCTGAAAAAGGGAGGTCTGGGCCCGCGGAGGATTCCGGTGGTGGCGCCCCAGCGCATCGCCGGTGGAAGAACCGCCGCGGCGGTGGTGTGGAGGATCCCGCACCGTGTGGGATCCAAAATACATGGCAGTGCCAGGCACCGCCGATACAAAAAATAGGGGAGCCCTCCCCCCCTCGCTCGGCCAGGCTGGCCGGCCGCGGGCCGGGTCGGACTGGGCCCATACCCCCCTTTTTCGGACCGTTTTCGGTTAAACGTAAATAACCTAAGATAAGGACCATTGATGGACACACCCTAAGTTGCGTAGGAATACTTGTATCGGTATGGTCGTTTCAGTATATTACACTCAAGGTTTTGTCGAAGTTTGGGTATGGCCGGGTTGGTTCGAACCCGAAACCAACCGGGCCCTCGGAGCGGAAACACTTATAACTTAGGGACCGGATGTCTGATTCACATGTTTTCAATAATGTTGGTTTTATTTTTTTGGAATGGATATTTTGGCATAATCCTCTCGAGGTTTGGACGCAGTTGGAGTACGGTCGGGTTGGTTTAACTTAAAAACCAACGAGACCCCTAGAATGGAAGAACCAATAACTCTCAGATCAGACGTCCGTTTGAAGAACCATCAGCGGCGTTGGTAATCTCATTGAGAAAATATTCTTTGAGTATTCCGCATGGGAGTTCGGGGTACATTTGAGATATGGTTGAGTTGGTTCATACATGAATCCAACCGGGCCCTTGGGATAAAAATGCTAATAACTCACAGACCAGATGTCCGATTTACGCGTCATCTGTTGCGTTGAAACCCCTATGACGAGGCGGTCCTTTGAGATAATTCTTCGTGGGACTTAATGACACATGGAGTGTCAAATAGTAGCTCGTGGAGCAGATCATCCTGGAGACGATCATACGGAGTATGGTGTCCTCATAGCTGGATGAGACCTGATGACTGCTTGTTCGATTCGATTCGGAGTTACTTGACTTACCCAGTGGGGATCACTACTGTGTTGGGGAAAAAGAACCATGGGGAAAGAGCACTACTTTTTTGGGGTGGCAGACCCACAGTAATCGATAGGAGGAGTACCTCTGTAGGAAATTAGGGGGAGAGCTACTGTGTTGGGGTGTCAAACCCATGGCGGGGAGCACTATTGTGTTGGGGTGGTAGACCTGCGGTACTCGATAGAGGAGGAGTACCTCAGCAGTCTAAGGTTAGTGAGTAGAACCTCAGATTCAGGACATGACTACTGTACTCGACAGAGGAGGATTTCTCTAGCATCTGTGGTTTCGACATCATGAATAAAATCCTGGTTTGAGCTAAGTCAATGACCTTTGTGTTTTCCTAATGATTGAGATGGGTTACTTAATAAATTAGGTATATGTATGGGAATATAACTATGTAAAGGTTATCTATTGGGATATATTCTTTATGGTTTAACCTTGTTGGATTTTTTGAGACCTTGAGGGTCTCGGGGTCCCTACTGAGTATCGTTATACTCACCCCTGCACGGGCTATTCCTGCACCTCGTAGTGTTGGATACAGACAATGGAAACACTGACCGAGGCAGAGTGTACGATGACTGGACGGTACCTGGAGGGGTACACCTAGCGTGATGACACACGGAGTAGACCGATAGATGCAGAGTGCTGAGGAGGACATATGTACGTACCCATCAGGTAGGAACACGGAGGACGATCCCGGAGTTGCTTCACCATTCAGCTGTTTATCTTTTCAGTTATACTTTCTTTTAGTAGTAGTTGTACCTTTCTGTTGGGATTGTATTTTCGGCCCCTTTTTACCATTAGCACGCTTGTTTTACAGCTTTACATAGTGTTTGCTTCTGCTTGTACTCTGGTTGTGTGTGTGTTTACATTTTATAAAGGCAATGCCTTCCGAGTTTTAAGGGAGTTACGCCCTTGGTGCTAGTCACCAGCTCCTGGCCTATGGAAGGTGGGCTTGGGGTAGTCACGATATGGTCCCCGATGGACGGGTCGTGACACCAAAAATGACTCAAATTCTAAGATGAGTGGGATAGGTTTGTAATCTCATCATACAATAAAATTTAGACATGTTTTGAATTTATTTCAAACCTTTTAAACTTGATTTATCCTTATTTAATCTATTTAATTTTATTCGTGGTAAATATATTCTAAATTTTAAATGGTTAAAAATACAGACTTATGTGTTTTGAATTGTCCATAAATAGATAAATTATCACATTTTTGACCATATAATTTTCAATTTGTAATTTTTAAATATTTTTGTGATTTTTAAACAATTTAATAATATGTTATTTTTTTAAAATATCAATAGTATCAATTTTGACACTATTCATTTATTTGAATTTAAATAAAACCCTCATAGATGATATATTCAAACCAAAATAATTACTAGATTCCTAACTTTTCATATGAGTCTAAAAATTTCATGGATCACATTAATTTGTCAATATAAAATTTAGTTTAATATTTTTAGAACCATTTAATTTATATTTTTATTAATACAATAATTACAACAATTGTTTTTATAATTATTTAATATACCTATTTGTTGCATAAAAATTAAAAATATAATACTATGATGCAGATAAATCTAATATATTCTATAATAATACTTTTACTCAAATTTATCATTTTAAAATCACAACATTTAAATTCTTATGTTTATTAAATTTTGAAGGTGACAGCATTGACGTCATTTAAAATAAAATAATATAAGTGTCATAATAACTTTTATAAGGATCAAAATGGTCAAATATTCATTAATTTGATGCTTATGATTTACATTTACACTACCAAGAAGTTTTGGTCAGGTGTTTTTACATTTTATGGTCAATATTAGTTTAATAAAAACTGTATTATTGATTTTTCACTAAATAAACAATTTATGAATCACTATTGTGTCACCATTAATGATAATTATTTAATCCTAAAAAATTCTAAATAAACTCACATGATTTAGATAATTTTATTTTATTTCTGGTGACTATTTATGTTTGATATATTATTAATTTTATCACTAAATTAAAATTATTACACTTATAAGATATAAGAGAGTGACATGTTGTCACTTTCTGTGGTTTTAAATATACTTACATCATTTTCATGGTCAAAAGCCCATGAAATGAATCTATTCCAATCTTTATGTGATATGGGTCGACTTTTATTAATCCAATAGAATTTTGGCAGGTGTTAGGGTAATATTATAATCTTTTTTTACCCTTAATTACCTAATTTACCTTTAACTGTGGTAAATAAAATTTACCGTAGTTACTATTCGTAATGTCTAAAAATTAAAAGTAGGCTATTAACATAATTTGTTCCTACTGATTCCAAATATGGATTCTGTTTTTCCAAATTCAAAACACATAAGTTTAACCATTTAATTTAAAATTAATCATGTTGTTGAGAAAATAGGTCTTAAAAGTTAAAACGTTGCAAAAGATTGGATTGTTTTTACCAATGAATTCTGTGTAAAATTAATGATAATGACCTAAATTATATTAAATTGTAAAAATATATTCTATTTATAATTTAAAACCATTCAATATTATAATTTAACCATATAAAATATCTTGATGAAAACAATTGTTTTTAATTAATATCTAGCATATTTTTACTATTCATCAAAATATGAAAGTTAACAAAAAAATATTGAAAAATTATCCAAAGTAAATATTTATATAATTATTGCAATGAATAAGTTTATTTTTTAAAATTGAACTCATAAACGTGTCTAAAACTAGATTTACAGTGGGTGCTCCATCAAATGGTGGCAAAACTGCATTTTTTTAAAATACTTATTTTACCCAAAAACAATTATTTTGTTCTCATACCATGTTCTAGAATATGTGTAAAATGAATGATAATGTTATAAAATTAAAAATGTAGTTAATAATATTCATAATAGCTAGTTCATCATAATATATCATCATTTTGTGAAACTCGGTATTGCGTAAAGCAAACGCTATCATGGAAGTTCACTCTTGTGGGAAACACAGGCCAAGAATAGTGTTTGCGTATACTAATAGATAATATGGTGTGGCATATAGCGCAAGATAATTTTGATGTAGCATACAACACAAGACATCAATTAAATTAAAAATAATATTTCTCATAAAATCATGGGGTGTTACACCTTCACATAACCAGAGACCTGTGGGGACTTGTGCATTGAATCCACTACTTATAAAGCTATGTCTTTGTATCTCAAGACTATGGGTTCGCAAAATCACAAGATCAATATACAATAGGTGTATGGTGGGATTGTCTGTGTGGATAAAGGATCTTTTCGGTGATGTTTTCAAAACCATCAGCGGTGTTATGTGATCACATTAATACCCCATATAAACTACTAATCGCATGAATTTACATTTTTCAGTAAATCATATGATCTTAAAGAGACCAAGAAAAATATTTTTGTGATCCTTGGAGGTGGTTATTTGGGGATCATCTATGGTGCACTCTCTTCCTCTGCTCTACTTCTTTTCTGCAGCACCCATTTTTTCCCTTGCATATTTAATTTTTTGATGGGGAGATGCGTATTTATAGAAAGAGGTAGGATGAGTTTTACACCACTCTAGATGAGAAAAATTACATGTGTTTTTGTTCTAGGAGGTGGATATTTTTCGGATTGACATGACATGGACGCGAGGCAACTTCACATGATATTATTCCCTTTAAGAGATGAATATATCATAGTTCAATGGTAATATTTATTCTAAATTTCCTTGTGACAGAACATGATAAATCATAATTATTTTTGATGAAATATCAAGATGAAGAAAGAAGGGATCACAATAATAATCTTCAGGAAATTACTTCATTCATTGCTTTCTGTTTGATATCATGATCAAAAGATAAACACGTGATGGATATTTGCTACGGTGGATGATCTTTCAAATGGTGATCATAATGAGATTTATGTAAATGTTCATATACATATTTGTTGTAGGGAAATCTATGATGTTAAGTAGAGATAGCTAGGCATAGTGAACACAAAGTGATCAATTGAGCATTAACATGTCACATCACATTGTTGAAATAGCAGTGTAAGAGGGTGATAGGCGAGTGGGAGGTTAAATATAGAGGTCTAACAAAGAGAGAGATTGATTTGATTTTAACCAACTCTAGATCAACTTCATTAAAACATGGAATGTGTGGGATTTAAATCGATAGTCCGGATCATCGGGATGAATGATTGGACAATTGTTATTTCATCGTGCAAATTTTACATGTGAAAAGTTCATCCCAAATCAAAATTCCATTTATCTAACCCTCTAGTATGTATTAAATGGTGCATTCACTCTTAGGTCGAGCCATCAATGGGTTTGAGACTCATACCACATGCACACACTGCCTCCTAGGAATCATTCATTTGAGCTTTTGGCTCGTAATATTCACGCCTTTGGGCACACATAGCATGAGCCAAACACACTGTCTCACCCATCTCTTTTGGGAACTATAATGCCTCCTACCATCCTCCTGTAATCCCGGTTATCACCCATTAAGAATGGTTGACCATAGTCTAACATGGGATATGGTTGAGCCTTTTCCTGGCTAGTTAGTGGAATAGATATATTTTATAGAAATGGGTGGGAATGCTATTCTCTAAAACATATAATAAAATTCTATGTATAATGAGTGAAAAAATTCCAAATCTTTAAATAAAATATATTATTCAACGATTCACCCTTTGATTCTTATATGCATCATGTCATCATTTTTAACTAGATTTTATCTTCTAAAATCACTCCAAGAAATATACAAAATTAATGATTATGAGTTCCAAAAAAATTCCTTCCTTAAAATGAAATTTTTTTTGGAATGAAAACAATTTGATTCTAGGGTAAATTTTGATCACTTTTTTGTATATCAAAATATCTGATGGGCTATGATATTGATCCCTATGAGAGTATGTTTTTATAGTGTTGATAGAAGAACATTTAAGTGTAATGAATATGAGAGTACTAGTCACAAATTATTGGATTAATCCAATATAGGAAGAAACTTTTAAATGGGGGAATGTTTACCCAATGATCATAATATTTTTTAATTCAATAGTGTTATATGTATTGGGTGGAATGGAACATGCAATCGGATTTGATGTAAGGTATGTGGACATCACTATGTATCCCATGATAATGGGTTTCAAGTCATAAATAGTTCTAAAATATACCAATGTACATATAAAACTAATGCATAGGAAACATATGTTCATGGATAAATAACTCCTTGGTGAATGTCCTTATGTTGTAGGAGTGGGATTTTCACTATTTTGTGAAGAATTCCCAATTAGAGAACCATTTTTTGGTGGAGATTTTTTTTGGATCATCCATGATACCCATAATTTGTGTGTAATACCTTGTATTTGAGTTCATAACATTGAACAGGTTTATATTGAGAATATTTCATGATTTATCAATGATAAGAAATTATTTATTGATCACCTTCTCTTATAGTCTTGAGATAATCTGATTTAGAAGGATAATTTGGAAATGTTATCCTTCCATAAGAAACAATGAACTTAATTTTTTATATTTTAGGGGAATTTTAGAGAATATATTGATTTTTTATAATGTCATATACTGCACCCCAAAATATTTGTATCTATTTGCTTAGTTTTTTCTAACATTTTCTGAAGATTCATATAGAGGAAGACTTAGAAAGAATTGACTTTGGTTTTTATTAGGTAACCTTATTATGGTTTTCTGGCCTCATAATTTACTTTTCCTCTTGTCTTATAGATGATCAATATTCCGTGGGTATTATAAATTCAATGTCTTGTGAGAAGAGAAATGATTTTCTCCCAGGATTCCCTTATTGTGTTTTCATCATGGCAGACATTATGTCTCTTTTGATCGGTTGATTTATGGTATTTCAATCTAGGACTTCATTGTGATATAGTATAGAGTTTTTATCTTAGAGATTTTATGTAATGTAATTTAGAATCTTCTAGATCATACCATATTGATAAAAATGGAATATGGGGTAGGTAGACCAGGGATGAATCCAAACACTCTAGGGTGATGAGTTCCACTGTGGTGTTTCTAGGGATCATGAGTATTGGAGTTCATTTCTTACAAGGAGGGTATACCAATGGATGGTAGGTCAATGCACTTATTCATCACCATTATGTCCAAACAACGAGGTCTCCACTCTTTTCCAAGGGTTATGGGTGGTTTATGGAAGGAATATTTGATGATTGTGAGATACAAGGTATGCTATTCCCACATTTATAGTTAGACTATGGGTTATATAAATAATATTACAAGGGCCAAGAAATGATGGGTAATGAGTCAAAGAATTCATACAGGGGATGAATCAAAACTCTATAGGGTGAAGAGTTATGTTTTGCTGTCATCGGGTCTCATAAGGATTAGAGATAATTTCATTCAAGGAGTAAATTCCTCTGATTGGTAGGTCAAATCCATTATGCATGATTCCATTGGGCCTACATGTATGAAAAAGTAGAGCTAAAACCTATTATTTTTTAGGGACATCAAAGACTTGTGAAGACACAACCATATAAAAAATGAAGTTAGGCATTGAAGAAAATCTATCTAAGAAGGGAATTGACTCCCTAGGGAAATAAAAATTCTAATGTAAAGATTGATCCCTACGACCTATCATTTTGAATAATAAGGTGTGGGAAATCAAAGGTTCGAGAATCCAGTGTCACATTCCTACCTTGAGAAAGTGTACAAAATAGGTTGATGTGACATTAAGTATGTCAAATCCTCTTGAATAGTTTGGTTCAAGTAATGTAAATCACAATACAAAGTTCCCATCTCATGAAGAATATATGAGAAAATAATATTGGGAATTACCCAAATAAACCATAGGTTCATGATTCTGCCATATTTATGTCAAACTAAAAGTAATCCGAAATCACATTCTACTTGCCGAAAAGGTCTCTGGTTGGTGGATCTAGGACCTTATGCATCGATAGCATGGATGCACTATGATATATATGTTCCTTTTTAAGGTCTATGAAAGGTTTTTCTAAACCAATGAATCTTTAAATCATGAAGTCTGATTTATAGAGAGTTTAATATCCAAATAGGGTTCGAGATCCATAAATCATTATTTCACCATCTAGCGAACATATTCTTATGGTGAGGATATATGAAAAATTATAACTCTATCTTTTTCCTAAATAAGGGTGTCAAGTGAGTATTGATTGACATTTAATAGTGTTATGGAGTGGACCATATAATCTATTTGCCTTATTTATATTCACCCTAATGTTTTCCTAAACTATGGAGGTGAATATTTTTTTGACAGAAGAATAGAATTTTTATTATGCGACCCTTTATAGGTTTTCAATCTGACACAGAATGTGTAAATTTCACTAGAAGTTTAAGGTATTCATATTTCGAAAATTTTATGTTGGATTTTAAGGACGTATAATATTGAACAATGTGTAGGAATTTTAAGGTCGTGACACACATGGACCCGATTTGGGAGTTGTTCCACAAGATCCCAATTAAGATACACAAGGCCAAGAGCAATCCATCATTTTTATAACCAAGATATTAAAATGTTTTTAATCACATAATGAGGTTCACAAGCTAGGAGTAATGATATGGGACAATAATACCAGGGATGGCCCAAAAAACCCTTAGGTACAGTGTTACACTAGGGTGTTTCAAGGCTCACAATAATCAGAAACCCCTTTGTAATGGGCCAAGTTGTCTCAGTTTGGTGGGTATTTTCCCTTTTGCATCGATATCATGATTGAACTGAGAGATATATTTTCCTTTGCAAGATCCATGAAAGGTTTCCCGTAACCCTTTGTGATCAAGAAATGAAGTATGGTATATGTGTTGAGGTTATTTAAATGATGGAGAAATAACACCACCCTCTAGTTGACCGAGGTAAAGATCCTGTGGTCCATTGATACAGAATGATAATTGGTGATCACCAGCACATGTTAACATTATATAGTGGGGATGTACTTTCATCCATTCAAGTTAACATCATATGGTTAAGAAATTTTCCCTTTCCACTTAAGGTCATCCAGTAAGGACATATTTGTTGTGTAATTTAAATTCCATGTGACCAGGAAATTTTACTTGAAATTTAATGTATTGCGGTAAGGATGCGAGTAAAAATGTGAAACATTTATTGAAGATATATTATATATATAAATAGGAAATCTATAGATCTGACTCATATATATGTAAAATATTTCATTGTATGGATCATCCTATAAGCATTTGGGATTATTTTTTTATCTGTTGTTATAGTTGGTTCCATGTTTGAATATTAGGGCATCATTATGTATACTATGATGAGAGGAATTAAGTCACATGTAGTTCATGAGTAAATGTGTAGTTTAACATCATGTGACAAGGTCGTAGTATTAACATAAATAACGGGGAATTATGGTCGGACCCATGAATGTAAATATGGGCATCAGTATATAACATAATATAATAGGAATCAATCAAAACTTAGTTTTAGAAGAATGAACTTCTTGCACAAGTCTGTACTATACAAAGAGAGGGGGAATTTTTTTATTTAATGTCATTTGACCCATGATTGAATATTTTTTCATAACTAAATATCCTACTATGTCCGGAATCAAGTCACATGAAGCTCTTGAATGGAGGTGTGGTAGGAGACAAACACCAACAATTTTGATCCTCTCAGGTGAGGTCCTAAAAAATGTATAGTTTTATTTTTAACAATGGAAATCAACTATGTAGTTTATTATCATGCGGTGAGGAATCATGGTATTCATTTTATGTTCTTCCATTCAGAACCATGGTGATCCTGTCTCAATCTTCTACACGTTGTTTTTTAGGGAATCCCTTTCAAAAATTCCTAAGAACACATGAGCAACACTTGGCATTAGAAATAAATAATGTACAGGGTTCCCCATATATGGAAGAGGAAGTTAAAGATAGGAAATGGTTATTTTACGTCATGAGTTGTATGGAAAAATATATAGGAATGAGGCATCCCTGAATAACTGATTGAAAATGAGAATCAATTCATATGATGTTCTAGAAATCATTTGTAGTTTAATGAGGTTTGTTGTTGACATGTTTTACCTGATGTGAAGGAAAAATAATATTGTTGATGGTCACAAGACTAGAGGTTTCGTGGAAAATATGTATCCTTTGTATGATGGAATAAATCCAAACATAGTTTTGGGATAGAGAGGTTCTCTATATGGAGATTAATCTCACACAGAGATGGGGCCAACATATCCTTCTTTCATAAAGATATAGATAGTTTTCGGTGAGTTATTTGTGAGATGGTGCTTCTGGTGTAGTTTAACATATTATAGTGAGGATGAGATATTTTGTTCAATTAAATGTCTTGTTTCTAGGATGAACATGTGAAGTTTAACATCAAAAAACTAGGATGACTCCATACCATTTAATATCATGTGGTTAGGTTGTATCTGTATTGTTTAATTATCATGTGGTTGGGATAAACTAGTTAAGTTTAATGTCATACATCCAAGATGAATCTTTTTAGTTTAATTTCATATGGCTAGGACAAACCATTTATAGTTTATTGTCACGTGGTTAAGATAAACTCTACAACGTTTATCAACACATGGGGTGGAAAAAAATTAACAATTTAACATCATGTGATTAGGAAGAATTCAATATAGTTTAGCTTCATCGGGTTAGAATGAGTCCTTACCGTTTAAATTAATTTTGATATGATGAACACTATATATTTTAACATTATATGATTCAGAATAATTCCATACAGTTTAATATCATGTGGCCAGTATGAATTCCTTGGAGTTTAATGTAATGTATTTAGGAAAATCTCATTCACTCCATTTTGACCAATTTGGGATCTTGTAATTAGAAGTGTAAATGGAACTAGGAATGCTTTAGAGGTTTTTTATGGAAATAAATATCTCTATCTCCATGTCCTCCACTTATGTATTAGATATATATGTCTTTACCTAGTCATACCACATGTGTTTCCTCTCTGGGTTTCTTGCTAACCATAGTAAAATTTTGCTGATGGATTATCGGGGCATTAAATATGATTAACCTTGGTATTGTCATCATCTCTCTATATGATGATGCCTGATATTTTTTATCACTTATATTTATATGAATGTGTATGATATTTTTTGAGCACCTATTTATATGAAGTTGTATGGGAATGGGGATAATTCCCTTGTCTATGGGAAATATCACCATGGGATGGTTGACCACGAGGGATGTATGGATTACAATCCATGTGATCCATTTCCACACATCCATGAGAAGTAAAATCAGGGTAATGATCGCATTCTGCTTCATTTTAATTGTCGAAGGAATCTTGGCGTGTTGGAAATGTTTCTCAAACAAACTCCCATATATATTTCATCGACAAGGTTAGGGATATGATCCTCACTCTTTATCATGGACGAAGTATGTCCTCCGGGATTTTGGGGTTGAATAGAGATATAATCCTGCGCTATGATAGCTTCATAAATCCAAAAATAACTATCTAGTGTGGTGGGAATATGATCCTGCTGCGGAGAAGTTACTGAAGTATTCCAACGGTATTTTGTTTCTAGGAATATGAGCATTTCACAAGGCATGTTCCATTCTCACATGGTGGGCCTCATCCATAACATGAATATGATCCCAATCCTAGGAATTTGGAATATTCCGCTTGTCTTTTTTTTAGATGACTATGAGCCCATCCCCAGGCATGTGCTTCTCTTACATGGTGAGCCCTGGTTGGAATGAGAATATGGCCCCGGTATGAAAATTCATTCCTGATAAAAATATGTTGTCAGACCTCCAGAATTGGAGTGGGGATATGATCCTCCTCTTGTAATATACAAGGATATTTTTGAGTTCTTTGTTTATAGGAATATAAGTCTATCTCAAGTCATGTGATGATATCACTTATTGAGCCACAACTATAATGGTGATATGATCTTGATCCTAGGCCTTAAGAATATGTCAATGGTATTTTATCAAAGGATTATGATCTTTTATTAGGGTATGTGTTTCTACCAACTGGTGATCTATGGTTGGAACTATAATATGAACCCAATCCGACTCCTCTTTTCTAACAATAATATGTCCATAATCCTCTTGGACAAGAGAAATATTCCCTTTCTCCGGAGCAAACAATTTTTCATAATGATCATAGTGATGAGATTCCCTAGCTATATAGGTAGGAATATGAACCTTTCTCTATATCGTAAACATAATATACGGGTAGATATCTTTTCTTGCTTCCACAAAGAACTTGTACTTCAACAGGGTATGTAAAAGAATATATGCATGTATGATCTCAACTTCCAAAGTATTTTTTATGATACATTTGACTGAAGTGGGGATATATACCCACTATTATCCTCATTATACCACAAAAAATATATTGATGGACTTCATGCATGGGGGTTGGCATATGATCCTCCCCCATTCTAGCGATAGGAATATTCCCAAAGACTCTCTCCGTGTTAGTAGGGATTTGATCATGCTCCCTTTGGTCCATGGATTTTCACATTTGAAAACGTGTCCTTGTCATATAGATTTAGGTTTTGTGGGCGGAGAACTATCCGAAAACGAACTCAGTAGGTGACCAAGTGATATTGGTGATTTTATCAGATATCTAGGATTGAGATTTTATTATATTAGTGGTGCTTCTTACACCTACAATTTACACTGGATGTTTATTTCATCTCAAATATATGAAAATTCCGAATAGTTTTTCATCATGTGACCCATATGTGTTTAATTTGGTTTATCATAATGTAGTAAGAACAAGAATATAAGCTGTTAGGTTATGATATAGTATCTTTCATCCCTACATTTCTCTTTATGATGGGAATCATGTTTTATGTAACTCACGAAAACCCATGCAGTTTAATGTCGCCAAGAAATGACATCATCCATGTTGTTTTGACATCTTTTAGTATTGTTGTGATCCATCAATTTTAGCTTCTTATGTTATGTATGATGTCCATTGATTTTAATTTCTTTGGGTAAGGATATCAATCACTCTGTTTAAAGTAATGTGTGTAAGGAAAGTTGACATGTATTTTAATGTATTACGGTGAGGTTGACGACTATAGAGTTTTAAAATCTTTTGGTAAGGATGAAGACCATACAGTTTAATGTTTTGTGGTAAGGACATGTTCTATGTAGATTAATTTCTTACAGTAAGGATTATTTACATGTTGTTTAAAGTCTTGTAGTGAGGACCTCAGTGAATAACCTATTAGGAGAGTGTCTCCTCCAGTGGAGCTTAGATAACTCTTATGTATATTGTATGGTTTTTTTGATCAGTTAACACTATAATGCCTACATTTACTTAAATATATAACACATACTTGAGGAAAAATCATATCCCTATTGTGTTATTAAAGCCTATATGGTAGAGGTAGTGGTTTTCATGGCCGATCAATACTACCTCACTCAGCTTCCTTATTGTTGGTAGTTCCATCAAACCATTTTAAATGGCATATTAAAAATATATGGGGATATGTTTTGTTTGTAAAGAATAGGCTTTGTTAAATCTTATATTGGAAAATGATCACTTATCGCTAGGAGGTATGTGGCTTATGATCTATTGTACAACATTTGTGTCCTGTTTATAGTGTTCTTATGACTAGAGTTGGGATTTTGGTGTCGATGGTTCCAATATACACATGCCCATTTGTACATGAAGCTATTATTTAATAGAAAATAAATATTTCCCCCAAGGTGCATCTCTGTTGGTGGTGGCCCTGCAGGGTCTTAGTGAGATCTTGGGTTTGAGTCTCACTTAGTTCTTTATTGTTAGTAGTGTAGACATTTTCTTGTATTTTACCCCTTCCCCGACTATTGTGATAAAGGAAAATAAATATTCTATTGTGTGCCTGATATGTCTATGGTAGTGGAAATTATATCCATGTCCTACCATCCTTGCCTCTCTTAGATTTCTCATTACCAGGAGATCTATCAAACTATTTTCCATGGCATAGTGGAATACCTTACAACATTATTTGATTGAAAGGAATATATTATTCTATGTATGTCTTCAATAGATGGGAAACCATGCTACTTATCCCACATGTTATATTCACCTCTATTAGAGTGGGTGAAGGGATGATTTTGCCGCCCATAGTAAAGATTCCTGATCGTTATTGGTATTGGGGTAGGTGTTGATGCATTAGGGGTCTTGGATAATGCATGTTATTCCCAATGAATAAAATATGCTGACTCTCCTATAGTATTTGTGGGAACATCTTAGGTTTGATGGATTCAATAATAACTCCGATGATAAGGTTAAAAATAAGTAAATTTACCCATCCCTATACGATGGTATAGATGGATCATTTTACTAATTTCACTTAGTGAGGGTATGAGAAATAGGAATATTACCACATCCCCATAGACAGGGGAACTTCACGACAAGGGAGGCTTCCATAGGCAGGCACAGGTACAACATTCCATGGTATAAGTATCAAGAGAAATCCCAAAAATTATTTATCTGAGATCCCTATTATAGCATTGGATTTGTATGATATTTTCATCTATATAAATTTCCTTGTCATTTTCACAGGGATGGTGGATTAGAGCCATGAAAACACCCTCTACTCGGTCAATTGTAGAGTGAATGGGTGATGATGGGAGTTATGATGTGGACCCCGGAGACGGAATCCACTATGGTCACTCTTTATATGTTTCATTTTTATTTACTTTTGAAATAATAACATGGTTAGTAGAACCATTTTTATATTCCTGGAAGATACCACTCACCATTTCCATTTCGGAGCTAGTGGAAGAATATAGGCCAAACGACTATGACTTAGATGACTGCATGAGGGTTTGATTGTACTTTTTAGGGGTGATCTCATCTAGATCTGACGAGGAGTCATTAGATCATATTGATATCACATTGACTAAGATACAAGAGAGATGTTGATCTTTCATAACAGAGTATCTCATTTGGTAGGTCAGTGCTTGGTATACCGTTTTAAGGGTCAGTACCCATTGTACCATATGATCGATCTGAGCACATAATACATTTTGAGGGGTCTAGGCCCATGATATCACTTTAAGGTTTGATGACCATGATGCCATTTTAGTTATTAGTTCCCATGGTACCATTTTACGGGTTGGTACCCATGATAACGTTTGATGGGTTGGTTCCCACGGTACCGTTTCAGGGATCGATTCCCATGATTTTATTTGAGTGGTTAGTTCCCATGGTACGGTTTGGTGGGTTAGTTCCCATGAAACATTTTGCGTGCTTTATGCCCATTTTACTATTTAAGGGGTTGGTTCCCATATTAAAGATGATATATGCGTAAAATATGATAAAAATTCCCCCATCCCTATATAATGGTATGCTCCATTGGATTCCACAGTCACCAAGGCAAGATGTGATGAATTCATAAGATCTTAGCTAGTGATGATCTAAGATTGATTATGAGAAACTTTTAGGATACACTAGTGGGCCTCATATAGATTAGCAGTGCAATGGATATATTCCTACTCCAAAGTTCATTTTTTAGACCCCTGGAATCCTCTTTTGGTGGATGCTCTGACATAAAAATTAGGTGTAGTCACAACCTCTTCTACTGCTCCTTGATGAGTCACAAACATATGTCGATGATGATAACTATAATTGATGTGATCCATCTTATGAATCTATTATGTGATTGATTATTCATGATGATTGTCCAAATCTAAATCCATAAGGTATTGTTAGTATGTGTTGTTGTATTCTAGTGATATTCTATCAAAGCGGTTGAATGTAAAAACAAGTGCTAATTCTTCTCTTGTGGCCTATTTGATGTTAGATAAATGGTGGGAACACATCTTCCAAAATATTTTATGATCTAGTTCCATAGTTGGAATCTATTATCACATTATATGACTTAATTTCAATTAAAAATAATATGGGAGTACTAAAGAGGACAAATGACACCGCATTACTGGAACATCATATATAAGAGTAAATATTTGATCAACAAAATTCAATGATTGAAGGATAAAGAGGAGATCCCTTATTTTTATGAATGTTTCATTGTAGTTAAAAGAAATGTTCCAGGGTCACAATTTCATTGAACAATGAGAATAAAACAAATGGTATTAAAGGTAAATAGACAATATATCCTTTTCTAACCCATGCATTGGATGGAACAGTTAATTAATTTCAAGGAGGGTTCACAATTTTGTTTCATCGGGAAAGAGACGTGGATGGGATTTCAGCTCGATGGTTTGATAGGTTATGGGAGGTTAATTGACATTCTCAATCATTCAAATTTTGTTTCTTATTTTTAAGCCCTCCCTAGAAACTCCCAATGATTCCAACATCCATAACTGAGTACAAATATTCATTCCAAAGGTAGGTGGTCCTTTGGGGTTTCATGCCCAAATATTCTTAGGAACACACATTGATCGAGGGGATGGGAGGTTGGTTTCATCACTCACTTTTTGGGGGAATTATTTCATACTCTAGGACACCCTTATAGATTTAAGATATGTTCTTGAAATTTATCCCATGATATAATTTGATGTTGGTTATCCTTATGTTAATGGATTTATTATAAACATGTATTAAGAAGAATAATTGTGTATGTATCACGATCTCTCTATCTCTATCTTATTTACTTATGATGCTTTCATTTATGACCATGTTCTGACACTATTGATTTTATTACCATCCTGGTAGGGGGTTGTTGTCTTGTAGATGGTATTGATCCTCTATGAGGAACCCTATTTATAGTGTGAAAACTAAAATCAAAACCCACATATGATATTTGAAATATTTTAATGTTTTTTTACTAGACCCATCCATGAATATTAAAGTATTGTGGTTAGGATATAAATATTATGCCTAGAAATTAGTATCATGTCCATCATATCCTATTTTAGACATAAATCAGAGTCTATGTTGTTCTTATCCTCACTAACATACTTATGGGCTTGAAGGAATGATCAAGACTAGTATATAATGATGCATGTTTATGATCCCCCATCTCATATTTTGATGGATAAGGAAGAGTGATCATAACCTAGGAATGATTGCATCCTAATGGTTGAAATGTTGAGAACATGAGGGGACATACAATGAAGTGGATTTCCATTAGATCCCTATCCTTAGGAATGTTTCCTTTCTATCATGTATTCAAAAGGAATCCAAGTTCTCATAGTTCATTTATCCCATAACCCACTTATAGGATATGGCGGATGATCACACATATTGAAATTGTTATTATCCTAGTGGTTTTAGGAATAATTGATCTTATACCAAGATGAATTCTATATTTATTGCGGTTTACACACTAATGATTCCCATATATGTGGGAGATATCATATTATATCACTAGTCGGGGAATATGCATTGATGTTTCACTTATATAAGGAACATGCCATATTATGCCACTAGTTGGGGATTACAGAATAAGGTTTCCCTAATATACAACACAAATCATATTATATCTATGGTATATTCTTACACACTGAGGATTCTATCATATGCTAGATATATCATATTATACCACTGGTTATAGCATACACCCTACAGTTTCTATTATATTCTCTATATATCATATTTTGTCTTATATCATGGCGTACACGCTAAGGTTAACCTTATATGTGTGGCATATCAAATTATATTTCCCATTAGGCTTACACATTGTGGTTTCCATTATATGGGGGAAATTTAATATTAGGCTAGATTTTTGGGATTACACACTAAGGATACCCTTTTTAATAATCATCCTTTATCAAATGACATATTAATGAGATATGATGATGACTATGAATGGTCTTTCTGAGGGAATAACATTGATAAGGTAAAATTAGTGTGTAACCATATCCCATCATCGACACTTCCCTTAAAATTGGAATGCTGCTAAAGGTTCTTGGTTGGGGTTCACCTGAAATGTGTCCAACTGGGTTCATTGTAAAAAATGGGCATGTCTAAGGGGATTTTCGTGACTTGTCTTGGATGCATAATGGACATGTATTTAATTTCCACATGATATTTATGTGGTTTCATCATGTCATGGAAGACATATCTAAGGGTTTTGGTATAATCAAATGTCTTGTCTTATATGTCTTTACATGACTGAAGCAAACACGTCTAGGGTCTTGCACATAATTAAAATAGACATGACCGTACTTTGTCGAATGATTTACCTAACTTGTCTTCAGACTATTCCCTGAGAATGATGACATGTATATGGGTAATTGAATGGTCATGATATCATGTCAAAGACTCTTTTACATTATCAATGTGAAATATGTAGGATATCTTCACATTATCACAGTTGTAGACTCTATGGTACATCACATGATTGATATGAAGTATCCTTAGACTATAAGACAGAAATTTCCACATCCCAAGGGAAAATCACATGATCATGTTAATATGTAAATAAGATATCACAAGATCAGCCATATTTTCCCATGTATTTTATTGTGACCAACATGACATTCCTAGGGTCACCTAAGTACATCATGAGATCTAGTAACAACACTACCTTAAACAATTCACACGATGGTGTATTTATGACATTATTAGGATCATAAAACTATTAAAATATTGTAGGTTTATGTCAAAAGGGATAAATACCTATATCTATATAGAATATCATTTTCATAGAAAAAAGGAGGCATGGATATGGAAGGGTCTTCCCACGAGTTCCCATGTGGGCCAAGTCCATGTATTTGTGGGGAAATGTTTAAATGAAGGAGTCATATGAAGCTTTATACATCAAGTGATTATCATGATCATAAATAGGCCATTTGGGAGGATTTTTAGTCATGAAAAGGGGATCTATATCAATATCTCCATATATATAGATGAGGGAGAACACTAAATAGAGAGGGTACATGAGTCCCACTAACTTATCATTTTTTTCATGATGGGTGTGTTTATTTGGATTCTACTAATAGGGATGGGCACTTCCAAGGATGTTTATAGGAATCACATAGCATGATGGTTCCCCGTAATGTTAGAATTAGGTTGTGTATTGTGGGATATC
This sequence comes from Viscum album, assembly GCA_963277665.1. NCBI lineage: Eukaryota > Viridiplantae > Streptophyta > Magnoliopsida > Santalales > Viscaceae > Viscum > Viscum album. The sequence goes on along the minus strand of OY728163.1, from coordinate 66,595,144 downwards.
TTTATGGATGTAAAATCCATTTGTGGAATCCCATGTGATCTCAAGTTCATGAGAATGCCTCCTATTTCCGAGGGTTCACATGAGGCTCCTTCATTCGTTCATTTAAAATGCCTTACAAATGGTTTGTTTATGGATGTCTTCACTTTAACAACACATGAATCATGATATAATGTGATCTTCATGAAGTACATACGGTTTTTTGTTGGATTATGTGGTTTTTCTTAGTGGTTCCCACAAATTTTGTCGCATCCATGGATGAAGGTTTTCACTGCATGTATAAAGAGGTTACATAGAATATGAGGGGTGAAATTCCTCGAATCTTTTCTGCAAGGCCGACAAAAGGAAATCATGATACTGATGGTATGTCACCTTAAATTTTCATGAAATGGAAGAATTTTTTCAAACATCGCCATTAAATCTTATGATCTACGAGGGATCATATGAGGGACTCTGCAAACAAGCACTGAGGTTACCTATTGGTTATAAATACACATACAAGGGCATCCACCAAAGATTGCCAGGACACATTCAAAAATAGTGTTCATACATTCTATGTCCCATTCACTTAACCAATGAACCGCAAGGCATTTTCCACTAAGTTACTAACTTTAGAAGATGTGTTCGAATATCACAATGCCAAGGGTTAGCAGCATCGTAGGATGCATGTTCACTGGGTGTATATCGGGACTACCTACATAGATGAAAGCCCTGTTTGGTGAAAATCATGAATCCATTAAGGGTTGTCAAGTGATCATATGAATAACCCAAATGAACCTGGTGTCACATGATTTATACTTCACCATATAATCATCTGACCTTCAATAGATCATACAAAAAATTCTTCCTTTCACATGAGGAAGTTCTCCAAGGATGATCACCGATGTTCCATGTTATTCCTCTCTTCTTATAATCTATGGCTCCCATTTCTCCCCAGACATGTTTATCTTTTGAAGGGGATTAGGGTATTTATTGGATGATGGAGACTGAGTATAATGCCACTATTTATGGGGAGAACTCTTTGATTTATTGTCTGATGTGGTGGATATTTTTTTGTATTGACATCACTTGGACGCGAGGCAGCTTCATGTGATCTTCATCCATTTATGAGAAGACTCGATCTTGGCTGCCTGATCAATCTTATTATGTGGTGCATTGTGACATACCCTGATAAATATGAATTAATTCAAATTAACAATCATTTTGATGACATAAGGGCTCATAGTCATAAAATTCTAGTGAAAACTTTAGTGGTTGTCTTATATTTGAACGTATGATCCCAATTTGATCATGTGATGGAATTTTGATTTAGTAGAAGCTGTTGAGAATAGTTATCACGATGATATTCATGATATAATTCATGTATGGAACTGTTTGAAAATAATTTATACTGGTTTTCTTATGTTTTTTCGGTGGAGATGGCTAGCCATATTGATCCCCTAGTGACCATGTGGGCGGTATCAGTTTTCCACACTATGTTGAAATAGTGATGCATGAGAGAGATAGATGAGTGGGAGGTTGAAGATTGTGGTATCATGATTTGTGGGGATGACATTAATTTAAAATCATGGGATTGACATAATTAAAACTTTAAATGTAAAATATTGAAATGTATGGATCAAATCATTGGGAGGCATGATCGAACAGTTGTATATTCATCTCATTAAAAATACATGTTTAAATATTGTCCCTCATAGAAATTAAGCTTCACATTCCCTACATTATATAATAAAAGATGTGAATGTTGTTCGATCGATTCGAGAAAGGTTTTGATGCATGTACCGCTTACACACACCACCACTAGGTCATTGTACCACTGGGTTTCTAGCGTGGACTATGTGCACCTTAAGGCTTTCACACCATGTTCCCTACAAAAGAGACTACCCACCTCTTACGAGCATTGTGCTGCCTCCATTTGTCCACCCACTGGCCTTGCTGGATCCCATTGGGTGTGGTTGAACCTGGTCCCACATGGACCTATGGTTGAGGCATGGATTCACTAGTTAGTTGGATGGGAAATTTTTTTTGCAAATGGGTGGGAATAATTATCTCAACTACATAGAATAAAATTATAAGTAGAATGAGATGAAAAAGAACCAATATTTATAAAAAATATATTAATCAATGATTATCCCTTTGATTATTCTATATTGTATATGAACATTTTTCATTTCCTTCAATGTTCTGAAATCACTCATAGAAAATTGCATGATTCATATTAATGGGTTCCGATATCCATTTATGTCATCTCATCATTAGTTGATGGAATCTAATGTCTTTTTATCATTATATGAATTGGAAGTGGAGTAATAAATGGTTTCAACATACTCATGATAAAAATTTCAAGAACCTTATCATTTTACTATGCATAAGATATCCATATATTATGATTCCACCAATCATGAATAATCATCTTATAGTTAATTTGATTATCCTCCCCTAAGTTCTTAATCTAAAATCCACATTAATCTTCTTTAGACTAATAATCTCATGAAAAAATCATCCAATAATTTGTATGGCATCAAAATACAGTAAAATAATAATGAAATAACCATATGAATAATGATTCGTAAAAATGAAGTGATCAACAATTATCCATAAACACTCATTTTTCCATGAATAAACCAAACCTCCTATACTATTTCCTTGTTATATATTTTACATCAAATAGTATTTCCCTCATTAGACATACCATGATTATTTACATTTTACATGAAATCCCTCAATATACCACAAGTATATCTCTTCATCAATATCACTGTGTAAGGATGCAATATTTAATTCCCTTTATTACATATATAGATTAATAATTTTCACCATTCGAAGAAAAAATATGAGATAATAAAATTATACCATATGATAAAAAAATTTCAACAATTTCAATACCATTTTCTTATTGAATCACTTTAAAACCATCATATTCCTATATTACAGTGGCAATATTTCATATTCACCATTGATTAAATACTCCCACTTTTTATTTAGTTTCTTATATCGATGTGGTAAATTTACCAAATTAAAGTCATATTTATTGTGTACGGGGTTTATATTCTCTTCCATAACCTTTTTATAATCCTTTTTCTATTTAATTCTAATTACATCATAAATGGTTATCACCCATCATTGAAGATCACATAATCATATTGTATCAAACCATCAAGAGTTGACACAACACATCACCAGACCCGGATCTCTAATAGGCTTGAAGGGTATTACCGATCTCCAAAGGCTAGAAAAAAGTGTGTGGGAATTAAAGGAAACACCCTCAGAATGATTTTTCAATTAAATAATATTTAAGAAATAATGAATCTCATACAAAAATTCCAACTTGGATGGTCCATATTTTGTATTCCAATAAAAAACATATAGTTATATTTAATTAAATATTAAAACCAAATGATTCATATACAATAATATAGATCCGTAACATCTAAAATCATATAAAATGATAAAATAGTACCACAAACACAATGATGGGTTTTTCCTTATCATTTTCATTCTTATCATGGTTTTTATAATAACATCATCCCACTTTTTTTTAATTAAATTTTTTTTAGTGATTTCATATTTAGTATGTCTCTATGATTTGTTTATAATTGAAGATATAGTAATCATATTATAATTTTTATCATCATTTGAATGATAAGAATTTTATACCCATTTTACATTTTTTAATATTAAATTAGTTATTTAAATGGGTTAAATTCTCCAAATTTATAATAAGATTTTAGTGACATTTCAGTTATTTAGTTTAAGGACACCTTTACATTTTGATGATATCTCAAGAAAAAGATATTGGATTTCATATATATTGTCATGTTGGTTATAAATTGTTTTTATCTAACCATTATTCATATAAAAGTAAGTATTAAATGATGTATTTGGTTCTCAGAAAATTCACCAACGTTATTGTAACATTTTTAGGATTCTGTGGTTTACAAGTATGGGTGCCTATAGATTTTCTATGATTATTTGAGATAACAATATCTTAATAACATTAAACATACTGAGATGGAGGGAGAATATATTTATCTTTATTCTTATAGTTTACATGGAAGGATAAATCATACATTTTATTTCACTATATGTTATCCTATATCCTATGATATTTTTTGCATGTTATAGTTTTTCCTTATTATTATTGCTTGTATTTTTAATTGATATGTTAAACAATGATGTTGGATTTAGGTGTTTCATAATCTATTGGAATATATCTAAAATTATATGAATAAAATTATTCTCTAATGGGTGTTGAATATAATGTCAAAAGCCTCTAAACATTGAGAGAATATAGTGATATTAAGTCATATAAATGTTCATAAGGATTCATACCCTTATTGAAATGAAAATTATATTTCATCCCCACATTTATTATTCCCACATAAGTGATGGAACCTAATGATGGTAATGGATGAAACTGTCATTTCAATTGAATGATAGTTTTGGGAACTGAAATTTTATAAATTTATCCCAATCTTCACAAGTTTAACCTAACATTACTTGTGAAGTTGAACCTCATACCACTTCCTTACAAAAATAACTAGAAGAATATTTCCATAAACTTTTTTCTATAAATTTTATAATATATCATTATGAAATTAATTATAAAACATGGAAAATACAAACATACATACTTAGAAAAGAAAAAAAATACAAGATCAAACTAATTTCATAAACTATAGACCATAAAACATTATGATAACTATTGATTGATATACTCCTAGTTTATATGATTTAGATAAAAAAATTACATGTGAACTGAAGATCTCATATTATATTGCAAGAAAGAACACATAAGAACTCATCTCAAGCACATATGATCTCAAATAGGAAAGTTATGATGGACTAAATTTTGAGACACTAAATTATGTCATCTTAATTAATATAGGAACATCATGGGAATTTGTTCATAAAAAATGAATAATTAAAAATGGTGAATTATAAAAAAAAAGTGGGTAATGCAGTTTAAATAGGTTATTGTTCTATGATTTAATCGTGATTTTTTTATTTCTATGTGTTGTAGTTTTATTTTCTATATTCTATCTAGTTATTTCATTGAGAAATTATTATGAAATTACTTAAAAATGATGAAAGAGTTTGTGATGATTTTTTGTAAAATTTATAGAGTGAAATGGACATATTTTTCACTTTATTTCTTAGAGGAGTTAGAGGACACCAATTTATTTAAATTCCAACATTTATTTTTTATAATGGATTTTTCTGTCAATATTTATGAAATATTTCAACTATTTAAATGGAATGTTTGGATATGAATTTGATACTATTTCATAGGATTATTATTCAATGCTTCTATTTTATTTGAGAAATTATTGAATGAAATATTCAAAAGATTATAAATATGATTATTTAAAGATTAATTTCAGAAGGAAATAGTGTAACAAATATATTATTTTATGGATGATTTTTTCCCTTTGCCTGATATATATTGAATTTTTGGAGGAAGAGGATCAACTGAAAGTTCTAGATATTTTTATTCTATATAAATATTTTGTATAAAATAAATACTAGTACCTGAAAACTCTTTCCTTTTTAAAAATTTAATGTTCTATGAGGATTAATACTGGTGTTCAACATTTCAATAAGAGAAAAGGACACTTTATACATAATAATTATAACACTGTGTATATAATTAAAAGACTTAAATGAATATATTTATTTTATTACTTATGTTAATAAAATTAAATTCTTGTATACCCATTGAAGATATATTGGTTGCTGATGTGATCTATTAAACATAATCTATGTCTATCTGTCATGGAAGTAGACGTGTACAGAATATACTATAACTTTTGACATCTCGTCTTCATTATTATGGAATCAACTACTTGTAATCAGTATATGGTGGAGTTTTATATTCTGAGAGTAGGATATAAAGGTTCTCTATAAAAGATCATGACTTTTGATAATTTTTCAACTGCATGCACTCAGTTGTTGAGGTCTCAGTATAAATGGATATACATAGTGAAAATCACCAAGCTTATAGGGAGAGATTTGGTAGAGCGGACTAGGGGAAATTTTTACCCCAATCCCCTATACATCACTACGTACTTATAGTTATTTTATTAATTTTTTTCCACATTAATATAAATTAATAATAAGTACAATATTAATTTAATTTGATATAGACATTGTGAATTTGTTAAAAAAAAATTAAAAATGACACACTTCACACCTTATTGGGTATTCTTCATAATCATTCTAAAAACAGTCGGTATCATATTAAAGTCTCATTTGGAGAATATTAAATATTTCAATAGAGCATTACAAGACTATGTTAAAGATCATGAGAGAGTTGGTTTTCAGTGGATGAATTATGAGAAGTTATATCCATGATCCATGATCCTTATTTCAATGGTGATAATTATTGTTTTAATAAATCTCATATGATTATCAATGTAAAGAATATTGGATACACTGTTTATTTTAAATCTATAAAACAATATTAGATTCCTAAAGGAAAACCTTAAAAAGTGGAGTTCCACTCAAGTGGCGGATTATGATCTAAATTCAAGGGCCATTAACCAAAATATTTTTGGATTAGGAACTGACGAAAGTGTAAAATAATTTACTAAATGTGGGAAAACAATTCATTTTCAAAAAAAATTAATAGGTAATGTATGAAAATAAATGGGAAATACTTCTATAATTAAATGTGATAAATTGATGAAGTGGGAAGATTAAATCATTCCATAGATTAATGAAACATTTATAAACATTTTCTTATATCTGTCTTCCATGGGAACTCCAATTCCAATACAAGATAAATAATTAAAAGTAAATAGCCTATAGCCTTTTATTGGGAAAACAATATCTTATTATATCAAAAAATCCATACCATTTAAATATTTTAAGATAAATTAATTAATAATAAAATTTATTATGAATGAAATTTAGATGAAAGATAAATTAAATATAACATTTCTATGAAAAAGAAAAATATGGCACACAATGTGTTTAAGGTTGAATTTTTAGATTTTTGATTCTACACATTTGGGTTTAGTTGATATGTTATCAAATATTTCTACAAAATTCAAAAATGTATATAAAAGGATAATGGATTAATTAAAGATGAATAATGTGAAATAGGATATATGTTTTTAATGTAAGAAGAAAGGTAATTTGAGATTTCACTACCCATTTCATAATTCCCAAATGAAATATAATTATAAAAGGAAAAGAAAAAAAATACATGAAGTCTACTTGGAGTGCATCTATAGATTCGCGTGATTAATCTACATAAATATTTGAAGGTTATCATGAAAAAATAAAAGGTAAATCTATGTCTTATGGATAATGTTAATGGTGTACAATAAACATTCCATCAAAGTTGTAAATCTATAGTTATTTATTATAGTGAACATAAGGAATAATTTTATATTCTCCATGAAAAATTTTAATACATAATGAAATATAATTTAAAATACCAAAAATATAATGATTAATTTTTATTTCAAAAATATATTTTTTAAAAGAATATTGTGGTAATAATATCTAATTCTACAAAATATATTTCATCTTTAAATGATAAAACAAATTAAATAAAACTGGATGAAGATGATTCTTTAAAACTATATTTTAGTATGTTTATCAAGGTGTATAATTAATTAAATAAAATTACTAGTATCAATCGAATTTATAATGTCATTTTTGGAATTGGTTGTAGTGTTAAAATTCTTAAATAATGTAGGATTTTTTGTTGTTCCTAGTACTAAAAGAAATGTTCGGTCTACTATTAGATTTTATTCATTATTTTATTAATGGAAATTATGATAATAATTATTATTTTATAAATACTCAATTTTATGGTCTCAAGAATTATTATTACTAAAAATAATTATCAAAATCAGCATATGTAATTTCTTCTCAAAATAAACATCTATAGATACCTATGTTATTATTTTATAACACTACAAAACCAAAAAAATATCAGTAAAAAAGTGTTATTTTATTTGATATTTTATATGTTTGATCCACTAGACTTCATCATCAAATCATTAAGTAGATTATAAAAAAATATGTTTATTTCTTATTCATTAGATAAAAATAATAATTATTTTTCAAGGATCAATCAATTCTGGAGTGATTCAGTATATTAAAGTAAAAATTCATAGAGATGTATTCCTTAAAATATAGTATGAGGTTCAATTATATTTTAATTATAATGTTTCTATATTGCAGTAGCTATTTTATATAGGGTAGAAGGTATTTAGAATATTTTAACTTGTAATCCTCTAATTTGGTTATTCTTCTACTAGTAATATTAAATAATTTTATTTAATTAATTATTTAATGTGATTACTTGAATTATTTTGTTAACATATAACCATCATACATGCTCTTCAAAAATATATTTTGGAAATTGTTAATTTTTTAATGTTATTTTCCTTGTAATCATGGGTTTAATGTATTACTATTTAAATTAATTTCATGAGATAAATTGATTTATTATTGTATGTGATAAACTATTATACTATTATATTTTTTATATTTTGGCCAAGAATGGATTTAAAAAATATTTATATTAAGATTCATTGAATAAATTTTAATACATTGAAGAAATTTAATATTTATACTTGGTCAAAGGAGAGTTATTTTATATGTTAATCAGGCTTTAAAATATTTTATTATTCTAGCATGAATAAAATGGTTTGATATATATTTTAATTCCTTGAAAATATTTTACAATACATTGAATACTATTTTAAGTGTTATTATGGTTCCATGAGTATAACATTATTATAATTCTGAAAGAAGCATGAAGGGGGAGTTTATTTTTCAGCATTTATTGAGAATGTATTATATTTTTAGTGTATTTCTAAATAACTTTTATTTTTGATCCGTATAAATATAGTAAGAGAGAGTTTAATTTTTGTAATTATCAAATGGGTGATATTTTCAAGTGGTGTCGTTTCCTTGTAATTATCATATTGGTTTTGATAATTAAGTCATCGTATTTAGTTTTTTCAAATATATTTATTTTTCTGATCCCATATTTACTATGACTCTATGTTAAGATTATATTTAAAGGTATAATGCCTGTATTATTAAGTTGTTTTCACTATTATAATGAAAAGAATATTATACTAATTTTGATTTCTTTTTTTGAATTCTAAATCATTTTTTTGATGTGGGGAATTCTCTATGGTCGTTATAATATTTCAATGGCATTAATGTTTTTTAGTTTTATTTCACCTTGGTATTTTGACGTCATATAAATATAAAATTCTACATTTTTAATGAAACATTTCACATTGTATATCCAAGTAAATTATCTAATTTTTCATCATATGAAAGGAAGTATGAAATGATATATTTGGTACTCTAAAAAGTCACAAAACCTTCTGCAACATTTTTAGGATTCAATGGTTTATATATTTTGGTGGCTATAAAGTTTCATTAATTTCATGATCTAACAATATCTTAATAACATGAAACATGATTAAGTAGATAGTTAGTACATTTATAATTATATCATTAGTTTACGTGGAATGCTAAAATAGTAATTTTAGTGATCTATAAATTATTTTATGTTCTAGAACATTTTTACCAAGATGTAGGTTTTCATATTATTATTGAATCTATTTTTTGATGATATCATGATCTATGGAAGTCAAAATTTGGTGCTTCTGGATATTTTTGAAAGATCTCAAATTTATATAAATTTATGGATCTAAGTAAATATGATGGATAAAATGTTATAAGCGTCTAAAAATTTATTGAATTTGTTGAAAGTAAGTTGTATATATTTTCACAAGGATTCATCACTATGGTGATATCTACATTATGATTCATCCAAAAAAAAATTTCCAAATTTTGTGAAGGAACCTAACATTGGGGAATGGAAAACCCAATTTTTAATTTGAATGATAGGTTTCGAAAGCTATTATTTATAAAATTATCCCCATGTTTCTTAAGTTAAACCCCATGTTGTTTTTGAATAAGACTTCATGTTTCTACCTCATTGAGGATTGCCCTGATATATATTCAATAACTTTTTGGAAGGATTTATATGGCATGATATATGCTATTTTGGAAATTTTGTCATGAAAACTGACACTAGAACGTAACTGCAACATAAAAATTGTAGCATGAACTATACACCTTTATATGTTATTATTACTAAATCTTGACATATATCAAGCTTATGTGCTTCAGATAAACAGATTCCACACTGATTTGAACTCCCATATTTTATTTATAACACATATGAACTCATCTCATGTGTATATGATATCAAAAAAGGAATGATATGATGAATAGAAGGATGAGACACTATACTGTGGAATCTTTATTCATATAGTAACACCATTGGAAATTGTTTTAATATAAATGAATAATTATTAATGGTGAAGTATACTAAAAACATATTGGGCAATTTAAAATATTTAAGATACTCTATTTTATCATTGTTTGGGTATTTATTTTATAAATAAATTATTTTTTATTTATTATCCCTTAATTTTATTTATAAATTTTTTTTAAATCCAAAATATTTCATCAATGTTTTTGTGATGAATTTGGTGAAAAATTTAGAGCGAGAAATAAACAAATATTTTAACATCATTTTCTATGGAATTTGGAGGACAAAAAGTTATTTAAATTTTATTATATATGTGGTGGCATGATTTTAGGGGTAATTTTAACTAATTTAAATGAATATTTTAAGGATAATTGAAATATATTTATAATTATTTTTGCTCAATGACACGACTATTTTGGATAAATTATTATATGAAATATTCAAAATATTATGAATATTATTATTTGATGATTATTTTTCGATAGAAAGAGGGAAATAATGGTGAAATTTTTATGGAGTAATTAATGGAATATGTTGACTCAATATTTCCAATTTATAGAGTAATAGGATCAAAAAATTAATGGATGTTTTTATTCTATATAAATATGTCTTTGGAAGGTTAAAAATTATTGAATCAAAACTCTTTCCCTTACAAAATGAAAATGTTATGCAAGGTTTCATACTAGAATTAGATATTTAAAGAAGGGGGAAAATTATTCAACATACATATTTATTCTCTCATGGTGTAAATAGGAAGGCCTACATGACTATTTTTTTATTATTTCTCTTTATGGAATAAGAATCATGTACACACGTAGAAGATCTATTGTGTGTTTCTTGAATTCATTAATGATAATATACATATGTCTCTTGTATAGGACATCATAAACCAAATATAATCCATAATTTTATATGTCATTTACATTCTTGAAATTTATAATACATGTACTCAGTCATTGGTGGGTTGTAAACCACTCAGACTAAACTATTAAGGTTCTCTCTAATAGAACATGAACTATTGTTATGTGTCAATTGATTGTACTCAGATTTTGAGGTCTCTGGAGAAAAGGTACAACTTGGTGAAAATCACCAAGCTCATAGGGAAATCATTGGTGCAACGGAATAGGTGATCTATATGCCCTGAACCACTATACATTCTTGTAACCTCTTCCATTTATTTATTTTTCGTTACATTAGTTGAAATTGTTAGAGAAAGACAAGATCACATTATTAAATTAGGGAATTTTTGAAGTAGTTATGTTTTTTAAGAAAGGTCATAATCCCACCCCCTCTACTATTGTGCCTTTATCATCATCATTTTTTACCAATACACATCACAAAGGATAAACTCATAACAAGATACAAATAGAATAAATTAAATGAAAATTGAATTAGAGGTTATTATGGATGATACATCAACATTCCAAAATAAAATAAATCCCTATGTGTTATAGAGTACAAACTACTAAAAACAAGTTTTATCCAATTCTAGGGTTTTAACAACACTAGTAATAAAATTAATGTTAAAAAGACCATTTCTAAGTTCTATAAAAATTGATGTTAAAGGGGGTATTTAACAATGCTTTTTTAGCACTGTTAAAGGGGGTATTTAATGGTGCTGAAAAAATAACTATTATATGGGTCCATTTATTAGTGCTTGAAAAAAATAGCGATAAACCCCCCAATTATTAATGATATTTAAAACATTCTTATAAAAAGGGAATTTCTAAGCGCTTCTAAAAAAGTGCTCATAAAGGGAATATTTCATGCAAAGCCAATAATAACTCTTGAAACCCTTAAAATCTATAAAAATGCTATGAAACCCTAAAACGGCCATAAATATTTTTATGGGAGCCGATTTCAACTTCAATACATATCCAATCAAACATTATGTAACAAGATAAAACCACATGAAATTTAAATAGTCTGATAATCAAATGAATGAAATAAATTATACTGTCTGAAAAGTCAGAAATCGAAGTCGATCTTAAAATGACCATCACATTGATCTAGATGTCTGTTTGGGCTCCACTATATATCAAATCAAATCCTACTATGAGCTCTAGGACAAATATTGGAGAGTACTATGTTTTATGAATTATTTCTTATTTTTCAATCTAAAAAAGGAATAGTAGGGCTCCAGAATTATGTTTTTAGTTGGCGCACCCAAATTTCAGAGAATTAAAATGGCTATAACTTCTGATATTGGTGCCCTTTTGGCATATATGACATATCCAATTGAATTTTATGATGATTAATAGGAAATGGTAATCCATGGGAACTCTCAATCACCATTATCGAGGAAAAAACTCAGTTTATAGTCACTATAAATTTCTTTTTTCACATTCGATGGACTTTCAACCCACCATAACTTCTATTTTGGGTGCCTTTTTGGGCTATACCCCATATCAAATTGAATAATATGATTATATCCACTTCATAGTTTCCAAGGAATCCCACAATCACCTCTTTTGGGGCCCAAAAGGCCCAAATGGCATCTAAAACTGAGTGTTTAGCCAATATATCCTACTTTTTTAACATTCAATGAATTTTAAGCCTTGTTTAAAGGGGTTTATTTCTATTTTATAGAGGGGATTAAATTTATTCCTATGGCTGAAATTCATATTGATATTATGGATTTTAATTTTTATAATTTTTTACAATGTACTATCATTTATAATCAAATATATGACAATATATAAAAAAAATTTATATATTAACATGTAAAATTTTAATTTTATAAATAAATAATTAAACATATTTACATATAAAATTTATTTCTAAATATATAAACCTTATCTGAATTAAAAAATATTATCAATTTATATATATATATATAAATATATATATATTTATAATATATATATGTGTGTGTATTAAAAAATATAAACATATATATATAAACATATATATAAATATATGGATAAAAAATATAATGATATATATATATATATATAAATATATAGATATATCATGAAATGTGAAACAAAATAGTATATCAGAGTGGAAAAGGCACTAGTGTATAAGCTGGAGGTATCAGCTTCGAATCTCAGCGGAAGTAGGGGCATGCAGTGGGGGTGGGAAGCGATGATAATGGGGGGTGTAGGGTGTCAAAAATAATTTATACCCTTTATCAGTGAGGCCTTTATCAACACTTATTTTTATCATTGTTAAAGGGTGCCTTTAATAGTGCTAAAAGGCACTGAAAATGGAGGCCTTTAATAGTTCTAAAAATGCTGATAATGGCCCCCTTTATTAGTTCAAAAAAAGTAAAAATAAAATGGGGCCTTTATCAAAGATTTTTTAGCACTGATAAAGCTAACCCATTAACATTATAGATATTATCAATGCTTCTATAGTGTAGATAAATCCCATTTATTAGCATTGTTAAAGGTCCATTTTTCAGTAGTGACATGACCATCTCCATATAACAGTAGGTCTCTCTCTACATTCTAACTAGCCATTTATTGTCCAATAGAATTATAAAAAAATATGAAACAACACCTATAACCTAAATAATATATAAGGATTTCATACATTCACACGAGTTTATGGTTAGGGTGTGAGTTAAAAAGACCATTATAAATTCACTATAGATTTTATGTAATTCCATTATATAAACATATCATGTCTTCTAGTTTATAATAAAATCAATAAATTATTTTTTCCTATTTTATAATCCAAAAATTTACATAAATTACAATTCATATTTCATGAAGATAGAAAATTTTTTCATTTCAAGTCCAACCCAATTTAAATATCAATAAACCAAAATGAACCATTTTTTTCCTTTATGAAGGTCTTAAAAACCTATTTTTAAAAAAATTTCAAGAACCTTCATTAACACCTAAAAAATGTAAATATTTTTATAAAACATCCTTTAAAACTAAATTTTAATGCCATTTGATAAGAATTCCCATCCATATATAAATTATCACAATCAAAGTGGATCCCAATGATCTATATTGAAATGGAAATAAATAATACATTGGATGTTCCTGTAGTTATTTATATATAAGGGGATAAAATAAATATAAAATGGGAATCTCCTACAAAAAAACCACATATCAAGGAAATAGTTTCATGGGATACAAACCTAGATACTAAAGTAATGTTACCCTGGATGGGATATTTGGACCCTTGGAATATAGTAAAAAATCCATAAATCCTAGTATCTTGTTAAACTAATCAGGTCCCAAAATAGTCCCAAGAGAACAAAAGATAAAATGGGCATGTAATACATCCTCAGAACTCCATAAATATATGTTAATGACCCCCAACAAGATCAAAATCCATATTACAGGTTACACTCATCAGGGACTCCATATAGTCACTAATTACTCTCAATAACAAATAATCAATGTGGTGATAAAATTGTTGTTATGAAATTATGAAATATCCTACACCTGAACTCCAAAACTTTTGCATATAACAACCCATTTTAGATCATATATCAATCACATAAATGACAAATATACCCAAAAAAACATATCCAATAAAAGTTTTAATAAATAAGGGACCCTTGAGAAATGAACACCAAACATTTAATGTTCCAAATGGTATTTTACCCAAAAGTTGAATCAGGATGATGAATATATTTACTAGTATTTAAAAACATATATATTTCTAACAATTTTAAATGAAAAGGATCAAACACACCCATTTTAAACCAATAGAATACTTCCAAAATCATAAAACACGGCTCAATTCCCCTATTTTAATTAAAATCATTCTAAAGAACCTTATAAATATTTCTCGAGGCTCTTGATAGCTAAAACCATTTAAATTAAAACTATAATATGAATTAACATTTGAAAAATATGTTGAGTCCAATTTATTGAAGTTTTTTTATTATTAAAGAGTATTAAATATATTTTAAAGAATAATCCTTTTGAAGAATAAGGGAACAAAATAAGTTTTTCCATGGCTATGTAGTATCTTAGAAGTTTTTTTATTAAGGATTTCGACCCATGTGGTTTAAAAATCATTAAAGTATGCAAGGATTTGGGATATGATTTAAAGAGAATATCATGAAAATATATATTTTGTTTTATGAGGAAACTTGAGTTGTACATGTAATATGACGAAATATATATTTACCACTTTTACAAGAGATTGATAAAAAACATGGACATACCTGAGAAAACCAAGGGGCTAGTTCAACTATACATGTGGGAGAAGATCTCACTACATTGAGCCCCTCCCACATAACCAGTCCAAGGCATGTGAAAGGAATAGTACCTACATATGTGGGATAGATTGTGTACACAACATGCACAGAAGTGGTTGGTTTCACCATATAGGGCATCATGAAAGTGGAGGTAGATTAATCCTAGAGTGGACTAGGTTTCTCATGTTGATCAACTACAAGAATGATATTATCTATTATGAAGTAGCAAGACTAATGTTGAAGCAATGTGGAATTTTTTCTCCTAGTAGGATTCTGTTACTCCACTTAATAAAAATCATATCACTAAAGAATCTATATTTTTAAAATATGAACCATTTTATATGTCCACATAATCATCTTCATCCTTTGGGCCATCTAGGGTTTACTAAACACAAAAGTGATACCGTGTGACCATGAAATTATAGGAGTTGATATTGTCGAAGGCGAAGAGGTATTATTGTTTGATGATAGGATTCATTAACACTTGATGGTGGTAGGTTCTATTAATCAATGGTAGGAGGTGATAACATGAAATGGGTTATATTATTGGCATGCTATTGTTGGTGTGATATAGATAGGTTCTATTGTCAGATGAAATTTTTAGGCTCTATTGCTTGGTTAAACAAAAAGGTTGTTTATTTTGATGGTATACGGTGCTTCCATGTAATGGTAGGAGGTACTACTATCATCTTCAATGATTATAGGATCAACTCTTACATTTAAATTATACAAATATATAATGTAATCTTTTCATTCTAGGAGGATACACCATTCATATGATTCAATAGATGGTTAGGTTTTCCCAATAGTTATACAAATTTGGATGATTATCATGTGGATTTACTAAAGATCATACAACCATGATCACCTGTTCTCAAGTATAAAACATGAAGTTAATTAAACCCGTTTTATGTAGGGGTGTGATCAAAATTACTGACCATGAATGCAGTGTTACTTTCAGGCATGAAATATGAAATATATGATCAAATCTTTCCCCATCTAGTTTATTCTCATCAAAGTAATTTATTGTGCACACGAATTGTGACATATTCATTTGTATATTCTTATATGAACATGAATAATGAAAAATTTGACTAAAATAATGGATATAATAATGATGAATGAATAAAATAGAGGAATTTTTATGCTATAAGGTCCATGGTTAAGAACATTTTTGAGGAATATACACATATAGATATGTGTCAAATGTTTTTTATAGAATGTTAATGAATATGGAAATTTATCAGTAATTGCATACTACATGAACAAATGGGACGAGGAATTCCCAAGTCTCAATGTATTTAAATGAGGAGTTATGAAAGAATTAATCAAGATAATGAAACTAAAACAAGTATTTAATAAAAAATATCATGATACATGGATTTTGATTCATGCATATTTAATGAATGTTTTTATGGTGTATTATAGGGAAAATAATATCCATAATTAATGAGAGTTTAGATCAGGCCTTTATGTTTAAGAAATTAAAATAATGAATAATTACATTGTTGTTCCATGATGTTATGAAGAATAAAACAGCGAAGAAAATATGCGAGATAATATCATGTTAAAGATAAGTCAATAATACAATTACAATTCATATATAAATATACATTATTGTATACCAAATAATGTAATATCATTTTTAGAGTATTTTAACTAATATAAAATCTAATGAAAATATCTTTTTCATATAGAATAAAAATAGAGAGGCCCAAATAAATTCATTTATTTACATCATATGGAGTTGAATAATGATGATTAGATCTAGTTAATTATTTTTTGAAATAATGAATAAATAATAAAAAAGAGGGAGAAGAACAAAGTATTATTCATATATATTTTCATTGAATGAGAAAGGAGGATAAATTTTTTTTGATTTTATCATGAAATTCACAAATAAAATAATAGGATTGTGCACACAATTTTTCCTTGAATAAAAATAATAAAGTAATAATTTTGATGTGAAAGAAGTAGTAGAAACTTATTATTTAAAATATAATAAGATGATGTTTTGTGTGGCGTTGTGTATAAAAATAGAAGAAGACACTTTCTACAATTTAAGGGTACAAGAAAAAATAATATCACATCAACCAAGGGAAACATTTTTTTTGGTGTTGGAATATCTTATAGTTTCACATATATTAAAATTTTAAGGTATGAGATGTTTATGAGTGTGGGATGAAACAAAAAATTGTGTGGGATTCACACTCTACATTAGAGGGAGATAACATTGTGGAGTTTATAGTGTCTTAATAATGGGTTCTGTAACCTTAGATTTTAATGGTTAACACCAAGGATTAGCCTTCTCAAAGTAAGAAGTGAACATTTTAAATCAGTTCGCCTCATGTTTGTGTGTGTGTGTGTGTTTGTTTGGTTGTGCTGCATGAAACAAGGAAACTGAGGGGGAATAAAAAAGAGTAATTGATTTACCTTAAAAAGTGACTGAGTCTTAAAGAAAAGGGATAAAAGGATAAATTTTTAAATTGGTTTAAAAATTAATAAAAAATATTCATAGCTTCATCTTAGTATCAATCATATCTTCCTTGGATATTACAATTAATATCAAATTAACCTTCCCCATTTTTTGGATTCTCTATATTAAAGTTATTATCTTTTGTGAATTTTAGTTTCTTTTCTAAAATTTTAATGATGTTTAAATTTGTAAATGATTTTTTTGATAAAAATTTTATTTATAATAAGAAATTAATGATTAAGACAAATAAATATTAGAATAATATGAATATTCTTTCCCTCTTATCATATAGAAATATGTTTTAGGTTCTATAAGAAAATAATATAGATTTATCTTGGAAGGAGAATAACTTATTGTTCCATGTACTATAAAGGATATAATTAACATTTTTATCGCAAAGGGTTCAAGGGATTAATATTATCATATTATATTAAAAATTCATAGTTTAAAAATTCCCTAAGAATAAGAATCAATAATGATTGGTAAAATTTCAATATCTTTATCTATTGAATCATTAAAATATATGATAATTTATTTTTCTAAAGCATTAGCGGCTTTTATTTTTTGGATTTCTGAATGAAATAAGGAATATATCAATCAACAAGAAAGGGTGGAAGTTAAAATTGATAAAGCTTTAAGATAAAGAGATATTAATTACAATAATATCTCAAAATTAATTATTTCCAAATAAGATGACTGTGAGGAAATTATGGTATGATTCTTTAATTTTTACGAAAATATATTAGCACAATCCAAGAGAAGAATGTGTCCACTAACATGTTTTACAAGAAGATCCATGCATTGGAGGAAAGGTGAAAATATAATTTATATCAATAATTCTCAATTGGATAAAAAATACAATAGGATTAAGGAGATTGAACAACTGTTAAAAGAAACGGTTTCATTAAACAAATTGTATGTTGAGAAGATGAGGAACATGTATCAAGATAGAATGTAATTTATTAATGATAAAATGTATTCTCTCAATATGAGATGTCTTCAATAATAAATCATGTTTTCCTATAATAAAAATACTCATATTGTGACCTCACTATCAAATAATTATATATATAACCATATATAATTATAAGGAGGATTAAAATATCAATATATATCTCTAGTGTGATAATAATATAATGCAATCATTCAACTATCTTCCCAAACAGAGATCAAATGCAAAGGCACCATCCATAGAATCATTTATACAATTTTTCCAATCTATCCTCATGAAAAGTATAGATATGATATCCAATAATAAATAATAATGGATGAAAATATATTCTCATAATCCTACTATTACATCCCTTGTAGATGGAATAAGATGTTTCAAAGATGGTTCCTCATTAATATCCCAATAGGATGTAAATAAGACTCAAATACATCATGCTCAATATGCTAAACAATTTTTTCAATAATATGAGATAAAATAAGATCAGGGTTTGTGAGTAAATGTTTGTTATGAAATGTATTCAGGCATTTTGGATTGTATTTTTTATATAATCTTATAAATGTTAAATCAAAAATGGAATGCTATGTCATAGGGGACCACACTGAAGAAGAAGAAACATCCCCAAAACAAACAATAAATCGTCTTAATCCAACAAATTTGATGGACTCAAGGATTCATGTGATTGTGGTTGTAGTGGCGGTGGTTATAGAAGTCGTTCATGTTCATATCAACATATATCATAATATAATGGGATAAATACAACAATAGTTGGCAATAAATATGTAATATTTTATCTTGGGTATAAATTTGATGAATGTTGAAAAACATATTACACCCAATATGTTTCAAAAGAAGAAATCATTAGTCATGATTAACTAGATATATTAGATTCAAAATAGGTTGAAGAATGTTTTTAAGATTAGTTCTACATATTAGAAGAAGGATATGAATTAATAAAATCATTATAATCCATGTAAAAATCCCATAATGGTTCTATGTTTACCCAATTAAATTCATGCGATTTGGATAAACATTTTATTGAAAAAATGAAATTTAGAAGAAGCATAATCGAACACTTTTAAAAAAGGAAAATAAAAACATTCCACATGAATAAGACATTATTAATTGGAGGTTTTGAAAAAATGTTAACACATTTGTTAGAAATGTTTTATATATGACAATGCAATAAGGATATAAAAATTTCAATTGGTTTTCTAACAACATTTCTAGAATAAGGAGAATCCCTAAAGGGAATGAATATGGAATAATGATATCCAAATGATTTGATGTATAATGAGAGAATAATTATTTCACATAAACAAATGGAATGTATGATAAGATCCATGAAACCAAAGTCCAAATATGATTTGAAAATTAGATATAAAATATAGAATACTAGAGGAAGTGGGCTAATCCATTTGAGACAATATCAAGATTTATATTCACTATATGGATAAAATAGAACCTCCTCATTCCATAATATTCATTAATTTTAATTTTTCATACAATATAGGTAATTTTAGGTGATGACTGAAATTAGGGGGAGAACATGAGAATAAGAGTGTGTATTCATATCCTTTTATAAAATAATGATGAATATACCATCTTTTATTTGATCTTTTATTTGGTATTTTGAAGAATAATAATTAAAAATATAATCCTTGATGATTATGTGGAATATGTTAACATTGTATAGATATACAAGTAATTCTATTTTGGACTTTTTTGGTCAGAACATCTTGAAATCTAAATTTTAAAGGATTCACCATTAAAATGTTTAAGATTAATGTTACCCTTGAGAAGGAGAGAAAGAGAATAATGATCATAAAGATGTTTGGATTACTAGTCTCATGAAGAGACCAATATTTTGTAAGGTGATTAGTTGAAAATTTCATTGAATATGTATGTGTTATTTTCCTCATATTCTTAATAAAAAATCAGAGTCTAAACTTAATTATGATAAAATTATTTTTATCAATGAAATAAAAATTAAAGGATGGAGACTTGCTGTTGGATTCATTAAAATTATTATTTTTTACTTGAATATTTTTGAACCATTATTTGAACTGATTTCAGGAGTTTTAGGTTGTTATTTCTGAGAAAATTATACCACATGATATACAAATCATTTTTCTTAATCTAGGATAAAATTTAACATACCTTAAAGGCAATATTGTGATTTCCTATTTCATTCAGTATCATTAAATTTTATAAGGGACACCGTTTTTTTCTATATCAAACCCTCTTATTTTCATCACTATGAATGGATCAAGTAATATTAGAGTGTAAATGTTGATGAAACTTTTCTAATTATAAATTCATACCAATTTTAGCAAGTACTTTATATCTATTTCCCAAAAATGGTAAACAAATGTGAAATGAAATTTTGATAAGAAAAGCGGGAGAATGAATTTCATATATTAACTTATAATTACTATATGGGTATTAAAAAAATATAATAGGTGATATTCTTGAGTCCACTTTTTTGAATGTTTATTTTTTTCAAAGAGATGTCAATAAGCTTTATTGCTAAATCCTATTAAATATGAAGGGAAACCAAGAAGTTGTCCCATAACAATCATATCTTAGAATTTTTTTAAGGTGTTCCACCCATGATGTAAAATGAGACATAAAAATATGTGTAAATGATAAATATGTTTTAAATAAAAGATTATTAAAAATATATATAAAATTTTTCTTGTGGAATTTTTTATTTGGAATAAATTATAATGAAATACATTTTTATCTTTTTGGAATAGTTTAATAAAAAACATGGTTATCCCCAAGAAACACAAACAACCTAATAAAACACATATGTGAGAATATATCTCACTATATTGTATAAATAACCCACAACCATCCCATGTTAGCAAGGATGTAGAAAACAAACATAGGTAGGCTAGAGTGTCCGCATAATGTGCACAAGAGTTGGTAGTTCTATCATCCAATATGACACAATAGTGTAGGAAGAGTAAGCCCTATGTAGACTCTATTACTCACATCTAGTGGCTATGTGAATTAGATCTCTTATTAATAACAATTAATCTTCATTTATAAGTGATGTGGTATAACCTCTCTTAGTGGTACATTATTACTTCAACAAATTATATGCATATAACCAACACCGCTCAATTGATTTATTCCGTACTATCTGAATAGGCCACAAAATTATCTTTTACAATGAGGCCTTTGAGGGTTTTTTTTCATGAATAAGTTCTACCATGTGGCCATGATATGGTGGGAGATCCTATCATTCAATGGTAGGATGTAATACCAATCTATGGTGTGAGGATCTAATATTCGACAATATGAGGTGAAACTATGAGTCGAGTGTAACCATTGGTATACTACAATTGCTGTGATACCCCTAAATTCTACCTCCAAATGTTACATCTAGGTTCCACCATTAGGTGAGACCTTCGGGTTTTATGGTTCAACATAGAAGGATCTATAATGTGATGGTAGGATGTGCTACTATGTTCTCTGATGGTAGGAGGATCTTCTATAACCATTTCATGGTAGGAGGAGATGTTTTTTCTTCACATGATAAGAGGATATTACATGCATATTATATAAAAACTAGTTGTATTTTCATCACCTATAGTTATAAATAGTTGGAATCTTGTCATATGGATTTACTGAAGTATGTTCTTCCATGTCCACCAATTCTTGTGAAAAAACATGCAATGCAATTGAACCGATTTTATACAAGGGGTGTAATAAACATGATGGATCATGAATGAATTATTACTTGAATTTATAAATTATTAAAGATATTTTCAAAGGCAGTGGCATCTAGTTTATTAAAATTAAGCGAATAAACTATGCATACCATGTATGTGATACTCATTCATATAGTCTTGCATGAACATGATGATGGAAATAGATAGATGAAATAATGAATTCTAAGAAGATGAATAAATAAAACATATGATGTGTGAGGTTATATAGACCACACTAAAGAACATGTTTGATTCATTTATACATTAATTGGAGGTTTACTAATTTTACATGGATGTTTAATGTATAAGGAAATGTTTTATTTATAGAAAACCACATGAATAAATATGATGAAGAATTTCTAACTACTTAGGGTTATTTAAGAGAGGTTTTATGAAATATGTAATAATGATAATGAAATTAAGAGAATAATTCAATAAATAATATCATGATACGTGGTTATTTATTCATGCATCATTAATGAATATTTTTTTCTATGATACATTACAATAAACAATATCTAGAATTAATGATAAGTTAATTCAAGTCTATATTGTGACAAATTTAATAGAAATGAAAAAAAAGTATTCCTACATGAAGTTATAATGATTAAATTATGGAAGAAAATATATGATATATGATGATATGGGGGAGAAAAAAATGATGTGGTTATTATTATTATTATATAAATATTTATTGTTGGTTTTCGATGAATGTAACAAAATTTTTGAGTGGTTAATATGATACAAAACTAAAGAAAATATTTTCTCATATAAAAGAACAAAAGAGGGACCCAAATCTTGTAATTTTTTTCATTATAATGACTGAAATAATGGGAATGTGATTTAGTGAATCCCTTTATTCAATAATGAAAAAAAAATGAACAATAGAGAATATATGAATGTATTGTGCATATCTATTTTCAATTTAATAAAGTGGAGTATTATAAGAATTTTCAGAGATGTTCATGAAGTTCAACAAGTGAAGAATATATTTTTTCATGTAACACCCTGACCCCAGAAGCCCAGAGTCGGTGCAATATTTTCATACATTGGCATGATTATAAGGAATCAAGTCTCGAATGACCGATCAGTTTATAAGTCTTAGAAATAGATTACATACATCAACTTCACATTAAAAATTAAAACATCAAATATAGCATAGATCGTTCATTTAGAACTCCATTATTCCTTTTTAGCTCAACACTGTATATCAATCATAAAAAACATCTTCAAAATCATGGGAAAATAAAACATAATAAAGAGATGAGCTCTGATGCTCAGTAAGGGTAAAAAATTTAGCAGAAGATAACATAAACAATAGGCATAGTGGATAATTGAAAACACATGCCTTTATAAACAATAAACATGAACACTATATGGTAGAAATATGATTTGATTAAATAATTCCATAATAAAACATAGTCATGGGTATTCTACTAGTTGAATAACCACATGAACCATCAATATTATTTTCATAATGAGGGAATGTATACTTCTATACATTCTAAAAAAAATTCAAGGCGTCGGCCAAGACCTCTAAAAATTATTAAGGCCTTGGACAAAACCATATATAAAATTGGCAAAGGCCTCATCCAATTCCACGTCTAATTGTCTCATGAGACCTAGCTCCAGCCGTCACTTACTAAGTTCAATAAATTCCTCACATGAAAAGGTTGAAACATAACAAAAACATTCATATTAAAACTATCATATGAAATATCAACACTTTAACCATAAACCATGAATGGTATACAAATAACACATCCATAGTCAAATATATCACAAAACTTCAATACAATATAGAATATTTGTATCATAACAAATCAACTTCAATCATGTTTAAAATCCATCAAAGGATGTTGACCTAGATGAAAATGATTTTTAAAACTCTTTGGTATAAATATCCATTTTTCATGAAAACATTCTAAAGTCACACATTTATAAAATAAGTTATTTATAAGATATTTTTGAATCAAAGTGTCCCATACCACTTTGAATCTTTTGAAAATAATTATCATTTCAAAACATTCATGTCCATTTAAATAAATACTTAAAATCAATATGAAAACATGGAAATTAATTAAAAGCATTTAGAAAGATAAATCTTTAAAACATTTAAAATGATGATATAGTTAAATATACCCTCCCATAAAACCTTAAAATATTCCTTTTGAATTTTTTTTTGTAACATGGGTATTGATGATAAATATGTCCCTTACCTTGCACTTTCCTTTGGTTGAGGGTACGTTTATCCTCCTATATAACGACCATATTATATTATTAAATTATACATTAAAAATATTAATACTTATTATATCATACATGATTCTTTTATGACATTATACTACCCATTTAATAATTATTTCCATGTTAAATTATCATTTTGGTTAATAATCCCTTTCTTTATCCTATGTGTTTTAACTTGTTATTCTTGATCATATCATTTAGATCATGATTTAAATACTTCTAGAATATTAAAAATTGTTTATATATATCATATAAATTTATAATATAAATATTTATAATAGATATATATATGAAATGGAAAGAACATTTTATAGAGACGGTAGGCTGTATGTACGAATAAACGTTGTTTCCATTTTCATAACGTATTGAACGAATGTAAATGAATAAGATATATGTAACTAAATATATATATATATATATATATCTCTAGTAGAATTATTATGTCATATATTACGTACTTATTATTAATATATATTTTTATAATCATCAATGAATGGTGAATGTGGGAATGAATCTCATTGCGTCTTGGAGACGGTATTCTGTACGTATGCACGAGCGAAAATATTATTATATTGATTGTGAAATATTATGTAATTGGATGTTATATAATATATAAATAATCATTAACATGTTATATTTATTATTTTAAACATTTATATTCATTATTATACCCATCCAAATAATGAAGTGTTTGAATAACAAACTACACCACGACGTAGAGACGGTAAGCCGTACGTATGCACGTATGGTGACTGTCATTTATAGGATGGATTGAATAGAGAATATGGTTGTACCATATTTATAATAACATCACAGTATGTATGAGGTACTAAAGTTATTATTTTCTTATGGAAACAACAAATAAAGAGGAAGTGGAAGAGGAAAAGAACTTGAAAGAGGGTGGTGAAATTATTACCTCTTCTTTGGGTGTTTCCTTTTGAGTTGATCAAAAGGGCTCCATAGGATGGATTTATAATCAATGTAAGGACACTATGTTGATTTGAGGGATTTTGGGAGGATATTTGGGTAGGTTTTGGGTGATCCAAATGTCTTTAGAGGTGCGATTTTGAGAGAAGGGTAAGTGCCCTTTTATAAGAGGGGTGAGGGTCACATTAGGAAAAGATTAAAATATTAATTTATAAAACAATCATATTCGGTTTATAATGGCTCAAAATAAATTTATCTAGAGCCTTAAGTGGTTATGGGTTGATATCCCATCATCAAATAGGTTTAAAAAAAGTTTAGGTTATCATTTTAACCTCATCTTTTAGATTTATATCTTAGTTAAATATTTTAATTATATTGTGTCTTCTTGTATTATTACACTATATGATTAATAAACATACTCTAAACATCCAACAGAACCTAAATTGGTTCATTAATTACATATATAATATTATTGTATCCCTTTGGATGAAATTTATATTTTTATGAATATTATATCAACCAATAATATAGTATTTGTTTTAAAAATTAATTTATGTCATTTTTTACACTACTTACTATTTTGTTTTTGTAAAAGTCATAAAAACCTTATCACTTAGAATAAAATTTATCTAATCAAATCTTAAATTTCATATTAACCTATAAAACTAGTGTAATCTATAATAAGTCTTGATTTACATTTATTTGGATATTTATAATACAAATTATTATAATATTTCATTAATATGTTAATTACGACATCATCATTGTGTCATAAATAAAATATATTATTTAATGTATAAAAATTATATGTAAAATACCATTATGTTGGAAATATTTTTATATTTCTAATGAATATTTTTAGTCGAATTTATCTTATGTATAACCCTATATTAAAAATGGTTTAGTTATTAAACAATGAATTTAAAAATTTTAACTCTTCTTTAAATAAAATAAAAATAAATGTCTTAATCTATTCCATGTGGACCTAAAGGAACATATTTTATTCATATGGTTTATTATTGTCTAATTAAACTTATACAATTGAATTAGTACATGTTATAGGGTAAATATATTTTCATTTTTACCCTAAATTACCCTATTTACTTTTAGCAGCAGTAAATAAAAGTCAAATAATACTCTTCCCTAAAAATTATTTTCATCTTATTGAACAACATTTTACATACTAATATCAACTGTGCCTCTCAGATTTTTGAAATTCAACCCACAGAAGCAGTAAAATTATGTTTTAGGCAAATTTGTAAATGCTCCT
The DNA here is from genome assembly GCA_963277665.1 of Viscum album. Taxonomy (NCBI): domain Eukaryota; kingdom Viridiplantae; phylum Streptophyta; class Magnoliopsida; order Santalales; family Viscaceae; genus Viscum; species Viscum album. The sequence continues at coordinate 66,568,065 of OY728163.1, read as the reverse complement.
AGAAGAAGGGTAAAAGATGGTAAAATGTTCTATAAATATTTATATACCGAATTTTATTATAAAATGACTCCCATGAATTAAAAAAACTTATATAGGTATTATATATATATATTTTGAGTTAAAATAAATTTAAATAAAATTAATAATTATTTAAATAAAGAAACTGTTTTAAACAATAACGCAGCATTTTTCACTATTCATCAAAAATTGAATGCTTTCATAAAAATAACAAAATTTTACCCTAAGCTAATTTTGATATTCCGAATTAAAAAATGAATTCTATTTTACCAAATTTAAGACACAGAAGTTTCCTTAATTAATTTAAAATTAATTCCCATTGCCAAAAACAAAAAGCGGGTTTTTAAAAAGTAAAAACTATCAAAATATTGACATGTGTTTATGTCAAATTTTAATGTGAAATTACTTATAATGACCAAATTTGTATTAAATGATAAAAATATAATATAATAATACATCAAAACCATAAAATTTTACAATTTACCAATATAAATTATTTCGATTAAAAAAGTTTTTTTCAATTAAAACATATTATTTTTCACTATTCATCAAAATAAGAAAGTTATCAGAATAGTACCAAAATTTAATCCAAACTATATTTTTATGTCCCACTTCTATAAAATAATTTAATTTATTAAATTGAATATATAAATGTGTAAAAATATGTGTTTTAAAAAGGGTTCTCCATTTAATGGTAGTAAAATTTCATTTTTTGATAAATACTTCTTTGTTCAGAAAAAAAATGAATTTGTTCTTATATTATTTCTAAGAAACACATAATATTGATGTTAAAATTATATAGAGTATATAATATTCAAAATTTAGTTAATACTATTTATAACCGCTTTTTGAATGGCTGGTTTGGTAAGTTTTGGTGCGCGCGAACTCAGTGTTGCATGTAACGAAAGCTATTGAATTACTTTAATGAGATAACATACTATGAAATATTGGGGTGTTACATTCTTACATTCTTCACTAAATTTAGTCCTCATAATTTGAAATTTTTCTTCGAAAATAAATGGTTAAAAAAAAATATATTATTGTGGAAAACCCTAATCAGAAATTAGGTTATTAAAATTTAGTCTTAACAATAGGGAAATGGAAATGAAAAATTCACCACTAAATTGTGATCTCTATTAGGGGAACATTGGTGGAAATTAGAGACACATAATTGGAGGAAAAACATAAATATTTATAAAGAGTCATTGAGGTCATCAATCACAAACATGTGTACAATTGAGGGCCTCAAAGTCATCGATCTATGATGATTTAAAATGTCATCAGTTTAAAAAAACATTAGGTAATAGGGTAACACATTTTTTTTAAGTTCTCTTACCTAATGATTAAGAAATAATTTATTCCCAGAATAAGAGAAAAAAATATACTTGACAAGTAGAGTTTCATCCTTCAATTAATTCATACCACAAACTCATCTTTCACTCCAAAAGATAATAGAATTCAAAAATATTCTATTTATTATAATCATGTAGGATTCCAAAAATTATTAATTTATAATTTATTTGTAAGAATATTTTAAAAAACTACATTATACAAACCAGGACATCATGTAGGCCAGTGGTAGGTGATTAACCCTTGTCACCCTTCAGCTGCGGGTTCAAGTCTCGCTCCCTTGCCGGATGCGACAGGTTGTCACCCGACCTCTGGGTTGTCCTTTTTATAATAATCCAATAATAATCTTAAGAAATAAATAAACCTTAATAATAGTATCGAATTTCAAACTTAATCCATTCAAACATTTAGAATTTTCCAAAATACTTCTGTCCCAACTCACAATCCAAAATATATTAAGAAGGTAAACAAAATGAAGATCACTTTTTCCACATAATATTATATGAATACCTTCATCATATATTCTTTTAATATATGGTAATACCCTAAATTATAATAAAACCATATTTATTACATTCATTCTCCCTTATTCCTTATATGATATTTGATATAATTCTTCTATCAAAAAATGTTGTAAACTCAAAAATGATGGAATATATAAATCATTAATCAGTTTCAAGGTAGTCAAGAGTATCCAATATAATTTATCCAAATCAAAAATCACTTATTCCAAAATCACTACCTCAATATCAGGACCATATTATGGTTTACCTTTCTCTCAACTGTAGTTTTTAAAATAAAATCAACATGTTATAGAGTCACTTTTCTTGGTTCCACACAATCTCAAGTATTTAATGAAATACTACTAAAGTACAATCCTAAAATTCTTTATAATTCTTATAACATACACATCATTAATACAATAATCAATCGACACAATAATTTAATAACAACATTAGAACTCTAATCATTCCTCTTCATATTCAGTAGTATCATAACTTGATTATTATCCAATAACAGTATTTGAGGGATACTCTGCTGATTTGGACATTGATTCATAGTGTCCCAACTCCTTGTAGATGAACCATTGTACATTTGAAACCTTTTTCTAACCCTTTCAATGACATACATGGTGTCCTTTTTCTGAACACATATAACACACCCCCAATACCTTCAATCATTTACCAAGGTGATTATTTCCATAGTTATCACATATGGGAAAATCATTCTTTTCCCACTTCCCTTTATCTATCTTTTTCTCTTCCATCCTTTTCTTCTCTTTCTTCCCCTCAAATCCATAGGACTCATAGAATTATTTAATTTTATTATTAACACATGATATTATTTCTTTATAAGATAAGAAAATGTAGGAGACTATTTCACTTTTAAATTTTGTCTTAATACCATGAAAGATATGATCCTTCTTAATATTTCGATCGTTCTTATTGCAGGATTTCCCATTCCTTCTACAAGAAATTTCTAAAAAATGGCATACACTTGGTTAGTTTATGAATCACCATGCATAATTACAAACTTGTAAAATACCAAAAATAAATTGAAAAGATTATGAATATAGTCTATAATCATAAAATGTTTTCTTTAAGGAAGTATTTAATCCAAAATCCTTTATAATGTCTTGGAATGAAAATTTGAATTATCCTAAGCATATCCCCCGGGAGTGTTGCAACCAAGAGTGCAGCAAGGCCTATTGTCGTGCACCAGTTCCCATTCTAGTCTAGCTCAAAGCAGTGTTTTTGGGGTTTACCCCTCGGTACATCTGTTCCAGAGCTGCCTCTACCTAATCATATCTAGATAGGGAAGCATTTCTTGGAAAACTCACAAAATCCCCACACTACCAAAATTCTAGGAAGTTCTTCTATACTAATACTCAAAGTCTATCATAGTGTAATTTTCTCTAATCATAGTTTTTCTAAATCTAGCTTCCATGTTTTGTACTAAAATTCCTCTGATACCAACTGTAATTCCCCGACCCTAGAAACACTAATTTGATGCATTATTTTAATACATTTTCATGATTATAAGGAATCAAGTCTTGAATGACTGATCAGTTTAGCAGTATTTGAAATAGATCATATACCTCAACATCACATTACAATTTGAAACATAAATTACTGTATAGAGAGTTATTTGAGAATTCCATTATTCTTTTTTAGCTCAACCATGTAAATCAATCATAAGACACTTCTTAGAAATCTTGGGAAAATAAAACATAATAAATTGGTGAGCTAAGATGCTCAGTAAGGGTAAACAATTTAGTGGAAGATAACATAAACAATAGGCAAGGTGGATAATTTAAAACTCATTCCTTTATGTACAATAAACACGAACAGTTTATGGAAGAAATATTAGTTGAGTAAATAATTCCATAATACATCATAGTCATGGGTATTCTACTAGTTGAATAACCATATGAATCATAAACATTATTTTCATAATGAGGGAATGTATAATTCTAGACATTCTGAAACATTTTTTCAAGTCCTCGGCCAAGATATCTAAAAATTATTACGGCCTTGGCCAAATCCATATATCAAATTGGGAAAGGCCTCATCCAATTACACTTCGAATTGTCTAATGAGACCTACCGATGCACCGAGCATCTATAGCGGGCTCCACCCGTCATTTACTAAGTCCAATAAATTTATCACATGAAATGGTTGAAACATAACATAAACATTCGTATTAAAACTAGCATACAAAATTTCAAAAATTTAACCATAAACCATGAATGGTATAAACATAACACATCCATAGTCAAATATATCACAAATCATTCAATATAATATGGAATATTTTTATCATAACAAATCAACTTCGAACAAGTTTAAAATTCATTAAAGGATTTTGACATAGATGAAAATGATTTGTAGAAATTTTTGAGTGAAATATCCCTTTTTCATGAAAATATTTAAAAGTAACACATTTATAAAGGAATTAATTTAAAATATATATTTTAATCAAAGTTCCTCATACCACTTTGAAACTTTTGAAATGAATTATCATTTCAAAACATTCATGTACATATAAACAAATCCATAAAATCATTTTGAACACATGGACATTAATAAAAAGGCTTTAGAAAGATAAATCTTTAAAACATTTAAAATGATGATCTAGTTAAATAGTCCATCCCATAAAACCATAAAATAAATCTTCTAAAATCATTTTTTGAAATATGGGTATCGATGATAAATATTTCAAAGTAAATATTTACACATAAACAATCTCGAATAATAATGAGATTGAGAAAATAACCCATACCTTGCACTTTTCTTTGGTCGAGGGAACATTTAACCTCTTGTATACTGACCATAGTATGTTAATAAATTATAACCGAAACTTATTAATAATTATTATATCATACATTATTCATTTATGACTTTATATTACCCATTTCATAATGATTTCCATGTTAAATTAATATTTTTGGTAATAATCGCTTTCTTTATCGTACGTGTTTTAAATTGTTATTCATGATCATATCATTTAGATCATTATTTAAATAATTCCCTAATATAAATGATTATTTATATACTTTATATGTATTTAGAATATATATATTTATAATAGATAGATATATGAAATTGAAAGCACAGTTTATGGAGACGGTAGGCCGTACGTACGCATAAATGTTGTTTTCATTTTCATATCGTATAGAATGGAAGTAAGTGAATAAGATATATGTAAGTAAATATATATATATATATATATATATATATATCCAGTAGCATTATTATGTCAAATATTACATACATATTAATAATATAGATTTTTATAATCATCGTTGAATGGTGACCATGGGAATGAATCTAATAGCATCGTGGAGACGGCAATCTGTACGTACGTACAAGAGACAATATCATTATAGTGATGGTGAAATCATATTTAATAGGATGGTATATCATACATACAGAATCATTAACATGTTATAATTATTATTTAAATCAGTTATACTCATTATTATACCCATCCAAATAATGATGTGTTTGAATAACAAACTACACCACGATGTGGAGACAGTAAGCCGTACGTACACATGTATGGTGGATTTTACATTTATAGGATGGATAGAATAGAGAATATTGTTGAACCATATTTATAATAAATTCACTGTATGTAGGATGTACTGGATTTAATATTTTTTTATGGAAAGAACAAGTAATGAGGAAGTTGAAGAAGAAAAGAACTTGAAAGAGGGTGGTGAAATTATTACCTCTTCTTTTGGTGTTTACTTTTGAGTTGATCAAAAGGGATACGTAGGATGGATTTCTGATAAAAATTTTGACTCTAGGTTTATTTTATGAATTTTTGGAGGATATTTGGGTAGTGGTTGTCCATGACAAATGGATTTGGAGGTGTTATTTTGAGAGAAGGGGAAGTGCCCTTTTATAAGAGGGGTGAGGGTCAGTTTAAGAAAAGATTAAAATATTAAATTATTATACAATCATATTCTATTTATAATGGCTCAAAATGAATTTATTTAGAGACTTAGGTCGTTATTTGTGGAAATCCTCTCAACCAATAGGTTTTAGAAATGTTTTGTTTCACATTTTAACCTCATATTTTAGATTTAACTCTTAGTAAAATAGTTTAACTTTTATTGTGCCTTCTTATATTCTTACACTATATGGTTAATAAACATACTCTAAAATTCCAAGGGAGCCACAAGTGGATCATTAATGACATATATAATATTATTTAAACTCTTTGGCCGAACCTTAATTTTTTAGGAATATTATGTCAACCGATAATATAGTATTTGTTTTAAAATTTAATTTATGTCAATTTTGACACTATTGGGTATTTTGTTTTTCTGAAAGCCATAAAAATCTTATCACTTAGAATAAAAATTATCCAATAAACCTTTACAAGTCATGTTAACCTATAAAATTAGTGGATTCTATTATTAGTTTCAAGTTAATTTTATTTGGATATATAAAATACCAATTATTTTAATATTTCATTAATAATGTAATTACTGCATCATCATTTTGTCATAAATAAATTAAATTATGTAACGTCGAAAAATTATAAATACAATACAATTATGTAGGAAATATTTTTAGCTTTCTAATTTATATTTATAGTTTAATTTATCTTATTTTTAACCCTATATTAAAAATTGTTTAGTATTAAATTTTTAATTTAACACTTTTAACTCTTCTTTAGATAAAATAATAATAAATGTCCTAATCTAATACATGGGAACATAAAGGATCATATTTTATTCCTAATGTTTTTTTGGTCGAATTAAACTTATCCAATATAATTAGTACATGTGTTTGGGTAATTAAAATATCATTTTTACCCTTAATTACACTAATTACTTTTAATCGTAGTAAATAAAAATCAAAAGTTACTATTCAAAAAACATTATTTTCATATTATTGAACCTCATTTTACTTACTAATATCAACCATGTCTCTTGTATTTTTGAAATTCAACCCCACAAAAGTGTTAAAATGTTGTTTTATGCTAATTTATAAATGCTCCCAGAATGTGGGTAAAAGACGATAAAAATTTCAATAAATATTTATATATATAATTTTTTATAAAAAGACTCAAATTAATTGTATTGAACTTATATTGGTATTATATATCTATTTTTACTTAAAATAAATATAAATAAAATAAATAATTATTTAAATAAATATTCGGTTTTAAACAATAATGCAGTGTTTTTACTATTCATCAATAATTGAATGTTTTCAGAAAAATACCAAAAATTCACCCAAAGATAATTTTGATATTACAAATTAAAAAATGAATTAAATTTTACCATTTTCATGACATAGAAGTTTCATTAATTAATTTAAAATTAATTCTTGTTGTCAAAACCAAAAAATGTGTTTTTAAATAGTAAAAACTATCAAAAGATGGGCATGTGTTTATGTCAAATTTAAATGTGAAATTACTTATAATGACCTAAATTTCATTAAATGATAACAATATAATATAATTATACTTCCAAACCATTCAAATTCATAATTTAACAATATAAATTATTTCGAATAAAAAAGTTGTTTTCAATTAAAACCTAGTATTTTTCAATATTCATCAAAATATGAAAGTTTTTAGAAAAGTTCCAAAACTTTATCCAAAATAAATTTTTATTTCTTGTTTATAAAAAATAATTTTTGTCATTAAATAGAATATATAAAAGGGGTTTAAAAAGGGTTCCCCATTTAAACGTAGTAAAATTGCATTTTTTGAAAAATACTTCTTTTATATGAAAAAATAAATTTGTTCTTATATTATTTTTAAGAAACACATAATACGGATGATAAAATTATATAGAGTATATAATATTAATAATTTAGGTAATACTGTTTATAACTGCTTTTTGAACGGCTAATTTGGTATGTTTTGGTGTGCTCAAACTCGATGTTGTGTGTAGCGTAAGCTATTGAATTACTTTAATGAGATAACGTACTATGAAATCTTGGGGTGTTAAAGTGAACTTCTATTTTCAAAAAAAATAATAAGAAAAAGAAGAATAAATATGCTTAATAAGTATTATCACATTATTTGAAAGATGATAAGAGTGGAATAAGAGGTCATGTGTAGTGTTTTTTATATAAAAAGAATAAGAGACTTACTCATGTGTAAGGGAAGAAGTTGGAGAAGTATATCAACAATAATAAAACATCCTATATTTTTGTGAGAATATATTATTATATACCATGTATTAATTTTTTAATGTATGAGGTGTACCTGAGTAGGAGATACACCAAACATGTGTGTAGTATACACATCCTACATTATTGAGAGACAATAGATAAAATCTTATAGAGTTTTACTAGTGGGTTGTGTAATATTATGCTTTACTAGATGACAATAAGGATTGCCCTAATTAAACTGATGTGTGAACCCTATAAATTGTTATTCTTATGTTGTGTGTTTTCTTGGTTATGTTATAAGGGGGAAGTAAAGTGAGAAGAGAGAGAATGGGAGTAATTATATCACCTTAAGAAGTGGTGCAGTTTTTAAAAAGCTCAATGGGGATATATTCTTATTTTTTAAAAAAATTACCAAAATGATTCACCCACACCCCTAGTTTCAATAATATACCTCCTAGTATCCCAATAAATTGTTATTCTTGGCTATAATTTTTTATAAACCATTTATAATTCTATACCAAATATCATATACGTCTATAAATTAATTGATATTTATTTCTAAAACCCAATCATTGCATCATTATCAAAAAACATAATAATAGATAATCTTTAACCTCAATTGGAGTAAAATTAATATACAATGAGTCGCATTCTAGGGAGAAACCCAAAAATTCAAGGAATCACCCTCCACAATCACTAAATAACAATAACATTAGGTTGTAACTATACAAAATCTCAACCAGAGATTGAAAAGAGAATTAGGGTTCTTGGATGAATGTAAAGCCTCATAAAATTGGAATAAATGAATGATAATAAAAGAAAATTGAATAAAAGTGATAAAATTCCTTGAAATCCTTGTGTAATCCCTATAGAGGGGTAGATTTTGATGGAGAATCTCTGTTCAATCTCCCACATGAGGTCCCCATGTTCAATCAATTGAGTGTAAGTGGAAGATAGGCAGAGGGGATCATAATATAAAAGGGATAAAAATGTAAAATCTCATTTTAAGTTAATCTAGGAAGGACATATGGTTTGGATATGCAATACTACATACCATGAACCAACAATTCAGATGATATGGTCAGAACTATAACACAGTGCATGGTTTCTTCATAAGGAATCTAATAATCAGGTACAACTGGTATGCTGACACCCTTACACACACTCACATGGAAACCAAATTTTTTCAATTTACTATATCACTCACTCTAACTATGCATTACCCATGTGCACTAACCCTACACATTAAAAAATGAACCAAATAGTATTTTATGTAAGGGTTTTGATAAGTCCTAGAATAAATCATTTCTTCCAACCCATGATATGATGCAATCCTTATATAAAGTTAGTGAAAATACTTTTCAAAACCTCATAGTGACCATGAAAAATTTTCCTAAAAAAAGTTTCCATAATTTTAAAAAATCAACTCTAAAAATGCTAATGATTTTAAATTCCAAAAAAGAATACAAAATATAATGAAAATGTGACATACACATATCAAAATTCTCTCCAACATTCTAGTTTATTCCCCATGAAATTATTCTTTTAAAAGTATATGGTTACTATGACATTGAATCCTTTCCACTGAATGATTGACGTGGATGGATTAGAGAAAAATATAAATAAACCCATCAAAGGAAACCACTAGAAATACCTAAAATTATTAAAATACAAGTCCTCAATCACCAATAAAAAACTCCAAGTACCTACCAACAATAACCTGATCTATAAATATATAAATAAGTAATATCACTTTATCTGTATCCTCACCATAAAAATTATTAATAATTGTGATATGAATGAAGAAACCATAAAAATAAACCTAATACTATATAATACTTTTGATACAATTAGATCATCCACCAACTAAAAATAAACACTTTAAATATGTTTAATAAATCCAAATAAGAACACAAATCAATGGAATACTCAATGACAATCCATAATCTATAAGAAAAACTCATCAACAAACCACTAATAATATCCCAAAATAGATATGATGATAATATAATAAAAAACGTATTATGAAAACCCAGTATGGGAACCTTATCCAACCCATGAAACTTCATGTGGGTAACTAGGTTCTCAATCATGGAACATTATCACATGGTGATACAATAATGAATAAGTATAATTTGTACATAATCCCACACAAAAGTAACACTCATCTTAGTCACCTATGTATGGATCGAATGGTATCCCATTTTCAAACCGTCTTGAATATCACTCCAAATTTCTATACAAATATTACCATATAAACTACAAGAAAAAAAATTCCACTAACCAAGTATAAAACATTCCCACCTAACACCACTATTCTATAATATGTTTCCCAAAGCCTCAACCTATTCACTCACCACAAAAAGGAAACATCAAAATCATTATTCGAACCAATATAAACTTAAAAATTATTTTTAAAATCCTGTATATAGAATCCCCAAAAGGCTGCCCAATCAACCATTATTAATGTGGAACATAAGAGTGGAGAGGGTTCTAGATCTACCACCCCATCTTGGACCTGGGAACAGTTTATAACAGAATAGGATTCCTTTACGAAATAAAAGCTATCACTGAAGAGTTTTTCCTTAGTGATAAGTCATATACCCCTTACTTACACTTCATGGGAGACATATGTTACTAACACAGAACATTAATCAAACCAGATCATGGCACTCAACCAAACCAAAATCAAACTATTACATCTAAGGAGAAATGCAAAAAAATAAGAACATATCTATATAAAAAACACTACCTTAATTTTTTTTAAATAAAAAAGAAATGAATTTTAATATGTAATAAATTTGAAACGAAAACCACATAATATAATAAATATACCTTAAAAACAATGATCTTCACATTAAATTTAAACATAATCACTTCAAAATTTTATAAATAATTGAAATCCTTTTTCAAAATTATTACAATTCTAAGTCCCAATTCCCAAGTATTAAATTTAAAAATGTTTTTATAAAGACTCTTTTTTATTTTATAACATTTTATAAATACCATATGGAGAATAAATATCTTATAAAACACCCCTTGTAAAACATTTCAATTCCATTCAAAAAACCTAAAAAACTAATTTTTACATTGAAACATTTACATAAATCCCCATTTTTTCCCAAAACAGAAATTAAAATATTAACACATACATGTAACATCAAAATATAATTCCATGCTTAAATAAAAATTCATTCCAAACACATTTAAAACACCATGAAAACCCACTTAAATCCAACCCCAATAAGTGAATACCAATTTAAGAGGAATCTAGAATCTTGATGGATCAAAATATAAAATCAAAGAGATATGAAGAGATGTTCTTGATTTGGTCGCACATTTTTTTATTCCATGAACGTTCCAAGTAGAATATTCTTGGAAGGTCATAAAATCATATGCATGGTCTCTACATGATTTGCAATACCATTTGGGTTAACCATGAAACCCCACATCTATTTCTGTTTCAATGTAAAATTCAATGATACCACCAAGATCAATTAAAAATATTATTGGGGTCAAAATTATATTCTTACTCATCATAATGCACTAAAAAAATAATTAAATCAAAAATAAAAGGAATGATACTGAATATCCAAGGAAAATCGAGGCCTGGTTAAATAAAGAGATGTGTTAACTCTCTCTACAATTACTTATCTATTTATAACACTTCAATCTATATGATACCATCAAACACTCAAATAAAAAGTTAATATTATCATGATCATAAGTCCATACCATGAACATGGACTTTTACACCATTTGTACTTAACTGTAGAAAACTGACCAGATAGGAAACCTGACTCGTTTTTCTATGAGGAATGAAGTGTGGTCCCAATCTACATGGGAAGGTAACTAGTTCCAACACATAAAATAAAACACCTTGGGAAATATTTCTCCCTCTAATTACATTTCACACACAACATATCTCAAAATAATCAGGAGTGGATTGTCTAAATTTTGTACACCCATGTAATATAACATAAGAACTACTAAATAAATTAAAAAATGACCCAGGACAAAAAAATATTGATCCAAACCATATAAAAAATACTAAACATCCAAATAATAACACAAATATGTATAAACTAGGATAAATAAATAATAGCATGCATATAAAATAATCTGAAGAGAAAAAAACAATGGTTTATTAGTCGATACATCGATATAAAAAAAATAAAAAAACCAAAATCAAGAAAAATGAAAGAACAAATCCCTAAAACCTGGGGTATCTCTTTATATCTCCGCTCACCATCACCAACCAAAGAAAATGGTAAAAAAAATATAAAACATCACTTGTATAATCTAAAAAATATAAGGTCCACATTCATGGAAATGAGTGTGTATGTACAGTGTGAGATGATAAGCCCAATAGGACTTTACTATGGATTCTATGATGTTTGATTATATAAAACATTCATGAATAGTAGTTTTAAATACAATTATATAATAATTCATTCCAGTTTATGACATATAAAATGAAAATAAATCACTTTTTAAATTCTAGAAAGCTAAAAAAAATTAATTTTCTTTATAGTCCAATAAAACGCTTAATGAACCCAGGAAACCCCTTTTTCCTTTTAAGATGACCATGAAAAATATTATTTAAATCCATTTCAAAACCCATCATTAAAAAAAATCATTATTTTTCTAAAAAATCCATTAAAACTAACCTTTAACATCATTTCAAAATAATACCCATACATAGATAATGAATAACAATAAATACAATACCACAAGATCAGGAAGAAAAACAAAATTATATTTAAAAACTAGGTGAAATTATTCATATAATAATAATGGGATACAATAATTATAATAAAGGGATCATCTTATATTGAACCACCAATAAATGATTAAGCATCATGGTCAAAAACCTTTGTAAACATATTAGATAACCATAAACTAGAGATATTAACCTTCAACAAACATTAAAGAAATAATCTATCATGGTATTCTAATCAAAATAGTTTAGTATTAACCCATACCAAGGAACTCAACCTATAAAGGGTACACAAAACATCCCCATATCACTAAAAATATACTAAAATTACCCCTATCCAAAGTACAGTCCACACAAGGGATTTTACTCATCTATATATATACATTTTTACCCAGTTTTCTTAGGACCAGTTTATCAAAGAAGATAATAAAAAATAAATATTATCACAAGAAACACCTCAAACATCACTTAAAACGCGTTCATATATGACAACCAATTTTACATTATAAATCCATGAAAAAATTATGAACAACCCAAAATGGTAAAACAATATAAGTGGAAATAAATAAGGGCCTCACTAGTCATTAACTCTACAATTTAAAATAAAAAAATTATCTTACACCCAACTTGAGATATCGATTTATTATTCACTTCTTTGAAAACCTATTTATTTCAAACAACATTTAAAGAATAATGTCATATTCAACCCTTTTCAACTAAATTCATCATTTGAAAAACATTAAATAATATGAAATTCCTATATTTTCACCAAAACCATTTTAATGAACATTATAATAATTTTCCTAGTTCTTGACTCCTAAAACAATTTAATTTAAAATACTGACAAAAAATTACTATTTATAAACCATTATTCTATCAAACAATTTCATAAAACCCATTTCAAATTTCATCCAAACCAATATAAACATTTATAATTTAATTAAAAATGAATTTATAAACCATAATCATTCCATGATTTTAAAAATAAATTAAAAATAGTGAAACACATACCTCGATTAGAAGGAAATCAAGAAACAATGTGTCATCTTATATATAGAACTATAAAAATTTCAAGGAATCTCTCTCTACAAGCCAAAAATAATGAAACCACATGGTTAGAAATAGCCTAAACCACAACCCTATATTGGATTATGAATTAGGTTTCCAAGGAAATTAGAACCAATGAAAAATAAAATAATTTATGTAGAGAATATAAAGGAATAGAAAATAGATAAGTAACCATGAAATACACTTAAACTCCATGAAATGGGGAAAATGTTAAATAGATAATTAATTTTGGATAACTCTTTTAAGAACTATATGTCTTATTAAGTGAGTGATAGAGGTGTAGAGGAATAGAATCTCTTAATATAGGGGGTAAAAAAGAAATTCAAAATTCCTGTGATTATAGGAAGACCATGATGCTTTGTTTCATGGTTTTAAAAACTATGTGCAAAACATATGGATGAAATGGTAAAACCTATAGCATAGATCATTATTTCCTTGCATGGTTTATAATAACTCTACACAAACCATATTCCAATAACCTTAATTACAACTACACAAACAGTAAAGCTACACAATTTCTCCTATGACTAACACTAACTATGTGTTTACTATGTATAATAATCATGCAAATTAAAAAATGAACTAAATACCCTTCAATATAACAGTACGCCCATGGATAAAAGAAAAACATGTTCTCCAACATATGAAATTAAATAAATCTTTTATAAATATTGTTTACATGGTTTTCTAAACCATGCAAAAACCATACAGAAATTGTGAATATGATAACATTTTCTAAAATTTAAAAACTCAACTATGAAACATTATTTTGTTAAATAACCTTAAATAGTATATGTAATATCCCAGGTAAATAAAAAATATTAATTTTTCATATTTAATAATATTTGTGAATAAAATAATAATATTACTTTAAAGGGAACGCTATGCTCGATGGCGTACCCAATACGCAACAATGAGTTTCTTTGAAATCTTATGTTGCACTCTAATAATAAAATAATATCATTTTAAATGGTAGTTAACACCCAGCCGTTGTAAAGGAAGGAATGAATATAACTAACTATAAAATTATTATATATGTTTTTCAAATATTTTTACTTTTTTACAATACATGTTAGAGGAATAAAATGCGAATGAATCCAATTTTAAGCGTAAATATTCAAATATTCATTAAAAGGTTGATTAACCGCCTTTTGACGGTGAATACTTTTTAAATCCACATATTGACAATTTTATATGTTATATTGGACCAAATAAAATCCTTCTTTAGAATCGGGAAATCAAAATTTACTTTTTGTATGTTTTTGTTATTTATTTCGATAAAGTTCATTTTTAATGAATACGTGAAAAATGTTGTATTTTAATTCAAAACCTCTTTTTAATGTAATTTATTTATATGATTAGATAATCTATTTAATTGGTTTTAAAGTTCAATTAAAATATATTTTTACAATTTAATCCAATGGTGGTCATTGGAATTAATTTCACTTTGAAATTGGACTTAAACTAGTCTCAATCTTTTGATATATTTTGTTTCTTATAAACACGCTATTTGTTGTGATAACGAGAATTAATTATTAAATTGATTAATGCAACTTATATGTTTTGATTTTTTTAAAATATACATCATTTTTGAATTTGGAATATCAAATATAGCTTAGGGTGAATTATTTGAATTTTTCTGAAAAACTTCAATTTTTGATGAATAGTGAAACCACTAAGTGGTAGTTAAAAAATTGATTTTCGTTTAAATGAAAAATTACCACCTCTGTGATTTAAAATTCAAAAATCTGACATACATGGTTGTTATTAGGATGTAAAATTTGGTTCAATGGGATTAAAATAATTTTTTGGTGAACAGTAACTTTTAAGTTTTATTAATCGCGATTAAAGGTAATTAGTGTAATTTATGGTAAAGATAATGTTATAATAAAATGAAATTACCTTGACACATGTCCTACCCTTATTGGATGAATCATGGATGACCAATACAATCCATGGGTCAACTTGGGGACCCCATGGAGCGACTTGGGTAAGAAAATGACATTAATAACTTTTTATTTAACGTTATAATAAAAATGTCACAAACATGTATTGTTTTGATAAAACAATTTTTACATGGGGATATACAAGAAATATTTTTAAATATAAATAGTCATTGTAAATATAAAAATATTTCCTACATCATAGTATTTTATTTTATTTTTTATACATTAAATAAATTAATTTATTTATGACACCATGATTATGCAGCAATTGCCTCATTAATGAACTCTTTAAATAAAATAAAAAGATAATGTAAAATCTAAGACATAAACTTGTCAAAAACCTATTGGATGGGTGGATTTCGAACCCTTATCACAATATCCAAGAAATATAACTTTTTGGAACCTTTAGAATCCGAAAATTATTTTAAAATAAAGTGACAATTCATGACTTTCCAAGAGTGCCCCTCCTCCCTCTTATAAAAAGCCCCCACCTCTACCTCCTTACCCACACCTCTCCAGCCTTTGTCTCGACCAAAATATGCTCATTTTATCTCTAAAAATCCCTTTCTTCATCCTAGAAGCCTTCCCTTATTCATAAAGATCTTCAAGAAACCCTTTTGGTTCAAATCAAGGGGAGTTACCCGATTTAAAGGTAAAGTCTTCCCTAATGTTATTTTGTTTTATTTTGCTTCTCCAACCCCCTAAACTCTTTTTATTCCTTTATTTTTTAATGAAAACATTATATTAAATATACTAGTATGTTTATATTAGAAGGATTCTAGCTACACGTACACACACCTCCGTCTAATGGTTAAATAACACACTGTTTTCGTGGATGGCGAATTACTGCCTCACGAAACGATGATTGTTCTATCTTCTCATACCACCTCTCATGGTGGCCATTATGATGGTACTATATTTATTTTTGATATATATTATATTTATTTCCTCCCTATGCTTCTGTATTTTATATTTAATACATGCCTTTATGATTTGCATGTTGTGCAAATGTGATAATTTCATTTGATAAACTGTGGACTACCGCCCCCTCAAGTGATGTGACTCGTTCATGCAATACATGGAATGTATAAAGAATGAAATTTAAGAACTTATGTGACCTATATAAAATATATATTATACTGGAATTATAATATATATCTATCTCTCATCTAGTTTTAATTCCATTAATGTTCGAAATAAATGAATGTAGCGTTCATGCGTATGTACGGTCTACCGTCTCCATGAACGGTGCATTTCATTTATTTTTATCTCCAAATGTTATGGAATAGTATAAAATTAATATATACTGTATATATATGATATTTAAATCATTAATACTATTCTGGAGATGATTTACTTATAACTACATGAGAAATGCTTTTCCAAGAAGTTTGATTTTTACTCATGTACCGAACATCGACAAAAACGTCTGATATGAACTCACATTATTAACCAATTATTATAAAATTATAATATGTGATATCAACTGAATAATAATATTTAAAGGAGTTCCTTGATAAATTATAAATTGACCAAGGTTTATTATTCAGGAATATTAAGAAACGAACAAGACAAGTCGGACTTAAGGTAAGGGATCCTACCTCTCTCTTTCTTTTTAAGTACTTTCTTTTATGTCATTTTTTAAAGCTCCACTTTCTTATGTTAGGTTATGTTCTTTTATATTCATATTACTGTAAATTTTATGTTCATATGATTAGAGACATTATTTTATTTCGTCAATCCGTTTTTCGGATGTTTTATGTGGCGCCGTTAGGCAGCCAAGTTTTCGTTGGAGATTTTTCATCTCACTTTTATTCCAGTGAGATTTATGCTACATTTTCCACTATTTACTTTGAGTGGTGTATTCACTTCCCATTATTCTACTATTTTTGTAATATACTACCGTTTATGGTTATTTACATCAATTTTGTATAGTATTTCTTTCATGGGGTGTACATTTCGAATGTTACCCAAGTCGGTAAGGGAACCTTTCACCCTCATATTTTAAAAAGACTTCTTTTTGTCAGGTATTTTAATTTACATCTTATTATGTTGGGATATGTTCTTATATATTCTTATTGCTGTAAATTTTATCTAATAGTGATGATATACCCTTCTTATCTCTCACCTTCTCATTTTTAGAATTTTAAAGTGACGCTGTTAGGCTGTCGAATTTCTGTCGGGAAACATCTCAACCCAATTTCAATTCTTTCGGTTAAACCTCTACTTCTTGATTATGACGTACTATAAATATGTTTGGATGACCTATATTTGTTTTACACTTAATATCAACTTATATTGGGTGTATTAATATTTTTCACACATAATTATGTAATTGATTTATCATTAATCTAAGGATACTAACTTTGTAAGGGACTTCGTCTCAAACTCCTTTCATTGAGGTATATTTTGTTCCAATAAAAGACTTTCTTTTATATTCTGTATAAAACACCTTTGAATTTTTATTTCATTCAAAGTGAATCTTTTTCTATGAATCTTTTTACTAAACAACAAAGAGGAATGTTTATTTTAACGCACATGGTGAAAATGACCTTTTTAGCCACCACAAGTATTATTTGGTCTTTGGCTTCCTCCAGAAGTCATAATGTTTTTAAAATGAAATAAATACCATATACTCTTTTATGTAATTTCGTATTGAAAATGGTTTTTATAATGGATTTGTTATGTAAATATATCTAAGTGATATATTGTGATCGAAATGTGGAAATGTTTTCTTTCCATTATATTTGTTTTATATCTTATTATTTTATAATGGTACTCGGACATTTGATGGGTGGTTACGTGATAAACCATATGATGGGTGGGGCCATGAATACCAGGACAGGTGGTTACGTTATAACCTTCAATGAATTGGGTATGGAAGTCGGCCGTATGGCTATTCCATTTAGTAAAATGTATTGAAGTCGGTCATATGGCTATTCCATTTAGTGAAATGTGTAGAAGTTGACCGAATGGTTATTCCATTTAAGTATGTTTCTGTCCAAAGTTACCTTTATATGTTATGTGTTCTGTATATCGGTTTTATGGTAATCCTTTGGTTAAAAAAGGGTAAGTAATGATCTTTTATTCAGAAAAGAGTATTTACTACTTCTTAAAGGTGAAAAGTGTTACTTTGATAAAGTATTCATGGTTTAATTGATGTTTTGAAAAACTAACAGTTTTCCTTCTGTGTGTATCCTTTACTGAGATTTTTATGCTCATCCCATGTTTTTTAAATTTTTTTCACAGGACTTAAATATGAATAGGGTCAAGGATGGGATAAAGGAAAGACAAGGTATCTAAAACATGGAACTAGACATGTTTCTTTTTAAGAGTTGTTGTTTTATGATGGAAAATGAGAAGAAGTGTCTACTTTGTTATCTCGTGAAATGTAATAGTTATGTCCTATTTCACCAAAACTATAAACATGAAAATATCCTCAATGTGAATTATTAATTTAATTCATGATTAAGTAATGTTTTAAGGCTGGGTCCTTATAGTATAAAATATAAAGCAACAATGACATGTAGGTGGTTCACATGTGAAGAGTATCTGAAAATTAGTTATTGAACACATTTTTGTGATACATCAAATTAAATTTGTTTTTAATGTTTATCTATATTATGGGGAAGACAATGAGTAATCTATAAAGAATAGTTAGTGGTTTAAAATTTTGAAATTAACTATGATTAAGAAAAAGTAAACTAGAAATAAGGGGATTGATGATATTATAAAAATAGAAACAAAGTTTCATTAATAAAAATTTTATTTGTAAAATAAATTGGAGTTTCCAAAAAAATTATGATAAGGTGATCATTGTAGGTTCACTACATTACATGTCATGTCCATAGTTTTTAGATCTTATATTGGGGTTTGATTAATTAATTTGTTGAGTTTAACCAAAATCATGAATACTCTCAAAGCCTACATATCAATGAATTCTTAACCAAAACCTGACATAACAGTCTTTTTTTTATGGTCAAACCATTATGCATGGTATAAAATGTTTTAAATAAAATTTAAATATTAATATTATTTTAAACAAACACATTATTGTATTATAAAATCAGATAAACACAATCACATAATAAACATATCACACAAATAGGTTTGAAATAAAGATTATTTCATTCATTTGAGGTAAAATAAAGCATTCAAATTAAAAAAAAGTTAAAATATAATGACTGTTTTTAAACACAACATAAAATGATAAAGAATATAATGTGTGTGTTATAACTCAATTTAAATATTTGTAGCCCCCTCATAATGATCTTTCACCATATATCACACCATTGAGATGAGGAAGAGACTTGATTGGATCTATATCATCATCCCAACTATAAAAATTGGGATAGGGAGATCTATAACCTCCAATATGATGAGAAGAATAATAAATATATCTAAAATGGAAAAACCATTCCCCTTGGTTGAACATAAAAATGAAATTCCTCAGATATCATTGTCAAGCTAAAGTGGAAGGTGGTTTGGGCACCCAATTTTTAAAATACAATCTGGAACACAGATTTGGGTAAATAGAGTATCTTATGTCTCATAAAAAACTAAATTCATTTAATAAGTTATTTAATATCTTTATACAAAATGTTTCATCAATTATTGTTAGAAAACTCAATCTATATCCAAATTACTTATTTAACCTTATAACTATGAAGATTAAATATTCCATTTTATGTTGAAATATTTTTGGGCCATAAAATGAATGAATTGGGATTATATTTCTTATAAAAAATTATCCCACAACTTTAGGGAGTTTTAAAAAAAATTCCCAATTGGTTTTTTATAGTAAGAATAATGTCGGTTTTAATTTACATATTTTCTTGGGGTCTCATGCAGTTTGACCCATTTTGATCGAATTTCATCATGGACTCTTGAAATCACCTCTCCATGACATAAATATATTAAAATAGATGAAATTGAACTTTTTAATATTCTTTAAAATTAATTAAATTAATCAAATGACAATTTAAATTCATTGTTACAATTTTAATTTATAATATAAAATCAATTTGAAATATGATTATGATTGTGAAATTAAACAATTAATCGCTAGGCAATCAGTTAGAATTCTCTTGAAGGTATTATTAATAATGCTTAGGGTGGGATATATTATTGAATATAATACAACTTATACATTCCAATTGATGGATATATATTGATAAACCATAGACCTTCTCTCTTAGCTCTGCATCTAAAAAGACATTATTTACTTACTAGAGTTGATACCATGTAATATGATGTAATATATAATTAAATATATTTGACTTTAATAAAACATTAACACTGTAGTTTATTCCACATAAAAACATATATATATACATTATTATTACTTTAATTAATTTTATTTAGTATTAATAATTTTTTTTCCAATCATGATTGTTATTATATGTGACATTATATGGTATAATTCTCTAAGATAAACTGTCACACTGAAAGGTTTTAACAGTATGCAACTATTATGAGAATCGTAAAGTTCTGTAAAATTTTTCTTAATTTTTTTTATAGCTTAGTGATATAGTTTTATGGAACATAAATTATATAGGCAATCAAGATTGGAGACTCACAGTGTAACACCCTGAGTTTTGATGGACCATTTTTTCATTGAGTGAATTTATTATCATTGATGTATTTCAATTCAACAACTCAAAAATTTCTTTCAAGCTTCACCAAATTGTCTTGTGCTGCACATAACACCTACATGGTTTACATTAAACACAAATCTATGTTTCTACGAAACATCATTTTAATAATTATAATTATTTAAATGAAATAATTATAAGCTAGATGTTAAACATAGTGATATTAATAGTAATAACTAATATTAAAAAAATTATAATGATTTTATATAAATAAGACATGTTGATAATGAAAAATATAAGTTTTCTTAAAGTCCTTGTATATTTAAAATTACGATTTTCTAAAACAAAGTACTTTTCATGTCCTTTAGTGAAAAACAACAAAATTTATTTTAGAAAAACATATAATTTTAATTTGATAAAATAAACTTCATTTTTTAATTTATAATTTCTAATTTATCATAGGATTACTGTTTTTGGACTTTTCAGAGAAACTACATTTTTGGGTCAATAGTGGAAAATGCAGAATTTTAATTAAAAACTACTTTTTGATCTATTTTATTTATGGTTTTAAATTATATTTTAATTTCAAAGCCCACTTAAATTGTATTTTTATCAATTAATCTAATGAAGGTCGTGAGAATAAATTTATATCTTAAATTTGGTATAAACACCTAACAATATTTTGGATGTTTTTACTTTAAAACCCTATAGTGTCATCCCGATAATAGAATTAATTTCAAATTTATTTCAGCCAATTATATGAACCGAATTTGGAAAAATGGAGAACACATTTGGAATCATCATGATTTATAATTTCTACTAAATTTTAATTATTTTTTGACAAAAAATATTAGTGAAAGTAGTTAAAATTATTTATTATGATTAAGGTAAAATTAAGCATAAATGGGGAATAAACCATAATCTTAAAGGGCATAAATGACCTATGAAATCGTCCAAAAACATGTATATGGATATATTTAATGCATAAAAACTCAATTATTGAGTTATTATTGGTTTTTTGTTATTTTTAAGTAAAAATATGGGTACACCTAACATGTTTTAACCAAATGCCAAGGGTGTCCTTTCCCTTCCATATAAATGTTCACCACCTCTCCTACTTCCTCACACATCTCGAAACACTTATGATCAAATTACATCAACCCAATAAACATCCAAAAATCTATGCCTTCCTCATTTTATCATCCATTTGGTCATAAATCCTTCCAAGCAAGTCATTTGGTGAAAACCAAAAAGGATTTACCTGATTGAGAGGTAACACCCTCTCTCATACTCCTTTATTTTATTTTTTTATCCACCCCATCAAATATAATTATTCCATTATTATAAAAAACCCATTATATAAAATAAAATGAGATTTTATTCTAATGTTTCAACCATAACTCACAAAAACTTCCATCTAATGGGTAATGAACATACTATTTTTGCGTATGGTGAACTACTATCTCACAAAATGAATACTATTCATTCTTCTTTCACAGCCTTTCATGGTGGTAGCTATGATGAAAAATATGTTTATATATGATTTATATTATAATTATTATTTCTTTAATCATATATATCTATTTTACAACACATATAATTATACTTTCCCTTTTGTGTATATATGATAATTTAATTTGAAGATGTGTGGACAACCGCCCCCCTCAAAACGATCGGATTCATTCGCACATTACATGGAATGTATTAAGGATGTTTTTATTGAACTTATATGATATATATGATATAATAATGTTACTTTAGTAATGATATATATACATAAATATATATTTTTATTTTTATTACACTCTTTCTTTTCATACTATAATAAAATGGAAACAACATTCTTGAGTATGTACAGCCTACAATCTCCATCAATAGTTTATTCCATTTCATAATAATATATATTATATATTATTATAAAGAAAATATAATTAATAGACAGGTTTTAAATTATGAAAATCATTATATAATTATAATTACAAAATATATAAAAAATTAAGACACATGTGATGAAAAAAGAGGACATTACACAAAGTGAAACCTTAATATAGAATTGTTAACAAGCAGGTAATGTAAGGTCATATTAAAAATATATAATTTATTTTTTATAATTATATTATTTTTCAAAATTTCTATAATAAACATAAATTTATTTATAGTATGTTTTTCTGAGTATGAATATAGTTAATACACAATGTGAGGGAATTTAATCTCAGGTTTTATTTTCGTGAGATAAATGCCTTATTCACCACCCTCTTATTTTGTGTGGTATATATAATTCCCAAGAATGTATTAAATGATTATTATTTTAAATATTATCTGTATTTAGATATATATTATATTATAATTCATTCATGGAGTTTTTGTTTCAAATGTTACCAAATCAGTATGATAGTTTAGTCTTAATTTTTCTTCTTTGAAATGCATGTTTTGTTATGCACCGACATTATTTATCAAGTTTTATTTGACATGTTATATCATGAATATAATTATTTTAATGATATATTATGCTTAATGTAATTTAATTTTTTTGCATGGAGATTATTATCCCATGATTACATGGGGTAAGAGTTTATTGAAACTATATCATCAATTATCGGGATTGTTTATTATTACGTTTCCATTGATGAAATATTATGATCCATCTCTCAAGAACACTCATGATTTTTCTTATAATGTGTTTATTAAGGATATATACATGTATTAGAACCATTTTCACTCTCTTTTTTACTTGATATAAATATTTAAATTCTATTAATAAAAATATTATAGTATCTATTTTTTGGTAAGAGATCTGTTTGTTTTCATACAAATTGTTTTACAAAATTGTTCTCAAAATGTTTTCATTATTATATTATATGTAATCAGGTAAAAATGTTTTAAAAATGTTTTAAATTCTTCTTTATATGTTTTCAAATTATTTTTAATGAAAATGGTTTTCGAAACTTTTTATGTTTTAAAGATGATTTTTTCAAAGAAGAATGGATATTTTCTACAATAAATGTTTTTAGAAGATATTTCAAAATTATTTACATCTAATATGACATCATTTTTTGTTACTAATGAATTTATGTGGAAATAATTAAATTTTTTAAATTAAAATTATTCCCCTAAATGGTTAATTTTTTGATGGCATTATATTTAGGAAACCTGTTTCTATTTCACGAGTGATATGATTTTCAAACCCACTTCTTTCCACAAGTTAGGTTTATGATAAAATGATTGTGAATCCTATATAATTTGTAATTGGTTATGATATTATTACATATTTATGATACCCATTTCATTTCATGGATTATTATAAGACTATTTATAATATTTTGGCACATATATGTAGGATTTCATTATGCGATGGGTGGGACCAATATCTCCCTCCAATGTATTGGGAAAATATTTATATCTCATGATATATATTAAGATGATCTTGTAAGTGAACCTTGAATACCAAGATAATATGAGGAGTGCACTCATACTACAAATATTCTCAGGGAAGTGAACCATGACTACAAAGATGTTATGGGGAGTGAACCCATAATACAAAGAAGGAATTATAAGTGATTCTATGAATACTATGAAAATAATTTTATTTGATTATGTGTCTACAAATATTCAATGTTTTATTTCTATATTATGATTTAATAGATTATGTTTTTTATTTCATTATGATTCATTTATTATGAACTTTTATTCATTATTTCATGATTCATGTTTATTATCATTGATATGAAAGGTGTGATCTTATAATGTTATGATCACATTCTCATACCCTTATGACTATGTTTATACATAGATGTCTCCCTTGTTTACCCTTAATAATAATATGATCTCACCCCTTTCTATGACTCCTTTTTCCTAAGTAATAAATTTATTTATTTTATTTGATGCCTCTAACATGGTTGATAGTTAAGAAGAACCTAGTGGAGATAATTTATCTCACTTATGTACCAGTGCCATGTTTCCATGTTTCCAAAGGCACTGCACTAATATGGTCTTTGAGCCATTATATGTACATTTTATTAAGTATTGTTCAAAATTTATATAATGTAAATGTATTAAAAGTTAGGGTCCCTATAGTTGAAATTAGATAAATGATGTATTTAATGATATCAAACTAGTTGGAGAAAACTTTAGTGATATCACTAGGAATATTCCAAATGACATGTCTAGGGATGTCTCAATAGTGAAATTTAGTGATGAGGAAAAGTGTTGGAAAATGTCCTGGAATATTGGTGAAGGATAGAAATAGTGGTTTCCTAGAAATATATTCCTATCTAGATAATAAAAGTGGATGTGTCTCTATAATAGATATACCTAGGGGTTATAAATATAACAAGGCGTGTCGGGCCGGACTCGATGTAATTAGGTACATGACAATGGGCCTTGTTGCACACATAGTTTGATAATACTAGGGGATATTTTTGACAATTCAAAAATTATTCAAGAACTATCAGGAAAAATTAAAATATATTTTGGCTATGAATAGCCATGTATAATCCTATGGTGTCATAGATTAAGGAAGGTTTATTAATTTAGACATCTTATAAATTATTTTTCAGGATTATGTGATTCCTCATTATGATAATTGTTTACAACTAAATGATTTTGGTTTTTGTCAATGGTTGGAACTTGAAGGAACCATGTTATTTGGGATTATGATTTACATTGCAATGATATTCATCCTGATCAAAAAAATTATATAGGAGATGGAAAGAAAATTCTTATTTTTATAATCATACAGTTTTCTCAAGATATGAATCATGGTGGACTTATAAATAAGAAAAGGGCGGAACAATATTCTATTGATACCTTTATGAGGAAACGCCTACCTTCTTTCAAAGGGTCTTCTGATCCAATTGTTTCTAAAAATGGATAAATAGTACTGAAAATATATTCTCAATTCTATAGTTTCGTAAGATGATAATATTATTTTGGTTGTTTATCATTTAAAAGGAAAAGAGGACAAATGGTGGACTCTAAACAAGAATATAGAGAATCATGAAGAAATTGAATCCAAAGATTTAGATGAGTTCAAGAACTTATTTTTCAATAATTAAATTCCGTAGATTATTTTTACCAATATAGCGAAAGATTTCATTGAGTTAGAGAAAATGGATGATGAATTTATTGGTTCATGCAAGAATAATTTCCCAAGACATTTGAGGTATGCTTTATCAATTATCATCCAACATCAAAGAAAATTTGATAGGTTCATTAGTTCCATAAAGCCGAGTATAAGAAGGTAATTAACCGAAAAAGACATTAGTAGCTATGAATAGATTTTGAATAGTGTAATAAATGGTTAAATGGAGGTTAGAGTAGTGTATCAATCTCATTTTTTTACAAGAAAAGGGAGATGGAGTTTAATATAAATGTTAAAAACCATAAAGATAAGAAGATGAGAATTCAATTAAGCTCTATGTGGGGTAATAACCATAGATTAAATTTCATTGAGGGGCCTAATAAATGTTTTAAGTGTGGAAGAGAAGTTGATAATGAATTTTATTACTGATGTTATGGTATGAAGTTAGCTAACCGTGTGAATAGAGAAAAGGTGGAACATAATGCCCCTCTAATGATTAAGTGCTACCAATGTTAGGAGAATGGGAATTATGATAACCACTACCCAAACTAAAGGTCTAGTGATGATGATCGATGTTAGTATCCTCATAAAACATTGGATAAGGGGAAATTCATGCAATCACTATTTCTGACGAGGGGTGATATAATGATGTAGTGAAAGGTACACTTACCATCCACTTCATAACTTCTTATGTGTTATTTGATTCTAGATCAACACACTTTCATATCTAAAAAAATTTCAAAGGGAGTTAGGATTCCACAAAAAATGATTAGATGTGAAATTTATGCTTAAATCACCTAAGGGTATGATGATTTCATCTTAATTATACGATTCCTCTATAGCGGATGTTTGTGTTATTGTGCCTCTTAAAAATATTTTCATTCTTCCTATGGTTCAGTTTGAGTTCATCTTAGGCACGAATTGGTTTTTTTAAATAAATACCACATAAAGTTTCAAGTATTTGAGGTTAAAAGTTATATTTCATACCCTCATATTATCATCCATAAATGCGATGATTAGTATGAACTTCACGTGGACATTACTTCCATTTTATGAGAATTAATTCACATTCTGAAGAGATGTTTATCTCAAATTGATGGGGAGAAAATATAAATCGATGATATTCCTATTTTTTGGTATTTATTTGATGTCTTTCTGAATGAGTTTCCTAATATTCCACCAAAATGTGAAGTTCAGTTCTCAATAGAACACATACATAGTTTCACACCAATTTCAAGGACTCTTTATAGAATGGACCTGATTCAGTTGTGGGAATTTAAGGAGTAACTCCATGAAAACCTTGATAAGGGATTAATTGGACCATGTGTGTCACCTTAGGGTGAACCTTTGTGATACAATATGTATTTATAAATTCAACTCTGCATTTATTATTAGGAATTGAACAAGATCACAATTAACAACAAGTATACCCTTCTTAAAATTAATTACTTATTTGATCAACTATGCGAAGCTCAATAATTTTACAAGATTGAACATCATTCTGAATATCATGGATTGATGGTTAGAAAATAATATTTACCCAAGAATACATTCCATACAATGGATGTACACAATGAATATATATTGATTATTTTTTGTTATACTATTTCCCCTAGTATCTTCATGGATTTAATGAATAGTGTATTTAGATATTACCTCTAGCGGTTGTGGTAGACTTTATAAGTGATATTACTATTTATTAAAAGATAATGGAATGGTATTATGATCACTAGATAATTGTTCTATAATTTCTAATGAAGGATAAAATTTATGAAAATTTTACAAACTGTGAATTTTAGGCACAAAATGATTTGTTTTTTGATCATACAATCCCAAGAGAGGCTATTATAGCAAATCCAGCAAAGAAAGAGGTTATTTAATTCTAGTGTAGACCAACAACAGTGACTAAGATACATTGATATCTTGGTTTAAATCGATATAATCAATGGTTTGTGGGGAATTTCTCATAACTATCTAATCCTCCTACCATGTTAACTCAAAGGGTTCCATGTTACTCTAAATATATGAATGTGAGGGAAATTTCAAGGATCTGAAAAGAGGGTTAGTAAGTGTACATATTCTTACATTACCATATAGTGTAAAAGGTTTTGTAATCATTAGTGATGCAGCCACGAATGGATAGGGTTGTTTTCTTCTAAAAAAATAATGTGGTTAGTGCTTATTCCTTTCAATAGTTGAAGAATCATGAGAAATATTACCCAACTCATTATTTGGAGTTAGAATTGGAAATTTTCTCTATATATATAAGGAGCCATTATATTTATGGGAAAAATTGTGATATATATATATTGATCATAAAGGTTTTAATTATATATTCACACAGAAGGAGTTGAACATGCTCTATATACGGTGGTTAGATTCGATAAATATTACAACTTTTCAATACATTACCACCTAAGGAAAGTGAACAAGGTGGAAAATTCTTTGATTCAAAATGATCATTCTAGATTATCAATGATGAGGATCATAAAAGATCCAATATTTCTTGATTTTCCATTGATGAATATGGAAATCCTGATGAAAGGGTAAAATCTTATCTTTCTCAAATGAATGACGAACCCTCTATCCATGTGATGATTAATGAGATGTAGAAGAAGGATGTATTGATACAATATAAAGTTATATGTTTTCATTAATTTAACCTTAATTGGGATGGAATGATGTGGTTTAAGAACTGTGTATTAGTTCCTTCGATACTAGTTTTTAATAAAGATCTATTAGAGTAATCTCATATTTCATCATTCCCTATTCATCTTGGAAATACAATGAAGTGTAGGGACATGAAACAATAATTATGGTGGGATTACATGAAGATAGATATGGTAGATTAAGTATCTCGGTGCTTGTTATGCAAGAAAATTAAGGCTGAGAGTCGAAAATATAATGGGGTGATGCATCAATTAACTATAACAAAATAGAAATGGGAGAACATCAATATGGAATTTTTGTTTTGGAATTCTCTAAAACCTCTAAAGGGTTTAATGTTATATGGTTGGTATTCTATCAACTTACAAATTCAACACACTTCATCACTATACATATTTATGGATCATCTTGCTAGGATATATATTAAATAAGTGGTAAGGTTTCAGGGAGTACCATATTCCATTATAAGATATCAGTATTTGAGGGTTACCTCAATGTTTTGGTGATTTATTTAGTAATAACATGATACATAGTTGAGTTTCATCTATATATATCATCCTAAGACATATGGTCTGTCTAAAAGAACAATACTAACAATAGAGGATATATTGGGTTCTTTTTCTATTGATTTCATATGTGGTTGGGATCAGAACCTTCCTATATTTTATTTTTATTAAAAAAAAATCACTCAATAATTTATTTGTCACATTATGAATCCCTCTATGAAAATAAATGTATATCTCCAACGTGATAGGATGAAGTTGGATAATGAAAGCTATGGGGACCTCATATCGCTAAAGAAATAGAAGAGATGTTTAGTGTCATTCAATAACATTTCAAGGTAGCTCAATGACCTTATAATGGTTATACTGATAACCGAAAACATGATCTATATTATGAGTTTGGTAAGAAGTTTTTTCTAATAATCTCTCCCTGGAAGAAAGTAGTGAGATTTGAGAAGAAAGGGAAACTAATCCCTAGATATATCACTCCCTTTGAGATTCTCGATCATATCGAGATGGTAGCCTATCTGTTGGAACTTCCTCAAAATCTATCTCAAGTAAATGATGTCTTCCATTTATCTCTAATGAATAAGTATATATCTGACCATTCACTTTTATTGAACATAGAGGTAATACCACTGCAGCAGGATCTTTCTTACGAAGAACAACAATTTAAAATTTTGGATCGATCACAGAATTTTATAAGAAATAATACCACTCACATGATCAATGTTTTATAGATAAATAACCAGATATAGGAAGATACTTTGTAACTTGAGGATATGATGAATCATAAATATCCTCATTTTTTTACCCAAAAGACTAAATTTAAGGGTGAAAATCATTTTCAGGGCGGTAGAATGTAACACCCAAAGTTTTTATAGACCATTTATTTTCTTTGAATGACTTATTTATCATTGATATCATAAAATTCACAAATTCAAACACCCCTTTCACACATCACCGACTTGTCTTGTACTACACACAACAACGACTTGGTGAATGGTACATGAAACAACAAGTTTCTAAGAAACAAAATTTTAATTGTAATACTCTTTTAAATGAGGTGATTATAACATAGTTGTTAAACATTATGATACTAATAGTAATAAATAATTTTAAAAAAAATTACAAATCTTTTTATGTAAATAAAACATATTGATAACTAAAGTTATAATATTTGGAAAAGTCCTTATATGTTTAAAAATTACAATTTTCTCAAATAAAATGTTTTTTCCTGCCCTTATATGAAAAATAATAAATTTAATTTTAGACACACATATAAATTTATTTTTATAAAATAAACTTCATTTTTTAATATATAATTTTGAATTAATCTTAGGATGAAATTTTGGTTCTTCTCTAAGAAACATTGTTTTTTTGATGAATAGTGGAAATTGTGGAATTTTAATTAAGAGAATATTTTTTTCAATTAATTTCATTATAAAATAAAAATATATTTTAATTTAATTGTTTAATTAGATCTTATATTTATCAATTTATTTAATTTAGGTCATTATAATAAATTTCACTCTAAAATTTGGTATAAAAACATATCAAATGTTTGGATGTTTTTACTTTAAAAACATAAATGTCCTCTTGATATTGGAATTATGTTTAAATTCATTTTGACCACTTCACTATTTAGAATTTGAAAACATTTATTGCATATTTGGAATCAAAATAATTTATAATGTTAAATAATTTCAACATACTTAAATGATAAATATTAGTGAATGTAATTAAAATTAATTACAGTGATTATAGAAAACTTTCGCTTAACAAGGGAATAAACCATATTCGTAAGAGTCTAAATGACATATAAACTTGTCCAAAAACCATTTTTGGGCATATTTAGGCCATACAACATCCATTATTGATTTTATTTTGTTTTTTATTGCTTTTTTGGTATAAACTTGTGTACACCTAACTTGTTTTCAAAAATGCCAAGTGTATCCTTTCCCTTACATATAAAAGGCCACCACCTCTCCCACTTACTCACACTAATGAAAACACATAGGTTTGGATAATATCATCCGAATAAAATTCAAAAAATCTATAACTTCTTCATTTAATGTTCCATTTGGTCATAAAACATTTCAAGGAACCCTTTTGGTCCAAAAAAGGGTTTACCCAATTAAAAGGTTATACTTTCCCTCAAGATCTTTTATTT
Source organism: Viscum album (assembly GCA_963277665.1). Taxonomy (NCBI): domain Eukaryota; kingdom Viridiplantae; phylum Streptophyta; class Magnoliopsida; order Santalales; family Viscaceae; genus Viscum; species Viscum album. Next base: position 66,536,305 of record OY728163.1, on the reverse strand, counting down.
GGTTATATTTATCCACCCCATAAACTATCCTTATTATAATATTATAAAAAACACCAGTATACTCAATTAAATGATATTTTTTTATTCTATGGTTTCAACCTACACTCACACACACTTACATATAATGGGTAATGAACATACTTTTTATGTGTACAGCGAACTACCACCTCACAAAATGATGCTTGTTTGTTATTCCATTACAACCTATCATAGTGGAAATTATGAAAAACAGTCAGTTTATATATGATATATATGATATTTAATATTATTTGAAGCTTATGTATTTATTTTTCAACTCATATATTTATACATTCCATTTTTTATAAATATATTAATTTTGTTTGAGGAAGTGTGGACTACCGCCCCTCAAAGTAATGTGATTCATTGACAAACTACATGGAAGGTATTATGGATGTGTTTAGTGTAATTATATAATATAAATAATATAAATAATAATTATTCTTGAATAATGTTATATATATATATACTTATATGTTATTTACTTTATTTCTTCCAATATGACAACAAAATAGAGATATCGTTCATGCATACGTTCAACATGCAATCTCCATGAATGCTATATTCTATTTAAAAAATATATATAATATAGATTACTATAATACACATATACTGAATATAAATGATTTTTACATCATGGTTTATATTTTTTAAATCATTATATCAGTATAACGACCATATATATGACAAATTAAGACACATATATAGAACAAAGCAGATATTACCCAATGTGAAACCTTAACATTGTATTCTTAACAAGACGGTAGTATAAGGAAATAATAAAATAAAATATGATTTTAGATATAATAATACGATTCTTTAAAATATTTATAATAAACTTAGATTAATTTTATAATAATCTTGTATGAGTACTAAGAGAGTCAAGACACAAGGTGATGGAATTTCATGTCACTTTTTATTTTCGTTTGATAGATGCCTTATTCACCACCCACTTATTTTTTGTGGTGTATATAATGTCCATGAATGAATTATATTATTATTATTATTAAATTTATGGGAATTTTTACATCCATTATATTATGGTTATTTCATGGGGATTATGTTTCAATAGGTACAAATTCCATAATATTGTTTTGTCTCAATTTTCCTTATTTGAGATGTATGTTTTTTATGCACCCACATTATGTTCGGATGAATAGTTGACATGTTACTCCATGAATATTATTATTTTCAAGATATTTTATGCACCACATAATTTCATTTACCTACAGGGAGTGTATGATCCCATGTTACTATGTGGTAAGAGTTTATTAAAACAATCACATCATTTATCAATATTGTTTATGAAGATGTTTCCACTAATATAATATTATTATCCATCTCTCAAGAAATATCCTACGTTTTCTTCTCATCAATTGATTAATGATATCTCTATTTACTAGTAAAATTTATCTAATCATTGGTACATAAGATAAATAATAAAATGTTTTTAAGAAATATCTTATTGCATTTCTCTTTTTAGCCAAAACTCTATTTTATTTCAAAAATTTTGTTTTCAAAATTTATTATCTAAATGTTTTCAAAATTCTTTTAGAATATTTCTCAGGAAAAGGTTTTCAAAATTATTTCATGTCTTATTTAGATGCTTCAATTCATTTCAATGAAAATGGTTCTCAAATTTTTTTATGTTTTAAGGAGACTTTTTTAAAGAATAAAATACATTTTTCTCAAGAAATATTTTTAAAAGATCTTTCAAAAAAATTTCCTATCTATGATAAAATAAATTACTGTAAACTATTAAATTCTTGGGAAATGATTCAACGTTTCCATTCATATTCTTTCTTAGAATGGATAATGTTTGGTTGAAATGATGTTTATGAAATTTATTTCACCTTCATAGGTTATATTCTTTTGAAACCCACTTATTTTCAATGGTTTGGTTAATGATGAAATCATTGAGAAACCTGCATCTTTTTCTATAGGTTAAGATATTATTACATTGTTATCATACCCATTTAATTTCCGGGGTTATGATATTATTATTTGTGATTCTTTTGCACACATATGTATAATATCATTATGAGATCGGTGGGACCTATATCTCCTTCCCATGAATTGGGTGAAGATTTATATTTCCTGAGATATACTAATATGGTGAGGTAAGTGAACCTTGAATACAAATATGGACATGAATGTGAACCATGACTACCAAAATGGTAGGAGGAGTAAGATAATACTATTAATATTGATGTGGGAGTGAACCATGACTACCAGGATGGTATGTTTAGTGAACCCATACTTCCAAGATAGTCTTGGTAGTTATGACTTGACTATTATGGAAATAATTTCATATGCTTATGTGTCTACCATAATTACATGTTTCATTGATATGTTATTCTTTCATGGATTATGTTCCTTATTTTCTAATTATTAATGTCTTATGAACATCCAAGATTTATGAACTAATTCATGTTTATGATCTTTGATATACAGGGTATGATATTTTAATGATATGATCATGTTTTCATACCCATATGCTCATTTTATGCTTACATGGCTCCCTTGCTTTCCATTTTTGAGCATCAGAGCTCACCCCTTTTTTTGTTTCATCCCCCCCATGTTATGAAGATATTTATTATGTTTGATGTTTCTATGAAGGTTTATAGTTTGGAATAACCTATTGGGAGATAATTTATCTCACTTTTGTACCATTGTTCATGTTTCCTTGTTTCCAAAGGAACTAGAATAATTCCATCTTCAATTTTTTTTGTAAAATTTTTTATATATTCTGAAAATTCAATGTAATGTTAATGTATGGAAATAAAGTGTCTATATACATAGGATGTTGAGGCACAATATCATGGTGTACACCCATCTTAATTTCTAGTGTAATAGATTATGAGAAAACAATCCACCGAGAGGAAATACACATTTGTGTATTTCATTGGATGTTTCTAAATGTAAAAATTTTTATTGGTTCTTGGACTTTATGATTATTGATAATGTATATCATGAATTTTATAATTTTTTGGTATTCATAAAAACTATTTGTACATATGATCAGGGTAAATTATGATACATTGGGTATATCATGAGTGGTATTACATTAATGAATAATTAATGAATGCACTTATCACACATGTTCATTAATTAAAGATGATATATCGATCCCTTTGATGGGATTAGAATATTCTGATTAAATCCATGCCCATAGTGTTCCATGGTTTGGTTTATTTTCAGAAATATAAAAAAAAGATACATAAAAAATGTAGGTTGATGACACCATCATGAAACCTATTTGATCATATTTGTTATTGTAATGGGATTAAATCACACAGTGAGCATTCATATGAGATTTCATATCATTGAGACATTATATTATTTCTCTATTGGTTCCTTGGAATGTTTCAAGATGATATACATGGAATTTATGTTGTTCCACATGATACCATAAATAAAAAAGTTTAGATGGTCACACACTAAGTGTATATACAATATCATTTAAATTCTATTTCAATTGAAAAATAATAATAAATAAAAATCGATGTTTTATTTAATACGTATCCAAGATATGTTTCACAAAAATTTAGTCATGATTGTTTTTGAAAGAATAAATATTTGAGTCAAATAATAATAAAAATTTATTTGAATGTTATAGTGAATATAATATTTAGTAAATTATTTATAAATAATACAATAATATTTATTTATTAAATAAAGAGTCATTATTCAATGTTCAATACATAATGAAAAGAATTACGAATCATTTTTAATGGTCCAGTTAGAAATGCAATATTAAATAAAATATTAAAAATATTAATTTATTTTTTTAAAGACATATATTTATTTATTCATAACAGTTATCCAAGTTATGTATATAATATTATTATTTATATTATTATTAGTCATAGGGTTCACTATAGTGTATGTGATTAGATAAGGGACTATTTTTAATTTCTAAACTAATACTCGATTTATAAATACGCATTTATATCATATTTTAGAGTTATCCACTGTTTATAAACCAAAATCCTATATGGAATTCTCAAAATCCCTATAAATATTAATCTCAAGAACATGCTATATAATAAGATCACCCATACTTTCAAAAAATAAAAATCCTTTGAGATAATATGAAGAATATTATTTCCACAAATGAGATCCTGGTTTGATCAACAGTGAATGATGCAAGTGATCAGGATTGACTGTGCTAGTACCTAGCGATTTTACAGTGATGTTCTGATATTTTAGAGCACATGGGGATCACCTCTATAGGAATTATCGCCTTCGATCCTATAATATAATGATAGTATGAAGAGATAAATCAACCAAATCATCAATGAAGTGTAACACCTCGAGATTTTATGAAAAATATTTTCTTTAATTTCATTAATGTCTTGTGTTGTACGCTACACCAAAAGGAGCTTTCACAACACACATCCCGGACTTGGCTTGCATTTCATGTAATAAACACCTTCCTCAATAGCGTGTGTAGTACACAATACCGAGTCTCACTAAACGAGATATTATTATAATATTATTATAAACTAGCCGTTATGAATAGTAATACCCACTTTTTGAAATTTTATAAATTTTATCTTTCAAAATGGACTTCATTTTTGGATTCGGATTATCGAACTTAGCTTAGGGTCAACTTTTGGTACTTTTCGGATAACTTTCATATTCTGATGAATAGTGAAAATTACTAAATTTTAATTAAAAACAACTTTTTTAATCAAAATAATTAATAGTGACAAATTATTAATTTGAGTGGTTTTAAAGTATATTTAGAATATGTTTTTACCATTTAATACAATTTTGTCCATTGGATGTAATTTCACATTTAAACCAGATATAAACAAGTGTCAATCTTTTGATAGTTATTATCTCTTAAAAACACGCTATTTGTTTTGACGACGAGAAATAATTTTTAAATTAATTAATGCAACTGATATGTTTTGAATTTTCTAAAATATACATAATTCTTGAATTCATAATATCAAAAATAGCTTAGGCCTAATTTTTTGTATTTTTTTGGAAACTTTCATTTTTTGATGAATAGTAAAACCACTAAGTTGTAGTTAAAAAACTGAATTTTTCATAAAACTTAATTTTACCACTTCTGTGAGTGGAATTTTGAAAATCCGAGAGACACGGTTAATATCAAGGACTAAAATGTGGTTCAATGAGATGAAAATATTTTTTGGTGAATAGTAACTCATTACTTTTATTTACCACGGTTAAAAGTAAATAGAATAACTAAGGTTAAAAATGATATTATTATTACCCTAACACATGTCCTAATTCTATTGGATAAGTGTAATTCGACCAAAAACAACCATAGGAAAAACATATGACCATTTAGGGCCACTTGGATTAGATTAAGACATTTAATATTAATTTATTTAAAGAAGGGTTAAAATAGTTAAAATCAAAGTTTAATAAGTAAATCATTTTTAATATAGGGAAATAAATAAGATAAATTCGACTATAAATATTCATTAGAAAGCTAAAACTATTTCTTACATAATGGAATTTTATTTAAAATTTTTAGACATTAAATAATTTAATTATGACACAAAGATGATGCAGTAATTATCTTATTAATGAAATATTGACATAATTGATGTTATAAATACCCAAATAAATGTAATTTGAGACTTTTTATGAATTCCAATAATTTTATAGGTTAATATGAAATATTACTATTGATTTAGTTAACTTTTTTAGAACTAATCATTCTGTTATGATTTTCACAAAAATCAATTACCAAATAGTGTCAAAATTGACATAAAATAGTTTTTAAAACAAATATTATATTATTAATTGTTATTTTATTCCTAAAAATCTAATGTTAGGCCAAATGACTTATATAATGTTATATATATTAATAATAAACAACTTGGGGTTCGTTTGTCTTGTTATAGTAAGTTTATTAACCTTATAGTGTAAGAAAACAATAATACACGGTAAAAGTAAAATTATTTAACTTAAGTTTAAATCTAAATGATAAAGTTAAAATAGAAACGTAAAATTTTTTAAATTCTATTGGATGAGCGGATTTCGACCCATACCCACCTTATCTTCGAAATATCTCAATTTGGAGCTATTAAAAATAGATTATGACTTTATAATAAAATAATATTTTTAGTTTTTCCAAAGGTGACCTTCTCCTCTCTTATAAAAGGGAACCTCCTCCCTCTCTTCCTCAGACCACCTTGAGCCTTGAAGCCCAGACAACCCCTGTAAAATTCTGTTCTCCACATCCATAGAAACATCCTAGAGGTTCTGGACGTCTTCAAAGACCAATTTTAGTGCCGTAAGAGGAGGTCTCAAAGAGGCGCTTCAAAGAAGAGGTAATGTATGTTACCGATTCTTACAACTTTATTTCTTCTTCCACTTATTATTCTTCAGTTGTTTAATTATTAAGTAATAACATCAGTATCAATAATATACTGATGTGTTATTATAAGTATGAAACAACCCTATTTCACCATCTATCCATCCTATGGAAAACGAAATCACCGAGCGTGCGTACGTACGGAATACCGTCTCCACGCCGTGGTGTAATCTATTTTCCACCAACACCTTACCTTGATCGGTATAATGGTGTAAATAATGACTATATATGATTATTTTAAAGTGATATTGATTCTGAAATAGTATACATACACTTCAATACAATTCCATGATCATGATAATGATATCATCGCTCGTGCGTACGTACGGACTACCGTCTCCACGAACGCGATGAGATTCATTTTCCATGATTAACCATTCAAGAATGATTATAAAGTATATATAATGAATAGTAATTAAATATATGACATAATAATTCTACTGTATTTACGTATATATATATGTATGTCATCTATTTAATTTCATTCAATTCAACAAGGAAACGAAAACAGTGTTCATGTGTACGTATGACCTACCATCTCCATGAACGGTGAATTTCATTCCTTTTATCGATCTATAATATATATGTATATGATGAATATATATTATATATAAATCATGTTTTACAATCTGGAATTATGTAAATCAGGATATAAGTAATAATATCAAGAATGACAAGTTGAAACACATACGATAAATTAAATGATTTTACCCAAAACGCTATTTTTACATTGAATTTACAAAAGAACGGGTAATATAAAGTCATAAGTGAAACATATATGATATCATAACAATGACTATGATTATGTAATAAGTCAATGACATTATTTAAATCATTATACAGGAGGTTCGGATCCATACAAATCATATCAGACCTACGGTAAGGGATAATTATTCCAATCTCATTCTTATTCGAGATTGTTTATTCGTAAGTATTTACTGGGGTAATTGTTCTCATCCATGTCCATGTTTCCTAAAAATGGTTTCATGTATGTTTAATTTCCTTTTTACCCATTTTGACTTTTACTACATGGTATGTATGGAATCTTTCTTTTACTAGATACCTTTTGACTTTTCCGGAAAAAGTACGAGAAGAATGTTTTTTTTAACTTATACAACACGAACGGATTTTGACAGTTTTATAATGCATTATTTTCATGAAGCGTACTCAAAAATATTTCATGACTATTTTCAACAAAATCCTTTTCTTTTAAAATTGCATGACATTTTGTGAAAAGAGAATGATTTTGAAGAAGAAATGATATTTTCCTCAAGAATTCATTGCAAGTGTTTTATCAAAACCATTTTTCATCTAATATGACATTATTTCATATGTGTATGTTTCAAGTATCATGTCTCTATGATTTACATGGTTTCAATTTTATTATTATGAAATGATATCCATTTATTTTAAATTGATTATGTGATGATGGGATGATGTTTATGAAACCCATTTTATTTATTGGGTTATGTATGTTTATTTTGTGGCACAAGTAAGAATTATTTCATTATGAGATGGGTGGAACATATAACTCCCTCCAATTCAATGGGTAAAGATTTATATCTCATGATATAGACATGGCTGGAATGATAAGTTAATCTGGTTCAGTGTTACAGCACTGGAATGAGGATTGAACTTGATTTAGAAAGGGACATTATCCACTAAGATGGTCATGGCAGCAATGCCTTGGCTACTATGGAAATAATATCATGTGCTTAATGGTTTCCACAATTACATGTTTTATTCCCATGTTATTTTATCATGATTGATGTTCCTTTATGATCTATTCCTTACATACATCCATGTTTTATGTCATTGCTCAAGCTTTTGATGTTTAAACATTATGTTCATGTTTTTAAGTTCCAATGTATATGATTTGTTTTATTTTATCCATTCTTACCCTTAATGAGCATTTGAGCTCACCCTTTTTATGTTTTCTTTTCCCCAGGATATAAGGAAAGGTTTTAGATAAAAAAAGGGAAGATCTTTATGGGAGATGTTGAGGATCTTTCACCAAGATTAGAATATTATGTTCCACGTTTCCAAAGGCACTAAACTATTACGGTCCTTTGGTGTCTGTTTTTGTTATGTAATAAGTATTCTACAAAATTAATGTAATGTCCATGTACGTCAAGCTTCTGGTCTGTACAGTTGGTATCAGAGAAAAGGTTTAGTCAAACTTTGGAAACTAGGATGCGAAAACGTTAGTGAGATCCCTAGAGATATTTCTAAGGTATGTCTAGGGATGTCCCTAAGGATAAGTATAAATATAGGATATATTCCTTGAACTACGATAACAATATTAGAATTTAACCTGAGATGTTAGATATTGAGGGTACTCCCCCTTTACTATGTTATTTTCCCTATCATGATTTTTGCCTCTCACACTATTCTTTTTGGGTTTTAGAAAATGGCTGGACACAGGAAGATTCATGATAATGGAGGATATGATAGAAAATGGAATGATATTCTTCATGAGAAACCAAATAAAATGGGATTTGGAAGTCCAAACATCATTATTATGTCGAATCAGCAATCTCATAATATGTCCAATAAACTCAAATTTGGTAAGTTTCCTGACTCGGCTAATAAGAGAAAGATGGAGTTTCATGATGATCATAGAGGAAAGAAAGTTCAATTTCCCATATGTAAATCATGTGGGAAGAGGCATCAAGGAGAATGTTTCAAAGGAACTGGAAGATGCTTTGGGTTTGGAAAAGAAGGACATAAAGCCAGTAAGTGCAAAGGAAAAGGTTCAGTTAACACCATGGATGAGGATAATGGTATTTCTACGACATCAACAATGGTGAAATGTTTTAAATGTGGAATGTATGGGCATTATGCAAACCAATTCCCTAAGGTAAAGTTTCATGAAGAGAATCAGTATGGTCGTATGGGTAATATTTATGTTGATGATGATGAAGAGACTAAAAATGATATGTGAGATGAAAGAATTGTTGAGGCTCGGTCAATGGATTAAGAATGTAGTGGAATGATTACATGTTTATCAATTTTAATGTTGTATAAGTAATCTGATGATACTATGGAATAAAGAGACATCTAAGGATTTATATACTGTGTTCTTTCCTTAAGTTTTGAATGTGTGTGATGAATGGTACCAGTATTTTTGGAAAGTTGATGATATGCGCATAATGAAGGGATAAGGAGAAAATTAAATGTTTGATAGTATTCATGAGCTCATGACTGATATAAGGAGAAGGTTATATCATGGTTTGAGTACATAGAATTTTTGGATTTTGGTATGTGGAAAGGGTTAACTTTTGACAGCATTCATGTTTTCACTAAGATTTAATGGGTATTCATTTTTCAAGAGAATACATGATTAAGGTATTCAGATGATTGGAATGTGACCAACAAGATAATGGGGGATAAATGATGGTTGGTTGATGAAATTTCAAGTAATCGTTTTCTTTATACTATGAGCTTGGACAGAAGAATTTTAGATATGGATTGGAATGGATTATGTTGGACATAAGATAGTATTGTTTAAGGATAGAACTTTTTTCGATATTATTGATGGGATGTTATATTAATGTAGTTTTAGAAAAAGGACAACCTGCAGGATGGGAGACAACCCATCACATCGGACAAGGCTGTGGGAATCGAACCCACAACCGAAGTGCGACTGGCTTTTATCGCCTACCACTGGCCTACAAGAAGTCCCTGTTTAGTAGAAACTAGTTTTATTATATTAATAAGTATGATATATGAAGTATAAGTCCATTTTAGGAACCATATTTGATTAATCTCACTATAGATCGACCTATATATATTTAATAACTTTTTCTAACCTTTTTTTTGAGACAAATGGAATGACCCGTCATTCTATCACATGATATGCTAACACTTCACAAATAACAAATTCAACTTCATTTCTTTAAGAGATGAAGTGGAAATTGTTTAAGGAACAAACAATAGTGAGAGTGTACCAAAATAAACTACGTATTTATTCTAATTCAAATTCTTCAACTTTAGGGAAATGATCTTGAAAACCAAAAATGTTGTCCTAGTTCCCTTATATCTGATGAATCAGATGGTACCCTAGATCATAACAAATTTATAGATTTTTTATTGTTGGATTTTTTATAGCCATGTTCTCTACCACTCTCCATCAGAACATGATGGATAGATTTTTCTTCCATATCCGTATTTTCACCTATGTTCTCCTACGTGAAAACCCAGTGATGAGTTAATATGGGTAACCATTACGTTTCATACTTTAGTTTTTAAAGCCATGCATTGGTATTCCTTTTTACGATGTGGGTTTATATTAAAGAAACTTTCGAGTAGTAAACCATTTATAACCCCAACGAATATTGACGGCAAAATTCATTTTAAGGGGGGTAGAATGTAACACCCCGAGATTTTATGAAAAATATTCTTTTTAATTTCATTAATGTCTTGTGTTGTACACTACACCAAAAGGAGATTGCACAATACACATCCCTGACATGGGTTGCATTACACACAATAAAGACCATCCTTGATAGCATTTGTAGTACACAATACCGAGTTTCACTAAATGAGATATTATTATAATATTATTATCAACAAGCCGTTATGAATAGTAATACCCACTTTTTAAATTTTATAAATTTTATCTTTCAAAATGGACTTCATTTTTGGATTTGGAATATCGAAATTAGCTTAGGGTGAAATTTTGGTACTTTTCGGATAACTTTCATATTCTGATGAATAGTGAAAATTATTAAATTTTAATTAAAAACAACTTTTTTAATTGAAATAATTAATAGTGATAAATTATTAATTTGAGTGGTTTAAAAGTATATTTAGATTATATTTTTACCATTTAATACAATTTTGGTCATTGAATGTAATTTGACATTTAAACCAGACATAAACAAGTGTCAATCTTTTGATAGTTATTATCTCTTAAAAACACGCTATTTGTTTTGAAGACGAGAAATAATTTTTAAATTAATTAATGCAATTTATATGTTTTGAATTTTCTAAAATATACATCATTTTTGATTTCATAATATCAAATATATCTTAGGCCTAATTTTTGGTATTTTTCTGGAAACTTTCATTTTTTGATGAATAGTGAACCCACTAAGTTGTAGTTAAAAAACTGAATTTTTCATAATACTTAATTTTACCGCTTCTGTGAGTGGAATTTCGAAAATCCGAGAGACACGTTTAATATCAAGGACTAAAATGTGGTTCAATGAGATTCCAATATTTTTTGGTGAATAGTAACTCATTACTTTTATTTACCACGGTTAAAAGTAAATAGGATAATTAAGGTTAAAAATGATATTATTATTACCCTAACACATGTCCTAATTCTATTGGATTAGTGTAATTCGACCAAAAACAACCTTAGGAAAAAAAATATGACCATTTAGGCCCACTTGGATTAGATTAAGACATTTAATATTAATTTATTTAAAGAAGGGTTAAAATAGTTAAAATCAAAGTTTAATAAGTAAATCATTTTTAATATAGGGTTATAAATAAGATAAATTCGACTATAAATATTCATTAGAAAGATAAAACTATTTCCTAAATAATGGAATTTTATTTATAATTTTTAGACATTAAATAATTTAATTATGACACAAAGATGATGCAGTAATTATCTTATTAATGAAATATTGACATAATTGATGTTATAAATACCCAAATAAATGTAATTTGAGACTTTTTATGAATTCCACTAATTTTATAAGTTAATATAAAATATTACTATTTATTTAGTTAACTTTTTTAGAACTAATCATTCTGTTATGATTTTCACAAAAATCAATTACCAAATAGTGTCAAAATTGACATAAAATTGTTTTTAAAACAAATATTATATTATTAATTGTTATTTTATTCCTAAAAATCTAATGTTAGGACAAATGACTTATATAATGTTATATATATTAATAATAAACAACTTGGTGTTCGTTTTTCTTGTTATAGTAAGTTTATTAACCTTATAGTGTAAGAAAACAAGAAGACAGAGTAAAAGTAAAATTATTTAACTTAAGGTTAAATCTAAATGATAAAGTTAAAATAGAAACCTAAACTTTTTTAAATTCTCTTGGATGAGCGGATTTCAACCCATACCCACCTTATCTTTGAAATATCTCAATTTGGAGCTATTAAAAACCGAATATGACTTTATAATAAAATAATATTTTTAGTTTTTCCAAAGGTTCCCTTCTCCTCTCTTATAAAAGGGCACCTCCTCCCTCTCTTCCTCAAACCACTTTGAGCCTTGGGGCCCAGCCAACCCCTGTCAAATTCTATTCTCCGCTTCCATAGAAACATCCTAGAGGTTCTGGACTTCTTCAAAGACCAATTTTAGAGCCGTAAGTGGAGGTCTCAAAGAGGCGCTTCAAAGAAGAGGTAATGTCTGTTACCGATTCTTACAACTTTATTTCTTCTTCCACTTATTATTCTTTAGTTGTTTAATTATGAAGTAATAACATCAGTATCAATAATATACGGATGTGTTATTATAAGTATGAAACAACCCTATTTCACCATCTATCCATCCTACGGAAAACAAAATCACCGAGCGTGCGTACGTACGGAATATCGTCTCCCACGCCGTGGTGTAATCTATTTTCCACCACCACCTTACTTGGATCGGTATAATGGTGTAAATAATGACTATATATGATTATTTTAAAGTTATATTGATTCTGAAATAGTATAAATACACTCCAATACAATTCCATGATCATGGGAATGATATCATCGCTCGTGCGTACGTACGGACTACCGTCTCCACGAACGCGATGAGATTCATCTTCCATGATTAACCATTCAAGAATGATTATAAAGTATATATAATGAATAGTAATGAAATATATGACATAATAATTCTACTGTATTTATGTATATATATATGTATGTCATTTATTTAATTTCATTCAATTCAACAAGGAAACGAAAACAGTGTTCATGTGTACGTACGGCATACCTTCTCCATGAACGGTGTATTTCATTCCTTTTATCGATCTGTAATATATATGAATATTATGAATATATATTATATATAAATCATGTTTTACATTCTAGAATTATGTAAATCAGGATATAAGTAATAATATCAAGAACGACAAGTCGAAACACCTATGATAAATTAAATGATTTTACCCAAAACGCTACTTTTACATTGAATTTACAAAAGAACGGGTAATATAAATCATAAGTGAAACATATATGATATCATAACAATGAATATGATTATGTAATAAGTCAATGACATTATTTAAATCATTATACAGGAGGTTTGGATCCATACGAAGCATATCGGACCTAAGGTAAGGGATAATTATTCCAATCTCATTCTAATTCGAGATTGTTTATTCGTAAGTATTTACTGGGGTAATTGTTCTCATCCATGTCCATGTTTCCTAAAAATGGTTTCATGTATGTTTAGTGTCCTTTTTACCCATTTTTAATTTTAATACATGGTATGTATGGAATCTTTCTTTTACTAGATACTTTTTGACTTTTCCGGCAAAAGTACGAGAAGAATGTTTTTTTAACTTATACAGCACAAACGGATTTTGACGGTTTTATAATTCCTTATTTTCATGAAGCGTACTCAAAACTATTTCATGACTATTTTCAACAAAATCTTATTCTTTTAAAATTGCATGAAATTTTGTGAAAAGAGAATGATTTTGAAGAAGAAATGATATTTTCCTCAATAATTCATTGCAAGTGTTTTATCAAAATCATTTTTCATCTTTGATGACATTATTTCATATGTGTATGTTTCAAGTATCATGTCTCTATGATTTACATGGAATCAATTTTCTTATTATGAAATGATATCCATTTATTTTATATGGATTATGTGATCATGGGATGATGTTTATGAAGCCCATTATATTTATTGGGTTATGTATGTTTATTTTGTGGCACAAGTAAGAATGATTTCATTATGAGATGGGTGGGACATATAACTCCCTCCAATGCAATGGGTAAAGATTTATATCTCATTATATGGACATGGCGGGAACGATAAGTTAATCTGGTTCAGTGTTACAGCACTGGAACAAGGATTGAACTCGATTTAGAAAGGGACATTGTCCACTAAGATGTTCATGGCAGCAATGCCTTGGCTACTATGGAAATAATATCATGTGCTTAATGGTTGCCACCATTACATGTTTTATTCCCATGCTATTTTATCATGATTGATGCTCCTTTATGATCTATGCCTTACATACTTCCATGTTTTATGTCATTGATCAAGCTTTTGATGTTTAAACATTATGTTCATGTTTTTAAGTTCAAATTTATATGATTTGTTTTATTTTATCCATTCTTACCCTTACTGAGCATTTGAGCTCACCCTTTTTATGTTTTCTTTTCCCCAGGATATAAGGAAAGGTTTTAGGTAAAAAAAGTGAAGATCTTTATGGGAGATGTTGATGATGTTTCACCAAGATTAGAAGATTATGCTCCACGTTTCCAAAGGCACTAAACTATTATGGTCCTTTGGTGTCTATTTTTGTTATGTAATAAGTATTCTAAAAAATTAATGTAATGTCCATGTACGTCAAGCTTTGGGTCTCTACAGTTGGTATCAGAGGAAAGGTTTAGTCAAACTTTGGAAACTAGGATGCGAAAACGTTAGTGAGATCCCTAGAGATATTTCTAAGGTATGTCTAGGGATGTCCCTAAGGATAAGTATATATATAGGATATAGTCCTTGAACTATGATAAAAATCTTAGAATTTAACCTGAGATGTTAGATATTGTGGGTACACCCCTTTACTATGTTGTTTTCCCTATCATGATTTTTGCCTCTCACACTATTCTTTTTGGGTTTTAGAAAATGGCTGGAAACAGGAAGATTCACGATAATGGAGGACATGATAGAAAATGGAATGATATTATTCACGAGAAACCAAATAAAATGGGATTTGGAAGTCCAAACATCATTATTATGTCGAATCAGCAATCTCATAATATGATCAATAAACTCAAATTTGGTAAGTTTCCTGGCTCGGCTAATAAGAGAAAGATGGAGTTTCATGATGATCATAGAGGAAAGAATGTTCAATTTCACATATGTAAATCATGTGGGAAAAGGCATCAAGGAGAATGTTTCAAAGGAACTGGAAGATGCTTTGGGTGTGGAAAAGAAGGACATAAATCCAGTAAGTTCAAAGGAAAAGGTTCAGTTAACACCATGGATGAGGATAATGGTATTTCTACAACATCAACAATGGTTAAATGTTTTAAATGTGTAATGTACGGGCATTATGAAAACCAATTCCCTAAGGGAAAGTCTCATGAAGAGAATTAGTATGGTCGTATGGGTAATATTTATGTTGATGATGATGAAGAGACTAAAAATGATATGTGAGATGAAAGAATTGTTGAGGCTCGGTGAATGGTTTAAGAAGGTAGTGGAATGATTACATGTTAATCAAGTGTAATGTTGTATAAGTAATCTCATGATACTATGGAATAAAGAGACATCTAAGGATTGTTACACTGTGGTCTTTCCTTAAGTTTTGAAAGTGTGTGATGAATGGTACTAGTATTTTTGGAAAGTTGATGATATGCGCATAATGATGGGATAAGGAGAAAATTAAATGTTTGATAGTATTCATGAGATCATGACTGATATAAGGAGAAGGTTATATCATGGTTTGAGTATATTGAATTTTTGGATTTTGGTATGTGGAAAGAGATAACTTTTGACAACATTAATGTTTTAACTAAGATTTAATGGGTATTCATTTTTCAAGAGAATACATGATTAAGGTATTCACATGATTGGAATGTGACCAACAAGATAATGGGGGATAAATGATGGTTGGTTGATGACATTTCAAGTAATTGTTTTCTTTATACTATGAGCTTGGACTGAAGAATTTTAGATATGGATTGGAATGGATTATGTTGGACATAAGATAGTATTGTTTAAGGATAGAACTTTTTTTCGATATTATTGATGGGATGTTATAGTAATGTAGTTTTAGAAAAAGGACAACTTACAGGACGGGCGACAACCCATCACATCGGACAAGGCTGTGGGAATCGAACCCACAACCGAAGTGCGACTGGCTTTTATCGCCTACCACTAGCCTACAAGAAGTCCCTGGTTAGTTGAAACTAGTTTTATTATATTAATAAGTATGATATATGAATTATAAGTCCATTTTAAGAACCATATTTTATTAATCTCACTATAGATCGACTTATGTATATTTAATTACTTTTTATAACCTTTTGTTTGAGACAGATGGAATGACCCGTCATTCTATCACATGATCTGCTAACACTTTACAAATAACAAATTCAACTTCATTTCTTTAAGAGATGAAGTCTAAATTGTTTAAGGCACAAACAATAGTGAGAGTGTACCAAAATAAAGTATGTATTTATTCTAATTCAAATTCTTCAATTTTAGGGAAATGATCTTGAAAACCAAAAACGTTGTCCTAGTGCCCTTATATCCGATGAATCAGATGGTACCCTAGATCATAACAAATTTATGGCTTTTTTATTGTTGGCTTTTTTATAGCCATGTTCTCTACCACTCCCCATCAGAACTTGATGGATAGATTTTTCTTCCATATCCATATTTTCACCTATGTTCTCCTACGTGAAAACCCAGTGATGAGTTAATTTGGGTAACCGTTACGTTTCATACATTAATTTTTAAAGCCATGTTTTGGTATTCCTTTTTACAATGTGGGTTTCTATTAAAGAAACTTTCGAGTAGTAAACCATTTATAACCCCATCGAATTTTGACGGCAAATTCATTTTAAGGGGGGAAGAATGTAACACCCCGAGATTTTATGAAAAATATTCTTTTTAATTTCATTAATGTCTTGTGTTGTACACTACACCAAAAGGATCTTTCACAATACGCATCCCTGACATGGCTTGAATTACACGCAATAAAGACCTTCTTCGATAGCATTTGTAGTACACAATACCGAGTTTCACTAATTGAGATATTATTATAATATTATTATGAACAAGCCGTTATGAATAGTAATACCCACTTTTTGAAATTTTATAAATTTTATCTTTCAAAATGGACTTCATTTTTGGATTTGGAATATCGAAATTAGCTTAGGGTGAAATTTTGGTACTTTTCGGATAACTTTCATATTCTGATGAATAGTGAAAATTACTAAATTTTACTTAAAAATAATTTTTTAATCGAAATAATTAATAGTGATAAATTATATATTTGAGTGGTTTTAAAGTATATTTAGAATATATTTTTACCATTTAATACAATTTTGGTCATTGGATGTAATTTCACATTTAAACCAGACATAAACAATTGTCAATCTTTTGATAGTTATTATCTCTTAAAAACACGCTATTTGTTTTGACAATGAGAAATAATTTTTAAATTAATAAATGCAACTGATATGTTTTGAATTTGCTAAAATATACATCATTTTTGAATTCACAATATCAAATATATCTTAGGCCTAATTTTTTGTATTTTTCTGGAAACTTTCATTTTTTGATGAATAGTGAAACCACTAAGTTGTAGTTAAAAAACTGAATTTTTCATAAAAAATAATTTTACCGCTTCTGTGAGTGGAATTTCGAAAATCCGAGAGACACGGTTAATATCAAGGACTAAAATTTGGTTCAATGAGATGAAAATATTTTTTGGTGAATAGTAACTCATTACTTTTATTTACCACGGTTAAAAGTAAATAGGATAAATAAGGTTAAAAATGATATTATTATTACCCTAACACATGTCCTAATTCTATTGGATAAGTGTAATTAGACCAAAAACAAACTTAGGAAAAAAAAATATGACCATTTAGGCCCACTTGGATTAGATTAAGACATTTAATATTAATTTATTTAAAGAAGGGTTAATATAGTTAAAATCAAAGTTTAATAAGTAAATCATTTTTAATATAGGGTTATAAATAAGATAAATTCGACTATAAATATTCATTAGAAAGCTAGAAATATTTCCTACATAATGGAATTTTATTTATAATTTTTAGACATTAAATAATTTAATTATGACACAAAGATGATGCAGTAATTATCTTATTAATGAAATATTGACATAATTGATGTTATAAATACCCAAATAAATGTAGTTTGAGACTTTTTATGAATTACACCAATTTTATAGGTTAATATAAAATATTTCTATTGATTTAGTTATCTTTTTTAGAACTAATCATTCTGTTATGATTTTCACACAAATCAATTACCAAATAGTGTCAAAATTGACATAAAATAGTTTTTAAAACAAATATTATATTATTAATTGTTATTTTCTTCCTAAAAATCTAATGTTAGGCCAAATGACTTATATAATGTTATGTATATTAATAATAATCAACTAGGGGTTCGTTTGTCTTGTTATAGTAGGTTTATTAACCTTATAGTGTAAGAAAACAAGAAGACACGGTAAAAGTAAAATTATTTAACTTAAGGTTAAATCTAAATGATAAAGTTAAAATTGAAACCTAAACTTTTTTAAATTCTATTGGATGAGAGGCTTTCGACCCATACCCACCTTAGCTTCGAAATATCTCAATTTGGAGCTATTAAAAACCGAATATGACTTTATAATAAAATAATATTTTTAGTTTTTCCAAAGGTGCCCTTTTCCTCTCTTATAAAAAGGCACCTCCTCCCTCTCTTCCTCAAACCACTTTGAGCCTTGAAGCCCATCCAACCCCTGTCAAATTCTGTCCTCCACTTCCATAGAAACATCCTAGAGGTTCTGGACTTCTTCAAAGACAAATTTTAGAGCCGTAAGAGGAGGTCTCAAAGAGGCGCTTCAAAGAAGAGGTAATGTCTGTTACCAATTCTTACAACTTTATTTCTTCTTCCACTTATTATTCTTTAGTTGTTTAATTATGAAGTAATAACATCAGTATCAATAATATACTGATGTGTTATTATAAGTATGAAACAACCCAATTTCACCATCTATCCATCCTACGGAAAACGAAATCACCGAGCGTGCATACGTACGGAATACCGTCTCCACGCCGTGGTGTAATCTATTTTCCACCACCACCTTACTTGGATCGGTATAATGGTGTAAATAATGACTATATATGATTATTTTAAAGTGATATTGATTTTGAAATAGTATACAAACACTCCAATACAATTCCATGATCATGGGAATGATATCATCGCTCGTGCGTACGTACGGACTACTGTCTCCACGAACGCGATGAGATTCATTTTCCATGATTAACCATTCAAGAATGATTATAAAGTATATATAATGAATAGTAATTAAATATATGAATTAATAATTCTACTGTATTTATGTATATATATATATATGTATGTCATTTATTTAATTTCATTCAATTCAACAAGGAAACGAAAACAGTGTTCATGTGTACGTACGGCCTACCTTCTCCATGAACGGTGTATTTCATTCCTTTTATCGATCTGTAATATATATGTATATGATGAATATATATTATATATAATTCATGTTTTACATTCTAGAATTATGTAAATCAGGATATAAGTAATAATATCAAGAACGACAAGTCGAAACACATACGATAAATTAAATGATTTTACCCAAAACGCTACTTTTACATTGAATTTACAAAATAACGGGTAATATAAAGTCATAAGTGAAACATATATGATATAATAACAATGACTATGATTATGTATTAAGTCAATTCTATTATTTAAATCATTATACAGGAGGTTCGGATCCATACAAAGCATATCAGACCTAAGGTAAGGGATAATTATTCCAATCTCATTCTTATTCGAGATTGCTTATTCGTAAGTATTTACTGGGGTAATTGTTCTCATCCATGTACATGTTTCCTAAAAATGGTTTCATGTATGTTTAATGTCCTTTTTACCCATTTTGACTTTTACTACATGGTATGTATGGAATCTTTCTTTTACTAGATACTTTTTGACTTTTCCGGCAAAAGTACGAGAATAATGTTTTTTTAACTTATACAGCACGAACGGATTTTGACGGTTTTTAATGCCTTATTTTCATGAAGCGTACTCAAATAGATTTCATGACTATTTTCAACAAAATCCTTTTCTTTTAAAAATGCATTACATTTTGTTAAAAGAGAATGATTTTGAAGAAGAAATGATATTTTTCTCAAGAATTCATTGCAAGTGTTTTATCAAAACCATTTTTCATCTAATATGACATTATTTCTTATGTGTATGTTTCAAGTATCATGTCTCTATGATTTACATGGTTTAAATTTTCTTATTATGAAATGATATCCATTTATTTTATATGGATTATGTGATGATGGATGATGTTTATGAAACCCATTTTATTTGTTGGGTTATGTATGTTTATTTTGTGGCACAAGTAAGAATGATTTCATTATGAGATGGGTGGGACATATAACTCACTCCAATGCAATGGGTAAAGATTTATATCTCATGATATGGACATGGCTGGAACGATATGTTAATCTGGTTTAGTGTTACAGCACTAGAACGAGGATTGAACTCGATTTAGAAAGGGACATTGTCCACTAAGATGTTCGTGGAAGCAATGCCTTGGCTACTATGGAAATAATATCATGTGCTTAATGGTTGCCACAATTACATGTTTTATTCCCATGCTATTTTATCATTATTGATGTTCCTTTATGATCTATGCCTTACATACTTCCATGTTTTATGTCATTGCTCAATCTTTTGATGTTTAAACATTATGTTCATGTTTTTAAGATCAAATGTATATGATTTGTTTTATTTTATCCATTCTTACCCTTACTGAGAATTTGAGCTCACCCTTTTTATGTTTTATTTTCCCCAGTATATAAGGAAAGGTTTTAGGTAAAAAAAAGGAAGATCTTTATGGGAGATGTTGAGGATCTTTCACCAAGATTAGAAGATTATGTTCCACATTTCCAAAGGCACTAAACTATTACGGTCTTTTGGTGTCTGTTTTTGTTATGTAATAAGTATTCTGCAAAATTAATGTGATTTCAACGTACATAAAGCTTCGGGTCTCTACAGTTGGTATTAGAGGAAAGGTTTAGTCAAACTTTGGAAACTAGGATGGGAAAAAGTTAGTGAGATCCCTAGAGATATTTCTAAGGTATGTCTAGGGATGTCCCTAAGGATAAGTATACATATAGGATATAGTCCTTGAACTACGATAACAATCTTAGAATTTAACCTGAGATGTTAGATATTGAGGGTACTCCCCCTTTACTATGTTTTTTCCCTATCATGATTTTTGCCTCTCACACTATTCTTTTTGGGTTTTAGAAAATGGCTGTAAACAGGAAGATTCACGATAATGGAGGATATGATAGAAAATGGAATGATATTCTTCATGAGCAACCAAATAAAATGGGATTTGGAAGTCCAAACATCATTATTATGTCGAATCAGCAATCTCATAATATGATCAATAAACTCAAATTTGGTAAGTTTCCTGACTTGGCTAATAAGAGAAAGATGGCGTTTCATGATGATCATAGAGGAAAGAAAGTTCAATTTCCCATATGTAAATCATGTGGGAAGAGGCATCAAGGAGAATGTTTCAAAGGAACTGGAAGATGCTTTGGGTGTGGAAAAGAAGGACATAAAGCCAGTAAGTGTAAAGGAAAAGGTTCAGTTAACACCATGGATGAGGATAATGGTATTTTTATGACATCAAAAATGGTTAAATGTTTTAAATGTGGAATGTACGAGCATTATGCAAACCAATTCCCTAAGGGAAAGTCTCATGAAGATAATCAGTATGGTCGTATGGGTAATATTTATGTTGATGATGATGAAGAGACTAAAAATGATATGTGAGATGAAAGAATTGTTGAGGCTCGATCAATGGTTTAAGAAGGTAGTGGAATGATTACATGTTTATCAAGTGTAATTTTGTATAAGTAATATCATGATACTATGGAATAAAGAGACATCTAAGGATTGTTACACTATGGTCTTTCCTTAAGTTTTGAAAGTGTGTGATGAATGGGACCAGTATTTTTGGAAAGTTGATGATATGCGCATAATGAAGGGATAAAGAGAAAATTAAATGTTTGATAGTATTCATGAGCTCATGACTGATATAAGGAGAAGGTTATATCATGGTTTGAGTATATAGAATTTATGGATTTTGGTATGTGGAAAGAGTTAACTTTTGACAGCATTCATGTTTTCATTAAGATTTAATGGGTATTCATTTTTAAAGAGAATACATGATTATGGTATTCAAATGATTGGAAGGTGACCAACAAGATAATGGGGGATAAATGATGGTTGGTTGATGACATTTCAAGTAATCGTTTTCTTTATACTATGAGCTTGGACTGAAGAATTTTAGATATGGATTGGAATGGATTATGTTGGACATAAGATAGTATTGTTTAAGGATAGAACTATTTTCGATATTATTGATGGGATGTTATAGTAATGTAGTTTTAGAAAAAGGACAACCTGCAGGATGGGTGACAACCCATCACGTCAGACAAGGCTTTGGGAATCGAACCCACAACTGAAGTGCGACTGGCTTTTATCGCCTACCACTGGCCTACAGGAAGTCCCTATTTAGTAGAAACTAGTTTTATTATATTAATAAGTATGATATATGAATTATAAGTCCATTTTAGGAACCATATTTGATTAATCTCACTATAGATTGACTTATGTATATTTAATAACTTTTTCAAACCTTTTGTTTGAGATAGATGGAATGACCCGTCATTCTATCACATGATCTGCTAACACTTCACAAATAACAAATTCAACTTCATTTATTTAAGAGATTAAGTGTAAATTGTTTAAGGAACAAACAATAGTGAGAGTGTACCAAAATAAAGTATGTATTTATTCTAATTCAAATTCTTCAACATTAGGGAAATGATCTTGAAAACCAAAAATGTTGTCCTAGTGCCCTTATATCTGATGAATCAGATGGTACCCTAGATCATAACAAATTTATGACTTTTTGATTGTTGGATTTTTTATAGCCATGTTCTCTACCACTCTCCATCAGAACTAGATGGATAGATTTTTCTTCCATATCCATATTTTCACCTATGTTCTCCTACGTGAAAACCTAGTGATGAGTTAATTTGGGAAACCGTTGCGTTTCATACATTAGTTTATAAAGCCATGTTTTGGTATTTCTTTTTACGATGTGGGTTTCTATTAAATAAACTTTCGAGTAGTAAACCATTTATAACCCCAACGAATTTTGACGGCGAAATTCATTTTAAGGGGGGTAGAATGTGACACCTCGAGATTTTATGAAAAATATTCGTTTTAATTTCATTAATGTCTTGTGTTGTACACTACACCAAAAGGAGCTTTCACAATACGCATCCCTGACATGGCTTGCATTACACGCAATAAAGACCTTCCTCGATAGCGTTTTTAGTACACAATACCGAGTTTCACTAAATTAGATATTATTATAATATTGTTATGAACAAGCCGTTATGAATAGTAATACCCACTTTTTGAAATTTTATAAATTTTATCTTTCAAAATGGACTTCATTTTTGGATTTGGAATATCGAAATTAGCTTAGGGTGAAATTTTGGTACTTTTTAGAAAACTTTCATATTCTGATGAATAGTGAAAATTACTAAATTTTAATTAAAAACAACTTTTTTAATCGAAATATTTAATAGTGATAAATTATTAATTTTAGTGGTTTTAAAGTATATTTAGAATATATTTTTACCATTTAATACAATTTTTGTCATTGGATGTAATTTCTCATTTAAACCAGACATAAACAAGTGTCAATCTTTTGATAGTTATTATCTCTTAATAACACCCTCTTTGTTTTGACGACGAGAAATAATTTTTAAATTAATTAATGCAACTAATATGTTTGGAATTTTCTAAAATAGACATCATTTTTGAATTCATAATATCAAATATATCTTAGGCCTAATTTTTGGTATATTTCTGGAAACAGTCATTTTTTGATTAATGGTGAAACCACTAAGTGGTAGTTAAAAAATCAATTTTTCATAAAACATAATATTACCGCTTCTGTGAGTGGAATTTAGAAAATCCGAGTGACACGGTTAATATCAAGGACTACAATGTGGTTCAATGAGATGAAAATATTTTTTTGGTGAATAGTAACTTTTTACTTTTATTTACCACGGTTTAAAGTAAATAGGATAATTAAGGGTAACAATGATATGATTATTAACCTAACACATGTCCTAATTCTATTGGATAAGTATAATTCGACCAGAAACAACCTTAGGAATAAAATTTAAACATTTAGGCCCACTTGGATTAGAATAATACATTTAATATTAATTTATTTAAAGAAGGGTCAAAATAGTTAAAATCAAAGTTTAATAAGTAAATCATTTTTAATATAGGGTTATAAATAAGATAAATTCTACTATAATTATTCATTAGAAATATAAAACTATTTCCTACATAATGGTATTTTATTTATAATTTTTAGACATTAAATAATTTTATTATGACACAACGAGGATGCAGTAATTATCTTATTAATGAAATATTGAAATAATTGATGTTATAAATACCCAAATAAATGTAATTTGAGACTTTTTATGAATTCCACTAATTTTATAGGTTAATATGACATGTTATTATTGATTTAGTTAACTTTTCTAGAACTAATAATTCTGTTATGATTTTCACAAAAATCAATTACCAAATAGTGTCAAAATTGACATAAAATAGTTTTTAAAACAAATATTATATTATTAATTATTATTTTATTCCTAAAAATCTATGGTTCGGCCAAATGACTTAGATAGTTTTATATATATTAATAATAAACAACTTGGGGTTCGTTTGGCTTGTTATAGTAAGTTTATTAACCTTATAGTGAAAGAAAACAAGAAGATACAGTAAAAGTAAAATTATTTAACTTAAGGTTAAATCTAAATGATAAGGTTAAAATAGAAACTTAAACTTGTATAAATTCTATTGTATGAGTTTATTTCGACCCATACCCACCTTAGCTTCGAAATAAGTCAATTTGGAGCTATTAAAACCCGAATATGACTTTATAATAAAATAATAATTTTAGTTTTTCCAAAGGTGCCCCTCTCCTCCCTCATAAATGGGAACCTCCATCCTCTCTTACTCACACCACATTGAGCCTTCAATCTCGGCCAAACCCTGACCAATTCTCTTCTCCACATCCATAGAAACATCCTAGAGGTTTTGGTCTTCTCCAAGGATCAATTTTAGTGCCCTAAGAGGAGGTCTCAAAGAGGCACTTCAAAGAAAAGGTAATGTCTGTTACCGATTCTTTCAACTTTATTTCTTCTTCCACTTCTTCTTCTTTAGTTGTTTCATTATGAAGTAATAACATAAGTATCAATCATATACTGATATGTTATTATAACTATTAAACAACCCTATTTCACCATCTATCCATCCTACGGAAAATGAAATCACCGCGCGTGCGTACGTACGGAATACCGTCTCCACGCCGTGGTGTAATCTATTTTCCACCACCACCTTACTTGGATGGGTATAATGGTGTAAATAATGACTATATATGATTATTGTAAAGTTATATTGATTCTTAAATATTATAAATACACTTCAATACAATTTCATGATCATGGAAATGATATCATCGCTCGTGCGTACGTACGGACTACCGTCTCCACGAACGCGATGAGATTCATTTTCCATGATTAACCATTCAAGAATGATTATAAAGTATATATAATGAATAATAATTAAATATATGACATAATAATGCTACTGTATTTATGTATATATATATTTCATCTATTTAATTTCATTCAATTCAACAAGGAAATGAAAACATCGTTCATGCGTACGTACGGTCTACCGTCTCCATGAACGATATATTTCATTCCTTTTATTGATCTATAATATATATGTATATGATGAATATATATTATATATAAATCATGTTTTACATTCTAGAATTATGTTAATCTGGATATAAGTAATAATATCAAGAATGACAAGTCGAAACACTTATGATAAATGAAATGATTTTACCCAAAACGATGCTTTTACATTGTATTTACAAAAGAACGGGTAATATAAAGTCATAAGTGAAACATATATGATATCATAACAATGAATGTGCTTATATAATAAGTCAATGACATTATTTAAATCATTATACATGAGGTTTGGATCCATACAAAGCATATCAGACCTAAGGTAAGGGATAATTATTCCAATCTCATTCTTATCCGAGTTTGTTTATTTGTAAGTATTTACTGGGGTTATTGTTCTCATCCATGTCCATGTTTCCTAAAAATGGTTTCATGTATGTTTAATTTCCTTTTTACCCATTTTTTGACTTTTACTACAAGGTATGTATGGAATCTTTCTTTTACAAGGTACTTTTTGACTTTTCCTGCAAAAGTACGAGAAGAATGTTTTTTTAACTTATACGGAACGAACGGATTTTTATGGTTTTATAAAGCCTTATTTTCATGAAGATTCCTCCAAAATATTTCATGAAAATTTTCAAAAAAATCATTTTCTTTTAAAATTTTATGACATTTTGTGAAAAGAGAATGATTTTTAAGAAGAAAGGATATTTTCCTCAAGAATTCATTTCAAGTGTCTTATCAAAACCATTTTTCATCTAAGATGAAATTATTTCATATGTGTATGTTTCAAGTATCATGTCTCTTTGATTTACATGGTTTCACGTTTCTTATTATGAAATGATATCCATTTATTTTATATGGATTATGTGATGATGTGATGATGTTTTTGAAACCCATTTTATTTATTGGGTTCTGTATGTTTATTTTGTGGCACAAGTAAGAATGATTTCATTATGAGATGGGTGGGACCAATATCTCCCTCCAATGCATTGGGTAAAGATTTATATCTCATGAGATAGACATGGTTGGAATGGTAAGTTAATCCAGTTCAGTGTTACAGTACTGGAACGAGGAGTAAACTCGATTCAGAAAGGGA
This sequence comes from Viscum album, assembly GCA_963277665.1. Taxonomy (NCBI): domain Eukaryota; kingdom Viridiplantae; phylum Streptophyta; class Magnoliopsida; order Santalales; family Viscaceae; genus Viscum; species Viscum album. The sequence continues at coordinate 66,509,003 of OY728163.1, read as the reverse complement.
CTTATTACACTAAGATGGTCTTGGCAGCAATGCCTTGGATACTATGGAAGTCATATCATGTGCTTAATGGTTTCCACAATTACATGTTTTATTCCCCGGCTATTTTATCATGATTAATGTTCCTTTATGATCTATGCCTTACGTACTTCCATGTTTTATGTCATTTCTCAATCTTTTGATGTTTAAACATTATGTTCATGTTTTTGAGTTAAAATGTATATGATTTGTTTTATTTTATCCATGCTTACCCTTACTGAGCATTTACGCTCACCGTTTTTATGTTTTCTTTTCCCCAGGATATAAGGAAAGGTTTTAGGTAAAATAAAGGGAATATCTTTATGGGAGGTGTTGAGTATCTTTCACAATGATTAGAAGATTATGTTCCATGTTTCCAAAGGCACTAAACTATTACGATCCTTTGGTGTCTGTTTTTGTTATGTAATAAGTATTCCGAAAAAGTAATGTAATGTCCACGTACGTCAAGATTCGGGTCTCTACATGAAGAATGAGTTAAAATAAGAATTAATTATAAATCTATATATACATTATATATTATGTGTAATGAGCATTACTTCTAGTAATATCACTAACATGTTAATTAATTTTCGATTTTATTTTATTGATCATTATGTTTTTATTCATATACATCTTAAGGACATTCCCAATAGGTGATTTTGCGATTCCCAGAATTTTTATGTGGTATCTGAGAGGTCACATAAGTAATTTTTAATTATTTATTAATCATTGATCGATTATATTATTTTTTTGTTAGTTTCCATTTCAAGATTTCTTTTTTATTAAAATAGAATGTAGAAATCTTATCTTCCCTTCTTCATTATCACACTTATAACTAAAAAAATGTTAAATTAATATGAGGAACATCTGATAATTACAATAGTAGATATCAAGGGTTTTGTCTAGATGGAATATGAGTATATGATATATGGCCCAAAGGTAAATGTATTGTACCCATGTCCAATTCACCAAGATGAATTGCATAAAAAAGGATCACCATGCATTAACTAAACATTGAATAAATTTAATTCACTCTATATATTAATTATACTAGGAGAATATGTTGTTTTTCAGACTACATACTGTGTAACATGATTTCATGTTGTGCATAGTATGTGTTTTCCTAATAAAAAAAGATGGTGTGTCCAAGTCATGTCATGTCTTTACTACATAAAATGGGGACTAAAAAACTGTTACACCTAGAGGTCATGTAGTGCGTAATTATAATACAAAATGTGTACCTAATTTATGTTCACATCTAAAAAATATGCCCAGTCCATAGTTGTTTGTTGCATACATGAGAAGAAGAGATCAAATGATGTGTAACCCAAGTATATGACGTGTAATTTGTTTTACCTCATGTGAATAATTTAGTAAGGAGATAAATAATAATTATATAATTAAAGAAATATTCATGTGGACTATGAATGATTTTTTATTGTACATACCATGTCATAGGATTAATAATTATATATTAAATTATCTGTGTGTTAAATTTTGTAATGAAAGATATCTATTTTCAGTACCTATATTTTAGTCCATGTGAGTTAATATAATTACATGGCACATAACTTAGATATGATATTACCTTATTTATTTAAGAATTCACACCTATTAATTATATTCCATGAAATTTACAATGGATTCTATGTGATTACGTAGTATGAGGTACATATTAAGTAGATTTAATGGTTCCATATTGTGGCCTCTAAGTACACATGATTACTTTATTAATATCAAATAAATTAAATTTATTTAATTTGTTTAAAACTATTGATGATGAAAATTTTATGATGGTTTGGATAGAATTTATATAACCATAATAAATCTATTAATCAGATTAATTTTTGAGATTTAATCTTAATTAAAGAATAAATTTAAGTGAATGTAACTTAGATTGAAAATTTTTATTCATTTCATTTTTGTGGGTGATCATGAGCATATAAAAAACTTATATAGGTGATTTTTTTCATTTCAAATTATTTTTATTATTAAATTTAATTTTTTTTCATGCACATCAGCCCCTCCTCTCATTATATAATGGAATGTGTACCCACAATTTCATTTTTGAAACCCCCCAAAACTAATACTTTGTTATTCTCACATTGGTGTGAGTAAATTGATGAAGATTCTAGTTGAGTGAAGGAGGTTCAATTTTAGAGTTGAGGTGAAACCAATTTATGAGGTACATAAGAGCATTGGTGGGAAGTTGTAACAAAGACAAAGTTATAGTTCAATGTATTTTTCACTTTCTCTTTAGTATTATATTATCACCCACTAGATAAACTATGCAATATAGAATATCAGGATCATATTACTTTTATTGTTATTTTTTAGAGTATCATGGTTAATTTTATTATAGATGCATTTCTTTGATAATATAAATCAAAGAATTAACAATCAAGCAATATTTATTTAAAATAAATTGGGATGTGTATAAATTTTATTTTAATCATGGTTATTCACTTAATTAAAACAAAATTAATATTAAAAGGGATTTAATAAAATAAAACAATAATATTATGTAAAAAGATACAAAATAATTTAAATTAATGTATTGAATCAATATAATCTTATACTATATAATTTAACATTAGGCAAATTGGTGAATATTCATGACTATACCATGTATTGGTGTTTTGAATTATTGTGGAATTTTATCTTGCGGTTTGGGTTGACATAAACGTAATACACATCAATAGTTGACTCCAAAAAAATAATTGGAATAGCTAAAATGAAAGAGTAGATAAAATACTTATCAAATATTTTTATAATGGATATTACACTCACCAAAAGAATGAGTTTTGAATTGTTGTAGTCTGAATGTTTTTCCTACCTAAAAGACATTATATAACTTGTCAATCCCAATTCTAGGTTATGAGAAGGGAATATGGATCCTTTCTAAAAAAATATACATGAAACATGATAATCTCAAAAAATGGTTAGGGATATTGGTTTTTGTAAAAATTGGGGGATATTAATAAATTTGAAAAATATTATATAATTTTCATCTAGTTAAAGATCTAATATTATTCCCTTATTTAATTATAGAATTCACAAACCACAAGAATTTTTATATATCATTTTGATCCATAGTATATAAGGACAAACTTATCACCACATTTAATGAAAAGGAATGTTATATGATTATTTAAGTTATACTATGCCATGAACATAAATTATATATCATGGAATCCCCACATCCTGAGTCACTTGACCAAGAGGACAGTGGGAAATAAGTATTTTCCTACCTGAAACACAAGGATTATGGCATAGATATCCAATGAATCGTATTATCCTTTATCTCCAATTATATTTTAAAGAAACATGAGGTTATGGATGTTTATAGAATCATGTATCAGCTTTATTATCTTTTATAAGATAAGGTGATATAAGAGTGATTTTAGATATCCAATGCACTATTTACATGCATTATTGGAGAGCTAGGGGCAGTTTAGAATCATATAGTTAAGATTATTGGCTATATATAATGGTTATAAATATTGGGTTTTATGATCCTTGATGAGAAATACACATATCTCATTTATCCACACATCCTAAAATATTCTCTAGTTTTATTGTGAAATGTAACAAGATCAATAATGAGAAGACACATTAGAAGCTCAATAGATTAATTTTTCAATTATACAAGGACATGAGGTCTGAGGAACTTATGGTATGTATTGTGAATAGGACAAATGAGGAAAAAAAGGTCCCTAAGAATTATTTTAGGTATAAATATCATAACAATTATTCTTCAACAAAAATAAAATACAATGGTATTAAAAGAAACAAAACATTGTATTTTTTTAATATTGAACGCTTGGCCAATGGAGGAATAATTGTTCCCCAGAGAAGCGTGGGGAATATTTATGAAATTTTTTATTAATATTATCTTTCTGTATATATAATTTTTTTATTAGATATAACTTTTGGTGCTCACATCTATATTAAAATGATGAAACCATGTAGTTTTTAAAAAAATTAGTGAGTTGGATCTTTTAGAACCCAATGGGGAAAGACATGCTACTTTGGTTATAGAATTTTAACACATTAAATTTCAAAAGATGTTGATTATTTTAAAAATATTTTTATTACACAGAAATTATTACCATGAACAAAATATTTTCTCTAGTTTAGATAAAAAAGGTTCCATTTTAGTATTTGGGAATAAGAGTTGTTCTGATAACCAATAATGCATTGCTAAATCTATTAGAGAAATAAAATTAAAAAATTAATTTACTCTTCCCATCACTAACTAACATTATAAAGTAGTATGTTGGAGTTTAGTTTCATCCACAGTGAATGCTGTAGAAATGACTTAGATTTTTTAGTAAATAATTTCAAATAGAAAAAGCAATAATATTTTGGTTTGTAATGAATGAGATGAATGTTCCTAGAAATATAAATCTAGGTACATAACTTAGATGAAGAAAATTATTGTCATATTAAATTAAACGTTGAACAAATTGAACATTAGTAATCCAAATTTCAAATTACTCACTCTAAGCCTCATAAACACCCATTTACCTTCTTAGTTACTCATATTTGTTAATAGGTAGGTGTTCATAACATTATTTAAACATAGATACCCCTTAGTCATCAATTGTTTATTTCATGATAAGGATATCATGTTGATTCATTTAAAACTTAATACACAATAATCATGATAAGAGGGTACAATTAAAATTAAATTAACAATGCACAAGTAATCAATGATTTTAATCACACAAAGTTCCATATTATAAGTACATTCACACGTAAGTACATTACTTTGGAACAAACGGTTTTGACATATCCTTCTATTCATAAGGTGATAAGAAAGTAAATAAGGACCTCATCTGTAGACAAACTCTAGTACAAGTAGTATTTTCATCCACTACGTTCTAGTCTCTGTAGGTTCTGGGCGCAGTGGAAGCGCGTTGGTGGGATTGCCAAACTTTAATTTTAACGTCAAACAACGTTCAATCTGAGATCTATCACGATTTAAAATGTTGAATCTTCGGAATAGAATGAAGAACGAAAAACTTAATATGGAATCCCGGATCCATAGAGATAGGATCATCATATGTTGGTTATAATTAATTTAATTAATCCACAAGAATTACCTTGCTAGAATTATTTCTTCAACGATGTCTCCGGTCACGATCTTGTGATCCGTTATTGCGTCATAGAATCAAAGTATAGGATTCCTCTAGTGGTGATGCACATGTGCTCCACGTATCCTTGGACGTCGCCGAAGGGATCTCTGGGTGCTAGTGCAGAAGAACCTTTGCTTGCGATGTCCGCCTTCGACTACCTTGGTCTCTCGGTCTTGAGAGTGTTCTTTGAGGAAGGAGTTCTTTTGACCTTGAAAGAATTCTCCAGAATTATTGTGCACAACGATTGGTTGGAAAAGTGTTGGGGTTGTGAGGATATTTATAATCAGGTTTTAGGTTATAGATTTATGAAAATAAATAAACGTGTTACGCATTTTATTTATTTCATTAACTCTTATTGAAACACCCATGTCAAATTATTAATTCCTTGACATGCGCCAACGCTGATTATAATTAATATCATTTAATAAAACAGTATTGTATCCTCAAAATCCTGCCTGGAAAAACTACATGGCGTGTAATCCTTGATACATGGCATGTACTAGTTTTCCATAAAACTAAACGACATTTATATTTAATATAAACGGTTTGTACTTTTATTTTCCACTTCTCTTTATCTCCTCCACATTTATTAGACCTTGAGTAGTGGCTATTTATTTCTTAAATAAATGTAACTTCATTACTCACTAATAAATATATTATTTCACCCACAATATATTTTCTTGAATAACTGGTGTCGAAATAAATGTGATCAGGCATCCTTAAATAATTATTAAACCAAAGTCGGGAATAATCTTTATTTAACTTGTTAAATTAATATTTAACTGAGATACATGGACACACATAGTGTGTGACCCTCTTGGACTGTTTCTCAGTGGCATTAGGTGGAGCCTGCAAAATGTCCAAGGTTAGCGTCTAGCAACACGCCAAGGCACCCACAGAGAAAGAAGTTAATCCCTCAATGACGTGTCACCTTATACGAATGATTACCGTGTAAAATAATCCATTTGTCTCGATATCTCTAATCAATCCGATTGCATGCTAGTTCCATTAACCCATGTGCTCGATTATTCATTCTTTGACTTCCTGGAATTGACCTCTCCCATACCTTACCATGGCCATGGATTTATTTAGGCTATATCAATTCCATCAAAGGGCCTGAGATATCTACTTCCATTATGGAACAGAAGGGACAAATCCTTTCTCGCATTTTCTATTAATGTAGTATTACTCGTGACGCACCCAACATATCCTACCTCAATGTGAATAGTGTGTCGTCACAATTTTTTTCAAGACATCTAAGTGCGTGAGTTGTAATACCCATTAATAATAATCATAATGTCTAAGGACCAATACACACGTCCGTAGATAGGAACCTCCAATGAAACTATGAAATGTGGATTTCCTACTAGGGGGTCTTATTCTCATAATATCCTCCTGGATATTACCAAGGTTGAACACCATGAGAAGGTGCCTCAATGTTTAATGATTCCTCACCCCTAATAGCCTGTATTATTTGTTTCCCTCAAATAACATCATCCGGCCATAGAACATATATTCAAGAATAGTGTTAAGGCACTTTCGGGTTCTCATCATAGTAGGGATCCACTATGGCCCATTAATGAAATAGTTTCCTTAGGAAATTATCACATTCATTGTCACACAGAAGAACAATAAAGATGTGATAAGGCATTTATTAATGAATAAAGGACAAAGTAGTTGGTTCTAGGCCACAAACTCTAACAGACACCCAGTTGGACTAGAGCCAACTACTAACAACCATTAACCCGCTAGCTCTCACATGATATTCATGCTTCCTCTAAGATAGGCCTTTAGTCATGCGGTCCACCATGTTCTCTTCTGTGGACACTCTTCTCACTGCAACTTCACCCCTTTGATAGAAATCCCTCAAGAGGTGATACTTCTAGAGTATGTGCTTTTTCCGTTGATGTGACCTTGGTTATTTTGCAAGAGCCACCGCTGCAGTATTATCACAATACCATGTAATGGGATATTTACTACTAGGAACCACATCAAGCTCCTGGACAAAGTTCTGAATCCAGACGGATTCCTTGGCTGCATCAGAATCCACTATATATTCGAAATCCGCTGTTGAATCCACAACAACTAGCTGCTTTAAACTCTTCCAGCTCACAGCTCCTCTATTGAGACAGAAAACATATCTATATTGCAACTTCAGATCATTCTGATCTGTTTGAAAACCATCATCAGCATGCTCTATAATGAAAAGCCCCTCGTCTCCTACATACCCCAGGAATATATCATTAGTTCTTCTCAAATACTTAAGGATAGTCTTAACAACAGTCCAATGTTGTTCTCCTGGATCTTCATGATATCTTCCTACCATGATCAGTGCATAGGAAACATCAAGCCTACTACATAACATGACATACATGATGGATCCTATAGCCGAAGCCTATGGGATCTTACTTATTCTATCTTTCTCTTGTTGTATCTGAGGACACATTTTCATAGAAACATGTAGGCCATGTGACCCTATAACCAATCCCCTCTGGGATTGTTCCATACTAAATCTCTTTAGTATCTGGTCAATATATGTACTCTGACTTAGTCCAAGCAGCCTCTTGGATCTATCATGAATGATCTTGATTCGTAGAATGTAGGATTCTTTACCCAAGTCCTTCATGGAGAAACACTTGTTCAACCAGTCCTTAACTGACTGTAAGACTGGTACATCATTTCCAATAAGGAATATGTCATCAACATATACTACTAGGATAACGATCTCATTCCCATTATACCTTTTATAAACACGTGGCTCACATTCATTTTTAATGTACCCAAATTCCATTACGGCTTCATCAAATCGAATGTTCTATGACCTGGATGCTTTCTTTAATCCATAAATGGATTTTTACAACTTGAAAACCCATTTGGCTTAACCTGGTGTCACAAACCCTTCTAGCTGTGTCATATAGACATCTTCTTGAAGTTTCCCGTTAAGGAATGCTGTTTTGACATCCATATGCCAAATCTTGTAGTCATGGTAAGCTCCTTTGGAATGTATGATTCATATGGATTTAAACATTGAAACTGGCAAGATGGTTTCATCATAGTTAATTCCTTGATGCTGTCTGAACCCTTTAGCCACTATCCTTGATTTATAGGTGCTAACTTGACCTTCCATGTCCAGCTTTCTCTTGAATACCCATTTACATCCAACATGCTTTACATCAACTGGGTCATCGACCAGAACCCAAACTTGGTTCTGATACATGAAATCCATCTCAGAATTCATAGCTTCTGGACATCTTGCAGCTTCTGAGCTTTATACTACTTCCTTGTAGGAGAGAGGTTCATCATTGTCCAACAATAATGATTCACACTCCTCGGTGACTAGGAAACCAAATCTCTCTTGTTCCCTTAACTCTCTTGAGCTCCTACGCAGTACTTGTGTTTCTGGAACCTCTTCCATGAGGACCTGTGGAACTTGTTCCTGTACCCACTCCTATGTATCTTGAGTATCAACTTCGTCAAAGTCAATCTTACTCCCACTATCCTACTTAAATATGTGCTCCCACTCAAGAAAGACGGCTTGTTTGGTGACATTCACTTTCTTTACTGAAGGGTTATATAGGTAATATACTTTTGTTTCCTTGGGATGTCCTATAAAGATAGACCTTGTGCCCTGGGGTGCCAGTTTGTTTCCTGAGGAGGCCTTAATAAACACCTCACATCCCTATACACGTGTGTGCAACAAAATGGGTTTTTTTCCATTCCACAGCTCGGAGGGAATTCCATTTTCCGCCTTAGTTGTTACTCAGTTTAATGTGTATGATGCAGTTTGTAATGCATATCCCCAAAAGGAAAATGGAAGATCTGCATGACTCATCATCGACCTTACCATGTCCAATAAGGTGTGGTTCCTCCTTTCACTAAAACTATTACACTGTGGTGTATAAGGAGGAGTGAGCTGAGATATAATCCCAGAATCCCGTAGAAGATTGATGAAATCTTGGTTCAGATATTCTCCACCTAGCTCCGATCAATGTTTCTTTATCTTCTTACCAAGATGATTCTCTACTTCATTCATGAATTCCTTAAATTTTTCTAAGGCCTCTGACTTATACCCCATTATGTAGAAATATCCATATCTACTGAAATCATCAGAAAAAGTAATGAAGTAAGAATATCCACCTCTAGCTTCTACAGGAAATGTTCCACACACATCCGTGTGTACCAATCCTAGATGCTCTGTGGCCCTTTCACCCTATCCAAAAAAAGGTGGCTTGGTCATTTTTCCTTGTAAACAAGCGTTACATCTATGAAGTGGTTTTAGCTTAGTAGAGTCTAAATAGCCATCTTGGAAGAGCTTTGTCATGCGCTTCTCATTCACATGACCGAGACGGTGATGCATCAACTAGGTGATGTTTGAGTCATGTGAGTTTGTTTCGTTATTGATTCCCAACACTTGGTTTTTGTAATTAAAAACATACAAACCATTATTTAAATGTTCCATACCATAACACACGTTGTTCTTATAAAAGAGACAACCCTTATTTCCAAACATGAAAATAAATCCATCCATATCCAAACAAGATACAGAAATTGTGTTCTTGGTTACACTAGGAACATAATAACAGTTTTGTAATACCAAAATCATGCCAGTTGTCAATGAGAGGAGGTAATCGCCAATAGCTAATGAAGAAAGCCTTGTGCCATTGGCAGCTTGAAGATCCACCTCTCCTCTTGAAATCTTTCAAAATCTACTTGGTTCCTATATTTGAATACAGATGTGAGCCCCACAAGATGTATCTAATACCCAATGTGTAGAAATAGAATGATTACACTCAATAACGAATACACTTTTAGCGTCCCAATTATTTTGGGTGCAGTTCCTCTTCTAGTGGCCATTCTTGCCACATGAAAAACACATTGCCTCCCATTCCTTGCCCTGCCTCTAGATCTTCCACTTCTTTGAGGGACAGTGCTCGGGGGCTTCAGACCGTTTATAAGTCTTTGGCCCATTTTGCCATGTTCATCCTCTTATTCACCACAAGGACTGCAGGTTTGTCACACCCCATGTCCTTATCTACCAGGTGAGTTAAGGGAAGAATTTCCAGTCTAGGCGCAACTGGAACAGGCTCATCCATCACATACAATTTCTTCTTGTGGCGATGGATGACGCGTAAATGCCTATTCCACTCTTGGAAATTGGTGTCGGTGGGAAGGTTTTCCTTCTCAAGTATGGTTCCCAATGATATGTTTGAAGTCATTTTCTTACCATTTCTACAAATTATGATGAGCAAAGGTTTAGTACTTTATTACAAAACAGATAAAATAAATAAATCAATACTTATTAGTCTCCCACTATTTTATCAAAATCCAATAGCCCTCATCATTGACTTCGAAATATTTTGTTTCCTGAATATTCTAGTGGCAAGGATCCATATTGCCCTTCCCATTACCCCAAATAGGGTTGGTCAAGCAACTTCAAGGGGTTTAGGCAGGCATTCCAAATGCCAACTACATAAACTCGCAGCTCCTTGATCACTGAGTGGACTCCCCAATACTGAAATCCTTTTATTTTAGATTTCTCAACCTTTGCCTCTTAGTCACACCAAGTCCTGCTGTAGCAGTCAACCCTTGATGCAAACCAAGTCAAGTCAACCCAAAACCTTGAATTAGAATTCCCCGATAATTGAAATAACCTCAACTAGGATTGGTCAAGCACTTTGAACTATGGTTTGATTCTAACCAAGATTATGGATGGCTATACCGAATTAATATTTATTTTGAGGGATTTTATCCTTATCAGTAAATTTCCAATTTATTATCTTTTATTACATGCTTGTTAATATTAAGTGGGATTTACTTAAGTGATTAACAATGTCAAGGATAATATTCACATATAAACTGGTTTTATTTTAGTTCCATCTTGCATGCTCGTTTAATTCACTAATTGTGTGATCGTGACAACACACCCACAATAAATAAACCATGCATCATACAAGAAAAAATAAATGGTATGATCCAGAGCTTTTTCTATTGGTTAGTTTATCTAGCAGTTAATATACTAACCCAAGACCTAGGTAAAAAACACCTTGAACCTTTGGGTTTGTGTTTACAACTTTCCACCTTTCCACCTTTGTATCTCCTTGGATTGGTTTCACCTTGGCTCCTGACTTGAGCCGCCTCCACTAGATTGAGAGCTCCATCCTTTACATATGCATTTATCTCACACGCAGGTGAGGGGTAAAAATGGGTTTTTACATAAAATAATCCTTGGGCGCACATGCCCTACATATTAATGATGAGATGGATTGCAGGCCAACAAATTTAATTTAAATAAATAAATTAAAAGAAACCATTCAGATACAAAGGTCTCAGTCTAACCCATGATCATCCATACATGCAACAATATTTAAACATAAATAAAACTAGCATTCAATTATTTAATTGTTCTTTTTGAAGATAAATCATGCTCGAATCAATTAATTATCTTTAATTAATCAATCCTTTTATCTTAAACCCTTTTCTGAACTTCCTTGATATTATCATCCATCATAATTTTAAACAAATAAATTCATTTAAAATGATCCTTGTATGTAACTTATACCTTGGAGGCAACACAGTGAATTCCCATTTATTACGCAGATGTTAAATTAAACACATATATATAAAAAACCTATCATGTGTTGTGCCTCATCTTTATGCCAGCACTATAGTACACATCTCAAGGGTTTTTATAATATAATAATAATTTTAATAAATCTGTGTAATTTGGGTGAGTTCACAAAGTATAGTTCTGAATACACGGCATGTACTTTTCTTCACCATCCATCTGAAGTACACGCCCGTGACATGGTGTGTTAATGTTCTTCAGAATGTTTCGGAGTACACGGAGTGTACAGTGGGACACACGCCGTGTAGTTTCCGTGTTACACGGTTTCTAGCCAGGCAAGCTGTGTACATGGTACATGGTCCAACTTTAACCCTAAGGGACTACACATCGTGTTCTGTTGGACCACACGGCATGTAATCCGGAAACCATGTGCCACCTGTTTTTGGTCAACACATGGTGTCATAAATGACTTAGATAGGATCAATAAACGGCCTAATTTAGCAGACCAGTCTGATGCATGAACTTAGACTACATGTCGTGTACTTCCAAATACACACCGTGTATTCTGGTGTTGTACGGCCAGAAACGTTTGGCTCCTCCAGATGAGTTCCTCTATTTTATTTTAATCAAAATTAAATGAAAAATTTGTTTCTGTGAGGTGAACGAGAAACGAGGGAGGAGAAACAGATCTCGAGATTCATATTTCAAGAATGATTAAACTTGAATTGAAACAACTAAATTATTAAATTCGTAAAACATCAATGAAAAACTAAAAAATTATAATCAACGATATGACCCCTATGATACCAATTGTAGGTTTTGGGTGCAGCGGAAGTGCGTTGGTGGGATTTCCCAACATTAATTTTAACGTTAAACAAAGTTCAATACGAGATCTATCACGATTTAAAACATCGAATCTTCAGTATAGAAAAAATAACAAAAAAAATAAGAGGGAATCCCAGAACCATAGAGATAGGATCATCATATGTTGGTTATAATTAATTTAATTAATTCACAGTAATTACCTTGGTGGAATTCTTTCTTCGTCGATGTATCCAGTCACGATCCAGTGATCCATTATTGTGTCATAGAATCAAAGTATAGGATTCCTCTAGCGGTGATCCACACGTGCTCCACGTATCTCTGGACGCCGCCGAAGGGATCTCCGTGTGCTAGTGCAGAAGAACCTTCACTTGCGATGTCCGCCTTCGACCGCCTTGGTCTCTCGGTCTTGAGAGCGTTCTTGGAGGAAGGACTTTTTTTAGCCTTGAAAGAATTCTCCAGAATTGTTGTGCACAATGATTGGTAGTAAAAGTTTTGTGTTTGTGAGGATATTTATAATCGGGTTTGAGGTTATAGAGTTATGACAATAAATAAACACATTACGCATTTTACTTATTTCATGAACTCTTATTGAAACCCCCATGTCAAATTATTAATTCCTTGACATGTGCCCACGCTGATTATAATTAATATCATTTAATAAAACAATATTATATCATCAAAATCCCGCCTGGAAAAACTACACAGCATGAAATCAGTAATACATGTCATGTACTCGTTTTCAATAAAACTACACATCGTGTCCATTTAATATACAAGGCGTGTACTTTTATTTCCCACTTTTCATTATCTCCTCCTCCACATTTAGTAGAACTTGAGTAATGGATATTTATTTCTTAAATAAATCTAATTGTATTACTCTCTTATAAATATATTATTTCACCCACAATATATTCTCTCGAATAACTAGTGTTGAAATAAATACAATAAGGAATTATTAAATAATTATTAAACCAGAGTCGGGAATAATCTTTATTTAACTTGTTAAATTAATATTTAACTAAGATACATGGACACAGATAGTGTGTGACCCTCTAGGCCTCTTTCTCAATGGAATTAGGTAGAGCCTGCCTAAAGTACAGGGTTAGCATCTAGCAACATGCCAAGTCACCCATAGAGAAAGAATTTAACGGCGCAATGACGTGCCACCTCATACAAACTCTTACCGTGTAATATGATCCCTTTGTCTCGATATCTCTAATCAAGTGGTTGCATGCTGGTGCCATCAACCCATGTGCTCGATTATTCTTTCTTTGACTTACTGGAATTGTACTCGCCCATACCTTACCATGGCCATGGATTTATTTAGGCTATATCAATTCCATCAAAGGGCCTAAGATATCTACTTCCGTTATGGAACAGAAGGTACAAATTCTTTCTCTCATTATCTATTAATGCAGTATTACTCGTGACGCACCCATGTATCCTACCTCGCTGCGAACAGTGTGTCGTCAAAGTTTTCATCAATAAATCTAAGTGCGTGAGTTGTAATACCCATTAATAATAATCTTAAAGTCTAAGGACCAATACACACGTCCGCAGATAGGAACATCCAATGACAATATGAAATGTGGATTTCCTACTAGCGGGTCTCATTCTCATAACTCTTGGTTATTACCAAGGGCACACACCATGAGAAGGTGCCTCAATGTCTTATGAGTCCTCACCCCTAATAGCCTGTATTATTTGTGTCCCTCAAATAACATCATCCAGCCATAGAACATATATTCAAGAACAGTGTTAAGGCACTTCTCGGTTCTCATCATAGCAGGGATCCGCTATGACCCATTAATGCAACAGCTATCCTTACGACATTATCACATGCATTGTCACGTAGAATAACAATCAAGATGTGATAAGGCATTTATTAATGAATAAGGTACAAAGTAGTTGGTTCTAGGCCACCAACTCCAATAGTCTCCAGTCTCCCTCTCCAGGGTTTTGGTCATTCTGCCTCATGGTTCTATTTATTGTCACCATTTCCCCACTAAGAACCCTCTCTGTATTTGAATTTCCTTTTCAACATTTTCCATTTTGAAACATTTATCACGGGATTATTATAAAAATATCCATCTCAGTTGATGGTTTGGTGGTTTTATCCTCATTTTTAAGTTCACTATAACTCCTTAGAGGTAGGTTCCAAATGTTCACGTGCTTATTTTAAAGTACACATGAGGATTGGACTATATCATGAGACAATCCCAAACATATTGGTTTTTGAATTTTATTAGACTTGATCCCTTATATGTCTCATAGGTTTCACATATGGGTAAGTAGATTTACCCCTATGCATCTCATGGGTTAACCTTATGTATCCATTAGATATTTAGATTTTCCCTTGTGTAGCTATTTTCTTATATGGCTACAATATATACATCCTCTCAAAGCTACATCCTTCTTCCACCTCTAATATTTCACTACTTCTATATTTCACACCAATATAATATAGCCAGGATCTGATAGCACAACCTATTTGTCAACCAAAACCTATTCTCCTCCTATGATGCAGGATAACTTTTCATGCTACTACCCATATTCCTTATTCTTAGACTACATAGTTCATAGTTCAATACACATGCGATGGTGAAAAATTTATATTCCTATAAAATAACCACCACTCCTAATATCTACATCTCCACAACATATAAAAATCTACACTATGGTCTTTATTTATCCATTTAAAGATCCCAAGGTCACCATGAAACAAGGTATATCCCTCAGTGTAGTTATTATCATTTTTCCAGTGGTACTGAACTATTTCATTGATCATCTATAGAGGTCCTATGATGTAGTTTTATCTATAACAATGAAAAAACCTATCTCAAAACACCATCCATGAGAAAGTAGGTTCCCATGACGACTAAATTTTTTTCTTAAGCTCCTTCAATAATGGAACAATGTGTTGGACAAGGTTGACACTCTATTTCCATCATTCTCTAGAAAAAATGGCTACGGTAACATGATTCACCCCACATCACAACATCTGCTCCATAAGTTAAATATTTCATATTGACTATGCTTTATATCCATTATTGTACCATATTGATTCTCTAGACTCCAGTGGCACCAAGTTTCCTATTTTTCAACCATGGTGGCTTTGTGGTGGAGTGATGGTGGGGGAGGTATGATTGTATCTATCTAAGGAAGAAGACACATAGTCCAAGTCCAAACATCATTAATTCATTTAAAATGAATAGTTCCCTATATCAATAGATACAATGGGATCCTTACTATATATATTAAATACTATGGATCAATTAGAAATGATGTTAGATGAGCTCTGGAAGACCCCTGATGCTACCAGTGTTTCATCACGATGATGATAATATCCTATCACTTCCACATGAATCTAACCCCCATGTATCGGTGTGGTCCTATGTTCACTCTTGTGAGATCCATGCATGAGTTATTCTCCCTCTCTACCACCCATATCTTTATCTCCACGTTGGAGAGCATGGTTGGAAGACAATAATGGGTTATCCATGTATTTTTCCATGGTTTTATGGATATCCAAGGGCTGGAAATGTGTTTGGCTAACTACCAAGTTATATTCTTTTTAAGTTTTAGACTAAATAGCGCATAAACCACTAATAGAAAATGAATTAAATTTTAATTCCTTTTTATTTTAATTTTTTATCAATCATTCAAAAAATGGTATTCACCCGAAAATAAACAAATCAATTGAATGTTGTGGAATGTTAATTAATTAATTTTAATTTTTAATGAAATTATAATATAAAATATGTATTTATAAACTAATTTCAAAAAATCCCCCACACTAAGGCAATGATCATCCTAAAGAATAAATCAACTCTATGAATTTAAAAGTAAACCCACACTTTACCAATATTAAAAATTATAAATTAATGAAAAGAAATAATTATTAATTGGGGAGAGAATATTCTCAAGTTTCATATATTAATCTTTAAATCAACTCCTCATTGTTCAAAATGTATTTTATAATTCCCACAAAAAATTATGGAATATATCCTCTATTGTATTGAATATTCTTAATCAATCATTATGAACATGAAAATTCATGATCGACCTTACCATTTGTTTTCTCATCTCTCACCACCTAGGGTAAATTATAAATGTAGTTTTCTACATACCTTGAGAATATTTAACAAACATTTAAAATTTAATATACCTAAATTAATCACTTCATATAGATGAGAATCACTAAAAATATTGACTAATTTATAAATTATTATTAAATGATTTTTTTGTTGAAGGATTTAGGTAATTGATGTAAAGAAAATTTATGTTCAGAAAGAGGTTTATATCTATGTATACTGCAAGACAATCATAGTAAATATACTGATATTTTCCTCTTAAAAATTAAATCTTCTTGATGTACTCAATATCATAATATAGGTCATGAAAAATTATAGATCAATTCTTTTGTTATCCATATTAACTTTTTTCCAAATTTTTCGAATTTTAAATATTGTGTTTTAGAAATCCTTGCATGCACCTCCAAACCCAAAATGATAAAATCATTTCTCCTACGATGGTGATTTGTACCCTCTATAATTGAACCCATATTTTAAAAAAATTATATATAAGGGGAAAACCTTAGATGCAATGTAAAATTACATGGCGCTTTTCTAAATCCTAATGAATACCAACAAATATTTCTTCTTGATAAATTACACTCTTATTTCACCATGAATTTATTCTCTAACCACACATTAACTTTTAAAATAATTTAAAATATTAGAGAAAGGGTAAAAATTTATAAAATTTATATTTTAATGTCGATTAAAACTATAAAAGGAAAATATATGTCCTTTAAGGGAAAAGGTAGTGAATTTTTCAATATCTTCACTTTGACCATAACAAATTAAAGTAGTATTAGGTAATATCTCACAAGTTCTCTCATTATGTTTAAAATTAATGATTATAACAATTTATTATATAAACCACTCAATAAAGATATTATATGCTTTTAAAAAAAATTACTCCTTGAAGGTAAAAAAAACATGAAATTATGAAATTTAATTCATGTAAAAATGGAAGGAAGAAAAATTTAAAAGTGACTATAAATAAAAAAATCATGATTCATTGAATTTATATTCTTATGCTTTACTCTAATCATATAGTATTCCTAACTTATTCAATATTATCAATATAAGAATTAAAACAAGGAATCATAGTGTTCTTAAAAAATTCTAAGTGTCATTCTTTAAAAATAGTATAATTAATATAAATGTGGCTATTCATCTGTTTCATTGAATATTTAAAAAACTGGAAAATGGAATATTATAAGTAATTGTTGAAAATTAATTCTTACTCCCATTTTTCCATTATGCTCTTCATTTTTTCTATTTATTAGTTTCCTTAGTACCTTGAACATTGAATCTCCATGGTCATGAAAATTTTATACAAATATTGACTATACAACCCTATTATGATGAAATTTACAGAATAAATTTAATTTCACACCTAAACTAGTTCCTAAATAAAATTGAGAAAAATAAATCCCAAATTACTAAAGCCTAAAAAAGTTGGTTTCCAACAATAATCTATTTGGTTAGAGTCCTCATGCTTGAAATTACCTCTTTAAGTCAAGTGATATAGGGTAGAAAGGAGGTTACCTACTCTGGATATATATATTTTCAAAGCTATGATCCCACCATATATATGGGACATATTTTATTTTTAGAATTTAATATTAGTATTCCTCTGGATAACACATTCTCTAACTACTTGGGCCAAATCCAACAATTTGTTTCCTGACCTAAACAATTAAATGAAACATCATTGACTACCCAATACTACTACCCTTCCTCTAATTATATAGGGATAAAATCTCCTCCTTTATATTCATCTTTGTAGAGGCCCAAAGCATGACTTACATTGATGTTGCATAACTTTTGTGGATTACATAATACAACACAAAAACAGACACCCAAGGACTTTAATAGTTTAGGGTCTTTAGAAACTCAGAACATAATCTTCTAATCATGGTGAAAGATCTTCAACAACTCCCATAATGATATTACCCTTTTGTTTTCCTACAAAAACCTTTCTTTATATCCTGGGGAAAAGAAAACATATAAAGGGTGAGCTATAATGTTTAATAAGGTTATGCATGGTGAAAATAAAACAAACCATATACATTTGAACATAATGTATAGACATCAAAATCTTCAGTTGTGAAATAAATATTAGCAGTATGTAAGGCATAGATCATAAAGAATCATCAATCATGATAAAATAGAATGGGAATAAAACATTTAATTGTGGAAAACAATTAATCAGATGAATTTATTTCCATAGTATCCAAGGCATTGTTTCCAATACCATCATAGTGGAAAAATTCCACTACTGAACCGGGGTTACTTGTCATTCTAGCCCTATATTACTAAACGAGATTTTACTTTCTATTCCAAACATGTCAATATCATGAGATATAAATCTTTACCCAATTCATTTGAGGTATATATAGTCCCCACCCATCTCATAATTAAATCATTCATAAGTGTGCCACAAAATAAACATACATCATTCATAATAACCCATCGAATAAAATGGGTTTCATAAACATCATCCCATCATAACATAATCCATATAAAACAAATGGATATCATTTCATCATAAAAAAAATCAAACCATGTAAATAATAGAGACATTATACTAGGAACATAATCATACTAAATAATTTAATCTTAGAAGATAAATAGTTTTGATAAAACACATGAAATGAATTCTTGGGGAAAATATCCTTTCTTTTTCAAAATCGGTTTCTTTTCACAAAATGCCATGTAATTTTAAAAGAAATTGATTTTATTGAAAACAATAATCAAATATAGTAGATTAAGCTTCAATAATAAAATGATTTATGAAACTGTAAAAATATGTTCAT
The DNA here is from genome assembly GCA_963277665.1 of Viscum album. Lineage (NCBI taxonomy): Eukaryota > Viridiplantae > Streptophyta > Magnoliopsida > Santalales > Viscaceae > Viscum > Viscum album. The sequence goes on along the minus strand of OY728163.1, from coordinate 66,489,568 downwards.
GCCATATAAGTTAAAAAAACATTCTCCTTGTACTTTTTCCGGAATAGTAAAAAGGTACATTGTATGGTAAACAAAAGAAAGATTCTTTCCATACCTTGTGGTAAAAGTAAAAAAGGCTAAGAATGAATTTAAATATACATGGAAAAATATTGAACATTTTATGAAAACATTTTTAGAAAACAAGAGCGTGGATGATAAACATTACCCCTGTAAATACTTACGAATAAACAATCTCAGATAAAAATGAGATTGAAATAATTATCCCTTACCTTATGTCTAATTTATTACTTATACATCCAAAACATTGGTATATTGGTTTTAAACATATTATTAACTTGTAAAAGAACAATAATGATATTTATGATATCATAAATGATTCACTTATGACTTTATATTACCCGTTCTTTTGACAATTCCATGTTAAAGGAGCGTTTTGGGTAAAATCGTTTCATTTCTCATATGTGTTTGGACTTGTGGTTCTTGATATTATTACTTATATCCTGATTTATGTAATTAAATAATGTAAAAAATTATTTATATATAATAAATATTAATAATATAAATATATATGATATATCGATAAATGGAATGAAATACACTGTTCATGGAGACGGTACACCGTACGTATGCATGAACGTTGTTTTTGTTTCCTTATTAAATTGAATGGAATTAAGTAAATGAAAAATATATGTACATAAATCCAGTAACATTATTATTTCATATCTTTCATGTTAATTTAATATATATACTATATAATCATTCTTTAATGGTTAACAAGAATAATGAATCTCATCGCGTCGTGGAGACGGTAATCCGTACGTACGCCCGAGCAACGATATCATTCCTATAATTATTGAATGGAATTGTAGTGGATGATATAATATCTCATAATTAGAATAATTTTATAGTAATCATATATATCTATTATTTCCACCATTATACACATCCACGTAAAGTGGTGGTGGAAAAATATATTACACCACAACATGGAGACTGTATTCTGTAAGTACGCACATGCGGTGATTTTGTTGTTCGTAGGATGGATAGAAGGTGAAATAGGGTTATTTCATATCTATAATAACATATTAGTATATTATGTTACAGATTTTATTAATTTATAATGAAACAAATAAAGAAGAGTAAGTAGAAGAAGAAATAAATTTGAAAGAATCGGTAAAGGATATTACCACTTCTTTGACGCGTCTCTTCTAAACCTCCTCTTAGGGCTTTAAATTTGGTATTTTAAGAAGACCAAGACCACTGTTATTTTTATAGGGAAGTGGAGATGAGAAATGGACAGATTTTGGCTGATATTTAAGGCTCAAAATGGTTTGAATAGGAGAGGGAGGAGGTGCCCTTTTATAAGAGAATAGAGGGGCAATTTTGGAAACTTCTAAAATATTAATTTATAATAAACCCAAACCCTACTTAAAAAAATATAAAATGACTAAAATTAAAATATTAGATGATATTGGGTTTTAATACCATCATAAAAGAAAATTTATACACGTTGGAAATTTAGTTTAAACCTTATCAACTTGATTTATTATTATTCAATATATTTAATTTTATTTGTGGAAATAATATTCTAAATTTTAAATTGTTATAAATGATTACTTATTTTTTGTGAATTGTCCATAATTGGATACTTTAGGACATTATAGAGCATTTGAATTACAAATTTTAATTTTTAAATATTTTTGTGGTTTTTAAACAATTTCATAATATGTTGTTTTTATAAAATTACAATAGTGTCAATTATGACACTATTCAATTATTTGAATTTAAATAAAATCCAAATAGCAGATATATTCGCAAAACATATATTTAATAGATTAATAACATTTCATAGTTGTCTATAAAATTCATGGAGCTCATTAAATAGTTCATATAATATTTATTTTAATATTTTTAAAACCATTTATTTGATATTTCCCTTAATAAAATAATTACTACAACATTTTTATATAATTAATAATTATAATTATTTGTTACATAAAAATTAAAAATAAAATACTATGATTTAGATAAATATAATATATTCCATAATAAAACTTATATTCGAATTTATCATCTTAAAATCACAACATTTGAATTGTTATATTAATTACATTTTGAAGGTGAAAAATTTGACGTCATTTAAAATAAAATAATATAAGTGTCCTAATTGCATTTATAAGGCTCTAAATGGTCACATATGCGACCATTGGATGATAAGTGATTTCATGTACATGAAAAATAAGTTTTGGTCACGTGTTTGTGCCTTTTAATGTCACTATTAGTTTAATAAAAACTGTGTTATTGATTTTTCACTAAATAAACAATTTCTGCATCACTGTTGTGTCACCATTAATGATATTTATTTAATCCATAAAAATACTAAATAAATTAACATGTTTTAGGTATTTTTATTAAATTTCTGGTTACTATTTATGTTTGATGTTTTATGAAGTTTATCTCAAAATTAAAATTATTACACTTATAAGCTATAAGAGTGTGACATGTTGTCACTTTCTTTGGTTTTAATAATAATTACATCTTTTTCAGGGTCAAGATCCCATGAAATGAATCTATTACGACCCTTAGGTTATATTAGTCGACTTTTATTCATCCAATAGAATTTTGGCAGGTGTTAGGGTCATTTTATAATCTTATTTTTACCCTTAACTACCTGATTTACCTTTAACTGTAGTATGTAAAATTTACTGTAGTTACTATTAATAATGTCTAAAAATAATAAGTAGTATATTAGAATAATTTGTAAAAACTTATTCCCAATATGAAATCCATTTTTCAAAATTCAAAACATATAAGTTCCAGTAATTAATTAAAAATTAATCCCTTTGTTAAGAAAATGGGTTTTAAAAGTTAAAACGTTATAAAAGATTGAAATGTTTTTACCTGTGAATTCAGTGTAAAATTAATGATAATGACTTAAATTATATTAAATATTAATAATATATTCTATTTATACCTTAAAATCATTCAATATTATAATTTAACAACCAAATTTATCTTGATGAAAAAAGTTGTTTATAATTAAAATTTTGCATATTTTTACTATTCATCAAAATATTAAGGTTATCAGAATAATATCAGAATTTTATCCAAAGTAAATTTTTATATCCTGATTGCAATGAATAAGTTTATTTTGAATAATTGAACTTATAAACATGTCACAACTATATTTAAATTTGGTGCACCATCAAAAGGCGACAAAACTGCATTTTTTTAAAAATACTTATTTTACCCGAAATATTTATTTTGTTCTCATACCATCTTTTAGAATATGTGTAAGATGAATAATAATGTTATAAAATTCAAATTTTAGATAATACTATTCATAATGGCCAGTTCATAATAATATATCGTTGTTTTGTAAAACTCAGTATTGCGTAAAACACACGCTATCGAGGAAGGTCACTCTTGCATTCAACACAAGCCAAGAATAGTGTTTGAATATATTATAAGCTAATACGATGTTGCATATAGTGAAACCTAATTTTGGTGTAGCATACAACACAAGACATCAATGAAATTAAAAAATATATATTTCTCATAAAATCTCATGGTGTTATATTCTACCCCCCTTAAAATGAAATTTGCCCTCAAAATTCATTGGGATTATAAATTGTTTAATAATTGAAAGTTTATTACATAGAAACCCACATCGTAAAAAGGAATAATAAAACCTAATTTTAAAAAATAATGTATGAAATGTATCAGTTACCCAAATTAACTCATCACTGGGTTTCCACATATGAGAACATAGTTGAAAATAGGGATATGGAAGAGAGATATAACCATCATGTTCTGATGAAGAGTGGTAGAGAACATGGATATGAAAAAGCCAATAATCACAAATCCATAAATTTGTGATGATCTAAGGTACCATCTGATTCATCAGATATGAGGGTACTAGGACAACATTTTAAGTTTTCAAAACCATTTCCCTAAAGTTGATGAATGTTTTCATAAGGATAAATAATTACTTGATTTCAATGTAAAATAATCATTGGTCATTCCATGATAAATTTCCACTTCATATCTTATTTTAAGAAATGATGTTGAATTTTTCTTTCTTAAAATGTTAGAAGATCATGTGATAGAATGATAGGTCATTCCATCTGTCTCTATCACACAAAAAGTTATCATAAGATATTAAATATACATAAGTCCATCTATGGTGAGGGTAATCATATATGGTTTCAAAAATGGACTTATATTTCAACTATCATACCATAAAATAATACTAATTTCTACTAACAAGGGACTTCATATAGGCTATTGGTTGGCGATAAAGGCCTGTCGCACTTCGGTTGTGGGTTCGATTCCCGCAGCCTTGTCCGACGCGACGGGTTGTCACCCATCCTACGTGTTGCCCATTTTCTAAAACTACACTATTATAATATTTTATAAATAATATCAAAAAGTTCAATCCTTAAAAAATACTATTTGATGTCTATCTTAATCCATTCCAATCATTAGGTTTATCCAAAATACTTCTGTATAATCTCATAGTATAAAGAAAAAGATTACTAAAGAGGTTATATACAAAGCATGTGATTACCATCATTTATCCCCCATATATCATAAGATATATCTTTTCGGTCATATTCCATACATGTGAATGCCTTAATCATTTACTCTCTTGAAACATGAATTACTATAGATCCTTAGTAAAAACATGAATGTTTTTAACAGTTAACTCTTTCCACATACTAAAATCCCAAAAATTATGTACACTCAAACCATGATATCACTTTGTCCTTATATCAATCAGGAGCTCATTAATACTATCAAACAAATTATTTTCCCTATATCCATTCATAATGCACATATCATCTTCCTTCCAAAAACATCTGAATATCCTTTTAGGGTTACTGGAACCATTCAACATATACTTTCAAATACATTAGGAAAAACAATAGTATAACAATCCTTATATGTTTCATTATTCCATAGTACCATTAAATTACCTATACAACATAACTCTTGATAAACATACAGTCATTCCACTACCTTCTTAAACCATTAACCAAGCCTCATTATTTAATTCCTCAACACTTCTTTCATCTCATATATCATTTTAATTTATTCATCAACATTAATATTACCCATATGACCATTCTGATTCTATTCATGATATTTTCCCTTAGGGAATTGGTTTTCATAATTCCCATAAATTCCACATTTAAAACATTTAACAGTTGTTGATGTCTTAGAAATACCATTATCTTTGTCCATTGAGTTAACTGTACCTTTTCCTTTGCAATTACTGGCTTTTTGTCCTTCTTTTCCACACCCAAAATATCTTCCAATTCCTTTGAAACATTGTCTTGGATTCCTCTTACCACATGATTTACATGATGGAAATTGACCTTTATTTCCTCTATGATCATCATAGAACTCTATATTTCTCTTATTACCTGAGACAGGAAACTTACCAAAGTTGAGATTATTGAACATATTTTGAGATTAATGATTAGGCATAATAACGATGTTTGGAATTCCAAATCCCGTTTCATTAGGTTTTTCATGAAGAATATCATTCCATTGTCCATCATATCCTCCATTATCATGAATCTTCATGTTTCCAACCATATTATAAAATCCAACAAGATTAGTGTGAGAAGAAAACATCAAACTTGGAAAACATCATAATCAAGGGGAGTACATTAAATCTCTAACATATTAGGGTTAATACTAGGTTATTCATGATCGTTATCATAATTATACACTATACCTATACTTATACTTAACCTTAGGGACATCCCTAGAAATACCTTAAAAATGTCTATAGGTATCTCACAAATGTTTTCTTATCCTAGTTTCCAAAGATTAAATAAATATTTCCTCTGATACCAACTATTGAGGTAAAAATATTGACGTACATAGACATTACATTAATTTTGTGGAATACATAATACATAACAAAAAAAGACACCAAAGGATAGTAATAGTTTAGTGTCTTTGGAAACTCGGAACATATTCTTATAATCATGGTGAAAGATCTTCAACATCTCCCATAATGATATTCCCCTTTTTTCTTACCTAAAAACATTCTTTATATCTTGGGGAAAAGAAAACATATAAAGTGTGAGCTCAAATGCTTAATAAGGTAAAGCATGGTGAAAATAAAACATACCATAGACATTTGAACATAAAGTTTACACATAAAAATATTGAGTTGTGAAATAAATATTGGCAGTACGTAAGGTGTAGATCATAAAGGAACATAAATCATGATACAATATCATAGTAATAAAACAATTAATCACATGATATGATTTCCAATGTAGCCAAGGCATTACTGCCAAGACCATCATAGTGGACAAAGTCCATTACTGAACCGGGTTTACTTGTCATTCCAGCCCTGTATTACTGAACCGGATTTTACTCACCATTCCAGCAATGTCTATCTCATTAGAAATAAATATTTACCTAATTAATTGGAGGGATATATAGGTCCCACCCATCTCATAATTAAATCATTCTTATGTGTGCCACAAAATAAACAAACATCATTCATAATAACCCATCGAATAAAATGGGTTTCATAAAACCCATCCCATCATAACATAATCCATATAAAACAAATGGATATAATTTCATCCTAATAAAAATCAAACCATGTATATAATATATAAATTATACTTGAAACATAACCATACTAAATAATGTTATCTTATATGGGAAATAGTATTGATAAAACACTTGAAATGAATTCTTGAAGAAAATATCTTTTCTTTTTCAAAATCATCTTCTTTTCACAAAATGAAATGTAATTTTAAAAGAAATGGATGATATTTAAAATAAACATGAAATATAGTAGAGTAATATTCATGATCAAAAGGAGTTATGAAACCGTAAAAATATGTTCATGTTGTATAAGTTAAAAAACATTCTCCTCGTACTTTTGCCGGAAAAGTCAAAAAGTACCTCGTATGGTAAACAAAAGAAAGATTCCTTCCATACCTTGTGGTAAAAGTCAAAAAAGGGTAAAAATGACTTTAAAAATACATGGAAAAATATTAAACATTTTATGAAAACATTTTGAGAATACGTGGACATGGATGATGATCATAACCCTAGTAAATACTTACAAATAAACAATCTCGGATAAAAATGAGACTGGAATAATTATCCCTTACCTTATGTACAATTTATTTTGTATGTTTCCAAAACTCCTATATAGTGGGTTTAAACATATTATTAACTTGTAACAGAACCATAATAATATTTATGATATCATATATGATTCACTTATGACTTCATATTACCCGTTCTTTTGTCAATTCCATGATAAAACAGTGTTTTGGGTACAATCGTTTCATTTATCATACGTGTTTGGACTTGTTGTTCTTGATATTATAACTTATATTCTTATTTACTTAATTCCAGAATGTAAAACTTGATTTATATATAATATATATTCATAATATTAATATATATGATAGATCTGTAAATGGAATGAAATGCACCGTTCATGGGGACGGTAGGCCGTACGTACGCATGGACGTTGTTTTTGTTTCCTTATTGAATTGAATGAAATTAAGTAAATGAAACATATATGTACATAGATACAATATCATTATTATTCCATATCTTTCATGATTATTTACTTTATATACTTTATAATCATTCTTTAACGGTTAACAAGAATAATAAATCTCATCGCGTCATAGAGACGGTAATTCGTACGTACGCACGAGAGAAGATATCATTCCTATAATTATTGAATGGAATTAGAGTGGATGATATAATATATCATAGTTAGAATAATGTTATAATAAGAATATATAGTTATTATTTCCACCATTATACCCATCCATGTAAGGTGGTGGTGGAAAAGCATATTACACCACATCGTGGAGACGGTATTCCTTACTTACGCATGCGCGGTGATTTTGTTTTTCGTAGGATTGATAGAAGTTGAAATAGGGTTGTTTCATATTTATAATAACATATCAGTATATGAGTGATACTGATTCTATTAATTTATAATGAAACAAATAAAGAAGATTAAGTAGAAGAAGAAATAAATTTGAAAGAATCGGTAAAGGATATTACCTATTCTTTGACGCACCTCTTCTAAACCTCCTCTTAGGGCACTAAAGTTGGACTTTGAAGAAGACCCGGACCTCTAGAATGTTTCTCAAGATGTGGAGAAGAGAAATGGAGAGGGTTTGGCCGACCTTTAAGGCTCAAAATGTTGTGAATAATAGAGGGAGGATGTTTCCTTTTATAAGAGAAGATAGGGTCACTTTTGGAAACCTCTAAAATATTAATTTATAATAAACCAAAACCCCACTTAAAAACTTCCAAAATGACTCATATTCGAATATTAAATGATATAGGGTTGTGATATCATTATATAATATTATTTAGGCATGTTGGGAATTTATTTTAAACCTTATCAACATGGTTTATTCTTATTTAATCTATTTAATTTTATTTGTGGTAACAATATTATAAATTTTATATTTTTATAAATAATTACTTATGTGTTGTGAATTTTCCATAATTGGATACATTATGACATTTTCGACCTTATAAATTTTAATTTGCAATTTTTAAATATTTTATTGATTTTTAAACAATTCAATAATTTGTTATTTTTATAAAACAACAATAGTATGAATTTTAAAACTATTAATTTATTTGAACTTAAATAAAATCCACACAGAGGATATATTCGAACAAAAATATTTACTAGATTTATAACATGTCATATTTTTCTATAAAATTCGTGGAGGACATTAAATAGTTCATATAATATTTATTTTAATATTTTTAAATCCATTTATTTGATATTTCCCTTAAGAAAATAATTACTACAACATTTTTGTATTATTATTTAATATAATTATTTGTTGCATAAAAATTAAAATTATAATACTATGATGTGTTTTAATGTATTATCTTCCATAATAAAACTGTTACTCAAATTTATCATCTAAAATCACAACATTTAAACTGTTATATTTATTAAATTTTGAAGGAGTCAGCTTTGACATCATTTAAAATAAAATAATATAAGTGTCATAATTGCCTTTATAAGGCTCCAAATAGAAAACAATTATACCCTTGGATGATTATGGATTAAATTTACAGGACCAATAAGTTTTTTTTAGGTTTTAGTGCCTTTTATTGTCATTACTAGTTTAATAAAAACTGTATTATTGATTTTTCACTAAATAATCAATTTCTCCATCACTATTATGAGACCATTAATGATAATTATTTAATCCCTAAAAATTAGAAATAAATTATAATGAGGAAGATAATTTTTTTATCTTTCTGGTGACTTTTTATTTTTGATGTTTTATGAAGTTTATCTATAAATTAAAATTATTACACTTTTAAGATATAAGAGTGACATGTTGTCACTTTCATTTGTTTTAATAATAATTACATCTTATTCATGGTCAAGAGTTCATGAAATGAATCTATTACCACCCTTAGGTGATATGGGTCTACATTTATTCATCCAATATAATTTTGGCAAGTTTTAGGGTAATTTTATATTCTTATTTTTACCCCTAATTACACAATTTACTTTTAACTTTAGTAAATAAAATTTACGGTAGTTACTATTCATAATATATAAAAATAAAATGTAGCATTTTAGCATAATTTGGACCTTATCATTCCAAATATTTAATCCATTTTTAAAATTTAAATCACAAAAGTTTCAATAATTAATTTAAAATTAATCTCGTTATTTAGAAAATGAGTTTTAAAAGACAAAACATTGCAAAAGATTTAAATGTTTTTACCTATGAATTTAGTGTAAAATTAATTATAATGGCTTAAATTATATTAGATGGTGAAATTATATTCTATTTATAGTTTAAAACCATTCAATATTATAATTTAACTGCATAATTTATCTCAATGAAAAAAGTTGTTTTTAAATAAAATTTAGCGTATTTTTACTATTTTTCAAAATATGAAGGTTATCAGAATAATGTCAAAATTTTAGCCAAAGTAAATTTTTATATTATAATTTCAATGAATAAGTTTATTTTGTCTAATTGAACTTATAGACATGTCTAAAATCTAGAATTAATGAGGGTGCGCCATTAATAGGCGGCAAAACTGCATTTTATGAAAAATAAATATTTTACCCAATTTTGTTTTTCATATAAAATCTTCTAGAATATGTGTAAGATGAATTATAATGTTATAAAATTAAAAATTTTGTTTATACTATTAATAATGGCTAGTTGATAATAATATATCATTTTTTATGATACTCGGTATTGCGTAAAACAGACGCTATCGAGGAAGGTCACTCTTTCATGCAACGCAAGCCAAGAATAGTGTTTGCATATAATAAAAGCTAATACGGTGATGCGTATAGTGCAAGATAATATTGGTGTAGCGTAAAAAACAAGTCATCAATTAAATTAAAAAATAATATTTCTCAAAAAATCATTTGGTGTTACAATCTTATTCCAAAATTTTTTATCATTACTTAACTAATATTCACCTTTTTCAATATTTTTATAAAAACAACATAATTATTTTTTACAATATATTAGCATCCTATACTCTTTATGGAAAATCTTCTCTCAAGTCATAACTTTTCTCATCTGTATTTTCCATATTCTAGTGTACGTTAAACTTCACCACTTATCCACTAACTCGCAAGCTTATCTATCCACTTTGGGTATAAATCATAGCACCGACCATAGATAGTAATGGACTTCTCCAGATTATTGGGTTATTTTACTCATTAATTTCCATTATATTTAAATTCATTTGAAATTATAATTTTTTCACATGAAATTAACATTATCTAGTAGTCATCGGGGACATCACAAAATTGAGTCAGCAATTTGATGCATAACCCATGTCAACTCTATCTCTCTCAATTCCTTTATTTTGAATGTTGAGTATTATATTATATTTAAAAATTCACATAAATAAAATATATACAGCCCAAAATCGTTAGGACCAATGTAAATTATGATAGAAAAACTACAAAGATCACTTTTCTTCTTTGTTAGGCTTCTTTATACAATATCTGAATATCCCCTATCTATGGTATGATTCCCAATTCTTTATGTTTAACTTTTTTGACCCAAATTATTTTATAAACTTCATGATGGTGATAATTTTCCCAATCAAATAAATAAATGGTGTATTAATATGCTATTTTTTAAACATTTCCAAACACTTATTTGTTTAATCTAAACTTAATTGCCTTGACTTATCCAAAAATAGTGGTTGTAGTCAGTATGGTGTTAGATATTCCTCTAGAATGAACTTTTAAGAATCATTTTCTTTAACCATTCTTCCTTACACTATATATATTTATTCCACCAGCTATTCATCAATTTTTCTCATAAAATTTTAAGAAAATTATTGTGTTTAATTTATAATTATTAGGATGATTTTATTCATATCACCATCTCTTAGAACATCTGAGTTAGCTAGTAGAAATCCCTTTCGACTATTCTCTAGTTGGTTACAAATCAGACCTACTATGATTTCCAAATTCTCGCTAAATCCCTTTAGTTTTGTGTATTTTCATTCAATTCCAAAATGAAAGCACTGTGATCTTTAGAATAGACAATAAATTCCTTGATTGTCACCTATATGGTTATCATGAGGATTTCTATGGTCTCCTCTAGTTTGTAGACTTTAGTAGTAAGAGTTAGGTCTTGGTGATATGTTTGAAAACCTTATGGTCTTGGATAAAACCATTTTCATAGTCATTAATTCATTTTTTATAGTTGTTATTTCCAACAACCCTACATTTCATTTTGTGATTAAACCTATATAATAAAAATATTTATATTGTATACCTTAGGAATATTGATTTTCCATTATCTCTTCTATTTTCATTGACATTACATACATTTTGGTAGAATCACAATTGATTTCTAACATAAGTACTCCTTAAACGTGTCCCCTATACATATGAAACTAGAAAATATTATAGTAAATTTCATCCAACAATTCCTAGAAATTATTGGGTGTGTTTTTCATTGACAATTCTCTATTAGAAAATATTATAATCAGATATCTACCCTTTGTTAATCCATTGTAAAATGTTTGGATTATTATCTATGACTATATACCATATTAAGTATATCTCCTAAAAATACTTTTAAACAATTACCAAGATCAATATATTGACTCATCATTTTATTTTTCAAAATTCATAATGATTTCCCATAGAACAATATACATTTGAGGTGGGAAAATATCATGAGAATAATTATTTCTAGATTTTACCATATTCTAATTGAGTGAAGGGGTGGACTCTAGATCCACTAGTGAACTTTTTATATTAATGTGAATCTGAATAAATGAAACCTTAATGCATTAATTGATAAGTTGTTGAATTTTAGTGTGTCTTACAACATTATAAAACTCCTAATTTAAGAATTGTGATCTTTATGAGGTAGTCTGGTGAGTTTAATGGAATACGATATCATACGTGTGATCGTCAATTTGATCTCAAATGGTAGGGAAGTGACTATAGGGATGAGGATTCTTGTATTTACCCCAAATTCAATATTTTTTCATAGATTATGAGATCATACATCCTATGTTTTCTTCTTTTTATCTCTTAGTGTGCTCTTTGTACTTCCCGTTTTCATGTTTCATTGAAAACCATGATTTCTTCTTATGGTGTTTTTTTATTTTGTTTTATAAAGATCCTTTTAATTTTGGTATTGATAGTAGGATATCCGTTATTTATTACCCCTAGTTGATTACTCATGTTGTGATGTTTTTCCTCAAACTTTTTCATGATAAGACCAAGTGTAAAATGTTGAAACAGAAAAAAAATTTGAAAATTTCTAAAAAAACTAGGCATAACTAATCACTATTCAAAAGAGATGGTTCCAGTTTGGATCACCCAAAAGAAAAAATTAAATCACTCAGGTAAATGAAAATAAAATATTCTAAACTCTAGTTATCATTAATTGAATTTATGAAGTATTTTTTGGGTGTTTAGGTCGATTCTCATAGAATGGTGTTAAAAGGAAAAATATTTTTTTAAAATAGTTTGATAATAAGAAAATGAGATTATTTTCATTTTGATGAATGATATAAACATAAAAAGAATTATAAATATATTATCATGTACTAATTTAAGTAAAATACATTTTATTTTAAATTAAATATTTCCAAAATCAAACATGAGTGATCCTTTTCTCATATTACTCACTCTATAATTTAGAAACACCACATTCCCCTATTGGTTACTCATTTTTTTATAGGTAGCTATGGAAAAAATTATTTAGACATAGATACCATTAAATAGTGAAATAGTTATTGCCTGATAGGGGTAGAAAGTTCATTTAAATAAAAAATAATACCTTCCACTCAAAGAAATACTCATGCATAAGGGGACCTTAAGATTAAAACTAAATTAACAATGAAAAAACTATCAAATATTTTAATCACAAAAACTTCCTTACACAAGTGAATTGTCCAATCATTACATTGATCATTATGAAAGGATTTAACCCCACATTATAGTTATTATGGGATAGAAAATTGAATAAATACCTAAGTATCAACCTCCCTCCAACAGCAGTATCACATCCAAGAACCAATTTCCCGTATCCAATATTCCTCCAAGGTGTTTTATTCTCTTTCCTTATAGTTCATATTTATAGGATGTAGTTTCTCTCATGAAATCCATCTTGTTTTTATTTTTTATTTCTCTCATCTTCTATTTTGAAATTTTCAGTGTGGGATTATCCTAAAAATATAGATTTTGGGGAGGATTTGGATGATTCCTCATAATTTTGTGGTGAATTCTAACTCCTTGGATGTAGGTTTCTACCCTGCTCATGATTATTTTAAAATACCTCTAAGTCTTGGATTGTATAATGTGAGGATGCCAAAGATATAGTGGGTTTGAATTATAGTGGATGAAAACCACTTCATGGATCAATGTTTACATTTATTGATAAGGTTATTTGTGCATACAAAAAAATTTTATTAACATTACCCATCCCATAAAAATAATAAGTTACACTTACATTCTTATTCTTTGTACATCGATTTGGCATAGCCATACTCCCACGACCATTTCCTTCTTCCATCTCAAATATTTAGGTACTTCCAAGTCATTCTCCTCTACAACATAGGTAGGATCCCATGACATAGCCTTTTCATCAACCAAACCCCATTATCCTCCTATGGTGTAGTAGAATTCATTATGTCACGGCCTCCCTCTTCTTAATTATTTAAATACATATGCTATGGTGCAACGTAGTGGAAATATTTTAGCTTCAAACATCCCCTCAACTCCTCATTAATTCTAATATCATGATCTCCACAGGGTAGGAAAACCCAACATTGTAGTCCTTAATTATTTAGCTCAACATCCAATGGTCACCACGATGCAATGGCTGGTCTGTATCATTGGAGTGATCATTTTTTCAACGGTGATGAACTCCTCCTTTGATCGTCTATTGTGTCCTATAGCATGGGCCTATCATTTTCACTACAACCACTTCTCACACAACATTGGACATAGGGTAATATTTTTTCAAAATGAGGAATCCTTTTTCTCAAGATCATATGCCCACAACAAAGGGTTTCAATCAAGGGTACAATATTTTTTTCTTCAACCTGAGGAATTAGTGGTTATGGTATAGAGAACCTCCCCATGAATGAGCATCTTCTTTTTTGGTCCAATATTCCAAGTCAACTATTCCATGTAGACATGAATATGGCATAATGATTCTGAAAACACCTGTAGTGTAGAGTTTCCTCTTAATCATACATAGTGGATCTACGGTGCTACAATAGTGGTAGTGGCATGGTAGTGTCTATACAAGGAATAAGACATTATGTCTTAGGATGAATGTTGTTTACTCAATTAAAATGAAAAGTACCCCACATAAAACCCTCCCCATATATATAATTCTAGAGGGTTTCTTCTTTTATATAATATAATTCATGACTCAACCAACCATTAAGTTCTACAGGGGTTATAGAAACCCTAATACCGCTGTTACATCACTATGATCGTGAGTCCATTCTCAATACATACCATAGAGCTAACCTGCATGCATCAGTGCACTCTTATACTCATCCCTATGTGCACCATGTGTGAGATATGGTCCATCTTTTATAACCTTATAAGGTTGTCCCCAAGGATGATCTTTCCTTGTAGAACTTCATAGGTTGACCATATGAATTTATCCTAATGGGTTAACTATCTACCTTGATCCCCATGCATTAAGGGCTAACTAGGTGTTAGCCAATTTTTTATACTTCCAAATAGATTTACTTTTCAATTTTAACTTACACAACATAAAAGATATATTAATAAATGAATTAACTTTTAATTTATTTTTCTTTTATTCTTTTAAATATCATTCTTAAATTTCTATTCGCCCAAATATAAATAATTAAAATAAAATTTTATAGAATTTAATCAATTAAATTCAAGATTGAGTGAACTTAAACTAGAGAATGCATATTCATA
Source organism: Viscum album (assembly GCA_963277665.1). NCBI lineage: Eukaryota > Viridiplantae > Streptophyta > Magnoliopsida > Santalales > Viscaceae > Viscum > Viscum album. The sequence continues at coordinate 66,474,096 of OY728163.1, read as the reverse complement.
AAATGAACTCATAATGAATATTTTATAAAGGAAACTATTATTATGGTATGAAATATTTGAATATATTTATCTATTAAACTATGACAACCATGGTTTGGTAACTATCAATAAATCAACTTTCCACAACTAATTTAGCAACTAGTAATAGTGTAAACATCTTTCTCACATAAATGATAAGCGTCTGAATAAGATCTATCAAGATAGTTATTTAGAATATTTTTTAGATTAAATCACTGGAAATATGTCATGTTTATTTATAATTTATGATGAATGAAACTTATTTTGGAGAAATGGACACATCACTTCTATAATTGATACATAATGATGTTTGTGGTCCTTTTCTAGTCATAGCTAGAGTTCTGTATTCATAAATTTTATGTATGACTTGAGTACATATAGTTATATTTAATTGATGATGTATAAGTTTGAGTAAATTGAGAAATTAAAATAATTCATGAATGACGTAGAGAATCCAAATGGAAATAAAATAAAGAAGATTCAGTCTGATCGAGTTAGTGAATATATTAAAAAATATTTTATCAAATTTCAATGGGATTTTGGGATTCTATCTCAACTCATTCCACCTTATACACATCGGTGTAATTATATTAGTTAAAGGATAGATTGTGCCTTTCTTTACATGTTGAGGTTGATGATGAGTCCTGAAAATATTCCATTATCCTTTTGGTTATATGAATTTCAAATTGTAGCATACATATTAAATCAATTACCAATAATGGTAGAAAATATAATTAAATTTTAGTTATGGATTGGAATGAAGCTCATTGTTTCATATACTCAGACATAGGGGTGTGAAGTGTTTGTTAAGGCCTATGCAGGAAAAAAATCGAACCGTGAGGAATAAATTGTATCTTTATAGGTTATCCCTATGAAATAAGGGGATAATAATAATTAACCACTTTATTAAAATGGTGGGTATCCAAAGAGAAATAATTTTTCATGAGATGGGGGAAATCCTCAATAATGGAAGTGAGAGTGATATTCACTTTGATGAAGTTGATGTTCAAGATATACAAGAGTCAGTACAAGAACATGTTTTATAGGTCCCAATAGAAGATGTTATTCCTGAAAAAAATAGTATAGGAACATTAGTGATATTTGGAAACAAAAACGATATGGGTCTTTAGTCACCAAAGATGTTGAATCATTGTTGATTGACAATGATGATATTATTTCATATAAGGAGGATGCATAGTGCACTAAAGCAGCAAGATTGTATGAAGCATTAAATTTTGAGATGGATTCCATGTGTCATAACCAAACATTTGTTTTTTGATCTTCCAATTAATGTAAATCTCATATTTTTTAAATGGGTATTAAAAAGGTAATTGTATATGAAAGGTAAATATAATACCTATAAATAATTGATTGTTAATAAGGTGTTTAAATAGAATCAATGCATTGAGTATGACTAAAACATTCTCTTGTATACATCTATAAATCCCTTAGAATTATAATTTCAATAAAATATTTTTATAACTACTAGAAGGGTTTATTACTATAGTTTGTGTCGTAAAGGTATGAATTATTTAGATATCCATTTATGTATTGAAGAAATAATCAAGGTCATGGATCATTCAGTTCGATGAGGATACAAAACAATTTGGTTTTTTAAGATATAATGTGATACATGTTTTTACAAATAGTTAAGTGGGACTTTCATTATTATTTTGTTTGTATATATCAATGAAATATTAATTATTGAAAAAAATACTTTTAATACAATCATATAAGGAATATATTAACCTATATTCTTATAATTGAGATCATTCATTATATATCCAAGAGAATTATTGGAATAAATCAACATTCATATTTTGACTAGATACTAAAGAGATTTACTATGGAATAATAAAAGAGGGTATTGATTATTTTTTCACATAGTAAACATATATTTAATAAAATGTGTCCCCATGAAGAATAAGAAAGAGTATAAATGATTAATATCTCATACAATTATATTATAGTAACAATCATTCATTCTATGTTATGTATGAGGTGTTATATTGAAAATTCCGTGATTATGGTAGTTAGATTGGAAGCTAATCTAGGTGAATAGAATTATTATGTTGTTATGTTCATCCTTAAGTATCTGAGGCATGCTAAGGTTATCATCCTAGAACATGTAGTATCAAATGAGTTAGTCACCCTGTTTTATATAGATTCTAGATATTAGTTAAATAAAAATAATCTAAATTAGAATTTATGATATGTCTTCAGTCTCAATAAAGGATTTGTGAGCTAGAAGAGTTCAAAGTATCTAATTGGTGCTGAAATTATAATAGATTATGATAATATAGTGGCTTATCATACTACCAAATAATGTTTTTTATGTGTAAATGTTTCTAATAGATTTATGTGGTTTCTATAAATAATGTCTATATCACATTATATTAAGATAATACATCCTCAATGGCTCTCACAATAAATCCATGGTCACACCAATGAACAAATCAGATACTCTAAAAGTATCATCGATTGGGGGGGGGGGGGGGTTCCCCAGAGGGGTGAAGATGAGGTGATTATTGATTCCATAGAAGAAAAAATGGTGGAACCCTTGAATAAAGCCTTATCTCTTCAGAAACATGGTTCTCATGTGAGAGGTAACCAACTGATGGATAATAAAAAAATATATCTAGTGTAAGTGGGATTCTGTTGGAGTTATATTCATAGAATAAATTTATATATAATTACTGTTTACATATATTGATTTTCTATAATATTAAAAAACATCATATCATATCATGATTTTTTTCTTTGTGAAGTCATATGAGATTATTTCCTAAGAGTTATTTTCATTTAGAAAGGTCATAGTAATTCCCAACTATGATTAGAATCTACAAGTAACCTGATAACATTCTTAAATAAATATTTTATGTCAATATGAAATCATTTTATGGGAAAAAAATTATATAGTCTGTGAAGGGTTTAGAATCATATGACATTCGGTCATTTTCTCATGGTGTACGCCCATATAATTTTGAGTTCTAGAGATTTTGAGAACATGACCTGCCAATAAGAAGTCCTCATATATGTGTTTCACTAGGAGTTTATATCTATGTACTTTTTTATTGGTTTTAAGATTTAAATATTATAATTAATGTATGTTATTTTTTTTAACTTTTACACTCTGATGAAAACTGTGATGACATAAGTTCATGGTGAATTAGGATATTTTGGGTCCTCATGAGTGATGTTTCTTTAATGAATAATGTTATAATGTATTTATTCCATATATAACATAATAAAAGATGATATTGAAGTCACATTGTTAGGAATGTAATAGCCTAAATAAATCCATGGACACGGTATTCTATGGGAAAGATCATTTTTAAAATTTCAAAAAAAGAGACGTGGAGTGCATAGTTTGATGACAACATCAAGTATCCTACATGATTATAGATATATCATGGTTAAATAATTCTATTATAATATTATTTTTAATAGTAGGTTTTATATCATTTAAAAGATTAAATTCTTTATATATGGGTTCCTTGGAATGTCTCATAATATTAACCATAGACATTAGGTGGTTTTGTTTGATGCCACAGAAAAGTGGCCTAAAGGGTCACACACTATGTGTATCTAGAATACCAAGTAAATTTGTTTAGTATTTTACAAGTTATAATTAATATTATTCACACATTATAGTTTGATAATTATTCCAGTTTGGTTGATGGCTAAGATTTAATCACATGTAATTTGTAAGAATAAATACTTTATTTGAATAATAATATATATTTATTTGCAAATTTTACTGAATTAAATATTTATTATATTGTTGGTGAATAATTCATTAATATTTTTTTATTAAATAAATTTTAATTTTTCATGGTTTGGTAAACACCTAGGATAATTAATGAACTGAGTTAGTTAGTTCATACGTAAATTATATATTAAATATCATTTAAATAAACATTAATAAATTTATTTAATAAATGATATTTATTTAGTAATTGATATTTATTTATCTACGGGTGTCTCAAATTTGAATTAAATATTAATATTATTTAACTTGTTATTAGACATTGGGTTTGTATGGAATAATGGATTGGATAAGTACATCTGTTCAATTACAATCCCAAGTGATGATTAATAATTAACCATTAATTTTACTCTCTAGGGTTAGCCACTGGTTGTGGATGAAAAACCATGCGGGAATCCCCTCAATAATGTTCTCAAGAGAAATAGGGTCTATCATCCTATAAGTTATCCATCCTATAAAAGAATGAAAATAGTATCTTTTCCATGAAAAGATTCCTACATTGATAAATGGAGAATGATGAATGATATCCAAATTTAATATGCTATAACCTAGAGATTCTATGATGATATTCCAATATTTTGGAGAACATGTGTATCACTATTAAATGGATCATTCCCTTGGATCCTATAATAAAAGATGATACGATGAGAGTGGTCAACTATATTATAAATTAAGGAACAATTACGAGATAATATAATTATAAATCTATCTATAATTTGATTATAGATTATATATGATGATCCCAACTCCTTGTTTCATTATTAACAACTTAATTAATCTTTAGTTTAATTCTATTTGTCATGAAATTATTTTTCATGAATATCTTGGATTATTCTAATATTATGAAAAAATTCCAAGTTGGTCATGTTGAATATGGTTATTTATTGTGCTTAGAACCTTCAATTATATCTCAAAATAATCTCACGATCTTGAGAACCTTTAGGTTTGGTGTCTTGAGAGACTACATTTATAAAAACCTATTTGAAAACACTTGTTAACATTTCTCCATAAGCATTCCATACTATATCCCCTTATATTAATCTACTATATTTTACTCACACTCATATCTTAGGGAATGTAAAACATAAGAATTGGGTGAAATTAAATGATTAGTAAGGGTAAACATAATCGAAAACCATTGATGACTATAAGTGTATTGGGATTTGAATCCTTATTCAAACATCCAAAGTTCATGGAATATAATGTCAAGGATCATAAAAAGTTTATTGTACTAAAAATATGTTAATTAGAGTTTCATTCCATGGTAGGTGACTGGGATTGATGTATGGATAGTGATGGATGCTCTTTTCCAATGGTATTCGGTCAATAAGAATTTCGCATCTACTAATGGTTCTCTGATGGATCGTTGGGTGGTTTTTAATTTCATCATGTATGAAGATTCAATGGGTTAAAAAACATTCTCATGTTATAATTTATTTTGATTTGTGTTTTTATGAGATTAGGTTAAACATGTTTGACAAGTTGTGATTATTATTTATGTATGAGGGACCTTTAATTCAAAGTGTAGAACATGAACATACAATTTGATCAATTGAAAGAATCTATTTTAGATATGATAAGTTAGTCATGATTACATGGTTAGTAATATATTTTTCACGTGTAATACTATATTTATATCAAAATAGATAAGTAATGTGGTTTTCCTCATGCAAGTAAGAAAAATATTGAAGAATATCAAAACATTATTTTTCAACTATATTTTGGGATATTTATATTACATATTTTATCATTGGATTTTATTTGTACTCAGTTTTGTATAAGTTAGAATTTGGGAAATGAGTAGTGTGTAGTGGCAACTTAAATATACTAAATTCAGTCAATGGAGAAATGAACACATGGATACACTTTTTTCCAATGATGCTAAAATGTTGGAATTTCTTATGTATTTGAGGATCTTACTTCTTTAGTATAATGGTAGTACCTGAAAATAATTTTTCATGTAACTATTTCTCACATTTACCTAATAAATACAATAATATAAATAGATCTGAAGCTTCTGATTCCACCCTATAGTAACAATACAAGTATGGAATTAGATAAAGGGAATATCCAAAATGATAAATTTGATGTAATGAATTTTGGATTAATGAAATTCAGATTAATGATTATTTAATTCATAAAAGCATTGATGTTCCCATTTTAGGAGTGAATTCGATGTTGAACGAGAAAGATGAATAGGAATTTTTTGATATCAAATATCTTACACTAGTCAGAATTTTTCTTGAAAGGTATTCTACGCTAACCATTATGGATTAGAAGAATGTAATGGATATTCTTAAGGAATTGGAAGAAATTTGTGAATAATTGATGGCTCTTAATAAGTTACTCATGTTACTATTGTTTTTCAGCACAAGGTTATTGAATGGAAGACCAGTGGAAGATCATGTTAATGACATTAACATGACTGATGGGATGCTTTGGTCGGTGAACAAAACATTTTATATTGATGTTTTAAATTTAAAGGTTTATCATATCTTCTGGAGTTCTAGGATATAATGGTTTCTATAGTTAGTGTCTCCTTTTGAAATTTTGATCTGGTGTTTTAGGATATTAGGAATTCTACACTCATTGAATAACTTTAATAAATTGATGTTCTATATCCTTTTGGTAGTGCACAACATACCAATGAAAGGGATTTTCGGGCCCATTAAAATACAATTTATAGAAATATTCAATTGATGGATAAATATCAAAAAATAAAACATGAGAATATCCAAGGAAAATAATATTGTTCGGATCCTACCTACTAGAAGTACGGGAAGAAGGGACATCTTAATGATTGTTTCTTGAGTGATAACATAGTAGTAGAATCATGTGTGATTGACTCTGAAGAATATTTCCATTCAAAAGGTGTTTATATATTATAGTTAAATTATATATCTTATATGTTTTTGATTTTTTAACTGGTTGATTGTGAATCACTTGAAGTGATTATAAAAGGAGATATCAATATCATAATGACGAAATGAGGATTCTGGAAGTTGTCAGAAGTTCATCACATCTCTGGGATGAGGAGGAATCTTATTTCTATTGGTTAATTGGATAATTAATTATATGGAATGAGATTTTTCAATTGGACATGGCATTCTATATACTGATCCATGGTAAAAAAGGATTAGATCATGTGAAAATTTACTTGACCAGAAATTTAGATAGAATTGTAGTGATCAGAAGATCAACATCCAATGGTTCATATGTATGGAACTGTATGTATGGTAACATTAATGATATGAATGTGAAAGTTATGAAGGATAAAAACAAATTGATTCTAGCTCAAATGGAAAATTTAAAAGTGTAAAATTTTTGTTCTTTGAAAGAAAAATAATGATTCATTAGACTTGGGTGGTTATAACCCTAGGGATCGAAAGTTGGAGCATGTGCACACAGTTGTTTAGGGACCTTCCCATGTTCATTATTATGGTGATTTAAATTAATTTTTAACTTTAATTAATTATTTTATAATGAATTTATGTATTTAATACTTGAAGAAAAAATACAATGTGTTTTAGGGTTTTTTAGTATAATGTAACTGAAGAAAGGGAATGCAGCCAAAAGATGAAGTGCATTAGAACTAAAAATAGTGTGTAATACAATAGATAAGATTTTTGTAATTTCATCAAGTTAATGGGTTAAGGAATGATAATATGGTACCTAAAACACTATATTATAGTTATTTACCTAAAATAATGAATATATAATATATAAGGAACACTAGAAATATGATGTTTGACTTGTAAATGCCTAAGATGATTTGGGTATAGGAACTCAACACGACCACTTTTATCAGTAATGAAGTCCAATATCAACAATTGGAAAGGAACTTCTAAAGGATTTTTAATTAGGAAGAATAATATATGTTCATCAGCTTAATTGTTTATTACATTATCATATGTACATGTAAATTATAAGGATCATTAAAAACATTAATTAAAATAAAAAATATCATTTTTCATTAGTTATGGGGATGAAAATTTTGAACATATATTTTGGGATAGAGAAAGGAATAAAATAATTAGTGTAAGGGATATTGATTTTGAATATAATGTTATGTGGATGGACCAGGACTCATTACATTATGAAAATTAAGGATAATAAACTATTTAATTTCAATTTGATTAGACCACTAATAGCTCAAAAAATCAAATAGACCAAGCCCATTTGTAAATCCATCAGAAATTATAAAAAACGTCGGATCAGTTGAATCATAGTTGGGTTCTCTTAAAGTAAATGATAAATATGTTTCTATATCATAATTTTATATACTAATAGAAGGAATTGAATTTGGTATTACTGCTCAATCGATTTAGTTAAGGATATGAGACTTGAGAATGATTTGAACTCTATAATCCTAATAAATATAGAAAATCCTAAAAATTTAGAATACTTTACTTAACTTAGAGACTCTAAGTAGTGTGATTATTCCATTAATGGGGAGATTAATTCATTGAATTTAATTGAAAATTTTCAGATGGATAAAATAGTAGATGGTAAAAAAAATCAGGAGAACATGTAGGTTCACCAGATCAAATATGATGTTAATGTAAAGAAGAGATAAAAATTCTTGTCACTAAAAGTGTTTTAGTAGAATGAAGGATTATGCTTATTGAAATATTATTATTTTCAGTAAAACATTATACCATTAATATATTTCTAATTTTGGTTTCGTTATAAAATCTATATCTGGAGAAGATGGATGTCATGATAGATTTCCTTCATGGCAATTTGGAGGAGGAGGCTTACATGAAACAAACAATAGGTGCATCAATATTTTGGAATTATAATTTGGTATATAAATGTAATATAAGCTTCTATAAGATAATGTAATCCACATGAAAGTGTAATTGTAAATTTGATTCATTCCTTTCAGAGCAAGGGTTCATAAGATGTAATCCTGATCACTGTTATATCATAAACACTAGGAATCTAGGATATTTTGAATATTACTTTTTTATGTGAATGAAATATTGATTTCTAGATTGAAACATAAAAAATTGTGAATATTAAAGATTAATTTTCTCATAATACTCATGGTTAAATATCTTGTATGGTAAAATGATCTTGTGGATGAAAATCAAGAGAGACAGGAAAACTAGGATTTGGTTCTATATTAGGAGGATTGCATTTCTAGGGTAAAAAAATGGGTTTTTATGATAATAAGTAATATAGTATCAACCCATATTATGGTACACATCTAGTTATCGAAGTTATAATCATCATATCCAGTTTTTGAGGCCATGTAAAAAAGGGAAATTGTCAGACGAATCAGTAGTCTAGCGTTTCATGAATGAAGTGGTCTGCACACACGTAGACATTTCCCATGAAGTTGGGTATGTGAATTGGTATAAAAAAATTATGTAATGTTCATGGGTAAGATGTGAAGTGGATACATAGTTCTTTGAAAGGACTAGAATATCAAACTCTCTATTTTGGGGGGAAGATTTGTTTGAAGGACATATATGTTCAAGATTCATTAGAGATTCAGATACTCGAAAAAGTAAAATAAGTTTCCTATTTACCTATGGAAGAGGTGTAGTTATTTTGATTTCACAACATCATTATATTGTAACATTTAATAAAACTAATATATATTATATAGCTCCAAAAAAATATGTGAAGGATTTGTTTTTATTTAAGAGATTGTTTCATGACATTGGAAGGAATTGGGAAGGAGAAATGCTTTATTGTGGAAATTAATGTTAATCCACATGGATAAAAATCATATTTTACATGATTAGAAAAATAATATATATATATAGGAATTATAATTTCATCAAAAATATTCTGGGGATAAGAGATGGAGCTACATAAAATAGTGGTATCTAAAACCCGATAGGCATATTCACCAATGTGGTAGTTGAGGAGAGTTTGAGGTTGTAGCAAAAATCCTCATTATGACTTGAATAAAAGGGGTAAAAATGGTAATTTAGTATGATGTTATGTGTTTTATTATTTCTATGTTTTCCCCTAAAATTAGTCTTTAAGTGGGAAATTGTTGGTTTTTTAATCCTTATCGATGCATCAAAAGTTTTAGAGAATCTTATGTTTAGGGGCATTAAAATTTTAGATCACCATAAGATAATTATTCAAATTTTTATTCTGTGAAAAGTTACTTCGATCAATTTAAAGAATGTGGTAGTGGTTCTTTTCGATTGATAGTAGTCCCATCCAACATTCAAACATACTGATCGTTATATGATTGATTGTTGGTAGGTTTTGATGTTTATCAAGGATTGTGATTAAATTGGTTGGTTAAATTATTTAGGTGGTCAAGGATTATGATATAGATTTTCTATAGATGTTAATCAATTTATTTATTTTCATGTGTTTAGTATTTAATAAAGAGGGACCTTAAATGAAAATAGTGGAATTATCATGGTCATTATGAATAACTGAGGTCATTTATTTGAGAGATAAGTATTTGGTCAGGATAATTTTTATGTGTGATATCATTTTTTCATGTAATATACTAGTTATAATAAAAGAATTTAGCAGTGTGGTTTCACCCATGAACATAGGAAAATGTCTAAATCACATTAAAACATTGAGATATTTCTATGCATTCTAATATTTTTTATTCTTGTATTACCATGGTGTATTTTATTATTTTATAAGTATTTATAGATAATTGTATGAGGTTTATTTTTTATGAGTATGGAGTAGTGACTACCTACTTTTGATACTCTCATTCTTGAAAAAATTGAACATTTAAAGAATCATTTTCCCCATATGCTGCTATAACATGTGAATTTTTTTTATAGATTTTAGGATCATACTTCGAATATTATATTATTAGTATAGGTTAATATCTTTCTTTTGCCCCTTTCTCCCCATCCTTAAAAAAATTATGCATAAGGTTAGAATGTAATTAGGATACTATTGTAAACGTCCATTAATATAAAATTTGAAAATAATACCCAAATAAAAATGTAACATCAATAATAAATCAAGGAAAAATGATTTAACAATAATATAAGTCCTGATTCATCATAATATAAGAAAATTTCCAAACATAATACTATAGACGAAAAATAAGCATATAAAAATATTCAATTTATTTTGGATCACTTCCAAGACTAATATTATATATATTATTGATTACCATATTGGATTGGTTTCACTGACCATTCATATAAACATAGTGGATGGAGTCCCAAAGTGGATTTATTTTACTTCTTAAATCAATGAAATGTTATCTCTTGAGAGATAAGTATTTACCCAATTCATTGGAGGGATATGTAATTTTTTTTGGTCGATTACTTAATGGGAATAGTCTCTTAGGGTTTGGTTCCATTCTCCATTATCTTCTATATTATCTCATGTGATATCAATTTTTATCAAATGCAATGGTGGGCACCAAAACCAAACATATGTGTGCTATAAGATCATCAAAACTTTTATCATTTCATCATATCTTAATCAAACAGTGGGAAAGAAATTGGTTTCATGAAAATATCAATAAAAAATCATCATCATAATCAATAGAGAGAAATAAATTCAGTGGTATCACTAGAGACTATCTAGAGTGATTCATAATATTCCTTAAAGGATGTTGATATATATGAAAAATAATTTTATAAAATAATTGAATATATGATTTAAAAAAGGATAAGTAATTTATTTTTATCATTGAAAACTTTTAAAAAACAAAAATTCCCAGAAAAATTGTAATTGGTTTTTGTTTGAAATAATATTGAAACATTTATAATAAACATTAAAAACAAAATTTTCTTACTTTTATGAAAAATCAAAACTGAGTCATATGGAAATTTTTTAAAACATTTATATTAATTGTTTTTAAAGAAAATTAGTTTTAGTAAAAAATAACTTTATAAAAAAATTAAATGTATATTTAAACATCAATAAAAAAATTTCAAGAACCTAGATGTGGAAGAGAGATATTTCAAACCAACAATTTGGTTATATTTTTAAAAAAAAATTAATTCCTTATTTTGACTAACAAAATTGGTAATTTGAAAAAAAATTATAAACCCAAATAAATAACAAAAGTATCAGAAACATTATGGTTTTTTGGAGATAACTAATATATAATTTCCCATAATTTAAATTTGAACAATATATATCCCTTTGAAAGATATATTGAAAATAAACCCTTACAACATTGAAAAACATTGAATCAAAACCTCTTGAAATATAGGAGATTAAATATATTTTAAAATCCACATTATTAAATGAAAATAATTAGAAAATACATTCATGTTTGTTATATACAACACATATAATAAATAATGTGGTGAATATAGAACATATCATAATGGAGGGAATTTCATATGGGAAATCCCATGAATAATTTATATCTATTGAATCAATAAACAATGAAATATTGAACTTGGGATGAATTTTTAAAACCCTATATTTTCAATAAATTATTATAAAAATATACACATGTTATTATAAACATCAAATAATAAAAAATGGTTAATATGTCATATGAATCAAATAAATAAACGTTTGAAGAGAAACCCTTACCTTAACCCTCAGCTTCCATGAAATAATTTTAACCGCATACATAATAAAAATATTTATCATAAAGAATTATTTATAACCTAATTAATATCTATTAAATTGTATATTATTCCATTATATTCATTTACTATACATATTTTTGTTAGTTAAGGTTTATTTTCATCATCAGTTGTTAGTAATTTCAATTGTTTCATGCACATTTTGTAATAATGATGTTGAACACCAATTTTTGATAATTATTCTATCATTACAAGATAAAATAATATAAAATAATTGATCTTAAAATATTATTAACGATGTGGTAATTTAATTCCATGACTTTTTTTCTTATGATTCATGAAGACGGAATCAATGATGAACTCTTTTTGATAATTTACTGATGTCAATGGATTAATATATTATGGTCCTTGCTTTTTGTGTCATCATTTAATTAGCATATTCATGATATATATTAATTTTATATATTATATTAATTCATAAGAATATATTTTATAACCATCCATGTAAGGTGATCATGAAAAAAACACATCAAACATTAAAAAGGTAGTCAACACATACACACAAGCAATGTTTTCATTTTTCCAATAGAGGAACGAGAAAGAAGAAAAATTTATAAATTTATTTAAAAGTCATAATTATGTTATAAATATCTTATATACTAATTTAATCAAAATATATAACCATCCAAGCGCTTTGATGATGAAAAATAAAATACATCACCTTATGGAGGAATCTGTTTACATGTTTAGATGAGTGACACTTTCATTTTCCATTGGATAGCTGAGAGGAATATAATGATTATTCCATAAAAATAATAACATTATATTATATTTATGAAACTTATGTCATCATATTAGAATGTAAAATGATCGTGGAAGTTTTTATGCTCTTGAATTATTAACATATGATCTTAAGTTTCATTACTAACAACATAATTTTTAAAAGAATAAAAAGAAATTTGTTAGTGGATGAAGGCGCACTAGATACAATATCATTGAGAATCATTGAGATTATTCAGAAGGATTAAAAATTATATAATTATATTCTATGTTAATTTGAGTGATGTCTGGAATTTTCCAAATCCATGTAACTAATATCAGGTACGTAGGAAAAATTTAGGAAGTTAATTTCTGATACATAGTAAAATATATAATTTCACATTTCCAAACGTTTCGTGTATCCAATTCTAGATATGTATAGAAATTATGGAAAATTTATGTAATTTTACCATGGATCCAAATAAGTCACAAAATCGATTTCTACTATATGGGTGAATTGGGAATATAGACCACACAACTGCATTTTATGTTAACTCATGATGAAATAGGATACTACAAAATACTTTTAGTGAACCACACTGGTGATTTTAAGACACATATGTGACTATTATATGTGCCTATTTTTTACATAGGCATTTTTTCACTAAACATCTGCATATGATATTTTTGTCTATGTATAGACTAAGATTATATGGGTTTCCATAATTAAAAGATTATGAGAATAAAATTAAATCAAACTATGTTTTTGGTATGATCTTGATAGTATAAAAATTATGATAGATCATGTGATCTTGAAACAAGATAAGAATCAACCAAATACCCACCAAAAGTTGTTTATTTTAGCTGAAGAATTATATGTGTCCCAAGAAGGTGGTCCATGTGTTATTGTAGATTTCTTATAAGAATAAGGGAATTTTAAATGGGTTTAAACTGAGTGTACGTTTTATATAATGAGTGATTTTAATATTTTAATATCACAAATGTATTGAAGACCCCTGTCTTTCGGGAATTTAAATTAATAGGTGATTATGCAGGTATTTATATATCATGTAAGATGATGTGTTTTCCCATGTATTTTGTGTTTTTAATAATGTATTGAATGAATTTATTAAGGATAAAATCTCACATATAGATATCATAGAGTTTCTGAATATTGTTAGGAATATCAGCTTTTGGTGGTGGATGATAATTGTTGCTAGTGTTGTTGATATGTTGTTTTTTTAAAGAAAGGGAAGATGGGGAGATCAAAACACTCATCAATTTTGTTTTTCATAAGGTAAATTAAATATTATTTGACTATTGTTTAACTTGATGATTTTTTCTAAGGATGAAGAAGACCAACTTGTTCATGCATGCCCACATACTGAGGCTATACATTCTGAATCAGTGATATGAAGGATGATTTGGTGTTATTTCAATCCTATAACTTTATTATTCAAGGCCCTTCTGAGAAAGATATAAATTTGATACAGAATAATCCAAAATATTAATATATATCTTATAAATCATAGTGTGAATGGAAAATATTTTAAGAATATGTGATTCCTGTCAAAATAATTTCATGATTTCCATTAAAGGAAATTTGATAATTATTTCTCAAATCATTTCTTCTAGTTTCAGGTGTTTTTAAAATATACAGTTTTATATTGATAATAAAATATATATACTCAAAAATAGTAAAAACATAAATAGATTAGGCCCTAACATCAATGAAAAATCTTGTAAAACTATTGTTTATTACTGGTTTCTTATGATTTCTACAAACATGTGATAAAGAAATTAAAAAATATTTGAATTAAGACTATAATTACTCCCGAGTATTTGATTCTAATGGAATAATTTATAAAAGAAAATATGTATTATTGATTCACACCTAGTAGTATACCAATTTATTAGAGCTCTACATGATAGATATAATATATTATTAATAGGTTTAAGAAGAAATAAACTTGAAAGATCATGGTAAAACATATACCTCTTTTGTGGATATCCTCCTTTGAAAAAAACCTTAATGATTAATAAATGGTTCTTTTGGGAAGACCAAAACTTCCAAGATTTAGTGTGGATAGTTGGTAGCTATTTTATTATATATTGTTTGAGCTAATTTTATCATGAAGTTTGGACAACTGATAAGACGATGTTCCCTTTTATATGTGAGGGGAGTGACTCCCTTGTAAATACACATAACTTTAAAATAGTATAAAGTTATTCTCATCCGAATGTGGAAGTATATGGTAAAAGGTAAGATGATAATTTAATATAAGATCAAAAAATAAAAAATCTTATTTATACAAGTTTTAGTGACAATAGTTCCCTTATCTCTTACATTACACCCCCAACCCATTTAACCCTTAACCATGGTGACAAACGTTTTCCATGAAAAATTATAAATATTAATAAAAATTAAGTTGAAATTAATACATATTACATATTATATTTATTCAAGATATGGAATTCAGTTTAAAAATATTTAATACAATGAGTTGTTAAAATTTAATTTTAATTTATGTATGTAAAATGTAATGAAAATGGGATTTAAAAAATGACTTTTTATGTATAAAATAATTTCACAAAAAAAATTACAAAATTAATTATCATGACACTTGTTGTTTTATGAATAGATAAACTAGATATCATTGAATTTAAAACCAATTCAATATAAAATGTTTACATATAACAAATAATTTAATGAAAATGATAAAAAAAATTCTTTTATGAGAAAATAACATTACTTGGATTTCATAAAATTTTAAACATGGATTTATAAATTCAAATTTATATTTTCAAATATATTACATTACGTATTAAATAAATATTTTCTATGATATTTTTTTTACACTTTTAATTGTTTCTTATACCATAATTATGTTATAAAAGTTATCATGTTTGGAAAATCAGTATTTATCACTATTCAACTAAAAATAAACCTTTTATAAATGTATAAAAAATAAAACCAAATATTATTTCAATTTTTGGAGTTCATAAATAAATTTAAATTAATTAAATTCAAATTATAAAATTTTCAAGTTTATATTTAAAATAAAAATATTAAATAAAATGAAAAAAACTATAAAAAATGAAATTTTAAATTTTTAAGTATTGTTAGACTTAATAGAAGTAAATTTATAATTAATTTATTTTCAATTATTAATTAATATATTTAAATATTTTAAAAAAATCACAAAATATGAAATACAATATTTGAGAAATAATCCCTTTAATCATTGAATGGTTTTAATCATATCACATTAATCATTTATTTCATAATAATAATAATTCATTAGTTAAAACAAAATAATACAATGTGGGTATTATAATTGATTACTATCATTGTATTTACAAAAATAATAGTTTAAAATGTCATAAATTTTTTTAGTCCAGTGTTTCACGTAAAGAATTATCATTCTACATAGTATTTAATTAAAATATATATATATATTAAAACTATTGGGTGATACATTCTACCCCCATATATAAATTGCATCATATAAATTTTTGATTTATGTCATTAATTAGGATATTATTAATATATTAATCGATTGAGATATAATTTCGAATGAAATATCAACCTCAATAACTTGGGTATGACTAGGAAGCATATCACATTATTGAGTATTTTAAATTATATAATGGTCTTAATCTATATTAGGTGTTCCTTTTTATAATTTCATTGGAATATTATCATAAGATAATATAGGAAATGAAATGTCCCCTACTTATTATAGAAATTATTTTTTCTTTTAAGTATAGAGAACCAATCCATTTGAAAAATCAAATTCAATTTAACTTAAGAGGGGATAATAAGATTTAGTTTAATCACATCCCAAACAATTAAACTCTAGTATGATAATATGGAAATAAGAAGTTTTCTTCAATAAGTCAATATCAAATAATTGGGGTGGTTATTTGATTATCTTAAAAAATTCCTAAATGTAATGGATTTTATAGAACTATAATCCCATAAGACATCCTTGGATATTGATATTGTAGAGACCCGAAGCTTATCGTACATGGACATTACATTACTTTTGCGGAATACTTAGTACATAACAAAAACACACACACAAGGATCGTAATAGTTTTGTGTCTTTGGAAACTCGGAACGTAATCTTCTAATCGTGGTGAAAGATCTTCAATATCTCCCATAAAGATCTTCCCTTTTTTTACCTATAAACCTTTCTTTATATCCTGGGGAAAAGAAAACATAAAAGGGTGAGCTCAAATGCTCAGTAAGGGTAAACAAAAGAAATATCAATCACATCATATACAAAAGAACATAGCTTTTTGGAAATCTTAACCTGCAAAAGAGCTCATAATATCATAACATGGGATAAATCATAGAAGTGAAAATGAGATCCCCATAATCATAACATAAAACTTGAAACTTTGTGGCATGCACACATAATCATGGAAATCATTTCTTGTTAGTCATGACTCATTGCCAAGACTATCTTAGTGGAAAAAGTCCCTTTCTGAACCGAGTTCACTCCTCGTTTCAGTCCTGTATCACTGAACCGAAATAACCTTCCGTTCCAGCCATGTCTATATCATGAGATATAAAATCATTACCCAATGCATTGGAGGGAGATATAGGTCCCACCCATCTTATAATGAATCCTTTCTTATGTGTGCCACATATTCATAAAACATACATCATCGCATAACACATATAACAAAAATGGGATTCTTGAAACATCATGACATCATAAATCAATTCATATATGATAAAGGAATTCATAAACATAATTCCATCACAACATAGTCAAACCAATGTAAAAATATGGATAGAAACAGAACCCTTTATTATCTTAGATGGAAAATAATTTTGATAAAACACTTGAATTGAATTCTTGAGGAAAATATCCTTTCTTCTTCAAAAACATTTTTCCTTTCATAACATGTCATAAAACTTTAAAATAAAAGAAGTTGATTAAAAATAAACTTGAAAACTTGTAAAGGAAGCTTCTTTGAAGAAATGTTTTAAAAATCCATTCATGCCGTATAAGTTAAAAAAAACATTCTTCGTACTTTTGTCGGAAAAGTAAAAAAAAGTACCTCGTACGGAAAAACGACAAAAGATTCCTTTCATATTCTTTACTTAAAACTCACCTAAGGGTAAAATTGGATTTAAACTATTGCAAGTGGATGGAAACAATATTACATATTGAGGGAACATGGATGTGGATGATAAAATACACCCCAGTAAATACTTACGAATAAACAATCTCGGATAAAAATGAGATTGTGATATTTCCCTTACCTTAGGTCCGACTTGCTTTGTAAGTGTCCGAACCTCCTGTATAATGATTTAAATCATGTTATTGACTTATTAAAGAATCATATTCATTGTTATGATATCATATATGGTTCACTTATTATATTACCCGTTCTTTTGTAAATTCCATGTTAAAGAAGCGTTTTGGGTAAAATCGTTTCATTTATCATAGGTGTTTTGACTTGTTGTTCTTGACATCATTATTACTTATATCATGATTTACTTACTTCCAGAATATAAAATATGATTTATATATCATATATATTCAGTATATATATATATATAATAGGTAGATAAATAAAATGAAAAACACCGTTCATGGAGACGGTAGTCCGTACGTACGCATGAACGCTGTTTTCCTTTCCTTATTGTCTTGAAATGGAAGTAAGTAGATGACATACATATGTATATATATATATATACATAAATCAAGTAGCTTTATAATGTCATATATTTCATTATTATTTCTTATATATACATTATAATCATTCTTAATGGTTAACATGGAGAATGAATCTCATCGCGTCGTGGAGACGGTATTCCGTACGTACGCACGAGCGATGATATCATTTCTATAAATATTGAATTGAATTGTAGTGGATTATACAATATATCAGAATCAATATGATGTTGTAATAACTATGTATAGTTATTCTTTACACCATTATACCCATCCATGTAAGGTGGTGGTGGAAAATAGATTACACCACGGCGTGGAGACGGTATTCCGTACGTACGCACGCGCGGTGATTTCTTTTTCCGTAGGATGGATAGATGGTGAAATAGGGTTGTTTCATACTTATAATAACATATCAGTATATGAGTGATACTGATGTTATTACTTCATAATGAAACAACCTAAGAAGAAGAAGTGGAAGAAGAAATAAAGATGAAAGAATTGGTAACGGTAATTACCTCTTCTTTGAAGTGCCTCTTTGAGACCTCTTCTTAGAGAACTAAAATTGGTCTTTGAGGAAGACCAGAACCTCTAGGATGTTTCTAGGGAAGTGGAGAAGATATTTTGGCAGGGGTTGGCCGAGCTTGAGTGCTCAAATTGGTGTGAGGAGGAGGGGGAGGAGGTGTCCTTTTATAGGGGAGGAGAGGGGCACCTTAGGAATTCTTAAAAATATTAATTTATAATAAATCTAACCCCACTTAAAAACCTCCAAAAATGACTCATATTCGAAGATTATATGAGATAGGGTTGTAATCTCATCAACCAATCAAATTTAGACATGTTTGGATTTTATTTTAAACCTTATCAATTAGATTTAACTCTAAGTTAAATAATTTATCTTTTACCGTGTCTTTTTGTATTCTTTCACTATATGGTTAATAAACTTACTATAACATGCCAAACGAACCCCAAATTGTTTATTATTAATATATATATCCTTATCTAAGTCATTTGGCCGAACCTTAGATTTTTAGAAATAAAATAACAATTAATAATATAATATTTGATTTAAAAACTATTTTGTGTCAAATTTGACACAATTTGATATATGATTTTTGTGAAAGTCATAACAGAATTATATGTTCGAACCAAGTTCATTAAATCAACATTAATATATCATAGTAACCTAGAAAATTAGTGGAATTCATAAAAAGTCTCAAAGTACATTTATTTTGGTGTTTATAACATCAATTATGTCAATATTTCATTAATAAGATAATTACTGCATCATCATTGTGTCATAAATAAATTAAATTATTTAATGTCTAAAAATTACAAATAAAATACCATTATGTAGGAAATCTTTTTAGCTTTCTAATTAATATTTACAATCGAATTTATCTTATGTATAACACCATATTAAAAATGATTTACTTATTAAACTTTGATTTTAACTATTTTAACCTTTCTTTAAATAAATTAATAATAAATGTCCTAATCTAATCCAAGTGGGCCTAAATGGTCATATTTTATTCCTAAGTTTGTTTTTGGTCGAATTACACTTGTCCAATAGAATTAGGACATGTGTTAGGGTAATATTAATATCATATTTACCCTTAGTTACCCTATTTACTATTTACCGTGGTAAAAAAAGTAAAAAGTTACTATTCACCAAAAAATTATTTTCATCTCATTGAATCACATTTTAGTCCTTGATATTAATCGTGTCTCTCGGATTTTCGAAATTCCATTCACAGAAGCGGTAAAATTAAGTTTTATGCAAAATTCAGTTTTTAACCTACCACTTAGTAGTTTCACTATTCATCAAAAATTGATGTTTTTCAGAACAATGCCAAAATTTCATCCCAAGCTATATTTCATATTCCGAATTCAAAAATGAAGTCTATTTTACCAAATTCATAACATAAAAGTTGCATTAAATAATTTTATAATTAAATCCCGCTGTTAAAACAAATAGCGTGTTTTTAAGAAACAATATCTATCAAAAGATTGACACTTGTTTATGTCTAGTTTAAATGTGAAATTACATCCAATGACCAACATTGTATTAAATTGTAAAAATATATTCTAAATATACTTTAAAACTACTCAAATTAATAATTTATCACTATTAATTATTTCGATTAAAAAAAGTTGTTTTTTAATTATAATTTAGTAATTTTCACTATTCATCAGAATATGAAAGTTATCCGAAATGTACCAAAATTTCACCTTAGGCTAAATTCGATACTCCGAATCCAAAAATGAAGTTCATTTTGAAATATAAGATTTACAGAATTTTAAAAAGTGGTTATTACTATTCATAACGGCTAGTTTTAATAATATTTTAATAGCATATCATTGTTTCGTGAAACTCAGGATTACGTACCACACACGCTATCGAGGAAGGTTGCGATTGCGTGTAATGCAAGGCAAGTCAAGGATGCGTTTTGTGCAAGCTCCTTTTGGTGTAGCGTATAACACAAGACATTAGTTAAATAAAAAAGAATATTTTTCATAAAATCTTGGGCTGTTACATTCTACCCCCTTTAAAATGAATTTCGCCCTCGAAATTCGTCGGGGTTATAAATGGTTTACTATTCGAAAGTTTCTTTAATAGAAACCCACATCGTAAAAGGGAATACCAAAATTTGGCTTTAAAAACTAAAGTATGAAATGTAACGATTAACCAAATAAACTAATCACTGGGTTTCCACATAGGTGAAAATATGGATATGGAAGAGAAATCTAACCATCATGTTCTGATGGAGAGTGGTAGAGAACATGGCTATGGAAAAGCCAGTAATCACAAATCCATAGATTTGTGATGATATAAGGTACCATCTGATTCATCAGGTATAAGATCACTAGAACAACATTTTTTGGTTTTCAAGATCATTTCCCTAAAGTTGAAAATTTGCTTAGAATAAATACTTACTTTATTTTGGTACAATCTCACTTTTGTTCGTGCCTTGAACAATTTCTACTTCATCTCTTAAATAAATGAAGTTGAATTTGTTATTCGTGAAGTGTTAGCAGATCATGTGATAGAATGACGAGTCATTCCATCTGTCTCAAACAAAAGGTTAGTAAAAATTATATACATAAGTCGATCTATAGTGAGATTAATCACATATAGTTTCTAAAATGGACTTATACTTCATATATCATACTGCTTAATATAATAAAACTAGTTTCTACTAAACAGGGACTTCCTGTAGGCCAGTGGTAGGCGATAAAGGCCAGTCGCACTTCGGTTGTGGGTTCGATTCCTACAGCCTTGTCCGAAGCGATGGGCTGTCGCCCGTCCTGCAGGTTGTCCTTTTTCTAAAACTACGTTACTATAACATCCCATCAATAATATCGAAAATCTTCTATCCTTAAACAATACTAACTTATGTCTAACATAATCCAGTCTAATCTTTAGGCTTATACATAATACTGCAGTCCACTCTCATAATATAGTGACATCGATTACCAGAGATTTAATACTGTCGTTAATCCCCACATATCATAAGATATGTCTTGTTGGTCACATTCCAAACATTCAAAGTCCTTAATCGTGTATTCTCTTGAATACCATAGTGAAAACATGAGTGCAGTTAAAAGTTAATACTTTCCATATACCAAAATCCTCAAAATTCTATATACTCAAACCATGATATCACTTAGTCCTTATATCAATCATGAGCTCATGAATACTATCAAACATTTAATTTTCTCCTTATCCCTTCATTATGCGCATATCATCTACATTCCAAAAATATCTGAATAACCTTTCATGGATACTGGTAACATTAATCATATACTTTCAAAACACAAGGAAAGACAACAGTGTAACAATCCATAGATGTCTCTTTATTCCAAAATTACACATCATAAACATGTAATCATGCCACTACATTCTCAAACCATTGACCGAGCTTCAAAAATTCTTTCATCTCACATATCATTTGTAGTCTCTTCATCATCATCCACATAAATACTACCCATATGACCATACTGATTCTCTTCATGAGTCTTTCCCTTAGGGCATTTGTTTGCATAATGCCCATACATTCCACATTTAAAACACTTAACCATTTTTGATGTCGTAGCAATACCATTATCCTCATCCATGGTGTTAACCGACCCTTTTCCTTTGCACTTACTGGCTTTGTGTCCTTCTTTTCCACACCCAAAGCATCTTCCAGTTCCCTTGAAACATTCTCCTTGATGCCTCTTCCCACATGATTTACATAGGGGAAATTGAACTTTCTTTCCTCTATGATCATCATGGAACTCCATCTTTCTCTTATTAGTCGAGTCAGGAAACTTACCAAATTTTACTTTATTGATCATGTTGTGAGATTGCTGATTCGGCATAATAATGATGTTTGGACATCCAAATCCCATTTCATTTGGTTGCTCATGAAGAATATCATTCCATTGTCCATCATATCCTCCATTATTGTGAATCATCTTGTTTCCAGCCATTTTCTAAAACCCAGACAGAATAGTGTTAGATGCAAAAATCGTAATAAAGGGGGAGTAACTTAAATATCTATCATCTTTGGTTTAATCTAATATCGTTACCATAGTTCTAGAACTATATCCTATACGTATACTTATCCATAGGGGCATCCCTAGACATACCTTAGAAATTTTTCTAGGGATCTTACTAACGTTTTCGCGTCCTAGTTTCCAAAGGTTGACTAAACCTTTCCTCTGATACCAACTGTAGAGACCCGAAGCTTATCGTACATGGACATTACATTACTTTTGCGGAATACTTAGTACATAACAAAAACACACACACAAGGATCGTAATAGTTTAGTGTCTTTGGAAACTCGGAACGTAATCTTCTAATCGTGGTGAAAGATCTTCAATATCTCCCATAAAGATCTTCCCTTTTTTTTACCTATAAACCTTTCTTTATATCCTGGGGAAAAGAAAACATAAAAGGGTGAGCTCAAATGCTCAGTAAGGGTAAACAAAAGAAATATCAATCACATCATATACAAAAGAACATAGCTTTTTGGAAATCTTAACCTGCAAAAGAGCTCATAATATCATAACATGGGATAAATCATAGAAGTGAAAATGAGATCCCCATAATCATAACATAAAACTTGAAACTTTGTGGCATGCACACATAATCATGGAAATCATTTCTTGTTAGTCATGACTCATTGCCAAGACTATCTTAGTGGACAAAGTCCCTTTCTGAACCGAGTTCACTCCTCGTTTCAGTCCTGTATCACTGAACCGAAATAACCTTCCGTTCCAGCCATGTCTTTCTCATGAGATATAAAATCATTACCCAATGCATTGGAGGGAGATATAGGTCCCACCCATCTTATAATGAATCCTTTCTTATGTGTGCCACATATTCATAAAACATACATCATCGCATAACACATATAACAAAAATGGGATTCTTGAAACATCATGACATCATAAATCAATTCATATATGATAAAGGAATTCATAAACATAATTCCATCACAACATAGTCAAACCAATGTAAAAATATGGATAGAAACAGAACCCTTTATTATCTTAGATGGAAAATAATTTTGATAAAACACTTGAATTGAATTCTTGAGGAAAATATCCTTTCTTCTTCAAAAACATTTTTCCTTTCATAACATGTCATAAAACTTTAAAATAAGAGAAGTTGATTAAAAATAAACTTGAAAACTTGTAAAGGAAGCTTCTTTGAAGAAATGTTTTAAAAATCCATTCATGCCGTATAAGTTAAAAAAACATTCTTCGTACTTTTGTCGGAAAAGTAAAAAAAAGTACCTCGTACGGAAAAACGACAAAAGATTCCTTTCATATTCTTTACTAAAAACTCACCTAAGGGTAAAATTGGATTTAAACTATTGCAAGTGGATGGAAACAATATTACATATTGAGGGAACATGGATGTGGATGATAAAATACACCCCAGTAAATAATTACGAATAAACAATCTCGTATAAAAATGAGATTGTGATATTTCCCTTACCTTAGGTCCGACTTGCTTTGTAAGTGTACGAACCTCCTGTATAATGATTTAAATCATGTTATTGACTTATTAAAGAATCATATTCATTGTTATGATATCATATATGGTTCACTTATTATATTACCCGTTCTTTTGTAAATTCCATGTTAAAGAAGCGTTTTGGGTAAAATCGTTTCATTTATCGTAGGTGTTTTGACTTGTTGTTCTTGACATCATTATTACTTATATCATGATTTACTTACTTCCAGAGTATAAAATATGATTTATATATCATATATATTCAGTATATATATATATATAATAGGTAGATAAATAAAATGAAAAACATCGTTCATGGAGACGGTAGTCCGTACGTACGCATGAACGCTGTTTTCCTTTCCTTATTGTCTTGAAATGGAAGTAAGTAGATGACATACATATGTATATATATATATACATAAATCCAGTAGCTTTATAATGTCATATATTTCATTATTATTTCTTATATATACATTATAATCATTCTTAAATGGTTAACATGGAGAATGAATCTCATCGCGTCGTGGAGACGGTATTCCGTACGTACGCACGAGCGATGATATCATTTCTATAAATATTGAATTGAATTGGAGTGGATTATACAATATATCAGAATCAATATGATGTTGTAATAACTATGTATAGTTATTCTTTACACCATTATACCCATCCATGTAAGGTGGTGGTGGAAAATAGATTACACCACCGCGTGGAGACGGTATTCCGTACGTACGCACGCGCGGTGATTTCTTTTTCCGTAGGATGGATAGATAGTGAAATAGGGTTGTTTCATACTTATAATAACATATCAGTATATGAGTGATACTGATGTTATTACTTCATAATGAAACAACCTAACAAGAAGAAGTGGAAGAAGAAATAAAGATGAAAGAATTGGTAACGGTAATTACCTCTTCTTTGAAGTTCCTCTTTGAGACCTCTTCTTAGGGAACTAAAATTGGTCTTTGAGGAAGACCAGAACCTCTAGGATGTTTCTAGGGAAGTGGAGAAGATATTTTGGCAGGGGTTGGCCGAGCTTGAGTGCTCAAATTGGTGTGAGGAGGAGGGGGAGGAGGTGTCCTTTTATAGGGGAGGAGAGGGGCACCTTAGGAATTCTTAAAAATATTAATTTATAATAAATCTAACCCCACTTAAAAACCTCCAAAAATGACTCATATTCGAAGATTAGATGATATAGGGTTGTAATCTCATCAACCAATCAAATTTAGACATGTTTGGATTTTATTTTAAACCTTATCAATTAGATTTAACTCTAAGTTAAATAATTTAACTTTTACCGTGTCTTTTTGTTTTCTTTCACTATATGGTTAATAAACTTACTATAACATGCCAAACGAACCCCAAATTGTTTATTATTAATATATATATCCTTATCTAAGTCATTTGGCCGAACCTTAGATTTTTAGGAATAAAATAACAATTAATAATATAATATTTTATTTAAAAACTATTTTGTGTCAATTTTGACACTATTTGATATATGATTTTTGTGAAAGTCATAACAGAATTATATGTTCGAACCAAGTTCATTAAATCAACATTAATATATCATAGTAACCTAGAAAATTAGTGGAATTCATAAAAAGTCTCAAATTACATTTATTTTGGTGTTTATAACATCAATTATGTCAATATTTCATTAATAAGATAATTACTGCATCATCATTGTGTCATAAATAAATTAAATTATTTAATGTCTAAAAATTACAAATAAAATACCATTTATGTAGGAAATCTTTTTATCTTTGTAATGAATATTTACAATCGAATTTATCTTATGTATAACTCCATATTAAAAATGATTTACTTATTAAACTTTGATTTTAACTATTTTAACCTTTCTTTAAATAAATTAATAATAAAAGTCCTAATCTAATCCATGTGGGCCTAAATGGTCATATTTTATTCCTAAGTTTGTTTTTGGTCGAATTACACTTGTCCAATAGAATTAGGACATGTGTTAGGGTAATATTAATATCATATTTACCCTTAGTTACCCTATTTACTATTTACCGTGGTAAAAAAAGTAAAAAGTTACTATTCACCAAAAAATTATTTTCATCTCATTGAATCACATTTTAGTCCTTGATATTAACCGTGTCTCTCGGATTTTCGAAATTCCATTCACAGAAGCGGTAAAATTAAGTTTTATGCAAAATTCAGTTTTTAACCTACCACTTAGTAGTTTCACTATTCATCAAAAATTGATGTTTTTCAGAACAATGCCAAAATTTCATCCCAAGCTATATTTCATATTCCGAATTCAAAAATGAAGTCTATTTTACCAAATTCATAACATAAAAGTTGCATTAATTAATTTTATAATTAAATCCCGCTGTTAAAACAAATAGCGTGTTTTTAAGAAACAATATCTATCAAAAGATTGACACTTGTTTATGTCTAGTTTAAATGTGAAATTACATCCAATGACCAACATTGTATTAAATTGTAAAAAGATATTCTAAATATACTTTAAAACTAATCAAATTAATAATTTATCACTATTAATTATTTCGATTAAAAAAAGTTGTTTTTTAATTATAATTTAGTAATTTTCACTATTCATCAGAATATGAAAGTTATCCGAAATGTACCAAAATTTCACCTTAGGCTAAATTCGATACTCCGAATCCAAAAATGAAGTTCATTTTGAAATATAAGATTTACAGAATTTTAAAAAGTGGTTATTACTATTCATAACGGCTAGTTTTAATAATATTTTAATAGCATATCATTGTTTCGTGAAACTCAGGATTACGTACCACACACGCTATCGAGGAAGGTTGCGATTGCGTGTAATGCAAGGCAAGTCAAGGATGCGTGTTGTGAAAGCTCCTTTTGGTGTAGCGTATAACACAAGACATTAGTAAAATAAAAAAGAATATTTTTCATAAAATCTTGGGCTGTTACAGATATGATTATAGGTGTACCATATTTTTCATGATCCAATTATGTTGTTTCCATTATATATGTTTTTAATTATACCCTTGATCATAGAGGTGGTTGATGCTCATTATACTTCTCAGTCTGGGATTGGGGAATTTAATTAGATAATTCCACACTTCCCCACATTTGAGGCATTGAATTATTATTGGTAACTTAGGATTAACTTTATTACCTCCATCATGTTAATTTAACTCTTCATTTTTTCTCATATTTTTATTATTTTATTCCATCATTTTATATACAAAAGAATATATTCTAGTTCATTTGTGACATTTCCCTACTTTATACTTCCTACATTCCTGACATGTAAAAAATATGAATCTTCTTTTCGCTATGACCTTTATCACTTGAACATTCTTAAAACTCTATTTTTATCTTGTTTAATTATTTAAATAGATTAATGTTTTAATCAAAATTTCATATATTTGTTTAGAAATAACCATAAGGTTCTTCAATATAGATCATATCCCATTTGGGTTCTAATTGTGATAATCATAAAATTTTTCTTTTAACTCATTGTTAATATATTTCGTCCTAGTTCTAGCCATTTTCTAAAGTAAATTAATTTTAGGGATGTGAATTCTTATAAAATTTAAATAATGATCATATAATAAATTACTCATAATTAATTTGTGTATTATAAATTATAAAACATTTATTTTTCTATCTATTTTCTTATGGTCATTTAGAAATTGTATTTCAAAATAAAATATATTTAAAACCAACATAATATTTTATAAATAGAATTTAAATAAATAATATCCATCATTTGTGTCAAACTAGGTGTGCAGTTATGCCTCTTTGTTATGAAGAAGGTAACGATAGAGAAAATATCCCACCAACAATTTCAGGGTTATTACCCATATGTGAAACTACACCAGAGCCAATATCCACTTTCTTATATCTAGACAATGATTCCATTACTAGAAAAAACACACAATATCTACATTACCAAAAAATTTGGGTGTTATCCTATACTTTAAATTATCCATATTTGTTAAAAAAAAGTTTTATCATCACATAACATAAAAATGACTAAAATAATCCTCAAAATAACTAAATCCTTTATTGCTAGAAAATTATAATCCCCAGACCCTCACACCCAAGTCTGGTAGTAAAAACATATTGTTTACATACTATATTTGAAATCAAGTGATATTATCCTACATAACCTCACCTATTATTTACAATAATAAAACATTACATATCCCAATAATCATACAATCATCAGAACATTTAGGTTTAGAGTATTGGGAGACTAGATGCATAAAAACTTATTTTACAACACTTGTTAACATTTATAGACATTTTTAATTTATTAAATCCTCGTCTATAAATATCCTAAGCCATGATCATATTTTTATAACCTTTAGAATGGAAACAATAATAGAGTGGTGAGCTCTAACACTCAATAATGGTAAACATATGAGATAATCGTTGATGGCCATATGTGAGCATTTGATAGGCATGTGGGTGTGAGAGAATAGTCAAGTTCCCTGAATATAACATTAAAAAATAATACCAAAATATATATGGATCTTTTATAATTGTATGTGGTAAAAGGAGGAAACCTAGAATAATTTGTTCTACGAAAACGATTGGGAGAATGAGGTGTGGATTTTTTTGGTGATTTCAGTAGATTTTCAATTCCATATATGTCAGATAAATACATACAAACCCATTGGTTTCATGTCTTGGGTGCTAAAGGCTCTGAGAGAATAGAATTCTCTCTGGTGTTGCACTCAGGATACTGGTGCATGTGGCAGGCATGAAAAAAGTACATGTATGAAGGGGTGGCCTCTTCTGTTCGAAAGATCATTTTTTTAACTAAGAGTCTGCTACATGATATGTCTATGTTCTCAGAGCCTGGAGGTAGACTCCCACCCTTTAGTGGATTCTTTCTGCTATGCATAATCCCCTTTCGTACCTCTCTTCATCCTCAGAAAATTTTGATTGATGGATCCCCCCTTTTCACGGTTTCAAGCTCAATACTGACGACTCTTGTATTGCCAGCACCATGAATGGAAGGGGTCTCGTTCCTGATTTCAATGGCTTGTTCATTCTCATCATCTCTATTCAGCTGGGTTCGGGTACATGTCTTCATTCAAAGGTGAAGACCATGCGGGCAAGCCTCTATGTGTGCAGCCAAAGGGGTGTGGTTCTAGTGGAGGTGGAAACCGATTCCATGCTCATTTTTAATGCTCTCCAGGGACTCAGTAGTCCTCCTTGGTCTATCGAGTATATTATCTAGAAGTGTCGAGGTATCCTTGGAATCAACAACAAAGTATCCCACACCTAGAGAGAGGTAAATTAAGTTGTATAATACCTTGCCTCAATTGTTTGTTCTGGAATGGAGGCTCTTCTCTTTCACACCACTCATAGTCTGAAACCAATGGGGATCAACATTCTTAGAGGGGACTCCCTCATCCTTCACCATTTCAGACCCTCCATAGTCTTTTTTCCTCATCTATCTTGTGTGGCTACATGTGTGTCCCATTAAATATCATTGAATAAAAAAAATTCCATGATGATGACCATCAATAATTCATCATGAAATTAGTATCTTAGCATGCCATACTACATGATTCATCATAACCAGAGACTGTAATTTTCAGAACAAACATAAGAATCAAAAATAGTTTCCATTTTAAAAGATAACCTCCATGACAATGTTTATATAGTGGAAAAATTATAATAAGGGATTTCGTTCATTCCCCATTCACATAGAAATTTTGGATATAGTCTTATAGTGGATTTGGTTAACTCCCTAATCACTAACATATCATCTCATGAGATATAATTATTAACCTATTTCAATATAGGGTAGTATAATTGTCGTATTTCATTCCACATAATGGATATCGTCCCTTAGGGGATTGGGTTCACTCTCTATTCCCTTTTGTATTATCTCATGAGATATCAATCATTACCCAAATAATTAGAGGACTATTTAATTCCAGTACCACAGGTCATTTAGTGAGAACCATACATATGTTTTCCACAAGATCATATATTCTCATCAAATATTAATAAAGTATTTTTAAGGAAATGTGTTTCATGAAAACATCATAAATAATAATCATAACAATCCATTCATAAAAATTGTATTGATGGTATCATTATATTATATCCCTAACAATGAAAATTTTCCTTAAATGATGTCTACATAGATGAAAAAAAATATTTTAGAATTATTAATATGCTTTGAAAAACAAGAAGAAATTTCATTTTTCATTCTTAACAATTTTAACCTAAAATTTTCAAAAAAATGGAGAAATTATTTTTTTTAAACATAGGAAACCTGTAAAGTAATATTGGTAACAAATATTGATCATGATGGTTGAAAAATACAGTCAATTTGGAAATGATAAAAAAAATTATTTTCTTACATTTGTAAAAATAATTAGATGTGAATTGAATGGAAAATATTTGAAAATATTCTATATTATAATTTTTAAAAAATTCAAATTTAATAAAAATTAACTTTGTAAAAAATAAATTTTTTATATAATTTTTACATATACCATTTTTAAGAAAATATATATAAAACGGGAAGATTCTCTACCAAAAAATTAGGTAGGATTTTCTTAAAACAATATTTTAGTATTATGAGTACCATAGAGAGGGGAAATAGAATGAATAATTTATGAACACATGAAATTACAATAGGATAAAGAAATTTATTGGATATGGGAGATAAAGAATATATAATTTCATCAAATGGACATTTAAACATAAAAAATAATGATAAAAGTGGGATTGAAACACAAAAACATTATAGTTTTTAAAACATTTAAATTAAAAAATATTTAATGAGATATAAATACAGATTTTTTTAAATATCCATAATTTTGAAGGAAGGTATCATAAAATACATTTATGCGTACTATATACACCACACAAAATATATAATGCGGGGAATTTGGAACATGTATCAATAAAGATAAATTAATATGATGAATCCTTTGGAAAATTGGTGTCTTTTAAATCAAAATGCAATGAAATATTGAACTTCATATATATATATATATAATTATCCTTAATTTAATTTAATTATTATAAAAATATACATTGGATAGTATATACACCATAAAATATTGAAAAACTGATGAATATTATAAATATATAAAAGATATAATAGTGAGATGAGAACCATTTATCTTAACTCTTATCTTCTATGAAATCAGATTAAAATATTCTATTATAAAAAATATTAATGAATTTTATAACTACCTTATTTATTTCTATTAACTTTTATATTATTCCATTAAAATCATTTACTATAAATTTATTAGTTTGTTAATTTGTATTATTATCATTTAATGTTAGTAATTTTGATTATTTGGTTCATGTTTTGTAATGAAGATGTCAAAACCCATTCATTGATAAATTTATTATAACTAAAATATATTTTATGTAAATTTAATTTGTGTTCCATGATAATTTATAATGTCTGAATTTCATTGTATGATTGTTTTATTAATGATTTTTGGAGATGAAATCGATGACGATCATGTTTATGTTAATTTTTCATTATAAATAAATTAATTTATAATGATCATTAATCATTTTCACCATTTATGAACTATATTAATTATATATTTTCTTCCTTAATTTCATATATTTTTAGTATATATTTTTCATAACCAACCATGTAAGGTGGTGATGAAAAAAAATCATATCATTCATGGAGGTGGTAGTCCACACGTACGTACCAACGATGTTTTCATTTTTAAAAGGAATAAAGAGAAGGAAGGTAAATAAATGATCATATATAAATACTAATAATTATATTATAAATAAAATATATATTAATTAAATGTATTTATATAACCATCAATGAGATTTATTGATGAAAATTGGAATACATCTCTTTATGGAGGCAGTATTCTACACGTACGCATGAGTGAGACATTAATTATACATTAATTGCATAATAAATAAATAATGGATATTAAATCAAAAGAGTAAATTTAAATTATATTTATGGTACTAATTTAATAATATTCTCTATATATAATATATTTTTAAGAGTTTTAATAAGAAATAAACATAAAATATCTTGGTAAGAATATATACATGTTTCTTTGATATTCTCCTTTGAAAAAATAGTTTAAAGTTCAATAGGTGGGTCTTTACAAAGCACAAGATCATATAGAATGTGTAGAAGATAGTTGGGAAGACATGTTGGAAGAAATTAATTTATATAATGTCCTCAATTTGTGTGGATAGGTGAAAAGAAGATGTGTCCATTTCTAAGTGAGGGGAGTGGAACCCATTTTATTAAACTTAACATTAAAATAATATAAAGTTTTTTCATGAGAAAATATAGAAGAATGAAAAATTATTAAAATAGAGAACAATATGAGGTAAATTTATTCTAAATAAATCATATTTATATAAATTTCAGTTACAATTTGGCCTTACTTCTTAGGTTTATTCCTTTTTATACCTTTTTACCTAATACTGTGGTGAAATTATTTTAACATAGTAACTTATTTATATTCCCAAATATTAAGTAAAAATATTATAACAATATTTATTATGAAAAATTATGATATTTAATATATTTTAAAATATTTATTTTTTTGGATTTGTTATAATATTAACATAATATAAGCGGACAAAATGAAATGGAAAAAAATTTATTATGA
Organism: Viscum album; assembly: GCA_963277665.1. Lineage (NCBI taxonomy): Eukaryota > Viridiplantae > Streptophyta > Magnoliopsida > Santalales > Viscaceae > Viscum > Viscum album. The sequence goes on along the minus strand of OY728163.1, from coordinate 66,440,721 downwards.
AAATTGATTTTTTATGCCTAAAATGATTTTACAACAAAGCAATGTATAAATTTGATTATCTTAACACTTACTGGTTTAGGAAAAAAGTAAAATATTGTTATTTTAGTTTAAATTAATCCATAAATTAAATTTATCCTTTTAATTACATAATCAAAGAAATGTATAAATAATTTATTTATGACAATAAAAATTAGATACATTTTCAAAAAATAAAACAATACTTTATAAGTCAAACATTATATTTGTAAATGTATATTATAACTTCTTAAATATATATTTTTTCTATAAAATCAGTTTTTAAACCTTCTAATTCATTCTTATACCATAATTAAATCATATATTCATAATATTTGTAAAATATCCATTTTAAATATTCACCTAAAATCAATCTTTTTAGAAAACTCTCAAAAATAACCAAAATAAAATTTTATATGGTGAGTTAAAAAATAATGTTTATTTAATTAAATTATAATTTTTTAGATTGTAAATTTATCATTTAAATGAAAATATTTAATATAATGAATACATATTTTATAAAAAAATTTATTTTGAAACATCAGGTGTTATTAACCATATTTCATGTCAATTTGTAATTAACGGAGCGTATATAAAGAATTATTTTAAAATTTAACACAATCCTTGAAAATTAATTCTATAAAAAATAACAATTTTTAACATTAAATGATTCTATTATATCACATGAATCGAGTATTTTCTAATTATTAAATTTCATCAATTAAAACAAAATAATAAAATGTATATATCATAATTGATTATTATCTCTATGTAAACTAATTATATATTATAATTTTTCACAAATTTTCATAGTTTAGTTTTGTGTGTAGATAAATATTATTCAACATAGTAATTAATTAAAGGGAATATATAATATAAAATATCAAAGTGTTACAAATATTACCTGGTGTTGATGTATCATTAGTGTCATAAAATTCTCCAACATAATATTAAACTCATAGTAGTAATATCAGTTCTATATTGACAATAATTTCTTTAAATTTCATATTTTTTAGATTTTCAAAACCATCAATTGACGTGTTTTCAAGAAATATAATATCTCTACTTCTGAAAATACTCTTCAAGATATGATCCTAGAGTTGATAAAATCCCCATGAGAAGATACTAAAAAGATACACCACTTTTCCTTTCCTTCCTGGTTGTCCCTCTCATTAATCAGGATGTGTATAAATTCCTTATGGACAAATAATGTCAATTTCTAATATAAAATACCTTTACCGGTCCAAAAACTTTTATAAATTATGATAATATGAACAATGATCCTTGTTAAATCGCACCAAAAGGTGTGTCAAATCATTTCATTAGAGATCTTACAATCAAATGTATCTTATATTTTTCTCTTCATCCAATCAACAAAACCATTATACTAAGGTGTCTTAGGTAATAGTTTTCCTAGATTAATGTAGAAGCTCCAACAATATTCTTCAAATAGACCTTGGTACTCTCCTATATTTTCTTCACACACACACACTTCAATTGTCCTCATGTTTCACTTTACACCATCACATGAAACTTCTTTAAAACTACCATACCAAATCAATTTTTTCTTCTAAAACCCCATACTTCAAATGGTCATCAATTAAAATAATATAGAAAATATCCCCTCCCATCGGCTTTATTATAATCATTTCTATATTAGTGTGTATCAAATCTAATCCCTTTTCTTTTATATATTTTAAATAATGATGAAATGATACTTAGTGTAGTTTTCTCATTATTCAATAAACAGTGATATACAAGTTTTTAACATTGATTTTGGTAAGTAAATCATTCCTTCAGAACATTCTGATTCATCTCTTACTCATGTGAGAATGTTTTTTTTTCACTATTCTTCTACAGGAATGTTTTTTCTGGATGCATTGACTTCTTATCTATATATTCTTTCATGTGTGAGGTATAGATAAGTATTTTTCTTACCTTTATAAATTACCATATGACATTTGGTAATTCTATATTTTCAATTAAAAAATATAAATTGAACCATACTTTATATATATATATATTATATTATTATATGATTATTCATTACATAACATAATGATCCATGCATGAATCATATATGTATGTTTCCATTGGAAACATGGATACATAAAATGCTTTTCATATAATATTTAAATCATATTCCACTTAATTATTCAAAACATGTAACATAATTATATTTAACATTCATAAACAACATCTTTTATATCACGGGGGAGGGAAACATAAGAAATTGAGAGCTCAGATGCTCAGTAAGGGTAAAAAATGGTGATCTCATTGATCAAATGAGTATAACATGTGCATAATGGTATTTGAATATGAGTTTTACATTTGATAACCATACCCTATATAAAATAGATCATAATAGTTACTGATGGAGAAATTATTTCCTCTTCATATGACATGAATCATAATAAAATCAAAGAACAAGAGCTAAGAGAGCATAACATTTTCCTGAGAATAATTTCTTTGTAATACTAGTAAGTATAGAAAATAATTTCATTAGTAGTCAAGGATCACTACCAATACTATCATAGTTTATTAGGTTCACTCTCCATTTAATCATTATAGTCATGATTCACTCCCTATAATATCATAGTGGATAGAGTTCCTTACTAAACTGGGTTCACTCCCCATCCCAATCATATTTATCTCATGAGATATCAGTCACTACCTAACGAAATAGAGAGATATATTATTTCATGGACACACATTAAATAAATAGAAAAATATATATGTTTTCTACAAGATCATAAAATATTCATCATAACATAACCTAGAGAAAAAACATTTTTCAAAAATACTTCATCATTTTATTACACTTGGGAAAAAGGGGTTTCAAAAATATTTCTTCATGTCATTAAAACATAACCCATGGTGAAGTGATGAGTTTTGTAAATATATTTTAATTGTAATCATAAAAAATCTGGATACAAAATTTGGATGGTATCTTTGGATTATATCCCCTATAAAACATAAGTTACATCAAAATATATTATCATAGATCAAATATGACTTTAAAAAATCACTTAGAACATTTTATTATGAAAATGTACTTATTTACATTGAAATAACATGTTTGAAGTGTTAAATTATCCCAAATATTAAACAAAAAATTTATAAAAAATTAAATATATATAAAATTAATTTAAGCTTCAAATCATTGAGTATTCATGATAAAGGAAGATTATGTTAATACCAAGTACAATAAAATAAATATTCCATTCAAATTTTAGATAAATTGTAAAAACATTCTCATTTGAAAAATAACTTGATTATTACTTTTAAAATATATTTTATACATTAAAACATTTTTAAAAATGAATTTCAAAAATCATATAGTAATATTAAAAACATTATTAGAATCCATTTTTAAAAAATGAATAAAATGGATTATCAATCGAAGATAGAAATAAATTCATTTTCCATAAAAATGTTCTTTTGGTCTCTTGAGTACATAAAGTGAGGAAAAAGAAAAAAATTATTCATAAGAAATAGATAGAGTATAATAAAATTCATGAGTTTATTTATTTTTAGAGGATGAAATTTCATCATCGGGAACTGAATCATAAACAATCCAAAAACATTGTGATATTGTAACATAAAACCCAAACGACATTGATAAATTTTTTATTCATAAGATCCATGAAATTATAACATCAAATTAAATTAAAATTATCGTTAAAATAAGTATATTCATTATGTCTCATGTCAATAGGTATTTATACATACCACCAAAAATAAGATAGGTTCATATCATAACATGTGTCCAAAGAAGACAAATTAAGATGATAAACCGTTACCTCAAGTCTCATATTTCACTGTACACATTTGAAAATAATTTACAGTAAATAGAGATTTAGAATATATTTATTCAATAAAAAATAATCATATATATCATACCATATATTATTTGATTATAACGTCTTATAATTTGTTTATTAACAACTCTTTATTAAAATATTACTCCCATGTGATTACTGATTTGTTTCATTATAATTTCAATTAGGTAGTTCTAGTGATTGTACTTTGAACAGGGTTACGTAATATCTATGATTATAATCATGATATAAATATTAAATATATTTAATATATAAATTATTATATTCAACCATAATAGGTAGAGATAAAAAATTAATTACACTACTCATGAAGCTGGAAGGTAGTATGCATGCATGAATGCTGAATTCACCTTTCAAAGAATGGAAAAAAAGAACGATAAGTAATAATTAATATTTATAGGATAATTATTATATCATATATATTTATTAAATATATCTGTTATGTCTAACATATACCTAGATACCCAGATAAGGTACGAATTAGGTATCGATATTCTTTTCAAAATTCTTACATCCTCATTGGATGTTGAACACATTATTATAAGGGTCACCATGTTTTCTATGCAGTGTTTTCTTCACTTACCCTTTCGAACATTTATCTAATGATGATGTATATAAAGTAAATTAAGGAATAAATCACAATGAAATAGATATTTTTACTTGGTTCACCTTCATATGACTATATCCATAATGTATACAATGACGACGCACCGACGTTTAGAATTTACAAAGGCTTACTAAAAATTCACGGTTTGGGATAAATCACTTCTATAACTAGGATGACTATCATTACAAGGTTTAGGGTCATCTCACGAATTTCCCATTGGTCACTCCCAAACTATCCTTTTATGGATCGATGGTAGTGGAAAGGATCACCTTCCTTCTCTTTCTTTTATCACTGCTCCTTAATAGATCCACACATAGTTTCTGGACATGTAGCTACCTTCATTTTCAATAATGAATGCATGATCAATTATTGGTGAGTACACTGTTAATGTTCTGTCTAATATTCTACTTCACTTGCAAGAAAAAACAACTACACTTCTCCACATACTAATTTCTTTATGAATATTCCATTTGTGAACTGCCTTTTCCCTTTGTGTAAATGTCCTTTGTGAACCACATACTTTACGAACCACCTTCTTCGCAAACCACCTTGAACTATGTTTCATGATTTCTTTATGGCCTTCGTACATTTTTTGTACTCCCTTAAAATTGCGAACTACCTTTTTCTTTGGAGACTATAGTGTCTCACAAACAACCTCCATGAACTTAAGCAATATTTGTGGACTATGTCTTCTTCGCCAACAGCTTAAGCTATGCAAAACCCCTTTTTCATTTATGAGCTATAATGCTCCACAACTCCATTTTCTGAATTATGTTCAAAAAATAACTTCTTCTCTGAATTAATACCTGATTAACTACTTCCTTCTTATTGGAATACTACCTCATGAATTCTTCTTCTTCTAATAATTTTCCCTCACGAATTATTCTCCTTTGCAAAAATTTTCTTCAAAAACTACTTTGGGGTCACAGGAATTATTACAGCAATAATGATATTCTATAGTGAAATTATCTCTAAATAATGATTTTATTATGGTTATTTATATATGAAACTAAATCTCACAAAACCTACTAATCAAAATACCCAAAAAGCTGATGCAGTAGAGCCTTCACCACAAACATTCTATGTAGTACACATAACACCTTTATCTTATGTGGAAGCTGATTTCATCCAAAAATGAAATCCATTTTTGGATTCTTAAATAACTCCATCAAATCATTGATGAAGATCTTCCTGTGAATGAAGAGCCTCCCATAAACTATTTTTTCTATGCGGTTCTTATATCAAATGAGCACTTTGTAGAAGTCTTAATTATTTTCCTTCATCTCTAAAATAATATATTCCTTTACAGTTCTGTATACCTCCTTTATGGTCTACATAGTATAGCTACACTAATATTTGGTATATAAACTCTAGGATTCGAGGATTGATAACTATGGTTTACAAACTCCTTTTTGTAAAACCATTGTTTTCCATTACACAAACTCCCGATTATGACACCCGAAAATTAGGAAAACACTGGAAAAATGAACCACCTTAAACGCATCCTCTTTAGCAACACAAACCATACTGAGACAAGGTCATTTAGATTTTTCAATAAACACAATCTCCCTAAAAATCATGAGATGGTTCTTTAAGGTATTTTTTCCAACACAATCGTTATTATCATCAATTTAAAATGGAAATGGGAATTAGATCACATTGCTTAGTGGAGGTGGTGGTCTATATGTGCACACATGCAATGTTATCATTTTCCATAAAATTGTAAGGTAAGAAGATAGATGTGATATTATAATTACCAAAGTATAATTATATAATAATTATAACATATAAACTTTAAACCCTTCATAATTACCATCCATGAAATATTTTGAGAGAAAATGAATTGTATCACCACATAGAGGCAGTAGTCCATAAGTACATATGGGTGACACTTTCACTTATAATTTTATGAAATAGTGGGAGGATATTCATGGTTCCATAATCATAATAACATTTCAGTATATTGATGATATTAAATTAATTATTTCTAGATAGATGTAAAAGATTTATAGGAGGTGAACGAATTATAAAGGGAATGAATTGGTTCGGCTCAAGAAATTACCTCTTATTTAAAAGAACTCCTTTAGATATTCTCTTAACAACCCTATGGTTGGTATTTCTGGAAGACAATCATATATATCATGTGTATATGGAAAATTAAAAGATAATTTGGTAGTATTTTTTGAGATATATGACTCAAAGTGGTGTAAATAAAATTGATATGGTATGTCCTTTTATATGGAATGGATAGGACACACATTGAATTAACAAAATAATTAAAATATAATTAAGTCAATTTCAAGAAAAATGCTTCCAAAAGTAAAATATTAAATGAAAAATAGTACAGTTTAATATTTTCATCATTAAATGAATTTTATATTGGTTTTGGTTACTTTTTAAACCTTATCTTTTTTATTTACTAAGGGGTTAACTAATTTTAACCTCACCAGTAATAACATGTTTTTCAAAAGTAAGGGTTTATACTTTTATATATAAGATGAATATTGGATCATAAATGTCCAATGGATGAAATTTTATATCGTATATTATCCAACTTTTCCAATATAAATATTTTCTTATTTTTTTAATTTTTTTAATATTTTATATTTATCTAAAAAAATCAGGGAACTCAATAATTCAATTAAATTTTATTTATTTTACTATTATTAGTATCATTTATTTTATTACATTATTTTTTTCCTGAATACTGTGTCTATTTGGTTATAGGGTTTAAGAAAATTATATAATCACTATTTTTTTTAAAAAAGTTAACATCCTAAAAAATCATTACATAGATATTAACATTTAATATTAATTCAGAGCTTATTTTTATCCATGTGTGAACATTAAAAAGATGTTTGAAGTCAGGATAATAACATTTTTATTTATTCTTTTCTGAAATTAATATATATTTCATATTCAAATTAATATGAACCATATCGACATATGTTTTATAATTATATGTACATATCAGAAATATACTCATCCAATACGATAAATGAAATTTATAGAAAAATTTGAAAGCCTTATCCCAATTTTTGAACCATATTTGGCCTATTTGTATCTTATGATGATGATAAATTTTACTATGGATAATATTCTTATTGACCAAAACTAAAAGGATGATTATTACACTATTTGATCCCCATAATTCCAATCATGGAATCCATTTTTCAAGAATTAATATCTATATTTGTAAAAGAATATTTTAAAATATACGTCCAAAATAAAATGAAAAATTATCATTGAAACATTCATATTTAAGAATAAAACTATATTTATTCTCATCACATGATCAGAAAAATATTATATTTACATTTAAAAAATAATTTAATACAATATATATATGTATATATTTAATTAAAATAATTCACAAAGAGTGATTAATTTAACTTATTAATATAAAAATAAAATTTACACAAAAAAAAGAAGTCTATTAGAAAACATCACTTTTACTTTCGAATTATTTTAGTTTGGTTCTAATTAGTTGATAACCAATGAAATTATTTTATGCATAATTTTTTTATAATTTAGTTTTTCCTATTCATACCACGAATTTAAAAACTAGTTTATAATGTTATACTGTATTAAGGTTCATTTATACTTGACGATTTTTTATCTCCATCTATCGAATAAAAATATTTTAATATAAATATATCTTAACATATTGGGGTATTAAATTATACACCCATTAAATTGAATTTTTTCCTAAAAAATCATCACTTTGATACAAAAATTGTAGATATTTCTGTTTCATTATATCCTCATTTTCTCAAGTATCTATTCAAATATCTGATTCCTCTAGATAAATTTAACTACATCAGTTTTATTATTCTATAGAACTTTATTTATATGAATAAATATTTCTACTAGTTGTTCTTCATAGGAAAGGTCATGATCCAATGGTATTACCTCTATGTTTTATACATGTGAATGACTAGTTATATAATTTATCCATGGATATGCGTGTAACATGTTGTGTACATAAGATAGGTTTAGTTAAAGACCCAGAAATAAGTTACTGTGCGAACTAAATCAAGAATATCGAAGGGGCTAGTATACCTAAGGATCAAAATTCCTTTGTTTTCAAATCTCATAACCTTATTAGAGGGATAAATTCATTGAAATATATTCTCACCAACTTCAAAATATAGATCTAATCAATTATTATAAGTATATATTTTCTTTTAACCAGTAGATAATTTAATGTGTAGTTTAATGGGACTAATTTTCAAAACCATTTTTTCGAGCTAGATTAGGACCTAATGGATTTATTTCTCCATCTTTATTCCAACACATTATATTTTTATATTTATTTTTATAGAGGTATTGATCAGGCACCGTATAAATGCATGGGTGAAATCTATTTTTGTAAGAAAAATTAACTAGAGAAATGTATTTATCCCAACTACTATTAAAAACTATCAAATAAGCTCTTGTTATATCTTTTAGGGTTTTAATGGTTCTATCAAATAGGTCATTTATCTAAGGATGACACTACGTAACGAACCTCATCTTTGTATCTAGATCCTAATGGATAATTTTCAATAATATCAAGGTAAACATTATATACTAATCAAATATAATAAAATATGTTACTCCATAAAAACTTACCACTTAATGAAAATTATATGAAGTTTCTCAAGAGATAAATCATCTCTAGTAGTATCTAATTATGTTGAATTTGTGTGCAAATTGACTAAAATCCAAATATAATTATTGATTTTAGTGGTTTGGGGAGTTGGATGAAAAAATAAATGGTGATGTCTTCCCATTTGTATTCTGGTATGGGTAATGGTTGTAACACCACCATTGAGATTGGTCTCTTAGCCTTAACTAGCTGAAATTCGAAGCAATGACATAAATACTCTATAATATTTTTCTTAATTATTTCCTCCTAGAAATATTCTTTTAGATCTATATAAATCTTCATATGTCTATAATTAAGAGAGAATGATGATCTTTGAGATTTATCCAATAGATCCTTCTTTAAGTCTAATATTTATTGGACAAAATAACAATTTTGGAAACAGATAATTCTAAAACAATAAAAGTTAAAATTAGAAAATTTTCTCACGATCATTTTTATCTCTAAATTTTCCATTTGTAACTCTTTAATTATCACATGGTTAGATGGCTGAGCACTCATTAGAGTAAGATAATATTTATCCACTTTCATCAAGATTTCTCTATCCATTCTTTTCAAATCAGTAAATATTTAATAATTTTTTCTCCTCATCATGGATAATCTAGAATGATAACTTCAACATTGAGAATATTCATCCTTGTTTTATATACCTAGGTTCTAATGTATTGAGCAGTGAAAATAATTATTCAACTCTATCTGTTTTCTTTCGGGAAAAATTAAATTTTTTGATTGAATATATAATTTAAATTTCTTTATTAGTATATATATCAAATCATTCTATATAAATATATTTCTTCCATATATTTAGTGAAAAAACATATCACATGTAACTCTAATTCATGAGTTGGGTAAATTTTATCATGAACCTTATATTTTCATAATTTATAAGCTATATACACATTATTATTAAAGATAATGTATCTCATTCCATTCTTTGATGACTAATTATATATTAAAAACTCTTATCAACTATAAGGTAGTGTAAGAATAGGTTCACAAACTCACCTACTCTTAAATTCATTGAAATTTTCTTTACATTCATCTATTTAAATAAACATGGATCCAATCAGAGTTAGCATAGTCAGTGGATTACAAAATAATGTAAATTTATTCAAAAATAATTGATAATATCCATCTGACCAAAGAATACAATATATCTCAGTCATTGTGGGTTGTATAGGACAAGTTTTAGTAACTTCTATATTTCATTAATCCACATATAATCTCTTTTGAGATTATAAGCCCCAAAAAATAAAACTTTTTATATCCAAAATTATAACTTTGTAAATTCATATAAATATTATCCTTCCTTTGGGACTATATTATAATCTTATATTGATAATCATGATCTTCATTTCTATTTGAAAATTTAATATCATTATATATAAAGAAAACCACAAATTAATTAAGGTAGTCACTAAATAATATATTCATTAAATCCATAAGTTAGTGGGGGAATTAGTAAGCCAAAATTTCATCCCCCATAAATTCATATTTTCGATACCTTTTACATAATGTGGTCTTGGTAATATCCTCATTCTTGACCCTCAATTTATGATATCCATAATGAAGATCAATCTTGAAAAATTACTATGCTCTACACTATTTATTATGACCGTCTTATGTTCCTGATAAGAAAAAAATTAGTATCATTAATCCATGTTTATTGTTAATAAAAATAATAGGGTCATCCCAAGGTGATTCAATTGCATGAGTGAATACCTTATCAAGATTATACTAGAGTTTTTTCATTAATCGATATAATTTCCATTGGAATGAAAATGATAAAAAACATAGGTTGGTTTGGAATTTAAAATGTGACTTAAATTCCGCTATAATTTTTGTGTTCTTTATATAAATAAATCAAGTCCATAGAAAAATAAATCTATATACAATTATATAGAGAATAATGAGATTTTGGGGAAGAAAATTTTCACAAAAATCAATTGGAGAAGTCTCAAAGACCTGTGATGCAATCATCATACAATTAGGGTTTTTCAATGTTAATTAAACATCTAATAATTTAGGTCATACTTTGATACCCTTATCAGACTATTTAGAAATAAAATATTTTTTAGATCAATAGTCAAATAATATATTACCAGCTCTAGAAAATATTTTAATTGTAAATTTTACCAATTCATTATCATAATCAATATAAGAATTATTGATCACATGGTATTTACTTCATCATTGGGATTAAGATGTTATTGATATAAAAAAATTATTATTAACCATTTGTTTTTACCACTAGCTAGAATTATTTTAATACCACTTTCATTTAAAAAAATTTAGTGTGGGTGGTTAATTATGTGTTTCTTTTTATTAATCACTCGATAAATTCTTCCCATAACTATATTATTCCATTTCCTTTTGAATTTCATTTCTATATAGAAAACATTTACCAATTTCGTTAATGAAATTTCCACCATGTTTCCTTCTACTCATCAAGAAAAAAAGGAATACTCATCATATTCACTACATGATTTATATAATTTCTATTTAATTCCATATTTCTTATCTTGTAAAATGTAAGAGATAGATAGGTATATTCATCTTCTATTTACACCTTCCTAGAAGATAGAAATATTTCATTATATCTACTAAAAATTCATATTGATAAAACAATTTAAATATTGTATAATATAACATCGAAGAGTCGATCAACCTTACTGGCAGGTTGGATGATAGAACCCAAAGTGTACCTCCAAAGTCATGTAAAATATTATTTATAGGTACTAACACATCTATTATTCATTTTATTTACCTCAATGAATTATTTCTCCACTTTCATAGGAATAATACTATGATATAACTTATTTAAAAATAATATCTTAAACTCATCCCACTACATAGAATAAATTTCTTAACATTGCTTAAAGTTCTTCATTTGATTCCATTATTGATCTATTTTTCCTTTTAAATGATAAATAGACAAAATCTTTTATTCATGTTCCAATCACTAGAGAATAGGAAAATATATGTTTAGTGTTATTGATCCAATTTTCAGTGACTAGAGGATCAGAATACCCACAAAAATAAGGTGGGAGTTACCTCAGGAATGATACACTAGAATATTGTTCCCCCATTAGCCTTTTTGGATTATAAACAAGATTCATAGATTGATAATGTTATTTAAGAATACAAATGGTGTTTTAAATCCTATATACCCTAACATGTTGTTTCTCTTGAGTAAAATTATTGAATTTTCCATTTCATTAATCCTTAACATGATTTTTTTCGGCTCCAACCCTTAACTAAAACCCAAAATCATATTTTAAGAAAAAATAATTATGTTGGTAAACCACAAAATCATGAAAAAAAATTAAAGGATTTATAAATAAAGAAACATTATTTTCAATCTGTAAAATATTAGGTTTACCTAGTTCATCCATGATCATTATAGAGAAATTAAGATATTTTCCTATAATTAGTCTTATCCCTTGGATTCTCAACAACATTCTCTTATCCTAGTTTCAAATTTTTTCTAAAAAATTATATAATATTAACTACAATGACCTATAATTTTCCATCATAGATATTAAATCATATTTAACAAATTCTATTTACACAAAATAAGATCAACACCATAATCATATAGGTCTAGAACTTTGGAAACATGGATACATAAAATGCTTATTGCAATATGATTTACATAGTATCCAAATTAATTATGCCAAAATAAATCAATTCTCAACATTATTATATATAAAAACATCCTTCATATGATGGGGAATGGAATAATAAGAAAATATGATATCAGATGCTCAATAATGGTAAATAGGGTAGAGATCAATGATCGCATAATCATAACATGATCATACAAGTATGAGAACATTATCATAACATTTAAAACCCATACCTTTCATATCATATATCATAATCCTGATTTATAGAACAAATGTTAGTGGTTTGTAAGACTTGAATCATAATGTAATAAAATAAATTGATCTATGAGGGCATAACATTGAAATGATACAACGATTATTAGTATTAAAATAATTATATAAAATCATGTGCTCAGTAGTCACAACTCACTTACAAGACTATACTAGTGGTCTAGGTTCACATCTCATTCAATTGTAATATTCATGGTTCACTCCAATGTAAATCATAGTGGATATATTACTTACTTAACTAGTATATCACCCCATTCCAATCTTATTTATTCAATGATATATCAATCTGGACCCAATGTATTAGAGGGATATATAATTTTGGGCCCACCCATCACATAATGGAAAACATATATATCTTTTCCACAAAATTATTAGATATTCATCATATTATAAACAATACAAATTAAAGGAGCTTCATAAAAATTTCATCTTGGAAAAACCCATGGAAAAAAATGTGTTTCATAAAGATTTCACCATGTCATGATAAAATAGTCCATGTAAAATAAATGTGTTTCATAAATATCATGTCTTTATAATCCTAAACCATACAAAGAAATAATAAGGATGGTATAGTTGGATAATATCTCTATTAAAAATTAAGTAACATCAAAGGATGTCATCATAGATGAAAAACTACTTAAAAATCAATTTAATCATTTCTTGAAAAAAAACCCTTTTTACTTTAAAATAACTTATTTAAAATACATAATTTTTTCATATTAGAAGTAAAACATTTTAATTGAAATTAAAAATGGAAAGATATTGAGTAATATTTTAATAATTTATCAATAACGATGGTGTGAAATTACATTCATATCGAGTATAATAAATCAACGATTTTTTTAAAAAATTTGGGAAAAGTAAAATGTGCCTTATTTAGAAAATGACATGAATTTTATTTTAAAACAATTTAATAAAAATTAAAACATGGTTAAAATAATTTAAACAATTATAAGAGAATATTAAACCCATTTAGGAAAACCTTTTTAGAAAAAAATGGATGAAATTTTTTTTTACCAAATATATAAATAATTTTTTCCCTAAAGATGTTCTTATAGTCACCAGAATGCTTAAAGTGACCGAAGTAAAAGAAAAACATTTATTATCAAGAAATAACTATATGATAAGAAAATTCATAAGTTTATTTAGTGTGAAATATTGAAATATTATCATTTAAAACATAATCATAAACAAACTTGATAAAAAATTATATTATAACATTAAACCCAAACCACTTTGGTAACTTTTGAATCATAATACCCATGAAATATTAAATTCATATGATAATTTAAATATAATTAACATAAGTAGGTTAATGATATATCATTTATAATGTTTTCTATAAAAACCTCATAAGATAATATATATTTTCATCATATCATATGTCCAAAAGAAGACAAGTTGAGATGATAAACCCTTGCCTCAAGTCTGCTCATTCTTTATATACATTTAAAAATCATGTGTAATTAATATAGATTTACTATAAATTTATTATAGAACCATAATGATAGATATTATACCATATATTAATTTATTGTAATATCTTATCACCCGTTAATTAAAAATTCTTTGTTAATGTAATTAGTCCTGGTGATAACTGGTTCATTTTTAATGGGAATTTCAATTTCGTAGTTCCGATCAGTTGACATTGATCATGGTTTCATCATCTCTGAAATTATAATCCTTATATAAATATATTATATATTTTTTTATACATTTTCATATTCATATATAAAATACCAAGATAAAAAATGAATTACACCATTCATGGAGATGATAGGTCGTATGTACAGATGGACAATGTTATAAATTTTAGAGTAATGGTATAAAAGAAAGTAAAATCATATTTCAACTTTATAGAATCATTATTAAATCATAAATATCATATATATTCATTGAATATCTAATTATTTAAATCCAATTAATATTTAAATGAATGGAATGTTAGAAGGTAGATAAAATTTTAATTCAAAAAATATAATTATATCATGAAAATAATATATAAAATTTAAACTTTTCAAAGTAATAATCCATGAAATAAGGTGATGGGAAATTAATTTTATCACTACATGCTGATGGTAGTCCACACATACGCATTAGTGATTCTTTCACATACTAATTGATGAAATAGAGGGTTTATATTGGTATTTCTATATTAATAATTTAATTTAAGTAAATTGATGGTAATTATGTTATTATTTTATGATAAATACTATATATTTATTTGAGGTAATCAAAGGAGTAAAAAACGTTATTTCTAAAATATGTTACCTATTATTTCAGAAAAACCATTTTAGATATCCTATAATGGGCCCTAGGTTTGGTCATTTTGGAATATAACAACTAGAATGTCCATAAGGATGTTTAGATGATAATTTATTTTTTATTGGTTCACATATATTTCTCAATATAGTTTAAGGAAAAGATATATGGGGTGACCATTTATATGGAAGGGAAAATACACACATGGAATTACTAGATAGATTAAAATATTATTAATTCATTCTCAAACTAAATGATTCAAAATGAACATATATTCAAATAAAAACATTTTTGGGATGAAATATCATCTACCAATGAATTTTATATATGTTTTTATTCCATTTTAAAAATTATATTTTTTATCAACCACTTGGTTAAATAATTTTAACTTTAATCATGGTAACTTCTTTTTAAATTTTTAATGGGTGTAATTTTACATGTAAGGGAAAAATTGGGTCATAAATTGAAAAGGGATGAAATATTAAATTGTATCATATCCACATTGTAATCTTTCAATATTTATTTGACTATAAATTATTTAATCAAATATTATTTTCATAAAAAGTAATTAATATCATTTTTAGATTATTTATATAATTTGAAATTAAAGACACAAATAAAAAGATTTAACTCAAATATAATCCTTCAAAACATCTTTAAGATGTAATATTTATCAAAAAAATAGTAGAACATAATAATTCACTTAAATTGTATTACTTTTAATATTTTTAATATAATTCCTTTTTTCCAATTTATTAATTTAATTGTAATTGTGTTAGAATTGTGAAAGTATTTAAGGTAATTTCATTAGCACTAAAAAGTAAAAATAAATTACAATCCTTAAAAAATATCATTTTGCACAAAATAACCTCAAATATTCATTTATAACTTATCTTTATCACTATTTGAACATTAAAGTGATGTTTAATGTCATGAGATTTAAATTTTATCTTTATTATTTTCTTAAATTAATATATTGGTCATATTCAATGAAATATCGAACCAAGTGCCCATATATTAGATACTTGGATAGACATGGATGAACTGCACTCATCTAATATGATAGAGGTTAGTGTTATATAAATTTTGAATCTTAATCCCAAATTGTTAACCAAATTTTACCTTTACTAAGGTCAAAAAATTTAATTTAGTAACTATTCATATTTACCAAAGAATAAAAGGTAAATATTTACCAAATCTGATCATCCTTATTCTAAATATTGAATCTATTTTTAATTATTCCAATTTTTTAACAAGAAAGAAATCATTTTAAAATAAGTATGAGAAATGAAACTTAATCTTATTTTTAGAAAAATACATTTTTGAGCATCAGACTATATATATTATTATCCGATTCCAATAAAAATATTTGATGAAGGTTGAAACATTTTATTAAATATATAACATATAAATTTAATTAAAACCATTCAGAAATAATGATTAATTTGTTAAGACAAAAAACACAATACACGCATAAAAGATATTTTTTAAAAAAATACATCTATTTAACTTTAAAATAATTTTATTTTTTATTCCAATCAATTGTTAAGAATTTTATTTATTATATATATAAGTTTTTCAAATTTTGTTGTAATTATTCGTACTTTCTAATTTAATGGCTAGGTTATAACGGTATATTATATTATAGTTTATATAGACTTAGGGTTGAGTGCGTCACGATATATCGAAAAAAATATTTATTTATAAAGAAATATATCATAAAATAAAAGTGTTACAAAAAAACACATCTATCAATCCTCATTAATCATTCTAGCTATTGTTAGATTGAGGGGAATGTAAATTACATTCTTCACACCATTAAATAGTAACTGAATTCTAATAATAGTCTCTAGAAGAACATTATTGATAATAGTGATTTTTGATGCACCATAATTTTCCATCTTCAAATATCTAATACTCCTTAGAGTGTAAGATGAGAGGATATCTTTTTATGCAGTGACATGGTAAGAGAAACCTGAATTAATAACCAATATAGAGCCTTATATTACAAGGTTGACATTTTCTTCTTAAATAATAACGATCATTTTATTTATAATTTCAACATCATTGATTTAGGGTTTACCATTGTGATTCCATTACAAGTCCTCAAGCTTCTGAATCTTCTGGATTAAGTGTCCATGATTTCCATAATGGGCCCACATCATGTTGTATCTCTATCGGTATTTTGATCACTTCCTCCTTTATTTTTATCATGGTGTTATCTTTATTTCTCTTATTCCCTTATATTTATGCATCCCTTGTATTTTATTGATAATATTTTTTGATTTGAGAGTTCAACCCTCATATATAATTCTAGATTCTCAATTCAACACTCTATCTTTTTCCATTTATAAGGTGAGATTTCTATGAGGTGATAAATTAATAACTATAGTCATTAGTGTGTCGCATATCATTGGTATGTATTTAAACATCAATAATGACTATAACTAGTTATCAATTATCATTTTAATGGAATTAAAAAGGCCAAAAATATAATGGAATTCACTAATGGGATTCAATGCATTATTTTTGTACTTTTACATTATCTTTTCAAGAAAATGTTTCACGTTTTAATAATTCTATGTTGTTACCATTATGAATATATTTTTATTTTATCTACGTAGAACAAAAGCATCATGACCCTGCAAACCATTTGAAGGACACATTTTTTGTCCCACTGCCTGATTTGAAGAAAACACATACTATTGGTCACACCTCACTCAAGATCAATTGAATGGGTACATGTAGAAGTATTATCCTTGGATTGGAAAACTATAAAACTTTCTTCCACCAGTACTACAATTGTCTTAGTACTCTCTACTATGATTGTAACGACCAAGACATTTATAAATTAAATTACATTTGTTGTTGAATTAAATGACATATTATGAAATGTGGTTATAGAAAACACTTGACATTATTTTGAAATATATTGTCATAAAAAATACCATTAAGAGTCAATTCCCTTGATAATAATGATGTTTAAAAATGATCATATGATTAGTGCATATTAAGGGTTATGATAAAGTTCAATTGAAATAGAAAAAATAAGTAATTGG
This sequence comes from Viscum album, assembly GCA_963277665.1. Classification (NCBI taxonomy): domain Eukaryota; kingdom Viridiplantae; phylum Streptophyta; class Magnoliopsida; order Santalales; family Viscaceae; genus Viscum; species Viscum album. The sequence goes on along the minus strand of OY728163.1, from coordinate 66,422,389 downwards.
CTCGAGAGGTTGGATCATACCCTATGAAGTCAATTTATCATAGACTACAATGGAGGAAAAATTATTGGAATTTTTCCTTGACCAATCCTAATATATGATTCAAAAAGAAAATCATGAGGTGAGCTATTTATGGGTTAAGATCAAACTCATTGAGATCACGACCCAAACCATGTTCTCCAAATCACCCCCACCTTAAAATTAGTGCATTAACTTGTGTAAAAAAGGCCTATGGATATTTACCATAACAGTATTAATAGGTATACATTATTTTAAATAAAATAATGATAATATTATTTTGTATTGGATTAATTTTAAAATGATAGAGTAGTGATTTTGATAAAAAATTAAATTTCAGTACAAGAAAACCCAAATTGTATTTTGGGGTAACATACGATTGTATTTAATACAATACATTTGATGAATTTTGGAATTTAATGAATTTTTAAATAAAATATTATTATTAAATATTATATATTAAATATAAATGATAATATAATTTTATTAATTGTATATATTATTTTTTTTAAGTGTCAAAAAACTATTTTTGTAAACAAACATGTATTTTACAATAAGGTAGAATCTAAATATAAAAGGATAATTTATCATATATATATAATTATTTTTATAATTTAATATTTTTGTAATCAATATTCCAATGTTTCCAAAGGTGAAATTTTTATAATTTTGGGGAAAAAATTAAATACATTATTAATAGAGTGTATTTATTATGAAATCATAATGAACCTAAATGAAGTAATATTTTCTATAAAAGGTATCCTTGAAAAAATATAACATTAGATTTTAAACAAATGTGTTTTTTATTTAGTTCATTAATTTTATAAACCCTTTTTGAATCCTTCAATACCTAAATTATATATTATGGTTCAAAAATCAATACATTTTAAACATGACTCACTTAAACAAAACCAAGGATAATATATTAATGTCATTGGGTAATAGCCATATAAATTAATGAAATACACTATTATTTTTTAGAAATCTTGGGATGGTTTGTGGTTTTTATTACTTTATTGTATAGAGTAAAAATTCCTATGTTTTAAAAATAATAAATAACTCCCAACTATTTTCTTGTAAACCCACTCAATATCCCATTCAAATTATCTAAAAAACTTATAACATGATAATAAACTGACAAATAATATCTAGATACCTCCCATGATTCCCTGAAACTCTTATGAAGCTCCACCCAAGAATTTGGAAATACCCTCTCAAGGTATTTGACCCTCTCCATCTCCTCTTTATTCAAGCACATTCATAAAAAATTGCCTTTTTTATTAAATTTCTATTAGTTAGATATGATTTTCCATGTCCCTTTTACTACCCTAATGATTTGAAAGTAATTAGAGACCCCTTTAACTGTCATTAATCCCTCCCTTGATTCATTATGTACCCATGCTATATTGTTGAAATTATCAAGTGATTTTTTTATGGAAAACTGTTATTAAAACACCATTTTTGTATTATTCCTTCTAATTCATAATTATTTATATTGTATTATGTTCATATATATCTCTCTTATATCAATTATTATATCCAAGTTATGAGATACCCCTTTAACTATCAATAATCATTCCCATGATTCATTATGTTCCACCATTATTCTGCCAAAATTATCTAATGATTTTCCCTGTCAAACCATTGTATTGTTAATACCATATCAAATTACACTCAAGGGAATTCACGTAGACATACCTACCTTTATTTTATTATTTAAATCCATGTATGTATTCCACAATCCTTAATTGTGATATTACCTAAAATATTTTTTTTTTAAAAGCCACTTTAGGAGGACCGGTCACCATACATTCAAGTTTCAAAAATACAAACACGCATCAACCATAGTTCAAAATTTAAAAATAAATAATGTTGGTACCCTTGAATCCCATAGCTTCATGTGACCACTGCTAGCACATCCACAAGACGATATTTGGGAAATATCCAAGCCTATATCCAAGAAAAATCACCATCAGGAATCAGACGAAGTCACATTTTCGGCCTCCATTATCATTACATCTCCACCATTGAAATCATCACCACCCCACCCCCACTAGAGCCAATAACCATATAATCAACCCTATAAGAAAATACATAACAATATACTCGAATTATCCATGGAAACCATCACCTTCACCTTCACCTTCACCATCACCATCACCATATTCAAAACACCATTCAATACTCACCCACACTGTCATTGCTTCACCATCATCAACATTCCATAAACAAAAGTCACCAAAACACGAAACTGAATTTTAATAAACACTAAGAACCGCCTTCTGGAGCCCTACGATGTCTCCATAAATACCAAAATAGAAAACCACATAAAGCTCTCCATAGCCACTCAAATTAAAAAAACCCACTATAGATATCAAATTGCATCAAAAGTCACCAAATCTAAGAGAAACTGCAATGGAAATCCAAAAGAAGAAGAAAATCCAATGCAGAACTCACCTCCTAGAACCCCATCGACCGTTCAACTAGCAAGACCCAAAGCCTCCTAGGAACCATCACACCAAACCAAGGTAAGTATGAGTGATTGAACTAGAATCCAGAGAAGAGGTTGAGCATACTGAGGTCGTATATGAATGAAGAACCCAGGCCAAATCCATCAACATTTCCTGAAATCCTCATCAAAGGAACTTCACTAGAGAAACACACCCAAAATCCTATGCCATTGATGAACAATATCTAGAAAGAACCACTCTGAACATGAAGAAAACCACTAACAGACATTCCTCTGGAAACACTATCGACTGATCCGACAACACATACCCGAGCCTCCTTGAAACCACCACCACCGACCAACTGGGAGAGCTGAAAAGGTACATAAATCCAAAAAAGATATTCAATCGGACTTGGGAACCACCAGAGAGACTTGACCTTTCCAATACCACCATGTTTAACTTTCCTCATTGTTCAAGATTATTATTCTCACACCTTTATGTTCCATTGAAATTCCTACTAATAAACATGTAATTTATTCATCAGGTTATTTGTTTATTCCATTAATGGGTTTTTCATCTCACCCCTTTCTTATGTATGTCCCCAAGTTATCCTGTGAAGTTTTAAATCAATAAGGCAATAAAAGAAGCAGGTTATAAAAGTTTTCAATAATGTTATTGTATCTATATAACATGTTTTTGTGCATTTACATAATCTCAGAAATAAATTAGTCTTCTCAGTATTATGGGTAGTATTAAGAGTGATTTTATCTCGTAAATAATAAATTAAATATTATTAAATACAATAGTATTCATAGATGGTATCAAAGTAATATTTTTTAATTTTTTCGATTATGATTTGAAAACTCCAGATTAAGATATATGGATAAGAATAAACATAGAAAAGCATAACTAAATTTTAGTATAGTATATAGTAAGTGGTTTCCAATATAATAAATTCCTATATATATAATATTAGGATCATTTATAGATGTACCTAGTGGTAATAATCCCAAAAAGAGTACACTATCATTGACATGATAATCTCCTAGTGGAAAAAATAGGCCTTTCTTCACACCTGGTTTGACACTTCTAGAAAAGATTCTTTTGTAAACTCACAATCTCTTTATGAGCCAATATTAAAGGAAACAAATTCATAAATAATTTTATATTAATAAATTGATCATGGATTAATTATAATAAAGCATAAAAATTCATTGGATAAAGAACATACTTTTTTATGAGTTATCTCTTTAATGTTTATGGTGGCCCATATACATGTTTAATAATTTAAAAATCATCATCCCTAATTTATTTTATTCTTGTTACTGTTTGGAAATATGAGGAACCGAGTCTAAAAACAATGTGGTGGTTAATTTTATTATCTACCAAATGAGATGTCCAACACATTGGGAGATGGAGTCATGAACTTTATGACTATAATAATTAAATTGCCTCATATTTTTAACTGAAACTTTAATAAGGGAGAAAAATCAAATCCTCTTGTTTTAGTGTATGTTGAAATTGATACCATTATATAAAAATTGACTTTGGATTTTAATGGATCTTACGATCCATTAATTGCAGGCTGTGGATCAGCACCATAAAAAATATATTATCTACCCTTCTATTCCTCGAGTAAGAGAATATCATGATGGATCATTATTATATGGAAGGATGATATGATCAATTCCTGATGTTGGTCATGAACATGAAGCCTGAGGAGGATAAAGAAGATATGGTGTTAAAGGAATTTTAGAAACGTTTTTTTGATAAATATATTCCTCACTATCAATGACTATAACTGGATAGGGTCTTCTGTAGCCTCAATTAAAATGATGATGAATATATCAGGACATATGAGGAAAACATCAAAATACTTTCATAATATTCCTTTATATTTGTTGTTACCCCCAAATATAAATTTTATTTATTCTTTGGTGGCCTAATGTAGAGAATAAAAAAATAATTAGACATTATGGAATTTGATGATTATGAGTAAATTTTCTAGTGTTCCATCAAAATAAAAATGTAGATCAGTGAATTTTAAGGTTCTCATGATGATAAGAAGTAGAAAGTGGACATTAATTCCGGTCCTGAGAAGGATAAATATTATGGTGTAATGAAATTTCAGCATCCCACCTTTCAATGATGTGGGACGAAGAACCTCAAAAATTACATGAATGGGAAGATGCTAGTAATTTCTTACAGGAAGGATGAGCACCAGACTAGAGATTTCCTATAGGAGAAACCCAAAAAAGTAAAAGAATAATGGAATTATCTGTCAACCCTTATCCTAATGTCATTTGTTTCAACTATATAGAAATTATACACTATGAGGGTCAATGAACAAAGAAAAGGTTTTTTTGTGACAAAAATAGTAAACCCTAGGGTCTTGAGAGTAAGGTTGATCTTATTCCATCATAGATACAATGATTTATCCTAAAAAAAGTCATTATATGTACACTATTTATTCATTCAATAATAAAAAAATGTTTTGATATTATAGTTTTATGCAATCCTTCATATCTATCATGTTTTGTATAACTATTAAAACATTTCCACCAAGATGGGAATTTGATCTATCAATGAAAATCAAAAATGGGTAAATTATTAAATCCTATGTATATAACTCCTCCCCTTTCAAAATATGTGTGTTGAACATCTCAACGAACCTTGTGATACTTCCTTTTGTGTAATTTGATGTAATTATAGGTATTAATTTTATTTATTTTTATATATCTAACATTAATTTATGAGAGATATAAATCACACTCTATATTGTGAATCTCCCAATTATTCTATAGAATTACAAGTAGGCTTAGGGATATTATTTAGTACCAAAATATTAATAATTGATATTATTTCCTTATCGGATAGCGTATCTAGATCAAATGAGTGAAATTAAGGAATAGATAATAATTTAAGACATTCACATTGTGGGGGAATACAATGATATTTTTCCTGAATAATTATATTATCTTCCTCCTAGTAAAGAGGTTGAATCTTAAATCATTCCTATGTTGATGGTTTTGTCAATATCTAAGAAACTGTATGCAATGGACATTATTGAACTCAATGAGATGAAAAAACTACTACATGAGAATCTAAATAAAATGTTAAAATTCATGTTTTCTTCTCCTTTCAGTGCTCCATTACTCTTCATCAATAACACATATGTGTTAATGACCCTATTCATTAATTATCATGAGCTCAACAAGGACACAATAAATAACAATTATCCAATTCCACAGATTGATGACTAGTTCAATCTACTACGTAGAGGCTTTTATTTCTATATAATATATCATCAGAAGGGATATTACAAATTAATGGTGAAGGAGTAAGATATATCCAATGAGGATTTTCATACGAGGTACATGCACAATGAGTTCATAGTAATTCTATTTGGACCCAGGAATTTTCTAGTAATCTTTAAGGATATGACGAATAAAGACTTTTGGGGTTACCAAAATAATTATTTGGTAGTATTTATTGATGATATTATTATCTACTACAAAAAAACGAGGAACATATAGAGAATTAGAATATGGTACATAGGACATTGTGTAATGAATAGATGTAATAAATCTATAGTATGTGTGACTTCTACATAGAGAAATTGATTTTCCATAGGAATGTCTTTTCCAGCAAAGGGATATATCTTATGAACTAGCCCATACACCTAGGTATATGATACCTAATCTAGATTTAACATATACTGAATGGTGTTCATGATCCCCATTGATTGGTGACTAGAACCTAGTATCAAATAAGATCAAAGAGGGAATGATTTTTTTCCAAAACATAATTGGTAAATATAAATGTTAAAACATGGTATGATCAACACTCAAAAGGGAGAATGTACTAGAAAAAAATAAGTAAAATATTACTTGAACTAATAGTTAAACATCATAAATGACATAACTACATCCACTAGGAAAAGGTTCCAAAATATAATATGTTTAAAGTGGAGAAGAACTCCATCATTCACCATCAACACATTATGGTCATAAGGATCAATAACATCTACCACCTCATGTGGTGTTTTCCCTTCTCTCCGACCAAGCATAGGAAAATTTACATTTTTCTAAAATAAAAGGTTGTGTGTGATCTTTAAATCCTTGTAGGGTCAAACCGAGTGATCTACAATCAATTTCCAAACATTTAACCCAACTATGATTTCATTTAAAAATTAAACAAATCATGGTATAAAATTCACAAATTTTAAACAAAAACATGATTTCACATTAAAAGAGATAACAAATATACAAAAAATGTCTTAAAATATCATTATATATAAAAAATAATATAATGAATTTGGTATGAGTAAAATAGTTTAATAATCAATGGCATGTATATTCATTTCAAAAAATAATAGAACCATATACAAAATCTACATGGCATGTTAGTTATGGAAATTTGTTCCTCAGATCTCTCAATAATGATCTCATATAAAGAAAGTTGTGCACAAAAAAATCAATCTACACCCTAAACATGGAAATCCCATGGGCCATCTACACCCCCAAAGTGGACCCTTCGTAGCACTCATTCCACTATTTTTTAGTTACAGATATCATCAATAATCCATAGTTAGGTAGTCATGGCCTTATCATGATTTTCCTAGTTACTAATAACTACCTAAGAGAACATTTTCTCTAAATAACTGACTAATACAACATGGGAAAATCAAATATTCAAAATTTATTAAAATTATAATTTATTGGTTTTTATTTCCCAACATGCCTTTCTCATTTCAAAATGAAAATATATTTTTTCTTCAATTAACTACATTTCAAATCATCTACCACTTTAAGAACTTTTTTTATTAATTTTCAACAAAATTTAATTGATAAAATCATTTTTGAAAATAAAGATAACGTTTTCTTAAAATCTGTCCCACATTTCAATTCTATTAAAATTGGGTATGCTCAAAATTTACATGCCATTTATAATCACACATAAAATCCATTCAAATCACTATTTTAAAATCTATTATAAAATTATTTTAATTAAATTTTGAAATTTATGGCATCAATCTTAAGGAAAGTCACCATGGAACCATCTACCCTTAAATCAAGAGATCGCAACGCACGATACCTGAAATGTGGAACGCCAATGTAGAATGAAGGAAAGAAATATAAATAAATGCAACCTACAGATTACATTCATCTAAACTGAGTATATAACCATAAATTACACGATGATACACCACTATCTAAGTATAATATAAATATATTTAATAAGAAACCATATGATTGGATATATACTCACCTGTAAGAGATTGAATACAATATCTAATGATATTATCCACCCCAAAAAGGGTTTGGTGGAGTCAAAATTTCCTCTTTTGAGACTTCAAATACCAAGTATTCGAATTTCAGTCAAAATAGGGTCACCAGTGGACAAAACATCATGTTTCAGGATTTTAAAAAAAATTGGGGGAATTAAAACTTGTTCACATGGTTTTCAAGGAAGGTTCACAGATTTAGAAAAAACATGTACATTAACCATGTTCCCCTATTGAATAGTGTAAATAGTTTCTCTTAGTTGGGAACATGGTTTTTCAAAACTATGAACCAACCATGTAGACCCTCAATGTCCAAGTTTTCACAGCTTGGAGGTGCTAGCTATAGCATTTGAAAACATTGTTTGCCTATTTCCAGAGGATCAAAATATAGTGCATGATTTCTTGTGCCAAACCGTACGGTTTGGCCTTCTAATATTTTCCAAATTCTCCTATAATGACCCAATTGTAAGAAATAATTTGAAGGATATCAAAATAATGGTTTAATAATACTATAAGTAAGGTAATAAGATGTTATAACCTCCCCACCATAATCAATTTCTATCCCTAGAAACTCTATTCAGATGATTTAGTGTGGAAGAGATGAGTTCACCATTCTCACATCAATAAATCATGTGCTAAAGTCTCAAATGAATAAAAAAAAGTTTAGAAAACAAACTTAATGTATCTTCCTTGAACTAAGAACCTTTTTTTCATGAACAAAAATCCTATCTGGATTCTCAGCCAAATATATAAATCAGGGTCAATATCATGATCCTTCCAATTCAAGAAAATAGATGGGTTAGAAACGTACTTCCACATATGTGTTACATGGAACACACTATGTATATATGTAAACTAATATGGAAGTCTAAATGGTAAGCCACTTTCCCAAAGTGATCAATAATTATTAAATTTCCCACAAACTATGCTGCAAGTTACCTTGGTTTCTCAAGCCATCAATGACCCAAATGAAGTGAAACTATCAAAAACATCTGGTCACCAACAACAAAAAATCAATGTTCACAGATAAAGGTCATCATAATATTTGTACTAACTCAATTCTATCAACATTCTATTATGAATTAGCTAATTCTTATTATCTCTCCTTAGACCAAACTCAGTCCAACCAAAGAATATTCACCAATCCATAACCAACACAATGGAGACTTACAAGGTTGACAATACAAGGCCTCAAAATGATCCATTACAATATGATACTAGTAAATGTTGTTGTCGGTGAACTAAATTAGTCCCAAATATACTTCCCAATCTCCATAAAAGTACAGAAGGCAAGAGAAAATAATTCCCTAAATAATCTGCAAAGCTCACTCTATTTTTCCATCTTTGTACATATGATATTCCATACTCATGCTCACATGTGATACCATATCCAACATGAGGACTTCCCAAGAGTGAGAAGTGATACAAGGATTCCTATTAAAAACTATAATAAATGGAACTCTATAAAATTTAACAATTTTATGCACATATATACATCCCAACTCCTCAAATTTGGTTGTATCGTGAATGGGTAAGAGGTTAGCCGATTTGGTCATTTGATCAATCAAAAATAATATTGAATTATTTCCCTTAGGGGTATGTGGTAAACCAATCATGAATTTCATAAATATCTCATCCCACATACAGTTCATCATGGGAAGTGTCTAAATCAACCCTAAAGGTATCTATTAATTAGATTTAACCTACTTATAGGTATAACAATGAGAAACAAGTTTAGTGATATATCATCTCATAATTGGCCACAAGGATCATAGTCACATATCATAAAACATATTAATGGTTACTTGGTGAACCTCATAATGGGAATTATAGAAATACCCCATTATAGACTTTCTTATGGGTAAAGGAATAAAAAAATGATTCTAAAAACATAAGATACCCTCAGAAGGGAACATCCACTTGACGATGGTCTCAACACCATAATGAGATTATCTAATGATACAAAATTCAACATTATATATCTTCTACAGGATGATCACCTAAATAATAGGTACGGTCAACTACACAATTTCCAAGACAACCCATGTATCTTCCTCCCAACCTCCTAAATTCAATTGAAAAAAAAAGATCAATCATTTTTTATTCTCTTGATGATTCTTACAAAACATGGGTCATAATGTTCCTAATCACAGCATTAGTAATGAAATTACCCTTCCCTGAGGTTTGGGTAATGTCAAAATGAAAATATTGAAAGCACGCTACCCAGTGATTCAGTCAGAGATTTAATTTTTTTTAAAAGATAAAAATAATGATTTTTTGTTTAGAATAAATATTAAACATTTCACTAAAAATGTAATTCCTAAAAATCATAAAATAATTCATTACAACTATGAGTATAACACCATGGGTCAAGTAATTATAAAAATGTATCCAAAGTTATCTATTTCCATAGTCTAGAACATGATCGACCTGCATAAGAGCATAGCTCAAACCTAAACCTAATTCATCACATAAAAATATAAATCCTTGTCTAGCCTCAAGAAGATACAACACTAGCACATAAGTCAAAATTTGTTTTCTCTTAGAAAAATATCACTCATATGTCTCATTCCAAATGAACATCACTCCCATCTATGTGAATTAATATATCAGAGTTGAAAAAATCGAAAAATCATTAATATCCTTGGGTAAAACCCTACCAAGACCAACATGCTCTATATTGTGAAAAAATTACACGGTTTATCATATTTCATAACACCTTTCACCTTATTTGGATCAAATGAGATACCATGTTCTAACACCACATACAAAAATAATTTCACATCACAATTAAAAAAATTCATTTTGAAAAATTCATGTAAAGTCTGTGATTTCTTAATTTTGTAGGGCTAATCTCAAATGATGGTCATAATCCTCCTTAGTTTTAGTGTAAACCAAAATATCATCCAAAAATAAATCCATGAAAAAATAGTAGTAATCATGAAATTTTTTATTCCTCAAAGCCATAAAAAACATAGGATCGTTGGTCATTAAAATGAGCATAACAAGATAATAAAAATTACCATACCTTCTTATGAAGGTAGTCTTTGGAATGTAAGATTCATTAATTATCAATAGGAGATAACTAGATCTATGGCCAATCTTCAATAAACACTTATCAACTTTCAACCAATCAATGATACTTTTTCATTATTATAATTCAATTGAGTTTTCAGAAATTAACAAAACGGTAAAGTGATCCATTAGACTTATTTCCAAAGAGAATAGGTACCACCAAAGTTGACATGCACATGAATATGAATCATTTATATATTAAATAACCCATCTAAGACTTTAAGATTTTTTAAATCTACTACTTCCATACAGTATTAAAGAATAGATATCAATTGAGTACGAAGCACTAAACAAATAGAGAAATCTACCTCTCTTATAAGTGGTAGAATAGGGAAATAAAAACGAAACCATGTTAAAAATCTTCATGAAACCTATAGGGAGATCATCACTCATATAATATCTCTCCAAGTTAAAAGAAAACCCTAATATTACCCTACCTAAATCCAGAATGGTTGGTCTGGATCTTCTTAAGCATGGGACTCATTCTCCCTGAAGGAAATTTCACACCCCATTGGGTGCATTAAAGGAGTCTTGAACATTATAACAGTCCATATGGTCATTATGAGTGATCAGCCAATCCTTCCTGAAAATAATTTCAAGAGGATTCATGTTGAGAACTATAAAATTCAAGGTAATATCAGTCTCTAACAAAGAAAAAACATAACCTAGAAAATCGATACCTACTCTCTCTTTGTTCCAAGGGGAATCGTAATATGTGTCACATAATACAAAAATATACATAGGATGATTTAAAAGATTCACAACATGAGTTAGTATAAACGATTGAGATTCAACTATAAAAAATAATTCATTCACTAAAGACTGAGTTATAGTGATGGTACCTATCATAGTTGTTGGACCTGTATCAGATACCTCAATAGAATACTCCAATACATGAATAAGCATTATTCTTGTTGCATTTTCTAGGAATACCTTATATATTAAATCATAAAATTGAACCACTATAATTTTTATAGATGATGATACTGTGAGACTATAAGGAGTGTAAAAGAAGTTGAAAAACTTCTACAGTTGAATTGAGTGACCACATAAACAATATATATTTAGAACCTCAGTAAAAATAAATCTGTAATTCCCAAACATCTCACATTGAAATTAATTCAATGGGTTCTACCATTCACTATAGGAGGTCTATAGGATTACTGCTATCCAGATCCACCACAAGACACATCACACTTTTTGTTTCATTTAACAGAACTCAAAAATATTGCAATGGGAAAAAAGGAACTCTCATTAACATTAACATACCACCGAAATTAACATAAACCATAAACATCGTATCTAGGACATCATAATAGGAATATTGATATATAAATAAAACATAGAATGAGATGTCATATCAAATAATGATCTCAAATATTTGGTCCGTCATCTTCACATTAGTCACCACATCTAGAGAAAACCGAATTAAATTAGCCAAGTGGTTTTCAAACCAAGTCAAAGTCATATCACCCTACTAGAGTTTGAGAAAATCTATGTATTTCACCGAGAATTTAGAATTTGGAAACAACTAATATGTGAAAAGAACTCAAAATTATGTTCATTCCAAACTCTCTTGTTTTTAGCCATCGCCATCGAATCCCACCATCTCCTACTTGGCCCTTCTAGCTTGAAGGTAGTAGATTTCACCTTAATTTCATTAGCTGTCTCAATGAACTCAAAAAAATATATATAATTTTTAATTAATCCTCATCATTTTAAGATCCATGTAAATTAGATGGATTCTAGTGAATAAACCCTTGAGCACAATCTCAAGATTCATCCATTTAAAGTTCCACTACTACTGCTTGAATAAGAATGAGTGTAGGTACATTTCATAGAGAATGGGAAGACCGCACCACTATCTCAAAATGATTCTGGTCCGCTATAGGATTTTCTTACTTTGGTTCACCAGAATATCCACCAAGGGCTTATTCAAACATCTTCATAGAGTCATGATTCAACATAATATCAATAGAAAACCCTGAGGAAGTCAAAAAGGATACATAGATCAGTAAACAAAAAATGTGATACCTGAATATCAATTCCAATGATCAGAAATTTATTATTGGGATTTCATCATACCTAGTAAAAGGAAATGACCAAAATTAGAGTCAGATCCAAATATTCCTCAAAGAAACTTTTTCGAAACACCCATAATGACTTAAGGATCTTTATAGTGGGATTTATCCAGAAACACTTTCACAATTTCCTCTTAGGTCCCATCAAGACATCCAAAACCACGTGTTTTCATCAAATAAATATGATTAACTATCACATTTGATACAAATTTTCCATAGTACATTGATACTATATTTGGATCTAACATGGAATGAAGTGTATTTCTGATCCCCATGTGTTGGTGACTAGCACTTGGAATCATACATGATCAAAGAGGGAACGATTAATTCAAAAACAATAATGAAAATATATTTATAGGTCGTTATACTCAACACTCTAATAGGAGTAAGTAATAGAAACAAATAAGTAAAGTAGTTCCTATACTGATAGAAAAACATACAAAATGAAATAATTATTCCAATCAAACAAAAATCTCATAATTTCCTATGTAATAAGTAGAAAATTTAGGTTCCGAGTGTAGTGGAAGCACATGGGTGGGTTTTACCAACATTAATTTTAGCATTAACAATGATCAATCTAAGATCCGTCATGATGTAAAACCCCGAATCTTCAGAATAAAATGAAGAACGAAAAACAAAAGAGGGAATCCTAGAACCATAGAGATTGGATCATCATAAATTGGTTATAAATAATTTTTTTAATTTACTAGAATTACCTTAATGGAATTCTTTCTATGTTGATGTCTTCGGTCACGATCTGGTGTGATCTTTCATTGCATAGTAGAATCCAAGTGTAAGATTCATTTAGTGATGATCCACACATGCTCCATGTATCTATGGATATCACTGAAAGGATCTCTAGGTGCTTGCATGGAAGAACCTTCGCTTTCGATGTATGCCTACAATCGCCGTGATCCGGTGGTGGTGGATCTCTCTCGGTCTTGAGAGCGTTCATAGAGGAAAGAGTTCTTTCGGCCTTGAGAGAACTCTCCAGAATTGTTGTGCATAATGATTCTCCCTGGAAAAGTGTTGGGGTTGTGCTGATATTTATAATTGGGTTTGAGGTTATAGAATTATGAAAATAAATAAATGTGTTACGTGTTTTATTTATTTCATTAACTCTTATTTGAAAAACCCCCATGTCGAATGATTAATTCCTTGACATGTGCCCACACTAATTATAATAAATATCATTTAATAAAACGATACTATTTCTCAAAATCCCGACTGGAAAAACTAAACGACATGTAATCATTAATACATGATGTTTACTCATTTTCCTTCAAACTACACGTAGTGTATATTCAATATACATGGCGTGTACTTTTATTTTCCATTTTTTTTATTTCGTCCACCACATTTATTAGTCCTTGAGTAATGGATATTTATTTATTAAATAAATTTAACTACATTACTTTCTAATAAATATATATTATTTCGTCTACAATATATTCTCTAGAATAAATAGTGTAGAAATAATTGTGATCAGGAATCCTTAAAAAATTATTGTACCACAGTCGGTAATAATCTTTATTTAACTTGTTATGTTAATATTTAACTGATATACATGGAAACACTTAGTGTGTGACCCTCTAGGACTCTTTCTCAGTGGCATTAGGCGGAGCCTGCCTAAAGTACGAGGTTAGCTTCTAGAAATACACCAAGGCACCCATAGAGAAAGAAGTTAACACCCCAATTATGTGTCACCTCATACGAATTCTTACCTTGTAATATAATCCCTTTTTCAAGATATCTCGAATCAAGCTGGTTGCATGCTAGTTCCATCAACCCATGTGCTCGATTATTTTTTCTTTGAATTTCTGTAATTAAACTCACCCATTCCTTACCATGGCCATGGATTTATTTAGGCTATATTAATTCTGTCAAAGGGCCTGCGATATCTAATTCTGTTATGAAACAGAAGGGAAAAATCATGTCTCTCATTATCTATTAATGCAGCATTACTCGTGACACACCCAACGCATCCTACCTCGCTGCGAACATTGTGTCATCATAGTTTTCGTCAATAAAACTAAGTGTAAAAGTTGTAATACCCATTAATAATAATCTTAATGTCTAAGGACCAATACATACGTCCGCGGATAGGAACATCCAATGACACTATGAAATGTGGATTTCCTACTGGCGGGTCTTGTTCTCATAATATCCTCCAGGATATTACCAAGGGAGCACACCCTAAAAAGGTGCCTCAAAGTTTTATGAGTCCTCAAAACTAATGGAATATATTATTTTTTCCCCTCAAATAACATCATCCGACCATAGAACATATATTCAATAACAGTGTTATGGCACTTTCGGGTTCTCATCATAGCAGGGATCTGCAATGACCCTTTAATGAAACATCTATCCTTAGGATATTATCACATGAATTTTCATGCAGAATAACAATCAAGATGAGATGAGATATTTATTAATGAATAACATACAAATTAGTTGGTTCTAGGTCACCAACTCCAATAGACTCCCACATGGAATAGAGCCAACTGCTAACAACCTTTAACCTACTAGATCTCACATGATATTCATGCTTTTTTTGTGATAGTCCTTTATTCCTGGGGTCCGAAATGTTCTCTTCCGTGGACACTCTACTGAATGCAACATCACCCCATTGATAAAAATCCCTCAATAGGCGATACTTCTGGAGTATGTTCTTTTTCGGTTGATGTTACCTTGGTTCTTTTGCAAGATCCACTGCTGCAGTATTATCACAATACAACGTGAAAGGATCTTTTCTTTTAGGAACCACATCAAGCTTTTGGAAAAAGTTCTAAATCCATACGACTTCTTTGGCTGCATCAGATGCTACTATATATTCGGACTCCACTGTAGAATCAGTGACAACCGGCTACATTGAACTCTTCCAGCTCACAACTCCTCCATTAAGACAGAAAACATATCCAGATTGTGACTTCAGATCATTCTGATCTATCTAAAAACCAGCACCAATATACTTTCTAATGACAATCTCCTCATCTTCTCCATACACCAAGAATATGTCCTTAGATCTTCTCAAATACTAAAGGATAATATTACCTGCTGTCCAATTTTGTTCTCCTGGATCTTCTTGTTATCTTCCTACCATGCTCAGTGCATAGGCAACATCAAGCCTGGTGCATAACATGGCATACATAATGGATCCTATAGTCGAACCGTATGGGATCTTACTCATTCTATCTTTCTCCTGTTGTGTCTGGGGACACATTTTCTTAGAAAGATGTAAGCCATGTCACACTGGAACTAATCCTCTCTTGGATTTTTCCATACTAAATATCTTTTTTATATGGTAAATGTATATACCATGACATAGTCCAAGAAACCTCTTGGATCTATCATGAATGGTCTTGATCCCTACAATGTATGCTAGTTCACCCAAGTCCTTCAAGGAGAAACACTTGTTCAACCTGTCCTTGACTGACTATAAGACTGGTACATCATTTCCAATAAGAAATATGTCGTTAACATATACTACTAGGACAAAGATTGCATTACCATTAAATAGATTATAAACACATGTCTCACATTCATTCTTAATGAAACAAAATTCTTTTATGGCTTCATCAAATCAAATGTTCCATGACCAGGATTCTTTCTTTAATCCATAAATGGATTTCTGCAACTTGAAAACCTGTTTGGATACACCTAGTGTCACAAACCCTTCAGGTTGTGTCATATAAACATCTTCCTGAAGGTTCCCGATAAGGAATTACATTTTGACATTCATCTTCAAAATCATGTAGTCATGGTAAGCTACTATTGAAAGTATGATTCTTATGGATTCAAACAAGGAAACTAGCGATAAGGTTTAATCATAGTCAATTACATGATGCTATATGAATCATTTAGCCACTAGACTTGCTTTATAGGTGCTAACTTGACCTTCCATGTCGAATTTTCTCTTGAATACCCATTTGCATCCAACAGGCTTTACATCAACTGGCTCATTGACCAAAACCTTGACTTGGTTCTGATACATGGAATTCATCTTAGAATTCATAGCTTCTATCCATCTTGAAGATTCTGGGCTTTCTACTAATTCCTTATAAGAGATAGGTTCATCATTGTATAATAATAATGATTCATCATCCTTACTGACTAGGAATCCAAATCTCTCTAGTTCCCTTACCCCTCTTGAGCTCATATGTAGTACTTGTGTTTCTGGAACCTCTTCCACGGGGACCTGTGGAACTTATTCCTGTACCAACTCCTATGTATCTTGAGCATCAACTTCATCAAATTCAATCATTCTCCCACTATACTTTTTGAGGATATGCTCCCTCTCAAGAAATACGACTTGTCTGGCGATAGTCACTTTCTTGTCTGATGTGTTATATAGGTAATATTCTTTTGTTTCCTTAGGATATCCTATAAAGATACACCTCGTGCCCCAGGGTGCTAGTTTGTTTCCTGAGAAGGCCTTAACAAATTCCTCGAATCCCCATACACGTGTGTGGGATAAAATGGGTTTCATTCCATTCCATAACATGGATGGAATTCCATTTTCCTTCGTATTTGGTACTCGGTTTAATGTGTATTTTGTAGTTTGTAATGCATATCCCCAAAAGGATAATGAAAGATTTGCATGACTCATCATCGACCTCACCATGTCAAATAAGGTGTGGTTCCTCCATTCACTAGCATCGTTCCACTGTGGTGTATAAGGGGTAGTGAGCTGAGATAGAACCCCAGACTCCCAGAGAAGGTCAATGATCTATTGGTTCAGATATTATCCACCTCGATCCGATAAATTATTTTTTCTTCTAACCAAGCTGATTCTCTAATTCATTCTAGAATTCCTTAAATATCTATCAAGCTTCTGACTTATACGTCATTAAGTAGACATAGCCATATCTACTCAAATCATCAATAAAAGTAATGAAGTAAGAATATCCTCCTCTAGTTTCTAATGGAAAAGGTCCACACACATCCGTATGCACCAATCCTAGAAGCTCTGTGGCCCTTTAACCTTGTCCACCGAAGGGTGGCTTAGTCATTTTTCCTTGTAAAGAAGCATGAAATCTCTCAGGTGGTTTTATCATAGTAGAGTCCAATTAACCATTTGGAAGAGCTTTTTCAAGCACTTCTCATTTCCATGACCGAGATGGCGATGCCACAACTGGCTGATGTATGATTCATGTGAGTTTGTTTCGTTATCGATTGCCAACACTTGGTTTTTGTAATTTAATACATACACAACATTATTTAAATGCACCATACTATAACATACATTGTTCTTATAAAAGTGACAACCCTTATTTCCAATATTTAAAATAAATCCATCTATATCCAAAAAAGATACAGAAATTATGCTCTTGGTAACACTAGGCACATAATAACAGTTATTTAAACCAAAATCATCTTAGTTGAAAATGAGAGGTGGTAATCGCCAATAGCGAATGCAACCAGCCTTGCGTTATTGGAAGCTCGAAGATCCACCTATCCTCAGTTAATATATCTAAATATACTTGGTTCCTACATTTGAATACAGATGTGACCCCCACAAGCTGTATCTAATACCCAATGAGTATAAATAGAAATATTACACTCGATAACGACCACGCCTTTAGCATCCTCATGCTTCTAGGTGCAGTACCTCTTCCAGTATCCTTGTTTCCCACATGCAAAACACAATGACTCTAATTCCGTGCCCTGCCTCTGGATCTTTCCCTTCTTGGAAGGACGTCGCTCGGGGGCTTCATATCATTTATAAGTCTTTGGCCCCTTTTCCTTGTCCTTCCTTTTCTTATTCACCATAAGGTTTGTCACGCCTCATGTCATTATCTACCTAGAGAATTAAGGTCAGATGTTCTGATAGACTCCTCTCAAGGTTTCTCATGTTATAATTTACAATGAATCTAGAGAAGGTCTTGGGCAATGATGATAGGATGATATCTGTATGCAACTCATCCAAGAATTTAATCCCTAAGATGTCCAAGCGTTCAATGTAGCCAATAATCTTGACTACATGAGGCCCAGCTGGCAGAAAATCTCTAAGCTTATTTGTAAACAAAGCGTTGGAGATCTCATATATCTTCTATCTCTCCTTCTCTTAGATGAGATCCTTAAAGTGATACATCATGCTATAAGGGTCCATATTTTCATGTTGCTTCTAGATCTCATTAGACATTGCTGATATCATGAAACACTAGACATCTGTGGCATCATCCATGTGTTTCATTTAGAGATATTGTTCCTCATTACTTTACTCATTTCTAGGTGCAACTGGAATCAGCTCTTCCAGCACATACAATTTCCTTTCATGGCGAAGGATGATGCGTAAACGCCTCTGCCACTCATGGAAATTGGTGCCGGTGAGAAGGTATTCCTTCTCAATAATGGTTCACAATGATATGTTTGAAGTAATTTTTTTGCCATTTCTACTAATTAAAATTATCAAAGGTTTAGTAATTTATTATAAAAACTAAGACAGATAAATAAACTAATACTTATTATTCACCTAATATTTTATCAAAATCCAATAGCCCTCACCATTGACTTTGGAATATTCTTTTGGCTGAATATTCTAGTGGAAAGGATCCATATTGCCCTTCACATTTCCCCAACTATGGTTGGTCATGCAACTTGAAGTGTTTTAGGTAGTCATTCCAAATTCCAACGGCATTAACTCGTAGCTCCTTGATCCGTTGAGTGCCCTCCCCAATCCTGAAATACTTTTATTTTGGATTTCCTCAACCTTTGCCTCTTGGTCACACCAAGTCCGACAGTGGAAGTCCACCCTTGATTCAAACCAAGTCATGTCAACCCAAAACCTTGAATTACAATTCCCTGATAATTGAAAGCACCCCAACTAGGGTTGGTCAAGCACTTTGAACTATTGTTTGATTCTAACCAAGATTATGGAAGAGTATATAGACATAATATTTCTTTGAATAATTTTATCCTTATACGTAAATTTCCATTTTATTAACATTGATTACATTCTTGTTAATATTAAGTGGGATATATACAAGTGATTAACCATGTCTATGATAATATTTATGCATAATTTGGTCTTTATTTTAGTTCCATCTTGCATGCTTGTTTAATTCATTAATTGTGTGGTCGTGAAAACACACCCACAATAAATAAACCATGAAATTGACAAAAATAAAATAATTGGTATAATCATGAGATTTTTCTATTGGATAGTTTATCTAGTAGTTCATAAACCAACCCAATACCTAGGGGAAAAACACCTTGAACCTTTTGGGTTCGTGTTTATAGCTTTCCAACTGTCCACCTTTGTATCTCCTTGGATTGGTTTTTCTTTGTATACTTACTTGAGCCACCTCCACTAGCTTGGGAGATCCATCCATTACATATGAATTTATCTCACATGC
The DNA here is from genome assembly GCA_963277665.1 of Viscum album. NCBI lineage: Eukaryota > Viridiplantae > Streptophyta > Magnoliopsida > Santalales > Viscaceae > Viscum > Viscum album. Next base: position 66,402,123 of record OY728163.1, on the reverse strand, counting down.
AGGTGAGTGGTAAAGAGGGTTTTTTACATAAAATAATCCTTGGGCGCACAGGCCCTATAACGTATTGAGGAGAATTCTCACAGTCTAGCAAATTTTATTTAAATAAATTAATTAAAAGAAACCATTCACATACAAAGGTCTTGGTCTAGATCATGATCATCTATACATGCAATGATATTTACTCATAAATAAAACTAGAATTAAATTCTTTAATTGTTCTTGTTTAAGATAAATCACGCTCGAATCAATTCATTATAATTAATTAATCAATACTTTTATCTTAAACCCTTTTCGGAATTTCTTGAGATTCTCATCCATCAAAATTTTGAACAAATAATTTAATTTAAAATTTTCCTTGTACTTAACTTGTACCTTAGAGAAAACCCAGTGAATTTCCAATCATTACATAGATGTTAAATTAAACAAATATATATAAAACACTTCCCACGTGTTGTACCTCATCATTACACCTCTACTACGGTACACATATCAAGATTTTGTATAATATAATAATAAAATTTAATAAACCTACGTAATTTGGATGAGTACACGATGTGTAGTTTTGACTACACGGCATGTACGTTTTGTTCACCATCCATATGAAGTACATGACTGAGGACATGGCGTGTTGATGTACTTTGGAATTTTTTTGAGTACACAGCATTTTCAATGGGACAAATGTCGTGTAGTTCCCGCGTTACGTGGTTACCAGCCGACAAGCTGTGTACGGGGTACACAATCCAACCATAACACGAAGGGACTACACTCCGTGTTTAGTTGGACCACACGACAGGTAATCTAGAAACCATGTGCCACCTGTTCCTAGTCAACACACGGTGTCATAAAGGAATTAGATTAAATCCAATACATGGCATGATTTGGCGGATCAATAAATTCATTGAACCTAGACTAAACTGCATGTACTTCTGAATACACACCGTGTATTCTAGTGTTGTACGCCCAGGAGTGTTTGGAACCTCTGGATGAGTTCTTCTATTCTATTTTAATAAAAATTAAGAGAAAATTTCGTTTTTTGTAAGGTGAACAAGAAACAATAGGGGAGGAATAGACCTCAAGATTCGAATTTTTAGGAACGATTAACTTTAATTGAAACAACTAAATTACTAAATTCATAAGAAAACAATGAAAAATTAAATAATTATAATAAACGATATGACCCACTTTTATACAACTTGTAGGTTCTGGGCATAGTGGGAGCATATTGGTGGGTTTCCCCAACATTAATTTTAGAATTAACAATGATCAATACGAGATCTGTCACGATGTAAAATGTCGGATCTTCGGAATAGAACAATGAAAGAAAAACAAAAGAGGGAGTCTCAGAAACATAGATATAGGATCATCATATTTTTGTTATAATTAATTTAATTAATTGACGAGAATTACCTTGATGGAATTATTTCTTCGTTGATGTCTCTAGTCACGATCCGGTGTGATCCATCGTTGTGTTGTAGAATCCAAGTGTAGGATTCCTCTAGTAGTGATCCACATGTGATCCACGTATCTTTGGACATCACCAAAGGGATCTCCGAGTGCTAGAATTGAAGAACCTTTTCTTGTGATGTCTGCCTTCATTCGCTGTGATCCGGTGGTGGTGGATCTCTCTCGGCCTTGAGAGGGTTCTTGGAGGAAAGATTTCTTTCGGCCTTGAGAAAACTCTCCAGAATTGTTGTGCACAACGATTCCCCCTGGAAAAGTGTTGGGGTTGTTAGGATATTTATAATCGGGTTTTAGGTTATAGAGTTATGACAATAAATAAACGCGTTATGTGTTTTATTTATTTCATTAACTCTTATTGAAAAACCCCCATGTAGACTGATTAATTCCTTGATAAGCGCCCATGATGATTATAATAAATATCATTTAATAAAAATATATTATTTCCTCAAAATCCCAAATGAAAAAACTACATGTCGTGTAATCTTTAATACAAAGAGTGTACTCCTTTTCCATAAAACTACAGGGTGTGTATATTCAATATACACGGCATGTAAATTTATTTTCTATTTTTCGTTATTTCCTCCACCCCATTTCTTAGTCCTTGTGTAATGGCTATTTATTTCTTAAATAAATGTAACTGCATTACTCACTAATAAATATATATTATTCCATCAACAATATATTCTCTCGAATAACTAGTTTCAAAAAAAAAAGAAATCAGGCATCCTTAAATAATTATTAAACCACAGTTGGGAATAATCTTTATTTAACATGTTAAATTAATATTTAACTAAGATACATGGTCACACTTAGTGTGTGACCCTCTAGGATTATTTCTCAGTGGAATTAGGAGGAGCCTGCCTAAAGTCCAAGTTTAGCATCTAGCAACACGCCAAGGCACCCATAGAGAAATACGTTAACGCCGCAATGACATGTCACCTCATACGAATGCTTACCATGTAATATAATCCCTTGGTCATGATATCTCGAATCAAGAGGGTTGCATGAATGTGACATCAACCCATGTGCTCGATTATTCTTTCTTTGAATTTCTGGAATTGAACTCACCCATTACATACCATGGACATGGATTTATTTAGGCTAGATCAATTCCATCAATGGGCATGAGATATCTACTTTTATTATGAAATAGTTGGGACATATCATTTCTCCCATTATCTATTAATGCAGTATTACTCGTGACCCACCCAACGTATCCTACCTCGCTGCGAACAGTGTGTCGTCATAGTTTTCATCAATACATATGAGTGTGCGAATTTTAATAACCATTAATAATAATCTTAAAGTCTAAGGACAAATACACACGTCCGTAGATAGGAACATCCAATGACACTATGAAATCTGGATTTCCTACTGGCGGGTCTCGTTCTCATAATATCATCCTGGATATTACCAAGGGAACACACCATGAAAAGGTGCCTCAAACTTTTACGAGTCCTCACACCTAATGGCTTATATTTTTTTGTCTCTCAAATAACATCATCCGTCCATAGAACATATATTCAAGAACAGTGTTATGGCACTTCCGGGATCTCATCATAGGAGGGATCTGCTAGGACCCTTTAATGGAACAGCTATCCTTAGGACATTATCACATGCATTATCACGCATAAGAACAATCAAGATGTGATAAGATATTTATTAATGAATAAAGTACATGGTATTTGGTTCTAGGACCCCAACTCCAACAGCAAATAGATCAATCGGTCCTCATCATCACTCCATGTCCCAAAGATCAATAATTTTCACCACCTCCAAGTGGAACTATTTCTTTACTTACACCTGGCATAAGAAAATATAAAATATCCCAAAGTAAATGGTAGTGTGTGAGCAATAAATATTAGTAGGTTGTCACCAAGAATTCCATAATTAACTCTAAAACCGGTAAAATAATTATGTTTTAATTTAAAAATTGAACAATATATGGAGTAAAATTTATATATTTTAAACCAAAACATGATTTCACATTAAAATTAATTGTACATATATCCAAAATCATATAAAATAATATTTTATAAAAACACTAATATAATGAAGTAGATATCAATAAAATAGTTCAATAATCAATGGCATGTATATTCAAGTAGAACAATTATAGAACCATGTACAAAATCCCCACAATATATTATTTTACTTAAAGGATCCTCACACATCTAAATAATGATGATAGATCAAGATTTCTTTCCACAAAAAAAATCAATATACACCCCAAATGGGGAACCCTTGTAGAATATCTACACCCCCAAAGGGGAACCCTCTCGGGTGTTCGTTCCATGATTATTTAGTTACAATTGATATAATCAATCCATATAATGGGATTTAAGGTCCTGGTATTATTTTTTCAATTAACACTAACTATATAGGTTAAAATGTGATTAAAACAATCAATAAATCAAATATTTAAATATTAATCATTAAAAATTAAATCAAATTTAAATTTCCCATGTTTCATTTTTCAAAATTACTTTCTCATTTCAAAACAAAAAATTGTATTTTTATCTATTCATTCAGTTTCAAATTATTTTTCACTACAATAAATTTTTTATCATGGTTAAACTAAAAATAAAATGATCGAATGAATTTCAAATTAAATCCATAATTTTCTCACAATATTCCTAATAGTTTAATTCAATTAATTTTTTTTCATAGTTTTAATGTTATTTCAAATCCTAAATCAAATTCTTTCAAATCAGGGTTTTAAATCAATTAAAAACTCATTTAATCATAATTAAGTAATTTAAGGTGTTAATCATAGGGAAAATCAACATTAAACTACATACCGTTAAATCAATAGATCACAATGCACAACATCAGTAATAGAGAAGACTTATTGAAAATAAATGAATAAGAGATCAAGAAACATAACCTAGATTCAAGATCTATCCAAACAATTTTTAGATCCATAAAAAACAAGGTGATCTATAACTCTCTAATGAGGTGAGAAAGATATATTGTAAGAAACCACCTTAGAGGAGTTCAACTAAACTGGAGGAGATCTAACATAATCATTAGAGCTTAAATTCCCAAAAAATTGTGTTGTAAAAGTCAAAATAACCTCCTGTGAGCCTTTAATATCTAAATATTTTATTTTGGGTCAAATTTAAGATATTAGGGGTTAAATTTTTGGTTTTTGGTATTTTAATAAAATTATCATAAGAATTAAAACGTCTGTTCATTATTTTCAATGTAGGGCCTCATCATTAGAAAAATTTTCCACCAAAACCATGCTATCATATAGAATAGTGTTTATGGTTTCTCTTAGGTGGGTTAATGATTTTTAAAACTATGTTCCAACTATGAAAAACCTCACTACTTAAAGGTGTATGGTTTGGAGGGGATGGAAACATGGTTTGGACAAATAATTTCACCCCTCTAATGAATCAACCTAGGGCACATGGTTTCCTAGGACAAATTTCATGGTTATACCTAAAAATGATTCAAACATTCACATCCCCTTGGGATTCTAAAATTTTCATAATTCATATGGAATGAAAAACCAACCATTTAGAGGAGGTCGAATTAAGGGTCAACGATACCTAAAATAAGGTAGTTGTATGTTACAATATCTCTAGATTCTTTAAAAATGGAGATTATTGAAGGATGCCCCAAACAAACAAATGTGATAAATAATCCTAGACTCATTGGATTATCTACATACTATTATCGATTTATGAAGAACTAATCCTTATTTTTAGCCCCACTAACCAATATAACTCGATAGGGAGTCATAATATATTGGAATTATGAATTTGAGGAAATTTTTAAGATGTTTAAGAAGAGGCTAATCATTTCCCATGTACTCATAATACACACCAGTGGTGATAGATTTATGATCTATACTGATACATCCAAAAAAATTAGGATTCTATACTCATATAAAATGATAATTTGATATCCTATTTCTCAAACCAACTAAATATTTGTTAGTATAACTACCCAACTCTAGATATAAAACAAGTTTCAATGATTTTTGCGTTAAAGATTTAGTGAAAATATGTGTATGGTGAGAATTGTGATATATATATATGGACCATAAAATCTTTAAGTATATATTCCAACAAAATAAGCTTAATAATAACCAATAGAGGTTGTTAGAGTAGATCAAGGATTAGGATTTTTTAGCCTATTACCATCTTTGGAAGGAAAATAATGTGGTAGATTCTCTAAGTAGAAAGGATCCCAAACATCTATCCATAATGAGGATTGCAAGGGGTCCAATATTATTAGGCATGAAAAGGATGGATATGAGAATAATAAAATTATATTCATCCTACCATGATCAAATAAATATTCAACCATATATCCTTGAGATAATTTATGAGCATTAGAATGAAGATGATTTGTTACAGAATAAGTTAGCAAATAATCGAGAGATTATATTTGTTGAAGATAGTGTTATATGGTTTAATACAAAATTATATGTCCTAAAAACTAGAACTAAAAAGGTAAACTTTAGATGATGTTCCTATATCACCATCTTTATTCATCTTGGAATAACATATATATATATTGAGAATTGAAGAAAATTTTATTTTGGGATAGCATGAAGAGATAGATGGCCGATTTTGAATCTCAATGCACGGTAAGAATGAAAGTCGTTGAGAGGATATATAATTATAAATGAATGATGAAACCATTCTCCATGCCAATAATAAAATATAAAAATATAACCATGAAATTAACTATGGAACTCCCTAGGACACATAATGGTAATAACACTATAAAGGTCATAGTCAATTGCGTTTCCAATTCATCACATTTCATTACTATCAAAGAAGATTTATCTCTTAACCGACTCTCTATGATATACAAAAGTGAAGTGGTAATATTGCATGGAGTTCCAATATATACTATATCTGATCAAAATATGAGGTTTCCCTCAAGGTTTTAGAGAAAATTTCAATAAGAATTAAATAAAATATTGATCTTCAGCACTGGTTATAACCCATAGATAGATAGACAGTATAAAATAACCATTTAAACTCAAGAGGATTTTCTAAGATCATGTTCAATGGATTTTCAAGGATGTTGGGATCAATACCTTCCCTTATTAGAGTCCTAAGAAAATAGTTTCCATTATGACATTCAAAATTCACCTTATAAATATTTTTGTGGGAAGTGACTCTGACATTCTGGGAACAAGTGGGAGAGTGGAAGCTTATGAGACTGGATCTTGTACAGTAGATGAAAGAGAAGGTTCAAACCATTCAACTTCATATAAAATCCAAAAAAAGTTTGTAGAAAATCTAGGAATAAAATAATTGGTGTGGTCTAAAATTTGAGGTTAGTAATAAATTGTTGCTTAATGTATCTCTATGTATGAAATTCATGAGGTTTGGAAGGAAGGTAATGCTTAGTCCTAGATACTTTGGACCCTTTGAGATCCCTGATCTCATAGTAGAATTGCCCTATTGACTAACACTCCCACCTAACCTATCTAAAGTACATGTTGTGTTCCATGTACCCCTCCCGAGATTTTACATACCATACCAATCACATATACTAAAACTAGAGTTTATACTATTTTAGAATGATTATTATTATGAGGAGCATTTGGTGAAGATATGAGATCATATAGAAAAAGTTCTACAAAACAAGGCAAATGGACTCGTCAAAGTGTTGTGGCATAACCAAATTTTTGATGAAGTGACCTGGGAATAGGAAGAGGAGATGAAAAATGTACCCTCATTTATTATTGTGTATGAAATTAAAATTTTGATGGTGAAATTTCTAAATGGGTAATAATGTGTTGACTGAAAATTTTATAAATGAAATTTCCATTGTAATTGAATTAAATACACAATTATTTCATGTGGTTATATAAAACACCTGTACTTTTTTGTATATATAATATCATATTTAAAAGTCCATTAAGAATCACGAATTTTGATAATACAGCCATTAAATAGTGATCATTGATTAGTATATATTAAGGCTTATGATATAACCCTATTAACAGAAGAAGAATAAGTGATGATTTCGTCCATTAGGATAATAACATATGATGATCATTTATTTGAGCTTAGAAGCGAGATAAAATAATTGAACTTATCCCTTGACCAATCCCAATCCTATATTAAATAACTAAATCATAACAAAAACATTTATGGTTGAATTTCATGCTCATCGGGATCATGGCCCAAACAACATTTGTCGAACTACCCAAATAAAATATCACAATCACACACCATACTCTTAGAGAATTCACTGGTGCAATGATAGGATATGTAGCTTGAAACCAGAAGTATTAATATTTATATTTTATTATCAATAAAATAATGGTTAAATTTTTTAATTATTTTTTTTACTTTATAAATGATTATGTAAAGAGTTTTTTAAAAATAAATTTGAATATGATAAAAATAAAATTTTATTTTTGGGCAATATGATATTTCTATTAATACATGTCTCTTGAGTAATTCAATAATTTAATTATATTATTAATATAATATTACTATTAAATATTATATATTAAATATAATTGACAATATAATTTTAGGAAGTGAAAATTAAATTTTTATAAGGGCAAAAAACTATTATTAGGAAAATGTAATTATTTTATAATAAAGATGACACTAATTTAAAAGATTAATTTATAATATTTTAATGAAATATTTGGATGAATTTAATATTATTTTTTGAATCAACACACCTAAATCATAAAATTTAGAATCTATTATAATCTTCTGAGAGAATTTAATTTTAAGGAAAAATAGAATATGGTATAAATATAGGGTTTTTATTATGCCATCATAATGACAAAAAAGTGATGTAACATGTGCCATAAATGTTATAGATGATCAAATATATGTTTACACATTCAAATAATTTGTTTTTGAGTTATTTTATTAATTTTGTAAACTATTTATGGATCCTCCAAACTAATATTATATCTTAATGTTTTAAAATCATTTCATTGTATACATGACTCACTTCCACATCACCAAAGGTATTATTTAATGTGATTAGTTTAAGGAATTATAAAATATTTGAAATAACATCACTTTAGAAGAAACCATGGTAAATTAAAATGGTAATGTTTTTTGTTTGGATTAGATTATTATATACCTACCAAAACCAATATTTGGAAAATAATTATAAACTCCCCTATTTTCATATTTAACCCACCAATGATCTCATTCCTATTCACTCAAAAACCATAAATAATTACAATACTATGACCATTACTCTTTAAATCCCCCACAAAGGTTCCTACATGCTCTCAATAAGCTTCTCTAAATTTTTTGAAAACACCCTCTCAATCTAAGCAATCCTCTTCTAATCCTCTTTATTCAAGAAACATCTTTATGTAATTACTTTTGTATTTTAGTTAATATTGATGGTATATGGTTTTACACAACCATATTACTTCAATTATGATTTAAATTTTATGATATAAAACTCTAAATTTCATTAATCCCTTCAATGATTCATTATTTTCCCATGTTATATTGCTAAAATTATCCTACAATTTTTTCATGACAATCATTTATTCAATCACCCTATTTTCCTTATGAATTTCAATTCCAAAAATTTTATGTTGTATTATGCTCTTAAATATATCTATTTCTAACATTATTATGTATATGTTTAATGATACCCATTTTACTTTCATAAATCCCTCTAATTATTCATTATGTACCCCTATTATGCCGCCAAAATTATCTAGTGATTTTTCTATGTCAAATCTTTTTATTGTGAATACCATCACCATTTATAATCAAGGGTATTCACCTAGACATTTATATTCTTCATTGACTGGGGATTACATTATATTATTCTACACTCCTTAATCATGGGATTAAATGTGATGAAATGTGATCCTATGTAGAATGATCTATGTGCCACACTAATGCATTTATATTATATGATATTGGTGAGTGCACCTATAATTATATAGTACTCTAATGAATTGTGTAATGTTTTGGTCTCATGTTACATCATGTATGGAATTGTTGAATTAAAACCCATTATATAACCTTTTCCACCATTTTATGATGTCTTTGAAGTTAAACGTGACCTATGCTTATGTTTTTATGATTTATGTTCTTTCTAAATTACCATGTTTCCTTTATGAAATCATATTGTATCATGCCTCATCATTAAATATTATAGTTATCAACCCTTTTATGTTCCATTGAAATTCTTATTGAAAAAAAATTATTACATTTTTCATGTTATTATTTTTTAATTCCCCAACAAGACATTATAGATCGTACCTTTCTTGCATTTGTCACCCAGTTATCCTATGTAGTTTTAAATGATAAATGGAACAATAAAGGTATTTTAAGTAATTTTTCAATAATTTTTTAGTATCCATGTATCAATTTTATGTTCTATGTATCTAATCTCTTAAATAAACAAGTCTTCTTGAGATTTTGGGCTATTCTAAGCATGTTATTATGTAATAAATTATGAAATAATGTGTAATAAAGACATGTATTATCATAATGAGATTCTGAAAATTATTCATGTATATAACATATTACATTTTGGGTTCTAGATAGAATACCTAAAAAATTTATGGTTAATCATGTAAATATTTTTTCTCCTTTTATTTAGTAAGAATCTAGAAAATATTATCAAATAGTTGTTTCCATGATGGTCAAAATATTGGTAAGTGACTCTTAGATAACTAAAAATGGACTTCTATTATCCAATATATAATAAAAAAATATAACAATTGTTGATATTACTTGGTTATACGACACTAGTGTGACTCATAGAAAAGTTATTTTTAGTGTGACTGATGAATAATTGTCCAAAAATGGTGTATTATAGCACCCTAAATTTGACTAGATCTTGGACTATATCTATATATATCCTTTTATAACTTGTTTTAATATATATACTCCATTGAAATAATCTAGAATAGATATTTTAGAGTTTGGATTCAAAAGTGTATTTTTATCACTTTTAATTTTATGGTCACAATAAATAATCCACTACAATTTACTAATTCCACACTGGTGTATTTGATACCACTTCAGGGGGGTATTATAACCCCAACACATTAAAACAAAAAAAAGAAACCAAAAAATGTATAAAATTGAGGGGTTAACATGGCTCATTTATATACCTACCTCAATGACAGAAGTGATACAAATTTATTAATTTATTCTCCTTGGATAAATGTAAGATGGAAAAATAGGTAGTTATAAAAAACACAATATCTTCATCTCATTTTAGAGGTAAGATCACAACTTCATCAATGGTGGTTTAGTGGTTCATCAACCTGAAGAATCTTTCCCACCATTGACTCCATCATTCCTCTTTCACTACCAACCATAGAATACTCCATCATCAGTAGATCCTTGATCCATAAATTTCTCCCTAAATTGTTTGGTACCCCACAACCATAAATCATTATCAATATCCAAATAAAGTTATGAAAAGCTTGTACTCATGAAGAAACTATTATAAAAATTTATAATAAAAATGGATCAACTAAATAATTCAATCCTGATTCATTGTAAATCGCAACAAAATAATTCTTTCACTTAAATATTTATGAAAACCAAATATTTAATTCATTTGATACATGGAATAGCTACTCATATTTATTAATTAAATAAAACTACTAGTATTTAACCCTTCTACGACATTCAATAATGTTCTCATTAGATCTTTTGATGATTTAACTATTCACTGGCCACATCTGGTTATAGAGCTTTTAGCCTCCAAATATCATATAGTAATGGTATCTTTATGGAACAATCCATTTATATCTTCAAATACATTCCCATGTCTTCAAAAATCATATAATAATCATTTATTCTTTTAGAAATGATATGATTTCAAAATATTTTTATCTTTTTCTATGAAAATTATTATAACTTAACCAATGTAGATCACACCAAAATTCCAAATATGGTTTCATATTTGATCATAAGTAGCTATCCAGAGAGATTAATTTTTCCAACATAATTATTCCCCTACACAACTATTTATATTTCTTTATCTATTATGGTGTATTATATCCCCAAGAATTATCCTTCTAAAAATGTTTTCAAAAAATTTATTCCTCATTAGTTCATCATGAAAAAATATATTCCTTACGTTCTTTATAAAATAAAAAATTATTCCATGATATTTATCTATGAAAGATAATATTTTACAAATAATTCTCAATTCAAAAATATATAATTATAACACTACATTGATTATTTTTACTCAAAAAGTTTCTCCTACATCATTAAAATCCACCTAACTGCTCCAAATAAAACCGAAATATCATATATTGAAAAAAAATTAAATGTGTGTAATTATGTTGATAAAACTCATTTTTTATTCAATGTCATGGAAGCAATTACACACATATTTTAATTTTTTTTATTCCCTCAAACATAAACTATTTATTTCCCTCTATAATAGATCACTAGATCATCCCTAAAAATACGCATCATGTCCAATATTTAATCATCATGATAAATAAAATGATAAAAATTTAAAATTAGAATAAAAATTAAACAATAACATGAAAAAATAATTTTAACTCCTCCCTTTTCAAGAAAACCAATCAACCATGTATTTTAATTCTCCTCAAAATTGACACCTAAAAATATGTTGATAGGGGACTCTTAATTATACAATTGAGTAGGGATTTATTTGGAGTTCCATTCCAACCCATGTAATGCAGTTTTTTAAATCAATCACTCACTTATTTATACATTTCATACATCAATATATACTACAAACAAAAATGATTTTAATTAAGTTTCTATTTGTGTTGTTATGTTTTAACTAAATTAACTTCTGATAAATTTAATACTAGAACCCTTAATTTTTTTAATAAAATTTTATGATCTAAATATGAAATGTTATATTACATCCATAATATTTATAAAAAAATTTATCATTTTTTAATGAACTAATTGAAAGATATGAAAAAACATTATATCCATCAAAAATTAATAGTAACCTACTATTAATTCCATTATAATTTATCTTGAGTTTTATGGAATTTTTCACTAGATTTTGATATATTTTTCCTATAAATAATGTCCACTATTGAGCATCATATGTAAAATATTAAAAATTATTGAAAGAAAATTTGGAAAGTTATAGAATATCTTTATTCTTTTGGAACATCTTATTTTTTGATAATTTTTTATCAGTGTGATTTTTTTTGGTGTGTTATTTTCTAAAATATAATTTTTTGTGAGGTTATAATTATAAATATTTAATTATTTATATTTTATTATTTCAAATTAAAATAATATTTGAAAGAGAGGATCTGCAAATAGTAATATAGAGAAAAAAATTCACTTGATTGGGGTATTATGTTGATAGAAAAATACATATTAGAAACATCTGATTCTTTGATGATTAACATTGAGATTATACCAGTAGATATAGTCAAGGGCTCCTAGGGATAGGATGACATAACTTATGATAGATATAAAATTGGGGATACATTACAAAATATTTAAAGTCATGGATATTTTAGATCAGTTATGTAGATCTATATTACATTTTGGGTAAAAAGCTTGGTTTTAAAAAATATCCATTAATGGAGTATTTAGTTTTCTAACCAACATGTGTTTATTTTTTTAAATTTAGTTGTATTATGTTTTTATTTTTTACTTTATATAATTCATATTGATGAAATTTTCATTATTTTATATATTTTATCGATAGTTGAAAATACCAATCATTTTATTTATGTTGGATAAACTGTATTTTAATATATTCTATATATTTGTAACTTTGATCTTTTATTTCATCAAAAATTAGAAAAAACAATAATATTTTGATTTCGTCGATAATATGAAAAAGTGATGAACCTTACTACATGATGATGAAGAAGAAAGTTTGTTAAATTTTAAACTTAAATCCACCCTTACATTTTATTTTTCATGACACCTAAATACAATTTGTATCAATAAAAGTATTTACCTTAAATATAATATATAATTTATCGGGAAAATATATTTGATATTTCCATTATTTTTATTATAATTTAAAATCAGTTTCCTTATTCTAACCATGTTTTATAGGAATTATATTTTGGTGATGACAAGAGTATAGGTTGGAACCCAAAAAAATAGAATCCAACAAAACCATATATTTTTTATGGAACTAATCAAAATTATTATTTAGATTTAATGAAATATTATATCATTAATATAAAATTTAAGAACTTTATCATTTTTATAGGAAATTATAATGTTTTGTAGAATAATGTAGTTCAATTTCTCATGAAGAAAAACAAGAATATCTTGTAAATCATAAAGTTCAAAATTCTTTATGGTGTTCTGTGTCTAGGAACATCGATATCTAGATATATTCAAGTGAAATTGAAGATTTAGTTTGGATGTAGTTAGAGATACCAATAAAAAAACATATTATACATAAATAAAAAATCTTAATATAAAAATATTCATTTCATAAAATAATGATCTCTCCCAAAATTTTATTGGTCTAGTTCTTCTGGAAACATATAAAAAACGTGTTCATATGTGTACTATATCTTCTCCGAATAATTACTTCATATATATCACAATTATTATACTTATCATACATAAAACCTCTCTTTATAACCTGATGAATAAAACATAATAAAGGGTGATCTCATAGGCTTAGTATGGTTAAAAAAGGACTATATCAATTATCACATAAGAATAACATTAGTTTAATGGTATGATAACATGATATTAACATTCGAAAACAATTCCTTACACACCATAGATCATAAATATGAGTCATGGTATAAATATTTGTAGTTAATAAGACATTAATCATAACATAATAAAATTAAATAATTCATTAGAGTATAAATATTCCCTAAGACAAATATTTTTGTCAAACTCATAAACACATATCATTGTGGACATGTATAAATTGTAAAAAGTTCACTCATTTTTTTAATGATAAGAGATTAGACCCTCGCATAATCCAATAGACATGATAGAAGTTCCACACATAAACATATAAACATGAAATTATTTTCACACATAACATATTATTACCCAATGCATTAGATGGAGATATAGGTCCCACCCGTCCATAGTTATATCGTGACCACCATCATTGGTTTTAATGTAACCACCATCCTTAGTTATAATGTAACCATTTGTCCTTGTGTATAATGTATCCTCCATCCCGGGTTTTTACATAACCAATTTAATTTATTATAGTGTAACAACCATCACATAATGAGAAATATACATGTTTTTCACAAGATAATAAAAAAGTCATCATATCAAAATCCATGAAAATAAATGTGTTTCATAACCAAAATTTTATAGTATAACCCATGAGAAAGGAATAATTTTCATAAAAATATTTCCATTAGAAACCTAAACCATCCAAAGGAAGATTAAATATGGTATCATTAGATAATATCACTTTTAAATATTTTTTACCATCAAAGTATGTCATCTTATATGGAAATCTGTTTTGAAAGATCACTTGAACAATTTTTTGGGGAAATTAACTTTTCATTGAAAATCACTTTTTAAAATTTAAAATTCATAAAAATATATTTTAAATAATTTTCATTGAAAGTAATATTTTAAAATTATAAATTAGTCTTTAAAAATTGATTTTTCATGATGGTGTTAAATTCCAATAATTCCATATATATTAAAACAAATATTCCTTTCACATTTTAAGTAAAATCCAAATGGTCCATGTTTGGAAAATTAAAAAAAAGATTAATTTTAATAAACTTTTGAGAAACAAAAAAATCTATAAAATTTAAATTAATTTTTTTAGTGAATATTAATATATTATATAAATCACTTTTAAGAAACATGGAGATGTTAGAAAAAGTGCTTTCAACCGAAGAAAGAAATAAAGTCATTTTTATTTTAAAAAATTGAACTAGAGTACATAAAATTAGGAATGTGAAGGGAAAACATGTATTTTCAAAAACAATTAGAGGTTAAGAAATTTTATAAAGGTTTTTAAAAATAAAACATAATATTTTATCATCTAAATCATAATCATAGACAAATCTTGATAAATAATGAAATTATAACATCAAACCCTTTCCACTTTGGTAACATTTAAATTATAATTCACAAAAATGAATAACATAAATTGAATATTTGGTTATCATGAAAATAATTATATTAATGATTTAAAATATTTAATGGTAATTATATACACCTCATAATATAATACAGGTGTATAACATAACATATTTCTCAAGGAAGGGAATTTGAGACAAAAATATCCTATCTTATGTCTCGAATTCATCCTTACAAGTTAGATTCTCTAGTATAATATATACAGGTTTATTATACATATATTATTGAAGAATTATTATATATATCATACCATATATTATTTACTAATGTTCTTTTATTACCCTTTTATTATCAATTACTTATTAATATCATGTTTCAAGTAATACCTGTATGTTTTTCATGTATGTTTTGATTTGGTATATTCGATCCTTTTATTTTGATCATTATTCAATAATATCCGTATTTCTACCCATTATATATGTATAATATATATACATTATATATTTATTTAGAGTAAACCATAATATCTTGAGATATAAAATAAAATACACCGTTCAGGGAGACAGTAGGTTGAATGTATACATGAGCGTTGACTCCATTTTCTCAATGGATGGAATGAATTAATGGTAAATAATATATTATATTTAAAAATTCCTTTTTAT
This sequence comes from Viscum album, assembly GCA_963277665.1. Taxonomy (NCBI): domain Eukaryota; kingdom Viridiplantae; phylum Streptophyta; class Magnoliopsida; order Santalales; family Viscaceae; genus Viscum; species Viscum album. The sequence continues at coordinate 66,386,003 of OY728163.1, read as the reverse complement.
GCTATATATTTTACTTATATTTATTAAATTTATCCTTATTAACTTCCATGAAAATCATTAAGGAAAAAATCAATCACATCGCTTCACGAGGTGTATGTTCTCCATACACACGATTGATGTTATCTTATCCCTCATGGAAAGGAAAGTAAGAAGGTATATGTGACATAATAATTGAAAAAGTTTAATTATGTTAAAAATATCATATATATTTATTTAATCTATCCTAATTATAATCCATGTAAAATATAAATGAAAAATACATCACATCGATTCGCAAGGAGGTAGTTCGTCGTCCTCATCAGGGACTTTATTATTTTCCAATGGGTTGGGAGGTAATATGATAGATGTGTTATTATAATTAATTAGGTATAAAAATATCATTAATATATTATATAAACATAAAATCAATCACAATATCCATCCATGAGAGGTGGTGATGGAAACGAATAACATCGGTTCGCAAGGCGGTAGTCCTTTGTACACATGATCAATGGTTTTATTTGAAATTTGATGGAAGAGGATATGGATATGGTTTATTATATTAAAATAAAAAAATATAAGTATATGGAAGATAATTTTGTTATGATATCATAATAATTTTAGATTATTTAAAGGAGGTGGATGAAAAAATAAAACAAAATACAAGGTTAAGAATTTTAATTCTTCTTTGGAGAACCAATTTGGGTTTATATATAAACCTTTATTATGGAAGTTTCCTTATAAATAAAAGGCCTATAAACGGTATAGAGGTATGTATGGACATATTTTATCATTTATAGGTTTAACCAAATGTTTTAGTAATCATAAAGAGGAGAGGAGATATGGTGGCCTTTTATAAGTGAGGGAGAGAGAACTGTTGGAAATTTGAATAAAATATTTTTTAACAACGTTTTTTACATTCCAAAAGGCTCCAAAATTGTTCATTATAGAAAATTAATGATTATATGATCAATATATGTCCAAATAATGGGTTTTAGGCAAGACTAAGTTTCATTTTTCCCCTTAACATTTTAGTTTAACCCTTCCCCTGATAAACCCGTTTTAACCTTAACAATGATTATTAATTTTCACTATTTTTTATATTTAATATGGTAAATAATTAATTCTAATTTATTATATTATTATTATTATTATTCAAAATATTTAATCTACTTTTCCAAATTCCATTAACATAATTGGAAATTTTTAATTTAAAATTATTACAATATTGGCGATGAAAAAACAGTTTTCTAAATAAATATCTGTAAAACCATAAAACGTTTTTATAACAAACTTCAATATAAAATTACTTAAAATGACCTAATTAGATTAATAATAATATAATTGAGAAAAGTTTACTTTTAAAACCACTTTAAAACAATGTTTAACCTTATAAAGTCTTTAATCTAAAAGGACGTTTTCAATGAAAACTTTTTTCTCAATATTCATTGATAAATTAATATTTTCAAATAATTTCAAAAACAATACAAAGAGAATTTCTATATTAGATTTCAAAAATAATTTTTATATTTTCTAATAAAATTGAAAAATTTGGGATAAAATAAATTTCTTATTTTCACATAAGAAGAAATGAATACATTTTTTGAGAAGTATTATTTTCAAAACATATAAAGACATTACTGAAAATTTAGTACTTTGTTATCAATTTGTTTTATTTACAAAACCATTATATTTGATATTTAAATTTTTTTATTCTTATTTATAATTAAAATTATAATGGAAAGGTTATTAATGTCATGTTTAAATAATAATAAAAATAGTATATTGTGGTTTCTTAAAACTATATGTTGCCTATAAAAATATATAAAAAAATAAATTATTCAAAAAATAATATTTCATTAAATCTCAAGGATTTAAATTATAAATCCTTAAAATTAATTATTCCCTATAAATTCATCACTTTTATACAAAAAAATATATTTTTTCCATATTATATGCTCAAGTTCCCATGTAGCTTCTTCTATTTGGTGGTTTTTTCACAATACATTGACAAGGTGAGTGGTCTTGTTTTATATAAATTTCAATATTCGACCTAGAATATCAATTGATTTTTCCCTTTTTATTTCCCTTATGTGTTGATAAATTTATCTAAACTTATATACCATTTCATAATCTATCATGGGTTCTAATATATTTCTTCATCTAAATTCATCCAAGTGCAATTGATTTATACACTACATTTTATATAGTGTTTAATAAAGTGTAATATGAATTCTAGAGTGAAATACATTATTGTATGAAAAATCAAACCAAGGAATGTATTGACCTTAAAATACAATAAGATACATAGAATAAGATCTCAACATATCCTCTAGGGTTTTATTTTTCTATAAAAAACAATATTTTTGAGGATGATATATTGTTCAGAATGACCACTCCATATCCAAAGCATGCTTAATACATCACTAGGGATTTCTGGTAAACCAAATATCTCAATCAGAGAAAATATAATATGATAATCCATGAAACCTTACCACTTCCTTAATTTATACCCTAGAGAGGTAAACTATAATGAAATATTATATGATATTGATGATGTTTTTTTGAAATTTTTAGGTTATCGACTACAACCCATATATCATTATTCCCTTTAGATATTTTGGGGCGTTCGATGAAAAAATCCTTGGTGATATTTTCCCATTACCATTATTGTATAAGTAATAGTTCTAAAATCACCTTATACGTTATTCACTTACCCTTAAAATTATCACATACCAAACACCAAGATATATACTGTGTAATATCTATTTTTTATGTCATCCCACCAAAAATACTCTTTCAAATATATATACATCTTTGTACTACTAGTATTGATAAAGAATAACGAAGAATGAGAATCCTCTAACTGATCCTTAATCAAATAATGTATGTATGGAATGCATAATAAATTATTTAACCATATCATTCCATCATAATCAAGGTTAACTTAGAAACATTTTTCACTTTCTTCTACTTCTCTATATCATCCTTTTTACCTCTTTAATATTTACTTATATGGATGTTTTAACATCAATTTGAGAAAGATAATATTTCTATACATCCTTAAGTATTTCCAAATCTATCATTTGAAGATCTATAAATATTCGAGTTATTTTATTCTCATTATGGATAAGCTGACATGATCATTTTGACTCAAAATATCACCCATGATGTTCACTTTCCCAGGGCAGTAATGTATTAGGCATTCATGATCCTTAATAATCTCCAACAATCTTCTCTATCACATATTTTACTCCTTCAATGTATATATATAGGTTAATCATTTTTATCTGAATATATATATCAATGTTTTCTCTATAAATATAATTCCTTCATATCATCAATGAAAAAAATTACTACAGGTGACTTCAAATAATGAGTTGGATAATTTTTATCATGAACCTTCAATTTTTGTGAGGACTAATCTATAACCATGACATTTTTATTAAGAAATAATATTAATCACTTCATGGATGAATCATTGTAGATTACAAACACTTCTACACTGTAGATTAATTTGATCATAGGTGTGCTGAATAATATTCTATTTATTTCTTTGAAATTTTTCTTATATTCATCTATATAGAGGTAATAAGCTCCCTTAAGAGTTATCTTGGTTAGTGGATTCTATAGCTGTGATAAATTATCCACAAACCATCCAAAATATTCATCAAAACCAAGAAATATTCAGATCATAGTTATAGTGGTTAGTCTGATTCATGGTTCAATAACTTCATCCTTTTATGGATGTATTGATATACTCTCTCTTGAGATTATATGACAAAAAAATGAAACATTTTGTAACTATGATTTCAACTTTTTAAATATTTCATAGTGTTTATACTTATTTGGGTTCTTCAACCCACCCCTCAAATAATATTCATGCACTTCCTTCGCCTTAGAATATATAAGAATGTCATCAATAAAGTGTACCACAAAAAAAACAAGGAAATATATAAATACTCTATTCAGTAAATCCATGATGATAGCTAGATAATTGGTAAGACCAAATATAATTACTTAATACACATGGTTTTTATACCTCATATGGAATTAAATCATCATTATATCCTCCTTGTTGACCCTTCATTGGTGATATCGAGAATAAGGGTCAAACTTTGGAATGTATTGAACAATGTGTAGTTGATCAAAAAAGATATCAATAAAAGGTAGATGATTCTTTTTGTTGATTTTGATCTTGTTTATTTTCAAATAATTATGGTAGAGTCACATTGATCCATAATTCTTCTTAATAAAAAGAAATAGTTCACCCCTACATGACACACATGGCCAAATGAGTCCCTTGTAAAAGTTATCATTTCATTTTTTCTTCAATTTATACAACTCAATTAGGGAAATTCTATAGGGACTCTATAAAATAGGCGTGGAACTAGGTATGAGTTCTATTGAAAACTCAACATCATGATCCAGTTGGAGAATATGAAACTCTACTTGAAATATGTCAATTAATCCGTATAAAATTAATATATCATCGATGTTTTGTGTCTTCCCATCCATTAAAGATAAACACCCCTTTTAATGGAAAGCAATACATATACAATGGATGTCATCTCTGTCAGAAATTAATATATGTCATTTCACATTTAGATGATCATAGGTTGGTTTTGGAATATCAAATATGACATACCTTCCTTTGAAATTTATGTTCTATTTATATAGATAAATCCAATTCATGACTATGATAAAATTAAATTCAAATAGAGGTAGAATAATAAGATTTTTAGGAATTACATTCCCATAATCATAAATTAGATAAGAATAATATACTTGAGATTTGATCATTGAACTGTTAATGGTCTTCAATAATAATTCAACATCAAATCATTCAAGTATTACTTTGATACACTTTTGAAATTAATAAAATATAAATGAGTGGGTTTATCAATAATTAAATAAGACATTATAAGATCTAGAGTGAATGGTACGTGTAGATTTCACTACATCATTATTTTACGCCTCATTCAAAATAATGATCGCTTGAGATTTCCATTTTCCATATACTTAAAGGGTTTATAAATTTTATCATTGCCATTAATATTTTTATTTGAGAACTATTTTGTAAAATTCAAATTATAATTTCATTTTATGTACTGGATCATGGGTTATGTGTTAGTGGGAATATTTTTCTATTCAGTAACATTAACAGGCGCATTCATTGACTTTTGAAATTCATGGGCTCTATGACCATCCTTCAAACATTTATAATACCTGCCAGCACCACATAATAAATTCCCATTCCGTTTCTTCCAAAATATATTACATGTAGGGGACTATAATTTATTTCCAATATGTGATTTATTTGAGTTCTGATGTGATTCTATATTCCTCTTTATATCAAAACCATGCGAACATTGGGAAACAAAAACATCTATTTCTTCCATGAGTATTCAATAAACAATATCTTTATATCTACTAGAGTATCTTATAGTAAACACCTTTTAGAGAATAAGTTTAAGACACCAAATAATCAATTAATTTTTCTTTTAGGTATGATGAATAAACCAGAATCACATCCTAAAATTCATTTAAAATTCACTTCATAGAAACCATTTTTTTATCATCATTCTTCTTGAGTTCAAAAAATTATTTCTCCATCATTATGATAAAAATATGAGGACTGTACATACATAAATATACTAACATAAACACATATTATCCATTTGATTCAATTTATTTAACTTGAATCATATTCTAAATAATATTGAATCATTGATCTACTTGTCCTTCAAAATGATAAATGGTCAAAATGACTTTTTGAGGATCTGAAAAATGGGAATGAAAATATCTATTCAATGTTGTTGATTCATTTCTCACAACTAGTGGATCAATGGAACCACTAAATAAATGTGGAGGTTTCCTCATTATGGACTTAACAGAACATTGTTCCTTCCTTTATTTATTTGTAATTTCATTGTGATTCATAGATTGAGATTTTTTATGAGCAGTCTAATGATATTTTTAATTCCCTCTCCCATAACATTTGGTTTATCTAGGGGACAATAATATTATTTTTCCATCGAATTAAGCCTTAAAACAATTTCTTATGGTACCAACCATTGACTACTACTATAATTCATAGTTTTAGGAGCGTTAATTATAACAGGGAAACCAAAAAATCATTAAAAATAATTTATGGAATTTCTAAATCATGAAACCACCTTTTTATTCTATAGAACCTTTGGCTGATCGTAAGTCATTCATGGTCATTATTTAAATCCGTCATGATAGTTCATAAATCATTTGTGAATTTCGAAATCATATCCTCAGTGAGGTTAAAAGAAAGTGTGTCGTAAGGCCTATTATTGTTTACCAAGAAATGCTTGAGTCAAGCCTATCATGTATTTTTTTAGATTTTTAATCTTGGTACATCAATGTTAGAAAAATTCCCTCTTGTAGTATCCATAATAGGATGTAATTACTTGAAAAACACTTTCTATATCCCACACCAATATTCCAAGATATTTTCTTATAATTAGAATTTTTCTTGGTCATATCCTTTGACATATCCCTAGGGATCTCATAAAATTTTTCTTAACCTTGTTTCCAAAGGTCAACCAAAGCATTCTTTGATACCAATTTTAAAAAACCCAAACTTATCAAATATAAATATATCATCTTAATACACAAATACTCATTACATAACATAATGATCCATGATATAATTATATAGATCTAGTTCCATTAGAAACTTATAAACAATTCCTTCAAAAGTGAAATACATCTTCTCCTACTAAGTTATTCATGTCTATCAGACTTCATATAATTATCATGCGTAAAAACATTATTCATAACCTTGGGAAGAAAACATAATAAAAAATGAGCTAAAATTCACAGTTAGGGTAAATAAGGGAGATATCAATGATCACATAAGATTAACATTTTATAAGTATATGAGTACATAATCTTAAAATCTGAATAACATACCCTATATATTATAGATCATAAAATCGATTCATTGAATAAATATGAGCAGTTCATAAGACATGATTCATAAAGGAATCAATGTATATAATACATGATATCATAAAATTTTCATAATACCTATATTTTTGGAACATACATAAATTTATAACATTGTTAACATGTATAAATAGATACAGTTTCACTCATTTCATTAATAAAATGAAAGCAATCCCTCACATAATATTTTGGACATGAAAAATATTCATCACAAAAACTTGTGAAATGAAATCAACTTCATGTTGAACGTGTCTTTGCCTAATGAATTTAAGGTATATATAGTTCCCAAAATACTTATTTATAACAAGACTACTACCCTTGGATATTACATTACCATTGTCTATAATTAAAATGTAACCACTATCTGTGGTTATGATGTTACAAGACTCATTGTTTATAACATAACCATTATACATGGTGGTAACCTAACAAATTTACTTATTTATAACCTAACCACTATCACATAATTAAAACCATACATATATATACCATACGATCATAAAACATTAATTATATCATAACCCTTGATAAAATTGTTTTTATAATCATTTTATCATAGTATAACCCATCGAAAAAGAAAAGGGTTTCATAAAAATATTTTCATGATAAACATAACATTTTTTCTAGAAGAATAAAGATATTGTCATTGGATAATATCCCTAATATAATATTAGTAACATAAAATAATGTCATATTATATTGAAAATGATTTTGAAAGATGACTGGAAAAATTTCTTGAGGAAAATAACATTTCATTGAAATTAAAATTTTCAACCTAAAAATTCATCAAATATTATAGTAGACATTTATAATAAAATTAAATTTGAAAGGTATAAAATAATCATTAAAACATTGATTGGTCAGGATGGTTTGAAATTTTTTTCAAGGAATGCATCTAAAAACAAAGCTTCCTTTCCAATTTTTAGAAAATTAAAAATGGGCCATGTTTGTAAAAAACATTAATGTTCTTTTTAAAACATTTTTTAGAAACTAAAACATGGTTAATAATTCCTTTAAAAATAATTTTATAATCTTAAAACATTATTAAAATAATATTTAGAAAACATTGACATGGAATAAAAAAAATTTCTATCGAAAAGATATATAAATTTTATTTTTTCCAAAAATATTACATTAGAATCTTAAGTACAAAAAGAAAGTAAAATTAATGGAAAACATATATTTTGATGAAATAACCAAAGTATAATAAAAACATAATTTTATTTATAAATTGATCATAATATCTCATCATCTAAAGAATAATCATAAACAAACCTGATAAACAAGGAGATTTCGATGGTGCTCCAATGGTTTTAGATGTGTTGGTGATAATGATCAGTGGTTGTTTTCTTGGGTTTGTGTCCCTTTTTGATATTGTGTGGCTACATTTGGATATGTTTTTCTTCAAGGATCATCAATGGTGGTGTATCTGGTCTCGTTAGATTTTCTGATTTATAATCTGTTTGGGTGATTGAGGTGAAATAAATGTGAGGATTGACGGGATGCTGGGTTTTCGGCTCGATGATTCTTAGTACCAAATGAGTTGGGAGAACGAACTTTGCTCGATGTTGGAACATTCAATCTGAATTTTGAATTTTGAATTTGAAATTACGGGTTATCTTTGCAAAATTATATGTTTTGAAGTTTTATTTTCATGGATGGTTTTGTTGTAGGGATCCTATTTATCCCTAAAATGGATTAGTTGAAAAAAATAGATTTGGATTTTTTGATAAACAATGAGATTGTAACATCAAATCATTACCATTGTGGTATCTTTTTAACTGTATTCCCCATGAAAGAATAAAAAAATATAAAAATTATGTATCATGAAAATAAATAGATTCATTATAGATTATATCAAATGGGAATTATATAAACCTCATAAAAGAAGTTATCCACATAACATAACACATGTCTCCAATAAGTAAATTTGATGTAGAAATCCCTTTCTTTAAGTCTCATCATCCTTTATACAAATTAAAAATACTTTTATAATAAATATAGTTCTATTATACATATATTATATAACATTAATTATATATATCAGACCATATGTGATTTATATGATACCCGTTATTACATGTTTATTAACACTTCTTTACTAAAATTGTGTTTCAGAGAATAACTTTTTGTTTTTTATGTATGTTTTGATTTGTTATTTTCAGTCCTTTTACTTTGATCATAGTATCATATTTTCCATAAATTATTACTCAATATAAATATCATATATATTTAGTATATATGTATTTATATTAACCCATAAATGATAAATATAGAAAATGAAATACACCATTCATCAAGATAGTAGGTCGTACGTACGCATGAACGACTTACTAGAAATTTAATTTTTATTTTATTTTTTGAAGGCCTCTTTGTGGTTGAGTGATAACTAATAGAACACTAAGATTTTAAAAATGAGACACAAAAACTAAGAATATCACATTTCAGGACTCACCTGAATCTACTGAGTCCCTTCACCATATTCATCATCATGACTCGCCACCATAGATGACATCCAATATCATCATTATTGTCATCATCCTAATATAAAACAGTCGACATAAATCACCAAAGTCCTTTGTAACCACCATATAAATTTTTTTTTTATCAATACGAAAACATCCAAAACATTAATTCTTATCGAAATAAATTCTTCATAAAATTAAATAAAATGAACCATAACCCGAAATAGCGTCATCATGAACCATCGACAGCGTGGGAGGGGCATCATCATCTTCCAAACCCCACATCCCAAAACTATCGGGGAACCACTACTTTAGATACAACTAAAATAGAAGTATGATTGATTGAGGTTGGGGAAGGGATTTGAGTAGCTGAGGTATCTGAACTTCAGAAACACGATAAGACTAATACCAAAATCCAAAACCAAGATCAATTCAGCATAGAAGTTCCTGAAGAATCGATGAATGCCATACCACTTAACCCTAAACCAATGTGTTACCATTACTCCAAATACATCCAAGATAGGAGCAGCGAAAAGAGAAATCGGAATAGGTTTGAAGCATCTAGATTCTTCAATGGTGACTGCCTTCAATGGGACCAATTAAATAATCCTGGGAGAGGTACAAGAAGATAGATAAACCACAAAGAAATAAGAATTAGTATAAATCATCACAAATGGAAAAAAATCACAAAGTGGTAAGAATACTGGTAGATGAAAAATGGGGTTGAAAGGAAGAAAGTGGTGTTGTTCTGAGACATGCTGTCAACCCCAAGAAAAGGGTTTCAGGGGGAAATAGTAGACAGTGCTGAGCAGGATAGTGGAGAGCTATGATAGAAGGGAGACAACATCAAATGTATGAATGATGTTTCCATTTTCACGGCAGATAAAATGAAAGATGGATAAATAAAATATTACCCTTCCATAATCATTTTTATGTCATATATATCACAAATAGTCACTATATTTACCCTGATTAGCTTCCATAAAAATTATTAGTTAAAATTGAATCACATCACTTCATGAGGCTCTAGTCCGTTGTACACATGAAAAACATTATCATACATCTCAATGAATGGAATGTATAAATGTATATGTGGTATAAAAATTATATTAGTATAATTATGATAAAAATATAATATATATTCATTTAATATATCATTATTATTATCCACGTAAAACAAAAATTTTAAACACATCATATCAGTTCATGATGTGGTAATCACTATACACACAAGCGATAATATTATTATCCAAAGGGATGGGAGGTAAATATTTAGATGTGATGTTATAAATAAAAAAAGAATAATAATATCATATATATAAATATATATGTGTATATATTAAAATAATAACAATATCCTTCTATGAGTATTGGTGATGGAAAATGACAAACCTTAGTCTATAAGGTGGTAGTCTGGTGAGCATGTGATCGATGGATTTGTTTCCCATTTTATGGAAGAGGATATATACATAGTTTATTACATTAAGATAATAAAATATAAGTATATGGGGGACACTGGTGTTATTGTATCATCATAATTGAATAATATTTAAAGTAGATGGATAAAGATACAAAATGAAACCTGTAGCTGATAATTTTACCTCTTCTTAGGACAAACTATTTTGGATTGTACCTAAAGCCTTATTTAGAGGGGTTTCTAATCATACAAAAGGTATCTAGAAAGTGTAGGGTGATTTATGGAAGATATTTGGGAATATATTTCCTAAAAAACAATGGTTTAGGATGTGTGAAGAGGACAGTTTATGAGTGTTATTTTATAAGGAGGAGAGAGGACACACATGTAATTTTTTATAAGAAGGAAGAGTAACCATATTTTTCAAATGGAAATACGATAAAAAATGGGTAATAATCGATCATTATAGGTCATAAGGTCTAAATAATTTCATAAATGTGTTTTGGGGATGTTTATAGGTCATTTTACCCCTTATCGTTTTAGTTTAATCACCAAAAAAACAATTTTAACCCTAATCGTGGAAATTAATTGTTATTGTTTTCATAATTCATAATGGGAAAAAATATTTTTAATTTATTAGATAATATTAAAAATTATAAATTAAAATATGTATATATTTTGTCAAATACTATTAACATTTTTAAGCATTAATTTAAAATTAAACCTATAGACGCGATGAAAAATCGATTTTAAAAGGAGAAAATTTTCAAAAGATTGAAATATTTTTATATTAAGATTCAATTTGAAATTTATTCAAATTACCAGATTTGGATTTATTATAATTTAATTGAGCTATTTTTTCTTTTAAAAAAAATTTAAAATAAAAAATTTCATTATAATTATTTAAATGAACATGTATATTTCAATAAGACAAGTATTTTTCACTATTTATTGAAAAATTAATATTTTTCTAAAAATCACAAAAAAATTACCCAAACATAATTTTAACATGTATATTTAAAAAATTATCCTTAATTTGTGGAAAATAATTTCTATAATTGGGAAAAAAAATTTATTTTACTATTTTTTATAACAAGTTATAAAAATAGATTTTTTCAAAACATTGTATTTTTGTAACATATAATGACATTACTAAATATTAAGTACCTTTTTAACAATATGTATTAATTATATAAAATAAGTATAAATAATATTTAAAGGGGGGTTATTCCCATTCTAACCACCATTTTATCCTTCTAGGATATATCGATCAAATTTAACTAATAATATTAATTGTATTTTTTGGTTTGTCCAAACATGGTGTTACGTGTAACACATGGTATCAAAGAAATTAAATTATTAAAAAAATATCATATAAAAACAAGAGTTGTTACACTAAAACAGTTTTGAACTTCTTATGTTTTGGTAGCTCTAGTATTTATGCTAATATTTAACTATCAGGATTCTTATTTTGTACCTAGAGAATATATAACTCAAATTCGTCGACACCTTATTATAATAGTCAATGGTCTACAATAATTGGTTGATAAATAACTATAAAATTTTCAATTTATAAAAGAATATACTTGATATTAAGCTAATGTATTTCATGTATAAAAGGATAGATATTTATGAAACTAAGAATTTTAAAATGTCTAGATTACTTAATTGGGATACTAATGCAGTATTACATCAGACTAGCATTAGATTCTGAAAAAAAGAAAAAATGGAGTAAACATTCCTTTTAATTTAGGTAATCCTAATGATATTACTCTTAATACTTTTACTAACAAATCTAAATCTATTTTTCCAAATAGAAAATGTATTAATTCATATCTTTGTGATTCATAAGATAGAAACAGTGAACTTGCTCGAATATTAAGAATGTTGAATAAACTTATCAAACATTTAAACATAAAAATGATCATTGAAAATAAAATAAGGGAAAGAAATAATATTTCGAACTAATATTTTATAAATATAATAATTATGTTCAAATAATAACCGATTTTACTAATCAGAAGAAGAAAAAATAAAAAAACCAAATAGTTACTCTAAAAGTAAAGGGAATAAAATTTCAAAATCTTTAGTTACAAAGAGTTCTAGTTAAAGTGACACATCATTAGAAATTTCATTAGAATATAGTGTATCCTATAGTCATTATATAGTAGTATTATATTAAAAAAATTCAAATAAATGAAAAAACATCATGGGAAAGGTAACTATAAAACTTATTTCAAATTTAAGTAATGATTCTAAACTTACTTAAAATTATAAAATGATTATTCATCATTATAAAAATATGAAAAACATAATCCATAAAAAGTCCAAATAGCTAAATAAAAAAATATGGAGAAACTCTAACTTTTAAAAATAAAATAGAAATATATGTTACTCTTACAAATCATGAAACTACAAAACTGAAAATTAATTATAAGTTTGCAGAATAAAAAATTACTATAGAGACTAAAATAATTTTGAAATTAATGTAAAATATTTCATCTAAATTATATTAAAAATTAATTATTCCCATTAAAAATTTGATTATTTTTATTGATGAGAAACAAATTGATTGAAAATAAGATTAATATAATTGTAATTTTTTTCAAAATAAATATTAAATTTTTCATTTAAATAAATTTTTATATAACTTTACTTCAGGTGAATAAAATTTAAATAAAATTTATAGAAATATAAATCCACTAAAACTTCATGTAGAATACGGTTTACTTATAATGAACTATATTTTCTATCAAACTATTATGTACTTAAAAAAGAACTATTTTTTACTATATTTAAAATTGGATGTTGGGGGAGTAAATATTTTTCTCTAATAAATGTTCAAAATTTTTGTTTTAATAAAGATATTATTTCAGAAGAATCTAGAAATTTGATAATATAATTAGTTTTGAAAGATATGGATTCCTAAGATTTCATTTGAAAATATAACTGGACCCAAAAATGATTGGGTTCTAAGAACATTATTTTTCTTATTTTAGGAAAAGATTCTTACTACTGGTAGTAGAAAAAATAGGTTGTGGAAAATTGTGGTTCTTGGAATACAACTAGAGGAAATATAAAATCTCAAAACATAAATAATTTAAATGGGGGAGATTTACTTTTTGAGACAATATATAAGGAAAAATCATTTGAATATGTGATATTTTATTTCTCAAAAAATATCATATTTCAAATGTTATATATGTTTTATTATGGAAGCACAACCTTATCAACATTAGTCAATTATATTATAAGGGATATTATATTAAAATTAGAAATGATAAATTTACCATTAATAGTTCATATGGTACTTTCATTTTATCTAATGATATACATTAAATTGATTACACACTAAACATAAAAGAACTATGTATTTGGAATTTTCCCTATTTTGGTTCACCTAAGACCTATTTTGGTTATGGAACATGATATTAGAAGTGTAACTTCAAAAATTTAACTAAAATTTAAATGAAATGACATGTCATGTATTAATAAGAAATTAAGATTAATTAAAACTGAGTGTGTGACACAAGTTAATTTGGAATAAGTTATAATTTAAATTTTAGATATAAAACTCATGTCTCACCTATTCAATCTTTACAGTTTGTGCAGATGTATTCATTTTTTCCTACACAAAATTAATGTATTGTAGGAAAATTCTATGCATATGTCTTGGTTTAATATTAAATTATATTTATCGAGGAATATTTTCTCACTTAAAAATTAGGTGTTTGAATCATTTTAAGGTATTTCGTTATTCTGTTTGAAATTATAAAAACATAACCTTGTTTAATATCAATAGGGATCATGGTTTTGAGTTTGTTAATTTTTATTTTAAAACATTTTTTTGTAAAAAATATATTACTCATAATTTGTTTTACACCAAGAATGCTATATTAAATGGCATATTTTAATGAAGAAATATAATCCTTAAAGAAATAACTCAAATATTTCTGAGTGTTTTTTCAATATAAATTTTTTGGTTGAAGCTATGATTACTGATTATTATACTATAAATACCTTTGAGTTGTGTACAAGAAGAAATCCAAAAAATTATCACTTTAGAGTTTTTAGATGTAAATAATTTTACTTGAAGCAAAAGATAAGTTATATAAATATTTTTCTAAAAATGATGAAGTAATTTTTATGCATTATTATTCAATTATACGGGATAATATAACATTTAATAAATGAAATTATTATTTAGGAAATGTTTTATGTAAATTTTGATGAATCATATCCTTTTTTTCTTTAACTTATCAGAAATTCAAAATCAATATGATGTTTTTAAAATTCATGTTTTCTTATTAGAAAATTATCTAGAAATAAAGACTATAAATCCTCCAAAAGTATGATCAATGGATTTTCAATATCTATAAAATACTATAATATAATATATATATCTAATATACGAAGATCATTTTTCCACTTTACCTATTAATTATTTGATCTTATGGAATCATACTTATTATTATATTATTAGAGATGTATGTAAACATGTTAAAACTTGATGTTTTGTGAGAAATAATAGTGATAATCAATATTTCCTCTCACATTTTGAAACAAACACAATAGATAATTATTTAAGTGATTCATGATTGATAAGGTCCATGAAAACAGAGCTCAATTAGGATAAATGAAACCAATTTTAGACCTTAGTAGAATGTCCTACAGATCGAAAAGTAATTGGAGTAAAATGGGATTTTAGAAAAATATGGGATGCAATAGAAACAATATTAGAAATTAATATATACATATTGATAATGTTTGTATTCAAGAATGATGAATATATTATGTATAAACATTTACACTAATAGCTCTATTAGAATTCACCAAACTCTTTTTACCTTTTGTAGGAAATTAGAATATTAATTTATTTAAAATGGATGTGAAAATTTATTTCTATAATCGATATATTGAAGAGGAACTTTATAGATAATAAATTTATGGAAAAATATTTCAAACATACTGAAGCACTCGGTGGAATTAAGAAAGCCTCGAGATCTTGGTAGGAAATAATATTTTGGATATTTACAACAAAATAATTTTGTTAAAGGAAGTTTTAATCCAAAAAAAATTCATAACGAAAATTTTAAAAACATAATTATTATTTAAATATATGTTTATGACATTATTTTTTTATAAAATCATTAATTTATTTCAGATAATATTTTTAGACATATGAAAAAAAAATTAAATGAGAATTATGGGACAACACTATTTTTTTCCTTTTTTTAAAAACATTCTCAAAACCAAAACATATAATTTTAACTCAATATAGATATTTTGAAAAAAATAATGAATTTATTTTTTTAAAACCAAACTAGATATTATTACTCGGGTTACAACTTCTATCAAACTTTATCTTGATGAAACTAGTAAATCAATACCTCAGAAACATTATATAAGTATGATTAGAAATTAATTAAATCTTACTAAAATTCAAATAGACATAACTTTTTCAGTATATTTATGTGAAATATTTCATTCTAATTCAAAATAATCTCATCTAAAAGTAGTAAATTATTTTTAAAATACTTTAAAGGTAATTTAGAACCTATATTATTTTATTCTTCTATGAATGATTTTTTTAAAAGTTACCCGATTGATAAATTTGGAGGTGATGGATTAAATATAAATTATACCTATAACACGTTTAATTTTATAATAAAAATATTTGTATCGTGGTCCATCCAGAAATAAAATTATGTATGACTTTCCATTGCTGATGTAGAGTTTATACCTTCTAGAAGTAGTTATGCTTAATTGTTTTGGAATCTACTCACACTCACATGTTTTGGATTTTTTTTACTCAAACTCCAACTCTTTCTAATAATACTACTGTCGTTTTATTATATAAGAACCCATCACCTCGATCATGAGCTAAGAATATATATGTGAGAAACCATTTCCTTAGGGTTCACATGAAAAATTTAAATATCGTTATTTTCTTTGTTAGAATATAAAATAAACTTTCTGATATTTTTTTCAAACCTCATACATTTGATTAATTTTAATTTTTTAAATAGAAGTTGAGAATGAACAATTTTAAATGTTCTGTAATCCACTTCATGTCCCTTATTTATCCATAAATAAAAATCTCATACTAAAAGGGGTAAAAATATTTTGAAATTTATTTGAATTTGAGATTTATCTACTTTTTAAACATAATAATATAAAAAACTAAATTTCAGAAATTTCCTTAATTTTAAAAAATTTAAAAATAACATTTTCAAATAAATCTTGTTTTCAAATATATATATAAATTTAAAATTTATCTTATTTTCAAATCTATCTAATTTAAAAAAAATTATGATTTTAAAACATATTTATAAATCACTTTATCTATATTTCAAACATAACATTTGTTAAAATAAACAATTTTTAATTTTTTTGTAAACTACTTACATATTTTATTATATTTCCTAGAATCATCCATGAAAGAGGATGATCGGAAAATATATATAATATAACTACATGAAAGGATTAATATTTTTACTAACATATTTTACCATTATCTTGCAAATATAATTTAATTTAAGGGGAAATATTTTCAATGTTAATAAAATTATCAATTTCATATTTTAGGGGGAGTTGTTACTACTCTTAATAATGGTAAAATTTATATTTCTCTTTAATAAAATTAAAATTTTAATCCCAAATATAATTTATGAAAAAAAAAATTTGCCTTTATTTTCTAAGAAATACTCATATAACAAAAGAAATTCTTTAGATTGTATAATTATCATCTAAAATTGTATGGACTTCAAACTCCATAGTTTTTATTTGAACTATCTTTCTAATTTTTTCTTTTCCCTAAAAAGTTTCTCGTAAAATGTATCTTTATGAAGTAGATAATAATACCATAGATGAAACATTAATCATTTCTTATTAAATAAGTATGAGTATTAGATATTGAAGAAGACATTTTTCTACTTACTTTTCAATAAGGTTAATTTAAAATTCTACTAAAATAAATTCATATATTTTATTATGTGGAAATTCTTGATAGGATCCATAAAAATAGTTTATAAAGTGATGTTCAACATGAACTCTATTTATAATAAACTTGTCATGACCCGTCCTCAGGGCCCGTTCCGTGACTAGCCCAAGCCCGCCTTCTATAGGCCTGGGGCTGGCGACTAGCACCAAAGGCGTAAATCCCGATAACTGGGAAGGAATTTCCTTTATAAATCATAAACACATCCGACCAATGTACTAAAGGAATTAATACACTAAGTACCAAAGAAAGTGCTAAAAATTAAATGGGCCAGAATACAAACCCAACTAAAAAGTACAACTACAACTGAACGAAAGTATAACAGAAAAGACAAGCAGCTGGAAGAATAGAAGCAACTCCTGGGTCGTCCACCTCAGATCCTACCTGAAGGGTAGGTACAAATAGCCTCCTCAACGCTCTCGCCTGTCAACCTTCTCTGAGTATCGTCTTGTCGTGAAGTCCACCTTTGGATACTAACTCGTCGTGAAGTCCACCTCTGGATACTGACATGTCGTGGGTTCCACCTCCAGGTGACGTCCAGTCCTCGATCACTCAGCCTCTATCAGTGTTGTCCGTCGTCTGCATCCAACACAATGAGGTGTGGGCATAGCCTGTGCAGGGGTGAGTATACGATACTCAGTAGGGACCCATAGACGCTCAAGGTCTCACTAAATCCAACATGGATAACCACAAAGAAGGATCTAATAGATAACCCTTAATTAGGTATATGCCCATACTTATACCTATGTTTTCAAGTAACCCGTCTCAATAATGAGATATCACACGGATATGAAATCAACAGATAACCACTACTTAGGTATATGCCCATACATATACCTAAGTTATCAAGTAACCCATCTCAATCATGAGGAATACACAAAGATGATTGACTCAGCTCAAACCAGGATTTTTTATTCACGATGTTGATACCACCGCTGCTGGAGAACTCCTCCTCTACTGAGTATAGTGGGCCTGCCGCTACAACTAAGAGCTTCCCACTAACCTTGGACTGCTGAAGTACTCCACCTATCGAGTACTATGGGCATACTGCTACAACAAAATGCTTCCCACCATGGGCCTGCCGCTACAACCAAGTGCACCCCCTCATAGCCTACATAGGTACTCCTTCTGTCGAGTACCATGGGTTTGCTTCTATAACCAAGCGCTCCTCCACTTTGGGTCTGCTGCTACAACCAAGAGCGCCCCACTAGGCCATCTGAATCACTCCGAGTCGATCGATCAGCAGTCGTCAAGTCTTAGTCAGCTACTAGGTCTCAGCACACCGTACGTTCTTCTTCGGGAGGTTCCGCTCCACGAGCAATAGGTCGATACTTCCAAGATTCATGTAATCTCACGTGGAAGTATCTCAAAGGACCGCCTCATCATAGGGGTCTCAATGCAATAGACGGCGCGTCAATCGGACATCCGGTCTGTGAGTTATTAGCCTTTCTGTTCCGGGGGCCCAGTTGGATTTTGGTTACAATCCATCCCGGCCACACTCAAACCACAACCCAAAAAAGTGTCGAGTATTCCAAAATAACCTTCTCATCAAGAGGAATCTCACATATTCGTCGGCACGTCAATCGGACGTCCGGTCCTCAAATTATAAGTGTTTCCGCTCTGAGGGCCCGGTTGGTTTTGAGTTTGAACCAACCCGGCCATACCCAAACATCTCCAAAACCATGAGTTTAATATTCCAATATGACCGTCTCGATCCAAGGAATCCTACGCAACAGGCGGTGCATTGATCAGAGGTCCACAACTCATGTTACGACCGTTTAACCAAAAACGGTGTGAAAATAGAGGTTTGGGCCCGGTCCGACCCGGCCCAATACCCCCTAGGTCGGCCCGAACTGGGTCAAACCGACCCGATTCCGAGTCCAGCCCGGATGGGCGCGGCCCGGCCCGGCAGGGCGCAGCTGGCCCGACCCTTGCAGCCTGCGGCCGCGGCTCGGCGCTGGCCGAGCGGGGCGCAAAGGGGGGCGCCGCCCACTTGTTTCGGAAACGGTCGGCCGTAATGGTCGTCCTTGGTGTAACTGCGGGACCCTCTCAGGTCCCGCCTCCAGGTGGCACTGGTGGCCAGTTGTCTGACCGCCCCTTTGAAGACCGCCGCGACCCTAGGCCACGGCACCGGTCCGACCGGCACCGTGCGACGGTTCCGCGCCCCTCCGTCGCGCCCCTCCGCCGCGACCTGCTCCTAGCCCCGGCCTCACTGACGCGGCGTGACGGCACCACGTCCCACAGCTGCGGCCCACTCCGGCCGCAGTCCACATTGTTCCCGCGCGGTGCAATGGCACCGCGCCACCATCGTCGCGGCCTTACATTGCCGCGGTACCCTACCGATCACTGCAGGGTGCAACGACAATGTGCGCCTCCGCCTCCAACATCAACAAGGTTTAACAAAGAAAAGGGGAGGATAAATCGGCCGTGTTTGTGCAGTCCAATCTCCTCCCGTCACATCGATATCAAGTGGTGAAATTTTATTCAACGAGGGTCGAAGATAAAATTTGAACAAAAGAATTAACCCCTACCTCTTTAAGACGTCGCACGTCGTCAAGCCGTGGAAAGAGGCAAGAGTCGCGATGATCGGACGTCACGGAAAATCATTTCCGATTTTGTTGACGTCAGAGGAAGTGTCATCATCGATGAAGACATTCCCCACAGTGGTGTCTCCTCCCCTGACGGGGAGGATGAAGAGGAGAAGGCATGTCATCGGTGACTTTTCTTTCTTCATCTGAGGTGTTCTTAGTCGAGAGTGGACGATGTTCTTAGTTGAGAGAAGAACACCAATTTTTACTTCTCCGGAGTTTTCCCCCCAAATTATTTGCTAACCCCATAATAGGAAATAATCTCTCCCAATTTATAAAAGTGTAATTCCATTTCAAAATAAATCAAACACTTTAATTAATTTAAGAGGTTGATCTCCTTAATTAAAAATATTTGGCATGCATTTAATAGGGGAAGAGGGAGGTGAAGAATTCTCATTAATAGGGGTGTTGATGAGTTAACAAGTTAATTAAAAAGGGTAGTTAGGTGGTTGTGGGTCCCACCCTTAACTCCCCTTTGTAGGATTTAACCATCGTAGATATAAATAAAATTGTACACACCAATTTTATTTATTTTTATACTAATTCCCCCAAAATTAAATCTCAAACCACTTAAAACGCAATTGCTCTAAAGGTCCCTTTAAGAAATTACCGGCGCTGGAAGTTTATCGATGCCCTCGGTTTTCAATTCCGAGTAAGGGTTAAAATGATATAAAAACCAGTTCGTTCGTTCACTGAATGTACCTGAGCTAAACTTCGGAAAATTATTATCAGTCACCCTCGACCTACAGCGATATATTTTAGGCTCTTCCTAGGTGAAACATGCTCCAACGAACCCAACAGTACTCTCTGATTTCCAATCTGAGTTACCGTTTACAAGTTATGAATTTTACAATGAAATAATTATCAGTTAATTATTTTATTTATGGCCAAATAACTAACTTTCTCTGGTGGCCCTATCCGACCCAAGTTATTATCTTCTTAAAAAAACATACCCTCACGAGTTCAACAGTGGTATCGGATTTTTAATCCGAGTTATCGTTTATGAGTTACAAGCTTTTGACAAATAAAATAATTTATTTAATTATTTTATTTATGATTAAACCGAAATTGGTTTTTCTCAGAGGAGGCCCGCACCGACTAAACTTAAGTCACGCCTAGGGTAAACTGGAATCCTGAGCGTAATGGTGCCCTCATATTTCTGATCCAAGTTATAGTTTAAGATTTATTCCACTTTTCAGGAAAACTGCTTACGCGCGTTAATTTAAGCTTAACAAATCTTCAGAAATTGATTCCGGGCACACTCGGCCTTGGAAGCAAGTACAGTCAGAAATTGCGGACTCGTAAAATTCCAAAGTATTTAAGAAAAAATTTCCTTGAAATTTTCGGGTCTTTACATTACTCCCACCTCAGGTCTTTACGTCCCCGTAAAGCTACAACACACACAAAGGAAACAAAAGAGGGTACTGAGCACGTATCTGAGCCTCCCGCTCCCATATCCTCTAATAAAGGTTCTCGTACTACCAACGAATGTGCACTAGAAGAATCGACCATCCATGCATGACCTGTTCCTTTCGATCCTGATTCTCTATAGGAACCTCCGAGAAAGTTGCACCTTCTTCGATGTCCAGGTCTGTGCAGTCTCATCTATCATGATCCATAGGCGATCACTGCCCACTCCTACATTAGGACACACCCAAATCCAGTCCCTGATGTGTCGCAGTGAACTATGTTACCAACGCCCTCAGGTTGGGTGCACTGGTCAACCCCTACCCCAGCTCATGAAAGCTCTGCTGGAAGTGGTGCCGCAACTCTAGAGAATTCTGTCACAAAGGTATGTTTGGCCATCTCCTGAGTGATAAAATGCACCCTCTTATGCGTGATTCTGTCTTGTGATACCTGGGTTTTCCATTTCACCAATCAAGGAAAACCCCATCCCAACGTTGTAGATAACCTGCAACCTTTTTTCTTAATATCATCAATCCCTGTATGAACTGTGGTTCCCCAGTCCATACCCAAACTAACGTCGTAAGGCCTCAACGCTGCTACCAAGAGGTTCCAACTGAAACTCTCGCCTCAAGGATCATATCACACCATCGGCGTAAGCATGATTATCGAGTATCATACCAAAGGTATCTCAGACGTGAGGGTCAAGTCAATGTCATTTAACCGGAAACACTAGGTCTGGGGCAAGATTCAGGGAAGGACGGGATGATTCGTTTCAATGTATGTTGTTACGGTAGCTAGTAGTAGACAATGACCGTACCTTGAATCATCCTTAGAGCCCTTGGGTCACACTCCATGACCGAATGCAGCTACTATCTTCCCCGTCCCTCTAGCTCCCTAAGCCTGGCAGGGACTACAAAGGCGTGTGATTGTAACATGTCGAAATGTACACCACCTCATGCTACTCTCCTAGCTCTGCTTCCACATCTGCTGCTCTGCAGATTTATTTGTCCTTAACATTTCCTCTTCTTGAAACATTTTAGATTCCCATGTCTCCAAGACTGGTGCCATTTTCCTGCTTTACCAATGCTAACCTTCACTGACTGTATCCACTCAGCCAGAGAATTCTCAACCACAAAGGTTCTCTCTAGCACTCTAACATAAGTAGGAATGCATAAAGGAAAGGTGATGGCTCAGATATCCTTAAACACACCTCGCTCAGAGCTCTGAGCCCTAAAGTACTAATCGTATCATATTCATCGAGTACCAGGAAAGATTGGTATGCTTCGATGAATACTCACCTACTGAAAAGTCGTCCTACCAAAGCTGTATAAGCTTTGAAAGACTCTCAGCCTCCTCCTCAAGCCAGTCCTCAGCCGCCTGTGTGTTAGGCTCAACTCGGAACATGAGGGATATCTGGTGCTGAAACACATGTAAGGCACTAAACCTAAATGTTTCCTCTACCAGTACCTCTTCTAATGTCTACTGACCAACATGTAGTGATATAACTGGCACACTACCCGAAGGTACTATCTCAGTCATCGGTCCACATAACCAAGCCTCATCACTATGCGGTCCGACCTGATGCTCACTCCCTAGAAAACACAAGTAGATAAGTCCACCATCCACTCTACTGGTGTCTCAACTAGGCAGAAAACTCAAGCAATCACCTCCATCCAGTCCTCTGCTGCCTGGGAATTTGCCTCGCCTCGAAACCTTAGAGGCCTCTACTACTATAACTCGTGCAACATGCTCCGTCGACGTGCACCGTTCTCTATTACGAATGGTGGAATCTACTTCCCAATGGGTGGTGGTGCTGCTAGTACACCACCCTAACGTGCCAACATATTAAAAGGGCCTGACACTGATGCCTCGTCGCTCAGTGGGCCGTCATCGTGTACTCTCTCGAAACACCAACTAACTATCTGTGTGGAGGCATCCTAAACAGATTAGACATGGTCAAACGACTTATACCTGGTGAGCTGACCTGGTTTGAGCTGACTTTAAAACTTTTGCAAACACACTCGCAATCATTGTTTTCGTGCACAATGTCAAAAATCCGTAGTGAGGGTCCTTGTGTATGGATATGCCGGCCGCCAGACCAACACTGGACTCCATGAACTGAAGACCACACTCAGTACTCTTAACACTATTGCTTCACAGAAAACAATTATCAGAGTCCTGAGTTCTGCGGTAGAACTGACTACTATAATACCAATTTGTCACGACCCATCCTCAGGGCCCATGCCGTGACTACCCCACGCCCGCCTTCCATATGCCAGGGGCTGGTGACTAGCACCAAAGGTGTAAATGCCGATAACTTGGAAGGAATTGCCTTTATAAAACATAAACACATCCAACCAGAGTACAAGTGGATGTAATACACTAAGTACAAAATAAAGTGTTGAAAAGTAAATGGTCCAGAATACAAACCCAACTTAAAAGTACAGCTACAACTGAACGAAAGTATAACAGAAAAGACAAGAAGCTGGAAGAATAGAACCCGCTCCTGGGTCGTCCACCACAAATCCTACCTGACGGGTAGGTACAGATAGCCTCCTCAATGCTCTCGCCCGTCAACCTTCTCTAAGTATCGTCTTGTCGTGAAGTACACCTTCAAATACTGACTCGTCGTGAATTCCACCTCCGGATACTGACATTTCGTGGGTTCCACCTCCAGGTGACGTCCAGTCCTCGAACACTCAGCCTCCGTCAGAGCTGTCTGTCGTCTACATCCAACACAATGATGTGCGGGCATAGCCCGTGCATGGGTGAGTATACGATACTCAGTAGGGACCCCGATACCCTCAAGGTATCACTAAATCTAACAAGGATAACCACAAATAAGGATCTAACAGATAACCCTTACTTAGGTATAATCCCATACTTATACCTAAGTTATCAAGTAGCCCATCTCAATCATGAGATATCACACAGATATGAAATCAACAGATAACCATTACTTATGTATATAACCATACATATACCTAAGTTATCTAGTAACCCATATCAATCATGAGGAATACACAAAGATCATTGACTCAGCTCAAACTAGGATTTTTTATTCACGATATCGATACCACGGTTGCTGGAAAACTCCTCCTATGTTGAGTACAGTGGTCCTACTGCTACAACCAAGTTCTTCCCACTACCCTTGGACTACTGAAGTGCTACACCTGTCAAGTACTATGGGCATGCTGCTACAACCAAGCGCTTCCCACAATGGGTCTGCTGCTACAACCAAGTGCACCCCCTCATAGCATACAGAGGTACTCCATCTGTCGAGTACCACGAGTCTGCTGCTACAACCAAGCGCTCCTCCACCGTGGGACTTCTGCTACAACCGAGCACACCCCACTGGGCCATCTGAATCACTCTGATTCGATCGATCATCAGTCGTTAAGTCTCAGCCAGCTACTAGGTCTCAGCACTTCATACGCTCGTCTTCGGGAGGGCCTTCTCCATGGGCTACTGGTCAATACTTCCAAGTTTCATGTAATCTCACGTGGAAGTATCTCAAAGGACCACCTCATCATAGGGGTCTCAACGCAACAGAAGTCCCGTCAATTGGACGTCTGGTCTGTGAGTTATTAGCATTTCCGTTTTAGGGGCCCGATTGGATTTCGATTACAATCTAACCTGGAAATGCTCAAACCACAAAAAAAACAAGTTTATAGTATGCCAAAATAACCATCTAATCCAGAGGAATCCCATGTAGTCATCGGCACTTCAATCAGACGTCTGGTCCTCAAATTATAAGTGTTTCCGCTTCGAGGGCCCGGTTGGTTTCAAGTTCGAACCAACCCGGCCAGACCCAAACATCGCCAAAACCTTGAGTTTAATATACCAAAATGGCTGTCTCGATCCAAGGAATCCTACACAACTGACGGTGCATCGATCGGAGGTCCATAACTCATGTTACAACCATTTAACAGAAAATGGTCCGAAAATAGGGGTTTGGGCCCGGTCCAACCCGGCCCAATACCCCCTGGGTCTGCCCAAACCGGGTCGACCGGACACGATTCCGGGTCTAGCCTGGTTGGGCGAGGCCCAGACCGGCAGGGCGCAGCCGGCCTGACCCGTGCGGCCTGCGGCCGCGGCTCGGCGCTTGCCGAGTGGGGCGCAAAGGGGGGTGTCTGCCCCTCGTTTCTGAAATGGTCGGCCGTAATGGCCAGACTTTGTGTAACCACAGGCCCTCTCGGGTCCCACCTCTAGGTGGCACTGGAAGCCAGTTGTCCGGCCACCCCTTTGAAGATTGCTGCGGCCCTAGGCCGTGGCTCATGTACGACCAGTGCCGCGCCCCTTCGTCGCGGCCCGCCCCGGCCGCGGTCCCCCAAGGAGCTCTGGTGCGGTGCGACAGCGCGACACCCCTCCACCATGGCCCGCTCCTCGTCGCGGCCTCCTTCGTCCTCACCTGCATGGTGGGACGGTGCCACGAACCCCCGCCGCGGCCTGCTCCGGCCGCAGTCCTCTTTGTTCCTACGTGGTGCAATGGCACCGCGCCGCCTTCACCGCGGCCTTTCATGGTCGTGGTTCACTGCCAATCACCGCACGGTGCAACGGCACCGTGCGCCTCCACATCCAACATCAACAAGGTTTAACAAAAAAAGGGGAGGAGAAATCGGTCGTGTTTGTGCAGTCCGATCTCCTCCTGTTACGGCGATATCAAGTGGCCAAATTTTAATCAACGAGGTTCGAGGATAAAATTTGAACAAAATAATTAACCCCTACCTCGCTAAGACATTGCACTTCGTCGAGTTGCTGAAATAGGCAAGCGCCGCGATGATCGGACGTCACGGAATATCGTTGCCGATTCCGTTGACGTCGGGGGAAGTGTCGTCATCGATGACGACATTCCCCGCAGTGGTGTCTCCTTCGTTGACGCAGAGGATGAAGAGGAGAAGGCATGTCATCGGTGACTTCGCGTTCTTCATCTGAGGCATTCTTCGTCAAGAGTGGACGATCTTCTTCGTTGAGAGAAGAACACCAATTTTTTTTCTCCAGAGTTTTCCCCCACAAAATATTTGTTATACCCATAATAAGAAATAAGCTCTCCCAATTTATAGAAGTGTCATGCCATTTCAAAATAAATCAAACACTTTAATTAATTTAAGAGGTTGATCTCCTTAATTAAAAAGAGTTGGCATGAATTTAAGAGGGGAAGAGGGAGGTGAAGAATTCTCATTAATTGGGGAGTTGAGGAGTTAACAAGTTAATTATAAAGGGGTTAAGGGAGATATATGGGGAGTTTAATGAGGGGTTTGAAAAGTATTATGGAAGGTGGAAGGTTGGGGCTCGTGTGGGCCCCACCTCCCAAATATCCACACAAGGGTAGTTAGGTGGTTGTGGGTCCCACCCTTAACTCCCCTTTGTAGGATTTAACCACCATAGATATAAATAAAATTGTACTCACCAATATTATTTATTTTTAAACTAATTCCCCAAAAATTAAATATCAACCCACTTAAAACGCAACTGCGCTAAAGGTCCCCTTAATAATTTACCGGCGATGCAAGTTCATCGGTGCCCTTGGTTTTCAATTCCGAGCATCGGTTCAAAAGATTGAAAAACCCGCTCATTCGTTCACTAAACGTACCTGAGCTTAACTTCAGAAAAATATTATCAGTCACCCTCAACCTACTGCGGTCGAGGTTAGGCTCTGCCTAGGTGAAACATGCTCCAACGGACCCAACGGTACTCTCGGATTTCCAATCCGAATTACCGTTTAAAAGTTATTAATTTACAATAAATAATTATCAGTTAATTATTTTATTTATGGCCAAAAACTAACTTTCTCCGGTGTCTCTCGCCGACCCATGTTAGTATCTTATTAAAGAAATCATACCCTCACGAGTTCAGTGGTGGTCTCTGATTTTTAATTCAAGTTACCGTTTGTGAGTTATAAGCCTTTTAAAAATAAAATAATTTATTTAATTATTTTATTTATGATTAAACCAAAATTTGGATTTCTCAGAGGAGGCTCGCGCCGACTAAACTTAAGTCACGCCTAGGTTATACTGGCATCTTGAGTGTAATGGTTCCCTCAGATTTCTGATCCAAGTTACCATTTAATATTTTTTCCACTTTTCAGGAAAACTGCTTACGCGTGTTAACTTAAGTTAACAAAACTTCAGAAATTGATTCCGGGCACACCGGGCCTTGGAATCAAGTACCGTTAGAAATCTCAGACTCGTATAATTCCAAAGTATTTATGTAAAATTTTCATTGAAATTTTTGGGTCATTACAAAATTCATTTCAGATAATAATGCTAGGATGAAATATAATTTATGTAGATAAATTGGATTATATTAATCATTCTATAAGTTATTATGAAGATATGAAGATTTGTATAAGTTTCAAAGTAATTTAATGCATGTGATTTGAAAAATTCTAAAACTACATTAAATTTTTATTTTTAGATTTTATTTTCTTTGTTTTTCTTATATATAATGTATCTGATTTTTAGAATCATAATTGGGATAAATTTAAAAAAATATGTCTATATTTCTTCTGTAATACATTGATTCCCAAATTTCCAAAAAGTTATTTTTTGATGTCTAATTTCTTTCAAGGGTGTAAAATTTAGTTGTTCCAGTTTATGTTATATATTTCAAAATATTTCAATAATATTTTTATAATAAATCTTTTTTATTCATTTTTCCAATATAAAGGGATAGAAAAACAATGGGAGAATAATTATTTATCATGAATATTATAATGATTATTCTTTTTTAATTTGGATCTTTTATTGAAATTTCTTTCTGGGTTTGTTCCTTTCCAAAAAGGGGGAGATCCGTGGGGAGTTTTTTAAATAAATAAATAAATTATTTATTTATTTAATAAATCATAATACACTTCATATGAAAGTGATCTAACTTATGTTTCTATTTATGTTTGTACGTTTTTGAAAAATAAACTTCTGCTAACAGATATTCTTGAACCATAGTTTTTTTACAATAATCGAGTTATATAATGATATAAGGTCATATTAATTCCATAAGATTTATAAATCAAATTAATTTCATTAAACCAACTAATCCGTAGATGAAAAAAGATGTTGAGTCCTTATAAATATCAATAGTAAGCTTCTACTAATGTCATTACAACTAAACCATAATTTTTCAGAATTCGATAGTTGTAGTATGTTTCCACAGTTATTATAAGTAAAGTTATACCGTGAGCATGATAATTAAAATAGTAATAAATAATAAAATTTAATTCTAAAAGTTTCTATTCAATTTTTAATTTTTTAATTTCTTTTTGGTTTTATAACTATTGATTGGTGTAATTTTCTTTTTACTGTTTCTTCTAAGAGTTATAGTTATGTAATATTAACTTGAAAATAACCAATTATTTTATTTTTATTTATTATACATACAATATTGTAAGATTGAGGGTTTAAAATAATAATAAGATAGATGAAAATAGACTAATCATATCGAGGGATTCTATGGATTGGAAAAGTGATCTCATAAAATTATGGTTCTTGGATGTTCAGTTGTGAGATACTATTGACCAATATAGTCAGGGGATTCTGAGTATAGGTATAAATCCCTTATGATTAGTAAAAAATTAGGGATACCTTATAATATGTATAAATTCATAGATATATCAAATAAATTCCAAAGATATGTGTTTTAAATTGGTTAAAAATTGAGGTTCTAATAAATATCTAATAAAGGAGTATTTCATTTTCTAGAAATTAATTCGTGTTTAGTATTTAAACTTCAGTTGTATTATTTTCATAATTTTAATTTCCATAATTCATATTGCTTAAATTTATACTTCTATAACTCACTCATCAGTAGTTTAAAATACCAATCATTTAATATCCAATATACAAATTTTGTTTTAATGTAGTATATATTTTAGTTACATTAATCTTATATTTCATTGGAAAATTGAAAAACTAGTCATTTATTGATTTCATTGGTAATACAAAAAACCAATAAACCTTACTACATAAAGGGGATGAACATCTTTTGATTATTTAATCTATAATTAACCCCTGTTATACTTTATCAAACAAAGGAACAAGGTTCACTTCTAATAATCTTCTTTTGTTTCGTCTTCTTCTAACACAAACATGAATAGAAAGAATAATATTATTGGTATATTGTGAATAATAATTAAAGTGTCCAAAATTATCCTTGAATGTAAAAAAATAAAACTAGAAACATTGTACCCACTATCATTCCCCTCCTAATATTAATTATAATACATATAATAATAAGTACGAATGTTGAATGCCATGGAAAAATCCAAGGTAATTTAATTATTTTCTAACCCCAGTTTTTGAATTTTTTTAAAATATAATATCAATAAATTTTGTGATTTAAAACATATAATTAATCCCAAATTAATCCAAAAAAAGACCATATAAAAATTATTTTATGTGAAAATAATGAAAGCACATCACTTAAACAAATCAATTAGTCCTCCAAAATCATGATTCATAAAATCAATATTGACATGATAATAATTACTCATCCAATCATCGTATTACTCATTCAATACCATCATAAATGATATATAAAAACAAGATATGATGGTAAATCTAAGTTACTCTTTATGAAATAGGTCAAAAAATATTTAAAAAATAAATAAATAGAATATAATTTTCTACTAAAATTGAATTTTAATTATACAAATATGATAATTTAAATAAAAAAATAGAATAATCACTCCCCAATAAATTAAGGCTCATACATATTATCTTTCTTTATCATTTTCATTACTTAGTCATGGATTTCTTGAAAAACTAAAATAAAAAAGTAAAAATGAATGGTTAATTATATTAAATCTAAAAAAGAAATGGTGATTGAATTTCATCATCTTAAAAAATCATAATATAAATTTTAAAAAATGAATTCTAATGTCATAATAAATAAAAACAGTTGTGTTACCTCCCGTAAGAACTTTTTTTGGTCATATAACAAGATATGACCTCACCGTGTCAAGTAATGGAGGAATTAATAGAAATTACCTAATATATATTAATAAATGGCCTATGTTGGGTCTCATTAATATATATGGGACATATTATATTCAATGAAATAATATTTACTCTTTCTGAGAAAGTATAACTTTCTATATATCCATAGGACTAATTCACCAAACTTTAATAAATCCAAAATAATCAACTTTTAATTCATGGACTAACCCAAATTATTAAACCTGTTTTATTTACACTCTAATAGATTGTTTATTGACTTCTTCAGTCCACACAATAGAAGATAATTTCTCCTTATTACCTTATAAGTATCCCTTTTCTCTTTTTCTCACAATTTCCTCTTATTACCTTTCATTACTGATATATATATATATATATATATATATCTTCAGTGTTCATATTTTTTCCTGCACTCAGATTATCATATTCCTTAAAAAAAGTTCTTAGCTCTAAATAAATATTAAACATAACTTTCTTGCTTCTTACTCACACTGATAGATCCCTACATTGAAAAATAATTAACACCCTTCCCATTTCAAAAAATGGATTTCAAAGTATGACAAATGTTTTCCATTCATCCATCCAAAGTATCAAAACATCCACCAAAAAGTATGTTTATTCACATTGACTAAAAGAAACTCAATCAGACATCATAGATATATCACAATCAAACCTAATAATTACATATTATTTGTTTTGGATTCATCTCAATTAATCCCAATATTTAGAATATTATGTATTATAACTTTTCCATATATGTACCTAAATCCTAATTGAAATTTACATATTCTTAAGATATAATGTTTTTAGAAATTAAAAAACGTCTTAGATCTTATTGTTTCTGTAATATAATCCCTAATACTATATTTGAACTTTCTACCAAAATTGGTAGTGTGTCCATCTCATCAATGTTCTTCTTATTTTAACCCAAATCCATCATAAATTTTTTGAATGTGTTTATATTCACTAAATATTCTATAAAGGTAATGTTGATATATAGATTCTTAATAATTTATATAATCTTATGCCTTTGTAAAGGATATATCCCATAAATAATTTTTTTCATATGTTGTAATAGGCCATGTTGTATTATATTATTAAGGTATATCAAAAGGTATGGAATTGGAATAACTACCAAATCCATATCATATAATATAGTTTGATTGATGATTATTATAAGGCTTGGTTATTTCATCCCTTAACCCCGACATATTATATGATTAGACTATATTAGATGGATTGTTTTGAGTAAAGTCATAATGTAGGATATACTAATTCATCCAAAGATAGATATAGTAGTAAAATGTTGAGTGTTGCTATTCGAATTTATCTTAAACATAATCAAGTTAATATATATTTCATATGAGAAAATGGTAGATAGTTTTATATTTTAATATATGGGTTTCATGTACTAGCTGATGCATTCTCCCACGTTTTATAACACATGAGTTAATGTATGAACTATCAAAGAGTGTACTTGATTGTTTAAAAATGATCATGTTTCCATGTCCTATAGTTCATTGATGGATTCCCAGGCCTTATCCAAATCCATCCTTCCTAAAGATCCCTTAATCATTCACCTTTTTACTAGTGAGGTACTAGAATACCATAGATGAAAGGAAGATCCCACTCATGTGATGAGAGATTCAGTTTCATCCCACACATACCCTTAGATGAGCGCTTTCATTTTCCATCCTTTAGTATGATTTTTATCTACAATGGATAAATATAAATAAAATATCTATCCATGGTTCAAGGTACATTAATTTATTTATTTTTATTTGATAAATTAGTAAAATTATATAGAATTCGTAGTTTAGGATTTTCATTTATATATTGATTTACCTATATTAAATAAGTATTGTTAGATCCTTTTAACCGAGTAGTAGTATTAAAGCCTTACCGTACTTTTTTATTCATGAAATCAGGCTTAGAAATGCAGATTTTTCAATCATTTTTTACTTTCATATATCATATCATAAAAAACAATTCTGAAGTTATTTCATCATTTTTTATTCATGAATTATGTTATGAGATATCGTATCCAAAGACTCAGTACAAATCCCATGGATTTTTATTTTTTACAGTATATAAATCTTGGATATCATATCTTATGATATCTTGTATCGTGATTTAGAAAATAATAAATTTTATCACCTTTATATTATTTACACATGTCATAATATATGATATGATCCCTAATATTAAACTTTAATATAACATATTGTAGGACACAATATGGATATTAAACATAAAATTTTACTAATGGAACTTAAAATTATTAAGTACCACTAACCTATCAATCTTATCTTACGATTTTCTCTGAATCATTATATAATATTCCTATCATATTATATGATTTTAACTGATTCATTAAATATTATTAGTTTAGAATAAAACAATTTACTAAAAATTCAATTAAAAATAGATTTATATAATTTATGACTTGTTTATAAATTATAATAAAAGGTAAATTGAGTTCTATATTAATTTATAAATGTGTTTATAAATTGTTCATAATTAGTTAATTCAAATGTTTGTGTAAAATTAATTAATAAATATACTATAATATTGAGTATTAATATTAATATAACATTTTTTAAATACTGTGGAATTCAAAATATCATAGAAATAACGTGTTTACTTATAAATAATAATGTTAATTTATAAATTGTTTACAAATTAAAAAAATGTATAATATATAAAGTTTTAATATTTTTGGATATGTAATTTTTCAAAATAATTAATATTATGATTTGAAATTATGTGTCTTATTTGGGATATCATTTAAATCGCACCAAAAGAATTTTTAATGATTGATTTTATCAATTTTTAAATAATAATTAGTATTTTATATTTAGATTCTATAAATAGATTACATATTATAAATTAAAATATTAAATGTTTTAATTCCATTTAATAATATAAATATATATAAATTGAAAGTCCATATAAGTAATAATAAGAAGGATTTTAAATAATGAAATGAATATAAATACTTAAGATTCTATATTAAAGAATGTTCATAACAAATAAATAAAATTATAATGATTTTATGGTTGTATTTGATTTATGAATAGTTTATACATGATTATCTCAAGTGTAATTATGTGAATTTTTCATTTATTAAAAATTTATTCCTTTGTTTATTATTCATGAATATAGTTTTTTTATTCCGAATAAATTTATACATTAGTTTAATGTTGTTATTATACTTATAGATATTTTCAATCAAGAATCTAAGTAGTTACATTCTTGGTATGATAATGAATTTAGTTTCCAACAACCATTACTTTTTTTGTAATTGAATTCAATAACTTGTATTTTGAAATAGTTTTTACATATTAGGTATTGAGGTTTGGATGAATTAGAATATCCCTTTATGAAACTATCTATGGTTTGAGGGACTATAGGTTGGACTTCCCAATGGCCTATGGGCTTATGAATTATTCTAGAAAGGTGGGGATTTTCTATATGTGTCACCATACTTACTCATGATGGGATTATGAATTTGTTATATTTGTAAAAAATTAAATTAAAATTTTATATACCTTATTCATAGGATCAGTTTGTTTGGGTGTAAATATGTTTGGAATCTATTTTTCCTATGAGTAACATAAATTGTAAGTTGTGTAATGAGTTACACATAAATATCGTTTGAATACATTGATTTAGTGGAAGTAATTTCATTCCAAATAAAATATTTTTAATATTTCATACATCAATTGATTAACATGAGATAACATGGTGAGATTAATTCCCCGTAAAAATACTAAGTGTTATATTCCTTCTAAATAGGGACCTTTCAAGAACATGATAATTTTATATCGGTGACCCTAACAGGTACATGCCTGTGAATTTTTTTATGTGTGAAAAGAATGTAATAAGTTTATCCTAACAGTTAATTTTCTAGTTCTTGGAATTTTCTCTTGGTTACACTTATCAAGGAAAGAATAATGGTTTTGAAACCATAGTAATAATGTTGATTGATTATAATTGTTGTATTCGTATAAATAGTTATCTACTTAGGTATTTGAGAATAATATATGTCGGCGGTGCTGCCACCGGAGAGAGGCTGGGGGCTGACGAGGGTGTCAGCGCCGCTGGGGAGAGAGAAGAAGGTTGCCCGGATGTTGGGGAACCTATCCCTCGTGAGGACCTCCCAGGGGCGGACCCTGCAGCAGGCCTGCTGGCTGCCTTCCCTGCCTACCGGCCTGCCGACCCCGAGGAGATGGATGACTCGGACGCGGAGGCGGTCGAGGATAGCCGGGTAACGTGACGCAGGGGGTGGAAGTGCATCCAGCGCTTCCTCAAGCGAGACCCATCAGAATGGCTGGGGCGCATGGGATCACTTCAGACCTGGCTGCGCTTCCTGTGTGCCGGGGGAGCTGATGCTCAACGCCTCCATCTGACGGTCCGTGATTTCATGGCCGAGAAGATGCGCGAGAGCCGCCGGCGTGCCGACGTCGCACAAAGTCGGGACATGTCGGAGAGCACGCAGGCGCTCATCGCGGCAGAGCAGGAAGTCTGGCGCCTCGAAGGGCAGGCGGCAGAGAAGGAGGCCTTCGTCGCAGCATGTACCAAGCTTGTGGAGCAACTATCGGCACAACTGATCGACGCTCAGGTACAGCTGACGGAGGCGGGCCAACAGATGGTCACACTCCAAGTCGAGCGGGAGCGTGCACAGGCCAGGATTGACGAACTGCGTGCTGCGACCGCCGACGAGGAGAGGGCACGCAGAGAACGAGAAGCAGCCCTGGAGGCCGCCAGCCAAAGGGTAGCGGCATTAGAAAGACTCATTCAGCACGCTAATCCCTAAGGGCTGTTTTTTGCCATTCCCAGAACATTTGCTTCCGCTACTTAATATTTTGATCCACTTGTATGAATCGCCATATTTATCTGCGTCTTTTGGTTTAACATGCTCAACCACAAATTGTTGTCTTGCGGGAGTGTTAACCAAGCATCAGGCATCCATAATTGGGCCTGGGTTTCTGGAGAAAAGAGGGAGGTCATTCCTAGGAAAGGAGACCTCAGACCTAACCAATGTATCGTCCCCCAACTTGTTCCAACACACGAGCGGGACAACGCTAGGGGCGTTGAGATTTTATCCGAACATAGGGAAATGAGAAAGGGTGAATCGCGTGTCCCGAATCCAGACATCCACAACGGTCGGCCTTCCAGGAAATGCCCAAGACGGTAGGCGGACAGTGGATCGACCATAACAACTGCAATAGACGGACCGAAAAAGGCCATCATTCATATTGCAGGAGGCGGACCACATGTCATCATGAATACCGCTTTGGGGTTCCTTCAGACACAAGGGTGGAAAATCCAGATCAACAGGGCATGCGAAGCGTGGGGCGAAGTGACGATTTGTTCGGGCAGAATCCAACGCTCTCAAAATTGCGCCACCGTGGGGAAAACGTACTAGGCGGATGCACTAATCTGGCCGTGAGTCACCTCAATTCTCAGACAGCACCTCTCTGACGAGGAAACCGTCGCTTCCCATCCTTGCGATGGGGCATCCCGAGCTGAATCGGGGAGAATATTACGACTGCACCACTCTTCCCGATGTCAGGCCAGACGGCCGACGGCGAGGAGGGGCGGGACTTAACGATCCCTGAGGCTGGACCCGAGTCGAAATGCCCGGGCGTTCCTACGTACTCCATCAGGCTGGAGATCAAGCCATACGTAGTTCTGAGAGTGCAGTTTAACGTCATGCAGGACGTAGGACCCCATTTGGGGTAGATCTTAGTTTAAGGTCTTAGAGCTCGGACCATAAGGGCTGGATCTTAGTTTAAGGTCTTAGAGCTCGGACCATAAAGGTGGAGGATCTTAGTTTAAGGTCTTAGAGCTCGGACCATAGGGCTAGAGGATCTTAGTTTAAGGTCTTAGAGCTCGGACCATAGGGCTAGAGGATCTTAGTTTAAGGTCTTAGAGCTCGGACCAGAAGGGGAGATCTTAGTTTAAGGTCTTAGAGCTCGGACCATAAGGGGAGATCTTAGTTTAAGGTCTTAGAGCTCGGACCATAAGGGGAGATCTTAGTTTAAGGTCTTAGAGCTCGGACCATAAGGGGAGATCTTAGTTTAAGGTCTTAGAGCTCGGACCATAAGGGGAGATCTTAGTTTAAGGTCTTAGAGCTCGGACCATAAGGGGAGATCTTAGTTTAAGGTCTTAGAGCTCGGACCATAAGGGGAGATCTTAGTTTAAGGTCTTAGAGCTCGGACCATAAGGGGAGATCTTAGTTTAAGGTCTTAGAGCTCGGACCATAAGGGGAGATCTTAGTTTAAGGTCTTAGAGCTCGGACCATAAGGGGAGATCTTAGTTTAAGGTCTTAGAGCTCGGACCATAAGGGGAGATCTTAGTTTAAGGTCTTAGAGCTCGGACCATAAAGACCTCAAAGTACGCCGCATCTGGTCATATCCCCTGGATATGCGAAGATGCACTGAGGGATAGCGTCAGGAATGTCGAGTTTTCGCCTGGTCAGAATGGGAGGTGGGAAATGTGAATCATGCGGCCATTCACTCGAGGACCGGGAGCACCGGCGTGACGATATGAGAGTACTGCCGACCGTGGCGGAAAAGCAGCATCAATATCGCACTAACCGTTGATGGAATGAGGCAGCAAACGAGCATCGACCGCTCAATCGCAGGATTCATATCGATTTGCTGCCCGAGGCCATTGGGGGTACCGGCCCGAGTCGGTGGGAGAGCACTGAGGCATTGTGTCCGAACCGTTCGCGGGGGCTCCACCCAGGGCGTAGACGATGGGTCCGAATGAAAGGGAGCACGAAGCCTGAAAAGTGGAGGAAACCTGACCAAGCGGATCCTGACCCTCCTGGCAATAAACCAGAGTACTCTTGACACCGGTGGACCACGGCAAGGGGTCGGGGAACACGCCTTGAGGGTGACCTGAAGGCGGCGGATTCCCCAGAGAAGGGGGAATCTCTAAAAGATGAGGGGCTGGACCCGGAGTTTCAAACATCCGGGCGTTCCTACGTATCCCATAAGGATGGGAATCAAGCCGCACGTAGTTCTTGAAGCGCGGTGCAACACAATCGGGCACCAGCGCGGGGAAGAGTGCGGGTCTGACCCTCGCACACAAAAGGAGCGGCATTTGATATTTCTTGTTTGTCCTTAAAGATGAATGGTTTTTCTTTGTGCGGCGACATGCCCGTGATTGAGAAATCTCTGGCGTCGCCGCAGTAATCAAGCCACGGAAGGCATTGATGAATGGCGTGGTTATTAACCAGCGCCCAACATGAGTGTCCCCTGAGGGGAACATCACGATGCAGTGCCGTTTTCTCGTCGGGCGGCCAAGACGATCACAGTTTACGGTCGTGTGGTAGGACCAGACAACACAGTTTAAGGTCGTGTGGTTCGGACCATGGAGGAATCCGCTTATCGCGGTACGGCGGACACGGCGGAGGTGGGAGCATACCCAGCCCTGCGGTCGCGCACGATTCCAGGAGAAGAGTCTTGGGATGGGGGTCTGCGTATGTCCATCACCCGAGGGGCAGAGATGCTAGCCTCCAGATATACTGGGCCCAGAACGCAATTGTTCGGGCGACTCCCTCCTCCTTATGGGGACGAGGGTCCAGCTACGCATGGCCCTTGGGGAGAACATCCGCATATATCCTTGGCGCTCAGATCATTGGAGCCTCGAACGACATCATTACCCTGGTTGGTCTGCTTAACGTGTAGAGGCGTACCGGAGGTCAGTATGAAGAGAGTGTCAAGATTCCACTACAACGCACAAAGGCGGAGTGTGATGAGGACTGCGCAACCAATGTTCAGAGCCTGAGAGAGCTGACATGGCGATCAAGGACGTTGCTGACGCATTCGCAACACAACATCCGATCGCGTCAGCCTAAGACGGGGCAAGCAAACGAGCATCAACCGCTCAATCGCAGGATTCATATCGATTTGCGGCCCAAGACCCGCCGGTAAATCGACCCGGAGCGGTGGGAGAGCACTGAGGCATCGTACCCAAACCGCTAACGAGGATCCCTTTGAGTGAAGGCTCGAATAAGAGGAAGCGCGAGGCCTGACAAGCAACACAGGACTTGTCGGGATTGAATCTGACACTACGAGTCATAGACCGAAGCACCCAAAACATGTTAACAGATCTCCGGAAAGGGTCGGAGGACTCACCCTGAGAGCAACCAAAGGGGGCAGATCCCCGTGATCAACCAAGAGACGGGGCTGGACCTGAGACACAAGCGTCCAGGCGGTCCTACGTATCCCATAAGGATGGGAATCAAGCCATACGTAGTTCTGGAAAGGCAGTTTAACGTCATGCAGGACGATGAGGAAAAAAGAAGGGGGGAGCAGAAGGCATCCCCAAACGTGGGGGGGCGTACAGCGTGACGAGAAAACCGACGTGAATGAGGGCATAGCCCCGCACTCACACCATACGCCGCACACCCGGGGGCAACTGGGCCAAGGGCCCAAGATGGGATGGAAATTCCCGAAGGATGGGGCTGGGCCTGAAACGTGAATGTTCAGGCGGTCCTACGTATCCCATAAGGATGGGAATCAAGCCGCACGTAGTTCTTGAGGGGCAGTTTTACGTCATGCAGGACGAATGCTGAACAGTTTAACGTCTTGTAGCTCGGACGTAGTGCAGTTTAGCGTCATGCGGGACGAAGCACTTGGCAGTTTAACGTCTTGCAGCGCGGACGAATGCTGAACAGTTTAACGTCTTGTAGCCTGGACGAATGCAGTTTAACGTCGTGCAGGACGTGGTGACACTCAGGCAAAGTATTGCTTGAGGAACCTAGCGTTGGTGGGAGGAGTGACACGCTCACCATCCATAGTCGCTAGGGAGTACGCGCCATTGGGATAGACCTTGTGGACAACAGAAGGTCCCTCCCACTTGGGCTCCAACTTGGGCGGCTTCCTGCCGGGGATCATCGGTGCTCTTAGGGCTAGCACTAGATCACCCTGCAGGAAGGAGCGGAGGCGAACCTTCTTATTGAAAGCTCGAGCCATCCTGCTTTGATGCCTCTCCAAGTTGTGCAAAGCGCGAAGTCTATTCTCATCCAGTGCTTCCAACTCGACTAGACGGGCTTCAGCAACTCTCTCCGGCGCTTGCTGGTCGTAGACCGCAGTGCGCAAGGACGGTAACTGGATCTCGATGGGCAGGACGGCCTCAGCTCCATACACCAGGGAATAAGGGGTC
This sequence comes from Viscum album, assembly GCA_963277665.1. NCBI lineage: Eukaryota > Viridiplantae > Streptophyta > Magnoliopsida > Santalales > Viscaceae > Viscum > Viscum album. The sequence goes on along the minus strand of OY728163.1, from coordinate 66,346,035 downwards.
ATCTGGGTGGAATTGCGAGTCGTCGTCCGATAAGCCCAGAGGGCGTTGGGGAGCTTGTCCGGCCAACTCTTCTTGTTCTGACCAACCATCTTTTGCAGAATGTTAGAGAGGGTTTTGTTAAACGCCTCGATCTGTCCATTCGCCTGCGCATGATAGCGAGATGTATGGTTCGAGCGGATGTTATACTTGGCGTACAACTTCTTCAACTCGGCTGCTCGGAAATTGGTTCCGTTATCCGTGAGGATAGCGTGAGGCACTCCAAATCGATAGATGATGTTGGAGGTCACGAAGTCAGCGATCGAACAGGATTTGACCTCTCTGAGCGGAATCGCTTCTGCCCATTTGGAGAAGAAGTCCGTGGCGGTCAGAATGAACCGGCACTGGCGAGCTGTCGCCGGCGGGTAAGGTCCCACGACGTCCAGTCCCCAGACTGCAAAGGGCCAGGAATACCTTGTGGTATGGAGAGGCTCCGGCGGCCGATGCACAAAGTTCGCATGAACCTGGCACGCATGGCACCTCCTGGCGTACTCGATGCAGTCATGGATCATAGAGGGCCAGAAGTATCCCAACCTCCGAATCTGGTGGGACAGCTTCGGCCCAGTCTGGTGGGCGCCGCATGAACCAGCATGAACCTCTTGCATGACTCGTGGGATCTCAACTCCCTGAAGGCAACGGAGGAGAACACCATCAAATCCGCGTTTGTAGAGGATCTGCTCCAGGCCGGGACTGCTCTGGAGGACAAACTGCGATGCGCGGCGTCGAACTCGCTCGCGCTCGGCCCGATCTGACGGAAGAATGCCATGTTGGAGGTACTCAACCAAAGGCGTCCTCCAATCAGGGGCTGATCCGACTGCTATATCTGGGGTACTCGGGGCTCCGGGCATAGGGGCAACCGTGGTGAGATTACTTACCAACGGGCCGCGATCTTCTTCCGGGATAACGGGAGCGATGAGCCTGCGGCGCGTCACGCGGACGATCAGGTTGTCCTGTTCAGGTTCCGCAAGTGACGCAGCCAGGCTGGCCAAAGCATCTGCTCGACCGTTCTGCGACCGGGGAATATGGACAATTTCTGGCCGAGAAGGGAACCGGGCCATCAGAAGGAGGGTGCACTCCAACAATGGCACAAGTTCCGGCTTCCTGACAACATAGTCGCCATTGATCTGCTTAACGACCAGCTCGGAGTCCCCTTTCACGCACAGACGGGGCACGTCGATCTCAAGAGCCAACTCGAGGCCGGTGATGAGGGCATGGTATTCCGCCTCATTGTTGGTACAGCCCTCTGACAACAGGAAAGAGTATGGCAGCACGGCTCGCTCCGGGGTAATGAAGATGATACCCAAGCCCACTCTGTTGAGCTTAGGATTATCGAGTCTTCTACCGGTGGGGCTCCGGGAGGCACCGTCAAAGTGCATCTGCCAGCATGGATCGGCTCGATCAACCGAGAGAATGGTCTCATCAGGAAAGCCTAGATCCAGCGGCTGATCCGCGGAGGTCGGGTGAGCGGCCAGAAAGTCTGCCAACGCTTGCCCTTTGATGGCCTTCTGAGACACATACCTGATGTCGAACTGCTGGAGAATCACAGCCCACCGCGCTAGACGGCCAGTCAACATAGGTCGGCTCAGGATATATTTCAACGGGTCTACCCGAGAAACCAACTGTACCTCATGGTGCTGCAAGTAGTGCCGTAATTTCTGTACGGCAAATACGAGCGCCAGGCAGCTCTTCTCGATGGGGGAATACCTAACCTCCGCATCGAGGAGCATGTGACTGAGGTAATAGAGGCTATTCTCTGTTCCCTCGTTGTTCTTCTGGGCGAGAAGGGCACCCAGGGACCGTTCCAGGGCGGTCACATAAAGGACCAGCGGCTTTCCGGATACGGGCGGCATCAGGACCGGAGGTTGAAGCAGGTACTGCTTGATTTCCTCGAAAGCGGTCTGACACTCTTTATCCCATACATAGGTGGCACCCTTCTTCATAAGCCGAGAAAAGGGCTTACACTTGCCGGCCAGATTCGCGATGAATCGGCGTATATAGGCTAAGTGGCCTTGGAACCCTTGCAGTTCCCGGACGGTACCCGGGGGAGGCATCTGGCTAATCGCCCTGATTTTCTCTGGGTCGATCTCAATACCCCGGTATCTTACCACAAATCCAAGGAACTTTCCGGAGGTGACCCCAAAGGCACACTTCAACGGGTTCATCTTCAGGCAGCGAGACCGGAGGAAGCTGAACACTTTCTCAAGATCTTTGAGATGGTCCTGACGCTGGCGCGATTTGACAACCAAGTCGTCGACGTAGCATTCCACCAGTGCGCCGAGGATTGGCTTGAATATGCGGTGCATCGCCCGTTGATAGGTGGCACCTGCATTCTTCAGGCCGAAGGGCATGACCCGGTAGCAAAAGGTACCTTGGGGGGCCCTGAAGGCAGTGAACTCCTCATCCTCAGGGGCCATCCGAATTTGGTTGTATCCGGAGTATCCATCCATGAAGGAGAGGGCTTGGAACCCTGCTGTGGCATCAATCAACAGCTCTGTCACTGGAAGGGGAAAATCATCCTTCGGACAGTGGCGGTTGAGATCGCGGAAGTCGATGCAGACTCTAATCTGCCCGTTCTTCTTCCTGACCGGCACAATGTTGGCCAGCCATTTGGGGTACTGAACTTCCCTCACGAAGTTGGCTTTGATAAGCTTGTCAACTTCGGCCTCAACCATGGCACCATGGGATGGGTGCATTTTCCTGGGAGGCTGCTTGAACCCGCGATGGTTCGCCGGGAGACCTAGGCGGTGGACGGCTACCTGAGGATCTAGCCCCGGCATCTCGTCATAGCCCCAAGCGAACACATCACGGTGCTGCCTGAGAAAGTCCACGTACTGTTGCCGCTCCTCAGAGGGCATGGCGGCACTGACCAATGTGGGTCTTGGATCTGCCTCGGTTCCAAGGTTCACCTGTATTAACTCATCGACCGTGGCGGGGACGCCCTCCTCAAAGGCTGGGGGTGCATCTTCCACGTCCTCTCCACTCGGGGAGGGATCGTCCACGGGAGAGGCTGCGTTGGCAACTGCATTGGGGCTACCAGGTCCTGCTGGGCCACTGGTGCTGGCACGGGCGGTTGCGGCCATCTCATCAGGAGACTCGCGGACCGTCGAGACCATGGCCACGTCCAACCGGTGAATTGGGAGGACGTAAGCGTCATCCAGACTTGCCCAGGGATCGCTTGCAACAGCGACAGGCTCAACCTCACCTGCCAGGATCTGCTTATCCTTGCTCTTGTAATAGTCCGCGTCCAGATAGCGGGCTTCACATGAGGCAAAAGGAGAGGCATCTCCTTGAAGCATGCCTACTCGACCATTAAGGGAGTATTTGAGGCATTGGTGGTATGACGAGGGAACCGCCGCATGAAGGTGAAGCCATGGCCTGCCCATCAATGCGTTATACGCAGTGTCCTGAGAGACTACCATGAATTCGGTGTTGGCAACCAAGTCACCGAACTGGGTCTTCAAACGTATCTTGCCGACCGGGGTTTGCTCGGTGCGGTCGTACCCCTGGATCCTGAGGTCGGAGGGAATCAAGTCATCCTCAGACAACCCCAATCTCCGGAGCGTCCGAGTTGGAATCAGATTAATCCCGGACCCCGTGTCGACAAGACAACGCCGGACTTCAAGGCCATTGAACTGGCCAGTGACATACAGCGGACGGATGTGTCCCTGTATAGGAGGGTCCTCATCCTTACCAGAGAACGAGATAACTGCCTGACATTCGGCGTCCTCGATCGTTTCGGCGTGGAAGGCCTCTGCAGCCGCAACCTCTGTCTCGAACTGGAGGGGGCTCTTCAGGGCTTCAGCGAGTGCCTCGCGCATCTCAGATGACATGCGCAGAGCCTCAAGGATGGAGAGCCTTGCTGGGATGTCGGCCAAGTGCTTCAGAACATCATACTTTTTGGCCAAGCGCGAGCCCCTGGTTGCAGGAGGTTGCTCTGCGGTTGGTGGCATGACGGGCCTTACCGGTTGGATCGGCGGCCGACTGGTACTTGGCGCATCTCGCTGTTCACTGGTCGCAGTCCGGGAAATGGTCACCGTACTGGAGTCAGGAGGCCGGGATGGACTTGTGGCAGGGCGGAGCTGGTCGTGACGCGGCTGAGGCGGTTCTGCCCGGTCCCATACCACAAACAGTGGCGGAGGCGAATCCGTCATCCCCGGATGGGGAGCCTGCGCACGTTGAGCTCGATCTTGAGCCTGCTGCCTAGTCTCAGTGGCGTGCACGGCCTGGCTGGAGGTACCAACGGCTGTGCCCCGGCGACTCCTGCTGCTGCGGTTCTTCCGACGGTGGCGACGACCGGGGACACTAGGGAGGTCCACCTGGTGTTCTTCAACGTCGGGAACCGAAAAGGGATTTACCAGCTCGACGGTGTTAACCGAAGCGTACCCAATACCGTCATCGGACGAATCATCCATCACCGGGCGGATCCGAGGAGGGACCCCCATCTCCGGGGGCATGAAATCGCCGAGAGTACGGGACAGTGGCGGAACTGGCAGGGCGCGCTCTTCCTTCTTGCGCTGCCGCCGTTTGCTCCTCTTGGAAGAGGCAGGCTGGGACGACGATGCCGAAGCAGCACCCGCGGGTTCTGGGGGCTCAGGCTGATTCAAGCGCGCACGGATGATTCCATGGGCGCGAATGGTCGTCTTGCGGGCCATCCAGTTATTATACTTCTGGGATCCGCGGTTGGAGACCAGCTGCCATTCGTCCTCGTTGCCACTATCGTCATCTGATCCCACGAACACGCCCGCCACTTGTGCTGGAACTGGGCCCAACCTGATTACATTGTTGTTAATCTGGTCTTGGAGCCAGTCCTTGAACACATAGCACCGCTGGATGGTGTGCCCCAGGGCTCGATGGTAGGGGCAGTAGCGGGGGTTATCCGTGAGATGTGCCTCCTCTGGCTTCCAACACTCAGGCAGTCGCACAATCCTCTGCTCTAGGGCGCTCCGGAAATAACCGGGGACCTGATCCTCATGGAATGAGTACGTCAGGTGTCGCGGGCCCCTGGGAGCGCGGTCTTGACGAGGGGCTGGAGGGGCCTGCTGAGGAGGTGGACCCTGATTATCTCGCCTGGGTTGCGGCGGTACATTACGCGGAGGGGCTGGCCGGTTCTGAGGCTGTCGTTGCTGGGCCGGGAACTGAGCCCGTGGAGGCGGATTCCTGTGAGGCTGTGGAGCTGGCCTCACCGGCAGCAGCTCCAACGGCCTGGGAGCCTCTATCTGGGCCACAGCAGCGGGCTCAGCCCTGCTGGCTCTCCTTGCAGGAATCATAGGAGGCAGCGGGTGTGCCTGGCTGGCCTGTTGCAGGGCTTCCTCAAGACGTTGAGCTTTGTCTGAGAAGTCCCTGAACCCTCCGGGGTAATTTTGAGTGATCAGGGAAGGGACCAGCTCGGTCTTGACATTCCCGACGCACATTGTCAGCAACTGCTCCTGAGTCAATGGCATGTCAAGGGAATACGTGAGACCCTTCCATCGGGCGACGAAGTCCGCGACTCGCTCATCAGGCCTCTGCTTGCACTTGAAGAGGTCTGCGATACTCGTCTTCCGGGTCGTGGAACTGAACTGGTAGAGGAACTGTCTACGGAGGTCCTCCCAGCTGGTTACCGACCCGACGGGAAGCTGGCTGTACCAGACAAATGCTGGCCCTTCCAGTGTCTGAACAAAGCAGCGAAGCTTAGCGGCCTCCTGCTGCGCCGGAGTCCCCAACATAGGCCCGCACCTCGAGTTGAAATGGGCCAAATGCTGTGGCGGATCTCCAGTCCCATTGAAGGGGGCGAAAGTGGGATTCCCGAATCCCGGAGGCGCCGGCATGTCATCCACCCATGCTGGGTATGGCTTGCCGTCCGGTGGGATCGCCACCTGCCGAGTCTCCAAGGCTTCCAAGCGGGCAATGAGTGCCGCCATCGGATCGTCCGGACATGGGTTCCAGTCCTGGCGAGGATCTCTAACCACGATCGCATTGCATGGCCCTTCAATCGGGTCGTCGACCGGGTCGTCGAACTCGACAGCTCGTGGGATGGCTGGCGGAGCGGCCCTTGGGGCAGCGGGAGGAATCCGAGCGGGGTCCCTCAAGTAGTCCCGCCGCTCGGGAGGGTGTGGCGAAACATACCGCGCCCTCTTGCCATAGGCAATGGCCTCTCTCCTGTCGGCGAACACGGCATGATCACGGTTGCCCGGGAGAGTCTCGTCGAGGTGCGGTTGTTCCGGTCCCTGTTGTCCTGGCCTGGGATCACCGTAGTCAGGCCGCCGTTCTGCAGCGCGCTCGGCGAGGAGCTGGTCAACCAGTCTCTTCTGTTCGGCGAGCTGCTGACGTAGCGTAGCCTTCTCGGGATCCTCCTCTGCCCTCTGCATGGAGGCAGATGGGTCGGCGGGCTTTATAGCCTCGCTGTGCTCTTTTCCTTTGCTGACGTTTCGGCTTAACGTCAGTGCTTCAGTGGGTGCGGGGAGCCCCAGGAGGTTCCTCTGATGACGAGTAACTCTCACCGATGGATCTGACGACGGCTTGTCTTCGGGGGGGAAGCCCCCGTCGAGAAGTTCCAAGTCGTTCCCCTCTCCCGACAGGTCAGCCATGTTGACCGTTCCTGTCCCTGGGGATATACCCTCAGGGCCACCCAGCGAATCGGGCTGTCGGCGGATCACACTGAAGCGTAGGGCAGCGTACTACCCCCATCCACGGATATACACGTGGGGAGTGGCTTCCTCGATAACTTTGCGGAGTACTTGAAAACACTCAACGCATCGTTGTTGGAGGGCCTCATGGTGCCCAAATGACCCGGGGTGCCGAACCGCGGGGAGCATGGCCAGGTCAATTTGACGGCACTGCTCACCAATATCCTCCAGGTGCACTTGACTCCCGGGGTATGGCATTTGTAAGCGGTGAAGACAGGAGCGAGTCTCCCGGAGAGTTCGGCGGAAGCATTCGAACTCATCCGGGGTGAGCGATTCGGGTGCATCAAAGCCCGGTCCTGCGACTGGCCAAAACTTCTCAGGGAAGTGGCCCTCTGCAAGGACGGTCCAGAAGCTCCACGACTCAAACTCGGGACCCATATCTCCTTGGTCCTCTTCAATGGCTGGGAACGGACGGGGAACTGGTAGTGGTGCCGAGGCGGGCCGCCGGGCCGACGGGCTGGCCGGCGGTGAATACGGCGAGCAGGCCGATTGGCCTCCATATCCCGGACCTTCCCCTGAGGGTGGCGGTGGCCTGGCTACCACATCACGATAGGACGGGCCGGCGAGCGAATATCCTGCCGTAGCATCGGTGCTCGCCGAGGGCGCACCAGATCGTGGTTCGACCGTCGGTCCCCAGAAAAAGTCTCCGGTTTCTCTGATCGAGACGGAAGGCACTTCCGGAGGGGCCGGTACCAACCGCAAGTTTGATCCTTGGGGGTCTACCAGGCCCTCGTTACTCCGGATATACCTTCGGAGAGAAGCGGGGATCACATCGATCTCGCTCTCGGGGAGCACGAGGCTGACGTGCCGCATTCCTACCCCTGCCCTTGACTGGCGGGATTGGGGAGAGGGCTCAGTCGCCGAATCGTACTCCGCCTCTGAGTCAGAGAAGCAAACCGGTCGGATCTCTGTCCGGAATTCCGTAACATTCTTCCCTCGGCGTCGACGCCTTGCCTTCCTGCCCCTGGGTGGTTCTTCGGGGCAGGGCTGATCTCTGTCCTGGCGTCCTCCGGCCGCACTGGTGCTGGGGCCAAGAGGACTGGGAACCAAGGTGCGAGGGGCACCGGGACAGATATCAAAGGGGACGCGGGGAGAGATGATTCCGGGCAGGCCTCCGGGCCGGGATTGGGAGGTGGGATGACCCATGCCTCCAGAATCGGCCACGCAGAGTAGACCCTGCCGGTGAATAGCGCTACCGCGAGGTGGTCCGCGGTGGCTACTGCCAGTGCCAGCAACCGGGAGAGTCAACCCAACCTGCCTTTGGGGCGGTCGGGGCCTCGATCCAGGTCGGGCATAGGAGTTCCCCCGCTCAGGATGCGCAGAGGCCTGGCGACTGGAGCCAGCAGTGGCTTGGGCCAATGCGGCCGCTGTTGCCAGAGCCCCAAGGTGGGCATCCTCTTCCGCTCGTGCCCGACGTTGGCGTCGAGACAGACGAGCCGGGATGAGCGGCGCGGGCAGGTGGAGAGCCTGTTCCTCGACTTGAGGGGCCTGGCGGCGATGTCGCCGTGGCCTGGCGGGAGCCCTTATCGTGGATCCCTGGAGCGGACCTCGGATAGGGTGATCCTGGGCATCTCCCACCTCATCCGCATAAGGAAGGGAACTGTCAGAGCGCTCCGGGGATAAGCTCCCGAAGCGGTTGGACATTGAGGTAGGCAGCGGTGCCTCCCTGCGCGGCCCTTGGGGGCGGCGGTGGTGGCGAGGCGCAGCCTCCTCAAGGTCTAGGCGAGCCATTTCCCTAGTGGGGATGACTCCCTCTTCCTCGTATCTCCGCACCAGGGTGTTGATCACCCTTCTCTGGATGACCTCCGAGGGGGAGAGAGGGCGTGGTCGTCCCGCAATTGCGGCTGCTGGGACGGCTGTGGGACGGGCGGGACCGCGCGGAGTAGCCGCGTCGGTGTTTCCCCTGTCCCTGCGCCAGTGGGCGGGTGGCGATCGGGCACTGGATCGGGCGACCTGATTTCTGAAAGCAGGGAGAAAGACCCATTAACACTGACAGGAAAAAGGAATCGACAACCAACCATTAGCGCCACGACGCCTTCCGTGGGGGGAACCCAGGCCCTCGACGTTGCGAGACGGAGTGCCCGATTTCACTTCCCCAGCCCCTGGCGGGTAAGACTGAATGCTTGGCCGGGCAACACGCCGGTCTTCCAACACCTCTGAAAGCCATCGGTCTTCGTATCGAGGAGAAGAGATTCACGTCGGGTTCACCATTTTTCTGTTTCGGTGCGGATGTGCGTCGGGTTACGCTGTTCCGCCAGGACGCGTTCGCGCGTGCACCCGTCAACCCGAGGGGATGGGCGCGCGGCTTGTGGTCCCGCAGTCCCGCTTTCCAAGGGCGGGCGGCATCCGTCCCTTATTCAGGGGCGTCTGCTCCTTGATCGAAACCGGGATGATGGGATGTCGGCTCCTCCTTCCTTGGACGTCTCCTCGGAACTTGTCGCCTAATCCGGGTCTCCCTCATAGACTTAAGAATGTTCGTGAATCTCGTTCCCGGCGCCATATCTTCATGGACACCGGTTAATTACGCTGCTTCCGCCCGGACGCTCCAAGGGGTCTGGGCGGGGCAGCAACCTGCAGTGAGAAGGCCGGGTGGCTCTGGGTGCTGGGGGCGTGTCGTAACACTGCGGCTCTGCACGTCTGTCTTCCGTCCCTAATAGGGCTTCTTGAAGGCATGATGGCCTGAGGCATCCCGTACTAGGTGCGGGGAACTGTGTCACCTGAGGTTTTCCTCAGCTTCCCGTGTTTAACACGGGGTATGCCGCGAGTTTAACGTCCAGCGGGGACGGCATCGGACCGATCAACACGAAAAGTGGATCAGATGACAGAACCCCTTGCGGGGAACCTCCGACGCTGGGGCCAGCACATGGGCGGCTTCCCAAGTAACGTGGAGTGAAGTGAAGTGGCATGACCCCACCGGGATGTGGCGGCCCGGGTAAGGATCAGGATGGATGATGGAGTAAAGAGCTTGGACCCCAGAGGGGCTTCCTACGTACCGCGCGTTAACACGGATCAAAGTCAACGTAGTTCGGGCATACAGTTTAACGTCATGCTGGACGTCGGCAAGCCGACTCACGAAGAGGTCGAGGCCGCCGGGCGGAGGATTGAACCGAACCACCTCGCACGGAGGGGGATGGAACGGCCGGGTGGATCACAGTTTCACGTCATGCTGGACGATGAAAGGGGAAATGGAAAAGGGGGGCTGTGGGGAGGCACCGTGGAGATACACACGGGCAGTCTCCCACAGGGGCGGATTCATAGGTGAATCAACGCAAGCGTGAACCCTGGAGGGGTCCACTGATGGACGAACCGACGTAAATACGACCGGGACGACCAGGTGGTGGGCTTGAACCTCGGGGAGGCTTCCTACGTACCCTGTATAGAAGACAGGGATCAAAGTCCACGTAGTTCATTCTGTCAGGACTTACGCACTTGGGGCAGCCCGGATACTGCAAAACTCAGTTGGAAGGGACTTGGACCGAAAGCAGAAGACACCTCGATCCCAGTCAGACCCTCTACTGGCTTCGGCAGTGGGGAGGCGCAACGGAGATACACATGTGCAGCCTCCCGCGAGAAACTAGGGGTTTGTAATACCCTGCCCCCGTAGGGAAAAGCCACTCCCATTAAATCGTCCCATAAGGGGGACAATCCCGACATCCCTGCAGAGACGAGCGGGTGGGGGCCACGTCCAAACCGGGGGAGACCCTGCGTGCAGAGCACGGGATCAGGTTGCGGACGGTTTAGCGTCTTGCCAGACGAAGTACAGTTTAACGTCGTGTGTTGAGGACGAAGCGGACGGTTTAACGTCTTGCCGGACGAAGTACAGTTTAACGTCGTGTGTTGAGGACGAAGCACTTGGCAGTTTAACGTCTTGCAGCGCGGACGATGTACAGTTTAACGTCGTGCAGGACGTAGGGGCAGTTTAACGTCATGCTGGACGAATGCACAGTTTAACGTCATGCTGGACGAATATGCAGTTTAACGTCATGCTGGACATACGTGCGTGTCACTTCGCGCAAGCTTGGAGGGCCGCACGGGAAGACAACGCGCGGTGCGGGCACCCAGGATGAGGATCATCGGGCGCCACGCAGGCGGGTACCCTTAGGAGGTCAACGGGGACGACCCTGGCAGATTGCGCGCAAAAAGGAAGCTTTGCGCGCAAAACTGCGGGCCGGCGCGCAATCGGGGCGGCTGGCGCGCAATTGGGCCAGTGCCTTGCGCGCGGATACTTGAGAATGCTCACACCGGGCTTCGAATAGCGCGCGGGGGCAACGGCTCATTCTCTAATGAATGGCCACTTGAAAGAAGGGGGGGTGCGCGCAATCGGGCCGGATTGCGCGCACCCCGGGGGCAATTGCGCGCAAGCGGGTTCTTTTGCGCGCAAAGGCCTTAGGGTGAGTGTTTATTCAAATGAAAGGAGCCAGCGGGGATTGCGCGCGAAGGCGGACCCCGAGGCTTTCTTGCGCGAAAGAAAGGAGGTTACCTGAAGTTCGTCATTGCGCGCGGAAGGGGTTGAATTGCGCGCACGGGAGACGTTTCGACTTCCAGCAACCTCTGAAACGTTGGGGGTCGCCTTGTATTTATAGGCAACCCCGGGCGCGGAATCCAGGGTGCGAGCGCGAAATTCTTCTCGCGGGCGCGGCACGTAAGGGAGTCGCGCGGACCCGCGGCGCGCAAAATTGCGCGCCGGGCCGGCGCATTGCGCGCATCCCGGGGGGTTTTCCGCGCGGGACATCCCCTTTGCGCGCGGGCCTCTGAAATTCCGCGCAAGGCCTCCGGGCCCTCCGAAACGTTCTTCCGACTCCAAATATCACTTCGCTTTCCGCATCCGGAGCTTCGTTTGGGAACAACGGACTTTTCCGGCGTCTACAGTATATATTTGTTTTATATTTCAAAAAAATATATACATTCAAATTATATTATTTTTCATATAAATATAAAATTGCAGTATCTTAACAAGATTTATACTTTTTGTACTTTTTATTGGTAATAATGATTCAATGTAGGATTGCGGAACATCGAATGAGTAATTAATATGAGGAAGGTGTTGATTCCTTTTTGGAATTTTAAAATGAAATGTTCCAAGCAGTGACATGTTTTTCTATCCTTGCCAGAAATGTTTAAATATGAATAAGGTGATAACTAGAGACATCAAAGATAATTAGATTTTCCATTGTTTTAGTACAATTTACAACCCATGGATTTGGCATGGTGAAACTAGAAATAATGTCAGATCTACTGATGATGATGATTTGCAAGATGGTTTCTCCAATGGAATTGAAGAAATGATTCGTGAAATTTAAACATAACAAATTGAGATGGAACCGACAGTTTCGCATCTATATGGTGATGCTGAAAAACCATTATATCACTTTTTTATGGATTTTACGGTTTTTTCGCTGATGATAAGATTTTTTAACCTGGAGTTGAAACAAGGATGGAGTGACAGAAGTTTTATAGAGCTACCGCAATTGTAGAAAGACATTCTTCCAAAAGACAATGATCTTCCGGATTCACATTATAAGGCAAATAAAATTATATGCTCAATTGTATTAGGATACAAAAAATACATGTCTTTCCAAATGACTGTATGATATATGGGAAGGAGTATGAATTTCATTCAAATATTCCTAATTGTGGGACATCATGATATAAGATGAAAGAAAAATCACAGGATGATATAAAGATTACAATGAATCCTGCCAAGGTATTTTGGTATCTTCCTATAATTCATTTGTTGAAACGTTTATTTGCTAATTAAAATGATGTAAAAATGTTAAGATGGCATGTTGATGAGAGGATATGTGATGGAAAAATATGACATCTAGCTGATTTTCCACAATGAAAAAAAATTGATGAGCAGTATCCTACATTTGGAAATAAAATTAGAAATCTCATACTTTGGTTGTGCATTGATGGAATGAATCCAAACTGAACCCTTATTAGCACACATAGTTCATGGCCTATTTTATTGGTAATTTACAACCTCTCCCCTAATGTTTGTATGAAGCACAAATATGTCATGTTGAGTATAATGATCTCTAGTCTGCAGCAACCCAGAAATGATATTGACGTTTTCTTGTCACCATTGTTTGATGATTTGAAATATTTATGGGAGGATGGTATTAGGGAGTATGATTCTTATAAAATGGAATATTTCCAACTGCCTGCAGTTCTTTGGTTCACTATAAATGACTTCCCAATGTATTGAAATTTTCCTGGATATAGTTTTAAAGGGAATAAATCATGTCCTATTTTCGAACAAGATACTTCATATTATCAACTGCATCATGGGAGGAAAACATTATACATGGGTCATTGAATGTTTTTGCCTATGGATCACCCTTATAGAAGACTAAAAAGGTCATTCAATGCCTCACAAGAATTTGATACTTCTCCAAAACCATTACCCCCGGATGTGTATTTTGAGAGGGTGAAAACCCTAGATGTGTCCTTGGGAAAGACATATAAATCTGGTTATGATAGATATATTTGGAAGAAAAGGTCAATATTTTTTGAGCTACCATATATGAGATATCATAAAGTGCATCATAATATTGATGTCATGCATATGGAGAAGAATATATTCTACAGTTTGATTGGAACATTGTTAGATATTAAAGTAAATACTAAAGATGAGTTGGATACAAAATTAGACTCACTATCAATGGGAATACGGATGGAGTTAGCTCCCACTCCTAATGGAAGAAGATCATTTCTTCCCTAGGAATTCCATAAATTATCCAAAGGGGAGAAAATTAGATTTTTTCAGTGTCTTCATGATATCAAAGTGCGTCAAGGTTATTCATAAAATGTAAAAAATATTGTCTATTTGAAGGATTTAATGTTAATAGGTATAAAATATCATTATTTTCAGGTCATGATGCAACAACTTCTACTAGTTTCATTGCGTGGAATATTTCCCATCCATTTCAGAAAGACTATAATGATGTTGTGTTATTTTTTCAATTCAATTTTTAATAAGGAGATTGATGTGAATGATTTGAACACTTTGGAAAAGGATGAAATTTATATACTTTTTCAACATGAAATGTATTTTCGTCCATCTTTTTTTTAAATAATGATTCATTTAAGGGTTCATATGGTTCGAGAAATGGAGTATTATGGACCAGTTTATCTTCATTGGATGTATCCATTTGAAAGGTATAAGAAAATATTGAAGGGGTTTGTTAAGAATCCATATTGACATGAATCCTCAATTATTGAAAAGTATATTTCTGAGGAGTTTATAGAGTTTTTTATGAGATAATTGCTTGTGGTGTAGCACATATATTTTACTCAATATCTCCTTGAATGAGTTATTAATGAGGGTAGGGGGATTCAGGGCTTGAAAGTCATATCATTTTCAGCTGAATAGATGAAAATGGTATAATTATACATCTTGAATAAAATAGCTGATGATCTACTGTATATCACATTTAATATTAATGAGTTTGAATAATTTCATCCATGGAAGAAAGAAATGTGGATTTTGAATGAGAAAAACAAAACATTTTGTCCATGGGTTAAAAAGACCCTGCGCAGTAGATCAGATGTATCAGAGACATTAAGATGGTTAGAGGGTGGTCCAAGTAAAAATGTGATAACATGGTACATGTATGTCATTAATGGATATACATTTCATACAAAATCTCAGGACAATAGAAGTGCAGCTCAGAATAGTGGCGTATTAGTATTTGCAGAAGAAATTCATTTTTCAAGTTCTAAAGACAAAAACCCAATTTCTCCATCAAGTTAATATTATGGAGTCATTGAATAAATATGGTAGGTTTATTAATTTAAAATTAATGTTCCTATTTTTAACTAAAAATTGTTTATCAGTAACAATAGTGTCAGACATGATGAATTTGAAATGAAATTTATATGTCTGAATAGACTGGAAGACACATCATATTCTTTTATAATGGTAGCACATGAAAAATAGATTTTCTATGTAGTTGATCAATCGAATATGTAGTGGTATGTTGTTTTACAAGGGAAAAAAATATGTTGGTGAGGATCAACTTGATGAAGATTATGATTTATGCAATATCCATACTTCCATGGAATGATTAGCAGAAAATTATGATAAGCATGTTGAAGACATGGTTTGTTCCATAATTAACGATCATGATGAAGGAATTTGGGAAAATAATCCATGTGTACATTTCTAATATTATATGTAACATATGTTTATTTCTTTTTCACACTTATTATTTTAATAAAATGTTAGAAATTTTAATTTTTTTCTTTATTAAAATTATAATTAAAACAAATAAGTAGAAATTTTTGTTTATTTTAATTTTTTTTAGTTTAGTTTATCATGTTTACCATTACATAACTTATATATCTATTGATTTTTTTTAATGAAAACTAATTTACCATGTTTTCCATGTTTTCCATAGTTTACCATAGTTTACCTTTACGTAACATATATATTTATTGATTTTTTTTGAATGATAGTTACAATAACATGTTTACTATGATTACCTTCTTTACCATTGTTTAACATAATTACAAAATTTACCATGTTTACTATTAATTTACATACATTAGTTTTCCATTTTTTTATATTAGTATTTTAATTTTTGAATTTTTGTATTTTTGAACTAATGTTTGCTTTTTTGATTTGAAGGATAATGAAAGATCAATCATTTGATCAACCAGATGATTCTAGATATGAGCATCATAATCATTCCTCTAGGGAGGAACATTCACATGCTCCTATTAATTTTCCCTAATATTCATCATATGCTCCCATAATGACAAATAAGTGTTCAAGAGTTGTTAAGCGTGGATTCACACATTTAACAAAATTATCACTTGCCCGTAGCTAGGACTAGAAGATACTGGTTGAGTTTGATGAGAATGATATTCCTAGAGGTCCAAATGCAAAATATTTTATGTGTTTTCTATCCACTCATGGTAAAATAAAATTAAGCATTTTGTATGATGATTGAAGAAGTCTGGACAAAGAGATAATATCTTAGTTTTGGGAGATGATTTTTGTAAGTTCTTTTTATATTTTTTGACTAATATTTAAATTTTTCTAGGGTAATATATTTTACCTCTACTTAATCAGATGATATTTGATATTCCGGAAACTAGAGGAGTTGGGATGAAATTTTTATCGATGGCTACCAGGAGATGGAGGGATTTCAAATCAACCCTCATATCTGATTTCATTTTTGGTCATAGGAATCATGAAAATCCATGTCATATATATGCTTTCACAGATGAAGACACATAGAGGAAATTTGATGAAAGTAGAATAAAATATTAATTTTTTGTAAGGGAAATGTAATATTTTATAATATTTCTTATATAAATGATCGTATTGATGTTTTTTTATTTATTTCTTATTTTTAATTTATAGAAAAAAGGTCATCTCATAGAGAGTTCTAATCTAAAAATGTATACACTCGTAGTTTATCTCAGGGAGGGTATACATTATAGGAAGAAAAAATGATGGCGGAAAAATTACAAAAACTGATAGTTGAGTCTTCAGGATCTGGAAAGGTTTCCCCTCCACCCCCTCCATCTAGACATGAAAAATGGAAGAGAGCTCGGATGAGAAAAAAGAGAAAATATCTTTTAGAAGACTCGATAGTCGTAGTTGAGAGCATTTTAAGATATTTATTTTAGTTATTTAAGTTAATTATATTATTTATATAATTTTAATCATTACAGAAATGTTCAACTAATTAATATAGGATTTTCTTGAGGAGAAGAGCTAATGGGGGTATTTACAGCTGCTAGGAGGAAAGATATTTTATCTGAAGCATTGGTAAATCCTGAACACCCTATTCGTGTATGAGGATATCTGATGGGTTTATCGATAAGAAAATTGTTTCCACATTCTTCAACTTAATCCATTATGGTGTTTATAAAAAAAATAGAATCCTTGGAGGCAAAAGTTTCTAATGTTAATATGATGATGGAGGAAAATATTATACCATCGGTACAGTCTATGTTTGCAGACATGCAAAAACAATTTTAGACTGGAGCTCCCACTATTCCACCTCCCCCTAATGACCCTATTGTTTATCCTCCACCTCCACTAGTACCTCCCACTTCCCCACCTCAGCCTGCAGACCCCATTTTTATCCTACTCCTCCACCACAGCTTCCTACTTATTGTGAGTTATATGTTGATTATCCTCACCATCAAATAGTTGAATATGGGAAAGTATATTGTATAGGAGATATAGTTCATCATCAAAAATTACAGTTAGAGCATCATAGGGTCACTGTAAAAATTATTATAGATATATCAGCTCGACTACCATTACCTACAGATGAGGTGAAAATAGTTGGATATAGTATCGGCCAATTTTTAGTTTGGCCATCCAGACTTCTATGACTCATGACCATAAAGGTATATATGTAATATCTTATATTTTATTTTTTATTAATGTTTTATCATTTGAAAACTAATATATTTTTCTATTTATTTTTATAGGAATACTTCAAAGGTAAATAAATACTATATAGACAACAACAATGAAAAATGGCTATGACATCAGATTCAGATTCAAGTAGTCTTGACATATTTTTGAGACATCTAAATTTTTTGGTAGATCATTATGAGTTTCCAATAGAAGCTCATGTTTTTTTATGTGAAATAAATGTGGGGATTGTGAAAAATGATATCATGGATCTTGCTACTGGTGATAAGGTGGGCATAAACATGGTGCAGATTTTTTCCATGTAAGTTATAACACCTTTCCATGTGTTATATTTATTAAAAATGTATACTTATGTCTGTTTTTTATTAGGTATCTTTATAGAATGTGTGAGAAGAATTAGTGGACAGATGTATATGGATTCATGAAATAATAATTTATTTCCACTGAAGGAAATGCATTGGATGAGGAACAAAGAACACTTTATATTACTCAAATATTTGAATAGAATATAATCACACAATGTTGGATGATGCCTTTTTGTGAGAGGTATGAAACATATATATAGAAAATTTTTCATTATCTTTTATCATAAAAATCCACTATCTATAAATTTTCTTTTATATCAATGATCATTGGATGTTAGGTGTTTTTTTGAAGGGATAAAACACATTATTGGATATTCACTATCCATGGCGATGTGTGGGGAAGTTTTTAGAATATGTTTGAAAAGTATGTTTCAATTTTTTAATAGTTTTTTATATTATAATATATTATAAATTTATCTCGTTATTATTATTTTATAACAAGGTATGTGTCTACATTAAAGAAAAAACAAAGAAAAAGAGTTCCATTATCAAATATGTAAATGTAAAGGTAAATATCCATTTATAATTTTTACTTTTCGATTTATTACATAAAAATGATATTTTGAATTGGCACTCATTTAAAAAAAATTCATGAACAACAAGGCATCGTAGAATGTGGATATTATATGTTATTATTTATGTATGAAATAATTACAGCTGGAACACTTGTGAAGTTTGACCTGGTAAGATTCTCTTATCAACATTTCCATAATATTTCATTTGATTTATTCATTATACATGATTAATACTATCATTTTAATTTTTAGCTATTTGATGACCCTAAACCCTATAATTCTCAATAGTTCAAACACTTACTAGTAGAAAGGTCAAATTGTTTTATAGGTTTGTTTGTATTTTAGTTTGTTTGTAGTGTAAAATGTAATTTTGAATTTTGTAATAATAATTGTGTATTTGGTAGTTTTTTTGGTTAGATTTAGGTTTTTTTATTTAAAATTGTATGTTTTTAATGTTATATATGTGAATGTTTAATTTTTATATGGTTCTTCTTATTTTGGTCTAGTTCTGATGTTTTTCTGGTTTGGATGTTGGTCTTCTTTTGTTCTGGTTTCTGTTTGTTTCATACTTTGGCAGAGTATAGTAATGGTTTCATGGGGGTGGGGGTGTCTAGGGGGGTTGTCCAAGGTGTAGTGGGTGTCCAAGTTTTGGGGTGTCCAAGGGGGTAGGGTGGGATATCCATGGGGTTTGGAGGGTCCAGGGGGTGGGGGTTGTCTAGGGGTGGGGCTGTCCAGGTGGTGGGGGTTGTCCAAGGGGGTGGGGTGTCAAGGGGGTGGGGGATGTACAGTGGGTGGGAGGGGTTGTCCAGGGGGTGGGGGTGTCCAGGGTGGGGGGATGTCCAATGGGGTAAGGGTGTCCAGGGGGTGGGGGATGTTCAGTGGGTGGGAGGATGTCCAGGGGGTAGGGGTGTCCAGGGGGTGGGGTGTCCATGGTGTGGGAGGGTGTCTAGGTGGTGGGGGATGTCCAGTTGAGTGGGAGGGTGTCTAAGGGGTGAGGAGGTGTCTAGTGGGGGGAGGGGTGTCCAGGGGGTGGGCTGGTGTCCAAGGGATGGGGGGGGCTATCCAGTGGGGTGGTGTGGTGTCCAGTGGGTGGGAGGGTGTCTAGGGGTAGGTGTTGGTCCAAGGGATGGGAGGGTTTCTAGGGGTGGGGGTGTCCAAGGGGTGGGGGGTTGTCCAGTAGGGTGGGGTGGTGTCTGGTGGGTAGGGCCTATCCAGGGGGTGGGAGGGTGTCCTAGGGGTGGGGGTTTTCTAGTGCAATGAGGTGGTGTCCAGTGGGTGGGAGGGTGTCTAGGGGGTGGGGGATTTCGAGGGGGTGGGGGCTGTCCAAGGGGGCAGGGGTGTCCAGGGGTGGGGGTTGTCCAGTGAGTGGGAGGGTGTCTAGGGGTGGGCGGTTTCCAGAGGTGGGGTGTCCAGGGGGTGGGCGAGTGTTTAGGGGGTGTGTATAGGGGTTGGGGTTGTCCAAGGGGTAGGGGGTGTCCAGGGGGTTGGGGATATCTAGGGGTGGGGGTTTCTAGGGGTGGGAGGGTGTCCAAGGGATATGGGTGTTTAGGTGGGTGGGGGCTATCTAAGGGGGTGGGGGTTTCCAGGGGTGGGGGTCTTTCCAGTGGTTTTGATCTGGTTTTGGTCTATTTTCAGCTTGTTTCAGTTCTTCTTTGGAAGCTCATTGTAATGGTTGAACTATTTTATTTAAAAAAATTGGTTTTTACATCAGTTATTTTATAACCGGTGTAATAAATGCATGTGAATTTTTTTTACAACGGTTATTATATAACTGACGTGGTATATATGTTTTCACATTGGTTATTTCCTAACTGACGTAAAAAACCAGATTGTAGACTGGTTTATCATTTCTGTTATGAAAATAACTGACGTGATAACCTTGTTTTCACGTTGGTTTTCTAATAATGATGTGAAAAATTCTTCGTAGGGGTTGTTTATTACATCGGTTCTTTAAAAACCGACATAATAAATCATGACTCTGAACCATTTTCCACATCGTTTTTGGAAGAACTGAAATTGATTAACCTGATTTTCGTATACATTTTCATATATATTATTTAAAATAAAAACATGTTTTCATCAAATATTTGTTGTTTCATGAACATATTCATTGATTTTGGTGATTCTGTTTACTTTCAAGAGCTTTCTGGCTAAAATATACAAACCAAGGAAAGTATATAGAAATTTTCAAACTACACAGAGTGTACTTTTTATACATTCCATGTACTTCCAGACAGGGACACGGACCGAAGGAGGGAGTACACGCCCATGTCACCAGGTAGAAGTTACACGCCATGTGAGGCAGAGTTATACGCCGTGTACTACATTCTTGAAGCGGTTGTTGCCAAGAAGAGTCTACACTCCCATGTGGCTATTGAAGGAGACACGGCGTGTCCCATTATTTCACGTCATGTCTGCTATACTAGAAGGGGTTTCTGGCCAAACAATCATACTACATGCCGTGTATGTCAGCGCTAGACACCGTGTACACTCAACAACTAAGTAGTTCTGTGTTCAAAAGTCAAAGATGGCGTGTTAGGCCACCTACCAGTGGAGAAAATGGCACCAAAGTGCATTGACGAAAGTACATGGCGTGTACATTCTATACACACGGTGAACATTCGTTTTCCATAAAAAGAGGCCTTTACCTCCGGAATCCAGAGGAGGTCAAAACCATTGGAAGGGAGAGAAGCTATGATACTACTGTTCCCAAAGCCACAGAGGTGTCGTCGTTCCACCATTCCGCCTTCTGACACCTTACCTCAATGCTTACACGATGAATCCGTAAGTTATCACGTGTTTCATTTCTCTCCTGATTTCTATGTGTAACTAAACCCCTCGTGTTGGGGTTGTGGATGAAAGGATCATAATTTGTGTTCTATTTTATATAGTTGTATTTTCTCATTGTAAATATTCTTACTCTTCTTAATTCACTGTCAAATATAACATGTAATTCTGAGCCGGACCAAGGGAAGAATTCTCAGTGATACAAAAGAGAAGTAACTGTGAAAACATCCATGACCATTGAAAATATTTCACTGATTCAAGTAATGCACTGAACATAATAAAGAATTAAGAACACTAACTACCAGACCAAGGAGTCAACTTCTCTAATTCCAAACAAGAGGAACCGGGCCAAGGAAATCTTGTAACAAAAATGAAATCTTGAATGATTGAATTATCCTAAACAACACAACCATTTAAAGAATCTTCATAAGAAGTCCTTAATCACCACAGCCCTGACACGTCTTTTCTTCCCATTTTAAACTCTTTAAATTAACTCGTTGTTCTCTTTAAAACTATTAATCATTTCTTTAAAGTAAAACAATATAGTTTTAATCCAAAACCAAAATCAAACCAATAAACTCTAAATTATACATACTTCACCTAATTAAGTATTAACTCAATTGAATTCACGCACGCCATAGTTCCTTGTGGATCGACCCCGAACTTTTATGCTATACTAATGTTTTAAGAACATGTAATTAATTTGGGATGCATATAACTTCAGCCATAATGACAAGCGAGACCAAATTTTGGCACCGTTACTGGGGAAATCTTTGGTTTTAGTTCTAAGATTTAAATTGTGTTAATAATTGATTTAAGTGAAAATAAAAATCAAAAATTATCAAAAATATCTTTTCCAATCCCATTTCAAATTTTCTGTTTTACTTTTCCCTTGTTACACCTGGTATTTGTGTTGTGATTGTGTAGAAGATTAAAGTGCATGAATAGATGCCCTACACGGTCCAAGAGCACCGAGTCATCGGAACTACTTCCGCTTGACTCGGAGATCGAACAGACCCTGCTTCGTCGTCGGTGTGCACTAAAAGGAACTCACAACCAGCAACCCTCTACCATGGAGAACATAGAAGAGGGAGCACCAGATATGGATGCTACGACTAAGCATCAGTACCAGGATCAGCAGACTCCCACTTCTGGTTTACCGGAGCATGCTACTGGAGGATTCGTGGAATTCCTTCTGAGGGATTACCAACAGCCACCGCGGTAACCTCCTCCGGCGTACGACCAACTACAACAATCGCATCAACTCTTACAACGACTATATATCGCCCCACAAGAGCAGCAATATCTGCAACCTCCAACCCCTCAGCAGCCACCTCCAAAATGTACTCTTATGGAGTATGGTCTTCCTTCAATCAATGGAGCTAATACGGGCATCGTCCGTCCTCCAGTCCAGGCCCAACACTTCGAGATCAAGCCTGTAATCATGCAGCTGATCCAGAACACTATCCAATTCGGAGGCCTGCCCAGTGATGACCCGAACGCCCATCTCTCCAACTTTCTGGAGATCTTCGACGCATTTCGTTTCCATGGCGTGTCCAAGGACGCCATCCGTCTTCGCCTATTTCCCTTTTCTCTATGGGACAAGGCAAAAGACTGGATCAAGGAGCTGCTACAATGATCTATCCTCACTTGGGAGGAGCTAGCCTAGGCGTTCCTGTCCAAATACTTCCCACCATCGAAGACGGTGACGCTACAGAATGAGATCCATAACTTCCAACAGCATGACTCTGAGTCATTGTACGAGTCCCGGGAACGCTTCAAAGAGATGTCACGAAAATTCCCCCACCACGGACTCCCACTCTAGATGCAAGTCCAGACCTTCTACGAAGGACGTACAACAAATACCAAATCTATGGTGGACATTGCTTCTGGAGGTACGGTGATGCGGAAATCCCCCGAAGAGCTATTTGAACTACTGGAAGACATGTCAGCCAACAACTTCTAGTGGCACTCTGAGAGGGGGACTCAAAAGAGAGGTATGCATAGTATTGATGCTACCACTATGTTAGCTGCTCAGTTGGATGATGTTTCCAATAAAATCAATGCATTGAATCTCAAAGGAGCATCTCAAGTTCCTACAACAAACCATCCAGCATGTGGTGAATGTGGTGATAACCACATCATGGGAGAATGCCCGGGTTCAACTGGAGGGCCTTCGACGAGTGAGGTGAGTTATGTTGCCCAAAATCGAGGGCCCAACCTATACCAGCAGTACCAGAACCCGACATGGAGAGATCAATAGAATACAGGCTGGGGTCAACAGCAGCAAAACCCTCCACCCCAGCGACCTCCCGGCTACAATCAGCCTCAGTACCAGAATCAGTTTCCGAGACAGCAGTTCCAGCATGGTTCCTATCAGTAGCAA
The DNA here is from genome assembly GCA_963277665.1 of Viscum album. NCBI lineage: Eukaryota > Viridiplantae > Streptophyta > Magnoliopsida > Santalales > Viscaceae > Viscum > Viscum album. Next base: position 66,322,876 of record OY728163.1, on the reverse strand, counting down.
GTGTACCAGAACCCTCGACCATAGCAAAAAAGGTAGAAACCTCGTCCACCGGCTCAACAACCACCTCAACAAGAGAACACCTCAAGGTTAGAGGATCTGATGACTAAATTCATCTCTACTGCTGAGACTCAGTTCCAAAATAATGATTCTTCAATTCAAGGCCTAGAGAATTAGATTGGCTAGCTGGCAAACCAACTCTCAGGAAGGCAACCTTGTATACAACCAAGAAACACCTAGAAGAACCCAAGGGAGGAGGCCCATGCCATCATGCTCTTGAGTGGAAAAGATCTCCAACAGAACCAATCCACACTGCTAGGTGCATACACACCCACTATTGATGGAAATGTTACCAATACCGACCCCTCCTCATCCAAAAGCCCACAGAAGTAGGTTTCGCAGAATAAAGGAAAGGAGGTTGTCAAACCTTTTGAACCTGCCTTACCCTTTACGGAGAGGTTGAAGCAGAGGAAGTTGGACCACAAGTTCAGCAAATTCATGGATGTTTTCAAAAAGCTACATATAAATATTCCATTTGCAGAGGCGCTGACACAGATTCCCACCAATGCCAAATTTATGAAGGAAATACTCTCCAACAGAAGAAAAATGGAGGATCTGGGCACCATTTCCCTCAACAAGGAGTGATCTGGAGTCATCCAGCATTCAATTCCTCCCAAACTCCAAGATCCAAGTAGTTTCTCCATTCCTTGTACTATTAGATCCTGTGATTTTGGGAAGGACCTCTGTGACTTAGGGGCCAGCGTGAACCTCATGCCCCTCGGGGTTTCCAAGAAGCTCGAACTCAACGAGCACAAGCCTACCCATGTAGCCTTTCAACTTTTTGATCGATCCATCAAACATCTGAAGGGACTACTCAAGGATGTACTGGTCAAGGTGGGTAGGCTGATCCTCCCCACTGATTTCATCATCCTCGACATGGATGATGACTAGGAAGCACCTATTATACATGGAAGACCTTTCTTGGCAACTGGGAAGTTATTGATCGATATTCACCAAGGAGAGCTTATTTTCCGGGTAGGTGATGAAAGTGTTTCCTAAAACGTCCTCAAGACCGCCAAACATGCTTCCTTGTCAGAGCATGAGGACTATTATGCAGTTTCCACCATGGTTAACCATACTAGAGAAAAAGGGGATGATCTGGTATGTTATTTTACTTCAGATAATTTAACTATTCCAACTAATCTATTAGAAGAAGCGTCATACGAATTTAAATTCTTAGAAGGCCAAGGCGGCCACTATTGGCATCATGCAGTTGTTCCTAATAGTTTGGAACGGGACAAGGTGAAACCACTTGTCCCTTTTATTTTAAAGGATCCTAAACTCGAACTAAAACCTCTTCCATATTCTCTCAAGTATGGGTATTTAGGACCCAATCAAAATTTTCTAGTTATACATAACGCGGAACAGTCACAGGAGCAGGAAGATGCACTTATGCGTGTTCTCAAATAGCAGAAGCACGCTATTGGGTGGGCAGTCGCTGATCTGAAGGGCATCATCCCTACCATTTGCACTCACAAGGTGCTACTTGAATAAGGTGCCAAGAAATATTGGAAACCACAACGGAGCTTCAATCCTCCCATGAAGGATGTTGTAAAAAAAATTGGTGATCAAATTATTAGATGCATACATCGTCTATCCCATCTCGGATAGTCCGTGGGTGAGTCCCCTCTAAGTGGTACCCAAAAAGGGGGGTATCACTGTGATTTCAAATGAAAAGAATGAGATCATCCCTACACGCACTATCACGGGATAGAGAGTCTTTCTAGATTACCAGAAGCTGAATGATGCCACAAGAAATGATCATTTCCCATTGCCATTCATGGATCTAATGCTAGAGAGACTAATAGGGCACAACTTCTATTGCTTCCTCGACGGTTTTTCTGACATCAACCAAATCTCCATTGCACCAGATGATCAGGAAAAGAGCACATTCACTTTCCCCTACGACACATTTTCTTATCGAAGAATGTCTTTCAGCATGTGCAACGCCTCCACCCCCTTCCAGTGTTGTATGCTAGCCATATTTCATGACATGGAGGAACGAATCCTGGAAGTATTTGTGGATGATTTTTCCATTTACGGAATATCATTCACCATTTGTTTACGACACCTAGAGCTAGTTTAGGAACGATGTGATCACACTAACCTAGTCTTGAACTGGGAAAAGTGTCATTTCATGGTGAAAATTTGCATAGTCCTTTGGCCATAGAATTTCAGAAAAGGGGATAGAGGTGGACCCGGTAAAGATCGAATTCATTTCATGACTACCAATACTGACTTCCATCCGCGCCATCCACAGCATCCTGGGGCATGCAGGTTTTTACATGCGGTTTGTCCGCGACATCTCCAAAATAGACCAGCCCCTTACCAATATTCTACCCAAGGATTCCATATTTGAGTTCAATGAGACATGTGTTAGATATTTTGAGCATCTAAAGAAGCTCCTGGTGGAAGCTCCAGTTATGATTTCTCCCAACTGGGAGGAACAATTTGGGGTGATGTGCAATGCGAGCGACTACGCAGTGGGAGAAATCTTGGGCCAACGCCTTGATTGGATTTTTCAATGTATCTATTATTCCAGAAGGATGCTCAATGAGACATAGATCTACTACACCACCATAGAAAAGGATATTCTTGTAGAGGTTTTCGCATTTGACAGGTTTCATTCTTACTTAGTGTTGTCTAAAGTTATTGTTTATACTGACCATGTAGCACTAAAGTACCTACTAAAAAAGAAATATGTGAAGCCCCTATTGATCCACTGGGTACTACTCCTACAAGAATTCGATATTGAGATTAGAGATAACAAAGGGAGTGATAACTTCATTACTGACCATCTCTCCCGCCTCGAGCTGCCTCATTTGGAGCAGGAAGAAGATCGGGAGATCAGAGAGGATTTTCCCGATGATCACCTCTGTTCGATCAATGAAACACCTAGACTATGGTATGCTAATATCGCTAATTTTCTGGTTACAAGTGTCGTTCAACCCGACCTCTCCTTCCAGCAAAGGAAAATATTTTTCTATGATGTGAAAAAGTACTTCTGGGAGGATCCTCTGCTATTCTGATCCTGTTCAGATGGAGTGATCCACCGTTGCATCCCGGAGAATGAAGTTCACAGTGTCCTGGAGTTCTGTCATGCCTCACCAGTAGGAGGACATCATGGGCCAGACCGTACCATAGCTAAGATCATGCAGTCTAGATTTTTCTGGCCCACCATGCATAGAGATGTCCGGGCCTTTATATCCTGTTGCAATCGGTGCCAGAGGACCGGTAATATGGGACGTAGAGCCCAGATTCCCTAGTATCCCATCCTTGTGGTCGACATTTTTGACATCTGGGGCATAGATTTCATGGGTCCCTTTCCCCCATATTTTGGGAACACTTACATCCTGGTCTGCGTTGACTACATCTCCAAGTGGGTGGAAGCCACATCTACAGCACACGACATCGCCAAGGTAGTCCTGAATTTCTTAAAAAAAAATATTTTTAGTAGGTTTGGTGTTCAACGAGTATTGTTCAGCGATAGAGGGTCCCACTTTGACAACACACTAATGAGACGAATACTATCAAAGTACGGAGTAAAGCATCAGTTGTGGACACCATATCATCCCCAATCCAATGGACAGGTAGAGCTCTCAAACAGTGATCTCAAGTAGATCTTGGATACAATAGTGAACACTTCACGGAAGGACTGGTCCAAGAAGTTGGATGATGCCTTGTGGGAATATCAGACTGCTTTCAAAACACCACTGGGAATGTCCCCATTCCGCCACATCTATGGCAAGCCCTTCCATCTGCAAGTGGAATTGGAACACAAAGTCTACTGGGCCGTCAAAGCCCTAAATTTTGATTTAAAGGCAGCTGAAGAGAAACGGATGTTCCAACTATCAGAACTAGATGAAATCAGATTAGAGGCATACGAGAACACCAAGCTGTACATGGAAAAGACAAGATCCATTACCGACCAGATGATTTCACGAAATTCTTTCCAACCCAATGATTAGGTACTTCTCTTTAATTCTCATCTTCGCTTATTCCCAGGGAAGTTAAAGTCATGATGGTCGGGACCAGTACACGTTGTACACGTATTCCACCATGGAGTGGTAGAAATTTCAGGAGAATATGGTCAGCCATTCAAGGTAAATGGGTAGTAGTTGAAATATTACCATCCTACAGACAACCCGGTGGGAACGTTGTCCACCATAATGCTCAGGTAAGCAAGGTAAGAAGGTCAAGCCAACGACCTAAAACAAAGGCACTTCTTGGGAGGCAACCTAGAGGTTACACGTCGTGTCCCACTTATTTACACGGTGTGTACTTATCTTTTTAATTTATAATCTTAATAGTATAAATCTATTGAATAACAAATAAATAACCAGGGATGATGTCGGTGCCGATGGTATAGTTACTGGAGTTTATTCAAGACGTCCCCAGTTCGAATCCTCCTGACCAACCTTCAGCACGGGGTTCCTCCTTTTATTTACATAGCGTGTGGGGTATTTTATATATATATATATGTGTGTTTAAATATAATAAAACCCATGATGGGGATGGACTGGTTCGTTAGAATCATAATCCGGTTCCAAAAGACCCAGGTTCGAACCCAGACAACCTTCCCATTTCCGTCATTTGTTATTTTAATAAAACCACACGATGTGTACTCAGATATACACTGTGTGCCCCATAATTTTTCAATATATATAAAGAACATTTTTTAAAATAAGAAATTACATGCGGGTGAAGTTGGCGGATTGGAAAAGTCTCAGCACCAGGTTCAAAAGACCCGGCTTCGAATCGTGCTAATCTCCATACTTCATCCCCATCCTTTCCTAAATAAAAACCACATGTCGTGAATTTCTTTATTCCTGTGTGTATAGGCCATATAGAATATATATATATATAATAAATATTAATAGAAGAACAACCATTACTCTAGTGGTTCAGGGCTTTAATTCGGAATGGCCGATCGCCAGTTCGAGCCCGCCCCAAGCACCAAACCAAAGGTTTTACTACTCTTTTTCTAATTTTAAATTACACGGAGTGTATTTCCCAATATACGTCGTGTATAGTTTAATTTTTAATAAAATTTATCGATATATCTAATTTATTCTAATTATTAATATTAATTATTATATAGTTTACTATAATAATTAAATATTTATATATATATCTCGTTTTAAAAAACAATTTGGAATACACTGTGTGTAGTCCAAACATACACGCCGTGCACCTTGCCTATATAGATTGTGAGCCACCCAGCTTGAGCCCGTGTCACACGGCCTCACCATTTACTCCCCTCTTCCCATTTTCTTCTCCTGAACGCCACCCGCACCCCCTTTTCTCAAATATGTTGATTCCGGGCATTTCGGGTTCTGATTCTTCTTGCACTATGATCCTCGGTCAAGGTACGCAGTTCTACACCCTCTCTTTTAAATTTTTAGACTCATTTAGGGTGTTTTTTCGGATCGGCCGACTGTTTGGCTTCCACCCGTAAACAGCCACGAAATGAAGAACACACGTCGTGTACTTTTGCACACCGCCAAACACAAAATATTTCGAAATTTGAATATACATGGTGTGTATGTTCGGTACACACCATGTCCTTTTCCTCGTTGTGCCTGAGTGCTCCTTTTCACACGGCCTCACACACCATTTTCACATACATGGCGTGTTTGTTTGGTACACACCGTGTATACCCTTTCCTTTGGCCCCTCCATGTGTGGCACTTAACACGGCCTCTTACCCCATGTTCCCATACACGGTGTGTGTGTGTTCGGTACACGCCGTGTATTCCATTTCCTTTGGTCGGCCCGTGTATCACCCTCCACATGGCCATGTTCTTCTAGTAAAGAACATGTCGTGTCCTACCTAAACATGGCGTTTCCTTTATTGTTAAACTTTTCACAAACATGGTTTTGTCCTTTATGAATACAGGACCACCTACACTTTGAGTGAACACGACGTGTATATTCGGTACATGCTGTGTACTTTTACATTATCTATTTTCACCCATGGGATGTCTATCCAGAGAACACGGGCTACTCTACATCTTCAACTACACGCTGTGTACTCTGGATTACACGTCGTGAACTTTGATTTTCCTGTTTTCTCATATTTTCTTCGTTTTGTTTTGTTTTCTTTTCTTTTATTTTTATTTTGTTTGGTTTTTCTTTCTTTTTTCCAGATTATGGAAGATCCTGAGCCTTCCCGAGGGAAGCGGCCAGCCTCCACCACTGAGGGAGAGGGGTCCATATTTCATCGGATTAGACTCCGACCGCCGACATAGCCAGACCCAGATGCTTTGGTCTTTGAACTCTCTCCTTTGGCCATTCTTCCACCACTCACTCTCTCAGCGGAGGCCAGACCTACTTATGCTGCACCTCCACCTTCCAACACAGAGCTTCCGAGCACCACCATTTTCGCTCCACCGGCTGCCACTCTCCCTTCACTATCTTCATCATCATCTGGTCCCTCCTCGAGCACCCCATCCACCAATCCACCCTCTACTTCAGCAGATCCACCCACAGAGCTAACCGCTGCTGCTGCACCTGCTTCTGGGCTGGGACCTACAAGTGCTCCCTATCCCTGCACGGTATTTCCGGTCACAGATCTTGCATATGACAGAGTCTGATGCTTCTCTCATCAGCTGATACCGTTGAGTGGGTGATACCTCGACAATAGCATTCCGTAGCATCTTGGTATTTGGGAGGACTTGGAGGAGATTCTCGGGCACACCCCACTCCTAGATATTTTCTAGGTCAGCACTCTGACTTTTCGCAATCAATTTTTGGAGTTTGCGGCCTCGTTTGAGTTTGACGGAGCGGAGTACCAGGAGACACATGGTGATGCGATGCTCGTGGTACGCTTCCGGCTAGGTGGCCGACATTTCTCCCTCACTATGACTGAGTTTGGCCAAGGGTGCAGCTTCTACCCCCATCCCATCACCCCAACTCCTGTTTCTACCCTATCCCGGCCTAAGCACTTTGAGCTCGTCATTATGTGGCGGGAGATCGCTGGTCTTAACCACCGGTACTCCCCCACTTCCCAGAGGAGCACTCTTATCACTGACCTCATCATCTGCTTCACCCACCAGTGCTTCAGTGCCATCCTTTTCCCCCGCCATGAGGATATGGGGGTCGCGACCGGCCGTAACATGGAGCTAGTTACCTGTGTCATCCAGCATGACTAACCAGACCTCCCCTCTCTAGACGCCTCCTATTTCCACTCCATGTTTGACAACTGTCAGGGCCACCTGAACGGTGAGTTTTACACTACCAATCTCGCCCACCATCTTGGGGTATTTGATCCCTCTTTGCCCCATGACCTGTTAGGTTCACCCCAGTGGATGGAATTTCTCATGCTCATTCGCATGGGGATGGTCCGAAAGCAGGGGTGCCTATAACCTTGCTCAGGCTCCATCCCAGCCACCCGCTAACCCTCCTACCCCAGCTGATGGCCCTACTCCTCCCTCTCCACCCCTCCAGCTTCTCCACCTCACCCACCTCCTATTGACCCCACTTCTTCTGACCTTCCTTCTTCTATCCCTTCACCCTTCCAACCTTCCCTCGCACCCTCGGTCGATCTTGCCCTTTCCCACCACCTAGCCACGATGGAGCAGGTCTTGGGTCGCTTCGACAGACGGAAGGATTATATGGCGCAACAGTTGGGTCATATCATCGGCCGCCAGGACACCATTGTGTGGCATTTGATCTTTCTCGACAGCTGTCAGGACCACATGGATCTGATGTTGGCGCATATTGGTCAACATCTTGGTCTTCCTCCACCTGCCTCTACCTCAGCTCCTGGACCTTCTGTTGCTGCTCCACCGCCCTCTCCTACGCAGGCCACAGATTCCGTTCTACTGTCTATGGTAGGTCATGCTGCTACTCATGCTACCGCCACCACTACTGCCGGCCCAGGGCCTGCTGCTGAGCTTCCTTCACCGAGTCTAGCACCTGTGGCTCCTACTTCTCCAGCGACCCTTCCCGGTGTAGCATACCAGCCTCCCGCTTCCACGGCTCCTACACCATCTCTACCAGCTGGTTTTGTACAAGATGATGCCGCCCCTGAGGTTACCCCATGATAGTGACATGTTTTTTTATCTTATATATCTATTTTGTCATTTTATGTGTTGTGATGTTATGCTTTTTTGCAGTTTTCTTTTTTCTCGACAGTCATAGGTATCATGGAGCACCTTGGGCATCACTTTTCATGAGGGGAGTATTTTTCCATTTCTATTTTCTTTCTTTCTGGATTTACTTCTTCCACTGGTTTCCCTCATTTTGTCCCCAATATCTCACCCTTTCCCACCCTTTACCTTAGTATTGCACATGGTGGAAAATGTTCCATATTAAGTGTGGGGGAGAATTTTTCACTTTCACCTTGGTCTTTTCCCTTGAACTAATCTAGGATACATCATTATTAGTTTATATATTTTCAAAATTGAGGCAATTTTTGGTTAAATTTATCAATGCTCAATTTATTAGTAGGAACTTTTTCAGGGTAAAATTCTTATTCTGATTCATAAGTATTTTAAAATGATTGTTGATATAGATTTAATTGAAAATTTTCATCCTTGATTAAATACATTGATTAGGCTAATCATTTATATGCATGTCATGACCTGATTGTCCCTTTATTATTTTTCCCCTCCTCAGAGGTATTCTAAACCATTTTATTCTTTCTAATTTAAATACCCTCTTTCTTGAGAGATTCTTAGGATATGAATCACTACCATAATTTTCACGTTTCCTTTTTGAAACATGAAGAATTTTTGAATTGCTTTAAAATGATTGAGGCATTAGATTGATTCAACCCCTTTATCTTGAGACCTACCCTACATTTAATCTTAGTTAAGCCTATAGAATCCATGATCATCCTTTATAGGAATCCACGTTACAAGCATATTTTCCTTCCTACCCTATTTCTTTTTTAACTTTGCATGATTATTCATTTTGGAGCTTTAAAAATGGAGTTAGAAATACATGGAATATTTTTGTGCACATCCATGAAATAATGTTTGGGGGAGTGCCTCTTGAATACTTGGGGCAGAAAGGGTTCCAAACAATTATTCATTGAAATCATATGTGTTTCCATTGATTTCTTCTAAAAAAATAAGAAGAACAAAAAAAATCCAAAGCGAAGGGAACCTTATGCTCATTTCGGAACCCTACTTGACTAAGGGAAAAGGTGGTGATTACAACAGAATTCGACTGAGCTTGAGAAGGAAACATTTTCATTTAACTTTACATTGAATATCATGCAATGTTTTTTAAAGGAATTATCCTTCCTTTTTCAAGCCTCATAAATTATTTTTCATCTGAACCTACCAACCCTTAGCCACAGAGACATCTGAACCTTATTGATAAAGCCCTCATGATTATTGTAATTCAATTTTTTTAAAGTAGAGAACAAGGAATCTTGAAAACCTATGGATAGAGTGTATATATCTTAGATTAAGCATAAATCTGAATAAAAACATCTTGAGTGTGGAGTGTGATATTGACTGGTAAGGCAGATCATCAAGTGGCATGCTTATTTTTGAAATGTTGAAAAATGTGTTGAAAGGGGATGAGAGTAGTTAAATGAATTATATATGAGGCATGATTTTAGTATCTTATGAATTTAATTTGTTTGTGAATTTTTGAATTTTCCTCAGTAACTTTATCATTTGTACTTTTGATTAATTGAATGCCTTCCTTTTAAAAGTATAGACTCTTTTAATTCGATGTTGAGATTTTTCTTGAGGGCAAGAAAACGACTAAGTGTGGGGGAATTTGATGCACCCGATTTCTGTATACATTTTCATATATATTATTTAAAATAAAAACATTTTTTCAGAAAATATCTATTGTTTCAAGAACATATTATTTGATTTTGGTGATTCTGTTTACTTACAGGAGCTTTCTGGCTAAAATACACAAATCAAGGGAAGTTTGTGGAAATTTTCAAACTACACGGCGTGTACTTTTTATACACGCCGTGTACATCCAGACAGGGACACGGACCATAGGAGGGAGTACACACCCATGTCACCAAGAAGAAGCTACATGCTGTGTGAGGAGGCGTTACACGCCATGTACTACATTCTAGAAGCATTTGTTGATAAGAAGAGTCTACACGCCCATGTGGCCATTGAAGGAGACACGGCTTGGCCCATTATTACACGACATGTCTACTATTCTAGAAGGGGTTTCTGGCCAACCATTCATACTACACACCGTGTATGGAGGTGCTACATGCTGTGTATACTCAACAACCAGGAGGCTCCGTGTTCAAATGTCAAAGACGGTGTGTTAGGCCACCTGCCAGTGAAGAAAATGGCGCTAAAGAGCGTTGATGAAAGTACACGATGTGTACTTTCTATACACGTCGTGTACATTATTTTTCAATAAAAAGAGGCATTTTCCTGTAGATTCCAGAGGAGGTCGAAACCATTGGAAGGGAGAGAAGCTTTGCAACTATCGTTCCCAAAGCCACCGAGGTTCCATCATTCCTTTGTTCCACCTTCAGACACCTTACCTCAACGCTTACACGATGAATCCATCAGGTATCACATGTGTTGTTTCTCTCCTACTTTCTATGTGTAACTAAACCCCCCGTATTGGGGATGTGAATGAAGGGATCATAATTTGTGTGCTGTTTTCTATATTTGTGTTTTCTCATTGTAAATATTATTACTCTTCTTAATTCACTGTCAAATATAACTGAGAATTCTGAGCCAGACCAAGGGAAAAATTCTCAACGATACAAAAGAGATGTAGCGGTGAAAAAATCCATGACCATTGGAAAGATTTCACCGATTCAAATAATGGACTGAACTTAATAAAGAATTAAGAACACTGACTACCAGAACAAGGAGTCAACTTCTCTAATTCCAAACAAGAGGAACCGGACCAAGGAAATCTTGTATCAAAAATGAAATCCAGAATGATTGAATTATCATGAACAACATAACCATTTAAACAATCTGCATAAGAACTCCTTAATCACTACAGCCCCAACACGTCTTTTCTTCCCGTTTTTAAACTCTTTAAATTCACTCATTGTTTTCATTAAAACTATAAACCATTTCTTCAATGTAAAACAATATAGTTTTAATTCAAAACCAAAATCAAACCAATCAACTCGAAATTTTACATAATTCACCTAATTAAGTATTAACTAAATTGAATTTATGCACGCCATAGTTCCCTGTGGATCGACCTAGAACTTTTACTATAATAAATTTTTAAGAACGTGTAATTAATTTGGGACGCATATATCTTTAGCCATAACGACAAGCGGGACCAGACATCAAAATGGCTTCATATTTCTGTTTTTTATGTCGGTCAAAATAACAGACGTAAAAAACAATATTTATAACATACCTAGCAATAACGTCAGCTAAACACCGATTTAAAAAATAAAAATAACCATCGTAAAAACATTTCTTGCACTAGTATCACCATGGAAGGGTGTCTTAAGGTTCTGTAAGAAAGGGAATCTAATCCACAAGTGCATCGGACCATTTAAAATTATTTAAATAATTCTACTATAGCTTACTATTTAGCATTTCCTCCAAGTCTCTCCAATGTTCATGACATGTTCAATATATCTTTGATAAATAAGTACATTCCAGGTACACCAAATGTACTCACCTATAATAAAATAAAATTAGAACCTATTTTATTGTACTACAGAGAGCTTATGAAGATTCATGACCCTAGAGAGAAGGTATTGATGATCCGAATGAATCGAATGGAAAATTTTCTTTAGAGAAACCATAAGATGGAAGAACCGAAATGGGAACCTGAGGATGTTATGAAAAAAAAACAGCCAAATCTTTTTAGAGGTAAATATTCATGAAAATTTCAAGGATAAAATTTTTATTGGAGGGAAGATTATAAATCTATAAGATTTCATGGTAAGTATCCATATAAATAAATTCGATTCATTCAAAACATCAATTTTTACAAAAAAATATATATATTTCATATCATATAAATCATATAAAATCACATAGAGAACACAAAACAAACTCTATAATAAATAATTAATGAAATAGGAGGACTTTTATTGAAATTAAAGAACATATACCAATGAAATTGTATCTTGACCTTAGTAATAGTAATGTGACCCGTATGAATAGTAATTAAGCCAATGTAATAGTAAAACCACCTAAAAAGTATAAATAATTTTTTTTGAATATTATAAAAGTTAATATGATATATGTTTATTATAGTATAAGTAAATAAATATTATGGAAGCTATTAATTAAGTATTAGTATTTTTATGAAACATAAATTTTTATTTAAGGTTTTATAATTAATATAATGATTCAAAAGATAATTTATTTTAATAAAATATAATCATAATTTAATATTTTTATTTCTTATGATTATAAGATAATTTTGTGCAACCTTAGTTATTTATTGAAAGTGTTATAAAATCAGTTATAATTTTAAAATTGGTATTTTTTAATAAATAAAGATTTAAATTAAAAATAAAATTTATCATATTTAGAAAATTATTTTCATAAAATGGGGGTCATTTTTAAAACTTAGAAATCAGAAAATGGTTATGGTGAATTTTTTGGATTTTTCTAAACTGGTTGAATTTTTGTGAATAGTGAAATATGATAATATACGGTATATATACATTATAAGATAAATACACTATTCCTTGAGTCATAAATGATGTAAGCTTAATAATTTAAAACTACCATTCATTATTTTAATATATTTTGTGATAATGATCAAATTATTCACAGTCTTGTTCCAAAATAATAACCTAATGAACAAAATAATGGGAAAACACCCCTCTCCTCCACAATAAATATCAACACTCACCACCTCCTCTCCTCAAACCTTCCAAGATTTGAGACTTTCCAAATTTATATGCAATATTATTCCCAATACACTTCCACAAATCCATGAGCATTTTTTCTCACTGAAAGACCAATCCCATGTTCTTTAAGGATGTTCTCATGGTGGATAATTCTAGAGGTAAATTCCTATTTTTTCATATATTTTCCATTCAATTTATTTTTATTTCTTATTATATACACATAGACCTTTATCCAAGTGGAATTATAAATCCATTCTCACATATATACTTGATTGTTATTTGTTTTAATGAATAATATATCATCATTTTTCTTCCCCTCTCATTATGTACTAAAACATAAAACATCATCTATGAGTTGTAAATTCACCACCTTCATGGATGATGATTATTTGTTTTCTAATTGTTCCTTTAAGTTTGGTCGTAAAAACATTTTATGGATAAAACAGTCTATAATATATGTATTAAAACTACTTTAATATTCTAGATCCAGTATATTTTCATAATATGTATTCATAAGATAAGACATGTTCTTAATGATTAAAAAACACCAAAATAATCTAAAAGATTATCACTAACGTCTTATCAAATGATTCATTATAATACCATATAACTGAATGAAATATATAACCATTTAATATAATATAATTTCATTAAAAACATATAATTTCAATTTTTGAACTCTATTCTCATTTTACATGATTTTCAATACAAATATACAAGAAAAACAACCATGAAACCCAAGGAAATGAATGCCCAAGAACGATAAAATTGTACTTTATAACTCATAAAAAAGGCCATAAATGAACTTAATAAAATTATAACAAATCAAATACATGTTAAAATTTTCTTATTTTATTATTTCATTGATTTAATCTGATTATCTATGACATTAAGATCAAGTGCAGAAAAAATTCGAATATATGGTAAGGGAATTGTCTCAATTTCCATTTCATTGAGACATACATGGTATTGTGAACCTAATAATTCTTATGTGTTGTATATACTACCCCATTGAGATAATTTCTTATTTGAAATGATATTTATATTAAAAATCAGTATTATTGTTGCATGGATATGATTATTGTCTTAGTCATATTGCATTTTACATGCAGTGTTTATTTTGAATGTGTTTTAATTGGGGAAATATTGATTAAGAGATATCCTCTAATCAATACAGATATTGAAAATTAATATTTTTCATGAATTAAATCTATGTATAAATAATTATTTATTACTTTAATTGATAGTCATGACCCTTTTATATCCCCTTTATGCATCGACAAGTCTCATGAGGCAAAACAGTTGGCGATAACCTCTTAATGTTTGTTTCCAAAGAGAATAAGATGGGTATATACCCATTGACGTAAATCATATTGAGAGTATGATGGTTCCTATTATAGATAAATGACTTCAAAATAATAAAAACTTTATTTATTTAGTATTCAACTATTACTTTTTATGAGGGTTTCACTTTGACAAAATCTATAGATTCATTATCATTCTCAGTCTATTGATGACATGTGTTTTCCAGATTACTTACCTTTCCATAATTTCTATTCATTATCATATTTACCTCACATATTATTATTTTATGTAACCTATATATATAATTTTTTATCTCCCTTTTTTCCTTCCCTAGGTTGTGACGATGAGATCATTGAATAACTAATAAGAAGTAGTTTGTTTTCTTTTATAATATAATGTGTTTAACTACCAATGTAATAACGGAACCATGTATTTATCTAGTTTCATCAAGAATAATAAGATGATCCATCATTGGTTTTGTGATATCTTGTATATATCTATGTCAACTTAGGTTTATCCTATCTCATTCATAGTCAACTTAAATTTAAATCCTTTATGATTTCTCATAAGGAGTCGGTAAATTTCTCATGTATATCCTTCTAGAGTGCCAAAATAGGTGTCATTCAAGGCCCATCATCATGAAAAAAATTATTGATCGATTCTAGCTCAATACGGTGTTTCTGAGGTTGTTAAACCAAGGTACATCAGTGGCATAGCCACATCCACTTATAATATATAGTCAATAATGTAATTTCTTGGAAACCACTCACTCTTTCATTTACCAAAATTTCAGTACATTTTTCTAAACTTTGAATCATCCATAGGCATATCCTTTGAGACATCCCTAAATAAATACTTATACATATACATAGGTATCTCATTAATTTTTTCTCATTATAGTTTTAAAAGATTAATTAAAACATTTATTTGATACCAACTATAACAGTCCAGTCTTCTCAAACATGTATATTGCATCAAATTTGATAAATATTCATTACATTACAAAAACACATTCTTGAGGACCAAAATAGGTTAGTACATTTTCAAAATAGGAATACAAAATTCTAATATGTTGAAAGATATTCAATTTTCCCTAACTAATTCTCATTGACATTCCCTATAAAAAACCATTCTTCATAACCTATAGAAACGAAAAATAAGAAAGGGTGACCTTAGATACATGTTAAGGGAATATAAGGGAGATATGTAAGCGTATAATTAACATAA
Organism: Viscum album; assembly: GCA_963277665.1. Classification (NCBI taxonomy): domain Eukaryota; kingdom Viridiplantae; phylum Streptophyta; class Magnoliopsida; order Santalales; family Viscaceae; genus Viscum; species Viscum album. The sequence goes on along the minus strand of OY728163.1, from coordinate 66,307,495 downwards.
GGGTATGAGGACATGATCATAATAACTAAAAACCATACACTTTATATCAAATATCATAATATTGAGTCATATAATAAATAATTGTAGTTCATAATACTTGAATGATAAGATAATAAAAGAACATTTTGTCATGAGAGCATAACATCATAATAAGATAGATATTTATGGAATACCCATAAGCATATAAAATCATTCACTAGAATTCAAAGCTCATTTCCAAAACATTATTAGGGAAGTTCATAGTGGTTACACCTACTGGGAAGGACACACCACCAACCTTAGTGGTAACTCATTCCTAATAGTGAAATGGGTTCACTCCCCAAACCATCGTAATGGAAAAAGTCCCTTAATGAAGTCCCCATTTCATTCATGTCTATTTCATGATATATATAAATCATTTCCCAATTTAATTGAGGGATTTATAGGTCCAACCCATCTCATAATGAACACCATATTTTTTGTTCCATAAGATCATAAATATTCATCATATCATAACCCATGAAATCAAATGCGTATCATAAACATTTCATCATATCATAACATATGGAAAAGTGTCAGGTTTCATGATAATTTCATCATAAAATAACTCATGAAAAGAAGTGGGTTTCATAATCATATTATCATTATATAACCTATGAAAAAGAAATATATTACAGAAACAACAAGCCATTACAATCATAAACCACTTAATGAAAGAATAATAAAGACATCCTTGGATCATATACCCGGTAAGGAATAGGTTACATCAATGTATGTAATCCTAAATGGAAAATAATTTTTGAAATATCATTTAAAAACTTCCATGAGGAAAATATCTTTTTTTATTTGAAAAATTATCTTTTAAGACATAAAATATTTTGAAAACCTTTTCCTTTGAAAATAACCTTCAAAATTATAATGGAAGATTTGAAAATAATATAGAAAAAATTATAAATAATACAACATTTTCAACATCGATTTTCATGAAAATGAGCTTAAAATATCATTTAAAAAAATGAAAACGTTTTTAGAAAATAATGATTTAAAAGAATAAATATTTCAGAACAGAGAGAGAAATAACGTTAGAGTTTCTTACAAATTTTTCATCAATATTTTAAGTACCACGGAGTGGTAAAATGGTTCCATTACATGAAAATATCATGAAAAACTATAGTATAAGATAATTTGTGGAAAATATTGAGAGGTAGATCATGTGATTTTAATATGGGATACTTGATCACAAATAATCCTGATGAAAGATGTGATTGTAACATTAAATCTTTACCACTTGGTAATATTGAATCGTAATCCACATGAGGGAATAAGATGAAAGGAAAATTAAAATATCACTAGGATGAATAAATTCATGATATTTCAGGTAAAAGGGTCTATATATACACAACATAAAAAAATACAGGTTCATAAGATAACATATATCCCAATGAAGGTAAATTGAGACAAAAATCCCATACCGATTTGTCAAATTATGAACACTAAACCCCATGAATGATATGTACTAAAATGAAAATATAAAACAAACTAGTTTTTAGGATAATACTAATAAAATATATTCATGGGAATTATATACAAAACATAAAATAAATATAAGGTAAACATGACATGTGCCTCACATAAGTAAAAAATTGAGACGAAATCCATTACCTTAAGTCATAACTTCTATTGTATTATTTCACAACTCATGTATAATAAATATAAGTTTATTATAAATATATTAAAGAACCATATTAATAAATATCATACCATCTGTGATTTTAGTATTACCTTTTATCTCCTGTTTATTAACAATTCCATGTTAAAGTTTTGTTCGAGGGAATAACCTCTTTTTTTCATACAATTTTTGATTTGTTGTATATTTGGTCCTCTTAAATTGATCCTGGTTCCATAAAAAATTAAATATAACCATGATATTAATATAAAATTTATTAATTATTTATTTTTTTATATTAATTCATAAAATTTACTGACAGGAAATGAAATATACTGTTTATGGAGATAGTAGGTCATACGTACGGATAAACATTTTTTCTATTTTATTATCCTATATAATGAAAGAAAGAAACTGATATATATAAATATAAATATATATTTTCATTATAGTTTAATTTATATGTCATATATATCACATATATTTATTAATCCCATCCTTAATACATCCCATTTATAGCGTAAATGAATCACATCACTTCGTGAGGCGGTAGTTTTCCTGACACGTGAACAAAATTATAATATTAATAAAAAAAGGAAATCATGAAGGTATGTGTGATATAATATTTAAAGAAGAGTAATAATTTCATAAATATAATATATATAAAATATAAACTATAAATTCATATTTATTCCCACCTATGAAATTCTTTAATTGAAAAATGAACGACATCGGTTTACGAGGTGTTAGTCCACTGTACATAGGAATAATGATTTCGTAATCCATTTGATGGAAGTGTGTGTGGTTTTAGGTAAAAATTTCATAAAAATGAAAGTATATGTAATATAACTATTTCAATATATATTCTTAGAATAATAACAATTCAATGAGGTGGAGAAATATATAAAATGAAAATGTTTGTTGAAGATCGTTACCTCTTCTTCGGGTATCCCCGTTAGGTTTGCACTAATGCATTTCTTGGTTGGATTAATGTCAAAAATAAGGCTTATAAAATGAGTTTATATAATTTTGAAAATTATTTTTTCAGATAATGGTTGATCAAAATGGCTCGAGAGGTATAATTAAGTTAGGAGAATCAGTTTCCTTTTATAGTTGAGAAGGAGTGACATTCTTGAAAATACACAAAATTATTCACTATTGGGAGTTCAATATTATCTCAAGTGGATAAAAAATTAAATTATAGGATTTGATGGATTATATGTTAGATAAAATCCTATAACATAAATTTAAACACTTGTTTTAAACATTTCATTCCTTAACTTATAAGTATCTATTTTTTTACAATGTTGGTTTCTCACTACGGTAATTAGTCTTCTAACCATGGTAATTTATCTTTTTAAGGCAATATCAGAGTTAGAATTATTGGATAATTTGAAAACAATTATTATACATATTATTTAAAATTTATAAAATATAAATTCTATGGGAGTTGGAAATTAATTTTAACATAAGTGCATATAACATACAAAACCAATTCTTTAACCCTAACCGCGCTAACAAAGTTTCAACTATTTAGGGGTTAATATTTTCATTATAAAAGATAAATTTCACCATGAATGAACCATATCATATATTTATTAAAATTTTAAAATAACTTGTAATAATATGGTATTCTTATTAATATTAAATCATTTAATAAAATATCTTTATTATAAAATAATATTAATGTAAATTATGACATTATTTATTTAATTTGAATTTTAAAAATATCAATACAATAATGTAATTACAATATATTTTGTCTAAAACTATTTAAAATGATAAATTATTCTATAAAAATAATGTAACATGATAATTCAATCAATTCACTACACTTTTATGATTTTTTGATATCAATTATTTTATTTTTTATTAACAAAATAATTAATGTGTTGACATTTCATAAGAATTTTAAGTAACTAATTCCTCACTAAAAATTAAAGATAAATTATTATGATAAAAAAACTCATTTATATTTCAAAATAATATGTATAACCGAATAAATGTTATTTTTTCCCTATCCCAAAGTTTTATACATATTAAATGTATGAAAAGTATATTTTTGTCTTCATATTTACTTAACTTATTACATGGGTCATATTCAAAGGAAAGTGGCTAGGAACTTCCCTATTTTTTATATTTTGATTTAAAATTTCTAAATGAACTCATATAAAAAATTAAGATAACATATTAGGCCATTTTAACTTTAATTTGTTTAGTTTCACCTCATAATAAACTCATTTTACCTTAAATGAGGTAATTAATTTTTACTACATTCACTATAAATTTTGGTAAAAAATGAAGTTAAAATTATTAGAAACTATAAATTATAATTATCATAAATATGGAATCCATATTTCAAAATTCAATTCACATAATTAGAAAAATAATTTAAAATTAATCTCATATGTGTAATGTGAAAACATGTTTCTAATTCTAATGTTCTAAATATTATAAATGATTTTATATACAAATTAAATATAAATTTCATTCCAAAAGGCCAAAATTGTATTTATGGGTATAAATTGAACTAATTTTACAATGAAACTATTTTAAAATATATTTTTACTTTATAAATAAATTAAATGAAAATGAAGTTTTAAATTAAAATTAAATATTTTTCCTCATTCATCAATAAATGAATAATATAAGATAAATGATAATAATTTAATTAAATATATATTATTAATAATTAATTAAAAACATTAAATAAATTTTATTTGATTAATTCATTGATATAAAAGACACTTGTATTCATAAATAAATTTTTTTGAATAAAGTTTTCCATTTATTTCTAAAAGGGTTTTATTCTTATTTCTAATTAACTGGTCACCAAATAATTATATAAACATTTTTAAACACAATTTTTATAATTTATTTAATCCTAATACTACCCACCATTCCAACAGATAGTTGATAACTATCATTTTAAATAATAATATTAACATAGTATATCACGTTTGGTTGAAAATTAGTGTCCTCTATAACACAATATGAACTTAGAATTATGAATAACCTGAGCCAAACATAGTGTTTATTATAATGAAATCAAAAATTAGCATTCCATATTATTTAATATATTAAAATGGTTAAAGATATTTGAAAAAAAAATTCAAAAATTTTCAGGGTGTTATATTTTCTATTGTAAAACATAATAAAATGTATTATTTAGAGGAAAACATTAAATTATTAATATAAGAATATTTTTCAGGTCATTACATTATTCCACCATTAAGAAATTTATTCCTAATTTTTTGACAACCTCAAATGTTCCAATATACCTTTTACTAAATTTCATTATATCACCTTCAGATTTGGGAACTGGTGAGAAATGTGCTTAGACTCGCCACACTTGAAGCAATAAACCACATGATATTATTGCAATACATTTCAATTATCATTAGTATTAATGGGATTATGATTTTCTTATATATTATAGGTTCGATCAAAGTGGAATTCAATTCCACAGTTATATCACTTACCATTTCCTTGAAGACAATTACCCAACTACCGTTTCCCACGTTTGTCAGACAAGGGAAGTTGTAGTTTCTTCCCATTCTTTTTGTTGACAGGATCCTTTCCAAATTTATTCTCCATAAATATATTTTTATCATGAGACCATTTTGTACTTAAAAAATCAATCTCCACCTTGATCGAATATTTTTCTATTTCTTCATATCTCCCAAATTCTATGATTTTGAAAGCTTTCTACAGATGGGGCCTCAGTTTACCCAAGAAGCAGTCTTTCTTTCTCTCATAATCAATGAAAACTCTTGAAGTATAACCCACAATCCTTGTAATGTTTTTCTTATAATTTTAAAAATATTAAATTTTTCTTTATTTAAAGTTGAGAAATTCTATATCCATTTTTTTCTATAGTTTATGATGAAAATACTTGTTGAATATGACTTTTTTTGAAGTCTTCCAATTCTGTGACTTCCACACAATCCCTTAGCTTCATTTTCTTGATCCTTTCCACATCTTTCAATATTATACCACTGAGATACATACAAAAAACAAATATTTATATTAATTATAAAAATTGAGTTATTAAAATATCTTTTTAATTTTATTGATTCATTTATATTCAATCATTGGATTAGAGGTTTCATTAAAAACAGGTTGTCATTGAAGCATGAAGGATTCATCTACTAGTTATTATTTCATTGGAAATTCCAGACACTCTACATGGTTTAGGTTCCTATTCATTACCTGAGTTAACAAATTCATCGTCATCGTAATGTTTTCAACTCTTTATTCCCTAATATTGGGAAGGTCGTCATCACATTTTCCATTACATTCGTTGTTTACACAATTCCTTATATTTCTTTCTATTTTTCTTGAAGGATAAAACACAATTGAAGACATTATTACATATTTGGAATCATATAATAAGAATTATAAAGGAAATATTTTTCCTAATATTTTCTAATATCATTATTCTTGGATGATATACATTAAAATTAATAATAACTTTATATTATCTATATATCCTTTATAATGGTATGTAAAATCATTTTATAAGCCAAAGAATATCCCCTGGGAGGGTCAAACCAAGTGTGTAGAAATGCCTATTTATTTTTCATTTAATGATGATCAATTAAAACCCCAATTCACAATTTTTTGGGTTATTACCCCTACATATAATTGTGCAAGATCCATATCCACTTATAGTATCCACATAGGGATTTCTTTTCTTGTAAACCACTCACTTTATACTTTTCCAAAATTTAAGGATTTTTTACTATATTTTGACTTATCCATAGGGTTCTTATTAATATTTCTAGTCCTAATTTTCAAAAATAGCTAACTCTTATCTTTAATACCAACTATGGTGACCTGCCTCTTTAATAAATGATTGTTAACATAATTTCTTATCAAAATATTTCATTAATAACATTGAAATATATTTTGAGGTCTAATGTCTTGGAAACTAGGGAAATAATAAAATAATTTAAAAATAAAAATAAAAAAATAACAGTATTTAATCCTTTTGAAATACTCTTTTTTATATATCCTTGGTCACCTCATTTCAAGTATTTATTAGGGACATACATCAATAAAAATTGGTGAGAATAAAGCACGATATGGAAAGATTAATGGATATGGAACATGAATGATCATCATGGATAGAGAATAAGGCATATCATGATAGAATAATGATAATTACTTGATAAATAGAATATAAATGTGGGTAAAATATAAACATAATAAATTCATAATCACATCACTAAGGTTTATCACCAAGTATTTATAAATCATAATTACCAAGGTTATTCACTATGTTATCATAAAACATGTCATATCTAGAGATTAATTCTTTAAACAATTAATTTGAGTGATATTAGGGCTCATAATCCATATGTATAAATTCTTGTGTTTCATATTAATAATAACAAAACATTTCATTAATAACATATGTAAACTAAAGAAAGAGTTTCATTTAAATTCATTGAGTACATAAATGTTTCATGACTTGAACTTTTTATCATTATTAATCCGTGAGTATAGAATGCGGGTTTAATAAATGAAAATTCCCAATAAATAAATTCCTCTTACTTATAGGCGATTATCCAAGCATACAAAAGTGGTTTCTTTATTCACAATATCATAAATTCTCATGAAAAGGTAAAAATTCATGAAATGGTTTTGGTAGCATGACAATATACAACATGGAATAAGGGAAAAACAAATGGGAGATAATAGAGGTATCCCATTGAAAAAAAAAATAGATAATGGTAAGACAAAAATTGAATATAAATAAAGTATCTTCACATTTATAATACACACAAAAAAGAGGTACTTAAATGAAAAATAAGAAGAGGAGAGTTCTCTTACCTTGAAGAGTAACTTCCAAAATCTGGGAGAGGGAAACCATCAGAACTTGGATACAACTTAAAGGATATTTAGAGAGTGAAAAGGAGGATAATTTATTTCACTAGTTATTATTAGTTCATATAAATGGGACTATGGGTAAAAATTATACTTTAATAGGTGTGGTTTTAAAAAATTAAATACTAGTTACATTATTATATAAGCCAACAATGAATGGGTGTAATAAATTATAAGCAATTTTAAAGATTATTAATTATTTAATGAGGGTGGTTAGATGATTAAATAATTATAAAATATAAACTCACCTTCCAACCAACCTGTTCAATTCACAAAAAACAAAAAAAATTATTTTAATAACCCTACTTTTTGTTCCAAATTTTAAAGTATAAATTTATAAATAAAAATTAAATTATGTAAATTAACTTTTATACTTATTAAATATAATTTTTATTGAATTCAAAAATTCATTATTTTTATAATTAGGATAACAAAATAATGATTTTATAAAATAATAGTGGTCGTAAAAATGTACTTTTCACTTTCTCACCAAAAAATAATTTTTTTTTAAAAAATTGCTAAAAATTCCTCCGAAGATAATTTTAATGTTATGAGTCAAATAAATAAAATTTATTTCATAAAAAATTATGTAAATAATAAAGTTTTAACATTTAAATATAAATCCTCATTTATTAAAAATTAATAATTATTATATAATAATAAACATTCTGATTAGTATAAAAATTACTTTGGTCCTCATTAAAATAAATTATCATTTAAGATGTGTTTTATAAGATTATTTTATGAAAAAAACTTTTCTTTAAAACTTCTACATCTAAATTTCAACCTAATGTTAATAGAGTATGTTTATAGTCTCCAAAAATTTATAAATTTGATTATATCATTAAATAATCCTGATGGTAACTTAAATGTATTTACATAACAAACAATAATTATGAAGAAGTGTATTATTGACTAATTTTCAAAGTTTTAATTATCCAAAATTCATAAAGGAAAATGATAATATTTCCCTATAAGGACACAATAATTCCCACATTACAATTCCCTACATCACTTATAGAGGTTATTATATATTCCTTAATAATTCTTGTTAATTTCCTAAATCTTCTATTTTGTTTTGTGATCTTTATGAAATGAGAGAACTTTAAGGGGGAATTAAATCCTATGGATTTTGTTTTAGTGAATGTAATTTTTCAGCATGGGTATAACAATTTACCATTCCAAGTAATACTAGTCCATAATTATGCATGATGTGTAATGTTTTAATGAAATGTTAAAGTCTTTTTATGTGCATATATTTTACAAATAAAAAAATACTATTGAGAGGAAAGTGATCTTTTAGTAAGATAAGAATATTTTTTGGATAATTACATTCTTCCCCCTTATAAAATTTCATATTAAAAAACTATGTTCAACATAAAATGGTCTATCATAAGTTGGAATCACTTTCCCTTTATCAACTTTAGATTTGGGCATTAGTTAGTAAAGATATCAGGATCTCCACACTTGAATCAATTCACTACAGGATGTGATTGTACTATATTACCATTATAATTCATATTAAGGGGATGAGACTTTGATTCTCCATGTTACTTTCATGAAATATGGTCATCCATTAAACACTTATAGAGCTTCCCACTTCCATGAATATAATTACTCTTGTGCATTTTCCTATAGTTTTTTACAAGGGAAGTGGTGGTTTCTTCTCTTCCTTTTCAAGGTTAGGATGCTCACCAAATTTTTTCTCTATCATTCTATTTTTATAATTAGACAATTTTTTCATACCCATATTTTATATCCACCTTGATGAAACATTATAATATTTCCTCATATCTCACAGAGTCACGTATTTAAAAATATTTTTGTAGATGGGTTCTTAGTATGCCAAATAATTGATCTATCTTCTTATCAGAATTGATGAACAATATTGAATGATAATGTGAATTCCTCGTAATTTCATCTCATAATCCCCCACTAATTTTTATTCTATTTGTTTCAACTTGAATAATTTTATCTTTTTTTTGTTTGGAGGGTATGAGTGAAATACATTTTGAAAAAGTATTTGTAAATTTTTTCAAATTCCATAGCTTCTACCTTATCCCTTGGATTCAGGTTCTTGATCAGTGTCTATGAGTGATCAAATTTTCCTCCAAGTGATATACTTTCAATATAACTTTCACTTTAAATGAATAATTAATTACAAAATTAAAAATTTTATATAGTATTTTTTTCATTTCTCTATAATCAATGGGTCATAAATTCCACTAAAAATAGGTGCTCATTGATACATGAATGATTAAATTGTTTCTTGTTATTTACTTAGTGAATCTAGATGCTCCAAATAGTTTTGGTTGTTTTTCATAACCTCTTTGAACTAATTAATCTTAATCATGAAGTCTTCAACTCTAGCTACCACTATATTTGGATGGTTGTCATTGAATTTTCTATCGCATAATTTTTTTTCATGAGTCCTTATATATACTACCATTTTCTAGGAGGATAAAACCTAGTTGAGAAATTTTTTACTTATTGAAAATCATATAATAAAATTTATAAAGGAAATATTATTCCTAAAATTTGATAATATCATTATTCTATAATAATATAATTCAATATTTATAAAACTTGTACACTATATATATATTTATATCATAAATAATGGTTTATAAAAGTATGAAATTAACCAAAGCATATCCCCTCAGATAGTCAAACTATGTGTGTAATAGGGCTTCTTTATCTTGAACCAAGTGACAATTGATTCAAATCCCAATTTTTCAATTTTTGAGTTATTAATCCAAGGAACAATTTTCCCATAACCACATCCACTTGTAGTATCCTAACATGGATTTCATTGTTGGGAAACCACTCGCTTTATACTTATCAAAATTTTAATAATGATTTCCTATATTTGGATATATCCCTATGATTTTTTAATAATGTTTTCTAGTTATAATTTCCATACATAACTAATCCTTACCTTTGATACCAAATATGGTGACCCACATTTTTAATACATGATTTTAGCATAATTCATTAACGAAATATTAAATTAATTACTTTAAAAGCATATTTTGTTCTTCATGGTCTTGTAAAATATTTATATAATATATGAATTACATTATTACAAAATAGGAATAAATGTTATTTAATACGTTTTAAAGAATCCATTATTATTCCATCCAAGGTCACCTTATAATAAGTAATTTCTAGGGGGGTTGCATCAATATAAAAGGGTGATCATAAAGCCAGATGAGGGAAAAACAAAGGAAATGGAACATAAATGGTCATTATGGATAAATTATGAGTTATATCATGATATAATATTCATATGTTCTTGATACATAACATGCAAATATTTCTACGACATAAAAATAAGACATTAAAAATCATAACACCATGGTTTATCTCCAAGGCTTCATAAAACACAATTGCCAAGGTTATTCACCAAGGTATCATAAAACATATTACCTCTAGAGATTAATTATTTATCCAATGAGTTGGAGTGATTTCATGGAAAACCCTACATATGTATAATTTCATGTGTTCCATTTAGATCATAACAAAACATTTCATCAATAACCCATGGAAAATAAAGAATAGGTTTCATATAAAATCATTAATACATAAGTGTTTCAGGACATGATATTTTAGTGATTCTTAAGCCATGATTAGTGAATGTGGGTTGAAAACATGTAAATAAAAAATAAATATATAAAATTTAAATATAGTAGAGTAACCATGGATAAGGAAGAGTTTTGGGTGATCAAATGTTTATAATATTTAATGAAAAAATGATTAAAATTCATGAAATTATTTTCACAACAGAACATTAGATGACATGGATTAAGGAAAGACATAATCAAAAATAATGGATACGTCCAATTTATAAAAAAACTATTTTAAGTAATTGGAAGATAAAAAGTGCATGAAAAAAAAGTATGTTGAAATTTTTAAGACACACAAAATGGTGGTACTTGATTGAAAAATAAGAAGAAGAAAGTTCCCTTACCATGAAGAGTAACTTCTTAAATCATGGATAGGGAAACCTTCAAGCCTTGGAGACACCTCAAAGAACCCTCGGATGATTTTCATAAGAGGAAATGGGCTTGATTAATTACATAAGGGGTATTTAGTGGATATGAATGGTAGTATGGGTGGATGGGCAGTATTTATTCTTGGGGTAGGGTGGTTTTAAAGGATTAAACCTTGGTTATTTTAATATATTAGCCAACCAATTATGGGTGAATTGAATTATAAAAAAAGTTAATGGATAATTAATTACTGAGTGAGGTTGGGTGGATTTTTAAATCATTCCTAAATATAAGATCACCTTCTAACCAACCCATTCAATTCCTAGAAACTATAAATAGTTTTTATCTTATAAACCTAATTTTTTGGTTCAAAAATGTAATGTGTAAATTTCTATGTTAGAATTAATTTTTTAAAATTAATTATAAAACTATTAATACTAATATTGATTTAATAATTTTTTTATTTTTTAATCCTAATATTATAATAATGATCCCATAAAATTGTAATGCTTGTAAAATGGTAATTTTCACTTTTTCACCAAAAAATAAACTTTATCATAAAATTACTAAAAATTAACCTTAAGCTAGTTTTGGTGTAATAATTCAAAAAATAAAATTTATTTTATCAAAATAATTATCTAAATATGATAATTTTAAATTTTAAATGAAAATACTTAATTATTGAAAAATAAACTATTTTATAGTATAATAAATATTATGGTTGTCATAGAACTTACATTGGAACTCATTAAAATATATTTTCCTCTAAAAAGTACTTTATCCTATTATTTCATGAAAAAAAAAATTATTTAAAACATATGAATTTTCAAGGATTCATATTTTTAATAAAATATATTTATAGTCTCCAAAAATAATACAATTTTGGTGATATCATTGAATAAACCCGAAAGTCACTTAAATGTGTCTATGTAACTGATAATAATAATGAACTACAATATTAATTTCTAATTTTCATATTGTCCAAATTTTATATTGGCTGACATTTATAATGGAAACAATCATATTTCACTATAAATTCACCATAATTATCACTTAATTATTCACTACATTGCTTATAAAGTTTCTCACACATTCATTGATAATGTACATAATTTTTTGAACACTTCCCTTTAATTTTATGATCTTTATGGTCGGTGTAATATTTATAGGGGAATTCAAACCTATAGTTTTTATTTTAGTAAATGTAATTTTCTTCCTTGTGTAAATATCTGTACTTTTCCAAGTTATACATGTATATATTTACACATGATGCATAATGTTTTAATAAAATTATAAGTTATTTTTTATGCACTTATATTTTAAGAGATTATAAAAATTATTGGTGAGAGGAAACCATTCTTTTATTATGATAATAATATTTTTTCAGGTCATTACATCATAGATCTAAAATCTAGGTCAATCTACTTGTGCATCCTTATAAACATCATCAATGTGAACTAGATTTGGATGTTGAATGAGAGCTATATATATAAAACATTTATGGACAACCTAATGAGAAAAAATTGAATATTCAAGATTCGTTAATTATGGTTCATACTAATTTGAATTTTCTTCAATAAATAAATCATAGGTGAAAACAGACATTATTAATGATCCTTACCTAGGTCGCTACATAAAATACACTTCCCTTAGAACATTGAGTAAATAAAATGTACTTGTATAAAATAATAGGGGCCTTAAATTGTGGTCTCTACCAATCCATGCAATCCTCACTAGTTTCTATTTCAAAACTCCATCCTATCTCTCTACCATCAACTATGATACTACTCTTTCCAGACCCCCTCCCCATTTCCCATACTAGGCAATTTTTGAAGATGTCTATGACCCCCAAAACATTTCCTCTAATAGGCCATACTTTGACAACCAACAATAAGGGTATAAAATTCATAAAAATATGAGGAATTACAATCAATATATAATTAATTGGAAATAGAGATAATATACATCAATAAAATTCATTAAATAAATAAAATCTAATACAAGCGAGTTAATGCAATTTCATACAGATGGAAACAATTGAAAATATGAAGAACAGATCCGAGGAAACAACCACGAACTCCAAAAACTCATAAACAACTTAATAGGATAGTTAAACCCAGCATGATCACTGACCAACTCCTGTAGACATGTAAAGAAACATAGAAATATATATGGTGTAATAATATATGTATAATCAGTAAGATTATCCCTAGAAACTCTCATGAAATTTTGAAAGAAGATTACTAAAGCTGAGTGAATAAAAAAATGAAGCCAGCATTTTACCTAAATTATGTTAACTACATACCAACCCCACCATGGTTCATTGAGTAAGAAATAAAAATAAATAGGAAACATAATAACAATAAGAATATATTTATATATATATAAGGTAACCTGTTTCTAAATCCCCACTAGATTTTCACCCCCATACCATAACTCTAAACATACTATGCTACAATCCCTTCTATACCCATTTAATCACACCATATCAGGTCACATCATCATCCCATACCAAAACCCATGAAATTATATGTCATTATATCAATAAACATGTATTATGTAAGGAAACCCTAAATGATCATATATCAAAAACTATACCTCAAACCATTATAGCCCACGTATGGTTTCCTTCTAGAATTCATATTTAAAATTAAGCTACTACAACCCCCACACACATGTATGGTAAAACTAACATCCATAAAAACATGTGTGATAATATACCCTATACCATAAGACATAATATCCAAAATATTCCTACACATCATTCTATGTTTTATGGGTGAGTGTGGAAGAGGGAGAAGTCTACCATCCATTCCCTCTCCAACCTAGTTGTTCGAGACAATACTCAGAACTGAAAACATTTGAGCATTGGTTGTCCCACTAAATCTAGGGGTATAGAAACTGAAATAATTAATAATTAATAATATATATCACTTATAATCACACTAGAGAAAACTACCCAGCATTTTAATTAATCTTCAACAATTTTCCCATGATATCCTCAAATATAAAAGGTGTAGATATGGTGGAAGTTGAAATCCCAGTAGTCTATGTGATTATCCTCCAATATAAATAAGGGATGTTGTATGAGTCTTTCATGATCAATATCTCAAAGTATTGTGTTCATATAATTGTTGAAATACTGCTACATTTCGATCTTACTAAAGAAATGGATAATTTTATTGATAAACAGAATCAGTTTTTCATATGTGGCTTCATTGAGGAGAAAACAAACATGGAGGAACATGTGAAAACCTAGGCCAAAATGGTATTCAAATTCAATGATATCATAAAATATAATCTAGAAATGAAGGTAAAATCCAATTAATGTATGATTTATTGGGTAAGCCATTCCAGTTATCTTAATTTTGTTTGGAATGACCTGGTTATATCTATTGAGTTTTTATGTTTTTGTATTCGTGATTTTTTTGGTTTCCCACTTTTCCATAAAAGTGCTTATTGAAATAATATATTTAATTTTTATTAGTGATATAAATATTACCATTCAATTAATTAATCCTTTTAATATATTATGAATTATCCATTTATATTAACCATCAAAATTCAAGGTGCTTTTAGAAATCATATTTCAAACTTAGATTTCAAGACATGTCCTTTAATAATTTATTCTAACCAAATCCATGACTTCCAATTAATGAATCACCATCATTATCAAAAAAAATTACCATGATTTCATTTATAATTTATTTAATATTAAATATTCCCTGTCATTTTAAGAGTTAACCAAACATTGTATCATGAAAGAAATATTCTCTAATGTAATCAAGAAACTAGATTAACCAGGAGAATAATCTCAACATACAACCAAAAAATAAAAAATAGAAAATGGGTAATACCAATACTCAATCTGCATTATCCATTCTATTAATAACCCCAACACAATGATATAGAAAACTGGAAATCCCATATATCGACCTATTCTATTTATCCAAACAGATAACACATTACAATGAATAGATTAATAGGAAAGACTGGTACTCAACCTATGCCATCTACCCAAAAAAAACTAGGATCTACAAATAAAATCACAGCTAAGGATCTACCATAATAGAGAATACATATAAGGTAAAAACCTTATTTTTAGCATAAAAATTCATGAGGTAACCAAGGATATAACATTTGGTGCATAAGATTATAGAAAACAAGACCCGGATTTAAGTATCCCAACCCATTTAATTTCAACAAATAAAATTTTAAATTACCATATTGAATTAACTAATTCAATATGATTATGTTTCTATAAACAAAAACCTAATATTAATTTCTAGAAATGACTATCCTAAATCAATAAAAATTCTCATGGAAACACTACCACGATCAACCATTTCAAGAAAGATAATTCATATACACCATACAAAAACCACTTTATCTTACTAACTTTACATTGTTTAATTAATTTTAATCATGTAAAGTATATTAATGGATAAAAAAATATCAATAATAAATCACACTATATAGAAAAAACATTAGGAAACCAACTTGGTTATAACATAACATAATTTACATGTGATCACAACACCCTTTTCATAATTCTTTCAAATATTTAATATCTTAATTATTCATCTTCATTAGGTCAATTAAAACATCTACACAAGGAAGATAAATAATTATACTCCCGCATTGACACATAAATTAAAGAAAACTTATGAGTCCCCTACTTCAATACAATGCTTTCAACATTCCCCAAACAAAAACACAAGAGTGAAAAAAGATACCCATTAGTATATTCCATGAGGAACCATTGATTACTAAGTATTTTACCCCACAATGAATCCACCATAAAAATCATAAGAAACCTCAATAATTAAAGAAATTGGTGTTTCCATTACATTTAATTAATGAAAAATGGAACTTAAATCAGGAATAGAATAAGGAAAAATCTCCTCAAATTAACCATGAATTGATCTCTAGAGGATGGGGGATTAAGAAAAGAAAAATGGATGAAGATTTTTAAAAAGAGTTCCTTCGGTATCATAGGGTTTGAAGGAATAGGGAGGAAATAATAGTTTTTAAATGATTTATGAATTTATAAAGGCTATATTTTTTAATGATAGTATGTTGAAACACCTCTGACCATGCTGTAATGGTTAGGTTTTTCACTAATACCACAAGGTATTAAGGGTGATAAAACTAGAATGTAACTCTGTATAAACAACTATTGAGTCAGAAGTTATACTTTTTCCTATTCCATTCAGTTAGTTTTGGAAATCACAAACACTTTATTAATACAGATTTTACAATATTTTTTTATCCCTAGTGTTTTTGTATGTTTTTTGAAGACATTCTCCTTAACAATACATAGAAAAAGTTCTAAATGTATTACTTATGTAAAATTAAAATTTCTCATCTTGGTAATCAGAATGAGTATCTATCTGATTAACCAGACTAAACATTAATAAGACCAGAAAATTAGACTTTAGTCGTGTATATCATACTGAAAAAATTCATGACCATCAGACTAATACTGGTACCGATACATCAGACTGAATCTTATAAGGTTTTCCATATTGACAATTGACATTGAGTTCCATCAGACTAAATGATGTTTATAGTGAGAATACATATAATTTATTTTAATGTAAGGAATATATTAAACACTGTGATGGTCTTATTCAATATGACGTCAGACATTCATTTATGCCAGAACATTATGAGATATCAAATGCCAACTATCTGAGGTCATTGAGAAAAACATGGAATTATGAACAATAGGATATTGACTATAAATAGTTATTCATTTGAAGTGTTTGGGGTAGATACATTGATTCTCTCAGGTATTCTGATGATTTCATATTTTGAATCTCTATTTCTTAAACTTTTTAATTCATTAGAAATTTTATATTCTAAGGAATCATTATTAGGGTTGTTTCCTCATGATGTTTTGATTTGGTATTTTCTTCCAATCATTGTTACAATTAAGGTACTCTAGGGAAAGGAAGATAGTGAATTTTATCCATCGGATTGAGGGCTTCGGTGGCTATAAAGACAGACACCGATCATCATATCGAGGGATTCTATGGATAGGAATACATAGTAATTTTGATCATCATATCGACAGCTTTTCAGGTAGAAATGAACTAATTTACCATAAGTATAAAAATATTGGATTCCTTTTGTTAAGGTTATTGGCTACCTTAATCTTGAGGTTAAAAGTTTTAAATACTTTAATTATATATTTTAATTCATTCTTACTTTTACATAGATATTTTATTAATTTTTTTAGAATTTTATATTTTGTTCTGCATGATGATAGAAAGTGAGTCATCATATTCATCTTTCAACTCAATTTCTTTTATCGGTGTTACTCTTATTGCGATAAAAAGATACTATATTTGATGGTGATTATTATGAGTACCGAATATATAGGATGAAAAAAATTATTATCAATATATGATTTTAAAATTTTTTATGATTAATAGAGACTACAAGATTGCTGATATGGAAGTCACTTTTTTACAGATCAAGGAAAAATGAGTATCAGTTAAATTTCAGAGTAATGAATAATCTATTTTTTTCCATTTCATGAAGTATATACATTCAGATATCTTCTTGTGAAGTTGGAAATAGTATAGGAATAAATATTGAAGCCACACACTTCAGTACTTCTAATGTTGTTGTGACTAGAAAAGATATGCTTAGATTAGACTATCAGTCCTTTGATTTCTTACATGAAGAATCGGTTTCAAAGATGAACCAGAGGGACATAATAATCAAAAA
The DNA here is from genome assembly GCA_963277665.1 of Viscum album. Taxonomy (NCBI): domain Eukaryota; kingdom Viridiplantae; phylum Streptophyta; class Magnoliopsida; order Santalales; family Viscaceae; genus Viscum; species Viscum album. The sequence continues at coordinate 66,289,228 of OY728163.1, read as the reverse complement.
TATTTTAAAATCTATTTGGGAAAAATGACTTCGGCGAAACATTTTTTCCATTTTCAAATAGCCGGTTTTTGGGTAACCAGTTCCCATTTTCAAACACATCCAAATTTCGAATTCAAAATTCAAATCCAATAATCATCATACCAACTCTCTGACATACGTTGCAAGCCACGCGCCTCGCGATGCACCGTCACCTTGAACCTTGCAACCATCTTTCAACCTTCCCACTGGAGCAGAGATTTGGTGAAACCAACCACCAGGGAACCCTTCCATCGCATCACGCATGTGCCATAGAATCCTTAATCATCACCTTCAAGCCTTAACCTATCGTCACTGGAAAGAACCCCCCCATCGCCGCCACCATAGATTCAAAGACCCATCCACATAAATCATCACCTTCATCTTTGCTGGAAGCACCAATAAAGCATACTAGAAGAACCAAAAACCATAAAATCATCGCCTTCATCACCGCACACCAAATTATTAAAAATGATTATCATCGGAAACAAAAATGTCGCCCAAAGAAGGACCTAGTCCTTCTCCAAACCACCAAATCAGAACTACTAACCTGAGTGAGGTCACCACCTCAACTATCCAAAACCTTCAGGAGTCAAGAAACAGGCCATGCTGACGCCTTCAGAACCGCACCCAAATACCAGATCTACCAAAATCACTCTCAGACATCGCAAAAAGAAACAACACCCCCAAATCACTGCATTTGAAACCCGCACCCTAGTCCGCATCACGCCACCTTGAGAACCCTAGCCGAAACCTCATCCTAGAGTGGGATGGATGCCAAGAGATGATGATGTACATCGAGGATGGAAACGAGTCTGGGCCACACTGCCACTGGGATAAACTGCATCACAAGTGCACTGACAGGATTGCCAATGGGAAGACAGGCCTTCTGAGGAATCAAAAATAACTATTTTGGATGAGAAAATAAAGCATAATAATATTACCTGGTATGATTCAATTGAAACCCTTATGCAATAAAAGGTTATACTTAAAAGTGATTTGGAGAAAGAAAAAAATAGAAATGGTGGTGTTTCTTTTTCTATAACATCTACCTTAATGTAAAAAGTTTATCTGGGTGAGGAATTAGTTAAATATTCAAGTAAGAATAATGTTTTTGTTCAATCTGATTCTATCACATCAGAAAATTCAGAGAATGAGTTAGCTAATCTATCACGAAGGATGAACAAGATATTCATAAATATATATTTTAAGAACTGATTCAAAAATGATCACAAGGATAAAGGTGATAATAAAGATTCTGAAGGCACATTCTATTATTGTAATAAAGAAAAAAATATCTGAAATTATTTCACAAAGAAGAAGAGGAAAGGAAAAAAGGAAAATAATTCAGAAATAAATTCCAAGTGGTAATACAAATCTAATGTTAAGAAAGTCTTGAAAGCTATTGACCCAAGATGTTCCAGTAGTGGTTATTCATATGAATGTTATTCAGATAATTAATGTTCCAGATAGAGGAACAAAGATGTTTTTTCAAATTTACCCAATGTAAATCATTTCTTAATGGGTAAGGTATACACATCTAATACCATTACGAACTTGTCTTTAAATTCTAATTGTCCTGATGTGATAATGTAACACACTGAACCCTCCAGACTGGATCCGTTAAATTACTAAGTATATTGGCATGGTTAGAAGAAATGAAAGCCTGAAGGAGAAATCAGTTTAGTAGTCTTTAAGAAACTAGATACATATATGTAACTCAAATTACATTGTAATGGTAACAAAATACAACACATAAAAAACTAAAAAAATTACATCCACATAAACTCAATAAGTGAACTCCTCTTCATAACCAACTAATGGTAAAAATGAAAGGGGTGAGCTCGAATGCTCCATAAGGGTTACAAATAGCAGATTCCTGAATCAATATTAACTAAATCATAAACAACAAGGCATAGTCAACATGGAATGGTGAATAAATGAAAAACTCATGCAATTAATAAACGGATAATGAAACTGAATCTATAGATTCTATCATATTCAAAAACATCAAGGATAGTAATAACTGATAATGAACAAAAAGAATTCTTGATAATTGGATGTCCTGTATCTATCACATGAGACCATAATACCATTAAAACTGTTTAGTTCTGTGGGTAGAAATCTGTCTGATTTTTGGAAATAAACTCAAAAGGTTTGTTGCCAAACTGATTCTCTCATAAGACATGTAGATGCATTGAGGGGCTATAGTGGGCCCCTCCTATAACTTCATGTCCAAATAATTATTTATACATAGATTTAATAAATTATCAATATTCATTTACATTATCTATATAGAATAGAGGATATTGGTTCATCAACACTCCCAAAGTTAAAACAACATTCAAAATAAATACCGTATGTAAAATGTTATACGAGTTTGAAAATAATCATATCCATGATATTAGAATATGGATATTTAATATAATTATAATTTCAAATGAAATTTTTTCTCAAATGGGTATTAGTTTCACCATATAAAAATTATTAGGTGCACAATACAAAGTCACATCGAAATAAAAAATTGAGACAAATTCCCTTAACACTATGTAATTAGTCGAATCATATGACCAAAACATAATAACCATCAAATAAATCATTGACTACCACAAATATAAATATAATCATTATATTATATGAAAAATTTATGTACACATACACCACATTCATAAACAAAGCGGTGAACATTATAAATCTCACCGAAATGAAGGTGAGATGAGAAAACACCTTAAAAACATTTTGGCAAGGTAACGAGTGCTATTGTGTGGTCTTGACGGAAGGTAAAGGGGTATAACATCATTTTTATATCATAAGGGGGATATGGGGAGGTTCTAAAACATACCCCATTATTATGAATTAAAAATAAAAGGGCACAACATAGGGTAAATTCTTGAAAAAAGTGAGGGAGAGGATCCCTTACAAAGATTGTATCATTAGAGTAACAATAAATCAATGAAATGTCTATATGTGACAAATAAAAATCCACAAAATATAATTGGATTTATAGTATAAAAAAATCAGAGGTCATTCACACATATTCTTGGAACAATGTAACTAATGAAATAGATGTTTAACTCAAAGAACGATAATTGAGTTAAGAAGTCCCTTACAAAGATTGTGTCATTAGTGTGATGATAAATCAATGAAATTTCTATGTGTGACAAATAAATATTCAAAAAAATTAGTGGATATATAGTATAAAACAATCATAGTTCATTCATATGTATTATTGGAATACTGTAACCAATGAAATAAATGTTTAACTCAAAGAATGAAAATTGTGTTAACCAATACCTTATAAAGATTGTGTAATTAGAGTGAAGATAAAACAATGAAATATTTATATGTGACAAATAAAATTCCACAATATATAATCAGATATACAGTATAAAACCATCATAGGTCATTCACACATATTCTGGGAAAATAAAAAACCAATGACATTGATGTTTAACTCAACGACTGAAAATTGAGTTAAGAAATCCCTCACAAATATTGTGTCATTAGAGTTATGATAAATAAATGAAATATTTATGTGTGACAAATAAAAAAATAAAAAGTATAAGTGGATTTACATTATAAAACAATCATAGGTCATTCACACAGATTCTTGGAACAATTTAACCATGAAATGGATGTTTAACTTAGAGAATGAAAATTGAGTTATGCAATCCCTTTCCTTATGCTCGATGGTGATTTTGATTAATCTTAATGACCTGAACAATCAAATTTAGCTTCGTTATTTAATATTTACATAACCTTATAAACATTTAATTGATATGGTATAACCTTATTAGGTTCATTAATCGCCTTTTTAGTGGGTTTAACAGATTCAATTTTATTGTTTTGGAAGTATTTTCATCATTGGTTTTCATGATTTGTTTACTTGAATTCAAGAATGGAAGATTGTTTAAAATGTGGCTAAAAATCCAGAATTATTGTTATATATTTTAGTTACATTAAAGAGATATAAATTATCTTACAATTATTATTATTATATAGCATGAGGATGACTCATTCGATGAGTTAATGATAAACGCTTGGATTTGGCTTTGTGGTATTGTGCACAATGAACTTGTTTTGTATTGTTATTCCATGTTATGAGTGTGTAAGGATTAAAAGAAATTAAACAAGATAAAACACATATATTATGATCTGGTTCAACCATTGAAAAGGATTCATGACCAGTCTTGAATATATTACTGAAAATTGAATACTCGTCCTCCTTTAGTGTGAAAAATTAACACATCTCCAATGGTGTTTGCATTTATAGTATAAAAGGAAAAGAAAAAAGAGAGATTATGATGAAATATTCAATTAGAATAATGAAAATACAGTACATGTATGGTAGTAGAATTATCATGGCACTTTTATGATTTGAGGTGAGAAAAGAGAATAAAATAATGGAACTTGTATAAGGAATTGAAAGAAAAAGGATGAGTGGTTCACCTATTGAGTACTCCTCTTTCAAAAACTCCTTAAAGCCGTTCTTTTTGGCCTTTTGGTGAGACCATCAGGTCTTAGATGTGGGGGAGGTGGTTCGTGATATATTTGAGATGAATTTAGGCAAGGCTGGAAGCTTGATTGGTGAGTTAGGATGATGGGGTGAGGGGTGGTCTATATAGTGGAGTGGAGAGGGGATTTCTCTATATTATATTCATTAATTTCTTATTTCTCCATAAGACAATGAATAATGAGTATTCTATGACTATGACTAGTAATTTTGTCATGTGAATCCGAATCAATTGAGCTTACATTAGTAGAAAATCATACATGACTCTATAATTAGTGTATTTCACTTATTTTTGTAAATTATGGTATTCCACTATTCATCAAAAATTCAAGTATTTCAGAAAAATGCCAAAAATTCACCCTAACCATTTTTCAAAGTATTGAATCCAAAAGTGAAGTCCATTTTTCAAGAAAAATTATAAATATTGTTAGTTATATATTTAATTAAAATCATTATTTAATCCAAAAATATAAACACTTAAAATATTTATTTTCTTTTTTAAGGTGCCTAAATTTATTTATACATTCATGGGTATGGATACCATTCATAATAGTCATATTACAATTCATAATGGTGGTTTAATGTTCATAAGGGTGGGTTACTATTCATTAGGGTAGGTTACTATTTACTGAAAATGGAGTTTTTCTTATCGGACTCCAAATAACTTACTGATCACATCCGTGAATGTCAGATTTTCGAAATTTATATCATTGAAGTGAGAAAATTATGTTTACATGGCTAGTTTATAAAAAGGTTGTGTTTGTTGAGTCATAGTGGTCTATGTGTTCTATAATAAATCTATTTGTAAATTCTTGGGGTATTACATTTTTCCTACCTTCGGAAATTTTGTACTCGAAATATAGTTTGCTTATTAAAAAGTGGGGGTACCTTGATCATGATGTCCATATGGTTTCATCATATTCTTGCCCACATAAATAGAAGGTCCATGCACTACAAAAAAGATTTAGAGATCCTTCAAAATCATTTTCTTTCTTGATCATATCAATCATTGAAACATTTTTTATGTTGTATATATAAGATCCAAAAGGACTTCTTTTTATTTATAATGATTAAAAATATTTAATTATGGACAATTAATAATATAAATATAATCATTTTATATTTTCCCCTTATTTTATAATTTATAAACCTTTATAAATTATGTTTTTTTGATTTATAAATAAACACTTTTATATCTATATGATAAGAATTAACATATAATTTAAAAGCTATTCCAAATATTAACATTAAATATATGGGAATATAAATTTTTCATAAATAATTATTAATATTTCAAAGAATTATAATTAATTAATGTATATGTATTTTTAGAATTAGAATATCCTAAACCACCTTTTATAAGGATTTTTAAACATTTTATAAACCTTTTTATCATTTTAAATTTTAAAAAACTTTTCTAAAAAATTAAAACAATTCTTATTACCCACACACGGAATACCTAATCTGTGTAAGGTGACCTCCTTCCACCCTTATATTAGAGACACTATATAAGCGTACATCAGGTCTTGCCTTTACATAACTTCTTTAATTGTCGTGTAAGGGTAAGACACCATCTTACATTGGTACAACACTGCATTACCTTTAAGAAGATTTAAAAAACCTCACTATGCATGGGTATAAAATTTACAAAGTCATCTCACATAAGGTCATACTCCCTTAAACCTTATGTAGAGTGTCCACCCAAGGGTAGAAAGACATTGGACCTTATGTGGAACATGCTGCATAAGCGTACACTCGATCTTACCTATACACAGCCATGTTTCATGTAGGGGTAAGTGGCCAGTTACATTTATATAACCCTTTTTACAAATTAAAATCTTTCTCACATAAACTATTTACCCTTACCAGATCATTAAAAACCCGATACTACCTTTTTGTAACACCTTTATCAAAAACATTTTCATAAGGGTTACAATACAAGTTAAATTTACGTGAACCCTTCATATGAAGCCAATACTCAAGGTATAATTTCTTTCATAAGTTTATTTCCATGGTTACCCTTATTTATCTTAGCTGTGTAAGGATAAGGATGTTTTTACCATTACTTAACCTAGATATGAAGGGTAAATCCTCTTAAAAATTGAATTACAAGAAACATGATATGTAGCTCTATTTTTGGTTTCATCTTCATCTAAATGAATGATTTAACATATCTTAATCATTGGTTCCTTTGATACCACTAAATGGTTTTATTATTATATAATTATAATTAACAGATCAAGAAAAAGTGATTTAGACCTTTTTTGAGGCTCTCCATGCAAGATAACATGAAACCTGCATAAAAATTATAATGAATAACTACTATAAATACGCATACCATCCATTGAATATTCCTCTACTACCTTTGATATTCATTTTATGTGCCTTATATTGATCACTATTGTGGAAAAGAAAAGCAAACCACCATCATAGTGCATCCACAGGCTAAACTAAATCACTTAACATTCAAGCAAGATCCTCCACTTCTGTATGGTATTCAAATACCGTTATATGAAAAAGAGAAAGATGAAAAAGAGCAGCGGGTTGGGGAATATCAGCCAAGCATAATGGAATAAATAACCACTACCATCACATGGAAGTAATTAAATAGGCCATCAATAATTCCCATTGATTATCTTCATATTTATTCATGTGTTGGAATGCATATATGGATACCATGGATGGTTCATGAATACATCATATTCATTTAATCCCTACCATTTCATATAAATATGAAACAATTTCATTTAATGATAAGTTACATGGGTAAAACACAAAAGGCTAACTATTTATCATTTTTATACGGTCACATATTGCATAATTAATTAATTCACCCTTATGTGCATGAAAATCATAATTTTCATGCAATACTAAATGGAATATATATACATATATCATATATATATATATATATAAGTCATTAGAGCATATATCCATCAAGTGATACACTGTAGTAACCTCTAAATCGATATAGACACAAAACTGACCACCTGGGCTCCACACCATAATGTATATATCCATAATGCAAGGTAAATTCCTAAAAATAAAAAAACTCCCTTAAAACTACACAACACTGCAAAATCAGCAACCACACTACAAAATAAAAAACCAAACTGCAAATCCCCTCCTATAGATGAAATTCCAGATCTAGTTATACTTTCACTCCTCCATCCTTCCCATGATACCTCCAATCACACAAAAACACAAAGGAAGGGCTCTAGAAGAACCAATCCACTATAGTTCATAACAAATAACTCCCTATACCAGGAGGGTTTATACCTATACATACTTATATTCATCTAGATTAGAATATGATATGAATGAATAAATATATGTCAAAGTATAATACATGTATCATAGGAAAGTTAATGGTGTATACCTAGTTTGGTAAATCATATATCACATCCCTTTGAGAAAGGGGGAAAAGGTATAACGTGTTAGAGAAATCTTACAGACCATCCCATTTCTCCAAAAAATCAATACATGGAATACCTACTTATGCAACTCAAAATAATGACATATCACCTTTTAACATGATCGATATATTAAGGAAATAGATATGCTTATATGTAAAAATTTATCCATAATTTATTGATTTTATAAATCAATACCATATGAAAACACAATATAAATAGTTAGATAATCCATGGATAATTTAAAATATTGTATCCAATAAATCATACAAACTACAAGACAAAAAATTTGCAAGTCATGGAATAATTATAACTTTATTATCCTTTGTGGGAGATCTATAAAAGGAATAAGTTGTAACATAAGTAACAACCCTTGCCTCAATAATTTCATTACAAACAAGGCATTAAAAATATCACAAATTACAACTAGTTTATACTAGTAGTAAATCTAGATACATAATAAGTATGGATTTAGCCAAAACTGATACTTATTCATAAAAACATAATCATTGTATATTATGTTTCATAAACATCAATTAATACATATTAGTAGAAAACTAAATTTTCATTATTAAAACATGTTTTCAAAATTTAGAACCCCTATTTTTCCAAAAAAAAACATACTAAGAGGGTCCATTCGATTTTTTTTCATATTTCACCCATATCTTAAAGAAAGAATATTTTGTATGTTAAAACTCTCTTATAAAAAATAATAAATTCAGTTTGTAGTGGAAAATAGTGTTATAATATAACATTTTGAAGAATAAAAATACCCAATGATATATTTTAACTGAATAAAAATATACACATGTAGATTCTTTATATAAAATTGATTCCATACTCAATTTTTTGAGAAAATAAACATATTTTTATTTTTAAATTTTAAATTTATTTTATAAAATAAAAAAGTTAATGAAACCAAATAAGTTTAGGAATAAAATTCATCATTACCAATTAATCAACCTAGAAATTATCTTATCACTAATGTAATCAGTTAACCAAGGTTATGTATTACTTGTTGAGTTAATTGATTCATGTTATAGTGTAAAGAATGTATTTCATTTATAAAGTATGATAAAGGATTAAAGAGGATTATCTTGACTAAGGCATATTTATACCACAAAAATATTATTCTAAAAAAATAGTTCACTTATTATTTAATGTCTTAAGACATCATAATGTAACTACGAACAAATTATTAACTTTTTTTCTAAACCCAAAGTATATGAAAATAGACCAATTGAGTTTCTTTATCATAATAAAGATTAGTGGAAAAACCTAAACACATGACAATTGACTTCCCTATATGGATTTTAAAACCATTTGGACCTTATAAAATATCTATAAATGAACATCTGTATAATTAAAATCATATCCATAAAAAATTACACATGTTAACCTTTCAAACATTTGACAAACACATGGTTGAATATTAAAACATGATTCATAAACATTATAAAGGAATTTAAGTATAAAAATAATATGTTAATAAGAAAAAAAACAAATAATACTTTACTGACTACTATATTTCATCTAAAAACATATGAATATGTTATATGAAACGGATATAAAAAAACTATTATATATGGTTAACTTAATTGTTCAAATTATGCATTAGAAAATTGAAAAAGACCTTGTGGAAAATAAATATTATAGAAGGTCATAAATTAAGTATTTAAAGAAGAAAATAAGGAATCAAATTCATGACATAGTTTCATGTAAAACTCCATTGAAAATAATTAAATTTATATATATAATTAGTATTGAAAAACTAACCATTCATAATTCTAAAAATAATGGTAAATATTTGTTATTAATTTAGAAACAAAGTTACATGAATATCTCATGCTTAGCTTGAATATCACATAGAGGGTTGAGACTACCTTCTTAAACCATTCATCAGAAAGATCATTATATTCGAACAACCAAAAAAACACATAATATCCATTAATAGAAAATCCAAAACTATTTCTTCGGTAAAGGGGGTGTAGAATAGGTTTTGATGACTAGTTTTATTCTGAGGGGTTAATGGCCTTAATCAATTGCTCACATCAGGTTTTCCATTTGATTCATATTTCCTAGACACTCCCAATGGTTCCCATATCCATAACTAAGTACAAAACCATGTTCCAAGGATAGATGGTCCTTTGGGGTTTCATGCCCAATGATTCTTAGGGACTCATATTGGTCGATAGGAGGGGAGATCGGGCTCATAACACCCTTTATGGAGTAATTTTTTCCTACTTTGGGACTCTTATAGATTTAAGATATGTTCATGAAATCATTCCAAGACCCTAATACGATACTGGTTACCCCATATGTCAATGACATGATTATGAATATGAATTGATAAGAACTATTTCACACATATAATGGGTTCTCTATCACTCTATTATTTTTTTATGAGGCTTTGGGTTATAGAAATTCTTGAGAACACTATAGTTTATTACTATCCAGGGATAATGTTGGTGTCTTGGAGATGGGATTGGACTTCTATGAGCCATCTTACATATCCTGTTAAAATAGGATTCAAAACTCTTGAATTTATTTTGGCATAGTTTAAGGTCGTCTGACTAGACCCCTCCATATAGTTTAACATCATAAAGTAAGGGCACGAATATATAAATCAGACCTTGGTGAGGCATCCTATATTTCTTATTTAATATATGAATCAAACTCTACCTAGTTATTATAATGGTAGTTTGTGTCATGAGGGATACAAAAATAGAGGTACTAGGTGGGACATATGAATATGAGACTGCCCTGGGTTACTTCTTTGGGAATATGACACTTGGAGTAGAGATAGGACGTAATCACAATTACATCCCATACTGGGGGAATTATTAAAATGCTTTCTATATAATCATAAATGGTATCTACGATCATGTGAGTCATACTCAGTGTGAGAGACAAGAGATATTAGATGATTGGGCACATTTCATGAGAGGATATCCATGCGGGAATTACACATTAATGTTTCCATTTGAGTGTTATGATTTCATATCTTATGGAGGACATGGTATGGATATCAGGCCTTATTGATGATTCCTACATATCTTGTTTGATAATAGGAATAAAATTATACATATTTAGGCTCATCCCCCAACCCTCTAATGGGTTTTAGGTACCTGGTGGCATGGTCGGGTCTTGTAATTTCAATGATTCCTATGTATGAGTCCCCTTCTCATTTTTGGATGGATGTGGGAGGACGGAATACCTATTGGGGAATTTAATCCTACGAGTCATGAATACTTGGGAATGGAAGGGAATTACCCTAAAGTGGATTCTCATTGGAGATCTGACCATAATAAGGTGTCCTACGTATCCCATATTTTTTAGAAATCAGAATTTTTGTAGTTTATTTAATAATAAACCCACTGATGGGTTTGAAGTACTTAAGGGCATAGTCGGGACTGATACTTAAAATTATGGTTGTGTATGAGCCCTATTCTCATCCACTAATGGGTGAGGAATACTGATCAAACCATGGTAATGATAGAGTCCAAGTGTTTGAAATGTTTTCAACATGAGGGGACTTATACAGAATTGGAGGCCCATTTGAGATTGGGCCTTGAAAAGGCATCTTGTGTTTCCTAATTATTAAAGGAATCAAGGTTCTCATAGATAAATTACCCTTAACCCAATGATGGGGTAAGATTGATGATCATGCTTAGAGACATTATCATTATCCTCAATGTTATTGGGACGTTAGGGGCTATTAACATGTTTTATTCCCTTTCAATAAGGTCTTACACACTGAGTTTTCTATTTTGATCTGGGGAATATTATATTATGTTGATAATCAGGGATTACACACTGAGGCTACCCATTGAAACACTCATTTTTTATCTTATTATGGATTAGAGAGAGGTGTTAACCATATAAGATCTATCTAAGAGCATGAAACCAATATGATCACATGTTTGTACAACCTTAACTTATAAAAGAAACATCCATTATATAAGGGTATGTGACTAAAGGTTCTTGGCCAGGGTCCACTTGGTATGAGTCCAAGAAGGTCATCCAGAAAAAGTGGACATGTAGTAGAGGATTTTTTGAAATGTATTGACTATCTGCAGGACATATATTGATTGTATACCTAATATGTTAAGGCCTTAGTATGACAAGGTAGACACATACATGTGTGTTTGATTTTTAACTGACTTGTCTTGGATGTCTTCTCATAATCATAGTGGACATATATGGGGTCTTGTGCATGATCAAAGAATTCATGACCATACCTTGTCACATGATTGTCCTTACTTGCCTTTGTACTATCACATGTCAATTTAGACATGCCCATAGACAATCAAATGATCACGGAAACATGTCAATGAATCCTTTGTTTGATCAATGTTCATTGTCTAGGAATTCTTCCCATGACCATGTATGAAAACTCAAAGATGATTTGAACTATTAATATGACTTGTCCTAGGCTTGTCACATAATAATGTAGATATGTCAAAGGGATGTTTCTTGGTCAACTTGGATTATCTTTGGACTACCACATGATAATAATGAATTGTCAATTATTTTTCAAGAGATAAACCTGAGTCATCCTTGTATTTTCTTATGACCAATATGAAATGTCCAAGGCCGCCTAAATTCATAGTGAGTCCACTAAAGAGTATTTTGATCACATGTCCTTAGACTATTCACACAGTAGGGTATCTCATATTTTTTTAGTGTCTTACACCCATCCATGTGTTCATGACCATAGTGATTATGCCTCATGTTCATATGGGATCCAAATTTTCAAGGTGTAAGGATGCACAACTAAGGGTTTACTCAAAGATGTAGCTCTTGGGTCCCACATGATGGCTCCCCATGAAGGCCCAAGCCTCGTGCGACCTCATAGAGAGATTTTAATGGATTATTATACCATGATTGGGTTTGGTTTTTGATTACACATACATGGGCGATGGTGAATTTTGTATAAAAACGTTGTATGGAAAATGGTTCACCCATCCCCATTGTTTTTGTTTCATGGAGAAGGTGTTTGTGGGGATATTGTGTGTCGAAGTGGCTACTACTGAGGTTGCAAGAAGGAATTTTTAGGAACAAAGGCTTCTCACTCCGAAAGATCAATGATGAGCATTGGGGTATTATCTGTCATGGCTGAAAAACCTAGTGGTGGCATCCCATATGATCACGAGTTCAAGATAGTGGCATCCTCTCATGAAACCCCTTTGTTCATGTGGTCTGTGTGCCTTAAAATGGGTTCTCATGATGGTCTATACTACCATGTCAAGATTGGTTTCCTAAGATTAGGGGTTAAAACTCCCTTTTTCTTACTATTGTGTACACCCACATGAGCATCTCATGCACTTGAGGTCCTACATCATACACATTCTAACATAGGGATCACATGGACTCTATATTTTCATGTGGAGTCATGATCATGGATTGGATCACATGATGGGTTCTATGCTCATGCACAAAAAGCATATGTTGAAGCATCCATGTGCATGGGTGAGGTTTTCCATTTCAAGGAGAAGTAGGGAGCATGGAATATTGAGGGGAACAAGTCCTCATGTCTTTATTATGAGGCCAAGCTAACGGGAACTGTGAGATCAAGGGTTTGTGACACTACAAGGTGCACATCCATAGGTTTATGACTTCAGGAACTAGTATGAGTGAATTGTACACCTAAGGAACTTTCCTTATGTGGTGAATGTGGTTCCATTACTCTTGTGATCGTGTGATCTAAATAAAGTTTGTGTAGGAGGTCTTGTGAACAAATATGTTGGATGCACACTGGGGCTATCTACGTGGAAGAATACCCTACATCTCGAATGGCTCAAAGGCCTTCTTTTTATTTCATTATGGATAATCCCCCTTTAAAGGGTTGAAGGGGAACCCTTCCATGACCCGTAGGCCCAAGGTACAAGGACCAATACGAGATGAAGGCCATTACATGACATGAAGTCCTAGAGGCATACTAATCCCATTACATGACCCTTTCACCCAACCCACTAGAGCTCCCCCTCCCCAGCTTCTACATTATTGATCTCTATTGGCTCCCCACATTGCATTGTTGATCGACTAGCATTGCCCCGTACAAAGCTGCATGATGCCTGGTCCCAATGGCGATTGACATACCCTCTCATTCTTCCAATCTTGTTAGCTCTGCATCTAGTGACTGGTACTCTCACTATGATCTTCTTATGGGGCCTGCTCTGTGTGAACTGGGCTCCTCCATGGAATTTATTGCTTGAATGCCCTAAGGCCCGAAGACCTTTGATAACCCGAAGGCCTAGAGACCTGTAGGCCCAAACCGGTGGCCCAAAGGTCCAAATAGGGTGAATAGTTATGGCTGCTACAGTCCCGAATAGTAATGCTACAGTACACCTATAGTACCTCCGAAATTCTCCTCCACCCTGTTTTGAACTTGGGTCTCTTGGATTCCAAGAAGGAGCCCTTACCACTCGGGTACGAGATCTTTGCAAGAAGGCCCTACATGGTGAGGAAAAAAACTAGAGATATCACGTTATCGTAGGAATACCCTATGTGAACCAAAAATCACCTGATAATTAATTAAACATGTGATATCCTAACCTTTGAGAAATCATAAAATAATATCTTGTGATCACCTGAGGAGATTATCATGGGATGATCACCGGCACACCGTATTTTTCCACTACCCTTCTCTGTCAATCCCTCTCCATATATTTTCATGTGTTTTTTTATTAATAGGATTAGGGTATTTATAAGTGATGTCACCCTAAGAGTACTGCCACATTGCATAGGGAGGAATCCACATAGTCTTTTTTTTAGTGGTGGATAATTTCACAAGACTATCATCACACGACTGTAATATAGCCTATTCTTCATTGTATGATCATTTTATTTGATCTATGATGACTCCTTTTTCTTATATGACACTACATGATCCAAAAACTCAACTAATTTAGAGAAAAACCATACTGAAGTTGGAAGGGTTCGCGATGGTAAACTACCTGTGATGCCTTCATTGATCATCTTTACATCCATCTCATTATGAATGAAAATCATATGATGCCATAGATCATTGGTGGAATATCTCACAAAATTCCACTGGTTCTCTTGATTAAAGTCTCATGATGGATCATGGTGGTATTATTAGACTCGATCAACTCTCAAGAAAGGATTGGAGGTGACAACCATGGTGATCACTAAGTGATCATGTGACTGTCATTGAGTTTCCATGTCAAACTAGTTTTTCAAGATGGCATTGGTCAAATAGGAGGTTGATGCTGGAGGTCTCGCACTACATGATATCGGTCGATTTAAAAATTGTGCATCACAGGACTAGTTTAAATTTGAACTCATGATCTGAGAGACTGAAGCGGATGACTATGATTAGAAAAATTCATGATTGGATGAGTGTACCTCGATCACATAAATAGTACACATGAAAAGGATGTACCACATAGAAATATCACTACACCTTCCCTTCATAATATAATTTAAGATGCGGCTTCTATTTAGTCAATATGGAAACAGGGTTTGACTCCCATGCCACCTACATCAAATCCACCTCAGATTAATCCTAGTGGTCCATTTACCAATGCTATGTTTGACTGTGGCCTCATGCATTGTGGTCCCTAAACACACCCCCAATCTCATCCTTATGGAGTTATGCCTCCTATTCACCATAGGCTATCCTTGAATGACATCCACTAGGCATGGTTAGCCCTAGTCCCACATGTGCCCAGTTGTTGAGTATTAGTCTAGTTGGAAAGTTGTTAGCCTAATTTTTTAGTTAGGGTCAATAATAATACTAAGAAAATATTATTATGTAAAACAGGGTAAAGGTCCCACACATATATGACCCCTTTAAAAATCATAAGACTTCATGTATTCCATTTCCATGTTCTTAATGAAAGATAATTCAATGTTTTTTATGGTATTCACATCCCTCGAATCTTCGATGGAAATGTGAATTATACACTATCATGGGTGGAAACAATTCCCCCCATAGAATTACATTCATTCAGAATGAAAAGAATATGATTCTCAAGTAAACATATATTACATTGTCACATATCTAAATACTTTTAATGCATTGATATTGAGCTACCTCGTAGGATTTATCCTGAGTATGCTACTATGGAATTTGAGGTGTTATCCATAGGATATTTCTAAACATGATTTCTTGGAAAAATCTGAGATAGGAAGCGTATTTGTTTTAGGGTATTGATACCCTAAAATTGGAATGTGTATAAATTCCAGAATGGAACTGGGATTGGGTGGAATGTAACATGTGACTAGATCTTTAACTAAGGTACTCATAAATTGCTATGTATCCCATGAGGATGAGAATCAAGCCTTATGTAATTATGAAATATAACACTATGAAAATCAAATTTATGCATAGGTAACATAGGTTCATAGATAAATAACTTGATTATGAATCTCTAAACATAGATCTAGATCATAAGTTGGAGGGGAATGTCACTTTTTTTCATGAAATCCCATCAAGGGATCCATGTTCAGGTAGAGATGTTGCTCGGATCATCCATGATACCAAGACGTTGTGAATAATACCAAACAGATCCAATTTATTGTATTTGAGTGCTTGAATTACTCAAGGATACTAATTGATAACTATTCATGAATGCCCATTGACATGAAATTCGTTATTGATGCACCTGATCCAAAAGTTTTGAGATCATATTATTTTCATGGACAATTTCTACATGGTTTCCTTCTCGAATACACTAACTTATGACTAATTTTGAG
This sequence comes from Viscum album, assembly GCA_963277665.1. Classification (NCBI taxonomy): domain Eukaryota; kingdom Viridiplantae; phylum Streptophyta; class Magnoliopsida; order Santalales; family Viscaceae; genus Viscum; species Viscum album. Next base: position 66,272,563 of record OY728163.1, on the reverse strand, counting down.
GACTTAGTTTGCATGGATTGATTTTTACTAAGGGAATATGGGGATCCTGGCAAGATTTTTTTTCTTTTTATTTAGTTTTCCCTAACTTTTGGCCAATATTCATATAGAGGGTGACTTAGCAAGCATAGACATGGATTTTCCAAAGTATCCTTCTTGTAGGTTTTTGACCTGACATGTTTCTATGCCTCTTATATTTTGTAGATGATCAATATTTCCTGGATCACACAATATTCATGTCCAGTGAGCAGAGACTCGACTTTTTCACAAGACTCCATTATTGTCTTTTCATCCTGGTGAGCATTATGTCTCTTTTAGTTAGTTGTTTTAAGGACGTTCAAACTAGACCATCATTTTTCTATATTTTAAGTTATTATAGTTCATAACATTATAGTGTTTTAGTTTAACTTCTTATACCTTGGACCATTAATGTGTTATAGTTTAAGGACTTCATGTATGGACATTTGATGTGTCGTAGTTTAAGGTATTCTAGCTCAAACTTTTTTTGTGCTTTAGTTTAAGGTCTTTTATCTTGGACTTTTGATGTGATGAATTTTAATTTCTTCTAGATTGGAAATTATATTTATTTAGTTTATGGTATTTTAGATTAGACCGAATATCACTGTAGTTTAAGGACTATTAGCTCAAACTTTATTCTGCTATAGTTTATGGTCTTCTAGTTTGGACCATATATGTGCTATATTTTATGGTCTTCTAGATCGGACCATTTAGGTATTCGAAATATGGCGTAGGCGGACCAAGAATGACCCAAACGTCTCTAGGGCGTTGAGGTCCACCGTGGTGTTACTAAGGCTCAGGATGATTCGAGTTCCTTTCATGCAAGGAGGATATTCCTTCAGTTCATGGGTTAATTCTCTTATGAATTAGTATAATGGACAAGAAAAGCTAACCTCTGCTATTTTACAAGGGTCATAGAATATTTCTAGAAGTAATATGGGTTTAGGGTGAAATACTATATATTCTAGGTCCACCTATATAGTTGAAATTTCACTGATGTAATCCATAACCAAAAATCATCAGTCTTTTAATATAGGATGGGGAATTCATTTTAGGTATCAAACTTAATAATCTAAAATTTTAGGTTCTTCCATGATGCAGTTGGGGCTCAAAACGATTAGAAATCCCTTTATATTGGGTGAATATGTCTCTATTTGGAGGTTCTAAGCCCTTACGCCTTAATATAATTGCTGATCCAATAGATCTATCTTTCTTTCTAAGGGAAATGAAATATTTTTAAAGGATGAAGAGTCTATCTAATGAGGTAGTTTATAGATTGAAATATATCTAGGAAGGGATATGGAACCCTAGATAAATTTACCTCATGATTGTTAAACTCGATTTGTATTCCTTATGCTTTCGAATTATGAGGTGTGGGACATCAAAGGTTCGAAATTGAAGTTTTTCATTCCTACTTTTAGAAATGTTATATATCATTGTGACATAACATTTAGGATGCGAGATTTATTCAGATAGTTTGGTACAAGGATTTGAAATCCTGGACCAAAATGTTCAGTTCATGGGGATGGTATAGGATAATCTTACTAAGGATGACCCAAAATACCCTTGGGTGTTGAATTCTTCCTTGGTGACATCAGGCTCACAAGGATTGGAAATACCTATATATTAGGCCAAGATGTGTCCATTTTGTGGGTCTTAAGCCCTTACGCATCAATATCATGACCGAACTGAGAGATCTCTTTTACATTACAAGGGATATGGGAGGTTTTCAGTCACCCAAAGTTCTCAAATCGTGAAGTTTAATTTATAGAAAATGTAAAATCCAGGAAGGGTTAGAGCACTGTAAAATTTTATTCATTTCCTAGTGAACATATTCACATAGTGAGGATATGAAAAAAAATCATTATTTTCACTTTTTCTTGGACTAGTGCGTCCAGTGAGCATAAATTAGCTTTTACTAGGGTTATAATGTAGTCCTTCTGAGATTTATTCCTTTTTTATTTTAGTTTTATTTTTTTAATAAACTATTGGGATGTAGATTTTAGCAAGAAAAGACTTAAATTTTTCTTAGGATTCTCTTTCATGGGTTTTCAAACTGACATGTTTTTGTGTCTCTTTTACTAGTAGTTTAAGGTCTTCTGATTTAGACCTGCATAGGCTTGAGGTTAAGATCCTACAACTATGACCAAAGTATGGGTAGTATAAAGCCATGAAACACATGGACTTGATATTGTGATGTTACATAGGTGCCTAATTTGGATACCCACGGTCCAGAGCACTCCAACATCCTTTATAGATGGATATAGGAATGTTATAAATCTTGTATCAAGGTTCTCAGTTTATGAGTAATGATATAGGACAGTCGTACAGGGGATGACCAATAACACCATTGAGTGATGAGTTCTTCCATCATAACATTAGGCTCCCAGGGATTAGAAATACTGTTATACAGGGCCAATTTGTCGATGGTTGGTGGATCTTTAGCCCTTATTCATTACTATCATGGTCTAACAAAAAGATATATTTTCTTTTCCAAGTGTAATGAAAGGATTGTGGAAACTTGAGGTACTCAAGACATGATGTTTGGTACATGGATTGAGGTGATTTTAAAATATTATAGAATCACCCTGTACTATGGTTGACTGGGGTAAGTCCCTTGTAGTATTTTGAAAATGGATGATGATGGGTGATGTCCTACACAATTTAACATTATTTAGTGGGGACGTACTTGATTCCTTTTAGTTAAACAACAAGTGTTAATGAAATGTTTACAATGATGTTTCCATGTCATGTGACCAATATGTTCTCTTATTGGTTAAATTTCATGCGATAAGGACTTATTTCATGTATTTTATCATCGTGTTGTAAGGATTTACTCCCGTTAAGTTTTAATTCATGCGGTAAGGACATATTTTTTCTGATGTTTTAATTTCATGCGACCAAGATGTTTTCCTTACAGTTTAACATTATGCGGTGAGGAATAAGTTGAACCATTGTGATAGAACAAAAATGTTGTTGTTGGGCCCAAGGGTGGAAGTCTAGGCACTACTACGTATCCCATGAAAATGAGAATCAAACCACACATAGATCTGAAGGTGATGTGAAGCTTAACATCATGCGCCGAGTATGTGGGTCCGCTGATGTGAAATTTTAATATTACAGTTGGGCCTATGAATGGAGTTCTGGGTGTCACTAAGAATCCAATGGTGATGGGAATAAATCCACATATAGTTCTGAAGAAATTTTCGTACATAGGCCTGACCCATATGCAAATAGGGGGTAATTTATACTTACCTATTATGACTGGGCCAGTAACTTTAAATCTGGGCATCACAACATATCTTGTAAGGATATGAATAAAGTCCCACATGGTTCTCGAATTAGAAACTCTATACTCATAGGTCTGGAAAATAAAAAGATGTGGGTGTTGTTTCTGTTTATTAATGTATTTGGGCCCAATATTAGAGGTCCATACATCATTACATATCATGTGATGATAGGAATCAAGACACATGTACTTCTTAAGGACCTGTTTCGTTTTATATCATGCAGAGAAGACATTATCAGTGCAGTTTATTGTCTTGTGGAAAGGACACGTGGTGTGACTTTTATGGTCTTACATATAGAATAGTGATGGACCTGTCATGAGGTTTCATTTCTTGTTCATATAGGGAATCCCTTACTAAATTTCCTAATCTCATGTGAGCCATGATCCATGTGATAAACAAGGAACAATAAGGTTATTTCTTACCATGTAGGAAGATTAAGGATAGGATGGGGGAATGTTCATTATGTGGTTGATAGACCAAGATATAAGATCGATTCATCCCTATGTATCTCATTAAAATTGAGAATAATGTCATACGTAGTTATGGAGAACTCATGTCATTTAATGTTCTATGGAAAGAAAATATTCTGTTCAATTTTGACGTCTTACGGTAAATACATGTGTCACCTAACATGAAGGAAAAGGTAGGTTGTGGATCCGTACAGTTTTACATAATGAAGTGAGGAATTTTTCCATGTAGTTTTATTGTCATGTGGTATGGACAAGGCCATACGTTTTAATGTCATGTAACCAAGATGAGTTTGTAAAGTTTAACATCATGTAGCCAAGATGATTTCATACAGTTTTATCATCATATAGACAGGATGAGATCCATATTGTTTAATTTCATCATCTGTTTAGGAATAATTTTGTGTAGTTTAACATCATGTGGTTAAGACAGACTCCATATAGTTTAACGTCTAGTGGTTTGTATGAACTCAGTATATTTTAATGTCATTTGGTTAATATGTACTCTATACAATTAAAATCATGTGGTTATGAATTACTCTATATAGTTTAATGTATTTTAGTTACGACTTACTTTATAAAGTTTAATATCATGTGGTTAATATGTACTTTGTACATATTAACATCATGTTATTAGGAGTTACTCTTTACTGTTTAAAATCATGTTGTTAATATGTACATCATACAATTTAAAATCCCATGGTTATGACTTACCCTTTACAATTTAACATCATGAGGTTAGGACTTACTCTATAAAATTTTACATCATTTGGTTAAGATGTACTCCATAGAGTTTAACATCTAAGGTTAGGAATAATTATTGAATTTCCTTTATGACCCATTTGTGATCTAATGATTGGAAATTAAAACAGATCTGGGTTTGTTTTTAGGGATTCTTCCAGATAACAATCTCCATAACTCCACGTCAGTTGCACCACCATCAAAAATATATTCCTTTACCTAGGTTAGACCATATAGGATGCCTCTATGGTTCACTTACTAACCATGGTGAGGAATTATTGATGGTTGGTGGGGCAGTATATATGGTTAACCCCAATATTTTGAGCGTATTTCTATAGGAAGGTGCCTCATACTTTTGAGAACCATTATATATGAATGTGTCTGGGAAAGGGGTGGATTTCATTTTCCATGGGACAAACCGTGTGAGCCGACTATGCAACATTTTAAAGAGGTGAAATGACTATTTTTTCCCTCCTTATTCAAACCTATATTCCCTTATTATTATTTTTCTCCATGCACAATCAATAATTAGGGTTTATCATTTCCTCCCCTCCTATTATTTGATCCAAATACTACACTTGGCCTCTGTTTCACGATCTGTTTACAACATTGAATCTGTATCAGAGAATCTCTCCTCTCATGTTCTTCTATTTGTTTTTCTCTCTCGCCTCAAGGACTTATAAACCTGTTTGATTCATTTTGCACTATTTCCCAGTCATTTTATGGAAATGATGATTTCTTCCAATTTGGTTGGAGATATACGCTAATAAAAAGTGTGACTATATCTATGACTCCAAGGTAGGTAGTGTATACTTTTATTTGGTATTTATTGATTGTTTGGGGGTTTCTCTTTTAGTGTGTTGTTGTTTTGACCAGATGTGGCTATTTTAAATTAAATATTATACAAAAGTAATCAACTGATCCATTTTGGGATTCCAATGAGAATTTAAATCTAATTAAATAAATGGTTTGAGTCATGTGAGGGGCTTCATACCATGAAAAATTAAGTCGGGTGTACGTTATATTAAATTGAATTATTTCATTCAAATATAACTGTTTTGTTAAATTTGAGTTATTCAATTAATTTATATTGAATTTTTATTTACATATGAATTTATTATGTTGAGTTCCAATGGGAAATGATGGGAGATGACCAAGGATAGAGGTTGTGATGACCACCTGAGATTAGGCGATGTAATCATCAAGTTGGGTCAGTCTCATGCTCTTTGAGTGATGATAACCACAGGTTGGGAGACTCGATCATTGGTTAAGGAAGAACATTTATTTGGTTGTGGGCATGGCATGAGATGTTTTGGATGGCATGGTCATCGAACTGAGTGTCATGGGTGCAGGGGTATGAGGTTCCAGGCTTGGTGTGGCATAGGTTCTAAATTGGTGATTTTGGTCACCCGTGGTTGGATAATGAACTGTTTGGGGTCATGTTAACATAGTTTGACTCAATGATGAGGTAGTTTTGAATACTCATTTGGTCAAAGTCCCCCAGGGGCTACAAATTAGGTAAATGGATGGAGGTTCTTTCCCTATAAATCCACAAGGATGGTGAGGATCCATCAGATGACAGTGATGAGGCTGTCGGTTGGGGGATGAGGCTCACCGAATTTGGGGCCATTGAGCTAGGACTTATTTTGGAGGACGTGTGTTACCATTACTCGGGGAATTTTGCTTTGGATATAATGGTTATTTTATCTTCAAGACAAATATCTCTATGCCTTTGGACATTGGGCCTTGATCTGATGGGTGCTTTTGAGGAGGGTTCTGAGGGAACAAATTGGTATTAATTGGGTGTGCCTTTGGGATGTTGGTGACATGAAATGGAAACAAGGTGTTAGGTGGCACATGATTTCAAGATAATTCATTATAGGTGGAACCTGAGGGTTCAATTAGAATATTGTTTTTCATAGTATTCCTTGAGATTATTTCTAATGATCCTCCCCCGACAATTATTCCATCATTAGCCGAAGCAGGTGATAGATTTATAGTGGTTGTTGAGCACTAGAGAATATTTTTTTTATTTTCGATGAAAGTGTTTTTGTTTTACTTATTTATATTACACATATTATTGATAAAAAATTTAAGGTAAACACATGTTGGTGGTGTCCTACTGAGACTTGTTGTCAGAACCTAGACAGGCCCTTCGGTATGCATGTAGGATTCATGATTTTTCATTCGGGTAATGGTTCTGGCTCTGGAGTTTGATCATAGTTGTAGAGTTTCATGGGATGGATTGATAGAGACCTTTATATTCTTACCTCAATTGGAGATTTCCTTTTTTGTTTTATATCACCATGCTAATAGTGTATGTATATACTAAAGTTAGCCATGGGAAACCATATCCTTCTTATTATATTGTATAATTTGTATTATTCTGCATGATCTATTCAAATTATAAAAATGGAATTTTTGGTTTGTTTATTTACTACTATTTTTGTTGTTGTTGTTTATTTATGCTTCCACTATTGAATGATATTGTCTTTTCTTCCACCATGGGAGGGTTCTGGTTTGAGTTTTTTTTTATTTTTCTTCCATTGATATATCTACATAGACCATTATTATATCATCATCACCATAGGGTATAGACTGTCTACAATCACCCATTTCCAACCCTCATTTCTAGTCAGGTGACTTTATCAAATGTGGAGGCACACCTAAGGCTAGTGGAACTTTGCCCAAAATCACTGTTCGGGTGGCAAATCGAGTTGGGGTGCTATAATTCGTAACACAAAATTAATCTATTTTATGAATAATTAAAACTTTATAAATTTATAAGACATCAAATGATAAATAATATATCAATGTTCAGTAATGAATAAATCATAAAAAATATTTATTTATTTATTATATTTTTCAAAAATGAATCCCGACAATGTACATAAATTATTTACAATGGTCAACAAGTTATGAAAATTCATTTATTTCCTTTCATTTATATTAAAAAATAAACATTAAAACTACACATATTTTTAAATAAGAAGAATTTAATTTAGAAAAACTATATATATATATATATATTAATTTTTTAATTGAAATCAAATAGGACCTTATTATTCCAATAAAAATTTCAAACACTTTAATCCAAAACATTATAGACACCTACAAAAACCTGGAGTCGATAGGATTTAATTTTGAATAAATAAATATAACAAACAATATTATATTTTTTTTAAAGAACAATACATAATTTAAATATTCAAATAAAAAATTTCATCAAAAGAAATTTTCAAAAAATTTAATCGTCACTGTCTAACTCTATAAAAACCACTATAATGAAACCTATTAAACACAGTTTATTAAATATCATTAACAACAAAACCAATTAAATTTAACTATTCTCTATCATACCAATTTTTAAAAAACCAACATTACCCATCATGTTTAACAACTTTTTCATATTCAAATTTTCCATTTTAAACCAATGAAATAGTAATCTGAATAAAATTTCCCAATGTTTTAAGACATTATTACCAAAATAATTCATTTCATTTGTCTTCTCTTTATTAGAAAATATATTATTTTAGTTACTTATTTCTAAATTTTTTCCCACATATCATAGAACATGATTTCAAATATCAGTACGTACTATTCATAAAATTGAATAAAATTCTAAAAGACATGCTTGGTCCACACACAATATACCATTACCATATAATATCAACATGTCTCATAAAATAATTATAATTACATTAAAAAAATTAATTACCCATTTCAATGATCACATTTACCAATTAATCACATGATTTTTACATAATTCAATATTTTAATGATTATTATTATTTTAACACACCATTTATTTCTTGAAATTTTTAATCCATAAACCTAAATAATATTTCTCTCTTTTTTTAAAAATCTTATAACTTAAAATATGCCACACACTTATTCCATGAAATACTGTCTTAATATATCATTTTCACAACAACAACATATTGTTCATAATATAAAAATCAAACATTGTTAAACATCATGATTAAAACTCAAGAATAACCATTATTTTTTTTCTTTTGTCATAATTAAACTGTTATATCATCATAAACCTACTTAAAAAATAATCTAAACATGAAAAATAATTCAACAAGCTTATGTATTGTACATTTCATTTAAAATAACATGCTCATCATAAGAATAATCTTATAATCTCTATTATATAATTTCATTTCAATGTTTTTTGTATTAGAATGAAAAAAATTCAACAATATTTACTATGTTTGAGTTAATGTCCTAATTTCATCGTGATTTTTATCAAGAATACTACACCAGGGTAATTAACACTTCAAAATTAAAATAATATAGACATGAGACACAATATATTTTGAAAATAAATTTTCACATTTATTCATGCTAACCAAAAATCAACATGCTTTCACCATTAAAGTAATAATCCATCATGTTTCCTCATCCAATATAATGGATTATAAATAAAGTATTGGTTAACTAAAATTACAATTTACATATCATAGAGGAAAAAAAATTATAGGATGTAATTGGTATTTTATTTAGTTGATACCATAAAATGGAAATGGAAAATAATATTGTGATAACCAATTACAAATCACAATAAGTAGAAAACAACATGAAATCCCAACATTACTATTGTGATTCATGGACACACACCCATATTCTATATCAAACCATGATTAAAATCCCATAAACACTAAATCTCAAACACCACGTACATAATTCTTGGTAAAAATAATTCAATTGTAAAATTTAAAAAACATTGACAATAATATCATCCCAATTAAACTGGAATTTCCTTATATGTGGGTTAGATACTCCCATGTATAAGTTCAAAACCATTTCCATAAAACATTTTACCTCTTTTCAACCTTACCCAAACAGTAAAATAATATATAAGAAATTTTATACCACTATTTCACATCCAGAACTCCATGAACCATGAACCTTTTCATCTAACCACATGAGGTTCCTAAAATGTCTTTGTTTTCATAGAAACACCCCACAAGATATTATCCATTGGTTCCACTTATCAAACTATTGATTTCCCCATAAAATATCACATGTTATTTCACAATTATGTTTCCATACCGACACAAACCCTGGGAAACATTCTAGGAGTTCAACCATCATGACACTACTCAAAACCAACCAAGCCTAATTATGGATTTTCTATTACATATATTAATGAAAAGAAATTTTCACCTAGTTGACATGGGTAGTAGATTTTATTAATTTAAGTATCACTTATCTTGGGTTTTTACAATTTTCACATCCACCCTATACCTCTCTCCCTCCCTCCCCTCCCTCTCTCCCTCTTTGATGTTCCACCAGGATCACTACAGCACACTAGGGTGGATATGAATCATTGTGAGTGTATTAATACAAATTGTTTAACCCTTTCTTACATATGAACCTATTTAGTGAATGGATATATCACTATTTTCTCCCTGTCAATTTTAATTCATGAAATGATAAATAATAAAACCCATAATAAGGAACATCATGATTTTGTCAATGAGGTTTAACTACAATAACTATGAATGCATCCTCGGTGTATGGTAGTTGTTATCCCACTCATAAAATATCCTTTATAATTATTAAGATGATTATCAGACAAGGTTATATCCTTGGGATTGTACACCTGGTACAAACCTGGGACAATACAAGCACCAATTTATTATTTTCAGGTTTTGCAACCAACTATGCCTTACTTCCCCAATTACTAGTTTCAACTATATCATTTTTTAATAATGATTATAGGGAAATAACAAGCCACTTTTTTACTAAAAAATATCTGATCTTCTACCTCAATGTACGAATTTATCATGAATTGTCTTGCAATAATTCAAAAATTACATTATTATGATATCATAGGATGGTAATCTTAATCATACCCTATGATATAAAAAATCATAATATTTGATAAATATCATATAGGGATATCATAGGATATAATGATAAATGTAATTTTATACTCAAGATATTCATTAGTAGAGACCCCAGCCTATCTCTCTCCTTAACATCTTGTTCTTCAATGTTCATGATAATATTTTATTACACCATTGGTTCTCTCTATTCTATGACAAAAATAATATATATAATAATTAAAACATCGATTCTATTTCTTTAATACTTTTTTCTTCTTATTATTCTCCTGTTTATCTTATAATAATATCACCTAAATATTGTTTTCATAAATCTAATATGAAAACCCTGTAGTCTTAACCCATTAATTATCCATCATTATATTCCTTAAAAACACATTTTATAACATTTAATATCTATATTATAACCATAATTATTTTCATTTTCTCTTTCTCATTCAAAATTCGACAAAACCCACATATTTATAATTCCATATGTGCATGATAATAAGTAATGACATCATTGAGGCATGAATTTGTTCCTTATGACTTAATTTCCATTGATCTTTACAATGTGAAATCTTGGAATCTCCGTTCATGGTATGGCATATTCCATTATCTCATTCCAACACAATTGCTATAATTAATGACATAATATCACCACATTAATCTTTCTCAAAATATTTTATTCATCACACACCACGATGTGTACTTCTCCTCATATAGTGACAACATCTTTACTTACAGAACTAACTTCAAGTTATATTTCTTCCTTAGATTGATTTTCGGTGTGACCTTCTTCTTCATGATTCATGATAAGTTTATCTTCATCTTATTTCATCATCAAAAATAGTTTCTTAAATCATGACTTACTCACAAAAGTATAATGACGTTTCAGCTTTCAATAACAACACGACATAACCATATTTAATTTACAGAACTATGTTCTGGAATATCATCCACATATCAAATTTTTCAAACTAGTATACCTTTATGTATCATATTATTAACCATTAATTATTACATTATTACTCTTATGTATCATAATGAGTCTCTCAAAAAAATCAAATTTTTAATTATCCACCCTTATATGAGAAACTATTACTCTTATTCATATTTATTATTATGTGGAATATATTACTGATTTTCTATGATAACATTTAAATATTAACATAATTTTTTTACCTATGTTATTTTTTTTCACAAATATTATACACAAACATATGTTTTGGACTTATTAATCAGCTATCTTTTTTATGAAATACATCCTAGGATCTACATTTTATCATGTAATTTCGGAATGATAATTTTAAACAAATGAACATTTTCAAATTCCCATATCTTATCATTACAGTGTTATTTATTATCTTAAATGTAAACTTATTATAGAAATATTACTTCTAAACTATATCTCAATATATGGGAAACTTCTAGATATTTAAAAAATATACATCTATACCATTAATCTTTTTTCTATTCATCTAAACCACATCATAACACTTTGGAATGACATCATGTTAACATCAATAAAAATAGGAATAATTATAAAGTTTATGTATAATCTAAATACCGAGAGTATTTCAATAGACCTCCATTACCTCAACTTATCTTCTGAATCACAACTTATGGAGTATAAACTCCTAGTTACTAAACATTTGGAATCTTCTCACTGAAAGTTTAAAATATCAAGTTCTAGATCTAAACCTCATTGGTTATTCTCACCAGCTTCCAATTATTCAAAATTTTATTACTCAACATAATCAAATTCTAGAATCATTATATAGATGTAATAAATAATAAACACCAGGCCTTATAGAACTCAACAACTTCTGCAAAATCCTCAAATATTCTTAAAACTATTATAAAGATGAAATTTCAATTTTATTTACCGTCTTTTCAAATTAGTATTATGTCAGTAATATTTATACAATTTTAGAAGCAAATAATACATACATGTTGGAAATGAAAATTTATCCAACTCATCCAAAAATATTTAATATGTGAGTGGATCTTCAAGAATATCTAAAATGGTATCATCTCACCTTATCTTCTTTGATAATTATTCATAGAAGAAACTCACTTACTAATTCACCTAATTGAAAAGTATCTTATCATGGATCAAATATGAGGGAAAATTAATCTTTATGCCTAAAGGTGTTCTCTAATTATCTCAACTTCAACACACATATTCTTAAGTACATACACCTTCTTCTCATCAATATGCTTAGGAAGTTCCAAACTCCTTCCAAGAATTTCTCCTCTAATACATATTTATATAATTTTCATAGACAACATTCTTATTGATAACAAGTAAAACTCAACCCCAACTGAGTTCAAAAATATCCCCCCAGGGATTTATTATAAATACACACATTGAAAATTCATGTCAACATGTTCTTATTCTATTTTTATATTTCATCACATTATTTATAAAAAAATATAAAGAAAATATAGAGAGAGGATGGTATCAATTCACTTAATTTAACACATCATGAATTAGCCCACTATAATTCTATGTGAGTAATGATCATGGTAGATAATAGGATGGGATAATCTAAATAATAAAGTTGTCTATAACCAAACTAGAATGTAATACTAAATCATAATCCCTTTATCAGGGGTTATTCAAATATTTTTATGATGATAAAATTATTGAATATATTCTCATGAAAATTTTAACTTTATTTTCTACACTCATCTCAATAATATATTTAAAATATTTAAAAACAACTACCATTTCTAGATTTAGTAATAACCCCTTGAGCTTCACAATATATTTCTATTTTCATGTCATTGATGAGATCAACTTATCCTTATGAAATTTAGAATTCATTCTTTAAAAAAGGATGATATAATATGTATAAATACCTTTTCAATGAAATATTTTAAATAACTTTATATAATTATAAATTTTCATGAAATTGTGAATCCAAAATATTCTAAAACTATGTCCCCCTCAAGGAGATAATCAAAATATATTATTCATAAATGGAGGTTTATTCATCAAATTTACTTCATAATACCAAATTGTAGATCAATTCAAAGTTGGTTTATTCTAATTTTTTTTCTAGTTTTAAGAAAATACTCATCTCTTAATATCTTACCTTAAATACATAAATCACATTCAATTCCCTACAAATAATGAACAAATAAAAAGAATATAGAATAATGTGGAACTTCATTTACCTTTAGTCTGAGCGAAAAGGTTGAGAGTTTCTTCTCAACCAAGATACTCTTCCCTATCTTAAATTATCTTTGAGATTACTATTCATACATTCATTATTATTTGTATAAATATAAACCCTAGAAAACATGGATTTCTTTCATTCTTTTATAACCTATTTTTATGGAAATCATTCTTTCATTTCTGTAATCAAAGAACATGATGTTCTTAGTCCTACATTCACCTTATTTATAATTTCTTATTCAGATAGCTAAATGAGAAAACAATAATTTGAGATATGACTATCTTGATTACACCTCTCATACAACATATCATAAACTCTTGGGTGGTCACCTTTTGACAACCACTCTTAAAACTTAATATCTTTATGCAGTGTTACATTATTTACTTTAACAATTTAATTCATTATTATTTTTCTTATTTCAAAATCCTATTGGGTTGTCTAAATGACCATGAATAATTTAGAAACAAGTTTTTTCTTGGAACTTCAACTTGGTTACTCTTGAATATTTATGTTTCTGAATATTGGAAACTTTTTCTAAGATTCAAATTCTACATCATGTTTGTCTTTTACTAAATCAATCCTTTAATTTATCTCTTGGATTGATTGTATCCTTTTTATGGCTCAATAACATATGACATGATCATTACAATATATGATATTACCAACATATACCTTATGCTAGGAAAATATCAATTATATCCAAGGGAACTACAAGGGAAACATTCAAAACTATCTGATTGTAACAGATCAAGAACAAATGATATATACTTGGTATGTGGAGAGGAAGGGATACTAGTTAAAATGGGACACAAACTAGTCCAACAATATGGTCAATATGATCTAATATCATAGTTAGTATATTCTAATGAGAAATAAAATCTCATCCAATCCCTTGGTAGGCATGTTTACAAATATCGAGTGTGTTGTGGATTCTAAGTAGCTAAAGAAGCAATGTAAAATATGAAATGATTTGTTCCAGTTCGTAGAAGAACACCTATTAAGTAAATTATTATCATAATGTAAATATTAACAATTATAATAATATTACTATCCAAAATTTCAAATTTTGATAGTGTACAAAATGTAATAAACTCAGGGATATCATTTATTGATAAGTCTAACTTAGGGAGTTAAAGTTGCATAAAAAAATAGCCACACAGTAGAAATGTGGAACTCCCCATGAATAAATCCATAACTCAATAGATAAATGATTTTATCATGTGAGATCTAACAAGGTTCATTGATAAGTTGTCTCTAGTATAAGTGGATGTCTTATAAAAGTTGGTTCCCCAGACCCAACTTTATCAGCACTTTTGATTACTATAACATGTATACAGTCAGTTATATATGATGTGCACTTATCATTATAGTGTTGATATTTCTTCATACCATATTTAATTGGTAACATACATATATTATTTTTCATATCAAAAGGATATAGTAATTCCCAGGTTATAATGATAATATTGAGATACTATTGATTTAATCTTAAACATATGTCGTATAGTCTACATACATTATACAGACTAAACATAGTCGATGCATGAATATCAAACACTGGGAGATCATAATAAATGATACTTATTATCCTGAAGTTTTCATTAGGTTATCTCGAGTAGGTGAGATCATGAGGAAAACATGCCTATAAGAACACCACATGTTTTAGGGGTCATTTATTGTTCGTATCCACAAACTTGTCTATTGGTCTCCTTACTTGAGATCATTATCAATTTATTACATTTGATCATGTAATTTTATGAAATGAAAAAACCATTACCATGAAGTCATTGTGAGGTAGCTTGTGTTTGGTGCATCTTTGGTGGTATGACTTTTCATGAATGATCAAGATAGAATATGTTGCTTTTGAGTTAAGGAAGTGATATCTTCGGCCTAGGTTATGAAGGTTGTTGTACCTTCATAAGTCAGTGGCCTTGGTATTTGAAGGTATGTATGTCTATTAATATCAACAAATAATAATGTAATAAATTATGATGACACAAGTGTACATCATCTTTTATGAGATATTGTATGAAAAAGAGATTATATTACACAGTGCGTGTTCGTTGGATGTTTTTCATTTCTCTGACTATCCATTATCTCTTTAATGGCCGTGTTGGTTTTCTAGAATCAAATCTTAGTCTATTAATGGTATTCACTTCCTTTGAGATATGGTCCTAGAGGGTCAAACACAATAGTGTATTCAAGAATCATCCATATTCAGAGAAATATGTATATAGGACATGGTGGGACCCACCATAGAGTTTGAGAGTTTTCTATGAATTATTGATCACTGAGAAGGTCCTACATGTTCACACATAATATTGTATTGAATAACATTACCGATTATATTTAATAGTTATATAGGACATGGTGGGTCCCACCACGGGGTCTGAGAGTTGTCCAAGTATTGAAAATCTCAATAAGTCATTATTAGTTAATTATTGAATAATTAGATTAAATTTATTTATTAATTTTATTCATAAGGTATTTAGTGAATAAATGAAAAAAATAGTATACGAACAAATATTATTTTAATATTTAAGGTTGGTTTCATATTAGTGTGATTTTTGAGTTGAGTTAATGACTTAGGTTTATCGCCTAATAAATTTAATATATATTAGAAGTATATGATAAAATATAAATAATATTTATTACACAATTACTTCTTCACAACTATTTAATTATTACTTATTTACTGGATGTTGAATATACAGGGTCTGGGGAACCCTTTCTGGATATTTGAGCATCCACCATATAAAGAAGACGATAACCTCTTTCCAATAGTTATTCATTCATTTAAAATGAAAGATACACTATCCTCCTACATCCTAGAGAGATAAATCCTCTCTCTGAGTGATTGATCCAAGAACACCTTCAATATATTAAAGGTATAGGATCAAGGTGATCTTCACGATGCTGAAGGATCAATCAAAGCTCTAGATTATCACGAGATATCTATTGATTAGTAAAGGGGCTAATTCATAAAGAATATGTGGATGATTCATAGGATTTTGGATTCAGATCATTCAAGAAATGATTTATGATGATGATCTTTAGTTGAACATGATATCAATTTGGATGAGGTAAACATTTGTTTAATTTATGGAGATGACAAGTTTTGTCGCTCAAGTTATGAAAATTTTTAAATCTATGACCTATTAGATTCTGTTACGTTTCCTAGTACCATCATTTTATATCAGAGGATAAACAACTCTAGATTATTCAAACACACTTAAATATTCCATGAATATACAGTTCTTTGAATTTCGGTTTCTAACACATAGTTATGATAATTTCTGTGACATCATGACGATCACCTTAATCCCATGCCTTTGATCCATGATGGTGTTCTTAGATTGTTCTATTGGTTAGAATATTTCTCTCTAAATGATTTAGGGGAGATAAAATATCTCAATTCAAAATGCTTAATATTATGTGTAGTGAACTTCTCCTAAACTTTTATATTGGATGTTTAAAATACCCAGTTAGGGTTCCCCCAAGCTCATATATTTATCTTCTGCTAAATAAGTTATAAATAAATAATTATGATGAATTAATGGTGTCATAAATATTATTTATATTTTAGTATATACTTATAATATATATTAAATATATTACATGATAATCCAAAGGCATTAACTCTAATCATAATTCCCACAAATATTATATGAACCTTGAATATTAAAAAAATATTATTTTATATAATATTATTCCATGTATAGTAAATACTTTTAATTAAAAATTTTAACCCAATTATTATATACATGAATAATAATGAATTTATTTATTTATCTATGATTAATAATTCTTGGAAAACTCCCAAACCCCATGGTGGGACCCACTATATCTTGTAGTTTTATTCACTATAATAGGGAAGATTCTTGAATATGCTATTTTGTGCGAACCTCTAGAATATTATATTGATAGCAGTGAATGGTCTTTAGAGACTAATAGTTGAGTCTAGAAAACCGTCAAGGCCCCTAAAGAGATAAGGAATAGTCATAGAAATGACATATATCCTATGAATATGAATTGTGTAATATAATCTATTTATTATATGATATCTCATAAATCATGATTCACACTTATTTCATAATCCTTCCTTACTTTACATGCACATTGTGTTTTAATTGATGGATGTTTGTTTATATCCTAACAAACTCCTTACATCTAAACACATGTTCTTATGAAATAATCAATTTTCATCATACTATAAATCATATGATATCCATTTTTGATAATTTTTTTGAAATTGTTATAGGACAATTCAATTATTTAAGATGCATATGTAAACAAATAATGGAAGTATCTGCAGTGGATATAAAGTTTGACATTGATTATCCTTTTACTTACATCACAACTCTGATGTGTATAAGCAAATGTCTGTTTAGGAATTACTCCATGATATATTATATTGATCAATTTTTACATGTAATATCCTTCATTATTCCTTCTTATTTCCATCATAGGTCTAATGTGGATAAGGCAATGTGAATTTAGTAATTACTTCATGCTACATTATATTTGATCAATAAATGCTTAGTCAAGATATTCTTCGACACACCATACCAAAGAAAATCACATATTATGACCATGAATATACTATACATTACTTTCTAATTACTTAAAAAAACTTAATGGAATTTTATGAAGTATATATTTACCACTAGCTTATCCTTATAATAGTTTACGCTCTCTATGACCAAAAGATTTGTGCCTTACCTTTATTTATAATGGTTTATTTCTCTAAAACTATTTTTCAAAAATGCCTAAGGTCTTTAACTCCAATTGGTCTGAATCCATACTAGTTATATCATATAATATTACTTATCTTTTCTAGACAAGGAATTATCTTTCCACAACATGTTAAATATGGGTTACAATTTATATTCATTAGGTATTGCCAACGATCCATGATTTACTAAACTATTTGTTCAGTATTAAACACCACAAATAACATTCATTCCTAAAATTTAATAATTTATAATTGTTTCCAAAGGACTTGAGAGATAAATTTTTTGGTAATACTTAACAAAAGTTCAACTAGAACAATTTTCTTGTAAAATAGATTATGTGTGATTCTTGCCGCTAAATTTGGAACCACCCTTTCTTAGTTGGTTTGAGAACAAAACTTACTTATTGTAAAATTTCTATGCTTACAAGGATACTATATTTAAATACACATATGTAAAAGGAATATTTCATTTAATACCCAAAAAAATTATCAGAAACATTACCTAAAATTTGAGAATATATATAAAGATGAAGTGATCACCCGTTTCTTCAATTCAGTTCATTGAAATAATATTATATAACTTTATTTCAAAACATGCGAAGAAAACAACCTCATTCATGATGAAAAAAATATATTCATTGAAATATATTGTGAAGAAACATTGTTTGTTACACATTCATTAGCCTTTTCACCTTGTCTTTCAAACTTTCCCTCAATAATAACAACTGATTAGACCTTATTTAAGTTATTTTTTTGTAGAACCCTTACCAATGTTAATAAATCATTTTCTCCATACTATTAATTTTTAAATTTTAAAAGAAAATAGAGTAAATGGGTGAAATTGATATGAGAAAGGGATGAACTAAAAGATCATGATCCATCTCTAAACATACATGAATCCACCGTAATAAAAATCCATTCATATCTCACTACACATTCTTCTTGAAATCTTCTCGGAGATGAGACTACATGTGAAATCATTCATGTACTGATTTTGTATTCCCAAATCGCATTGTTCCTTGATGATAACATTATGAAATAAACATAATATTCATCATACATGAGTCTCTTGTAAGTATTTTTACACCCTCATTTATTAAGGAGGAATAACAGGTGTTGGGGACAATATCATCTTGAATTTATAATATCACAGTACTTTATGGAAGCACTTGTATTAACTATTGAAAACCTATTCCAATTTAGAAATTTTCTTTGTCCAATATTATCGTAGTTTACTTTTGGTATTACTTTCCATTTTTATACCAAACTAATCCTAGTAGATTTGTACCATTATCTTGATTACCGATTATACATTATGGATTATTTAAACATTAAATGTCGCCTATTATTTTATCAAACTCTAGAATCCATCTGTACTAGAATCATAATACTCATTCTATTGAGTATTAAAGCAGAAGGTAACCATGAAACCTCCCCTCATTGTCTAAAATCCTTGGATACATCACTCCTCTGATAGTTTCAAGGTTGTCACTAATATAACTAACCACATTAACTCATGACTCCTTGATCTATTGAGTTAATTCCCAGCTTTTAAAATAATAAACATCGTTTACTCAACTCTTGCCTCTAATATTTTTGCAATATAGATTTTGCTACTTATTTACTGCCAAAATTACTTACTTCAACTCATCACTCTCATAAGAAGTCCCCAGTACTAAGAGGCGCACTCAACTTTGGCTGACGAGTGCCTCATACACTTGGTTTTGTTCTAATTCAGATGATGGAAGGTTTTTGCGACTTAATATTTTTTTGAGGGTTTTTATTAGTTCTCAATGAATTTAGTTTATTCATATAAATATGTTAATACTTTATTTCTGCGCTCACATCTTAATATTAATAGAAAAACATTTATCATGTCTTTATAAAGATTTTTGTTTATTAGTTTTTGTGTTGTATTCACAGAAAAAATGCACAAACATAAAATAATAAATAGTGTATAAACAAAATAAAATTACCCTACCAGTCTTTAGCATCTAATATTGGTTGATCCATTTTACCTTAATGGATCAATTGTCACCTAGGGTTATCATACCTAAGTTGGGTCTTGACTCATGATACAGCTCATCCTTGGTCCATTATGTCCACTTATCATCTAGATTTTTCCTCGATATGAAGTGGTTTGTGAATTATAGTGCCATCATAAATAGTACATCAATACTCACATGTAGGGGAGGGGGTCTCGGGTTGTGAAATGTACATATAAATAATGATGGATGCACTAAACCTTATACATCTTGAAAAAAATAATCACAGACTTCCAATATAACTAATTATTTATTATAAGAATCACACACATGTAATAAATAATTTATGAAATAATGTAGAAACATTCAAGGGTCAGTCATTACTCAAGATCAGTAAATGGGTAAAATTAAAGCACAATACAAATTAAAATGGAATAAATTTAAGCATGAAGGAGTTTAATAAATCGAATGATCTTTTCCAATTCGTATATTTTTTTGGTCGGTCCCATAAAAAATTTAATTTATAATTCCAAAATTAAATTATTGAATTAATTTAATTTTAATCCAAAATTAAATTATTTTTCACCCAAAATTAAATTAATTTTTGGAATAATAAAATTATTATTATTTTAAATTAGAAAAATTAATTAATTAATATATTGTGTATATTAAAATTTATCAGGCCTTGAAACTTTATCCAGACCCATCGTTGGTCAGGTCGAACTCACACAGGCCCATATCGGGCTGATAAAACCCCGACCCTCCTTGACACATTTAGGGTTTGGTTGATCCGCCTAAACCCATTGCAATACAGGACTGATGAAATAGTACTTGTGGGAATCTGTTCAGGGTAGTAACACTGCTTGGAAGTGGGTTCACTGGTGGGGCTCACGCTGTGGTCGGGTGAGGACTTGAAGGAACCTAGATATAGTTAGATATTATGGTGGTGACTAGTGAGGTAGTGAGGGTGGCCTCATAGCATGTCAGGATAGCAAGGTGTGCCACTGGGTGACAGTGGTTACGACAGTCTGACATGGGGAGTGCAGGGGTGTATTTGATCCAAGAGGAGATGTCGAAGCTCAAAGGGGCAGAAGCCTCACACACTAGTGATGTGAGATCAGTGTTGATGTTCCTCATGTTCCTGAGTGATGTGGGCATCGTCGGATGGCTGGCTTGATGAATGGGATGGAGGTGATTGGGTGATAATGGTGTGCTCGGGTGGTGGAGGTCGGTGCTATCAGTAGCCGGATAACATGACTTTATGACATTTTATTGATGTGTGGTCAATTTTTTGGGGACCGAAATAAATCACTCTACTTTGTTTAAGTCCGTTTTGATTTTCATGGCTATGAAAATACTACTGAAAATATGGCCTTTATTAGCACTAGAAAAGTGAATTAACAGCACTAAAAAACCATTGTTAATCGAGGTGCTGATAAAGGGGGTCTCATTTATTAGCGCTAAAAAAGAGCTGATGATAATTAAAAAAAATTAAAAAAATAAAATATATATATATATATATAATGTGTGGGGAGGATATTTTTACAGTGATTTACCCCCCCCCCTTTTATCCGCGCTAGGCAGACCCCTCCCACTCTCCTACATGCTTCCCTTGCCTGAGCATCGCCCAACATGCCTGTGTGCACCTCCTTGCATCCACCCGAACTCAAACCAATGATCTCCCCCCTTGCGGGCCTGCACCTTTACCACTAAGCCATTTCATTTTTTTCTCTATTTAAGGATATATATATATATAATTTTATTTATTTTTATATTAGTACAAATACATATTAATATTAATATATTTAGTTATATTAATACATATATATTTATTCATTTATTAATATATATACATATTTATTTATTTATTTATTTATATATTCATATATTTATATTTATTTATATTTATTTATATTTATTTATATATATATAGTTATATTTATTTGTATATTAATATAGATTCATACTAATATAAATAAATTTAGTTATATTAATACGTATATATTTATTCATATATTAGTATATATATATTTATTTTTTATATTAATTTATTTTTATATTTATTTATATATATATATTTAGTTATAAGTTTTTATCCATACATTTATTTGTATGTTAATATGTATTCATAAATTAGTTTTGAATACATTTATAAAATATGTTTTTTATGTGTGTTTATAAATAAATAAATACATATATACAACACACAGACACAAACACACTGATATATATATATATATATATACGAATAAATGCATATATATGTGTATTTGAAAAGCCATAGATTGTTAAGATGACCATAACATGTAATCCAGAATTCTGTTTCAACTCCACAACCTGTAAAATCGATGAAAATGAAACAATATTCGATATGATATGTGGTAAAAGCCTAGAGGACATCTGCATCAGAATTTATACAAGTTTGAATTTTAAGAATCAGGTTATCCGGACTAAAAACTCAGTTTTGGAGGCATTATGGGCCTTTTTGGGCCTCAAAAAATGTAACCAAAGATAACCTTAGGTCACTAGTGTGTAGAGCTCATCGTAAGCTTCGATTTGATATGTTGTAGACATCAAATGGTCCCAGATCAAAATTTATGGCCGTTTGAATTTGGAGTCATATTTTTTACTAATTTTAGATCATTTATTCGTTTTTTTGATTTTTCGTGTCTTTAGATTGTTATTAAATGATTATTAATCAATGATAAATAGGAAATTTTTAATTAATAATATTTTTTAAAATATTTTAAATCCATTTTCACTAAATTTATTATATATTAAATTTAATATTCTATTTATACTTATCTAAAACATATTTAAAAATATATATATTATATTTATATCAATAAAAATATACTTATATAACAATATATTATTTGTAATGATTTTTTTAAATTTAAATTTTATCAGCACTAGGAAAAAGTACTGATAAATCCCCCCTTTATCAGCACTACTAAAAAAGCACTGATAATGTGGGGACATTATTAGTGTTCATAAAGGGTCACTTTTAACAGTGCTTTTTATAGCGCTGTTAAAAGTACCCCTTTATCAGTGATTTTTTAGCACCAATAAAGTGCCCCCCCCCCTTTATCAGCATTTTTTCAGTGCTGATAAAGGGTGGCGCTTCCCTTGCCCGTTTTTTGTAGTAGTGAAATTCATGCAATCTCGCTGATACTAATTAAAGGTATCATTTAACATAGTGGAAGACGGTGGGATATAGATTTAAAAAATTTCATCACTAGAGTGATGAAACTACATCATCTATGGTGATCCAATCCCCAATTGAGGTTTTGTTGATCTCACATGAATTTAATAAGGATAAAAAATTAATTGGGTGACTCATTTTATTTGGTAGTGTATTTGAATGTAGCTAGTAACCGATGATCATTTATTGAAGGATTCAAATATGAACCCCTCTATATCATCCACACATTGTCTAAGAAAATGTGTGGACTTCGATAATTTTACTCCAGGTGATAGAGTAGTGTTCAATCGATTCCTTTGACTCTACGATGATAACCTTGATCTCGTCCCTTCAATCTATCTAAGGTGTTCCTGGATCGTTCACTTGGAGAGAGACATTCTCTCTCTAGGATGCAGGAGGATAGATAACCTCTCATTCCATTGGCATGAATATTTAATGTAATAAGATTCTCTACATGCTTATATAGTCGGTAGTTCAAATACCCAAAAAGGGTTCCCCAACCCCCGAAAATAAGAAGCCCTTAAAATAAGTAGTAAATAAATAGTTATAACGAACTAACTACATTATAAATATTATTTTTATTTTATCACATAATTGTTATATATATTAAATATATTTGTATATATATTACATGAAAAACCCCACATCAATATCTCGACTCATAATTCCCGCTAGTATTAAATGAACGTTGAATTTTAAAATAATATTTGTTCATATAATATTTTTCTATGTATTCACTTAATACATTATAAATACTTTTAATAAATAAATCCAACCCAATTATTTTGTACTCAGATAATGATGAATTTATTTATTCATTGGTGATTGATTACATGGACTACTCTCATACCCCATGGTGGATTCTACAATGTCTTATAAACATATTCACCAAAATAGAGAATACTCTTGAATATGAAATGGGTGTGAACCTCTAGGCCCTTATCTCGATAGTAGCGAATATTATACACAACCCAATAGTGGATTATAACAACCCATCAGATCCCCAAAATAGATAAGTTATATTCATATAAATAGTTACTATCCTATGAAAACACATTGTGTAATATAATATCTTTTTCTCATGATATCTCACAATGTCGGATGGACCCATGTTTCACCATCCTTCCTTGGTTTATTATTTAGCAACCTAACAGTACATACTTACCGTCAGTTACTTTGGCTAAGGATTTATGAAGTTACTACCATCCTTGTCAACTAGTCCTGAGATATCCCTTCCTCAAATAGAAAGCGATGAGTTCTATCTTTCCCATTCAACCAATGCTATACCACTAATGATGAACCCAACACATGCTACCTCACAATGACTACAATTTAATGGTATTTTCCTTGAATGTAATTTTGAAATAAAATTGTACACATTGATAATGATATCAAGTTATAATACCCATACACATGATCATAGATAGAAACAACCAATGAAACCAGAAACACGTTTTCTTCCTGTTCCTGAGTTTGTCCTCATGATCACACCTACTAAAGATGAGAAAGTGTGAACTTCATGAGAATAAATTTCAAAGGTTATGAGTCCCAGCACCTGATATTTATACATTAATTGTGTCTTCTAAATATGATGTCTCTAGACCATATGACATATGTTTATGATTTATTTCATAGTATCTTGTGGTTCTCATTATAGCATAATTTTTTTAAAATGCTTTTGATATAAAAAATAATCTATAGACATTGCCATTTAAATAGTGGAGGTATAAATATCAACAATATAATGGTAAGTATAAATATTGTATAAAACATAGTATGCATGGTATATTAATAAATAGAACTGATTAAGTTGGGTCTAGGGAACCCACTATTACAAAACTTCCACTAATACTATAGGAAACATTATAACTATTCTTTTTATCTCTCACTTGATTAAGATCACGTTTCTTCTGAGTCATGAATTTAGTCGTTGGGTCTTCTATGTCTCCGCTGCATGGATATGATACTATGTGCAGCCTCACCTCCTTATGTAAGACTTATCAAGAGATATAATACCTTAGTTTATTCCATTTTTAATTGATCATAACTTGACATCTAGGATATTAATTATAATATATTGATAAAAATTTACATATCTGGTGCGATTCCATGAACTAGAACAAATTTTTGTGTAATCTACACTACTTTTTTAGCAAGATTAAAAGTTGCAATGTACTCAGTATTTATAGGTATGACTACCACTAGATTGTATAATATTATCTCAGTCATTACCATATCCAATATTAAATATAATTTAATATTTATCTAATGGAATACTAGTTTTTATCCCCTTATAACTATTATCTCTTACCCTCCACATACTAGGTACATAACTTTTTTACTTTTTCTAGTATAACTGGATAGTTATGACTTCTTTTCATGTAGTAATCCTGGATATAACTGATATTTTTTTACAAATAAGTGAATATTGGAAATATAAATATATAATACATTACATTATATGCGTGACTAATCCAGTAAAAAAGAATATGGAATTCAACTCAACACATTAATCTCCTCCTATATCCCATACATGTATACTTGGAGATATTTATTCCATGTGATATTGGTAATAATTTTCCCTCAAATTGTTCTATATTTTATTTTCAATTCGTTTTAGATATTTGTATTATTTCCTTAGTTTAATAAACCTTTCAATATTCCTCATTTCCCTAGAACCTAGGTTTAAAATTTATGTAAATATTTGGAGACTTACATTCATTCTGGTCATAACTAACTATAAGACCAAAAACTCTGTCCCATATGTTATCAAATATATTTTACATTGAAAACAGTGGAAATCCCACTAAAATATTACAAACACATGTATATTATTCATTCCAAATTAATATATTATGATATATTTTCTTACTTTAATTCTAAGTTGTATTACAATAACATTCACCCCTTATTAGCATTCTATGATGTCATTTTCCATTTTTTTTTGCATCATTCTTTCCTCAGAAAGATGTGGGTTGATTTTTCGGTGATCTAATTGTGTGGGGTTCAATGTTCTACCCAATAATTTGAATCTAGATTTCCATTTTTGAACCATTAATAGAATCTCCCAATGGTTCGTGCATCCATAACTGGGTACAGACCTTCTTTCCAAAGGCAGGTGGTCAGTTATGACTTTAGACCTAATGACGCTTAGGAACTCACATTTTTTGAGAATATGGGAGGTTAGGCTCATCACAACCTTTTGGGGGGAATTTTTTCCTACTCCAACACTCTCCTGTAGATTTAAGTTATGTATGATAATTTCTTTATAATCTTGAAACACGACCAACTACTCTAACAAAATGATCATAGGATGATTCTATTTTATATAGAGAGAAAGTGGGTCATGTTGGTGAATCCATTTGTATGGATCCAAGTTTTTTAATCCATATCCCTTTAATGGATAGTTGTCTATATGTTGAAGCCACATGACCAGGCACTCCAGTGTTTGTTGTTATCTGGGTAGGCGGTTAATATTTTGAGGATGTGATTGATCCATTATGATGCATCCTATGTATCAGGTTGTATAATAGGAATCAATAACCATATATTTTGTTAAACCAATGTAGTTTAACATCATACATAAAGAACATATATGGCGGCATGGGGCACCAGATATTTGATCTTGAATCTCAAGGAGGCATCCTACATATATTGGGTATAGAAGGAATCAATATTATCATAGATTTTTAATTACCTTGGGACTTTCCCCAAGGTAGATACCATTGTATGTTTGATAGTTATATCATTCCAATGACTAGGGCTTACACATTGAAGTTTCCAAGGATGATGGTAGTTCATGATGCCAATAAGGTGATTATTGCAACTCCAAAAGCCCACATGAAATATTCTCAGTGTGAAATGCAAGCAGTAGCAAGTAATGAACATCATTTCAAATGGATTTGAAGATTATGAAATGGGATAGACCATTGGATGATTAATATATAGATCGGGCCTTAGGAATGAATCCTACGTGTCCTTTTTATGGCAGGAATTAGAGTCAGTATAGTTTAGCGACCTCTCAATCTACTAGTGGATGAGGAAGGATGATCATCTGATGGGAGATATTGGGTCTTAATGGTTATAAATTCTAAGACATGGTTGGACTTTCACTGAAGTGGATTCCCATTTTAGATTGGTCCATAGCAATACATTATACATATCCTAGTTATTATAGGAATTAGAGTTATCATAGTTCATTTGGTCGAGGATTACACATTGATATTCCCTTATTTGTGGTACATATCATATTATGTTGCTGATCAGGGATTATATACTAAGGTTTCCCATGTCTTTATAGATGCTTACAATTAAAATGATGTAATCATTGCAACTCCCTAAACCCACATGACCTTTGATCAGTGTGAGAAACAAGGGATATAAAATAATCAGTCTCATTACTTATAGATGTAGGACTTGTGCTCTAGGATAACCCTTTAGAGGTTTGATATGAATATGGAGACTTATGATTGAATCCTACATATCCTTGTTATGGTAGGAATGAAATTTATCATAATTCATTAAGTATGGGATTAAAAACTAAGGCTTCACTTATATGTAGGATGGACATGGTTATCAAGTCCCAGGATGCCTACTTGGTCAGGTATACTTGTCTTCCGGACATGTATGATTATATGTATGACATTCCATGATTTTCTACTTGACATGTTGGAGGATGAATTCCTGACATGTCTAAATACAATCTCATGATCCAGTTGATTTATTCCAGGGTCATCATGTAATCTGAATGGCAGGTCTAAATGTTGTTGTATGACCAAGGCAGACATGCCAGGAGGACATGGTAAGATCAAGCTAGTTGATCTTGGAAGCCATCACATGATCTCAGCTGACACGCTTAGAGGGAATTGCATGATCTAGCTTACATGAACTGCTATCATTGTGAATGTTGGATGACACACATGGAGGGTGTCAAAAAAATAGATGTGACATTTCTAGATAGAGAATCATGATCTAGGATAACATGTCTGGAGGGCACTATAAAATCCAGCGGACATGTCTAGAGGATATCACAAGATTTGGTTGGTGTAACACCCGAGAATTTTATGTTATATAAATCTTCAGAGGAATCTTTTTCTACACAACACTTTCTTGGCTTGCTTTACACGAAATCGCGACCTTCCTCGATAGCTTGCGTCGTACGCAATACCGAGTTTCACTAAACAACGATATGCTATTAAAATATTATTAAAACTAGACGTTATTATAGTAATAACCACTTTTTGAAATTTTATAAATTTTATTTTTCAAAATGGACTTCATTTTTGGATTCGGAATATCGAAATTAGCCTAGGGTGAAATTTTGGTATTTTTCTAAAAACTTTCATTTTTTGATGAATAGTGAAACCACTAAGTGGTAGTTAAAAAACTGAATTTTTCATAAAACGTAATTTTACCGCTCCTGTGAGTGGAATTTCAAAAAACCGAGAGACACGGTTGATGTCAGTAAGTAAAATGTGGTTCAATGAGTTGAAAATAATTTTTTGGTGAATAGTAACTTTTAACTTTTTTTACCACGGTTAAAAGTAAATTGGGTAATTAATGGTAAAGATGATATTATTATTACCCTAAAACATGTCTTAATTCTATTGGACAAGTTTAATTCGACCAAAAACAAACTTACGAATAAAATATGACCATTTAGGCCCACTTGGATTAGATTAGGACATTTATTATTAATTTATTTAAAGAAGGGTTAAAATAGTTAAAATCAAAGTTTAATAAGTAAATAATTTTTAATATGGGGTTATACATAAGATAAATTCTACTATAAATATTCATTAGAAATATAAAAAGATTTCCTACATAATGGTATTTTATTTTTAATTTTTAGACATTAAATAATTTAATTTATTTATGACACAAAGATGATGCAGTAATTATCTTATTAATAAAATATTGACATAATTAATGTTATAAACACCAAAATAAATGTAATTTGAGACTTTTTATGAATTAAATTAATTTTCTAGGTTAATATGACATGTTAGTATTGATTTAATTAACTTTTTTCGAACTAATAATTCTGTTATAATTTTCACAAAAACAAATTACTAAATAGTGTCAAAATTGACATAAAATAGTTTTTAAAACAAATATTATATTAGTAATTGTTATTTTATTCCTAAAAATATAAGGTTCGGCCAAATGACATAGATAAGGTTATATATATTAATAATAAACAACTTGGGGTTCGTTTGTCTGCTTATAGTAAGTTTATTAACCTTATAGTATAAGAACACAAGAAGACACGGTAAAAGTAAACTTATTTAACTTAATGTTAAATCTAAATGATAAGGTTAAAATAGGAACCTAAACTTGTCTAAATTCTATTAGATGACAGGATTTAGACACATCCCCACCTTAGCTTTTAAATATATCAATTTGGATCTATTTAAAACCGAACTTTACTTTATAATAAAATAATATGTTTAGTTTTCCCAAAGGTACCCCTCTCCTCCCTTATAAAAGGGCACCTCCTCCCCCTCTTCCTCACACCACTATGAGCCTTCAAGCTCGTCCAACCCCTGACAATTCCTCCTCTCAAATTCCCTAGAGACATCCTAGAGGTCCTGGTCTTCTTCAAAGACCAATTTTAGTTCCCTAAAAGAAGGTCTCAAAGAAACACTTCAAAGAAGAGGTAATGTCTGTTACTGATTCTTTCATCTTTATTTCTTCTTCCACTTATTCTTCTTTAGTTGTTTCATTATGAAGTAATAACATCAGTATCACTCATATACTGATATGTTATTATAATTATGAAACAACCCTATTTCACTATCTATCCATCCTACAGAAAAAGAAATCACCGCGCGTGCATACGTACGGAATACCATCTCCACGCTGTGGTGTAATCTATTTTCCACCACCACCTTACTTGGATGGATATAATGGTGTAAATAATGACTATATATGACTATTATAAAGTCATACTGATTCTGAAATAGTATACATGCACTCCAATACAATTCCATGATCATAGGAACGATATCATCACTCGTGCGTACGTACGGAATACCGTCTCCACGATGTGATGCGACTCGTTCTACATGATCTTCATTTCATAATGATTATATAAATGAATTGAATAAATTAATATGATATATATTACACTAATAAAATTCTGGAAATGAGGTATCTATAACCTAAAGATCAGAATAAGAATTCATTCGACAAAACATGCATAAGAACAAAAAGTTATAAACACCCGAATAACAAGTAGCAATGAAATATTACTACTAAGAAGATAAGAAAATGACCATATATGAAATCATAAAAATATGTATGATTCTGGAATAAGTAAATAACATTATTTAAATCATTATATAGGAGTTTCAGACACTTACGAAGCAAAACGGACCTAAGGTAAGGGAAAATATCACAGTCTCATTTTTATCCGAGATTGTTTATACTTTGAAATTTACTGGGGTGTATTTTATCATCCACAACCATGTTTCCTCAATATGTAATATTTATATCCTTCTACAATAGTTTATATCCAATTTTACCCTTCAGTGAGTTTTTATTAAAAGATTTTAAAGGAATCTTTTCTCGTTTTTCGTATGAGGTACTTTTTGACTTTTCCGACAAAAGAACGAGAAGAATGTTTTCTTTTTTTAAACTTATACGGCATGAATGGACTTTTAAAACAAAATTTCCAAGAATATTCCTTTTAAATTTTTCAAGTTTATTTTTAATCAACTTCTTTTAGTTTGAAATTTTATGACATGTTAAGAAAGGAAAAATGTTTTTGAAGTAGAAAGGATATTTTCCTCAAGAATGAAGTTCAAGTGTTTTATCAAAATTATTTTCCATCTAAGATAATAAAGGGTTCTGTTTCTATCCCTATTATTACATGGATTTGATTATGTTGTGATGGAAATATTTTTATGAATTCTTTTATCTTATATGAATTGTTTTATAATGTCACGATGTTTAAAGATTCCCATTTTTATTACATGGGTTATGCAATTATGTATGATTTATGATTTTGTGGCACACATAAGAATGGTATCATTATGAGATGGGTGGGACCTATATCTCCCTCCAATGCATTGGGTAAATATTTTATATCTCATGAGATAGACATGGTTGGAACGGTAGGTTATACCGTTTCAGTGAAACAGGACTGAAACGAGGAGTGAACTCGGTTCAGAAAGGGACATTGTCCACTAAGATAGTCTTGGAAATGAGCCTTGACTAATAAGAAATGATTCTCTATGATTATGTGTGTATGCCAAAAAGTTTCATGTTTTAAGTTATGATTATTGTGATTACATTTCACTGCCATGATTTATCTATTACCTACATGATCCTTTGAAATTAAATTTATTTTCTTTAAAAATTAATCTAGGGATAGGGAGAGAAATCTTACTTAAATCTTCAATAAACCACCTGTAGAATCCCACATGTGCTAAAAATGATCTAACATGTTTCACAAAAGTAGGTTAAGGGATTGAAATTATCAATTAAATTTTTTATTTATCCATTTCAATGAATTTTTGGGAAATAAAACTCCCAAGTAAAATTCCTCTCTAAACCATGAAATGAAACGTTTCAAAAATCAAAACAATATTTTTTTCAATATAGGTTTTCAAAATATTTTCCATATTTTTTAAACAATGATAAAAAAACTCCAAAACTGTGAAATCCTCTAAGCAAACATCCTACAAATTTTCAATGTGATCAAAAAAATATACATACCATGAACTTGTGAAATGTACATAGAGAAATACATAATTCAAACGAAATCCTTTTATATGGAAAATTTTCAAAGTGAAATTTAAATTTTATCTTCTCGTGATCCTCAAGGGAAATGGGTTCACGAATGTAACCTGAAAATCTATCCAAAAAGAAATAACGAGTTATACCAACCAATAACTCTTACATCTAGTCAATGAAGGTGATGCGTAAATGATCTTTCTGAGTGACCTGGGTCAAATTCCTAAAATAAATGCACACTCTCCAACTATTTTGAATTCTCATAGGGATTAACTCATTCTTTTCATTCCTCATAGTGGTCTGACCTGTATTTTTTGGAACTACATGAATGGGGTTAAACCACTATGAATCTAAATTGTGATATATGATCGTAGCCTCTATGAGCTTCTCAATATCCATTACAACCTCCATCAAGGAGGGATTTAGCATCCTTTGGTTTTTTCTAATAGGTTTGGAATCTCCCTCAAGAAAAAATCTATGTGAGCGTATTTTTTGTTTTATTCATGTGATATTATCTACGATTCACCCTATTTCTTGAAAATTCTATCTAAAAATATCAATAAAATATTTTTCTTGAGTTTTAGATAGATTATTTTCAATTATCATTGGTAATTTATCTCCCTATATATAATACAAATATTTCAAATAATTGGGGAGTGGTTTTAATTATAGTCCAGGGGGACAAGGTATGAAATTAAACTAATATTCCTAACTTCCAAATTTTGGACCTCCTACACATAGGAAACCATATAATCTTCCTCATCAATCAAAAAATTATCAAATAAATTTGATTATACCTATTCATCCCACATGAATTCAAAATCATTAGTGTTTTGAGCATTCACATGTCATTAAAGGAAAAATTCTCTCCTAAGACTACAAATTAATGGAACATACCTAATTATTCAAAGGGTTTAGTACCAAATTCATAGGATATTTCATAGAGGAAGTGTTCATCTGATGGGTTCCTCATGGATGCAAAAATGTTGATGTCTAATGATATCTCCAAATTCCATGGAGAGTGTACCTTCATGGACATTGATGATGGTTTTTTCTATCTTCAAGAAAGATCTCCCAAAAATTATGGGTGAGTGTGATAAGATCCTATCTTCTTCCATATTCAGCATATAGAAGTCAGTTAGGAATAAGTGATCTTTGACTCTCCCTAGGACTTCCTTCAAAACTCTTACTAGGAAGATTATGGATCTATTTTCAAGTTGTACCACCACACTTGTGGGATTCAAGTATCCCATTTGCAAAGAAGTTTATACTAAGTTAGTAAATACATTAATTTAATAACCTAGATCACACAAATCATTAGAGAAATTTAATTATCCAATGGTGAATTGAATGTAAAATTCCCCTAGATCTTGAAATTTTCTAGGAAACTGTGGTGTGATAAGGATAAGACACTTCTCCCAAAAAAAATTCTTTAATTCCAATGAATTTTTTTTGAAGAGATATTTAAAAAAAAACTTCATACCTTGGAATTTTATTTACTTCTTCAACTAGGGGTATATTGATTTCCACTTTTTTGAAGGTGTCTATAATTTCTTTCTGAAGTAATTCTTCATGAAATTTCTTTGATTATATCATCATTTATGTAAATGGTGGGGTTATGTCTTTATTCTCCCTTTGTTGCCTTGGCATTAGGGTTTCTTGTTTCTTATTCCATGGCGTATCCATCTCCTAATCCTCTTTTTCTTATTATTGGTGGATTTTCACAGGCTTTTAAAACTTTTCAACGTCAATCTCCCTCAGAATATGTGGTATTATTTCTAGTTCAAGGTTATATATAGGTGGAATTTCATTTCCAATTATTTTTATGATTTCATTGAAATTATCTTAAGTATTTTTTAGAGTCTGGTATGAAAGATTGTTTGGATTTTTTGTTAGAATATCAAAAATAGTCTATAACTGGTTGCATAGGTCTTTCACATTTTCTTTAAGCTCCTAAAAATTTGACTATAGTTGTTGGTGATCAATTTACAGTTTTACACTAGTGGATAGTTTCTCATATGTCTTTATTTGGAATGGTAGTGGATGAACGGGTTGATGCTATTGAAAGGGTTTTTTATAGGATTGTTTCAATGGAGGTGGTTCTAGTATTGCTGTTGAAAATGAGGTCTATCCTGGGTTTGTTGGAATTCATATCCTAGTTGGGTATGCAGATGACATGGATTATTTGGCTGGAATTTCCATTACTGATAGTTAGCAGAAACACATTTAGTTTCCTACACTTCTTGACACTGGTCAGTGTAATGATAAATGTAAGAGTAAAAACCACAAACCTAATTTGGTCATTCTTGTTCTTTCAATTGGTTCACGACCATTTATCACACTAACATGGTGAGTTCAACCATTTCACTTCTAATTAATTTTATTGAATTATATGTTCTCACCTCATGGATTCCAATTATTCTTGATCCTCTTGTTCCAATTTTTTGTGAGTTTTGAGCAATCTTCTCAATTAGTACTCTGATATGTCTAGGAGACTTTTTAATCATGGATCCCCAATATAAGGAATCTAGAAGATTTCAATCATTTTCTAGAAGTCCATGGTAGAATAACACAAGGAATTTGAGTCCCTCCATTTCATGAGGTGCACACCTAAAACATAGCTTCATGAAATGCTCCTAGTTCCCATAGAGGGTTTCTCCAGTTGATTGTCATATTTTCTAAATCTCCTTTTTAATGGAAGTGCTACTGGATGTGGGAAAGAATATTTCTGTGAAACATCTTTTTAGGTATTCCCAATCTCTGATCCCCTCTGTTTGTAGATTGTACATCCATTCTATAGCTTCTCCTTCGGGTGATAAGCGAAATTCCCTCCATTGAAATTGATCTTCTGGTGCACTGTTGGGCCTGAAGCTTGACTAGAAAAAGTTTAAATCTTGGATATAATGATTTGGATCTTCTCCTATAATACCATGAAATTTTGGAATCATGATAATCATATTAACATGTGATTCAAAATCATTTGGTTAAGTGTTTGCAATGAGTTGGTTAATTTGAATGGAAAATTTAGGTCTACATAGATCATGGAGGGGTGGGTTGGGATTACCATCCATGATTTCAGGTTAAGAGTGAACACTAAGAGTTTCACTTGAATATAATAGATCTAATTAATCAAATATCCCTAGATTGTTTATTTTTCTTAGTTGGGTTAATGTAATTTTAATTTCTATATCAAATTTAATTAAAGGATCTTTTGAGTTAGGGGTCATTCAATTTTAAAAATCGTTGTTTCATATTGAAGCTTCATCCCAGAAATGGCACCAAGTTTGACGCACACCTATCATGTGGCATGGAAAAACAATATTTAATATTACCTAAGTATATTCTCATAGATAACCTAGGTATCCTCCCAAATAGGAGTTCATAAAAAATAGTTTTTCACTTTTATTTGATAAAGAAGTAGATGTTATTTTTGAAACTATTTGATTTTTAATAAAAAGAAAAAGGAATTTTAAAATAAGGTTTGAACAAAAGTGGTGGGGAGAGTGATGGGGTTAGGATTGGATCATCTTTTGAAATTTATTCATTTTCATAAAAATATTTTCTTTTCTCTTCCTATTGAATGATAAATTAATGACTCCTCTATCAAGTTTTACATCAACCATAGTTCAAGGAAGCAATTAAAATTACAACTATGTGCATGAAAGTTTGTAAACCATTCCCAAAAAATTAAGTAAAGTCACAACAAAGAATGTTTTATCATTAAAAATATAGAAACAAGTCACTTTCTTTATACACATGCCAATGATCACTAGACCCTCGCCACCTAAAACAATTTTCTCAAACGAGACAAACTACACTAGGCTGAGGGAGTTCAATGTTCTTCCACAAAATATTTAAACAATGAATGAAAAAACCCAAAATATCATTAAGATAATTTTACAACTCTATAAATAGATATCATTAAATATAAAATAGATTATTAAATTAAATAACAAGACTCTGACATTACAAAATAGAAACTCCCCCTTCCCCGATCACTGAAAATATTTACCCCTCCATGATATGGGTAATCAAGATGAATGGGGAAGAAGAAGTCTATACAAATATATGGAAAAATAATAATAAAATAGATAAAGTAGTAATTTTCTCCTCTTTGGTGTCCCATATATAATGATATGGATTGATATTATTTGAGAGAGAGGATATACCCTCCTTTTATAGGAAACAATTTTTATTTCGCAAGTGGATGCGTTTTAGCCCAATTAAATGACCACATAATTAGTTTTTCCCTTCATGAATGTTTCTAAAAAATTAACTTAATGTATACTATAAAATTTATTAGTATTTGGATGTGTGTTGATGGAGTTAAAGAAGTTTTACTCTGCGAATTTATTCTACCCAGTCAGACTCTCCAAATTTTAATCCCCCTTATTATCATGAATTAATTACCATGAAAACAGAATAATAACATGTATATTTTTTCATAATTGTTGTTCCCCAATGTATTTCACATAAACCTTCTTAATGAAATATTTTTTATCCATCCATTCCTATGATATGGCCCCCACATGAAAAATAGATAGATCTATAAACAATTTTCATGGACCACATTGGGAGCTTTTTTTGAGCCTCTATATGGTCGACTGAGCTTTTGGTATAAAAAGATGAAATTAATACCAATACATATATAATACTTCTTTGAAATAATTTTTAAAATTTCAATAAATATAGAAATACTTATTTCCATTTGATATAAATAATTAAAAACTATTAAAAAACCAAAATGGGCGATTTTGACAATTAACATCGAAA
Organism: Viscum album; assembly: GCA_963277665.1. Classification (NCBI taxonomy): domain Eukaryota; kingdom Viridiplantae; phylum Streptophyta; class Magnoliopsida; order Santalales; family Viscaceae; genus Viscum; species Viscum album. The sequence continues at coordinate 66,235,588 of OY728163.1, read as the reverse complement.
TACAACCAATATCATAAAATGTTGACATTTCTATTAAAGCAACACTTTGGTGAGATTTAAAAAAATCAATTTATAGTTATTGAAAATATTTTCTCTATAAATTCTCCCAAACTTACCACTTGGACTCTTGTATAATTAAACATCAATATTAAATCAAAGAAAATTAAAAACACATACCCATGAGATCTACCACATCAACACCAAGAAACAAAAAGATATCATTACAAATCAAAAAAACGTTATTTCAAGTTCTAAATTTAGATAATTTAACATATTTTAACTTTATTTATTATCCTATGCACACAAAAAAACCTACCTTATAAGAATTTTATCTCATCTCACAAATGACAATTTTCAACCAGGCTGTCCTCATCCAAACCCATGAAAGAGTCACCATTGGCTTGATAGATTTCTAATTCTCTACCCAATGTGATTTAAGAAAATATTTTTATCATCAGTAATTTTTAGGGTAGTTTTGTGTATTTTGGTAGGTAGGATTTAGATGTTAAAAATTATGAAGCCAAAAAAGGAGGTCTTGGCTCTATTTGAAGCAAAATTGAAATATTCTAATTTTCACTCAGGTGTGGTCTCCTTATCTTTCCCTTTATAGGAAATCAGATCCATCATCATTAAAACTCAAGGAAAGTTTACTCCATTTATAATATCACTAAAATTTCAATATTCTCAAACATAGTTTTTCTTGAAAGCTCTAGATAGGCCCAACATTCTTTTTTCTTTTCGAATCTCTAGAAAGGCACAATTTCTTTTATCATAAAAGCTCCAGAAAGACAAAAAATTTAATTAAATGAATTATTCAGCAGAAACATCATCTCTTAGACATTTAATTTTCAACCCAAAGTCTCACCAAATTAGGTTTCACCCCACAAGATAGCTTCTTCTACACTTAAGTTCAATTAGATCATGGAATTTCACCCCAAGAGAATTTCATATAGATAAAATTGTCTTTTAATGTGTCTAACATAATAGGTTGTTCATGGATTATAAGGGCTAAATTGATTAGATTTACAAGTTGATCTCGAATAAAAATGAATATTTTGAAAAGGGGTCTTTGAAATCAAATAAATTCCTCAATAATTGAAAACATAAGTACATATAAACCTCATGTTTTGATAGGAATAAATCAAATATTGGTTAAAGAAAGCATGGTATGGTTCTCTATACAAGTGAGGTGAATGTAAAAAACGTGAAAAAAATGGTATAGAATCCTCACAAGAAATTGATTTCAAAAATATAGATAGTGTGATGTGGCATGGGGTTTAAAAATTAGAGTACTTTTGATGAAATTACCATTGATTTGAACATGCATTCAAGCCAATTTTAGCATTCATTTAAGATTATTTACATGGAATAGAATGGTTCGCTCATTTAAATGGGTTTCAAAATGGAAATGATAATCAGTTCAGCTCAAATTTTTTTAAAACATAACAAATTTAAAAAGAAACTCACAAATATCTGAAAAAACAAACAACAATTGTTAACTTTTTAATTTTTTTTAGAAAAACATTAAAACAAAAAAATCCCAAACTACAAAGGTTCCCTCACACACACATAAATGATACAGTGTACTTGGTAAATTCCAATGGATTTAACATGGAATCAGATTTGAAAATGAATCAAATTAATTAAGAAAATGTAAGGATAAGTATGACCTGATGCCTTTTATTGATAAATAGGTAGTAGGAGTGTGATCTTCTTCACTAGATCTGAGGTCATGGTCCCAAGGAATTTCCTCAACCTATTCCCAATAATAGTGATAGGATCATTCTATAAAGAATTTTTAATGTTAACATCACTAAAAAGATATACATGAGTAACTATAAATGTACTTTCCCATGTGGAACAATTTTTACCAAGCATTAGCCTGAGTCTTGAGTTGAATAACAAAACTTTGTCTCCTGGATAGAAGTTTTTTAGTTGGATCAGCTTATCATGGGAGACTCTTGTTCTTTATTTGTATATCCTAGAATTTTCAAATGCTTCCCTTCTAATTTACTTTGAATCTTGTAACTTTAACATTATTTCATTCCCAACACTTTCAAGATCCAAATTCATCTTCCTCACAGCCCAATAAGCCTAAGGATCCAATTCCACAGGTACCTGGAAGGTTTTTTTTTAAATCATCCTTTATGGAATCATTCTAATCAGGGTTTTGTAGGCAATACTATAATCCCATAACGTATCTTCCAATATTTATATCCAATCCTTCATGTTTGTATTAACAGTATTTTCAAATATTTCTTTGATTTCCCAATTGTAAATATCTTTCCAATTAGTCTTTGGAGGATAGCGAGTTTATGATTTATGATTCACCCCATACTTATTTAGAAATTCATCCATTATCCAATTTTAATAGTGAGTCCCCTAATCACTTATTATGGCTCTAGGAACACCAAACCTTCTAAAAATGTTGGCCCAAACAAAATCACAAACAACTTTACCATCATCAATCCTTTTGGATTTTTCTTTCACCCATTTGGAAACATAATCAATTGCAAAAAAGATATAGGAATTTTTAAATTGTATTAGGAAAGGTCCCATAATATCTATACCCAATACCTTAAAAATATCTCAAAAATTCAGTGCCTTTTGAGGAATTTCTTGTCTCTTTGAAATATTTTATGAAAACAGACTTTTTTCACACATTATGAAAAATTAATGAGCACATTTTAAAATGGTGGGTCAAAACATTTAGGATTAAAAAACCTTCCTTTCTATCCTTTGAGGTAAAAAGTGAACTCCACAATATAAAGTCTGACAAAACTCAAATAAATATTTAACTTCTCTTTCATGAAAATATATTATTATTACTTGATCATTAAAAATTTTCTAAATAAAGGGATCATCCTAAATGTAATATCTAGATTCACCTTTAGTTTTTTGAATTTGGTGAAAATTGAAATGAGATGGGACCAGAGATGTTACCAAATAATTGATCATGTATGCATAAAAAGTCACTTCTTCTTCAATCAGGTACAACTACTCTCTTAGATTTTTTTTCATTTATTGGGTTTTTTATGGAATTTCAATATTATCAGTGTTTGGAAGTCTACTAAATTGATTGACCACTTGGTTCTATAATCCCTTATTGTCATTGATTTATATATCGAACTCCTACAGTAGTGTCATCCATATCAATAGGCTTGATTTATCATAAACGTTCTTTATCAAGTACCTAATAGCTTCATGATCAAAAAAACATTGATTTTAGTTCTTATAAGATATGATCTAAATCATTATAAAGAGGGAAAAAACTACTAAGACCTATTTTTATGTGGTTCGGTAATTGAATTGGGCCACATATAAGGTTCTTGATGAATATTAAATAACTTGTTTCCTGACCTCAATTTACTAAGAAAGGACTGCTCCAACTGCTTGTTTGGAAGCATCACAAATTAGCTTAAATGGTTCTTCCCAATTTGGTGTTTGTATCATGGGTGGTGAAATAAATATCATTTTCAACTCATTAAAGGATTCCCTACATGCACCATTGAAATATAAATATCAATCTTTCAAAATTAATCTATAGAGAGGGAGATAAATCTTACACAATGATTTGATAAACCTCCAGTAGAATCCTTCATGTCCTAAAAATGATCTTACATGTTTCACACAAGTAGGGTGAGGAAACAAATTTATCACTTAAATTTTTTGTTACCCACTTAAATACATTTTGGGAAATGACATGAAAAAAGTAAAATTCCTCTCTTAACCATGAAATAAAACTTTTCAACATTCAAAACAATGTTCTTTTTAATACAAGTTTTCAAAACTTCTTCCAGATTTTTCAAACAATGATCCAAATAATCTCCAAAAAACTGTGAAATAATCTTATAAATCTTCAAAAAAAAATTCAATGTGATTAGAATATATGTATATCGTTCAACTCTAAAATGTACCTGGATCATTACATAATCTAAATGGAAACCTTTCATATGAAAAAGTACCAAAGGGACATGTAAATGTTGTCTTCTCTTGATCCTCGGGAGAAATTGGTACCAGGAAGTAACTTGAAAATCCATCCAAAAAGTAATAATGAGTTCTCCCTATCCATATCTCATAGTGTTCAGGCTAGTCGTTTTGGAACTACATGAATGGGGCTAACCCACTGTGAATCTGAAATGGGATATATGATCCCATCCTCTAAGATCTTCTCAATCTACTTCTTCACTTCCTCCATCAAAGTGGCATTTAGCCTCCTTTTGGGATATCTAACATGTTTAAAATCTCCCACAATAAAAATTATATGTTAGCATATTTTTAGCTTTACTCCTAGGATATCACCTAATCTCTACCCTATTGCTTGAACTTTATCTCTCAAAATCTCAATAAATTATTATTCTTGATTTTTAAACATATTATATATAATTACCACTAGTAATTTACTCCCCATAGGGTACACTTATTTCATATCATTGGTGGAAAGTTTTAATTCATATTTATGGGGATGTTCAAGGGGTGAAATTAAACTAATATTCCTATCTTCCAAAGACTGGACCTCCAATACACAAGAAACAATATCATCTTCCTCATCACTCAAAAAATATTCAAAGAAATTAGATTGTACCTCTTCTTCCCAATGAAATCAAAATCATTACTGTTTTGGGAATTCACATGTTTATTAATGGAAAAATAATCTCAAAATTCTAAGAATTCATTGAACATACCTAATTATTCAATGTTTTCATTACCAACTTCATGTTAGAGTACAAGGAGAATGTAATCATCTTATTGGTTCCTCATGGATTAAAAAATGCTGAAGTGGATAGTTCTATCACTATATTCCATGGTGCGTGTACCGTTGTGGAAATTGATGAGGGTTTTGGGCATATTCAGGAACGGTTTCCAGAAAATAATGGGTGAGTTTGATAGGATCTTATATTCTTAATTATTCATTACATAGAAGTTAGTTGGGAATAAGAGATCTTTTACTTTCCCTAGGAAATCTTCCAGAACTCCTACTGGGAAAATTGTGGATCTGTTTACAAGTTGGGTAACCACTCTTTTGGGATTTAAGTATCCCATGTAAAAATATGTGTATATTGAGTGTGTAAATACATCAATTGAAGCCCCTATATCATATAAATCTTTAGATAAATTTAATGAACCAATTTTTCATGGAATGGAAAATGTCCCTTGATCTTAACATTTGGTTGGAAACTTTGGTGTGATAAGAGATGAGACACTTCTCCCGAAGTTGATTCATTCATTCCAATGAAGTATTATATTTTCATTGAAAATATATTTCAAACATTTTTCATACCTTGGAATTTTTTTGACTTCTTCAAGTAGGGGGATATTGATTTCCACATTCTGAAAGGTGTACAGAACCTCTTTTTAAAGCGTTTCTTCGTGAAATTTCATTCATTCAATCATCCTTAATGGAAATGGCGGGGGTATGTTTTTATTATCCCTTTGATGCCTTTTCATTAGAGTTTATTTTCTCTTATTTTGTGGCCTATCCTTCTCCTCCACATCTTCCTTTTATTATTCTTGGTGGATTTTCATAGGTTTTTTATAATTTTCAACATCATTCTCCCTCAGAATAATTGGTATTGATTCCGGTTCAAGGTATTCTAGAGGTGGGAGTTCTTTTCCATTTCTTATTATGATTGAATAGACATTATATTTATGATTTTGAAGTGTTTGGGATGGAATCTTACCAAGATTATTGGTTAGAATATCCAAAACATTATTTAACTAGTTTGATAGGTCTTTCACATTTCCTTTAATCCCATCAATATATAACTGTAGATGTTGGTTATCAATTGACAGTTGTACACTGGTGGATGGTTTCTCACAGGTCTTTATTTTGAATTATGGTGGCTGAAAGGGTTTTTGTTACTGAAAAGGTAGTTTATATGACTATTGGAATAGAGGGAGACTTCTGGTATTACTATTGAAAAGGGATTCTATCTTGGGTGTATTGGAATCCATATCCTGGTTGGGTCTAGGGTTGACATGGATTATTTTTTTATAATTTTCATTATATATAGGTAGTAGCACAACAATAGGTTCCTTGCAATTCTTAACACTGGTCAGTGTAATGATAATTAGAAGATCATAAACCACATACCTAATTCAGCCCTTGTTGATACTCCACTTGGTTCACAACCATTTTTCACATTAACCTGGTGATTTCACCCATTTTTCTTCTAATTAATTATGTCTAATCATATTTTCTCACCTCATGGATTCCGATTATCCCTAACCCTATTTTTTAAATAAAATTGAGATTTAGAAAATCTTCTCAATTAGTACTCTGATATCTGTAGGTGACTTGCAAATCAGGGATCCCCAAGATGAGACATCTAGAATATTTAGATCATTATCTAGAATTACTTTGTAGAATAACATAAGGAATTGGTTTTCCTCCATTTCTTGATGTGAACATCTAGAACATAACTTCTTGAAATACTCCAAGTACATGTACATGGTTTCTTTAGTTCATTGTAATATAATGTAAATCTCCATCTTGATTGCAGTTCTACTAGATGTGAGAAATAATATTTGTATGAAACATCTTTTTAGGTATTCTCAATCACTGATCTTCTCTGGTTGTAGATTATACAACTAATCTTTAGCTTCTTCTTCAAGTGAGAAGTGGAATTTCCTCCACTGAAATTGATTTTCTAGTGCTCTTCTTGGCCTGAATCTTTAGTAGATGAAGTTGAATTCTTGGATATGATGATTTGGATATTATCCTGAAAGACAATGAAATTTTGGAAGAATGATAATCATATTGACACATAATTCAAAATCATTTTGTAAAGTGGGTGCAATGTGTGGGTTATTTTTAATGTAAAATTGAGGTACACATAGATCACACAGGGTTGGGTTGGGATTGCTAGCCATGATTTTAGGTTCAGAGTGAAAACTAAGATTTTCACTTGAATATGAGAGATCTGTTTCCTCAAATATTTCTTGTAGGTTTTTTTTCATAGTTGGGTTGATGTTCTTTATATTTCTAGATAAAATTCAATTATTGATTCTTTTGAGTTCCAGGTCATTCAATTTTGAAGATCATTTTTCAAATTGTACTGCCTCCCCATAAATAAAACCATGTTTTATGAACACCTTTCATGGGTCAAGGAAAAACAAAATTTAATATTACCTAAATATACTCTTGTATATAACCAAGGTATTCTCTCAAATAGGAGTGAATATAAAATATTTTGTCACTTTTATTTGATAAATAAGTAGATATTGTTTTTGAAACTGTTGAGCTTTAATAAAAATTTGAAGGAAATTAAAATAAGGTTTGAACACAAGTGGTGGATAGAGTGATGGTATTAGGTTAGAATATTAATTTTCAATTTCCTCATGTTCGTAAAAATAAATTCTCCTCTCTTCCTATTTAATGATAAATGAATGAATCCTCTATCGAGTTGTCAATCACCCTTATTTGAAGGAAATAATAAAAATTACTCCAATGTGCATGAAATTTCATAAACTATTTCCAAATAATTACATAAATATATAATCATTAATTTTTTATCATTAAAAATATAGAAATAAATCAATTATTTGAGACATGTTCGAAAGATCACTAGACACTCACCACCTAACATTGTTTTCTCGATCGAGACAAACTACTCTAGGCATGGGGAGTTTAATGTTCTTCCACCAAAGCTATAAACAATGACTAAAAATAAAATTCCAAATACAATAAATTAACATAATTGGAAACCACTTAAAATATATATCATTCAATATAGAAGATATCTTTACATTATAAAAAAGATTCCGACATTAAAAAAGGGAAACTCCCCCTTCCCCAGTCATTTTAAATATTTACCCCTTCATGATAAGGGTAATTGATATCAATGGGGGAGAATAAGAAATTAAAAATATATAGAAAGGAAAATAAATAAAAGCGATAAATCTGAAAATTTATCCTCTTTGGTGTCCTAGATGGAATGAGAAGGAATTAGATTCTTTGAGAGGGAGGATCTTCCCTCCGTTTGTAGAGAGATTTTTCCTTTAAAAGTTGACACATTTCAGCTCAATTAAATGATATAATCAGGAATTATGTACTTCAATAATGTTGTTAATAAATTCCACTATCCTCTCTACTAAAACTTTCAGAGTATTTGGATGTATTTTAGGGAGTTATGGATGTTTTTCTCTGAGAATTTATTTTGTCCAATCAAACTCTCCAAATTTCAATCACCCAGATTATCGTGCATTAATTATCATGAAAATAGTATATTAAGCTATATAATTCTTCAAAAAACGTTTTTCCCAATTTCTTTCTCATCCACCCTCCAAATTTCAGATTATTTCAGCCCCCATGCATGAGATATGGGCCAGACACCAAAAAATAGACAGATATGTAAATCGGTTTCCTGGCCCAATTTGTGAGCTTCTTTTGAGATTACATATGGTCGATTCAGCTTTTGGTCCAGAAGGATGAAGTAAATCCCTGAATTTTTTGAATCTTAAAAATAAATAAATTCACAATTTTTATACCTATATAAAATGTTATGTTTTTAAGAAAAAAATAATTTAAAACTTCTAAATATCCAAAATGGGCCATTTTTTATTAAGATCAAAATACCACCAATGTCATAAAATGTGGTAATTTTTCTTAAAGTAACACTTTGGTGGGATTTAAAACAATTAAATTAAATGTAAAAATATTTAAAATATTTGCTCTATCAATAATAAACTAAATGAACCCTAGGTAAAATATTTTTTTCGATCAAGCGTGTCTCCTTGGTGAGTATCTATTCTCTTTCTGAAAATAATGATGGATCTAAATAGATAAACATTGACTATAGAGGTCTCAATGGGATCATAATACATACAAACACTACTTATGAGGATTAATGATTTATTTTGATATCTGTTTTTGATAAAATAATATCAATGACTAAACTATGATCAAGGTATTATCAGTTGAGGGTGAACAAAGAAGATATCCAAAAGTATTCCTTTCAAACAAGACATAAATAGTACAAGTTTGTTGTTATTACTTTTTTAATCACTCATGATCCTTAAAATTTTATGGAATTGGTTAATCGAATCTTTATGAACTACATTGATAAATATTTAGTGTTATTTATTGAGTATATTATGATATATTAAAAATGTAACAAGGTGTATTTGGATCATATAAGGTACATATTATAGACTCTAAGGAAGGATGGTATTTTGGTTAATTTAGTAAATATTAGTTATTGTAACAAAAATTCACATTTTTCATGAATATCATGACCAATGAAAGAATATTAGTGGACCCATAAAATAAAAAGGTCATATTGGAGTTTCTATGTCATAAAAAGTTAACTAATATTCATAGTTTCCTTAGATTAGTGGGATTTCAAAGAAGGTTTTTGAAAAACCTTTTCATGGATTTATAATCCACTAAAAATGTAATATAAAGAGGACTGATTTTTATCTATAAAAATGAGTTTGAATAATGTTTCAAATAATTGAAGAATAGTTTGGTTAGTGCCCTTGTGCTGACTTTACCATCTATTAGAGTTGGATTTTATTATCTATAATGATGAATTTATGAAAAGGATTGGATTTTCTATCTTGAAAAATGACCAGGATATCGTATATACATCAGGATAATTAATATATCTTGAGAAAAATTATCCTACTCATGACATGGAGTTAACTGAATTCGTTTTTTCTAAAGATATATAGACAATACCTTTAATTTGGAATATGTGATATATATATATATATATATATATATTAACCACCAAATATTGAAGTATATATTCACACAAAATGTACTAAACATGAGACAAAGGTGTTGGTTGGAACATCTTAAAGACAATGATTATTCAATTCATTATCACACTAGAATAGAAAACGAGGTTGATGATATATTTATTAGGAAAGGTCTTAGTGTTTTTGAAATGATTGGGATTAATAGTGATCCATTAATCAAGGACCTAGTAATTTTGGACATGGGAATCATAAGGGATTGGAAATAATCAATCCAATCATAATTTTTTTCTCAATAGTCATTACTAGATAAGAATAAGAAATATCAAAGTGATGATCCTTTTATGAAAAAGAAGATAGTGTCTATGAAAACATATAATTTTCCTAAATTCAATATTGATCAAGAAGGTGTATTAAAGTTTGTTACAAGTCTATATATCCCATCTATTCAACATATAAAGAATTTGTTGATGGATAAAGTTCGTAACTCAATATTCTATATACAACCCATAAGTACTAAAATTCATATGGAGATTCTTGATCATTATTGGTGCGATAATATGAAAATTGAGATTAAAGAATACATTTCAAGGTGTTTGGCAGGACAAAAAGTAAATTAAGAGTGAATAAATACCAAAGGGGTATTGCAACCACTAACTATACTTGTATGGAAGTGGGAAAACATCATAATACAATTTTTTATTCACCTACCTTAGTCCTCCAAGGGAATTAAAGTTATATGATTAATCATTGATATATTGAACAATTATTCCCATTTCATTTTCATAAGAGAGGATTTCTCAATGGATCACCTATCTGACATATATATTTAGGAATTAGTGAGACTTAATTGAGTACTATTGTTGATTGTTTCTAACAAAGATCTATGATTTACATCTATATTCTAGAGTAAACTTTAGAAGGCCATGAATACAGATGTAAACTGATGCACCCGATTTGTGTATACATTTTCATATACTCTATAGAAAAATAAGAACAAGTTTTCAGAAATTACCTACTACATACAGAAAAAATACTTTGATCTTGGTGAACTTGATCATTTCCAGGAGGTTCATGGCCAAATACACAAAACGGGGAAGAACTAAGAAAAAATTTATAACTACATGCCGTGTACTTATATACACTTTGTGTACATTCAAGATCAGACACGGTTTGACCAGGACAAGTACATGACCAATTAACCATATGTCGGTACACACTGTGTTCACACTATACATGTCGTGTATACTATTTTAGAAGCAGTTGGTGGACGAGAAGATTCTACATTCCAATGTTGCCAGTTGAAGGGGAAACGCCATGTTCCACTAATACACGTCATGTATACATTTCTAGAAGCAGTTGGTGACCAAAAAATGAGACTACATTCCATGTATGGGGGCGCTACACATAGTGTACATTCACATACCAGGTGGAACCATGTTCCAAGTCAAAGACGGCGTGTTAGGCCGCCTACTAGTGGAGAAAACGAATGCAAAAATGCATTGACAAAAGTACACGGCGTTTAATTTTTCCACACGCTGTGTACTTATTTTTTATATAAAATGATGCATTGGCCTCCAGACCGAGGTAGGTGTTGTAGTTTTGTGTGGAGAAAAGGGTTGAAGTTTCGAAGGAGAGATGCTCTGCCATCCTACTACCATCATTCCACCATCTACCAAAGAATCATTTTCGCCTCAATGTTTCAAGCATGATCACATCAGGTATCAAGAGTCTTGTGTTTATCTTTACCTCCATGTGTAACTAAACACCCAGTGTGTTGGGGTTGTGGGAAATGATGAGTTGTAATTTAAATTATTTGCTATGAATGTGTTTGTTTTATTAAAATCCTCTTATTCTTTTTAAATCACTTCATATTATCACTGAAAATTATTTACTAGACCAAGGGAAGAATTTTTAGTGATTAAAAAGAAGAATACCGATGAATAAATTCAAGACCACTGGAAGTATTCATCGACCCAAAATGGACTAACCCCAACAAATATCTGTTAAATATTAACTATCAGACCAAGGAGTTAGTTTCTTCAGCTCTAAATATAAAATCTATCAAACCAAGGATACTATATTAAAAATTAAACCCAGGGAGTTGGGTTATTATGAACAACCCAACATCATAAGCAATTAGATTTAATAATCAACATATCATAAATCCATAACCCCAACGCATTTATCTCTTTGTTTACATCAAAATATATTTTTCCCATACTTACTTTCATTTTGTTAAGTAGTTTGTTAATAGAAACTTGAAACTAATTATTCTTCTTGTATCCAAAAAAATCAGCAAAAATCTACTCTAAATTCAGCAGCCATCAGTAGAACAAAAATACAAATTATGTTAAGAAAGATAAAATACTCTTCATAAATTCCCTATGGATAGACCCCTTTACTGGTGCTATACTTTTTAGGGTAAAAATAATTTAGGACACTGAAAACATACCTTTGATTAAATGACTCGCCAAATTTTGGTGTTCTTGCCGAGGAAATTTAAAGTAAATTTTATTCTTGATTTAATTAAGTTTGTATCATATATTACTGAAAAGAAAAATCATAAATTCACAAAAATATATTTTCTATTCTAATTTCTATTTATCTTTCTCTTTCCTTGTTTACACTTGGTGTTTTGTGTTGTTTTGTTTTGTGCAGGCATTTAGGTGTATGAGCAGCTACCTCACGCATTCCAAGAACACTGAGTCGTCAGGGTTTTCCCCAACATACCCAGAGATCGAATGGGTGTTTTGAGGTGCCAACGAGCACTAATGGACGAACCCAACCAAACCACTCTTATGGCGTAGAACGAGGAAGGAAATCCAGTTGTTGTCCATGGAGATAGATAGCAGTTAGGACCAGATGAAAACTAGAACCAACAAGCTCCACTTTCTCCAGGATACCATCTACAGCAGCTCCAACAATTCCAACCAAAGCGGATGCCATATTTCAACCAAGGCCAAGGGCCATTCTACACCCCTCAGGACCAACAATTCATGCCAGTTCTCCTTCCTCAACAACCACTTCCTCGTCGTACTCTCATGGAGTACGGTTTGCGATCAATCCACGGAGCTGATACAGGCATTGTCTGTCCACTAGTGTAGGCCCAACACTTCAAGATCAAGACTGATATAATGTAGTTGATCCGAAACACTATTCAATTTGGTGGCCTGCCCAGCGAGGATCCCAATGCCCATCTCTCCAATTTTTTGGAGGTCTGCGACACGTTCCGATACCACAGAGTTTCCACAGACGCCATCTATCTTTCCCTTTTCCCCTTCTCTCTAAAGTATAAGGCAAAAGACTGGATTAAATGATTACTGAAATGATCCATCCTCACCTAGGAGGAGCTAGCCCAGGAGTTCCTATACAAATACTTCCCAACCTCTAAAATGGTGATGTTGTGGAACGAGATCCACAACTTCTAGCAACATGACTCGGAATCATTGTAAGAATCATGGGTGCGCTTTAAGGTGATGTTGTGAAAATTACCTCACCACATACTTCCACATTGGATGCAGCTCCAAACCTTCTACGGGGGGTTGAAAACTAATACCAAGTCAGTGGTGGACGCTGCTGCTGGAGGTACGATAATTAGGAAGTCCCTCAAAGAACTATTCGAACTACTGGAAGACATGTCTGCCAACAGCTTCCAGTGGCATTCTGAGTGGGTCACATAGAAATGAGGTATGCATAAAATTGATGCAACTACCATGATATCTTCTTAGTTGGAAGAAGTGTCCAAGAAAATTGACACGCTCAATCTGAAGGGCACGTCCCAAGTACATGTGGCAAATCATCCAGTGTGTAGCGAATGTGGTGATAACCACATCATGGGAGAATCCCCAAGTTCTTTTGGAGGCCCATAGAAAAGAGATTTAATTTATGTTGCACAAAATCAAGGGCCAAACCAGTACTAGAAGTACCAGAACCCAGCATGGTGTGAGCAACAAAATACAAGCTGGAGCCAAAAACAGCAGAATCTGCTGCCCAGCGACTGCCCAGCTACAACCAGCCTTCTTATCAGAACCAATACCAGAGGCAAAAATAGCCCCAACAAGGCCCTTATCAGCAGCAAGGGTATCATAACCCTCGCCCACAGTAGCCACAGTAGCCACCACCTCCACCAACTCAACAACCACCTCAGTAGGAGAACACCTCAAGGTTAGAGGATCTTATGACCAAATTCATATCTACTGCTGAGAATAGGTTCCAAAATCATTAGGCTTCAATTTGAGTCCTGGAGAACGAAATTGGCCAATTGGAAAACTAAATCTCAAGAGGGAAACCTGGTACTCTACCGGGAAACATAGATAAGAACCTGAGGGAGGAAGCCATTGTTGACATGCTCTGGAGTGGAAAAGACCTCCAATAGAACCAACCAGAATAGTCATGTGTATCAACACACCCTGTTGATGAAGAAGGTACCAATACCAACCCCTCCTCATCCAAAATCCAACATAAGGAGGCTTCGCATAATAAAGGGAAGGATGTTTTCAAAACCTTTGAACCTACCTTACCCTTCCTAGAGAGATTTATGCAAAGAAAGTTGGACCACCAGTTTATCAAATTCATGGACGTGTTCAAAAATATTCACATAAATATTCCATTTGTAGAGGCACTGATGTAGATGCCCACTTATGACAAATTCATGAAGGTCATACTCTCCAATAGAAGAAAGATAGAGGATCTGGGCACCATTTCCCTAACCAAGGAGTGTTCTGCAGTTTTCCAGCATTCAATTCCTCCCAAACTCTAGGATCCAGGTAGTTTCACTATTCTATGTACCATTGGACCATGCGAGTTTGGGAAGGACCGTTGTGAATTAGGGGACAGCGTGAACCTCATGCCCCTTAGAGTTTTCAAGAATCTAGAGCTTAATGATTTGAAGCCTACCTGAGTAGCCCTTCAGCTTTTTGATCGATCCATCAAACATCTGAAGGGATTACTGGAGGACATACTGGTCAAAGTGGGTAGGCTGATCCTCCCTGCTGATTTCATCATCCTCGACATGGAGGACTACTAGGAGGCACCTATAATTTTGGGAAGGCCTTTCTTGGAAACTGGGAAGGCATTCATCGACGTACACCAGGGGGAGCTAATTTTCCGGGTAGGAGATGAGAGAGTCTCCTACAATTTCCTCAAGGATATCAAGCATGGATCATCACCCGATCATGAGGGATGTCATGTGATAAATATCATGGATGATCGCTTAGTGGATAATTTAGTACGTTCTTTTATTTTTGATACTTTTATCATTCCAGACATTCCATTTAAAGAAGATCCAGAGGACCTACATTTCCTAGAAGGAAAGGGTTTCTACTATTGGGACCATTATCCACTACAGAGCTCTGGTAAAAATGGTAAGTAGGTCGAGACAACGACCTACAAAAAAGGTGCTTCCTGGGAGGCAACCCAAAGGATACACGTTGTGTACCACCTATATAAACAGCATGTACTTTTCCTTTTTAATTATTCAAGCTATTATAAATATATAGATTAACAAAGTAATAAACAGGGATGATGTCGATACTAATGGTAAGGTCACTAGAGTTTATTTGAGCTGTCCCTGGTCCGAATCCTCCCAGCCTACCTTCAGAATGGGGTTCCTCATTTTTATATTTTTTTACACAACATGTCTGATTCACACATATATATTTACTTATAAGAAAACCCATGATGGGGATGGATCGGTTGGCCAAAATCGTGGCCCGATTCCAAAAGACCCAGGTTCGAATCTTGACAACCACCCCATTTCCATCATTTATCATTTTAATAAAACCACACGGTGTTTATTTCAATATACGTCATGTGTGACATATTTTTTCATACTAAATTAAAAACTTTTACATATAAAATAATTCTTGCAGGTGTTGTTGGCAGATTGGAAAAAGTCTCGGCCCTAGATCCAGAAGACCCGGGTTCGACCTCGGCTAATCTCCCTGATTCATCCCCTTCTTATATAATTAAAAACCACACGCCATGAATTTTTTTCTTCCTGTGTAGTATATTCCATACACATTAACTATATATAAATAATAAATAAGGGCAACAGTACAACCTTCGCTCCAGTGGTTGAGGGCTTCCATTCAGAACGGCTGATCGCCGGTTCAAACCTCGCCCCAAGAACCGGACCAAAGGTTGTACTTCTATTTTTTCCAATTTTTAAACACACACCATGTATATTCCCACTAAATTACATGTATAGTTTTATTTTTAAATTTTGTATACATATATATGTCCATTTTTATTATTATTTTTTAATTAATATTAATTACTATATAGTTTACTATAATAATTATATATATTTATATATAAGTTCTATTAAAAAAATAATTGTGATACATAGTGTGTGGTCTATATGTACACACCGTGTACCTCAGCTATATAAGTCGCGGCCACCCGGCTTCAATCTGTGTCTCTTGGAGCATCCTCTCTTCTCATTTTCTTCCCACATACGATACCCAAACCCACTTAGCACAAATCAATGGATTTTGGGTGTTTCTAGTTCTGATTTCTCTTGAATTACGATCCCCTGTCTAGGAACACCCTTATACACCCTCTCTTCCAAGTTATTAGAACCATTTAGGGTAATTTTGGGATCAAAAAACCGTTCGGATTCCACAATACATAGCCACAAGATGAAGAACACACGCTGTGTGCTTTTGTACATGGCCACACACTGGATGCTTTACAATTTGAAACTACATGGTGTGTATGTTCGGTACACACCTTGTACCTTCCCCCATTGTGCCTGAGTATCTTTTTCACATGGCATCGCAACCCATGTTCACATACACGGTGTGTTTTTTCAGTACATGCTGTGCATGCTATTTCCTTCAGCCAGCCCGTGTCTAGCCCCCCATATGGCCATGTTCCTCTAGTAATGGACACGCCGTGTCTACTCCATACATGGTGTGTCCTTTATTATTAGAACTGTTAAAAATTGTGGTCGTGTCTTTACAAATAAACAACAATGTCCACTTTGCATAAAAAGGGCTTGTATGTTTGGTACACGCTGTGTATCCTTTTCAGGTCTACCTTTTGCTCCCTCGGTGTTTTTATCCAGAGAACACGAGATGCTACTTAGATTTCACTACACGTAGTGTACTCTGGATGTACAAGCCGTGTACGTTTATTTTTCAGTTTTCTCACATTTTCTTTGTCCCCTTTTCTTTTCTTTTTCTTTTGTTTGGTCTTTCTTTCTATTTCAAGTTATGGAAGATAGAGATTATTCCCATGGGAAGCAGCTTGCCTCCGCCACTGACGGTGAGAGGACCATTTATCGACGGATACGACTCCAGCCTCCGATACAGCTATACCTAGACGCTTCTGTATACGAGCTCCCTCTGTTGGCCATCCTTCCACCCCTCACTCCCTCAACTGAGGCTGGTTATTGTATTGTTGCAAATCCATCACCCCATACTGAGCCTCCGAGCACCATCATTTCTTCTCCACTAGCTACCGCACTTCCTGAGCCCCCTTCAGTAGATTCTGGCCCCACATAGACTATTTCATCAAGCATGCCTCCATATACTTCAGTAGATCCACCCCCAGAGCTAGCTCCTGCTGCTACACCTCCACCTGGACCAGGACCAGCAGGTGTTCCCAACCCATGTATGGTGTTTCCAGTCATCGACTTGGTACACAACAGGGTCCGAATCTTCTCTCACCGCCCGATTCTTTTGAGTCTCTTCTAACTCAACAGTAGCGTCCCACAGAAGCTTGGTATATGGGGTGAGTTGGAGGATCTTCTCGGCTATACTCCCTTAATTTCAATATTACAGGTCAGCACTCATAATTTTAATGATTTATTTTTGGTGTCCACGACCTCGTTCGAGTTCAATGTGGTCGAGTACCGGGAGACACCTGGTGATGATGTACCGGTGGTTCGGTTCCAGCTGGGCGGCCGAAGATTTTCCCTTACAATGATCGAGTTTAGCCGAGGGTGCGGTTTCTAACCCCATCCCATCACCCCACCCCTTGTTTCTACCCTGACCAGGCCCAAGCGCTCGGATATCGTTGCTATGTGGCAGGAGATTGATGGGTCTGACCACCGCTACACCCCTACCTCGCAGAAGAGTACCCTTATCACCGACCATATCCTATGTTTTACCCACTGGTACTTTAGTGCCATTTTTTCCCCCGCCATGAGGATATGGGGGTCATGACAGGTCGTGACATGGATCTCCTTACATGTTTCATCCGACAGGACTACCCGGACCTCCCTTACCTCGCCGCCTCCTACTTCTATGCCATGTTTACCGACCGTTAGGGAAACTTGAACGGTGGGTTTTACGCCACTCACCTTGCCCACCACCTTGGGGTTTTTGAGCCTTCTCTACCCCATTAACTGTTAGGTTCACACAAGTGGATGGTCTATCTCATTCTTATTCGCATGGGATTGGTCTGGAAGTAGGGGTTCCAATGTCCTTTCCCAGGCTCCACCCTGCCCACCTACTAACCCTCCTACACCAGCCGATGCACCCCCTCCTCCTTCCCCACCCCCTCCAGCTTCCCCACCACACCCCCTTCAACTGAACCCACTTCTTCTAGCATTCCTTCTTTTATACCACCCCCAGCCCCACCTACCCCCACACCCTTGGTTGGTATCTCCCTTTCCCTCCACCTCGATATGATGGAGCAACACTTGTTTCGTATCGATAGCCGCTAGGACCGCCAGGAGCAGATGTTGGGGCTTATTCTTCAGCATCTTGGTATTCCACTACCCCCTCCACCTGCCTCTGCCTCGGTTCCAGGCCCTTCTTCTGCAGCTCCACCGCCCTTTACTTTGCTGGACACAAATTCTATTATTCTATCTACAGTGGGCCAAGCTACTACTACTACTGATTTCACCGCTGCTGCCAGTCCTGGGGGGGATGTCGAGCTTCCTATGCCAATTCCAACACCTGCAGCTCCTACTTCTACATCTTCCCTTATAGGTTCAGATTCCGAGCCTCTAGTTTCCACGGCTCCTGAGCCTTCTCTCTTTAGCTGGTTCTGTACTGAATGATTCCTCTTCTGAGGAGACCCCATGACTAGTTTTTTCAACACTTTTTTTTCATTGTATATTTATTTTGTTGATATCTTGTGCTTGTTTCTGTTGTGTATTCTTGAAGTGTTATCTTTCTTCCCCCCTCACAGGTACTTTGGCACATTTTGGGTTGCACTATCTCCTCACATTCTGTTTTTCTTCTCCTTGAAATGAGGGGAGTATTTTTTCAATTTTTTTTACTTTTCTTTCTTGGTTTACTTCTTTCGTTACTACCCCTCGGTCTAGTCCACTATTGTGTCCCCACCTTCCCTTGTTTCTCACTTGGTAGACCATGTGCGTTATTCGGTATGGGGGTGTCTCTCGACCTCTCTAGTATTTTCCATTTTAATATTCTAGGAGGCATCACTATTAGAAGATATATTTGATAATGTGAAGATATTTTTGGATAATCATATTTTTCAATAATAAGCTGAAAAGGGAAATTTTTTTAAAAATTGCATGCTTATTTTGGTTCTTATGTATTTTAAAATGATTTATAATATAATTTAAATTGCAACTTGTAATTCTTGGATAATTACATCGATTAGACTAATCAATTATTTTCAAGTCATGACCTGATTGTCTCTTTATTTGTTTTTCCCACTACCGAGAGGTCTTTTAAACCCTTTGTAATATTCTTTCTAATACCCACTTTCTTGAGAGATTATTAGAATATACATAAATACCAGAATTTGAAAGTTTTCTTTTCAAAACATGAGGAATTTTTGAGTTACATTTAAATGATTGAGGCATTAGATTCTTTAAACCTCTTTATCGTGAGACCTACCCTACATTTTATCTTCATGAAGCCCTTAGATACCATGAATAGCCTTTATAGGAAGCCATAATACCATCCTATTTGCCTTACTACCATAATTATTTTATTATTTTTCATGATTATTTATTTGAGATCAAAAGAAGGGATTGTTAACACATGGCATAATTTCATGAATTGTCAAGAAATTTAGTTTGGGGGAAAGCCTCTTGATCATTCGGGGAAAAAGGGTTCCAAACCTCTATTCGTGCAAATTATGAGAGGTCCCCTTTGTTATAAAAAAACAAAGGTACAAAAAAGGGACCTTATACTCACTTGTTGGTTTGTGAACCCTACCTTCTCAACTAAAGGAGATTGTGAGATCATTTGAGCTTTTTGAGGATGTTTTTACATTGATCTTAATTTTGAATATCATGAATTATTATTTAAAGAATTTAGCCTCATCTTTCAGGACTCATAGTTATTTTTACATCTTTACCTACAAACATTTAGCCACAAAAACATCTGATGCTTTTTGAAATACCCTCATGATTTTTGTAAGTCAATATTTTCTAAATTGGATAACTAGATTTCTTGCAAACCTATGGATAGAGTGTATATATCTTTCATTGATAAAAACTTTTATTTAAAATTTTTTGAGTGTTGAGTATATTATTGTTGAGGTAAATCATCAAGTGGCATGATTATTTTTGAAATGTTGAAACATATGTTAAAGGAGGATGAAAGTTGTTAATTGAATTATATATGAAACATGATTAGAATATATCTTAGATTGAAACTGTTTTGTATTGTTTTTGAAAATTTCTCCTGCAATTTATTATTTACATTTACGATTAACTGAATTCCTTCCTTTTAAAATATAGACTCTTTTAAATTAGATGTTGATATTTTCTTGAGGGAAAGTAAATTGATAAATATGGGGGAGTTTGATGAACTCGATTTGTGTATACATTTTCATATACTCTATTGAAAAATAAGAAAACGTTTTCAGAAATTACCTAATACTTAGAGAAAAAATACATTGATTTTGGTGATCTTGTTCATTTCCAGGAGGTTTATGGCCAAATACACAAAACATGGAAGAACTGAGCAAAAATTTTAAACTACATGGTGTGTACTAATATACATGCTGTGTACATTCAATCTGAGACACGGGTTAACCCAGAAAAGTACATGCCAAAGTAACCAGAAGCCGGTACACACCGTTTTCACACTATACATGCCATGTATATCATTCTAGAAGTAGTTGGTGTATGAGAAGAGTCTACATGACCATGTGGCTGGCTGAAGGGGACACACCGTGTTCCACTGATACACACCCAGTATACATTTCTAGAAGCAGTTTGTGACCGAAAAATGTGACTACACACCATGTATAGCGGCACTACATGACATGTTCATTCACCTACCAGGTAGCACCATGTTCTAAAACAAAGGCGGCGTCTTAGGCCGCCTACCAATGGAGAACACAGAGGAAAAACCATGGTGATAAAAGTACAGGGCGTGTACTTTGTCCACACCACGTGTACTTATTTTTTCTATAAAAGGAGGCCGTGGCCTCAAGACTGAGGCACGTTTTGTAGTGATGTGTGGAGAAAAGGGTTGAAGTTCCGAAGGAGAGATACTCTAATGTTGTACTACCATCATCCCACCATCTACTAAAGAATAATTTTCACCTCGAAGTTTCAAGAATGATCACATCAGGTATCAAGAGTCTTGCGTTATCTTTACCTCCATGGGAAACTAAACACCCAGTGTGTTGGGGTTGTGGGAAATGATGACTTGTAATTTAAATTAGTTGCTATGAATTCCTTTGTTCTATTAAACTCTTCTTATTATTATTAAATCACTTCATATTATCACTGAAAATTCTTTACTAGGACAAGGGCAGAATTTCTAGGGATTCAAAAGGAGAATACCAAGTAATAAATTCATGGACATTGGAAGTATTTGTCGACTACAAATAGACTAAGATAAATAAATATCTATTAAAAACTAACTACCGGACCAAGGATTATGCTTTTTTATCTCTAAATATAAGATTTACTGGACTATGGAAACTTTATTACAAATTAAACCCAGAGATTTGGGTTATTATGAACAACACAACCTCATAAGAAATTTGATTTAATAATCAACTTATCATAAATCCATAACCCCAAATAATTTTTCTCTTTATTTGCATCAAAATCAATTTTTCTAGTCATTACTTTCATTTTGTTAAGAAATTTGTTAATAGAGACTTGAAACCAATTATTCTTCTTGTATCCAAACAAATCAGCAAAAATCGACTCTAAATTCAGAATCCTTCACTAGAACAAAAATATAGACTAAGTTAAGCAAGATAAAATACACTTCTTAAACTCCCTGTGGATTGACCCCTTACTGGTGCTAAACTTGTTAGTGTAAAAATAATTTGGGACACCAAAAACATACCTTCGGTGAAACGACATGGAACATTTTAGAAGTAGTTGGTGCACCCGATTTGTGTATTCATTTTCATATACTCTATTGATGCACCAGACTTGTGTATACATTTTTATATACTCTATTGAAAAATAAGAACAATTTTTCAGCAATTACCTACTTATTAAAGAACAAATAATTTGATTTTGGTGATCTTGTTCATTTCCCGGAGGTTTATGGCCAAATACACAAAATGGGGAAGAACTGAGAAAAAATATACAACTACATGGCGTGTGCTTATATATACGCCGTGTAAATTCAAGCTCATACACGGGTTGACCAAGACAAGTAAATTCCCAAGTAACCAGAAGCCAGTACACACTGTTTTCACACTATAAACGCCATGTATAACATTCTAGAAGCAGTTGGTGGATGAGAAGAGTCTACATTCCCATGTGGTTGGCTGAAGGGGACACATTGTGTTCCACTAATACACACTATGTATACATTTCTTGAAGCGGTTGGTGACCGAAAAATGAGACTACACACCCTGTATGGCGGCACTACACACAGTGTGCATTAACCTACCAGGCGGCGTCGTGTTCCAAGTGAAAGATAGCATGTTAGGCCACCTACCATTAGATAAAATGAGGGAAAAAATTCATTGACAAAAGTACACGGCTTGTACTTTGTCCACATGTCGTGTCCTGATTTTTTTATAAAATGAGGCCTTGGCCTCCTGACCAAAGGGTGTGTTGTAGTGTTGTATGGAGAAAAGGGTTGATGTTCTGAAGGATAGGTTCTTTGTCGTCGTACTACCATCATTCCACCATCTACCGAAGAATAATTTTCACCTCAAAGTTTCATGCATGATCACATCAGATATCAAGAATCTTGTGTTTATCTTTACCTCCATGTGTAACTAAACACCCGGTGTGTTGGAGTTGTTGGAAATGATAAGTTGTAATTTAAATTAGTTTCCATGAATGTGTTTATTCTATTAAACTCTTCTTATTCTTCTTAAATCACTTCATATTATCACAAAAAATTATGTACGAGACCAAGGGAATAATTTTTAGGGATTCAAAATAAAAATGATGATTAATAATTTCATGACCATTGGAAGTATTCAATGAATCAAAATGGACTAATCCAAATAAATATATGTTAAACACTAACTAATAGACCAAGGAGATAGTTTCTTCATCTCTAAATATAAATTTTACCAGACCAAGGAAAATTTATTACAAATTAAACCCATAGAGTTGGGTTATTATGAATAACACAAACTCATAAGAAATTTGATTTAATAATCAACTTATAATAAATCCATAACACCAACGCATTTATTTCTTTATTTGAATGAAAATCTATTTTTCCCATATTTTACTTTTATTCTATTAAGCAATTTGTTAAAATAAACTTAAAACTAATTATTCTTTTTGTATCCAAAGAAATAAAAAAACGAATTTAAATTAGTCATCCTTCGCTAAAACAAAAATACAAACTAAGTTAAGAATGATAAAATACACTTCTTAAATTCCCTGTGGATCGACCCCTTACTGGTGTTCTACTTGTTATGGTAAAAATAATTTAGGACACCAAAAACATACCTTCAGTGAAATGACTCACTATAAACCTATTCACAACCTATCATCTTCAATCCAATGTTTAGTTTAAGAGGACAATTAAAACATTAGAATAATTGACAAGGGCTAGCTCAATTGACTTTCAAGGGAGTTGATACCAACATCTTATACTTATTGAATTATATAATAACAACTGTTTTCACTTGAGTATTCTAATGTCACATCTATCAAACCTAACCCCAATTGCTTATATTTGGTGCCTGTTTTATTTGATTTTCATAAGATGTAAGCAATATCATGCTGAATGACCAAATAGATTAGTTGTCTTGGTAAACTAGATACATACATGAGTATTAAATTTCAATTGAAAATAAAAATTAAAATATAATTATTATTTGAGAATAAAATTATTCCATCTATATTATCCTTTAAAATAAAACATAGCACACTTTATGTGTTCTTGGGGAATGGAAAGAAAATAAGGGTGAGATCAAAGGCTCAGTAAGGGTTATGCACAATGTAAGCTATCATAAATCAATAAGCATAATCAACTTGGAATGGTATGTAACTAAATAAAATTATATTTAATAATTAACTTGAGTATAATATAGATGGAATAAATGATGATCAATTAATTCCATATAAATAATAACATGATCTTGATACCTTAACCATGTATATTCTAACTAATCAAATAATCATATGAAGTATCAATAATTGAATTCATTATAATGGAATTCCTAATTCAAGATGTATGAACTATCCTGATCGATCATCAATATAGTTTCCGTCATGATATATCCTCATGATAATGACTATCAAAATCTATCCACAATATAGTTTAAATCTATTGGTAGAAGACGATATGATTTGGACAACTGGTTTGTCTCATGAGGCAGGTCAATGCATCAAGGGGATATAAAAATTCAGGACCTCACCCATCAAATACTAAGTCTATTTTATTATTCATATGAAGGTAAGGAATATAAAAAACATAAACATTCCTATTGAGATGATATCATATAGAATTTAAATACTTTTCCTAGTCAATAATCATAACCATAAACCATCCATAGTAATATAGAGAATGATATCATATTATCACATTCACATTCAAATTGATCATAAACCATCCAAATAAAAAATAAGGATGATATAATTGCAACATGTTCCTAGTGGATCCTAATTAAAATAAAGGGTTTATTAATACGATGAATGTAAATACCATAACAATTTCATTAAAAATGTTATTGATTAAAATATCATTTTCATTTTGAAAAATATTAAGAAAATCATTTTATTTGAAAACCATTTTCTTTGATAATTACATTTAAAAACATTACATTTAAAAAGATATTCTTAAACCTTCAAATGAAGCTTCAAATAAATTAAGTTCGTGAAGGTTTTAAATTACATACATGACATAAAAGTGAAAAATTTCCTTCCTTTTTCACTATAAAAATCCTAGGAAATTTCGTTTTTCTAAAAACGGTAAGAATATTGCTTTTATATTTTCAGTAAAAGACAAACATGAATTGTTTCAAAAATATCATAATATTACTTCAAATTTTTTGTAAAGTGTAAAAATGGTTGAAAATTACTTTAATAAAAAAAATTAAAAGATTAAAAAAGTTGAAAATATGTTTATAAAACATGGTTTTAGAATACAATCTATTTCTGACCAATGAGATAAATGGAGTCTGATTTTATTAAAATGTTTTCTAAATTAATTTAAGTACCATAGAGTTCAAAAATGGTAATATTAATTGAAAATATCATTAATAACCCAAGTATAAGAAAATTAAATTGGTTTATTATGAAATTTTCAAGTAATTTCCTTCAACTGATATTTGATAATAAACAATCTCGAGTAGAATGAGATTATGAAACAAAACCTTAAAATTATCATAACATTGAAGGGAAAATTAATCAATGAATAGATTTTGTATATCTAATATAAATCCATTTAAAAAATTTTAAATACAACATAATTTTATCAGAAGTAATTACACAAAAAATCTTATCATTAAATAATTAATGAAGTTGATGATTAATCGAATGAGTGGAAATTGAGTTCAAAAATCCCTTACTTCACGCCTTATTTTGGTTGAACATGATTTAACATTGGATATAATGGTTTTAATATTGTTATTAATATAAATTAGAACCATATTAA
Source organism: Viscum album (assembly GCA_963277665.1). Taxonomy (NCBI): domain Eukaryota; kingdom Viridiplantae; phylum Streptophyta; class Magnoliopsida; order Santalales; family Viscaceae; genus Viscum; species Viscum album. The sequence goes on along the minus strand of OY728163.1, from coordinate 66,209,903 downwards.
TAATTATAATATAATATATGATCCTTTTATTATATTTATCCTCCCTTTTGTTAAAAATATTTCATTTGTTATTATTATTTTTTGTCCTATTTCATTATTTTATCATGTAATTTTTGTAATTAAAGGTCTATTTCACTTTAAAATAACATATATATATATAATATCCAGAATTATATTAATGTTATAAAAATAAAATTTACTCAATATATAGATTCTTATAAACATTTTTTAATGGTGAACATGGAAAATGAATCACATCACTTCATGAAGATGATAGGTCGTACGTAGACACGAGTGATGATATTATTTGCATAATGATTAAAAGGGTTATGAAGTGGGTGATATGTTAAATTTAAAAAATTAATATAATATAATATATATCATATATATTCATTAATTTTAACCCTATTACATTCCATGTAAAACATAAGTGAAAAAAATCACATCACTTCACGAGGCGGTAGTCTGCCAAACACATGTGTGACGTTATCATGATTTAAATGACATGGAAAATTAAAATTTATATGTGATATTTAGATTAAATAGATATAATTATATCATAAATATAATATTCATGTGTTAAATCCATCATTATATTGAACCATGATAGGTGTTAATGTAAAAACAAATGAAATCAGTTCGCGAGATGGTAGTCCGCAGTACACACGAATGATGATTTCAAAACTCATTTAATGGAAGTGGAGATAGATAATTATTATGAAATAAACATAATAACATAAAATTATTTTATAGATGCCGTTTTTAAGATATTTTAAGGTTTATGACATAATTTAAGGTTTAAGAATAATAAAGAAAAATAAATGGTTTTGTTAAGATAATTATCATTTCTAGGATAAACCTCCACTCAATATCCTCTTAAGGACCATACGGATGGTATTTTGGGAGCACCAAAATCTATATAATGTTACTAAAGATATTTGGGAGAGAATTTGGAAGGGTTTTTTTATCCAAATTTCTTGCGATGTGTGAATATGTTAGGGGAGTGAGTGCCCTTTATAAGTGGGGAAAGGGATCCCTTTTGGAAATTACATGGAAATTTCTCAAAAGAATCCAAATTGTTAAAGTCAATAACATTAAAATATATTCATAATGGACATGGATTATAAATTGGGAAGTATAATGTGGAAATATTTCCATAAATTAATATTTTTATAAGTACATAGGTCATTTTAACCCTTATCCTTTTAGTTTAACCGCACGGTAAATCTATTTTTACCTCAACCGCAGTAAATAATTTTTACTGATTTCACTATTCATTTTGGTACAAAAATAAGTTTACCTTATTATATAATATATATTGTGATGATTAAAAATATGGAATATTTTTTTTAATTCAATTCATATAATTTTAAAATTTTAATTTAAAATTAATCACATAAGTGCAATGAGAAAGCGGGTTTTTGAAGAGAAAATGTTCAAAAGTTTACAAAGTCTTTATATAAAAAATAAATATAAAAATTAATAAAATGGACTAAATATTATTAATTATTATAATATTGAACAAATTTTACTTTAAAATTAATATAAACTATAATTTATCCTTACAAATTAATTAAACAAAAATATAGTTTTTGATTAAAATTCAATATTTTCACTATTTACAGAAAAATGAAATATTTCATAAAAATCCATGAAATTAATCCCTATAAAATAATGGAATTATAGTTTAAAAAATTAAGTTTCGTTTTCCAAATAAAGGTTTTAAAAGCCATAATTTTTTTTGAAATTATATATGTAAATGTAAATTAGATCACCTTTTCATAAAATATAGTTTTTCAAAAAACATTTCTTTTCCATTTAAATTAATCTTATTTTATTTAAAATTAAAATATAAACATAATTTTCATAATTTAGTAAGTAATATTAATACCTTTTATTTCAATGGAATGTTGATAACTTGTATGATAATATATTAATAATATCTCAAATTTTGTTTAAACATTGTATTGCGTGCAATAAAACTAGACTCAATGTTGGGTGTTATGCAAGGTAAAATTATCTTTTCATATAATGAATGATTTTAAATAGATTTGATTTATTTCAAAATAAATATTTCATAATGTCTAAAGATGTTATATTCCCTTATATTCTTGATTTTTTAATATCATACATGCTATCAAATATGATGTTTATATTTTAAAATATCAGAGTGTTATATTATCCCACCTTAAATAAATTATCTCCTCCAATTTTAAACTTTTTCTCGATAATCAAGGGTTTGTTATTTTAAAATACCTTTATTGAAATCCAACACCATGAAAAGGGTTGATAAAACATTATATTAATAGAATATAATGGGAATTAAAAAGTTCATGTAGAATAATAAATAACTATGTCTCCAAGTAGGATAATATAATTGGAAAGATAATATATATACATGGAATAAATGTGTAAATAATTATAGAGAGTGATTGACGTCACTAGTCACAAGAACGTGAGTGATCAATGGAAAGTTAAGGGTTTCAATATAAGGAACCAAACTTAAAATGTTACTTAATCTTTTATTTTAGTCAAGAATATACATTATTACACATTGAGGATATTTTGAGTTCATAGTTTTAGAGAATTAGGATACCTTACATATATAACATACCACAATCATACAAGAGGATACTACTAAAAACAGTTTCCATTTTTTCAAAATATAGAACATTAAAGATCAAAACATGATATCTTTGAAAACACATCATATCAAACACCACGAATACCTTATTTCTTTTACCCATATTTACATCTAGTGAAAAACATTTTAAAAACATGGGATGAGTTTAAAACTCAATTAGGGTTATAAGGATAGAAACCGTTAGTCGAGTGAAAAACTAAAAACCAATAAATCCCATATCATAAAAACTCGAATTCATAGAATAATCATGTAGTTTTATTGGGACATATTTACCATTTCAATATTAAATTAACCCTTACACAAGGAATGACATTTTGTTAAACTTCCATATATGTAGTACCCAATGCATTGGAGAGCTATAATGGGGCTCACCCGTAATATCTTGTTCTATAATGGGCTCAATGCAACATATCTTGAGCTATAAAGGGTTTAAACCCAACATATATTAAGCTATAATGGGATCAAACCAACATAAATAATTCTCAATGAACATATCATGGTAATGAATTATCTTGAAATCAGTAGAAACTACTCATGACACACAAATAAATGAATCCTTTTGAAATTTATTAAAGAGAGTTTTAAAAAAAATTAAAAGGAAAGTACCTTAAAATATAATTGGAGTGAGAATTAATATAATGTATTGGATATGAGTATACACTATCAATACACAAATTGAAACATAATATATATAAAAATTCATCATACCAATAATCTTAATACCATATAATGAATAAAGAATATGGTTAACCCAAAGAATATAAATTGGGTTAAGAATTCCCTTACCACGTGTTTGTATTACATAAAACTTGTTTAAAACTACTGTATAATGGTTAAAATAGTATTTTAAATATCCTACAGAAACATATAAATCTTCATAATATCTTATATGATCATTTCATTACATCATTTCACCCTCTAATTGTAAGTATTTTGTTCCTTGAATTGTTTTGGGTGCATTTCTTTAAATAATTTTTCATGATTCGTTCATGATGGATATTATTGTCAATTGGAAGTGAATCCCTAGAATTGGAATGGGAATGTATATAAATATTTCTAGTACCATATATTATACCATTTATCATTTTGAAAATTTATATGAGGATGATTCATAAGTTAAAACATTAATGATTCCCGTTTAGATCATTTTAGTGGTTCTTTGATAATAACGATCTCATTTTGTTTTATAAATTTAAACCATGTGTACAAAATAATTCCAAAACCATGGATGCGGAATAATTCAAATATTATGACCTGGTTCATACATAAAAATGGTTTCATGACCCTAATTGAAAGAATTAATGTAAATTGAAATCACATCATTCATGATGTCGGTAATTTGACACATCACTTAAAATGTTTTTATTCCTTGAATAAGTGGGATAGGAAAAGAAGAATGATGATGAATTTTCCATGAACATGAGAAAATCTAGAATATAAATTATTTATGTAGATTTAATTCCTATTAGTTAATAGTATTTTAGGAATGAATAAGAAAACAAAGGAACTCAAAATAAAATAATAGTTGAGAAATCCCTTACAAAAATTTGGCAGCCAACGGCTATGCAAAATGATTTTAGTAAACATTAAAATAGAAGGGATGTGGGTATCCACTCTAGAAATGAATCCTAATACATAATAGAGAAAGAATAAGATGAAAATAAGAACATGGTATGGATTCTTGAATTCTATACCACATAAAAGAAAACTTGAATGGAAAAAAAATGAAGTTGAGAATTCTATTACCTTGTAGAGTAACTCCTAGAACGTGACAGTTGGGACCTTGGGGGATTTAGGGAACCTTGAGAGGACTAATAGGGAGGTAAGGATGCAATAGGTTAGTTTATGTATAATTTTTAATTAATTTAATGAAGTAATGGTTTGGTATTTATAGAAAAAGTGAGGGAATATTTTAATAATTTCCAAGGGATACCTCATAGTTGTATTTTCCAAACCATGGGTTTTCCCATGGTATTTTCCCAAGGTATTAGCCACTTGGGATAACTCACATCTTATTTTACTGTACACAAGTCGAACAGATTTATTGCATTGTTATTACATCATTAATGATGTCATTAACACACCGAAACAGAAAACTGTATTTTTACTATTCACCGAAAAATCAGTTGTTTTATAAAAATACCAAAAATTCACCCTAACCATTTTATGAAATTTAGAATTCAAGAATGAACTCCATTTTTTGAAAATAATTTTCTAAATATTATTTATTTAATTTTGAAATTAAATTATACTTAATTCAGAAATTATCAATTTTAATTCTGTAACTACTTTTATATCACATTGAAAAATTAACCAAATGTCATTATCATAAATACATAATAAAGTAAAATAATATTAAAATTCAGTATTCAATTAGGGTCATATTACTATTCATATTACTATTCATAATGGAATGTTACTATTCACAAAAAAAACAAGTTGGTTCCATCAACCTCAAAATAACTTATTGAACATAATTGTAGAGGACTATTTTTTAGAATTCAAAACATAGAAGCTACAAAAATATGTTCAAAAGGAAGTTATAAATATCTACTTAAAAAATTCATGAATTTCACTTATTTTTCAAAAACTTTGGGGTGTTACATTATCCCTGCATTCTAGAAATTGTGTCCTGGTAATTTTATTTATTTATTAAACAAAGTGAGGGTAACTTTCCCTCATAACCTTTTCAGATTTACATGTTGCTTATTCAACCAGGTGGTTTCTCCACAAAACCTTTACCTGGTGGATTACCTTATTCTGCAATACTTGTTCCCTTCGATCAAGAATCTCTACTGGTTTCTCTTCATAAGAAATGTTCTTTTCCAGTTGAACTGGTTCTGGGCTCAAGGCATGTGATGAATCTAGAACATACTTTCTCAACATAGAAACATGAAAAATATTATGTACATGAGATAAACTTGGAGTCAAAGTTACTAGGTATGAAACTGGTCCAACTTTCTCTAAGATTTCAGAAGAATCAATGAATCACGGACTTAGATTTCCTTTCTTACCAAAGCACATCACACTTTTCAAAGGAGATAGTTTAAGGAAAACATGGTCACCTACCTCGAAAGATAAGTCTTTCCTTTTGTTATCTGCATAACTTTTCTACCTACTCTGAGCTATCATCATATGTTATTGGATTATCTTCACTTTCTCAGTCACCTCCTCTTCTAATTCTAGTCCCATCAACTTCCTTTCCTAGACTTTATCCCAAAAAGCTGGAGTTCAAAACCACTTCCCATACAAAGCCTAAAAAGATTCCATCTGTATACTATAATGAAAACTGTTATTATAAAAAAGCTCAACAAAATAAAGATGTTGATACAAACTTCCTTGGTAGTCCATTGAATAATCTCAAAGAATATCCTCCAAAGTCTGAATTGTTTTTTCTTACTGGACATCTGATTGAGGATGAAAAGATGTACTAAAATTTAATTATATGCCCAATGACTTATGAAGCCCCTTCCAAAAGTTAGAAGTGAACCTGGGATTCCGATCTGATACAATGGAAAGAGGAACTCCAGGTAACCTAACAATCTCTTGGAGGTATAGTTAAGAAAGATGATCCAATGAAATTGTATCTCAAATAGAAAGGAAATGTGTATATTATTTCATCTGATCAAAAATAAACCAAATCGAATTGTTACCTCGAGAATTCTTAGGTCGTCCCACCACGAAGTCCATGGATATATTCTCCCATTTCCACTCTAGCACATGAAAAGGCTAAAGCACCTTCTTCGGTAACTACCTAACTTCTTTAACCGATTGACATGTAAAACATTTCATAGTAAATTATGAAATATCCCTTTTCATTACATCCCACTAGTAATACTCCTGAAATTATTTTTACATATTAGTACTTCTAGGATGAACAGAAAATGGAGAACTATGAGCTTCACACAACAAATCTTTCTTTAACATAGAATCAGAAGGCACACACATCCCTTTTCCAAATCTTAAAACACATTCTTTATCAAGGTTAAATTCGGCAAACTTACCCATTTTAATGAAATCATATTTTTCTGTAGTTCAGAGTCTTCCTTATATGCTTTCTTAATCCTATCGGATAAAAATGAAGGCATTGAAACCTGAAACAAAACTGATGTATTCCCTGCACTGACAACTTCCAAGCTAAAATTCATCAAATCATTAATCAAGGGATCATGTTCCAAATGTAACATGGTTAGTGATGCATGATTTTTTCCACTCAAGGCATTCTCCACATTGTTTTATTTTTCTGTAAAATAATTGATCGTGCAATCATAATCCTTTATCAGTTCAATCCATATTCTCTACCTCTTGTTTAATTCCTTCAGAGTGAATATATACTTCATACTTTTATGTTTAGTATATATTTGACATTTGTCTTCGTATAAATAGTTAATTCAAATTTTATAATAAAAACCCATATCTTCCAATTCCAAATCACGTGTGAGAAAATTTAAATCATGAGGGTTTAGTTTTCATGAAGAATAATAAATTACCTGATCATTCTGCATTATTACACAACCAAGTACCTTCAAAGAAAAATCGTTGTAGATAAAAAAAACTCACCATTTTGGGAAGGCACGGATAAACTGAAGCATTCACAAATATCTCTTTCAGTTCCTAAAAACAAACGTCACATTCTTCTATCCAAACAAATTTGACCCCTTTTCATGTTAACTTAGTTAGCGGGCTAGATAACCATACAATGTTTTTAAAAAATTGTTAGTAATAACCAGATAATCCAAGAAAACTACGATTCTCTGTAACATTTATAGGTCTTGGACATTAATCAACCACTTTTTTTTGTCAGTATCAACTATTATTCCATCCTTATTTACAATGTTCCGAACAAAAGAAATCTGTTGCAACCAAAAATTAAACTTTTCAGAATTTTCCATATAATTTATTTTCATTTAAGGTTTGCAAAATAGCCTGTAGATGTTTTTAATGCTCCTATTAACATATAGAATATACCAGAATTTCATCAATAAATACAACCACAAACATATAAAATAACTAATGAAATATTATATTTATAAGATACATGAATAAAACAGGTGCATTAGTTAAACAAAAATTCATAACTACAAGTTTATAATGGCCATATCTAGTACGGAATGCAGTATTCTGGATGTCTTCATCCTTTACTTTGAAGTGATGGTACCCTGACCTCAGGTCAACCTTCAAAAAATTCTGTTCTCCCTGGATCTGTTCAACCAAATCATCGATATGAGGACAAGGATACTTTATTTTAATAGTAATGTTATTTAAGTCTCTATAATTGATGTAAAGTCTCATTGAACTATCTTTTTCTTTAACAAACAATATAGGAGCGCCCCATGGTGAAGTGCTGGGTCGGATGAAGACTTTAACTAATAATTCCAAAAAACTATTTTTTTAATTCCAGATGATCCCTTTGGTCCATTCGATAAGGATATTTATAAATTTTATTATCATCAAGAACTAATTCAATAGTAAACTCAACCTCTTGATTAGGAATAAAACTAGGAAAATCATAGGAAAAACATCCAAGTATTCATTTACCACTGCTACATCATTAATATAGGTAGTTCCCTTATCTTCAAAAATATGAGAAAGATAACTTTTATTTCCATTCATTATCAGTTTCTTAGCTTCATGATATGTTATTAATGGTATGGGTTCATTCTTGTAAACAAAAAAAAAACCCCTCTAAAAACTTATTTTTCACTACAATCTATCTTAGCGTAATAAAAAGAAATCCAGTCCATACCCAGAATAACATCAAACTCTACTAGAGGCAAAACAACAAGGTTTTCAGGTAATATCTATCCACAGACAAGGATAGGTAGATTCTTATAATTTCTTTTTTCCATAATATTTACTCCATGTGTTTTTACCCTGATATCTGGTTTTATTTCATGAGGTTGAATTCCCAATTTTTTTGAAAATTTCTCAGAAATGAAGGAATGTGTCGATCCTAAATCAAACAACACATTTGAAAAATCTGAAAAAAAAAAAAGAAATGTACCTAAGACCACCTCATTTGATGGCTCAACATCTGTGGAAGTGGTTTCAAATTTCAAACCCTTCTGTTTCCTATCTTTCTGATTCCTAGCTTCAGTAACTAGCTTCGGACAAACATTAGAAAAATGACCTAATTCCTTACTGTTAAAGCATATCACCATCAAATTATCATTAATTTTCTGACCATTTTTCTTACACTCATGAGACATGTGTCCAAACATTCCACATATGTAGAATTTCTTATAATTTATAAGCCATTCATGAGAATGTCATTTACCACACTTTTCACAAGAAGGGAAATTCATTTTTCTTACCTCCAAACTTCTTTGATCAGTTCTTCCCCATTTCCTTCCAACTAGAACTCTTTTAATTCTTATCATCACAAGTAACATATGTTTCAGCAAAATCCATCTCAACTTTTTCAGCACAATGAAAAAACTTATCATACCTTTTAATCTCTCGTGAGGCGAAGTCTCATCGCAAAAGCGGTTTCAAACTAGAGTAAAATCTAATAATTTTAATTTCAAAATCCCGTGTAAAATATGGTACATACCTATCCAGTCTTATAAAGTTGGATTCATATTCTTCCATAGAATCATCATTTTTCTACGTTAATTCCAAAAATAAATGTTTCTCGATTCTGAGTCGAACAGTTTTGGGAAAATATTTTTCTAGAAAAAGACTCTCAAAATCGTCCCATTACAAACTGTCAAGATCATCTATTTCTCTCATATTCTTAACCAAACACCACTATTGATCATCTTCACCTTGAAAATGATAAATGGATATTATTACCTTTTTTCATTCTAATCATCCCATGACATCAAATATATTTTCTAGAGCATTGATCCATTCTTCGGCTATCATTGGATCTACGATTCCACTGAATGCTGGTGGATGTTGCCTCATAAAATGATTCAAAAAAGGCATGCTTCATACAGGTAAATCATGTTCCTCTCTAGAATGGATCCCACCCCTACTTATTACTTGAATCAACTGAGCCATTGTCATCACAAACTGCTCAGTTCTAATTCCCACAATTTTGGGATGTAGATTTGGAAAGACATCAGCCTCTTGGTGCCTTTCTACTTCAGCATCCATGTTTCATCTACGGAAAACCATTTTGTAAAAACATAACATAGATGAAGAAACATTGTAACCCCTAAATTCTATAACATTTCAAATTTCTATAGTGTCAAAATCAGTTATTCTATTCTCTAAATATCATCCCAACCCCTAAAGCTATCTAAACCATCCTCTGATACAAACTATTAGGAACTGGCCTTAAAACGTTACTTAATCTTGAATCTTAGTAAAGAATATAAATTATTACACATTGAGGATCTTTTCAGTTTATATTTTTAGAGAATTAGGATACCTTACAAACATAACATACCACAATCAAACAAGAGGGTACTACTAAAAAAGTTTCCATTTTTTTCAAAATATAAACCATTGAAGCTCAAAACATGTTTTCTTTGACAACACTCCATATCATACATCAAAAATCCCTTATTTCTCTTAACCATACTTATATCCTGTGAAGAACATTTTAATTTCCTAGGATGAGTATAAAACACATAAAGGGTTATAAAGATAGAAAGCGTTAGTCAAGTGATAACAAACAAACCAATAAAACCCATATCATAAAAACTTGAACACATAGAATACTCATGTTTTTGACTTGTGACATATTTACCATATCAATCATAAATTCAACCTTACACATGGAATTAAATTTTGTTAAAATTCTATCTTTGGAGTACCCAATGCATTGGGGAGCTATAATGGGGATCACCCATCATATCTTGAGCTATAATGGGATCAACCCAACATATCTTGAGCTATAAAGGGGATCAACACTACATATCTTGAGATATAATGGGATCAATACAACATAAATAATGTACAAGGATCATATCATGGTAATAAATTGTTTTGAAATTAGGAGAAAATACTCAATCCATACACATAAAAAAATCTATTTTAAATTTATTAAAGAGAGTTTTAAAAGGATTTTAAAAGGAAAGTACCTTAAAATATAATTAGAGTGAAAATTAAAAGAATTTAATGGATATGTGTATACACTATAAATACACATATTGAAACATAATATATACAAAAATTGATCACACTAATAATCTTAATACCATATAATGAATAAAGAATATGGTTAACCCAAAGAATGGAAGTTGGGTTAAGATTTCCTTTACCTTGGGTATGTATTGCATAAAAATTGTTTAGAACTCTTTTATAATGGTTAAAAGAGTGTTATTAATATCCTAAAGAAACATATCCATCTTTATAATATCTTATATGATCATTTCATTACAAAATTTCACCGTTTAATTGTTAGTATTTTGTTCCTTTCATTGTTTTTGGTGTATTTCTTTACATGATTTTCCATGATTGGTTCATGATGGATATTCTTGTAGATTGGAAGTGAAACTCCAAAATTTTTATAGAAAGGTATTTACATATTTTCAGTACCATAAATTATACCATTTATCATTTTTTTGTTTGATATGAGGATAATTCATAGTTTGAAACATTAATTATGTTCATTTAGAACATTTCAGTGGTTCTTTGATAATAACAACTTCATTTTGTTTTATAAATTAAAATCATGTGTACAAAATCATTACAGAACCATGGATGAGAAATAATTCATATATTATAAATTTTTTCAACCTTAAAAATGTCTTTATGATCAGACTTGAAATAATTAATGTAAATGGAAATTACATCATCCACGATGTTGGTAATTCGACACATCATGGACAAAGTTTTTATTCCTTGAATAAGTGGTAGAGGAGAAGAAGAATGATGATAAATTTTTCATAAAACTGAGAAAAAAAATATACATGATTTCTGGAGTTTTCATGCTTATTTTGTTAGATTAGTTGAGGAAAGAATAATAAAATAAAGTAACTCAAAATAAAATAATGGTTGAGAAATCCCTTACAAAAATTCGGCAGCCTAACAGCTATGCATCATGGTTTTAAAAAAAATTAAAAGGAGAGGGTAAAAGTGTCACCCATCCATAAATAAATAATAATACAGAATATATCAATAATAATATGAAAATAAGAACATGTTATGGATTCTTGAATTTTATACCACATAAAAGAGAACTTGAATGGAAAAGGAAAGAAGTTGATAATTCTCTTACCTTATAGTGTAACTCCTATAACATGAAGGTTGGGACATTGGGGGCTTGAGGAAACCTTTTTAGGACTTATATTAATGTAAGGAGACCCAATAATCATTGATGAGGAATTTGGAATGATTTTAATGAAGGAATGGGTTGGTATTTTATAGCTAAAGTGATAGAATATTTTAATAATTTCCAAGGGACACCTCATTAGTGGTATTTGCAAAACCATGGGCTTTCCCAAGGTATTTTCCCAAGGTATTATCCACTTGGGACACCTCACATCCTATTTTACAGTACACAAGTTGACTAGATTTATTATATCATTATTATATCATTAATGATGTCATTAACACACTGAAACTCAAAACTGTATTTTTACTATTTACCGAAAAATCAACTGTTTTAGAAAAATACCAAATATTTACCCTAACCATTTTTTTTATTTTAGAATTAAAAATGAATTCCATTTTTTGAAAATAATTTTCTAAATATTATTAATATTATTTTTAAATAAAATTATACTCCATTCAAAAATTAACAATTTTAATTCTGTAACTGCTTTTATATCACATTGAAAAATTAACCAAGATGTCATTATCTTAATGCCTTAAGAAAATAAAAGAATAATAAAATTTACTATTCATTACTTTCATATTACTATTCATAAGGGTAAGTAACTATTCACAAAAAAACTTGTTGGTTACATTAGACTCGAAATAACATACTGAACACAATTTTAGATGACTGTTTTTGGAAATTCAAAACATAGAAGTTGCAGAATTATATTTAAAATCTAGTTATAAATTTCTACTTAAAACAATGTTTCATGCATTTCACTCGTTTTTTTAAACCTTGCGGTGTTACATTCAAATACCTAAATCTATGATGATTTAAAATACCATCTTATTCATCAAATATTAATTTAATTAGATAACATTTTTATTTTAACATCTTTTTTCTAGAGTTGAGGAATTATTTTACTATCTAAAAATATAATAAAATATAATTACTTGATATATTTCTATTTTATAAGCACAATTTCACATTTTTATTGGGATTAAATTATTTTCCCCTTAATTTTTTACAATAAGAAATTAATAACCTATAATAATTTTTATTTCCAAAGCACTAAATTTTACTTTTAATGGATCGTAAGATCCATAATTGGGTGATATATATATTTTTGATATCTAGTTATTATTATAAAAAAAAATTAGTATATGTTATTCAATATTCATAAATATTTATATGATTAATTAATTCTTTAATCTCTAAAACAGAATCCAAAGTTTAACTTAAACTATTTCAGAAATGGTTAACCTTATGACCCTCCCAAAATATTAAGATCCAAAAATTTAGAAATAATGTCACTTAATTTTCAAAATGAGCTTTTCATTTATCTATCAACAACATGAATTATATCCTAATCTTCACATACTAAACATTTGAATACCTTCATCATGTATTCTCTTAAAGTATGATAATTAACTAAATTACCATAAAAATATTGAAAACATACATAACACCATATTCCTTAAATAACACCCAAATTATTGGATAGATTTATTATACAAAAAAATTGTCAACTTCATTAATGATTGTATAAACTAATTTTTTTAATGAATCTGTAATAATTTCTAAAGTAGTCGGTACTATGAAATTTAGTTTATACATATCAATCATCTCTCCATTCCAACATCATTATCTAAACTGTAGGAACATATTAAACGTTATCTTCCCTTCAATAATTTTTTCAATAAATTTTAACTTACCACTGAATTATTTTACTTAGTCATCAATACCATTCAATATATTCTCTCAATTCATTATTTAAATAGTATGATAGTAAAATCCTTTTATATTTGATAATACTTGTGATGATAATATCATCAAAAAATAATTTCACAAAAAAATTCTTGGATCAAAATATAGAAGACCATTAATCATTCCTCTTTGGTTGTATCAATAATATAATCCTGACCATTATCCCTTGCCTTTTTTTGAGGTATGTTCCCTTTATTAGTGGTGAATTTATTTTCAAAGTGTCCCATTTACATATATATGATACATTAATATATGTGTTTTTTTCTTCCCATTTAATTATTTTTCATGATGACCCTTTTCTCCACAATTATAATAAACTCTCAACCCCTTCAATAATTTCCTAGGGTTATTCTTTCTACATTTATCACATGTGGGAAAACACTTCTGTTCATTCTTCCCTTTATCACTTTTTTTCTCTACCATCCTCTTCTTAAATTGAATCTCCATAAATCCACAAGAGTTACTTGATATCATAAAAAATAGTTCATCATATAAATAAAAATTTTGAGATACCATCTCCCTTCAAAGAATTCACTTAATACCTTAAAATTAATGATCAATATTGTACTCCATGTTACATATATAATCCATATTGTACCTAACTAACCTCTTATAGGTATCTTCATACTCTGCATCACTTTAATATTTCTTTTTCTTTAATCTATGTAATTTTATATTCATATCAATTCATTTCTCATGAGGTTAATATTTTTTCAATGAATGTATCCTTAAAATATTCCCATTCCATGAGTTATATTTCCTTTTCCTCCCTAGTATTCTGGATCAATGACCACCATTGATCAGTATCGACTTTGAGATAATACACTACAAGTGTAAACATTTCCTTTTCACCACATACCAATTCCATAAATATGATCTCAATAGACTTAATAAATTTCTCAAATGCCATTAAATTAGTAGTCCCACTATATTAAGGGTGTATCTATAACATAAAGCAATCCAACATATGATAATATCATTGTGTAACAGGGTTTTCCATCTGAAAAAGGTTATGTTTCATAATATGATTAAGTAACACTAATATAGCCATAACTTTCTCATTTACAATACAAGTTCTGTTGGATTCCTCTTTAGTGATATCTCTACATTGGTCATTAGTATTGATACCCTTCATCCATAGAGCTTTCATTTCTAAAAAATTCATATACTAAAGTTTCTCATAAAATTATGACTTTTAAACCATAATTTATAATTCAAAATATGGTGTAGCACTTAGAATAAATTAATATTATGCATTGTTAATATTATAATCATAAACATTTTTTCCTTGTTTATATCTTTATTTTCAAATCCTTTATTATTGTTTGTAATGGAGATGTGAATTATCCTAATCATATCCCTCATGAGTGTAAAATTAGGTTTGCAGTAAGGCCCATTCTCACAAACTAAGTGATTATCAGGTCAAGCCTGATGCACCCTTTTTAGAGTTATTACCCCTAGGTTTGTCTGTTCCCGAACAAAATCCACATGTAGTATCCATTAAAATATCTCTTACAATGAAAAACCACACAATATCTACCTTACCAAAACATTAGGATGTTCTTATATACTTATCCTGTTATTATATCATAGGTTTATGATCCATAATATATGTTTTTCTTAAATCTAGTTCCCAAGTTTTCTACTAAATATCATATGACACCAACTATAGTGACCTCAACCCCAGTAGCCTAGAGTTAGTTCTTGATTTATTACATTGGAATAAGATACAAGGCATCACATCCCAAAGGACCAAATAGTTTATTAGTCATGGTCAACTAGATACATACTTATGTCTCAAATTGCATTTAAAAAAGAACAAAATCTCTTTTTAAAAAATAAAATTATTTCATATATTATATCCTTTTATATTAAAAATAGTAAAATAAAAGGGTTATTGTGGAATGGAAACAAAATAAGGGTGATATCAAATGTTTAGTAAGGGTTAAGTACAATGGAAGATATAAGGAATCAATAAGAATAATCAAAATAAAAAGGTATGTAACTGAAAAACATTCCACTTAATAAATAACATGAGCATAATATAGAAGGATTAGATGTTGATAAAGTAATAAAATATAAATAATCACATGATCTTGAAAACTTACCCATGGATATTGTAAGTAATCAAATAATCACATGGATTATATATAATTGAATTCATAATGTTGAAATGTATAATATAGGTTTGTTGAGCTATAAAAATCTATCATCAAGATTGTTATTGTAAACATATATCCTTAAGAGAGTTACTATCAAGATCTATCCCCAAGAAAATTTAAATCTCTGGGTAGAAAACAATCTGATTTGGCCAACTGATTTTTCTCATGAGACCTACCAATGTATAGAGGGGCTTTAGAATGTTGGAGCCCCACCCATCACATACCAAGTCTATTTAATTATTCATATGAAGGGAAGAAATATAAATTACATAAAAATTAATATTGTAAATATATTATTTTAAATTTTAACACTTTCCACAATGAAAAAACTTAGCCATAAACAATCTCGATTAATATGGGAATTGTTATCAAAATAGCACATATGTACTCAAACTGATCATAAACCATATAAATAAATAATAAGAATGTATCAATACAAAATTTCCCCATTTTATCACAAATAAAAAAATATATATGTAGTCGATAAATAAAAATACCATAACAATTCAATTAGAAATAGCCTTGAGGAAAATAACCTTATCATTTTGAAAATCATTTTCCAAGAAAAATCAAAAAAACATTATCTCAAAATATCCTCATAAAAATAAAAATTAAGATTCAATGAATTTGGTCCATGTTAGTGGTAATTTTGGTAATTTCCATAAAAGTTAAAAATATCATTCATTTGGCACAGTAAAAAGGTTAGGAAAGTTCCTTGTTGCGAAAATGATAAGAAGATTCCTTTCACATTTTCATAAAAATATAAATAATAATTTTTTTGGGAAATTACATAAGATTAATTTCCAAAGAAAATTAAAAGAGTAAAAATTAATGAGAATATATTCAATAAATCATTTTTAAAAGGATAAAAAAATTTGAAAACATTTTAAAAAAACATTGTTTTGGAAGAAAATAGATTTTCGTCCCAAGAGAGAAATGAATTCGGATTTAGCTAAAACATTTTCAAAATTAATTAAAGTAAAAAATATCAGGAAAATGTTAATAATAATTGGATATTCTATTAATAAACATAAGAGAATAAAATTAAATGGGTTCATTAGAAAATGGTTGAGTTATTTCCTTCAACTGATATTCAAGAATAAAAAATATCGATTAGAATGAGATTATGAAATAAACCCATAAAAGGATCATAAAATTGATTTAATAAATAATAAATGAATCAATTATTTTTATAAACTATAAACACACATAAACCAATTGGAAATAAAATAAAATATTATAAAATTCATTACATATATAATCTTATCACGACATTGTCAATGAAGTTGAAGTTTAACCTAATGAGTAGAAATTGAGTTAAGAAATCCCTTACCTCATGATTAATTTTGGTTTAACATGATCAAAAATAAATTATAATGGTTTTAAGAAAGTTATTAATTTATTCCAAAACTATATTCATAATTATAAAATCATATATGATAATTTTATAATAGTTTACACATATTTTTTAATAATATTTCATTATTTTCATTATTTCGGGTGTTAATTGCCTTATTTTATCATAAATTTTTCATAAAATTTATATTTACCTTGAATATAATACATATAAAAAATATAAATAATGATATTAATATTATAAATTTTATATATATTTAGTAGATATAGTATTACAACCATTTATGGATGTTGAACATGTAAAATGAATCAGAATGCTTCATAGTGAGAGTAGGTCGTACACAAACATGGACGATGATATTATTCCCATAATGAGTGAAAGGGTTAAGAAGTGAGTAATGTATTAAATTTAAAAAATTAATATAATCATATATATATCTCATATATTAATTAATTATAACCTTATTTCACTCCATGTAAAGATCAACTGAAAATAATTACATCGCTTCACAAGGAAGTAGTCCGTCGTACACACACGTTACATTATGGTATTCTAAACAACATGGAACCTAAAAAGGTATATGTGATATAAAATTAATAGAATATAATAATATCCTAAATATAATATAAATTTTTTAAATACATCATTATATTCAACTGTGAGAGGTGGTCATGGAAAAAAGAATGGCATAGTTTCGCAAGGTGGTAGTCTACTGTACACCCAAATGATGACGTCGTGACCCATTTAATGGAAGTGTAGAAGATTAATTATTATGATATAAATATAATAATTTACAATTATTGTAACATCCCAGGTAAATAAAAAATAAAACATTTTCATATTTATTAATATTTACGAATTAAATATTGATTTTACTTTAAAGGGGTTGCTATGTTCGATAGCGTACCCGATATGCAACAAAGAGTTTCTTTGAAATCTTACGTTTCACACTAGTAATAAAATTATATTATTTTAAATGGTAGTTAACACATAGCTTTTGTATAGGCAGGAATGAATAGAAATAACTAAAATATTGTTATATATGTTTGTTAAATGTTTTTACATTTATCCAATAAAGGATAAAGTCTTAAAATACGAAAAGAATTCAATTTTAGGCATATAAACTCAAATATTCACTAAAGGTCCACTAGTCGCCTTTTGATAGAGAACCGTCATTAAATATAGTTTTGGTCACTCTTATACATTCTATTGGACCAAATAAAATTCTTCTTTAGAATCGGGACATCAAAATTTACTTTGTGTGAAATTTTGTTATTTTTCCGATAAAGTTCATTTTTTAATGAATAGTGAAAAATGTTGTATTCTAATTCAAAACCTCTTTTTAATCTAATTTATTTATATGATTAGATTGTATCTTGAATTTATTTTAAGTGAAATTAGAATATATTTTTACCATTTAATCCAATAGAGGTCGTTGGAATTAATTTCCTCTTGAAATTGGACTTAAACTAGTGTCAATCTTTTGATACTTATTGTTTCATAAAAACACGCTATTTGTTCTGACAGCGGAAATTAATTATTAAATTAATTAATGTAACTTATAGGTTTTGAATTTTATTTAATAGGCATCATTTTTGAATTTGGAATATCAAATATAGCATAGGGTGAATTTTTGGTATTTTTCTGAAAAACTTCAATTTTTGATGAATAGTGAAACCACTAAGTGGTACTTAAAAAACTGATTTTTTGTTTAAATGAAATTTTACCACCTCTGAGTTTTGAATTTCAAAAATCCGATATACATGGTTGTCATTAATAATTAAAATGTGGTTCAATGAGATTAAAATAATTTTTTGTTGAATAATAACTTTTAAGTTTTAATCGCGATTAGAGATAATTAGTGTAGTTTAAGGTAAAAATAATATTTTAATAATATGAAATGACCCAGACACATGTCCTAACCTCATTTTATGTTTCATGGCCGACCGAAAAAATCCATTGGTCAACTTGGGGACCCCATTAAGCCACATTGGTTGGAAAATGACATTAATAAATTTTTATTTAATGTTAAAATTAAAATGTCACAAACATGAGTTATTGTACTAAAACAATTTTTAAATGGGGTTATACAAATCATATCTTTGACTATAAATATTTATTAGAAATATATAATTATTTCCTACATCATGATATTTTTTTATAATTTTTATACATTAAATAAATTAAATTATTTATGACACCAGGATGATGCAGCGATTACCTCATTATTTAACGATTTAACTAAAATGAAAAGATAATGTAACATATAAGGCCCAAACATATAAAAAACCTATTGGATGGGTGTATTTATAACTCTTATCACCGTATCCT
Source organism: Viscum album (assembly GCA_963277665.1). NCBI lineage: Eukaryota > Viridiplantae > Streptophyta > Magnoliopsida > Santalales > Viscaceae > Viscum > Viscum album. The sequence continues at coordinate 66,190,428 of OY728163.1, read as the reverse complement.
TGAAATATATAATTTTGGGACCTTTTAAATCCGAAAATCATTTTATAATAAAGCAAGCTTTTATAACATTCCAAGAGTGCCCCTCCTCTCCTCTTATAAAAGGCCCCCACCTCTACCACCTTACCCACACCTCTCAAGCCTTTGGATCGGCCAACCCCTAGCCATTGTTTCTCTCCACATCCCTATCTTACTCCTAGAAGCCTCACTTTGGGCAGAAGACTTCACAAGGAAGCCTGGAGCTCAAATCCAAAAGAGTTACCCGTTTTAAAGGTAGTGTTTTCTCTTGTGTTCTTATGTTTTATTTTACTTCTCCAACCCCCTAAAATCTTTTTATTCATTTCTTCTGTAACAAAACTAGTATCCTAAATATACTAGTATGTTGTTATAAGAATTATTCGAGCTACACGTACACACACCTACATCTAATGGTTAAAGAACACACTATTTCTGTAGATGGCCAATTTCTGCCTCACGAAACGATGATTGTTCAACACTCATATAACACCTTCAAAGGTTGCCATTAAGATTTAACTATATTTATATATGATATATAATATGTTTATGGTTTACTTAAGCTTCTGTATTTTACATTTATGGCATACCTTTATGGTTTCCATTATGGGTAAACGTGATATCTTCATTTTAGGAAGTGTGGACTATCGCCCCCTCAAAGTGATTTGATTCGTTAATACCATATGTGGTACATATAAAGGATAGATTTAATGATATTACATATGATATTATACTAGAATTATAATATACCTTTATATAATTATTATTTATTTCCATTAAATTATGAGATAGAAATGAAAGTAGCGTTCATGCGTACGTACGGCTTACCGTCTCCATGAACGGTGCATTTCATTTCTTATCCCCAAATGTAATGTAATATTATAAGTACATATATATAATAGATATATTTGATGTATGTTACATATAAATGATGAATATAATTCTGGAATTAAAATATACATATCTCTCATTTAGTTTTAATTTCATTAATATGACATAGAAATGAAAGTAGCGTTCATGCATACGTACGGCTTACCATCTCCATGAATGGTGCATTTCATTTCTTACCTATAAATGATTATGTAATATTATATGATATATATTATATCTACATCATGAATATAATTCTGGATATAATGGATATTTTACCCCATGAACAACTTGTAATTATAAAGAGTATATTTTTGATTCAAGTACCAATGATCGACAAAACGACTATTATTAACATAAATAATTAAATAGTGTTCATAAAATGGTAATAAGTGATATAAAAGGAATAATGAACTTGAAAAAGGTTCTTAAGCAAGTAGAAATTAACTCAAGTTTATTATTCAGGATGTTAAAGAAAGATCGAGTCAAGTCACACCCGAGGTATGGGACTTCATCTCAATATAATTTTATTGAGGAATATTTTGTTTTATACACAACCATATTTTATATGGACTATAAACCCCTTTGACTTTTACATTTATCCAAAATGAATCTTTTTATACGAAGCGTTTTACTAAACGACAAAAGGGATTTTTTTTTGTCGTACGTATGCGGTGACAACGACTTCTCCGTCACCGTGACCATTATTTGAGTTTCGGCTTCCTCTACAAGCCATACCTTTTTTAAATAAAAATAAATAACATGTTTTAATTTTCATTTATTTTTGTATTGAAAATGGTTTTCATAATTTTTGTATTATATCACTATTTTGTATTGATATCTAGTGATTGAAATGTGGAAATGTTATGTTTCCTTTATGTATGTTTTATGTGATATGATTATGTTATGGTTCTTGGGAATTGTTATGAAGATGGGTGGTTCTATGATAAACTAAGGGCGGGTGAGCCCGATATAGCTCTCCAATTCATTGGGTAATGCAAAGGGGTTAAACGTTAAGGTTTCTCCGAAGTGATTTAGGGAATATACTGTGATGGGTATTCCAAACGTAACCAAGAGGGTTACTCCCAACGTAAGAATGTTTTGAATGCCTTAAGTTACCTTTATGTCTTATGATTTCTATGATTTATTCCTGATTTGATGAGGTATGTTAAAGTGCTTATGTTTTATGAGTAAAGTATGATTTCATACATGGACTAATGTTTTAATTTCATACTTTTATATCCCTTATTGAGCTTTTTTATGCTCATCCCAAGTTTTTGAAATGTTTTTCATAGGTCAAGGGAAAGGTACATGATGTGATGATAGTGTCAAGGAAGTGTCAATAAAGAATCCATGTTATATTTTAAATATGTTTCCGTTGATGGGAAAAATGAGTACTATCTTTTATGTAACCACTTTGTTTAAATGTGGAATGTAATTCATTTTTTATGATCTAATTATCTAAAACTCTAAACCTGAAAAGATCCTCAACGTGTATTCTTGAAATAACTCCAGATTATGTAATGTTTATGGCTGGGGCCTTATAGTTGGTATCTGTAACAGCCCAAGATTTTATGAAAAATATTCATTTTAATTTTATTAATGTCTTGTGTTGTACGCTACACCAAAAGGAGCTTGCACAACACGCATCCTTGACTTGCCTTGCATTACACGCAATCGCAACCTTCCTCGATAGTGTGTGTAGTACGCAATAACGAGTTTCACTAAAAAGCGATATGCTATTAAAACTAGCCGTTATGAATAGTAATAACCACTTTTTGAAATTTTGTAAATTTTATTTTTCAAAATGTATTTCATTTTTGGACTCAGAATATCAAATTTAGCCTAAGGTGAAATTTTGGTACTTTTCGGATAACTTTAATATTTTGATGAATAGTGAAAATTACTAAATTTTAATTAAAAACAACTTTTTTAATCAAAACATTTAATAGTGATAAATTATTAATTTGAGTGGTTTTAAAGTATATTTAGAATATATTTTTACCACTTAATATAATGTTTGTCATTGGACACAATGTTACAATTAAACCGAACATAAACAAGTGTCAATCTTTTGATAGTTATTATCTCTTAAAAACACGCTTTTTGTTTTGACAGCGGGAATTCATTTTAAATTAATTTCTGCCACTTCTGTGTTTTGAATTTAGAAAAATGGATTCCATATTTGGAATCAGGATGTTCAAATTGTGTAAATAGGTAACTTTTATTTTTAGACATTTTGAATAATTACTGCGGTAAATATTTTATTTACCATGGTTAAGGGTAAATCCGGTAAATAAGGGTTAAAACATAATATTATAATAATATTAAATTACCCTAAAACGTGTCTTAAACCTATTGGTTGATACATGGTCGACCATGGGCATCTTGGGGTCGATTTTGGGACCCCATTGATCCACTTGTAAGTGATAATGACACTTTATTTTAATTAAGTTAAAATGAATACAAAAATGACACAAGCAAATATCTTTTAGCAAAACAATTGTTACATAGGGTTATATATGTTGGATTTTAGATTATAAATATTCATTAGAAAGATAAAAAGATTTCCTACATAATGGTATTTTATTTGTAATTTTTAGACTTTAAATAATTTAATTTATTTATGACACAATGATGATGCAGTAATTATCTTATTAATGAAATATTGACATAATTGATGTTATAAACACCAAAATAAATGTAATTTAAGACTTTTTATGAATTCCACTAATTTTCTAGGTTACTATGATATATTAGTGTTGATGTAATCAACTTGGTTCGAACATATAATTCTGTTATGACTTTCACAAAAATCATATATCAAATAGTGTCAAAATTGATACAAAATAGTTTTTAAATCAAATATTATATTATTAATTGTTATTGTATTCCTAAAAATCTAAGGTTCGGCCAAATGACTTAGATAAGGATATATATTTTAATAATAAACAATTTGGGGTTCGTTTGGCATGTTATAGTAAGTGTATTAACCATATAGTGAAAGAAAACAAAAAGACATGGTAAAAGTTAAATTATTTAACTTAGAGTTAAATCTAATTGATAAGGTTAAAATAATACCCTAAACTTGTCTAAATTCTATTGGATGATAGTATTTCGACCCATCCCCACTTTAGCTTCAAAATAAGACACTTTGGAACCATTATAAACCGATGTTGACTTTAATATAAAATAATATTTTGAGATATTCCTAAGGTGCCCCTCTCCTCCCCTATAAAAGGACACCTCCTCCCCCTCCTCCTCACACCAATTTGAGCACTCAAGCTCGGCCAACCCCTGCCAAAATCTCTTATCCACTTCCCTATCAACATCCTAGAGGTTCTGGTCTTCCTCAAAGACCAATTCTAGTGCCCTAAGAGGAGGTCTCAAAGAGGCACTTCAAAGAAGAGGTAATTACCGTTACCAATTCCTTCATCTTTATTTCTTCTTCCACTTCTTCTTCTTAGGTTGTTTCATTATAAAGTAATAACATCAGTATAACTCATATACTGATATGTTATTATAAGTATTAAACAACCTTATTTCACCATCTATCCATCCTACGGAAAAAGAAATCACCGCGCGTGCGTACGTACGGAATACCGTCTCCACGCCGTGGTGTAATCTATTTTCCACCACCACCTTACATGGATGGGTATAATGGTGTAAAGAATAACTATACATAGTTATTACAACATCATATTGATTCTGATATATTGTATAATCCACTCCAATTCAATTCAATATTTATAGAAATGATATCATCGCTCGTGCGTACGTACGGAATACCGTCTCCACGACGCGATGAGATTCATTCTCCATGTTAACCATTTAAGAATGATTATAATGTTTATATAAGAAATAATAATGAAATATATGAAATTATAAAGCTACTGGATTTATGTATATATATACATATGTATGTCATCTACTTACTTCCATTTCAAGACAATAAGGAAAGGAAAACAGCGTTCATGCGTACGTACGGACTACCATCTCCATGAACGGTGTTTTTCATTTTATTTATCTACCTATTATATATGTATATATACTGAATATATATGATATATAAATCATATTTTATATTCTGGAAGTAAGTAAATCATGATATAAGTAATAATGATGTCAAGAACAACAAGTCAAAACACCTACGATAAATGAAACGATTTTACCCAAAACGCTTCTTTAACATGGAATTTACAAAAGAACGGGTAATATAATGTCATAAGTGAACCATATATGATATCATAACAATGAATATGATTCTTTGATAAGTCAATAACATGATTTAAATCATTATACAGGAGGTTTGGACACTTACAAAGCAAGTCGGACCTAAGGTAAGGGAAATATCACAATCTCATTTTTATCCGAGATTGTTTATTCGTAAGTATTTACTGGGGTGTATTTTATCATCCACATCCATGTTCCCTCAATATGAAATATTGTTTCCATCCACTTGCAATAGTTTAAATCCAATTTTACCCTTAGGTGAGTTTTTAGTAAAGAATATGAAAGGAATCTTTTGTCGTTTTTCCGTACGAGGTACTTTTTGACTTTTCCGACAAAAGTACGAAGAATGTTTTTTTTAACTTATACGACATGAATGGATTTTTAAAACATTGTTTCCAAGAAGTTTCCTTTACAAGTTTTCAAGTTTATTTTTAATCAACTTCTTTTATTTTAAAGTTGCATGACATGTTATGAAAGGAAAAATGTTTTTGAAGAAGAAAGGATATTTTCCTCAAGAATGGAGTTCAAGTGTTTTATCAAAATTATTTTCCATCTAAGATAATAAAAGGGTTCTGTTTTTATCCCTATTATTACATGGATTTTATTATGTTGTGATGGAAATATTTTATGAATTCCTTTATCTTATATGAATTGTTTTATGATGTCATGTTGTTTAAGAATCTCATTTTTATTACATGGGTTATGCAATGATGTATGATTTATGATTTTGTGGCACACATAAGAAAGGATTCATTAAGAGATGGGTGGGACCTATATCTCCCTCCAATGCATTGGGTAAAGATTTCATATCTCATGATATAGACATGGCTGGAATGGTAGGTTATACCGGTTCAGTGAAACAGGACTGAAACGAGGATTACTCGATTCAGAAAGGGACTTTGTCCACTAAGATAGTCTTGGCAATGAGTCTTGACTAAAAAGAAATGATTCTCTGTGATTATGTGTGTATGCCACAATGAGTAATGTTTTAAGTTATGGTTTCATTTTCACTACTATGATTTATCCCATGTTATGAAATTATGCTCTCTTTTGCAGGTAAAGATTTCCAAAAATGTTATGTTCTTATGAAAATTATGTGATTGATATTTCTTTTGTTTACCCTTACTGAGCATTTGAGCTCACCCTTTTATGTTTTCTTTTCCCCAGGATATAAAGAAAGGTTTTAGGTAAAAAAAGGAAGATCTTTATGGGAGATATTGAAGATCTTTCACCACGATTAGAAGATTACGTTCCGAGTTTCCAAAGACACTAAACTATTACGATCCTTGTGTGTGTGTGTTTTTGTTATATACTAAGTATTCCGCAAAAGTAATGTAATGTTCATGTACGTTAGGCTTCGGGTCTCTACAGTTGGTATCAGAGGAAAGGTTTAGTCAACCTTTGGAAACTAGGATGCGAAAACGTTAGTGAGATCCCTAGAGATATTTCTAAGGTATGTCTAGGGATGCCCCTAAGGATAAGTATACGTATAGGATATAGTTCTAGAACTATGGTAACGATATTAGATTAAACCAAAGATGATAGATATTTAAGTTACTCCCCCTTTATTACGATTTTTTCATCTAACACTATTCTGTTTGGGTTTTAGAAAATGGCTGAAAACAAGATGATTCACAATAATGGAGGATATGATGGACAATGGAATGATATTCTTCTTGAGCAACCAAATGAAATGGGATTTGGATGTCCAAACATCATTATTATGCCGAATCAGCAATCTCACAACATGATCAATAAAGTAAAATTTGGTAAGTTTCCTGACTCGACTAATAAGAGAAAGATGGAGTTCCATGATGATCATAGAGGAAAGAAAGTTCAATTTCCCCTATGTAAATCATGTGGGAAGAGGCATCAAGGAGAATGTTTCAAGGGAACTGGAAGATGCTTTGGGTGTGGAATAGAAGGACACAAAGCAAGTAAGTGCAAAGTAAAAGGGTCGGTTAACACCATGGATAAGGATAATGGTATTGCTACGACATCAAAAATGGTTAAGTGTTTTAAATGTGGAATGTATGGGCATTATGTAAACAAATGCCCTAAGGGAAAGACTCATGAAGAGAATCAGTATGGTCATATGGGTAGTATTTATGTGGATGATGATGAAGAGACTACAAATGATATGTGAGATGAAAGAATTTTTGAAGCTCGGTCAATGGTTTGAGAATGTAGTGGCATGATTACATGTTTATCATGTGTAATTTTGGAATAAAGAGACATCTATGGATTGTAACACTGTTGTCTTTCCTTATGTTTTGAAAGTTTATGATGAATGGTATGAGTAACAATGAAAGGTTATTCAGATATTTTTTGGAATGTGGATGATATGCGCATAATGAAGGGATAAGGAGGAAATTAAATGTTTGACAGTATTCATGAGCTCATGATTGATATAAGGACTAAGTGATATCATGGTTTGAGTATATAGAATTTTGAGGATTTTGGTATGTGGAAAGTGTTAACTTTTAACTACACTCATGTTTTCACTAAGGTATTCAAGAGAATACACGATTAAGGACTTTGAATGTTTGGAATGTGACCAATAAGACATATCTTATGATATGTGGGGATCAACGACAGTATTAAATCTCTGGTAATCGTTGTCACTATATTATGAGAGTGGACTGCAGTATTATGTATAAGCCTAAAGATTAGATTGGATTATGTTGGACATAAGTTAGTATTGTTTAAGGATAGAAGATTTTCGATATTATTGATGGGATGTTATAGTAACGTAGTTTTAGAAAAAGGAACAACCTGCAGGACGGGCGACAGCCCATCGCTTCAGACAAGGCTGTAGGAATCGAACCCACAACCGAAGTGCGACTGGCCTTTATCGCCTACCACTAGCCTACAGGAAGTCCCTGTTTAGTAGAAACTAGTTTTATTATATTAAGTAGTATGATATATGAAGTATAAGTCCATTTTAGGAACCATATATGATTAATCTCACTATAGATCTACTTATGTATATAATTTTTGATAACCTTTTGTTTGAGACAGATGGAATGACCCGTCATTCTATCACATTATCTACTAACACTTCACGAATAACAAATTCAACTTCATTTATTTAAGAGATGAAGTGGAAATTGTTCAACGCACGAACAACAGTGAGATTGTACCAAAATAAAGTAAGTATTTATTCTAATTCAAATTTTCAACTTTAGGGAAATGATCTTGAAAACCAAAAATGTTGTCCTAGTGATCTTATACCTGATGAATCAGATGGTACCTTATATCATCACAAATTTATGGATTTGTGATTTTTGGCTTTTCCATAGCCATGTTCTCTACCACTCTCCATCAGAACATGATGGTTAGATTTTTCTTCCATATCCATATTTTTACCTATGTGGAAACCCAACAATTAGTTTATTTGGGTAATCGTTACATTTCATACTTTAGTTTTTAAAGCCAAGTTTTGGTATTCCTTTTTACGATGTGGGAAACTTTCGAATAGAAAACCATTTATAACCCCGACGAATTTCGAGGGCGAAATTCATTTTAAGGGGGGTAGAATGTAACAGCCCAAGATTTTATGAAAAATATTCTTTTTAATTTTATTAATGTCTTGTGTTGTACGCTACACCAAAAGGAGCTTGCACAACACGCATCCTTGACTTTCCTTGCATTACACGCAATCGCAACCTTCCTCGATAGTGTGTGTAGTACGCAATAACGAGTTTCACTAAAAAGCGATATGCTATTAAAACTAGCCGTTATGAATAGTAATAACCACTTTTTGAAATTTTGTAAATTTTATTTTTCAAAATGGATTTCATTTTTGGACTCAGAATATCAAATTTAGCCTAAGGTGAAATTTTGGTACTTTTCGGATAACTTTAATATTTTGATGAATAGTGAAAATTACTAAATTTTAATTAAAAACAACTTTTTTAATCAAAACATTTAATAGTGATAAATTATGAATTTGAGTGGTTTTAAAGTATATTTAGAATATATTTTTACCACTTAATATAATGTTGGTCATTGGACACAATGTTACAATTAAACCGAACATAAACAAGTGTCAATCTTTTGATAGTTATTATCTCTTAAAAACACGCTTTTTGTTTTGACAGCGGGAATTAATTTTAAATTAATTTCTGCCACTTCTGTGTTTTGAATTTAGAAAAATGGATTCCATATTTGGAATCAGGATGTTCAAATTGTGTAAATAGGTAACTTTTATTTTTAGACATTTTGAATAATTACTGCGGTAAATATTTTATTTACCATGGTTAAGGGTAAATCCGGTAAATAAGGGTTAAAAAATAATATTATAATAATATTAAATTACCCTAAAACGTGTCTTAAACCTATTGGTTGATACATGGTCGACCATGGGCATCTTTGGGTCGATTTTGGGACCCCATTGATCCACTTGTAAGTGATAATGACACTTTATTTTAATTAAGTTAAAATGAATACAAAAATGACACAAGCATATATCTTTTAGCAAAACAATTGTTACATAGGGTTATATATGTTGGATTTTAGATTATAAATATTCATTAGAAAGATAAAACGATTTCGTACATAATGGTATTTTATTTGTAATTTTTAGACTTTAAATAATTTAATTTATTTATGACACAATGATGATGCAGTAATTATCTTATTAATGAAATATTGACATAATTGATGTTATAAACACCAAAATAAATGTAATTTAAGACTTTTTATGAATTCCACTAATTTTCTAGGTTACTATGATATATTAGTGTTGATTTAATCAACTTGGTTCGAACATATAATTCTATTATGACTTTCACAAAAATCATATATCAAATAGTGTCAAAATTGACACAAAATAGTTTTTAAAACAAATATTATATTATTAATTGTTATTGTATTCCTAAAAATCTAAGGTTCGGCCAAATGACTTAGATAAGGATATATATTTTAATAATAAACAATTTGGGGTTCGTTTGGCATGTTATAGTAAGTGTATTAACCATATAGTGAAAGAAAACAAAAAGACATGGTAAAAGTTAAATTATTTAACTTAGAGTTAAATCTAATTGATAAGGTTAAAATAATACCCTAAACTTGTCTAAATTCTATTGGATGATAGTATTTCGACCCATCCCCACTTTAGCTTCGAAATAATACCCTTTGGAACCATTATAAACCGATTTTGACTTTAATATAAAATAATATTTTGAGATATTCCTAAGGTGCCCCTCTCCTCCCCTATAAAAGAACACCTCCTCCCCCTCCTCCTCACACCAATTTGAGCACTCAAGCTCGGACAACCCCTGCCAAAATCTCTTCTCCACTTCCCTATCAACATCCTAGAGGTTCTGGTCTTCCTCAAAGACCAATTCTAGTGCCCTAAGAGGAGGTCTCAAAGAGGCACTTCAAAGAAGAGGTAATTACCTTTACCAATTCCTTCATCTTTATTTCTTCTTCCACTTCTTCTTCTTAGGTTGTTTCATTATAAAGTAATAACATCACTATCACTCATATACTGATATGTTATTATAAGTATGAAACAACCCTATTTCACCATCTATCCATCCTACGGAAAAAGAAATCACCGCGCGTGCGTACGTACGGAATACCGTCTCCACGCCGTGGTGTAATCTATTTTCCACCACCACCTTACATGGATGGGTATAATGGTGTAAAGAATAACTATACATAGTTATTACAACATCATATTGATTCTGATATATTGTATAATCCACTCCAATTCAATTCAATATTTATAGAAATGATATCATCGCTCGTGCGTACGTACGGAATACCGTCTCCACGACGCGATGAGATTCATTCTCCATGTTAACCATTTAAGAATGATTATAATGTTTATATAAGAAATAATAATGAAATATATGACATTATAAAGCTACTGGATTTATGTATATATATACATATGTATGTCATCTACTTACTTCCATTTCAAGACAATAAGGAAAGGAAAACAGCGTTCATGCGTACGTACGGACTACCGTCTCCATGAACGGTGTTTTTCATTTTATTTATCTACCTATTATATATGTATATATACTGAATATATATGATATATAAATCATATTTTATATTCTGGAAGTAAGTAAATCATGATATAAGTAATAATGATGTCAAGAACAACAAGTCAAAACACCTACGATAAATGAAACGATTTTACCCAAAACGCTTCTTTAACATGGAATTTACAAAAGAACGGGTAATATAATGTCATAAGTGAACCATATATGATATCATAACAATGAATATGATTCTTTAATAAGTCAATAACATGATTTAAATCATTATACAGGAGGTTCGGACACTTACAAAGCAAGTCGGACCTAAGGTAAGGGAAATATCACAATCTCATTTTTATCCGAGATTGTTTATTCGTAAGTATTTACTGGGGTGTATTTTATCATCCACATCCATGTTCCCTCAATATGAAATATTGTTTCCATCCACTTGCAATAGTTTAAATCCAATTTTACCCTTAGGTGAGTTTTTAGTAAAGAATATGAAAGGAATCTTTTGTCGTTTTTCCGTACGAGGTACTTTTTGACTTTTCCGACAAAAGTACGAAGAATGTTTTTTTTAACTTATACGGCATGAATGGATTTTTAAAACATTGTTTCCAAGAAGCTTCCTTTACATGTTTTCAAGTTTATTTTTAATCAACTTCTTTTATTTTAAAGTTGTATGACATGTTATGAAAGGAAAAATGTTTTTGAAGAAGAAAGGATATTTTCCTCAAGAATGGAGTTCAAGTGTTTTATCAAAATTATTTTCCATCTAAGATAATAAAAGGGTTCTGTTTTTATCCCTATTATTACATGGATTTTATTATGTTGTGATGGAAATATTTTATGAATTCCTATATCTTATATGAATTGTTTTATGATGTCATGTTGTTTAAGAATCTCATTTTTATTACATGGGTTATGCAATGATGTATGATTTATGATTTTGTGGCACACATAAGAAAGGATTCATTAAGAGATGGATGGGACCTATATCTCCCTCCAATGCATTGGGTAAAGATTTCATATCTCATGAGATAGACATGGCTGGAATGGTAGGTTATACCGGTTCAGTGAAACAGGACTGAAACGAGGATTACTCGATTCAGAAAGGGACTTTGTCCACTAAGATAGTCTTGGCAATGAGTCTTGACTAACAAGAAATGATTCTCTATGATTATGTGTGTATGCCACAATGAGTAATGTTTTAAGTTATGGTTTCATTTTCACTACTATGATTTATCCCATGTTATGAAATTATGCTCTCTTTTGCAGGTAAAGATTTCCAAAAATGTTATGTTCTTATGAAAATTATGTGATTGATATTTCTTTTGTTTACCCTTACTGAGCATTTGATCTCACCCTTTTATGTTTTCTTTTCCCCAGGATATAAAGAAAGGTTTTAGGTAATAAAAAAAAGGGAAGATCTTTATGGGAGATATTGAAGATCTTTCACCACGATTAGAAGATTACGTTCCGAGTTTCCAAAGACACTAAACTATTACGATCCTTGTGTGTGTGTGTTTTTGTTATATACTAAGTATTCCGCAAAAGTAATGTAATGTTCATGTACGTTAGGCTTCGGGTCTCTACAGTATCAGAGGCCAGTTTAGATAACTTTAGGAGTTAGAATTCTAGTAAAGGATTATCCGAAAGTATTTTTTTATGGTCAAATTGAAATGGTATAGAATTTGAAGATTACCATGTTGCTTCATCTAAGACATGTTTGTTCAGAATGGTTTTCCATAGAGGAAATAGGGAAGCAGTGCTAGGAAGGTATACAGAAGGAAATAACCTTCCGAATCAGCATCCTGAGATGGTTGGAATTGGAACTGAACAGTTTGTTGCAGTAATGGTGCAGTTGACTCAAGTGATAAATGGTAGCAGTATTCATGCACGAGATCAGCCAGATCAACCGCAGAGGAACATGTCAGTGGTGGAACATTTCATGAGGCAACATCCCCCATCATTCAGAGGATCATCTGACCCTGTTCAAGCTGAAGGGTGGATTAAAGCATTGGAGAAGATTTTCGATGTCATGGGGTGTTCATACAATCAAAAGGTTAGTCTTTCTATTTACCGTTTGGAGGGTGAAGCAGATCAGTGGTGGTTGATGGTTAAAAGTATCAGGGACGCTGATGAGATTGATGCTCTCGACTGTGATGAATTCAAAGGTATGTTTCTTGAGAAGTATTTTCCTAAGGCTGTTCAACTTAGGATGGAAAAACAATTCTTGGAATTGAGGCAAGATGAAGACTCAGTGGTTGCCTATGAAGAAAGGTTCACTCGATTGGAAAGGTATGCTCCAACTTTTATCCAAGACCTTGATAGTAAAATCAATCGTTTTTACTCAGGATTAAAGCCAAAATATCGAAGGTCTTTATCTTCTCGTGAGTTCAAAAGTTATTAAAAGCTTCTTCAATTTGCTGAGAAGGTGGAAATGGAGTTTTCCAATGATCAAGTGTTCTATAACAACCAGTAGAAAAAGAGACCGAGGTGGCAGGAGAAAGGAAAGAATTCTTCAAAAAGGTCTGACGGTAAGAAAACTAAGTTTCCAGTTTGTGATAAATGTGGTAAAAGGCATACTGGGGAATGTCTTCTGAATTCTGGAAAGTGCTACTGATGTGGTAAGATGGGACATAAGGCTCGTGATTTCACTGAAAAAGATCAAGGTGATGGTAAGACCAAATTTGATTTACAGTTAGTGAAATGTTTTAAGTGCAATGATATGGGTCACTATGCAAACGAGTGTCCGACAAAGAGATCGAGTGATGGGAAGCAGTTAGACTACAAACAGAAAGTGGTGGTGAAATCCTTTGCAACTACTTTAGAAGATGTCAGGCCATCAAATGAAGTTGTATCAGGTACTTTTTTTGTTTTTTCAGATTATGCCAGTGTGTTGTTTGATTCGGGGTCTACACATTCTTTCATCTCTGAAAACTTTTCTAGTAAAATGGGAATACCATCTCAAGAAATGACTCTTGAACTTATGGTAAAAACACTTGGGGGAAATGTTGAGGAAAAAATAATTTATAAGAATCTTCCTATCCTTATCCGTGGAAAGAACCTATTTGAAAACCTTATTGTTTTACCTCTAGTAGAGTTTGATGTTATCCTGGGCATGGATTGGTTCTCTTTTTACCATGCTAAGATTGAATGTAGAGCTAAATAAGTTTCTTTTCAGAAAGACTTTCAGTTTGTGTAAAAGAATGAACCCTTACTGTTCATAACATATTAAGAGGCTGAGAAACTTGTAAAAGATAGAAATGAATGTTACCTTGCACATATTGTTGAAAACAAGGGAACTATTCAGATTAATGATGTGCCAGTGGTAAATGAGTATCTTGGTATTTTTTCTGATTAGTTTCCTGGAATAATACCAGATTGGGAAGTTGAATTTACTGTTGACTTAGTTCCTCATGCTAATCCAATTTAAAAACCCCCTTATCGAATGGCTCAAATTGAACTTTTAGAGTTAAAGGAGCAATTTCAAGATTTATTAGAGAAAGGTTTCATTTAACCTAGCACATCACCATGGGGTGCTCCTGTTTTATTTGTTAAAAAGAAAGATTGTTCTATGAGACTTTGCATTGATTATAGATCCTTGAATAATATCACTGTTAAGAACAAGTATCCTTTGCCTCATATCGATGATTTGTTTGATCAGCTCCAGGGAGCTCAGTTTTTTTCAAAGATTGACCTGAGATTGGGGTACCATCAGTTGAAGGTAAAGGAATCAGATATTCCGAACACCGTGTTTCGAACAATATATAGCCATTATGAATTTGTAGTAATGCCTTTTGGGCTAACCAATGCACCTACTATATTCATGGACCTTATGAATAGAATTTTCCATGAGTTCTTGGGTAAGTTTGTGGTTGTTTTCATTGATGATATTTTGGTGTTTTCTGAAATTAAAGAGGAGCATGAAAGGCATTTAAGGTTTATTTTTCAAACCATAAAAGAAACGAAATTTTATGGGAAATTTAGCAAGTGTGAGTTTTGGTTGCAACAAATTTCTTTCCTTGGTAATATTGTTTCTAAAGATGGAATAAATGTGGATCCTACAAAAACAAAAGTTGTTGAAGAATGGCCAAGACCCACAAATGTAACCGAGATTCGTAGCTTCCTTGGTTTGGAAGGATATTACCGAAGGTTTGTTAGAAATTTTTCACGGTTATCTATTCTAATGACTAAGCTAACTCGGAAGGGTGTTAAGTTTATCTAGAAAAAAGAATGTGATGATTATTTTTAGGAACTGAAAATATGATTGGTGAATGCTCCAATTTTGGCACTACCTTCCAGGAATAGTGAGTTTGTTATCTACACTAATTCTTTATTGAAAGGACTTGGTTGCGTCCTAATGCAGAATGATCGGGTAATTTCTTATGCTTCACGATAGTTGAAAACTCTTGAGGTAAATTACCCTACACATGACCTGGAATTAGATGCTATTGTTTTTGATCTAAAAATTTGGAGGCATCATTTTTATGGAGTAAAGTGTGAAATATATACCGATCACAAAAGTTTAAAGTATATATTCACTCAGAAATAATTGAACATGAGACAGAGGAGATGGCTGGAATTAATCAAGGATTATGATTGTACAATTCATTACTATCCGGGAAAAGAAAATAAAGTGGTTGATGCTTTGAGTTGAAAAAGTAATGCCTCATTAACAATGTTGTATTTGGAACGTGATCCTTTGGTTAAAGATTTGATGAACTTTGGCATAGAAGTTGTTGGTGCAGGATGTCCTTCTGTTTTGTTTCAGGTATCAGTGAAATCTTCTCTATCAGACGGAATTAAGCAAGCACAGAAGCAAGACAGCGAGTTGCAGAAAAAGGTAGACCAGGTTCAGAAAGTTAAGTTTCCTGAATTCAACATTGATAATGATTGTGTTTTGAGATTTTGGAAGAGATTGTGTGTGCCTTGTGACTCATAGTTGAAGAGAGAGTTGTTATGTGAAGCTCATAGTTCTTCGTTTTCAGTTCATCCAGGAAGTACTAAGATGTATAGAGATCTGTGGGAGTATTACTGGTGGGATGGAATGAAAAGAGATATTGCTGATTTTACAGTGAAGTTTTTGACTTGTCAGCAGGTTAAAGCAGAGCGGTAGTTACCGAAAGGGATGCTTCAGCCTTTACCAGTACCAGAATGGAAATGGGAGAATATATCCATGGACTTTGTTGTGGGATTGCTGAAGACACCTCGAGGTAATAATGCAATCTGGGTTATTGTTGATCGCTTGAATAAATCTTCTCATTTCCTTGCTATACAAGATACTTTTTCCCTAGATCAAATTTCCTGTTTGTATCTTAAAGAGATAGTTAGGTTACATGGAGTTCCTCCCTCCATTGTATCTGACCGTGATCCCAGGTTCACTTTTATCTTTTGGAAAGGCCTTCAGAAGTCGTTGGGTACTGAATTAAATTTTAGTACAGCTTTTCATCCTCAATCAGATGAGCAGTCAGAACGAACAATTCAGACTTTGGAGGATATGCTACGTGCTTGTTCGATGGATTATCAGGGAAGTTGGGACCAACATCTTTCTTTGGTTTATTTTTCTTATAATAACAGCTTTCATTCTAGTACACAGATGGCACCATTTGAGGCATTATATGGGAAGCAGTGTCGAACTCTAGCTTTCTGGGATGAAGTGGGTGAAAGGATGTTGATGGGACCAGAATTGGTAGAAGAGTTGGTAGAAAAAGTTTAGTTGATTCGGAAACACATGAGAATAGCTCAGAGCAGGCAGAAGAGTTAAGTGGATAACTAGAGGAAGGATCTATCTTTCGAGGTAGGTGATCATGTTTTTCTCAAAGTCTCACCATGGAAAAGTGTAATGCGATTCGGTAAGAAAGGAAATCCGAGTCCAAGGTTCATTGGACCATATGAAATTCTATAGAAAGCTGGATCAGTTACATACCATGTGGCTTTACCTCTGAGTTTATCTCAGGTACACAATGTTTTTCATGTTTCAATGTTAAGGAAGTACATGCCAGATCCATCTCAGGTTTTGAGCCCAGAGGTAGTTCAGCTGGAAGAGAATCTATCTTATGAGGAACAACCAGTCCAGATTCTTGACCATAGGGAGCAAGTGTTTCGGAATAAGGTGATTAATCAAATAAAGGTTTTGTGGAAAAACCACATGGGTGAAGAGGCAACATGGGAATCTGAAAATGCTATGAGGGATAAATACCCCCACTTATTTTGATAAGTGAATAAAATTGTGAGGACGCAATTCCCAAAAGGGGGGAAGGATGTAACATCTCAGGTAAATAAAGAATAAAACATTTTCATATGTATTAATATTTACGAATTATATATTGATTTTACTTTAAGGGGGTTGCAATGTTCGATAGCGTACCTGATACGCAACGAAGAGTTTCTTTGAAATCTTACGTTGCACACTAGTAATAAAATAATATTATTTTAAATGGTAGTTAACACGTAGTAGTTGTATTGGCGGGAATGAATAGAAATAACTAAAATATGGTTATATATGTTTGTTAAATGTTTTTACATTTATCCAATAAAGGATAAAGGCTTAAAATATGAAAACAATTCAATTTTAGGCATATATACTCTAATATTCACTAAAGGTCCACTTATCGCCTTTTTATGGAGAACCGTCATTAAATATAGTTTTGGTCACTCTTATACATTCTATTGGACCAAATAAAATTCTTCTTTTGAATCGGGACATCAAAATTTACTTTGTGTAAATTTTTGGTATTTTTCCGATAAAGTTTATTTTTTAATAAATATTGAAAAATGTTGTATTCTAATTCAAAACTTCTTTTTAATCTAATTTATTTATATGATTAGATTATCTCTTTAATTTGTATTAAAGTGAAATTAGAATATATTTTTACCATTTAATCCAATAGTGGTCATTGGAATTAATTTCATCTTGAAATTGGACTTAAACTAGTGTCAATCTTTTGATACTTATTGTTTCATAAAAACATGTTATTTGTTCTGACAGCGGGAATTAATTATTAAATTAATTAATGTAACTTATATGTGTTGAATTTTTTGAAATAGACATTATTTTTTAATTCGTAATATCAAATATAGCTTAGGGTTAATTTTTGGTATTTTTCTGAAAAACTTCAATTTTTGAGGAATAGTGAAACCACTAAGTGGTACTTTAAAAAACTGATTTTTCGTTTAAAAGAAATTTTACCACCTCTGTGTTTTGAATTCTAAAAATCCGACATACATGGTTGTCATTAAGAAGTAAAATGTGGTTCAATGGGATTAAAATAATTTTTTGGTGAATAGTAACTTTTAAGTTTTAATCGCGATTAGAGATAATTAGTGTTGTTTAAGTTAAAAATAATGTTTTAATAATATGAAATGACCTAGACACATGTCCTACCCTCATTGTATGTGTCATGGCCGATCAAGACAATCCATGGGTCAACTTGGGGGCCCCATGGAGCCACTTTGGTTGGAAAATGACATTAATAACTTTTTATTTAAAGTTAAAATTAAAATGTCACAAACATGAGTTGTTTTACTAAAACAATTATTAAATGAAGTTATACAAGTCATATTTTTTACTGTAAATATTAATTAGAAATCTAAAATGATTTCCTACATCATGATATTTGTTTTATAATTTTTATACATTATATAAATTAAATTATTTATGACACCATGATGATGCAGTGATTACCTCATTATTTAACGATTTAAATAAAATGAAAAGATAATGTAACATCTAAGACCTACACATGTCAAAAACCTATTTGATGGGTGGAATTCGAACTCTTATCACCATATACTCGAAATATATAATTTTGGGACCTTTTAAATCCGAAAATCATTTTATAATAAAGTAACCTTTTATAACTTTCCAACAGTGCCCCTCCTCTCCTCTTATAAAATGCCCCCACCTCTACCACCTTACCCACACCTCTCAAGCCTTTGGCTCGGCCAAACCCTATCCATTTTGTCTCTCCACATCCCT
This sequence comes from Viscum album, assembly GCA_963277665.1. Classification (NCBI taxonomy): domain Eukaryota; kingdom Viridiplantae; phylum Streptophyta; class Magnoliopsida; order Santalales; family Viscaceae; genus Viscum; species Viscum album. The sequence continues at coordinate 66,171,333 of OY728163.1, read as the reverse complement.
CTATTACTCCTAGAGGCCTCACATTGGGCAGAAGTCTTCCCAAGGATGCCTTGGAGCTCAAATAAAAAAGAGTTACCCATTTTAAAGGTAGTGTTTTCTCTTGTGTTCTTATGTTTTATTTCGCTTCTCCAACCCCCTAAACTCTTTTTATTAATTTATTTTGTAAAAAAACCAGTATCCTCAATATACTAGGATGTTTTTATAAGAAGTATTCTATCTACACATACACACACCTACATCTAATGATTAAAGAACATACTGTTTCTGAGGATGGCGAATTTCTGCCTCACGAAACGATGATTGTTCAACAATAATATAACACCTTCAAAGGTGGCCATTAAGATGTCACTATATTTATATATGATATATAATATGTTTATTTTTTTACTTAAGCTTCTGTATTTTTCATTTATGGCCTACCTTTATGGTTTCCATTATGGGTAAACGTGATATCATCATTTTAGGAAGTGCGGACTACCGCCCCCTCAAAGTGATTTGATTCGTTAATACCATATGTGGTACGTATAAAAAATAGATTTAATGATATTATATATTATATTATACTGGAATTATAATATACATTTATATAATTATTATTTCTTTCCATTAAATTATGAGATAGAAATGAAAGTAGCATTCATGTATACGTACGGCTTACCGTCTCCATGAACGGTGCATTTCATTTCTTATCCCCAAATGTAATGTAATATTATAAGTACATATATATAATGGATATATATGATGTATGTTACATATAAATGATGAATACAATTCTGGAATTAAAATATACATATCTCTCATTTAGTTTTAATTCCATTAATTTGACATAGAAGTGAAAGTAGCGTTCATGCGTACGTACAGCTTACTGTCTCCATGAACGGTGTATTTCATTTCATACCTCTGAATGATTATGTAATATTATAAATTCATGTATATACTGGATATATATGATATATATGATATCTACATCATGAATATAATTCTGGATATAATGGATATTTTACCCCATGAACAACTTGTAATTATAAAGAGTTTATTTTTTATTCAAGTACCAATGATCGACAAAATGACCATTATTAACATAAATAATTACATAGTGTTCATAACATGGTAATAAGTGATATAAAAGGAATAATGAACTTGAAAAAGGTTCTTAAAAAAGTATTAATTAACTCAAGTTTATTATTCAAGACGTTAAAGAACGATCGAGTCAAGTCGGACCCAAGGTATGGGACTTCGTCTCAATCTCCTTTCATTGAGGCATATTTTGTTTTATACACAACCTTCTTTTATATGGTGTATAAACCCCTTTGACTTTTATGTTTATCCAAAAGGAATATTTTTATGTGAATAATTTTAATAAACGACAAAATGGAATGTTTTTTTCGTACGTATGCGGCGACAACGACTTCTCTGCCGCTGTGACCATTATTTGAGTTTCGGCTTCCTCTACAAGCCATACCTTTTTTTAAAAGAAAAATAAATAACATGGTTTACTTTTCTTTTATTTTGGTATTGAAAATGGTTTTCATAATGTTTTTATTATATCAATGTGTTGTATTGATATCTTGTGATTGAAATGTGGAAATGTTATGTTTCCTTTATGTATGTTTTATGTGATACGATTATGTTATGATTCTTGGGCATTGTTATGAAGACTGGTGGTTCCATGATAAACTAAGTGTGGGTGAGCCCAATATAGCTCTCCAATTCATTGGGTAACGCAAATGGGTTAAACATTAAGGTTTCTCCGAAGAGATTTAGGGAATATACTGTGATGGGTATTCCAAACGTAACTAAGACGGTCACTCCCTACGTAAGAATGTTATGAATGCCTCAAGTTACCATTATGTCTTATGATTTCTATGATTTCTTCATGATTTGATGAGGTATGTTAAAGTGCTTATGTTTTATGAGTAAATTATGATTTCATACATGGACTAATGTTTTCATTTCATACTTTTATATCCCTTACTAAGCTTTTTATGCTCATCCCAAGTTTTTGAAATGTTTTTCACAGGTCAAGGGAAAGGTACATGATGTGATGATAGTGTCAAAGAAGTGTCAATAAAGATTCCATGTTATATTTTAAATATGTTTCTATTGATGGTTAAAATGAGTATTGTCTTTTATGTAACCACTTTGTTTAAATGTGGAATGTAAGGCATGTTTTATGATCTAATTCTCTATAACTCTAAACCTGAAAAGATCCTCAGCGTGTATTCTTGAAATAACTCAAGATTAAGTAATGTTTAAGGCTGGGGCCTTATAATTATATTGGATACACTGGTATTATTATATTTTAAGTGTTATAACATAATTTATGGTGGAAAATAAGAAAGAAAATGAATGGGCTTTGTTAAGATAACTACCTTCCCTAAGAGAAACCTCATTTAGATATCCTCTTAAAGAACCTATTGATGGTATTTTGGGAAAAAATATCTAGATTGTGACTATGTATTTTGGGTAGAGAATTTTTCAGTTTTTGGTTGATCGAAATTTCCTCGGAGGTGTGAATAAGTGAGGGGAGGGAGTGACCTTTTATAATTGGGGAAGAGAGCCCTTTCGGATAGTATACAGAATTTTCACAAAGGAATCCATAATGTTAAAGTATTTAAAATGATAAATGAATCTAAATGACCATATATTTGAATATGGGAATGTTAAATTCTAAATATTTCCATTTAATAGGATATTTACAATTTTTTAGTTCATTTTAACCATTATCCTTCCAGTTTAACCCCATTGTAAATCCATTTTATACTTTAACCGTAATAAATATTTTTTATTTTTTTCACTATTCATTTTGGTCAAAAACTAAGTTGATGATATTAGATAATATAAATTATTATTATACAAAATATTTAATCAATTTTTCCTAATTTAATTCACAAAAGTGGGAAAATTTAATTTGAAATTAATTCTGCATATGAGAGGAAAAAAGATGGTTTTTGAAGAGAAAAAGATCGAATGTTTACAATATTCATATTTCAAAATTCAATATGAAAATTGTTAAAATGACCTAAATTAGATTATTAAATATATAATTTAACTAATTTTACAATAAAACCTTGTCAAAATATAATTTAACATTATAAATTATTTAAAATAAAAGTAAATTTTCGATTAAAATTTATTAATTTTCACTATTCGCCTAAAAATGAAATATTTCAAACAAAATACCACCAATTCTCAATAAGATAATTTTGGTACTATTTTTTAAAAAATTAATTTTATTTTTAAAATTTAATTTTCTAAAACCGGAAAAAATTAATTTTAAATTATGTGTTCAAAGCACAATTAAACTGCCTTTTTGAAAATTACTTTTTTTGAGAAAAACATTTCTTTTTCTTTTTAATGATTATTATTTTATTTATAATCAATAGATAAACATAATTTACCCAATTTAGTTATTACTATTTACACCCTTTATTCCTAAAACCAGGTTATAGTTATTATGATAATATTCAAATAATATCTCACATTTTGTTTAAACTTGGTATTGCGTGCAACAGAAGCTAAAATCAATGTTTCATGTAATTAAAGCTAAAATCAATGTTTTATGTAATAAACTCTATTGAAGATATTTAAATTATTTAAAGATAAATATATTATAAAATATTGATATTCTATATGCCCTTTTACTCTTGGTTTTGTGTGTTATACACACTATCAAATTTGATGTTTATATATATTAGAATCTCAGGGTGTTATAACACCTTTTGAAGCTAACATTACAAAAACGTGTAGAACTCCAAAATTATGTGATAAATTTGGAGAATGGAAATTTTTGGGACCATACATTTAGAATTAGACTAAAAATATACAAGTGATTTAGAAACAAATTAAGGTATCTTAGAGTTGATAGAAAATTTATGATCATAACTGAATGAATGAAATTTTATTTTAGGTTGGGGATCATGTATTTGTTGAGATATCATCATGAAATTGAATTATGAAATTTGTAAAGAAGGGGAAATTGAATCCAAGTTACATTGAACCATTTCATATTCTATATCACGTCAGAACGATTTTTTATCGATTAGATTTACTTCCAAATATTTTCAATGTCCATGATATTTTCCATGTGTGTGTATTGAGAAATTATTTGTCTAAGACAACATATATACCGGATATAAATGGTGTGAAATTGAAACCTGAATAGTCTTATGAAGAGGGACCAATCAAAATTCTTGATAGAAGGGAAACTTTTTTGTGGAATAATACAAAATGACTTATGAAAGTCATGTGGAGTGATTAAAAGTATAAAGAAGTTAGTAAAGAACCTGAAGGAGTGATTAAGGAGAAATATACCCATTTGTTTTCAAGTAGGAAACAAATTTAATGGATTATGTTTATTAAGGGGGAGAATTTAATAACCTAAAAATTCATTCTTTGATAAATAAAAAGTATTATTTTTTCTTAATGATCATTTTATTATATTTATGAATGAAAGTACATATAATTACTATTAAAAAGAATATCACATGTTATGTAATAATACCAGTTACTAAAAATAATAATAGTATAGGGATATAAAAACTAAATAATAGAGACTGAAAATGGTATACTCTATAATATAAAATTCATGCAGTAAGATCCCACCTTTTATGAAAAATATTAAATGAAAAAGAACTATTAGGATTAAAATAGACATTATCAAAGGAATTATAAAAACCTCAAGGAATGAAGTAGTAAATATTTTTGTTTGGATATTCATATATAGGATGTAATAATAAATGTGATTATCATGATATTAAATTTACATGATCATTGTTTAATATGACCATTGGTCGATATAACCATTAGGCATTATGAATTTTGGTAATAATGTTACTCTTAGAATTATTTTTTATAAAGGGAAATGAAAAATATAATTAAAGTGGAAGGGAGAAACAATGGAATTAACCAGTAGAATTAGACATTTTGAAATCCATTTAATGGAACATTGGATGGAGGTATCATCACATGAGTTTTCCTTTAACCAATCACAGAGAGAGATTCAAAAATTAATCCTCAATCAGAATCAAATACACAAGATTTTCAAGTTAGTAGAGATCACAACTAGGTCATTTTTAGTTGAGACACCTCATGAAACTACCACCATTGCAGAACTTTCCCTTAGGAAATATGCTGGTGTAATACGGGGTTATGTGTCTAGACCTTAGTATCATAAAATTGTAATTTATTATGGATAAATTATATAGTTATTTAATTAAATCCAATTATAATTATTGTTTCATTTAATTAAATACATATGATTGTAAGATGAATTTAGTAAATATTTTTTTAGATAAAGATAAAAAATAATTTTATTTCTAGAAAATATATACACTCTTATAATAAATTCATTTATTCTGAATAAAATTTATATTTTTGAAATAGTCTTATAAAAAGTTATTTATTTAAATGTAAAAGATAATATAGTTTTATGATGTCCTCAGAAATGTTATATTTTTCAGAATATAAGCATTGTTGTAAGGAATATTATGTTTCAATAAATAATTGCTTTTTATTTAAAATGTAAAATTATTATATTTAAAATATATTTTTTTACAATAATAATTATATTTTAAATTATAATCCAATATTAGGATAGGATGAAATTTTATGACATTGAAAATTACTTAATTTTTTAGTGAATTGTAAAAATATTGTTTTTTTGTATGTTTTATGACTTCAAAAATATGTCACAATGAAGTAATAATTTATAGAATATAATATATATAAAAAATAGATCATTTTATTAATATTATTTATTTTAATGGATTTAAATCAATTTTCAAACATATAAATGCATTTACATAGTCTAAAATGAAAAATTAAGGTTTTAAAAACATTTTTTTGTGGGGAATATAATTTTTTATTGTCAAAGTAATATTAAAAAATGGATTTTAGTTATAATGGGGTAAAATATTATAAAATATGACTTAAATCTATAAAACTATAAGTAAAAACCATGGTTATACTAATTTTTTTTAAATTTCCATGACATAGAATTAAAAGACCAATATTTAGAAAATATTAAACAATTCCTACCAATTTTACTATAAATACCCATTCAAATCCCCATTCCTCTCCACTCCAAATATATTAATCATGAAATTATACTTATTTCCCTCTATAAATCCCCTCTATGGTGTCTCCATGTAAATAATGTTTCCCTCTCTGATATTTAGAAATTTACTTCCCTAGGAAAGGGTACTCTCCTCTTATTCTCTCCCATTCATGTACCCCTTTTGTAGTATGTCTTATAAATTCCAAATAAAATTTTAAACTTTTTTTATCATACCATTACATCCAAAATCATGTTTTATTAATTAGAGACCTTTTTCCCTCTCATTATTCATTTTTATCAATGAGAGAACTTTATTCCCCATCATTATGTAGTTTTATCAGCGGGAGACCTTCATTCCTTCTCATTATTCCCTTTCCATAGTCCATATAATATACCCATCATGATGACGAAATAATTTCATGAATTTACATTTTTATACATTAAAAATTATTGTGTTTTGGATAACCAATGAATTTCTCTTTTTATGGGTTTTCACCTAGACTTAAACATGATTAATAGATCAGGGACTTCCAAATATGTTACACCTATTCATTTCATGTGGGTTAAAAATGATTTAATTCTAATGAATTTTTTAATTTTTGAATTTAATATCTTTTACATGAAACTGATTCATTATTTCCCACATGTTATTATTGAGTTTTTTTCTTATTATCTACTTGGAACAAATGAAATTAGGCATATGAAGGGTGAACCCTGATAGTACTCGAATTCATTGGGTAAATAATTAATATATAGAGATAAAAAAAATTATGATGCCTTGGTTAATAACCTTAGTTATTATGTTTTATGACATGTTTTTGATATACTTATAAATTTCTAATTTTGATGTTGTATCTAAATTTCTATGTTATTTCTCATGATATTTTTATAATGATATTAATCACATTATAATGATCCTTACCTATTGTTATACCTCAGGATCACATGGTAAAACTTCCTTTTTTATTCCCTTACAGGGATTTATGCTCACCCCTTTCTTTTGATGTGTGTCCCAAGGATATGAGATATTGTAAAAGTAACTTAGGATGCATCCACGATGAATAATTTCATGTGGATTAGAAGAAATTTTATGTTTTCTGTGTATTATTTTCTTATTTACAAGAAACTAAACCTCCAAAATCCTATGTGTTATTATATATTGTACCATGTAACGAATGTGTTATGTATTAAAACAAAAGGACATCATTTTTCTAGATTAACAAAATTTCAGCACCTATGCGTGGGTGACATATTATTGTACACATGGGTGGGACAACTCATCATTATGGGAGAGTTCCATAAAGGCACATGAGATAATACATGACTATAGTGATGTGGGTATGAAATTAGCACAAGATGTGTCACTTAATACATAGATTAAATGTTCTTTGGAGGCTTCTAAAACCTCAACTGGCCATGAAAAAAAATGATGTAGGATATGAGGAAATCATTGAAGGCCTTTACTAGTAGAATATTAATTTGATATAAATATATATATATATATACATATAATAAACATATCCAGTTAGGTCCATGAAATATAATTTTTTAGAAAACGAAACTATGTTTAATCAGGTTTTTTGATCACTTAATCGTTAAATGGATCAAATTACTTTATCATAAGAAAAAATAAGTATAATGATTATAGAACAAACCCCATGACCAGGTATTTTTTTAGATCAAATTATAATGACAAGAAAGATCAATCAATATGAAAATTTAACTCTTAATCATCTTATGAACCTCAGTTTATATATTATCTATATACTATGTTTATTCAGTTATTTTTAGTTTAATTTAAATTATTTTTATCATTCATCTTGAATTTTGAATCAAATTTCTTTTCTAAGTATCACTAGTCTCTGTGTGTATGACTTCATAATAGACACTCACTATGATTTTAAAGTTAGAGATTAAGAAAATAATAATATTAATTATGAACTTTATTACTATAAGGAATTAATATTGTCTCGTAGATGGTCAATGTTATTATCACCGTTTCTATGGAAATTCTAACATATAAGAATCATCTATTGCGTAAATCAATATAAGGATCTATTTATCCCTATTCAACTATTAATTTTTTTTTGATTTTTGTGTTAATTATTTTATTTTTAGGTTATATATTGGTAATGAATGAGTATTAAACTTATTAGTGTTGGAATATACATTCATAGATTTGAATCTACAAGATAGTGTGTATTGTAGCTTAAAACATGAATTTAAATTTTCATCCCACTCAATGTGCATGTAGGTCAGATGATTAATTATTTGATTTAATAAAATAATATCAAATTAAAAATTAATGAAATAGAAATTAAGGTTATCCTAAATTTAAAAAAAAACTTAACTGATATAAAGTAGAAAAAATAGCATAAATAAGGATATATAACTAAAATACACAACCACAACAACTATAAATTATTAAAGAAAATCATTGAAGATTTCAAAGGTATAGATAAAATTTAGTGTTATGGATGAATATCCTTAAGCTTTTAAAAATATATTTATTACCAAAATGTATCCAATTCATAAGAAACCTTCAATTTCATCCAAAGTGGAATCATGATTTTTTGACTTGACCCTTGGTGCCCCACTTTTACACCTAGAAGTTCCTTGACCGTAAACTCATTTGACAGTGTCTGACATCATATACCTAAAATCCCTCTATTTCTATGATTAGACACAACAAACATAATAAAACAGATCTTATTAAACTATAAACCAATTAGAATAGTTTTTATTCCTCTTGTCAATTAAATACCTTGATTGCTAAAATCAGACACACACAAAATCTTCTATGAGAATCTCCTTGGTTACAAAGTATTAAAAATTGAACGATTACAATAAGAAAAAGAATTAAATGTACACAAGTTGGAGTCCAGATCAGATAAAATTACATGAATAAGGAATAATATAAAGATAAACATAGCCAAAGGTGTTAAAAAAATTTCAAATTGATTCATTGTATATATACTATGTTTCAATATTTAAGATTTTTTGAAACATAATATGTTTTTTAAATGTAATTCATATGTATGATGTTCAAAAAATGGTATTCTATTCATGTGTAATATGTTTAACATATAATAGGCTATTAGAACATAATATGTTTAATTTATATTTCATAATAAAAAGTATCAGTGTAGAAATATAAAATTTTTATATATATGGAATCAAATAATGTATAAATTTCATAAACTTAGAGTATAAAGGAAATTTTAAAAATCAGAACATTTAGGGGATCTTCTCAAGGAATAATTCAACGAAGTAAAATTAACCCTACAAAATTTAATTTCTGTTAAGTTCAAATAAATAATTAACATATATTAGATGTAGTTACGATGGAGATACATATATATTTTACTATGTTTCATAAAATTATTTCCCATTATTTGAATTTTCAGATAATATACAGTACCTGTGTAAAGAGTTAGTAAAATTTTAAGAACAAAGAATATCATCCCTTATTCTCTATGATTTTGTCATCATAAAGAGGTAGTTTAAACTATAAGTGAACACAATGACCACTTGGATATGATTAAACCCTAATTATACTGAATGGATTTGAATATATTGGAATTTAAATTTTTAGTGAAAATGTCAACATACTGATTTTCAATCATAATAAACTAAATATAAATTTAGACTCTTTGTGTGTGGTCCTAAAGAAAATGGTGTCTTATGTCAATTTATTTCACACATGAGTGGTGTGTTTGGTTTTTAGAAGATTGAAAAACTCTTTTGTTACCAAAAAGTCTAAAACATTTAGTAAAACTCAAAAAAAAACTAGTGAGTTCTTATTGTATCCACAACAATTGAGTACAAAAATTTCCACCAACCATATATTGAGATTTGGTGGTGGAAAATTCAAAAGAGTGTTTTTTATTGAAAAATCATGAATCAAAAGACTCTCTTAAGAAATCATATGTCCAAGATATACTCTTTTTATACATTTTACATCCATCAAATCCTATTTTACAATAAATCTAAAAATAAATCTCAGTTCCAGATGAAGAAAATATACCTAGATTAAATATTATTTTATATTAGCATAAGATCTTTTTGACAACCTCAATACGCGATTATTTCAAATTTTCTTGAAAATTCACTCATAAGAATATGCAAAACATAATATTTAGCTGATTAGTCACTGAATAGATTAAAAATTCAATAATCGCTCTGAATAATTTTTGAACAGCCGGTTTCCCAGATTCATCAATATCATGTTTAGAAGATGTACCTATCATATTATTAATACTTGATGCATTGTAAAAACAATTTCATTTAATTAAATATAGTAATATAATTATGTTGAGTTATGGTTTTTTTCTAGAATTTGAGTTATTTAGAAGCTAAGGAAACAATCAAGTTTACACATCATGCTCCTCTCAAACTCACTTAGTATATGCTATGAGTAACTATCAGAAAATGTTTATTGAGTTGATTCAAATATTATCCAATCGATATAAATTTAAACTATGATAGATCATTTGAAATTTTTGTTGAATAAAAGATTCATATTTGTTTCATTATCAATTTTTATTAAGATAAAATCTATATAAATGATAATATCATGCTCTTGGATCTTGTTGAAGTTTTCGAAGAGATTTTTTATATCTAAAAATATGTTATATTGAATGTAAATTTTCAAAATATGGGGTTGTTCAATATAAACATCCTCTAGTATATATAGATTATAGTAGTGACTCTTTAGATTGATTTGATATAGATTAAAATTAATATCTGATGCAAAATCTAAAAGTATACAATTGGACATGAGCCTAGCTATCAGAGAAATTTATTTTCTATAAGATTTTATCTCTTCTTGAGTATATTCCTTAGAAAATATTATAGATTTATTTCAAACAATAATAATATTTTCATCACATTTATTCTGGAAGACCCATTTTAAACCTATAATGGGTAAATCCTTTAGATTTTAAACCAAGGTCCAAACCTTGTTCTTTTAAAATTGATTATGTTATTACATTATTATTATCCAACTATCATCACTCAGTGATTTATATTTTATTTTATGTTTAAACTATGATATGATTGAAATTTACTCACACTGATTTCTAGAGAAATTTTTTATTTTAACTGATTATTTTATATCACCAATGATATTATTAGTTGGATAATTCCATAATATTGTTTGGTTTTTTTGGTACAAAGGAATTTTGATTTTAATCTATAGATAAATTAATTTATTTTAAACCAACATCCAATATTATTACTTCTATTGGTATGGTTTCCAGTGTATCAATGTTTAATTTTTCATATTCAATATTCGGAAAAAATACAAAAGGATTTTTAAAAATAAAATTCCATTGTATAACTTTTAGACATTTTATAAAAGAGTAATGATTTTTTTTTCAAACATGAAAATTATTATTTATTTAATAATATTTTTCCATTTATTGTAAACTCAAAATACTTTACTAGTGATGGAATAAACAAGAAATATATCTTTATCTATCTTTGGATAAAATTTATAAATATTATCTTTAGACATCAAAATAAACACATTACATCAAAAACTATTGAAGTAGGAAAATTTAAATCTTCTTTTAAGCCACAATTCATAAATGTTTTTAACAAATTAAAAATGAAATAAAAAAAAATTTATATTTTAATAGGAAATACTCACAACTTCTATAAAAAATATTTAACTACTAAGTATTCACCCAACATTTTTCAGAAAATTTATCGAAAAGGCTAATTATTTCTTTTAACTAATTTATTATATTGTGGAGTTATTGGTGATGAAAAATTATGAGTCATACCTTTTTCAATAAATTTTTCTTCAAAATAATAATTTTAAAACTCACCACCTCTATCACTCTTGATAGAGAATATAGTAATGTTTTTCAAATTTTGAATAAGAGAATTAAAAATTTGAAACATAGTGAGTGACTCTGACTTAATCTTTTGAAAATAAGTCAAAGTATAGATATTATTATAATTAAAAAATATATAAATATATAGTTTTCCATTGACACTTTTTCATTTTTCTAGGAAAAAAATATCCATGTGAATTAATAGTATATCTACAAGAATTTATTTTCCACTAGTATACTTAAAAATTAACTTGTTTTTCTTACCACATAGATAGGAGGCACATAATTATTAATGATAAAATTTATGTTCATATAGAAAATTGAAAATAACTATCCAATATAGCTTAGTTAATGTCTAAAAATTTTATTTTCTGAGTCTCCAATGATAAATAATTGATGAATATTTCACCGCACTAATAAAAGTTAATTTCTGATTGATAAGGATTTCTAATATTAGCTTGTGTACATTTTCGTTTCTATTAGTACTTGGTTTTTATACTCCATAAAAGATTTTAATGGTACATTTTCATCCCCAATGTCCATAGAGTAACCTTAATAACATATTTTCCAAATATAAATGTGGAAATTATTAATTAATTAAATAAAAAGGATATTAGAAATTAACTTCGTACAAGCATATATTACATAACCCATACCGTCAAGTTGTACTTTCAAATTTTATTAAAATGTGACTTTTCCACCATTCACTTTTTTCAAGCTCAAGAAATTATCTTTGTATCAACACATTTATAATCATAATACATTATACATGTAACATATTTTCTATTTATTTGTCATAAACCTATCTTCTTAAAGAATTTAAGACTAACAGTTTAGTACCCAACTTAATTTGGTTTATTAATGTTAGAAAATAAACACTTAAGAACCCATATCTTTCAAAATTTTCTATACTGTATAGCTATGAGATCCTTTGAGATGAAATATTTATAATTTTTTAGAGAATTAAATTTTTTCATAAAATAATGTTTTCTTAAATTTTCTACTATACTAAATTTATTTAAAAAAATGTGTATAACTAACCAAAAATTAATTTTTATTAGAAGGATAAAATATGATGGTTTTATAATGAATTATGTATGATATCCTTCTATGTTTTCATTATTTATACATTTTTTCAAATAAAATAATCAATTAGTAAAAAAAATTAACAATTTATTTAAACATTTAATTTTTGAAATATTCTTAATATTTTCATTTCTATATTTATTAAAATTATAAAAGAAGTTTTAGTATCTAACTCAGCCTTAACCTTAGATATTTATATTTTATATTCACATAACTAATTCATGAGTTTAATTCTATTCATATTCATCTCATTAATTAAAAAATATTATTATTTTATTTATCTTAATTTTTAGAAATATCTGAAGAATTCTTGTAAATTTTATCTCTTGATTTAGTTATATCAACATTAGAAAAATTTATTTCATTCATTAATATATTATTTTTCTTTTTAAATAAATCCATAATCCTAGTTAGTACTTTTATAGATGTTATATCATATTCATATTTTGATAATTTTGATCTATGTTCATTATCTGATGAGAAATATTTATTATTATTAAAATGTGATTGATTTGGAGTGTTAATATTTACCTTTCACATCAAGAAAAAGTTTTTGCAAGCACCAGTAGTTAAAACATTATAATTTTAAGTGAATGTGAATTTATATTTCTATTATTATTCTCAACATCTATTTTTAGGGGATTCCCATATTCCATTAATGTTCCAATAAGATCATAAAGATATAAAATTTTCAAATTCATAGTTTTAATCTATATCTATCATGTTGGAAAAAAATACCTCTTAGTGTCCCCTTGAAATTTTTTAGGTGTGATTGTGTTTTTTGAAAAATCTATATGACCACAAATGAGTATGGTTAGTGTCTTCCAAATACAGGTTTTTTAGGTGGCGTAGTTTCCCAGTGTTTACCAAAAATTTGGGCCTCAAATCGAGAGTTTTATGTTGGAAAATAAATTATTTCTTTATAGGAGTGAATGGTATGAAGAACGTTAAATAAAGTTGGCAAAATTTGATAATCGCATACCAAAATTCAGGGATCATGTACCTTGTTCCAGTAATTTTACGCAGAGCAGCAGGAATGGTATGCAGGAGTGGTTTGTGAAACTGAAAATTTTTTGTGCTGGAAGGTGAGGTGGTGCGTGGATAAATTAATGTCGGCGAAGGAGATCCACCGTGTAGGAACAATGATAGTATGAAGACCAGATAGAAAAAACATTTCACATGTGGCTTGTGGTTCGTGGTGGAAGAAGGATCGGTATGTGGTGAATGCTGGATTGAAGATTTCATAAATCTTATATTAGTGGATTTTGTGGGTATATTTTCCAATATAAGAATCTATAATCCCACTGATTACTGTGGAGATTGAATATCATTAGAGAACATCTATTTTATTTTTGAATTTAGAAAAGTTCGAAGGAAGTTCGTGAGGAAGAATTCTGTGAAAGATAAAGTGGTCCGCGTAGAAGAAATTCCGCAAAAGGATTTCAGTGGACAGTTGTAACCTACATCTAGCATGATACGCAGAGGAAGAAGGTGCGGTACATGGCCAGTTAGCTAAGGCTGTCTCCGAACAAAGAACAGTTCACGGACATATAGTGATTCACAAAGACAGTCCGTGAACATAGAACAGTTCTCGGACAGGAGGGGTTTTGCAGAGGAAGTTCGCAGGACTGGCACACAGAAGAAATACACAGTAGAGAAGGCAATGGCAGTCTGTGGATGAAGGGAGGTTCGCAATAGCATAAGTGGTATGTTAAGGAGGTTTTTTACATACCGAACTCGTTAATCAGTATGCGAGAGAATAAGGTGGCTCGAAATTAGCACAATGAAGCTTGAGAAATATTCAAATCAGTTTGAAAAAGTATTTTCCCATATCTAAATTAATTGGAAAGGTGGAATTAATATACGGTTGTGAAAGGATCTTCAACAGTGCATCTACTTATATTTGAAGATGTTAGAATTCATGAAAATGAAGGGACTTACATGTCCATAAACTGTTTTTGACCTACACGTCCATAAACTATGTATGGATTTATTTCCAAGAGTAGTGAGGGTGGGAAGGGGAAGACGGTGACCCTTTACACAAGTAGTGATATAGCATCCCGCCTTTTTATAACATAAACTTACATTACATTACACAAAACTGAGGATCTTTAAGGTCTAATGTCTTGGAAACCAGGAACATAATACATGAAAACCACATAAAGAATTCTTCTTAAACACATGAAAGTATTCTCCTTAAGTTCATCCTAGGTTCATTACTGCATCTCATAACCAGGGGACATACATCAATAGAAAGGGTGAGCAGAAGGCCCAGTAAGGGAAACAAGAGGAACATTTTACATGTGAACTTGATATACTTCAATAAGGACATGAAAAGAACTTTAAGGCATGAGAAAGAAATCATGAGGCATTTCATAATAAAAATAACATTTTTAATAACTTGAAAATGTGGCTACATCATTTAACATAGACAATCATGAACATATCACCAAGGTCCATCCCAAAGGTGTCATTTGAAAATTACCAAGGTTATTCACCAAGGTATCGTGAAAATTGTAATCTATAGTGGTTACATCATTACCCAATGCATTGGAGCGCTATCAGGGAGCACCCTTAAATTTGCCTTTATTATCATGTTAGCCACATATATGATCATCAAACATTTCATAAAGAACCCATATAGCACAAAATAAATGGTTTTCATTTCATAATCATAACGTTCTAAAAACTGCTTTAAAGACACGATCTTAATGTCACTTTAAACCCACGGAAAGGGAAAGCGGGTCTCATGTATGTAAATCCAAGAATTTAAAATAGAACATTTTGATATATATGTGAATACCCTTTTAGAAATAAGAGATTTGAGTTTTCACTTTATAACATAAAATAATTTTCAGAAAAGAGAGAGGCATTTTGAGACGAAAATTCTGCAGCATAACGGCTATGTTACAAGGTTTTAGAAAACATTGAAAAGAGAGGGGACATGGGTTACCCACTCATAAATGATCCATAAAACATTAGGGGGACAGATTATAAGGGATTTAAGAACATGGTAATGAAATTTGAAAGATATACCATATGAAATGAAAAACATGGAAGTGAGACAAAAATAAGATTTCTCTTATGAAAATTCGGCAGCCTAACGACGTCACTTAACTTCAATAAAAAAATGATTTGACAAGATAAAATAGGGTCTCTTATCATATGATCATAAGATATCAGTATGATAGATATAGAGATCATACCCCAACATAATAAAAAGGAACTCGAAAGACTTGACATGAAAATCGAACTTGAAAAATGAGAAGGGTGAAAGAATCACTTAAAATTTTCGGCAGCCTAACGGCGTCACTTAAACTTTCATAAAAACGAAATGATGAGAGTAATAGGGGATCTCTCATCATATAAACATGAAAATTTCAGTAAGATGAATTTAAAAGAACATCCTCTCACATAAGAACATGGAGCATAAAAGGAATGACATAAAAGAGATTACATGAAAAGAAAGAGAGAGGTCGGATCCCTTACCTTAAAACGTAACTCTTAAAACTCAAAGGTTTGGACCTTGAGGGCTTGGGGGCACCTTGGGAGGACTCCTTGGGAGGTAAGGAGACCAGAACATCGTTGGGGGAGAGTTGGGAGTGAAAACTAAAGGAGGAAAGGGTGGGTATTTATAGGGAAAGTGAGGGGACAAGGCATTAATGGCCAAGGGACACCTCACAAGTGCTTTTCTCAAACCCATGTGCTCTCTCATGGTATTTTCCATACAGTTAGGCAAAATGGGGCCCCCAAAACAATAATTCATCACCCTTGGCCGGCCAACCCTTAAAATATCTCATGACATCATCATGACACAGTTATGATGTAACTAAAGATACCGAAACCCTAAAACTGTATTTTTATTATTCACTGAAAATTCAACTTTCTCAGAAAAATACCAAAATTTCACCTTAACCAATTTTTGATTCTCTAAGTACATTTATGAACTCCATTTTATAAAAATAATTTTCTAAATATTTTTAATTTAATTTTTAAATAATAGCACTATTCATCGAAAATTCATTTTTTTCTGAAAATTCCCCAAAAATTACCATACCACAATATCGATGCTCTGAGTTCAAAAATAAAGTCATTTTTATAAAAATAATTATCTAATTATTTTTAATTAAATTTTAAATTAAAAAAAACTATTCACCCAAAAAAAACTAATACTTGGTTAATCATTTATGAAACCGTTATTTGCCCATTTTATTGAATCACATTACTTAATCTAGGTGTCTAAATTATATTAAAACTTTCTTTGAGTGAAATTACTAATCCATTTGGTCACATTACTAATCCTAAGCGTAAAATCACTATTCATAATTTACTATTCATCAAAAATTAAGTTGATCTTATTAGACTCCAAATTCCTTACTGAACACTTTTGTAGAAGACCATTTTTTGAAAATCATTACACATCATTAGTTATTTAGGGTTTTCATAAATATTTTAAAATATCCTTTTTTCCAAAATTCATCAATAAAATACATTCTAAAATTTTCTGGACATTTGAAATTTCACAAACATCACTAAAGGAAGAAATCTCAATTCATTCATCGCAAAGGATTACACAAAGAAGCTAGGGTCTCGTCACATAGCCCCTTATAACACCAGCGTATGACCTAAGTGTAAGGTGTGCTATGGTGAGAGAATCTGAGGGAGGCTCAGATAACATTGCCCTAGTAGTAATCTCTACTAACTTGAACTTCTCCCATAGGCGTTTCCGTTCAAGCTTGACACGCTGGAGTTCGGCTTGGGCTTGGTCCAAAGCGAATCCCACAGATGCTACCTCCTTCCCAAGCTCTGATAAGTGGGCTTCATAAGGTTCAAGTCTACTAGATGAATCCATCGACTCCTCTTTCTTCATTAACCATTAACATCTCTATTAAATCATTAAGAGTAAGTTAATATACTATTTAAAAAGTTTGGGTCGTTACATTCTTCCCCCCTTAAGAAATTTCATCCCAGAAATTTATACTTGAGGCCTAGTCGAAAAAGGTGAGGGTACTTTTGCTTCATCGTTTCCTCAGGCTCCCAAGTCGTTTCTTCATACTTATGATTCCTCCACAACACTTTCACAAGGTGGGTAGTCTTGTTTCGTAGAACCTTTTCTCTACAGTCCAAGATCTCCACTGGCTGCTCCTCATAAGAGAGGTCATGTTCCAGTTGTACCATCTCTGGGTTCAGTACATGCGAAGGGTCGGGTATGTACTTCCTCAAGAGAGATACATGGAAGACATTGTGAACTTGATCTAGGTTCGGTGGAAGTGCTAGACGATAGGCCACTGCTCCTATGCAATCAAGGATTTCATAGGGGCCAATGTACCTAGGGCTGAGCTTCCCTTTCTTCCCAAACCACATGACTCTCTTCCATGGAGAGATTCGACGGAAGACTTTGTCACCAACACCAAACTCCAAGTCCCTTTAACAATTGTCAGCATAGCTCTTCTGCCGACTCTGAGCTGCCTTTATGTGTTGTTGGATGGCATGAACCTGTTCCGTCATCTCTTGCACGATATCTGGCCCAAGAAGCTTCCTCTCACCAGTTTCATCCCAACAAGTAGGAGTTCTACACCGCTTTCCATACAGAGCTTCATAGGGTGTCATCTGAATACTCGCATGGAAGCTGTTGTTATAGGAGAACTCCACTAATGGGAGGTGTTGATCCCATCCACCTTTAAATTCAATTGAGCATAATGTCAACATGTCTTCGAGTGTCTGAATAGTCCTTTTAGATTGGCCATCAGTTTGAGGATGATAGGTCGTACTAAAATTCAATTCAGTATTCCGAGCATGTTGAAGACTTCTCCAGAATTTTGATGTGAATCTTGGGTCATGATCAGATACGATGGATAGTGGTACCCCATGCAGCCTTACCACTTCCTTCACGTATATCATGGAAAGCTGATCCAGAGAGAAATATTCCCAAATAGAGATAAAATGGGCTGTCTTGGTGAGACGGTCCACAATAACCCATATTTCATTGTTTCCTTTGGATGTTTTCGGGAGACCAGTTACAAAGTCCATAGTGATATTATCCCACTTCCATACTGGTATGGGTAGCGGTTGTAATACCCCCTTAGGAAGTTGTCATTCTGCCTTTACATGCCGACACACCAGGCACCTTGTAGTGTAATCAGCAATCTCCCTCTTCATGTTATTCCACCAATAATGATCACGAAGGTCTTTATACATCTTAGTGCTTCCCGGATGTATAGAGAAAGTAGAGCTATGAGCTTCATCCATCAGTTCTTTCTTTATCTCTGGAATAGATGGAACACATTGTCTTGTACGAAATTTCAATACACCTTCTTGATCAATATTGAAATCAGGGAACTTCCCATCCTTTACATCCTCGAACTTCTCCTATAGCAAAGGATATTCTTTTTGAGCCTTGTTGATCTTCTCTAGTAATGAAGGTTGAGAAATCATTTGGGATAGGTTTGATGATGTCCCTTTCCTTATAATTCCCATGTCCAGTTTTACTAGATCTTTAATCAAGGGATCTCCTAAGATCCTCATTGTTGCCAGAACAATAGGATCTTTCCTGCTTAACGCATCCACGACTTTGTTTGCTCTTCTAGGGTGATAATGTATTGAACAATCATAGTCTTTAATAAGCTCCAACCATCTCCTTTGTCTCATGTTCAATTCATTCTATGTGAAAATATACTTTAGACTTTGGTGGTCAGTGTATATATCACATTTCTGCCCATAAAGATAGTGCCTCCATATCTTTAGAGAAAAAACAACTTCCGCGAGCTCTAGATCATGCATAGGATAATTCTGCTCATGAATCTTCAACTGTCGAGATGCATAATCAATTACCTTGTCATTTTTCATGAGGACGCACCCAAGCCCTTTCATAGATGCATCGCTAAAAATAACGAATCCTTCTCCGATAGAGGGTAGTGTTAACACAGGTGCATTAACCAATCTCTTCTTCAGCACTTAGAAACTTTCCTCGCATTCCTTTATCCAGATGAACTTAACCCCTTTTCGAGTCAACTTGGTTAGTGGATTAGAAAGTCATGAAAAGTTTTTCACAAACCTCCTATAATATCCCGCTAAACCAAGGAAACTACGAATCTCAGTTACTGTTGTGGGTTGAGGCCACTCCTCCACAACCATTGTCTTTGTAGGGTCAACCGAGATTCCTTCATTGGTTACGATGTGCCCCAAGAAAGCCACTTGTTGTAACCAAAACTCACACTCGTTGAACTTCCCAAAGAGCCTCTCCTTCCGTAGAGTTTTCAAAATAACCCTCAGATGATCTTCATGCTCCTCACGACTTTTTGAATATATAAAAATATCATCAATAAAAACTACCAAAAAGTTATCAAGGTAGTCCTTAAAGACTATATTCATCAAATCCATGAAAATAGCAGGAGCATTAGTCAAGTCGAAAGGCATAATAGTAAACTCATAATGCCCATATCTTGATCGGAAGGCAGTCTTTGGAATATCTTCCTTCTTCACCCTCAGTTGATGATAACCAGATCGAAGGTCAATCTTAGAGAATAATTGAGCCCCATGAAGTTGGTCAAATAAATCATCAATTCTTGGAAGAGGGTATCTGTTCTTCACTGTGATCCCGTTCGGTTCTCTATAATCAATGCATAGCCGCATTGATCCATCCTTCTTCTTCACAAAGAGAACTGGTGCCCCCCAAGGAGACACACTCGGTCGGATAAACCCCTTCTCCAACAAGTCTTGGAGTTGTTTCTATAACTCTTCTAGCTCCACATTTTCCATTCTATATGGATTCTTTGATATCGGTTGAGATCAAAGTATGAGTTCAATGGAGAACTTTACCTCTCTTTCTGGGGGAGGTCCAGGTAACTCCTCAGGAAATACATCCATGTATTCCTGAATAATTGGAACATCTTCTATTGGTATGCTCCCTTTTCCTTCTTACTCATCACCGATTAACTCCATAAAGAAAGCTATAGGAGGTGCTTCTAGATAGGGATCAGTTCGGGATATCTCTCCTTGGAAGATAACTATAGTTCGTTCATTCAAGACTACTGAGATTTCCTTACTTCTGCATTTGATCTTAGCATTATACTTTTAGAGCTAGTCAATCCCTAGTATAATGTCGAATTCCATCATGGGAATGACTACTAGATTTGCGATAAGATCGTGCTCACCAAAGTATACACTAGAGTCTCTAAATACTTTTGATGCAAGGATAATCCCACTTGGAGTCTTGACTGACAAATCTACCTCTAGCAGTTCGGGGATTGACTCTATATTCCTTGCAAACATGGAGGAAATAAAGGAATGCATAGAACCAGAATCAAATAAAGTACTTGCTAGTTTTGAGAGGATGACAAGAGTACCTGCTACCACATCGTTCAGAACTTCAACTTCAGTTGTTGTGATAGCGAAAGCACGACCTTGCTCCCTTGGCCTCTGCTGAGGTTGATAGTGATTCCCCTCCACCGCCCTCGGATTTGGGCATTGATTAGCAAAGTGCCCAAGCTGTCCACACTTGAAGCATGTGACTTCGGGTAGGGCCAGAACCATCTTTCCTCTGTCGTTAGTGTTGGGAAGTTGAGGCTTCACATCACTACGACAATTCCGAGAAATATGGCCTTCTTTTCCACACCTATAGCACTTACCACTTCCGATCAAGCAGTTCCCTGAATGCTTCTTCCCACATTTATTGCATGTGGCATGTTGCATATGCTTTCCACCTCTTTCATGATCAAAACTTCTTCCCAGGCTTGGTTCTAGAGTTCTCTTCTTCTCATTAGATTTTTGAGACCACTGTGTCTCCCCAAACTCTAGTTCAACTTTCATAGCACTTCGAACTATTTCTTCATAGCTATCATAGTCCTTGTTGGCTAGATTCTTCTGTAGATGAGGTCATAGTCTGCCAAAGAATCTATCAAACTTCCCATTAGGGTCCATGACAAATCTTGAGGTATAACGGGAAAGCCTTGTGAAGTTCATCTCGTAGGTTCCAACTGATTCATTCTCCTTCTGCTTCAGCTCGAGAAATTCTTTCTCCATTCTCGTTCTCATCGAACGAGGGAAATACTTATTAAAGAATATTCCCTGAAACTCTTCCCACTCCATAACTTCCATCTCTCCTCATGGCTTCGTGTTTTTGATCAGTGACCACCACTGATCAGCTTCTCCCTCTAGGCGGTAAATAGCAAGGGTGACTTTTTCTTGTTCCGAACAATGAAGTACAGAAAAGATCTTTTCAATGGAGCTTATCCATTGTTCCGCAACCAATGGGTCAGTAGATTCACTGAATGTTGGCGGTCATTGACGCATAAAGGACTCAACAGAAAGTTTCTCCCTTCGTGGTGAGATCGGCCTCTCAGCTTGATTCAAGTTATTACTCATAACTTGAGTCAGTTGGTTCATCATTCGAATGGATGTTTCCATCCCGGCATCCATCGGAGGGCCGTCAGCACATGGTGCATTGCGGTCACCATCGGCACGGTTTCTCCTATTGCCCACCATTTTCTAAAAGAATAAAACCTTAGTGAGAAACTTATTTCATTTATGAATCTTTTAACTAAGACTTCATGCTTAGACAATTACACTTCTCTATAATTCCTTCATAATGATTCATAAAAAGCTTGTGATTAACCAAACATATCCCCCGGGAGTGTCGTAACCAAGAGTACAGCAAGGCCCGTTATCGTGCACCAGTTCCCGTTCAAGTATAGCTCAAAGCGGTGTTTTCGGGTTTTACCCCTATGTACATCTGTGCTAGAGCTGCCTCTACCTGCTCGTATCCAGACAGGGATGTATCTGTTTGATAAACCACTTACTCAATACTTACCAAAATACCAGGAAGTTTTCCTATATTTTAACTTTTCTATAGGGATCTTCCTAAAGTTTTTATATCCTAATTTCCAAAAATAACTAAACCATCCTTTGATACCAACTATAGCATCCCACCTTTTTATAATATAAACTTACATTACATTACACAAAACTGAGGATCTTTAAGGTCTAGTGTCTTGGAAACCAGGAACATAATACATGAAAACAACATAAAGCATTCTTCTTAAACACTTGAAATTATTCTCCTTAAGTTCATCCTAGGTTCATTACTGCATCTCATAACCTGGGGACATACATCAAAAGAAAGGGTGAGCAGAAGGCCCGGTAAGGGAAACAAGAGGAACATTTTACATGTGAACTTGATATACTTCAATAAGGACATGAAAAGAACTTTAAGACATGAGAATGGAATCATGAGGCATTTCATAATAAAAATAACATTTTTCATAACTTGAAAATGTGGCTACATCATTTAACATAGACAATCATGAACATATCACTAAGTTCCATCCCCAAGGTGTCATTTGAAAATTACCAAGGTTATTCACCAAGGTATCTTGAAAATTGTAATCTCTAGTGGTTACATCATTACCCAATGCATTGGAGCGCTATCAGGGCGCACCCTTAAATTTTCCTTTATTATCATGTGAGCCACATATATCATCATCAAACATTTCATAAAGAACCCATATAGAACAAAATAAATGGGTTTCATTTCATAATCATAACGTTCTAAAAACTGCTGTAAAGACACGATCTTAATGTCACTTTAAACCCACGGAAAGGGAAAGTGGGTATCATGTATGTAAATCCCAGAATTTAAAATAGAAAATTTTGATATATATGTGAATACGCTTTTAGAAATAAGAGCTTTGAGTATTCACTTTATAACATAAAATAATTTTGAGAAAAGAGAGAGGCATTTTGAGACGAAAATTCTGCAGCATAACGTCTATGTTACAAGGTTTTAAAAAACATTGAAAAGAGAGGGGACATGGGTCACCCACACATAAATGATCCATAAAATAGTAGGGGGACAGGATTTAAGGTATTTAAGAACATGGTAATGAAATTTGAAAGATATACCATACGAAATGAAAAACATGGAAGTGAGACAAAAATAAGATTTCTCTTATGAAAATTCGGCAGCCTAATGACGTCACTTAACTTCAATAAAAAAATGATTTGACAAGATCAAATAGGGTCTCTCATCATATGATAAAAAGAGATCAGTATGATAGATATAGAGATCATACCCCAACATAATAAAAAGGAACTTGAAATACTTGACATGAAAATCGAACTTGAAAAATGAGAAGGGTGAAAGAATCACTTAAAAATTTCGGCAGCCTAACGGCGTCACTTAAACTTTCATAAAAAGAAATGATGAGAGTAAGAGGGGATCTCTCATCATATAAACATGAAAAGGGAAGTAAGAGGAATATAAAATAACATCCTCTCACATAATAACATGGAGCATAAAAGGAATGACATAAAAAAGATTACATGAAAAGAAAGAGAGAGGTCGGATCCCTTACCTTAAAACGTAACTCTTAAAACTCAATGGTTTGGACCTTGAGGGCTTGGGGGAACCTTGGGAGGACTCCTTGGGAGGTAAAACGACCAGAACTTCGTTGGGGGAGATTTGGGAGTGAAAACTAAAGGAGTAAAGGGTGGGTATTTATAGGGAAAGTGAGGGGACAAAGCATTAATGGCCAAGGGACACCCCACAAGTGCTTTTCTCAAACCCATGTGCTCTCTCATGGTATTTTCCATAATGTTAGGCCACATGGGGCCCCCAAAACAATAATTCATCACCCTTGGCCGGCCAACCCTTAAAATATCTCATGAAATCATCATGACACAGTTATGATGTCATTAAACATACCGAAACCCTAAAACTGTATTTTTACTATTCACTGAAAATTCAACTTTCTCAGAAAAATACCAAAATTTCACCTTAACCAATTTTCGATGCTCTAAGTACATTTATGAACTCCATTTTATAAAAATAATTTTCTAAGTATTTTTAATTTAATTTTTAAATAATAGCACTATTCATCGAAAATTCATTTTTTTCAGAAAAATCCCCAAAAATTACCATACCACAATATCGATGCTCTGAGTTCAAAAATAAAGTCCTTTTTATAAAAAAAATTATCTAATTATATTTAATTAAATTTTAAATTAAAAAACACTATTCACCCAAAAAAAACTAATACTTGGTTAATCATTTTTGAAACCGTTATTTACCCATTTTATTGAATCACATTACTTAATCTAGGTGTCTAAATTATATTAAAACTTTCTTTGAGTGAAATTACTAATCCATTTGGTCACATTACTAATCCTAAGCGTAAAATCACTATTCATAATTTACTATTCATCAAAAATTAAGTTTATCTTATTAGACTCCAAATTCCTTACTGAACACTTTTGTAGAAGACCATTTTTTGAAAATCATTACACATCATTAGTTATTTAGGGTTTTCATAAATATTTTAAAATATCATTTTTTCCAAAATTCATCAATAAAATACATTCTAAAATTATCTGGACATTTGAAATTTCACAAACATCACTAAAGGAAGAAATCTCAATTCATTCATCGCAAAGGATTACACAAAAAAGCTAGGGTCTCGTCACATAGCCCCTTATAACACCAGCGTATGACCTAAGTCTAAGGTGTGTTATGGTGAGAGAATCTGAGGGAGGCTCAGATAACATTGCCCTAGTAGTAATCTCTACTAACTTTAACTTCTCCCATAGGTGTTTCCATTCAACCTTGACACGCTGGAGTTCGGCTTGGGCTTGGTCCCAAGCGAATCCCACAGATGCTACCTCCTTCGCAAGCTCTGATAAGTGGGCTTCATAAGGTTCAAGTCTACTGGATGAATCCATCGACTCCTCTTTCTGCATTAACCATTAACATCTCTATTTAATCATTAAGAGTAAGTTAATATACTATTTAAAAAGTTTGGGTCGTTACAAGTGATCTAGAGAAAGAGGCATAGGTAGTGACCTTTGGGGATATAGTGAGAAGACCCTAAACCTTGTAAAGGAAGTGATCCTGTGCATATAAGATCTAGCCTTAAAATTGTAATCATTATTGGTAGTGATCCTTAGTGAATTTGGTACATCGGCACATCTTCATTGTATGATCCTTAGACGTAGCCTGGTTAGGGTAAACCAAGTAAAAATCAATGTGTCATGTTCATGATTTTATATCTATTCATATGGGAGGCAGAGAGAATTGAGCTTTGTTTAACAATGAAACAAGATCCAAAGGGGAAGAAGTTTTAATCTTTCATACACTAATTCATCCCCCACTCAGGGTATTAGACCTTGTGGACCAAACGTATCCTCTTAGATTCCCACACATTAAAAAAATCTCTATTAATTTATCATAAAGTTATTAATAAATGATTTTTTCCACACCAAAAGATTTTATTACATTTAAAAATGTCATAAATATTCTATGAATCTAAACTACATATTCTCTAATAATAAAATAAAACACTTTATAATCATTATAGAGCATAGCCCTTTGAGATTCTAAGACTTTTGAATTTAAAAAGTGAGTGATTTGAAACCTTTTTATATTCCATTAACTATTTCAAATGATAAAATTTTCTAGTATATTTTTTATGATATTTATCAAAGAAATAGATTATGTAATTTATAATTTTTTGATATTATATATTTTTATCATGAGTAAATGTAGATAAATCATTCTCTAGAATCTGTTAATTTACATCCATCATAATAAAATTATCCATGATAGTGTCAATTATAATATTATTCATTCAGTCACACCAATATTAATTGTCTTCTCCATAAAATATCTGCGACTATTATAGATTTAAATTAGATAATGTTTTGAATAGAAGACCTATAATATGAAAAAATAAAAAGTAACTTTTCTATTCTACACATTAGTGTAATGAAACTATTATATGTTCTAATAAAACACACTATAAATAAAAAACAAAGGGAATAGATAAAAATTTGATTATATCTTATATATAAGAAAATTCACTATGATACCAAGTGTTGGAATCTAAAAAAAATCAAAAAAAACTTTATATCTAGGTAGAGACCAGTTTTTACACCAAGTGTTGAAACATATATTCATAGATATAAAACATTAGGACTTTGTGGGTGGGGGTGAATTTTATACCAAAATATTACTATAAAATTTCAACCCACTCAAGGTATAAGTAGGTTGGATGATTCACATTACAAATTAATTAAAATGTATTAGATTGAATCTTAATATAGTGAAAATTATGTTTCTTAGAAGTTAAAATACATAACCAATATAAAATAAAAAACACAGTGGAAATAAAGCAATAGAAGTTAAACACATAACCCTAGAAACTATAAATGAATAAATATAATTAGACAATATTTCAAATGAATAATCAAAACATGATGTTAAGGATGACTATCCTTAAATTACTAAAAACAATATCTATTAAAAAATGATTCCAATTGATATGAGACCATATATTTTATATATAGTGGAACGTGGATTTGTAGACATGACATTAGGAACACTACTTACAAAAATAAAAGTTCCTTGACAATAGAACCATTGCATGGTTTCTGTCTTCTTATCCCCCAAATCCCCCCGATCTCAATGATCAAATGTAGAAAGCTCAATAATACTGATATTCATTGTCGATATCCATTTTAGAAGGGTACTCAATATTTCTATCGATAAATTCCCTTAATATATTAAATTAGAAACACCATCATTCAAACCCATACGCTCCTTGATCGTGAAGTATCGAACAATGGATGATAATGAAAACAAAATCATAGAACATTTATAAAAATCCCCACACAATGTATGCTCTAATAGAATCCCTATAAAGACAATGTAATCAAAAGAAATTATCAACAATGAGATGATACAGAACTTCCAAATGATCAAAAGAACTTAATTATAAATCCAAAATCATTATGTTCCATTACACAAAGCCTTAGGTTCAATTTATATATTTATTTTGTAAATAACTCTAATGTTTGAATTTTGAGAACCTCAAACATATTTTTAATGACATTAGACACATTTTTTGTTAGAGTTTGTGGTTACCTTAAACAATCTACCATGTTATTTTTAATTATATTATATATTCATGGTGTATTAATATAATATAATTTATTATCACATCATAATTTTTATATTACATGATAGTGTATGTAGTAATTACCAAAGGATACATGTCACATTGAAACTATATAGTCATTCCCAATTATACAAAGAAAATTTATATTCTAAGAAAATATTCCATAAATTAATGTTCTATAGTAGGATGAAATTATATTATGGGAAACAAAGATACAATCTATCAGTGGTAGGAGGCTCATAATACATTGAGATACCTCCTCATGTTGTTCTCCTTTTCTAATCTCTAAGAAGGTGGGGGTTGTGATAATAGATCTACCAATAGAAATTACACATGTTTATTGTGTTATTGGATATTTCTATATGATGACCTATGCATTGATCCTTTGAATATAATATTATTATTATTTTGTTTCATGAATCACGTGCCTATATGTATTTCATAAATATTGATGATAATAGTTTATGGTGAATTTTGTTACGTTGGGTGCATCATGACTGGCATAACAATAATGAATAATGTGAGTGATGATTTATACATTATGTAGGAAGTTAATATCTTAGTACCTTTGGTGAAATATAATAGTAAAATTATGTCCATTCCCATGGTGGTTTATTAGTTTGTATAGTTTTGAAAATTCAAAAAGAGTCTAATGTATAGATTTATGACACAATATATGCATCCTATTTGAAAAGAGATATTAGTAAAAAATGGATTATATTACATAATAAGGGTTCATATGAGGTTGAATTTAATTTTGACATTAAATATTTTCTCAATTGTTTAATTGATGTTTTTCTATGTTCTAACCTTGGAGTTTAAGTGTTTTAACCTAATGCCACTGAAAAAAGGGCCTAGAGGGCCACATATGAAGTGTATCCATAAACTTTGATTAAATTATATATATGTTTAACAAGTAGATTAGAATATTATTCTCAATTCTGAGGAATAATATTTAATTATTTTTATTGGTTTATCACAAGTATTTATTTATTAGTGTATTTGAAAGATATATTTATTTAATTAAATAAATAAATTTTATACATAGACTGGTAAATAATGAGGAGAAAGATCAGAATGAGTTATGTTCTAGTGAGAATGGAATATTATTTTCAATAAAAATTTATTAATTAATTCTAGAAAAATAAAATTAATTACTTTTTATGTTAGGTTTATTTCAAGTAAATAATAAAAATATTACTATTATTTGTACATGGGGAATGCTAAGGGATAAAATAATATTAAAGGTTATTTGTGAAAATAATATTCTAACCCTATATTTATAAGTACATGACTATATAATTCTCATATAATGAAATAAAATATGATTTTCCTAAGAATTGTTGTTTATAACATTTGGAATTCTATAGAAATCTCTCAGACTAGAGATATTCTCAAGAAAACTAAATGCTTCATGAGTTTTGGTGATCCTACTCCTTCCTCTCTTGTAGTTAGAGAACAAAGAGAATTCAACAAGCCTTAGGGTCATTCTAAAGGTGATATTGAAAAAAATAACTCATGGAATATTAATATTAGTACTATAATCCATAGAATATAAAATGATATTTAGTCATTATTGGTGCATGTCTGGATCACCACCAGATGGAATCTACCCTTGATTACTCTTTCGCGTCAATGGGTCAACATGAATGGTAAACCACATTCGACAATGTACAATGAATTAAAAGACAAGGTGATTCTTAACCTATCTAAATTAATTATAAATTACATGTGAGATCCATTATTCATGGATTATAGGAATACTATATAATCTAATTCTGAGGAGAAATATGAAGAAGTTGATGGAAATATTTTATTGGGTATGAGACCAAACACTTTCATTGTGCCATAAAACCTTCAGTCTTTAATTGTTCAATGGAAAAAAACTTTAATATTAGTTGTGTAATGTGTTCAATAAACATGACAATGCTCCATAATTTTGGTATATATATAGATAGATCCAGTTCAATAGAACATGTTCATCAGGAAAAAATCTACACATAACTAAACATAAAATCCTATCATAGAGTGAAATTATAAAACTTTATGAATTGTATTGTGAATTGAAAAAAATCAAGGATTATAAGACTCATAAGAACAATAATGGGGAGGTTATTGAATTGAGAATTTTTTATGTATAATTATAATATTTCTAATATACTGAGGAATTAATATAAGGAAGCGGAAATGGATGGAGTTAATCAAATTCAAAAATTAGAACAATTTTCATAAGGAAGATATCTGATGTATAGAAAAATTCACCTTAAAGTTTCAAGGTGAAACCAAGAATCCCCATTCCACAAATCATAATGAAAAAATTGAAATAAATTGAAATATTTTTCAAATTATTTTCATCTCAGTTCAATTCACTCGTCTACCACATGTATATCCAAAACATATCCAGTGAAGTTTCCTTAAACCTTGTAATAGTCCCAAATTTAATGGTATTTATTTAAATTTTTACAATGATAGAAGTTTGTAGAATGTATTCAAATATTGGAACCACATTATTTCAAAATATGGGAAGATATGGGTAGAAACATGTTAACAAGATTCATTCCCCCTCTAAAACTCTGAATATTTAATTTAATATCATAAATTTTAAATAATATGAAATACAGTTACATTATATATAATGTAGAGGTTTAAGTAATTGAAAATAATGTTTCCCTATCATGGAAACATGATTTTATTAATCAATGAAATATTTTTATATTGGTTATAATTAATGTAATAGGTCTATTATTGATGTTGAAATTGGAGGATCATTAATGAAGAAGATGATTATAGATCATATACATTTTTGGATGTCTTGGGTAGAAATTATTATCAATGTAAAGGAAATGAAGTATAAAAACCAAACAGAGTTCACATGGTGGATTCCAATGGAGGGACAAATGTACAAATTTATTCTATAATAGTTAAAATGGAAACAATGATGTCTATGAATTGACCCCAAATTACATACACCAATGATTTAGATTTTATTAATTTTAATTTATAAAATAGTTTTTAGAGATATTTGACACAAAAAACATTGATTTAAATAAAAAGGATGAGTTTTGGTCTTCCAAAAACAATAACAGGAACCAAAACTTCAAAATAAAATGGTCTTATTAGAGGATTCATTAGATAAATTCGTGGAAAAATCCAAGGCTATTATATGAAATATATAATTCCATATAGGTTAAACTTTAAATCATCTCAAAAATAGACTAAGTGGAGTACTACCGGGTTATACAGAGATAAACCAATGTACAGAGGTGGAGGTTATAGAATGTAGGAGTCGAAAAAACATTGTGGAAAGTGATGAAACATGGAAGATACAATAATAAAAGAATTCATAAAAATGGAATAAATATAAGGATGAAAATTGGATATGGTAAAGGAAGTTTTGAAATACTTTAGAGAATATGCTCCACCACTATATAAACATCTACTACCATTCCCCGAAATTATGAATAGATGGAGAATTTAGGTAAAAATTACTATGTTTTGAATTATCAAAGAACACTTTTTGAACATGACAAAAATAATATAGAAATCCCAATCAATGATTAAACCAAGTTAGACAAAAGAAATCATGTATATTTTAAATAAATAAACTAACATAATTTACACTATATATGGTTTCTGAAATCAAATTTATCCATAATTTATAACTATTATTGAAGAGGTAGCTAAATGAAATCCCTCCAACGTAGGTATCTGTGAGCTGAAATTGAATCCCTCATTAAACAGGTGGGATTATCCTTTCATCTATAGTGTTCTAGTACCTCACTAGGAAAAATATGATGGATGGAGAGAGATTCAATAAGGAGATCTTTAACCAAGGATTCTTAAGACATACATGCACACCATTATATAATATAAAGTTATTTTATAAACCCTTACAAGATTATCATAAAGTTTTCATGAATTTTCTCATGAGTAAATTCCTTGACCAGTTCTTGTAACCCTTTCAAGAATGTATCAAACTCTTTACTATTTCCCCACATTAAACTTCTATCAAATGATAGATTAAATGTAATGGATTGAAACTTATCATCATATTATTTGTATTCTCTTGGATTTGGGGGGTTTCAAGAAAATATTATAGGAATAGAGAAGGATTTAGAGTTGTTATGTCCGCTAGAAGGTAAGTGTTATGTCATTTCTATGGGTATCACACCATGGAGAGCTGGCTGGAAGAGAGGGACATATCATAGAATGGGCTGTAGACTGTAGTATTTTATGATATGTACTATTTTGGGTTGGAGGTTTGGTCATGATGTGGTCATCTCTAGTCATGATGTCAAGAATTTAGAAGTGGATTTTTTGAATGTGAAAAACCATACATTCGATAGAAAATCATAATGTATGGATTTATAATCATACCTATTTCATTTTCCTATTTTAAACTCTTGGTATGAGGGGAGTTGTTTATTACATGAAATGGTTTTGGGGAGTGTTTATGTTTTTTAGGGTTTCTATTATGGTGTGTCTATGGTCATACCAACATGATGTGCTATGTGGCTAATTTCATAGTTATACTTTTTTCTGTGTTGTCATATCATGGTTCATTTATTATAACATGGATGGTTCAAAGTACTCATCATGAATTTTGGGAAATCAGAGTTCATAGTGAGGTGGTGGTCATAATTCCATGACCATTATTCGATCGTATTATTTTATACAGGTTGATTGAGTGTTAAACTAGGGATGGTGGACTATATCCTAATGTGGATTTCATATATTCATTCAATATGATACCATCACGGTGTGATCATGAACCGCCATACCATTATGACTTAATGTTTTACTCTTAATATAATTTCAAAATCAAAAAATATTTATTTTAGTTTCCATAATTTCTCCACCAATCAATGGAAATCAAAGGTGAATATTTAGAGATCTTTTATTACTCTTTTTGGTCTCTTAATTCATAGATTTATAGGATTAGGAAACTTCCATTTAATGTGGGTTTCTATTAATTTCTATTAGGTCATTTCCCTACCCTTAATATTTTATAGGTTGTGGTAGTGATTTTGTTTGGGTTTTTTTGACTTGGGTCCTAGATTTGATATAGATTGTTTGATCTTGGTTTTTCAGGATTTCCTTGCATGATCTTGGCCTTATGATTATCTTTATTTACTTATTATTTTGAATTATTATTTGAATATCTGATTGAAGTAGGGGATTCAATACCACTCTCTTTCATTTCTATGTATTATAATCTATATTTATTATTATTAAAATAAACTCACATTTTAGTTAAGTTGGAATCGAAAAAAGTATATTGAACCAACTAAGAAAGGACACACTACATACAATAACCCAAAAGAAGACATATTTTAAATTTGAAATTTTAAAATAAAATAAAATAAATCCCCTCAATCAATGTAATCAGCTAGTACATCAATTACCAACCCTGTTATCTTACAAAACACATTAGTAAGTCCGTTGACTAGTTATACACACATGAAAACACAACTAGAACTGATCCAGAGAATCAAAAAAATATCTCTCAATCACAAAAAGACACAACTATGAATCCAATATCACTATAAATAATAAACCCAATCACATGAATAGAGTCCAAATCTAGATAGAATTATATGAAAAAACTTTATTTCCTCCTTCAGAAAATAATCTATGAAACCTGAAACTGACATCATCATTGATAATAAACTGGACAATCATGGTAACTAAGAAGATAAAATGAATATAAAACACCATTTAAAATCCACAAAAAAAAATAAAAATGGATGGAATTGGGACTTATATTAAGAAATTTTAAAACTTTTACTCCATAAATAAAGAACCTCTAGAAGTAACCACCATCAAACTAAAACTATCTCCAATAAAAACCATCACTGAAGTGAAATGGAGGTTGTGTCTCCAAGACCACCATCAAAAAAATCAAACCACATATCCCAATTCAACCTTGAAAACAATAAAATTATACTAAAATTGGGTCTTGTGCGGTAGATTATTCAGTAAGAGTAACTAGAATAACGATCTTTTCCCTCAATAAAGAAACATTGATTTTCAAAAATAGAACTGAGAAAAGTAAAACCTAAAACCAAAACAACTAAAGAACCGAAGAACCCTAATTAAAACCTTCAAAATCCAAAACCACTTAAATATCCATCATTAAATAATAAGGATGTTTTCTATAATAATGTGAAGTAAAAACTAGTAGAGTGGAGTATGGTAACCTCAATTGTGAAGGAAAAACTCATCACACAATGAATCATGAATAGGTAGCGATGTGATGAAACAAGGAGAGAAGAATGAGGATATAAAGAGGAAATTCCAAATAATCCACAAATTGGAATTACAACTCCTATATGATTTTTATAAGATTCCCTAATAAGAGAGAGAAGGAAGATATTTACTAATTAGAGGTCGAGTTATAATTCAACCCTCACCTTTTTCATCCCTTTTATTTATGTGCGGTTATGTAATTACTATATTTTACTTTTCTTTTGATGAATGGTAAGTATTAAAAAAATTAATATGGTGAAATGGGATGAAGTAAATTAATGGGAATGGGATGTTTCACATTTTTTATTTGATTATATGATATTTCTTATGATTTATGACACTTTAACTTTCTCTTATGTTTTGATTACATCTATGATGTGTGTATTGTTGTAGTAAATAAATTAATATAAGAAACTCTCTCAAAAGGTTAATCATTTAAATAATCTAATAAAATGGATTTTTAGTAAATTTTTAAATACGGAAATGAATTTTTTGCTATCCATAAAGCTATTATATGAAAATAATTATTAAAAGTTTATTAATTATTTTTTTATGATATTATATTTTTTTTAGTTGGCTGAATTTCATTTTATATGGGTTTTGTGGTCTCTTTATGGGGTTTTTAGTTAATTTGGTTGTTTTCTTGTGTTGGGAGGCTGGTGTTCCGGCTATTTTCTATAGTGGTAGTAGGAATTTGTGATTATTGATGTGTTAGTGTTGAGAAGTCATTTTTATGGAATGGATAGTGTGGTATAAAGTGAATTATTTGTGATTTTTTGGGGGGTTTGTTGACATGTTATATGATTATGTTTTAAGGTGGTTGGATGATTATTTTAGGGATGTGTTATCATTTCATGATGGTATGTAGTTTTAATGGTAATAATGAATATGATAACTACTGTGGGTTATAATTAAATAGGCAGTGTTTGTTAATGAACTATGAATGGATATAATAAATAGGAAATTCCTGATGTGAACATAAATGATGAATAATGAATGGTTTGATATTAAATATAGAAATGAGTGGAATAGTTAACGTAATGTGGATGATAAAATAGTAAATCTAGAAATGGATAAATGGTATGATTAAATGGAAAATTAAGAATATTTTTAGGGATTTTTGGGTGAAAATATAGGTTTAGATAGTGTTTTAAATGTGAATGTAGTTACTAGTGAATTATGGTGGTGATATTATGATGGATAAGAGAATTAGTAGTATTTTTTGTATTAACCTCAGGGCAGAGTTGTTTGTAGACATAAATATATGTTATATTTCTGTTGTGAATTTTTACACACACCTATGAGTCATATAACTTTACCAATACCCAAATATTTTGGGTTCTAGGTTTTTTCCCAAATATCAATACTTAAAATTGAATAGATGGATTACTACATCCTCTTCCCCACACTCCATTTAAGGTTTACCATGTGATATGGTGGTTTGCATTAATTATAATAATACAGGATATAATGGATTAAAGTTATAATATGTGATATATTTGATGGCTTGGTCATGTAGTTGTGATATTAATAAAAGGTGGGGGTCTTGTATGGAAGAAGGTGGACATGAGGTTGATGGCATTTATCTTTAGGATAACCTACTTTCATGGATATGTGATGAGGCCATTATGTGTGGTTGTGGTGTGGTTTGTGGTTGTTATTAGATTATAATTGTGTGATGGTTATGGTGGTAGATATGTAATTATGTTGATGTGTCTACAACATGAGGTATATGGTTGTGATATGTGATACATTACATGTTTACATGATTGTGGGATGGATATAAGCACTTGACTTTTTCTATTAGGGAATGAGGGTGAAAAGATAGTGGGGGAACTGGTTATAGGGTAACTTTTTGCTATATCAATTGCATATTATGTTATTTTACTTGGATGGTAGACTCAGTGAGTGATCCTTAGTGAGGATGGGTGATATTTTACCTAAAATAGGTGAATTTTGGTTCTATTATTTATTACTTGAGGGATAAATATACTTCTTCCAAATTTACATGAGTAGTTATGAGTAGGATACTATTGAGTATACTTGTATTATTTCATTTATATATAACACTGTTTTATAGGTTTTTAAGAGGTATTTTATGATCTAGATATACATTAATATCTTGAGGATTAATCATGATGTTAATGTCAATATCATAGGGTTTTATTTTGATATTTCATTTTGGAGACATGTATTTGTATAAAATTTAAAAGACATAAATGGTATTGTTTTTATATTATATTATATAATTTATTGGTTTTTTCCTTGTATGTTCTTTGGTTTATGAGGGAAATTCCTCCAATTTATGAATTTTATACCCTCGGTTCTAGTAACCAACCCATAACCTATTAGAGGTGGGCTTCAAGGGTCACTATTGTCTTCACTATTAGCACAAGTGGTGTTCCAAGTGGGGAAGATCATGAAAAAGTTCTATCAGAACTATGGATAAGTGTTTGGTTAGATTTTGGAGATAGGAACTAATGTGGATTTTATTGGTTTGGTAGGGAAAACATATTAGAAAAACTTGGTGTGCGGTGTAGAAAGGGAGACCGGATTTGACACAAGTGATATTACCCCCTGATTTGATTCAGGGATATTAATATTACTAAACACCCTATTAAATAAAACATTGATAGTGGGGTTTTTATCCCTAATAGGTTAAATATAATAATTGGTGGTGGTAGGGGTAAATTTGGGTATGAAATATTATAAAACTTCCCTATTGGGATATTGTTTTTTCTTGAAATAAATTATATTATCTCTATTATTTTAACAAAATATAAAATGAAATGAAAACATGCATGTGACATAGAAATTTTACTTGGTCCACCCTTTACTAGGCTAGACCATGTTGAAAGAATATTCCATGTTCCAACGTAAAAATTTCAAAAAGATAATTGATAATATATTGATTGGAGTAGACTCACTGGCCCCTATGGTTTACAACCAATCACACTTTGAAAGATCACTACTCTCTCTAAAGAAGCATGCACACTGATCCTCCAGAGGATTATTCTATTGTTTCTGAATCTCCTCTGAATTGGTACAAACATATGTGAGTATTCCATGTAGTTATGCTTTCACCTTAGAGATGAAATCCACATTACCACATAGTGTTTTTTTGTATAAACTTCTTCATTAACTATTATTTTCGATAACTACTCATTTTTTTACTACATTTTATTCTTTATAGAACAATATTCACCAGGAATTTCCTCTTGTTCTTTATGTAACATTATTCATAACATATTTTCTTGAATACCTTGTGGAACACTATTCAATAAGAACTACCTTATTTTCTTCAAGGAACACAATCCACCATAAACTTTATTTTGTACTTCATAGTTTTGTATAATCCTTCATAGTATTATAGAATTCACCATCACTCTCTGCAAATGATGATCCACCAAAACGTACTTATGTTCATTCCAGGACATGATTTTTTTATGAACTTCATGGTCAAACATAATTATTTTGTTGTTTTCAAATAATTACAATCCTCATATGAAGACTCATATAAATTATTTGGAGGAATCTATAATTATATATATTTCCAACACCATTAACTTACTCTCCAGTCATTGAAGAATCCCTATCAACCTCACATAGTAACCTGAACATATCACTTCCTTTTCTAGGTAGTTTAAAAATAGTCACAAAACTCATTCTTCGATCCACATAAATTTTATTTAAGAATCCACATTTTCAAAAATTTCAACTCTCGATAGTGATCAAATACTCACTCAACATGTACTTTAAACCCACATAACTAAATCTCAAAATGAGAAACAAGAATAGAATGAAAATATCATCAATTAGTCACTTCATTCTCAATGCCACATATTGATCGATACTAATTGCTACAAATTTTCTGAAACCAATAGTTAATCATTATTATCCATCCAAACCACTCTAGAAAACACACATTGTAACCTCTTTCTTCACATACTCAAAGGTCAATCCTTTCAATATTTTTCATCATTGATAAAATAAATTTAGCATCATCATAGTTAAAACTCCCCTTCATCTCCTCTCCCCTATAATTATATTCCCATTTCATAAAAATGACTTCTCAATATTTGAAAATGAATACAAAGGTCACTCCATTGAGACATGTAATAATTTAATGACCACATATCATAAAATAATAGAATCTACAACATACATTAGTGATTAAGGGTTATACATCCATAATTTTCAAGTGTGGGGTGTCAACCGAACAACAGGATCCTTCTTATGTCTATGAAACACTTCTTTAGGTAAGGTCTTCAGCATAATTTTTATGAAATTAACTTTGATAGGCATGTACTCCAACTTTACCAACCCATATTATACTTTCTCCTGGATAAATTGATACATGATTCTTGTGCTTCATCCATGAGTGATGGACTAGATTATTTCTAATATTAATAAAACTCAAACTATAAAAAGTGATTTCGATTATAGATTTCAATTCAAATCACATGTAATAAATATATTACAAAATACATAATAACTACATGAAATCTTGAGTGGCTAGAATATATTCCAATTTTGTGTCCCTCAAAGGATTGTTATATTTTATATCACTTAAAAAAGGAATATATAGTCTAAAAATGTATAATGAATGAACTAAAAATTTGTTTTTATCACATGTTGAAACTTTCTAGTCAATGTATGCATATCACAATAACTCATGTTTTTACGTTTCATTGTAAAGTAGAATGAAATATACCATGCCATTATAATATCATATAATTATCTTAATTATAATGATGTGGATCTATTTGGGAATAAATTGATATTATACCACCATTATTGTTGAAAAAATGTTGATTCATTTAATTTTTATTTACAATAAGATCCCAATGGTCTAACTATATTTTGTGACATCAATAAATTTTCAATCATTATACCTTGAAATTTTCATCCAGGTTGGAACTAAATTTTTCATCTCTATATATTTCTCAATTATAAATATCCTTATAACCTCCTTGGTATATTTCCATTGGAAAATAAATATACCATGAATTCCTTAATACAATTTCAGGCTAATAAAAATGTTATTTCTCAAATCATTGACACTTTGAAATCACACTTCATGAATTATACAAACAATTTGTATTATTCTTCATTTACTACACCAAAGATTATTTCATACACATACACTAAAACTATAATACTTTGATTACTCTCATTGTATACAGATAGAATGTAATCAACCTCACAAAACTGTGAACAAATCTTTTTGAAGTACTGATCAAGTGATGAGTATTTTTCTCTTGTTGTTTACTTTAACCCATACAAAGCCTTCATCATTTGAAACAATTTTTTCTCATCTTTATAGACATGAAAATTATCTGGTTATTCTAAGTACACACCTTCAATAACTCTCTTTATAAATTATGACTTTACATCCATCTCATACTCCTTGTAATTCTTTTTCACTATAATGACTAAAAATATATGAATTGTCTCTAGAAATTTCATATGTGAAAATGTCTCATCAACATTGATTTCATTGTCCTGAGAATAATCTCTTCACACTAGTCATGATTTAGTTTTAATATCCATTATTTCATAATTCATATAGTTATAGAATATGTGTTTGGTCCATATGAGTTTCTTGTCTGGCAACCTTTAAACAACCTCTTACATGTGATTCTTGTATATTTGGTCAAAATCATCATTCATCACCTGAACCCCGTTATCATATTTTATAGTTTCTTAAAAAAATTGGATCTAACTATTATAGTACATATAAATGATATATAAACACCATTATACACTTTTTTTCTCATATTATCTAACCACCAATGTTATTCTTCCTATAAATTTAATATTAGGTCTTTTGATTTCATATAAATACAGCTCTAACTCTACTCTTTTCATCATCTGTATCTTATTTTAAATCTATATTCAGAACATAAACTCTCCTTGATATACTCACATCTTAATCACTATTATCTTTATATTTCTCACTAATTTTCATAACACTCTTCTAACCACAACCACATTATTTCTCTCAATAGTATTTCCCATTTTGTTATTGAGGAAATAATATTCTTTTGTTTTTTATGAGTATCTAAAAAAAATACCTTCATATCCATGGGATTAAAACTTCATATGTTCCTTATTATTGATAATGAAACAATTAATTTCAAATAATATAAAGTACTTCAACATCACCTTCTTTGTATGACACAACTCATATTCAGTCCTTTCATTTTATGGACATAAAAAATCTCTATTAGTGATGTAGATCGATGTAAAGATTAATTCCATAAAACAATATTCTGGTAATTATTTATCAATGAAAATCAATGTATCTATATTTTTTATGATCTAATTCCTTCTATAAAACACAAAAAAATTGATAAAGAGTTCTCACTAATAACACTTGGTGCCTTATCACATGTTTTTTGAGATAATACTCCACCTATATATTTGTAAACATCATCCCATTATTAGTTTTGAATTTTATAATTTTACATCAATGTTTTTTCCAAATTACCTGTGATATTTTGTTATGAAACTAACCACCTAGTAATTTTAGGTTATGAACACAATCCATTCCAACTTTGTGTAATATTTAATGATAAAATATTATATCTATTCCCATAAATAGATCATGTAAATATAGGTCCAAACACATCAATATGAACCATTTCAAGAACTCTTTTTGACCTTTTATCTTTCATCTTGTATGTATTTCAAGTGATCTTACCTTATTTCTATGCATAAAATTTGTGATTATGATCACATGATATATTAAGGAGATCTCAAGAAGCACCAAATTTTACATGATCTTCTAAGGTTGTTTCGATCAAATGAACAAGCCACTTATGCCACAATTTATTTTCATTCTATAAAGATAGAATGTAGATATATTATTCTACACTAATAAGGTAGATATTCCCCTTCATATTCTTCTCCTAAATCACAGGAATATCATCATTTCCCTTGAAGATATAGATATTCTTGGTATATATTATTTCACACACTGATTCACATAGTTGACCAATGCTAATAAAATTGTGACTGATACCTTTAATGACCAAGATATCTAGACATGTCTTGTATTTTTTCCCAAACATGGATTTTCTAGAGCTAATAATCTTTAGCTATTAATCATTGTGAAATTTGACAAAACACTCATTTTTATACTTGATGTCTGAGAATAGATCATTATTTATAATCATGAGGGAGGTGAATCTTCTATCAATTATTGATATAAGAACATGATATGATACTTTTAGGGTAATCTACACAACCACTACCTACTCATATCATTTATTTTTTATCCATGTCCCCAACATCATACATTATATTGAATGGTATTCATAATATTCCTTAGAGTAGGATGTTACATATTTATATTGAAAATCTTCAAATTGATTTTTCATTTTTAGATTATTCTATGATTCCTTGAGCTGCTATATACAATCACTTTGTGGCTTCTTTAACACATTCCATGACATTGTCCAAGATAAATATATAACTGTGTATCCAAATCCTCCAAACCAAAATCATTATCCATCAAAAGATTTCTTGGAATATAAAACTCTATTTGACTTCCTCTATTTCTCATATTCCGTTGGGTACCTCTTGTATATGGAACAACATTTCATAATATACTATATTTATATAATAATAGAACTTGATTTGAGGTGTACCATCATGATTCATTATTATAGTAATAGTTGTCCCTTGGGTTCTCCAAATATTTTGAGTTGTTCCCAAATAAATCTTCAACTTCAGTGTGGGTTCTTATGGTCTTTCATTGACCACCATTGTTTTCAATTTATGATCATTCCCCTTACTGGACTTATCATTTAGACATGTCTTTTGATTTTATTGACAGTCCATTTCCTGTTATGATGGACCTACATGAACTACATTAATTTTTTCTATAACCTATGAGATCATCTCTCGTGATTTTATATCATGATTCAAAATTATTTATTCTTCTTATACTTTTTATAATAGGATGAAAACATTCTCTCTTAGATGTTTTATTCATTTTAACTAATCATTAATTATCTTAGTCAAACCATTGATTAATGTGGTCTCTTCTTTATCCTTGTACTTATGCTCAACAACCTTTAAAAAATTTTATGGATTTATAATTTGTAGTTTTTAAATTTATACCTCCAACATGGAATTATCTTCTTTTTCTTGTATATATAAAAATCATGAAAAACTCTATTGGATGTATTTTTTTGTTTCTACAAACATCAATATATTCAAGTGAAAAATCCAATTCAACCTTGATATTAACTCTACCTTATATTTATCTATCTTTATTATCAATATATTTATTTTTTTGGGAATTATTCTGAATAGACACTCTAGAATTTTCACCTTGGTATTAGTAGTTATCAATTTCTTCAATTTTACATTATTATGAACTATTTTTTTTATGAAATTTGGTTCTTATTCTTTAAAAAATTATT
The DNA here is from genome assembly GCA_963277665.1 of Viscum album. Taxonomy (NCBI): domain Eukaryota; kingdom Viridiplantae; phylum Streptophyta; class Magnoliopsida; order Santalales; family Viscaceae; genus Viscum; species Viscum album. The sequence continues at coordinate 66,128,714 of OY728163.1, read as the reverse complement.
CTTTTTTCGAATCTTACGTTTCAAAGTTTTTAAATGATTATTTATGAGAATATCATCATCCTAATCACCAACTTTAATTTTCTCAGTAAACATTTATACATGGTTCAAAACATTTTCCACATCAAAAACTCATGAGTGTATGTTTTCCTTTAAAATTTCCTTCTCCATTTTGCAGATTCGAGGAAAGAAATAACATGAATTCATACACCTCTCCTTCTTCTTGACCATCCTCCTTAGTAATACTCTTCATTTCATTGATAGAAACCTCCTTATATTTTTCTTTTAAATAGCCTCATTATCCTCATTTTTCATATCATATATGAAAATAGTTTTATGAAAACAATCCAATGTTAGCTTCTTCAGATCATTTTCCTCTAATAAAGACAAGTTTGTATTGAACCAGAGTCGCAATCATTTTAGGGTGATCTTGTAGATCTTTATGTCATTGAGGGTTTCTCCATGATCATACATTGCATCCAAAATAACATTTAACTAATCAAAGAATACATCAACATATTTATTTAGGTTCAACATCAAGAGCTCATACTTGTTCCAACAAACCTTAATTTTGGCTTCTCATACTTTTGAATCATTCTCATAGATGTTCATCGGCTTTTCCCATATAGCATGTAAGTATTTACATGACATTAATGTCGTGTATTTTATGATGGACAAATCTCTCCCTATTTCATTGATTCCTATAGAATTGGAATCCATTTCTCTATGGTTTTTTTTATAAATACCCACTTTCCATACTATCCAAAATACCAAACATCACAGTTTTAAACACATCCAACCCTAAAGATCAAAAGTAGTTATGAAATTTATTCTTCCCCAATTTAAAATTATTTCTATAAAATATCAGAATCCCTGTGAGATTAACTACTTCCATCACCTCAACTAAGAAATTTATAAGGTTTTTAACCATTTACATTGATACAAATTATTTTCCCACTAGTTTAAATTCTTTAGGGGGTGAATTATGGTATGATATATTAAAACAATTTCCCATTTGTATCTTGTTTTGTTATTATTCGAAACTCTATTATATCTCCTTCCCACAATAATGAATAAAATGAAATGAAAACATGCACGAGACACAAAAATGATACATGTTTCTTTCTTAACTGGGATAGTCCATGGAGCATAGAAAGGTGATGTACCAATACAAAAAATTCATAAATCATATTTCTATTATATTGTTTAGAGTAAAATCATTGTCCCCTCAGTTTATAGTCAACCACACATTGAAATTTCACTATGCTTTATAATAAAGTGTTCATAATGATCCTTTATAATATTATTATATTGTTACAAATCACCCCAACATTTGTTCACATATATGTGAGAGTTCCATGATGATCTGTTTTTACCTTATAGATGAAATCCACATTACAGTGCAACATTTTATTTGTGAAAACTCCCTTAATAATATATTTTTTTTCAAACTACTCATTAATATACTTTATTCAAGGATCAGTGGAATAATATTCACTGTGAATTACCTCTTATGATTATTGAAAAACTATTCACCAAGAACTACCCTCTATGATTTCTATAATACTATTCACCATTAACCATCACAAATTATTTTCATAACACTATTCACCATGAACTATCTTAATTTATTCATGGTTTCGTATATTCCTTCATTGTATGGTCCAAATCCCTATCACTATCTGCAAATTATGAGCCATCATGAACTAACTTATGTTATTTTTAGTCCATGATAATCCATAAGTGCTTCAAAGTCTTTTGTACATACTGCGTGATTTGAAAATGAGCACAAAAATTCTTTTGTGACATCACATAAATACTATGTGGGAATACATATGTTCCCCAAATTCCAACACCATAAACTTACTTTACCATCATTGAATCACCATTAACCTTCACGTAATTACAAGTTCATGGATATTCCTTTTCTATGTGGTTTAAAAACAATCAGAAATGTCTTTTATGGAATCACATACAAGATATTTGGAAATCAATAAATTTACAAAATTCGAATACAATGAACTTACATTGCACAATTACCATCAACATTTATATCACAATTCCAGTTCTATGCAGCCTCAGAGTATCACTTCCTTTTCTATGAATTCTACATAAAACATTTAATTTTCTATGCTAAAATATATACTTATAAATTTTTATGATTTCACGTTGAACAACCTTTTCTATAACATTATCAATGATCGTAATAATCTTCTTTTTCAAGAAACACAACTTAAAAACTCTTTAGTGACACCATGAGGGATTTTTTCCAAATGGTGATCGAGGCTTAGGATTGGTACTTGTGTCATACTTGTTTGTGGTTATGTTTGTATTTGGATTATTTTTTTGAATGTTAAAAATAATTTTTTTTAAATGACCATTAAGTGATTTCAATGATATAGGGATTAGGGGTTTCCTTTATTTCTTATATATATGTCTCTTGGTTGATGTCTAGGTGTGGTTCAGAATGGAGAGGTGTGGTATGATAATATGGTTGAACACTGGAGGGTTGACTTGATAGATTATGTTGAGTCTTAGATATGGATAAAGTGTGATTTATAGTTTCCTTGTTTAGTGAAGTATGAGTGATGTGCCTTAGACTAAGAGACATATCACTAATTGGAGGAGCTTAGGATCACCTTCACTTTGATCTGTGATAAGATGAAGTATTGTGTCAAATTATCAATAAGAAATCTTAGGGGAGCCATGAATAAATGTAGGATTTTTTTTCTAATATATTATAATGAATTATTGATTTCATTGGATGATTTCCATATTCATTTTCATGCAGAGTTTCTTTCATTATGTGGGAAACAAAGATTTTAGAGTTTCTTTATCAACAATAGGGAAGATTGAGCATATATAACCTTTCAATTTAATTCAAAATTATTCTCAACTTTACCTCAAATCATTTTCTATATGAGTAGTCCATAGTGGGGTGTTTTTAAGAGGTTTTTATCAATCTATCTAGAATATGGTCACCCTATTTACTTTTCCTATATATGTGGAGGTGTTGAAGAAGGTAGAGGTGATTGAAAAGTTTCACATGTAGCTAGGATCATACTAATATGGGATTCATCATACAATCTAGAGGAGAAGGTATATATATGAAGGAACTTTAATTTCAGGAACATTTAGTTTCCAACTAGTTGGGATTCATCCCCAGTAGTCTCTCTCATGATTTTATGGAGCTAGTAGTTCCTATGTATCCATCAAGAGCTCTATACCTGTTTTCTTTTCTTATGGGGGTAATTTTCAATAGAAATTTAATGACTTCACATTATCGGTAACCAATATGACATAGTTGGTTAGTTTTTATTCCATATGTAGAAACAACTACTTCTACGGCCTTATCAGTATTAAGATCCATAGGATTTTGAGTAGGGTTTTTACCACCCTCTTGGATGGATTTGTTACTGCTCTCGTGAGCGTCACCCCAGATTATGGCTACGCCTCTGTCCAGATACCACTCACATGATGCAGTAGTCAAGCCTCCCCTCCTTTTATTCCATCCCTTGATCCCAAAAGTGTTTATATTTGTGAGATAACCTAGATCTGATTTCCCTACCTAATTCTTCCATCATTAGGCCGTTTTTGAGTTGTGCCACCCTTCGGCCCTCTTCAACCCCGTTTGGGAAAATTCACTTAAAGGAGGTGACCATGTGACTCCTTATCACTCTTTCGAAAAAAAATACTATTATGTGCATCCTCCTTTGACAATGTTTTGGTTGTGGTTCTTTGGTTCTGACATTATTCTCATTTGATGTTGGATTGCAGGTTCATGTTTCTGGATGGGGGTTGGTTCGGTGTGGTCCTGCATTCTGGATCCTATCTGAGATCAGATGTTTTTGAGTCTCTTCCCCTTCTGATTCGGTGCCGAGTTGGTATCCTATGGTTCTCAGGATTGTATCCTTCATTTTTCTTGGGAATATGTGTTGCAAGACACTCGGAGTGCATTCACGACCGATGACAGTTCAACCTGGGACCAGTTTGTAGCACTGGTGGTGGTCAAGGGTTTATTCATCTATATGGTTCTACATTTTCTTATATCCCTCTACCATTTTTTCATACTCCTTCACACATTACCACAATTTTACTGGGTTTTATGGATTCCATGATGATTTGGATTCTGAATGTGTCTTTAGTGATGGTTGAGCTAATCAATTGTTCTTTTGATTAGAGTCTTTGTAATGGATGTGTAATGTGGGATATGTGCATGGTTGTAGGGCCCATTACACGCCTCTGGTTTTTAGGATGGTTCATTCCTAGGCAAGGATCCTCAATAGGCCCGTTTTGTGTTTTTTTTGGTTTGGTTTATCCATTATCATTTAAAATTTATTTTTCTCGATAGGTTCTCACATAACCATAAATCATTTTTGAAAAATCAAAAAAATAAAATTTCATTCAGTAGTTTTTTGAGTAAGATAATGGGAAATTAAATGGGTACAAGATGTCCATGAGATGTTCCCCATCCACAAGGACATAATATTGATAATGGTCATGGATGTGGTCTCTATTAGGGTTAGAGAGGAAGAGGAGATAGGCACGTTTATTTTCTCACCATGGAGATACCAACACTGTAAGGAATAGATTTTATTTTAAGTATTGTTTTATTACATTTTACCTTGTGTTTTGCCTTATTTGACTATATATAATACCACTCATTTATTATATTCATGTTTTTTCACCATGGGTCTCAAGGTGGAGTGTTTTTTAATTCCATTGGTATTGAAAATGATAACTATAGGTCAATCTAGTTTTCTTTATGTGCATCGTGGTTGTGAACTAATGACGGTGAGACATCATTGAATAGGTAATTCAATTATTCTATAGATAAAAAAAATTCAATTTCATCCTTATAATGGATTGGTTTTCTCATATATATGAGTTCATTGATTACTTATTAATGAAACTTATATTATATGATGTGTAAGTTAAATGTTTTGTTTTTTTAGAGAGTGGTACCATCAGATTGGTTATAGGATTCCCAAGAATATTTTTTCTTAGAAAGTATATTTGTTATTAGGTTAGATAGAGGTTCATGCAGTGGAATTCCAATGTTTTTTTGAGGGTTTTCTGGAAACATCTCTTGAAGAGGTTTCAATTCTACCCCTCAACCTTATACTAATTTTGGAATAGTGTTTCAGCCCAATGTTTATATGATTTCAATGGATCATTATCAAATAGATCATTCTGAGCTATGATGGTTGAGGATTTGGTTCAATGATTTAACACATAAGGTTCTCATCATACCTAGTCCACTTCCATGGGGTTCTATGGTAATTTTCACCATGATGAAAGATTTTGGTATCATGTTTTGAAAAGAATAATAATTATTAAATTAGGTGATAGTCAATAAAATTTATATTCATCCTATGATAAATGATTTGTTCGATCAATTGAAGGGAGAAAAATGGTTCTCATAAATCAGCCAGTGGTTTGGTTATCATCAGAGAAGGGTGAAAGAAGAATATAAATCGAATGTATATTTCAGGTATCACTATATGAACATTGAGTTATTTGTTGTTCTATTTATTTTCATGAACTCTCAAGATATTTTTATATAAATCATGGAATCCATGATTGGTGAGTTCTTATATCTGATTGTGATAGTGTACTCAATGTTAGAAGAAGATAATTATAATTATATTAGGGTTGTATTATTAGTCCTTAGAAGTTTTCATTAATTATTGAGAGGTTTTTGATAAACAAGGTTCATTTTCTCAAACATGTGGTCTCTCAGTAGAGATTAGTAATCGATCCCTCAAAGATCATGGATAATGTTTTTTTTTGAAGTGTACAAAACTATTATAGAGGTCTATAGTTTCCTACGTATCACATTATATTATCATATGTTTATATCTATATTCTATCAGGTTTCAACCTTGTTTATATCTTTAACTAATAAGAATCATTATTTCAGATAGATTGATCAGTGCGTACAAGCTTTAGACTACCTGAAAGAGAAATTGACCAGTTCTCTTATCCCTTTAGTTCCTAGAGTAGGATTCTATGTTTGAGTTTTTATATGTTTTTTCTCATATTTTATTAGTTTTTGTGTTTATATAGTGGAGGTTGGTGATCTCATATGGTTTTATGAAGTTACACCCTCTTGAGCGTAACTATGCCATCCATGATCTGGAGTTTGTGGGAATGGCGATTTCCCTAAAGGTGTGGTTGAATTACCCCATCAGGGAATTCATTGGGGGTATTCATAGATTAAAAAAATATTGAGATATATCTTCTCTCAATGATATTTTAATTTTCATTTGTAGAGGTGGTTAGAGTTCTTATAGTAATATGACATCGATATCTCTTGAACTATGGGGAAGGGTAATGTGGTTGATAATTCATTTAGTATAAATTCATAAGGAGATTTTTTTCGAGAGTTCTAGGATACTCATAATGTGATTAAGGATTTCTATTAATCAATCTTAATTTAATTTAGTTCAGTTTTAGAGTTTTTTTTAATATATGATAGTACAATCATTTTTTATTCTTTTCATGGAGTCTCATTGAGGGTACTTAGAGGTAGTGGTGATGTAGGATTGTGTTTTTAATGGTGATTCTCCTAATGGATAGGTAGAGGATGATCATAATCATATGTTTTTTAGGGATACTTTATATTTATTTGGTGAGGCAAGGGGTGGTTCCATATGAGTTCCATAACACACTCTTGGCAATGCATCCTGGTATATCCATTATATATTAAGCCTTGAGGAGTCTCTTTTATTGGATGTGAATGAATCGGTCTATGGTAGATTTTTTGTCATGTTGTTTGATTTATTAGTATGTGAAGGTACAGAATCATGTTACTAGTGTTTTTTTAACCATTGTATGTCCCCAAGTGGAAGTGATATGATATTTCAATGGATTTTATAACTAGTTTTCCACAAACTTAGTGAAGTTGTGATACAATATGGGTAATTATAGATCAACTGATATAGTTGGATCACTTATTATCAATAAAGGAATAAAGTGATATGAATGTGTTGTTGAGGAAGTATATAGATGAGGTAGTGAGACTTCGTGGGGTTCTAAGGACTATCATCTCTAACTGAGACCCTCATTTTAGCTCACAAGTCTAGAGTGTTCTTCAATAAGATTTTTTATCTTAAATATGCCTTTGCATTGCCTTCCATTACATGATGGGAATTCAAATAGAGAAACCCACTTAAACACTAGAAGATATATTGCATTCCTACGTCATGGATTTTGGTGAATCTTGAGTGAAACACATTCGTTTGGTAAATTACATGTTCATGGAGTATCCAATTTTCACTTCCCTCATAGTTGGATAGAATCCATGATGTATTCTTTGTGTCTCAAATTTTTTGATATCCTCATTATGAATCTCATTCCATTGATTAGTGAGATTTAGATATTTAGGGTAACAATACATTCATCGAGTGGCCAATTGAGATTTTGTATAATTGGGAGAAGTATCTATGTGGGTATATCATTCCATTGATTCATTTTTTGTTGAACCATTTGAATGACAAAGACCTGCACTACCTAATTCGGTTCTAAAAACACATTCATTTCAAACTAGATTCTCTACAAAGTGAGATAAACCAAGTTAATCTTTTATACATTTCACATTAGTTTTGGAATTAAAACATTATATCTCAAAAATAATCCCACCACCCCAAAAATCGAAGGTTTATAATCTTTAGGGATTAGCTAAATAAATACATCACTGCATATATTTAAAGAAATTTTTCCATAATTTCACTACACTGCACTTCCATCTAGACATCTCATACTCTATACTGATTTTCCAAACATGTAGAATAGAATACATAAGAAAGGGTGAGCTCAGATGCTCAGTAAGGGAAAACTAATCAATGAATCATAAAGGGGTTATATCTTAAGTATATGAGAAAACATGAGCATGAGAGAAATATTTTATTAAAAAGAACCGTGAAAAATAATAGTTATCCAAAATTCAATATGGAAAGACATGGAATCTTAAATGAACAATAATATAATATAGAATGATAGTGTGGAATATACATAATCATAGGAAATGATTACATAGTGAATAAATTCAACCATAACTAAGTTCATTCATAAAGTCATGAACATTACTATAATTTATATGTATAATGATAGGAATATAATAATAATATGAACACACCATCTTGTCAAAAAAATATTATACATGCCTCACATCGTGATCATAAAAATAATGTACACACATCATGTTGTGAACATATTAATAATGTGAATACATCACAATGTGAACATAAAAATATTTCACAAGCCTCATATTGTGAACAAACCAATAATGTACACACCTCACATTGTGAAAATAAAAATAATGTATATACCTCACATTGTGAACTTAACAATAATTTACACACATAATACATATCTCATTAGACATAAAACCTTAACTGATTCATTAGATGGATATTAATGCTCTAAAACAGTCTTAGTAATTTAATAGACCCGACATGTCTGAGGGATTTAATGGACCCAAGCCATATTAGAAATTTAATGGACCTAACCCATCTAAAAATTATAATCCATACATATATATTCCACTAGAAATATTTTATACATTATATCATGAAAACTACATTAAATTAAAATTGGTTTTGTATGGTTTCAAATGGTTTTTTTCTAAAAATGACATCAAGAAATTTCTTGGATGACACCAAAATTAAATCACCCAAAAGTAATATTCTATAAATTTATTTAGAGTGTATTTCATGAAAAATAAATCCACATTAGTTTTATGTATTGTTTATTAAGATAAAAATGTAATTGAATCCATGAAAATGTTTTTTTGAAAACATTTTATAACAATGTCATAAAGATATAAAGTTACTGTTCACTTTTAAAAATCATTTTCAATATAGAACATTAAAACCTTTATAAACCAATATATTAAAATAAATCCCAATAATGAAGCCTTCAAAAATAAATAAATTTTATCTTAAATAAATTTTGACTTCAAGCTATGATTATGAAAGGATTAATCTTGTTAATATTTTAAAATTATTTTATTGAAACTCACATCATAAAAATGATAATAATTTTTCATACAATAGTTAATGATAAATTAGAAGATAAAAAGTGATAATACATATTTGATTTAAAAAAGAGAAAAGGAATTTTTTGTAAATAATGAACATGGACATGGAGGAGAAACAACCATTAAAGAGGATAAATATTATCCTTAACAATTTTTCATTTTTATAAAGAGACAGTTCCATCAAAGATGAAGAATAGATGTAAAAATCGTTCAAAAAACTTTCATGAGAAATAAATCTAAATAATAATATAAATGAGATGGATTATAATATAATTCAATTATAAGGTATATTTCTCCCATGTTATAGGAATAAAGGTTAGTATGAACAATTACAACTAGATGAATATAAATTGAGATCGAAAAAAACCATTACCATTACTCTTAACTTCCATGAAAGTTATTTACTTTTATAAATAATAAAATAACCATATTAATAACTTATTTCAAACCTTATTCATATATATTACCTTTCCTGCACATTAATTAAAATTATTCATTATATCTTTATTAGTTGGTAGTTATTTGTTTTCATCATCGGATATTAGTAATATTGATTAAATTATAGAAGTTTGGTAATGTCGATGTTGATCATCATTCTTTGATACCATATTAATAATTCCAAAATTATTTAAGTCTTTGGAATATTTATTCCATAATTATTTATAATGTTTTAATATCATTATGTGAGAGTTTTAGTTATGACATGTGAATATGAAATTAGTAATGAGATTATTTCGATAATTTTTTATGAAAAAAATTTGTATCTTAATAATTAGTTATATATTAATATTAATATTATAAAAATAAAATTAAATACTAATATAATATTTTTATATTAAATATGTTTCCATAACCAACAATGATAAAAATTTATAGCATCATTCATGTATTTGGTTAAACCAAACCAAATAAGAACATGTTATAACCAATGGATGAGTATGAAAGTGAATCTATTATAATATAATAATTACAGAAGAATAATTATATTATTTAGATTATTATAAATAGAAATATAATATTTAATAATATTTTTATGAATTATTTAAGATATAAATATATTATTTATAATGAATAAATCACTTTTCAACTTAGCGTTCTCATTTTAGGTAGTGAAATTCAAAATGATAACTTATTACTAATATTATTAATATAATTAATTATATATATTTATGTAATCTTAATAATATAATAAATGTAATATTAAATCATTTTATACATATTTATAACCATCCATGAAGGGAGGTGATGAAAAACAAAATATGTCATTCATGGAGGCAGTAGTCTGCACATAACACGAGTGATATTTATTTTTGAATGGGTGAGAGGAAAGTAGAAAATTGTTTTTCAATAAAAAATTAAATTAGAGTTTAAAAATTATTCTAATTTAATTATATTATTTTTTATAATAGTTTTATAGGGGAAATATAGAGAATAAAATTTGGGGAGTGGATAATACTCATGTCGTGGACTTGATTCTTCTCTTAGGCTACCCATAGAAATTGATGACATAATACACTTTATCCTAAAAAATGGATGAAAAAAAGGATTTTGATTCTAGGATAGATAAAATAGTTAGTTTCTAGATAAGAATTTGAAGTGTATGTCTGTCTTGAAGTGATCATAAGTGAGCTCCTTTTATAGGTTAAAAATTTGGACATTTCATTAGAAACTAATGTTAGGTAAGGGGTAAAGATAGAATCACTTAGGAATTTGGTGAGTTAGGAGAGGGAAGGTTATTGAGTCATGTGGGTATGAATTTATAAAATAAAAAGGGTCTCATATAAGGAAAAAATTGCTAGTAAATTTATCTCAATTTGAGCCACTTTAAGTTACCCATTTTACACTCATTAACCTTGATTAAATATTTACCCTAGTAATTATTCCTTGAATAAATTTATAAGATAAAATTTCTTATCAAAACTGTAAATTTTGAAACTAAACTTGGACTGATTTAATATAATTAAATATCTAAATATGATAAAATTAACTCTTAAATTAAAACATAAGATATATATAAAATTAGTCTTGTAGAAAAATATATTTTTATACATTAATTGTTTATATTATTATTTCCTACAAATTAAAAATTAAACGAGTGCTAATGTTTTTTTATAGATCGTAACTTCATATTAGTGTCATCATTTTAAATATATCAATTTAATTTATTTAAAATAAGTTACACAAGTTCATAAAAACAATTCTTTAAAAAATATTTTACTATGGTAATGAATATTTAATTTAATAACATATTTTTATATTAAAAATGACTTTATTAAGAAATTATTAAGAGTATTAAAAACATTTTATTAGACTGAATTTCTACATTTTATAAAAATTAATTTTAATATCATCATGAAAATGCATGAAATTATTTTAAGAGATATATATATATATATATATATATATTAAGTATAAAATGGATTTATTCCCATTACGTACCTAGAAATAACTATAAAAGGAATTTTCATTTATTTTATTATATAAATTTTTAATAAATTTCATTTAAAACAATTTCCTAGTAGTGATTAATTTTATTATAATAAATGTACTTGATAATTTAAAATAATAGTTATTTAAAAAATGCACCTTTAAAAAATCTATACCAAATAAAATTAAAATAAATTATGTATACCCTTACTATTTAATTTTATAAATTCATTAATATTAAACCATTCATAGAATTTTATAATTACATTATGTCACACTTAAATTAAAATAATATATAACACATAAAAATATTGTTTATAAATAATATATTTTAATTAAATAATATATTTTTCTTTAATTGTTTATTATTTATGAATTATATTATTTTAAATATTTTATTAATAATATAGAACATATGAATACCTATTTGATACATGTATATCCAATGAAAACATTTTCAATGACTATATTTCCTTCTATAACAGCTATTTAATGATTATATATTGATTCTAACTTTACAAAGTACACTTCTCATTTATATATTTTTCATTTAGGATTTTTTATAATGGATTCTGCTTTCATAATGTTCTTTCTCATTGTATGTTTTTTTTATTAGTGGTTATTATCAAGGGTGAAGTTGATCCAAGGGATTTCCAAGTTGCGCATTTATTATCCATTTATATTTATTATTAAATTTAAATTTTTTAACTTTTAATGGATTTTACAATCTATTATATGTTGTAATCCAAAGTGAAAAATACAAGTTTCATGTATTTTATTCAATGTTCCATTATTATTTAATATTGTGTTTTTAGATTAATTCATAACTTTTGTGATAACTTCTTTATTTAGTTCAAATATTTAATAGACTAAATAATATATTTATTAACATTCATCAAATAGTTTAAGGAAATAAAATGTTTTCATAAACCTAGGGTGTTACAAACATGGTGGATTATTGGAATTTATAGTGAACGTGAGTCACAGATATACACTATGTACCCTAATCTATCTTGAACCTTTTCCTTTTATAATATTAAGATGTTTGTTTCTGTACTAAATTGATTGAGATGATATTTTATATTTTTATTGATTGATGTTAATTATTTGTCTTGATTTTTTATGCCTTATTTGTGGAAGGAATATCTATCTAAGAAGTATCTCCCAATAAATGTTTTATTTTGGTAGATGTTTTTTTCCTTCTAGGTTGGTTTTCATTCTTGAGGAAATGAATCATTTGAATAATATCTATTGTAATAGTCCAAACCTTTTTAGTTTCTTACATTGAATATCCTAGGTGTTAGAGGTTTCGGTAGAGGATTAGAGAAATAGATATGGATTTGTATATGAGATTTTTTTTTTGGAATATTATTTTCATGACATGTCCATAGGAGTTTCGCCATTGAGGGATGGCTATAAGAGACAATGGTGTTGCAGTTGGGTGTGTCACGCCATGGAAATTTGAATCACAATGTAGTTCTTGTATCACAACAAGGGGCATATACCACGAGAGTAAGTTGTTATTATATTTTAGGTTAGAGGTCTAGTTATAGTGTGACTATATCAGGTCATATTGTGAAGAGTTAAAATAGGATTTTGACAGAGTGAAAAACCTTGCATTTGGGTGAAACCCATATATATGAATTTTTACTCTTATGTACCACCTTTTCCATTTTTTGTAACAATGTGTGGGTTATTGGTTGCAGTGAGAAATGGTTTTGGGTGAGTGTTCATTTTTTAAAATAGGCCATCATGGAGTGGCCAATTTCCTTATGACATTACACCTTGGGTGGATGATTTTTTTATTCTATATTTCTTGGTGTTTTCATGTTGAGGTTCTTTTATCGCATCATGGATTGTTAGAGGTTGTTGCCTTCAAGTCTAGGAATTCAGATTTCGTGGAATTTTTATGGTCATTACACCATGAAAATTATTCAATTGTATTATATTAAGAAGATTGACTAAGTTTTAAATGGGTAAGGTGGAATAAATAATGGAATGGATTCCATATAATTATTCAATATGTTCCCGTTGTGGTGTCTTCATGATCTATCACACTACAACACTTTATATTTCATTATCACTATAAATTTTTTATCTAATATTAATTCTTATAGTTTACATTATTTCTCCCCAAATCCCAAGAAATAATAGGTGAGACTTTGGAGATTATTCTATTGAATTTGGTGGATTTTGATTATTAGATTTGGGTAATCTAGAATCTTCATCTGGAGGTGAGTTTCTCTTGGCTTATCTTGGGTTCTCTATCAAAATTTCATATTATAGTGATTTTGGAAATGGTTTCGTTTTTCTTTTTTGTCTTTATGTTATTAATTTGATGGAGGTTTATGTGATCTTGGTTATTAATAATTTTCTCGCATGATCTTAGCCTTTTGAGAAAATTACTTTTCTTTTTCTTTGTGTTATTCTATGAATATTTGATTCAGTTAGGGGATTTCGGACTTATCCATTTATCTTATGTGAAATTGTGGAATTATAATTAGTTTTTTATTTTAGAGGATATTAAGGATTAACCAAATGAATATAATGAAATGGGATAAAGGAAATTTAATGTAATGGGTTGATTCACATGTGGTTTATACGATTCTGTTATACTTATTATGTTTGATGGTTGTTTGAATTAATGATAAGTTTTGTTTGTAGTGATGGTGTGTGTTATTATTTTGTTAAAACAAATATATGATATCCTCATTAGGAGGTGATGTACGTCTTCAGTTCTCCATGATTTTATTTCATAGAATTATACTCATTGAAATTTCATGCATCAAAATATTGTTGGACATATTGTGAAGACAATTGTAGATGGACCTCTCCAACCATAGTAGGATAATAGGAATTTTATATTCTCTAATAGAGTTATGAAAAAACATTGGTAGTCCAAAATATTATTTTTTTTATAGGGATTTACTGGTTTCATACACCTATTATGGTGGCCACATTGTGTGGAAGGATATTTTAGGGGACTAGGTTGAACTTGTTGTCCAGATAGCACTTGGTATATAAGTGTGTGGGGCTTCACTTCTGAGGATAACATATAATTATATTAAGGCATAAAGATCATGAGGTGTATATAATATAGTGATATTAGATAATTTGTAGTTCAATTATACATATTAATCTATTTTTAATCACTGATATCTTTTGGTGAATATAATTAAATCTATAGTGATTATCACATTCACATATGTAACATTTTCTAAAGAATATTAATAACATTTGTTATTTACTAGTTTTATTTATTTTAATTAAATGTATTTCCACTTCCTTGATTGTGTGTGAGTTTGCTGGTGTGTGCAACGGACTAATTTCTACAATGATTATGGCGAAATTTATAGTAACTTCTAGCACACTCAATCATGGGGAGAAAATAACTTATAGAGGGTTTATTTCTACTATGTAGAACCTCCATCCTTCGAAGTTCCAGTAAATTGAGGAACCATATTATGGTTGTTTATCATAAGAACTATTGAGGTTAGTTTTCTAATAAGTGGTTTCCTACCCATGGTTCAAAAAACTAAATATTTATGTTTCCAAGATGTTATCTCAGTGGGGGTTTACCGTCATCAAAATATATAGTGTTTAAAGATAAAATTTTCGTGATAGATTGGTTTAGTGGATCAGATTTTGGATTCTGATGAATATAGATGGTGTATTTTCTAATTCAGAGGGACCTAGATGTTCTACTTACTATTGTTTTCTAGAGAAAATGGATAAGGTGTAATTAGAACATATGGATAGGAGAGGAAAGGTGATGGTGAGTATGTATTTGGTAAGGAATGTTTCATTTAATATTCATGAAATAAAGAGGTTGGAAGAAGTGAGGAAGTTAATTAAATATATGTATATAAAACCTATGATATTGGGAAAAAAATCAGATATAAAGACTATTCATTATAAGGTCATTAGAAAAAATAACTCTAGAATATCATGTAAAATATTTCCATATGATTTGGGAAATATTGAATATCTGAAGGTTATGTTTACAAATGATGTTTCATAACTCATAATGTAATCATAATTACTAGAGAGTTGGGATATAGTGGTGAAATCCATCATTAACTCTAGAAGAAAAACATATTTGGTACACGATGATATCTAATATTTTATTCTCAAGGAATAACTTCATTGGGGGGAAGTCTAAGAGTTGTTTGGTAATGATCTTAATATTGATGGATGGTGATGTTTAGCTCAGCATAAGAATATATTCTTGTAGAAACTATTAGAAGGTAATATGAGTAAGAATATATGAGTAAAGTTTTCTAGTTAGGGTCCAATGTGTTATAAGTGTTGAAAATAGGACACTTTAAGAAGGACTGAAAAAGTCACAAGGAAATACCCAAAATATGGTTGACTTTTATTATCTCAAATTCCATTGGTAATATAGAAAGAGTAATTGATTTGTTTCTTAGTGTAAATATTATGTTGGAGTCATTGGTGGTTGAAGTAAGCATCATTCCATTTCACAGTAAAGCCATTATGAATTGAAAATTATGGGTCATAAAAAATTATAAAAGTTCTTTTGGTGGGTTGTGATGAATAAAAGATCATAGAAAATGGATATTCCAATATCCAAATAAATAATGATGGTTCCTTAAAGCTAAAAGATATTAAAAATATTGTATTTCTACTAATGACCTTAATTACAATTATTAATATTTATGAAGTAGGATTTGGGAATAGATTTATTAGAGGAGTATAGAAACTTACTCTAGGATCCATGGTGGATTAATGAGGACTAAAAATGGGAGTTTGTATTTAAACTAAAGTTAAAAAGGGATTTGATAATAGAAACAAGGTTTTAACACCCTCAGTTTATGTAACATTGTATTATACCACTGATTTATGACATGGGACTAGAGGGGTGGATATCGCTACTGATTTCGACTATTTAGTATTAGCCTTCTAGGAGTGGTTTCATTGGTTGTTATTTTTCATGTGAGTGTGGGTTCATTCCATGGGTTTGTTTTTGGTTTTTTTAGTCTCTAGAGGAGAAATTATATATATGAAGGACCTAAAATTTTGGGGCCATTGAGTTTCCAAATGGTAGTGACATGACCCAAGTAGTATATCTCATGATTTTCTGGATCTGGTTGTTCATATGCACCTATAAAGAGATCTATACCTTTTTACTTTTCATGTAAGTGTCATGGTCATTGGAAATTTCATTACCTAACCATTTTTTATGAGAAACATGACATTTCTGGTCACTTTTCATTCCATCCTTAACAATTGGTACCTCCGAGGCCATATCAGTAATTGGATCAATAGTATTTTAAGCTAGCTGATGGGAAATAGAATGGGTATAGGACAACACGTTGATATTACCCACCCTTAGGGATATAGGACTAAGTGTGGGTGTGGAGGTATTCTCTAGTAGGTCCAATGAAGTATATGATAAATCCATCATCATTTGGAAACCATAATTATGCCAACAATATAAGGTTCATAGATTTTTTGAGGTTTCAATTTCTCATATTATAGGTTTTATTTTTTTCCCTATTTGACTATAGAGATTCACACTCTTTCACTATACTCACCTTGGTTTGAGAATTGGTACTCAAGTTGGGGAATAATTTAGTGTTCCAAGTTTTGACTACTCTAGATGTATTCTAATATTCCTTTTTGATGTGTGTTAGGGCTATGAGATGATAATAAGGAAACATCATTTACTAGAGGATTTATTTTTTGAATAGATATAATCATAAAATGTCATGCTAATAATGAACTGTTTTATTCTATGAATGTGACCATTAAATAATTATATTGGATTGGTGTTTTATATGATGTGTAAGGTGTATGTGTAATGTTCATTGGAGAGAAGGAAAATCTGATTAGTCCTAAACATCCCAAACAATGTTTTTCTTAGCTTATGTAGTTGTCGTTGGATATAATGGAGGTACAGGTGGTGGAATTCCCTATATTTATATATGATTTTATGGAAATATTTATTAAATAGGTTTTTTTGCTAACCCTAGATGTGATATCAACTTTAGGACAAAGTTTCATCTTGATTCTTATCTGATTTCAATGGATTTTTTTCAAATGGAATTATGATATATGATGGATGAGGATTCAATTAAATTATTTGACACAGAATGGTTTCATATGGACCAATGTGTTTCCTCAGGTTTCTATGGTATTGTCCACTAAGAGTGAATATTGTGGTATGAGACTATGCATACACTACTATTGATTAAAGTAGCTAACATTCAATAATCATTATCCTTATATGAGGATTAGTGATTTTAACAATTAGTTGAAGGGAAAAAACTAGTTTCAAAAAAATGGCCTATGGTTTGGGTATCATAATTTGAGTTAAAGGAGTAACATAACTAAAGTAATAATTTTATGTTTTTCTATTGTAAATTTCAGTTATTGTTTATGTTGTTTGGTGCCATGAACTTCTTTTTTATGGTACTCAAGAACACTATGTTCCATGAGTTCCTAAATCAGTTCATGATGGTGTATTCAAAGTGAGAGGAAGGTCATGCTAAGTATATTAGGGTTTTATTATGAATTCTTTGATATGATCATCTAAATGAAAATTTATCCAAGTGAATTTTTTGGATAGGCAAGGATAATTTTCTTAGACATGTTTTGTTTCAGCTGGGAGTAGCAGTTGACCCCTCAAAGATCGGGTCAATTTTCTTTTGTGTAGTGAAATAATCTATTACATAGGTAAATAGTTTCCTTTGTCTCAAAAGATATTTTCAAAGGTTTATATATAATTTATATCAAGTTTCAACCCTATTTATATCCTTGAAAAAAAGGTTCAGGATTTCATATAAGTTTATCAGTGTTATACAACATTCAATAAGCTGAATGAGAAAATGATTAGTTCTAATGTCCCTTCGGTTGTTAGAGTTGGAGGCCATGGTTAAGGTTTATTGTGTTTTTTATTATATTATACTTGTTTCTGTCTTTATATATAATATATTAGTCATCACAAGTGGTTTTTTAAAGTTATGACCCCACGAGGATAAATATTCCATGTATGATTTAATGTTGTTGGTATTGGTGTTTTCTTTGACATTTTGGTGGAATTACCTTCTCAAAGATCACTTTGGTGTATTCATAGATCTAAAAAATTACATATATTTTATAATTTATATTTTAATTTGAGATATAATTGGTGTATGTACTTTTTATTGGGCTATATCTTTGAGATCTCTTTCACCCAGAGGATATAAAATGTTATTATTAATACGTAGAGTAGAAATTCATGGGGATATGTTATTTTATAGTTCAAATATTATAATAAAATTATTGATGATATTGAATTAATGAATATAAATTTAAATTAGTATGGTTCTAGAGGTTTTATTTAATTGATTATAGTGAAATCATATGTGCTTATATAGGTGGAGGAGTATCAATGAGGAGGCTCAAAGGTAGAGGTGATACAAGATGGTGTTCTCCATGGTGATTCTCATGATGGATATATTGAGGATTATTGACATTGTATATTTTTTTAAGGGAATTTTGTTTTCTTTAGTGATACAATTGGTGATTCTTTATGAGTTTCACATCTCAACGTTTGTAGTACATCCTAGTATATCCAAGATGTATCATTCATTGAGGAGTTTATTCTAGTGGATATGGATTAAAGAGAGTGTGGAAGAGTTTGTTTCATGATGTCTTATTTATTAGTTGGTGATGGATGGTAATTATGTACCTAGTTGTTTGTTTCATCCATTAGATGTCCTCGATAGGAAGTGAGAAGATATATTGATGGGTTTCAGCACCAGTTTTCCTTGAATGTTAATAAGATGAAATTATATTTGGGTAATTATGTATCTATTGATGAAGTTATCACACTTCATTGTGATCAAGGAATCAAGTGATCTGGTTTAATTGGTGAGGTAGTATCTGGATGAGGTAGTGAGTCTTCAAGGGGAACTAAATACAATCATCTATTACTAAGACAATTGTTTTTCCTCCTTGAGTATCGGGAGGTCTTCAACAAGTCTTTGGATATTAAATATACCTTATCACTACCTTATTTTCCTAGATGTGTTTTCTAATGGAGTTAACCACTATGACACTAGAGGATATTTTTCATGCCTATGTCTTGGATTTTGGTGGATCATGGGTGAAAAACATGCCTTTGGTTAATTAGATGTCCATAGAGTGGCCGATTATAACTTCCCATGTAATTGGACTAGATCCACAATGTCTTCCTTGTGTCACAAATTTATTGATATCTTAATGATAAATTTTAATCTATTTATTGATTGATTTGAATATGGAGAATAAGGAGACATTTTGTGGAGGCAATGAGATTCCACAGACCCACACTCCATAGTTTGATGCTGAGAAAATTCATTACAAGATGGAGTCAATACCAAGCCATATGACTTATTATAAACTTATAAATATTTCACATTATTATAATATTTTGAAAATTATATCTAAAAAATAATCTCACAACCCCATAAAGTGCAGGTTAAGTGACTTCGAATATTGGCTAAATAAAAATATCACTTTAAATAATTGTGTAAATTTCTCTATAATTGAACCATACTAGATTTACTTATAGATATCTCATAGATTATAATCATTTTCATAACCTTTGGAATAGAATACAATGGAAGGGTGGATCTTATATTATCAGTAAGGTAAAACTAATCAACGAGTCATAAAGGTATTATATATTAATAATATGAGAAATCGTGATCATGAGGGTAATATTTGAATAAAAAAATATGAATAATAAGATTTATTCACAAGTAAACATAGAAATTCATGTAATATCAAATGATTAAATATATAATATTTCATAAGAGAATAGAACATACCTAAAAATATGAAATCATAACAATATAAGTAAAGTTAATTATATCTAATTCTGTATATAAAATTAGGAGCATAACCACAACTTTCACAAATCATGTTGTGAATAAAATTATAATTTAACATATCATATTTTAAATATAGCAATAATGTACATGCCTCGCATTGTAAACCTAAAAGTAATATAGAAACATCATGTTGTGAATATAAAAATAATGTACACACATCACATTGTGAACAAAAAAAATCATGTGAAATCCTTACACAATGATCATTACAATAATATGCACACCTCACATAGTGAACACACCAATAATGTATATGTCTCACATTGAGAACATAAAAATAATGTACACCTGACATCCTTATCATATGAGACATAAAAAAGTTTACCAATTCATTATAGGGATATTAAGTTACCCAGCCCATCTAAAAAGGATAATCCCTTCGCATGTGTCCCACATGACAACATTCATACATCATACCATGAAAACCCATTCAAAGAAAATTTGTTTCATATAATTTCAAATGGTATTATCTAAAAATGACATCTAGAATTGTATTGGATGGTACCAAAATTAAATCACCCAGAAGTATTATTATATAATGGTATTTATAGGTTATTTTAGGATTCATAGGTCCATAAGAGATATATCTCTTGTATACTGAGAGAATAATTGAAGTGAATCAGTGATTTTTTTTTTGAAATCATTTCATAATATTTTTATAAAGAGATGAAGTTACGAGTCACTTTCAAAAATCATTTTCAAGAAGGTAAATTAAAACCTTTTTAAAACAACACTTTCAAAAATATCAATAATTATATATTGAAAATTTTATAATGGTTATCTAGAGGAAATTTGAAGTGGATATATTATCATCAAAGTAATATGGTAGTTAATATTATAAAATACCTTTATTGAAACCCACATCATAAAAAAAGGATAATATTTTTTTTTAAATTGGTATAGATAAATTAGAATATTTAATGAAATCACACATATTTTCAAAATAATAACAAAAATTTTTTTGTAAAGAAATAATATTAACATTAGGTAGAAGAAACCATCAAATAGGATGGGGATTGACTTTGCATTTTTTATAAAGAAAGAAGTCCATAAAATAAGAAACATTGACGTAAAAATCCTCATAAAATGATATACTGATATATAAATGTAAATAAATCGATATATGATATGTAGTATAATATAATTTAATCCTAATTTATTTTTATCCCAACTTATATGAATAAATTTAAAGAAGGCTGATCATAAATAAATAAATGTAAATTGAGAGTGAAAAAACCATTACCCTTACAAAAAAATTACATGAAGGTGATTTACCTTCCTATATAATAAACACAACCAAATTAATAAATTTTTAAAAACCTTATTCACATATATTACCTTTTTTAGAATTTAATTACAATTATTAATTATATACTTATTTGTTAGTTATTGTTTATTTTCATCATCAGATGTCAGTAACCTTGATTTTTTTATAAGTTCTATAATATCGATGTCAATCCTTATTCCCTTATACCATTTTAATCATTATTGGATTATTTAATGTTCTAGAATACATAATCCATGTTTATTTATAATTTTATAATTTTATTCAATGATATTTTTAGTTATTACATGTGAAGATGAATTCAATAAAGTGTTTATTTTAAAAACAATAAATGAAAAAAGGTACTTTCTTAAAAATTAGTTAAATATTTATATTACCATTATAAAAAAATTACATATTAATATTACATTAAACCATTAATTATTTTTCCATTACCATAAATGATAAAAATGTATAGAATCATTCATGTAGTTCTTTAAATCAACCCAAACAAGTACATATTGTAACCAATGGACGAGCATGAATGTGATTTTCTCATAATGTCATAATTACAAAAGAATAATGATATTATTTATATATTAATATATATATATATATATATAATATTTTAGAAAAAATTTATGAAGAAGGTAATATAATATTTTATTAGATATAATGAATAAATCATTTTCTCACTTAGTATGATCTTTTTATGCGATTAAATTTAAAATGATAATGTTTTCTTAATATTATTAATATAATTCCTTATTTTGATTTATATAATTGTAAAAATTTAATAAATATCATATTTTCTCATTAAATCAATTTTTAAAACCATCCATGAAATAATATGATGAAATAAAAAATACATCATTTATAAAGGAGGTAGTATGC
Source organism: Viscum album (assembly GCA_963277665.1). Classification (NCBI taxonomy): domain Eukaryota; kingdom Viridiplantae; phylum Streptophyta; class Magnoliopsida; order Santalales; family Viscaceae; genus Viscum; species Viscum album. The sequence continues at coordinate 66,106,207 of OY728163.1, read as the reverse complement.
ACATAACATGAGCGACATTTTCATTTTTTTAATGGATGAGAGGAAGGTAGAAAATTATTGTTAAATCAAAATAACAAAATTTTATTATAATACTTATTTTTATTTAATTATATTATTATGTTCATAACATGATTTTATGAGAATGATAGAGAAAAAAATGTTGGGGAGTGGATAATACTCATGCCGAGGACTTGATTCTTCTCTTGGGTGACCTCTTGAAAATGGATTACTTTGGAAAATTTCTTGTAAAAATGGATAAAAAATATAATAGGATAATAATAAATGTAAAATAATTAGGTAATAAATTGGATTTTAAAGGTTATGTTTGTCTTGAAGTGGTTGGAATAAGTCTCCTTTTATAGGGGTAAAATAAGGACTTTTCCTTAGAAACTAATGATAGGTAAGTGGTAAATATAGATTCACATAGGGGTTAGGTGTGTTATGTGAGTAATGGTTTGTGTGAAATTTGTGTATGACTTTAAAACCTAGAAAATGTCTTATATAAGGTCTAATTGTCATGTTAATTTAGAAAATTTCGATCCTCTTTATCTAACCCCTTTTTTCCCTCATTAACCTTAATTTAATATATACCATGGTAATTATTATTTTAATAAAAATTTAATATGAACCTTATGAAAGAAACTAAAGATTATGATTAAAATTTGGACTCTGTTTAATATAATTCAATTTCAAATTATAAAAAAAATTAACCATTAAATTAAAACATAAAATATAGAAAAAATTGTTTCGTCGAAAAATGGATTTTTATAAATTAATTGTTTTTATTATTATTTACCTTAAATTAAAAATTAAATGATAATTAATATTTTTTTTTATCTTTTTAAACATCATATAAGTGTCACCATTTAAAAGAGATAAATTTCATTAATTTATATAATAATTAAAAAACATTTTCAATAATAATTCATTAAAAATAACTATTATACTATGGTCACTAATATTTTATTTAATAACATATTTTTATGTTAAAAATAGCCTTATTTAAAAATATGGATATTTTGATTAAAAATATTAATACCATTTTATTCGATTTTATTTTTAGATTTCAAAAAAAATTAATTTTAACATAATATTACAAAAGGAATAAAAATAATTTTAGAAAATATATATCTTTTAAGAATAAAATGGAATAATTATTAAACATTTCCTCAACAGAACTATTTAGTAAATGTAAAATTATTTTCTAATATTTACTTTCAATAAATATCATTTAAAATCATTTTTTAGTAGTGACTAATTTTATTATAATAAATATACTCGACATTTTTTTAAAATTTCTTTGAAAATGTCATTTTTTAAAAATATATACTAAATACCATTAAAATTAATTATTTATACCATAACCATTTAATTTTAGCAATCCATTAATATGAAAATCATTATTTTATTTTATAAATACATCATATCATACTTTAAAAATTATAATATGTAACACAAACAAATATTTTATATAAAAATACATTTTAATTAAATATTATAGTTTTCCTTCAATATTCATTATTTTGGAATTATATTATATTATATTTATTAGTAATAATATACAAGTTAATTATACCTAGTAGATACATGTACATCAAATGAACATATTCCCAATAGCCATATTTCCTTTCATAATAGCTATATAATTGTTATATAACCATTCTAACATCACAAAGAACTATTGTCATTTTTTATTTTTTCATTTAGTATTTTTCATAATGGTTTATCCTTTCAAGACTCCCTTTCTCATTTTAGGTTTTTTTGTAATGGTTATTCTCAATGGGAGATTTTATCCATGAATTTCCTAGTTGTGAAAATATTGTTATTTGAATTTACTATCCAATTTTAAATTATAAACTTTTCATGGATGTAATTATCCATGATAAGTAGAATCCACTGTATGAAATACATAGTTTTATATAATTTTTTTTAAAGTTCAATCATGATTTAATGAAGAGTTGTTATAATAATTCATGTCTTTTATCATTTACTTCCTACTTAAGTTAAAATTTTTAATAGAATAAAAAACATTTTTATTGATGGTGGACATATGGATTAAGGAAATAATATGTGTTATAAAACCTTGGGAGTTATAGGAATGGTGGGTTATAAGAATTTATATGGAAATTCCAGTCAAAGATATATGCTTAGTACCCTAAGATGTTTTGAACATTGTTTTTCTATAATATTGTGTTGTTTCATTTTGTCTTAAATTGATTGAGAGGATTTTTTGTATGTTGTTTTGAATGAGTTTATTTTTTCATGATTCTTTATGACTTAGTGATGGAATTGTCTCTATTTGAGAAGAATATCACATTGAGTGTTTTTTGATGGATGTTATTTTTCATTCGGTTTGTTTTCATTCTCTAGGATAAGAGCCATTTGAGTGGTATCTAGTGTAATTTTCCATGCCTTCATAGTTCATTACCTTGAATCTATTTGGTGTTAAAGTTATGATTAGTATATTGTAGGAATAGACATGGAATTGAATATGAGATTTTAGCTATAAATGATGTGTCATGACATGTCCAGAGGTGTAATTCCATTGAGGGTGGATAAAAGAGATAGTGGGGTTCTATTTGGGTTGTCATGCCATAGAGGTTTGAGTCATAATGTGGTTCTTATTTCACATTGTGTGTTATAGAACAAGAAATTTAGGCTATTTCCTATTACATGTTGAAGTTATGATCATGGAATAACCATCTCTAGTCATAGTGTGAAGTGTTAAAAAAATTACAAAGTGAAAAACATTAAATGTGAGGGAAACCCTTATATATTAATTTTTACTCTTATATATTTCATTTTATTCTTTTCTAGTTATGGTGTGTGGGTGTTGGTTGTAGTGAGTAATGGTTTTGGGTGATTTTTCTTTTTTATTTAGAGTCCATTATGGAGTGTCCAACGTCATCATGACATGATTCCTTGGGTGGATGATTTCATGGTTCTACATTTTTTGTTCTTTTTCATACTATGGGAATTTTATTGCATTGTGGTTAGTTCAAGGTCCTTGCTTTGAAGTTTGGTAATTCGGATTCCATGGAGAGGTGACGGTCATCACACCATAACTATTCCTCAATCATATTATATTATATAGGTTGATCTAGTTTTAAAAGGAGAGAGGTGGAATATATCATGGCGTGGATTTCCTAGGATCGTTCAATATATTCCCATTGTGGCATGGCAATGAACTATCACATCCTAACAATTTAAATTTCATTATAAATATAAATTTAAAATCTCATATTAATTATTTTTTACAATCCATAGTTTCTCTCTGAAACCCAAGCGATCACAGGTGCATATTTAGATATCATTGTGTTTTATTTGGTGACTTTTGATTCATCGATTTGGGGGATCTAGAATCTTCCTCATGAGATGAGTTCCACTTCACTTATCTAGGGTTGTATCCCTTTATTTCATATTAGAGTGGAAATTTAAATGGTTTTGTTTGTGTTTTTTTGACCTTATGTCATGGATTTGAGGGAGGTTGATGTGATGTAAGTTATTGAGGATTTTCTAACATGATATTAGCCTTGTATGTGCATTTCTTTCATTTTTTCCTTTGCAGTGTCCATTGAAGATCTGAATGAGTTAGGGGATTTGTGTATTTTCCCTTTAATTTATGTTCAATTATGGAATTACCATGACTTTTTTTTCTTAGGTATGATGATAATTATTGACCAAATGTGTATATTGAAAATGGATATAGTAAATTTAATGGAATTTAGTGGTTCACATATACTTTTTATGATTCTATTATATTTCTCTCGTTTGATGGTTTTTTGACCTAATGATAAGTTTTATTCTCAGATATTATGTGTGTGATGTTTTTATGAATAAATTTATAGTATCACATTTTTGGGATGTGAAGTATGGTTCTAGTTTAGCTTAATCTTATTTTGTAGAATTATCCTCAAAATAATTTGATACACCAGAAGAAAGTTTATCATTGTGTGTCGACAACGATAGTAAGGTAATCATAAGTTTTAATCCAATTATGGAGTCATGATAGAGAGTTTATTGTATTTATTTTTTGTGTTGTGGAGGGGGTTATAAGTTTATTACACCAACTATGGAAGCCATGTCATGTTGAAAAAGTTTTTAAAAGATCAGGTTCAATATGTTGACTAGATACTGCTTAGTATATAAGTGTGTGTGACCTCAAATATAAAGAAAAAATACAAATAGATTAAGGTATTTATATCAATAGGTGTATTTATTTTGGTTATATGAGAGCATGTATATATTAATTATACCTATTAATATATGTTTAATCACATATGTCTTCTGGTGAATATAAAGAAATAAGTAGTGTTTCTCCCATATAGGTATGACTCATTTTATTAAGCACATTAACTTCTTATGTCATTTCCTTATTTAATTTCTTTTTGTTTAATTTAATTTTAATTCCTTGAATTTGTAAGGGTTTTCTATTGTGTGAAAAGGAGTACCTTATTTTGTGAGTAGGGTGCAATGTCTACTTACCTCTAGTACACATGGTCTTGGGAATAAAAAAAACTCTAGAGGTTTTATTTCTATAGCTTAAAAACTTTTTCCCGAGATGTCACAGTCAATCATAAATCCTTTTTTTTTGTATTATCAGAATCATGGGTAGGTTTAGTTTCTGTATAATTGTTATCATGCTCACAGTTCAAGAAACTCAAGCATTCTCTTCCCTTGATGATATCTCAATCTCCATGGTAGTTTAATTTTATTGAATGGTATGGTGTAAATTGATAGAAAGTAATGGGAATACATGTTTTATGGATTTAATTTTGTCTTATGAATAATATAGATAGCGGGTCATCTAATTTAGAGGGAGTTTGATTCACCATTTACTGGTGTTTTTAAAAATAATATGGAAAAGAAATAATGAGAATGGATGGATAAGAAATGACTAGTTCTAGTGAGTATGTATTTAGACAGTAATATTTCATTTAATATTAATGTAATAAATATGATGGAAGAATTGTTAGAGACACTAGAATATATGTATTATAAACCTATGACATTGAACAATGTTTTCAAGATGGAGAGATTATTCAAGATATGGTTTCCAAAAGGAAGACTAATTGGGGATCTTGTGAACAATTAAAATATGATATGGAGATATCTTAAATCATTATAAGTTATATTCATAGATATGTGTGGGAACTTATACTTCTATCATCATTACTAGATAGTTGGGATATGATGATGACTATGATTACTAAATCTATCAAAAAAATATTTGGTACACAATGATATCTAAAATTTGATTCTCAATGAAGAACTTTATCGGAGGGAAGTACAAGACCTATCTAAAAATTCTATTAAAGTTTATGTAAGGGGATGTTCAACTCTATATAAGTAGATATATTAGTAAAAAAATAAAAAGATAATATGATGAAGAATATCCTAGTAAATTTGGATGGTTATGGCCCTACATGTTATAGGTTTTTAAAAATAAGACACTTTAAGATGGATTGTATAATTCACAAAGAAAGAACCGAAAGATGATCAACTACCATTAGTTGAATTCCACTAATAATATGAAAGGAGGAAGAGATTTTTTATTAAGTGTAAAAATTATGGTGGAGTAATGGGTGGTTAACTTAAGAAAATCATTACATTCTATAGTTTAGTGTAGGTGAATTGAAAATTATGTTTCTAAATGATTTGGAAAAGTAAATTTGGTGGGTGATGAAGCTCTAGAGATTATGGGAAAAGGAGATCTGAATATCCAAATAAAGAATGTCGGTGTCTTGTATCTAAAAGAAGTTATACTTATCCCAGGGCTTCTGAAAATTTTTATTTCCAATTGTAAACGTGATGAATTAGGGTATGGGACTGGCATTACTAGAGGAGTATGTGTCGGGAAAAAATTCCTCAAGACATTTTATCAGTGTTTTGGGGTATGATTTTATTTTTTGACAGCAATAGATGACTAAGAATGAGTATGGGTGGTGTTTCCCAAAACAAGTTTTTAAGGTGGTGTAGTTTCCTAGTGCTTTCCAAATTTTTCAGCCTCAACATCGGGAGTTTGGTTTTTTGAAAAGGAAGATTTCTGAAAATGAGTACACAATACATGGACTACGAACCATAGTTTTTAGAACACAAAAGTTGGTATGTGGAATAGAAATATAATTTTAGAAAAGGAAGGATTCTGAATTGCAGTGCTATATGGTTTGCAAAGATTAGTATGTGGACTACATAGTGAAAATGGTTTGTGGTAAGTATTATAGTTTGTAGTAGGGAAGTAGTTTACTTAAAGTCATAGGTATGTAGGACAACTCATAGATTGAAAAACAAAATAGTGATTTTTCAATCCGTGAAGCATGTTTTTCATGGAATAGATCAGCCTTTGTAAAGGAAGAGAGGTGGTATGCAGACCACATTGGAGAAAATGGTTCACATGAGAATCAGTTCGCTTTGAAGGCTGTACCGCATCAAATTTTTGGGTAAATCAGATTAGTTAGATTTTGGGATCTATTTTCCTATATAAGTAGTGCTAATCCCATCATTTCTCAGAGTGATTTTCATTAGAGAACAATATTTCTCAGGTTGAATTTGGCTAAGTCCAAAAGTGGTTCATGAGAAAGGATTTTGTGAAGTGTAGTGGTTCATGAGGTAGTATTCTATGAAAGGATAAATATTTCACATGAACAATTTTGGGAGGGGTTTTGTGGGGAACAATAACTCATAAAAGAATAATGTTCCATAAAAATAATGAGTTCTGCAGAAGTGGACGTGGTACACAGACGTGGTATGTAGAAGCTGTATGTAGAGGTAGTTTTGGAAGTGGTACATGGATCCAGTTCATGGAGGCAATACGTGGAGGCAGTATGTGAAGGCGGTATGTAAAAGAGGTGGTTCATGAAGAATACATGCTACACAGTTAAGAGTAGTTTGTAGAATAAGTAGTTTGTTTGTGAAGGGACTTAAATAGTTCATGAAATCAGTTTCCACTAACTAATAGTGCACCTAAAAGTATAATTCATCTATGTTTTAAAAAAGGAAATTCAGTAGAGAATCTACCTACAGTTGAGGATGTGTGCATTCATGAAAATTAATAGGCTTACAAGTCCATAAACTGTGATTAGATCCCTTCCAAGAGGAGTTATAAAAGGAAGAGGAAGATGGTGATCATTTCCACCAGTAGTGAGCCAGATAAAGAGACATATAGAGTGACCCTTGGGGATGTAGTGAGTAGACCCTAAATCTTGTAAAGGTGGTGATCATGGGCATAGAAGCAATCTATCCCGAACATTATCATTAGTAGTGTGTTTTAGGGTATTTCATACATCGGAACATCTCCATTGTATGCTCCTTAGACATAGCCTAGTGATGATTAACCAAGTCAAATCATTGTGTCCTAAGAATGATTTCATTTTTTCATATATTTCTAATAGATAATGAGAGAATTTTGTTTAGTTTGATAACAAAAGAAAGATCCAAAGGGGATATGGTTTGATCTATCATACCCTGATTTGCCGCCTCTATCAAGTTATTTAACCTAATGGACATAACAATAGGTGTTATAGGGAAAGGTTGAAATTTATGGTTCTATATTAGTTGAATAAATGGAGGTTTTCAATCAAAAATGGATTCTGATCTTCTATGGAAACAATTTTCATTTATGGAAGAATCAGATGCAATAGTACTTTCCATCATTAGGAATGGATGTCTTTACAGAAGTTATGCATGGAATATCAGCCAATATCTACAGTGTCTCTTTATTAGAAGCTGACTGAAGGTAATTAGATGAATATTCTATAATGATCAGTTATTTAAGGTTATCCCTAGGCAATTCAATTTATATTAAGGTGATTTCATGTAAGTCATCACATGCTATGTGTGAAAAGTTTTTGAATATTTATGAGGGTGACTCAAAAAACAATGAATTAAAGCAAGAGACTCTATAAAAAAATATGAGGATCTTAGAATGCACCCTAATGATATTTTTGATAAATTATTTGATCAGTTGAATATTGTTGTGGAAGAAATTCATGGTCTTTTAGAAATCATTAAAGATATAAAGATTGTTAAGAACATCTTGAGAAAACTTCTACCTCATTTTAATCTAAAGGTTTATTTATTTGAAGACAATGATCTAAAGGAGATGACATTGGATAGCATTCATAGTACTCTTGTTTCATATGAATTGAGAAATGATGATAGTGATGATATGTAAAAGGGTAAGTCTAAATAAGTGGTATTCAAGGCCATGAAGAATCTCTCTATTGAATATAGTTAGGAGGAAGACAATTTGGATGATTTCATGTCATTTCTCTTGACAAATATGCAAAGAGGAAGAGGAAATTTCAAAGATAAACTTCCACTCATATGATTTTGATGTGGAAACATTATAAATCATGAAAAAATGTGCCCCCAAATGATTGAAGTTGATGAAGATAGTGATGAAATTCCACAATAGAAGTATTAAATTAACGTAAAAGGCTGGAGAAGTGATAAGAGAATCTTCTTCAAAAAGAAGAATCTTCTTTCAAAAGAAGACGAATGTTTAGGGGAATCTGATTCAGAGGAGTTAAAGGACTACAAGGATCTTGAATATGATTCTATGGTGGAAGATGTGGAAAATTCCAAAACAAGGGAAGAAAGTGACAATGATAAGGGAGAAGTAGAAGGAAGAATTGACCTTCATGTTGAATTAGAAGATAATCTAGAAGATGTAGATATTTGTAGAGACAAAACCAAAAAATCAAAAAAAGTTGTTTATGATGAAAAGATTTATATGTATTATAAATAAGAAGATAAGTCTGAGGTGAATGAAGAAATTGAAAAACTGAAGTCTAAAATTATAGAAAGATTATAAAGTGTGGTTGATTACAAACCCAAAATTAGAGAACAGAAAATAAAGATCGATAGTTTAACTAAGAGTGGAAAAGATAAAATAAAACATATCAAATATATTAAAGAGGAATCTTCCTACATATGAAGAAAAGTGAAATATCAGGATAAAATCTTGATTCTAGCAAAGAAGGACACATAGTAATTAGGAAAAGGTAGAGTAGAATTTAGAGTTCCAGTGAAGCACACAAAGGGGTGTTAGGAAAGAAAAATGATTGATTAAAATTATAAAGTTGGTATGGGGCTTGATCAAAAAAAGAAAGTAGTAATGGGTGAAGTTAGACCACAAGATCTCACTCTGAGGTTGAAGATTTATTTGAATATGAAACATAATCCTAAAACTCAAATATCCCTAGGGAAAACTAGTTTTGCATTATTTCCACATAGGCATGCACCCTGTATTAGATTCTATTGTTGTAAAAAAATGGGACACTCTAAAAATGATTGTTTGATAGCCAAGAGATATCAAAGGGAATAATAACAACCAAGGTAGTCATATATAGATCAATATTTTAGGTTGTCTTTTGATGGAAGCCCGTTCAGATATGAAGGATTCAGACACATGGAAAAATATTTCCCTTCAAAAATACAATGGAATGTGTTAAAAGAGACTAAATGTGGTTAAAAGAAGAAACCAGAAGTATCATCAAATGAGACGAATATTAAAAATCAATTTTAAGATATAAAAAATGAAGCTAGTCTATCATATACCAAGGAAGATCAATATTATCATTCCATTTCAGGTATTAAGTAAAAAACATGGGTCAAAATGAAAATTGTGGAGTAGGTAGTGGTTGAAAAAATTGCATTCAAATCACCAGATTGAACTAGGATACGGATCATTGATAGTTTATGTACATAAAATATGATAGGAAATAAGGATTTGGTGATCAAAATCATGTATGATAAAAAATGTATCGTAATGTTTGGTAATGATGAGGGCCTGAAAATTATTTGTTCAAGAAAAGCCAAGTTTGGATGAAAAGATATGAGATGAGAATATGTCTTGGTTGTTGAAGTTTATAGTCACAAATTATTAAGTTTAAGTCAATTGTGTGACTCGGGACATTCCATAAGATTTTCCAAAAAATTATTTTCCATCAAGTCAAAATATTTTTTTGTTGTATTATAGGGAAAGTGTGAAAAATGAAATCTCTACCCTGTAAGTAGAGAAGAAGATATGTGTTTTATGTCTAATGAAGAAGAAAACAAGTTATATAATAAGTATCTTGGTTACATGAGTGAAACATTCTTGGAATATCTGGTGAAATATGATATTACTCAAGATCTCCCTAGATTATCACATGATCGTACAAATATGTTTGATGCCTTCCAATAAGGGAAGATCATTCAAAAGACATATAAGGAAAATGATAAAAATTCAACCAGATTGCTTGATTTGCGTCATATGGATGTGTGTGGGACAATTTCATCAAGATATATTCAAGTGATAAGATGTTATGTTATATTCTGTGGTGATTTTAGAATAATGGAATGGGTTTCAATCATCACCCACAAATCTGAGGTGTTAATTTTCATTACAAGATATTAATGGGAGGTTGAAAAGATGCTTGGTTACAAAAACCAGAAGATCAAAATAGGTACTGGGACTATGTTCAAAATTATCCAAGAGGAGGATTATCTTAAGAAAAATGGAATAAGGTACCATGATTCAGCAGTAAGAACTCTATAAAATAATGGAGTATTTGAGAGAAGAAACCAAATTATCAACAACCTGGATAATCTAATTCTTTTTGAGAATGACCTAATAGAGAAGTTTTGGAAAAAAGTACTGACAAAATTAGTCTACACATCAAATATATCTTTATTAAGTACAAAAGATTAGAATAGTTCATATGAGCTATGGTATTGAAAGAATCCATCATTAAAGTTCTTTAAAATCATCGGAATTAAGGGTTTCATTATCAATAAAGAAAAATAGAGGACGTTTCAATATCTTGAAGATGAAGGGATATTTCTTAGAACATAAAAGAAAATAAAAGCATACAAATTATTAAATAAATGACTTTTAAAGTTAGTGAAAATACATAATGTAATAATAGTGGAGAATGATCAGAATCTTCAGCTAATACATGACTAGTATCAGGAGGATAGTGATGAAGAGATTAGCAGATCAGGGGATAGTCCAGTTCAGGAGGCTGATTCAGAAGAATATTCAGATAATCGAAAGGATGAGAAAAATTAAATATTATCTCAAAAAAATAATAGAATATATGAAATTGACAGAAAATACATAATTGGTTATCAGACAACTCTAGTGCAGACAATGAGGATGAATACTCTACAAAAAGAATCATACTTATCATAGGTAGAGCCTAAATATTTTGATTATGTTATTGTGTATTAGAATTTGGTTTAGGCTATGAATTAAGATCTTAAACAAATTGAGAACAGTTATACATGGGAGTTTGTTTTGATACCAATAGACAAGACTTTCATTGGGACTAAATAGGTCTTCCATAACAAGTTGAATGAATATGGTGCTGTGATTCTAAAAAACACAACTAATGGGAAAAGGGTACTCCCAGATAGAAGGTATTGATTTTGATGACACATTTTCACCTATTTCAAGGATAGAGAAAATCATATTATTCTAGTCCATAATAGTAAAAAGATATCTGAAGGTTTCCCCGATGGATGTCAAGTCATCATTTCTAAATGGGGCTGTATAAAAAGATGTTTATATTAAACATCCAGATGGTTTTCTTATCCATGAATATGAGAACAAAGTTTGTTGACTGAAGAAGGATCTATATGGTTTCAATAAAATACCAAGAGAATGGTAATCAAGGATAGATCATTTTTTTTTAAGAAGCTCATCTTTTAGCGTGCTAGAGTTGATCACAATAATTATGTCAAACATGAATGTAATAAAAGGATGATGTTGATGGTTTATGATGATGACATAATTTTTGGTGGATTAGATGAAGTGAAATAATGGTAGTTTTCTAAATTCATGTAAATTGAGTGTAAAATGTTATGATTGGTGAACTAATGTTTTTTTTGGTTTACAAGTGACATAAGGAAGGAATGTAACATTCATTTCTCAATCCAAGTATGATAAGGAATTTTTTGAGAGGTTTTTAATGGATAATTCCAAGGAGATGAAAACTCTAATGGCTACTCGGATGAAATGGCCATGGGATGATGAAGGAAATACAACCAATATCATATAATATAGGTAAATCATTAGCAATTTATTTTACTTGATAGTGACAAGACCTAATATGGTTTTTTTCTACATGAAAAGCAGTAAGATATCAAGTCTATCCAAAGTAATGTCACATGATTTTTGTGAAAAGAATAATTTTATATATCAAGGGAATGGTGGAATTTAGTTTGACGTATAATGAAAAATCTTGAAAAGAGTTATTACGATATACATATACATATTTGGTCGGATTAGTAGATGATAGAAAGTAAACATCAGGTGGTTCATTTTATCTTGGGAGTTTATGTATTTCTTGGTTAAGAAATAAGTAGAATTTATTTTCATTGAGCACTGAATAATCTGAATATATTATGGCCACATAATCATGGACACAATTATTATAGATGAAGCAGCAGCTTGATGATATGGGAGTTAAAGTGATGTCTCTAATCAGAATCCACTATGATAATCCAAGTGCTATAAATATTATAAAAAATAAACTCCTTCACTCAAGGAAAAACATATTAAAATCAAATATTATTTTATCAAGGATAAGGCGGAACAAGGGCTTGTAAAGTTGGATTATCTGATTATAGAATAATAATTTACAGATATTCTGATAAAGGCCTTACCCAAAGAATCATTTGAAATGAATTGAATAGATCTAGTAGTTCAGTAGACTCCTCACACTTGAAAAATTGTGGATGTGGGACCCCCTCTCCCCAAGGTATGGTGTTCTTTTTCCTAATATACTAATTTGTGTTCTTTACCTAGTGGCAGACCACGAAGAAGTGACCTTCAGGTTCATTGAAAAAGGTGGATAATTTGTGGCTATTAAAAGAGAGAAAATATCTTAATCAAGAAATGGGGATAAGATATTGGGTGGAGCAATGAGATAAGGGGAGTTGAAGTTGTTAGAGGAAGCATCAAGATTGGGGGAGTATTAAATCTGATGATGCTAGAAGTGATCAATCAAAATATTATATATCATGGTATCTAAGGTTCATTATGAAAGAATAAAAGTTGTTTTTGAATGAAATGAAGTGATTAATTGAAGATATTTACATTATAATTTTGTTTCTCATGATGAGAATTTCTCATATGGTATTAGAGTATGTGTTGAGTAAATCCTTGATTGTTATCTTAATCAAAAGTATTAAATGCTAATAGGAGATGGAAAGAGATTTAATGGGGTATAAAAATGAGAAGAATTGGCAACAAACCCAAAGGAAAGATTGTTGGGAAAAAATATTCAAGGAATTATCTCATTATTGTTTGGGTATGATTGTGTTTTTTAACAATTCCAGATGACCATTAATGAAAATGGTCGGTTTCTGTTGAAGCAACATTTCTAGGTGACATAGTTTCCCAGTGTTTTCCAAATTTTTGGTCCTCACAATGGAGAGTTTGGTTTTTGGATATAGAATATTTCCACATAGGATTACACATTATGCAGACCATGAACCATAATTCATGTAACGTAAAAATTGTTATGCAGAATAACGAAGGAATTTCTGAAAAAGAAGGATTTTTCATAGCATCACTATGAGAATAATGAACCACATTACATGGACCATGTAGGGAAAATGGTTCGCAAGAAATAAAATGGTTTATGGGAGGAAATTAGTTTTTGGAAGGTTGTAGGTATGTAGGATGGATCATTGATTGTGAAAATGATGAGGTGATTTGTGGATCCATGAAGGGTTTTGTTCATGGAAGAGATCGGTTGTCGTAAAAGAAGAGTGGCGATATGTAGACTGCTCAGGAGAAAACAGTTTTAGAGAGAATCTGTATGTGGTGAAGAATATAACACATTGAATGTTTGGGTTAATCGTATTAGTAATATTTTTGGATCTATTTTCCTATATAAGAATCATTAATCTCATCATTACTCAGAGCTATTTTCATTAGAAAACAATATTTCTCTAGAAGAATTCAGCTAAGTCCAAAAGTAGTTCGTAGTTAAGGATTCAACGAAGTGAAATTTCTTGTGAGGGAGTATTATTTTAAAGGAGAAGGATGTTGTGGTAATACTGTGTGAAGGGGTTTTATGGGGCATATTAGCCCACAAAGGAAAAAGGATCTACAGAATAATGAATTCCATATAAGTGGATGTGGTACATGGAAATGGCACACATAGGTAGCTCACAAAGGTGGTATGTGGAGGAAGTATGTAGAGTCAGTACACATAATAGGTGGTTCAAGAAGTATACATGCTATGTGGTTTAGATCAATTCATAAAGGAATATTTTTGTTTGTGAAGGGACATAAACAGTTCGTGAAAACAATTTCTACTAACTAATAGTGTGCGGAAATGTGGAATTCATATATGGGTGAAAAATGAACTTCAATAGAACATATACCTATAGTGAAGGATGCATGAATTCATGAAAATTAAGGGACCTACAAGTCCATAGACTGTGAGTGGATCCCTTCCAAAATTAGTGAGAAAAGGAAGTGGAAGATAGTTATCCTTTATTTTGGGACCACTTTGTGTATAAGGTTGTATTTGTTGTCAGTAGTTTTCAGTGATGATCAAAATAAAGGAGATCAAGAATTACTCCAATGAAATGGAGGAATGGAAATTCAGATGATTGTTGTACTAATCATAAGTTCAAAGAACATGTGTCAAAGGTGACACATTGTTTACAACAGCGAAGAATGGTGAGGTATAATCCATCTGAGGATTATTAAAGAAGAATGGGGATTTGATGAAGACCATGAAATTCTTCATGATTGCATGAGAACCATGCAAGAGACTACTTGAATAACAGAATCGTATGATTTGCATGAAGTAGAGAATAACGGTTGAAGAAGAAGACAGTGTGGAAGGGATTGTAATTCTGATATGGCCATGCACTTCACACTATCTCAAAATATGATTATGCTAAAGCTGATCTATCAAAGGATATATATCACAATAGTGGAGTTTATGATGAATGAAGAAGAGTTTTTGAAGATTCCAAATCACAGGAAAGAAGCATGAAGGTTATGTTCAAAGAATATATTTAAGGTGGTGTTGTTTTCCAGTGTTTGTCAAATTTCTAAACCATAAAATTGTCAAAAGGGAACAAAGTATTTTTGGGAAAGGGACTTGCGCGCCAAATATATGTCGTGCAAGTGAATTTCACACTAAGAAAGGACTTGCGTGCCAGTGCCTAGGAGGATTGGAAAGTTTCACGCCATATGTTTTTCAAGATCAGATATTCAAAATATGGAAAATGAAAGAGGGTCGAACAAGTATTGGTTTGGTTGCACAAGTGAGTAGAACGATAGAGGCTAGGGCGGTGGGAGTTGCGCGCCGGAACTTTCACGCCAAGGGGATACTTGCACACCATCACGCAGGGTGTCCAAATTCCTATAAATACAGGTCGACCCCTACACATTATGCATGATCTCAACACTTAGAGAAAATCATAGCTCCTGTCGCGCAGGTGTGGTGGTTGCGCAAGTGGTGTGTGGTCGCGCAAGTATAAGTTGCGCGCTGGTCATTTCTTGTGTGCCCAAGGCAGTTTTGGTGAGAAAGGCAGTGAGTCACGCAAGTTTGAAGTTTAATAATGTAGTTTCGTGCAAGTAGTTTGGTGATACTTGCGCGCCAGTTTGGAATTGTGCGCCGAAGACTTGCGCGATGTCTTGGAACTTGTGTGTCGGTCTTGGAGAAGCGCACCTAGTGTAGTTAAAGCTCGCTGGTCCTTTATGGGGATGCGCGAAAGCTGGAATATAGCCCGATACCGTTGGTGTAAAGTGAGATCAGTCTATGACTAAAAAGAAGAGAATAATAATATTTAGTGCATTCAGTTATTTCACCAAAGTAGAAGATTGAATACAAAAGAGCATTAACTCAGAACTCTGATGCAAGCATTGTCTCATGCTGAACAGGAGACAAAGACTTCAATGAAAATTTATTAAAGAGACCTTCATGTATATAAACTGAGTGGGACTTCACCAAAGGAAGTGAGCCAGGGGGAGTCAACGGGAGTGACCCGAGGGATGCAGTGAGCCATCCCTGAACTTTTGTAAAGGTAGTGAGTCTGGAACAGAATGACTGTGCCCGAATCTTTGTAATACACAACTAGTGAAGTTTAGTGGAATTTGGTACGACCGGAAACTTGTCGGAATATGCTCCTTGGACGTAGCCATTAGCGATGAACCAAGTCAAAATTATTGTGTCATCTCTTTGCATGTGAATGTTTCATTGCTGATCATATCCATAATACAGGTTTAACTAGTTCCTACCAACATGGGAACAAGATCCTAATTTTTAAAAGAAAAAGTTGACACCCTGATTCACCCCTCCCCTCTCAGGGTATCCCGGGGTCCTACACTTTCCACCAGTAGTGAGCTAGAGAAATAGATATAAGGAGTTACCCTTGGGAATGTAGTGAGAAAAACATTAATCTTGTAAAGTTAGTTACCCTAATCATAGAAGTGATCTAGTCCGAAACTTTTAATTGGAAGTGAGATTTAGTGAATTTGGTATATCGTCACATCAACATTATATTCTCTGTACACGTGGCCCAGTGATAGTGAACCAAGTAAAATCGTTCTGTCTTGTGCATGATTTCATTTTTGTTCATATATTTATGAAGGAGAAAGCGAGAAGTATGGTTTGTTTAATGAAGAAAAAAGATCCAAATAAGAATTAGTTTTAATATATCATACCCTAGTTCACCTCCCCTCCAATGGTATTTGACCTAGTGGACCTAACAGTATGGAAAGTTACATAAGGATCCATGTTGGTAGCATGAGGTGTAAAAATGGGATGTTGTATGTGAAAATAAGTTCATATGGAATTGTAATGAATGAAATCAAATTTTAACACCCCCAGTTTGGGATATTTCCTAGCTATCTTCTAGATTGTTTGTTATGGAATGGTTGGATTCAGAATCAAGATGGTTCCGGATGTTTTTAAAGTATTTTGGGGAGGTTTTAGAGGGAAAATAGTTTGATCATGGTTAGGGGAAACTGTGTGGATTCCCCTGATAACCATGTGAGAGTTGAAGGGGTCTTCTAGGTAGGTTCATGGTTGTCCCATGATTAGGAAACACCATGTGATAACTATGTGCATTAGATGTTTTTTAGAAAAAAATTTATCTCCATGGTTATCACACGGTTTGGTTAACCATATAATGAGAATAATTAAATTTTAATGTATTATTTAAGACCCAAAACTACCTTGAAAACCCTAGTTCATTCTCCTCTATCCTAGTCTCTCAAATTCTAGTGCACAGTTTGGATTCATTGAAGTAATGAAATAAAAATTAAAAATATTTGATATCATGTGATAGTTATTCATGTAAAACACATTAGAGGTAGGTATCTTCTCTTCTTTTTCCACTTTCTCATAAAGAATAAAGTGTCATTGTTCCCTAAATTAACTACCAATGATTTTAGATAGAAAAACCTTTGGAAATATTAATTGGAAATCCATTTTTCTCAATTGGAGTTAAAATTTAGAATTGATGGTGAAACCACACAATGTTCATTAAATGATTAAATTATTATTTTTAGAATTAAACGTTTGGAATATGAGAACATGGAATGAATTTGGTGATGTGTGTTCATATGAATATGGAAATTTTCATACAGATAAGACATGGTAACAATTTTAATATGGTGTCAAATTGGATTATACCACTAAGTGGTGACTTGGTATTGGAGGGAATAATATCACTCAAGAGTAGGACTATTCAACAGTACACTTTCTCTGGTGGTTTCATTGGTTGGTGTTCTCATGTGATTGTGGGATCATTTCATGCATTTGTTTTCAGTGTGCGTTGTAACACCCCGAGATTTTATGAAAAATATTCTTTTTAATTTCATTAATGTCTTGTGTTATACGCTACACCAAAAGGAGCTTTCACAACACACATCTCTGACTTGGCTTGAATTACACTCAATCGCGACCTTCCACGATAGCGTGTGTTGTACGCAACACCATGTTTCGCTAAACAACGATATGCTATTAATATATTATTAAAACTAGCCGTTATGAATAGTAATAACCACTTTTTGAAATTTTGTAAATTTTATTTTTCAAAATGGACTTCATTTATGGATTCAGAGTATCGAATTTAGCCTAAGGTGAAATTTTGGTACTTTTCGGATAACTTTCATATTCTGATGAATAGTGAAAATTACTAAATTATAATTAAAAACAACTTTTTTTAATCGAAATAATTAATAGTGATAAATCATTAATTTGAGTGGTTTTAAAGTATATTTAGAATATATTTTTACAATTTAATACAATGTTGGTCATTGGATGTAATTTCACATTTAAACTAGACATAAACAAGTGTCAATCTTTTGATAGATATTGTTTCTTAAAAACACGCTATTTGTTTTAACAGCGGGATTTAATTATAACATTAATTAATGCAACTTTTATGTTATGAATTTGGTAAAATAGACTTCATTTTTGAATTCGGAATATGAAATATAGCTTGGGATAAAATTTTGGCATTGTTCTGAAAAACATCAATTTTTGATGAATAGTGAAACTACTAAGTGGTAGGTTAAAAACTGAATTTTGCATAAAACTTAATTTTACCGCTTCTGTGAATGGAATTTCAAAAATCCGAGAGACACGGTTAATATCAAGGACTAAAATTTGGTTCAATGAGATGAAAATAATTTTTTGGTGAATAGTAACTTTTTTTTTTACCATGGTTAATAGTAAATAGGGTAACTAAGGGTAAATATGATATTAATATTACCCTAACACATGTCCTAATTCTATTGGACAAGTGTAATTCGACCGAAAGCAAACTTAGGAATAAAATATGACCATTTAGGCCCACTTGGATTAGATTAGGACATTTATTATTAATTTATTTGAAGAAGGGTTAAAATAGTTAAAATCAAAGTTTAATAAATAAATCATTTTTAATATGGGGTTATACATAAGATAAATTCGACTATAAATATTCATTAGAAATCTAAAAAGCTTTCCTACATTATGGTATTTTATTTGTAATTTTTAGACATCAAATAATATAATTTATTTATGACACAAAGATGATGCAGTAATTATCTTATTAATGAAATATTGACATAATTGATAATATAAATACCAAAATAAATGTAATTTAAGACTTTTTATGAATTCCACTAATTTTCTAGGTTACTATGATATATTAATGTTGATTTAATCAACTTGGTTCGAACATATAATTCTGTTATGACTTTCCCAAAAATCATATATCAAATAGTGTCAAAATTGACACAAAATAGTTTTTAAATCAAATATTATATTATTAATTGATATTTTATTCCTAAAAATCTAAGGTTCGGCCAAATGACTTAGATAAGGATATATATATTAATAATAAACAATTTGGGGTTCGTTTGGCATGTTATAGTAAGTGTATTAACCATATAGTGAAAGAAAACAAAAAGACACGGTAAAAGTTAAATTAATTAACTTAGAGTTAAATCTAATTGATAAGGTTAAAATAATACCCTAAACTTGTCTAAATTCTATTGGTTGATAGGATTTCGACCCATCCCCACTTTATCTTCGAAATAAGACCCTTTGGAACCATTATAAACCGATTTTGACTTTAATATAAAATAATATTTTGAGATATTCCTAAGGTGCCCCTCTCCTCCCCTATAAAAGGACACCTCCTCCCCCTCCTCCTCACACCAATTTGAGCACTCAAGCTCGGCCAACCCCTGCCAATTTCTCCTCTCCACTTCCCTAGAAACATCCTAGAGGTTCTGGTCTTCCTCAAAGACCAATTTTAGTGCCCTAAGAGGAGGTCTCAAAGAGGCACTTCAAAGAAGAGGTAATTACCGTTACCAATTCTTTCATCTTTATTTCTTCTTCCACTTCTTCTTCATATGTTGTTTCATTATGAAGTAATAACATCAGTATCACTCATATACTGATATGTTATTATAAGTATGAAACAACCCTATTTCACCATCTATCCATCCTACGGAAAAAGAAATCACCGTGCGTGCGTACGTACGGAATACCTTCTCCACGCCGTGGTGTAATCTATTTTCCACCACAACCTTACATGGATGGGTATAATGGTGTAAATAATAACTATACATAGTTATTACAACATCATATTGATTCTGATATATTGTATAATCCATTCCAATTCAATTCAATATTTATAGAAATGATATCATCGCTCGTGCGTACGTACGGAATACCGTCTCCACGACGCGATGAGATTCATTCTCCATGTTAACCATTTAAGAATGATTATAATGTATATATAAGAAATAATAATGAAATATATGACATTATAAAGCTACTGGATTTATGTATATATATACATATGTATGCCATCTACTTACTTCCATTTCAAGACAATAAGGAAAGGAAAACAACGTTCATGCGTACGTACGGACTACCGTCTCCATGAACGGTGTTTTTCATTTTATTTATCTACCTATTATATATATATATATACTGAATATATATGATATATAAATCATATTTTATATTCTGGAAGTAAGTAAATCATGATATAAGTAATAATGATGTCAAGAACAACAAGTCAAAACACCTACGATAAATGAAACGATTTTACCCAAAACGCTTCTTTAACATGGAATTTACAAAAGAACGGGTAATATAATGTCATAAGTGAACCATATATGATATCATAACAATGAATATGATTCTGTAATAAGTCAATAACATGATTTAAATCATTATACAGGAGGTTCGGACACTTACAAAGCAAGTCGGACCTAAGGTAAGGGAAATATCACAATCTCATTTTTATCCGAGATTGTTTATTCATAAGTATTTACTGGGGTGTATTTTATCATCCACATCCATGTTTCATAAATATGTAATATTATTTCCATCCAACTACAATTTTTTAAATCCAATTTTACCCTTTGGTGAGTTTTTAGTAAAAGAAATGAAAGGAATCTTTTGTCGTTTTCCGTACGAGGTACTTTTTGACTTTTCCGACAAAAGTACGAAGAATTTTTTTTTTAACTTATACGGCATGAATGGATTTTTAAAACATTACTTCAAAGAATCTTCCTTTACAAGTTTTCAAGTTTATTTTTAATCAACTTATTTTATTTTAAAGTTGTATGACATGTTATGAAAGGAAAAATGTTTTTGAAGAAGAAAGGATATTTTCCTCAAGAATGGAGTTCAAGTGTTTTATCAAAATTATTTTCCATCTAAGATAATAAAGGGTTATATTTTTATCCATATTATTACATTGATTTGATCATGTTGTGATGGAATTATTTTTATGAATTCCTTTATCTTATATTAATTGATTTATGATGTCATGATGTTTCAAGAATCACATTTTTGTTACTTGTGTTATGCGATGATGTATGTTTTATGACCATGTGGCACACATAAGAAAGGATTCATTATAAGATGGGTGGGACCTATATCTCCCTCCAATGCATTGGGTAAAGATTTTATATCTCATGAGATAGACATGGCTGGAACGGAAGGTCATTTTGGTTCAGTGATACAGGACTGAAACGAGGAGTGAACTCGGTTCAGAAAGGGACTTTGTCCACTAAGATAGTCTTGGCAATGAGTCATGACTAACAAGAAATGATTTTCCAGGATTATGTGTTCATGCCACAAAGTTTCAAGTTTTATGTTATGATTATGGGGATCTCATTCTCACTTCTATGATTTATCCCATGATATGATATTATGAGCTCTTTTGCAGGTTAAGATTTCCAAAAGCTATGTTCTTATGTATATGATGTGATTGATATTTCTTTTGTTTACCCTTACTGAGCATTTGAGCTCACCCTTTTATGTTTTCTTTTCCCCAGGATATAAAGAAAGGTTTTAGGTATAAAAAAAGGGAAGATCTTTATGGGAGATATTGAAGATCATTCACCGCGATTAGAAGATTACGTTCCGAGTTTCCAAAGACACTAAACTATTACGATCCTTGTGTGTGTGTGTGTTATGTACTAAGTATTCCGCAAAAGTAATGTAATGTCAATGTACGTCAAGATACGGGTCTCTACAGTTGGTATCAGAGGAAAGGTTTAGTCAACCTTTGGAAACTAGGATGCGAAAACGTTAGTGAGATCCCTAGAGATATTTCTAAGGTATGTCTAGGGATGTCTCTAAGGTTAAGTATACGTATAGGTTATAGTCCTAGAATTGCTCTAATGATCTTAGAATTTAACCTAAGATGTTAGATATTGAGGGTACTACCCCTTTATTATGTTGTTTTCCCTAGCATGATTTTTGCCTCTCACACTATTCTTTTGGGGTTTTAGACGATGGCTGGAACCCGAAGGAACCGTGTTGATCAATGCAATGGACAATGCAATGATTGTCCCCCTGAGAAACCTAAAGATATGGGAGCTGGAATGCAAAATCTTGTAGCCATGCTCACACAACTTTCTCAAGCTATGAATCATGCAGGACTTCCAAACGAGCAAAGGAAGGAGCAACATTCTGTTGAATCCTTCATGAGGCAGCGTCCGCCTTCTTTCAGTGGGTCTACTGATCCATTAGTTGCTGAACAATGGATTAGTACTACTGAAAAGATATTTTCAGTTCTTCAATGTTCTGAACATGATAAAGTCATCTTAGCAGTATATCGTTTGGAAGGTGAAGCTGATCAATGGTGTAATCTTATCAAGAATACGAGGCAAAGAGATGAAATTGATTCCATGGAATGGGAAGAGTTCAAGAACTTGTTTTTCAGTAAGTACTTCCCTCGTATTCTTCGAACGAAGATGGAGAAGGAGTTTCTTGAACTAAATCAAAAGGATGATGAATCTGTTGGTATATACGAAGCGAATTTTACAAGACTTGCAAGGTATGCATCTGGCATTATCATCCAACCTGAAAGTAAAGTTGATCGATTTTTCAGAGGCTTAAAACCAAGTCTTCGAAGGGCATTATCTATAAGAGACTTCAGTAGCTATGAAGAAATTGTGCGTTGTGCTATCAAAGTAGAAATGGAAGTTGGTGTTACATATCCATCTCATGGTTTTGACAAGAAACGAAAGATGGAGTTCAAGGAGAAATCTCAGAATAATGGTGAAAAGAAGATGAATGTTTCCTTATGCACAAAGTGTGGAAAGAAGCATGGTGGAGATTGTCTTAAAGGGATTAGAAAATGTTTTAAGTGTGGAAAAGAAGGTCATCGAGCAGCTGAGTGTCGAAGTAATGGAAAAAGGGTTTCTAATGATGTGAATAAAGCAAACACTGCAGAGAACGCACCGCCAACACTTCAATGCTTCAAGTGCAAGGAAATGGGGCATTATGCTAATAATTGCCCTAATCCAAGGGCTAGTGATGATCAACATGAGCAACCACTGAAGGCAAAGGACAAAGGGAAATCACATGCGATCACTATTGGCAATGTTGAATATGACAACGATGTGGTGGAATGATTAAGTGTTTATGTAATGGGATTCCAAAATAATGTTGTATCATTGAGTATTGCAATATTTATTGATGTGGTATTCAAAGTGATTGAGATATTTTTTGGAAATAAGATGATATGCGAGAAAATGAAATGTTTAATAGTATTCATGAGCTCATAATTGATATAAGGACTAAGTGATATCATGGTTTGAGTATATAGAATTTTGAGGATTTTGGTATGTGGAAAGTGTTAACTTTTAACTGCACTCATGTTTTCACTAAGTTATTCAAGAGAATACACGATTAAGGACTTTGGATGTTTGGAATGTGACCAACAAGACATATCTTATGATATGTGGGGATCAACGACAGTATTAAAATCTCTGGCAATCGTTGTCACTATATTATGAGAGTGGACTGCAGTATTATGGATAAGCCTAAAGATTGGAATGGATTATGTTGGACATAAGTTAGTATTGTTTAAGGATAGAAGTTTTTTTCGATATTATTGATGGGATGTTACAGTAATATAGTTTTATAAAAAGGACAACCTGCAGGACGGGCGACAACCCATCGCTTCGGACAAGGCTGTGGGAATCGAACCCACAACCGAAGTGCGACGGGCCTTTATCGCCTACCACTGGCCTACAGGAAGTCCCTGTTTAGTAGAAACTAGTTTTATTATATTAATCAGTATGATATATGAAGTATAAGCCCATTTTAGGAACCATATATGATTAATCCCACTATAGATCGACTTATGTATATAAATTTTGCTAACCTTTTGAGACAGATGGAATGACCTGTCATTCTATCACATGATCTGCTAACACTTCACGAATAACAAATTCAACTTCATTTATTTAAGAGATGAAGTAGAAATTGTTCAAGGCACGAACAAAAGTGAGATTGTACCAAAATAAAGTAAGTATTTATTCTAAGAAAATTTTCAACTTTAGGGAAATGATCTTGAAAACCAAAAATGTTGTCCTAGTGATCTTATACCTGATGAATCAGATGGTACCTTATATCGTCACAAATCTACGGATTTGTGATTACTGGATTTTCCATAGCCATGTTCTCTACCACTCTCCATCAGAACATGATGGTTAGATTTCTCTTCCATATCCATATTTTCACCTATGTGGAAACCCAGTGATTAGTTTATTTGGGTAATCGTTACATTTCATACTTTAGTTTTTAAAGCCAAGTTTTGGTATTCCCTTTTACGATGTGGGTTTCTATTAAAGAAACTTTCGAATAGTAAACCATTTATAACCCCGACGAATTTCGAGGGCGAAATTCATTTTAAGGGGGGTAGAATGTAACACCCCGAGATTTTATGAAAAATATTCTTTTTAATTTCATTAATGTCTTGTGTTATACGCTACACCAAAAGGAGCTTTCACAACACACATCTCTGACTTGGCTTCAATTACACTCAATCGCGACCTTCCACGATAGCGTGTGTTGTACGCAACACCATGTTTCGCTAAACAACGATATGCTATTAATATATTATTAAAACTAGCCGTTATGAATAGTAATAACCACTTTTTGAAATTTTGTAAATTTTATTTTTCAAAATGGACTTCATTTATGGATTCAGAGTATCGAATTTAGCCTAAGGTGAAATTTTGGTACTTTTCAGATAACTTTCATATTCTGATGAATAGTGAAAATTACTAAATTATAATTAAAAACAACTTTTTTTAATCGAAATAATTAATAGTGATAAATCATTAATTTGAGTGGTTTTAAAGTATATTTAGAATATATTTTTACAATTTAATACAATGTTGGTCATTGGATGTAATTTCACATTTAAACTAGACATAAACAAGTGTCAATCTTTTGATAGATATTGTTTCTTAAAAACACGCTATTTGTTTTAACAGCGGGATTTAATTATAAAATTAATTAATGCAACTTTTATGTTATGAATTTGGTAAAATAGACTTCATTTTTGAATTCGGAATATGAAATATAGCTTGGGATGAAATTTTGGCATTGTTCTGAAAAACATCAATTTTTGATGAATAGTGAAACTACTAAGTGGTAGGTTAAAAACTGAATTTTGCATAAAACTTAATTTTACCGATTCTGTGAATGGAATTTCAAAAATCCGAGAGACACGGTTAATATCAAGGACTAAAATGTGGTTCAATGAGATGAAAATAATTTTTTGGTGAATAGTAACTTTTTATTTTTTTTACCATGGTTAATAGTAAATAGGGTAACTAAGGGTAAATATGATATTAATATTACCCTAACACATGTCCTAATTCTATTGGACAAGTGTAATTCGACCGAAAGCAAACTTAGGAATAAAATATGACCATTTAGGCCCACTTGGATTAGATTAGGACATTTATTATTAATTTATTTAAAGAAGGGTTAAAATAGTTAAAATCAAAGTTTAATAAGTAAATCATTTTTAATATGGGGTTATGCATAAGATAAATTCGACTATAAATATTCATTAGAAATCTAAAAAGCTTTCCTACATGATGGTATTTTATTTGTAATTTTTAGACATCAAATAATATAATTTATTTATGACACAAAGATGATGCAGTAATTATCTTATTAATGAAATATTGACATAATTGATAATATAAATACCAAAATAAATGTAATTTAAGACTTTTTATGAATTCCACTAATTTTATAGGTTACTATGATATATTAATGTTGATTTAAGCAACTTGGTTCGAACATATAATTCTGTTATGACTTTCACAAAAATCATATATCAAATAGTGTCAAAATTGACACAAAATAGTTTTTAAATCAAATATTATATTATTAATTGATATTTTATTCCTAAAAATCTAAGGTTCGGCCAAATGACTTAGATAAGGATATATATATTAATAATAAACAATTTGGGGTTCGTTTGGCATGTTATAGTAAGTGTATTAACCATATAGTGAAAGAAAACAAAAAGACACGGTAAAAGTTAAATTAATTAACTTAGAGTTAAATCTAATTGATAAGGTTAAACTAATACCCTAAACTTGTCTAAATCCTATTGGTTGATAGGATTTCGACCCATCCCCACTTTATCTTCGAAATAAGACCCTTTGGAACCATTATAAACCGATTTTGACTTTAATATAAAATAATATTTTGAGATATTCCTAAGGTGCCCCTCTCCTCCCCTATAAAAGGACACCTCCTCCCCCTACTCCTCACACCAATTTGAGCACTCAAGCTCGGCCAACCCCTGCCAATTTCTCCTCTCCACTTCCCTAGAAACATCCTAGAGGTTCTGGTCTTCCTCAAAGACCAATTTTAGTGCCCTAAGAGGAGGTCTCAAAGAGGCACTTCAAAGAAGAGGTAATTACCGTTACCAATTCTTTCATCTTTATTTCTTCTTCCACTTCTTCTTCTTATGTTGTTTCATTATGAAGTAATAACATCAGTATCACTCATATACTGATATGTTATTATAAGTATGAAACAACCCTATTTCACCATCTATCCATCCTACGGAAAAAGAAATCACCGCGCGTGCGTACGTACGGAATACCGTCTCCACGCCGTGGTGTAATCTATTTTCCACCACCACCTTACATGGATGGGTATAATGGTGTAAATAATAACTATACATAGTTATTACAACATCATATTGATTCTGATATATTGTATAATCCATTCCAATTCAATTCAATATTTATAGAAATGATATCATCGCTCGTGCGTACGTACGGAATACCGTCTCCACGACGCGATGAGATTCATTCTCCATGTTAACCATTTAAGAATGATTATAATGTATATATAAGAAATAATAATGAAATATATGACATTATAAAGCTACTGGATTTATGTATATATATACATATGTATTCCATCTACTTACTTCCATTTCAAGACAATAAGGAAAGGAAAACAGCGTTCATGCGTACGTACGGACTACCGTCTCCATGAACGGTGTTTTTCATTTTATTTATCTACCTATTATATATATATATACTGAATATATATGATATATAAATCATATTTTATATTCTGGAAGTAAGTAAATCATGATATAAGTAATAATGATGTCAAGAACAACAAGTCAAAACACCTACGATAAATGAAACGATTTTACCCAAAACGCTTCTTTAACATGGAATTTACAAAAGAACGGGTAATATAATGTCATAATTGAACCATATATGATATCATAACAATGAATATGATTCTGTAATAAGTCAATAACATGATTTAAATCATTATACAGGAGGTTCGGACACTTACAAAGCAAGTCGGACCTAAGGTAAGGGAAATATCACAATCTCATTTTTATCCGAGATTGTTTATTCATAAGTATTTACTGGGGTGTATTTTATCATCCACATCCATGTTTCATAAATATGTAATATTATTTCCATCCAACTACAATTTTTTAAATCCAATTTTACCCTTTGGTGAGTTTTTAGTAAAAGAAATGAAAGGAATCTTTTGTCGTTTTCCGTACGAGGTACTTTTTGACTTTTCCGACAAAAGTACGAAGAATGTTTTTTTTAACTTATACGGCATGAATGGATTTTTAAAACATTACTTCAAAGAAGCTTCCTTTACAAGTTTTCAAGTTTATTTTTAATCAACTTCTTTTATTTTAAAGTTGTATGACATGTTATGAAAGGAAAAATGTTTTTGAAGAAGAAAGGATATTTTCCTCAAGAATGGAGTTCAAGTGTTTTATCAAAATTATTTTCCATCTAAGATAATAAAGGGTTATATTTTTATCCCTATTATTACATTGATTTGATCATGTTGTGATGGAATTATTTTTATGAATTCCTTTATCTTATATTAATTGATTTATGATGTCATGATGTTTCAAGAATCCCATTTTTGTTACTTGTGTTATGCGATGATGTATGTTTTATGACCATGTGGCACACATAAGAAAGGATTCATTATAAGATGGGTGGGGCCTATATCTCCCTCCAATGCATTGGTTAAAGATTTTATATCTCATGAGATAGACATGGCTGGAACGGAAGGTCATTTTGGTTCAGTGATACAGGACTGAAACGAGGAGTGAACTCGGTTCAGAAAGGGACTTTGTCCACTAAGATAGTCTTGGCAATGAGTCATGACTAACAAGAAATGATTTTCCAGGATTATGTGTTCATGCCACAAAGTTTCAAGTTTTATGTTATGATTATGGGGATCTCATTCTCACTTCTATGATTTATCCCATGATATGATATTATGAGCTCTTTTGCAGGTTAAGATTTCCAAAAGCTATGTTCTTATATATATGATGTGATTGATATTTCTTTTGTTTACCCTTACTGAGCATTTGAGCTCACCCTTTTATGTTTTCTTTTCCCAAGGATATAAAGAAAGGTTTTAGGTATAAAAAAACGGAAGATCTTTATGGGAGATATTGAAGATCTTTCACCGCGATTAGAAGATTACGTTCCGAGTTTCCAAAGACACTAAACTATTACGATCCTTGTGTGTGTGTGTGTTATGTACTAAGTATTCCGCAAAAGTAATGTAATGTCAATGTACGTCAAGATACGGGTCTCTACAGTTGGTATCAGAGGAAAGGTTTAGTCAACCTTTGGAAACTAGGATGCGAAAACGTTAGTGAGATCCCTAGAGATATTTCTAAGGTATGTCTAGGGATGTCTCTAAGGTTAAGTATACGTATAGGTTATAGTCCTAGAATTGCTCTAATGATCTTAGAATTTAACCTAAGATGTTAGATATTGAGGGTACTACCCCTTTATTATGTTGTTTTCCCTAGCATGATTTTTGCCTCTCACACTATTCTTTTGGGGTTTTAGACGATGGCTGGAACCCGAAGGAACCGTGTTGATCAATGCAATGGACAATGCAATGATTGTCCCCCTGAGAAACCTAACGATATGGGAGCTGGAATGCAAAATCTTGTAGCCATGCTCACACAACTTTCTCAAGCTATGAATCATGCAGGACTTCCAAACGAGCAAAGGAAGGAGCAACATTCTGTTGAATCCTTCATGAGGCAGCGTCCGCCTTCTTTCAGTGGGTCTACTGATCCATTAGTTGTTGAACAATGGATTAGTACTACTGAAAAGATATTTTCAGTTCTTCAATGTTCTGAACATGATAAAGTCATCTTAGCAGTATATCGTTTGGAAGGTGAAGCTGATCAATGGTGGAATCTTATCAAGAATACGAGGCAAAGAGATGAAATTGATTCCATGGAATGGGAAGAGTTCAAGAACTTGTTTTTCAGTAAGTACTTCCCTCGTATTCTTCGAACGAAGATGGAGAAGGAGTTTCTTGAACTAAAGCAAAAGGATGATGAATCTGTTGGTATATACGAAGCGAATTTTACAAGACTTGCAAGGTATGCATCTGGCATTATCATCCAACCTGAAAGTAAAGTTGATCGTTTTTCAGAGGCTTAAAACCAAGTCTTCGAAGGGCATTATCTATAAGAGACTTCAGTAGCTATGAAGAAATTGTGCGTTGTGCTATCAAAGTAGAAATGGAAGTTGGTGTTACATATCCATCTCATGGTTTTGACAAGAAACGAAAGATGGAGTTCAAGGAGAAATCTCAGAATAATGGTGAAAAGAAGATGAATGTTTCCTTATGCACAAAGTGTGGAAAGAAGCATGGTGGAGATTGTCTTAAAGGGACTAGAAAATGTTTTAAGTGTGGAAAAGAAGGTCATCGAGCAGCTGAGTGTCGAAGTAATGGAAAAAGGGTTTCTAATGATGTGAATAAAGCAAACACTGCAGAGAACGCACTGCCAACACTTCAATGCTTCAAGTGCAAGGAAATGGGGCATTATGCTAATAATTGCCCTAATCCAAGGGCTAGTGATGATCAACATGAGCAACCACTGAAGGCAAAGGACAAAGGGAAATCACATGCGATCACTATTGGCAATGTTGAATATGACAACGATGTGGTGGAATGATTAAGTGTTTATGTAATGGGATTCCAAAATAATGTTGTATCATTGAGTATTGAAATATTTATTGATGTGGTATTCAAAGTGATTGAGATATTTTTTGGAAATAAGATGATATGCGAGAAAATGAAATGTTTAATAGTATTCATGAGCTCATGATTGATATAAGGACTAAGTGATATCATGGTTTGAGTATATAGAATTTTGAGGATTTTGGTATGTGGAAAGTGTTAACTTTTAACTGCACTCATGTTTTCACTAAGGTATTCAAGAGAATACACGATTAAGGACTTTGGATGTTTGGAATGTGACCAACAAGACATATCTTATGATATGTGAGGATCAACGACAGTATTAAAATCTCTGGCAATCGTTGTCACTATATTATGAGAGTGGACTGCAGTATTATGGATAAGCCTAAAGATTGGAATGGATTATGTTGGACATAAGTTAGTATTGTTTAAGGATAGAAGTTTTTTTCGATATTATTGATGGGATGTTATAGTAATATAGTTTTATAAAAAGGACAACCTGCAGGACGGGCGACAGCCCATCGCTTCGGACAAGGCTGTGGGAATCGAACCCACAACCGAAGTGCGACGGGCCTTTATCGCCTACCACTGGCCTACAGGAAGTCCCTGTTTAGTAGAAACTAGTTTTATTATATTAAGCAGTATGATATATGAAGTATAAGCCCATTTTAGGAACCATATATGATTAATCCCACTATAGATCGACTTATGTATATAAATTTTGCTAACCTTTTGAGACAGATGGAATGACCTGTCATTCTATCACATGATCTGCTAACACTTCACGAATAACAAATTCAACTTCATTTATTTAAGAGATGAAGTAGAAATTGTTCAAGGCACGAACAAAAGTGAGATTGTACCAAAATAAAGTAAGTATTTATTCTAAGAAAATTTTCAACTTTAGGGAAATGATCTTGAAAACCAAAAATGTTGTCCTAGTGATCTTATACCTGATGAATCAGATGGTACCTTATATCATCACAAATCTACGGATTTATGATTACTGGATTTTCCATAGCCATGTTCTCTACCACTCTCCATCAGAACATGATGGTTAGATTTCTCTTCCATATCCATATTTTCACCTATGTGGAAACCCAGTGATTAGTTTATTTGGGTAATCGTTACATTTCATACTTTAGTTTTTAAAGCCAAGTTTTGGTATTCCCTTTTACGATGTGGGTTTCTATTAAAGAAACTTTCGAATAGTAAACCATTTATAACCCCGACGAATTTCGAGGGCGAAATTCATTTTAAGGGGGGTAGAATGTAACACCCCGAGATTTTATGAAAAATATTCTTTTTAATTTCATTAATGTCTTGTGTTATACGCTACACCAAAAGGAGCTTTCACAACACACATCTCTGACTTGGCTTGAATTACACTCAATCGCGACCTTCCACGATAGCGTGTGTTGTACGCAACACCATGTTTCGCTAAACAACGATATGCTATTAATATATTATTAAAACTAGCCGTTATGAATAGTAATAACCACTTTTTGAAATTTTGTAAATTTTATTTTTCAAAATGGACTTCATTTATGGATTCAGAGTATCGAATTTAGCCTAAGGTGAAATTTTGGTACTTTTCAGATAACTTTCATATTCTGATGAATAGTGAAAATTACTAAATTATAATTAAAAACAACTTTTTTTAATCGAAATAATTAATAGTGATAAATCATTAATTTGAGTGGTTTTAAAGTATATTTAGAATATATTTTTACAATTTAATACAATGTTGGTCATTGGATGTAATTTCACATTTAAACTAGACATAAACAAGTGTCAATCTTTTGATAGATATTGTTTCTTAAAAACACGCTATTTGTTTTAACAGCGGAATTTAATTATAAAATTAATTAATGCAACTTTTATGTTTTGAATTTGGTAAAATAGACTTCATTTTTGAATTCGGAATATGAAATATAGCTTGGGATGAAATTTTGGCATTGTTCTGAAAAACATCAATTTTTGATGAATAGTGAAACTACTAAGTGGTAGGTTAAAAACTGAATTTTGCATAAAACTTAATTTTACCGCTTCTGTGAATGGAATTTCAAAAATCCGAGAGACACGGTTAATATCAAGGACTAAAATGTGGTTCAATGAGATGAAAATAATTTTTTGGTGAATAGTAACTTTTTATTTTTTTTACCATGGTTAATAGTAAATAGGGTAACTAAGGGTAAATATGATATTAATATTACCCTAACACATGTCCTAATTCTATTGGACAAGTGTAATTCGACCGAAAGAAAACTTAGGAATAAAATATGACCATTTAGGCCCACTTGGATTAGATTAGGACATTTATTATTAATTTATTTAAAGAAGGGTTAAAATAGTTAAAATCAAAGTTTAATAAGTAAATCATTTTTAATATGGGGTTATACATAAGATAAATTCGACTATAAATATTCATTAGAAATCTAAAAAGCTTTCCTACATGATGGTATTTTATTTATAATTTTTAGACATCAAATAATATAATTTATTTATGACACAAAGATGATGCAGTAATTATCTTATTAATGAAATATTGACATAATTGATAATATAAATACCAAAATAAATGTAATTTAAGACTTTTTATGAATTCCACTAATTTTCTAGGTTACTATGATATATTAATGTTGATTTAATCAACTTGGTTCGAACATATAATTCTGTTATGACTTTCACAAAAATCATATATCAAATAGTGTCAAAATTGACACAAAATAGTTTTTAAATCAAATATTATATTATTAATTGATATTTTATTCCTAAAAATCTAAGGTTCGGCCAAATGACTTAGATAAGGATATATATATTAATAATAAACAATTTGGGGTTCGTTTGGCATGTTATAGTAAGTGTATTAACCATATAGTGAAAGAGAACAAAAAGACACGGTAAAAGTTAAATTAATTAACTTAGAGTTAAATCTAATTGATAAGGTTAAAATAATACCCTAAACTTGTCTAAATCCTATTGGTTGATAGGATTTCGACCCATCCCCACTTTATCTTCGAAATAAGACCCTTTGGAACCATTATAAACCGATTTTGACTTTAATATAAAATAATATTTTGAGATATTCCTAAGGTGCCCCTCTCCTCCCCTATAAAAGGACACCTCCTCCCCCTCCTCCTCACACCAATTTGAGCACTCAAGCTCGGCCAACCCCTGCCAATTTCTCCTCTCCACTTCCCTAGAAACATCCTAGAGGTTCTGGTCTTCCTCAAAGACCAATTTTAGTGCCCTAAGAGGAGGTCTCAAAGAGGCACTTCAAAGAAGAGGTAATTACCGTTACCAATTCTTTCATCTTTATTTCTTCTTCCACTTCTTCTTCTTATGTTGTTTCATTATGAAGTAATAACATCAGTATCACTCATATACTGATATGTTATTATAAGTATGAAACAACCCTATTTCACCATCTATCCATCCTACGGAAAAAGAAATCGCCGCGCGTGCGTACGTACGGAATACCGTCTCCACGCCGTGGTGTAATCTATTTTCCACCACCACCTTACATGGATGGGTATAATGGTGTAAATAATAACTATACATAGTTATTACAACATCATATTGATTCTGATATATTGTATAATCCATTCCAATTCAATTCAATATTTATAGAAATGATATCATCGCTCGTGCGTACGTACGGAATACCGTCTCCACGACGCGATGAGATTCATTCTCCATGTTAACCTTTTAAGAATGATTATAATGTATATATAAGAAATAATAATGAAATATATGACATTATAAAGCTACTGGATTTAAGTATATATATACATATGTATTCCATCTACTTACTTCCATTTCAAGACAATAAGGAAAGGAAAACAGCGTTCATGCGTACGTACGGACTACCGTCTCCATGAACGGTGTTTTTCATTTTATTTATCTACCTATTATATATATATATATACTGAATATATATGATATATAAATCATATTTT
This sequence comes from Viscum album, assembly GCA_963277665.1. Classification (NCBI taxonomy): domain Eukaryota; kingdom Viridiplantae; phylum Streptophyta; class Magnoliopsida; order Santalales; family Viscaceae; genus Viscum; species Viscum album. The sequence continues at coordinate 66,071,919 of OY728163.1, read as the reverse complement.
ATATTCTGGAAGTAAGTAAATCATGATATAAGTAATAATGATGTCAAGAACAACAAGTCAAAACACCTACGATAAATGAAACGATTTTACCCAAAACGCTTCTTTAACATGGAATTTACAAAATAACGGGTAATATAATGTCATAAGTGAACCATATATGATATCATAACAATGAATATGATTCTGTAATAAGTCAATAACATGATTTAAATCATTATACAGGAGGTTCGGACACTTACAAAGCAAGTCGGACCTAAGGTAAGGGAAATATCACAATCTCATTTTTATCCGAGATTGTTTATTCATAAGTATTTACTGGGGTGTATTTTATCATCCACATCCATGTTTCATAAATATGTAATATTATTTCCATCCAACTACAATTTTTTAAATCCAATTTTACCCTTTGGTGAGTTTTTAGTAAAAGAAATGAAAGGAATCTTTTGTCGTTTTCCGTACGAGGTACTTTTTGACTTTTCCGACAAAAGTACGAAGAATGTTTTTTTTTAACTTATACGGCATGAATGGATTTTTAAAACATTACTTCAAAGAAGCTTCCTTTACAAGTTTTCAAGTTTATTTTTAATCAACTTCTTTTATTTTAAAGTTGTATGACATGTTATGAAAGGAAAAATGTTTTTGAAGAAGAAAGGATATTTTCCTCAAGAATGGAGTTCAAGTGTTTTATCAAAATTATTTTCCATCTAAGATAATAAAGGGTTATATTTTTATCCCTATTATTACATTGATTTGATCATGTTGTGATGGAATTATTTTTATGAATTCCTTTATCTTATATTAATTGATTTATGATGTCATGATGTTTCAAGAATCCCATTTTTGTTACTTGTGTTATGCGATGATGTATGTTTTATGACCATGTGGCACACATAAGAAAGGATTCATTATAAGATGGGTGGGACCTATATCTCCCTCCAATGCATTGGGTAAAGATTTTATATCTCATGAGATAGACATGGCTGGAACGGAAGGTCATTTTGGTTCAGTGATACAGGACTGAAACGAGGAGTGAACTCGGTTCAGAAAGGGACTTTGTCCACTAAGATAGTCTTGGCAATGAGTCATGACTAACAAGAAATGATTTTCCAGGATTATGTGTTCATGCCACAAAGTTTCAAGTTTTATGTTATGATTATGGGGATCTCATTCTCACTTCTATGATTTATCCCATGATATGATATTATGAGCTCTTTTGCAGGTTAAGATTTCCAAAAGCTATGTTCTTATGTATATGATGTGATTGATATTTCTTTTGTTTACCCTTACTGAGCATTTGAGCTCACCCTTTTATGTTTTTTTTCCCCAGGATATAAAGAAAGGTTTTAGGTATAAAAAAAAGGGAAGATCTTTATGGGAGATATTGAAGATCTTTCACCGCAATTAGAAGATTACGTTCCGAGTTTCCAAAGACACTAAACTATTACGATCCTTGTGTGTGTGTGTGTTATGTACTAAGTATTCCGCAAAAGTAATGTAATGTCAATGTACATCAAGATACGGGTCTCTACATGTGTAGCTTTACTACCTTATGGATATATATTTATTGTTCATGGATTTTCATTCTTCTACCTCTCTTTTATTATATGTAAAATGTGATCTATCTTATTTCTTATTTTTTTTATTTGATGGAACTATGAGGGTTTACATAGTGGTTTTTATACTCACACCCTATATATGAACCTTGGTGTGTATTAAAAAGTTTTTTTCCATGATATAGGTAAGGGAAAATTTTATTGTTTTACTATCAGAGATTAATGATGTTTCGATCTTTGATGCTGAGAGATGTAACTTAAGGCAAATGTTGAGTCTTGGAGTTATGAGTGGTTCCAACTTGGTTCCTTGAGTATCATTATCTTTCATTTTATATTACTTGTATTTTTAATTAAATTTTATTTTATTATTTTAACTATTACTTTGATTATCATTTGGATATATTTTTAGTGTTATTCTATCTTTTTATCGTGCATCATATTTTGTCTATTTTTTCATATGCTTAAAGGATGTTTATTTAAGGGAAAATCTTCACCCATGAATTAGATAATACCATGATATTTATTGTTAGTATTTTGTGCCTTGGTGTTTCCACCTACGGTTAGTGGCATTTCAATCCTTAAAATCCAGTGGGCTGGGTCCAAATGTTACAAATGATATTAGTTTATTTTGGTCAGTCTATTGAGATCGTAGTAAGGAGATATGATGTGTCCAGACATGAAATGTATTTCATAAAACTATTTATCTATCTTGTTTATTATAATGTTTAATTTACCAAGATAGTTCATGTGAAAAAAAATATTGATAAAAACTTTTATATATGCATTCAAACTGTCACCATGGGATTAGTCGGTGAGCGTATTATATCATGAATTGTTAAAATGAATTCCAACTTAGATTTCATTATTCGTATGTTGATTAAAAATCTTTATTTTGAAATTATATTATATTGACCTTTCTTGATGTGATGAAATATACTGTTTCATTTAGAATTATATAAACCTGAAATAATTAATAAAATAATGTATCTATAGTTCTAGAATAATGAAAGAAGTTAGAATACCTAGAAACCTGTAAGAGGGAGTTGTGGATAATGTGGTTTCACCTAAGCCATAGTTTAACTAGGAACATGTTTACAGTAGTGTAAAGAAGTATAGGTTGTGGGTCAATGGAATCTAATTGGGGAACCAAGGCATACCAATAATTCATTTTAGTTTTAAAAACATAATCCTCTAATTTTTCAAGAGGATTCAATATTAGAGTAAACATAGACATGGATTAATAGGATCCATCTAATTTTAAATTTCTTTATAACCTCAAATGATATAATGGTTAACCTAGCAGTATATAAGATTCAGGATCTTACATGAAATTCATGGGAATTTTCTATTAAATATAAACATCAATGAGGCATTACTTCAGAGGGATTTGAATAATTTTTCAATAAACAATTTTATCAACTTACCTTAAAATTAACTAAAATGATAGATTTATTTAGCCTCAAGAAAGGAAATATATATGGTAAAGAGTAAACCAGTATTTTTATGAACTTAGATCATTTTTCTCTATAGTTAGCTTCTATAAAACACCTAAAAGATCATATATTTTAAGTAGGATGTGGATATATATTCATTATAATGTGTTCATGTTCTTTTTTGATGATTTTACGGAAATGATCAATAGGGAGATCATGATAAAAAGGGAAATAGTTGGGAATTTTAATGGAGTAAACTATTTTTTTCTTCAGATACGTGGGTGGAAACTACCATGCTCAAAACAAAAGGATGAGGGAAACCTACTCTTAAGAAAAGAGAGAACTAGATAAATGAAACACTGTCAAACCCTTTATTCCAACACACCATAGTAAAAAACTATGTTATTTACAATGTGTTTTATTCCCATAAAAGAAAAGTAATTTTATAGAAACACCTCAATATTGTCACATCTATGTCCAAAAAGGATATCTCAAGCATTATTGTATAAGACCCAAAAATCCAATTGGTGTAGATGGGTTGAAATAGTCTCAGATATCTCATGTTCAACCAAGTAGGTCTCATAAAGACAATTATTTCCCTTAGAGTTAAGAAACTTGTGTTGGTTTTATGAATACCTCAGTTTGCTATCTGAAACCACCTTAGTATATTATTGACGACTACCTGGTGGGAGTTGACCAAAAACTATATGGAGATGACTTTCAAATCAGAACTATGTAACCTAGTCCATGAACGGTGTGATGTACTATTATTTTTAACTCTTATCTAATGAAAGTATTTTTTGATACTTGTGATTTAAAATATTTTCTCACCTATCATGATGTAAATCAATTGTGGCTACACATATAAACGACACCTCAGGTATTGACCATAAATACATCTCTTAGGTAGAGGTAATGAAAAGGATTCAAGTGTATAGCCTATCCCATCACCATCGATGAGGTTATATTTTTATTGAATCTTATATTCTTGGAAATTGATATATTATATTTGATAATTATAATGTATTGGATGGGTAAATTCCAAGTGTATATTGACTGTTATGCCCAAAAAGTAACTTTCACATCCCTAGATGGAACTCTTTTTTTATTCAAATGGGATTGTGATATTACTGTTAGAAGAGATAGGCATTTAGTAGCAGTATGTCGAACCATATCTTCTCATCTGGCTATAAAGACTTTGGGTTCTATCAAAGAAAATTTTACTAGGAGCCTTCCTACTATATTAGACTGATACCCAGATGTCTTTCCACACAATTTCTCTATGTTACCACTTGAATAGAAAATCAACTTTTCTATCGATTGAATTCTGGGATCATGCATTATTTCCATTACATCATATAGAATGAAACAAAATTACTTTCAACAATTTAAGGTCTAATTTAAAGGAATAGAAAACAAGTGATCCATTAGTCAATCACATCACATTGGGACACTATGATCCTCTTCACAAGAAATTTGGATAATTCACTTTCTTTATGTGCTGACTATAATAAATTGAATCATGTTATGATTATGATTCTACACCCCCTTCATTGAATAAATTAATTCTTAGATCAATTTAATGGAACCAAATGGTTATCTATAATATATCTATGCCATTATATCAAAAACTATGAGTTATAAAATATGATATTTCAAAGACAGATTTCTGAATCCACTAAAGTCTCTAAAAATATATATTCATTCTGTTTGGATATTCAAATGAACTTTCATTTTTCAATGCTTTAATTAACTGTATCTTCTATAAGAATCTAAAATAATTTTCCAAGGCATTTGTCGATGATATTTTGGTGAACTCTTAAACTATAAATTTCCTTGAGAAGCATGTAGAGATTGTCCTGGGAATATTGTGTGAGAACTAACTTTATGATAAATTCTATATGTGTGAAATATGGATACAATAGGATCATTTCAATGGGAAATTAATCTTTGAAATAGGTATATCATCTGATACAAAAATGATTGAATCCATGATTTCATGGAAAATTCCTAAGAATGACTTTAATATAAGAAAAATGGGTTTATTAGGCCCTTATCATTACTTGATGGGGACTTATAAATCCTTGCGTCCCCTATGAATGATTTAATAAAAAAAGTTATTACACTCAAATGGGATGAGGATTGTCAAAAATACTTTTAAGAGCAAAAGGATTGTATAACTTGAGAACCTATCCACATCTTTCTACATTCAGGATAAGGCTATGTGGTATATTACGATGAAAATAGATCTGGACTAGGTTGTATTCTCATGCATGGAGATGATGTTGTTTCTTGTGGAATGAGGTAATTGAAAACACATGAAACAAATTTTCTAATGCATGACCTCGAATAATCTATGGTGGTCCACTCATTAAAAACATGGAAACACTACCTCTTTTTTGAAAATTTCACCATGTTTATGGATCATACAAGCTTGAAACACATCCTTTTAAAAACTAATTTGAACCTAAGGAAATAAAGATAGATGTAATATATCCATGTGTTTGATGTTGACTTGGTTTATTCTCTAGGAAAATAAAATTTAGTGGATGATTCTTTGATTAGGAAATCAAATAATGAAGTGGTCAAAGAATCTCATGGCCAACCAAATAGTATAGATGTAATTAATAAAATGAATATATATTAAAGGGAATAAAATATAAAAACATTAATCTTTTATAATTAATCGTATTCATGATTTAATTAGTCTAATTAATGAGGTTCAACAATCAAACCAAGATTTCCTAGCCAACTTAATAATAAATTTTATTAATAAAGGGGGTGGGGAATAAGAGAGTACAATGTCATGGTGGTCTAAATAAGTATAGATTGAGTGTGTACCCAATAACATGTGCCACATCAATAGGGTAAAAAAGACTAAGATGATAAAATCCAAGGGGGTGAAATCCTTGGTATCCATAGAATCCAAGAAATCTTTCACATGGTTGCCTCCGTGCCAAGTATGCAAGACTACCAAGTCATTGGATAGAAAATCCTTACACTTTCATATCAGAAAGGTTATTTTTCATGGATGGGTATAGATTCCAGTGAGGGAGCATTAAATGATATTTTAGTCCATTTACTCAATAGAAAAGATAATGTTCTTTGATCTGCAGAGAGTAATAAGATTGAGAATTTACATTGCCTACACCCTTAAGGAATTTCCATGCCCATATAAGGCACTAAATGAAAAAAAGAACTCAGTTGTTAGATTCACGGACCATGCCTTCGCCACGCATGTATCCATGATCACATTCACTATGAATATGTATGTTCAGTTTATTGGTGGAAGGGTACCATTGAACCCAATGGACCATCAGTCTAGGTATAAGAAATCCCAAAGGCATAATACTGTGATGATAGCACCTTAAGGAAGAAGTATCCCCCTACTTCATGAGCCATGCCAGCTCCACCGTAGTGCACCTGGCTCACACAACCATATCCATGTTAGAGATATGAGAGGCATGTAGAACCTAGATTTCATAGCTATGAAGTAAAAGCACAACATTGGGGAAACCATTTATGTTTGGATAGTGGATTCAAACTATGTGTTATCCTTATAGAATTGAATTAGAGTTCCATCATTGTGTGATGAATAATTATTTCTAATTTCCACCATTAAAAAAGTTTAATTAATTGATAATTAAAAATACATAAAAGGAAATAAAGACCAATTTTTTGTGGCTAGATACAAAAAAATGCATGATTATGTTATAAAATATCTCACCTACCAATAGATAAAAGATGAACACTAATGACCTACATACAAATTTCTTTCTATGCCTATACCCATATGGAAATGGTAAATAATTCTCATGTATTCTTTCACTAGTATACCAAATAAATTTCTAAATCATGATGTTACTTGGGTAATTATTTATGAATTACTATGTTTTAAAATTTTGTTCCAATTTTATATTCGTATAAACTATATTATTTGACAAATACCTATATAATGAAAGTGGTGAAATTGAATTGAGAACTAGTATATATTGTGTTTTATTGAGGCCCCTAATTGACTTTATAGTTTTGAACATCATTACAACAATATGTTTCCACTATGTTAACCATGAGAACAACATATAATCAAAAAAATGATAATCAGTCATAAAGTATTATCTAGACATTGAATGATATACTTTGAACATGTCTTATGGGTATTAGTGGTTCCTAGGAAGATAATTTTACTTTGGTGGTGTTTTAATACAAAAAAGTTATCATAACATGATAAAAATGTATCTCTTTGAGTCATTGTATGGTTGTCCATACTGATCTCTTTTTTGTTGGGTAAATACCGGGAAACTATATTGATCAGAACAATTCATGTCCATGATACTTCTTAAAAAATATAGTTCTTTAGGAAATGGATGGAAATAACTCAAATATATTATAAATTTTATGAAAATAATCACTTATGATACTTATCTTTTGATGTAATTAACCATGTATTCTTGAATGTATCTTTATGATTGGTACATTGTTGGTTAGTAAAGAAAGTAAACTTATCTCCTCAGTTTTTCAGTCCATTCATGATTTTAAAACATATGGAGACATTAATTATCATTTATCCTTACTATAGAGATTTAGTCCTATCCATAATGATTTTTAGGTATCCTAGTTAAGGAGGTATCAACTTGACAATATCCATGTGATATGTGGGTACAATGTTACCCTTGAACCAGATGTTATATTTATTCATACCCTAATTTGTATTCTAATTAGACAAGAAAAGTAGTTGTGAGGTATAAGAATTTATTAGGTATGAATATTATTGAATCATGGTCTGATTCATGGGAAAACATGGGAGTTTTAGAACTTAATGTTATACTAATGGCCTGGACTTCTCTTGGGAAACTCTGAATTCCAACCTCCTGAGGTTAAAAATCCCCATGGTGGGGATAATATAACACCACTAGTTTAAGGTATTTCTTTGTTTTATTATATATTTTAAGATATATAATGATTGGGTTAGATATTGGGAAGGTTATGAATGTTTTTAAATTGATATAGTGAGGTTATGGAGGGTGAAAAATTTGAAGATGGATAAGGGAAACCATTTAGATTCCCTTGGTGGTCGTGTGAGAACATGAGGGGTATTCCGGGTGGGTTCAAATTTGGAACTGATGAAGCTAATATTTACACACATTTTAATTGTAAAAAATAGTATTTTTGTATTTTAAAATATTTTTATTTATTTATGTATTTCAGATACAACGTTTTTACACTAATTTAAATTGTTAAATTCATTTTTTGAAGACTTCCATATATGTTGGGATTCATTTCATTGAACCGGACTCAAACCTAAATCCAACATCAAGTGGCCCAAAACCATATTTAAATATTTTCCTTGAAATCTATACATATAATTGATAAATTTAATGATGGGCCTATATAGAAAATAGAGATGGCCTAATTGAGATGAAATTTGATTTTAAGATATATAAGAGTCTGGGGAAAAAATCATTAACTATGACCACATATGATTCTACCTCATTATAGGCTATAAATTATAGGTTATATGGTGTATTGGAATTTAATCTGTCACTAGTCTAGAATATAATTCTGAAGTAAATAACCCATAACTCCTTTAATATATGTAAAATAAAGATAAAATTTTGTGTATTTGTGTGAAATAAAAATAATTACAATGGTTTAGAATACAAATTTTTCCAATTGTTTCATTTAATATACCTACAATCAGCAATCTTTCAAAGGATGTTTTTAGAGAAATGATTTTCTCCCCTCCCTATAAAAATGTGTCTCCTCTCCATTTTAGGAAGATAAAAATTAGTGGATATTTTTATAGATTTTTACATAATTTTCTACTATAATATAATTTTATCCCATTAATATATAATATTCCTTTTCTTCATATTTAATTTCTATAATTTTTTATTTTTATATGTTCTCCCAACATTTTCCCTTCTCAACTACACAAAAAAAGGATAACAAACCTCGATGTTTGTTCGAGGAACGTAATGGTGGTTTGATTGAGTTTAATTATACTTAAATTTCAATCACTTTGTTTAATTTTGGAAATTTCATTTGTGTTTAAATCAATTATGATGAGCAGTTTCTCCATTTTCTCTACCATTTAGTTGATCATAACATTTATCATTTTTCATTCCCTTCACTAGTTGTGTCATACATATGATAAAACATGAAATGGGTAGTTTTGGTTGGTGAAGGGGCCTCTTATCAAAATTTTATAATAGGAATTACCTATATTTAGAGATCTATTTATGGAATGATAATAATAAATATGATAAGGTGAGGTGTTCTAGGTCTTGATCACCTCATTGAGTCAAATATTGAGATTCCATTTGAACAATTATACCAACCACAATGACATCCCAATAAGAGTTGTCTTATTTCTTCTAAATGAAGGTTTTGGATGTAGTGGAAACATCATATGGGTTGTTCCGAACTTTTTTTCATCATGGTTGATGATTATTCCAATAATTACACAATAATAATCTCTAAGATCAATGGAATTAAATTAAAAAAAATACACAATGGATAGATGTCAGAACCAAACTGCATGATCATCACATAATATTTAGAATTAATTGAAGAAATTAAATAATTGCCTTACATCTATTTCTTCATTGATGGACCTACTTCGTAAAATAATTTTTTATATGAATCAAGATTATATTCCTTGTATAGGTAATATTCATGTAGTACATGAATCTCCAAATTTCACTACTAGAATCCCCATGTGCTAGAATGGTATATCCTATCACTTGCGTTGTTTTAATTTGATCACCTTGAGAATCACATCCAAAGGATTCTTCATGGTCTCTATAGACTTGGGAGTGGAAGGTGGAGGAATATCACTCTCTATTCTTGGGATTGTTCTTGGATAGGGAGCTCTCATTGTCTTGAGAGGATTCTCTCTGAATATTTTTGTGCACAAAAAATTAATTGGCTCTATAGAAAAATAATATAATTGAGTTTATATAATTCTAGGGTTAGAAATAAATAATTTCATTAATAACCTTTATTATTTATTTAATCCTCATGGAACCCCGTGTCTATAATAATAATATTATTATTATTTGTTGACATGCACTAACAAAGTGAATTAAAATTAAATATTATCTATTCAAATAATATTCAATATATATTATTTCTCAAAGGGTAATTGTCACGACCCGTCCCAGGGGGGTCCGAGTCGCAACTCCCCAAGCTCGCCTCCAATAGGCTAGGGGCTGGTGAATAGTACTGAGTAGGCATGATACTAACATGGGAGGAATTGCCTATAAACCTGTACACATGCACACACATCTCCAAGCCCACAAATATGAAAAGTAAAAACTACTAAAAGGAAAATATGCATGCATACACTAAAACTCAACCAACAGAGTACGACAGGAAAGTAAAGTGCAAGAATGTAAAACCCTAGGACAAAAGTATAAGCCCACCAAAAAGAAATTCTGTAACAAAGTCCAACCTGTAAGAAAGGTGATGGGACTTTAGTTTGTAGTTGTAGGAACACACCTCGTCCTGTCAGATCTCACTGAGTATCGTCCGATCCCGGTCCTCCTAGAATCCTGTCAAAGGCTCACTCGTCTACACAAGACACGACACATGCGGGAAAATCCCGTGTAGGGGTGAGTATAACAATACCCAGTAGGACCCCCTGAAACCAAAAAGGAAATATAGCAATGTAAAATACCACAAAGGAAATATGCAGTCAGCTCGACACAGTATATGTCTACCGAACATATAACAAGAACATCCAGATATACTCATACACAAACGACAATCGCGATACCGCCACTATGATCCAGCTCGAAGATACCACTAAGAACGTAACAAGGAAAACACACTCCTAGGTCTGAGGAGATAAATATACGAAGTAATCGTTCTGGGAGAATATAGTCCACAAGTACCTTGAGAACCTGATGCTCAGATGAGGATCACAGCCAATTCATGGGGTGATTCCAACAACTCAGTCTGAGCTAATCCTCTAAGTAGAAGATCACCGCCTAGGTAAAGTTGGTCATGTCGATACCAAGAACTCGACCTAGGGTTCCGGGGATGAATAGAGGATACGGCTCTAAGTCTCACAGAGGGGATTCCAATAACTCTATTCAGGGAGTTCTACTGAAGGGATCATACTTCTGTGTAAAGGAAATGATACCAGAACCTTCAAGGAAAAGACCAAGGGTACGAACCCTAAGAAAACTCGTCCAAGTCACAGAAGTAAATTGGCTCAAACCTTGAAGAATTTATTACATGGCATGTAGCATGGTTACATGCCATGTTCCTTGACCCCGGGTACTCCCCGTGTAAATGGCATGTGTCATCCATTCAAGCTGTGTAAAACTCAACTACACGGCGTGTCGAAAAAGTAAAGGTCGTGTTCCTTGACCTCGGGTACAACCCGTGTAAATGGCCCATGTCATTCAGCTTGTCGGATATAAAGAAACTACACAGTGTGTAGAAGAATCACACGCTGTGTCCGAGCACTTGGGACTCACTCCATGTATGCTGGCCATGTTCCCGTACACGGTCTCTGCTCATGTCCATGTCGCCTTCCCGTGTACTAGTACACGGGGTATACCATGTATCTGGCTCGGTCTGGCCAAGGAGGGGTGTACACGGCGTGTCCTTGTCCATGTATCCTACCCATGTCCAAGTACTCACGAAGTACACGTCAGGAAGTCCGCGGACGAACACACGCCGTGTATCCCATACTACAGGGTGTGTAGTTAGGAATTCTCCAGAACCGTCGTCTTCCGCCGCTTGCCTCGGCTAATCCTCCAGATCTTGATCCAACCACCCGATCATCGCAAAACACTAGATTTGGGGTCTTCCCACCCCTACAAAACTGATTCTATCCATTTCGGGCTTCCGATCAGCCTTGAAAACGCATCCCGATCAATCCGCACGAAAACACTCGAAGAACGGAAACATCTGAACCATGTCGATTTTTCCGTTGTCATCGTCGTCACACCTCCGTTAAGTCGTCTCAATGTTGTATCTTTGATTTCATATCATTGCGCCAATAAACGAGCACGCAAAGATCGATTTTCCCCAAGAACACGAAGAACACACACGAAGAATGCGTCAGAATTGGGAAAGAAAAACACAGTAATTGAGAGGGATGAACCTCGATCGATGTTCGTGTCGATCTTGGTTCGTCACCGTTAGAAGGTTGAGCAAAAAAACCATAACAATCTCAATAATCAAATCCCACGATTCCCGCAAATATCCCACCCCGCAAGGACAATAGACCTGCGAGCTAATCTGTTCGTCGATTAGTCCGTGTTCGTCATGGAAATCAAAAATGGGGAAGAAAAATCACAACAAACATCCTACTTGGATTTCTCGGCGTTTGTGGGTGATGATCCGGTCGCTGTGTCGTCATCGCCGCATTGGGAGGTTTTCTCCAGAGCCTCCAGAGCCGCCAAGGGTTTCAGGGTTATAAGGTTTGTAACCCTGGACCCTTGCGCCAACCTTTAATTAAAAAGATAAGGGATATCTTTTGCTGCAGATTTAAAATATTTTGTTGCAGAATAAAATATTTTTATTTAAATATTTTATTACTCTTACATCACAAAAACTGGATTCCACCACCGACCTGCTCCGGCCGATGTTAGGATTCGCCTAAGGTAAAAATGTTGTTCCGAACGCAACGGTGCCCTTAGATTTCTGATCCGAGCACCCATTTAGGAGTTATTTTACTTTTTCAGGAAAACTGCACGCGCACATAATTTAATTACGAAATTAAATTCAAACATTTGTTCCGGGCCCACCCGGCCTCGGAACTGCACGCTGTCTCAAAGCCTGGTCTCGAATTAATTCTCATATAATATTAAAATAATACATGGAAAAATACGGGACATTACAACACACCCACATTAGGGATTTTACGTCTTCAAAAAGACAAAACAAAGGCTACTCAAAAAGATGTTGGTACTGCACGCGAATCTGAGCCTCCCACTCCCACGTGCTCTCCTGGAGATTCTCGTGCTGCCACCGGACACACACCAAGGGAATAGCTCAGCCATGAAGGATCTTCTCCTGTTGATCATTGATCTCCACTGGGTACTCAGCAAAGGTCGCCCCATCATCGATGTCCATCTCTCCCCAGTCGATAATGTGCGATGGATCATGCACGTATCTCCGTAGCTGTGACACATGGAAGAGGTTTTTACCCGGTCCATCTGAGGAGGTAGAGCCAAGTGGTATGCCACCTCGCCAACTCTACTCAGAATCTAAAAATGGCCAACTAACCTTGGAGATAGCTTGTTGCCTCAGCCAAATCTACGCAATCGTCGTCGAGGTGAGACCCGAAAGAACACATGGTCTCCCTCCTCGAACTCCAAGGGCCTCCGCCTCCTGTCGGCATATGAATTCTGGTGACTCTGTCCAGTCCTCATCCGATCCTGGATGACCTGCACCTTCTCTGTAGTAGCTCTTACCATCTCTAGGCCCATGAGTGCTGACTCTCCTGGGTCAGTCCAGCAAAGTGGCGACCTGAAAGGACACCCGTATAGAGCCTCAAATGGTTCCATACCAATAGTAGAATGATAACTGTTGTTATAAGATAATTCCACTTGTGTTAGGTGATCCTCCCAGCTACGACCGAAGTCAAGTATGCAAGATTGAAGCATATCTTCCCGGACCTGAATGGTCCGCTCTGTTTGGCCATCAGTCTGGGGACGGAACGCTATGCTCAAGTGTAACTGATCCCAAAATACTTCCTGCAATCCCTTCCACAACCGGGATGTGAAACAAGAATCACGATTTGAGACGATCATGGATAGCACTCTATGAAGTCAGAGTATCTCTTGCACATAGAGGCATCCCAAGCTCTCCACTGAACTCTTCTCTCGTATGGCTAGGAAGTGGTTTGACTTGGTGAGTCGATCAATGATCACCCATATGGAATCATGTCCCTTGGACGTACATGGTATACCTATCACGAAGTCCATGGATATCCCATCCCACTTCCACTCTGGCACCTCAAGGGGCTGAGTCAAACCTGCCAGCACCTGGTGCTCAGCCTTTACTTGCTGACAAGTAAGGCACCGAGAGATGAACTCTGCCACACCCTTCTTCATTCCTGGCCACCAGAACTGACATCGGAGGTCCTGATACATCTTTGTCACACCTGGATGCATCGCTAAAGGTGATGTATGAAACTCCCTCAAAACCTCCTCCTGTAATGTCACTGGTACTACCGTGCGCCCTCCGAAAAGAACAACATTCTCCCCGCCTACTGAATATCCATCAGCAGCATTACCTGTGGATATCTGAGCACGTCGAGTTTCACAGCTAGCATCCTCGCGTTGTGCGTCCCTGACTCACTGTAAGAGTGGAGGGGTAACAACCATCTACTGAAGGTAAGCTCCCTCATCTCCATCCACGAAGGATAACTGTAAAGAGGCCAACTGCCTCATCGCCTCATCTAGCAACAGTGAACTAGATTTCCTACTTAGAGAATCCGCCACCACATTCCCCTTCCCAGGAGTATAAACAATATCAAAGTCATAATCTTGGAGGAACTCAAACCATCACCTCTGTCTCAAATTCAGATCCTTTTGAGAAAATATATATCTGAGACTCTTATGATCAGAGTAGATGGTAAACTTCTCACCCATCAGGTAGTGCCACCACATCTTCAATGCGAAGACTACCGCTGCCAACTCAAGATCATGGGTCGTGTAGTTCTGCTCGTGTGGCCTCAACTGACGTGAGCCATAGGCAATCACCACATGCCTCTGCATTAGGACACAACCAAGCCCATTTCCTGATGCATCACAGAACACTACGTACTCGACACCCTTCTCCGGTAATATCATGATCGGGGCACTCATCAAACTCTGTCTCAACTGCTGGAAAGCCTGCTGGCATCTCTCGGTCCACACAAAAGGTTGCCCCTTTTAGGTCAAAGTTGTCATGGGTGCTGCAATCCTGGAGAAATCAAGTATGAATATCTGATAGTAGCCTGCCAACCCAAGGAAACTCCTCACTTCTATCATGATCTGGGGTGGCTCCCATGATAGCACTGCCTCCACCTTGGCTGGGTCCACTGCTACACCAGCTGCTGAGATAACGTGTCCTAGAAAGTGGACCTCATATAACCAGAACTGACACTTCGAGAGTTTCTCATACACCTGGTACTCTCGGAGTGTGTCCATAACCATCCTTAGGTGTCTCACGTGCTCCTCCTCAGACACAGAGTACACAAGGATATCATCGATGAAGACCACAAAAAACCGGTCCAGGTAGGGCTGAAAGATCCGGTTGATGAGTCCCATGAACATTGTCGGGGTGTTCGTCATGCCGAAGGGAATCACCAAGTAATCATAGTGACCGTAGCAACATTGGAAAGACGTCTTTGGTATATCCTCATCCCGTACTCACAACTGGTGATAGCCTGATTATAGATCAACCTTCGATAACAATCATGCCCCTATCAACTTTTCAAACAGGTCATTGATTTTTAGTAGTGGGTACCAGTTCTTTTCGGTCACCTGATTCAAGCGCCGGTAATCCACACATATCCTCAAGCTCCCATCTACCTTCTTGGAAAACACTACTAGGGCCGCCCAGGGTGAAACGCTGGGTCTCACAAAGCCCTTCTTCTACAAGTCGTCCAGCTGCACCCTCAACTCATGAAGCTCTGTAGGAGCCATCCGATATGCTGATGCTGATATCGGTGTCATCCCGGGTTGCAACTCAATGCAGAAATCTATCTCCTGATGGGGAGGTAGCCCGGGGAAATCCTCCAGAAGTATGTCCTCGTAATCAGCCACTACTGTTGGAAACTAGAAACTTGTAACATCTACTGCGCCAAGGGCTAGTCTAGCCAACTGATGTGAAATCGGTTGTGCCCTCCTATGAACGAGTCTATCCTGTGCTGCCTGGGTCTTTATTTCACTGACAAAAGAGAACCTCGTTCCATCACTGTGTACACACCGCACCCTTCGCCTAAAACAGTCATTCTGGGCATGAACTGTGGATAGCCAATCCATACCAAGAATGCCATCGTAAGGCCTCGACACTACCACCAAGTGGTTACAACCGAAACTCTCACCTCCAAGGGTCAGGTCACATTGTCTACAGAGGTGTGTGATCTATGAATCTTATCCAGTCGGTGTTTCTAAGCGTAAGGGTCGAGTCAATGGCTCAACTGGAATCTCAAGGTCCCAAACAAGATAAGCATCCAGAAAGGAATGACTAGCAACTGTTTCTATCAATATGGCAGCCAAAGTAGAAAAGACACAGATAGTACCTCTAATCATTCCGGTAGTACCTGGGTCATAAGCCTCTGCCACCTGTAGCTGTCCCTGCCTCTATCCACCAACTCCCTGGGCCTGGGGTGGACCTCCTGGGGGTGGTGGTGGCAAAGGGTCAAAACACCGACCACCTCCAGCTGCTCTCCCAGCTCCCCTACAACGTCCGCCGCCCCGCGGATCTGTCTGCTCCACACGTTGCCTCTGCCTAGGTGGTCCATCCACTGCTCCTGTGTCAGTAGTATGGAGGTTCGGACAATCCCAAGTGAGATGTCCCCTGCCATCACATGAGTAGCATCGCCTCTCTCGAGGCTGGCTGGATGCACCCTGTGAACCATGTACTGCAGATCCCCTGTCATGGGACCTCTTCTGAAAGCGTCTCCCACACCTGGGTCACTGATGTCAGCTCCCTACTGTCGAGGTCTCTGTTCGAGCTCACCCACTACTGACATCTTTCAGTTGTCTCTGCTCTGAAAAGAAGCTCACGACCACCAGAGCCCACTCGAGCACCCCAGCATATGTAAGAATGCTCATAGGGATGATTCTAGCTCAGATATCTCTACACAAGCCTTGCTCAAAAGTCCGAGCTCTGAAGTACTGATCTCTGACCATATCCATTGAGTACCGCGAGAGGTCGGTAAACCTCGATGAATAGTCAGCCACCGTCATGGCTCCCTACTGGAGCTGAAAAAGCTTCTGTATGTGTACTTCTCTCAGGGTAACCGGTGAAAACTCCTCTCTGAAGAGACACTCAAACTCCGACCAAGTGAGTGTCGCCTCATCGTGAGCCTGGATAACCAAACTCCACCATCGTCCTGCCGAGCCCTACAGAAGACTCGCTTCCAGGATCACCATCTGGGCTACCAGTGTCCTGACCAAATGGCAGACTCTGGTCACTGCCTCAAGCCAGTCCTCTTCTACTTAGGGGTCAGGCTCGACTCGAAACCTAAGGGGTCTCTGTCTCTGGAACTCATGGAGTGCACTCAGATTGCGCTCCTCCTCCACTGGTACAGCAAGTACTGAACACTACTCCACAGGTGGCAGGATAACTAGCACACCACCTGGTGGTAAAACTGGGAGATCCGGACCCTGTATCGAGGCTTCATCATTGAGAGGGTCATCCTCGTGATCGAGCTGCTGGATCCTAGTGGGTGCGCATCGTGGATGCATCCTGTTAAAGAAACAAGATGTATCTCAGTTAGTGAGTATATCTGGAGAACTGACTCAAAAAGGACATGGAAAACACAACTCATTCCTATATGATGCATGTACCATTATTCTCCCTGAAAATAGTGTTCTCATGTTCCGAGTTGAAAAGCAAGTTATCAGAGTCCTGGTTTATGGATATGTTGGTCGCCCGCACCAACACTGGGGTCCCTGGGCTGAAAGCAAAACTAAAAATACTTAACACTGTTTCCCCCAAACCAACTCACAGACTCTTGGTACTAAAGTAGAACTGACCACCTTTGTTACCACTCTATCATGACCCTTCCCAGTGGGGCCCGAGTCACAACTCCCCTAGCCCGCCTCCAATAGGCCAGGGGCTGGTGACTAGCACCGAGTAGGCATGCTACTAACATGGTTGGCATTTCTTATAAACCTGTACACACGCACACACATCTCCAAGCCCACAAAGATGAAAAGTAAAAACTACTAAAAGGAAAATATTCATGCATACACTAAAACCCAACCAACAGAGTATGATAGGAAATTAAAGTACAAGAAAGTAAAACCCTAGTCCAAAAGTACAAGCCCACCAAAAAGAAAGTCTGTAACAAAGTCCAACCTATAAGAAAGGTGTTGGGATTGTCGTATGTAGTCGTAGGAACACACCTCGGCCTATCTGATCTCACTGAGCACCGTCCGGTCCTGGTCCGCCTAGAATCCTGTCAAAGGCACACTCTTCTGCATAAGACACAACACGTGCGGGCAAAGCCCGTGCAGGGGTGAGTATAACAATACCCAGTAGGACACCCCGAAACCAAAAAGGAAATACAACAAGGGAAAATACCACAAAGGAAAGATGCAGTCAGCTCTACACAGTATATGTCTACCGAACATATAACAAGAACATCCAGATATACTCATACACAAATGACTATCACAATACTGCCACTATGATCCAGCTCAAAGATTCCACTAAGCACGTAACAAGGAGAACACACTCCTAGGTCTGAGAAGAGAGAGATACAAAGTACTCATTCTGGGAGAACACACTCCACAAGTACCTTGAGAACCTGATGCTCATATGAGGATCACATCCAAGTCATGGGGTGATTCCGACAACTCAGTCTGAGCTAATCCGCTAAGCAGAAGATCGGTGCCCGGGTAAAGTTGGTCACGTCGATACCAAGAACTCTACCTAGGGTTCCAGGGATGAATAGAGGATCCGACTCTAAGTCTCAATGAGGGGATTCCAACAACTCTATTCAGGGAGTTCTACTGAAGGGATCATACTCTTATGTAATGGAAATGATACCAGAACCTTCATGGAAAAGACCAAGGGTACAAACCCAAAGAAAACTAGTCCAAGTCACATAAGGCAAATGGCTCAAACCTTGAAGAATTTATTAGACAGTGTGTAGCATGGTTACACGCCGTGTTCCTTGACCCTGAGTACTACCCGTGTAAATGGACTGTGTCATCTGTTCAAGCTGTGTAAAACTCAACTACACAACGTGTAGAAAAAGTACACTCCGTTTCCTTGATATCGGGTACTGCCCAT
The DNA here is from genome assembly GCA_963277665.1 of Viscum album. Classification (NCBI taxonomy): domain Eukaryota; kingdom Viridiplantae; phylum Streptophyta; class Magnoliopsida; order Santalales; family Viscaceae; genus Viscum; species Viscum album. Next base: position 66,052,952 of record OY728163.1, on the reverse strand, counting down.
GTAAACGGCCCGTGTCATTCCTCTTGTCGGATAGAAAGCTACTACACGGCATGTAGAAGAATCACATGCCGTGTCTGAGCACCTGGGGCCCGCTTCGTATACGCTAGCCATGTTCCCGTACACGGTCTATGCTCGTGTCCGTGTCACCTGCCCGTGTACCAGTACACGGGGTATCTCGTGTATCTAGCTGGGTCTAACCGGGGAGGTGTGTACACGGCGTTTCCTTGTCTATGTACCCTACCCATGTCCGTGTACTCCTGGATTATATGTCAGGCAGTCCGCTGATGAACACACGCCGTGTATCCCATACTACACGGCGTGTAGTCGGGAATTTTTCAGAATCGTCGTCTTCCTCTATGCGCCTCGGCTAATCCTCCAGATATTGATTCAACTGCCCGATCATCGTGAAACTCTGGATTTGGAGTCGTCCCGCCCCTACAAAACCGATTCTATCAGTTTCGGGCTTCCGATCGGCCTTGAAAATGCATCCCGATCAATCCGCACGAAAACGCTCGAAGAACGGAAACTTCTGAACCACGTCGATTTGTCCGCCTCCATCGTCGTCGCACCTCCATTAGGTCGCCTCGATGTTGGATCTTCGATTGCAGATCATTGCGCCAACAAACGAGCACGCAAAGATCGATTTTCCCCAAGAACATAGAGAACGCACAAGGAGAACGCGTCGAAATCGGGAGAGAAAAACACTGCAATCGAAAGGGACGAACATCGATCGATGTTCGTGTCGATCTTGGTTCGTCACCATTATAAGGTTGAGAAAAAAACAATAAAAATCTCAAGAATCAAATCCCACGATTCCCACAAATATCCCACCCCACAAGGACAATCGATCCATGGGCTAATCTGTTCGTGGATTAGTCTGCGTTCGTCGTTGAAATAAAAAACGTGGAAGAAAAATCACAACAAACATCCTACCTGGATTCCGTGGCGTTTTTCGGTGATGATCCGGTCACTATGTCGTCGTCACCGCGTTGGGAGGTTTTCTCCAGAGCCTCCAGAGCCGCCAAGGGTTTCATGGTTATGAGGTTTGTAACCTTGGACCCTTGCGCCAACCATTAATTAAAAAGGTAAGGGATATCTGTTGCAGCAGATTTAAAAGATTTTGCTGCAGAATAAAATATTTTTATTTAAATATTTTATTACTCTTACGTCCCAAAAACTGGATTCCACCATCGACCTGCGCCGGCCAAAGTTAGGCTTCACCTAAGGTAAAAACGTTGTTCCGAACACAACGGTGCCCTCGGATTTCTGATCTGAGCACCCGTTCAGGAGTTATTTAACTTTTTCAGGAAAACTGCATGCGCGCGTAATTTAATTACTAAATTAAATTCAAACATTTGTTCTGAGCCCACCCGGCCTCGGAACTGAACGCCGTCTCAGAGCCTGGTCTCGAATTAATTCTCATATAATATTAAAATAATACATGGAAAAATCCGAGACATTACAGTAATTGAATTTAGTCTTCCATTCATCCATAATATTTATCAGGCCTTAAATAATGACTATATATTTAACAAATATATATTATTGTATTATTTATCAATAAATAAATAAATATTATAATCACTAAATAGAAACTATATATTTGTTAAATATTCATACCACATAATATTATTTGAATAACTGGTGATAGAATATATGAAATCATAGAAACATGAATAATTATTAAACCACATTTGAGAATAATATTTTTTTCAACTTGTTAAATAATAAATAATAATATATTATTTAACTAAGATTCTTGATACACATAGTGCGTGACCCTATAGGCCTTTTTCTTAGTTACATTATAAAAGCATACTAATGTCTAAGGTTGGAATCTAGTAACATGCCATGTCACCTATAGAGAAATAAGTTAATTCTAAAATGACTTAATACCTCATACAATTTCCTACTATGTAATATAATATCTTTATCGTGATATCTATAATCAAGAATGTTGCATTTCGGTGACATCAACAAATATGCTTGATATCTTTTTATTTTTTTTCTAGAAATAAAACATGCCTATATAACATCATCTCCATGGATTGATTTAGGCTATATAATCTTCATCAAAGGACCTTAGATATCAACTTCCATTAAATAATAGAAGGGAAAAATCTTTTCTCACATTATTCATTAATGAAATATTTATAGTGATGCACCCAACGTATCCTACCTCACCATGAACATATGCCATTATTTCTTTCATCAATAAATCAATGTATATTACTTATAACAATAATTAATAATATTATTAAAGTATAATTATCAATACCCACATCCATATTTAGGAACATACAATGTCACATATAAATGTGGATTTCCTACCAGTGTGTCTCATTCTCATAATATTCTACACTTGATATTACCAAGGGTGTATGCCATGGGATAGTGTGTTAAAGTCCATTGAGTCTCCACCCTTTATTGATTGTATCATATTTGTCCCTAAAATGATTTCATATGGCTATAAAACATATATATTTAAGAATAATATCATGGAACTTCTAGGTTATCATTATAATGGGGAACTGCTATGATATTTCAATGCGATAACTATTCTTAGGAAATTATCACATACTATGTCACAATGAATAATAATAATTATGTGATAAATAGTTTATTAATATTCCAAAAAATGAATATAGGTTATCATAAACTACAATCAAGTTGGTTTTATGGCACCAACTCCAGCAGACTCCCACTTTCAATAAAGCGAACTGTTAACAACCTTTAACCCACTAGCTCTTGCATGATACTCGTGATTTTATTGAAATATGACTTTAGTAAAGTGTTCCAAAATTTTATCTTCTATTATAACTCTACTTACTACAATATCAACCCTTTAATAAAAATATTTCATGAGGATATACTTTCAGAGTATATAATTTGTTTGTTGTTGTGACCTTGGCCCTTTTTTAAAAGCCACCACTGCAGTATTATCACAATAAAATATGATAGGTTGTTCACTAATTTTTAATATATCAAGATTCAATACAAATTTTCATATACAAAATTATTCATTGGATACATTATAAGCCTATATATACTCAAACTCTACCATATAATCAATCACAACTACCTAATTTGGACTCTTCCATCTCACAGCTACTCTGATGAAACATAAAACACATCCTCAAAATTACTTCAAATTATTATGATGTATTTGAAAACATTATTTAGTATAACCCCTGAGGAAACACTCCTCATATCCTCTATGCACCAAGAACATATCCTTAGTTCTTCTTAGATATTTGAGGATATCCTTAAAAACTGAATAATGTTGTTCTTATGGATCTACATGATATATTCCTACCATGATAAATACGTATTCAAGATAAAGTATTATATATAAAATTACATACATGATTACTCCTATCACTAATGGGTATGAGATAGTATTCATTATACCTTTCTCCTATTGTGTATAAGGACAAGTTTTCTTAGAAATTTTTATACCTTGTGGAATTAGAACCAATCCTCTATTAGATTGTTCCATACTAAATATCATCAGTATATGGTAAATGATTATACTTTGACTTAGTCCATGTACCCTCTTGGATCTATCACAACTATATTGATCCCTATAATATTGGTTTCTTCACCTAAGTCCTTCATGTAGAAACACTTTTTTAACCTATCCTTAAGATACTGTAAAAATTGTATGTCATTTCTAATAAGTAATATGTCGTCAACATATACTGCTAGGATAATGACCACATTCCCACTAAACCTATTTTAAACACATGTATCACATTCATTATTAACGAGACAAAATTATTTTTATAGTTTCATCAAAACTAATTTTCTATGTGATAAATCGTTACTTTAATAGATGAACAGATCGATACAACTTTCAAATCATTTTGGAATCCATTCGAGTTAAAAACACTTTTAGTTGTGTGATATTGATATCTTCCTAAAGGTTCCTATTATGGAATTTTATTTTAACATAAATATGAAAAAATTTAGAGTCATGGTAAGCTACAATAGCATGTATAATTCTGATGGATTTAAACATGGAAACTAGTGAAAATGTTTCATCATAGTAAAAACCTTGATTTTTTTAAACCCTTTAGTAACTGGCCTTTCTTTATTGGTATTTAACTTACATTATGTGTATTTTTTTTCTTGAATACCCATTTTATCTCTATGGTATTTACATCAACTGGCGCATTGACCCAAACCCATACATGGTTTTGATACATGGAATGTATTTCAGAATTCATGTTTTCTTTCCATATTTTAGATTATAATCTCTCTACATCATATTTATAGGGGATATGTTCATCACTATTAACCAATAATGAGTCACCATCTTCAATGATAAGAAAAACATATCTTGCAGGTTCTCTTACCTCTCTAGTGCTCTTGTGGAGTACTTGTGTTTCAAAAACTAATTCTTTCATCGGGACGTGTGGAATCTGTTCTGATACTAACTTTTGTGTATCTTGAGAATCGACTTTATCAAAGTCAATTTTTCTTCCACTATATTTTTTAGGATGTTCTACCTCTCAAGAAATATGAATTTTCTAGAAATATTCATGTTCTTGTCTAAGTGATTGTGTAGTTAGTATCCCTTTGTTTCCTTAGGATACCCTAAAAAGAAACACTTTGTTCTCTGAGGTGCTACTTTATTTCCTGAGAAGTCCTTAACAAATTTATCATAACCCCATACATGTTTATGTGAAAAAAATAAGTTTTTTTCAATTATATGACTTGTATGGAATTCCATTTTATAATTTATTTGGTACTCAGTTTACTATACATTCCATATTTTCTAATGCATATCCCAAAAGTATAATGGATGATATGTATGATTTATCATCTACCTTACCATATCTAACAATGTATGATGGTTTCTATCTATAGCGCCATTCCACTATGGTGTGTATCCTGGAGTGAGTTGAGATAGAATCCAAAACTCTTATAGAAAATCTATAAACCCTAGGTTTATATATTCACCACCTCGATCCAATCAAATCTTCTTTATATTATTTCTAAGTTGATTCTCTAATTCATTCTTGGGATATTTGAATTTCTCAAAATAGTGAGACTTATACCTCAATAATTAAATATTTCCATATCTACTCAATTCATTAGTGAAAGGTATGAAGTAAGAATACCCACCTCTAGCTTATATTAGAAATGGTCCATAAACATCATTGTGATCCAGTACTAGAAGCTCTATGTCACTTTAACCATTTCCATAAAATGGAAGTTTGGTCATTTTTTATTATAAACAAGCATGAAATCATTCAAATGGGTTTAGCTCAGAAGTGTATAAATAACCATCCTGATAGTGAATTGTCAAGGGCTTCTTGTTTACATGACTAAGATGGGTATCCCATAATTGGGTGTTATATTAGTCATATAAACAAGTTTTTTTATCTATTTCCAATACTTGGTTTTCATAATTATATATATAAAGAAAATTATTTAAATTTTCCATATAATAACATATGTTGTATTTATAAAATAAATATCTTGTATTCCCAAACTTGAAAATAAAACCATCTACATATAGGTATGATATAGAAATTATGTTATTCATAATATTTGGTGCATAATAAAAATATATTAAAACCAATATCATTCCTCTTAGCAATGAAGTATTTTAGTCACCAATGACTAAAGATACCAATCTCACACCTTTAGCATCTCAGAAATCCACCTCTCCTATAGAAAATTTCCAGAATATACCTCGTTATGGAATTTGGATAAAGATGTGAGCACCACAAGCATTATCTAATACCCATTGTGTAGATATTTTATGATTACACTCAATAAAAATGCACCTTTACCTTCCTCTTGCTTCTAGGTTCAATTCCTCTTCCAGTGGCCTCACTTTCCATGTGAACAACATACAATATATATTTTTCTTCATTTACTTTGGATCATCCTCTTCTTGGAAGGATTATTCTTAGGAGATTTATACTTTTTATGAGTCTTAGACCCCTTCACTTTGTTCTTCCTTATACTGTTCACCATAAGTACTGCATGTTTTTCATTCCCCATGTCCTTATCCACTTGGAGAATTGTATTAAGTAGTCACAAAATACTCCAATCATTATTTCTAATGTTAAAATTAAAAATAAAACTAGATAAGTTCTTAGGTAGTGACAAAATTATGATATCTGTGTGCAACTCATATGGTAATTTAATCTCTAAGATGTCTAATAATTAAATGTAGCCAATAATCTTGACTTCATGAGGCCTAACTGGCTCCAACTCTCCAAGATTAGTTGTAAACATATCATTGTAGATTCATATCCCTCTTGTCTCACCATTTATTGAAAGAGATCTCAAATGCGAGACATCATTCTATACACATCCATATACTCATTTATATTCAAAATCTCATTGGTAATGGATGATGGAATGAAACACCGAACATATATAGCATTAGTCAAATGTCTCTCAAAGAGAGATAACTCTTCCTCACTAGCATCATTACCAGGAACATTTGGAATATGTTATTCCATCACATTCAATTTCCTTTCATGGAATATGATAACATATAAGCTCCTTTTACATTATTGGAAATTTTTACTAGTGATAAGGTTATCCTTCTCATGTATGAATTACAATTATAAGTTTGAATTGATTTTTATCACTTTTTCTAAAAAAATATTAGTAGAAATTTAGTACATCATCTGATAACATATATATAAATAAATATATTTATTAATCTCATACTATTTTATAGAAACCTAATACCCTCACCATTGGATTTGGAATATCCTGTTTATTGTATATTCTAGTCAAAAGGATCCATATTCACCTACTTAACACCCTAACTTTAGTTGGTCAAGCAATTTGAAGGGTTTTAGGTATGAATTTCAAATGCTAACTATATTAACACACAGTTCCTTGATATTTTGAGTGGACTCCACATTCCAAAAACCCTTAAATATGATTTCCCAAACCATTTCTGCTTAATAACACTATGTATTTCTTTGTAAGTCAACACTTTATGTGAAATAATTTATGTCAACCCAAAACGTTAAGTTATAATTTCTCTATAATTGAAAGCACCCCAACATTTTCTAGACAGGTACTATAAACTATGGTTTGATTTTAACTGAAGTAGTAGAAGGTTGTACTGACATAATATATATAAATACAAGATTTTATATTTATGCATAAATTTTCAATTATTATCTTTATTATATTTTTGTTAATTTTATGTGGAATTACTTAAGTTATCAAACATGTGCTGGATAATATTTACGCATAAGCCAATTTATTTTAGTTCTATCTTGCATTCTTGTTAATTAATTAGTTCATTTTTTCACGAAAAAACATTCATAATGAAATAACCCTAAAACTTGATAGAAATAAAACCATAATGTGGTATGATCATGAGATTTTACTAAGGGTTATTTTACCAAGATATGATAAACTAACCATTATCCTAGTGGAAGAACACCTTGAACCATTTATGGTTCATGTTGCATCTTTCCACTTTTACAACTATGTATCTATTTTGGATTGGTATCTCATCCACTCCAAACTTAAACAACCTCCACTAGGTTTGGATATCCATCCCTAACATTTTATTTTAATCACATGATTTTTAGAGGAACCATAGGATGGGTTAAGTAGTTTTCATAAAATAAACCATATACACTCATTCCCTTACATAATGAGATGAAAGATGACACACATGCCAACAATTTAATTTAATAATAAATTAAATGAAACTAATAACGTAGAATGATCTGTTTTAGGATCATGATCATCTACATGCATGAAACAAATTATGCATTTATTAAAATTATCAATTCATTCAAATCATTATTATTTAAGATAAATCACGCTTGAATCAATTAATTGTATTCCTGAATTAATAAATTATTGAATCATAATTTTCATCTAAATTTCATTTAGATTCTCTCCCATCATAATTTTATATAAATAAAATGAATTTATTTAAAATTAACTATGTAAAAAAATGTACATTATAGGCAAAATGGTGAATATCTTTCCAAACAACCCAACGTGAATTATACTCAAATACTATTTACTCTTATGACATGTGGAATACATTAATTATTATGTAATTTCATTGAATGTACTGTCAACTTAATAAACATACAGAACACATTGTATTTACGTAGAGTGAAATGCTTTAATGTGCATAGATTAATAACTATAATATGACTTATACACGAGAAGTAGATCTAAACAATATGCAGAAATTAATTAGATATATATATAACCAATAGTTTTTCATGTAATATCAACATAATGACCACATGGAACATATTTTTATAATTTTTTCGCAATATGTTTTATTAATTTTTAATTATGTGTAATTTTGTAGAAGTACACAGTATGTGCATTAAAGTTACACGGAATGTATGTTACTCCTCGTCTATCTGTGACACAAGCCTAGGGACTCATCGTGTAACGTTTCCATGAAAAATGTTGGAATAAAAGGTGTATAAATGGGATACATGGTGTGTGGTCTCCATGTTATGTGTCCACCAGTCATGTAGGCCAGGTGAGAGAATACATGACTCTTCTTTTATTAAGGGAATACATGTCATGTACTAATGTTACACGGTGTATACTCCTGCTGACCGTGTGCTAGGCTAGCATGGTCATCAGGAGGTGTATAATTAAATGTATCATATATAATAAATACACAAATCTTGAATTAATTTTGAATTAATTCTTGGTTCATTAAACACTATTAGGTGGTGCATACCTCCGTGTTACAAGTCATATAATATTGTGTTATCCAGCCAGATTTCTTAGCATCTTTGGATGAGATCATTCAATTTATTTCATTCAATATATTTATTGATTTTATTATATTTACTACAATCAAAGACGAAAAAATAGATATTTCATTTCATATTAATGAAATATTAAACTGTAATTGAAAACCAATAATAAATTCATAAATCAATCAATTATTTTGAAATAATTATAAATTATTATGCAGTCCCTTTGATACCACATAAAGGTTCCAGGCATAGTGGAAGCATCCAATGGTTTATTCCCAGCTTTACTTTTTTTCATGCTCGATGAATAATCATAGTTTTACATGATGATAATAAAAAACGTAAATAAAATTGAATAAAAAAATATATACAATTGATAAATGTGGACCGAAGCATAATATCACCACACATTATTTATAATTAATTTTAGAAATTAAAGAATTACATTACATGAAATTCATTCTTCATTAATGGATCTACATTCTACCATCGTTTAATTGTATGAATGAAGATTATATTCCCTCTAGCATGGAACCACATGTGGTTTATGATTCTCTGAATGTTATCATAATAATCTTAGGGGGGTAGTATGGTAGATTCAACCCCTTATGTTGTTCACCTTTGATTTCTTTTAGAGTCACTTATAAAGGATTCTACTTGATATCTCCAGACTTGAGAGTGTAATGTGGAGGAATATCACTCTCCGTTCATGGGAGTATTCTTGGAGAGGGAGATCTATATGGATTGAAAGGATTCGCTCAAGATATACTTGTGTGAAAAAAATGAATTGTCTCATGGAAAAATAATTTTATTGGGTTTATATACATCTAGGGTTTGAAATAAATAATTTTCAAAAGTGAATTTTTTTGTTTATTTAATACCCCTGTAACACCATGTCCATAGTAATAATATTATTATTATTTATTGACATGAGTTAAACTCACAAATTAAAATTAAATATAATTTATTCAATATATATTCAATATATATTTTTTTTTAATGGACCATTAAAATCGGTCTGTTATTCCTCCATAATATTTATCAGTCCTTGAATAATGACTATTTATTTTATAAATAACTATCACTTCATTATTCACGAGTAAATAAATAAATATTATAATCATACAATAGCAAATACATATTTATTAAATATTCATATCATATAATATTCTATCTAATAACTAGTGATAGAATATATGTGATCAAGAAATCATGAATATTTATTAAACTACATATGGGAAAAATATTTATTCTTCTTATTTAATAATAAATAATAATATATTATTTAATTGAAATTATGGATATACTTGGTGTGTGACCCTCTAGGCCTCTATCATAGTGAAATTAGGTGAGGAAGCCTAATGTCCAATGTTAGTGTATAAAAATATTTAAAAGAACCCATATAGAACTATATTAGTTCTACAGTGACATAATAACTCATACAGACACCTTCTATGTAATATAATCCCTTTATCATGATTTCTCTAATCATGAAGGTTTCATGTTGATGCCATCATCATATGTGCTCGATGTTTCCTTCTTTGAATTATTAAAAATTGAACTTTCCAATAGAACAAAATGGCCATGGATGTATTTAGGATATATCATTTCCATCAAAGGGCCTCAGATATAAATTTTTTTAAAACAACAGAATGAGAAAAAATCATTTCTCGTATTATTCATTAATAAAATATTACTTATGATGCACCCACCATATCCTACCTCTCCACAAACATATGTTAATATGATTATTTTCAATACATCAATGGTCATGACTTGTAACACTCATTAATAATGGTCATAATGTGTATGGATCGAAAAACACACCCATATATAGGAACATCCAATAAACCATATAAGAGTGGATTTCTTATAGGAGGTTCTCGCTCTCATAAAATACTCACCGGATATTACCAAGGGTGTGTACCATGAGAATGTTCCTCAAAGTCCTATGAGTCTGCACCCCTGATATCATGTATCATTTAGTCCCTCAAATTTTTTTATCTCACTATAAAACTTATATATTTAAAAATAATATCATGACACTTCTGGGTTCTCATCATAGTGGGGAACTAATGTGACCTTTTAGTGTGAAAAATAATCTGAACACATTATCACATACTATTTCATGCATTAGAAAAATCATGAGGTTGTAATTAGATTATTAATATTCAAAATAATGAATATAGTTTATCATAATGTACACTAAAGTTGGTTATAGGGAACCAACTCAAACACTAAATTTATTTTGTGTTTTATTTTATATATATATATATATATATTACAGGATTATTTAAAACATCCCATGTAATTTTTATAATTTTAGTAGTTCTATATTAGATAGATTATAATAGTGATGATATTTAAATTAAATTCATGTTAGAGGCCTCCTTGAGATCAAACATAGGTTTCATCACTTTGGTGAATTCTTAAGAAAATAATAATTTAATTGAATTGTGGTTTATGATAAACCCATATCATGAATTTGGAACTAATTCTAGGGAGTTCAAGAGAATTAAAATGTTATTTTTCATAAAAACTGAAAAAAAAAATAATGTTTTCAAAAACTAAAAAAATGATTTTTTTCATATCTTATATTTCAAATGTCAATATGGAATTTTATGAGAATGTTTCATATTATTATCCTATTGATAACTTTTTTGGTGAGTCCAACGTAAAATTGACATTAAATATTCATATGAATAAAAATTATTATCAACTTGAATACATATCTCTTCAAATGGAATAAAATTCGTGGACGATTTAAGAGAATTTCATGATTCTTGAAGAATTGATCAACCAAATGAATATCCTTTCTAATAATGTTTAAAAAGTTAAAGTCTAATTGATAGAACAATAATGATGAAAAGTTTAACAGAATTTAAGGATTGTTCCACCATTATTTTAAGAAGACATTGATGAGTTGTAAGTAACAATTTAATATTAACTTCCCTCTCCAACAAAAAAAATTCCTAACAGTCCTGAGTAAGGAAAAAGAGTTTGAAGTTGAAAGTTTTGAGGGATATTCAATTTTTAAGCATTATTTTTATTCAAAAATTATTATTTTTGAATTCAAAACATGTCCCACTTATGTATATTTTTTAGATTTAGTACCATTACTGAATGTATTGGTTGAAAAAATGAATAAGTTTATTATATTGAGGATACAATGGAGGATCTAGTTGAGTTTTATACTAGTGTGTATGAGGATGATGACACAAGGGAATCATTTTTAAAACTCAATAAAAATGATATTACCTATCATATTATAATATTTTTACAACTAGTAGAAACCACTCATCTAGCTGAAAAATAGGGATCACCCCTATACTCTTTTTCCTCCCCCGACACACCTAAAAATATCTCTTTTATCTTTTATGAGGATTGGGGATAATTTTATGTTCTTGAGGTGTTATAACTCTTAAAATCTACTCCTTGATATTAGGAGAAACCAACTCAGGTAGTTTATGGGAATTAAATAACACACACCTTTATGTTGGAGGTGATTATCCGCAACTTCTTGACTAACGGAAGTACAAACCTTACCCACATATAGGGGTCTAAACAATGACCAATCCTCTTCTCCCTAACTCTTTATTTTTATTTATTTTTTTATGTTATATTTTTTCCTTTATTTATAGGTATAAAGTTACATTATATAGGAGATTAAATCAATACTACCACTGAAAAATAATTCTACTTTATGTCTCTCTTTATTATTACTTAAATACCCTTACTTTTTTATTTTGTTGAGATAAAATGAAGGGTGGTGAATTTTAATTCTGGGGAGAGTGTCAACCAACTTTTATTTTTTTGTGTTTTTTAATTTTAATTTATTTAGGAATATTTAACATAAATAAATATTATTATATTCATCCATGTTTCAATTGTTTTTGAGATATTTGACATGATTTTTGAAAATTAGGATTTTTTTATGATTGTTGATGTGGAATATTTTTTATTGAATTTTATTTCGAAAAATTTTATGAATTTGAATGATTTTTGAAGTACATTCCTATGAGAAAATAAATAAAAATATATTTATAGTCCAATGATTTATTTTTATCCATTTTACCCTATTTTTACTAGTACCTACACTTTTAGGAGAGAAACTTGGATTTTGTGTGAGAACCAGAAATTATGATTTTTCTCTTTCAAAACATTGGATTTTGTGGAATTCTTTAACATGGTTAAATATTTTTATTATATAGTTAAATTTTAAATTTTGACCCAACTTTATATTTATTCTTGGTTATCCCCTAGAATTTTTGAACTTCTATATAGGTTTAAGACACATTACAATATTATTTTTACTTACTTTCCCACACTATTAGTATTTTTTCATGGATATTTCAAGTTTGAGTATGGGGGGAGATCCATTTGTTTGTGTGAATTATGATGTGTTTCATTTTTTCATGGTGTGGGGTATTTTTCATAATTTTCATTAGGATATAGAGAGATATAATTGTGAATGAGTTATCATTATATTATTCTTTATTTGTATCATCCAATTCTCCTTAAAAATTAAAAAATTGAATAAAGGAGAAAATAGAAAATGAAAAAAAAATAAAGATGAGCATGAACTATTTATTGAGATTAATGTACCTCTAAAATATATTGGGTAAGAATTTTCAATCATTAATTTTATTTAATTTTTATCTCACGCAATTTGAAAGAAATGAAAAATAATGACAAAAAAGAAAAAAAAGATAAAGAGCAGATAATTTGAATGAAATCATTTATTGTATGCACTACATGACTCACGTACCATGCCAGAAAAGGGGGTTGGGTTGTTCTTCAAAATATATGGGGAATTGAAAAACATATTTCCTAGGTTTCAAATTTAATATTAACGCATTATATATAAGAGTTCATCCTCCACTTTTAAACATTAATATTTTAAAAGATTTTAGCCACCAAACCAAATCCCTATATTTCACCTGAAAATTTCTTCATGATTGAAAATATTTTCATGTCTCATTGTGTGGAGAAATGAAAATTTTCACAAACATATGGCGATACATTTGAGTTTAAAGTATGATAATAACTCTATATTTAATCTATGTTTAGTGAATATTGACATAAAATTCATTGTAAGGTTAGTTGGGATTGAGACATGGATAGATTTTTAAGTTGAAATTTATTTAATGTGAATGATAAAAATGAAAAGAATTTATTTTTCATAGATATGACCAGATTTAACTCTATTTTGGAAAATATCATCGATGATTTTATCATTTTTTGATTACTATTCAAGACTTGAAATTTAGGTATAGAATGAGTATTTTTTAAGATGATACTATATATAAAAAACAACCCAATTGAGTTGAAATTTGGCATGGAGCTAGTGAATTGGAATATGAACAACATAATTTATGGTGTACATAATTGATTCTACCTCTTTTAAGGCCTAAAATAAATGGTAAATTGGTGCAAAATAATTCAAATAGTCACTAGGATAGATTTCTTTTCTGAAGTAAATCAGGAATGGATCCTTTAATATGTGGACAATAAAGATAAACTTTTTCAGGTGCACACTAAAGAAAAATAAAACCACATTTCAATTATAAAACCTTCTCTAATTTCTCCATTATTATACCTAAAATGCACAAATTTCTAGAGGCTTTTTTTGGAGTGAAAATTTTCACCCCTCCATATAAATATTTGTATCATCTCCATTCCATTGGGTTGGAAAAATAGTGTCCTTTTTGGTATATCTTTGAAGTTTCTTTTCTATGAAATTATAATTTTACAATTTTAATATATATTAGTCTTATTATTCATATTTATTTTCTATAATTTTATATTTTTATGTGTTCCCCACTAGGTTCCCTTCACATCTCTACTAAAAATATAAAAATATACTTCAATTTTCTTGAGTGAGGGAATAATCATTTTATTATGATGAATTATGATTAAATTTTAATCTATTTTTTTAATTCTAGGAATTTTTGAGGTGGTTAAATCTATTATAGTGAGCATACACCCCACTTTGTCTACCATCGAGTTCTTCTTCTTGATTATCTATTATAATTTCCTTCACTATTTGGGTTATTTAAATGGTATAGAATATCATGGGTTGTAATGGTTGGAGAATATGTCTCATAACTAAAGATTGGAAAAGGATTGACCTGTATGCATAGGTCTCAGTATAGTGTGATCACAATTCAAATGTGAAGGTGTAGTGTGATGGATCTTGACCACCTCCTAATGTTGAATATTGAGATTCCTTCTGAACAAATATATCAATAATTGTGAATTCCAAATAGCTCTTTACTTCGTTCAACTAAATTTATTCTATATTTAATTATATATATATATATATATTACATGTATATTTTAGACCCCCCCTAATTTATATTAGTTCATTATTTTTATATTAATTTAATTATAATAGTGGTAGTGGAGAAATTTAGTGAATGTGAGGGGAATTCTTGGGACTGACCCTAGGTTGTGCCAATGTTATGCATTCTTAGTAAAATAGAATTTAATTAAATAATGGTTTATAAAAAACAAATCCCATCAATTTGGAATTTTTTATGAGGTGGGAATGATCTTTCATATGTTTTTTCCTAAAAAACAAAAAATTACATAAAAATATCAAAAACTAAAAAATGATCTTTATTTCATTTATTACATTTCCCTAGTCAAGATGGATTTTTATGATGATGTTTCATATTATTGAACTATCAATAACTATTTTGGTGATTACAATTGGTAAGTTACATTGAAGATTAAAATGAAACAAAATTATCACCAAATGGAAAAAATATCTCTCTAAATGGAACAAATTTTATGGTACTCTTCAAGATAATTCTAAGATACTTTAACAGGTGACATACCAAATAATTATCATTTCCACTGTCATTGAAGATATTAAATTCAAATGGATGGAATGAAAACAAAAAAAATATGAAAATAATGGAATTTCTATCCATCCAATATGTGAAGAAGACCATGATAATGTTGTAGTAATAGTTGAAAACTTACTCTTCTGCCCAAAAAATAAATTCCTTATAGCCTTTCTAAAGGAAAAAGAGTGTAAAGTTGAATTTTTAGAGTGAGATTCAATTTTTGAGAATTTTTTTTATTATAAAATTATTTTTCTTTATTTTAAAATTCATCTCCCTTATATTGATTTTTTTAGATATTGTACCACTACTTTATGACCTTGTTGAAGAAGGTGAAGATGTTTCTTGTATTGAGGAGGGAATGGAGGAGCCAGTTGAGTTATAAACTGGTTAATATGGGTAAAATGTCACAAAAAATAAATAAATCATTGGGGAATCATTTTTTAAACTCACACGCGATGATAATACACATCGTATTCTACTATATTCAGCACTAATGGGAACTAATTATCCATATGAAAAAACAGGGAGTAACTTTGTACTATTTTCCATCCCCCTATGCATCACAAAATATCTATTTTATCTCTTCAAGGGTTTGGGACTATTTTATTTTAATTTGGTGGTCCTCACTCAATGTATATACTCATGTATTTTAGTATAAATCATATCTTGTGGTTTATGATTACAAAGTATCTATTTTTTTAATACTTTGGAATATTTTTATATATATTTTTAGAGCCAAATGCAGAGACGACATGGGATTTTGAGGCCCATTGTTCCCATAATTAATTTTATAAAACATTAATTTTATTTTATATTAAGCATGTGTAGATTATTTAAGAAAATAAAAAAAAATTATATGGAATCTTGGAATGGAAATCTTAGACCATTTATGAGTCTATAACAATATGTTCACCCTATGCAATACCTAAATTTTTTTGGTGTGGGGTGTTCAGATATCGCATATTTTGGTGGGTGCGTTTAGTTAAAATAAATAAATTTTTTTTATTTTAATTAAGTAAAGTAATTCATAATTCCCTTTTTGAACACCATTATAAAAGGATATCCATGAGTAGCCACATAACAGTATGATCACTGAGAAACATATTCCTCTTCCTCTCGCTGGTGAATCAAAATTAGATGACGAAGAAACTCTAGACTTAGGAAGATCGATGAAAAATGAATGTAATGAATCCTCTCAATTTGTTGGTGAGTGGGTTCGTCAATTCTAAACAATACAAAACCATGTACGACAAATCAATTCATGATTGATACCCCTTTTGAATAAATTTATTGAGAAGGATCATATTACTTCCTTGATATTGTTTCAAATTGATCCATTTCATGTTATAATGTATAAATTTAAATGTTTATTCAGTTTTTCTCACCTTGTATATCCCTATTTATTTTTTTTGTACAAGAACACTTGGAAAATTATTTTTAAGCCTATTTTTTATTAATTTTTCCCACATTTTCTTCTCGTTATTCTCTATTGGTCTATAGGGCCATGTCTCGACGTTACCAGGTAGGATCTATCCTGATCAGAACCATAAAATCGTAGAGGAATCTGATATAATTAAAAATTTAGAAATGAAAAAAGAATGGGGATGAAATGTTGGAAACAAGTGATTGTTTCATGGATTTGTGTTTGAAACAATATAGTTGTTCATGGGTTATATGTGCAATGTATGTGGGAAGTGATGAACTAAATATAATTCATTTTCAAACCACTAGATATATGGAAACAAAAAATGGAGGAAAGATCCTTCGATTTAAGTAGCCTTAGAGGTGAGATATAAGGCATCAGACTAAAATCTAGATGTATGGGGGTAGATCTAACTTTCAAGAAAGATCTTAACTACACACCTTCTAGTTTGAATAACACATGACATGTAGGGCCCTTGATGTTGTGGCAAGGGTTTCAGCCAAGAAAGGTATCACACACATTGTCAGACCCCCACATGCCATGTGAATCTTGTGATGGTGAATCAGTATGTACTCTAGGAGTACACAGGAATGGACACGGCCTGGAACATGTTGTTTGATGAGGTACATATACAAGATCAAGATACACAGAGATGGATAAGGAGCATGTTGTTTGATGAGGTGCACCATGTATTCCACCTACACACAATGTATGGCCACATGGGAAATAATCCATGTACCCGCAGGTATATGTCAAGGATATGGGGCAGTAAAACATGCCATGTGTGTCCACTTACATGATTTATATCTCTTCTTTCATTTGGAAGAAACTTCATCCTTTTGTATCTCCTCCGTTTATACTTATATTTTGGCCCGTGAGTAGCCTATCCTGAGTTACATTCTACATATAATGTTATGGTGGTCTCTATAGTAGATTTTGGGACATAATGGGAGATGTTATGAGTTGGATACTTCTTAAGGAAATGCTCTATAAGGAAAGTGATTGGTCAGGATCACCAGGGGATTTAAATTGGAACCCCCCAACTGGGCTGGGCATGAGTCCTCTTCGTATCCATAGAATGGAATCCTCTTTCTAGGAAAAGAATGGTTACCCTAACTCTTCCTAGAGTGTCACCCTTATACTGGTATAGGTAATGAGTCCTCTACCTATCCACTGATTTGTTGGAACCACTTTGTGTATAAGGTTGTATTTGTTGTCAATAGTTGTCAATGCAAATCAAAATGAAGGAGATCATGAAATACTCCGATGAAGTAGAGGAGTGGTAATTCAGACGATTTTTGTACTGATCGGAAGTTCAAATAACATGTGTCAAAGGTGTTATATTGTTTAAAACAATGCAGAATGTGAGGTATAATCCATCCAAGGATGATTAAAGAAGAATGAGGTTTTTTGATGAAGTCCATGCAATTCCTCCTTATTGAAAGAGAACCATGGGCTTTGATGAATACCATGCAATTCCTCATTATTTCATGAGAACCATGGGTTTGATGAAGACCATGCAATTACTCATGATTTCATGAGAACCATGCAAGAGACTTCTTGACGAATTGAATCGGTTTGCATGAGGTATATCATGACGGTTGATGAAGAAGACAATGTTCCAATGATTGGAATTCTATGATTGTCGTGCAAGGATTGGAATTCTGCGATATCCATGCACATCACATTGTCATAGAAGATGATGATGCTAAAGCTGTTCCTTCAAAGAATACATATCACAATAGTGGAAGTTGTGATAAAAGCAGAAGAGTTGCTGAAGTATACATATCACCAAGAAGAAGCGTTGTTGAGGTGATCGTCCTTGTCGACAAAGCAAACAAACGACATAAAAATTTTGTTGACAAAGGAGATTCCATGGCGGCACGTCGAGTTCAAGGACTGTGGATATTGATCCATGTTTTATTCTTGGAACATTGGAATGGATGAACTGGAGGTGGACAAAAAGAACAGTATTGAAGGTGGCGCCGTTTACCAGTGTTTGCCAAATTTTGGGGGCCCAAAATCTGGAAGTTGCTGAGCATCGCGAAAAGTGGATTTCCTGGAAGATTATATTTTTATATGACAAAGGCCTGAGTTTAGCGAAGATAGGATGCATGGTTTGGAAATCGCGAAGACCAGAAGAATGGAGGCGGTGAGTCTTCGCGATTACGTTAAGCTTCGCGAACGGCAGAGGCCAGAGAGCTTCGTGGCGTGCGAGGGAGCTTCGCGGCGAAGTCGCGAAGGTATGTTGACGGTGATTCTTTGCAATTACGTCAAGCTCCGCGAACGGCAAAGTGCCGTGGTGCTTTACGATTTGGACAGAATTCCGGCGGAATCTTTGGAGCTTTGCGATTTGAGATGACTTGGCGTTGACTTCGCGCGGAAGGGTCGAGGTTCGGTGGAATCGCCTATAAATAGAGGCCGACCCCCTCAAGAGAAGTAGAGAGATATCTCAACGAAAAACCATTGATCTCGGTTCGCAAAGGTCACTCGCGAAGGCAGTTTGCTTCGCGAAAGTTGAGCTTCGCGGCGGCTATCATAGCTCCGCGAAAAGGTTGCACCGTGTTGGCTCATTAAGCTTCGCGAAGAGGCAGGAGCTTCGCGGAGACTTTCCCAGCCCCGCAAAAAGTGTTCGCACCACGTTGGCTTAGAGAGCTTCGCGAATTGGCAGGAGCTTCGCGATAGCCAAGCATTGCGAAGGCTTGAGCATCGCGAGAGTGCTTCGCGATTGAGCTTCGCGAAAAGGCAGGGGCTCTGCTCAAAATTGCTTGAGCTTTCCAAAATTGGGAGTCGTGCGAAGTAGGGTACTTTGTGAAGACCCTTTCCTAAGGTTGTTCACCCAGTGGATAGGGGGAAAAGGAGAATTCATCAGTGGATGAAATCTGGACTTCGATAGAGCATCATTTATTGAGCAATCACACAAGTGATTGTGATTCTGCAAAACAAGAACAGGGGATCTAGTGCATTCAGTCATTGCACTAAAAGGAGGATTGAACAGTAAAGTGCATCAACTATGAACTCTGATGCAAGCAAAGTCTCATGCTGAACAGGAGACACAGAACTTCATGTTTATCCATTGAAGAGACCTTCACGTCTATAAACTGAGTAAGACTTCACCAACGGCAGTGAGCTAGGGGGAGTCAATGGGAGTGACCCGAGGGAAGCAGTGAGCTATCCCTGAACCTTTGTAAAGGCAGTGAGCCTGGGCCAGAGTGACTGTCCCTGAAAAATTGTATCCGCAGCTAGTGAATCATAGTAGATTTAGGTACGACCGGCAACCTGTCGGCATATGCTCCTTGGACGTAGCCCTTAGTGGTGAACCAATTAAAAATAGCTGCGTCAACTCTCTGCATGTGAATGTTTCATTGCTGATCATATCCATCATACAGGTTTAAGTAGTTCCTACCAACGTGGGAACAAGATCCACGATTTAATAAGAAAAAGTTGCCACCCTGATTCACCCCTCCCCTCTCAGGGTGTCCTGGGGTCCTACATGATTCACACCCTCCTATGGATTTCGGGTATGGGGCCTCAACTACAAGAGTGGAATACACCTACTAGGTATGGAATGGGTCCTCTATATGCTATTGGAGTGTCACCCTCCTGTAGTATCAGGGAATGGTTCATCAACTACTAGAGTGGAAGCCTCGTGTTTTAATGGGGATGGGTATTTTATAAACCACTAGATTGGTACCCTCCATCAAGGCTAGGCATGGTTCCACTACCAACCATTTGAGTGGAAACCTCTAGCTATGCTAGGAAAGGGTCCTCTATTGATTACTTGAGTGGGAACCTCTAGTCAAGATAGGGAATGAGTCATCTAGAAATTTACTAAGTGTCAAACTTCTGTTCTGCCATGGCATGAATCCTCTACCTAGATATTGTGCCCCTCAATTGTGCAGAATGGTTAATAGGTGAGTCTTGACATAAATATTTCTTATGGATGGGCATGCAAGATAATGGGCATCATTTATGGGCTTATTGGAATTGTTGGTGTTCTTTTCATAGGTTGGGCTATGATATGGATATCCCTTTCTCTCTCGATTGGGTTTATTTTGTTTGAATGTGTGTGTTCTTGTCCATGTTTTTTTATTTTTTACTCTCCTTATTTGGGTTGACATGTTTATCTATTCCAATCGTGTCTCTATATAGCCACCCTTAAATTTTCTGGGTGTCCTACTGGGTATGTATATACTCAAAACTTCATGGGATTTTGTTGCACTTGTCATGTGTTATATAGATAACACATATTTTGTAGTTACTGTAGAAGGTAATAGGGATACCCTGTAAATTGGACCATATATGGTTGTAAGATCTTTGAGATCAGGATTCAGGCCCTCTCAGAACATTTACTTTTTAGTTTCAGTAGGTTGCGACATATTTTTGGGTGGGAATGTATTTGACTCCCTTAAATTTTCAGTTCGAAAAATCATATTCTTCTACACCCTAGATGTTTTTCATTAATGGTATATATTCTAGATATCACATATTTTTATAATTTTTTATCTTTAATTTTTTATTTAGATGGTCCGGTGTGTGAGTACAGATACATTAAGCAGAGGCATTACATTTAGGTTAAGCCTTTCGACACTTGTCTCCACCCTTGGCCTATGGAGGCAGGCTTTGGGTAGTTGTGGCTTGAAACTCATTTGGATAGGTTGTGACATATTGGTTTCAAATAAGTTCATCGCTTGGGATTATGTTGGGGGTAGTCCCATTACAAGTATTTGGTTAGGATTTAGGGAAACTATTTTAAATTGTCTTCGGGGAAGCACTCATGAAAGGGAATCCAATGTTGGTGTAGCAACTGACGTATCCATTTAACATGACCTGACTATCCTTCTTGACAACTCGACATACTGATACATTGGTGGCAGGTATCAATGGAACATGCATCATATATGTTTGAGTATTTGGATATCCTTCTTGATTCAACTCCCCATTGTTTATATATATATATATATTCTCATATGATGATGGTACGTATTGATTAAATTTTCAAAATGCCTCCACAATGACATCTAAATAGGATACTGATTCTGAACTATAAAAATGATCTGATGAGTGATGACACCTCTATTCAGGGTCCATCCTATGATTTCCTTCCCCCGGTTCGAATGGTGGAAACACCCCCATCTGTTGAGAAGCATATCATACAAGTAGAATAGGCTACGTATACATATAGGTTTAACATCCTCTATTAGTTCTAGTGTTGGAGGTTAATGAGGCTCCATGGAGAACCAGATCCCTAGAAAACAGAGTATTGGATAGAGTTTCTGGTCCATGTTTTCAGGATTATCTATACACCTATGGATCAGTTGGTTGCGCTACATACTTTTCATAGAGTATGTGGGTGCTAGAGGAGTCTTTCTACATAGATGTAAGATGAGTCGATACTCTCATGTCCTGACTTCTTGCAGTTGTTTCGTGAGGAGTATTACCCCACCTACAAGTGATCAGTTCGAATTAAAGAGATTCTGGGGCATTAGTAGGGAGGTATGACAATATTTATACTACATGGTTCATGGAACTTACATGGTACTCACTTGATATGATCTGGGATGGATACTTTTGAGCATGAATGTTTGATTAGGTACTCTAGAGAGATATTTATGACACTATAGTTCCCTTGTGAATTAACACCTATGATGGGGTGTTGGAGCGGGTACTAGTGAGAGATATATTGTTGTCATAGGGATGATAGGTAGCTCAATCTAGTAGTGTGTGTCATAGGGCTGAGTCATCTGTAGAAGATGGAAGATGCTAGTAGAGAATATCTCGGTGTAGGAGATATTCATAGGATTAGGCTTGGTCATGTGGTCAGTGACATCAAAGAGGACAAGGGTTGCCTAGAGAGGGTATGTTATATACTTATTATAGGAAGTATCACATGGCACATGAATGGACACCCATATGTGTTGAGGATCACATGATAATAGTAGATAAGTCACACTGGAAGAGGCAGTACCATGACTGGGGATCTCATAGGTAAAGGAATGGTGGCCCCCAAGGAAGCTGATATGGTAGAGGATCATGATGATTTCCAAGATGTGGAGTTGTGTGTGGTGGAAAAATCTATGGAATCCTTACACCACCTTCTCCAGGTATCCCATGTCTAAGTAAGGGAACTGGCAGTCAGGGCTGCATAAAGATGTTGGATATAGAGTATTATGGCACTATGAAACACTAGATTATTAGAGATTATATCTATGTTTATTATAAAATTTATTTAGTATTTATAGAAACTATTGTGAGTCATTCCTTCATCTCATTACTCCTAGTTTGAGAGATGGGGAAACTAGTTGAGGCTTTAGCCCAGTAGCTTTATCTAGTGGTCATGTGCGGAAAGGCTTATTCTATATCTTTTATTTTCTAGTAGTGTGAGATATCACTTGGTGGAGAGAGGTTCAAAGGGGAAATTTTAAACCTAATGAAGAACCATATGGCACCATCTTGGGTATGTATTGGTTTCCCATGAATAGATATTATATTGAAATTCACCATAGACAAGTCATATTCCTTTGTACTGATGTTTTCAGATTATCATTTATGGGAGAGAGGGATCTCATGGTGGGACGAGTGAGTTTTTCATGAAAGTGGTAGAATCCCATCACCCATCAGTTGGAGAGTATATCCCTTAGTGCACTAGTCTCTTTAGGTATATAGATTACTTCATTCATGGAGGATTTTATGGACATCTTACTCAAGGACATTCTAGAACTACCACTGAGGTAGGAGATGGTGTTTTGTATCGACTTGCATCATGGGACTACTATGATATCTACTACAAAAAATCATATGGACCATACCAAGATCTGATAGTTGTGATTGTAGTTGGATGACATTCAAGAGAAGTTTTTTTCTGACCCATTGTGTCCCCCTAGGTATCTCCAGTTTTTCTTGAAAAAGGTAGACAGGAGCTTGCATATTTGTGTGGATTGTTTTTTTCTAAATTAAGAAATGATAAATTATGAGTAGCACTTTTTAATTACTCATGATCACTTTGATCAATTTTGAGGCATGATATAGTTCTCAAATATTATTATCTAGTCTAACTACCACTAGTTGAGAGTTCACGATGCTAATATTCTGATGTTGGCATTCCAATGTCACTAAAGAAACTATGAGTTCCTAGTTATTCCATTTGGTGAGATAAATTCCCCCACTTTCTTTATGGATTTAATGAACTGGATATTCTATCCATAATTTGACTAGTTTTTGTTTTTATTTATTTATGAAATACTCATATACTATTTTGAGTATGAGAACCATGAAGAGAAATTGGGAATGGTTTTAGATTTACTTCGAGAGGACTGGCTTTATGGTAAGCTCTGAAATTTCCTCTTCTTGATTAATTATGTTCACTTTCTGGGGATTTTCATTTATTAAAATTTATTAGTTGTATACCTAGAAAAGATTGATTCAGTTGTTTATTTGGATCCACCATAGAGATTGTTAGATTTGTTGAGTTTTATTGTCTTGGTCGGGGTAATAAAGGTCGTTTATAGTAAACTTCTCTAGGATTGCATCCCCTTTGGCCACTCTAATGCTAAAAGGGAATAAATTTACCTAGACTAAGGAGTTTAAGAGGTCCCTTTAGGAGTTTTGGTTGATGCTGATGAGTTCTATTATTATGAGACTAATGGTGGAAATGTAATAGAATGTAGTTTATTACAATTCCTAAAGAGATTGGCTCAGTTTCGTATTGTTGTAGCAGTAAGAAATTATTGCATATGGGTCTAGGTGATTGAGATCCAATGTTAAGAACTATTCGGATCATGACCTAGAGCTAGAAGTGGTATTCTTCTTTATGAGGATGTGGATGCACTACCTTCTAGGAGAATGTTTCAGGGTTTACTTAGACCATCACAGTCATAGGTATGTCTTCACACAGAGAGCCTTAAACCTAAGACAACAACATTTGTCGGTTTTCTTGCAAGACTGTGACTTTAAGATAGTCTATACTCAAGGGAAGGGAAATGTGGTATCAGATTCCCTTAGTATTATGTCTCATGCTCATTTGGTGTAAGAGGCTTCTGATAATTTGGCTTCCTCATAGCTGACCCTAGTTAAAAAGGAGGGTGCATCTTTTCTTTAGTTGATGGTGTTGACTCTTCCGCTTCTTGATCATGTGAGAGAGTCCTAGTTGGAAGACATTTACTATGAGTTATTATTTTAGAATATATAATTAGGAGATACACCCAATGGATTTTTTGAAGGAAAGAATCATGCCATCCTTTTCAAGGGATGGACGATGGTCCCATTCACGAATTGATGGGAGGTGATGTGAGAGTTCCACACATCTCCATTGAATATACATGTAGATGTGGGTAACATATATAGAGACCTTTAGTTATAGTTTTGGCGGGATGATATAAGATGGATAATAGCTGATTTAGTCTCATGGTGACTACAAAGCACTGGGTCCCGATGGGTTTTTTACAGCCCCTTAAGATACCAATGTAAATATGGGATGTCATATCCATTAACTTCATGATAGGGATTATATATATAGTGAAGGGCCACAATTCCATCTAGGTGATCATAGACTAAATCATGAATTAAGAACAGTTCATTTTTATTAGGGAGTGGAGTCTTGTGGCATGTTATTGTTAGCTGTACGTACGATCTATTTTTCCCCTTCATGGGGTACCCTAGAATTTTGTCTCCAACCATGATGTGTGGTTCACGTCATAAATGTGGTGAGGTTTCTAGGAGGAATTCAGTACCCTAATAAGGATGAGTATATCCTTTCACCACCATACATAGGGAAATAATTAGTGAACTATCTCGGTGTTGAAGGATATGATGGGGGATTGCATGTCAAACTTTCACACGGACTGGGTGGATCACTTTCCCTTGGTAGAGTTTACGTACAGTAATAATGGTTTCTCTCATATCAACCTGAATCCTATTTAGGCCCTATATAGGATACCTTTTAGGTCACCCTTGTGGTAGTTAGATATTGGAGAGACATCTCTTGTGGGTCCAGAGATGGTGTAAGAAACAATGGAGAAGTTCTAGTTCATCTTTGAGTGGATGAGGATAGTTATAGCTGGAAGAAATCATATGAAAATCAACATTATAAGCCATTAGAGTTTGATCCAAGAGACCATATTTTCTTAAGATTCTCCCCAAAAAAATATTGTGAATATTTGGACTAGGAGGCAAGCTATCCCCATGGTTCTTTGGGTTGTTCAAGATATTACTGAGGGTTGGAGAGGTTGCTAATGACCTCACACTATACCCACATTTGGAGTAGGTGCATGGCATATTCCATGTCTCATAGATAAGGAGATATATTCATGACCCTACACACATTATTGACAAGAGAGATTTATTCATCAAGAAGGGATCCAACTTTGCAGATAACATAATGAAAATCAAGTATCCGTAGGAGAGAACACTATATGGATAGACCATCCCCTTGGTTTATGTGTTGTGGAAGAACAGAAGCATGTAAGAGAGCTCCTATGATTGGGAGAGATAGATGTGGGCTATGTATCCCAATATTTATGTCTAATTATTTATTTTTGGGGTAGAAATTTTTGATGTAGGGAATAATGTAGAGATCATGTTTTTTCCTTGTAATAATTTTCAATATTTCCATATATATTTTCAGTTCCATGTGCTACAACAATGTGTGATTTTGTGGCCTAGTGTTCCTAGAATTAATTTTATAAGGATATTAAATATATTTTATATTACAAACATGTAGTTTCTTAAAGAATATATGATAACTCTTATACCATGACTCATATAAAAAATATGAGACCATGGTTGAGAAGATAATTATTTCTCCTCTCATTGGTGAATTAGAATCAGATGATGATGAATCTTTGGATCTAGAAATATCAACGCACAATGAACATAATGAATCCTTTAAATTCATGAGTGATAACACTCTTCGATTAATAATGATAAAAAAACAAATTAGAGCTTTTAAATTCAGGGTTTATTCCCCCATTGATTAATCTTATTGAGAATGATCACATTGCTTCTTTGATATTCATTTAAATTGATCCATTCCATGTGTCATTATGAATATTTAATTGTTTATTCTAATTTTATCACCCTTTATAACCCCTTTTGTGTTTGTTCTCCAAGAAGGCATGAACAGTGATTGTTAAAATTTTGTTTTGGGTCATTACCATCATCTGTTCATTTCATTCTCCATCATTGTACTACGGGTCCATGGCTTAATGTTGCTGATAAATATTAAGCCCGATCATACCCATGTAATCATGATGGCTTCACTTGTGATGAATTATTTGGAAAATAAATGGAAAATGGTCATCAAAATGGAAAACAAGTTATTATTTCTTGGATTGAAATCATAAAAAATAAAGGTTGTCATGGGTTACACATGTGGTGTTTACAGGAAGCCAATAACCAAACACAATTCTTTTTTTATCCATTATATGGACAAAAAGATGAAAAGAGGAAAGATCATTTAATTTTGGGAGGTTTATAGGTGATATACAAGGAATTAGACATAGATCTTCACATGCAGGTGTAGATATGACCTTTTTAAAATATCCAAACTACATGTTGTATAGTCAAAATAACACACAACATGTGGGGCCTTGATTTCAGTAGCTAGGTTTTTTGGGTGAGAAAAGTATCACATGATATGTGGGACCCCCAAATGTTGGTTGACCCTTGTTCTGGTGACCCTTTCTATATACTAAGAATACCAAAACATGGTCATGGCCTATCACAAATCATGTTCCAATGTACACAAATATTATAAGGATACACTGACATAGCCAGGGAGCACCAGCAAGACCATGGGCGGCTAAGTCATGCCATGAAGTCCACCTACACACTATTTATGGCTACATGGGAAGAACATTGTGTACCTTCAAGGACCCATCTAGTAAATTTAGTGTAACCACACATCATTTGGGTCCCCTTACACATCATGTACCCCTTCTTTTCATTTTTGTAAACTTCAACCTATCAAATCTCTATCCTCTAGAACCATATTTTGGCACATGGGTAGCCTATATTGAGTGTTTTTTCAAAAATAACATGATGGTTTCCTCCCTAGTGGATTTTTGTGAAACATTTTGAGATGTTATAGTTGGGACACTTTTTAAGTCAATTCTTGATGATTACAATGTTTAGGTAGGGTCACAAGGGGCTTTAGAGTATAACCCTCCAGCTGGGATGGTTCCTCTACCTATCGATAGAGTGGAAACCTCCAACTAGGTAGGGAATGGGTCCTCAAACTATGCTTATACCAGTACCATCCTAATGGGATAGGGAGTGGTTCCTATACATATCTACCAAGTGGAACCCTCCTGCGAAGTTAGGGTATGGTTCCTCGACTTTGAGAGTGGAACCCTCCTGTTGGGTAGGGCATGGGTCCTCTATCTATCATCTGAGTAGAACCTCTTATGGTATCAACTCATGGGTCCTTAACCATTGGAGTGTAACCCTACATCTAGGCTAGTAATGGGTCCTATATCGACAACTATAGTGGAACCCTGTAGCTAGGTTGGGCATGGGTCCTCTGCCGACCATTAGAGTGACACCATCCAACTAAGTTGAGAAAGTGTCCTCTATCGATTACTTGAGTGGAATCCTCCTGCCGAGATTGGGCATGAGTATTCTAGATATTTACAAAGAGGTACCCTCCTATTATAGAGGTCATGGGTACTCTACCTATATATTGTGCCCCTCGACTGTGTGGCATGGTGATACGTTGTGCCTTGACTTAGATATTTCTATGGGGTAGATGTGTGAGATGTTAGTATCATTGATGGAATTCTTAGAAGTGTTGGTATTGCTTTCATGGGTTGGGATATGTGATGGAGATCCCCTTCTCTATCGTATGGGTTTCTTTGGTTTGAGAATACATATACATATATATATATATTTATTTATTTATTTATACAGGTTGTTGGATTTATTACTCTCTTTATTTTGGTTGAGTTGTCTATTTATTTATATCATGTCTCTTTCTGCTCCCCTTTATATTTTAGGGAATCCTATTGGGTATGTATATACTCACATCTTCATGGTATTTTCCTAAACATTTCATGTATTACGTAGACAACAGAAAAGTTGGATATGACTACAGAAGAGCATAGGGATACCTAGTGCATTGGGATCTATATGGTGGTTAGAGCTAAGAGATCAGAAGATGGGCTCTCTCATCACATTTACTTTACATTTTTTTTAGGTTGGGATACCTTTCTAGTTGGGCGTGTATTTTTTCCCTTTACTTTTTTAGTTTACATGACCATACTCTTGTAAAACCTAACGGTTTTGAATAAATTTTTTATATTTTCGATATTTTTTTTATTCCTCTTCATTTTTTCATTGATATGGCCAGTTTTATGTGTACAAGTACATTTGGAAAAAGGGATCCCATTTAGGTTATTCCTTTTGACACTTTTTTTCCACCCAAATCAAATTGAGTTGGGATTGGGGTAGTTGTGGCTCTATCACCATTGGGTCAAGTAATGATAATGATAAAGAGACCACACCCACCTTCATATTGGGGATGATCATCTACAACTGCTTGACTAGGAGCTGCAAACACCTAGCACCAACATGGGGGGTGCAAACCATGATCTATCCTCTTTTACCTTCCTCTTTATTTTTATTTATTTTATTATGTTATGTTTTGTTCTGGATTTCATGGTCTAAAGTGGTAATATATAGGATCTCAAAAAAGGCTTCTAGTAAAAACTAATTATAGGCTGTGTCTTTACTTATCTTTGATTTTTGGCATTAGTTTTTTATTTTTTAGCTAAAATTAATGTTCGTGAATTTTAAGTGCGGGGGGAGTGTCAACAAACTTTGTTGTTTTTGTATGATTTTTATTTTTCATTTTTATTTTTTCAATCATTGATATAAATTAATATTCATATGATTATTCACAATTTGTTTTATTTTGATAGAGTTGGAATATTTTTTGAAAAAACAGGATTTTAAATTATTGTTTATGTGAAATCACTTTTAGTTAACTTGATTTTTATACATTTTGTTGATTTTTACCAATCTTTGAAATCAATTCCCATGAAAAAAAGGCTCAAAAATATACTTCAATTTATATGATTTTTTCTAAACCACATTGACGTATTCTTCATAATACCCACACATTCTTGAGAGAAACATGGATTCTAAATGATAACCCAAACTTTTTATTTTTATCTATTAAATTTTTGGATTTCATGGAATGTTTCAAACAAGATTAAGGAATTTTATTTGCTTGAAAAATCTTAACTTAAGACCAAACATAAAATTTACCCATGTTTAGCCCCTAGAATCCAAGAATTTCCTCATATGGTTATGCCACATTACTAAAACAAATTCATTAAATACCCTCACTCTTAATACATTTCATGGTTATTTCAATATTGAGTGGAGTTTTATGGGGGTATGGCCTTTATTGTGTGTTATTTGTGATTTATTTTATTTTTGGTTGTCTTAAGGTGTGTTTCATCATTTTGTTCATTATAGAGAGAGTGATAATTGGGTAAGAGTCGTCATTTAATTTTGGTTTATTTGTATCATCTGGTTCTCTTTAAAAAATGTAAAAATTTTGAGGAAAAGAAAAAAAATAGAAAATGAAATTTAAAAGATATGTGTTTGAATTATTAATTGTCATTTCTTTTTTGATTCATTTCCCTCTCAAAAATCTAGTTCGGGAATTTGAAATCATCTATTGTATTGAATTTTTATCTCATCATCGATTAAAAAAATGGAAAAAAAGAAAAAAAGAACCAAAATGAAGGGGGGATGGGGATTTGGATGAAATAATTTATTGTAATTTCTTCTTGACTCATGTATCATGTCATAAAAAGGGGGTGATTTTCTATTTAAAAAATCATAAAGAGAATTGAGTGAGTAATTTCTAGGTTTTCCACATGAATATTTTGGCATTGTACTTAAGAGTGAAACCTCCACTTTTCAATATTAAATTTCTTAAATGTTGTTACCCACCAACCCTAAGCCACCAAAATCCCTTGAAAAACAATTTCATGGTTGAAGATATTTTCATGTATAATGATGTGGAGAAATTATATTTTTCAAAAACCTATAGTGACACATTAAATTTCCACGCATGGTCATAACTAAATATTTAATCACTCACGACTGAAGGGTGAAGTAGAATTCAATGTGAGGTAGGTTGTGATTGGGACATTGATGAATTAGTTTGAAAAAATTTAAATGTGAGGTATGAAAATGAAATGAAATTATTATTGAAAGATGAGACATGATGAAATTCATTTTTTATAAAATATCATGGATTCTTTCACATTTTTTATTATTGTGTTGATTTGGATTTGAATATTTGATGATTTCTTAAAAGTGAAATGGTTGATGTGGAGGTGAAAAATCTAATATTTTCATAAATTTTATTCGATAATTCAATGTTTTAAATCCTTTGGTAGTGTTATTTTAGGGGAAATTTTTACATTTTTAGGTTTTAGTATTAATTTGATATTAATTGAAAAAATGTCCTAATTTTGGATATTAAACTATTTTTAGTTAGTTTTGTATTTTTAGCATAACTTTTATTAAAATGATTGAAATTTTGAAATTATTTTTTTGTAGACTTCTATACATGTTGGGATTCATTTTTCTAATTGGACTCAATGCTCAATCAAACATGAAGATTCCCAAAACCATATCACAATATTGACCTTTAAATCTATGCATATATTTGATAATTTTGAAGATGCATATACATCTCAAAATATGTGAACCTAAATGAGCTAAAATTTTACATAGATATAGATATTAGTGTAGGTAAAAACATAATTCACTATGGCCATGTATAATTCTAACTCTTTCAATGCCATAAATGGTTGGGAACATGGTAGATTTGAATTTGAATAGTCTCCATGGAAAAATAAATTTATAGAGTAAATTACCCTTAAATCCTTTAAAATATTTAAAATGAACGTGAAATTTTGAGGCTGCATGAACAAGGAAAATATGAACAAATTTTATAATTTTTTTCTAATTTTCAAATAAAATGTACCCACCATGTGAAAACATTCATAGGAAGTTTTTAGAGTTAAAGGTTTACCCGTGTCCTTATAAAAATGGTTCTTCTCTCCGTTTCAAAGGATTGGTAAATTATTGTCCATTTTTTTGTAAATTTGGAGTTTCTTTATTTTTATAGTATATCTTTAGAATTTTAATTTATACTGGTATTATTTTTCATATATATTTTATCTCATTTTTTATTTTTATGTGCTCTCCCATCATGTTCCCTTCTTAAATATAGTAAAAATAGAGAACTAACTTCAGTGTTTGTTCAAGGGAGGGAATGGTGGTTTAATTGAGTTTAATTGTGCTTAAATTGTAGTCACATTATTTAATAATGATAATAATGATGGTTATTAAATCAATTAAGGTGATATTTCACACCATTCTCTCTTTCATAAATATCTTCTTCTCATTTATGATTTATCATTCCATTGCCAATTTGTTTCATGCATATGGTGGAGCACGACATGGGTTGTGATGGTCAAAAAATAGGTATTCTAGCTAATGTTTTGGAAAAGTATTTCCTTGTATGAAGAGGTCTTGGATTTCAGTAATCACAATTTCAATGATAAGGTTAGTTGTTACAGGTATTGATCACCTCATTGTGTCAACTTTTGATATTACTTTTAGTAGAGGTCTCCAAGATGAATTTTGGTACCATTTCCAGGGAGGATAAGATCTTATAAACACCAGTTTTCCTAAAAAATAATAATAAATAATAATAAAATTAAAAACTAAAAAAATATGTATTTTATATCATTAATTTCATAGGTAAATATGTATTTTTATTATTAGGCTTCATATTATTGGACAAAATATAACTTTTTTGGTGATTCCAGCAAGGAAGAGACATTGAAGATTCAAATCGAACAAAATTCTCACTAGTTGGAAAAAATATATTTCTAAATAAAACAAATTTAGTGGATGATTTAAGATAATTTCATGATTCTTAATGAATTGAGAAATGAAATAAATATCATTTCCAATAATATTGATGAAGTTAAAGTCTTATGAATAGAATGACAACAATTACAAGGTCAATATAATGAAATTATTATTCTGCTTATATTTGAAGAATACATTGATGAGGTTGAACTAATAATCCAATATCCAATTCCCTCTCTAAAAAATAAATTCCTTGTATCCTTATTTAATGTAAATTATTTAGTATTTTAATTTTTAGAGGGAGAATTAAAATCTATGAATTATTTTTATTTAAGAATTATTAATTTTGAATTTAAAAATCATCTTAGGTATTATTATTTTTTAGATTAATTACCACTATTATAGGCCATTGTTGAAGAACATGAAGTCATTTCATGTATTGAGTAGAAACGGAGGATCCAATCAATTTGTACATTGGTGCATATGAGGATGATGACACAAACATAAAATAATTAAGGAATAATTTCTTGAACTCAAAATAAATGAGAATACACATCATATTCTACTATATTCACCATTAATGGACACCAATCATCCAGAGAAACAAAATAGGGAGCACCCCTATTTTGTTTTCCCTCCCCCTATACACCCCCAAAATCTATCTTTTATCTCTTCTCATGTATGGGGCTATTTTTATTTCTTAGGGGGTCATAACTCTTGGTATATACTAATGGATGTTAGAAGAAATCAACTCTGATATTTTATTTATAAGAAAAAACACCCAACTTTATATTGGGGATGATCATCAATAATTTCTAGACTAGGGGATCTAAGAACCTAGTACCCACTTAGGGGTCCAACCTTTGATTTATCCTCTTTTCCTTTACTATTTCTTTTTTATATTTTTAAAATGAAAAGTTTGGAAATTTATTTTAGGTTTAAATAAAATTATGTAGGATCTTATCTCAAGGATACCATTGAAAAATAATGGAAGATGGTGTATTTCATTAACTTTCATTTTCTGCACTTACATTTTTATTTTTTTAGCTAAAATGAAGGGTAGTGAATTTTAAGTCTGGGGGAGTTTCAACCTATATTACAGTTTTTTGTATATTTTATATTTAAATTTATTTTTTAGAACATAAATCTTAAATTAATGTTTGTATAATTATTCACACTTCAATTGATCTAAATATAATTGACATGATTTTTGAAAAAATGGATTTAAAATGATTGTTGAAGTGGAATCTTTTTGCTTGAATTTTATTTTCAATTATTTTTATGAGTTTGACTAATTTTTGAAATTGATGCCCATGAAACACTGAATCAAAATATCTTCCCATTACTATTATGTGTTATGAAATGTTTTGATATATTCTTCATAATACCCACACTCTCTTGAGAGAAACTTGGATTTCTTATGAGAACCAAAACTTGTGATTTTTCTCTTTCAAAGATTTTGATTTCATGGAATTTTATTAACATGATTGAGTTTTTTTATTGGATAAAAACATTCTAATTTGATACCAACCTTTATTTTTACCCTTATTTATCCCCTAGAATCTATTAATTTCATTATAGGTTCAAGACATATTACAATCCAGTTTTTCCTTACCTATCCACATAATTAATATTCTTACATGTAAATTTCAATTTTGTTTGGGGGGAAGGGAGGTTATTTTGTGTTATTTGAGATGTGTTTCATTTTATGGGATTTTTTAGGTTTTTGTAATAATTTTGGGATATAGATAAGGATATATATATTTTGGAATGAGGTATCACTTCATTATGCTTTATTTTTATCCTCCGGTACTCCTTGAAAACATTTGAAATTTTTTATTAAAAGAAAATATATTGAAAAAGAAAAAATAGTGATAAGATAGAATTATTCAATGTGATGACTTATATGATACATGTACCTATCAATAATAGAGGGAATGAATCTTCCATCTATAATTGTATTCAATTATCATCACATCCTATATGAAAAAAAGGAAAAAATGAAAAAAAATAAAAAAGGGGGGATAAATTGGATAAAAGGATTCATTTTAATTATTGTATAAATAATATACCATTTCATAAAATGGAAGATGTTGTGATTCAAGAATTTAATGGGAATTTATTGAATAATTACCTGAGATTTTACTTGAATATTAATGCATTGTACTTAATAGCTCAACCACCACTTTTTAACCATAATTTTTTAAAAAAATGATTTTAGCGAACAACCCTAAGCTATTCAAATCGCCTGAAATAATTACTCATGATTGAAAGATATTTCATGTCTCGTAGTGTAGAAAAATGACGATTTTTACAATTTTAGGGGGATAAATTCAATTTCTAAGCATGAGAATAATTACATATTTAATCTCTCAAGAGTGAAGAGTAAGATAAAATCTGATGTGAGGTAGGTTGTGATTAGGACATTGATGTATTTTTTTAGTTGAAAAAATTTACATGTGAAGGATTAAAATGATTGTAAATTTATTTTTATATAGGATTTATGATGGAATTATGTTTTGGGAATCAGTACAGATATTTTATCATTTTTTTCTTTTCTAGATATTGATTTGAATATTTAATGATTTAATAAGAGTGAAATGGTTACGTGAGGGGGAGTGATGAATATTACATAGATTTTATCATGTAATTAATTGTTTTAATTCATACCATAGTTTTATGTTTTGAAAATTATTCACATTATTAGGTATTATTAGTAATTTGATATTCATTGAAAAAATGTTTATATTATGGATTTTTAACCTTTTTAATTTACTTATGAATTTCCACCATAACATTTTCCTAGTGATTGAAATTATGAAATTTCTTTTTCTGTATGTTTCAAAAGATGTTGGGATTCATTTCATTAAACTGGACTCAAATCAAAATCCAACATCAATAGGCCCCAAACCAGGTCACAGTCCATGCCTCAAAATCTATGCATATAATGGAAAATTTTAAATGTGAACCTATACCTCAAAAAATACAAACACAATTGAGATGAAATTCAACATGGATTAACATAAGAGTCTAGGGAACAAAATAATTAACTTTCTAAATGCCTAATTTTACCTCTTTTAATGACACAAATTAATAATAACATGGTTTATTGGTATTCTAATAGTCACTAGGACGTAATAATATTCCAAAATAAATCCGCCATATATCCTACAGTATGTCTCCAATGAAGATAAAATCCTTTTTTATTATTATAAAAAATATAAACAATATTCAAGAAGACAACCTTTACCAATTTATCCATTTAGAATACCTACCATGCATAAAATTTCAAAATATGTTTCTGGAGATGAAATTTTCACCTCATTCCCTATAAAAAATGTGTGACCTCTCAATTTCATGGGTTTGGGTAATTATTGTATTTTTTATATTTAGATTTTATTTTGTATTTTAGTAAATTTTTATACTTTTAATATATATTATTTTTCTTCTTTATATCAATTTTATCTATTTTTTTTTATGTGTTCTCCCACTATGTTCCCTTCCCAACTCCACTAAAAATTTATAACTAACCTTGATATTTTTTTTAGGGTGGGAATACTGATTTTATTGAGTTTAATTATGATTAAATTTATATTTCTTTATTTAAGTTTTAGAATTTTAGTGGTGGTTAAATTTATTGTGGTGAGAGATATCCCATTTTTCTCTTCCATCAATTTCTTCCTCTCGTTTATTATTTAAACCCACTTTCACTATTTGTGTCATGAATATAGTGGATCATGACATGGGTAGTGTTGGTCAATGAAGAGGTATCATAGATAACATTAGAAAAATGATATCCTTGTATGCATAGGTATTGGTATGGGTTAATCATAATTAAAATGTGAAGGTGAAGTGTGACATGTCTTGATTCCCTCATTGAGTCGAATATTGAGATTTATTTTCATCAATGATATTAACCACCATGACATCCCAAGAATAATTACCTTATTTCTTCTAACATTATTATATTTTTCATTTTTCATATATATATATATATATATATATATTAAATTTTATCTTTCAAAACTGTTAATTTATTTCAGTTTAGTAGTTTCATATTAGATAGATTATAATTGTGAAAATAGGGAAATTTGGTGCATGTGAGAAGCCACTTTGAGATCAACCCTAGTTTGTTCCACTGTGATGAATTCTTATGAAAAATAATCATTTAACTAAATAGAGGTTCATGAAAAAACACTCCAATCTTGAACATAGTTATTTAAAACCATACGATAATCGTGTGACTTCAAAGTATTCCGGACAAAGCCAATCTGCATAGTTCGGGCATTGATTTCCAAACCATGTGGCATACCTATGTGATAGGATTAATTACATATGGAAAATTGATTTAACAAAAAAAAATTGAAACCCCTTTTTCATTATCCTCTAAATAAGGATCTAAAATTCCATCTCCCCCTAGGATATTTTATTGATCTTCTTCCTCTCTGTATTTGATTTTGGTCAATTGAATAACATTATATATATGAAAATAAAGAAAATAGCATCATTATTTTTATATTTCCCTGATCCTCCTATTTTCTATAAAGATAAAATTTATATTAGAACTATATTTCCTAGATATATTGGTTAGATTATGGTTTTACAAATATTCTTTCATATTCGTTGAATTAATAAACTACATTTCCTAGATCTTCATAGTCGTGAGATAATTCAAAGTGTTGAATGTATCAGAGGTAGGTGGATTGTCTTATTTATATTTTTTCACCTAAAACATGAAGTTTTAGTTTTTTCTACAAAATTTTACCATTATTTTAATTTGAAAAAATTTGTGAAGTCACCATTCAAAATCAATTTTTCTTGGATGGTCTTTAATTTTAGAATTATTGGTTATTCCAATAAGGTGTTAAATTAATTTATTAAATGAATTTGTTTTTTTATAAAGGGTTTCAATGTGAGAAACTAGCATGAATTTAGTGTTTATATGTATGTATTAATAATAAAGGGACATGGGGGATATAAATGGTCCCAGTTCCAATCTTCTGGAATTTTGGATTATGTCACCGAGTGATGACTTAGAACATGAGGGGAAATTATCACTTGTGAGTTGGAATATTTAGGTGTCACCAATGGGAAGTAGTTTCCATGGTTGGTGTTTTTTATAAGAGTTTGGGTTCATGGAATAGGTGTTTTGTGGTGTGTGTAGTTTAAATTACTTCTAGATATTTTTTTATTATTCATGGATTTTTATGCATTAACATATCTTTTATTTTAAATAAAATGTAAACTGGCATGTTTCTTCTTTTTGTGGAATTTTTGAAAAGTATCATGGTTTAAATAGTGGGTTGTATTATCACCATCTGTATTTAAAATGGTGCATATGAAAATTATTATTCACATGATCTACATGAGGGGAAGTTTCTAATTTTACTAGTAGATATTTGTGGTGTTTTGGTCTTGGATGTAGGGAGTTAGAGCTTGAGGAGACTATCGAATATTGGATACAGGATTGGTTCCATGTTGTTGTATTGAGAATCATTATCTTGATTTTTATTTGAAACATATTTTAGAAGTTAGTTTGATTTTATTATGTTATTGTTACCCTAGTTATTGTTTGGTTATACATTTATAGTTATTTAGGATTTAAATCATGCATCATATTGCATCTCTTTCTTTTGGTATGTTTACAAGGTGATTATTTAAAATAAAATCGCCCCCATGATTTGGTAAAGACCATGAAAATTATTCTCATTCTTTTATGCCTTTGGGACATAAACTAATTTTGGTATAATTTTTATCATTTACAATCAAATGAGTTTAGGTTGGGATGTTACATACATCATAAAATGATATATAAGTTTCAAAGTCTTTACCTAATTATCTCAATAAGAATAATGTGAAGGTTCTAATGAAAAAATAATTATTAAATATTGATCATAAAGACATAGAAATATGTGAAACCTATATGTTTAGTAAAAAAATAAGGGTTTCATTAAATTTATATGGACTAAATCCTAGATCCTAGATGTTTTTGTTGGTTTACTCAGATGTGTGGGGACTTAACCTTGTTCAGTCCCTCATAGTTTCAATTTACATTGTAACATTTATTAATTATTCTATATTTATAGTTTTAAATTTACTTCCTAAATCATCAATATGATGTGTTTTATTCTTTCATTAAATGAAAGTATATGGTATATAGGGAAAGGTGTTGGATATTGAAATGACTTTTCTCTAAAACTGGTGATAAATATACAAGATACAACTTCTATAATTTCTATAAGATGAAGAGATAAGGAAAAAAATACGATTTATAAAACTATATATAAAAAGGGATTGGACAACTGGATAAATCAGACTTTGATAGAGAAGGGTTGAATTATGAGGCTTCACTTAGGAATGTTCAAGGGAATTTAGGAAGAAGAAATCAGCACAACTATATTTATTTTTAAAAAAAAAGTCAAGCATAAATAATTGGGAAGTAACTACCAAAGGAGTAATGGTTTTATAAGAAACTAAAATTTCACCTTATTAAATTATTAAGAATATTTTCATATATTATTATTAATACTATATAAAACCACATTCTTATAGAAAATATTAAATGCTGTCTTTTCATTGGGCAGGATGATGAGAACATTGGCTACCAGCCATGGGATGATGAGAAGTGAAAATTCATCTAAATATGATATGTAAACTTTAATGATGGGGTTCTATAGAAGGAACATAACTTGGAAAAGGATGAAGTTAGAGGAAAATAATCAATCATAAAATGCCATGTTGATTCAAGTATAAATACCAGAGAATAACATGATCTATAGAAATTCTATGGGAGAATAGGAAATATAGAAGTGTGACCAATGCAATATGTACCAAATAATTCAGTGGAAGATGAAGCTCAATTGTGAGTGCCTAAATCATAGGTACCAAAAGAATTATTTGAGCTAAGAAAAATTTTATAAATTACTAAGATAAGGAAATAAAGTGAAGTGAAAATTTCAGTTCAGTGGTTTGGGTATGACATGGACATTATGCTCTTAATGGATGGAGGAGAACCAGTGACCCTGGAAGAGGTAATCATATGTAATGACTCCGAATATTGGATGTTAGTGATGTATAAATATATTTATTTATTTCTGTTCAAGGTATCATGGGATCTCACCAATTTACAATAAGGAAATAAAAAACTATAAAATAAGTATGTTTTTATTGAAATAAGAGGCTGATGTAAATAAATGATACAAGGCACAACTAGTGGAAAAGGTATTTCAATAGAAAGAGGGAGTTAATTTCTCATATTTTTTATCACTACTTGTTAAACATACAACTATCTATACAGTGATGATCATTGTAGAATTGGAATATATATACCTTGAATAGAGTTATGTAAAGAAAACCTTTATTTTTGGAGAGTTGGAGTAAGAAATCTACATGAAGTAACCATTAGGTTTCATAGAATATAAGAACTAGAATTTGGTTTTTAAATTGAATAAAATTATTTTGAGAATGATGTAATATTCGTGTATATGGAATTACAAATTCCATTAATTTAGTTTTCAATAAGGATTTGATAAGTGCATACATATCATTTTTATTACTATAGTAAAAGGAAATATGAGACATTCATCATATTAGTTTTATAATTAGATGACATATGTCTAGATGGACAGCACTATATAAAGGTCTAGATGCTAAAACATTTATTAGATGGAATATTCAAAATTAAACATCTCAAATAAGACAAAAATATTTTGAAGATGAATATCTAGGGAGATAAGAGAAATAAAAATGTCATGTTATCTCAAAGGTTCTACATTTGGATAGTGATCTATAGAATTAGAATGAATAGAATTATGTCAGTGTTGAATTATTTATCTAGAAAATTAAACTTTCACAAGGGAAAATCACCCAAAAATTGAAGATTAATTCATATACCTGGAAAATATTCCTTATTCATTGGTTTTTAGATATTTAATGTATGTTATGATTTTCACTTGGCCATAAATGTCATTTTTAGTGGGATTTGTAAGTTTAGTCGTGTTTATTTCAAGAAAGGAACAATAGAAGGATATCAAATGGATATTGTAGTATTTTACAGGATCAAAAGATAAATCCCCTTAATATGGGATGAACTATCTTTTATGTGAATTTTTTAATGATAACATTAATTATGGTTTAGACACCTAGAAGATCACAAAAAGTTTAGTGTTTACCTATGGAGGAAAAATGATCATCAGGATGTCATAGTAGAAAATTATTATTACTATATGTTTGATTATATCAAAGTATATATATGTTATGAAAGATGATAAAGAAAAATATTGTTTTGCATGTTTGTTAAAGAAAATTGGGAAAAGTTAAGAAGGAAGATATATTTTCTCTGATATCAAAATTGAAATCCACATAGC
Source organism: Viscum album (assembly GCA_963277665.1). Lineage (NCBI taxonomy): Eukaryota > Viridiplantae > Streptophyta > Magnoliopsida > Santalales > Viscaceae > Viscum > Viscum album. Next base: position 66,011,674 of record OY728163.1, on the reverse strand, counting down.
TAAAAATCCAGTATTTTATCCTTGAATAAAACATATTGACCAAAAGTATCATTTCATCTAAAATTTGTTTTAGTAAAAATTTTAAGAGCTTAAAAAGATTGTCAAAATAAAAAATCTAGTGGATATATTTACCATGATGATAGATGAAGAAAGTTTGAGGCAACATCATGCCTTAGGAGGGCTTATATAAATAGAAGGAGAAAGGAGGAACACTATATTCTCTAAAAGACAAAGTAATATTTTGAATGTATTAGAGTGTTGTTGAGGTTCTTCATAATAGTAAATAATGTGGGATATTATTGGGAGGTGAAGTTTGATTTTAGATCATTGAAATTTCATTCATTGTGATTAATCTCACAAGAATTTGTTACACCATATGGTGGTTATATGATGTGTGTTGACATTGAAAATGGGACCTATCTAATTGTATAAGTACCATCAAAATTTTTCATCATTCGATGGATTTATGATGGATTATTTAATTTTTGGAAATTCATTGATCTCGTGGTGGTTATCAATTTGGAAAACAAACTATGGTGGTCAAGTTATATTGGCTGGGATTTCATGGGATAAGGTTAAACTTTTTGACCTAACAGAACTTAATATATAGGTGTGTGGGACCTCAATTCTATGGAGAAATTAAAAGGATATTAACGAATGAAGATCAAGAGGCACATTTATTACATTCAATTGAGATATTGTGTATATTACTTATAATTAGTAATATTTTTATAATATTTTGTATATTAAAGTAAATTTAAATAAAAAAAATTGAGTTTCTCTCATTCATATATGACTCATAATACAAATAATATTTATCACTTCATTTATTTCTTATATTAATGTATTTTCATTGAATATTTTTCTACTACCTTAAATGTGGGTGATTTTACTAGTGTGTTCAATGGATGAATTTTTGTGGCGAGTAGGGTGATATGTCTATATACTTATAGTACACTTAGTCCTAGGGATAAATGAACTTGCAAAGGGTTGATTTATACTATGTATAACCTTCATTGTGAAAAGTTTCAATCCACTTAGGGTCTTTCTTCATATGGTTTTATCAGAAGCATTGGAAGGGTCAGTTTCCAAACCAGGCTCTCATAAAAGGTAAATTGTTCCAAAAAAGAAATGAAATAGTTTCTTGGTAAATATAATAATATTTTAATGATGTTTATGTTAGGCCAAAAAGTATTATATGAAAAAAATTATTAAAAGTTTGTTGATTATTGTGTTATGTTTCTAGGTTTATTGTGGTTAGTATTGTTTCCTTTTTTATATCTTGCATGATCTTGGTTTGGGGTTGTTGTGGTAAGATGGGGTGTTCACATGTGTTATTTAATGGTGTTGTGTATAGTTCCCATGGTAGTTATGAGAATTTAGGGATTGATGTGATATAAATTAATGTCCTATAACTTGACATGAATGGTAGTGTGGAAAGTGAATGGTTTTTTGATAATTTTGGGGTTGTCTGGAATGTTTTATGTGGTGATTTTTATGGTGATTGGTTGATTTTTATAGTTATGTGTTATATTTACTTAATGACATGGAGTTTGAATATTATTAATGAATACAGTAATCAGTTTATATTATAATTTAATCAGTAGTGGGTATTAATGAACTGAGAATAGACATAATAAATGGGAAATGGATGAGATAAATGTGGATGATGGATAATGAATGTGTTGTCATAAATTATGGAAATTAATATCATAATGAATGTAATGTGGATAGTAAAATTGTAAATATAGAAATGGATAAATTAAATGATTATATAGGAACTTTATAATGTTTTAAGGTTTGTTTTTGTGAAAAGGTAGGGTTTGTCGGTGTTTTAATGATGGAAGTAGTTTATAGTGGACGGTGGAGGTGATTTGGTGATGGCTAAGTGCCTTAATAGTGTTGTTTCATATAAACCTTAATGTTGGGTTTTGTGTAGATATGAATTTATGTTATATTTTCCTTGTGATTTCCTACACACCCCACCTGATTCAGATATCCTTATTGAAACCCGCATGTTTTGGGTTCTAGGTTCTTTCACTAACATCCAGATTGGCGAGGGAACAAGATACTGACTAATCATTCTTCTCCACTCTCCCTTACATGTTTATTTTTGGTTGTGATGGATCATAGTATGTTTATGAATATATTATATAATGACTTAAAGTTATAGTATGTTATATACTTTATGACTTGGTTATGTGACTATTATGATGATACATGGTGGGGGTTGTGCATGATAAGAGGAGGGCATGAGGTTTGTGTACTTCATGTTCATGATACCCATCCGTGATAGATATGTGATGAGGTTGTGATGTGTGGTTATGGTGTGGTATGAAATGGTTGTGTATCTAAAGATGTGTGATGTTTGTAGTGGTGTCTAGGTAATGATGTTGATTTTTCTATGACATGTGGTATATGGTTGTAATATAGGATATATTCTATGATTTCGTAGTAGTATAAAGGATGGAATTACATGACATTTATATGGGGTAATTAGACAAACAAACCTTTTGAGAAGTGGTGTAGGGGGACATTATTGATTTTGTTTTATATTATGACATTATATTTGTAAGGGATATTGGATGAGTTATCCATGGTGAGGTTAGGTGATAGTTTACCTACCTTAGGTTTGTGTTGGGTATGTTATTTATTCATTGATATGTTAGCATGATTATTCCATAGTTTCAGAAAGTTATTGAGGGAGATCCTACATATTATACATGTATTCTCACCCCTATCTATATATAAATCTCTTTTATTGGTTTATAAGAGGGATTCAGTGATATATATAAACATTAATATAATTAGGCTTTGAATTTTTATTAGATTCATCATTGTAGGAGTTTTATTTTAGTATTTCATTTGGGATATTTGTGATATTTACATAAATTTTGGTATATTATTTTTATTTAATATGATGGAGTTGATCGGTGGTTTCCTTATATGTTTTCGGTTTAGGATTTTAATGCCTCCTATTTATGTGTTTTATACCCTTATTGTTATTCTCTAACTCATAGCCTATTGGAGGTGGGCTTCAGAGGCCAGAATAATCTTCATTATTGGCCCATGAGTGATTCTAAATGGCGGTATGTTATGAAATAACATGTATGATTACTCAAATGTAAAAAATTATTTTTAAACCACCATATCTATCATATGGTGTATGTGTATATCATACCTTACGATTATACTCAAAAAAATACTTATGATCTTACCAAATTTTATAATATGACTAGGTATAGTAGTGGCATAACCATGCCTTAATATATCCACAAATTATAAAATATTATGGGTTATGGTAGTGGAATGAAATATCATTTTATGAATTATGATATAGCTTAATTATATAAAATGACAAAGTCTATTGAATCACATGAAAAAGTGATTTTTGGAATATCTTCTTCAATCACCCACTTCCACTAAATCCAAAAATACATACATTCCATTTCACCTTATATTTTATCTCACAAAATAACTTGTTGAAAACATATCAAAAAATACTTTTGGATGTATTCCAAAATAATTTTTTAAATCAATCATCAAAATCACAGTGTATCAAATAATATGTAATACTTTGTGAATACCCATAAAAACTCTTTTTTGGAAGAAATATAAAATACTTTTAGACTATATCTCTATGTCAAACTCAATCCCCATTCAATTAACCAAAAATTGTTATCCCATGGGAATTTATTGCATTAAAAACAAACATGAATCACCAAATCCATACATTTAAGAAAAGACCTGCCTATAACAAAGCATCATTGTTACTCAAGCTATAAAGGGATCTGAAATGATCTCCATCAAACACTTTTCTCTTAATAGTTGTGTCCACTAATCACATCACATTATATAATTCATTACCATACATTCAATTTTTTTCTTGAAATCGAGTGACCATTGGATATAGATCATGTCAATCCCATATAGAAACTCATACATTATTGATTCCCTATGTATAGACTGACCAATTCAATAAATATATTATACATCATTCATATTTATGGATGATAAAATCACATATCCCTCACCTGAATAGATGAACACATCATATGTACAATCTATGTATGTATGCACACTCCTTAGTCTATCTCAATCGGAGGCCCAGATGTCATTCCCATCATATGAGTGGAAAAATCCCATATTAGTTGAGATCCAACTGATGAAATGATCAACAACATAACCAACCACCCCTAATTAACTAATCCTAAAGGATTAATTTAGGATGAAATCAAATTATGAGGGTTGTCATTCTAGGTATCTTTCTAACCTCAAGTAGTGGGGAATCCCTAATATGGTATATTCTCCCATTGTATACCAAATACATAGTGAATGAGACTCTATGTAGTACAGTTAACGGGTCATCCAACACTAAAAAACACATTTTATGCCTTATGATAATATTATGTATCTCTATAAAAGAATCTTACTCATGTTAACCATAACATTTCATCATAACATATAATACTCTATGCCAAACATTAGTTAGGGATAACATGAATTCGTACTTTTAGAGGTAAATTGTTATTATAATTCATGAAAGGTATATCAATATATTAAAATATTTATCCAACTTTAAGGAATGATAAAATGGATATTTTATCAAGGCCCCTCCCACCAAATATTCCACAATGATGAGAGAGATATAATGACCCCCAAGTCCTACCTCCTGTATTTCCCAGGTTGATGACTGGCACTGATGGTATAAAAATCTCATAAATGGGTGCCATTACCCTCTATATGAAAACAATATCTGGATATAGGATGAATAAAACACAACAAACTCAATGACATAATATAAAAATGAAACTAAAACTATCTCACAATGTATGTATAAAAATATACGGTATAGATAAAACTCTCCAAAGTAAATACCCAAAAGTAATGATAAAGAAACAACACAACAAGTGCTCGAGGGTCTAAGATAGTAATGGCAAGAAAATTCCATTCAATCCTTCATAAAACCTAAAATACATTTATATATATATAGGATGAGTATAAAAGTATACTTAGTAGGAAACCCAATGTATCTCATGCACATGTGAAAAATTCATACTAATGCACCCATGAGCAAACAAACAACACCTAGCTGGTAAACTAAACAATCCAATCCTTATTAGGGATCAATCACCAAATAACACAAGCCAAGTATAATAAGATAATATGAATCATATAACTAAAAGGAACCCCACACCACTTTCCCACTTAGGTGCTTCTCTCACACCCTAACATCATACATCATGGAGCTTCCGTATCTTCCGTATAACAAATCAAAATACCACACAACATGGAAATCACATGACATATCACAAAAATACACTTGTGTCGTCACATCACATCTCGCCTGAAGACACGTGGACTATCACACCATATCTCACCCGAAGACACCTATTCCATTACATCATAACCATAACCATGACATTAGGCTCTCATTAACATAAAGGACATCAATTTCATTCCCTCCTCCTACCATGACTGACCCCTACTATAATCCACCCCAAATAACAGTCACATCACATCTCACTTCCCTAAAACATTAACACATCAAATTTCACTTACAGACACCTGATTTATCACCTAATGCATCATCATACCTCCAAACATCAAAATATTTTCATATATACATTCCTGAAAGAGAGAGAGGGAAAGAGAGATAGTTATCCATCTATCTTCATCCCCAAGATATTGGAAAAAACACCCCTGTATTATGTGTGTTGGAACATGGTGCACGATGTGGGTAGGGTGCATATAGAAAATCATAAGCAATATACATTGTATATATAATAGTCAAACAAAATATCAACCTATGAGTTCCCCCACAAATAACTAAACAACTCACAAAACTATCACTCTTCCTGCCAGTATATAATGGAAAAAACCACAAAAGCTATGATCCATACTTAAAAAACAATTCCATTATCCATCCCATTTGTTTAATTATTAAACAAAAACAATTCTTAACCACACATATCATTTTAAATTCATTTATTAGACTCTCTATTTTATTATCCAAACCAACCTATGGAATTTCACAATCAACATCATCATTTAATTCCATTACTACCTAGAAAACTAGTATAACACAACATATCCACCACACACTAACAGGATCTCAACCACACATTTCTTCTACATGGAATAACCTAAAATAGTGAACACAACATCACACCACCCCATAGTATAGTCACATCTCAACACACATAATCCCTACATTTCCCATAACAAGGCCACTAAAAAAACATTATCCCCACACTACCTCACAACAAAGTCACATCTCAACACCCATCACCACCCCACATAATGACAACACAATACTATATCACGTAACATTTTTTATATTTACTAAGGGGTCTTTTTTATCACATTCAACTTCTTAATTTAGGACAATATGAGACAATACATAATTCCAAGTAATCCATTTTATTATCCAAAAATTCATCTAATTTATGTTTTGGGGTAATATAACAATAACATGGAACAACATTTCTATAGTGCAACAACTACAGTGCAATCAACAGATCCCAATAGTCATAATTTTCAACAGGTCTTCAAGCACATCAATTTCCAATATTATGATAATAATAAGAAATCTATAAAAAAAATATGGATCAAACTGCTTTCTCCTACATTTAAATTATCTAATTATTTATCTTTATTAATTTGGTGAGAACTATCTTCCCAATGATAAACAAGAGAATACCCCTCTTGCGTGGTACAAAATAAATAGAAATGAGGTATTTAATACCTCAAAAGAAGATTTTCTAACTTGATATAAACCATTGGTTAAAGATAAAACACCCGCAAACTATAACCACATGAAAAAATGAGGGATCAACTTGCACCACATAAAGGGTTTTAAAAAGCACATCCCAAAAACATCCCGAACTGTAGAAACACCACCACAATGGATCTCTAGAATAATAATGGAAGGGAAAAAATTATAGAGGGATAATAAATCACAACAGATCACCATAACTTGATCATCAGAACCCACAGATCTAAAGAGGAAATCATCTAGATGATCTCTAAAAATCAGAAAGGGTTCATCTAGAAAAGAGTTATAGAGATAACATCAGGAAATTGAATGAAAAAAATAGACTAACTAGGCTTATAAACAACCTCTAATTCTCTTAATTTATGAAATAAACCACATTCTTACACTATAAATTCTACATTCCATATATTTTACATTATAAAACCCACCTTTGCACAATAAAACCCTATAAACTCTAAAACACACTGAAAAACATGGATCCAAGTTATATAATTAACATACATTGTAAATTATATTCATATGAAGTAAAACCATTTTCACAGACACCCCTATATTGTGTTGAGTAAATAAACCATAGCTCACACAAGCTGCAAACTATAATCTTACACATAAATTCATCTTTTATGGGGTAAAAAAAAGCTATAGTTCTACTAATCCAACTCCACTGAACTTCATCTAGCCTCCTCTGAACACCTTTGATTACCTTAAATTGTAAAATTAATGGGAAAGTAAGGAATATATCCTTACATTAAATACCTCTCAAATTATTCTAATCCTTGAGCATCAAACCCAAATTTGTAAATAAAAGGGGTTAGAATAAGCACCCCTTGAGATACCTCTCAAAGTTCTTATTTCATCTCAACACTACCACCAATGAAACAATACAAACCCAAATTCACATAAAAAAATCCCACAAACCCAAATCACCACACAACCACATCACAACCTATTACTGACCCTAATACTAGTAATATGGTAACAGACATCAACCAACTCCTTTTGCACATAACCATTTGGCCATCCATGCAACTAAGTCTACTTATATACAACCTAATCCAATGACCACTTTAATCAGTATACAACACTACACTAACAAAGAACATAAATTTTGGAATCTCATCTATCATTTCAAGATGAAATTTGATTTGTGAAGCATCGACTTTTGTACATGGTTTCAATCACATAAAAGTATAACATGACCAAATTAGGTTTTAGTTCATACCCTTTTTATATGTTTGAAGTTTTATCCCACATAACACATCAAGGAAAAAACTCATCTTATAAAAAATATATATATATAAATCACATCAAAAAGAAAAAAAAAGAGTAAATAAAAAAAATCAAAATAGCTCTGGTTACTGGTCATGCATTTGCATCTCTCACTCCCATGCACTCTCCTCCAGGCCACCATGCCTCCAAAAAACACAAACCAAGGTATTGGTTCTTCAAGGAAACATCATATCTTGACAATCTTGGATCTCCAGTGGCCTCTTGAAAAACATCATGTCATCCTTGATATCTAAATATCCATAGTCAATGACATGGGAGTCGTTATGAAGATACTGAAAAAGTTGAGAGATATATAAAATGGCGTGGATTCGGTCTAGTTGGGGTGAAAATACCAACTTAAAATCCACATAGCCAACTCTCCCTAACACCTGAAAGGTCTCAATAAACCATGGAGAAATCATTCTCCCCCTGAAAAACTTCTACTACCAATGTCAAGGGTAAACCATCAAGAAAATGTGGTACCCAACCTAAAAATCCAAGGGCCTCCTCCTACGATCAATATAAGACTTCTATAGATCTTGTTTTATTTTATCCTCTTGTGAACATGATAAATTTATCCCTTATGCACTGTATGAAATCAATACCAAAAACTACTACCTCCCCAACCTCCATCTAGCGCAATGGAGAACAACATGACCACCCATAAAATTCCTCAAACAAATTCATTCCAATTAATAGGTGATATATATTGTTATAAGATATATCAACCAAATGTCTGTTCCTAACTCTAACCTAACAAATTCCAAGTTACAAACTTGTAATATATCCTCAAATGTTTGGATGGTCTTCTCTATCAACCTCTCTGATTGAGGTTGAAAAGGAGTGATGAGGCATAACTAATTTCCAAATTCATGCTGTAATACGTTACACACTCATGAGGTAAAATTTGCCTCTTGATGGGAGAAAATGTACCAACAGTCTCTAGGAAACCACACCAGCTCATCCACATACCTCATCAAAAAAACATCCCTAGTATTCGAGCCATGGATTGTTAGAAACTAAGATGACCTTGTCAGTGGGTCCACTACCACAAAAAATACATCAGAATATCACTATGAACAGGGTATGCCTATGAAAAAATCCATCATGATTCTATCCCATTTCCACTCAAGAACATCAAAATCTTCCAAAAAACATATAGGAACATGGTTCTTAGCCTTTACCTATTTCAAAACCAAGCACTAAGCCAAAAATCCACCACCACCCATTTCATCCTGGGAAACCAAAACTATATCTTCAATCCATGGTACATCTTGTAAACTCATAGTTTTTTCACCAATGGAGATCTAGGAAAATAAAGAAAGAATTATGTGCACATCAATACCGGAACAAAAAATTTACCCTGAAACATCATCAGATTCTACCCATCCTTTGACCATCCCTCCCAAACATCATCATGGACAAGATTAACATGAATAACCTCCACCTATAAATATCCCCAATAATTCCCCAACCTAATATATAATAAAAGGATTCACTATCATTTAAACCCAACAACCTCTACCGTCAACTACCCTTTCATCCATGTTTAGGGCGACCAACTCCTCTAGTGTTATCTAAGTGTCTTCGGAATCTTGAACAATATCCTTTTATGATATCCTACTTTATGTGTCAGACACAACATTACACTTTACTGAGTTGTAGGAGATCTGATAATCATAATCCTAAAGACCTACATCAACCTCTATTTCTATAAATTCATACCACATTTAGAAAAGATGTTCCTTTAGCTATTGTGATCCCTAAAGACCATAAAGTGTTGTGCAATGAGGTAATGCTTCCCCAGATTAATCACAAAAACATCTACCAAGAGCTCCATATCATGGGAGGAATAATTATGATCATGGTATAATAAATTCTTAGACTAATAATAAACCACCACTATTTACTAATTCAATACACATACCGAGATGTAAATCATCATTTAAAACCTCAAACGACACACCATCCTTTGGAAATAGAAGAACATGAGCACTAATAATGTTATCTTTTAGATATATTAATGATATATGACATTGATAATTCTATATAAAGGCCTATTTTATCCTTGTAAAAATTTAAAGTGAAGATATTACTTGAGATAAATTAGATATAAACCTCTAACAATATCTTACAAGACTAAGGAAACTGCAAACTAATGCCACATTCTTGGGTTCTATCTAAGAAAAAACTTCCTCAACCATAGATTGTTTCACTTACATGCACTTATAAGACACTATGTGTCCAAGTAAAATCACCTCTCACATCAAGATATTACACTTGGAAAACTTTCCATAGATCTAGTAGAGTTGAAGAACTTATAAGATAGGTCTTAGATGATCAACACGATCCTCCTATGACTTTGTGTATATCAACATATCATATGTTAACATGACCATGAACCAATCCTAAACCTCAAGGAACATAGAGTTCATGAACCCCATTAACATAGTTGGAGCCTTTGTAACACCAAATTTCATGACTACAAACTCGAAGTGCCCATAAATGCATCTGAAGGTAGTATTTAGGGTATCAACCTCCTTCAACATAAACTAGTGATACCTAAAATATATATTTGTTTTATAAAACCAACTAGATCCCCTAAAATAGTCAAAAGGATCATTGATCCTATGAATAGGTTAATAGTTCTTGATTGTTACCTGATTCAACCATTATTATTCTATACAAAACCACATAATAAAATATACCATTTTGTAGAACAACAATAATGCACCTCACAGTGATACATTAGGTTTAATAAAACCCCTTTTACATTAGATAATGTTTTTGAATCAAAATAACTTGCAACTCAAAAGGTTTTATTCGATATGGATCCATTGAAATAGAAAAAGAAATATGATTTAGGTATATCTAAAACTGAATATCACATTAAGGATGTATCTACAAAACATCATTAGTAAAAACAACAAAAAACTCCCCAAAACCCTTGGTAAAATACACCATTATAGTATCCAATATTTCCAAAAACAAATTAGCCATAAAAAGGATAGTTCTCCACACACCTACTTCCCACCTAACAACCCTACCTGCCAATGAAAATGACATGTTGGATATCCACACCCAAGAACATGACTCTCCCCCTAAATCATTTTCCTACATCACACAGTAAATACAACCATTTTCTTCCAAGGATGATCACATATGACTACATCTATAGAAAGAAAAGATCCCCATGGGACTGGTGTGTCCCCATCATTAGTTTACACCTCTAGAACACATCAAACAAGCTAGTATAGCCACCAACAGGAATAATAAAAACTAAGAGAATAATAATCCTCTCTATTTCAAGTCTTAGAGAATAAAATATAGTGGGTGTAAAAAATATTTTTAAGATCCCGAATAAAACAAGTGACAAAATGGGTGGAACACAAGTTGACCAAACCTCTAATGATCTATGGCCCCTCTATCATTGCTTCCTCCACTGCATGAAACTAACCACACCTAGATCATATACCTCTATGATGATGGAAACCTCCATGACCATGATTATTTTGGTGTCTCTAAACTTAATTAAATAACAACTTCAAACCCTACCTACTTTATCCCCTCTTAAAAGAGCATAAATTTTCTACCCTGGCTGCTAAAACAATTGCATTGGAAAATACTACTATGACTAATGATGAACATATACCCTTTATAAAACTAAGATTGAAGAACCACTAGTTACAAGTTCTAGTGATGACCATGAACCCCAATGTTAATATATTCTATCCCAAATCCCTTAGTAAAAGAATATAAATCACATTCCATGGAAGTCTTGAATGGAAACTAATGTAGTAGAATCCACACTGGTTGAAAATCCAAAGTTCTAGTCACCTAAGACATACCACCAATAACTATACATCTTAAGAAAACCTTAGGGTTCCCCTATCATGGAAAAACTCCTTACAAGTGGATATTTTCTATCACGTCCACCTTCTTCTAAACCTCTAAATACATTGTAAATGTAAAATTATTAACCGCATAGTAGATCGAAGGAAAAAGTTCCCCTTCAAGATTACTCACATGAGAGTCCTAATCTGGAAAAAGGAATCAGGAAAAATGAAATAGGTTATTGAACTTGATCCCAATATACTCCCCTATTAAAGGGAGAGAATCTATTGCCTCTTCACTTCCTTCATATTCGATGAAAGGAAATATGCCAAAAATATTTATGATAATTGACCCATGATAAATCTTCATCCTAAATCTCACCACAATATAACATACACTACTAACGTGCAACTCCCAACATATGACTAACTCCTAATGGGACCTAATAATCCACTGGGGCCCAAATCAAACTAGAATCACTCTCGAGCTCCTCCAACTAGATCACCATCTCCAAATCAGAAACAATTCTCGCATACTTCCTCAAATACTAATATTGAAAATGGTGAAACACCCCTTTCCACTAATAATCATCCTCAGCTAGATCAACCCTCTAATGATTGGCTGGGTCAACTTGTCGAACCTCCACTTCTTGAATTACACATGGATGAAGACCAAGAGGCTTAACTGAAAGTGGAAATAAGGATTTATGAAGCATAGTGTTTCATAAATTTTGGGAGTTACAATGATTGAGGTTTGCAGATAAATAAAGGATATAAAAAGAAGAATAAGAATAAGAATAGAACAAACACAATGATTTGGGTGGTCAAAAATATTCCCAAAATATATGGATAGTACAAATCACTTCACTAAAATTCAGTTGCATATTTATAGGGATTTTAGATTTTAAACACAATAGAACCCTATCTTGAATGAGGTAATAAATAAAATGAAACACTTTTACACTAAATAAAATGTGTGTCCATTGTTCTATAGAAAATGGTGGTTGTAAGTCCTGCACTTCTATAGTTCTGTGGCCAACCAAGACCAAGAAGCTACAGTGGTCTATGGTCAGATGTTTGTAAAGCTATAATATAATTGTATCCAAAGTATGAGATGATATAGTAATTTTTCTAATTTCAGTAATATTATAGTACCCCCTTAGTGTCACATGGTTATCTCAACTACATTCAATCAATGTTTCTATAGTTCCCTAAAATTTAGGCTGGGTGACTGTGACCTACATAACCCGAGAGTAGGGGTGATTTTCCCATAACCCCCCCCCCAACAAGCTTGCCACAGAGATCATCCCGTGAGATATGCAGTTTGGTGTGATCGGACATTAGCATTAGACTAAACATCATCCAAATGGATCAGGATACACTAATCCAACAGTCGTCTTGAGTATCATGATGTCTATACTTCTTTCCTTCATGGAATTATAGAGGAGGACGTATATATATAGCAGTCAAAGGGATATATTGAGTTAGAAAAGGAATACCTAATGTGAAAACTCTAAAATATCATATATGGGTTGAATAAGGAACCCAAATAGTGGAATAAAAATATTAATTCATTTATGGCTACAAATGAATAAAACTGGTGTAACATGGATCAATTTTTATTCACAAACTCTTTTGGTGATAAATACATTATACTCCTTTTATATGTGGATAAAATAATCATTATGGGATCATATATCTAGAGGATTGATGAGATTAAATGGAACTGGGTTAATGAGTTCTATATAAAATATCTTAGACAAGATAACAATATTTTAGGGATGAAGATCAAGAGAGACTGAACAGCTAGACCATTGATGTTAACACAGGCCTATAATGTTAGAAAGGTTCTGAGAATATTCAATATCTTTGAAGAAAATTCAGTATTTATTCACCTCGTGATCCATTTCACGTTTTCAAAGGGGAAATCACCAAATATGGAAGAATATGTTGAGTACCTGAAAAAGGATCCATATGCATTATTTATTGGAAGATTGATGTATGCCATGGTCTATACTCGACCTAAAATTTCTCATATAGTGTAAGTTGTGATTAGGTACATGGATAAACATAGAAAGAAACATTGGAAAGCTGTGAAGTGGATATTGAGATACCTAAAGGGAATTAAGGAAGTATCTATGTGCTTTGGGAGAGGAAATTATTTAAAGGTATCTGTGGATTACGACCTTGGAGGTGATGGTGAAAGGAGGAGTGACATGGGTTATGTATTTACCTTTAGAGTCACTATAGTAAGATAGATATCTAAACTATAGAAGGTGGTGGCTCTATCCACCATATAGGTAGAATAAATTGTTTTAATAGAAGCTATAAATGAGATAGTTTGGATAAAGAAATTCTTAGATTAGTTAGTTTAAAAGTGTGACAAAAATTTATTTCATTTATATAGTGAGAGTGATATACATATTGAAAAGAACCAAGTATTTCATAATTATATGAATCACATATAGTTGAAGTTCCATTTTATCAGAGTATTGATATAGGATGGGTTGCTGAAATTCTAGAATATTTATGGAAAAAACAATTTTGTGCAATGTCAGCAACCCATCATGTATCAAGGCTCGGATACTAGTTTTTTTAGAAATGTTGGGAGTCACAACAAAAAAGTTTTTTAGATGAAGAAATGATATAAAAAAAGATGATGAATAATATGAACATGGACGTGATTATATATATTCTTTTGGAATAATATCTATATCCATGAAGTAAAAGAATCGCTTCACTATAATTTAGGAGAAAGTTTTTATAGAGATCAAATTTTCAAATATATAAAAAACCCTATCTTGAATGATCTAATAAAGTAGATAAGAAAATTTTCACCAAAGAAATAGTAATTACACTTTACTATAGTGAAAGTTGGCTAGAAGCCTTCAATACTACAATATTGTGGCCACCCAAGTCCAACATGCTATAGTAGTCGATGGAATGAAGTCTTTTGAGCTACAGTACCTCTTTCTCCAAAGTATGAGATGCTATAGTAACTGTTCCAAATTCCACACTACAATAGTTACCTATTAGTTTCACCTCACATGCTCTACTACAAACGGTTAGAGTTTCTATATTTCCCCAAAATTTTATCTTGGGGTCCTCTATCCTCAGAACCATGGAGAAGGGGCATGTTTTCACATATAACCAAAAACAATCCCACTATTGATCTGGATTCATGAGAGTAGCAGTCTGTTGTATTATATGGGACATTATAATTCATCCAAACATCACCCAAATAGATTGGGTTGTAGCAATCCAACACCCATGTAGTATGAAATTGTATAAATATCATTTTATTCATTTTATTTCTTTTTTAACATTCCCATAACCAAAACTACGTAATTAAAAAAATAAACACAATTCAACAAGATGGATTTACCTCTTTTAGGTATGTACCCTACAAATAGGTCCACCTTACATGGTAGTTCTATAAGCTCATAGTCTGTGTAAAAGATCATAGGGGTTTCCTAAAATCTAATTTCTTACCCAGTCTCAAAGGCCTCTATCACACACACTAATACAAAATAGTACCATTTAAATACCAACCAAAGAAATACTATTCCTAAATACAACTCCATCCTATCTCTCAACCCTCAAATTTGATACCACTATGTCATGACACCCTCCCACTAAATGTTCCACAATTAATGGAGAGAGATAATGACAACTGTTTTCCACCTCTAGTAGGCCCTGGGTTGGCAACTATCACTAACGATATAAAAATATCACAAATTGGAGGTACTTCACTTTATATATAATCAATATTATTATATAGTATCATTCAAAAGAAACTCCATGACTTTATATAAAAAGGAAAACAAAACTATCCCCCAATGCATCTATAAAAAGAGAAGATACAAATAAAATTCTCCAATGTAAATACCTAAAAGTAAAACTAATGTAGAGACATAATAACAATAGAAGGTTCTGAGATATTAATGTCTATATAATTCCATTTAATCCTCCTAAAAACATAAAAATAAGATTATATATGTAGGTTGATCATACTAGTGTACTCAATAGGAAAGCCATAGCCTCTTGTGCACATGTGAAAAGAGAATTATAATAGACCAATGAGAAAAAAAATCAAACAAAACCTAAATAGGTCAATTAACTAATAAAATCCTCATTAATAATGGATCACTAAATAAAACAAGGAAAGTATTATAACATAATATGAATCATATTGATAAAAGGTACTCCACACCACTTTCACACTGGGATGATATTATCACACCCCAACATTATACATATTGGTGATTTCATATCTTTCATATAACACATATCACCACCCCAAAACATGGCCATTACATCACATCTCACCCAAAGACACATGGTACATAACATCACATGTCTACCAAAGACAACTAGACCATAAAATCACATCTCACCCAATACATGTGGTCCATCACACAATATCTTACCTGAAGACCCAAAGGTCGTCACATCATAACCATAGCCATAAAAATAGGTTATTGTGAACATTAAGAAAATGAAACACATTGTCTACTCTTACCATGCACAACCCCTACCATAAGCTGACCCATAGCACAATCACATCACATCTGTCCACCCCACACCACAGTCATATCACATCTCACCCATAAGAAATTTTCCCATCGCGTAGTGCTTTATCAAACCTTTTTCCATCATATACTATACATATCTACTCCCCTCTAAGAGAGAGTAGGAAAGAGTAGGTAACCATCTATCCATCCTCATAACTGGGATATTGTTAAAATACCCCTGTATAAATGTATGGGTTTTGGCACATGGTGATCAATGAAAGTGGGTGTGTATAGAAAATCAAAAGGGACCTATAATGTATATATAATAGTCACAAAGAATCCAAAATTATGGGTTTTCCACAAATTACTAACCAACTAAAAACACCTTCACTCTAGCTTCCACCACTAAATGCACACCCCCACATAATCCACAAGCCACACTTACCAACCAATTCCATTATCCAGACCATTCATTTAAATGTTAAACATCAACCACCATTAACCACAATTATCATTTCAAATTAATTTATTATCCACTGCATTTAATTAAAAAAATTGTCCCATGCCATATCACATTCAACATCATCATTTAATTCCATTATCACCTGAGAAACTAGAATAACACAATAGATTCTCCACACACTAGTCACATCTCAACCATACATCACCACCCCATATTACGGCCTAAAACCAACCACACAATATGTCTTCACCCCACAATATGGTCACATATCAACACAAATCATCCTCACACCACTGTGCATAATGATAACTCATCAAGCACATCATCCCCACACATCCACTCAACATTATCACATCTCAACACCCATCAATGCCCCACAACATGGTCACACAATAAGAAAACACATAACATTTTTATGATCTAGAAAGGGGAATTTTTTATCAAATTTTATTTCTTTATTTAGTTAATTCTCAGATATTAAAAACCTTTTGGAAAATAATACTATTAGTCAAATATAATTGGTTAACCAATTTCTGTTTTGGATTGATATCACAACAACACATATAAAGGTTTTTATATCACAATAACTACATTGAAATAAAAGGCTCTCCAAATCCATGTTTTTAGTGGGGTATCAAGATCTTAAATTCATAATATCAAGATGATAATAAAACATGTGTAAAAACAAGCAGATCAAACCCCTTCCCCATTCAATTTTAGTAAACAAGTTTTTTTCTTTATTAATCCAGTGCAAACTATCTTTATAAAGATAAACAAGATCAAAAAGCTCTTAAATGATACAAAATAAAGATAAATGAGGGATTACCTATATTCAAAAAATCTTTTCCAACTCATTCCAAACTATAGGGAAAATAAGAGACTCCCTCAAACCAAAAATTCATGAAAATCCCCATGGATAAACCTATACCACATAAATATTTATAAAATATTATCCTAAACAAATCCTAAGATCATGTAATACTGACATAGTGGATCCCTAAAAGAATAAGGGAAGTAAAATAACATTGGAGGGTGATGAAATTACCATAGATCACAAGAACACAACCACTGGAACTCATAGATTGAAGTAAGAGGAAAGGGGTTGTATGATCTATGAAAACTATATAGTGTTTATCCAAAAAAATTAGTTATAGAGTCTTGAACAAGTGAATGAAAATTCAGATAAACTAGGTTTATAAATAATATATTATATACCCAATTTATGAAGAAATAAACACTATTATTCTGTAAGTTCTATGGGCTATGGATTATACACTACAAAAGAAACCTTTGCATCTTAAAACCCTCAAAACTCCAATAAAGCCTGAAAACATGGATCCTAGGGATAGGGTTATGTTAATCCTTAAATTATATTCTTATGGTATAAACCCATTTTCACAGCCACCCCTTTGGTATGTAAAATTTATAAAATTCATCCCACACAATATCAAAACCACTATCGTACACTATAAACCCATCTTTTACAAGGTAAAAATCCTTTTGTAGTTTTGATTCAACCCCAACTCCACTGAACGTCATATAACCCCCTCCGAACACCTAAAACTACCTAAAATTGGAAACATAAAGGTATGGGAAGGTGCATGCTATTTAAGAATTCTATTTATGTGATAAATTTGATAATATCAAAACACATTTAATAATACTTAACAAAACCTTACATAAGAACCAATATATTATATTATAAATCAAAAACATCAAGATCATCCTCTTGTTTATTGTAATTTTTAGGTTTTTGTTAACTCATAATATATATATATATAATTCGTTATATGTCATTGTGTGTCCATATAATAAAACCCACCCACTAAAATCTTTATCAAGAAACATCTATGAAGAAAGAAAGTTTGAATAATGATGAAATTTAGGAATCATATCCCAAATGTTCAACTCCTTAAAAATATCCTAACTCCTTAAATATACCAAAGAAAATGTTATAATATTATATTCTATTGTCTACATAGAACTATTTTAAGTATATCATCATCATTATTATAACTCTTTCCATTGAAAGTTTACCATGAAATAATTTTGTAAAAAAGTAACTATTTACATTATCATTTACCAACTCATACTAAACTAATTTTAGGATAAAGTGACCTTCACATTGTTATAAAAACTAAATGAAACTATTTAAATTTATCTTTATATCCATACTCTACAACTCTTTGAGGATATGAAATGTAATTCAGTTTTCATTTTAAATGGCATAATACTTTCTGAAATAGTGATATTCATTTTGTCATGGTAAATAAATTCAACACTTTAAATTTTTCTTTACTAACATATATCCTAAAATATTTTTTACAATAAATTGGAGATTCCATAATTTTATATTGGAATAATATTTTTTTTGTTAACGTTGAACTTCAAGATGTTTAAACATACTCCCACTAGTCTCTTGGACACTATTTTCTCTTCAAAATGTCATTCTAAGATACAAAAAAAATTCAAGTAAACAACAATTATTTCATTTTTATAGGTATATTTAACATATAAAATGTTACTTATATATCATATATGTTATTCTATGTATTTAGAGTATTTTCTCTCTGAATAGAAAACTTCGTTAATTAAAATATACCACTGATGGGTTGTGGGCAACCTGATGGAAAGTAATAGATGAATACTGAATAAAGAAAATGTTTATTTTTTGGAAGTCATGTATATGGAACATGAACCATCATACTATCAATATCGTTTATGTATGTGGGTAGATACCTATATGATTCTGTTTGGAAACAAACATGAAGGGTTTGTCACCAATTGTTTTGTCTTGTGAGACCTAGTGATGCGTCAAGGGGATATAGTGGGCCCTTCCCATCACTTCATGTCCAAATAATTTTTTATACATAGATTTAATTCAAGAAAAATATTCCTTTTCAATATCTGTATTAATTATAGGATATGAATTCATCAATATTTCCCCAGTTAAAATAACATTGAAATAAACACCTCATATAAAATGGAATATGGGTAAAAAATAATAGTATCCATGATAAAAGAATATGGATAATTAATAAAAATATAATATAAAATGAAAAATTATCTCAATGGGAACTTGATACACCACATAAAAATTATTAGGTGAACAATACCAAGTAAGTCTCAATGAAATGGAAATTGAGACAAAGTCCCTTACCTTATGTCTGAATGTATTTTTCACTTGATCTTAACGTCCTAGATAATCATATTAAATCCATTAATTAATTAATTAATAAATTTTCATAAATGTATTTTATTTATTGTAATTTTATTACGTTTATTTGTGGAATTTTCAATGAGTTATAAATTACCATTTTATCATTTGGTAATGTTCGTTCCATTGGTTTTCATGATCAGTTTACCTGTATATTTGTATGGAAAATCATGTAAATTTAGAATAGTTTTAAAGAATTGAAACAATATTTTTTAATGAAATTAAATAATATTAAATTTTAATATATTTCATTCAGTTATATGGTATGATGATTAATCATTTGATAAGACGTTAGTGATAATCATTTAGATTAGTTTGGAATTTTTTGATCTTCCTGGACTAGTTTTGTCTTATGACTTCATATTATGTATATATAATAGATCTGGAATATTAAATAATATTTCATAAATATATTATATTTTGTTTTAACCATAAATTTTTTTTATATACCATATTTTACGGTTAAATTAGGAAATGAATAATCATTTTCCATGAAGGTTGTGAATCGACACCTCTCAGATGACGTTTTCATTTTTAGTACAAAAGGATAGGGGAAGAGAAATGATGATGGATTATTCCATAAACATAATAAAAATTTACTGTATATGTGATATTGGAATTATTATTCCACTTTTATAAGGTTATATGAGTAGATTATAAGAAATTAAATTAAATTGAAAGGAAAGTAAAAGAAAAATAAAGAGGAATTTACCTCTTGAATTAGCCTCCTTGAGAACCTTTTTAAAGAACTTGGGATTGGTATTTGGGTGAGAAAAAAGGTTCCTGGAAATAGGGAAGGAGCTTGGAAAGAGGATTGGGTAAAAAAATTACAAGTCTCAAAGCTTGGAATGTGTGAGTAGAGGAGGTGGTGAGGGTGGTATTAATAGTGGAGGGGAGGGGTGTTTCCCCATTATTTTATTCATTAGTTTATTATTTTGGCTCAAGACTGTGAATGGTTTGAGAATTATCAAAAAATATATTAAAATAATTAAGGGTATTTATATATTATGGTGATCACATAATTTATGACTCTCAAGTAATATTGTATTAAACTTATAATGTATATATACTGTAAATTATTGTATTTCACTATTTAACAAAACTTCAACTTTTTAGAAAAATCCCAGAAAATTCACCCAAACCATTTTTTGATGTGTATAATTCAAAATTAACCCTATTTTATGAAAATGATTTTCTAAATAAAATAAATTTAATTTTTAACTAAAATCATCATTTACTCAAAAAATACTAATTTTAAAATTATAACTCATTTTATAAAACTTTGAAAAATTAACTAAGGTCTCATAAAATTATCTTATAATCATAGATATAAAAATATTTACTTATGATTATATTTTATGAAAATAAAGTTTTTTTTGAAGCATTATATTATTCATAAAATTGTAAATAAACATTTCTATTTTATAAAAAAACTAATACTTAATTAGTAATTTCTAAAACATTAATTTACTTATACTACAAGATCTTTCAGTCACCCCCAGGAAAGAAAAGATGGGAACTACTGCGAGATGTGTTGCATACATTTTGATTTTCTATGTCATCTTCTTATAATCAAGGGAGATCAAAGTTGGGTGTGTTGATCCAATGGATGGGTTTCATAGGGCAATTAATCCCTATAAAAATGGGCTTATAAAGACAATTTATATGTCAAATATACCTTAAATTTTAATCTCACCAGCAGCGATGATTCGGTGGTGCTAGTGCGGCATGAGGACTACGATGCCTGCAATGCATCCAAACCTACTGTCATGTATAATAGTAGCAATGGTGTTGTGAGGCTGAACCGTCTGGGTCCCTTATTTTTCATCACACAAAACCCAAACATCTGCAAGGGCGGGTAGAAGATGGTCTTGGTGGTGATGTCTCTGAGGCACGCATTGATTCCGCATATGGGAGCTCTGGCAGTTGTTCCTTCTTCTACGATGGTGCCTTCCATAACGACGGTACCTTCTTCTATGTTGGATCCCTCTACGGTTGCACGAGTAGGGGCTCCGATGACCAGAAATGCCAGAGGCTTGGAAAGCGGGGGATTCTTGGCAGTGGTAGTAGTGGCCTTGTTTGTGTGGGATTTTTGAATTTGTTTTGATTTGGGGTGAGGAAATGAAGTCTGTTTTTAATTATTGGAAAGTTTATTCCTAGGTGTTTTTACATGGGTTCTAGTTTGGGACTTATGTTTCAATTAATTAATTCTTTTATTGGTCGAAACAAATTGTTCCAGAAGATGGAACCCAATTCGTCGGGCGCTCTCTGCTCTTGGCTTCCCTCCCCCCTCTAGGTTCTGAGGCTCTTGTCGGTAGTGTCTGTAATGACCCAAAGTTTTATCAATGAAATTCCTTTCTTATAATTATTTCTTATAATATAATCACATTATGAAGCACAATAAAATATAGTGATACTAAATATTATGTGACCATTAAAAAAAAATTTCACTTCTATGTTTTGAATTTCAAAAATCTGACAAACATAGTTGTGTTCAGGATGATTTTTGGAGTCTAATAGAATAAACATAATTTTTAGTGAATAGTAACATACCATTATAAATAGTAACCTAACCTTATGAATAGAAATATGGACCTTATGAAGAGTAAATTTCCCAAAATAATAGTAACCATACCCATGAATGATTAAATAAAATTTAGGCATCTTATATATGACAATTTAACCATAGTAAAAGTATTGGTATTTTTGTAAGTCATAAATAATTAATTGTGTTTAATTAATTAATTTAAAACAAAATTCATTTTATTAAAATGTTTTCATAAATTAAAAATTATATTTCTTCTAGTTTTAAGATAATTTTATACGACCTTCTGTAATTTTTTAAAGCATTATAAAATCAGTTTTAATTTTTAAAACCGTGTTTTTAAAGTAAATTATGATTTTAATTAAAAATTAAATTATTCATATTTAGAAAATTATTTTTGTAAAATGGACTTCATTTTTGGATTCTACACTTCAATAAATGATGACTGTAAATTTTTGGGATTTTTCTGAAATACATGAATTTTTTATGAATAGTGAAATACCATAATTTACAAAAATAAGTTAAATATACTAATTATAGAGTCATGTATGATTTTCTTCTGATTTAAGCCCAATTGGTTCAGATTCACATGATAAAATTAATTTAATTATTCATGGAAGACTCTCTATTAATTTCCTGGTGGAGAAATAATAAATTAATGAATATTATAGTGAAAAAACACCTCTCCCCTCCACTATAAATACCACCTTTCACACCATCATTTCCTCACACCTATAAAGCTACAATACTTGCCTAAAATCAGCTCAAATATCTTACCTATCTCTTCCCCCACGACCAGGATCTCTTTTCCTCATAAAAATACCAATCTTAGGCTTCTTAAAGAGGATCTCAAGAGGAGGATTTGAGAGGTAATTCCTCTCTCTCTTTTCTTTCATTTTCCTTTCAAATTTCTTTTCTTTTCTTCTATTATCCTTAGCTTATATTATAAAAATTTCATAATAAATCTAGTATTATTTATATAATAGTATTATATCATGTTTATTGAATGTTACTCAATGTACTCCTCCCTCCCAATCTTTTTTAATAAAATGAAATTGTTGTGTATGATGTGTTAATTTACCTAAATCTTGGGCGATGCACATCCTTTTTCCCTCAAATATTTCAAGGATGCCAATAAAACAATAAAATGGTTGAAAAATATTGTAAATTATATGTCTTATCCCCTTTTATGTTCAGGAACTAACTTATTTACATTACACTAAGTTATAAAATAGAACAAGTTCATTGTGATCAAAAAAACCACCCAAATTAACCAAAAATGATCATCATTAAATTTTATCTAATGATTTATCCTCATGGTACATAACCAAATTCGTTATAAGATAATTTATTTCTATGTAACTTCACTAATAATATATATTAACAATTCTGGATGTTCATCCATATTTCAAATGAACATCCGTTCATGAATACAAGTGAATCGTTCATAAAATCTATGAAAATTAACACTCCCGAACAATGAATTTAAGTACTATAACTCATCCAAAGGCCCATAAAAGAACTTAATGAAACCATAGAAAACAATATTAATGTATAAAAGTTTCTATAATTTCTAATTAATAAATATAATGTCATTAAATAGGACATTAAAGTGAATAATTCATTCGGATAAAAGGTAAGGGGAAATTATCGAACCCAACATTCTTTCTTTGGGTTCTCCCTCTTTCACTCCATTTTTGGTATGGTCACTCCTTAAAAATCATTTTTTCATATTTATATTAACTTTTATGGGATATACATGTTTTCCTCTTTACTTTATTTCAAACAAATGTTATCCAAAAGAACTATTCTTTCAAAAACACACCTTTAATTTCTCACTCAAGGTTGATGGTTATTGTATCAAGTATGTTATTCCCACTTTATTTTGGGAACCCAAATTTTATGAAGGTGTTGTTATGAGATGAAACCCATTCATTTACATGGGTTATTTATGTTTATTTTTTATATATGTTCTATGTGGAATGCATTATATTGATAATGTTATGATGTTACGGGTGGGCCCAGAATTATATAGCGCAATATGAATGTTTAAATGTGATGGGTACACCCGAAATTATGCAGTGTTCCAATTCATTGGGTAAAGTGATGAATCTCATGAGTTAAAGTGAAATTATGTGTGAAAAATATGTTATATTTTTTCACAATTATGTGCGTTATTTAACCACTAAGACGTGATGTTTCATTTTTATGCATTGCCACATCTCAAGTATTTTATTAATGCTTCCTCTCATGTTCATGATCATTTTCCTATGTTATTATTATGCTCACCCATTTTTATATTGTTCATATCTGTCTTTTTACAAGGATTTTAGCTCACCCTTATTTTATGTATATCCTCAGGTGACTACATGTACTAAGGAAAGGTCATGTTCCAATAAGAAGCTAAAGAAGAAGGAATTAAATAAATGTTTATGTTTGTTGTTGAAAATGTTATCTATGGTCCTAGTTTTCCCATGGCACTAAACCTATAGATCCCCATGGTGTAATACTGTTATGTTTTTTATCTTTATAATGATGTAATATTAATGTAAGAAAGGGAAGGGTCTATATAGTTAGTATCAGAGGAAAGGTTTAGTTAATTTTGGAATTAGGATTAGTGAACCATAGAGAAAACCTCTAGCATGAGACTATGTACAAATATGCACACAAGAGGATTTAGATAGGGATACCATAATTTAAGATTTTATTATAAATCATACAAATGAATAATTTATTCATGACTTGTTGACTTATTTTTTGTTCTAACCTTTTCTATTTTAGAGAATGGTGGGAACCAGGAGAAACTGGGCCAACAACTCTTATGATGGCCAATGAAACGATTGCCTGAATGACATCCCCAATGATTTGGGAGGTGGAGTTCAAAACTTCATGTCCATGATTACCCAAATATCTTTGGTTATGAACAATAATTATAAAAATGGGGAACATCCTCCTTCACAAAAGAGGCATCAACTGTCTATTGAGTGTTTTATGCGGCAACGACCGTCGATGATTTATGGATATTCAGATCCACTAGTTGTGGAATAGTGGATCAACTCCATGGGTAATATCCTTTCTATGTTCCATTATTCTATGATGTAGAAGGTGACACTATCCATTTATCATCTAGATAGAGAGGCCAATCAATGTTGGGATTTTATTAAGAACACCAAGACAAGGGAAGAAATTGAAGAGATGGAATGGGAATACTTTAAGAACATGTTTCCTAATAAGTATTTCCAACTAACTCTTCATATGAAGATAGAGAGAGAATTTGTAGATCTCAAGAAAAAGGAAAGAGAATCTGGAACAACCGAAAAAGCGAATTTCAAAAGGATTTCAAGTTATTCTTCGGGTTTTGTTATCAATAATGAGAGAAAAATTGATAGAATCTTTAGTGGATTAAAACCACACCTTCGAAAGGCTCTTGAAATTAGAGACTTTGGGAGTTATAAAGAATATTTTCAATGTGATCTCAAAGTTTAGATGAAGTTTAGATAATGGTACCATGTATGTGGGAATAAGAAACGAAAGATGGAGTTTCAATCTGGAGGATCTAATGACAAAGTTGGGAAGAAAACTCAACAACCCACATGCCAAAAATGTGTAAATTTGCATCATGGGAACTACCTCAAAGGGATGGATAAATTATTAAAGTGTGGGAAAGAAGGATATCATTCTCAAGAGTGTCAGAAAGACATGAGAAGGAAGAATAATGTAGTGACTAAAAGGAGAGAACCACCCATGGTTCAATGATATAACTGTAGGGAGCAAGGGAACAATGCAAGCCAGTGTACTAAACCTCAAGTCCTCGAGGGTAATCAACATCATCAGCCACCAAAGATAAAGGAACAAGGTAAGGCTTATTCCATCACTACTGTAGAAGTGGAGAATGATAATGAAGTCATACAATGTAAAATTCATATTCATTCAATAATGTTAAAAGTATTATTTGATTCTGGTTCAACGCATTCCTTTATATCTTGAAAATTTTCTAAAACTATAGAATTGAATCCCCAAAACCTTGAAGTAAAGATATCTATAAAAACACTATTTGGTACAATAATTGAAACCTAAGTGTTTGAATCTTCTCTTGTTGGAATATATGGGAAGATTCTTCCAGTGAATCTCGTAATACTTCCCTTGGTGGAATTCGATGCTATAATGGGAATGGACTGGATCTCATTATATAGAGCACGTATAAACTATTGGGAAAAGGAAATATCTTTTCATATTCCAAAAAATCCCATGCTCCTATACAAGTGCAAGGAATAACATGAATCTCCTTTGAAAATTAATTCAGATTTGTGGATGTTTATTCCCTATAAAGAAGCATACCTCACCCAAATGTTTGAGTTAAAGGAAAGTGCCAACCTTGTAGAAATTCCCATCATGAGGTAATACGATGATGTATTTCCCAAAGAGTTACCTAAAAATCCCCCAGATTGTGAGGTAGAGTTCTCAGTAGAACTCATACTAGGATCTAATACTATCTCAAAGTGTCCCTATCAGATGGCTTCTATCAAAATGGAGGAGTTAAAGAAGCAGGTGCAAGAGCATTTGGACAAAGGGTTCATATGCCCTGGTGCATCTCTTTAGGGTGCACTAGTGTTCTTTGTGAAGAATAAGGATGGAACAATAAGTTTTTGTATCGATTATCAGGAACTCAACAAGATAACTATAAAGAAAAAGTATCCTCTTCCAAGGATAGATGACTTGTTTTATTAGTTAAGAGGATCTCAATACTTCTCAAATGTGGATCTTCATTCTGGATATCATCAGTTAATAGTGAAGAAGGAAGATATTCAGAAGACTTCATTTTGTACAAGGTATAGGAACTATGATTTTTTGGTGATGCCCTTCAGAGTTACTAATTCTGTTTTAATCTTCATGGATTTGATGAATAGTGTCTTTAGACATTACCTCGACAAATTTGTGGTAGTAATTATTGATGATATTCTCATCTACTCCAAGAGAAAGGAAGAACATTAAGAACATCTAAGACTTGTGTTGGTGATACTGATAAAGGATAAGTTGTACGCCAAGTTCATAAAGTGTGACTTTTCGATGAAGCAAGTCACGTTCTTGGGACATTTAGTCACAAGTGAGGGAATTTCTATGGACCCTTCAAAAACAAAGGTGATTACGGAATGGTCTGGGTTCTCTAGTGTCACAGTAATAATTATTTTTGTTAGATTAGTTGGGTACTACCGAAGTTTTGTGAGAAATTTCTCATGATTTTCAAGCCCACTATCTAAGTGAACAAGGAAAAGGTTAAAGTATGTCTGGATGAAAGAATGTGAGGGAAGCTTCAAGGAGTTAAAGATAAGGATAGTCACTGCATCTGTACTCACACTACCAAAAAGTGGAGAATGTTTTGTGATATACATTGATTCTTAAAATAAAGGCTTGGGTTTTGTACTCATGAAAAATGAAAATGTGATAGCATAACCCTCACAATAGTTGAAGATCCATGAGAAAAACTACTCGACGCATGATCTAGAGTTGGCAGTTGTGATTTTTTCCTAGAAAATCTGGAAACACTACCTTTATGTTGAGAAGTGTGACATATACACCGACCACAATATTCTAAAGTATATATTCACACAAAAGGAGATCAACATGCATCAAAGGATATTGTTAGAGATAATAAAATATTATCATTTCTATATTCACTATCATCCTAGAAAGGCGACTAGGGTAGCTACTACTCTAAGCAGAAAGGAACCTGCTACTCAATCCATGATGCGGATTGAGAAAAACCCTATCTTCTTGGATATGAAAATTATGGATTTGGAAATCATAAGGGCAAGGGATACATCCTACCTTTCCCAAATGATTGTACAAACATTAATCCAAGATATGATTAAGGAGGTATAAAGGAATGATCCCGAGTTACAAAATAAGGTGAATTTAGTAAAGGAAGGGAAGTTGCAAGAGTTATATATCAACATTGAAGGTGTGATTCAGTTTGGAATGTGGATTTTTGTGACTTAATCATCTAGGATAAAGAAGGAGATATTGGAAAATAGACATAGCTCAACTTTCTTTATCCATCCTAGTAGCACAAATATGTACCGATATCTCCAAGAAGACTTATGGTGGGATAACATGAAAAATGAGATTGTGGAATATAACTCAAGGTTCTTGGTATGTCATCAAGTTAAAGCAGAGTGACAAAAGTCTTAAGGGTCGATTCATCCATTTCCTATACCCATGTAGAAATGGGAGAATTTCACTATGGACTTTGTCATGGGTCTCCTGAAGGCGTTGAAGGGAAATAATGCGATATGGGTTTTGGTTGACCGACTCGCCAAGATTTCCCATTTTATCATTATTCAGTAATTTCTCTCTCTTGAAAAACGTAAAATGATATATGTGAAGGAAGTAGTGAAACTGCATGGTGTTCCACTCTTGATTGTCCCTGATCATGATCTAAGGTTCACATCTAAATTCTGGAGAAGTCTTCGACATTCTTTGAATACTAAATTAAATTTCATCATGGCTTATCACCCTAAAACCGATGGCCA
Organism: Viscum album; assembly: GCA_963277665.1. Classification (NCBI taxonomy): domain Eukaryota; kingdom Viridiplantae; phylum Streptophyta; class Magnoliopsida; order Santalales; family Viscaceae; genus Viscum; species Viscum album. The sequence continues at coordinate 65,982,525 of OY728163.1, read as the reverse complement.
ATTTGAAAGGACTATTCAGACACTTGAAGACAAGCTAAGAGCCTTCTCTTTAGAATTAAAAGGTGGATGAGATCAGCATCTCCCATTGGTTGAATTCTCATACAACAATAGCTTCCACTCGAGTATTTAGATGGCTTCATATGAATATTTTTATAGAAAGTGATATCGAATTGAAACTTATTGGGATGAAGTTGGAGAAACAAAACTACTTGGACTTGATCTTATGCAAGAGATTATAGAAAAGGTTCAAGTCTTTCAGAAACACATCAAAGCTACTCAGAGTTAGAAAAAGAGCCATGATAACAACCGTCGAAGGGACTTGGAGTTTGACGTTTGAGATAAAGTCTTCCTTTAAATATCAACATGGAATAGAGTTAGGCAATTTGGAAAGAAAGTGAATCTAAGCCCAATGTATATTTCCCCCTTCGATATCCTTGGCCGCATAGGATTCGTGGCCTATTGGATTTCACTTCCACTGAATATGGCTCAAATTCATGATGTGTTTAACGTATCACTCCTAAGGAAGTACATACCAGATCCCTCACATGTACTGAACTCAGAGGTGGTACAGTTGGAAGATGATCTCTCCTATGAGGAGTAGCCAGTAAGGATTATGGACCAGAGAGATAAGGTTCTGTGCAACAAGACAACCCACCATTTCAATGTTTTTTTGAGGAACTATAAGTTTGAATAAGCTACTTGGGAACCATAGGAGGCGATGAAGGATATGTACCCTCACCTGTGTGTTTAAAACGAAATTTTGAGGGTGAAATTTCATAAGGGAGGAAGAATGTAATGACCCAAAGTTTTATCAATGAAATTCCCTTCTTATAATTACTCTTTATAGTATAATCACAATAGGAAGAACAATGAAAAATAATGATACTAAATATTATGTGACCATTAAACATAATTTTTCCACTTATATGTTATGAATTTCGAAAATCTAACATACATGGTTGTGTTTAGGATGATTTTTGGAGTCTAATAGAACAAACATAATTTTTGGTGAATAGTAACATACCCTTATGAATTGTAACCTACCCTTATGAATAGTAATATGTCCCTTATGAATATTAAATCATCCAAAATAATAGTAACCTTACCCATGGATGATTAAATAAAATTTTGGAATCTTATAAGTGACAATTTGACTATAGTAAAAGTATTGGTATTTTTGTAAGTCATAAATAGTTAATTATAATTAATTAATTAATTTAAAAGAAAATTAATATTCTTAAAATGTCTTCATAAATTAAAAATTATATGTATTCTAGTTTTAAGATAATTTTATAAGACCTTCTGTAATTTTTGAAAGCATTATAAAATCAGTTTTAATTTTAAAAACTATATTTTTCAAGTAAATTATGATTTTAGTTAAAAATTAAATTAATCTTATTTAAAAAATTATTTTTGAAAAATAGACATCATTTTTTGATTCTACATGTCAAAAAATTGTTTGTGTGAATTTTTTGGATTTTTTTTTAAATACTTGAATTTTTGATGAATTGTTAAAAACCATAATTTACAAAATAAGTTAAATACACAAATTATAGAGTCATGTATTTCATTTTTATGATGTAATCCCAATTGGTTCGGATTCACATGATAAAATTACTTTAATTATTCATGTAAGACTTACTGTTACTTTTCTTGTGGAGAAATAATAAATTAATGGATGTTATATTGAGAAACCCCCCCTCTCTTCTACTATAAATTCCACCCTTCACACCCTCATTTATCACACCTATCAAGCTTCAAGAATTTCCTAAAATCTACCAAAATATCTTTCCTAGACCCTCCCCCAAGACCAGGATCTCTTTTTCTCATCAAAATATCAAGCCTAGGCACCATAAAGAGGACCTCAAGAGGAGGATTCAAGATGTAATTCTTCTCTCTCTTTTCTTTCATTTTCCTTTTCAATTTCTTTTCTTTTATTATCTTATACATAGCTTCTCTTATCCAAATTTCATGATAACTCAAGTATGATTGATATATTGGATGATATCATGTTAATGGAATATTACCCATCATACTCCTCCCTCCCTCTCTTTGTTAATAAAATGAAATTGTTGCCCATGATGTGTTAATTTACCTAAATCATGGGCGATGCACTTCCTATTTCATTAAAATCCTTCTAGGGTTCTAATAAAACCATAAACTAGTTGAAAACAGATTTTAATTTTTATTTCCTATCCCCTTTTATGTTTGGGAACTAAATTATTTACATTACACTAAGTGATAAAATAAAACAAGTTCATTGTGATAAAAAAACCACCCAAATTCACCAAAAATGATCATCATTAAATTTTATCTAATGATTAATCCACATGGTACATAACCATATTCATTATAAGATAATTTATATCTCATTAATTTCACTAATAATATATATTAAAAATTCTGTATGTTCAAACACATTTCAAATGAACATTTTTTCATGAATACAAGTTAACCATTCATAAAAGCTATGAACATGAACACTCCCGAACAATGAATTGAAGCACTCTAACTCATACAAAGGCCCATAAAAGAACTTAATGAAACCATAGAAAACTATTTTCATGTATAGAATTTTCTATAATTTATAATTAATGAATATAATGTCATTATACATTACATTAAATTGGATAACGTATTCGGATACAAGGTAAGGGGAAATTCTCAAACCCAACTTTCTTTCTTCGAGTTCTCCCTCTTTCACTCCATTTTTTGTATGGTAACTCCTTAAAAATCATTTTTTTAATCATTTAATTACCTTTTCTGGGACATACATGTTTTCCACTAGATTTTCTGTCAAACAAATTTTTTTCAAAAGAACTCTTTCTTCAAAAACATGCCTTTTTATTTCTCACTCAAGGTTGATGGTTATTGTATCAAGTATGTTATTCCCACTTTCTTTTGGGAACCCAAAGTTTATTAATGTGTTATTATGACATGAAACTCATTCCTTTCCATGGTTTAGTTATTTTCATTTTTTATATATGTTCTATGTTCCATGCATGATAATGATAATGTTTTGATGTGACGGGTGCGCCCAGAATTATATAGCGTAATATGAATATTTGAATGTGATGGGTGCACCCAGAATTATATAGTCCTCTAATGCATTAGGTAAAGAGATGAATATCATTAGTTAAATTTAAATGATGTGTGAACAAGATGCTATATTTTTTCACAAGTATGTGTGGTAGTTAACCACTAAGACATGATGTTTCATTTTTATGCATTTCTATATTTCAAGTCTTTTATTAATGATTCCTCTCATGTTCATGATCTTTTGCCTATATTATGATTATGCTCACCCATTGTTATATTAATAATATATAACTTCTTACTAGGATTTTAGCTTACCCATTTTTTGATGTATATCCTCAGTTGACTATATGTACTAAGGAAAGGTCAAGTGACAATAAGAAGCTAGAGAAGAAGGAATTAAATAAATGTTTATGTTTGATGTTGTAAATGTTATGTGTGGTCCTAGTTTTTTCCAGACACAAAACCTCTGGATCCTAATGGTGTAATACTATTATGTTGTTTATCTTTATAATGATTTAATAGTAATGTAAGAAAATTCAAGGTTTCTATAGTGTCTCTCTGCTCCCGGCTTCTCCCTTATGCTCTTGGCCTCTCTTCTCCCTATGGTACTCACCGTTGTGGGTTTTCCACCGCGACTCCCTTGGTCTTCCCATTGCATATTTGTGATTTGGTATCCCTCGGTGACCATAAGCCTTTTATGGCCTCAAGTTCATATGTCCCCCCCCCCTCGTCGGAGATGGTGCAGTTATAACCAAGAGCCTTTTGGATTTTTTGGGTTCAGTGGACGACAGGGTTCCAAGATCTACCAGAGTCGGTTCGATTTTGTTCGCATAGCATCATCATCCTCTACCTCAACCATGATCTGACCTAGAATTCCACCTCTCCTCTAAAGTTTGGATCTGGAGTGACGGATTCATAGAGGTTTTGGGAAATGTGTTCGGCAGTCGTGGAGCCTCCCTTTTGGATTTCTTCCCCATGATTTCTTACTCGATTTTACCCATTTTTGTGGTGCCTTTAGGTTTTCATCCTCTACATTTTTTTCAAGTTCCTCTTGTTTCATTTTCCTGTAGGGTTTCATTTCTGGTTTCATTTTTACATATTTGGTTTTCTTCCTCAGTGGAGGTATGTGTTCTGCATTGGTTGTTTCTTTCTCTAGTGGTGGTCGTTGGTGGCGTGATGATGATCCTATGGAAATGGTATGATGATGATGATGAGTTTTGACATTATGGGATGTTTGAAAGGTGATGATATAGTGGATATGGATCAGAGTTTATGACATTTTTGATGAGGGGATCTTATACAATGACAGCGACGATGCTTGGTGTTGGTAGTGGACATCAGGGAACTGGTCGATGGTAACAAGTGATGGTGATGTCGATAGTGATGCGATGATGTGATGATGGTGATGGTGATCAGAGTATTAAGTCAGTGATGAGATTATTGTGGCAAAATCTCAGGCGACTGCATTACCCACATTTTGTGGTTTTCATTTTTGGAATTTGAAATTTAAATTTGAATGTGGATTGAATCCTATAAAGTTTTGGTATGCTGTTTTATAAGGATGTTGTTTGGTATGTTGTTTTAAATTTGAATGTGGCTATGATGTTGTGAGATTTCCACTTATCTAAAAAGTTATATTCTGTAAATAAAAAAATGATTTGGTGTCATTTACTTATACTGTGTTATAATTATATCATATTAGCATTTATATTATGCAAAAAATTTATTTATACTTTTTTTTGGTAAGGTTACTATTCAATTAGCCAAATTACTATTCATAAGGGTCACATTACTATTCATAAGTTCAAGTTACTATTTCAGTGGTATATGTTCCATAATTTCAAGAAAAATCCTCATATTTAATTCATTCTTTATTATTATTTTTTGTGTTCTCTATGTGATTTTATATTATTTATACTATATGAAATAATTTTTTGTGTAAGGTGTGTTATTGAATGAATATAATTTATTTAAGAGGATAATTACCATGAAATATTGGGGTGTTATATACAGGGTGATATTTTTCATATGAAATGGGATGAAATCAATTACGTATATCTTGTCATGAAAATTATTCATCTTTAGGAAAAATATCTTAAAACAAAAAAATTATCCTAGTACCTTAATTTCTAATGAATCAAATGGTCTCTTAGATCATCCCAGATTTATGTTTTTTTCATTGTTAACTTTCTCTGGATCACCTTATTTCTTGTGATCAGTGATCTTTATCACTCTCTATAATTATTTATGTTTTTATTCCAGGTCCAAATCTTCACTTCCCACTTGTGTTCTCCTATTTTGAAACCTAGTTATGAGTTACTTTGGGTAACCATTATGTTTCCAAATTTCTCGTTTTATGAAAAGTTTTATTATTCATTTGAATGATATGGGTTTTTATGAATGAATTTTCAAATGTTAAACCTTTGTGAATCGAGAAGAATTTCACGGGAGAAATTCATTTAAATGGGGTAGAATATAACACCCTAATGTTTTGTGATTTTTTTCAAATATATTTAATCTAATTAATATATAATATTACATGAAACACTAATTTTAGCTTTAATTACATGTAATCATAAGTTTTTCTTCTATAACACATAATTATGAGTTTAGGTTGCATTACACACAACACTGATTTTAAACCAAGCATGGCATACTATATAAATATTATTATATAATAATATAGTTATAAACTATACATTGAAATGGATGATATGAATAGGATGAACTAGATTATGAAAATATGTTTTACACATGTTCATATAAATATTTACTGACCATTTAATTATAAATTAAAATAAAATATTTTTTAAAATAAAAGTAAATCATTTTCTAAAAAACTATTTCTATGTGCCCAAGTGTGACTTATATTAATAAATTAACCAAATCACTTTTTGTTCACGATTTAAATGAAATTTTTTATTATATATTTAATAAAACGTTTAACATTTGTCTTATATACTTTCTAGACAAGAGATGGGAATAAATCCAATTTTACACTTAAAAAATGTATATTTTTTTAAAAACAGTTTTCTCTCCTTTTATGGTGCACTAAATTTAAAACTAAATTTTTTCACGTTAAGAAAAAAGATAAAAAAATGTACTTTTATTACATTAAATATCTCTAATAATTTGGGATTGGGATAAAAACAACATCGTTTTGGTTAAACATATTATTTTGAAACATAAAAGAGTTTTTTTATCATAATAATTTTCCTTAATTTTTATTGATTAATTAGTTACTTATAATCCTTAAGAAATGTCAATTTAGTAATTATTTAGTTAATAAAAATGAAATAATTAATACAAAAAATCAAAAAGTAAAGAAAATTTATTGAATTATTTTGTTCCATTGTTTTTTTATAGAATTATATCATGTTACATAGGTGTGAACATAATATATTCGAATTACATCATTGCCTTGATATTTTTTAAATTCAAATTAAATAAATAATATCCAAATGAACATTAATGTTATTTATAATAAATTATATTTTTTAAAATGATTTAAAATTACTAAAAAAATATACTCATCCACATGATTTTTAAAGTTTAATAAATATAAAATAAAACCCATTCATGGATAAGTTTATCTTTTATAATGAAAATATTGACCCCTAAAGAGTAAAAACTTTATTACTGTAGTTAGGATTAAAGAAACATTTTTACATGTTACATGCGCTTATGTTAACTTAATTTCCAAAATACATGTGATTTATATTTTATAAATTATTATCATATTTAGAATCAATAGGTTCAAATTTTATAGTATGTCTCACTCTAATTTGGTCTTAATAGATAAATTACCAAGGTTAGAAAACTAGTTACTATAGTGAGAAACCAAAATAGTAAAAAAATGGGAAACATAGAAGTTAATGAATGAAATGTTTAAAACATGTGCTTAAATGTGTTTTGGATACTTTTCTCAGCCATATAATCCCTATATAACTTTAATTATAATTTTTGGAGAAGCTTGATGTAAGATTGACCTTCTAATAGTGAATACGTTTGCATATTTATAAGAATGTCCCTCCTCCTCTACTATAAAAGGACACTCACTCTCCCCAATAATTCACACCTCTCAAGCCATTTTTATTAACAATGATCTACCAAAATAACTTCCCAAATAACTTCTAATCATCCTAAAAGCCTTATTTTTTATAAAAAATCAACCAAGAAAGTCTTTAGTGAAAATCTAAGGATGATTTTTGAAGAAGATGTAACAATATTTAATGAGATTTTTCATTTTATATCTTCTTCCTCTTCCTTAAATTATTATTATACCTTTAAAATATAATTACCACAATATATTCCATATACTAATATGTTTTTTATGTGTACCACTGAAAACAACACAAACTTCCATCAAATGGGTTACAAAAGCATCGTTTATTTGTACAGTAGACCACCACCTCGCTAACTGATGTCATTAATTTTTCCATTACCACCTTTCAAGGTTGTGCATAATTGTGAATTTATAGTTTATATATGATATATATGATATTTATGATGTTATTATTTTTATTTAAATATTATATCACACAAAAATTCGTGCTTTACATTTTTTGGGAATACGATAACATCGATCGTGTGTATGGTGGACTACTGCCTCGCAAAGTGATATGATTCATTCACTCTATACATGGAATGTATTAAGGATGGGTTTAATAAAAATATGTGATATACATATATATCATAAAAATACTAATGTAATTATAATATATATAGCATTTACTTTTCTTTCATTTAAAATGATAAGAAAATGGAAACAGCATTCATGTGTATGTATGGCTTACCGTCTCCATGAATGGTGTATTTCATTTACTATAACTAAAATTTATGGAATACTCTAAATACATATATAATTATTATATATGATATTTATATCATGGTTATAATTATATATTTTATGTAACCATGTTAAAATTAATAGGTAAAATATATATAAAAAATCAATACTTATACAAAAAACAAAGTGGTTATTACCAGAAACACAACTTGAACATAAAATTATAAATAAATGGGTGATAAAAGGTCATAAAAAAATTAATATATGGTATGATACATTTGAATTTTTTTCTGTGAAAGAATTATTATAAACTTATATTTATTATCCATAAGGTTTGAACATTTACAATGGAAGATAAGACTTAAGGTAAGGATTTTGTCTCATGTTTTTACTTTCATAAGACACGTGTCATATTCACCACCTATTTATTTTATGTGGTGTATATAATACCCATGAATTAATGTTATGATTATTCTAATGAAAAATAATGGTGTTTACATATCCATTTCTGGATCTCTTTTTCATGGATTTTATGGTTCAAAAGTTAAAAAATTGGTAAGGGGTTTTTGTCTCAATTTGTCTTCTTTGAGATGTACGTTATGATATGCACCTATATTCTTTCACAAGGATTATATATAAACCCTTTCACATGTAATATCATGAATATATTCAGCCACATGATATTTTAGGTTTCTTTTTATTTTATTCCTTTATGGTTATTATGATTAAATGTTACCAAAGTGGTAAATATTTTATGTTACAATCTCATCATTCATTGGGATTATTTAGGATCAAGTCTCCAATATTGAAATATCATGATCTAAATCTCAATAGTTCTCATGAATTTTTTTATACGCTATTTATTCATGATTTATTAAATTAATATTACCATTTTTTTACTCTTTGTTAATTAATATAATTAAGAAAATGTTCTAAAGAATATTCTACTTTATTTTTCTCTTCAGTCATAAATCTGTTTTCTTTAAAAACAATGTTTTTCTAAAATGTTTTAAAAAATATTTTTAAATGAAATTTTAAGATAATTTTAAAGGAAAAGGATATTGAAAAAGTTTTATTTTTAAAAAAAAATACTTTATTTTCTAATCTTCCTTTATATGTTTTTAAGGATATTTTCAAAGGAATGGGTTTTCAAAAAATTTATGTTTTAAAAAATAATTTTTAAAATAGGAAAGGATATTTTCTTAAAGAAATGATTTAAATGATTTTTCAAAATTATTTTCCATTTAATATTAACTTTATTGATGTTACCTATGACTTATTGGGGATATTATCAAATTATACCATTCTTATTCTTTCTCTGAATGGTTTATATTTGTGATTACATGTTTTTTATGTAACCCATTTCACTTCCATGGGTTATACCATGATATAATTCTTATGAAACCAACTTATTTTCAAGGGTTAATTTATGATGAATTTATTATTAAACCTATCTATTTTCCATAGGTTAATATATGATGAAATTTTTATGATATCCATTTCATTTCATGGATTATGATATGATGAATGTTTATGAACTTATGGCACACATAAATATGATTTTTATTATCAGATGGGTGGGACCTATATCTCCCTCTAATGAATTGGGTAAAGATTTATATATCTCATGAGATATACATGGATGGAATTAGGATTCAACCTGATACAGTAATGGAATTTTTCCACCATAATGGTTTTGGGTGTGAACCCGTTACACAATAAGGAAAGGGTTTCCAATGGGGATAATGGTGTGTCCTTCCCCATAGGTTCATCCCCCATTAATTACCATGATATGTTTTTGTAACTGTAACACCCCAAAATTCTAAAGTACAACTTTGTATTCAACAGTGTATATTCCATGAAACACCAAACACATACAGGGATATAATATCATAAGACTCTAATATATATTTACTATTTTAAATAAATTCAACACATGATATTTCTTATAATTCAAGCAACACCTAGTTATATTTTTTTACACGTAAGAGAAAACAACCTTGATATATTTTGTTACACGCAAGACCAAGTTTCACCAAATAACAATGTGTTATTAAAATATTATTATTTAATATGATATGATTTAAACTAGTGGTTAAATTAGTTTTTATGAATACTAATAACTAAATATAAAAATTATGGTTTAAACCAATATAAAATGAATTCATTGGTTAACAATTAATGAGAAATGAAAATAAAAACCAATAGGATATAAAAAGAAATAATTTATTTTTATGCTTCCAAAGGAGTTTTACCTTAATAAACATAACTAATAATAATTAGTGAATGATTTTAATGAAATTTGTATTTTATATATTCAATAAAGTATTTATGATATTTATCCATTAGGTTTGATATGCATAAGATAAGAACAAACCCTATTTTACACATAAAAACCTATATTTTTATAAAAGTAATTTTTCCACCTTTTAAAGGAGAACATATTTTAAATATTAATTTTGACACTCTTATAAATTTAATTTGATAAAATGAACTTAATTATTTAATTCAAAATTTCAAAATTATCCTATGGTAAATTTTTAGTATTTTTTTTGAGAAACTTCATTTTTTATGAAAAGTGACAAATACTGCATTTTAGTTAAAAACTGTCTTTTCATTTAAAAAAATATTAATGTTAAATTATATTTTACATTTTTATAAAGTAAAATTAGACAAATAAAACATATATTAATACAATTTATTTTAATATAGTCAATTTCACATTAAAATTGAATATAAAAACTCAATAATCTTTTGAATGTTTTTCTACAAAAACCAGTTAAACTGTCTATCTCTAAGATTAGCATTAATCATAATTTTGCAGCTTCTATGATTTGAATTTAAAAAAATGTACATAAACCATTTTAATCAGGAATATATTTTTATCCTAATAATATAAACTTAATTTTTTACCAAAATTATTAGTAAAAGTGATTAAAATTAATTACTGTAATTAAGGAGTAATTAGGCTTAAAATGGATTAAACGTTATATTTAGGGACCCAAATGACCTATACACTTTTCCAATGCCCATTTTCTATAAATAATTTATACATTAACCTTAAATTATTTATTTTGGTTTGTTTTTTATTACTTTTTTTAGTTAATAACATGTGTGCACCTAACTTGTTTCCAAAAATTCGAAATGAGTCATTTTCTTTCCCTATAAAAGGCCACCAACTCTCCCCCTTACTCACACCTCTCAAGCCACATTGTCTCATCCAACATCTGAACAATTAACCTTCATACATATCTACCCTAATCCTAGAATCAATACCTTGGGAAGAAATAAAACAAATGAAGATTTTGGTTCAAACCAAAAGAAGTTACCCAATTAAGAGGTAACGTCTTCTCTTAATCATTTTAGTTTCATTTTCCTTCTTCATCCCCACAACTATTATTATTATATTATTGTATAGAAACACCAGTATAGACAATATAATATTATTTTTCTGATAATGGTTCATTCTACACTTACACATACCATCATTTAATGGGTAACAAACATACGATTTTTGTGTACGGTGAACTAATAGCTCATGAAATGATGATTGTTCATTTTTCCATTTCCAACATTAATGGTTGACCATTATGATAGACATTATAATTATATATGTATTATATATTATATTTATAATTTCATTATTCTTATTTAAGTTTTTATTTATAACATACCATTATGCTTTCCATCATGTGTAAATATGATAATTTTGTTTGAGGAAGTGTGGACTATTGCCCCCTCAAAGTATTGTGATTTGTTAACACGATCCATGGAATATATAAAGGATGATTATAATTGAACATATGAGAAATAAAAAACATATATATTATATTAATTACATAATTAACATTCTGGAAATATATATATATATATATATATATATCATTTTCTTTATTACCCTTTCTCACAGTTAAAAAGTGATGATGTTATTTGTGGACGTGTGGACTACCGTCTCCTCGACATGATGTGATTCCTTTTTCATCACAAGAATTCTATATATAATTATGTATGATTAAATAATATGGTATTTATTTTATAATTATCATTATTGAAATATATTTTGTTACTTACCTTCTTTCTATAACTATCATTGAAAAATGGGAACATTACTCATGTGTATGTACGACCTACCGTCTCCATGATTGTAACACTGATTCATTTTTCATAATCAGATTTAATGATTGATTTTATAATTATTATTAATTTATATATATGATAATTAGGACATTAATAATATTTTTGAGATGTTATATAATGAACCCTTTGATCATAATTGACCTACAGAAGTTATTTTTGACACATAAATCGAATTTGGTCAAAACACCTGGAGTAAACTTAAGTGTTTTAGTAGTTGTATAAAGAATAGTAAAAAGTGAAATAAAATTAATGATTAACATCAAAAAAATCAAGAAATTATAAAATTAACATAATTTTATCATATAGGAAGTTAAAGGATGTTCACCTGAAAGTAAACTCAAGGTAAGGGATTCTCATCTCACTTTTTACATTCATGAGATAAAAGTTATATTCACCACTAATATATTTTGTATGGTATCCCTACTGCCCATTTGCATAATTATATCGTAAATTTATTTTTCTTAATGGTATTTTAGAATTTAATATAATATTATTTTTTCATGTGGTTTATGATTTAAAATGTTTCAAAGTGGTAAGTGACACTTTGGAATGCTTAAAGATTAATTTCCTATACAATAAATTGAATAATATTTCAATTTTATTTCTATTCAAGGATATTATATAAAAAAATTTAAATAAAAACCTTTCATTAATATCAAGTTATTCATAACCATTTTCAATTATTAGTACCATTTTTCCACTCATTGGTACTCAAAGTGTTTTAAAACTGTTTTAAGAAAAACTGACTATGTTTCTCTCTTTATTTGAAAAACCTATTTTGTTCTAAGAACCACGTTTTTTAAAAAAAAATTCAAAAATGTTTTTAAAATGATTTGGTAAAGAAATTTATACCCTTTTTTATTTTACCAATATTTTAAAAAGATTCTTTGAAAGAGCACTGTCATGGGCACCCTCAAATGATTAGTGTGATTTTGGGGTACTTAGGTGCAGTAGAGTGGCTGACCAAGGTCGTCTCTCAAAGGAGGAAGTGAATTTAACAACTTGTTAAAGGTATTCTAAAAAGAATAGAATAGAATAAAAACACTAATTTAAAGGATTGGGGTTTTTATAGTTTATGAATCTAGAATAAGTTTTCTGGAAGAAGATTGTATATTTTTTTGTTTTTTGTTTTGAAAATAATTTCGATTAAAATGACACAACAAGAAGATGTTTTTTTAGAAATCTATTTTAAAAAGCATAATCGATCTAACTCTACCTCTTCATTAACTTATTAATAATTATCATTTAAATAAATATCCACTTAATTATTATCCCCTAATTTGTTATCTCTCGAACCCTACGAGAGTTAACTTAACCACAAAGATGAAATTACTTAAACCCTTGGCTAGCTTCGGAACACGCAATCGCAGCACCCTACTTTGATTGTTGTTCTAAGGATAGCTTATGTTAAGTGGTTAATTAGAGAACATATCCATTCTGTAAATTAGGATGAATTGTTTTTAGGGATTATATTTTAACTCTACAAATTTATCCCGTGTGGTCTTGTATTACCGATTAAGATCGCACTCTCACAATTTACACAAAATCTCGACCTCGCGTGTTTTGTATTAATTGTTCAATTGCTTGCTTAGCTTCTTGTAATTTAAAAAAAATCATGGATCATATTATATGAATTAAATTAGCACATTGATTCAAAATAAATGAATGGATAAGGATATAGATTGATCGATTACTAAAAAGAACTACTCTTCCATGGGTGGCGTAATCATCGTAGAAGCGTTTTGCACGTGCAAAGGTTTATAATGGGTATAAACCAATAACGCTTCTACTCAAGAATTCCAGACCAAATAGGAATATTAAGAGAAGAATAAATTTAAACAAAACAGAAGAAAAGATAATAAATTAAAGAAGAACAAAGAAGTTTATTACACAAACAAAATCATTACAACATGAAGGAGAAGAAGAAGGCTTCGTCGAAGGGATCCTTGCTTCAAGAGCTACCCTTATTGAAATGGTTGGAGAATTGGAGTGGATCCACTTATCCTCTACCCTCAACTTTCCAATGCACGTCCCAACCCTTCCAAATGAGAAAAACTCCAATTTATAGAGGGGAGGAGAGGAGAGGTTACAAGTGGTTTCAAGTGTGAATGTGGAAATTCGGCCAAATATTTTATTCCAACTTGCACCGCCCATTTAACCACAATAACGCATGAATTGGCCAACCTTCCAGAAGGATAATATGTGAGGATATAGTTCCTATATCGCCTCTAAATTTTGGGCTTAATCCAGGCCTAGATGAAGGAGTTATGGCCGAAATACATAAGTTTCTCCATTCTGGCGAGTCCAGCCCAACTTTGACTTAATGGCCCATTTGCAACAACCAAATGCACTCTTTAGCTCTAGTGTCCTGAATAAAAGTTGTATATAATTAAGTTATGAACACTTTAAAAAACTATCAAATTAAAATAAGAAATATAATAATATTTATTTTCGAAATACTACAGTGAACTATAAAGGGTAAAACTGGAAATTTCGTCAAATATTCAAATGACTGATCTAATCCCAAATACTTTCTAATTAAACATATTTAACACAATTTAAGGAAATTATATCATTTATTATCAATAAAATATTCAATAAAATAGTGTTTTATCAACTTCCCCACACTTACCCTTTTTCACTCCTGAGAAAAACCTCATATCAAGTAAACATCAATATCAAATCAAAACCAATTTTAAAACACATATCCTTGAGATCAAACAATTACACACAAAGAAGAAAAAGATATCATGCCTCGTAAAAAAACATTATTTCAAGTTCTTAATTTATATAATTCAATATATTTCTACTTTATTTATCCTCCCATGCACAAAACACTTACCTCACTTGAATTTTCTATTATCACACAAATGTCAAATTTTTTTGCAATGTCTTTCTCATCCAAAATCATACAAGGGTCACCATAGGCTTGATAGATTACTACATCCCTACCCGATGTGAGTCAAGGACATATTTTCATCATGAGGACTTTTCAGGTTTGTTCTGTGGCTTTCGGTTGGTAGGATTTAGATGTGAAAAATTCTGAGGCTGAATGAGGAGGGCTTGACTCTTTTTGAAGCAAAATTGCATTAATCTAATTTTCACTTAAATATGGTCTTCTACTCAATCCCCATAGTATCAATTCATCTCCATCATCATGAAAAGTCATGAAAGGTTTACACCATTCATCATTTCAGTATAAAAAATTTCAATCTTCTCTTGAAAGCTCCAGATGGGCACAGCTTTCCACCTCAATTAGAAGCTCCAGAAAAGGCACAACTTCACTTGTCACGAAAGCTCCAGAAAAGGCACAGCTTTCAATATAATGACTTTCTGCAGTATAAAACACATCTCTTCAGAATTTAATTTTCCTCCCAAAGTATCACGGAATGTGGTGGCACAACACAGGATAGATTCCCCCACACTTAAGCTCAAGTAGATTATGCAATTTCACTTCAAGAGTTGGTTGGATAGGGAAAATTAGCTTGTAATGTGGCTAACCTAACAGGTTGTGCATGGATTCTAAGGGCTAAAAGGATTCAATATTCAAGGTAGGAAATTATAAAAAAGGATTATTTGAAATAGGGGCTTTAATACCAAACAAATTCCTCAATCATTTAAACATAAGTACCTCAAACACTCAAGTTTTGACAGGAATAGATCAAATTCTGGTTAAATCAAGCATGGTTTGGTTCTCTTAAGAAGTGAGGTGAATGTAAATAATGTGAAAATAATGGTTTAGAAGCCTCATTGGAAAGTGATTTCAAATATAAAGACAATGAGATGTGGCATGGGATTCAAAATTCAGTGTACTTTTCATGAAATTACTAAATATTTGAACTTGAAACAAAGTCATTTCAGCATTCATTTAAGCTTAGTTTCAAGGGTTAAATTGTTTCAATTATTTATATGGATTTAAAAAATGGTGATGAGAATCATTTCATCTCAAAAGTATCAAAAAAACACAAAAAATTTTAAAATAAACACACAAAATTTGAAAAACACACTTTTTTTGGTTTTTTTTTACCGGAAAACAATTGAAATTACTAAACTAAAAGGTTCCCTCCCCCACACTTAAAATATTGCATTGTACTCAATGTGAACACATGAGATGATATATGCACATGAAATGCAGAATTTTTAAATAGGACAAATAATATAAAAGTGAAAGGGTTAGGAACAGCATGATGTGCTCAAGTGATGATGGGGTCATGCAGTGTGATAAAATCCACTACATCAGTAGGAATTCCCTCAATGTATCTCTTCAAACATATCCCATTGATTGTAAAGCTCCTTCCAGTGTCCTCTTGTGTGATCTCCACTACACCATATGGAAAAACATTAGATATAATATAAGGACCTAACCATCTAGAACGCAACTTACCAGGCATCAACTTCAGTCGTGAACTGTAGAGTAGGACTTTCTCTCCAACATGAAACTCCTTTTGTTGGATCATTATATCATGAGATTCTTTTGATCTTTCCTTGTAGAGCCTTGAGTTCTCATATGAAGACAATCTAATCTCCTCAAGCTCTTGAATTTGCAGCTTCCTTTGGATTCCAGCTTGGGCCAAATCCATGTTGCATTTCTTTACAGCCCAATAATCCCGATGCTCAACTTCCACAGGAAGATGACATGCTTTCCCAAAAACAATCCGAAATGGGGACATAACAATGGGTGTCTTGTATGCTATCTTATAAGCCCACAATGCATCATCCAAGCGCTTGCTCCAATCCTTCCTATTTGGCTGCACAGTTTTCTCCAAAATTTGTTTCAACTCACAATTTGAAACCTCAGCTTGACCATTTGTTTGGGGTGGTATGGTGTTGATGTTTTGTGTATTACCCCATACTTCTGAAGAAGGGAAGAAAAATTACTATTGAAAAAGTGTGTCCCTTGGTCACTAATGATGGCCTTTGGTACTCGAAACCTGCAGAAAATTTGAGCCTTGACAAAATCCACTAACACATGACAATCGTCAGTCCTGGTGGCCTTGGCCTCCACCCATTTACTCACATAATCAACAGCATCCAAAATTTACAAAAAACCAAAGGAACTAGGAAAAGTGACCATAAAATCAATTCCCCAAACATCAAAAATCTCACAGAATAAAATGGGTTGTTGGGGAATCTCGTGTCTCTTTGAAATATTTCCAGTGTGTTGGCAACAAGAGCATGACTTAAAAAACACATGGGAATCATGGAATAAGCTAGGCCAATATAATCCAGAATTTAAAACTTTCCTAGCTATCCATTGGGGTCCAAAGTGTCCACCACATGCAAGTGTATGACAGAATTGCAAAACAGACTCAAACTCATGATCAGGAACACACCTCCTAATAACTTGGTCACTACACATGCGCCATAAGTATGGATCATCGCAAACATAAAATCTTGACTCACTCTTTAATTTTTGGACTTGATGTTTCTTTAAATTTGTAGGGATTTCAGAGGCAACAAGGTAGTTAACTAAATCTTCATACCAAGGATGCGTACCTGAGATGGAATAAAGATGCTCATCGGGGAAAGTGTCCCAAAGTGGTACCTGGTCCAAGGTGTCATCATCTAGTGTTTGAGTAAGCCTACTCATGTGGTCCTACACCAAGTTTTCTGACCCCTTTTTTCCCTTTATCTTGATGTCAAACTATTGAAGAAGGAGCATCCAACAGATAAGTCATGGCTTTGCATTTGGCTTCTTCAAGAGGTACATCAGAGCTGCATGGTCAGAAAAAACAACTACTTTAGAGCCCAATAAATATGAAAAAAATTTATCTAAAGAAAATATGACAGCAAGAAACTCCTTTTTTTTGGTAGTTTAGTTTTATTGGACTGAATCCAATGTTCTTGATGCATAGGCAATCACATGTGAACGTCCTTCCACCCTCTGAGATAAGACATCTCCAACCGTGAATTTGGAGGCGTCACACATAAGCTCAAAAGGAATCTCCCATCGTGGGGGCTGTAGGATAGGTGGAGTGGTCAGACATTGTTTTAGCTCATCAAATGAATTCCTGCAAGAAACATCAAACACAAAATCAAAATCCTTTTAAAGTAATCTTGACATAGGAAGAGAAATCTTACTAAAATATTTGATGAAGCACCGATAAAATCCTACATGCCCTGAGAATGATCTAACATCACGCACACATGAAGGATAGGGTAAGAATGAAATAATGTCTACCTTAGATCTATCAACCTCTATCCCATGTTTTTACACTACATTCCTTAAGACAATGCCATGCTCTACCATAAAATGACACTTTTCAAAGTTCAGGACCAGATTCTTCTCAATATAATGATTCAACACCTTTCCCAAACTACTTAGACATTCATCAAATGAAGACCCATACACTGTAAAATCATCCATAAATACCTCCATGCAGGTCTCAATAAAATCAGAAAAAATACTCACCATGCATCTCTGGAAGGTACCCGGGGCATTGCAAAGTCTAAATGGCATCCTTCGGTAAGAAAAGGTGCCCAATGGGCAGGTGAATGTCATCTTCTCCTGGTCCTCCAAAGCTATAGGAACCTGAAAATATCCAGAAAATCCATCCAAGAAACAATAGTGTGTTTTCCCAACTAGTCACTCAAGCATCTGATCAATAAATGGGAGGGGGGAAATGGTCTTTGCGAGTGGAATGATTTAGTTTCCTATAATCAATACACACATGCCAACTGTTTTTTACCCTCATTGGAACTAACTCATCTTTCTCATTTTTAACAACAGTAACACCACTCTTCTTAGGCACAACCTGAATAGGGCTTACCCATGGAGAATCTGAAATGGGAAAGATTATACCAGCCTCGAGCAATTTCTCAACTTCTTTTTTAACAACTTCCAAGAGGGTGGGATTGAGTCTCCTTTGTTTCTGTCTCACCGGTTTATCCCTATCCTCCAAGAGAATCCTATACATACAAATGGAGGGGCTAATACCTGATATGTCAGCCCAGGTCCACCCAATCGCCCTGATGTTCTCCCTCAAAATATTCAAAATCTTTTCTTCATGTTCAAAAGGGAGATTTTTAGCAATGATAACAGGTAATATCTCACCACTCAATAAGTATGAATATTTAATATTTGGTGTTAATGTCTTTAGTTCTAATGAAGGAGGGTGTATAATGGATAGAGACATAGAAGGAACTGAAATATGTGCACAAAGAGCATCGGTATCAGAATATACATCATCAAAATCAAAGAATAAAGCATCAAATCCATTACCATACTCTATAGCCATGTCATAATCAGATTTAACATGATCAAAATCAGAATATGATTCCATTTCAAAATCAAATCTTAGAGAGTCTTGTTCTTTAGAAATGGGTGTGGAAGTACTCTTAGACATCAAACTAGAACCAATACTCATAATCTCTATAAGAATAGGACAATCCAATTCCCTGGTGTTTTTACTTGGTGGTTCAAAATGGGAGATAACAAATGCAGAATGATCCTCTGAGGGGTACTTTATGGAATCCATAACATTAAATATCACAACTTCATCCCCAAATTCCATGGAAAGTGTACCCTCATTAACATTTATGATAGTTTTTTTAGTTTTGAGGAAGGGCCTACCTAAGATAATAGGGGCATGAGAACTTACCTGATCATCCTCCATGTTAAGAACATAGAAATCCACTGGAAAGATCATGTCTCTTACCCGGACAAGTACATCCTCAAGAACTCCCGGTGGATATGTCGTAGCTCTATTCGCCAACTGCACCACTACTCTCGTCGGCTTCAACTCACCAACCTGTACAGAAAAGAATACAGAGTGAGGCATCACATTTATTGATGCTCCTAAATCACAAAGAGCATCAGATAAGTGCAACTCACTTATGGTACATGGGATAGTGAATTTCCCTGGATCCTTGCACTTTGTCGACATTGCTAGAGTAGGTGTAATGAGTGCTGACACATTCCTTCCAAGATTGATCCTCTCGTTTCCATTGATCCCTCTTCGATTGGTACAAAGTTCTTTTAAGAATTTCGCATACCTTGGGATTTTATTAATGGCTTCAAGTAGAGGAATATTGATCTACACATGCTTGAATGTGTCCAAAACCTCCTTTTGCATTGCTTCTTCAGCCATCTTCTTGGTTTGAACAACCCTATTGGGAAAAGGAAGGGGTTTAGGAGGAACATTATCAATATTTTTCTTACCTTTATCTTTCTCCTTAGATTTCTCATCAGTTGGTTTGGAATGCGGTTGCTCCAGAGTTGAGGTGAATCCCGGTGGAATGGTAGGTACAGATGTATCATTCATTTTCTTCCCACTTCTCAATGTGATGGCACTGACATTCCCCTTTGGATTTGGAGTGGGTTGAGAAGGTATATTTCCAGAACTCTTACTCACAAGTTCATGGAGGGCGGTGGCAATCTGGCTCATTTGAGTCTTCAACTCCCTCAACTATGAACCTTGACTCTTCAGTTCATTGTTTTGATTAAGAACAATTTACTTCAAAAGATCATCAGTGTTAGAATCTACCTTGGGTGGGGGATTCCCTTATTGTTGGCTTGTTGATGTTTGAGCTTCAAATCTCCTTTGAGATTGTTGGAAACCCTGTTGGTAAGGCGGAGGCTACTGGAAGTTTTATTGAAAAGGGGGCCTTTGTTGTTGTCCAGATCCATACCTCATGTCTGATTGATCCTTCCACCCTTGGTTGTATGTTGGAGCAAATGAATCAAACTTGTTTTGGGGATATGGTTGTTGTTGTTGGTGCTGATATGGTCTCCCTGGGAATACGGTTGTGCAATCCTCTGTCTCTTGTAGTTGTGGGCAACAGTTCGTTGGGTGGCTTATCTCAGTGAAAATTCCACATGGACTTGAAGGAGGGGGTTGGGATGTCTTTTGTTCCAAAGCAATTTGCCTCACCATAGTGGTCAATTCTTCCAAATTGGTATCAATCATATGACTTTCAAGAGAAGAAGGACTTACCTGATGTACTCCCCTGACATGTGGTGTACCTCTATCACCAAATTGTTGGATGTTTTGGGTCATCTTGTCTATCAATGCACA
Organism: Viscum album; assembly: GCA_963277665.1. Lineage (NCBI taxonomy): Eukaryota > Viridiplantae > Streptophyta > Magnoliopsida > Santalales > Viscaceae > Viscum > Viscum album. The sequence continues at coordinate 65,961,543 of OY728163.1, read as the reverse complement.
TGTGGCTGCTGGTGTCTTGTCCACCAATGCTCCTCCAGCTGCAGCATCAACCATGCTCCTCTCCATAGGTGTGAGTCCTTCATAGAAGTACTGAATGAGGAGTTTCTCACTAATTTGGTGATGTGGACAGCTTGCACACAACTTCTTGAATCATTCCCTATACACATACATTGACTCTCCTTGTGCTTGCTTGATCCCTGATATCTCCTTTTGAATGGATGTGGTCCTTGATACTGGAAAACATCTTTGCAAGAAAAGACGTTTCAAATCATTCCAACATGTTACATCTTCAGGTAGAAAATAATACATCCAATCTTTTGCAGCTCCATCAAGTGAGAATAGGAATGCTCTTAATTTGTTTTGATCTTCAGAAAAATTTCTTGGTTTTAAAGTTGAGAAAACCACATTAAATTCATTAAGGTGTTTGTTGGGATCCTCACCAGATAAGCCATGAAACTTTGGAAGAAGGTTAATTAATCCAGATTTCAATTCAAAGTCTGATTCAAGATTCGGGTATGCAATACAATTTGGTTGATAGTTAATATCAGGTGCATCCAATTCTCGAATGGTTCTATTAAGTTCATTTCCATTATTTCCAGCCATTGTTTCCTCTTTTGTGTTTGAATTTGAATTGCTTCCAATTTCAATGTTTCCAGAAGAGAGGAATTCACCAACTGGTTGAATATTGAAACTTCCCGTAGACTGAGAATGCCTGATTCGAGCCCTAAGGCTACGTTCAATCTCAGGGTCAAGATCTAAGAGATCTTCGGGATTAGTTCGTGTCATAAATCAAATAAAAATTAAAAGAAAGAAAGTGTACCATTGTAAAATAAAATTGATATGTTTGAGTTGATGGTCCAAAAAAATAAAAGAAGAGGATGAAGAAAAAATGAAAACTTGAGAAAGAGGAAAGATGAAAGAGAGAGGTGAAGAAAATAATAAATTGAAAAATAAAAGAAATACCTCTAAATGGTTGAATAAATTACTTGCCTCCTCGGAAACGGTGCCAATTTTAAAAAGAGCACTGTCGTGGGCGCCCTCAAATGATTAGTGTGATTTTGGGGTACTTAGGTGCAGCAGAGTGGCTGACCAAGGTCATCTCTCAAAGGAGGAAGTGAATTTAACATGTTATTAAAGGTATTCTAAAAAAATAAAATAGAATAAAATAAAAACACTACTTTAAAGGATTGGGTTTTGTTATAGTTTATGAATCTAGAAGAATTTTTCTAGAAGAAGATTTTATTTTTTTTTGTTTTTAGTTTTGAAATGAATTTCGATTAAAATGACACACCAAGAAGATGTTTTTTAGAAATCTATTTTAAAAGGCGTAATTGATCTAACTCTACCTCATAATTCACTTAATAATTATTATCATTTAAATCAATATCCACTTAATTATGATCCCCTAATTTGTTATCCCTTGAACCCTATGATAGTTAACTTAACCACAAAGATGAAATTACTTAAACCCTAGGCTAGCTTCGGAACACACAATCGCAGCACCCTACATTGATTGGTGTTCTAAGGATAACTTATGGTCATTGGTTAATTAAGGAACATATAAATTCTAGAAATGAGGATGAATTTTGTTTAGGTATTATATTTGAACTCTACAAATTTATCCCGTGTGGTCTTGTATTACCGATTAAGATCACGCTCTCACAATTTACACAAAATCTCGACCTCGCGTGTTTTGTATTAATTGTTCAATTGCTTACTTAGTTTCTTGTAATTTAAAAACACAATTCATGGATCATATTTTGTGAATTACAGTATCTCATTGATTCAAAATAAATGAATTAAGAAGGATAGAGGTCGATCGATTACTAAAAAGAACTACTCTTCCATGGGTGGCTTAATCATCGTAGAAGCGTTTTGCATGTGCAAAGGATTATAATGGGTATAACCCAATAACGCTTCTACTCAAGAATTCCAGCCCAAATATGAAGATTAAGAGAAGAAAAAATTTAAACAAAACAGAAGAAAAGAGAAGAAATAAAATAAGAACAAAGAAGTTTATTACACAAACAAAATCATTACAACATGAAGGAGAAGAAGAAGGCTTCGTCGAAGGGATCCTTGCTTCAAGAGCTACCCTTATTGAAATGGTTGGAGAATTGGAGTAGATCCACTTCTCCTTTTCCCTCAACTTCCCAATGCATTTCCCAACCCCTCCAAATGAGAAAAACTCCAATTTATAGATGGGAGGGGGGAGAGGTTACAAGTGGTTTCAAGTGTGAATGTGGAAATTCGGACAAATATTTTATTCCAATTTTCACCGCCCATTTGACCACCAAAAAACGTGAATTGGCCAACCTTCCAGAAGGATAATATGTGAGGATATGGTTACTCAATCTCCTATAAAATTGGGGCTTAATCTAGTCCCAGATGAAGGAGTTATGGCCAAAATACAAAAGATTCTCCATTCTAGCGAGTCCAGCCCAACTTTGACTTCATGGCCCATTTTCAACAACAAAATGTACTCTTTAGCTCTAGTGTCCTGAATAAAAGTTATAGATAATTAAGTTAGGAACACTGTTACAAAATTTAAAATTCAAATAATAAATATAAAAATATATATCTTCGAAATAATACAGTAAACTATAAAGGGTAAAACTGAAATTTTCATCAAATATTCAAATGAATGATCTAATCTCAAATACATTATAATTAAATATATTTAACACAATGTGAGGAAATTATATGATTTATTATCAATAAAATATTCAATAAAATATTGTTTTATCATTCTTCTTATCTCTTTCTGAACAAGGCATTTTTCTTAACTTTTTACTGTGTAAAAGGAATGTTCTTTTTACCTTGTATGGTATATATGGATTTACCTGCCGTCATTCCTTTGAAACTTCCTTTGCATTTTTTAAAGTTTAATTTTTTAAGAAAATATTTTTAAATATTATTTTCAAATAAAAGGTTTTTCAAAACGTTTTTCAAAACGTTTTTCAAAACAAAAGGATATTTTTACCATGAATGTTTTCAAAATATCTGTAATAATATTTCCATATCATCAATGAAAATAAACCTTTATTTTACTCAACTTTTGGTATGTTTTATTGGTACAATCCATAATCTTCCTATGGATGGTTTATTACTGATTTGTCCAAGTATAGTATTCACATTCACTTCATTGATTTCTTTTTACCCCTTGAAATATTCAATCTTCTATGATCATTAAATTTTATCTAATTATCCATATAATTTATCATGGATATTATTATTTCCTAAAAAATATACCATTTTACATATGGTGTCTAATTTTATAGTTATTTAATTATTTTGGGAAATATTGATAATTTTGTATTCTTTATCCAATATGTTTTTTTTTTGATAAAGCGCATTGTTAAATCGATTGTTTTATATATGAGGAATGTTTTGGGTTGTTAAGACATGGGTGGGGCTTGGTTATAGATATCCCCCTGATTCATCAGTATTCTCAAGGGATGAGTCCTTTATCTAGCCACCTCAGAAGTTTTTTCACCTTACATGTTGTAAACTATCTTATGAAAGGTCTTGACGGTAATGGTACTAAGTACCTGGAAAACATGGCATCCAATAATAAATCATTTTCACTCATTTATATTCTGTTATTATTCATCCATGAGGTTTTTTGTTGACATATATATGGATTTATTTCATTTTCTGGCTTCATCTATTATCCATCCATGAGATTTTTCATCGACGTATCTATGGATACATTTCTTTTTTAGTTATTTATATGGAATGTGTTTCAGTTTCTTACCGTGACATATTTATTTTTCCTTATCTGGTTATTTGAATGGAATTTTTTTCCAATTATTAACTTTTTATATTATTTATTCACTTCCATTTAGTTTATTGATTATATGGAATGATTGTTCAATTATTTACATTTGCATATTGACTATTATCAGTGATTCATTATTTCTTCTGCTTTGCTTAACCTTATTGAGAATTTGAGCTCACCTTTTGTAACACCCCAGGTAAATAAAGAATATGAAATTTTCATATTTATCCATATTTGTGAATAAAATATTAAAATTACTTTAAAGGGGACGCTATGCTCGATGGCGTACCCAACACGCAACAACGAGTTTCTTGGGAATCTTACGTTGCACTCTAATAATAAAATAATATTATTTTAAATGGTAGTTAACATGTAGCCATTGTATTGGCAGTAATGGATAGAAATAACTAAAATATGATTATATATGTTTTTAAATTTTTTTACATTTATCCAATAAAAGATAAAGGCTTAAAATACGGAAATAATTCAATTTTAGACGTATATGTCCTAGTTTTCACTAAAGGTTCACTTATCGCCTTTTGATGGTGAACTGTCAATAAATATAGTTTTGTTCACTATTATACATTCTATTGGACCAAATAAAACTCTTCTTAAGAATTGATACATCAAAATTTACTTTGTGTAAATTTTTTGTATCTTTCCGATAAAGTTCATTTTTTTAATGAATAGTGTAAAATGTTGTATTTTAATTCAAAACCTCTTTTTAATCTAATTTATTTATATGATTAGATTATCTTTTGAATTGGTTTTAAAGTGAAATTAAAATATATTTTTACCATTAAATCCAACAGTGGTCGTTGGAATTAATTTCATTTTGAAATTAGACTTAAACTAGTGTCAATCTTTTGATACTTATTGTTTCATAAAAACACGTTATTTGCTCTGACAGCGGGAATTAATTATTAGAATAATTAATGTGACTTATTTGTTTTGAATTTTGTAAAATAGACTTCATTTTTGAATTCGTTATATCAAATATAGCTTAGGGTGAATTTTTGGGATTTTTCTAAAAAACTTCAATTTTTGATGAATAGTGAAACCACTAAGTGGTACTTATAAAAACTGATTTTTCCATTTAAATGAAATTTTTCCATATTTGTGTTTTGAATTTCAAAAATCCGACATACCTGGTTGTCATTAAGAAGTAAAATGTGGTTCAATGGGATAAAAATAATTTTTTGGTGAATAGTAACTTATTAAGTTTTTAATCGCAATTAGAGGTAATTAGTGTAGTTTATGGTAAGAATAATGTTTTAATAAAATGAAATGACCTAGACACATGTCCTACACTCATTGGATGTGTCATGGCCGACCACGACAATCCATGGGTCAACTTGGGGACCCCATGGAGCCACTTTGGTTGGGAAATGACATAAATATCTTTTTATTTAATGTTAAAGTAAAAATGACACAAACATGAGATGTTTTACTAAAACAATTTTTACATGGGGTTATACAAGTAATATTTTTGACTATAAATATTTATTGTAAAGATAAAAATATTTCCTACATCATATTATTTTTTATATAATTTTTGAACATTAAATAAATTAAATTATTTATGACATCATGATGATGCAGCAATGACCTCATTATTTAACGATTTAAATAAAATGGAAAGATAATGTAATATCTAAGACCTACACATGTCCAAAACCTATTTTATGAGTTTATTTCGAACCCTTATCACCTTATCCTCGAAATACATCAATTTGGGACCTTTAAAATACGAAACTCTTTTGAAAATAAAGTAACATTTTGTAACTTTACAAGAGTGCCCCTCCTCTCCTCTTATAAAAGGACCCCACCTCTACCTCCTTACCCACACTCCCAAAGCCTTTGGCTCAGCCAACCCCTTCCCATTTTGTCTCTCCAATTCTCTATCTTACTCCTTGAAGCCTAACTTTGGGCATAAGTCTTCCCAAGGAAGCCTTTGAGCTCAAACCAAATGGAGTTACCCGATTTTAAGGTAATGTCTTCACTTGTGTCCTTTTGTTTATTTTGCTTCTCCAACCCCCTAAAATCTTTTTATTCATTTATTTTGTAACAAATCCAGTATCTTCAATATACTATGGTGTTGTTATAAGAAGTATTAGATCTACACTTACACACACCTACATCTAATGGTTAAAGAACATACTGTTTCCGTGGATGGCGAATTTCTGCCTCCCGAAACGATGATTGTTCAAAATTCTTCTAACACCTTAAAAGGTGCCCATTAAGATGACACTATATTTATATATGATATCTAGTATGTTTATATTTTACTTAAGCTTCTGTATTTTTCATTTATGGCGTACCTTTATGGTTTCCATTATGGGTAAACGCGATATCTTTATTTAAGGAAATGCGGACTACCGCCCCCTCAAAGTGATTTGATTCGTTAATACCATATGTGGTACGTATAAAGGATATATTTAATGATATTATATATGATACCATACTGGAATTAAAATACAATTATGTATCATTATGTTTTAATTCCATTAAATATGAAATAGAAATGGAAGTAGCGTTCAAGCGTACGTACGGCTTACCGTCTCCATGAACGGTACATTTCATTTCTTATCTCAAAATGTTATGTAATATTATAAGTACATATATATAATGGATATATATGTAATATATTACATCTAAATTATGGATATCATTCTGGAATTATAACATATATATATATCTCTCATTTTGTTTTAATTCCATTAATATGACAAAAAAATGAAAGTAGCGTTCATGCGTACGTACGGCCTACCATCTCCATGAACGGTGCTTTTCGTTTTTTATATCCAAATGATATGGAATAGTATAAAATGAATATTTACTGGATATATATGATATTTTAATCATTAATACTATTCTGGAAATTATTTACTTATAACTACATGGGCAATCTTTTTTCAAACAAGTTCATTTTTGACTCATGTACCAAACATCCACAAAAACGTCTGATATGAACTAACATTATTAAACAATTATTATAACATTATAATATGTGCTATGAACTGAATAATAATATCTAAAGGAGGTACTTAGGCAATTATTAATTGACCAAAGTTTATTATTCGGGAATATAAAGAAATGAACAAGACAAGTTGGACTTGAGGTAAGGGATCCTACTCCTCTCTTTCTTTTTAAGTACACTCTTTTATGTCATTCCTTCTAAGCTCATATTTCTTGTGATTGGGATGTTATTTTATATTACTCTTACTATAATTTTTATGTTCATATGATGAGAGACCCTATTCTCTCTCATCAATCCATTTTGGAAGTTTTGATGTGACGACGTTAGGCTGTCAAGGGAACTTCTTAACCCAATTTCGATTACTTTGGGTTCAACATGTAGTTATTGAATATGCCATCCTTTTAATATGTGTGAATTACCTTTGATTATTTTACACTTAATATCCACTTATATTTGGTGTATTCGTTGGTCACACATAATTATGTAATTTATTTACCCTTAAACCAAGGATACCGTCTTTGTATGGGACTTCGTCTCAATCTCCTTTCATTGAGGCATATTTTGTTTTATACACAACCTTATTTTATACGGTGTATAAACCCCTTTGACTTTTACATTTATTCAAAAGGAATCTTTTTTATACGAAGCATTTACTAAACGACAAAAGGGAATGTTTTTGTCGTACGTATGCGGCGACAACAACTTCTCTGTCGCTGTGACCATTATTTGAGTTTCAGCTTCCTCTACAAGCCATACCTTTTTTTTAAAAGAAAAATAAATACCATGTTTTACTTTTCTTTTATTTTGGAATTGAAAATTGTTTTTATAATGTTTTTATATCAATGTGTTGTATTGATATCTTTTGATTGAAAAGTGTAAATGTTATGTTTCCTTTATGCATGTTTTATGTGATACGATTATGTTGAGGTTCTTGGGCATTATTATGAAGACGGGTGGTTCTGTGATAGACTAAGGGCAGGTGAGCCCGATATAGCTCTCCAATGCATTGGGTAACGCGAAGGAGTGAAACGTTAAGGTTTCTCCGAAGATATTTAGGGAATATACTGTGATGGGTATTCCAAACGTAACCAAGAGGGTTACTCCCTACGTAAGAATGTTATGAATGCCTCAAGTTACCTTTTATGTCTTATGATTTCTATGATTTATTCATGATTTTTTGAGGTATGTTAAAGTTCTTATGTTTTATGGGTAAAGTATGATTTCATTCTTATGTATACATGTACTCATGTTTCCTTTCCATATTTTTATATCCCTTAATGAGCTTTTTATGCTCATCCCATGTTTTTGAAATGTTTTTCACAGGTCAAGGGAAGGGTACATGATGTGATGATAGTGTCAAGTATGTGTCAAGAAAGAATCCATGTATTATTTTAAATATGTTTCTGTTGATGGGAAGAATGAATACTGTCTTTTATGTAACCACTTTGTTTAAATGTGGAATGTAATGCAAGTTTCATGATCTAATTCTCTAAAACTCTAAACCTGAAAAGATCCTCAATGTGTAATCTTGTAATAACTCAAGATTAAGTAAGGTTTAACGTTGGGGCCTTATAGTTTGTATCAGAGGGAGGTTTAGATAACTTTAGAGGTTAGGGTATTTTTAAGCATAAGTGACATTACCATAACGGTTAAGATTTCAGAAAGAGTCCTAGTTTTAGATAAATTGAATGAGTAAGTATATCTTAGTGTTTATCTACCTCATTAGTACATGATGGTTTTGTTGATATACTCACACTGACCTTTTTGGTTTTAGTAAATGGATAGATCTAGCAGGCACCAAAGTAACAGTGGATGTGAAGGAAACTGTGACAGTTTTTTGAGCAAGCAACTGAATGATATGGGAGCTACAATGAGAACTCTTGTGATTATCCTCAACCAACTATCTAGAGTCAAGATTGACCACCTAAACCTTGGTGATTTCTCTAAGGCATCATATATGCGAGAAACAAATCCCTACGGAAGTACAGGTAATGATCATAAAGGTAAGTGTGTTAAAAAACCTATGTGTCAAAGATATGGAAAGAAACACCTAGGAAAATGTTTCAAAGGGACAGAAATATGCTATAGATGTGGAAATGAAGGTCATAAATCAAGAACCTGCCATGGAAAAAGGAAGCATCCAGTTGACTCGAGGAAAGGGAAAGAAGTTATTTCTGAGGGATCAATTGAATGTTTTAAATGTGGTGTGCATGGTCATTATTCAAACACATGTCCTATGAAGAAGTTTCATGAATGGGATCACCAAGAGCATACAAATGTTCATTTACCAATACCTAATTCCATTCCGATTGAGGATGAAGAAACTGACAATGAACAATCAAAGGTATGTATTATTTCATGACTATTGTTTTCCTATTTTGGAATCTTAGGGTATGATTCATGATTTTGTTTGTAGGAAATAGGTATTTTGGAATAATTTGGAAAGGAATGGTTAATGGATCATGAAGAATGTTGAATGAGTAAGATGTCAACATATAAGGGCTTCAAGAGTTATGGTGAAATTCTTAAGAGTATTAAGTCTCTTTTGATGATGGGGTTACATTAGAAGACTTTTTATATTATGTGTAACCCTGATGTTTAATATATGCAAATTTTATTCAAGGAATAGTTATCTTTTCTTTTGTGGACATATTTATAAAGAACCATTTGGGTTTATATGATCCTTACTTTTGAGGTAATTATGGGTTACTATATGTTATGATTGAAGTGAAAGGCATGAGATAAAATTGAGGTTAAATTATGTTATGGTTATTTTTGATGATTTTATCCCTTTTTGGGGAATGATTTGAGAATTATATAGTTTTGGAAAAAAGGACAACACGCAGACCGTGTGACTACCCGTCGCATCGGACAAAGTTGCGGGAATCGAACCCACAACCAAAGTGCGACTGGTATTTATCGCCTACCACTGGACTACGTGAAGTCCCTGGTTAGTTTGACTAATTATTTTTAGTTATATGATTTTATTAATTAATAGTAAGTTGATTTTGGGTTATTTATGAAAATTATTAACCTATCATGGAGGATATGTGATTAGTTTAATTACTTCTCAATACGAGACTTTAGGAGCAACTGATGTTGTTTGGAGATAAATGTTGTGATTTAACTTGGAAGACTATGTGACTAAATCCTTCAAATATTTGGGTTCCAATCTTAGTTTGGTTTACTTTAAAGAATTTTAAGGACAAATTGATTATAGAATGGTCCTCGTTGAACTTTGGGTTTTGTTGGACAAATTTTGGAGATTAAGAATAGATTTTCTTTTTATAAAGGGTTATCCTTTTCTGGATTATCAGATCTTGTACTAACCTTTTTGGTTTTGGTTTTGGTTAAAGTCTAAAGACATGGGAATTATATAGTTCTCTTTTGTGGAATAGGTGACTCTCTAAAAGCTGATTATAGTACTCTTAATGTGAACAAGTCTCCCTAAATACTCGTCTTTTGGAAAAAAAAATATGAGTTTGATTAAAGAATCTAGCCTGCCTGAATGGTCCAAAGGCCTTCATTTTTTTTATTGATTTTGATAACCCCTCTTTCAAGGGATGAGAGGGAACCCTTACAAGGCCCGTAGGCTCATAGATTACATGGCTCGTAGGCTTAAGAGATTAAATGACCCGAAGGTCTTTATGGAATTCAACCAGACTATCTACAAGGAACTGCCCCTCCCCAGCATCTGCATCTTGATAGTAGCTCTCTACCTTTGCATAACCGTCTGGCTAGGCTTCCCGTGCAAGAACAGGCTAGTACTGATGGCATAGCCATACCCTCTCATTATGACAATCCATTTGGCTCTGCTCTGATGAGTGTACCTGCTCTGAATCCTCTTCTGGGGCTGCTCCTTTTTTGTAGTGTGTCTGGGCCTGCATTCATGTGGCCCGAAGGCCTTGGGGTGGTCCTAAGGCCTTAAGGTGGCCCGAAGGCCTTGAGAATCAACTGGCCCGAAGGCCTTGGGTGGCTCGAAAGCCTTGCAGGACCCGAGAACCAAACTAGTGGCCCGAAGGCCCAGATGGATGAATAGTTCCAGCTGCTACAGTACCGAACAGTGCATGCTACAGTACTTCTATAGTACCTGCTACTGTAACCCGGAAATATGCCTCCACCATTATTTGATCCTGGGTCTCTTGGATGCACCTAGAGAGTCCTCACCAACTGGGCTGAGGCTCTTGTGCAGGAATCTAGTAAAAGTTGAAAGTCAACATGATAAGTGATTATGTTTCCTTATGAATAAATTCCTCAATAAAAAGTAACTTAAAACAAAAATGTTGTCTATTAACTTTTCCTACTGGGGAATCGAATACCGTTTAACCCATCACAAGTTTGTGATTTTCTTATGGTTAACTTTCTCCTAAACATGTTTACTATCACTCTTCCTCAAGAACACGACCCTTTGTTTTTTCCTCCATGTCCATATTTTCATACTTGGAATCCTAGTATGGGTTAACTCAGGTGACCTTTGTACTTATCTTTCTTTATTTTAAAGTGATTGTTTTACCGACTCTTGTTCCGATGTGGGACTTTCAAGGATGTTTCTAAGCTCAATTTTAAAAATTGCGAGGACGCAATTCCTAAAAGGGGGGAAGGATGTAACACCCCAGGTAAATAAAGAATATGACATTTTCATATTTATCCATATTTGTGAATAAAATATTAATATGACTTTAAAGGGGACGCTATTCTCGATGGCATACCCAACATGCAACAACGAGTTTCTTGGGAATCTTACGTTTCACTCTAATAATAAAATAATATTATTTTAAACGGTAGTTAACATGTAGTAATTTTATTGGCGGTAATGGATAGAAATAACTAAAATATTATTATATATGTTTTTAAATGTTTTTACATTTATCCAATAAAAGATAAAGGCTTAAAATACGGAAAGAATTCAATTTTAGGCGTATATGCCCTAGTTTTCACTAAAGGTTCACTTATCGCCTTTTCATGGCGAACCGTCAATAAATATAGTTCTGTTCACTCTTATACATTCTATTGGACCAAATAAAACTCTTCTTAAGAATTGGGACATCAAAATTTACTTTGTGTAAATTTTCGGTATCTTTCCGATAAAGTTCATTTTTTTAATGAATAGTGTAAAATGTTGTATTTTAATTCAAAACCTCTTTTTTATATAATTTATTTATATGATTATATTATCTTTTGAATTGGTTTTAAAGTGAAATTAAAATATATTTTTACCATTAAATCCAATAGTGGTCGTTGGAATTAATTTCACTTTGAAATCAGACTTAAACTAGTGTCAATCTTTTGATACTTATTGTTTCATAAAAATAAGCTATTTGCTCTGACAACGGGAATTAATTATTAAAATAATTAATGTGACTTATATGTTTTTAATTTTGTAAAATAGACTTCATTTTTGAATTCGGAATATCAAATATAGCTTAGGGTGAATTTTTGGGATTTTTTTGAAAAACTTCAATTTTTGATGAATAGTGAAACCACTAAGTGGTACTTATAAAAACTGATTTTTCCATTTAAATAAAATTTTGCCATATTTGTGTTTTGAATTTCAAAAATCCGACATACATGGATGTCATTAATAAGTAAAATTTGGTTCAATGGGATAAAAATAATTTTTTGGTGAATAGTAACTTATTAAGTCTTTAATCGCGATTAGAGGTAATTACTGCAGTTTATGGTAAGAATAATGTTTTAATAAAATTAAATGACCTATACACATGTCCTACCCTCATTTTATGTGTGATGGTCGACCAATACAATCCATGGGTCAACTTGGGGACCCCATGGAGCCACTTTGGTTGGGAAATGACATAAATATCTTTTTATTTAATGTTAAAGTAAAAATGACACAAACATGAGATGTTTTACTAAAACAATTTTTACATGGGGTTATACAAGTAATATTTTTGACTATAAATAATAATTGGAAATCTAAAAAGATTTCCTACATCATAGTATTTTTTTTATAATTTTTAGACATTAAATAAATTAAATTATTTATGACATCATGATGATGCAGCGATGACCTCATTATTTAACGATTTAGATAAAATGGAAAGATAATGTAATATATAAGACCTACACAAGTCCAAAACCTATTGGATGAGTGGATTTAGAACCCTTATCACCTTATCCTCGAAATAAATCAATTTCGGACTTTTAAAATCCGAAACTCTTTTGAAAATAAAGTAACATTTTGTAACTTTACAAGAGTGACCCTCCTCTCCTCTTATAAAAGGCCCCCGCCTCTACCTCCTTACCCACACTCCCAAAGCCTTTAGCTCGTCCAAACCCTACCCATTTTGTCTCTCCACTTCCCTATATTACTCATTGAATCCTCACTTTGGGAAGAAGTTTTCCCAAGGAAGCCTTTGAGCTCAAACCAAAGGGAGTTACCCGATTTTAAGGTAATGTATTCACTTGTGTACTTTTGTTTATTTTGCTTCTCCAACCCCCTAAACTCTTTTTATTAATTTATTTTTTAACAAATACAGTATCTTAAATATACTAGGATGTTGTTATAAGAATTATTCTAGCTACACTTACACACACCTACATCTAATGGTTAAAGAACATACTGTTTCCGTGGATGGTGAATTTCTGCCTCCCGAAACGATGATTGTTCAACATTCTTCTAACACCTTCAAAGGTGGACATTAAGATGACACTATATTTATATATGATATCTAATATGTTTATGTTTTACTTAAGCTTCTTTATTTTTCATTTATGGCGTACCTTTATGGTTTCCATTATGGGTAAACACGATATCTTCATTTAAGGAAGTGCAGACTACCGCCCCCTCAAAGTGATTTGATTCGTTAATACCATATGTGGTACATATAAAGGATATAGTTAATGATATTATATATGATACCATACTTTAATTAAAATACTATTATGTATCATTATGGTTTAATTCCATTAAATATGAAATAGAAATGGAAGTAGCGTTCATGCGTACGTACGGCTTACCGTCTCCATGAACGGTACATTTCATTTCTTATATCAAAATGTTATTTAATATTATAAGTAATAATATATAATGGATATATATGTAATATATTACATCTAAATTATGGATATCATTCTGGAATTATAACATATATATATATATCTCATTTTGTTTTAATTCCATTATTATGATAAAAAAATGAAAGTAGCGTTCATGCGTACGTACGGCCTACCGTCTCCATGAACGGTGCTTTTCGTTTTTTATCTCCAAATGATATGGAATAGTATAAAATGAATATTTACTGGATATATATGATATTTTAATCATTAATACTATTCTGGAATTTATTTACTTATAACTACATGGGCAATCTTTTTTCAGCCAAGTTCATTTTTGACTCATGTACCAAACATCGGCAAAAACGTCTGATATGAACTAACATTATTAAACAATTATTATAACATTATAATATTTGATATGAAATGAATAATAATCTCTAAAGTAGGTACTTAGGAAATTATTAATTGACCAAAGTTTATTATTCAGGAATATAAAGAAACAAACAAGACAATTTGGACTTGAGGTAAGGGATCCTACTCCTCTCTTTCTTTTTAAGTACACTATTTTATGTCATTCCTTCTAAGCTCATATTTATTGTGATTGGGATGTTATTTTATATTACTCTTAGTATAATTTTTATGTTTATATGATGAGAGACCATATTCTCCCTCATCAATCCATTTTGGAAGTTTTGATGTGACGCCGTTAGGCTGTCAAGGGAACTTCTTAACCCAATTTCAATTTCTTTGGGTTCAACATGTAGTTATTGAATATGTCATCCTTTTAATATGTGTGAATTACCTTTGATTATTTTACACTTAATATCCACTTATATTTGGTGTATTCATTGGTCACACATAATTATGTAATTGATTTATCCTTAAACCAAGGATACTGTCTTTGTATGGGACTTCGTCTCAATCTCATTTCACTGAGGCATATTTTGTTTTATACACAACCTTATTTTATACGGTGTATAAACCCCTTTGAATTTTACGTTTATTCAAAAGGAATCTTTTTTATATGAAGCGTTTACTAAACGACAAAAGGGAATGTTTTTGTCGTACGTATGCGGCGACAACAACTTCCCCGCCGCCGTGACCTTTATTTGAGTTTTGGCTTCCTCTACAAGCCATACCTTTTTTTAAAAAAGAAAAATAAATACCATGTTTTACTTTTCTTTTATTTTGGAATTGAAAATTGTTTTCATAATTTTTTTATATCAATGTGTTGTATTGATATCTTTTGATTGAAAGGTGGAAATGTTATGTTTCCTTTATGCATGTTTTATGTTATACAATTATGTTGAGGTTCTTGGGCATTATTATGAAGACTGGTGGTTCTGTGATAGACTAAGGGCGGGTGAGCCGGATATAGCTCTCCAATGCATTGGGTAATGCGAAGGAGTGAAACGTTAAGGTTTCTCCGAAGAGATTTAGGGAATATACTGTGATGGGTATTCCAAATGTAACCAAGAGGGTTACTCCCTACATAAAAATGTTATGAATGCCTCAAGTTACCTTTTATGTCTTATGATTTCTATGATTTATTCATGGTTTTTTGAGGTATGTTAAAGTGCTTATGTTTTATGGGTAAAGTATGATTTCATTCTTATGTATACATGTACTCATGTTTCCTTTCCATATTTTTATATCCCTTACTGAGATTTTTATGCTCATCTCAAGTATTTGAAATGTTTTTCACAGGTCAAGGGAAGGGTACATAATGTGATGATAGTGTCAAGGATGTGTCAAGAAAGAATCCATGTTTTATGTTAAATATGTTTCCGTTGATGGGAAGAATGAATACTGTCTTTTATGTAACCACTTTGTTTAAATGTGGAATGTAATGCAAGTTTCATGATCTAATTCTCTAAAACTCTAAACCTGAAAAGATCATCAATGTGTAATCTTGTAATAACTCAAGATTAAGTAAGGTTTAAGGCTGGGGCCTTATACCTTTATTATGTTTTTCCCCAGGTATCCAACAAGAATACTATGAAAAATATACATGTATTAACTAAATGGATTATATTTACCCTTGATGTTATTTATTTAGATTTTATAAGAAAAAAAAAATGTTTTAATTTGTTTAGTCATTTGTAATACAAGACTCATTTATGTATCTGGTTAACCAAGACTACTAAACTGTTCGGTCCTTAGGGACTTCATTCCTTTTAATAATTCCAATGTAATTGATAGTAGACATTGGTTTTGGGATTCTTGGGTTGGGTCGCTATAGCAATGATCCTTAACTTCTAAGGAAGGATTTTTTATGCTTAAGTTTATGCCAAAAATCTATGTATTATTCTAATGTTATGTTATCTTAACTCTTGTTCTTCAATTATCATATCATTCAAGTCTTATGAACTACCAATATTTATTCCATTACTCATGATTATAATCTTTGGTATTCAGGGTATGGTTTTCAAATGTTATGATCATGTTATCATACCCTTGTGTTAATGTTATGCTTATGTGTCTCCCTTTTTTACCCTTATTAGGCATCTGATCTTACCCTTTCCTATGTTTCCTTTCCTCTAGTTATGAAGAATTTTTTTTAGGGTATGTCTATGAGGAGTAATAAATGGGATGATTTTGTGGGAAACATTGAATATATATCACCAGATTATAATATTGTGTTCCATTTTTTCAATGGAACTAAACTATTATGGTCCTTGGGAATTTTTTTTGTGTAATTTAATTAATATCATCCAAAATTTATATAATATCCATGTATGAGAATACTGGTTCATTATAGAAGCACATAAAAATAAATTTACATTTTATAAAAAAATTAAACATCATGCATAAATATGGACAAGTACAACTAGGAATATTAAAGGTTTATACACATAGAAGAAAATTAAATTCACTAAAATAAATTCCATAGGTTTGAATTACCTTATAAATATAACTCCATCTATAAAGATCATAAAAATAAGGAGAAGAGTTAGGAAAATTATAGACACTATCAATGAATATGTAAGAACCATTGTAAGAGTTGTAGTTAATGATGAAGTGATAATTATAGTGTATTTATAAGAAAATATGGTCATTTTACATTATGAATATCATCCAATATGGATGATATAAGTTATTATATTTATTCAATAATATATTTATTCATCATTATCATTGGTTATGTCGACACATTTAAGTGATTGTCAAGATCTTTTAATGATATATTCAAAATTATATTCTTTTTAGAGGTTGTAAACATATTCTACTAAAAATATGTATCATGGAAAATGTTAAAGTTTTAAATATAATTTATTTTCAAGAAATAATGTTAAAAGATAATTTTTAAATGATAATATATTTTAATGATATCCTTAGTTTTTTTATAATGGTCAGAATGTTTATTATGATATAAAAATTATTAATTTTCAATAAACAAGGATTTTTATTTAAAAGTTAAAATTATTATATTTAGGAAATTATTTTTATAAAATAAATTTCATATCTTTACCCACCACATCAAAATTTTCAAATGGTGATTTTTTGTGAATTTTCTAAAAAAAATTATTTTTTGGTTAAAATGTGAAAATTATCATTTTTTGAGCACTATGATTTAATGAAATCATTATTATGTGATCATGATTAAAAACTAATAAAACATTTTATTCAGTTAAAATTAAATTTAATGAATATAAAAAATTATTTAAAATTATTAATTTTAATTTAGAAATTTATACTTTACTTGTTGGAACCAAAAATTTGGTTTTTAAGATAAAAATTATTTTTTGTTTCTTTACATTGAATGGGTTTTTTGGAAGGTTATTTTATATTTTGGAATTATTTTAAAGTCCAACCACCTTCATTCACTCATTAATAATCCCTAAAGTTGGTTATAATTTATTTTACCCATAAGTGGTTGGATTATACAGTAAAATAACCAATATTTAATCTTTTGAAAGAACCCATCCTCAAGTATAAATACCACCCATCCTCTTAGTAAACTCCACTATAAATCCCTTATTCATGAAATTATACTCATTTTCCCTCTCTAAATATCCTCCAAGTGTTCTCCAAGGACTCAAGGTTTCCTTCTCTATTATTTTGGAAGTTACTCTTCAAGGTAAGGGAACTCTCCTCCTCTTTTTTTTCATTCTAGTACCTCCTTTTTGTGTGTCTTGTAAATGTCAAGATACATTCCTTTAATTCACTTTTTATCTTCCCATTACTACCCAAATAGTTTTTTCAATGGGAGACCTCTATTCCCTCTCATTAGGCCTTTTCTTTAATCCATGTTTTATATTGTTTTCCTGTCAAATTCATTTCTTGAATGTTTTGGTTTTTCATGAAATATTATGATATTATAAATAACCAAACCTCTTTCTTATCCATAGGTACTCACTTAGATTTAAATATAATTTATTTATTTTTGATTTACATGTATTAAACCAAAATTTTCTACTCATGGGTTAAAAATGATCAAAATTTTAAGTCATGAAACATTTTTGTACTCAATGATTTTATATGAAACTCATTCATTATTTTACATGGGTTATTGATGAAATATTTTATTATTATTACTATGAAAAAAGATAATTAATACATATTAATGATGTTCCTTTATTTAGCTCTAAATCATTTGGTAAATAATTAATCTCTAGTGATCACATGTTTTAAGATACTTTGGTGAATAACCTTGTTGATTATGTTTCATGATACCTTGGTGATAAACCATGATGATATGCTAATCAATGTCTTATTTTTATTTTGTGTCCACATTTACATGATATATATCAAGTAATTATTATTATTATCTCATGATATGCCTCATGTTTTATAAATTATGATCATTCATGTTCCATTTCCGTTTTCCCCTTACTAAGATTTATGCTCACCCTTTTATATTGATGTATGTCCCTAAGAAATTATTTGATACAAGCTGACCTATGATGAAATAAAAAAGGTTTCTTTAAAATGGATTAAATAATTTTTATGTTTATTTTTATGTTTTACCTATATAGTTCATGTATAATGTACCTAGTTTCCAAGACACTAGGCTTCAAAATATCCTTCAAATTTATTAATTTAATGTTTTTAAAGAGATTATGTTTAAAGTAATATATTAAAAAGGAGGGTAAACATTTGAGATGATGATTATTTGATAAAAAAACTTCAAGGGGTTCAGTATGAGATTCTATATAATTTTGATGGATCTATATCATATTAGGATACTGAGGATTAGTTGAAGTATTTGGAGATTTCCTTTATCTTGATTCATGCATGGAGGGAGCACTGGATTCCATTGGATATCAATATGTAGTGTAGATTTTCTCAATGGTGGTATTTTTTATTCCCCAAGGATATTAAGTATTCAACCATTTCATTGGATAATTTTCATGACTAGTTTCACATCGAGTTTCATTCATCAGCGGAAAAGGTAACTTTCCCTCAATAGATTCTTACTCTCCACTAGGGGATTTACAGTGAGTCAGATTTTGATATTTATTATACAAAACTCTTGATTAATGCTTCAATATGTATTCTAGATGAGGAAGATAGTGATGGGAATATGGAGGAGCCTTCATATCCATAAATCTATTGTCAGTTCACCCCATTCACATTTATGATGTATCTTGAGGTCCTAGAAAAGGAACGGGTCATTGAGAGGATATTTTCTATAACTATATCATCATGAGATTAGAGTTTTCAAGACTCTTTGAGAATTATATTTGGGAATAGATATTATTATTTTTATAGATATATGAAGTTTCATATAGTGGGGAGTTGGTTATACCCTTCTTCATCTCACTTCACTAAGGGTGGTTGTTCTCAAACACCTTTTAGTGGATCATACATTGTTGTTTTTCTTATGGAGCTTGTTTCCAGAATAATATGGAGAGATAAAACTTCATTGGTAGTCATCATGTGGTTAGAATCCCTCTTTAGACTCATACATTGTATAAGTACCCTTTTAGAAAGCAAAAACAATAGGTTTCTCTAGTTTATGATATGTAGAGAGGATATTATGTGGGAAGAGGAAATATCTTTATTTCCCCACATCCTTAAGGGTATAGATCATACAATGGCCATGGATATAGTTTCCATTAGTTCCCTAGAGGGAATGGATATGGACAAGGTTAGATTCATTTCTTATATTTTCCATCTCCTTATGATCTATACGTCATGTGAGGTATTATCTTTTTATACTATACCTTATTGTATTCCTTTTTTGATTTAGGAGTTTTTCTCTACTTTCTTACACCCACCCTAGTACATAATTTATAACATGAGGTAGAGATGATTCTAGTTATCTTTTCATTGATTTCACCAGTTGTATTTCAAGTTAGAATGTATGATTTTTATAGAGATAGTGAGATGATTCTAGGGAATCATTGATCATAGGGATATTTTCTCTGCTTTTGGATATAAACATATTACATCATCCATACAAAGTTATAGATATATTTAGTGTAATTTTTTTATTTATTTAGAATCTAATTTATACTCTTAAATGATGAAAGTGAGCATACTATGTTTATTAGAGGGAGAGGCCCTCTAATGGGTTAGAAATATATCTAGTCCTTTCCTTCCTTTATGGTCAAGTTTATGTTGAGTTTAGTAGAGGATCATCTTGTGGTGTTTCTTAAGGTTTTGGACATGTAACTTGATGTCTTCCTGGAAGAGGTCATGATATTACCTCATTAACATGATATCAAGTTTGGGATAGAGTTTTAGTTGGGTATCACATAAATATTGATGTATCTGAATTTTATGGAACCTTCTAAGTTAAGAGATCCATAGATTCAAATTGATGATCTTATACATTAAGGATTTATTACACCTATCATGTCTCTTAGGGTGATTCGGCTTTATTTGTAAATAAGGATGATATAAGTATATGATTTTTCATCATCTATTATCACTTGAACCAAGTGACGGTGAAGAACTGCTATCTTATTCTATGTATCAATGAACTCGGTCAGCTAAAGGGATATATCTAATTTTTTAAGATCAATTTATGATTAGGATATAATTATATTCCAGATAAGGATGATTATACTCCAAATACAACATTCATATTTTTTTTATGGGAATTATGAGTTTGTGGTGATATCATTCGGTGTCACAAATACCCCTATAGTATTCATGGAACTAACAAATTTTATGAACCATGAGTTTTTGGATCATTTTTTATGGTGTTTATTGATGAAATCCAAGTTCAGAGTCCAAGGAGGGGCATATAGAGCATCTATGAGCTGTTTTGGGATTTCTTTGATGTCATCGGTTGATTGGAAGCTACTTAAGTGTAATTTTTGGGCTCATTAGGTTATTTTATTAGGACATGTGGTGTATCGACATGGAGTACTTCTGAATACTTCAAAAATTCAGGTGGTTGTTTCTTGGGTATCCCCCAATAATGTTGTATAGGTGTAGTATTTCCTTAGTCTTTAAGGATATTATTGGAGATTCGTACCCAACTTCTCTTAGATCATGAATCCTCTGACATCTTTGAATAGAAAAGATTAGGATTTTCTAAAGACTTACCAATTTGAGGATTCTTTTGATTATTTAAATGAGAGGTTGCTTAATGATCTTGTTATTTGTTTATATAAGGTGGGTGTTGTGTTTGTGATTTATTGTAACACCATGCATATTAGCATTGGTTTTGTTTTAATGCAGCAGAGGTAAGTTATCTCTTACGGTTATTAGAAGTTATGGTTTCATGAACAAAACAATGTTATCCATGATATTCAGTTTTATTTGGTTGTGTTTTCTATGAATTTTTCATGATATTATCTAATTGTTGAATGCTTTATGGTTTTTCATGACATTAGATTTTTGGGTATATCTTCTCTCAACACGATTTGAATTTTTGGTAGCGATGATGGATGTAAATATTTTTGGATTGTAACTTTGAGATTTTCTAAACACTAGGTAAAGGGAATATTATTTTTTATGAACTAAGAAGGAATATGTGTGGTGATTTTGTGTGAAAAATTTATGATTCTTAGAGAGTTATGGATGATATTTTAATAATTACCATTGATATGGGAGTAGTTAATTATAGGGGTGTATCTATAAGATAACAATGCAGTCAAATTTGGTGCATGTAGTGGAGGGATCTAAGATCAGGGATTTTGGGATGGTGGTCTATAGAGATCATATTGTCTATGGTGATTCCCCTAAGAGATGGTCTAAGGATGATCAGTATCTATTGTAGTTCTAGGGTAGGCTCTTAATTTCTTTGTTGATGTGTGAGGTGATTCTCAATGACTTACATAGTTCAAATTTGGATTTATATCTTGGTGTGGATAAGATGTATCATACATTGATAGTTTAGTTTGGGTGGTCTAGTATGAAGACATATTTTGCAGAGTTCGTATCTCAATGTTGGGTCTTCTCTAGGGTAAAAGTTGAGCATCGTGTTCCTGATGGTTTTCTTCAGCTTCTTGATGTTCCGCAATGAAAGTGGGAGGAAATATCAAGGGACTTTTTCACTAGTTTACCCAAGTCTTAGAGTCTATGTGATGTTATTTTGGTTATTTTAAACTATTTGATGAATTAATCTCACTTATTAGTTATTAAAGAGTTGAAAACAGTGGATATTTTATCAATGAAGTATCTGGAGGAGGTGGTGAGGCTTCATGGGGTTCCGAAGAAGATTATTTCTAATCATGATCTCTATTTTAACTTTAGGGTTTGGAGATATCTCCAATGATATTTTTCCTCTTAGTTATAATTTATAATATCTTTTCATCCATTGAAAAAATGGTCAGATAGAACAGACCATCCAAACTTTTGAAGACATGTTGTGCACATGAATTATGTATTTTAGAGGTTCATTGGTGTGGCACTTACCCTCAGTCAAGTTTTCTTACAATAATAATTATCAATATGTAATTTTTATGGCTCTGTTCAAAGAATTTTATTGTCAACCTTTCCTTCATTATGTTGGACTGAGGTTGGGGTGTTTGCTATTCTCAAAACCAGAATTACTGCAAAGAATGATAAAGAAGGACCATGTGATTTTCAAGTGGATGAAGGTAGTGAAAGATAATTAAAATTACTATATTGATCATGGGAGGAGGTTTTTGGATTTTAATGTTAGATATCATATGATTTTAAAGGAATATCCTCATCACATTTTTAAAGGATTGATCATAGGATTAGTTTTCTCCCTAATTTCATAGTACTTTTGAAGCATGGGTGTTTGTTGGAGATATTGTGTATCAGTTATCACTTTCCCCATAGAAGATACAAATTCCTAATATCATTCATGTATCCCATATTCATTGGAATATTTTTTAAGATTCTAATTCCATTGACTTAGTCAAGCTAGAAGTTAAAGATGTTGCGACGTTTGAGGAATGACCTATTGAGATTCAAGACCATCAATAGAAGGTTTTGTGTGGGCCTGTTATTCCTTTAGTTTGTTTCCTATGGTGGAATGGTGTCTTGGAGGAGTGTAATTGGGAATGTGAGTCATTGATGCAAGCTTAATATCTTGAGTTGTCCATTTTTGGAATTTTTGGAGATTATATGTATAAACCTTTTTTGGTATATAAAATAACTATTGATGTTGTGTGTTTATATTCTTTAATCCACTAGTATTTTGGTTTTTCTCTTGTTTTAATGAGAACCATGAGAGGTATCTCATGTGGTGGAATTTTTTTAACTTCTGTTCTTTTCATTCCTTGGTTTTAGTTTAATTATTTAGGATGAGAAATTTTTTAGAGGTATCTGATTCAATGGTCTGGTTCTTCCCAAGACCTTACTTTTTGTTTTTTTATTAGAGATATCAAGGTCTGGATTGAGGAACTAAAGTGAAAGTGGATCAAAAATTCCAGATGGGTGGAGGAGGGTTTTTGCGATGTGGTTGGGGAGTTTTTGAGGTGGTGTATTTTTAAGGGAGTTTATTTTATTTTAAATAATTTTCAATATAGTGTGTCCTTATACTTTTCAACATATTTCCTAGGTGACTAGTTTGGTGTCTCTGTAAATTTAGGTGTTGTTTTTATGCATCACTCTGGGTTGTGTCATAGAACTTTAAGGGTCAATTTCTTATATATATCTTTCTAAGGGACCATACGACATAAAACTTTCGGTTTCACTGTAGTGCCCAAGGGTTGGGACCATTGGATTTACATTTTTTGCGACCATTGCGGCATAGTGTCTAAGCTGTATTGTGGTTCTTCTCTAGGTTTACAATATTTTTGGTTTTGCCCGAAGTAAATGGGTGACATATCGGATATTTTCACCATTATTTCAAGTGAAAGGTTGAACTCAAAACCATTATGGTGTGGAAACCCTTTTTGGCTTGTAGTTTTGTTGAAAACCAAAACATTATGACATGGTCAAAGATGTATCATTGTGGTGTCATTAAAAAATCTAGGATATATAAATTCACAACTCCTCTCAAAATTTTATTATTTTTGTAACATCCCAATAATTTAAAATATTTTCATTTTTGAAGAAATTTAATTTTTTTTCTTTATTTATTTTAATGCAACACCATGTTAAGCTTACGTAACACACAAAAATGAGTTGGCTTGTGTCACATGAAATGCCCGGTTTTACCGAAACACAATATATTAATAAAATATTACTATTTAATATAATATATAACCTAGCCATTAAATTAGCGGTTATGAATAGTAATAAACTCATTTTGAATTTTATATATTGCATATAATTTTAACATTCATATTATTTATTTTCTAGACATGATATATGAACAGATTCATTTTTCAGATAAAATAAGTATTTTTCAAAAAAATGCAGTTTTTTCACCTTTTAATGGAGAACCCATTTTAAATATAATATTTGACACTTTTATATAATTTATTTGAGAAAATAAACTTATTATATAAAATATTAAGTTCAAATTTACATTGGTTCAATTTTTGTTATTTTTATGATAAGTTTTATACTTTGATGAATAATGACAAATACCAAATTTTAATTGAAAATAACTTTTTTCACCAAAATAATTTATAGTGTCCAATTATACATTTTATTGGTTTTAAAGTATAATTATATTATATTTTTATAATTTAATATAATTATAGACATTTTAATTATTTTCACATTAAAAATGGATATAAACACATGTCTATCTTTTGATGGTTTGCTTTTAAAAAAACTCATTTTCTCATTCCATCAATGGGATTAATTTTAATTTAATTAATGAAACTTATGTGTTTTGAATTTTGAAAAATGGATTCCATATTTGGAATCAATGGGTCAAAAATTATTTTAATATATTAATTTTATTTTTTTGACATTATGAATAGAAACTTTAGTATGTTTTTTATTAACCAAAGTTAAATGTAAATCGAGTAATCAAAGGTAAAAATAATATTATAAAATTACTCTAACTCTTGTAAAAAATCTATTGGATGACTAAATGTGACCCTTATCACATATGGTTTGAAATTCAATCATTTAATGGACAATTGTCTACGAATATGACATGAATATTATTAAAAGTAATGAATGTGACAAAATGTCAAACTCCCATTTTATATAAGTATATTAATTTTAATATAGGGATAACCAGGAGATATTATCGATTATAAATAGTCTATGGAAAGATAATGTAATTTACTACATCATATTAATTTATTTATAATTTTTATAGATTAAATAATTACACTTAATGATGACACAATAGTGATGAAAAAATTGTTTTATTAACATAAATATAATATAAATTGTTTTAAAATATTAAAAGAAATATAATTTGAATTAATTAAGATACTCCATGAATTTTATACGTGAATATTACATGTTATTAGTATATTAAATTTTTTGTTTAGAATTTATCTTTCTTCTTGGATTTTAATTAAAGTCAAAGTTATGAATAGGGTCAAATTGATACAATTGATATTTTATAAAAAAAAATACTTTATTAAATTATTTGAAAATCCTAAGAATCATTAAAAAATAAAAAAAATTGATTATAATATGGTCTAAAATGTCATAAAAGTTACATTTAAGGACAATTGACACCATATAAGTAAATATTTATAACCTTTTAATATTTGAAATGTTATTACCACAATTAAAATTAAATAGATTAATTAAGGGTAAATCAAAATTATAAGGTTTAAAATAAAATCAAAACATGTACAAAAATTATTGGATGAATAATATTCGATCTTTATCACATTAATATTTATTTTTAGTTGTTTAATGGATACTTTTCCTTAAAAATAAATTATATATTATTTCAATCAAAGATAGTTACAAAATATCATTATCTTGTATTTTAATATCTTTTATGTGCCCAAATAGGGAAAAAATGAAGCTATGAACGAATATAAATGTATATTTTGATAAAAAAGAAATATGATTTATTAAATAAGTTTATTTTCAATTTTTAGTAGTTATATAATTACCTTAAAATTATTTTCAATTCTAAAACAATATTTATTTAATTAACATAAAAATAAAATAAATGATTTTAATAATATTAAGTTCTATATATTTTGAATTAATCAATGTGTCTAATTAATTTAATAGATATATAAGATATATTATATATGTTTTAAAGCATTATATTAAAATTCCCATTTTATCTTAATATATTTTATGTCATGTTAAATGAATAGTATTAAATTTGGCAATAATGATATCTTATTGAATTACATTATTGTTAAATTATTTAAAAATCAAAAAAAATAAACAATCAAAATGGGATAGGATATGGTGGATCATATATTCTAATGTTCATTTATGTTCAATTTGAAATTATTTGGATGTAGAATAGTCTTATTATAATTTAATATTTTGAGAGTTTCCAAATATGCCCCCCCTCCTTATAAAAGAGAACCTCTCCTTCTATTTTAACCACACCTATAAAGCCCTTTGTCTCAAACAAAACCTGTATAATTACCCTCCTCACTTAACTCACTTCATCTTAGAGGCTATAATTTGGGCAGGAATCTATCCTAAGGAGTCCTTTTGTACAAATCAAAAGGAGACGTTCAAAGAAGAGGTAATTGTTTTACCAATTCCATTCAATTTCTTTAATTCTTCTACTTCCTATTACTATGTTGTTTCTATAAAAAATTAATAAATATAGTATTATCTACATTATTAGATTTTATTATAATAACTGAAAAACCATATTCATTCATTTATCCATCCTACGAATAACAATATCTCCATGCGTGTGTATATACGACTTACCGTCTCCACGTCGTAGTGTAATTTGTTATTCAACACTACTTTATTTGGATGTGAATAATGATGAGTATAATGGATATAAAAAATTAATATCCTATGATAATGTTTCTTTATAATTAATATATCATCCAATTACATACCATTTAACCATAAAGCTAATGATATCGTCGTCTGTGCGTACATACAGCCTACCATCTCCACGGCGCGATTAGATTCATTATCCACATTAACCATTAAATAATGATTATAAAATTCTTATTATGAGTAAATATAATGTTTATGAAATTAATTAAATTCTATATATTAATAAAATATATATCCTATTCATAACTAACATGACTTACCTGACAAAATCAGAATGAGAAAATGAAGTAGTTGACACCCGAAACAATGGTAATACTGAAGTATTATTAACAGAATGATATAAGAGGGTCATATATGATATAACAAATATGGATATAGTTATGGAATAATTTAGTAACATACATTAACCATTATACAAGAGGTCAAATCACTTTCAACTAATGTAAAGTACAAGGTAAGGGTTAATTTTGAAATCCCATTATTATATGAGATTGTTTATACGTAAGTATTTACCAGGACATATTTTTCATCCATGTCCATATTTCTTAAAAAATCAAATGGTTATTTAGGTTTTATTTAAGGTAATATTTATCAAAAACCCCATTTTAAATGTTTTAATGATTTATTCTTCTATATATTTCTCATTAATATCCATGTTTTCAAATGGATTTAAGGATTTATTTATATGGACATGAATGTTTTAAAATTTAAATTCATTTCAAAAGTTTCAAAGTGATGTGGGAAATTTGATTCAAAAATATCTTTTTAAATTCCTTTTATAAGTGCGCGGTATTTTAATAAATTATTTCTAAGAACAGGGTATATTTATCTTAATATATTTTTAATGATTTTATTAAATTATTTTCATATGTGTCAACATATTTTGTTGGATTTTATGTTTAATTGAGGTTGTCTTATTATGATAAAATATACCAAATTTTATTAAATGTTTTATGATATGTTTGATTGTGTATGTGCTTTTTTGATACCATTTACGGTTTATGGTTAAATTATTAACATTTCATATGCTATTTTTAATATGAATGTTTATGTTGGTTATGTTTTACCCCTTTCATAAGAGAAATTCATTGGACTTAGTAAGTGATGGGGGGGCCACTATAGCCCCTCAATTCATAGGTAGATCTCATTAGACAAACTAGTGTCTTGGAACAAGGCCTTGATGGTATGTCTGTGTATGGTCATGGAATGAAGCCTTGACGGTATGGTTATGATGTCCGGCATTATGAATTTCTTCGTTATGAGATTAGTTATTGATATTACATGTGATTATTTGACTATTATAATATCCATGTGAATGTTTAAATGGTATTATTTGATTTATTCTTTCCATATTATATTCGATATTGTGTTTAAAAGGATTATTTTTAGTTTTATACCTTGCCTTAAAATTTTGTGCTTATTTATGAAATATTCCCTCTACTTGAAAATAGTCATATACCCATAGATTCTCCCAAAACCGTGGGTATAGGGGTTCACTATACCCATAGTTTTTTAAAACTGTGGGTATAGGGGTGGTATGGGAACCTATACACATGGTTTTGGAAAACCGTGGGTATAGGGTTTTTTTAAATACATATCCCTGTGGTTTTATAAAACCATGGGAAAAAATAGATATACCCACAATTATGGTCAAAACTATGGGTATAGGCTTTTTTTCAAGGCTTATACCCACAGTTTTAGAAAAACCATTGGTATAGTATTTTTTGTAGACACCCATGGTTTTATAAAATGGTGGGTATAGCTTTCTCATGTTATGGTGGGAAAAAAATTCAGTGGGGCACAAAAAATATTTGGTCGGAAAACCAATACCCATGGTTTTCCCTCCAATACCCATGGGTTGAATTAATATATTTAGATAGATAGAAATATATAAAAATAAAAGTTTCATATGCGAGTTAGTGAGGCACTCTTTGATGTTCATTGGGGTTACCAGATCAAATCTCACTATTCACTTTTTTTTCTAATATAGTGAGTGATATTAATATAT
Organism: Viscum album; assembly: GCA_963277665.1. Lineage (NCBI taxonomy): Eukaryota > Viridiplantae > Streptophyta > Magnoliopsida > Santalales > Viscaceae > Viscum > Viscum album. The sequence continues at coordinate 65,932,524 of OY728163.1, read as the reverse complement.
GAGTATAAATGTAGATAAATTTTTATATCAGTGAGTTTTCATGATTGGTTAAGAATTTGAAATATAAAGGTAGAGATATGGGATCGAAACCCACTGTCTATTGTTTTTTAATATGGATGACAATTAATATATTACCTGAAATATAGATATAGATTCATGTAAGTTACGTAGACGGATTGGTGAGGCATCCAGTATTCTACACATAGGTCAGGGGTTCAATCCTTACTTCTTAGTTTTTTTTACTATTTATACCCATGATTTTAAAACCGTGGGTATAAGGATTTTCCAGCGTGAAAATTGTGTATGAGGCTTTGAAAGGGTGGAAAATATGTTATACCAACGGTTTTAGAAATCGTGGGTATAGGCTGGGGACCAATCCTGATGTCTTTATTCCCCACGATTCCCAAAATCATGGGTGTAGGCTATACCCATGGTTTTGGGGGCTATACCCACAGTTTTGAACCATGGGTATATGTCATTTTTTCATCAGTGTCCATTGTATTGTTTAACCTTATTGAGCATCTGATTTCACCACTTTCTTATGTTTTGTTTTCCTAGGATTCCAATAAGTGTTTTTTGATCGATATAAAGGGTTAATCTAGGATAATAATGGTGTTTACAAAGAATCACTTTTTCTTCATATTGTGTTTTTAATTATAATTTAAGGTTTATGTATGTAATCTATTTTCCAAGACAGCTAAACTGATCGATCCTTTTGGATTTGGTTCCTTGTAATCGTGTCAATTTATTAAAAAAATGCACCAGATCTGGGCTTCTGAGGTCTAGGAGATACAATTTCCATAATATTCCATCCCTAGGAAACCAAATGATCTCTTTTAAAGTCTCTTGATCCCATTTAATTATATTTATCCCCTGGCCTCTAGAGATCAATTCGTGGGTGATATAAGGTGAGTTTCCCTCCTTCTCTTCTTGGTTTCCTCTCTCTTTCTCCTTCATGCATTGTTATAAATGATTTATTTTATTTAGTTCCTGAGGTTTCTTATCATTTTTTGATAGAGGATTATTTTTTATACGGTATTCTTATGAATCATTGGTTCCTTATTAGATAGGTGATTAGGAATCTAGGTCCATTATTTTTTTCTTCTTGGGGGAATATTGAAAGCTTCGTATCGAGGTAGGGGATACATAACATATAATTATTTTATATTTCAATGTGGGAGTACCCAATTCAGATAAATAATCTTAAAATTTAAGATTTTAAATAATTAGAAAAGGGTGTCGTGAGTTCATATGAATTATATTATTCTTTAACCATTTTGGTTTCCTAATTTGATTTTCTAGATAGTGTGATTTATCATTGTTGTGATTTTTTTGTCTTTTGGTGTGATGGAAATGTTTTAAATAAAATAATTAAATTAATATACTAATAAAATTCGGATAATGAATGAGACATATGAATTATCTTTCTTGAAATGGTTGAGTATTGAGGTATTTCCTTAAGAACATTTACTGGTTTATTATATTGTTGTTAACTGCTGATATTAGATTTCTTATTACTGAAAATAGCACATAGAGAATTGGTTAATAAAAGATACTAATTTAAAATTGTGTTTTCAAAAATTAAAGGGGTTATGATACTTAAAACCTGATATTGTTTGTTATAATATTGTGTGCTTGATTTATGCCTTTGTTTCCCCTTGGATTTTTTTCTAAAAATATGCTTTTTTTCTTGTATATATGATTTAGGATGGTAGATCCTTTGCTTTTTATTTTATGTGTTTTAGGGACTGAGTCTTAAAATTACATAATATTGAGTTATGTAAATAATTTGACATTGAGGATATTTTTAGGTTTAGAATTTTAGATAATTAGGCCATAACTATTACATTACACCTCAAAAATTACAAAGTAGACACTTTTACTCTATCCAAATTTTTCATAAAAATAAAACTCATTAAATAAACAATAATTAATTTATTTATATAAATCTTCTTAAATTATTCCTCTCTCTTACCCTTACTTATACCCTATGAAAAATATTTCAAAAACATGGGGTGATAATAAAAAGCTCAGTAAGGGATGTAAAATAAGGAAAGAAAACATTAGTCCATGAAAACATAAAAATAAAAGAAGTCATACTTTTCAATCATAAACATAAGATATTTAACATACCCCATTAAATCATACGATTTATGAATAACACATAGAAATCATAAATCGAAAAGGTAACTTGTGGCATCCATAACATATTTACATTGTAGCTTTCACAACTACATAGGGAGTTACGTTTGTAATACCCATCACAGTATATTCCCTAAATATATTAAGAGAAACATTAACATTTACCCCCATCATGTTACCAAATGAATTATAGATATATATTGGGTTCACCAAAGTTTTATCATGGAACCACCTGTATACATAAACAATTACCAATAACCATAACATATTCATAACACATAAAACAAGCATAAAGGAAAGATAACATTTTCACTTTCTAATCACAATATAACATTTCAAGATATTGACATAGTCAATACTTTCTAAAAACAATTTTCAATAACAAAATACATTAAAAGAGTATTTGTTATTTATTTTATTTTTTTAAAGAATCTTACAACTTGTTAAAGAAGCCAGATATCAAATAATTCTTGCAGCGGTGGAAAGGTCATTGTCACAGAGTATGTTAAAAAGAAACATTCCCTTTGTCATTTTGTAAAACGCTTCATAAAAAAATATTAATTTTAGAAACCATTGAATTAAATTAAAGGAAACGATTTTATAATTATACACCATATAAAATAAGGTTGTGTATAAACAAAAATATGCCTCAATGAAAGGATATTGAGACAAAGTCCCTTGCATTTAGTCTGAATCGTCACATATGTTCCTTATTATTACTGAATAATAAAATTAAGTTAATTTATACTTTTTTCATAACCTATTTCAAGTTTATTATTCCTTTTTTATCACTTATTACCTCATTATAAACATTAAATAATTATTTAAGTTAATATCGGTTGTTTTGTCGATATTTGGTACTTGAGTCAAAAATGAACTTGTTATAATTACAAATTGTCTATGTGGTCAGAAGTACATTATATCCATAATAATATTAATTATTTAGATATCATATATATTATATATATACAGTATATATATGTATTTAGAATATTTCATAACATTTTAATATAAGAAATTAAATGTGTTCATGGATATGGTAGGTCGTACGTATGCATGAACGCTACTTTCATTTATTTTTTATATTTAATGGAATAAAAATTAAATGATACATAGGTAAATTATAATTATAGTATAATATTATATTTTATATATTTTACATAAGGTCATTAACTCCATCCTTTATACGTTCCATTTATAACATGAACGAATCATATCTCTTTGAGAGGGCGGTAGTCTGTACTTCCTCAAATGAAATTATCGAATTTACACATTATGGAAAGCATAAAGTTATGTTGTAAATAAAAATTACCTAAGAATAGGGACAGAATAAATATAATATATATTATATATAATTACAATTCCATCATAATGGACACCATGATAGGTGGTAGGAGATAATTTAACAATCATCATTTCGTGAGGCAATAGTTCGTCGTCCACAGAAACAATATGTTCTAAATCCATTAAATAGAGGTGTGTGTGAGTGTAGGTCAAATAATTATCATAAAAAATCCTATTATATTTAGGATAATGGTTTTTTTATGTAATCAAAGAATAATAGTATAATAGATATTGAAGAATTAAAATATTGGAAAGGAACTTTAGAGATGACGCTGCCTCTAAAACGTGTAACTCCCATTGAATTGAGCCAAAAGGATTTCTAGAGTTGCCTTATTAATAAGGTAAGGCTTCTATGACTAATATAGAGATATAGAGAGATTATTTGGGTATATTTTGGACAATACAAGAGGCTTTATAGGTGTGATTAAATGGGTAGAGTTTATGCCCTTTTATAAGAGAGAGGAGAAGCACTTTAGGAAAGTTTGGAAGTATTATTTTATTATAAAATTATTTTCGGTTTTAAATGGTCCCAAAGTCATTTATTTAATATATAATATTATTTTGGGTCTAAAACCTCTCAACCAATATATTTTAGACAAGTATAGGTCATAAATTTAACATTATCTTTTAGCTTTAACCCTTAGTTAACTAATTTAACTCTTAACATGTATTCTTGTATATTCATACTACATGGATAATATAGTTTCCATAAAATACCAATAGAACCTAAATTGGTTCATTAATGAAATTTTAAACATTATATAAGTCATTTGGATGAAGCATAGATTTTTAGGACTGTTATATAATTTAATAAAATAGTATTTGTTTTAAGAACTCATTTAGGTCATTTTTTATACTATTCATATCATGACTTTTTTTAAAATCCATAACAACTTGATTATTTTGAAAAAACTTCATTTATTCAAATATAACAAGTCATAATAATCCATAAAATTAGTTTATTACATAAAAAGTTTTAAAATAAATTTATTTTATTATTTATAATCTCGTTTATTTAACTCATTCATTAATAAGGTAGTCACTACATCATCATTGACTCGTAATTATATTTATTAATTTGATGTATAAAGTTTATAAATACAATACCATGATGTAGGAAATATTTTTATCTTTATAATTAATATTTATGGTCGAATATTTCACTTATATAACCCAATATAAAAGTTTTTTTTAGTAAAAAAGACATGTTTATGTTTTATTTTTCTTTACTTTAAATTAATTCTTATAAAATGTCATTTTAACATCCAAATGGCTCTATGGGGTCCCAAAATAGACCCATAGATTCCCATGGTCAGACATATCTCATAAAATAGTATTATAAAACGTTTTATGGTAGTTTAATATTATTACAATATTATTTTTTACCCTTATTTACCATATTTACCCTTTAACCGTGGAAAATAAAATATTTACTGAAGTTACTATTCATAATGTCTAAAAATAAAAGGTAACTATCTACATAATTTTTACCTCCTAATTCCAAATATGGAATCCATTTTTTCAAAATCAAATGACAGAAATTGTAGAAATTAATTTAAAATTAATTCTCATTGTCAAAACCAAAAGTGTGTTTTTAAGAAGTAAAAACTACCAAAAGATTGACATGTGTTTATGTAAAATTTCAATGTGAAATTACTTTAAATGAAAAAAATTGGATTAAATGATAAAAATATAATCCAATTACACTTTAAAATCAATTAAAATTACAATCTAACTATATAAATAAATTATATTAAAAGACATTTTTGAATTAAAATACAGTATTATTCACTATTCATTAAAAAATGAACTTTATCAGAAAAATACCAAAATTTCCTCCAAAGTAAATTTTTATGTCAATATTCTATAGAAGAAGTTTATTTTTTCAAATAGAACTTATAAAAGTGAAAAAACTATATTTAAAAAGATTTTTCCATTAAAAGGTGGTAAAACAACCTTTTAGAAATATTTGAGTATTTCATGCTTAAAATCAGATTCATTATTATTTTAAGCCTCTAAAATTTATTGGATAAATTTAAAGACATTTAATAAACATGTTTAATCATAATATGGTTTGTTCTGTTCATTTTCTCCAATACAATGGCTAGGTGTTAACTACCATTTAAAATAATATTATTATATTATTATTATTTTAGTAAGACTCAACATTGTGTGTAGCATAAGATTTAAGAGAAACTCATTGTTGTGTGTCGGTTACACCATCAAATATATAATCCCCTTTAAATTAAAATTATTCTTTAATTCAAAAATATTAATAAACATGATAATTTCATATTCTTTATTTACTTGAGATGTTATATCCTTCCCCCCTTATGGAAATTACTTCCTCACAATTTTATTCACTTATCAAATAAGTGGTGGTATTTATCCCTCATAGAATTTTCAGATTCCCATGTTGATTCTTCAACCATATAGTTTTTTCAAAAAAAAACCTTTACCTGATTAATTACATTATTCTGCAACACTTTCTCTCTTCGTTCAAGAATCTGGACCGGTTGTTCCTCATAAGAAAAATTATCTTCCAAATGAACTACCTCTGGACTCAAAACATGAGATGGATCCACCATATACTTTATCAACATTGAAACATTAAAAACATTTTGTACCTAGGATAAACTTGGAGGTAAAACCACTCTGTAGGAAACTGATCCAACTTTATCCAAGATTTCATAAGGTCCAATGAACTTCAGACTCAGCTTTCCCTTTTTACCAAAACGCATCAAACTTTTCTATGGAAAAACAATGAGAACAGGATCACTTACCTAAAAAAAGATCCTTCCTCTGGTAATCCTCAAAACTTTTCTGCCTTCTCTGAGCTATTCTCATGTTCTTTTGAATCAACTAAACTTTTTCTACCATATCTTATACTAATTTTGGTCCCATTAACTTCCTTTCACCTACTTCATATCAAAAATATGTTGTTCGAAAATTCTTTCCATATAATTATTTAAATGGTGTCATCTGTATATTGGAATAAAAAAAATTATTATAAGAAAACTCAACCAAATAATGATAACGGTCCTAACTTCCCTGGTAATCAATTGAAGAATCATGTAGCATATCTTCCAATGTCTAAATTGTTCATTCTGACTACCCATCTTATTGAGGATGAAAAGTTGTAATGAAATTTAATTTAGTTCTTGATAACTTCTGAAAGCCCTTCCAAAAGTAAGAAGTGAACCTAGGATCACGATCAGATACAATGGAGAGGGGAACTCCATGTAACCTGACTATCTCTATAATATACAATCAAGAAATTTGATATATATAGATAATATCTCGAATAGGAAGAAAATGAGTAGATTTTGTCAATAGATCAACAATAACCCAAATTTCATTGTTACCTCGAGAAGTATTTGGTAATCCCACTATGAAATTCATAGACACATTTTCTCATTTCTACTCTAGCATTGGCAAAGGCTGAAGCATCTCTTTTGATAACTATCATTCTACTTTAACCTGTTGAAAATTTAAACACTTCATAGTAAAGTCAGAAATAACTCTTTTCATTCCATCCCACCAGTAATACTCCCAAATATCTTTGTACATTTTAGTACTGCCAGGATGAACTAAAAATGAAGAACTATGAGCTTTATGTAACAACCCTTTCTTCAACTATGAATCACAAGGCACACATAACCTCCTTCCAAACCTCAAAACAAAATCTTTATCAATGTTAAATTTAGGTAACTTACCCTTCTGAACCAATTCTACCTTTTTTAGCAACTCATTGTCTTCTTTCTACGCTTTCTTAATTCTGTCTGATAGAGATGATTTAACTGCCACCTAAAACAAAATAGAGGAATTCCCTACACCAACCAATTATAATCTAAAACTCATCAAATCAAAAACCAAATGATATTGTGCCAAATGTATTATGGTCAATGTAGCATTACTCTTTTGACTTAAAGCATCATCCACTTTATTTTCTTTTACAGGATGGTAATGAATCGTGTAATCATAATCCTTGATTAATTCTAGCAATCTCATTTGTCTCATGTTTAATTATTTATAAGTGAATATATACTTCAAACATAGGTGATCAGTATATATTGCACACTTTACTCCAAACAAATGATTCCTCCAAATGTTTAATTCCAAATCAACATTATCTAATTCCAAATCATGTGTAGGGTAAATTAACTCATGAGTTTTCAACTGACGTGAAGTATAAGCAATTACCTGATCATTCTTCATAACGACACAGCCAAGTCATTTCAATGAAGCATCAATATAGATAAGAAATTCACCATTTCTGGAAGGCAGTTCTAAAACTAGGTCATTCACCAATATTCGTTTCAATTCCATAAAACATTCATCACATTATTTTTTCCAGATGAACTTAACACCTTTTTGTGTTAACATGGTCAGTGGGCTAGATAACCGTGAAATGTTTTCCAAAAAACTCTGATAATAACTTGCTAAACCAAGAAAACTATGAATCTTAGTTATATTTGTGGGTCTTGAACATTCTTTAACAACTTTTGTTTTATCAGGATCAACAATTATGCCATCTTTATAAACAATATGACCAAGGAAATAAGTTTTTTACAACCAAAATTCACTCTTACTAAACTTTAAATATAGTTTCTTTTTTTTAAGGTCAGTAAGAAAAACCTTAAATGAATTTCCTGGTCCTCTTTACTTTTATAATATACCAAAATATAATCTATAAACATGACCACTTTTTATCACCAGAGTCAACTGAGCCATCACTAAAACAAATTGTTCAATTCTGATTCTGATCATCTCATGATACTGATTTGGAACGTCATTTCCCTCTATATTCCTTCCCAGCATAGCTTCCCTATTTCCTCTATGAAAAACCATTTCGAAAAAAAATATCTTAGATAAAGAAACATGGTAATATTCAAATACAATATATTAAAGTTAATTTTTTATTAAAACAAAAATTTTATAGAAAAAGTGAGAAACCAACAAGTGAAAACAGACATCAGACACTAAATCATATAAAATTATTCTTAAAAACAACTTAAAAAAATTAGACACGACATACCTAAATAGTTTCCAAGAAAAATTTGTTACCTCTGTATCCGTTTCATCTAGGATACTCACTTCGAAATGAGAATCCAATTTGTCCCATGCTTGCAAGAAGTCCTCTACTATTATCTTCTTCTCATTGTAGCCTCTAGTCCAAATTAGATGTTGTGTGTTAATCAAATCGCTCTATTAATTATTGGTATCCACCTACATTAAGGATCTCTTAAGTTTTAGGGTTTTATAGAATTATTACATAACTATTACATTACATCTCAAAAATTACAAAGTATACACTTCTACTCTATCTAATTTTTTTCACAAAAATAAATCTCCTTAAATAAAAAAGAATTATTTTCCTTATATAAATATTCCTGAATTATACCTTTCTCTTACCCTTCATTATACCATATGAAAAAACATTTCAGAAACTTGTTATGAGCATAAAAATTTCAGTTTGGGATATAAAATAAGGAAAGAAAACATTATTCCATGAATACATAAAAATCAAAGAAGTCATACTTTTTAATCATAAAAATAAGCTATTTAACATACCTCATGAAATCATAGAATTTATGAATAAAATATAGAAATCATAAATCAAAAAGGTAACTTGTTGCATCAATAACATACTTACATTGTAGATTTAACAGCTACATAGGGAGTTACATTCCCTAAATCTCTTAGGAGAAACATTAACGTTTACCCCCATCACATTACTGAATTCATTAGAGAGCTATCTCGGGCTCACCTACCCTATATTTATCATGTAACCACCCATATATGTAAATAATTTCCAATAACAATAATATATTCATAACACATAAAACCATCATAAAGGAAAGATAACATTTCCACATTCCAATCAAAATATAACTTTTCAAGATATTGAAATAATCAATATTTTATCAAAACAATTTCCAATACCAAAGTACATGAAAATGGTATTTGTTATTTATTTTCTTTTTTTTAAAACATTACGGCTTGTTAAGGAAGTCATATATCAAATAATGCTCGCGGCGGTGGAAAGGTCATTGTCACCATATACATTAAAAAGAAACATCCCATTTGTTGTTTTGTAAAACGCTTCATAAAACAAAAGATTCATTTTGAAAACCATTTAATTAAATGAAAAGAAAAATGGTATAATTATACACCATATAAAATAAGGTCATGTATAAACCAAAATATGCCTCAATGAAAGGAGATTGAGACGAAGTCCCTTACCTTAAGTCTGACTCGTCGCGTATGTTCCTTGTTATTTCTGAATAATAAACTTACATTAATTTAAAATTTCTTTAGAAATTTTTTAAAGTATATTATTACTTTTATATCACTTATTAGCTCTTTATAAACATTACATAATTATTTAAGTTAATATCGGTTGTTTTGTCGATATTTGGTACTTGAGTCAAAAATGAACTTGTTATAATTACAAATTGTCTATGTGATAAAAATTATATTATCTCCAGAATGATATTTATGATTTATATATCATATATATCCATTATATATATTTATTTTTAATAGTTCATAACATTTGGAGACAATAATTGAAATGCACCGTTCATGGAGACGATAGGTCGTACGTACGCATGGACGTTACTTTCATTGATTTTTCATATTTAATGGAATGAAAAATAAATGATACATAGGTATATTTTAATTATAGTATAATATAATATTTTATATACATTAAATAAGTTCATTAACTCCATCCTTTATACGTTCCATGTATAACATGAATGAATCATATCACTTTGGGGGGCGGTAGTCTGCACCTCCTCAAATGAAATTATCGTATTTACACATTATGGAAAGCATAAAGTTGTGATGTAAATAAAAATTAAAGAATAATAGGTAAAATATAATATATATTATATATAATTATAGTTCTATCATAATTTCCACCATGAGAAGTGGTTTGAGATAATTGGACAATCATCATTTCATGAGGCAGTAGTTCGTCGTCCACAGAAATAATATGTTTAAAATCTATAAGATAGAGGTGTGGGTGAGTATAGGTAGAATCCTTCTCAAAAAAAATCATAGTATATTAAGGATAATTTTCTGTTATTTAATAAAATAATAATAATATAATATAGTGAAGAAGTAAAATAATAGAAAGGAACTTTAGGGAACACACTGCCTCTAAAACGTGTAACTCTCATTGATTTGAGCCAAAAGGCTTTCTAAAATTTCCTTCTACCTAATGTAAGTCTTCTAAAATAAATATAAGGATGTTGGGAACTTATTTGGGAAGATTTTGGACAATACAAGGGGCTTGATAGGTATGATTATATGGGTATATGTGATGCCATTTTATAAGAGGGAGATGGGGCACTTTAGAAAAGTTTGAAAGTATTATTTTATTATAAAATGCTATTCAGTTTAAAATCGTCCCAAAGTAATTTATTTAAAATATAATATGATTTTGGGTCAAAAACCTCTCAACCAGTAGGTTTTAGACATGTTTAAGTCACACATTTAACCTTATCTTTTAGCTTTAACACTTAGTTAACTAATTTAACTCTTATCATGTCTTCTTGTATATTCATACTATAAAGTTAATATAGTGACTATAAAATTTCAATAGAAACTCAAGTGTTTCATTAATGACATTTTAAACATTATCTAAGTCATTTGGTCGAATCTTAGATTTTTAGGACTATTATATCATTTAATAAAATAGAATTTTTTTAAAAAACTCATTTATCTTAATTTTTATACTATTCATATCATGACTTTTTTTAAAAACCATAACAACTTGATTATTTCAAAAAAACTTCATTAATTCAAAGATAAAAATTCATAATCATACATAAAATTTTTTTATTACCTAAAAAGTTTTAAAATAAATTTATTTTATTATTTATAATCTCAATTATTTAAATCATTCATTAATAAGGTAATCACTACATAATCATTGTTTCATAAATATATTTATTTATTTGATGTATAAAAATTCTAAATAAAATACCATGATGTAGGAAATATTTTTATATTTTTAATGAATATTTATATTTTAAGAGATATCTTATATAACCCCATATAAAAATTGTTTTAGTAAAAAATACATGCTTATGTTTTATTTTTCTTTACATTAAATTAATTCTTATAAAATATCGTTTTCACATAAAAGTGGCTCCATGGGGTCCCAAAATGGACCCAAGGATGTACTTGGTCATACATATCTCTTCCAATAGTATTGGGACACATTTTTGGGCACTATAATATTATTATAATATTATTTTTTACCCTTATTTACGAGATTTACCCTTTAACCGTGGTAAATAAAATATTTACTGAAGTTACTATTCATAACATCTAAAAATAAAAGGTACCTATTTAAATAATTTGGACCAACTGATTCAAAATATGGAATACATTTTTCTAAATTCAAAACACAGAAATTGCAGAAATTAATTTAAAATTAACAACTGCTGTCAAAACCAAAAAGTGTGTTTTTAATAAGTAAAAACTACTAAAAGATTGACATGTGTTTATGTCAAATTTAAAATTAAAATTACTTCCAATGACCAAAATTTAATTAAATGATAAAAATATAATCCAATTACACTTTAAACCTAATTAAAATTACAATCTATCTATATAAATAAATTATATTAAAAGGTGGTTTTGAATTAAAATGCAGTGTTTTTCACTATTCATTAAAAATGAACTTTATCATAAAAATACCAAAATTTCATCCAAAGTAAATTTTTATGTCCCGATTCTATAGAAGAAGTTTATTTTATCAAATATAACATATAAAAGTGAAAAAACTATATTTAAAAAGGGTTTTCCATCAAAAGGCAGTAAAATGACCTTTTAGAAATATTAGAGTATTTCATGCTTAAAATCAGATTTATTCTTATTTTAAGACTCTAAATTTTATTGGATAAATGTAAATAAATTCAATTAAAAAAATTAATCACAATATGTTTAGTTCTGTTCATTCCCTCTAATAAAATTTCTAGATGTTAACTACTATTTAAAATAATAATAATATATTATTATTATTTCAGTATGACTCAGCATTGTGTGCAACATAAGATTTTGCAGAAAACCATTATTTTGTGTTGGGTACACCATCGAACATATCATCCCCTTTAAAGTAAAATTAATATTTAATTAAAAAATATTAATAAATATGAAAATTTCATATTCTTTATTTACCTGGGATGTTGCATTTGTAAACCATTGTTTGGCCAATTAGATGGTATAGGTTGAGAGTTAGTCTTACCTGTTTACCTTTTCATTATGATGGGGTTTCTATTAGGATAAACACTGAAAGTTAAGATTCAATATTTTATGTTTACTGATAATTATGTTTTTATTATTGATGGAATGGATGTTTTAGGTTGAGAGTTAGGATTTATCATTTTCTTTTAGTTTTTTCTAGGTAGGTTATTATGATTATTCCTCTTCTTGATGTAGTTTTTTTATTACCTTCAAGAATATATTTTTCTTGAGATTTTTTTGGTCGATTCCAATAATTCTCGAGAATATATAATGTTAAATAAATTATAAATAAAATTAATGTAATTTTTATTGATGATAGTGATGATTCATTAATTGGAAATAATGGATTTGGTGGGAATAAATTGTTGAAGAGCATGGCTTGAAATCTTGGATGGAAATTTGAATTATGAAAGCACCTTATCTTTTGATGTTTAATATAAATTGTAATGCCCTGAACCCAGTTACCAAGATTCGGTGCATTATTACATAACATTAGCATGATCACAAGGGATCAAATCCCGAATGACCGATCAATTCAGTATCCTTGGAAGTACTAGATACATTCATAAGTTTTACATTACATCATGAAATAAAAACCTCAATAAAATTTTGTCCCCATTGACCACACTTATATCCTTAGCCTATCCTTGTAGGTCAACCATTAAATATTTCTTCACATCTTGGGAAAAATAAAACATATAAAGGGGTGAGCTCAGATGCTCAGAAAGGATAAAAATATAGTGAAAACATTAAAAAAAAGCATAAACAATTAAGGCAATGTATAAGACTAAAACATAAGCCTTTTAATCATAAACTTATGCATAATATGGCCAATATAAATCAAATAATTATATTTACTTATTCACATGGATATTCTACTAGTCTAATAATCACATGTAATATCAATAGCCAATTTTCTAATGATGGAATGCATAATTCCAAACATCATAACCACATAGTCTAGGCCTTGTGTCAAGACTAAAAATAATATTTTTCAATATACTAGTTTGTCTCATGAGACCTACCGATGAATAGAATAAATATAGAGCACTCAACCCGTCACTTACTGAGTCCAATGCATTCCTCATATGAAAAGGTTTAAACATAACATAAACATTCGTATTAAAACTAGCATACGAAATGTCAAAACTTTATCCATAAACAATTAATGGTGTAAAAATAACATATACATAGTCAAACAATTAAAAATCCTTCAATACAATATGTATGTTTTGTATCATAATAAATGAACTTCAAACAAGCTTAAAATCCATCAAAGGATGTTGACATAAATGAAATAAAAACGTTTTTAGAGAAATATACCTTCCTATTTTGAAATAATTTAAAAGTTATATAATTATAAAAGAAAACATTTAATTCTAAAATATTATTGTAAGCTTGTATGGGAAGCTTTGATTATGTTATAATAGCGGAAAATATCCGCACCCACCGTATAAGTTAAGAAAAAAGACATTCTTACCTTAATTTTGTTGAAAATGTCATAAAGTTCATTGTTTGGAAAATGACGGAAATATTCCTTTCAAAACATATATGGTCAAATAAGGGTATAAATGACTTTGAACCATAGTCTAGCAAATATTAATAATGTTATGAATTACATTTTTAAGAAAACACAGATGTGGATGATAAAGAGGTCCCAGTAGATACTTACATATTAACAACCTCGGATAAGAAAAGAGATCGTAGAATTAACCCTTACCCTGTATTTTTCCTTAGTCGATGGTTTTTTAACATACTATATAATAGTTAAAACAATGTTATTAAATTATAAAATAATCATATGCATAAATATGATAACATATATGATCTTATAATATTACTTTGTTATTAATATTTTAGTAGTATCATCGTTTCGGGTGTTAACTGGTTCATTTTCCTTTATATGATTGGTTACGTAAGCCATGTTTTTTATGGATAGTATTTATTTGATTCATATAAATAATGATATTATGTTCATAAAAATTATTTTTAATCATAAAAATTATCATTTAATGATTACGATGGGGAATGAATCTCAACACGTTCATGGAGACGGTAATCCGTACGTAGGCATGAGCGACAATATCATTATATTGATGGTGAAATCATATGTAATTAGATGTTATATAATATATACAGAATCATTAACATGTTATATTTATTATTTACATCAGTTATACCCATTATTATACCCATCCAAATAATGAAGTGTTTGAATAACAAACTACACCAAGACGTGGAGATGGTAAGCCGTACGTATGCACGTATGGTGACTTTTTCATTTATAGGATGGATAGAATAATGGATATTATTGTACCATATTTATAATAACATAACAGTATGTATAAGGTACTTGATTTATTATTTTTTTATGGAAACAACAAAGAATGAGGAAGTGGAAGAAGAAAAGAACTTGAAAGATGGTGGTGAAATTATTACCTCTTCTTCGGGTGTTTCCTTTTGAGTTGATCAAAATGGATCCTTAGGTTGGATTTATAATAAAACTAAGGCCTCTATGTCAAAGTTAGGATAGTTGATAGGATACTTGGGTAGGGTTTGGCTGATCCAAATGGATTTGGAGGTGTAAATTTAAGATAAAGGAAAGTACCCTTTTATAAGAGAGGCGAGGGTCACTTTAGGAAAAGCTTGAAATATTATTTTATAATAAAATCATTTTAGGTTTCTAATGTCTAAAAAATAATTTATTTAGAGGATAAGGTGGGTATGGGTCTAAAAACTCTCAACCAATAGGTTTTAGATAGGTTTAGGTCACCATATTAACCTTATCTTTTAGATTTATCTCTTAGTTAAATAGTTTGACATTTACCATGTCTCTTTGATTTTTATATTATATGGTTAATAAACTTACTATAACAAGACAAGAGAACCCCAAGTGGTTAATTTTTAATATATATATCCTTATCTAAGTCCTTTGGTCGAACCATATATTTTTAGGAATATTATATCAATTAATAATATAGTATTTGTTTTAAAATCTCAATTATCTCAATTTTGACACTATTTAGTATTTGTTTTTTGTGAAAATCATAACAGCATGATTACTTAGAAAAGGAATTATTTAATAAACCCTAACATGTCATATTAACCTATAAAATTAGTGTAATTAATCAGAAGTCTCAATTTACATTTATTTTGATATTTATAATATCAATTATTTTAATATTTCATTAATAAGGTAATTACTGCATCCTCATTGTGTCATAAATAAATTAAATTATTTAATGTCTAAAAATTATAAATAAAATAAAATTATATAGGAAATATTTTTATCTTTATAATTAATATTTATAGTCTAATTTATATTGTGTGTAACCCTATATTAAAAATGGTTTAGTTATTAAACTTTGAATTTAATACTTTTAACTCTTCTTTAAATAAAATAATAATAAATGTCCAAATATAATCCAAGTAGACCAGAAGGATCATATTTTATTCTTAAGGTTGTTTTTGGTCTAATTACTCTTATTCAGTAGAATTATGATATGTTTTATGGTAATTATAATATCTTTTTTACCCTTAATTACTCTATTTACTTTTAATCATGGTAAATAAAAGTCAAAAGTTATTATTCACCAAAACACATTTTCATATTATTGAACCACGTTTTACTTACTCATGTCAATTGTGTCTCTCAGCTTTTTGAAATTCAACTCACAGAAGTGGTATAATTATTTTATATGAAAATTTGTAAATGCTCCTAGAAGTTGGGTAAAAGACGGTAAAAAGTTCAATAAAATTTTATATATCTAAAATTATTATAAAATGACTCCAATGAATTACATTGAACATATATAGGTATTATGTATCTATTTTGAACTAAAATAAAATAAATTAAAATAACTAATTATTTAAATAAAAATTCGATTTTAAACAATAATCAGTGTTTTTCACTATTCATCCAAAATTGAAATTTCTACGAAAAATACCAAAAATTCACCCTAAGATAATTTTTATATTTCAAATCCAAAAATGGAGTCCATTTTGAAAATTAAAATTTATAAAATTTCAAAAATTGTGTATTATTATTCATACTGTTTAGTTTCAATTGTCGTGGTGTGTTAAAACTTCATGTTGCGTACAACGCAAGCTACTGCATTATTCAAAGGGAAACGTACTATGGAAGCTTGGGGTGTTATATTCTCCCCTCCTTGAAATAATTTCATCCTCAAAATTTCTCCAATATTACTGCATAAAAATATTATGGTGGTTCTTCATCATAAATTCCTCAAGTTCCCACATTGCCTCTTTCATCTTATGGTTTCTTCATAGAACTTTTACCAAACAAGTCATCTGGTTTCTTAGCACTTGCTCCCTTATATCAAGAATTTTGACAGGCTCTTCACAATAAGATAGATCATGTTCCAATTCAATTTCCTCATAGGTGAGTACATGCATTGGTTCAGGCATGTATTTTCTCAACAGTGATACGTGGAAGACATCATGAACTTTGGAGAGACTTGGAGGCATTTCCAAACGATAAGCTACAACTCCAATTCGTTCTAGAATTTCGAAAGGTCTAATGTACCTAGGATTTAATTTACCCTTTTTACCAAAACTTATAACACCATTCCATAGAGATACCTTTAAGAAAACATGGTCTCCTACTTGAAATTCAAAATCTTTCCTTCGGTTATCAACATATCTCTTTTTCCTACTTTGGGCTGCTTTGATGTGGGTTTGGATAACCTTCACATTTTCCATTGTTTCCTCAAAAAGTTCTGGGCCTAAGATTTTTCTTTCACCAATATCATCCCAACAAGTTGGTGTGAGACTTCTCTTTTCATATAATTCTTCATATGGTTCCATATAAATACTTGAATGGAAGCAATTGTTGTAGGAAAATTCAACCATAGGTAAATATTGATCCCACATACCATGAAAGTCAAGTGAGTAAGATCTCAACATGTCTTCTAAGATTTGAATAGTCAGTTCTGATTTTCCATCAGTTTGAGGGTGGTAGGCAGTGCTCAAATGAAGTTCATTATCTCGAGCCTTCTGAAGACTTTTCCAGAATCTTGAAGTAAAATGAGGATCACAATCAGAAAAAATTGATAGGGGTACTCCATGAAGTCTTATAAGTTCATTAATATATAGTCTTTCCATACATTCAAGTAGTAAATCTTCTCTTATAGAAAGAAAATGTGTTGACTTGGTAAAATGATAATTAATGACCCAAATTTCATCATTCCTTCTAGGAGTCTTCGGTAGCCCCATGGAAAAGTCCATCATAATATTATCCCATTTCCACTCAGGTATGGGAAGAGGTTTCATGACTCCTTCAGGTTGTTTCCTTCCAGCTTTGAACTATTTAAAAACCATACATCTTGACACAAAATCAGAAATCTCCCTCTTCATGTTGTCCCACAAAAACGTTTCTTCAAATGTTATTATATATTAGTGCCCCCAGGGTGTATAGAGAAATTGGATCTATGAGCATTATCTAACAATTTCCTTTTTAGATCAGGTATGTTAGGAACACAAAGCCTCTTCCCAAATTTAAAAATTACATCTTCATATATGAAGTCACTCAATCTCCCACCATTCTCAGCTTTAATCTTATTTTGAAACTCTTCATCATCAGTCTAAGAACTCTTTATTATTTCTAGTAAAGATGGTTTGGAAACCATTTGAAAAAGTATTGATGTTTCACCATCCATGGTTATTACCATATCCATGTTTACTAGATATATGAAAATAGGATCCCTTTCAACTCTCATCTTATTCAAAACTCCATGATCCTTTCTACTCAAATCATCTACCACCATATTTTCCTTCTCTGGGTGGTAGTGTATAGTGCAATCATAATCCTTGATTAGTTCAATCCATCATCGTTTTCTCATGTTGAGTTCTTTATGTGAGAAAATATACTTCAAACTCTTGTGATCAGTATAAATCTCACAATTTTTACCATAGATCTAGTGTCTCTATATTTTCAGAGAAAAGATAACAGCTTCTAACTGAAGATCATGAGTATGATAGTTTTTCTCATGAATTTTTAGATGTTGTGATTTATAGGAAATAACTCTATCATTATGTATAAGGACACAACCAAGTCCTTTCTTTTAACCATCATAATAAATAACAAACCCATCCTTCCCGGATGGTAGAGTCAAGATAATATCATTGACTAATATTCTATTCATTTCTTCAAAACATTCTTCACACTATTTTGTCCAAACAAATTTACCCCCTTTACGTGTGAGCTTGGTTAATGGGTTAGCCAACCGGGCAGAATTCTGGATGAAATTTTGATAATAACCTGCTAAACTAATAAAACTGCAGACTTCAGTTATACTCATCAGTGCTAGCCATTCTTGGATTGCCTTGGTCTTTGAAGGATCAATAGAGATTCCATCCTTAGAGACGATATGGATAAGAAAAGAAATCTCTTGAAGCCAGAATTCGTACTTTCTAGACTTCCCATATAATTCATTTCTTCTAAGAGTCTTTATATTAATGCACAAGTTATTTTCATGATCTTCATATATTTTGAAGTATACCAAGATATCATCAATAAATACCACTATAAAGTCATCAAGATATTACTTGGAAACTCTATTCATTAGATCCATAAAGACGGAGGGTGAATTAGTCAATACAAAAGGCATTACTATAAACATGTAATGCCCATACCTGGTTTGAAATGTTTTCTTCAGAATGTCTTCCTTCTTCATGCACAACTGATGGTCTCCAGATCGAAGTTCAATATTTGAAAAATATTGATTTCCATGAATTTGATCAAATAAATCATCAATGCAAGGTAGGGGATACTTGTTCTTTATTGTTATAGAATTGATCTCCATGTAATCAATGCACAACCTCATAGATCCATCTTTCTTATTAACAAAATGGATAGGGGATCCCCATAGAGAATCACTAGGGAAAATAAATCCCTTATTACTCAATTCATCTGGTTATTTCTTTAGTTCCACTAATTCCACAGTGAACATTCTATAAGGGGTCTTCAATATGGGACTTTAACTAAGAATTAAATCAATGGAAAACTCAATTTCTCATTCTAGAGCATGTCCAGGTAAATCCTCTAGAAACACATCAACATATTCTTGCACAATAGGTACGTCCTCTATTCGAACATTATTTTTCTCACCCATAGTTATTTCATTCTCTTTTTCCCCAATAATTGAATTTAGTAGAGTTAATGGGGTGGATCTAGATAATAATCAGGTGGTGATGTTTATACTCTAAATATAAGGTACTCTTTATCATCATCAAAAATTGTAACCTCATTCTTCTTACAATAAATTTTCACATCAGGTCCAAAATCCAATCCATTCTAAGGATTATATCAAATTCAATCATGGGTATGATGATGAGATCAGTATATAAAAAACATTTATATTCCCTAATGGGAACTGATTCACAAAACTTTGTTGCGATGATACTTCCCTTAGGTGTTTTGACTGACAACTCCCTTGTTAAGTCAAATTTAAAATATCTAATTTTCTTAGCAAACTAGGAAGATATGAAACAATGTGATGACCCATAATAAAATAAATCATTGGTTAAACTTAAGGAAACCATTAAATTACCTGCCACTAGGTCTTTCGGAGCTTCAACCTCAGTAGTAGTTATCGCATAAGCTTGGCCTTGCTCCCTTGTCCTTTTATGTGGTAAGTTCCCTTGGCACTTAGGACATTCATTTTCATAATTTCCCTTTTCTCTACAATTGTATCATTTAGCATTGACAGCCTCTTTCTTACCCTTGTAATCACGATCTTGGTGGCCTTTTTCACAACACTTGTAACAGACTCCCATTCCCTTCAAAAAGTACCAGGGTGTTTCTTCCCACATTTACCGCAGATTTTCCATTCTTCCTCTTATTTCCATTTCCAGACTATTCAGCAGATCTCTTTTTCTCTTGCTTTGCTTTAAATTCATAAGACATAGAGAATTCTTTTTATGTCTTGATAAAGCATGAGACTATATATTCGTATGATGAGAAGGATTGTGAGACTAATGCTTGAAAGAGAACTGGTTTTAACCCATCAAATAATCAATTAGTCTTAATCATTAGGTTACGTATATAATCTATTGCATCCCTTGCTAACCTTGTAAAGTTAGCCTCATACTTTGCGACATTCTCATCCTTCTTTTTCCTTAGACATAGAAATTTTCATTCCATATCCACTCTATGGTCATGAGGAAAGTATTTTTCTAAGAAAATCTCTTTAAACTTATTTCATTCCATGTTCGATACTTCTTCAACCTATTTTTTATTTTGGATTAATGACCACCATTGATCTGCATCTTTCGTGAGGCGATAAACTGTCATGACAAATTTTTCCCTATCACTACTCCCCAAAGCATGAAATATATTCTCTAAGGAATTTATCCATTGCTCAGCTACTAATGGATTTGTACTCTGAGTGAATTTTGGTGGTTGTTGCCTCATTAAGTATTCTAACATTGATCCTCAGTGTTGTGGATCAGGGTGCTCCATATAGGTAAGGTTATTATTCATAACCTGAGTGAGTTGTCCCAGTATGGTGATAAGCTAATCAGAACCAGTTGCATCACTAGCTCCACTATAATTATCATCAGTATGAGGGAAATCCCTACATGGATTACGTGCGTTGATATGGTTTCCATTCCTTCCACTAGCCTCCATTTCTAAACAATGGCATAAAGTATATTAGTTTATGAATTGCAATACATAATTCCAAACTTGTAAAACACTTATCATAAATTGAACAGTTTTTGGATATAATCCCTAATCATAAAAATGTTTTCTTTAAGTATTTATATACTCATAAATACTTTATAATGGTTTGTAAACAAAATGTGAATTATCCTAAGCATATCCCCCGGCAGTGTCGTAACCAAGAGTGCAGCAAGGCCTATTGTCGTGCACTAGTTCCTATTTGAGTCTAGGTCAAAGCAGTGTTTTCTGTTTTTACCCCTAGGTACATTTGTGCTAGAGCCTCCTCTACCTGGTCATATCTAGACGGTGATGTATTTCTTGGAAAAATCATAAAATCTCTATATTACCAAAATTCTAGGAAGTTTTTCTATTCTAATCCTCAAATTCTATATTAGGGTAATGTTATCTAATCAGAGTTTTTCTAAATCTAGCTTCCAAGGTTTGTAATAAAGTTCCTATGATACCAACTGTAATGCCCCAACCCTAGTTACCTAGAGTCGATGCATTATTACCTAACATTTTCATGATCACAATGGATCAAATCCCAAAACACCGATCAGTTTAGTAGCCTTGGAAGTACTAGATACATTCGTAAGTTTTAAATTACGTCAGGAAATAAAAACATCAAAAAAAAAAATTCCCCACTGACCGCACTTATATCCTTAGCCTATCCCTATAGTTCAACCATTAAATATTTCTTCACATCTTGGGAAAAATAAAACAGAGAAAGGGGTGAGCTTAGATGCCCAGTAAGGATAACAATATAAGGGAAACTTTCAAAAATAAGCATAAACAATTAAGGAAATGTATAAGACTAAAACATATGCCTTTTAAACATACAATTCTGCATAATATTTCCAATATAAATCAAATAATTTCATTTACTTATTCACATTGATATTCTACTAGTCGAATAATCACATGTAATATCAATAGCCAATTTAATAATGATGGAATGCATAATGTCAGACTTTATAAGCATATAGTAAAGGACTTGTGCCAAGACTACAAATAAGGTTTTGTCAAGGCCTTGTGCCAAGACACTATTTTGTCTCATGAGACCTACCAATGCATCGAGGAGCTATATTGGGCTCCATCCATCACTTAATAAGTTCAGTGCATTCCTCATATGAAAAGGTTTAAACAAAACATAAACATTCGTATTAAAAGTAGCATATGAAATGTCTATACTTTATTCATAAACCATGAATGGTGTAAAAATATAACATCCACAGTCAAACATATCACAAATATTTCAATACAATATAAATTTTTTTAATCATAACAAATCAACTTCAAACAAGCTTAAAATCAATCAAAGGATGTTGACATAGATGAAATCAAAACTTTTTTAGACAAATATATATTTCTATTTTGAAATAATTTAAAATTTATATAATTATAAAATAAAATATTTATTTTTAAAATATTCTTATAAGATTTTATGGGAAGCTTTGACGATGTTATAATGGCAGAAAATATCTGCACCTGCCATATAAGTTAAAAAAACACATTCTTACCTTAGTTTTGTCAAAAAGGTCATAAAGTACCTTGTTTGGAAAATGACGAAAAGATTCCTTTCAAAACATATATGATAAAATAAGGGTATAAATTACTTTTACCCATAGTCTATTACATATTAAGAATTTTTTGAATTACATTTTTAAGAAAACACGGATGTGGGGGGAAAAGAGGTCCCAGTAGATACTTATGTATTAACAACCTCGGATAAGTAAGAGATTGTAGATTTAACCCTTAACTTGTACTTTTCCTTAGTTGATGGTATGTTAACCACCTGTATAATAGTTAAAAAGTTGTTTTTAAATTATACAATAATCATATACATAAATATTATATCATATATTATCTTATAATATTTCTTTGTTAATAATATTTTTGTAGTATCATCGTTTCGGGTGTTAACTGATTCTTTTTCCTTTATATGCTTGGTTACGTAAGCCATGTTTTTTATGTATATGATGTATTTGATTCATATACATAATTATATTATGTTCATAAAAATTATTTTTAATCACAAAAATTATTCTTGAATGATTTCGATGGAGAATGAATCTCATCGCGTTCGTGGAGACGGTAATCTGAACGTATGCACGAGCGACAATAACATTATATTGATAGTGAAATTGTATGTAATTGGATAGTATATCATATATTAAGAATAATTAACATGTTATATTTATTATTTTCATCAGTTATACTCCTTATTATACCCATCCAAATAATTTAAGTGTTTGAATAAAAACTACACCACGACGTGGAGACGGTAAGTCATACTTACACATGTATGGTGACTTTTTCATTTATAGGATGGTTAGAATAAAAAATATGGTTGTACCAAATTTATAATAACATCATAGTATTAAAAGTTACTGGATTTATTATTTTGGTATGTAAACAACAAAGAAAGAGGAATTGGAAGAAGAAAAGAACGTGAAAGAGGGTGGTGAAATTATTACATCTTCTTCAGGTGTTTCTTTTTTATTTGATCAAAAGGTCTCCATAGGTTGGATTTCTGATCAAATTATTGCCTCTAGGTCGAATTTATTATAGTTGAGAGGATATTTGGGTAGGTTTTTTCCAATAAAAATGTATTTGGAGGTGTGAATTTAAGATAAAGGGATGTTCCCTTTTATAAGAGAGGTTAGCGTCACTTTAGGAAAAACTTGAAATATTATTTTATAATAAAATAATTTTCGGTTTATAATGGCTCCAAAATAATTTATTTAGAGTCTAAAGTAGGTATGGGTCGAAAAAATATCAAAAATAGGTTTTATACAGGTTTAGTTCACCATATTAAACTTATCTTTTAGATTTAACTATTAGTTAAATAGTTTGACATTTACCATGTCTCTTTGTATTTTTATATTATATGGTTAATAAACTTACTATAACAAGCCAAGATAACCCCAAGTTGTTAATTATTAATATATATTAACTTATCTAAGTCCTATGGTGAAGCATTATATTTTTATTAATATTATATCAATGAATGATATAGTATTTTTTTTTAAACTCAATTATGTCAATTTTGACATTATTTAGTATTTGGTTTTTGTGAAAATCATAACAGCATGATTACTTCAAAAAAAAATTATTTATTCAACCCTAACATGTCATATTTACCTAAAAAATTAGTTTAATTCCTCATATGTCTCAATTTACATTTATTTGGTTATTTATAATATCAATTATTTTAATATTTCATTAATATGGTAATTATTGCATCATCATTGTGTCATAAATGAATTAAATTATTTAATGTCTAAAATTTATAAATAAAATTCCATTATGTAGGAAATCCTTTTATATCTTTAATTAATATTTATAGTCGAATTTATATTGTGTGTACCCCTATATTAAAAATGGTTTAGTTATTAAACTTTTAATTTAACACTTTTAACTCTTCTTTAAATAAAATAATAATAAATGTCCTAATCTAATCCAAGTGGAAAAAAAGGATCATATTTTATTCCTAAGGTTCTTTCAAGTCTAATTACACTTATCCAATAGAATTATTACATGTTTTAGGTTAATTATAATATCATTTTTACCCGTAATTACCCTATTTACTTTTAACTATGGTAAATAAAAGTCAAAAGTTACTATTCACCAAAAATTATTTTCATCTTATTGAACCAAATTTTACTTACTAATGTCAACCGTGTCCCTAAAATTTTTAAATTTAACTCACAAAATCGGTAAAAATAAGTTTTATGCATATTTGTAAATGCTCCTATAAGGTGGGCAACAAACGGTAAAAAGTTCAATAAAATTTTATATATCTAAACTTATTAAAAAATGACTCCAACGAATTACATTGAACATATATAGGTATTATGTATCTATTTTGACCTAAAACAAATTAAATTAAAATAACTAATTAGTTAAATAAAAAGTTGGTTTTAAACAATAACGCATTGTTTTTCACTATTCATCAAAAATTGAAAGTTCTCAGAAAAATAAAAAAAATTCACCCTAAGCTAATTTTGATATTCCAAATTCAAAAATGATGTCCATTTTGAAAATTAAAATATATAAAAATTTCAAAAAATTGTGTATTACTATTCATAACGACTAGTTTCATTGGTCTTGGTGTGTTAAAACTCCAAGTTGCGTACAACGCAAGCTACTGCATTATTCAAAGGGAAACATACCATGGATGCTTGGGGTGTTACATAAATTGATAAATTAGAGTTTATAAAAAGTATTAATGAAGTGAATTTAAAATTTTAAAATATTCAAGGAATTTAATTGATGTTTGAACTTTATTCTTGTGTGATAATTTTATTTCTAGCTTTTTATACCTTAGTGGTGGAAATTAGGTTATCATGTGGGATGGTAGTTATAGATATAGGGAGTTTCACCTAGTAGTTTTATGAATGATATATATATATATATATATATTCATTATGTTTTATGAATTCATATACTCCACCACCTGAGTCAGTAGGGAAATTAGCACTCAAATGTTTTCAATTTGGGGTGGTTTCCCTAACATCCAGGTCAGCAAGGGAATGGATGGATAAATTAACCCTCTTCCATACTCTCCCTTCAGATATAGCATGACATGTAGAAATATTATGGCTATGATGGATTAAGATATAGGCTATATGCTCACAACGGCTATAATGGATCTCATTTTTACTATACATGTGTGTTCAGGCTATAACATCTTGAGGTTATAGAAAATATATGTATTCAAGCTATAGTAACTATGGATACTATAGGTTTTCTTGCATGGTCTATAATGTAATGTTGTAAAATGCTTGATATATGAGCTTTAACAACATTTTAATATACAAATTAGTTGTGGATGTTATGAGATATGTGTCTATAGGGTGCAGGAGGGGATGATGATGTGACTTTATATAGTGTGATTTTATGGGTATGGAAGGGATTGTAACAAAGGGATTTTGGTATTGGGGCATGAGAGAGACAAACTAGGGGGAGTGGATGCGAGATACTTTTCTTATATATATGTGTATATGTATGTATATTATTAAAGTTATTATATTACCTATTTATATTCATTTCGTAGTGAGTGATCCTCGATCAGGTTGGGATATATTTCACCTGATTTAGGTAATGAGTTAGTATTATTTTCTTATTCATTGGGGTTTAGTATACTTATTTAAAATTTTATGCAAGGTTTCAGGGAGGATGATACTTAGTATACATGTATTATCACCCCATTTATATATATAAACTAGTTTTTATTCCATGGGAGATAGTTGGTGATTGATCTAGTTGTTACTTTCACTTGGAGTTATTCAGGAGTTGTTGGAGTGTGTGGTCATTGCCTAAGATTTGTTCTTGGAATTTTCAACTAATTCTACTTCTATGAAATTATATTTAGGTATAGGGATTGGATTTTATTTATTTTATGTAGTTGAGTGGTGATTTTATCTCTCATTTTTATTTATTATATACTGAGGGCAACGCCTTATATTTTTATGCATTTTATACCCTCAATGCTAGACGCCAACCCATTTCCAATCGGAAGAAGGCTTTGGGATTCATATTTTCATTCACTAATAGCCTATTAGGGGTACCCATGGGGGATTAGTGAAAATTTTTATAAAAAAACTGATATATTAATATATGATTAAATTTAAATAAGTCAATTTGTTCGATAGGTTTCTCCACACGCAACATCGAACTTGAATTAAACCACAATATATTTAGATAAAAATATAAGTATTAAGTATGGATATTAAACCTAGCCATTAAATTAGTGGTAATAAATATTATTATCTATTTTTAAAATATTTATAAAAATGAATATAATGTTTACTTTTAAAACCTACAGAATTCAATTTATATGGTTAAAACAATTAGTATGATCATTTTATTCTTAGTAATGTATTTTTCTAAATATTACATTTTTACAAAAAAAAATGTATTTCTAGTTTAATAAAATTTTGATTAATGATGATAAAATATATTTTATATAAATAATTGGTTAATACTAATTTAGTTAGTAAAGTTTAGGAAATGTGAATGATAATAGTTAATATTCTAAAAAATATTTTCCTATGAAATTTTTTTTCATTATATCTCACAATTTTATTTAAAAATTAAATTCGTTATATTTTTAATTTTAATTTATTAAAATTAACTTAATTTCTAGTATTATCATTTTAATATTTTCTTAGGATGAATTTTTGGGATTTTCTTTAGAAAATATTGATTTTAAGGTGAATAGTTAAATATGTCATTTTTACAAATACCATAATGTAATGACATTATTAGTATGTGATTATGTCATATATATTTTTGAACCACTTTCCTAAAAATATTTATTTTATAAGTAAAATTATAAATAAAAAATATTGATTCTAGTTTACAAAACTATATCTGATATTTTGGACCTTAAGTAATATTTTTCTGAAGATATCATTTTTAATACATTATACATTTATAATTTTGAAATAAATTTTATCACTTTTATAAATTTAATATTAATAAATTGGTTTCGATTTTTGAATTATTAGGTCCAAATTATGTACAAAGGACCATTTTTTTAGGCGTAAAATATAAATTACTTAGGTAAAAACTAGTTACCATGGTAATTGTAAATTTGCGTTAAAAGGATTTAACCTAGTGAAGAATTCTAAAATATGTTAAAAACATGTGTTATGATTTTTATTTGAGGCCTTTATCAACCTTATCTCTTACTCACTCCATTATTTCTCAATTTTGAAGCCACTTTCCATGAGAATGACTTTCCATTATTAAAAAGTTATATGTATTTTCAAAATTCCATCCTTTTTCACTTATAAAAGGGGTATGTCACCACCCCTTCAATACCACTACTAATATTATATTTCCTTATAAAAATATAACATTTTTACTTACCCTTTAATCTTATCTTACTTCCATTATCTTCTAGTCACATTATTTTATCCTAATCTCTCCATTTCCAAGGGATCCTCTAAGGAAATCTCAAATCCCTCAACGTGAGTAATCCTTTTTTCTTAAATTCTATCCTTTTTATATTATCTTAAAAATTATAATTTTATCATAACTATATGGTAAAAAAAATTATATATATTTAATTTTTTTTATGTTATGGTAATAATCATTAAACACCTTTCCCCTTTCCTGTTAAAAAATGAAAATGTGATCTGTGTGTATCTGTGGACTACCGCCTCCATAAATAAATGTATTAATTTTCATTATTCACCTATCATGGATAGTAAAAATGGAATTTAATATATAATTATAATATTTATAACTTATTTAATATTCTTATATGATAAACCATATTACCCCTTTCTCCCATTTTATAAAAATGAAATCATCATTCATACATACGCATGGACTACCGCCTCTATGGAATGGTACATTCTATATTTCATTACATTATTTAATTTATGGTCCTAGTAATGGTTTTAAGGGATAAATATGATTTTTATTATATTTTTATGATAATTATATGACAAATTGTAGAATATATCAATGATATGATCAACAAATGATCATCGTGGATTTTTTCTTTTAAAACAAGCATGCTAAGAGAAAAATATTCTCATTCATATTATGTAATATTTGAGTATCCATTACTTATTATAATACCTCCATACAATTTTTATATATCAAAATAAAAAAAAATATCATTACACTTTTTTTATAATGATATTAAAACTAAACCACCATATAATAATCCATTAATTATGGTATGTTCATGTTTGGGTTGGTTTAACCACCTACTTGAACAATGATATAAATTTATATCAGGATTAATGTGAGAAATTAATTACTGGTATAATATGATATAAATATATAAATAATTATTTTTTGTTCTAAAATTTTAATTTTATTATTAAACTCATTAATTAAAAGACCCCTTTCATTCATTAAGAATCACCGAACATGATCATCGCCAATTTCATTTTCATGGTTTATAGGAAAAAATAAAATTGAATGAAATTATAAATTTATAAATATTGTAGAATACCTATTATATTAGACTTAATGATCTCATAATGATTAATTTTTTTCGATAATGAATACCAACACCATTTTTATGAAACTAGTATCAAATGATCAAGATTACATACACCTGATATTGAAAATAGATAATAACTAACTATAATTTATATAGAGAATGATTATAAATAAAGAGTATAAATAATATATATATGATTAAGCTTATTAATTTGGTTATTGATATTATTATATTTGTGATAAAATAATTTAGGTGCAAGTTTAAAGCAAATCAAGACCGAGGTAAAGGTTTCTTGTCTCAAATTTTCACCCATTAAAAAATAGTTCTTATTATACACCATATTTTCGTTATAATGATTGATATACTACCTATTTAATATTATTTATTATTATTATCCCATTATTCATAATATTTAATGTTTTCTTTGAAATTATAATTTTCAAGGTGTTTTTTATTTGATAGATCTAATGCCATATGGATTTTTATGGTCTCATTTCAGATTCTTTGAGACAAAATACATTTTGTGCACCATGTTTTCCTTATATGGTGTATTTACTACACATGGATGTATTTTTATCATCATATTTTGTATTTAATTTGATATAATAATCCATATAATATTCCATCCTTTAAGTGGATTTTTATTCAATTGTTACCCCAGTGGTAAGTATTTTTGGTTACTCAACTTTCATTCATTGAGTTATGATCATCACTCAAACTTATTTCATATAAATTGGGTACATTCAACCTTTGATTTTATTATGTGGTATTATCACATATTTAGATTTATAATTACATTATTAACATATAAATCCTTGTAAAATATCTCTTACATTATGTATTATGCTTCCCATAAGGGATATTAATATCTCAAATCTCCTTTCTTTGAGTTATGAAGTTTTATCTTGAACTTTGTTCTTCCATGCTTGAGTTCACCCACAAAAATATTTTATTATTTTATATTTTATAATCCTATTTTTTAAAATTAAATTTTAATTAAGTGAAGGTTTTATTACACTTTTTATAATGTGGATTTTCAACAAAGGTAAATTTAAATTTTTTAAAAGTTTCATTTCATAATCAAATGTTTTATCTTTGGATCTACATTTCCTATATTAAACTTTATTTAATTTTAAAGGATACATTATTGGATATTATTTTTAAAAGTAAAAGTTTTAAAAATATTTCACTTTATTTTTTCAAACGTTACTTTTAAAAGTGACATGTATGTTTTTATTTTAAAAATGTTAAAAAAATTCTAAAATATCTTTTATGTTTTCACCTCCATTATCCTTTTAATAATAAAAAGGAATTAAACTCATGGTATTTATGTTAAATGATTTATTATCTAATATATATATATATATATGTATAATTTGGGCAATTGAATTTGTGGTATCGAACAATTTGATTCTTGATCCTTGCTTATGTGAGATTGTTCAAAGAATTCTTTTACAATGACGGTTTTCATCTTTTTCAACATCCTTATGAGTTTCCTTTGTTACACTGGGTATATGATCTTTTGTATCCATAAAAATTATTTCTTAGGATATCTTATGTAATTCTATCTTATATCAAATATATGATCCATCACTACCTTTGTATTTCCTAATCATTCACTGTGAATTGGCATAACTTTACTTACAATGCCTTTAATTTTTAAATACCTTGTTTTACATTCCTTTGATTTAAGGGTATTCACCTAGATTCCATATATTAATTTATTGGTGAAATTATTAACTTAACCATGTACCATTACTCCATGTGGTTTTAACATAAGGTTTTCTTACATAGAAATACATTTCATTTATTAATTTAGGAACTTTTGAAAATTTATATATTTTTTATTCTAATACGAATGTTTATTGATTACTTAGACAAGTTGACTGTGTATTATTTAACCATCCACATACTTTATCTATATGATTTATGATAATTTTATCCCTTTTATTAATACTAAGAGAATTATTGGAATTATATATGTTTCTATATCAATAATGACGATTCTTGGAAAACTTGATTTTGTATTTTTTTCTCATTATCTCATATGATGAATTAATTAGTCATAAATGAGTGATGAGTGGTGACTGACATTATATAACCTCTTTATGCATCGATAGCTCTCATGAGACAAATAAGTTTGGGTATTTGGTGTATGCCTACCCAATTCAGAAAGATGTATTGACTACAGTCTTGATGGAAATAATGATATCCTAACTAAGGCCTTGATGATAAGATCAAGATGTCTAGTATTATGTATTCCATCACCACTAATTCTATTTTTTTTTCTCCATGTGATTTGTTTATTTTCATTACTATTCATGGATATATTTTGATCTCTTCTTTAGTTGATTATGGAATTATGATGATTACTTATCCTTGACATAATATTTATGTCATTTTTATTTCATGATTGCCTCAGTTGTATGGTTTCCCTTACTAAGTGTTTGAGCTCTCCCTTTCTTATGTTTCCATTTCCCTAGTTTATTAATAAATGTATTACACATGATATAACTAGAAAAATAACATTTATGGGGTATTTTTGGAATATTTTTAAGATTTATTATGGATTAATTAGTTTCATATATAGCTGAAAAAATGTCCATTAGTTGAGAAATAAATGATCTTAGTTGTTTATGATTTTTCTAAATTATCAAAATATTTTAACCTAAAAGGTTTTTGGAATGTATGTAATGCAGTATTTTTATTAATTCATAAATTAAGTGATATTTATGTATAGAAATATAAATTTGGTATCAAATATAGTATATAAAGTATGTGTTTATGGCACCGAATTTGGGAGTATAGGTCCAGGTCACTACACAGCTAGTATTATTCTTTAAGTTTCTTATTTTCTCACTAGTGTCATGCTCAAAATATTTTCTACTAAAAAGATTTTATATATATATATATATATAATGTATGTAAATGTTCATTAATATACCTATTTCTTCACATTGTGATTTGAGACATCATTGGCTGTTCTCTGCTGAGTATTTATGCCCATACCTTGCATGTGACCTACAATGTACATATAGTTTCACTTGGTTCATTTTATGTATGAATAGGTCTATAGGATGTTGTTTGAGGGAATTTTTTACTATCTGGGTGTTGGTTTAGTGGATCAACTTCCATGAGGTATTAGTGTGTGAGGACATGTTTGGTATGAGAAAGTTTGATGTGCCACTACTTAAATTAGGGTTATTGTTTGGGAGTTTCTAATCTTAAACTTTTGTCAATGGAAATTATTCTATAATTTTTTGGATTTTTTGTATGTTTTTTAATTATTCATATAGAGATGGAGTTATTTTCTTATATATTTTTATTCATTTATACCAAGTTTCATCTGTGTACAGGTTACTCCATATAGAGAAAATCCTATTTGTTTATCTTTGGAAATGTTTGACATATAAATGAGTCATGCCAAAATTTTAAGAGATTTCATTCATGAATTATTTTAATATCCAAATAGAGTAAAAAATTCCCCAATGATGAACGAGGACCAATAGTAATATTTAGAATCCCCTAGGGATCAAGGAACATTCTTAGGGTTAGTGATGGTCTGATTCAAGTATTATTCAAGTATATGGGTTAGGTCATCAAAAGTGTTATCAAATTAGTGTTTTGAGATTTTATGGGATTTTAATTTTGAATATGTTAAATAAGATATCATTACTTAGGGGGAACATTATTTTCATTTCTATCCAATATGGCTATGATGGAAACCTAATTTACTAGTGTTGTTTGGGTGTTTGTCTTATCCTCCAAAGTATGAGTGAGATTCTTATTTGAGTATCTCAAGTATGAAATAGTGGAAAATCAAAATGAGGATATAAATAGTTTGGGAGCCACTTTATTAATTTTTAATGCATTATATACTCTAGTGGAAAATTATGATGTATGCATACTATTTATATTATAACTATTATAAGAAACTAATAAAGTAATTAGTGTTTTCATGAATACCTTATTAGGTTCTATTTAATTAATTTGAGTTACTCATATATATGTTACAGTAAGATAAATTATCTATTCTCTGTTTAGTAATATATTTTTAGAATTATTTTTATAATTTAGATTCATGAGCATGATACTTTATCTCTATTAATTATACATGAATAGTTATGTAAAAGTTTTGGGTATTTTCTAATGTGACGAAAACAATTTTATAACACTATGATTTAAATGTAAAGGGGTCTTTGGAAAGTAGTATTTATTCAGAAATTGTATCTTTTTTAGAAATAAAGTTGGGATATTTCTTTCTTAAATTTTTATTACAACCAAGAGGTTGTGTGTTAGATCTATTGAAAATATATGTTGAAGTGGTTGAGTTCATAATAGTAGTTAAAAATGGTTATTGTGTTTCCTAATTATAAATTGGAAGGAATATTAAATGAAACATATAGAATTAGTGTTTGTAGTAGACTGGTTTTGTTGAAAATGGTTGTTAGAGGGGTTTAAAAAAGGCTTGAAGTGTGAAGCTTGACATGAGTATGGTGATAAAAAGAATTGCTCACATGAGTAATTTATTAATTAATTCATGAGAAGGGAAATATTATTTCTATTCTAGATTATCATGAATATTAAAGTAGGTTTTAAATAGGTTTATATATATTTGTTAATGATTCTACTCTTGAGTGGTATCAGAGAACTATGGAAAAGGTTGGACTCTGTATGAGTAATTTTAATTTGTGAATGAGTTATCTAGTACCTATGTAGATATAATTAAGATTTTCATATGTATCATTCAAGAAAAACCATATGAGTTCTATCAATATTTTGAGAATTTTTAAAAGGAAAATAAATTGTATATGAGTCATGTGGAACTACATATAAGTTATTTTTGTCTGCTAAATAACATTGTATAAGTAAGTATCTACTAGTATATGAGTTATTTCATTAAATAAATTAGGCTAATGAGAAATTATTATGAGAGAATACCTAACTCCATATGAGTCATTTTTTATTTCATATGTGCATTTTTCAGACTACGTATGGTTCATTTGAAGTCATTGTAAGAGTCTTTCATTTTGGAACATGAGAATTTATAAATGTCATGGAAGTTTTGTTTGGTCCATCCTTAATAATCAATGTCTTTGTTAGTGTCGTCATCTTCATTTTATGATTCATCCATTGGAATGAACATCAATTGAGAAGAAACATTTGTGTAAAGGCTTTCACCCATTTTTAAAGACAAATTAGATCAGTTCATGTGGATTCCATTGTAAATTTATAATCATAATAAATGGTTAATAATTTGATCAAGAATTGATTTTGAGATAAATTATGAAAAAAGAAAAAAAATAGAAATTAAAAGATAGGGTATTACTGCAATATTTCATAGGTTTCTAAATGGATGATCTTTTTATTTTTGTGGACTTAAAATCATTCTATAATGTTTCCGATGCTTTCACTGGGGCACGTGCATCCTTCCGTCCGCGGAGGAGGACGCACTGCATTGTTGCCCCAGATTCCCGCTTTCCAAAGGCGGGCGGCATTCTCTCCTTATTCAGGGACGTCTTCTCCTTGATCGAAATGGGATGATGGGATGTCGATTCTTCCTTCTATGGATTCCTCCTCAGAAATCATCACTTAGTCCGGGTCTCCCTCATAGATTTAATACGTTGTTCGTGAAACTCTTCCCAGTGCCATGTTTCCATGGACGCCGGTTAATTACACAGCTTCTGTCAGGACATTCCAAAGGGTCCGGCCAGGGCAGCAACCTGCAGTTGGGGGAGTAGTCACGTCGAGGCGTCAGTAGTGTGTCTGGATACTGGGGAACTGGCGTGTCTGTCTTTTGTCCCTTGTTATGGGACTTCTCGAGGGTGTGGAAGCCTAAGGCATCCCACATCGAGTGCGGGGAATTATATGCCATAGACATATATCTGAGGTTTTCCTCAGCTTCCTGTGTTTAACACAGGGTATGCCGCGAGTTTAACGTCCAGCGGAGACGGATTATCCCGATCAGAGCATTATGTAGAATGGATCGGATTGAGGGATTCCCTTGAAGGGGTGCCGATACCGGGACCATCCCATGGGCGGCTGTGAAGGGGAGCGGACCGACATGGTCTCACCGGGATATGACGGTCCGGGTGAGAATCAGGGTGGATGATGGATGGATGAATGAAGTGGAGGGGGGAATGGAAAGGTACCATAGCAAGGGAGACGGTGAAGTTGGGCTTGAGCCTCGAATAGACCTCCTACATATCCCCGTGGCAGGGAATCAAAGTCCACATAGTTTTGTATGGTGTCATTGAACCGACATGAAGGTGGACCTTGGTCTGATGTGTGTCGTCAGTGAACCAACGTGAAGGTGGGCCTTGGTCCGATGCATTAGCGAACCGACGTAAAGGTGACCTTGGTCCAGATGGTGTGGGGGCTTGCACACTAAGTTTCCCGGGTGCTGGTGAACCGACATGAAGGTGGGTCAGGATGACCAACGGATGGTGGGATTGAACCTCTGGGAGGCTTCCTACATACCACTCCTTGACATGGATCAAAGACCACATAGTTCATGTGGGACGCCGGAAGGCCGACGTGAATGAGGAGGACCAGAAGGGTCCTAGTGGTGGTGGTCTTGGACCTCATGGAGGCTTCCTACGTACCATGTCGTGACATGGATCAAAGACAATGTAGTTCAGGTTGGTTACAACGGCTTTCTGTCGGAATGGAATGTAGTTTAAAGTCATACTAGATGAAGATGAACCCTGACGTGAATAAATGACGAGAGTTGGGTTTGAACCTCATAGAGACTTCCTACGTACCATGCCTTGACATGGATCAAAGACCACATAGTTCAAAGTGGGGGCTCTTTCGGCGAACCGACGTGAAGGTGGACCTTGTTCTGATAGGTGGTGGGCTTGAACCTCAGGAAGGCTTCCTACGTACCATGCCTTGACATGGACCAAAGACCTCATAGTTCAAAGTGGGGGCTTCGTCGGCGAACCGACGTGAAGGTGGACCTTGGTCCGATAGGTGGTGGGATTGAACCTCAGGAAGACTTCCTACGTACCATGCCTTGACATGGATCAAATACCTCATAGTTTTAAAGGGTTTCATCAGTGAATCGACGTGAAAGTAGACCTAGGGGTCCACTAATGGTGGGCTTGAACCTCGTGAAGGCTTCCTACATACCATGCCTTGACATGGATCAAAGTACTCGTAGTTCAGATGGTGGGTGTCGGCGGAGCGACGTGAGGAAGGAGGGACCTTGGTCCAAAGGGGGATGGGCTTGAACCTCAGGGAGGTTTCCTATATACCATGCCTTGACTTGGATCAAAGTCCTCGTAGTTCGGGTGGTCACAACGGCTTGCCATCGGACTGAAATGTAGTTTAACGTCATGTTGGACGCAAGTGGAACTCGACGTGAATTAGATGACGGGTGGGCTTGGACCTCGTGGAGGCTTCCTACGTACCATGCCTTGACATGGATCAAAGACCTCGTAGTTCAAATGGGTGTGCAGTTTAATGTCATGCTGGACAGGGGAATACAGTTTAACGTCTTGCTGGACGAAGGTATTTCCATGGCTGATTCTTACTCTAAGCCCATGTGAGTCATTCTCGGTGTGAGAAACAAGAGGCAGCAAGGACCTGACGATCACGTTGCGAAGGGTGCGTCCGTGAGAAGCGAAGAGGGGCTTATGCGTTAGGCTGCCCATTAGTGCTGGGACTTACTCCAGGATGGAGGCCCGAAGTGCGACAAAGCGCAGCGAAAGAGGGATTTGGGACCAATGATGGGAGGTGCCTCGTTCTCTATCACGCCCTCCACTGACCTTGGTAGTGGGGAAGTACGGAGATGCAGGGGTGCATCCTTCCACAAGAGGGGATAGGGGCTTACACCAAGGTGGTTTCCCTTCTCCCATGGACATACGCTACTCTGAGAAGGATAATATCATCCCTTGTGGAGGGGGTGACCCCGAATCTGTGGAGACGAGTGGCGTAAAAAATGTCCAAGCTGGGGGGACCCTACGTGCGAAGCACGGGGCCAGATCACAGTTTAACATCATGTGTTGAGGATGAGGTGCTTGGCAGTTTAACATCCTGCAGCTCGGACGAGGTGGGTTCACTCCACTCCCCTAGGACTTACATAACGGGTACCATTTGCTCCTTGGGGGAGGGAAGGTACCAGTAAGGTCGTGGTCAAGGGGGGTCGTAGAGCGAACCATCAAGGGGTCCACATTAGCATGGCTATGCAAAGAAGTAATAGTCGTTAGTGTGCCTATGCGAAGAAGCATTAGGCGAAGCAATGCTACGAGTGGTATTGTCCGTGGGACTTTGAAATCACATCGTGCATACCTGGAGGGTCGCACGAGAATGGGAATTGCCAAGCAAAGGAGTGTGCTTCGCGAAGCAGAGTGCCTTGGCCTTAGCATGGGGAAAAGGTGTGAGTGGAGGGTGCTTCGCGAAGTGGAATAGTATTCGCGGAGCACTGCCTCACGAAGAGGAGGTGCCTCGCGAAGCAGGGTGCGGCGGAGCAGTGTGCTTCGCGATGTGGAGCGACCCTGCCTTGGCATGGGAATCACTAGTACAGGATGGGTGTTTCGCGAAGCATAAATGCTCCGCGGCTGCCCGTGTTCCCTTTGGAATCCCCCTCCTCCATGAATGCCCTTGAGCTTCGCGAAGGGCATCCCTCTCGGAAGAGGGGCTCAAAACGAGACAAAGTGAAGGCGTCACGCGAAGTAGAAGTACCTCGCGGAGCTCATGATTCATGGGGAAAAGGGTGCTTCGCGATTCAGGAGAGGAGAAGCCGAAAGGTCGGATTGTCCATCCCCTAGACTCAGGGGGAGCCCAGTATTTATAGGCGAGGGGCGCCGCAAAGCAGAACTCATGTGCCGCCTCTGGCACTTCGCGGCGCACTCGCGAACGTCAAATCCGTTCGCGGAGAGGTACCGCCTCCGGAGCTTCGCGGCGGGATCGTGAACGTCAGGCCGTTCGCGGATAGGTACCGCCTCCGGAGCTTCGCGGCGGGATCGCAAACATCAGGCCATTCATGGAGAGGTACCACCTACAGAGCTTCGCGGCGGGATCGCGAACGCCAGGCCATTCGCGGAGAGGTACCGCCTCCGGAGCTTCGCGGTAGGCTCGCGAACGTCTGGCCGTTCGTGGAGAGGTACCGCCTCCGGAGCTTCACGGAGGGATCGCGAACATCAGGCCGTTCGCGGAGAGGTACCGCCTCCGGAGCTTCGTGGGACCGCGATGCTCGGGGTGCTTCGCGTCGGTGCTTCGCGAGGCAGCGTGCTGGGCGTCTTTTTCGTCCCTTCCTTTCATGCAATATTTTGGTGCCAACAAATTCCCCCCCTCATACTTGGAGCCGTGGAGGGATGAAGGGTCGAAGTCTGAGGGAAAATCACCAAAATTATCGGTGGTTCGCGATGCGACTTCATGAAGAGGGCACGCGGTGCTGACCGGGGCCACGGATCTGGACGTGCCGCGATGCTCTGCACGGGCGGGGTGCGTTGCGATGCTCCGCGTGGGTGGGGCGCACCGCGATGCTCCGGGGTCGCCGCCTATAAATAGGTGGGTCGACCTATTTTGTCTTCATGTTATTTTCTTGTCTTTTTGTGCTCTCGATTTTGCGAAGCTCCGCATACTCCACAACCTCTCTCCGCGAATCGAGCTTCGTGGCGAACCACGGGTCTCCGACTCTGTGACCACGCCAAGTGAACTCCTGTTTGCCGGCCTAGGCCCGACTCCACAGCTTGGTCTCGCAACCGACCTTCGCGAGCCGGCTTCGCGATCCAGCTTCGCGATCCGTTCTGAAAAAAATTCTTTTCTGAGTGTCGGAACCGAAATGTCCCATCGAGAAGCTGTATTGGGGGTGCTTGCAGATGCCACCCATTGGGATGAGATGGCCAACTTTCCGGGCCTTGGAGAGATGGTCCGAAGTCACTCGGACCACATTTCTTTGACAGAGCTGCTATCAGAGGGTCAGAAGAATTATCTGCAGTGCAAGAAGCTGCCATTGTATGACTTTGGGTTGAGGGA
The DNA here is from genome assembly GCA_963277665.1 of Viscum album. Taxonomy (NCBI): domain Eukaryota; kingdom Viridiplantae; phylum Streptophyta; class Magnoliopsida; order Santalales; family Viscaceae; genus Viscum; species Viscum album. The sequence goes on along the minus strand of OY728163.1, from coordinate 65,893,135 downwards.
TGACGTCTTCATCCCTGAGGCGAGTAGGGACGAACCAGCTTGCTGGTTTAGGAGCATTCCATGTCAGCACCAATGGTTCAGGGCGGCCGATGGTCATATGCGGGAGGACTTCACACCCGTCACCACCGACTGTCTCTACAACCACGTGAACAATATTGACGGGAAGCCACTGCAACCGGAGACGCCCCCTCCTCTCTACCATACCATGCTGAAGGTGGTTTTGCCGGATTCGAAGAAAGGATGGTCCGATGAGTGGTACCTGCGCCAGGGCGGAAACTTTACTGATGACTGGGCCTGGGCCTACTGGGTAAGCGCCTCATGTGAGGAGTTTGGAGCCGAGCTGAGGAGAGTGGGGTTATATGAGGCGGCGTGGGCCTCCCAATTCCACATTTACCAACCGAAACAACTGTTGCCGGAATTGCTGAGCAGATGGTCGTCTAGGACCAATATCTTTCACCTGCGTCAGGGCGGCAACTTTACTGATGACTGGGCCTGGGCCTACTAGGTAGGCGCCTCATGCGAGGAGTTTGGGGCCGAGCTGAGGAGAGTGGGGTTATATGAGGCGGCATGGGCCTCCCAATTACACATTTACCAATCGAAACAACTGATGCCAGAATTGCTGATCAGATGGTCGTCTAGGACCAATACCTTTCACCTGCACCACAGGGAGGTGGGCATCAGCCTGTGGGATGTCCACCAGATTTCTAGGGTTCCGATCTTGGGGGCCATGTATGATGAGTTCCTCCCCGTCATGATCACGTGGGAGGATACAGAGCAAATGCCGCGACTGACGTCAGTGCTAATGGCATTCGTCCCTGGAGAGGACAAGGAGGCAGTAAGGGGTTTCCACTTTATGAAGTGGTTCATGTGCTTCCTGAATTTCTCATAGAATCGAGAGTTCCCTCTGAGGCCTCAAACTTGTCTGAGGCCGGCCCAACGGGGTAAGGAGCACTTGTATTGGCGGGTCTTGGAGGACAGCCAATGGAAGACTTGGGGTTTCAGTGTCAACACTGAACAACAACCGATAGTCAGGCTGGTGGCATTCATTGCGGCTCTCATCTGCGGTTGGATCCTACCGGTGAGGGATACAAGCATGGGGGTGCGGCCCAGGTCGTTCATCATGGCATCCATGCTGGCCATGGGGAAGTGGGTCAATTTGGGGATTCCAATGCTCGCCAAGCTGTACAGAATGCTGCGGCACATTAGCGAGGGCAAGAAGCCGCCAAGGATATGTGGGCCCTTCCACCTCTTGTATGGGTGGATTGCGGCGCACATCATAGGGATCTATGAGTATCCAAACCCTATCTCGCCGCCGGGATCAAACTTTCTCCCCTCCATCCTGAATGCGGTCGGGAGCTTCCCGTTCAAACTAACCGTGCCGATGGTGCTGAACCAGGTGTGGAGGGCGGATGAGTTTAATTTACACCCCTTCCCATTGCCGATGGGGATACTTACTGATGACGGGCGGGGAACGGAAGAGCATCGGGCTTACCTCCTGGCCTTTCGAGGTGGAGTTTTGGTGGCGCGAGTGGATCGTGAGCCGCTCTGCGAACTGTACACCCCGCATCGGTTTGCGAGGCAGTTCTGGTGCCTCCAGCGGCTGACCCCACAGGTCTACTGGGAGGTTCGTCACGAGGATCACACGTGTGTGATGAGGCAGCTGTGGATCATGTTCACATAGGAAGATGGGAAGATGCGAATTGCATCGCCTCCATCCACCGCCGCTTTCAGATTGGTGAGGGAGTATGCCATTAGTTGGGAAGCTTCTTACCCAGGGGAGATGCTGAAGCAGCCAACTGTTCGGGTTGGTGATGGTGGGCCTCCTTTATCCCGAGGTCGGGGTTGTAGGGCATCTAGGGCCTCTCGCAGTGGCGGGGCTTCCATGGAGGCGAGACCCGCACCGGCTGAGGGTGTGGCAGCAGCGGCAGATCCGATGATTCCGGAAGAGCAGGGCCATCCGGAGGGGCGTCCACCGAGGGTATTTTGTAGGATATCCACTCAGGCTCCGGGGAAGCGGTTGTGTCATATCGACATGGTAGAGGATGTTGTCTTCCCGGAATCCTGGGACATTTGGGATGTCAACTGGTAATTCCTCAGCCCACCCGAGATATGGGCGCACTTGAATTTCCTCGGGATGGAGTTACTGGGAATAGGCCCAGTCTAGGCTAGTTTCATGGAGTCTCCGGCGGAGGCAGAGCAATACTTGGACGAGCTGGAGGATTACGTTCACTCCAGTGGTGTCCCTCGCCCAATGAAAGACCGGGTGAGGGTACTGCTGAATCGAACGGTCCCCCCACAGTTATCGGCCACCGATCTGAGGGATCATTTCCCCCTACTGGAAGAATCATAGGACTCCTCTCGGGAGGATGAGGCTGGAGGAGGGAGCTCGTTGCAGGAGGGCGAGGTCAGAGATCAAGGATCAGAGTCCGAAGACTTCGTAGAGGCTCTAAAGGTAGAATTCCGTACTTCTTTCCTAATGTCCCATTCTTGGGCCACTATGGACTTCTCACCGATGTTTGAACCATGCAGGAGGAACTTGTACGCAGGCCTCGTTCTCGACCCTCGGCGGGTGATGATGCAGGACCTTCAGAACTCGCGCCTATGGCTGCGTCCAGTTCCACGTCTGGTGGGACCAGAGCACCTGAGGTGGCTCCTCCAGAATCTCCAGACCTTCCAACAGTATACGGAGGGCCTCGCCTCAGGGTCCTATCAGTATCGGCTCAAGAGCAGCACCAGGAGTTCGACCTCTGTAAGTTTCCTCTACCGGTTTCCTTGTCATCATATGTAGACTATGCCAACTAACGTTTATGTCCCTCTTTGTTGTACAGTTCTCTGACTAGCGTGGGCTATTGTGGCAAGGCTAGTCGGGATGTCTGGTGGCATCACTCCTAGGGGAATTCCGATAATGGTGGCGATAGTCCCCCCATCTTCCCAAGCTGCAACACACATCATCACCGACGGGACCACTAGCAGGGTCGTGCATGAGGTCATTGAGGTGGACTCTGATGAAGAGGATCGACCGACCGGTCCCACTCCTGTCGCGCCTACTTTGGTTCCAGATGTTGCGCCGGATTCAACGCCAGATGCAGATCCTGCCGAGGACTTCCTGCGGGCATATCCTGCGTACGATCCTGCCAATCGTGCAGACTAGGACGAAACGGCCTCTGACGAGGAAGACAGCAGCATCGTCTGTCGCCGGTCAAGGAAGCTAATCACGCGCTTCATAAAGGACACCCTCCAAGTGCTATGGCTGGCCAAAATGGACAGACTCTACTCGCGGTTGCGTGAACTATGCGCTGGGGGAGTGGATGCCCAACTTACTCACGCGCTCAACCAAGATCTTATGGCTGAGAAGATCCGGGAGCATGATCATGGGCTCAGCGTGGGCTGGTAGCGGAGGAAGGTGACAAACATCAAGAAGCTCCAGGAGGCTGAAAGCGTGGTCCAACAGCTGCAGACTCGGGCGGATGATCACTTAGCCTCTCTCAATGCACAATCTGAGCTGATCTCCCGGTTGAAGGCCCAACTGGAAGAGGCAGAGGAGCTTATGAGGTAGGCTTCTAGAAAGATGGATGCCATTCAGGCTGAGGTAGAGAGGGTCAGTGCCAAGGCTGACGAACTGCGCCCCGCCGCTGCTGAGGAGGAGCGGGAGCTGAGTCAGCGGCAGCAAGCCCTGGACGCCATGAGCTAAAGGGTGGTAGAGCTGCAACGCTCTTTTGATGGGGTCAACCCGTCCATGGGGGGAGTCAACCCCCGGGTACTGTAACAAACTAAAAACCTTTTATTGGTACTTTCACGCTTCAATTTCTTCCTTTATTTTGAATGCCATAGCATGCACGATTTCCACTATTTAAATCAGTTCTTTACACCCCTAAAATGTTTGCGGGACGTTGGGCGCTAATTCCCCAAGCTCACGTGGGTCAAGCCCGATGTGAGAAACAGTAGATAGTTTCCTTCTCGTCCCACCTAACATAGGAGTGGAGACCATGCTCCGGGCATCTGGGATTTAGATTACCAGTCCGGATTTCCGAAATATGGAGGAGACTTGACCAGAGAAGGAACTTCTCAAAACAGCCGAATTACTGTTTCTTCAGTGTGACCTCATGCACGAACAGTGCAACACTAGGGGCACTGGAATCAGTCCGAACAGACGGAAACGGGAAGCGTGAATTACGATGGCCAAGATTCAGAGCACTGTGGGGATGGCGTGACAATAAAGGACAACCGTTAACCATGGAGGAGAAGCGGTATCCTTACTGTGTTAGCCTGTAATGGGGACAAAATGAGGTTCAACCGTTGACCATGTTCGAAACACGGGACCATGTCACAAATATTGTCGGTCAATCTTTCGGGACATTGACCCAGGACAGTTGGCGGACCATAGGTCGAACATCCATACTGTTAGGGGGTCCTTCCAAACATGACCAATCTTCCAGAACATTCTCCCAGGATGGTAGGTGAGCTGATGCGGCATGAGACCAGGCCGTTAGGGGGTCCCGTCAGACATGAAAGGGGACGAGGGTCCGAATAAAGGGCACACAAAGCGTGGAATATGGAGTGATGGTTTGTCCGAACAGAATCCAACACTTAAGTAGTTACACCACCGTGGTGGGAGTACACCAGATGGGCGTGTTGGTTTGGTCATGGATCCATCCTTCTTTAGGACAGGGCCTCTCTAGCGAGGGGTCCGACCAGGGGGCCAGAAAGGGGAAGGATGGGATTAATGATTTCTATGGGCTGGACCCTAGGAAAAATACCAGGGTGTCTCTACGTATCCCTTGAAGATGTAAATAAAGACATATGTAGTTCTGAAAGCGCAGTTTAACGTCATGCGGGATGATGAGAAGCCTGGCCATGTTGGTACACATCCCGTCAAAACTACTAAGCCCATGTGAGTCATGCTCGGTGTGGGAAACAAGAAGTAGTGGTGGGACTTTCCCAACACAGAAAAAGGGCAGGTTAGGGTGAAGGGATGCTTGGTGAATACCAACCCCATGATACTAATACACCCATGTGGCACACTTAGATGCGTGAAGAGATAGAGCTGAATACGTTGGAATTCCACTTGAACATGAGGAAGTGGAAATGTGTGAATCATGACGCTCTAGATTTGGATCACAATGACAACGGCGTGACGATAGAGGATAACTGTTGACCGTGGTGGAAACATAGCGTCCATATCTCATTAGCCTAGAATGGGGACAAACAAATGAGGGTTGACTGTTGACCATGTTCGAAACACGGGACCATGTCGCAAATATTGTCAAAGATCCTTTAGGGACGTTGGCTCGAAACGATTGGAGGGCCCTTAGGTCCAGCATCCATGGAGCTCCCTTAAGCCTGATATCCATGTCATCCGAGGGTCCTTTTGGATGTGGAAGAGGATGAGGGTCCAAATAGTGAGCTCACGAAGCTTGGTCATGGGACGAAGGGAATGTCCCCATGAAAATTCCACACTTCGGGCTTTGTCAAAACACATCTGAATATGACAATGCGACGTATTAGATAGAGGGAGGAAACATAAGAGGCACAAGGTGGAGTAACTCAAACACCTGGAGTGAATGGGAATAAGGGGTGTGCAGTGCGGTGAACAACCCGGCGTGAATGAGGAAACAATCCCATATCACACCGCATGACCTCCTTGGGAGGGGTTTTTGGTCAAGGGACTGAAAGCGAAAGTTACGCTAGGCCCGCGAGGAAGTGCTTGAGCACTCCTACGTATCTCATAAGGATGAGAATCAAGCCTCACGTAGTTCTTGATGGATCTTAGTTTATGGTCTTATATCTCGGACCATGAATGGGTAAGGGGAGAAAGGGACACATGGCAAGGCGGTTACAAAACCCGATGTGAATGAGGACCTAAGACCTACTTACCATGTGTTCTCTGGGGAAATTCTCAAGTCGAGGGACCGAACACGAAGGTTAGGCTGGGCCCGCGAGGAAGTGCCAGGGCGCTCTTATGTATCTCATGAACATGGGAATCAAGCCATACGTAGTTCTGAAAGGTGACATGGTAAGATACCAGTGCCAGGGGAAAAGGGGAGTGCGGGTGTGGACCTTGCACTAAAAGAAGCGGAATTTGATAAATATTGTTTGTCCTTTAAGGTGAGTGGTTTTTTTTGTGAAGCGACAGGCCTAGAGTAGTAGGCCGTGGTGTCGCCACAAGAATCAAGCCGTGATAGGCATTGAAAAATGGCATGGCACATGACCAATACACAACGTGATGTCCTCTACAACGAGGTCATCACAATGCAGTGCCGTTTTTCGTCGTGCGGACAGGACGATTGTTGACGCTCCTTTCGTCACAGAATCTAAAGATCAGAAAAGGGTAATATCTGATCTCAAAGTGATTCATCCTTTGAAAAACATCAAAAATCGACAAAGGGATGAACAAGGAGAACATTGTCCATAGGTCGCGCAAGTTCCCTCATGGTCGCGCAAGTACACTTGCGCGCCGCCTAGTGGTCGTGCAAGTACTTGCGCGACGCCTTGTGGTCGTGCAAGTGACTTGCGCGACCTAAGTGATAACCGCTCAGTAACCGCCCAGGGTCTTCTTTTGCCTATAAATAGACCCTGTGGGCCCCCCATTCGAGAGGATCTTTTTCCAGAAACTCGGATTAAAGCTCCCGACGCCCAAGTCTCTTCTCAAAAGCTTCCGAAACACTTCTAAGGTAATTTCTTACCTAGAACGGAAGATCTAAAGAGAAGAAGGAAGGCTCAAGTGTTGAAACTTATCAAACACTTGCGCGCCGACTTAATTCCTTCATTATAACTTGCGCGTCCCTTATCTAAAAGAACCTAAAGAGGATTGTAAAGGGTTTTCTAAAGAGTTGCTCAAACATTTCAATGCTGGTTGAAAATCGCGCAAGTACACCATATGTCGTGCAAGTATACTTGCGCGACCAATACTTGTGCACCGCCGCAGGACTTGCGCGCCTTTCAAGACTTGCGCGCCCCTATCTTTTTGGGTGCCCATCTTGCCCATTTTACCCCTCTTCAGCCATTTCACCTTTCCTTTTTAAGATTCAGTCTTCAAGACACTCTTCAAAACCATTTATGTCATGAATTCTTGATTTGACTTTCTTATCTGAAAGGAATTCTGTGAAATCTCTCTCAAAGTCTAGTGATTTAAATATCCTTATGTCACTAAAATACGGGGAGTTCATTCATTCAACCTCATCCTTTAAGATGAGAAAATCCTAACTTGGGTCTCCTTTTCAGGAATAATCCCCAGTTATAAAACCTTTGATCTGGGCATCTTCCTCAGGAGTAAGCCCCAATCAAGTCCTGTAATCTTGGGCATCCTATTCAGGAGTAAGCCCCAAACCTTAATCCCTAACCTGGGTCTCCTTTTCAGGAATAAGACTCAGTCATAACCTTGGGCTTCTTTTTCAGGAGTAAGCCCCAAGTCCTTTAACCTGGGTCTCCTTTTCAGGAATAATCCCCAGTTATAAAACCTTTGATCTGGGCATCCTCCTCAGGAGTAAGCCCCAATCAAGTCCTTTAATCTTGGGCATATTTCTTAAGAATAAGCCCCAACCTCAAATATGGGCATCCTCTTCAGGAGTAAGCCCCAAAACTTAATCCCTAACCTGGGTCTCCTTTTCAGGAATAAGACTCAGTCATAACCTTGGGCTTCCTTTTCAGGAGTAAGCCCCAAGTCCCTTAACCTGGGTCTCCTTTTCAGGAATAAGACTCAGTCATAACCTTGGGATTCCTTTTCAGGAATAAGCCCCAAGTCCCCTTAAACGTTTCTTAACCAGTCATAATTTACCTTTGATTTGGGTTTCCTTTTCAGGAGTAAAACCCAATCATAAGTCCCCTCCTAACTTGGGCATCCTCCTTAGGAGTAAGCCCCAAGATTAGAGTATTCAAATCTCCATGAAGCACATATAACTTTGTGGACCCTGTTCATGGATTTTCTCCTTAAAAGTAAATCCTAAACCTTCATCTATCTGGGCAGTCATCCATACATAATCCCCAAACAAATTCTTATGATTGCATCTTTCATGGCACAATTGTCTAAATTTTACCAATACCTCTTGTTTCTCACACGGAGCATGACTCACGTGAGCTTAGAGTGTAAAAGTAATTATGACATTCATCTTTGAGCCATCAATCATAAACATCATACCCCATTCCTCGAACTACGTGGGTTCTGATTCCTTTTCCAAAACAAAGGATACGTAGGTAGCCCATTTATGGGTTCGATCCCAACTTTGAAATAATCTATGTCCTTCTGAATGACGATAAACTTCAAGTGCCCCACTGAGTGGCTTTAAAACCAGCCTGGTCATCATAATGACCAAGAGACTTTTATATAAATGTTTTGAAGGATACCATTAACCAAGAATCTCTAAACAGATATGGATGATTCTCTATTGATGAAGAACCTCGAATACATATAAAAGATTCTCTAAATTTCTTGCATATTTAAATCATTGATTGTTAAAACTAAAGGAAAGCTCATTTTATACTTGGTAATATAATAAGGATTCACGAACATAACTTAAATCTATAAAGAGAGTCCCGGAGTAGACAATAATTCCCCTCAAAAAGGTGTGATGAGTCCGACCTCCCATCCTCTCGACCAATGAAAATTCCTAAGCCTCATCAGTCCACAAGCTAATGAGCGCCTGCCTTTGGAAAGTAGGTCCAAACGGATGTGGAATCATTGGATGTTTCCGGTTCTACGAACAAACCCGCTAGAAACCGATCGGAACGTTTGAATCTCCTGTCCAGGAGGTCATCCCCGTAATCCGTGTGGAAACAAAAATGGTGAACCCGACGTGAATCCTTAACCAAGTTAAAGTGATGTTCTTCTTATTTGTTAGGACCCTTGGGCCAACAAAGCAATCATTGACATATGCTCATCCAAAAGATGCAGTGGCCAGATTCATCTTGATAATGTCTGTTACATGGAACAGGCACTCTTTTTTCAAGATCTTCTGCAAAAATGGATTTCCTTAAATTCACCCCAGTGAATACTGCTGCTGTGAACACCTCTACTGTGAGGTCTGCTGCTGTGAAAACCAATACTGCTATTCCTGCTGGAACGTCATCCGCTCCAAGGATGACATCACCAACTCAGCGTCTTCAACGCTGTGTTTCTAATGCACTGGTTAAGGAGTACCGTCGCAACGGTACTATCCCAACTCTGGAGGCCGCTCGTCAAGCCCTCCAAGTTAAAAACTCTACCTGGTCGTCCGGACAACGGCGGCCAGCAATCAAGAAGCAGGCGGTGCTGACTACTGTCTCCAACCGTTTCGGGTCGTTATCCCCGGAACGCAATTTCCATTCACTCCCTTACTCCGAGGAAGTGAATGAGCAGGTCCCTCGGGGCCTTAATTCAAAAAGACAGGAGTCATTCCCGAGGGCTCCCATCAACAATCGCCGCCAGACTCATGCGGTAGTGCGCCCTCAACATGATGAGGGTACCGACTCCAGGCATTCAGCTCAGGTTCCTCGAACCCGAGCAGGAAAGATGAACCGCCAGAGACGGAATCCGGTTAACAATAGGCAGGTTGTCATCCCTGCCATCTCCGGAGAAGTCCACCAACCTAACTTGGTGGAAAACAACGAGCAGGCACACACACCTGTCCGTTTTAATTCAGCTGTCCAGCAGGCTCGTCTGACAGCATCAAGCCGATCCCGCCAGGCAATTCCGGCGGAGTACCATAGGCAGGAGCATACACCTGCTTATACATCATCAGTTAGTCAGCAGGCTCGTCTGACTACATATGATGGATCTCGTCAACCGCGTTTGGCGAAGTGTAATCAGCAGGCACATACACCTGCTAATACTAATCAAGCCTACCAACAGTCTCGCTTGGTAGCGCACGGAGAAGTCAGTCGGAAAGCCCCGACGACAAACACGAGGCAGACTAAACTCTCTGCCTCCACACTTGAGTACTGTCAGGATTCACTGACAGGAAAAGGAGGACAGGAGAAGGCACATACACCTACTCCAAGCCCGGAATGGACGTATATCCCTGTTCCGGCGGCTGAAGTCACCAAACATATTTTGTCAATGGTGAAAGAGCAGAAGCAAATTCCTGCTCATATTCTGGATGCTTGCCAGGATATCATAACAGCTTCAGCATCATCTCAGGGACAGACACATAAATCTATCCCTAGCAATGGAGTGACACATCAACAATTCACTCCAGAACAGACACACACATCTGTTCCAGTCCAAGAGGGTTATGGGGCATACTCCCCCATATCATACGGACAACCAAGTCAGGCACATACACCTGATTTGAGCGATGATCGTCAGCCTAACCTGACCATCTTTCCTGATCAGGCACATACACCTGCTCAGAGCAATCACTTTCGTCATCAAGTGGTTTCTAAAGCGAGTAAGAAGGCCTCTAAGAAAAAGATCCGCCCAGCACATTCAGGAGATCAAAGTCCAATCTGCAACAAGGTCTTGCTCGATGCTGGAGTTCTTGAAGCCCTCAGACATTTTTCTGTCGGAATTCAAGATTCTACTCCCTCAGTTCCCAATAACGGGAACATTAATTTTGAAGGTCTTCAACAGACACTTCCTCATGAAGACTTGCTTCATGAAAATTCGGTCAATCTTGAAGTTTCTTCTTCAGATGAGAGCCACAGGAACCCTCTGTGTGGTCAGAAGGCCAAGGAGCAAGATATTTCATCTTTTGCTGTAACCCATCATGACGGTCCTCCTCATGGTGATGAACTTCGCTGCTAAAGTCCTCTCCGTAGTAGTGATTCACGTTGTCTCGAAAATTCTTCAAAAGGAAATGTAGTGACGAGAAAGCCCTCCTATCTCGAGGCACTTGCAAAGGTAAAACCAGTCATGTCTGATGCTTTACTATCGGCAGGTGAAACTCTTTCTCCATCAGAAGATAGCCTGGGGTTCAGGTTATTCTCCGAACCTTCCCTGGGTCATTCATCTTCCAGCATGAATAGTGATTTCTCTACCAATCTTGTTGAATCCGATGAAGCAACAAGGAAACACCAACTCTGGTCCAAACAGATAGAAGAATCTTCATTTAATGATAAAGAGGAAATGCTGAACATGAGGAAAAAACTGGCAAAAGGTGAAGTACCAGTCATGTTTTGGCCTTTGGCTGATTCCCAGTACGACATTCCAAAGATGTTGACGGATGATGGAATCCATGATATTCGTCTCAACATATGGAAAACTCTTTGTCAATTAAAGAAGAAGGTATTATCTTACGATGAATATGAAAACCATCTTAAGATAGTAGAAGGGTTACAACGCCAGATTGATTTGGCATCTCTATCAGTCTCTCGGTATCCGAAGGCTGAAAAGCAACAGAGAACCCTTCAACGTTCATGCCTTGGCGCACTAAGAAGATTGCGTCAGTTAATTTCCAATGCTCCATCTAATGTTCATATCAGAGGATTGGGTGTTCACGGAGCACTACATTTCACAGTGCTTTCCGGTCAGTAAAGCCCGCCGAAAATGGTCTCATGCAATGTTATTGCCCATGGCCGGCCACAGTCAATGGGCTTTGTTCATAATCAAAAGCTTGCTCGAGATCAAGCTTCAACTAGTTCCTCTCAAAATAAAGTATATAGAGAACAGGTTGTTGAATTTCTCCTACATCAAGCAGGCGAGAATATTGCACAAGCCTCTCGTCTGGAGCAAACACGTCATCAAATGACAGAAGTTTCGGAAATCATCCAACGGTCTGTTGAACCAGGTGATAAAATTGGATACAGGTTAATGCATCCAGCTAATTTCCGAACTAAGATTCGCAAGATCAAGAGAGATTTCAAGAAGATCTCAGACATAGCATGTCAAGAGACACCCCAGCTTGCCAGACTGGGGACTTCTCTAACCCAACCCTCAGAGTCAACGAATGGGATTCGAGGAGTTGAGCGGAAGCAACAGGAACACCCCCAGTCCACTGGACTGGGGACTTTTTCAAATCTTCAATCCCTTCCTCAGAGAAAGTCAGTATTCTCTCGATTAGGGAATAAGCCTCAAGAGGAACGAAGAGCCAAGATGTCAGGAGATTCTCTCCAAGTGACGGTTCTCCAAGAAATTCCTGAGGGATCAAGTCAACGGAATGCCATGTCTCATCATGGACATAGAAGGAGACAATATCACAGAAATGCTGATAGAAAGGATTCCATGCAATATGCATCCATTAATGTCATCAATGACATTGCTGCTGATTCACCAGATGAGGCTCAATCAGAGGGATCAGACGAAGAGGTTCCTGCTCAAGAAGTCGCGCACACAGACCTAAATGAAGAAGGTGTGCGCACACGTAATCAAAGGCTTACCCAAAATCTGGGGATTCCTTCAAGTAACCCACTTCCCCCTCTCCGAAAAGGATCCAATAAGGGGAAAGGAAAGAATCAGGTTACTTCTCACCCTTCCTCTGAAGGAGGTCAATCACTCTCATTAGAGCAAAGATTTGCACAACAGGAGAAAGTAATGAAAGAATTAAGAAGGTTGAATACAGAAATACTTCAGAGTAGTCTTCTTCTTAAGAATGCTGAAGTCCGACAGCCGAAGGAATTTGTTGTAACTACTGAAATGGATCAAGAATATCCTCCTTTGTCAGTACACCCACAGAGGTCTAATCCTACGGGTCAAATGCAACAACGGTTGGCAGCACTACCATCAGTTGCAGCACCAACCACCACGTCTGTCCAAGCTCCATTCATTGCACCTACCCAAAACCAAGTTCAACCTGACGTTTCTCAAAAGTTAATAACTACTATTGAGTCATTAACAGCTCGGTTAGAAACTATGGAAGGGAAACGGGCGCAAGTTCAACCTGAAAAGAAAGTTTACCCTGAATGGGTAGATTCAATTTCTCCTCCATCCAGTTTTGGAAACCCTATTTTCCCTACTTTCAATGGATCAGGCGACCCTGAACAACATTTGACGCATTACATATCTTGTTGTGATCCTATGATGGGAACTCCAGAGCAGCAAGAAGCAGTGAAACTCAGATGCTTCGTGCGAACCTTGCAAGGACCAGCTTTTGTCTGGTATACAAGCTTGAAATCCCGGTCAGTCATCGGATGGGAGGATCTTCGTCAAAAATTCCTTCTTCAGTTTAGCTCAACTTTGCCAAAAACGACAGTTTTCGATCTTACAAACTGCAAGCAAAGGGAGAATGAAAGAGTCTCTGATTTCATTGCTCGTTGGAAGGGATTAACATATTCCTTGAGTTTATCACTCCCTCAGGAGGAATTGTTGCCAATATGTGTGGCAAATTTGCGTGATGAATTACGCACGCCATTGATCCCTGTGAAATACACAGGAGGGTTTCGAGACCTTACTTCAATCGCTCAATAGATTGAAGATTCCCTTATACAGGCTAAGGTTAAATCTCGTATAATTCCATCAGCTCCAAGAAGAAGAATGGGTAAAGCAGAAACTGCTACAGTTATGCTTAAACAGGCACCTATACCTATTTCTACTTCAAAACCTTCATCTTCTCGAAGAGCTCCACCTCCTGAACGCCAACAACAAAGGCTATTTCGTCCAAATGATCAAAAAGATCAACGACGAAAACAATTTGAGGATATGAAGAGTAAAACATACTCTTTCCGAAGTGAGCAAGTTCCTGGTTACTTCATTTCAACTCTGGAAAATAATTTGGTTCAATTACCAGTGCCCAAGAGGCCAAACAAGGAAGGAGATGAAGATCGTCCCAATTATTGTCCCTTTCATCAAATGTTGGGGCATCCCATCCAGGAGTGTTTTGTCTTTAAAGACCTCCTTCAAAAGATGGTCGACTTGGGACAAGTCAAATTGAAGGGTTCTTCAGCTCATGTAGCGTGTATTACCGCTACAGATCCAGAAGAAGGAGGCGAGTGGCAGGAAGTCAAAAGCAAAACTGCAAAAAAATATGATGATTGGATGGTCAGAAAGACAATCAATCGGACCCATTCCATTTTGCGAACACAATTGAAGAAGCCAATTGTGTCTCCTACAAAAGCTGCAGTAAAGCCTCCATCAAAGGACAAATCCTCAAAAGGGCAGCACAATTCAAAGAAGAAAGAGGAATCAGGAGAATATGAGTATGCATCAAAGCCTAAATTGTCTTTGACTCTGGAAGATTTCATTCCATCTACTTCAAATCAACGGGCACCGTCCCACCAAACGGAACAGCCTAAACAGGCTAACCAGGCAGAGTCTTTATCAGACGAAGAGTCAATCTTTGGTTCTGTTAATATGATTCAATTAACAGATCCATATTCAAGTCTTGATGAGCCTGAATTCCCTGTATCAAATAAGGGAATCCGAAGAGGTTCTAGAGGTTCAGGATATAGGGGAAGACGTGGATCTTTCCGAAGCCACTACTCTAATTCTACCCCTGCTAGCACTGTATATGCAGCAGAAACTCGTGGTAGAGCCCTTCAGCGAGCTCAAAAAGAACAATCAAGCTCTTCTGCCAATGGCCAACTCAGTTTTGGCACAGTTATTTTGGAAGACCGATTAAAGGTTCCATCTTATTTATCTCAGAAAGTAAATGGATCTAATCAGTCTAATCTTCCAAAACCAAGGATGTTGCCAACTTCAATACAAGATGCATCAGCTTCCAAAGCATCTGCTTCCAAGGTACCTGCTAAACCAAATATTCCTATTGGGAAATGCAGACCTCTAGATCAAAAGTATGATATATTGAAACACTTGGCCCATGTACCAGCCAAGTTATCAATTTTGGATGCTTTGAATCTATCAAAAGATCTTCGGGAAGCACTTATCGAAGCTTTGTCAAGTCCTCAGGAGTTTGAAGCTGAAATTGCTGCAGCTGAAATCTATCACATAGAGAATAATCCTGCAGAATGCCATGCAGTGATATCTTTTACTGATAAAGATGAAGATGATTTTGTGCATGGGCACATAAAACCTTTGTACTTATCTGGAAAAGTCAATGGTATAGATGTTCGAAGAGCTTTCATTGACAATGGTTCAGGAGTCAACCTCATGCCCATTCGCACACTTCGTCGATTGGGCCTCACGGAATCTGATTTATCTCCTTCTACCATGATGTTGCAAGGATACGATAAAAATGAACAAGAACCACTGGGAGAAGTTACACTCAGAACTCAGTTTGGAGATCTTGTTTCCAATTCAGATTTTATGATTGTTGATCAGGACTCAGCTTTCAATATCTTGCTTGGAAGACCCTGGCTACATCAGCATGCAGCTATTCCGTCATCATACCATCAATGTCTCAAATACTGTTTCGATGGTCAAGTTGGAACATTGTATGGTGATAAGGCCCCGTTCAAGACATGTGAGTCTCAATACATTGAGGCGGAATTTTATCACATGAAGGGAAGAGAAAAATCTACAATGAAGGAAATTACCAAAGTTAATGCTCCATATGGTTTGGAAAAAATTCCAATAAATCCATTTTCACATGTGAGTACAGATTATGTGTTACCTATCAGTCAAATTGACAGAATAGGCCCAAATCAAAATACTCTTATGGAAAGATCCATAATGTCAATTACGGCAATCGAGCCAGACAACATGGGAGAAATTGGTAACTTACCAAGTAGTGATGAAAGCATAAGTGGTGATGTTTTCATTTCGTCTGCTGAAATCCAACAAGTCTATACTTCTCTAATCAGGCCAGAAGAAGTTATAGCAACACCAGAGGTGAATATTGATGTCGATTCTCAATCCATCATCTCCTCTTTAATTCCCAAAGAAGACCCTTTATCATCAATAGGGTCGGAAATGGAAGCTTCTTCTTCAAAATGTGAAAATTTTGACATCTCTTATGGTCATGAGAATTTCATTTTTTTCATCTACTTTGCAAGTAGAAACGGAAGAAATAACACATGATGAAGAGGAAGAGGAAGATCTTAGAGATGCTCCTCCAGCATTTGAAGAGGGTATCTCTACCACTGTGGATGAACTCAGAGAAGTAAATCTGGGTACAGAGAAAGATCCACGCCCCACTTTAATTAGTGCGGCCATGACCCTTGAAGAACAAGAGATGTATATTTCTTTTCTAAAGCAAAATAAAGATATTTTTGCTTGGAATTATACAGAGATGCCTGGCCTTGATCCTGATGTTGCCACCCATCATTTGGGTTTGCCAAAAGAACATCGAGGATTCAAGCAAGCCGCGAGAAGAACACACCCAACCTATGCTTCCAAAATCGAGGCTGAAGTGGATAAGCTTATCAAAGCTAACTTCGTTAGAGAAGTTCAATATCCCAAGTGGTTGGCTAATATTGTCCCTGTAAAGAAAAAGAACAGACAAATTAGGGTTTGCATCAATTTCAGAGATCTTAATCGATATTGTCCCAAAGGTGATTTTCCAGTTCCGATTACAGAACTCTTAATTGATGTGACGGCTGGCTATGAAGTACTTTCTTTCATGGATGGATATTCTGGATATAATCAGATCCGAATGGCCCCAGAAGATGAGGAATATACAGCCTTCAGAGCTCCTCAAGGTGTGTTTTGTTACCGGGTGATGCCCTTTGGTTTAAAGAATGCAGGTGCAACATATCAACGCGCCATGCATCGTATCTTCAAACCTTTTTTTAGGGAAATTTGTTGAATTCTATGTAGATGATTTGGTGGTTAAATCCAAACAACGTTTTGATCACTTGGCTGATTTTGAAGTCATATTCCACAAGCTTCGACAACATAATTTGAAGATGAACCCCCTAAAATGTGCTTTTGGGGTAACCTCAGGAAAATTCCTCGGCTTTGTTGTACGCCATCGTGGTATTGAAGTCGATACTGAGAAGACCAAATCAATCCTTGGTATGTCACCTCCTCAGAATTTGAAAGAATTAAGAGGACTTCAAGGACACTTAGCCTATATTCGGCGTTTCATCGCCAATTTGGCAGGCAAAAGTTTACCCTTTACCAAATTATTGAAGAAAGGAGTCACTTACCAGTGGACTAAAGAATGTCAAGAAGCATTTGATGTTCTCAAGAAATACCTCTTGAGTCCACCAGTACTCATGCCACCTGTTGAGGGTAGGCCTCTTATCCTCTATGTGACAGCTTTAGAGCGATCATTGGGTGCCTTTCTCGCTCAAAAGAATGATGCTGGGAATAAAAATAGTCTCTACTATCTCAGTAGAACTATGCTTGAAGCAGAAACCCGGTATTCGAGTATTGAAAAGTGCTGCCTAGCATTAATCTTTGCAGTTCAGAAGCTGAGACACTACCTGCAACATCACGAGATCCAATTGGTATCTCGTAATAATCCACTCAAATTCATCCTTAGTCGTCCAATGCTTACATGACGTCTGGCAAGGTGGGCGGTTATTCTACAGCAGTTCGATATCCAGTATGTGTCTCAAAAGGCAATTAAGGGCCAAGCTCTGGCTGATTTCCTGGCTGAACACCCTTCAGTGGAAGACACGTATTCAGATATCGAACTCCCTGATGAGGAAGTTTTTTCTATTCAAGAGAGTCCTCAAACATGGGAAATGTATTTTGATGGTGCTTCTAGAAGTCCAACAGGGAAGAAAATGGAAAATCCTAAATTCAACAAAGTTGGTTTAGGAATTGTGCTCATTTCTCCAGATAAGGCAGTGTTACCTTATTCCTTTTTGTTGTGGGAAGGTGGTACCAATAATGAAGCTGAATACCAAGCTCTCATTGCAGGCTTGGAGTTAGCACTTCAAGCACAAGTGAATCACTTAAAGGTGAAAGGTGATTCAGACCTGGTAATCAAACAAGTCAATGGGGATTATGCCATCAGAAAAGAAGAATTAATCCCTTTGTATGATTACGTCAGAGAGTTAATGTCGGAATTCCCTTCAGAACCGACATTTTCTTATGTCCCAAGATCACAAAATGCTCAAGCTGATGCACTGGCTAATATAGCCACAGCTTTAGCAGATCCAAATCGGGACGAGACAACCATCGGTATTGCCCACCGTCGTGCAATTTCACCTTATGTTCAAGTCAGAACAGAGGAAATTAATGAAATTAGTCCCATTCCTGAACCGTATGGTCATACTACAGTATGGATGTCACCTATCAAGGAATACCTTCAAAATGGAACACTTCCACCTGATAGAGCCGAGAAAGAACAAATTCGACGACGTGTGGTCAATTTTACTCTTTATGATGGTCCAAACCACCTCGAGAAAATTCTCTACAAACGTGGTTTTGATGGAGTTCTCTTCAAATGTATTGATGGTGAAGAGACAATGGCTGTCATAAAAGAAGTGCATGCAGGAGTCTGTGGTGCCCACCAGTCTGGACATAGATTGTCTGATCAAATTTGAAGGCTTGGATACTTCTGGCCTTCAATGATACAAGATTGTGTTAATTTCACAAAGAAGTGTCATTCATGCCAAATATATGCCAACTTCATTCATCAACCTCCAGAGTTGCTTCATACAGCTAAATACTCATGGCCATTTTCCACATGGGGAATGGATGTGGTGGGACCTTACCCTTCATCTACGGCCAAGCAGTTTAAGTACATTCTTACTGCTACTGATTTCTTTTCCAAATGGGCAGAGGCAGTACCTCTCAAAGAAGTCAGTTCTAAATGCATTGTTAGCTTCATCAAGTCTAACATCATTACTAGATTTGGTTTCCCTCATACCATATTGACGGACAACGGCACCAACTTCTGTTCTTCTGAGGTAAAGAAATTGTATCAAGAATACAACATTAAGTCCAACCATTCATCTCGATATCATGCAGCGGCTAATGGCCAGATAGAGGCCTTCAACAAGACTCTTTCAAATATACTGCAAAAGATGGTAGATAAAGATAAGAGGTCATGGCCTGATAAACTCTATCATGCTTTATGGGCTTATCGGACTACCACTCGCAATGCAACGCGGTCTACTCCATATTCATTGGTATATGGAACAGAAGCAGTCTTGCCAATTGAAGTTCAATTGCCCTCACTCAGAATAGCCATTTGTGATCAGTTATCAACAGATGAGCAATCCCAAAAATGGTTGAATGAATTGGAACAGTTAGATGAGAAGAGATTGTGCACTTTGCACCACTTGGAAATCTATCAGAATCGGATAGCACGAGCTTTTAACAAAAAAGTTCGTCTTCGTTCATTCATTCAGGGAGAATTGGTATTGGTTCTCAGAGCACCAATGATACCAGGAAAGAACCCTCCCAAGCTTGAACCAAAATGGTAAGGACCTTATTCAATACATAAGGTCTACTCCAATGGAGCGTATTCTCTGATCTCAATGGATGGAGAACACATCACGACTCCAACTAATGCCAGATTTCTGAAGAAGTATTTTGTATAAACACAAAATATTATTCCCAGAACCAAGACTCTTACAATTGGTTCATACAGTAATGGTCCAGTATGACCTTAAACTGCAAATATGTCCTACATGACACTAAACTGTATATGTCCGAGATGACATTAAACTATATTATTTTTTGTCCTAGCAACATGACATTAAACTGTGTGGCACTTTCATCGTCCAGTATGACATTAAACTGTGTCAGTTCCCTTATCGTCCAATATGACGTTAAACTGTCACATTGGTTACTAATATGTCCTACATGACACTAAACTGTATATGTCCGAGATGACATTAAACTATATTGTGTCCTAGCAACATGACATTAAACTGTGTGGCACTTCCAACGTCCAGCATGACGTTAAACTGTAAAAAAGTCCCCAGAACTGATATCCTCATATTTGTTCACCTTAGTCCTAGTTACATGACTTTAAACTGTACAGCACCAGTTAGTCCTAGCTACATGACTTTAAACTGTACAGTAATGGTCCAGTATGACCTTAAACTGCAACTTCGTCCCACACGACATTAAACTGTGAAAAAGTTCTCTAAACCGTCCAGCATGACCTTAAACTGCATCATCCCTGGTCCATGTATATGACCATAAACTATTTGCAAATCCCTTATGTCCAGCAAGACGTTAAACTGTGACGTCCTAACTACATGACGCTAAACTGTATAAAAGTCCCTCACGTCCGGAAAGACGTTAAAACTATATAATCATCAAAGGTCCAACATGACATTAAACTGCACCATCCACGGTCCATGCATATGACCTTAAACTATTCGCACTTTCGTCCGACATGACGTTAAAATGGTACACTCTTTTGTCCTTACTGCATGACATTAAACTGCACAGTCCCCCTTTTTTTCGTCCAATATGACGTTAAACTATATTGTCCTCATCGTCCTAACTACATGACGCTAAACTGTATAGAAAGTCCTTGATATGTCCTACATAACATTAAACTGTTATTTTGTCCCTGCTACATGACACTAAACTGTGCAGCACCAATAGTCCTAACTGCAAGACTTTAAACTGCATAGTCCCTTTTTTATGTCCTACATGACATTAAACTGTGCATCGTTAAGGTTGTTATTACCTCTTGTTTCTCACACCGAGTATGACTCACGTGAGCTTAGAGCGAACATCAACCATAACACTCCCTTTGGGACACTAACCATGTGTAAGTCCCAACAACATTTTTTATTAGATCATTGTCCCCAAGAATAACTTGATCATTGATTCATTCTTTAATTGAACTACACGGACTTTGATCCTTGCCCTCCAGGCTGGGTATGTAGGAAACCTCCCAGGGTTCAAGCCCAAAAACAATCTCTTCACATCGGTTCACCACCATCTCATATGATGTTGATTCGTGAAACCGCCCCTGGAATCAATATCTTTACATTGATTCACTTTCGTCCTTGTTATATGACGTTAAACTATACAACACTTTTGTCCGTTACGACAATAAACTACAATATTCTTTGATCTCCTCACTTGAGAGAGAACTATTATAGACATTGATTTTTCAATCATGTTTCATTTCAAAAAGACTACGTGCATACATGGTAATGCCTAAATTTTTTATCTCAGGTTAAAACATCATTGCACTAAAGTCCCCTTTCACCCTTCACATGTACGAACCAAATTTGTACAAAGGGTAGATCTAGAACTACGTGGACTTGATTCCCATCCTTATGGGATACGTAGGAACATTCGAGTGTCCCTCGAATCCAGTCCCAAGTCTTTTGGGCCTAACCCCAAATTTCACTTTCAGTCCCTTGGCTGAAAAGTCCTCATGAAAACACACACTGTGTATTCATTATTATGGTCCGAATTCTATGACCCTAAACTAAGATTTCTCATACTTTCGTCTTGCACAACGTTAAACTGCATTTCAAGAACTACGTATGGCTTGATTCTCATTCTTATGAGATACGTAGTGAAGTCCAAATTTCAATTCAGGACCCAGCCACAACATGATTATGGTTTTCATTGACCTATGTATCTCTATATACATTGGACAATACCCATCTTTATGTGTTATAATCCTAACCTTAAATATTTTCAGATCTTCATAACCCTTTTCATGACTTCTAGTCACAAAAATGTCAAACTTCTGATAATTCTTTTGCCTGACTATGCAGCACGTGCCCATAGGTGGCCTTGCATAAACAGTCCACATAACAGACTTGTCAGCCAAAAGATGCTATTTTATTTAACTATGCAGCCAATGCCCATAGGTGGCCCTGCATATTTCAACCCCCTAACGGGTTTTGTTAAATAATAGTAACTTCATTCTTGGGAAGAATGCCTCTTTTGTCCTTATTTGTCTTAAACGACAGTATGTAGGGATCCGCAAAAATAGCCATCCTTAACGTATTTGTCCCATATCCTTTTTCATGATCTGAAAGTATTCAAGTCTATGGTTTATTCTTCTTCCCTACGTTTGGGTCAGACCTTCGTAGGAGTGATATTCATCCAGTTCTTCGATATTCTTGTTTGGAAATATCTTCTCCATATTCAAATACCTCTTTCCATACAACAAACTCTATGCTTTAGAAAATTTGAATCTCCATAAACTTTCACTAGATTTTAGCACTAGGAAAGTAAATTTCTGGGAGTTCTTTTTCCTGACTATGCAGCACGTGCCCATAGGTGGCCTTGCATAAATAGTCCACATAACAGACTTGTCAGCCAAAAGATGCTATTTTATTTGACTATGCAGCCAATGCCCATAGGTGGCCCTGCATATTTCAACCCCCTAACGGGTTTTGTTAAATAATAGTAACTTCATTCTTGGAAACTACTTCTTCTAATGCCTTTTAGCTCTTTTTCATATCATTCCTCAGATTCAAATATTCTTAAGCCATAGTTTACATTTTTTCCCTCATACTTGAGTATGGTAATATGTTTTCAGATAAATTGTCAAGGAATTGAATCCATTTTTTTTAATCCATTTTCGGTCAAAGCTATTTCGACCTTAAACATTAGCCCCTTTATGTCCGGCGTGCATGACTTTAAACTGCCCACACAAAAGACAAAGGAAATCTGAATAAAAGTCAAGTTCCAGCTCACTAAATATACATTTTTTGTATGATTTAGGTAATATTGAGCAGTTAAAAGATTCAAAGTTTGTAGGGTTATTTGTAATAATCCTAGTAAAAATCAAACTATGATTACTAGGCCCATTGGCTTAAGTAA
This sequence comes from Viscum album, assembly GCA_963277665.1. Classification (NCBI taxonomy): domain Eukaryota; kingdom Viridiplantae; phylum Streptophyta; class Magnoliopsida; order Santalales; family Viscaceae; genus Viscum; species Viscum album. The sequence goes on along the minus strand of OY728163.1, from coordinate 65,870,676 downwards.
ATTTGAAGCAGGTAATGAAAGAATGCAAGTACAAATGATTGAAGACAAAAGTGTTTTTCATTGATACACAAGAGTTAGAAGGACATCCACAGACTGGAATCTCTTCTCTTTTTCAAGAATTACAGAAGATTGTCAACATAAGTCTTCATTTGATGTATAGAATCCTGAGCCTTATCAACAGTTACTTGAAGCTCGTGCACTTGACCAGCTTCACTCTTTTCAGCTTGCTGAAGTGCCTTCTTAGCATCTGTAATGGATTTCATGCCATTCATATGAGTTTCATCCAATGATTTATTAAGCTGATCAAGTTCCCCAGTAACAGCATCTAACTGTTGCTGGAGTTGCACCTGCTGAACGACCTTTTCTTTGATTTTTTGCTTCAGATCCTTCATCTTGACAGCATAATCAGCTTCAGCCTGGGATATCACAGCCTCAAATTCGCCTATGTTGACTGACAATTTCACTCTGGTCAAATCTTCGCGACTTGTCTGCATTTGCTCCCTCCTGAAAATGATCTGTTTCACCGCAGCATGGATCTTTTCATACCCAAAACCACCAAGTCCCATTATAACAAATTGGGATGACAATCGGGAAATTTTTTATGGTAGCTCTTCTAAAGGCACCCCCGATATGATATTCCATATGTTATTACATGCCTTATGTCGTGAAAAGCTGAATGCTTTAAGAATATCTGGATCTGATTCAATATCATCGTCAGAAGGGGGTATGTAATCTGGAATTAGCGCACTTAGGGAGGTGCCTTGTCCTGCTCTTTCCCCCCCTGACTTGTGCTTCTTCACTTTCAATTCCCGTTGGGGCAGAGGCTGAGGCCTCATCTTCGGATCTAATTATTGCAGTTGATGGTCCTGCATGATTAATTGAAAGGTTTAGTCAGCTTCAAAGGATAACAAAAGAATGGATTGTCTTGCTAATAAAGTACAATCACAAATGTTGTTATCCATTACCCAATGGTGGTTCAGCAACCTGAGAAGACTTCTCCCTATCTTTCCCAGTTTCAACAGGATTTTCAAGATGAGTCTCAGGAGAGTTTATTGGATTTAGCTCTACTTGAGCTAATGTTTCTGCAATGATAGGGTTGACATCAGTGTCCACACCCTCTTCGGGCATTGACAGTTCAGCGGCTTCTACGGAAGAAACTGCATATTATTTTACATCATGGTTAGAAGTATATTTTTTAAAAGAAAAAATTTGGGCGAAGGGTAACACTCACGCCCAAGGTCTTCTAAATCATATGACAACTTAGAATGATCATAAAATTCTTCAAAAGTCATTACTTGATTCATCATTTCATCCAATGATACTTCAGAATCTTGATTAGTCTCACCAATGGGAGCATTTGCTACGTCTGCTTGCCGACTTATGTCCTGCAACCCCTGACCCTGGACAGCATCTTCAGTGATAGGAGGGATACTGGGAATGGATGGTAGTTCTTCTTCAGGAGCAACCAAGTCAGCCTGAGTCTGTGATTGTTCTACAGCACCCTCCACGACCTTTGAAGAAGGATCAGTCCCTTCCCTCAAAGGGGAAATTGAAGAAGCCCCTGCAATCCTCAGAAATATGAGTAACCATATGATTATGGGTATAAAATCATGATTGTTCGAAGGACTTACCACTGCTAATGAAACGTTTAGCTATGGATTTCCTCCTTCGTTGCCTTGGCTTCTTTTGTTTTTTCGGAGTATCAGTAGTCTCCCTTATTGGCACTTGGATTGGAGAATGAAAGGCTATGTCTAATGCCTCATTCATGGCCTGCTGGCCTGGAGATATCTCGCCTGGTTCGCGAGGAGAATCAGCAGCAGCCCCGATAGCAGTACCACCAGGGCTATATTATGGCGAAGGAACCCCGGTTCCTTTCTTTGCAAGCTGCAAGATGAAGAAAATAACTTCCTTAAGTAAACAAAGCTTCAACTAAAATCAAGTTGCAAAGAAAATAAGAAAACTTACATCTTCAGGAGCCATGTACTCTTGCCATTCCTCATCTCCAGAACCACCATCCCCCTCAGTGGTGCCACGATCAATCATTTCCTTCACCCGCCTGGTGATAGGAACCGAATTATCAGTGGCATATATGAGGATTTCCAGCTCTCTGATGTAAGCTCTCACTTCATTGGGGTTATCTCCGTATTGAAGGTCTTTAGAATCTAGAAGATATCCTATTCCAGGAAGTTGTAGGCCCTCACACAAATCCAGCCAGGTGGTCTCAGTATCACAATATAAACTCTGCCATAGCTGAACAGCCTCTGGTCTTAGATATAAAGGCTGTGAGGAAGGTCCTACAATTTTTGATTTTAATTTCTTTCCGACTCCTGCAACTACAGATAGAGAATAAGAATATGAGACTTATTACTTTATAAAGTAGTAGTGATTGAAGTTATTACAATCAAATAACTCACCAGGAGCTGATGGAGTGGGTCTTTTAACTCTGGCCGGAGGATTATATCGTGCACGAAACCGCTTTGCTGCCGGTTGTGCCTCATCATCCCCATCGTGATAATCCGATGAATCAGTTCTGGAAGAGGAGTCTGTTGAACCTATTTCAGGTGGAGAAGCGTCACCTTCATGAGGAAGAGTTTCTTTCTCTACAGTCCTCTTCCTCTTTCCCACTTGATATACTGGGCGATTCAATATCCCTTTAGGGTATGATGCTATCCAGTGTTCGACATAAAATGTAGTCAGATAATGTGCCGCTTTTTCAACTGGTAGATCAAATACTGCCCCAGTCTTCTCTCTTGATGTCAGCAACCATAGTTGTCGAGCAACCATTGGATGTTGCTCTAACCTGACATGTACTGGAGGGGATACAACAATCTGTTGCAAACATTTGAATTGGCGTGCAAATATATATGGAGCATAGGCCTCGTATATGATTTCTCCATCAATCCTGGCTACTAACACGCCATCCCTGCAAGCTAGCATGTATGCCCTCAAATCCAAATGGGCTTTCCCATCATCAACAAACCGCCCAGATGGCGGACTTCCATAAGGAAAGAAGTTGAATTCCTTATACATGCTTAGTCTTACTTTCATGTCATAACCATTAACATCTAATGGAGCAATTCCAGAGAATGCTTGCACTGACGGTCTGAAAGAGCTTCTAGGAATTTGTAATCCATTCTGTACATTGTAAGTCCTGAAGTGAGTGGCGATCCATCCCCACAAAACCTGGAATGGTCCCACTATTCTTAAAGGAGATTTACCCTGGAAGACGTGAAGTAAACTCCTGTGAATCTTTGCTAAAATGGGGGTAGCTAACCCAACCATTTTTTCCTCAGCCAATTTGGCCGCAATAACGAAGGTCCCTGGCCTAACGCCTCCCTTCGAATCCCTGACCGGCAAGAGATAAACACTGAGCCACATTGCCAAGAAACCCGCCAGACGAGTTTTCTTTGGAATTCTTTGATTCACTTCATAGCCCCATTTTTCAAACTCTCCTGCTTCTAGAGTTGGCCAGAATGTGCCAGGAGCTCCTCTCTTCTCAGGTTTTGGACAAGTGGTAGGACGCCTGGGCCGGGTATCCTTGGATTTATTTTTCTTGGATCCTTTTTCTTTTGGCTCCATCCCTTTCTTCTCAATAAGAAACACATTCATCCATTCTTCCGGATGAATATCTTTTCTAAAATGAGTTAATGAGGTCTCTGAACTCTTGAGCCTGTGAAAGATTTTAAATAATTCTCGATCCAAAGCAGGAGTCTTCTCTGGATCATTCCAAGTCACCTTGGGAGGAATGAATTCATCATACATATCGCCCAAGATTGGAGCTCCTGAAATCTTGTGGACATCCCACAAACTGATACCTACTTCTCCATGAGTCAAATGGAAAGAATTAGTCGCTGGGCTCCAGTGGCTGAGTATCTCTGGAACGAAGTTATCATGTCTGTAAATATATGTTTTCCCAACCCAAACAGCCTCATATATTGCAGCTCTCTTCAGATCCTCAATAAACTCTGCGCAAGTCTGTCGCACCCAGTATACCCACATCCAAGTTGGCTTCACACCTCCCCCAGGACGGAAATTCCAACTTTTCTTCCAGCCTTTGGATTGATCCATCTGAGCATTTCGGAAGATTGAAGGATGACAATGTGGTTGAAGCTCAGGTGTATGTTTTTTCAGATCTGGTGTGCAAGGGCTATGATGCATCACATAAGCCTTCTCCACTGTTCCAGCATTTTGAAATACTCCTCCGCCTGAAATATTTGCTGAAGCAAAATTGGTATAATTCTGAAACCAAGAAAATGGAAGATAATTCTTTACTTCTGGAATAATGACTTCTTGCAGATGACCATGACCATACAAAGGTAGATAAGTGCAGTGAGGAAAGTCGCGATGATATTTCTTCAGATACTTAGCCAAATCTGGAAGAGTACTGTCTTTGACAGTATAGTAATCAGGGCCAATGATATTCATCATACCATCTATCCGCTTGCTAGCCAGTTCATCAATTAATCCAGGTCTAAGAGCCATTGAATCTGCACAGGAGTTGAATAAATTAAACTCTTAAGTGGGTTTATTTTTCATAAAATTTGTGAAAAAATTTGGAAAAAATGGCCAAGGCATTAAGGCGCGCAAGTATGGAGACGTCGCGCAAGTGATACATGTGCCACGCAAGTTTTTGTCGCGCAAGTATTTCCGCGCATGCCTTATTACCTTGAGAGTAGCGCGGCAGCGAGGAAACAGTGAAAACAGGAGACTTGCGCGGCGACGAAGACTTGCGCGGCGAGAGCTCGAGAAATCCAGAAATCCAGATACTTGTACGGATGTGAGGCCGTATATTTATAGGCCAGGAAGCCTACCTGCGCTCCACACCCAGAGCGCTCAAGGCCTGCGCGACGCAGACTTACGCGCCACCCTCTGCGCACTGAACGACTTGCGCGCCACCCTCTGCGCACTGAAAGACTTGTGCGCCCTCCCTTTTCCTTTGGAGGAATTCGATTTCCTCAGAGTCAAATCCTCATTTCTCTCCGGATCCAACTCTGAGGGGGGACTTTTGTTGACGCTCCTTTCGTCACAGAATCTAAAGATCGGAAAAGGGGAATATCTGATCTCAAAGTGATTCATCCTTTGAAGAAACATCAAAAATCGACAAAGGGATGAACAAGGAGAACATTGGCCATAGGTCGTGCAAGTTCCCTCATGGTCGCGCAAGTACACTTGCGCGCCGCCTAGTGGTCGTGCAAGTACTTGCGCGACGCCTTATGGTCGTGCAAGTGACTTGCGCGACCTAAGTGATAACCGCTCAGTAACCGCCCAGGGTCTTCTTTTGCCTATAAATAGACCCTGTGGGCCCCCCATTCGAGAGGATCTTTTTCCAGAAACTCAGATTAAAGCTCTTGACGCCCAAGTCTCTTCTCAAAAGCTTCCGGAACACTTCTAAGGTAATTTCTTACCTAGAACGGAAGATCTAAAGAGAAGAAGGAAGGCCCAAGTGTTGAAACTTATCAAACACTTGCGCACCGACTTAATTCCTTCATTATAACTTGTGCGTCCCTTCTCTGGAAGAACCTCAAGAGGATTGTAAAGGGTTTTCTAAAGAGTCGCTCAAACATTTCAATGCTGGTTGAAAATCGCGCAAGTACACCATATGTCGCGCAAGTATACTTGCGCGACCAATACTTGTGCGCCACCGTAGGACTTGCGCGCCTTTCAAGACTTGCGCGCCCCTATCTTTTTGGGTGCCCATCTTGCCCATTTTACCCCTCTTCAGCCATTTCACCTTTCCTTTTTAAGATTCAGTCTTCAAGACACTCTTCAAAACCATTTATGGCATGAATTCTTGATTTGACTTTCTTATCTGAAAGGAATTCTGTGAAATCTCTCTCAAAGTCTAGTGATTTAAATATCCTTATGTCACTAAAATACGGGGAGTTCATTAATTCAACCTCATCCTTTAAGATGAGAAAATCCTAACTTGGGTCTCCTTTTCAGGAATAATCCCCAGTTATAAAACCTTTGATCTGGGCATCTTCCTCAGGAGTAAGCCCCAATCAAGTCCTGTAATCTTGGGCATCCTCTTCAGGAGTAAGCCCCAAACCTTAATCCCTAACCTGGGTCTCCTTTTCAGGAATAAGACTCAGTCATAACCTTGGGCTTCTTTTTCAGGAGTAAGCCCCAAGTCCTTTAACCTGGGTCTCCTTTTCAGGAATAATCCCCAGTTATAAAACCTTTGATCTGGGCATCCTCCTCCGTAGTAAGCCCCAATCAAGTCCTTTAATCTTGGGCATCTTTCTTAAGAATAATCCCCAACCTCAAATATGGGCATCCTCTTCAGGAGTAAGCCCCAAACCTTAATCCCTAACCTGGGTCTCCTTTTCAGGAATAAGACTCAGTCATAACCTTGGGCTTCCTTTTCAGGAGTAAGCCCCAAGTCCCTTAACCTGGGTCTCTTTTTCAGGAATAAGACTCAGTCATAACCTTGGGCTTCCTTTTCAGGAATAAGCCCCAAGTCCCCTTAAACTTTTCTTAACCAGTCATAATTTACCTTTGATTTGGGTTTCCTTTTCAGGAGTAAAACCCAATCATAAGTCCCCTCCTAACTTGGGCATCCTCCTTAGGAGTAAGCCCCAACATTAGAGTATTCAAATCTCCATGAAGCACATATAACTTTGTGGACCCTGTTCATGGATTTTCTCCTTAAAAGTAAATCCTAAACCTTCATCTATCTGGGCAGTCATCCATACATAAGCCCCAAACAAATTCTTATGATTGCATCTTTCATGGCACAATTGTCTAAATTTTACCAATACCTCTTGTTTCTCACACCGAGCATGACTCACGTGAGCTTAGAGTGTAAAAGTAATTATGACATTCATCTTTTAGCCATCAATCATAAACATCATACCCCATTCCTCGAACTACGTGGGTTCTGATTCCTTTTCCAAAACAAAGGATACGTAGGTAGCCCATTTATGGGTTCGATCCCAACTTTGAAATAATCTATGTCCTTCTGAATGACGATAAACTTCAAGTGCCCCACTGAGTGGCTTTAAAACCAGCCTGGTCATCATAATGACCAAGAGACTTTTATATAAATGTTTTGAAGGATACCATTAACCAAGAATCTCTAAACATATATGGATGATTATCTATTGATGAAGAACCTCGAATACATATAAAATATTCTCTAAATTTCTTGCATATTTAAATCATTGATTGTTAAAACTAAAGGAAAGCTCATTTTATACTTGGTAATATAATAAGGATTCACGAACATAACTTAAATCTATAAAGAGAGTCCCGGAGTAGACAATAATTCCCCTCAAAAAGGTGTGATGAGTCCGACCTCCCATCCTCTCGACCAATGCAAATTCCTAAGCCTCATCAGTCCACAAGCTAATGAGCGCCTGCCTTTGAAAAGTAGGTCCAAACGGATGTGGAATCATTGGATGTTTCCGGTTCTACGAACAAACCCGCTAGAAACCGATCAGAACGTTTGAATCTCCTGTCCAGGAGTTCATCCCCGTAATCCGTGTGGAAACAACGATAATGTCATAGTTTAGGGTCGTGTGATAGGACCAAGCATGCATTTTATCGTCATGCGGTGCAGACGTAGCAGAGGCGATGCTAGGAGGGGAATGTGCGCAGTGTCATGAAACACAATTGATGGAGACATGATCCCACATCACACTGTACGCCACTCCGAGAGGGAGACCTTAGGCCGAGGGGCCTATATAGAGGTAAGAAATGAAAATAAGGGGGAGAGACCAGCTCCCTAAATGGGATGGACCCAAAGACCAGGCGTTCGGGCGGTCCTACGTATCCCATGAGGATGGGAATCAAGCTGAACGTAGTTCTGAGGAGATCTTAGTTTATGGTCTTAGAGCTCTGACCATGAATGGCGACAACTTCCCAAGTAAGCGCAGACGTCAACCCTATCCCTAATCCCACGTGAGTTAAACTCGGTGTGGGAAACAAGGGGGGAATCCTCAACGCAATACTTGGGGCGTCCATCAAAGGGGAGTCGGCAAAGAGCCCCGAAGGACACCTCTGACACGGCTCGTTCCCCAAACTCGCAGACATGCAAAGAGGAATAGTACCAAGAGTTCCGAGACTCTACTTGGACACGATAAAGTGATGAAGGGTGTGAATCGTGTACCTGACATTTTGGGCTTAATGGGTTTGTGTGGCGATAGAGGAAAACTGTTAACTATGGTGGAAATGTAGCATCCATATCGCGTTAGCCTGAGGTGGGAACAACAAACGAGCATCGACCACTGACCATATTCGCAACGCGGGATTTTATTGATTTTTTGTCTGAAACCCTCGGGGGCGTTGGCTCATAACGATAGGAGAGCCCTTCGGCGTAGTATCCAGGCCATTCTTGGGGGTCCCTCCGGGTGTGAAAGATGATGGAAGCCCTGATGTAGGGATACACAAAGCCTATAAAGCGGTTGCGGACGTGTCCGAGTAAAGCTTGGCATTCCAGGTAATAAACCAGAGTCCCCTTGGGCACATTGGTGAACCGTCGAAAAGGGGTTGAAGAAATAGCTCAGGAGGGAGAGGTACATGGCGTGGTCATTACCAGACCGGTGTGAATGAGGACATAATCACACCACACCATACACTCCTATAAGAGAGGACCTGGGTCGGGGCCCAAAAAGGCCAAGGGGCCAGAGGCTGTGCCTCGTGAGGGAAGGCATACAGCATGGTACATGATCCTGATGTGAATGAGGACATAGTCCCACACCACCTGAGAAGGCCAAGGGGACTAAGGTCATGCATCGGTCAGGAAGGCCTGACTGGTTTGCAGTTTAACATCTTACATGAGGACGGGAAAAGAGATAACTGTATCTAATCCAGGGGTGTGTATGACATGGAAAGTAACCTGACGTGAAAGAGGACGTAATCCTACACCACGCCGTACATTCCTTATAAGAGAATCGGGGCCGTGGGCCTGACCGCTAGCACCACTCGGAGGGAAGTTTGTCATTTAGGGATGGGGTAGAATGAATCCATGCACTCGATGTTTGGGATATCTCGAGGTGGACCTGAAGATCCAGGACACTGTCGACCATGTCCGAAACACAGTGTTCTGATGGTGACCTGATATGGGATCAACAAATGAGCATCGACCGTTGACCAAATTCGCAACGCGGGACTTGTATCGTCTTGTTGCTTGGAAACCCTCGGGGGAGTTGGTCCATATCGGTAAGAGAGCCCTTGGGCGTAGTATCCAGGCCGTTCTCGGGGGTCCCTCTGGGTGTGAAAAAATGATGTAATCCCAGTCAAGGAGTGGGTGAAGTATAGTTGTATCCATCCACGAAAGAGGTGAACATCTCCAGGGGGGACGTACAGCCGGGTCGAGGCTTGCTCGATGTGATTTGGGGAAAAAGTGTGCACCCTGCCATATGTCTTGACCCGAGGGGAAGATTTTGGCTTTTGGGCTGGGCCAACGAATGAAATTTCCGGGCATTCCTACGTATCCCATTAGGATGGGAATCAAGCCACACGTAGTTCTTGAAGTCCATGCAGTTTAGTGTCATGCGGTGAGGACGTGGGAGGATAGAAGAACGGGAGTGGGCACATGGTGAAACCCTTACAATCCCTGTATGAGCGGGGCTGTATGAGCGGGGCTTAAGAAATCCTACTCCTCGCTACGCAAGGACCCTCCAAGGAAACTATTCCCAGGGGGGATAGTGGAAGAGAAATTCTTGGGGTTGGGCTCAAGACAAGGCATCCGAGCGTTCCTATGTATCCCATTAAGATGGGAATCAAGCCACACGTAGTTCTTGAAGTGCAGTTTAGCATTGTTCTGGACGAGAAATGTGTCTCAACTGGGTATATGTACAGTACGGTGGGTAACCCGACATGGATGAGGATGTAATCCCACACCACACCGTACAATCCCATAAGAGAGTTCGAGTCAATGAAGGCCAAGGGGCCCAAGGCTGCGCATTGGTCAGGGAGGCCTGACTGGCTTGCAGTTTAACGTCTTGTAGTAAGGATGGGGGCCGGGGGCCCGAGGAGGCCAAGGGGCCTGAGGCTGAGCCTCGGTCAAGAAGGCCCAACTGGCCTACATTTTAACGTCTTATAGTAAGGATGGGGGAGATCTTAGTTTATGGTCATAGAGCTCGGACCATTTTGTAGTTTATCGTCCTGCAGGACAGCGGTGCAGTTTAAGGTCGTGTAGGACCATATAGTTTAAGGTCGTGTTGGACCATAACGTTCAGTTTAAGGTCGTGCGGGACCCTCTAGGATCAGGCGAAGTACCTCTTGAGGAACCTGGCATTGGTGGGAGGAGTTACGCGCTCACCATCCGTGGTCACCAAGGAGTACGCCCCGTTGGGGTAAACCTTATGGATGATATAAGGCCCTTCCCATTTGGGTTCCAGCTTGGGCGGTTTCCTACCGAGGATCATTGGTTCTCGAAGGGCCAGTACGAGGTCGCCCTGTAGAAAAGAATGGAGGTGAACCTTCTTGTTGAAGGCCCTCACTATCTTATCCTGATGCCTTTCCAGATTGTGCAGGGCACGAAGCCGGTTCTTGTACAGTGCTTCTAATTCAGCTAGACAGATTTCGGCCACCTCATCTGATGCCTGCTGATCATAGACCGCAGTGCGTAACGATGGTAGCTGGATCTCAATGGGTAGGATGCCCTCATCCCCATACACCAGGGAATATGGGGTCACCTGGGTAGAGTTGCGAGTCATCGTCCGATAAGCCCAGAGGGCGTTGGGGAGCTTGTCCGGCCAACTTTTCTTGTTCTGACCAACCATCTTCTGCAGAATGTTAGAGAGGGTTTTGTTGAATGCCTCGATCTGTCCGTTTGCCTATTCATGATAATGGGAGGTATGGTACGAATGGATGTCGTACTTGGCATACAATTTCTTCAGCTCAGCCGCTCGGAAGTTGGTGCCGTTATCGGTGAGGACTGTGTGAGGGACCCCAAACCGGTGGATAATATTGGAGATCACAAAGTCGACGATGGAACGGGCCTTGACCTCTTTGAGTGGAACTGCCTCTGCCCACTTAGAAAAGAAATATGTAGCAGTAAGGATGAACCTACACTGGCGAACTGTTGCTGGTGGATATGGTCACACTATATCAAGTCCCCATACCGCAAATGGCCAAGAGTACTTGGTGGGGTGGAGGGGCTCCGGCGGCCGATGCAGGAAGTTGGCATGAACTTGGAACGCGTGGCATCTCTTGGAATACCCAATACAATCATGGATCATAGAGGGCCAGAAGTACCCCAACCTCCGGATTTGATAGGACAGCTTCGGCCCAGCTTGATGGGCGCCACAGGAACCGGCGTGAACCTCTTGCATAACTTGAGGAATCTCTACTCCTTGAATGCAACGGAGGAGGACGCCATCGAAGCTCCACTTATAAAGTATTTGTTCAAGACTGGGGCCGCTCTGGATGGTAAATTGCAGCGCGCGGCATCGGATTCGCTCGCGCTCGGACCGGTCGTCCGAGAGGCGACCATTTTGGAGATACTCGACAAAAGGTGCCCTCCATTCGGGAGTGGCTTCCATTACTGTGTCTGACGAACCCGGGACCCCTGACGTAGAGGGTCCGGCGGTGAGATGACTTACCCGCAGGCCATCATTGTCCTCTTGGGTGACTGGGGCAATGACTCTCCGGTGTGATACATGTATGATCAAATCATCTTTCTCAGGTTCTGCGAGCGACGTGGCTAAGCCAGCCAAAGCGTCAGCTCGACCGTTCTGTGACTGAGGGACATGGGTGACCTCTGGCTGAGAGGAGAACTGGGCCATTAGGCAGAGGGTGTACTCCAGCAACGGTACAAGCTCTGACTTCCTGACGACATAGTCACCATTGACCTATTTGATTACCAGCTCGGAATCTCCTTTCACATGTAGATAGGGCACGTTGATCTCAAGGGCCAACTCGAGGCCGATGATGAGAGCCTGGTACTCTGCCTCGTTGTTCATACAGCCTTCTGACAATTGGAACGAGTATGTCAGGACGGCTTGAGTCGGGGTAGTGAAGACAATACCCAGGCCCACTCTGTTGAGCTTAGGATCGTTGAGCCGCCTACCGGTGGGGCTCGGGGAGGCACCATCGAAATGCATTTGCCAACACGGGATGACATGATCGACTAAGAGGATCGTCTCATCAGGAAAATCCAGGTCTAGGGATTGATCCGCGGAGGTTGGATGGGCAGCTAAAAATTCTTTCAACGCCTGTCCCTTAATGGCCTTCTGAGGTACGAACATGATATCAAACTGCTGGAGAATCACCACCCACCGTGCTAGTCGACCAGTCAGCATGGGGAAGTTTAGGATGTACTTCAGTGGGTCTACCCGGGAGACCAATTGTACCTCATGGTGCTGCAGGTAATGCCACAACTTCTGTATGGAAAAGACGAGCGCAAGGTAGATCTTTTTGATAGGGGAGTATCTGACCTCCGTATCGAGAAGCATGCGGCTGAGATAGTAGAGACTGTTCTCAGTACCCTCGTTATTCTTCTGGGCGAGCAATGCACCGAGGGATCTTTACAGGGTGGTCACGTAAAGGACCAGCGGCTTTCCGGAGATGGGTGGCATCAAAACTGGAGGTTGGAGCAGGTTCTGCTTGATTTCCTCGAAGGCGGTCCGACACTTTTCATCCCATTCGTAGGCGGCGCCCTTCTTCATGATCCGGGAAAAGGTCTTACACTTGCCGGCCAGATTTGCGATGAATCGCTGTATATATGCTAAGTGGCCTTGGAGGCCTCGAAGTTCCTGATTATTGCTCGAGGGAGGCATTTGGTTGATGGACTTGATCTTTTCTGGGTCGATCTCAATGCCTCGGTATCTAACAACAAAGCCAAGAAACTTCCCAGAGGTGACCCCGAAGGCACACTTCAACGGGTTTATCTTCAGGTGACGGGAATAGAGGAAACCGAACACCTTCTCAAGGTCTTTCAGATGGTCCTGGCGCTGACATGATTTGACCACTAGTTCATCTACATATCATTCCACCAGTGTCTCGAGAATCAGCTTGACTATGCGATGCATGGCCCTCTGATAAGTGGCACCTGCATTTTTCAAGCCGAAGGGCATAACCTAGTAGCAAAAGGTACCTTGGGGAGCCCTGAAGGTAGTGGACTCCCCGTCCTCGGGGGCCATCCGGATCTGGTTGTACCCGGAATACCCATCCATGAAAGAGAGAGCTTGGAACCCAGCCGTGGCATCAATCAATAACTCTATCACCGGGAGTGGGAAGTCATCCTTTGGGAAGTGGCGATTAAGGTCGCGGAAGTCGATGCAGACTCTGATCTGCCCATTCTTCTTCCTGACTGGCACAATGTTGGCAAGCCACTGGGGGTACTGGACTTCCTTAATGAAGTTAGCTTTGACAAACTTGTCAACTTCAGCCTCAACCATAGAACCATGAGAAGGGTGCATCTTTCGTGGAGGCTTCTTAAACCCACGATGGTTTGCCGGGAGGCCCAGAAGGTGAACGGCTACCTGGGGATCTAGTCCCGGCATCTCATTGTAACTCCAGGAAAACACGTCATGGTGTTGTTTGAGGAAGTCTACGTACTGCTGCCGCTCCTCGGGGGACATGGCTGCACTGATCATTGTGGGTTTTGGATCTGCCTCGCTACCAAGGTTCACCTGTACCAGTTCATCAATCGTGGTAGAGATGCCTTCCTCAAAGGCGGGGGGAGCATCCTCCAGGTCTTCCTCTCCACCCGTGGGGGGATTTCCCGCGATGGGAGATACTTCTGGGCTATCAAAACCTGAGGGGCAACTGGTGCCGACTTGGGAAGAAGTGGTCATCATATCAGGAGACTCACTTGCCATTGAGATCATAGCAGTGAAGGCAGTCGACCCTATCCCATCTGGACTTCGGCCTAAGGGGCCATGTTAGATGACATCAAAGCAGTGGTGACGTGTCGACCTAAGTCGGTTGATTCCAGCCCGGCAGAAGAGACACGTATGGCGTACTACTGTTGTCATAAGTTTTACATTCTGGTACTGTACAGGGGTAAGAGGTTCCGGGATCACCTGATCCTGGTTGGTGTAGGAGTACGAGGTGATTTTCCACCGTCGCTTGGACACGGGAACACGCCTTCCTTGCGTACCCGAAACAACAAAACATTGCCCCATGTCGGGGGTCGTGGACTCCAATCGGTGGATCAGGAGGATGTAGGCGTCATCCATGCTTTCCCAGGGATCACTTGTGACCAGGGCAGGTTCATCATCACTTACTAGGATTTTCTTATCTTTACTCTTGTAATAATCAGCATCCAGATAGCGGGCCTCACAGGAGACGAAAGGAGGCGCATCTCCTTGGAGCACGGCTAATCGACCATTGAGTGAGTATTTGAGGCACTGGTGATACGACGAAGGGACTGCTGCATGCAGATGGAGCCATGGCCTACCCATCAACGTGTTGTAGGTGGTGTCCTGAGAGATGACCATAAACTCGGTGCTGGAAATTAATCCAATTAACTGAGTCTTCAGGTGGATCTTGCCGACTGGGGTTTGCTCGGTCCTGTCATACCCCTGGATTCTAAGGTCAGAGGGAGTTAAATCACCTTCAGACAGACCCAGCTTTCGCAATGTCCGAGTTGGAATTAGGTTGATTCTGGAACCTGTGTCGACGAGGCAGCGGCGGACTTCCACACCATTGAAGTGGCCAGTGATGTACAGCAGGCAAATATGCCCCTGTATAGGAGGGTCCTCATCTTCACCAGAGAATGAGATAACTGCCTGACATTCGGCGTTCTCAATTGTCTCCGCATGGAAGGCTTCTGCGGCTGCTACCTCCGTCTCAAACTGAAGGGGGCTTCTTAGGGACTCGGTAAGTGCCTCGCGCATTTCATGTGATAGGAGAAGGGCCTCAAGGATAGAAATCCTTTCCAGAATGCCGACCAGGTGCTTCAGGACATCATACTTTCATTCCAAACGTGAATCTCTGCTTACAGGAAGTTGTTCGGGAGTTGGAGGTATAGCGGGTCCTGCCGGTTGAACCGGCGGTTGGCTACTGCTGGGTACATCCTGCTGCCTACCAGTTGAAGCCTGGAGAGTAATCGCTAGACTAGGATCAGACAGCAGAGACTGGCCTGTAGCCAGGAAAGACTGGCTGTGATATGAACGAGGCAGCTCTCCCTGATCTAGTAGCACAAATGGTGGTGGAGGTAGAGCTGAGGGCGTTAGATGGGGTTGCGCGTGCTGGGCTCTGCGCTGAGCCTGTTGTCTGGTCTCAGTAGCGTGCACATCTTGGCTGAAAGTGCCAGCTAAAGTGCCTCGACGACCGGCACGGTTGTGGTTCCGCTAACGTTGACATCGGCTAGGGACGTTGGGGAGGCTCTCCTGGCGTTTCCCTTCGTTGGGAGTCATGTAAGGATTTACCAGCTCCACGGTGTTAACTGAAGCGTACCCCCAGCTGTCGCTCGACGAGTCATCCACCACCGGGCGGATTATGGGAGGGATCCCCATTTTAGGGGGCATAAAGTCGCCGAGAGTGCGGGATGACGACGGCATCAGTGGAGCGCGTTGTTTCTTCTTGTGTCGTCGTTGCTTTCCCTTTTGGGAAGAGGTCAACTGTGAAGGCGATGCAGAGGTACTTGCTACTTCTTCTGAAGGTTCTGGCTGCTTCAGGCGCACCCAGATGATACCATGGGCACGAGCGACGGTTTTTCGATCCATCCAGTCATCGTATCTCTGGGAGCCACGGCTGGGAACCTGCTGCCACTCGCCTTTGTTATCGCTACCGATCTCTGACCCTGCAAAGACACTTGCTACATATGTTGGTGTCAGGCCCAACCTAAATATGTTGTTGTTGACTTGGTCATGAAGCCAGTCTTTAAACACATAGCTTTACTTAAGGGTGTGTCCCAGAATCCGATGATAAGGACAGTAGTTGGGGTGATTGGTGAGATTCGCCTCCACCGGCCTTCGACACTCGGGTAGGTGCACAATCCCTTCCTCTAGAGCACTTAAGAAGTAGCTAGGGACCTGATTTTCATTGAATGAATAAGTCTAGTGCCTTCTTTCTGGATAGGGGGCCCTGGGGGCCTGGCCCTGACGAGGGACCGGAGGGGCCTGCCAAGGAGGCAGCGCCTGATTGTCTCGCCTAGGTGGAGGTGGCGCATTGCGCGGGGGAACCTGTCAATTCTGAGGCGGTCACTGCTGGGCAGGAGCCTGTGCTTGAGGTGGGGGACCTCTGCGGGGTTGCAGGGATGGTGCTGCTGGCAGTAATTCCAGCTGCCCAGGGGCTTCTATTTGGGCCACCACGGTGGGTTCGTCTCTGGCAGTCCTCCTGGCTGGGATCATAGGGGGCAACAAACGTGCCTGACTAGCCTGTTGTAGAGCCTCCTCAAGGCACTGAACCTTATCTGAGAAATCTTGGAATCCTCTAGGGTAGTTCTGGGTAATCAGGGAGGGTACCAGCTCCGTTTTAACGTTCCCTACACACATCGTCAGTAATTTCTCCTAAGTCAGTGTCATATCTAGGGAGTATTTAAGTCCCTTCCACCGGGCGATGAAATCTGTGACTCGCTCATTAGGCCTCTACTTGCACTTGAAGAGGTCAGCAATGCTGGTCTTCCGCGTGGTGGAGCTGAACTAGTATAGGAACTGCCGGTGGAGATCCTCCCAACCAGTCACCGATCCGATAGGGAGCTGGTTGTACCAGACGAATGCGGGACCTTCCATTGTCTGCACGAAACATCGGAGCTTGGCGGCCTCTTGCTGGGCCGGGGTCCCCAGCATGGGGCCACACCTGGAAGAAAAATGAGCCAAGTGTTGCGGCGGGTCCCATATCCCGTTTAAGGGAGAGAAAGTGGGGTTCCCAAAACCCGAGGGTGGGGGCATATCATCCACCCATGCGGGATATGACTTGCCATCCGGTGGGACCGCCACCTTCCACGTTTCCAACGCTTCGAGGTGGGCTATGAGTGTCACTATAAGATCAGCTAGGTGGGGGTCCCTGTCTTGGCGGGGATCACTAATCACGAGTGCGTTGCCAGGTTCTTCAACCTGGTAGATGGCTTCGGTGGCACGTGGATCGACTGGTGGAACGACCTGTGGGGTGACTGGGGGAACCTGGACTGGATTCTTCATATTGCCCCATCGTTCAGGGGGGGTTGGCGAGACGTATCGCGCCCTCTTTCCGTATGTTCTGGCTTCTGCCCTGTCTACAGAAGTAGCATGATCAGGGTTGCCCGGAGGCATCTCACCAGGGGGAAGTTGTTCCTGCCCCTACTGCCCCAGCTTGGGATTACCATAGTCGGGTCGCCGCTCTGCAGCACGCTCATCCAAGAGTTCGTCAACCAGCCTCTTCTTCTCAGCAAGCTGCTGGCGTAACGTGGCCTTCTCGGGATCTTCGTCTGTTTTCTGTATAGAGGCAGACGGGTCAGAGTTCTTGACAGTTCTGACGTGTTTCTTACCCTAACCGGCATTTCGACTGAGTACCAGTGACTCGGTGGGTACAGGGAGGCCTAGAAGGTTCCTCTGATGACGGGTAACCCTCCTTGATGGGTCCAGCAATGGTGGTACGCCCTCGGGGGGTAAGTCTCCATCAAGAAATTCAAGCTCTTCTTCCTTGTCCACTACGTCATCCATGTGGACTGTGACCCCTCTCGAGGGAATGTCCTCAATATCGCATAACGAATTGGGTTGTCGTCAGATAGGGTCGAAGAGGAGAGCGGCATAGTGTCCCCAACCACGGACTTGCACATGGGGGGAAGCTTCCCTGATGACTCTAAGGATTACTTTGAAACTCTGAACACATTTCCGTTGAAGGGCGCTCTAACGACCTGGTGACTCAGGGTGCTGGGCCACAGGGAGTGCGTCCAAATCGATCAGGCGGCATTTCTCGCTGATCTCTTCAAAGTGCTCTCGACTTCTGGGGTACATCACCTGCTCGTAACGAAGGCGGAAGTGTGTCGCCCATAGAGTTCGGCAAAAGAACCCCACTTCTTCTGGGGTAAGGGACTCTGGTGCGTGAAATTTTGGCGCTGCCATCTGCCAGAACTTCTACGGGAAGTGATCCACTGCGAGAATGCTCCAGAAGCTCCTGGGTTCGGACTTGGGTTCTGGCCCTGTATTTCCCCACTCGTCAATCGGGGGCGGCTGAGGGACCGGTAGTTGTACCGAGGCGGACCTCTGGGACAGTAAACTTGGCGGCAGAGAATACGGCGAACGAGCTGACTGGCCGCCGAATTCTGGGCCATCCTCTGAGGGTTGAGGTGACCTGACCATGATGTCACGATACTATGGGCTGATAGCCACAGCTTCAGGCGCAGGAGTTGCAGCTGCCGGCGATAGGTCATGTCATTGCTCTACCGCCGCTGGTCCCCAAAATAGCTCCTCGTGATATCTAGTATAGGTAGAGGGCACTTCGGGTGACAATGGTGGTGATTGAACGGTCAGGACCTGCGGAATTTCCACAATTTCTTCCTTCTAGATATACCTGTGGAGAGAGGTGGGAATCCGGTGGACCTCGCATTCCGGGAGAATTAGGCTAATGCACCTGGTTCCTACCCCAGTCCTTGATACGGAGGATTGGGGAGAAGGTTCCATCGCTGAGTCGCATTTCGCTTCAGAATCCGAGAAACGAACCAGTTTGATCTCCACCCACTCCCCCCCAGGATTCTTCTTGTGGCGGCGACAACCCACTCTTCTACCCCGGGGTGGCTCTTCGGGATAGGGTTGATCCTTAATAGGCAGTCTTGGGGCGGTGATGGCGCCGTGGCGGAGAGGGCCCCCGCTCGAGGTGGCCGGGGTGCGAGGGGCACCAGGGAAAATTTTGGCCGGGGTGCGAGGGGCACCAGGGCAAATGTCGAAGGGTACATGGGGAGGACCTCCATGGATGGTGCGGGCGGAGCGAGGCTGACCTTCACTCCCCAAGTTGCCGGGGCGAGGAGGACCTTCACCAGTTGCAGAGAGGACGTAGGGAGGACCCCCACGTTGGAGAAGGACCGGATGGACAGTGCCTCCAGATCAGCGGTCGGGGGCAGGAGGATGGACTCCATACCCTCTATAGTGGGCGCGGGAGAGGTTTTCACGCTGAGCGTCACTGCCGCGGGGCAGGTCTTCCTTCGGGATGGGGGTAGCACGAGGCATACCTCCGTGACGAGCTTCGGAGTGGGGAAACCCCATGCTCTATGGAATGGTGGTACGGAGAGGGCCTCCGTATGGAGTGACGTTACCACGGATTGGTTCATGGAAATCATCTCTCGGGCCTGCGACCCCAATAGTCAAACCAGCATGCCCGTGGGGCGGCTGGGGTCTTGATCCCGGTTGGGTGAAGGAGTGCCCCTGCTCAGTGCATGCAGGAACCCCATGATGTGCGTCAGTGATGGCTTGGGGCACGGTAGTCGTTGACGTCGATGTATCTGGGCGAGCATCCTCAGCCCGGGCCCGGCATTGACGTCGGGTCAGACGAGCTGGCGCAGGTGGTGCAGGGGCATGGCCTACCTGCTCTTCCTGCGGAGTCGGACGGCAGCGCTGACGCGGCCGAATGGGAGCCCTTTCCTGGAGCCCTTGGGTCGGGACCCTGAGCGGGCCGATCCGGACGTCACCCGTCTCATCATCATAAGGCGAGGAGTCGTTGAGGCGTTCCGGGGAAAAGCTCCTGAAACGATTGAACGTTGGGGTGGGGAGCAGGGGCTCCCTACGCGGCCTGTTAGGGTAGCGTTGACGGCGGGGCCTAAATGCCTCCAGGTCCAGGCGGGCCATATCCCGAGTTGGGATGACCCCTTCCTCCTCGTACCTGCGTACAAGGTTATTGATCACCCTTCGCTGGATGATCTCTGACGGGGAGAGGGGACGTGGGCGCCCCGTATTCATGGACGTAGAGTCCGTCGTAGCGATAGTGGAGCCATGCGGGGTGGTTATGCCGGTGTTTCCTCTGCCCATGCGTAGGCGATTGGGCGGTGATCGTGCATCCGTAACAGCAACCTGGTTCCTGGAAAACGAAGGGATCAACTCATCATCACTACGAGGAAAAGGATTGACAACCAGTGCCCCAACGTCCTTCCATTCCCCACGTCTGTAAGAAGGATCCATGCCAACACGTTGCAGAACGGAGTGCCCCACGTTCTACTTCCCCAACTTCCGGTGAGTTTCATGCCAGGCTCGCTATTTGCTTGGTGGGACCAGGCGCCAGATATCTGGATCCGGTGACACATCAATCTACTGGTGTCTCAAACGCTACTAATATCCACATTGAGGAGAAGAGATTCACATCAGGTTCACCATTTCTGTTTCAGACGCTTTCGCCAGGGCGCGCGCATCCGTCCATCCGCGGAGGAGGACGCGCTGCATTGTTGCCCTGCATTCCCGTTTTCCAAAGGCGGGCGACATTCACTCCTTATTCAGGGACGTCTGCTCCTTGATCGAAATGGGATGATGCGATGTCGGTTCTTCCTTCTGTGGATTCCTCCTCAAAACTCATCACCTAGTCCGGGTCTCCCTCATAGATATAATACGTTGTTCGTGAAACTCTTCTCAGTGCCATGTTTCCATGGACGCCGGTTAATTACACTGCTTCTGTCAGGACATTCCAAAGGGTCCAGCCAGGGCAGCAACCTACAGTCAGGGGAGTAGTCATGTCGAGGCATCAGTAGCGTGTCTGGATACTGGGGAACTGGCGTGTCTGTCTTTTGTCCCTTGTTATGGGACTTCTAGAGGGCGTGGAATCCAGAGGCATACCATATCGAGTGCGGGGAATTATATTCCATAGACATATATTTGAGGTTTTCCTCATCTTCCTGTGTTTAACACAGGGTATGCTGCGAGTTTAACGTCCAACGGAGACGGATCACCTCGACCAGAGCATTAGCTAGAATGGATCGGATTGAGGGATTCCCTTGAAGGGGTTCCGATACCAGGACCAGCCCATGGGCGGCTGTGAAGGGGAGCAGACCGACATGGTCTCACCGGGATATGACGGTCCGGGTGAGAATCAAGGTGGATGATGGATGGATGAATAAATTGGAGGGGGGAATGGAAAGGGACCATCGCAAGGGTGACGGTGAAGTTGGGCTTGAGCCATGAAGAGACCTCCTATGTATCCCCGTGGTAGGGAATCAAAGTCCACGTAGTTCGAGATGGTGTCGGTGAACCGACATGAAGGTGGACCTTGGTCTGATGCGTGTCGTCAGCGAACCAACGTGAAGGTGGGCCTTGGTCCGATGCGTCAGTGAACCAACGTAAAGGTGGACCTTGGTCCGGATGGTGTGGGGGCTTGCACACTAGGCTGCCCGAGTGCTGGTGAACCGACATGAAGGTGGGTCGGGATGACCAACGGATGGTGGGCTTGAACCTCTGGGAGGTTTCCTACGTACCATGCCTTGACATGGATCAAAGACCACGTAGTTCAGGTGGGACGCCGGAAGGCCGACGTGAATGAGGAGGACCAGGGGGGTCCTAGTGGTGGTGGGCTTGGACCTCATGGAGGCTTCCTACGTACCATGTTGTGACATAGATCGAAGACCACGTAGTTCAGGTTGGTTACAACAGCTTGTCGTTGGAATAGAATGTAGTTTAAAGTCATACTGGACGAAGATGAACCCTGACATGAATAAATGACGAGAGTTGGGCTTGAACCTCGTAGAGAATTCCTACATACCATGCCTTGACATGGATCAAAGACCACTTAGTTCAAAGTGGGGGCTCTGTCGGCGAACCAACGTGAAGGTGGACCTTGGTCCGATAGGTGGTGGGCTTGAACCTCAGGAAGGCTTCCTACATACCATGCCCTGACAGGGATCAAAGACCTTGTAGTTCAAAGTGGGGGCTTCGTCGGCGAACCGACGTGAAGGTGGACCTTGGTTCGATAGGTGGTGGGATTGAACCTCAGGAAGTCTTCCTACGTACCATGCTTTGACATGGATCAAAGACCTCATAGTTTAAAGGGTTTCATCAGTTAATTGACGTGAAAGTAGACCCAGGGGTCCACTAATGGTGGGCTTGAACCTCGTGAAAGATTCGTACGTACCATGCCTTGACATGGATCAAATTACTTGTAGTTCGGATGGTGGGTGTCGGAGGACCGACGTGAGGAAGGAGGGACCTTGGTCCAAAGGGGTATGGGCTTGAACCTCAGGGAGGTTTCCTACGTACCATGCCTTGACATAGATCAAAGTCCTCATAGTTCGGGTGGTCACAACGGCTTTCCATTGGACTGAAATGCAGTTTAATGTCATGTTGGACGCAAGTGGAACTCGATGTGAATTAGATGACGGGTGGGCTTGGACCTCGTGGAGGCTTCCTACGTACCATGCCTTGACATGGATCAAAGACCTCGTAGTTCAAATGGGTGTGCATTTTAATGTCATGCTGGACGGGGGAATACAATTTAACGTCATGCTAGACGAAGGTATTTCCATGGCCGATGCTTACTCTAAGCCCACGTGAGTCATGCTCGGTGTGAGAAACAAGAGGTAGCAAGGACCTGACGATCACGTCGCGAAGGGTGCGTCCGTGAGAAGAGAAGAGGGGCTTACGCATTAGGCGGCCCATTAGTGCTGGGACTTACTCCAAGATGGAGGCCCAAAGTGTGGCAAAGCGCAGCGAAAGAGGGATTTGGGACCAATGATGGGAGGTTCCTCGTTCCCTATCACGCCCTCCACTGACCTTGGTAGTGGGGAAGTATGGAGATGCAGGGGTGCAGCCTTCCGCAAGAGGGGCTAGGGGCTTACACCAAGGTGGTTTCCCTTCTCCCATGGACATACGCTACTCCGAGAAGGAGGATATCATCCCTTGTGGAGGGGGTGACCCCGTCTCCGTGGAGACGGGTGGCGTAAAAAATTTCCGAGATGGGGGGACCCTACATGCGAAGCATGGGGCCAGATCACAGTTTAACGTCATGTGTTGAGGATGAGGTGCTTGGCAGTTTAACGTCCTGCAGCTCGGACGAGGTGGGTTCACTCCACTCCCCTAGGACTTACATAACTGGTACCCTTTGCTCCTTGGGGGAGGGAAGGTACCAGTAAGGTCGTGGTCAAGGGGGTCATAGAGCGAACCATCGAGGAGTCCACGTTAGCATGGCTATGAGAAGAAGCAATAGCCGTTAGCGGGCCTATGCGAAGAAGCATTAGGCGAAGCAACGCTACGAGTGGTATTGTCTGTGGGACTTTGAAATCACATCATGCATACCTGGAGGGTCGCACGGGAAGGGGAATTGCCAAGAAAAGGAGTGTGCTTCACGAAGCGGAGTGCCTTGGCCTTAGCATGGGGAAAAGGTGTGAGTGGAGGGTGCTTCGTGAAGTGGAATAGTATTCGCGGAGCACTGCCTCGCGAAGAGGAGGTGTCTCACGAAGCAGGGTGCTGCGGAGCAGTGTGCTTCGCGATGTGGAGCAACCCTGCCTTAGCATGGGAATCGCTAGTATAGGATGGGTGTTTCGCGAATCATAAATGCTCTGCGGCTGCTCGGGTTCCCTTGGGAATCCCCCTCCTCCGCGAACGCCCTTGAGCTTCGCGAAGGGCATCCCTCTCGGAAGAGGGGCTCAAAACGAGACAAATCAAAGGCGTCACGCGAAGTAGAAGTACCTCGCGGAGCACATGATTCCTGGGGAAAAGGGTGCTTCGCGATTCGGGAGAGGAGAAGCCAAAAGGTCGGATTGTCCGTCCCCTGGACTCAGGGGGAGCCCAGTATTTATAGGCAAGGGGCGCCGCGAAGCAGAACTCCCACGCCGCCTCCGGTGCTTCGCGGCGCGCTCACGAACGTCAAATCCGTTCGCGGAGGGGTATCGCCTCTGGAGCTTCGCGGCGGGATCGCGAACGTCAGGCCGTTCGTGGAGAGGTACCGCCTCCGGAGCTTCGCAGAGGGATCGCGAACGTTAGGCTGTTCGCGGAGAGGTACCGCCTCCAGAGCTTCGCGTCAGGATCGCGAACGTTAGGCTGTTCGCGGAGAGGTACCGCCTCCGGAGCTTCGTGGCGGGCTCGCAAATGTCAGGCCATTCACGGAGAGGTACCGCCTCCGGTGCTTCGCGGCAGGATCGCGAACGTCAGGCCGTTCGCGGAGAGGTACCACCTCCGGAGCTTCACGGAGGGCTCGCGAACATCAGGCCGTTCGCGGAGAGGTACCGCCTTCAGAGCTTCGCGGGACCGCGATGCTCGGGGTGCTTCACGTCGGTGCTTCGCGAGGCAGCGTGCGGGGCGTATTTTTCATCCCTTCCTTTCATACAATATTTTGGCGCCAACACATTAGAAGGGTGGTTGTATCAAAAGTTTTTAACATGCATGCTGATTAGAAGTCCATGGGGAATAGTTTTAAAATTATAAATTATTTATTATTATTGATAATATAGTCAATTATCAAATGATGAAAGCATCAGTTTTTGTGGAAGAGTTGAATATCATGATATGTTTAAGGAAAGAAGTGGGGAGTTTTATTTAATTTGTAATAACCCAAACAATTATGAATAAAATTGCACTTTTTATTTAATTAAATTTATTATTATATAATATGGTTCACTTATTTTAATAGTAATCACGTGATTATTATAAATATAGGGTTTAAACAAATCCAATTTACACAGACAAAGGAAGTGATGGCCAAAACAAGTAGGATCATACCCAATAAAACTCATTTATCATATAATCTAAGGGAGATAGAATTTCGGTGATTTTTCCTAGACCAATCCCAATTGGGGATCCAATAAATTAATTATGAGAAAATTATTTACGGGAGAAGTTCAAGCTCATCAAGATCACGACCCAAACCATGTTCGTTGAACCGCCCCATGAAAGTCCCACCATCACACACCTTACTCTTAGGGGGTTTTCTGGTGTATTAAAAGGATATTTAACAAGGAACTAGAAATATGAGTATGTATACTATGTTTTACAGAATAATGAATATATTTCCATCCTATTATTGCGACTTTATAAATGATTTTTATTTTGATTCAATAAAACACAAATAGTATTTTGGGTTAATATTCAAATTAAATTAAGATATCTATTTTGATGAATTAATGGAAATTTGAAATAAATAATATTTTAATAATATATAATTTTTATATAATTTTTTTAAATAAAAATGATAATAAATTTTTTATGAAATCAAATGTAAATTTTATAAGGGTTCAAAAAATGTAATTTTCAAAAACCCATCATTTTCAATAAATGTAGATTTTTATTTTAAAAGTTAAAGTTCAAATATTTAAAAAATTATTTATAAAAAATTAATATTTTTTTATAATTAGAATGTTAAATTTATCCAATAGTGACTTTTTCATAATTTTCTGAGAGAGTCGAATTTTTAGGTAAAAATTAAATATTGTATACATATACTTTATGTTTTATTACATCATAATAAATGAAATTTGATGTAATAAGTAATATAATTGTTATCAATTACCAAATATATGTTTTAATTTAAAATAATGTGATTTTTATTTTATTTTATTAATTTTATCAATCCTTTTTTAATCCACCAAAACATATGATATATTTTAAGGTTTTAAAATCATTTATTTAAGAGTGTGACTCACCTCCAAGTCAAAAATGGTAATATTTTAATAAGTTTGGCCCTTTTACTTATAAAATAATTTAAACCACTCCCATTTGATAGAAACCACAGGAAAAAAATATGGGATGGTTTGTGGTTTAGATATTTTATTATGTAGATTCTAAAACCTAAATAATACAGAAATATCCCTCCTTTTCTATATAAACCCACCCGGGACCACATTTATCTTCACTCAAACTCAATTGATCAGGTCCATATTCTTCCATCCACTCCTTATAGTCCTCCCAAGTTACCCCCAATCTCCCAATAAGTCCTAATGCCTTTGGAGTCACACATTCAAGTAAGGGATCTTCCACTCTCATCTTTTTTCAAGCACTACTTTTATGTTATGTATTTTGATTTCCATTTTCATATGTTGGGATATGTTATTAAATATCCTCATTACTATAAATTTTATTTTTAAATTATGATATCCCCTTTCACTATCATTTATCCCTCCTATGAACCTTCATGTACACCCATTACCATGCCGATATTTTGTAATGGATCCTCACCTTCCTCTCCTCCTTTCAAATTCAAGAAACTTCTTTGAAATTAGTTCTTTTAATTTATAATGGTTATATTAATTTATAGTAATTACCTTACTATACATTTAATTTTATTTGAATTAGGGTTCATTTATCCTCCCCCATTTGTACCCTTACCTAATCTGTTACTATACCGAAATTCTATAAGGAATCTATACCTTCTCTTCTTTAGTCAAGTTTCTTTATGAACTTGTGCAGTCTCTTTCTATTTAGTAATATTGGTAAATATCGTTACATGTACCTATTACTTCCAATTTTATGTTTTAATGATGAGATACTTATTTCTCTCTCATCAACCATTTTTATGAATTTTTATGTAACGTTGTTATGCTGTCGAAATTTCACCATGATATTTCATACCAAAAAATTGTATTTTGAATACCAAACACATTTTTCTATCAATGATATTCACCTTTATGCACATATAATTACTGATAGGGAACTTAAATGTATGTATTACACATTCCTTATTCATTGAATAAATTATGACGATGAACAAATCCATGTTGTATGATCTATGTGGAACTCTTAAGCATGATAATGAAATGATTATGATGGGTGTTCCTAGATAGTGATCCAATGCATTGGGTGATGTTTAGTATCATGATACGTCATTTTGGTAGAGGGATATAATTGATTCATTTGTGGTACTTTGTCCACCATGAATTATTGTTAGATTTATCCTTGAATTATGTTTATGATGTAGTGTTTTTAAGTTGTTGCCACATTTCCCATGTTGCCTTTATGATTATCATGTTATATCATATCTCAATGTTCATGTTTATTTTTCATACTCTCTTTATGCCCCTTTGATATTCCTATTGTCTAACATGTATCATCATCTTCATGTTATGACTTGTTTATTCCCTTATTGGGATTTATAGATCACCTCTTTCTTCTATATGTCCCCAGGTTATCCCATACATTTTTAGGTTCCTTGGAATATTATGATCATGTCAAGGATGTTTTAAATAATGTTTTGTATCCCATGTTATAAGTTGTTATGTAATGTACCTAAATCCCAAATACACTATACTTATCAAAATTTTGGTTTGTATTAAGTGAAATTTTATTTAATAAAACATGTATTAATGTAAAATAAAGAGCAGTGTTATTATAGTTGGTATTAGAGAAAACATTTAGTTATTTTTTGGATCAAGATTAGAAAAATCTAGCAAAATCCTTAGGGATAAGACTAAGTATAAGAAAAAATCCATAATTTTTAGTAACAATATAGTAAGTTGTTTATCAAGAAAATACACCCCTTGTTTGGATACTACAAGTGGACGTAGTTCTGTAATAGATGTACCTAAGAGTAACAACTTCTACATGGTGTTTCGGGCCTGAGTTAGGGTAACCTGATACATGACAATGGACCTTAATGCACCGCTGGTTTGACACTCCTGGTGGATATTATTTAGTAAATTTATAATCTCATTATGAACCATTATTAAGGGAACAAAAAATTTCATAATAAAATATGTTAGTAAATATATCATGGATAACATAGATTGAATCCTAGAAACTCAAAAGTTAAAGAGATAAATTTAATTTATAAGTTATGCCTTTAATGTTATTGGATTCCTAGTTATGGGTTTAACAGTTTAAAAGTACTCATCAATAAATCTATATTTGATAAAGTTGAACTAGAATAAAAAAAAGAGAAAGTTAGGGTTATCGTACACAGTTCTACATATTTCTTCATATCACAAAAGTTTAGTAGAACTATCCAAACACCACCACGAATCATATAAGTAGAGATGTCGGTGAAAATGGAAAATGGGGAAATTATTTCATACCAAGTATATAACTCCTCCACTATTATCATTTTGGGGATGAACTTCTCATCTAACCTTATCATACTCCCTTTTTTAAAATTTGATAAAATTCTTGGCATGGATTGGATTTCCCTATATAGAGCCAACATAAATTGTTGTGATAAGAAAATCACTCTCTATATAGTGGATCGACCCCCAATTCTATACAAGTGCAAGGATGAGGGTGAATCTTCTTTATCACCATCATCTCAAGCATTGATATTATTCCCCTATGAGAAATAATATCTAGCTAAAATGATTGAGTCGAAGTAAAAAACCCATCCTTGAAGGCATGTTTATTTTGAGGGAATACATTGATGTGTTTCCTAAGGAATTTTCTATTCTTATTCCTAGCTGAGAGGTCGAATTTTAAATTGATCTTATACCTATGGAATTAAAATTATCCAAGAATATGTATATAATGGTTGTTGTGGAACTTGAGGAGATAAAGAAACAACTACAATAGAATTTGGATAAATGGTTCATATGTCCAAGTGCTTCACCATGTCCTGTACCAGTCCTCTTTGTCAAGAAGAAGGATGGGTCAATGCACCTTTGTATTGATTATCGTGATCTTAACAAGATCATGATAAATAAAAAGTATCTTTTTCATGGATTGATGACTTGTTCTATCAACTATGTGGATCACAATATTACTCCAAGTTGGATCTGCATTCGGGATATTATCAAGTTAGGGTGAAGTGGGAGGATATCACCAAGAATGATTTTCATACAAGGTATGGGCTCTACAAGTTCATAGTTATTTCATTCAGACCCACTAATTTTCCAACAATATTCATGGGAATTATTAACAGAGTCTTTAGAGATTACATCAACAAATTCTTGGTAGTCTTTATAGATAAAATTATAATATACATCAAAACCAAGGAGGAGCTTGAGGAGCATCTGATCATTATGATAAAGAACCTGAGAAAGGAGAAGCTCTATAAAAATTATATAAAGAGTGAGTTTTTGTCTAATTAAGTCTCATTTTTTGGGAATATCATCACAATAAATGGGATATCTATGGATCCTTAAAAGAAAAAATCAATTGAAGGATAGTCAAGGCCAAGATCTGTGACAGGTATCCATAGTCTCCTTAGGTTAACAAGATATTATCCACAATTTATGATAAATTTCTCATGATTTTCAAACCCTCTTACCAAGATAACTTAGAAGAGATTCAAGTTTTCTAAGATTGATGAATGTAAATAAATCTTCATATACCTATTCTTACATTACCCAAAAGGGGAGAACTTTTCATAATATTAACTAATGCCTCAAATAAGGGTTTAGGTTGTGTGTTAATTAAAAATGATAAATTCATTTACTATGTCTCAATAAAGTTGAAAATTCATGAGTAAAACTGTCTCATGCATGATCTAGAGTTATTCATTGTGATCTTTGCATTGAAAATATAGAAACATTATATCTACGGGGAGAAGTGTGAGATATATACTGATCACAAGAACCTCAAATATATATTCACACAGAAATAGCTTAATATGAGACAACAAAGATGCTTATAACTCATCAAGTACTATGACTACTCAATCCACTACCATCCTGGTAAATCAAATAAGGTTGTGGATTCTCTAAGTAGAAAGAAACCAACAATTCTATAATTGATGATAATTGAGAAGGATCTGATATTCTTGGATTCGAATAGGATGTACATGGGAATCATAAATAAAGGAATAACATCAATACTTTCACAAAATAGTTCACAACCATATCTTTTTTTAAGGTTAAATGATGTTTAAAAATATTATTTGGCAATCCATAAGAAAGTGAAAAATATAAGAAAAGGAAAATCCTTGAAAATCAATGTTAATGAAGAAGGAATTGTGAGATTTGGGTCAAGACAACGGTTTCTATCAAATCTTGAGTTAAATAAGGAACTACTAGATAATGCACATTGTCTAAATTTATCCATTCTCCCAGTAAACACAGACATGTATCTAGATCTATAATAGAACTATTGGTGGGACAACATGAATAAGGAGATCATTGAATATATATCAATGTGCCTAGTATGTTAGCAAGATAAGGCTAAAAGATAGAATTCTAAGGGGATTATGAAACCATTACCCATACCAACATGGAAATGGGAAAACATTACCATGGACTCTGTCACCGTATATCCAAATACATCCAAAGGAAGAAATTCAACCTGGGTTGGTGTGGATCATCTTACAAAAAATGCACACTTCATTGTGATTCGAGAGGATTTCTTAGAGGATCAACTAGCATGGATATAAATCAGATAAGAGGTAAGGATGCATAGAGTACCTGTCAAGCCCCATCCTTCGAGTACTCGGAGTCGGTGCTATAGAGAGGATCGAATTTGGTTCGGTCTCTGAGAAACCAGCTACTTCTGAAATGCTTCTTCTACTCAAACCTTTTACCTAAAAATTTTATTTCTAAAACATAGGGTGAGCATATGAATGCCCAGTAATAGGGTTTTAAAATAAACCAATATAACTTTTGAAATCAATCTTTAAACCATATCACTAAAACAATATTCTTAAATAAAAGTTGTAACATAAGTACACATCATAAAAGTGCTCAATTTAAAAAATATACTAACAGAATTACAAGGATACATGATTCAAATATAGGCATGCTGCATAAAAGAAATTCTACACATGTGTGACATGAGAATATTTAAGCACTATAGAGACCCAAATCATGACATACATGGACACTACATTACTTTTTCACAATAGTTAATACATCACAAAACAAACACACAATGACCGTATTAGTTTAGTGTCTTTGGAAACTTAGAACATAATCTTCTAATCATGGTGAAATATCTTCAACATCTCCCATAAAGATATTCCTTTTTTTCCTACCTAAAACCTTCCTTTATATCCTGGGGAAAAATAAAACATAAAAAGGGTGAGCTCAAATGCTCTGTAAGAGTAAACATGGAAACATAAAACAATCCCTAAACATTTGAACGTAAGAACATGAACATAAAACATAAAAATCATGAGTAATGACATAAATCTTGATAATGCATAAGGCATAGATCATAAAGGAACATTAATCATGATAAATAACATGGGAACAAAACATGGAATTTTGGAAAACCATTAAGCACATGATATTATTTCCATAGTAGCCAAGGCATTATTTCCAAGACCATCATAGTGGACAAAGTCCCTTACTGAATTGAGTTTACTCCTCATTCTAGTCCTGTATCACTGAACTGGATTAACCTGTCCTTCCAGCCATGTCTATCTCATGAGATATAAATCTTTACCCAATGAATTGGAGGGAGATATAGGTCCCACCCATATCATAATGAAATCATTCTTACTTGTGCCACAAAATAAACATAAATCATTCATCATAACCCAAAGAATAAAATGGGTTTCATAAACATCATCTCACTGTGACATAATCCATATAAAACAAATGGATACCATTTCATAATAATAAAAATCAATCCATGTAAATAATTTAGACATTATAATTGAAACATAAACATGCTAAATAATGTCATCTTAGATGGAAAATAGTTTTGATAAAACACTTGAAATGAATTATTGAGTAAAATATCCTTTCTTCTTCAAAATCGTTTTCTTTTCACAAAATGCCGCACAATTTTAAAAAAAATTATTTTATTGAAAATAAATATGAAAACTTTTATAGGAAGATTCATGAAAATTAGGTGTTATGAAACTGTAAAAATATGTTCATGCCGTATAAGTTAAAAAAACATTATCCTCGTACTTTTTTCCGAAAAGTCAAAAAGTTCCTCGTATGGTAAACAAAAGAACTATTCCTTCCATAACTTGTGGTAAAAGTCAAAAATGGGTAAAAAGGATATTAAATATACATGAAAAAAAAATTTATAAAACATGGACATGGATGATAACAATAACCCCAGCAAATACTTACGAATAAACAATCTCGGATAAGAGCGAGATTTGAATAGTTATCCCTTACCATATGTCCAATTTCTTCCGTATGTGTCTGAGACTCCTGTATAGTGGGTTTAAACATATTATTATCTTGTAACGGAATCATAATAATATGTATGATATCATATATGATTCACTTATGACTTTATATTAATAGTTAATTTGTTAATTCCATGTTAAAGTAGTGTTTTGGGTAAAATCGTTTCGTTTATCGTACGTGTTTGGACTTGTTGTTCTTGATATTATTATTACTTATATCATGATTTAAATACTTCCAGAATGTAAATCAGGATTTATATATCATATATATTCAGTATATATATATAATAGATAGATAAATGAAATGAAATACATCGTTCATGGAGACGGTAGGCCGTACGTACGCATGAACACTGTTTTCCTTTCCTTATTGACTTGAATGGAAGTAAGTATATGACATATATATATATATATACATAAATCTAGAAGATTTATTATTTCATATATTTCATTATTATTCATTATATATACTTTATAATCATTCTTGAATGGTTAACATGGAGAATGAATCTCATCATGTTGTGGAGACGGTAATCCGTGCGTACGCACGAGCGATGATATCGTTCTCATAATTATTGAATGGAATTGGAGTGGATGATATAATATATCAGAACTTTTATCATTTTATAATAATCATATATAGTTATTATTTACAACATTATACCCATCCAAGTATGGTGGTCGTAGAAAAACATATTACACCACGGCGTGGAGATGGTATTCCGTACGTACACACGCGTGGTGATTTTGTTTTTCATAGGATGGATGGAAGGTGAAATAGGGTTGTTTCATCTTTATAATAACATATCAGTATATAAGTAATACTGATATTATTACTTTATAATTAAAAAACTAAATACGAGTAATTATAAGAAGAAAGAAACTTGAAAAAATCGGTAGAAGTGATTACCTCTTCTTCGACGTGCCTCTTTTAAACTTCCACTTAGGGAACTAGAGTTGGTATTTTGAGAAGACCAAAACCTCTATGATATAACTAGAGAGGTTTAGAAGAGAAATTTTATTGTTTTGGCTGAGATTGAAGGCTCAAAAGTGTGTAAAGAGGAGAGGGAGGAGGTGCCCTTTTATAAGAGGGGTGAGGGGCACCTTAGGAAAAAATTAAACTATTATTTTTTAATAAATTCATATTCAGTTTATAATGGCTCCAAAGTGACTTATTTCAAGGCTAGGGTTGGTATGGGTCGAAATCCTCTCAAACAATAGGTTTTAGACAAGTTAGGTTACCATTGTATCCTTATCATTTAGATTTAACTCTAAGTTAAATAATTTAACTTTTACCGTGTCTTCTTGTATTCTTACACTATATGGTTAATAAACTTACTATAAACTACCAATTGAACACCAATTGGTTTATCAATGTCATATATATTATTATATAAATCTTTTTTCCTAACCTTATATTTTTAAGACCATTATATCAATAAATAATATAATATTTTTTTTAAAAAACTCTTTTATGTCTATTTTGACACTGTTTGGTATTTTGTTTTCTCTAAATTTATAACAGCATTATTACTTCAAAAAAATTCATCTAACCAACCCTAATATGTTATATTAACCTATAAAATTAGTGTAATTCATAAAGTCTCAAATTACATTTATTTGGGTATTTATAATATTAATTATGTTAATATTTCATTAATAAGGTAATTACCTCATCATCATTGTGTCATAAATAAATTACATTATTTAATGTCTAAAAAATATAAATAAAATACCATTATGTAGGAAATATTTTTATCTTTCTAATTAATATTTTTTAGTTGAATTTATATTATGTATAACCCTATATTAAAAATGTTTTATTTATTAAACTTTGATTTTAACTCTTTTAACTCTTCTTTAAATAGAATAATAATAAGTATCCTAATCTAATCCAAGTGGACCTAAAGGGTAATATTTTATTCCTAAGGTTTTTTTTGGTCGAATTAAACTTATCCAATAGAATTAGGACATGTTTCAGGGTAATAATAATATCATTTTTATCCTTAATTACCCTATTTACTTTTAACTGTGGTAAATAAAAGTAAAAAGTTACTATTCACCAAAAATTATTTTTATCTTATTGAACCAAATTTTACTCCTTGATATTAACTGTGTCTCTCGGATTTTTGAAATTCAACTCACAGAAGCGGTAAAATTATGTTTTATGTACAATTGCAAATTCTCCTAGGTGGAGCGTAAAAGACGGTAAAAAGTTCAACAAAATATTTATATATCTATATTATTATAAAATGAATCCAATGAATTAAGTTGAACTTATATAGGTATTATGTATCTATTTTGACCTAAAATAAATTTAAATAAAATAAATGATTATTTAAATAAAAAGTCGGTTTTAACCAATAACTCAGTGTTTTCACTATTCATCAAAAATTGAATGTTTTTAGAAAAATACCAAAAATTCACCCTAGGATAATTTCGATATTCCAAATCCAAAAATGAAGTCTATTTTGAAAGATAAAATTTATAAAATTTTAAAAATTGGATATTACTATTCATAATGGCTAGTTTATATAATATTTTAATAACATATCGTTGTTTAGTGAAACTCGGTATTGCGTATAACATGCACTATCGTGGAAGGTCATGATTGCATTTAATGCAAGCCAAGTCAGGGTTGCGTGTAGTGAAAGATTCCTTTATTGTTGTGTATAATATAATCCAACCATATTTCATTTATACATTGAATATATATATATATACACACTCAATGTTATGTAGAATAACTTCAATCAAATGAACTTAAAATTATGTGTAACACGATCCAAGAATTGTGTTGCATATACTGCAGGCTAATACGGTGTTGCGTATAGTGCAATATAATCTTGGTGTATCATACAACATAGGACATCAAATAAATTAAAAAGAATACTTCTCATAAAATCTCAGGGTGTTGCATTCTACCCCCCTTAAAATGAATATCACCCTCGAAATTTGTCGAGGTTATAAATAGTTTACTTCTTGTATGTTTCTTTCATAGAAACCCACATCGTAAAGAGGAATACTAAATCATAATTTTTAAAAGGAACATTATAAACATAAAGAATACCCAAAGTAACTCATCACTAGTTTTCCTCATAGGAGAATATAGGTGAAAATATGGATATAGAAAAGAAATATAACCATCATGTTCTAATAGAGAGTGGTAGCAAACATGGCTATGAAAAATCCAATAATCACAAAGCCATAAATTTGTGATGATCTAAGGTACCATCTAATTCATCGGATATGAGGGTACTAGGACAACATTTTTGGTTTTCAAGATCATTTCCTTAGTGTTGAAGAATTTTTTGAAAATAAATACTTACTTGATTTTGGTACAATCTCATTGTTGTTTATGCCTTGAACAATTTCCACTTCATCTCTTAAAGAAATGAAGTTGAATTTGTCTTCTGTGAAGTGTTAGCAGATCATGCGATAGAATGATAGCTCATTCCATCTGTCTCAAACATAAGGTTAGCAAAAGTTATATACATAGGTCCATCTATGGTGAGATTAATGGTATATGGTTCCTAAAATGGACTTATACTTCATATATCATACCTATTAATAAAATAAAACTATTTTCTACTAACTAGGGACTTCCTGTAGGCCAGTGGTAGGTGATAAAGGCATGTCGCACATCGGTTGTTGGTTTGATTCCCACAACCTTGTCTGACGCGATGGGTTGTCGCCTGTCCTACAGGTTGTCCCTTTTTCTAAAACTACATTATTATAACATTCCTGCAATAATATAGAAAAAATTTCTATCCTTAAACAATATTATCTTATTACTAACTTAATTCATTACAATATTTAGGCTTATACAAAATACTTCGGTCCAAGCTCATAGTATAAAGAAAACAATTACTTGAAAGGTCACATAACAAGCATGTGAATACCATCATTTATACCCCATATATCATAAGGTATATATTTTTGGTCACATTACAAACATGGGAATACCTTAATAATGTATTCTTTTGAAACATGAATTACCCTAGAACCTTAGTGAAAACATGAATGCTGTCAAAAGTTTGCACTTTCCACATACCAAAATCCCAAAATTTCTAAATACTCAAACCAGGATATCACTTTGTCCTTATATGAGCTAATGAATACTATCAAACATTTCATTTTATACTTATCCCTTCATTATGTGCATATCATCTGCTTTCCAAAATCACTTATCATGGTTATCGATACCATTCAACATATAATTCCAAATAATTTAGGAAAAACAATAGTGTAACAATCCTTAGGTGTTTCTTTATTCCATAGTACCATACATTATTCTTGATAAACATGCAATAATTCCACTACCTTCTTAAACCATTGACCAATCTTCATCATTTTATTCCTCAACACTACTTTAATCTCATATATCATTTGTAGTCTCTTCATCATCATCAACATAAATACTACCCATATGACCATGTTGATTCTCTTCATGAGATTTTCCTTTAGGGAATCTATTTTCATAATGCCCATACATTCCACATTTAAAACATTTAACCATTGTTTATGTCTTAGAAATACCCTTATCCTTTTCCATTGTGTTAACTGGTCCTTTTCCTTTGTAATTACTAGCTTTGTGTTCTTCTTTTCCAAACCCAACGCATCTTCCATATCCTTTGAAACATTCTCCTTGATGCCTCTTCTCACATGATTTACATGAGGGAAATTGAACTTTCTTTCCTTTATGATCATCAAGAAACTCCATCTTTCTCTTATTAGCTGAGTCAGGAAACTTAACAAAGTTGATATTATTGATCATATTATGAGATTACTGATTAGGCATAATAAATATGTTTGGACTTAAAAATCTGGTTTCATTTGGTTTCTCATGAATAATATCATTCCATTGTCCATCATATTCTCCATTAACATTAATCCTCCTATTTTCTGCCATTTCTTAAAACCCAAAAAGAATAGCATGAGAGGCAAAAATCGTACTGGAAAAATAACATAATCAAGGGGAAGTACTTTCAATATCTAACATATTAGGTTTAATCCTAGGTTATTTATGATCGTTATCATAATTCTCGGATTGTCACCTATACTTTATACTTAATCTTATGGACATCCCTAGACATACCTTAGAAATATCTCTAGAGATCTCACTAAAGTTCTCACATCCTAGTTTCTAAAGGTTGACTAAAACTTCAACCTAATACCAACTGTAGATACCCAAATCTTGACATACATGGACATTATATTACTTTTTTGGAATACTTAATACATCACAAAACAAACGCCCAATGACCGTATTAGTTTAGTGTATTTGGAAACTCAGAACATAATCTTCTAATCATGGTGAAAGATCTTCAACATCTCCCATAAAGATCTTCCTTTTTTTCCTACCTAAAACCTTCCTTTATATCCTGGGGGAAAAGAAAACATAAAAAGGGTGAACTCAAATGCTCCGTAAGGGTAAACATGGAAACATAAAACAATCCATAAACATTTGAACGTAAGAACATGAACATAAAATATAAAAATCATGAGTAATGA
Organism: Viscum album; assembly: GCA_963277665.1. Lineage (NCBI taxonomy): Eukaryota > Viridiplantae > Streptophyta > Magnoliopsida > Santalales > Viscaceae > Viscum > Viscum album. Next base: position 65,833,383 of record OY728163.1, on the reverse strand, counting down.
CATAAATCTTGATAATGCATAAGGCATAGATCATAAAGGAACATTAATCATGATAAATAACATGGGAAAAAACATGGAATTGTTGAAAACCATTAAGAACATGATATGATTTCCATATTATCCAAGGCATTGTTGCCAAGTCCATCATAGTGGACAAAGTCTCTTACTGAATTGAGTTCACTCCTCATTCCAGTCCTGTATCACTGAACCGGATTAACCTTCCATTCTAACCATGTCTATCTCGTGAGATATAAATCTTCACCCAATTAATTGGAGGGAGATATAGGTCCCACCATCTCATAATGAAATCATTCTTACTCGTGCCACAAAATAAACATAAATCATTCATCATAACCCAAAGAATAAAATGGGTTTCATAAACATCATCTCATCATGACATAATCCATATAAAATAAATGGATATCATTTCATCATAATAAAAATCAAACCAATTAAATAATAGATACATTATACTTGAAACATAAACACGATAAATAATGTCATCTTAGATGGAAAATAGTTTTGATAAAACACTTGAAATCAATTATTGAGGAAAATATCCTTTCTTCTTCAAAATCATTTTCTTTTCACAAAATGCCACACAATTTTAAAATAAAAGTATTTTATTTAAAATAACCATGAAAACTTGTAGAGGAATCTTCATGAAAATTAGGCATTATGAAACCATAAAAATCCATTCATGTCGTATAAGCTAAAAAAACATACTCCTCGTACTTTTGTCTGAAAAGTCAAAAAGTTTCTCTTATGGTAAAAAAAGAAATATTTCTTCCATAATATGTGGTAAAAGTAAAAAATGGGTAAAAAAGACGTTAAACATACTTGAAAACATTTTTAGAAAACATGTACATGGATGATAACAATAACCCCAATAAATACTTACGAATAAACAATCTTGGATAAGAATGACATTGGAATAGTTATCCCTTACCTTATGTCCAATTTCTTCCATATGTGTCTGAGACTCCTCTATAGTGGGTTTAAACATATTATTATATTGTAACATAATCATAATAAAATTTATTATATCATATATGATCCACTTATTACTTTATATTAACTGTTCATTTGTCAATTCCATGTTAAAGCAGTGTTTTGGGTAAAATCATTTCATTTATCGTATGTGTTTGGACTTGTTGTTCTTGATATTATTATTACTTATATAATGATTTACTTACATACAGAATTTAAATCATGATTTATATATCATATATATTCTGTATATATATATATAATAGATACATAAATGAAATGAAATACACCGTTCATGGAGACGGTAGGTCGTACGTACGCATGAACGTTGTTTTCCTTTCCTTATTGACTTGAATGGAAGTAGTTGACATATATATATATACATAAATACAGTAGCTTTATTATGTCATATATTTCATTATTATTCATTATATATACTTTATAATCATTCTTGAATGGTAAACATGGATAATGAATCTCATCGCGTCATGGAGAGGGTAATCCGTGCGTACGCATGAGCGATGATATCGTTCCCATAATTATTGAATGGAATTGGGGTAGATGATATAATATTTTAGAACTTTTATCATGTTATAATAATCATATATAGTTATTATTTACACCATTATACATATCCAAGTAAGGTGATGGTAGAAAAACATATTACACCATGGCGTGTAGACGGTATTCCGTACGTACGCACGCGCGGTGATTTTGTTTTTTGCAGGGTGGATAGAAGGTAAAATAGGGTTGTTTCATATTTATAATAACATATAAGTATATAAGTAATACTTATTTTATTACTTTATAATGAAACAACTAAATAAGAGAAAGTATAATAAGAAAGAAACTTGAAAGAATCGGTAGAAGAGATTACCTCTTCTTCGACGTGCCTCTTTTAAACTTCCTCTTAGGGAACTAGAGTTGGTCTTTTGAGAATACTAGAACCTCTATGATATAACTAGAGAGTTTTATAAGATAAATTGGCAGGGTTTGGACGATCTTGAAGGCTCATAATTGTGTAAAGAGGAGATGGAGGAGGTTCCCTTTTATAAGAGTGGTGAGAGGCACCTTAGGAAAAACTTAAAATATTATTTTATAATAAATTTATATTCAGTTTATAATGGCTCCAAAGTGACTTATTTAGAGGATATGGTGGGTATGTGTCGAAATAATATCAAAAAATAGGTTTTAGAAAAGTTTAGGTTACCATTTTAACCTTATCATTTAGATTTAACTCTAAGTTAAATAATTTAACTTTTACCGTGTCGTCTTGGATTCTTAGACTATATGGTTAATAAACTTACAATAAAGTGCCAATAGAACCCCAATTGGTTCATTAATGTAATATATATTATTATATAAGTCTTATGGACTAAACTTAGATTTTTAGGACCATTATATCAATTAATAATATAATATTTGTTTTAAAAACACTTTTATGTCAATTTTGACACTATTTGGTATTTTGTTTTCTCTAAATTCATAACAGAATTATTACTTCTAAAATAATTCATCTAACCAACCCTAATATGTTATATTAACCTAGAAAATTATTTTAATTCATAAAAAGTCTCAAATTATATTTATTTGGGTATTTATAATATCAATTATGTTAATATTTCATTAATAAGGTAATTACTGCATCATTATTGTGTCATAAATAAATTAAATTATTTAATGTCTAAAAAATATAAATAAAATACCATTACGTAGGAAATCTTTTTATATTTCTAATGAATATTTTTAGTCAAATTTATATTATGTATAACCCTATATTATAAATATTTTAGTTATTTAACTTTGATTTTAACTCTTTTAACTCTTCTTTAAATAAAATAACAATAAGTGTCCTAATCTAATCCAAGTGGACCTAAAGGGTAATATTTTATTCCTAAGGTTGTTTTTGGTCGAATTAAACTTATCCAATCGAATTAGGACATGTTTTAGGGTAATAATAATATCATTTTTACCCTTAATTACCCTATTTACTTTTAACCGTGCTAAATAAAAGTAAAAAGTTATTATTCACCAAAAATTATTTTTATCTTATTGAACCACATTTTACTCCTTGATATTAACCGTGTCTCTTGGATTTTCGAAATTCAACTCACAAAAGTGGTAAAATTAAGTTTTACGTACAATTGCAAATGCTCCTTGGAGGTGGATAAAAGACGGTAAAAAGTTCAATAAAATTTTTATATATCTATATTATTATAAATTTACTCCAACGAATTACAATGAACTTATATAGGTATTATGTATCTATTTTTACCTAAAATAAATTTAAATAAAATAAAATATTATTTAAATAAAAATTCGGTTTTAACCAATAACTTAGTGTTTTCACTATTCATCAAAAATTGAAAGTTTTCATAAAAATACCAAAAATTCACCCTAGGCTAATTTCGATATTCTGAATCCAAAAATGAAGTCCATTTTGAAAGTTAAAATTTATAAAATTTCAAAAATTGGATATTATTATTCATAACTACTAGTTTATATAATATTTTAATAACATATAATTGTTTAGTGAAACTCGGTATTGCGTACAATACACGCTATCGAGGAAGGTCGTGATTGCATGTAATACAAGCCAATTCAGGGTTGTGTGTAGTGCAAGATTTCTTTTGTTGTTACGTATAATAGAATCCAACCATATTTTATTTATACATTGAATCTATATATGTATATATATATATACACTCAGTGTCGCATAGAATAAATTCTATCAAATGAACTTGAAATTGTGTGTAACACGATCCAAAAATAGTGTTTCATATACTGCAAGCTAATACGGTGTTGTGTAAAGTGCAAGATAATCTTGGTGTATCATACAACACAGGACATCAAATAAATTAAAAAAAATACTTCTCATAAAATCTTGGGGTGTTACAAGTACAAATTAAACAGCTAAGAGTAATGACTAATCAGAGTTGCGCATAAAATAATTAGTTCAATTTCATACACCGAATACTAAATCAATGAGTGCTAAATGTATGTCATGCCATAAATATACAGGAAATTCTGAAACATATTTTCAAGGCCTTGTCCAAGAAATCTAAGGATTTAAGGCCTCGGCCGAAAATCCATAAGCTCTTTAACCAAATATTCTACGAGGTGAATATTTTTATGGTTAAATAAATTACATAATCATAATGAGGGAAGTGCATATGTCGGACCGTGTCAAGGCCTCGTGCCAAGACCTAGGGGTTAACTATAACCGGACCCCAACCCGGAGAGCCTCTGTAACCGAACTCCAACCCGGAGTGCCTCTAATAACCAGACACCAACCCGGAGTACCTCTGTAACCAGACACCAACCCGAAGGGTCTCCTGTAATTGGACCCCAACCCGGAGGGATTACTTTTACCAGTCCCCAACCCGGAACATACTAGGTCAAATACATTCCTCATATCTCTAAATCAAAGTTCACATACCACTTTGATTTATTAAATCACTTATCATTTCAAGTATACATATTACTTGGTTTCTCCTTTCACATTATTCAAAGTGTCCCATTCCACTTTGAATAATTAAATTATTATTTCATAAATTATCATAAATAATAAATTGTTTGTTTATCGCATAAAATAATAATTGTACAACTCTTCCATTGTAATAAAATTTTAATGCATTAAGATACATGTTTGTTGCTCACACTCAATTCATGTGCTGATAAGAGGAATTGGAAATGGACTAAATCATAATATGCCAGTTACTATTCAGATAACATTTTTCTCCACAACATGCATAAGCTTGAATATAAGTTTTTTGCATGTGATATTGATTTAAAACACATTATTAATGAATTGATGTGGTTACAACAAAAAATGAAAGTTCCTTAATTTTCAAAATCCTTGATTTATGGAAATAAATATTTATAGTTTTAAATGACTAATTTTGAAATAAGACAGATGTAATTTGTACACAAAGCATGCACTGATAAATAGTCATGTCTTATTAAATGGCCATGCCCTATGTTGCATAGCATATAAGGCCAATTGATTTTCATCCCATCATTTGTTTTATGTAATGCATATATTAAATTAAACCTATCAAAAACATATTTTAACCACCGAAGTTTGTTTTGGGTAAAGTTAAATTTGGACCATGGTTAAAACGTATAGGTGCATACATATATCCATATGTATATATATATATACAAAATATGTACATGTCGCACCCAAGTCTTTATTTAAATATGGAAATAACATAAAATTGTAATAGATTGAATTATGTGTATATGTCCAAATGTGTCATAAATAATTATAAACTAAAATAACCCTTAACTTATGTACACATAAAATAATAAGTTATATATGGACACATATAACATTTTATAACAACATGGTTTGAGAAAAGCAATTAAAACCCTTTCAACACATAGATTTTAAAATCATAACCCAGTTCAGAACATAATATGTTATAATGAAATATATAGATTCATATAAACATTTATACACAAGTATATATGTGTATACCTTCGTAAATAGACAACAAAAATGATCAAATTAATTAAACCCTTAAAAATATACATTTAAAAAATATTAAAACATAACCCCTACAAAAATATATGTTCAGAAAATTAATAAATTTTTGAGTAAATATTTAACCCTTTATATATTCTGAAAACTAAAATTATATATATATATATAAGAACATAAAAGTTTAGGTATAAATATTTTCCTACACAATATAACTCTATGCATTTTAGTTCTTCATTAACTTTGAAATTCAAAATTAGAAATCTTTAATCCGGGCAAATGGAATTTATCCAAATCTGGGGGTTGTGTATATTATACATATATATTTATATACACATATGTATATATGTAATGGATTATGTGTTCAATGTATACAAATAAATTTTCATGAGGTATCCATACTTCAGGTCTACTAATACCCGATAACTCAAAATTGTGAAACTCTAGATCAGGTAAAGAAAGATTTAAACTCAAGCTCTAAGATGATGTGAAATTATATATATCAAGTGTATATAAACATAGAACTTAACACTCAAACAAGAACAACAAATATAAATCCCCTACAGAAGATTTTCAAAACACAATATACATCATAAAAAAATATTCCTTGTTGTAGATTTGAAAATCTATAAGCATGCTGTTCAAAAAAATCAAACTCAAACTAACAAGTAAATGAATTCAAAAATCAAGGTTAAATGTAAAGTATTATGATATATCTCTTAATAATTAAGTTCAATCATGAAAATAAATATTAATCCCCTTATGAAAACCAGAAAACAGGGAGTATATTAATAAATTTCACTTATGCAGACTCAATTAAACAGATAATATTTAATTAAAATTGAAATATGAAAACTAAATATATAAACACCTTTACATGAATAACCAACAGTTTGAAAATAAATAACTTCTTGAAAAAAAACACCGCTTGAATTCCAAAATAAATTTAACCCTTTTAAAAATACTAATTTTCCCCTTACACAACCAAAAAAATAGAGGGTATAAAGAAATAAAAAAAATTCCTTACAAAACATAAGTTCGTAAAAATAAACATATGTTGAAGACAAATATTTAACCCCTACATGAAACAAACTACAGCCGGAGTGACAGAGGGATTGGGCACACGCTCCCCTAGACTGACAATATCCAAATTGCACAAAGGCATAAGGATTTTATAGACACAATGAGAAAGTACTTGCAGTGAAAGCTGGAAAACAGTGCTAGACACTAATAAAACAAATTTATAGAATAAATTCATGGCACAATATAATCACAGATTCAATTAAAATACCCAGATTTCAATTATCTCGAATTAGAACAGGATAGTCTCGACTTGTGTTGTGGAAAAAAATTATGTTTATAGTCCAAAAGTATCAACAGTTTTAGACAAAGATGAAGATAAGAATAAAACAGGTCAACTATGAATAGAGATAAACAATGATCGGAAAAATTAAATAAGATAACACAACAGTCACGGTAGATCCCGACAAAGACCAAAACCCAACTTCACGCAGGTTCAAGTAATATCGAAACATAAATCAAGGATAAAACCCTAACCCGGTCGGACTCGTATTCTTTCCTGGGATGGAACCTGATCACAACACAACCCCTAGTCCTCGACCTAGAGATATCCGAGTTCCTCTACACTACTCGACTCGAAGTGGCGACCATAAACTCGTCACCGGCTGATGTGTGAATCATCTGAGAACCTCGGCTTCTCGATCGAAGCCTAAAAGAAGCTCGCGGACCTCGCACGACTCCACCACCAAGATCGACCCATCCTGCTGAAACCCTAGAGCATGAAAACCCGAAGACTGGACCCCCCCCCCCCCCCCCCCGCGGCCTATACCTAGAGCGCGATGCACACCCCACTCCTGAGGCGGTCTCCCTTTCACAGATTTCACGGGATACTTAAATCCCTCTATGGGATTTCCCATTCTTTTTTTATCTGATTCCCTTTATTATTATTATAATATATTTATATTTTCATTATGTTTTATACCCTTTTTTCATATATTACATTATCATTAATTCAAAAGGTCAAAAGTTGTATAAAACTATTATTTTATTAAAAATATTTTTATCATTCCTTCTTAAAAGTAAATATTTTTATTATTTATCTCATATATAAATTTCTTAATATATACCTATAACGTTATCACTAAAATTAATATTTTAAAATTTATTAACTCCAAAATAATAATTTTTATAATTTTTTACAAAATATTTGTTAATATCACACACATATAAATGTTTTATAGAAACAATAGTTTTTATTAAAAGATCATTCATAGGTAAAATTTTATTCACTCCATTAAATTAGTTTTATTATATATTCAAAACATTAAAGATGTTATGGAACTTTAAACCAATTTATAATCTAATAATTGTCATATTATAAAATATATTTAAAACTCTATATAATCATTCATATAACAGTATAATTAACTATATTCTTAGTTAATACATCGCAAAATGGTGTCATTAAAATATTTTAACACAACTATTTTCAAAGTTATGTATAACCGCAATATTATATTATAATTTTATAAAAGTATTTTCATTCAAATCCAATATAAAAATATATATGTTTTCATTAATTACAACATGTTTGATTTCCCTATTTCTCTTTTCAAAAACACCAAAGTATTATTCAAAATATTTCTTTATGTCCATTCAAAGTTCTTGATTAGGAGTAGTTTTTATAGTTTTCAAATTTATAACCTTAAGTTTTCATTTAATCATCAGACATGGCCAACGACTATATTTATAGCTATTAGGATTCCTCGATCATCTGGGGAAATGGTCAAATTAATGTCGTATAAAACCAAACCTTAGGGTTCTATAAAACTTAAAGGAGGAAAAATGGTTCGCATTATACCATTGCTGCTTAGTGTGGCTGCGGTGGCTTCGACCATTCTTATGTTCATTATGATGGATACTAAGGACACCTATTGTCTTCTCGGGGTTCTCGTTGTTTTGAGTGGCCTCCCTGTAATCCTGTTAGGGTTTTTAATAAGTATCTTTGGTTAGCTTGATTTCCCATATGATCTCTGTGTATTTTAAACACTATGGTGTTCTTATTTGAATAAACCTCCTTTCCTCCATTTCGTGTGCTTACTCCATTACATCATATTATTATTTTACCATAAGTGATAAGTTTTGTTCGGTTATGACAATATAAAAACATAGAAATTTCCATTACAAGAAGAACAAGTTCTTGGGGTGTCACATTATTCCCCCCTTTGAAGAATTGCATACTCGCAATTCTAAAATGTTTGTACACAACCACAGTGACACCAGACACACTTCACTCCCAAAGTCCCTTTTCTGCGAACACCATTGATGGTAGGGTGTTGACGACCTCAGATGGATCCCTAAGGTAGTATTCAGCGGCTCGATTTCCTTGGCCCAGACACACTATGAACAGCTAGGGTGAAATCTGTGCCTAAAGCACTTGGCCTTCCATAAAGAGGCATGAGAAGTGTGGAAGTTGGAAATTTCAGAGTGGACTAAATCCCTATAATTCCCACGCACCACATCATTCTTGAAAAAATTAATGTCGTAGAGTTCTCTGTACATACTAAAAATCGGGACCTGTAAAAGTTAGGCCACTCGATGGTCACCATCCAAAGAAGCTTCTAGAAATTTACTGACATCTCGGTAGTTATCAGTCAAAGTGAAACATATAAAAAGAGATTCATGAAACTTCCCTCTTCACCTATATTCTGCAAATTGTGCAATTGATATGCGGTAAAAGAAAATATTACTTCCTTGGTAAAGATACAGAATGTTTGGGTGGTTCAACACCAGATGTAGTTATTTACAAGACAACCTAAGGTTTTCGAAAGTATCATAGTCCCCTAAACAAGACTTTACCACTATAGTTTTGACTATCTCTGTTGGGAGAGACAAAAGGCGTGATGCATCAGCCATCTGAAAATTTAAGGAAACTACCATTTAGTAACACATAACCAAGTTTTTAGTATTGTTCTAATTTTATCGGATGTCTCCGTAGAGACATAAGACTGGTATTTTTTTTCAAGAACATCATACTTAGTAATTCTTAAATAAATTTTTCTTTGTTCAGTTTTGGTTTTCCAGAGTTATCTAAACTGAATCCTCTGATACCAACTGTCAAGTCCCAACCCCCGAGTACCCGGAGTCGGTGCCATATAGAGGAACGAATTCGGTTTGGGCTCTGAGAAACTAGATACTTCTGAAATTCTTCTTCTACTCAAACCTTTTACCTGAAAATTTTATTTCAAAAACATAGGGTGAGCATATGAATTCCCGGTAAGGGGGTTTTAAAATAAACCAATATAACTTTTGAAATCAATCTTTAAACCATCTCACCAAAACAATCTTCTAAAATAAAAGCTATAACACAAGTACACATCATAAAAGTGCTCAATTTAAAAACATGATAATATAATTACAAGGATACATGATTCGAATATAGGCATGTTGAATAAAAGAAATTCTATACATGTGTGACATGAGAATATGTAAGCACATATTAAAAAGGTAAGAGTATTGAATAATTAGATTTGTGCATAAAATAATAAGTTCAATTTCATACACCGAATACTAAATCACTAAGTGCTAAATGTATGTCATGACATAAATATACAGGACGTTCTGAAACATATTATCAAGGCCTTGGCCAAGACATCTAATGATTTAAGGCCTCGACTAAAAATCCATAAGCTCCTTAACCAAATATTCTACTAGGAGAATATTTTTCTGGTTAATTAAATTACATAATCATAATGAGGGAAGTGAATATGTTGGACCATGTCAATGCCTCGTGTCAAGACCTAGGGGTTAACTGTAATCAAACCCCAACCCGGAGAGCCTATGTAACCAGACTCCAACCCGGAGTGCCTCTAATAACCGAACACCAACCCGGAGTGCCTCTGTAACTGGACACCAACCTGGAGGGTCTGCTGTAACCAGACCCCAACCCGAATGGCTTACTTTTACTGGTCCCCAACCCAGAACATACTAGGTCTAATGCATTCCTCATATCTCCAAATCAAAGTGCACGTACCACTTTGATTTATTAAATCACTTATCATTTCAAGTACACATATTACTTGGTTTATCATTTCACATTATTCAAAGTGTCTGATACCACTTTGAATAATTAAATGATTATTTCATAAATCATCATGAATAATAAATTGTTTGTTTATCGCATAAAATAATAACTGTACAACTCTTCCATTGTAATAAACTTTTAATGCATTAATATACATGTTCGTTTCTCACACTCAATTCATATGCTGATAAGAGGAATTGGAAATGGACTAAATCATAATATGCTAGTTACTATTCAGATAACATTTTTCTCCACAACATGCATAAGCTAGTATACATTTTTTTTCATTTGATATTGATTTAAAACACATCAGTAATGAATGGATGAGGTTACCACATAAAATGATTGTTAATTAATTCTCAAAATCCTTGATTTATGGAAATAAAAATTTATAGTTTTAAATGACTAATTTTGAAATAAGGCAGATGTCTTTTTTACACAAAGCATGCACTGATAAATATTCATGTCTTATTAAATGGCCATGCCTTATGTTGCATAGTAGATAAGGCCAATTGATTTGCAGCGCATCATTTCTTTTATGTAATTCATGTATTAAATTAAACCTATAAAAAACATATTTTAACCACCGAAGTTTATTTAGGTCCAAGTTAAATTCGTACCATGATTAAAACTTACAATTGCAAACATATATCCATATGTATATATATATATATATATAATATGTACATGTCACACCCAAGTCTTTATTTAAATATGGTAATAACATAAAATTGTAATAGATTGAATTATGTGTATATGTCCGAATGTGTCGAAAATAATTATAAACTAAAATAACCCTTAACTTATGTACACATAAAAAAATAAGTTATATATGGACACGTATAACATTTTATAACAACATGGTTTGAGAAAATCAATTAAAACCCTTTCAACACATAGATTTTAAAATCATAACCCAGTTCGGAACATAATATGTTATAATGAAATATATAGATTAGTATAAACATTTATACACAAGTATATAAGTGTATTCCTTTGTAAATAGACTACAAAAATGATCAAATTAATTAAACCCTTAAAAATATACATTTAAAAAATATTAAAACATAACCCCTACAAAAATATATGTTCAGAAAATTAATAAATGTTTGAGTAAATATTTAACCCTTTATATATTCTGAAAACTAAAATTACATATATATATATATATATATTAATTGAAGAACATACAAGTTCAGCTATAAATGTTTTCCTACAAAATATGACTCCATGCATTTTAGTTCTTCATTAACTTTGAAATTCAAACTTAGAAATCTTTAATCCGGGCAAATGGAGTTTATGAAAATCTGAGGGCTGTGTATATTATACTTATATATTTATATACACATATGTATATATGTAATAGATTATGTGTTCAAGGTATTAAAATAAATTTTCATGAGGTATCCACACTTAGGGTCTACTAATACCCTATAACTCAAAATCGTGAAACTCTAGATCGGGTAAAGAAAGATTTAAACTCAAGATGTAATATGATGTTCAATTATATATATCAATTGTATATAAACATACAACTTAACACTCAAAAAAATCATGACAAATATAAATCCCCTAAAGAAGATTTTCAAAACCCAATATACATCATAAAAAAATATTCCTTGCCGCAGATTTGAAAATCTATAAGCATACTGTTCAAAAAAAATCAAACTCAAACTAACAAGTAAATGAATTCCAAAAGCAAGGTTAAAAGTAAAGGATTATGATATCTCTCTTAATAATTAAGTTCAATCATGAAAATAAATGTTAATCCCTTTACGCAAACCAAAAAATATGGAGTATATTAAAAAATTTCACTTATGCAAAATCAATTAAAATAGATAATATTTCATTAAAATTGAAATATGAAAACTAAATATATATAAACTCCCTTACATGAATAACCAACAGTTTGAAAATAAATAAATGCTTGAAACAAAACACCGCTTGAATTCCAAAATAAATAGAACCCTTTTAAAAATACTAATTTTCCCCTTACACAACCAAAAATAATAGAGGGTATAAAGAAATAAATAATTTTTCCTTACAAAACATAAGTTCATAAAAATAAACAAATGGTGAATACAAATATTTAACCCTTACATGAATCAAATCGCAGCCGGAGTGACAGAGGGATTGGGCACACGCTCCCCTGGACTGACAATATCCAAATTTCAAAAAGTCATAAGGATTTTATAGACACAACGAGAAAGTTCTTATAGTGCAAGCTGTAAAACAGTTCCAGATGCTAATAATAAAAATTTGACAGAATAAATGCATGGCACAGTATAATCACAGATTCAATTAAAATATATGGATTTCAATTATCTTGAATCGGAATAGGATAGGCTAGACTTGTATTACAGAAAAAAATAATTCTGTTTATAGTCCAAAAGTATCAATAGTTTCAGACAAAGATGAAGATAAAAATAAAACAGGTCAACTATGAACAGAGATAAACAATGATCGGAAAAATTAAATAAGATAACACAACATTCACGGTAGATCCTGACAAAGACCAAAAACCAACTTCACGCTAGTTCAAGGAATACCGAAACATAAATCAAGGCCGAAACCCTAACCCGGTCGGACTTGTCTTCTTCCCTCAGACAAAACCCGATCACGGCGCAACCCCTAGTCCTCAACCTAGAGATATCTGAGTTCCTCTGCACTGCTTGACCTGAAGTTGCGACCAAAAACTCGTCACCGGCTGATGTGTGAATCATCCGAGAACCTCGACTTCTCGATCAAAGCCTCAAGGAAGCTCGCAGACCACACACGACTCCACCACCAAGCTCGACCCACCCTTCTGAAACCCTGGAGCCCAAAAACTCAAAGACTGGACCCCCCCCCCCCCTCGCGGCCTATACCTGGAGCGCGACGCACCCCCCACTCCCGAGGCGGTCTCCCTTTCACGAATTTCATGGGATACTCAAATCCCTATATTGGATTTCCCCTTCTTTTTTTATTTGATTCCCTTTATTATTATTATAATATATTTATATTTTCATTATGTTTTATACCCTTTTTTCATATATTACATTATCATTAATTAAAAAGGTCAAAAGTTGTATAAAACTAGTATTTTATTAAAAATCTTTTTATCATTCCTTCTTAAAAGTAAAGATTTTTATTATTTATATCTTATATAAATTTATTATTATATACCTATAAAGTTATCATTAAAATTAATATTTGAAAATTTATTAACTCCAAAATAATAATTTTTATAATTTGTTAAAAAATATTTGTTAATATCACATACATATAAATGTTTATAGTAACAATAATTATTATTTAAAGATCATTCCTATGTAAAATTTTAATCACTCCATTAAATTAGTTTTATTATATATTCAAAAAGATAAATTTGTTATAGAACTTTAAACCAATTTATAATATAATAATTTTCATATTATCAAATATATTTAAAACTCTATATAATCATTCATATAATAGTTTAATTAACTATATTCTTAGTTAAAACATCACAAAATGATGTCATTAAAATATTTTAACACAACAATTTTCAAAGTTAAGTATAACCTCAATATTATATTGTAATTTTATAATAGTATTTTCATTAAAATCCAATATACAAATATATATGTTTTCATTAATTTCAACATGTTTGATTTCTCTATTGCTTTTTTTAAAAACACCAAAGTATTATTCAAAATATTTCCTTATGTTTTTTCAAAGTTCATGATTAGGAGTATTTTTTTTAGTTTTCCAATTTATAACCTTAACTTTTCATTTAATCATGTGACATGGCCAACGGCTATATTTATAGCCGGTAGGATTCCTCAGTCATCCGGGGAAACGATCAAATTAATGTCGTATAAAACCAAACCTTAGGGTGCCATAAAACTTAAATGAGGAAAAATGGTTCACATTATACCATTGCTGCTTAGTGTGGCTGTAGTGGATTCAGCCATTCTTATGTTTGTTATGATGGATACTAAGGACTCCTATCGTCTTCTCGGGGTTCTTTCTATTTGGAGTGGCCTGCCTATAATCTTGATAGGGTTTTTAATAGGTATATTTGGTTAGCTTTATTTCCCGTATGATCTCAGCGTATTGTAAACACTATGGTGTTATTATTTGAATAAACCTCCTTGTGTCCATTTAGTGTGCTTACTCCATTGCATCATATTATTATTTTTTCATAATAGATAAGTTTTTTTCGGGTATGACAACATAAAAACATAGAAATTTCCATTACAAGAAACACAATTTCTTACGGTGTCACAATACCACTATCGATTGTATCTGATCAAGATCCAATATTTGCCTCAGATTTTTCTAAAAGTCTCTAGTATTCTCTAAACACTGATATGAAATTTATTATAGCCTATCATCCTCAAACTAATGGAAAATATTATCAGACTATCCAAACACTGTATGGAATATTGTGATCATGTTCTATGTACTTCAAATGCAGATGGGACCAACATATTCATTTGGTTGAGTTATATTACAAAACAATTCATTCGACCATCCAAATATATCCTTATGAATCCCTTTATGGGGAGAGCTTTAGAACACTGGCATGTTGGGATGAAGTTGAAGAATGAAAACTTCTAGGTTCTGAAATGGTTGAGGAAATGGTGGAGAAGGTGAATACGAGTCATAAGCACATCTAGGATGCTCAGAGTTGATAGAAGAACCATGATGAAAATAATTGATGAGGCCTATATTTTGATGCCAGAGACATGGTATTCCTTTATATATCTCCATGGAATAAAGTGATGAGATTTGGGAAGTAGTAAAATCTTATTCCAAGGTATATTTCTATTTTGAGATCCCTAATCGTATCAGAGCAGTGGCCTATCGACTAGCACTCCCACCAAACCTATCTCAAGTACATGATGTATTCCATGTATCCCTCTTAAGAAAGTACATACAAAACCCCTCACATGTACTCAACACATTGGTGGTACCATTGGATAATGATCTTTTATATGAAGAGAAACTATTGAAGATCTTAGATCATAGATAAAAAGTTCTACGTAATAATAAAATCCACCTTGTCAAAGTGTTGTGGAGAAACAAAAATTTGAAGAAGCTTCATGGGAACCAGATAAAGTGATGAAGAAGATTCACCCTCGTCTTTTTTAGTCTGATAAATGAAAGTTTCAAGGGTGAAATTTTTAAAGGGGGGAATATTGTAATGACCAAAACTTTTATAAATAAACTTCCCATTTTTATTTAATTAAATGTATTATTATATAATATGGTGAACTTATTTTGTTTTGTAATATCTAATTGGATTTAAAATACAATTATGCATATTTACCATTTAGAATATAGTTTTTGAACAATTATCACATGATTAGTATAAATATAAGGTTTTAACAAATCTAATTAACACAGACAAAGGAAGTGATGGGCTCAAACAGTAGAATTGTACCCTATGAAGCCCATTTATGGAAGCTTATAAGGGAAATATAATTTCTTGGATTTTCCCTATGCCAATCCCAAAATGATATCCAACAAATTAGGCATGAGTGAAACCATTTATAGGATAAGTTCAAGTTCATCGAGATCACGGTCTAAACCATGTTCGTTGAACCGCCCCATGAAAGTCCCACCAACACACACCATACTCTTAGGGTATTTTCTGGTGTATTAAAGGGATATGTAACAAGACCCTAGAAATATTAGTATTTATATTATGTTGTATATAATAATTAATATATTTCCATCATATTATTGTAACTTTATAAATAAGTTTTCTTTTGATTCAATAAAACACAAATAGTAATTTTGATTAATATTCAAATTCAATTAAGATATCTATTTTGATGAATTAATGGATTTTAAAAAACATTATTTTAATAAAATATTATTATTAAGTAATTTTTATTAAATATAAATTATAATATAATTTTTATGAATTAAAATTTAATTTTTATAAGTGTTCAAAAATGTTATTGTCAAAAACCCTCCATTTTCAATAAATATTGGTTTTGTTTTAAAATTAAAATTTCACATATTTATAAAATTATTTAGATAAAATGAATATTATTTTTGGAATCAAATCACTAAAATTATCCAATTGTGATTTTTTCATAATTTTCTGAGACATGCAGATTTTTAGGTAAAAATTAAATATTGTATAAATATAATTTGTGTTTTATGACATCATAATGAACCAAATGTGATGAAATAATTAATATAAATGGTATAGAGGACCAAATATATTTTTTAATTTAAAATAATGTGATTTTAATTTAATTTTATTTATTTTATAAATCCTTTGTGAATCCCCCAAAACTTATGATATATTTTAAGGTTTTGAAATCATTTCTTTAAGATTGTGACTCACCTCCACATAAACAATGGTAATATTTTAATAATTTAGGCCAATTTTATAATAAATAATTTAAACCAATCCCATTTTGTAGAAACTCTATGAAAAAATCATCGGATGGTTTATGGTTAGGATATTTTACTATGTAGAGTCCAAAACCTAAATAATAAAGAAATACCCCTCCTTTCCTATACAAACTCACCCAATACCCCATTTATATTCACTAAAAATCAATTTATCACGTTTCTATTCTTCCCTCTCATCTCTATAGTCCTCACAAGTCACCCCCAAGCACTCAATAAGTCCTTCCCAGCCTTTGGAGTCACACATTCATGTAAAGGATTTTCCACTCTCCTCTTTTATCAAGCACTCCTTTTATGTTGTGTATTTTGATTTCCATTTACATATGTACATATATGCTATTACATATCCTAGTTATTATAAATTTTATGAATGAATTATTATACCCCCTTTCACTCTCATTTATCCCTCCTATGAACCATCATGTACACCTGTTACCATACTGAAATTTTGTAAGGGATCCTCACCTCTCTCTCCTCCTTTCAAATTCAAGAAACTTATTTGAAATTAGTTATTTTAATTTATAATTTATATATGTCTTTATAATCATTTCATTACTATCCATTTTATTTTATTTTAATTAGGGTTCATTTATCCTCCCCCATTTGGACCCTTACCTAAGTTGTTACTATGCCAAAATTTCGTAAGGGGTATTCACCTTCTCTTCTTTATTCAAATTTCTTTATGAGGTTATACAGACTATTTCTATTTCATAATGTTGTAACATGTCCTTTAATGTCCCTAGTAATTAAAATTTTATATTTAAATGATAATATACCCATTTCTCACTCATCAACCATTTTTATTAATTTCTATGTAACGCTGTTATGCGGCTGAAATTTCACCTTAATTTTCCTTACTAAAAAAATTGTGTAGTGAATACTATACCTACTTTTCAATCAATGGTATTCATATTTATTCACATATACTTATGTATTGTGGAATTAAATGTATTTATTCCATGTTCCTTTTTCGTGGAATAAATTATAGTGATAAACAAATCCATGTTGTATGATCTATATGGCACTCTTAAGCATGAGAATGAATTTATTAAGATGGGTGAAACTTGATAGCTCTCTAATTAATTGGGTAATGTATAGTATCATGATGAATCATGTTGGTAGATGGGTGTACCCGATTCCTTTATGGTACTTTTTCCACCATGATATGTTGGCAGATATAACCTTGACTTATGTTTATAATGCAGTGTTTTAAGTTTTTCCACATTTCCTATGTTTCTTCTATGATTAACATGTTATATCATGTATCATTATTCATGTTTATGTTTCCTACTCTATTTTTTCCCTATTGATATTCCTATTGTCTAACATTTATCATCTTCTTCATGTTATGCTTTTTTCATTCCCTTACAGAGCTTTATAGATCACCACTTTCTTATGTTTATCCCCAGGTTATCCCATATAGTTTTAAGTTTGTTGGAATATTATGATCATGAAAAGTATGTTTTCAATAATGTTTTGTATCCCATGTTATAATTTGTTATACAATGTACCAAAATACCAAATAAACTAGACTTCTCAATCTTTTGGGTTTTATTAAGTTAAATTTTATGTAATAAAACATGTATTAATGTAAAATAAAGTGTAGGGTTGTTATATAATTCAAATGATGTGAATTTTGGAATTAATTCATCAAATCTGTTTGAATGGTTAAATGAATAAATTCTTGGTGTTTCTATATTTAAAAAATATGTAATGTATCTCATGAAATAATATTTTAGGCGATTGGACCAATAATTGTGGAGATTTAAAGAAGAAGAGTTCTTGAAGGTTTCTATATTTTTAAATATAAAAATATATTTCATGTAGGAATGTTAAAATGGATAAACTAAGATTTATAGGGACTTAAATAAAAGTAATCTTGAGATCGAGATTATTGGAGGAATTTTGTATTTGAACTATATAATGGTGTCTCATATGGATATTTGGTTTTATATAATATGAGAATAAGAATAAGAGAAGAGTGATGATTATTATACACTATAAGAATATTTATTCATTAATAGAGTAAAGAAATAAAGGGGGGAGAGATTATACATACCTGAAGATCTGGGATTTGAAAAGAAGAAGGGAAACATATGATTTGATCCAAGAAGGCATACTATCATTAGATCTGGTGAAGATTGTGAAGTAAAAAAAGGGATATAATGATCTTGTTATTATTTTAGTATATATACATTTAAGAGATGATATAATAGGGTCATATATCTATATCAAGATTGAGAAGTGAAAAATAAAGAAAGATTCAATCCACACAGGAATACCAGTTCTCATGTCAGTGGTATCCCATGGGAATAAGGCTCAAAGTAGATAAAATCATAATATTACTAAATTTAGTAATGTGGAGAAGAAAAATATGATTATTCAAGTGTTGAATTATCATTATATAGAGAAGAAATTTTTGATGTGGAGATTCAATGAGAACAAAGATTCAACCATAGTCTTTAGGAGTTAATCACATCTTATGTATAAAAGGAGTGAAGTGGGTGTAGAGATCAACAACACATGTACCCATAATTGAAGATGAAATAATATATGATTTAATTTCTTATCATGGAGAGACCATCATTTTTATAAATTGTTGAATAAGACCATAAATTCAATAAACTATCCTAGACTTGTCTTAAAGTAGTGTTCGATTAGACAAGAATAGGGAGTGACCTTTTATTGGTAGTGATCCTTTCTAAATCCTTGTAATACAATAGTGAGTAGTATTAAATCTTGTCACATCAATGCATTGTTGTTTTGTTCTATTTGGATTATCCCTTAGTAGTGAACCAAGAAAAATCATTTGTGTCTCTTACATTCTTTTATCTATATGGTAAGGTTGTGTGTGAAGAGGGTGAGTGAATAAAAGGTTTAAAATAGTTCCTACTAACATGGGGACAATATCCTAAAAAAATAAAATTGAGTTAAGAGTGAATATTTTAATGTGGGAAACACCCTCATTTACCCCCCACCCCCTCCTATTAGTGTGTCTCGAGTTACAACAAGTGGTATTAGATTCCAAAAGTTTTGAATTGGTGTTCATCCTTTGTATTTGTTTTGGGATTTGTTACACTCATGGATTCTATGGTTAATCAACTATTCTTTAATGGTACTAACATTCATGATTGGAAAAGAGAGATATTCCAATTACTATAAACCTATGGAGAATATATTTTATGTATGCATATTTCTGATGTATACTCTAATGCATGATCACACCACACTCATTGTGATTAGAGATAGACCTTCTTTCTTATGGAAGAAAATCACTAGAAATTTACCAACCACACCTTATAATATGAATTGGTCAAGAGGGTGGGAGGTTAGGCTTGTAAAAAAAATTAGAAGATTCTTTCGTACTCATATACTCACTTATAAATTTATGTCATATTCTTGAATTCCTCACAAATCCAAGTGTGGTTCTGGTCAACCTTCTGCCAAAAATATAATTAAATCCATGTGGATATGTGAACATTTATGGGTATTAGAGGTTCTCTATATTTATCTTATTAATTCATGATTATTTCATTTAATGATGCATAGTTAGGAATCCTATATCTTGGCACCATCTGAAGAGGATTTTGGTTCTATGATGTTGGGATTAAGTCTATAAAGATGGTTTCCTGTGTATCCCTATGAGGGGAATAAAAATCCATGTATTTTGGTGACACTTTATGGGGAATTCCATAACTTTTAAGGGAATGTGAAAAGGACCAATACAAGAATTATAATGTCATCCAGTAAGGAATATGAGTTGAAATTTTTCTATCAATTGTTGATGTGGGGAATACATATGAGCAGCTCTTTAGGGTTCATCTTATATACTGGTGACTAGCCAGGAGAAGGTGTAATTGGGGAATATAAACCTGGTAGGAGACCTATATTATAAAATCTTTTATTTTCTATGTATTATTTTTTGATATTATATGGGATGATTTCAAGACTAATAGTTGAGACGGCGTGCGATTTCAAGGCCCGGTGTGCCCGGAATAAATGTTTGAAAATTATTAAAATATTTAATAGCACATGCGCATGTTTTTCCTAAAAAAGTGTAATAACTCTTAAACAGGTACCTAGATCAGAAATATAAGGGCATCATTGAGTTCCAAATAGTAGATTTACCCTAGGATAGACCTTAGTCGGTGCGGGTCATTTGTGATAAAAAATTCACAGATGTTAAAATTAATAAAATTATTTCATAAAATTATTTTTATGTATTTTGATGATGTAGTGACTATTTTTTATTTAAAAATAAAATTATGTAGAAATATCATTGTTAGACACATAACACTAAAGAATATGAAGGACCATTAGATAGAACTTTGAAGAATTCTATCAGGCGAACGACGAAAGATCAAGGATCGATGACAATGCAACAATTATTCTTCATTAATGACTGATCCAAATTGATGTAGGATAATTTGTCTTATGATTTCCATATCGTTCTTAATTTGGACATTGAAGGATTAGTTAAATGACCAGGAATTGATACATGCATCATCGGTATATTTCAAATTAATGGATTTATTTTTGGTTCATTTATTTATCCCTCTTAATTTACCGTTCTAACAGAAATGAATTGAGGTCGACCTAAACAACCGCTAAGATTCGTTCCTCAGGGTTTCTCTTTGTGATGTTATCTCCCCATTCTTTGTGTAATTTGATGTTGGAACACCACGGTTCCCAGATCGACATTGTTGGTTGGTTCCAAACATGATCAGACCCCCAAATTTGAGGTGAATAGACAACTGAGATAGGATCTATGTAGATTGGTACCTTAGTAGCTTGAATATATGACTGTTTGATTTTTCAAGCATCAGAGGAGGTATGGTGGTCCATAGAAGGAACCACTAGTGTAGTGGCAAAGCATGTGCAGGTGGCGGTGACCAGCAGCATAATGGAAGTGGGATGTGGTGATGGTGACAGGACACAAAGGTGGAAACGGGGAGGGTCAGGCTTGTGGGTCGGGTCAGGTGAATGGGTCAATTAAGGAAGGCGGGTCATGTCAGGTTGGACCTAGGTCCAATCTAGGGAAACCAAGGTGGAGCTTGGTTTCGGTCAACTATGATGGTTGACCGTGGGGCCTCAGCATCTCGAGCATTCATAGATTCACCAACCGTGATAGCTGATCATGGGTGTAGTGACCGCATGGTCGGGCTGCATGGTAAGTCTACCAACCATGGAAGTTGACTATTGTAGTAGGTGGACCTACCACGGTGGTAGTTCTGTAGGCCCCCGGCAGGCCTACATTTAGTTTCTCTCAATCGAGCATATCACTTAAATGGAGCTTCCAATCAATAAGTCGTATGTGGCGTTGAGATGTTCATTTTGAGACAAGTGGTGAATTTTTAGTTTGGACCAATATAGGTTGAGAGTGTTCCCTTGGTCCTTTCATTAATAGTTCAGTATTTCATTACATCTACATCACTAGATTGTAAACCCCTCTAGATGTCGAGTCTTAGATAGAGTATGGTATCCCTCCCCGAGACTGGAGTGCGATCTTATATCACCCATAGTGGAGTTTGTGGAATCACATAGCCCCATTAAGCAAGGTTTTGATCCTCCATCTAGAGTGTCACATTGGTAGGGTATGTGGAATCCCCTAATTATTTTGGTCCTGATCCCCTACATAGCGGTTTAATCTAGATTGGGTATGTGGTATCCCGAACAGTTCTGTGCATGATTCATGGTGTCCCTCGATCAGTTCTAGGCATGACCCCCACTCTATGTATCATATTCTTCCTTGACCAATGCATTATCTTTAGAAGGGTCCCAAATAATATAGGCCCCTTTGTGGAGTGTCTCTAATGATATCATGGATCAAGGAGTGATTTCTCCCAAAACGAGCATTCTTCGAGCAGATTCTTATGGCTGGAAGTTGGTTATGACTACCTAATGGTGTGGCATGTCTCTTGAGCATATCTGGATATTATTGTTATATGTATTTTAGGAATATACTTATCTATAGTTGACCATAATTTCTTTTTTGTATTGATTTATTATTTCGAGGTGACCTATTGAGTATTGTTATACTCACCCATAAACATGATTTGCTTATATGTGTTGTGTCTTGTGTAGATGATCGACCTTTTGATAGAGTCCTAGGAGGACCAGCACAATATGGTTCATAGTGAGACTAGATAGATTGAGGTGTGTTCCTGTGGACTTTAGATAGAAGTCTCAGAACCTTTACTTTCAGGTTGGACTTTCGATATAGAATATTTATGGTGGAATTATATTTGGACCTATTTACTTTCCAATACTTTTATTGTCGGACTATATTATGGGATCTTAGTTGTATGAATGCATTGTTTACTTAGTGGTTTTTACATTTCATCATTTTGTGTCTTGGAGATGTGTGTGTGTGTGTGTGTGTGTGTGCCTGGGTATTTTAGACTAATGCCTTCCATTTGTGGGATACACCTACTCGGTGCTTGTCACCAACCCTTAACCTATTGGAGGTGGGATTGGGGAGGTCACGACATGGGCCCCTCTAGGACGGGTTGTGACGTGTATATAGGTTTCAACCTCTTATATATTTATAACTAGATAGGGAAAGAATTATAAATAGGTTGGAATATACACCTTGAAGGATAACCAAATATAATGCATCCAAGATCATTATTTCAATTTGAGGTCTATATAGGGGAACCAAGAGTGTATCTCGACTCAAGGTAAAATGGGTCATATTATGCTCATTGTATAATAGAAATGGTAAGTTTGGGGATGTTGGGATTTAACCTCATTGAGGCTTCCTACGCATCCTAGTTAACAAGAATAAAAACCCATGTAGTTCTAGGAATATATTTTAAGGCCATGGATGGGGATATTCTATATGGTCTCATTTCATGCAGTAAACACATGTGTTATGCAGTTTAAAGTCATTCCTTTTATAATACAAGGTGAATCTTCTAATGCATCTCAATTATACTAATAGAATGATCAACTAAACCTCTATGATCATGTGATTGATTCTCAGTGTGAGAAATAGAAGATAATAGAAGATCAACTATATTTCATGAGAGAATATGACTAGGTATCGAATGGGTCTTACACATTAATGATGCCCTTTAGGGGTACACTCTATTAGGTGATCCAGATGAATGTATTTTCAAGAAACCATTATGAGGATCTCGAATCAAGGTGATTATATGGATCTTACACATGTATTCTTCCCTTATATACCAGACCTAGTATGTGAGTTGGGTAAAGGTATGTTTTGGGGATTACACCTAATAGGATGACAAGATATAGGAAAACCAAGAGGAGTATTTCAACTGAAGTTAATAATAGAAATAATAGGAATATCTAAAATTATGGTAGATATGATAGAACCAAGAGGAGTATCTCAACACAAGGTAGATACGACAGAACCAAGAGGAGTATTTCAAATCGGGGTATATATGATGAAACCAAGAGGAGTATCTCGACTTTAGGTAGTTTGGGAATCCATGAGAAGTATCTACATTAAATTAGTTCTATAGGATGAATATCAGAATAAAGGTATTGGAACCCAAAATATATCCTACCAAGATTTAAAAGTTCATGGTGTGACTCTAAATTTTTTATAGGGGTCGGTGATAGAAGTGAAGAGATCAGGAAGAATAACTATGGTTGTTTCCCATCACTAGTCTTTACCAGGGGTGTAGGAATAGAGCTCCCATGGTGTGGAATAGTTGTATCTAAGGTAGGTGGCCTAGGTGTAAATGAGACTTCTCTTAGATTTAGAGTGCCCACATAAGGATTCCATGAAGGGAATCCATTTGATAGGGCTTTGTGTGATGGTTCCATGTGGTGGCCTCTATGTGATGGCCACCACATGATAGCCTTTGTGTGATGGACTCCACATAATGGAATTATCTGATTGGTCTGTGTGATGGCCTCCATATGATGTCCTCTCATGATGGGTCTGTGTGATGTAATTTATCTAATGGCATCTATGTTATGGCCTCTACACGATGGGCTCTATATGATGGGTCCACATGATTTCCATTGCATTAAGTCTTTGCAAATAGACCTCATAAAAGGGGTTTCATGTGATGCGTTTTTGTTAAAACCTCTATGTGATAGCCTCTGGATGATGTGCCTTCATGATGTCCTCCACATGATGATTCTGTGTGATGGCCTTTGTGTGACAGGTCTATATTAAGGCCTCACAAAGGGACATCATTGAAGGGGTTTCATGGAAGGTGTCAAAAAACAACTTTTAAATTTATTTTTATTTTATTATTTCTTGGCTTTGGTTACTCGGGTTAAGGTTTGGGCTGGGTCCCAATATAAATTTTTTTGTGTTTAATGACTTCAGTGGGTTTCAGACTAGTGCGCATGCATCGTATGGTTGGCAGTAGTCGCGCGGTCAGCCCAGGTACCCGTGCAGATGGCTATCTTTCGAAATAAATAAAACAAGTTAAATGTTTAAAAACGTAATAATAATAATATTATTGTGTAGATAATAATATTTTCATTATTAAGAATCGTTAATGATATTATTATTATTTAAAATTGTTATTAATATAATTATTATAATTTTTTTTAATATCTTTATTATTTAAAATGAAATGCATGAATTATTACTATTAGTATAATTGTAATTATTATTCTTAATATTCAAATTATATTTCTTATTATTATTATTATTGTTGTTGTTGTTGTTGTTGTTGTTGTTTTTAATAAAAATGATTATAATTATTATTAAATATTTTATTTTTATATTTATGGTATTATTATTATTAAGAATATTATTATTATTATTGTATTATTATTATTATTTTTATTTTACTTTATTTTACAAACTCCAAACCCTAAGCTACCCAGAACCCCCCCACCCGCTGCGTATCAGCCCCCTCCCTCGGTTCCCTTCCATGAGCTCTCCCCTTTGTCAGCCAACCTCCCTCTCCCCTCTACTCCAGCTAGCAGCCACTTCCCCTCGTCGCACCTCTTTCTGGGCACACCAACCGACCTCCCTCACCCCTCCTCTGTGGAAAGAAACCGCTTCCCCTCATCACACCTCCTCCTCGGATTTTTACCAGCTTACCAAGCCACCTCCGGCCATCGATCACCCCTCTGGGCTCCAGCCTCACCCCTCCCTGATCTGGTGGCCTGACCTCCCCTTGTCGACCCTCATCTCTGGTGGCCAGTAGTGCTACGACGCCTCCCCTCCTTGCTCTATCTCCCTTGTGCGCGTTGAACCCCCATTCTCTGGTTTGTGTTCTTTTTTTGCATTCCATATTTAGAGTTTTTATTTAATTTGGATGAATCCTAATACCATTGATTTTGTTTCACATGTTTTCCTCATTGTCTAGGGTGTTTGTTTGGTCTGTAGGGAATTGTTCCTTGTTTTGTTGAGGTTCTGTTGCATACGCTCTCAATTTGAGGTAGGTGAATCCAAAAATTTTCCTTTTTGATGCATTTATATGGCATTTGGTTCTTTCAATTAATATTATTTTTATTTTATCATTTGAGTTACAGCATCACAATATACCTAGTTAGACCTTTACATTGTCTATAAGTTTTAATAATTTTTTTAAAATTGGATTTTGATGTGACTCTTTAGTTATGCCTTTGTATTGGTGCATTTAGTCTGTTTTATTTAAATGCATATATGTGGCCATGCTGAATTTGTTTATTTAGGTACCAAATCTTATTTTGAATTTTTTTTAATATGATTTTCACTATCATAATGCACACAATTAATTTGTTGTGGTATTTTATGGATGATTGAATTTATTAAAAATCGGTTTTCATGATCTTCATGTGTCATGTTTAGGATTTTGGAACCTATGGTGCTCTTTTTAATTGATATTGTTTCTTAAAAGAGAAATTTGGGGTTCTTATGAAATGCTCAGCAGTCACGCTATTGTGGAAATTTTTATTTGGTTGTAAAATTTGGTCTAGATTGTATGTTTTTGAAATGGTATAGTTTGTTAAATGTGTTAAAAAAATTTAGGAAGAGTTTAATGATTCCCAAGGGGATGGTTTTCTGTTTTTTAAATAAGGTGGGTGGTAAGATATGGTTTTCAAGGTAATGGGTGTTTTATGGAAATGGTTTTTAAGTGTCTTATTGGTTGTTGGTATATCACTAGATGTTGTAACATCCATGGTTGCACTAGGTGCACACATTGATGTGTCAACAAATGAAGGTGATGCCTTATGTTGGGGTTTTCTTGAAAGATTAGTTTTATAAAGGGTTCTTGTTTTTATAAATGAGTTTGGGTCCTTGTGTGGATTATATGAAATGTATTTAAAGGTGTTCCTTAGGATTGGATCATTTTTCTTTAAAGCATAATTTGTTATGAGTTAAAAGAGTAAAGTTTATTTGGTAATTGTGAAGAGATTTCGTGTGTATTTTTCAACTTAAGGTCCCGTTTGGATTTGTAAATCAAAAAGTGGTGTTTTTAAAATGTTATTAGTAAATGCATTAGACATGTCTACCTAAGGTCCCATTTTACATTTCCAACTCTAGTGTAGTATTCATATTTAATCTTTGAAATGATTGTGTTTTGGATATTAGGTGCTCGTTTTGCAACCTTAAGGTTTTGTGAAAAGTTTTAAATGGTTATACGTATATCAGACTGGTTGGCACCTTGGATGATGTAGATTATACATGTTTGTGTGTGTGTGTATATATATATATAGTGGTCACCTCTATAAGAGGATATCCCTTTATGGGTTATCACATAGAGTGTCTGTATTTGGGGTAGAAAAGTGCAGTAGCGGCAGGTAAGATGAGTCACGCGTGTGAGGGCCTCCTACTTAAACAGTGTTACTATCACCCTTTGTTGTTGGGCGTCTTTTGGATGATCGAGTGATGGTTGTTAATAAAACCCGATTAGATGGGTTGGTACCCCCTAGATTTTTTGTTAGGCCACATGGGATTTGCCACTATATTTGGTCATTTTAGGGCATCCAGTTGGTTATAGACTTAGGAGATTCACCATACACCGGCAGGTGGTTTCAAACCGAGTATGTCTAGGGGTCTTCTAGGGATTTTTAGAATCACCCATGGTTACTTAATCATTTATATTGCTTGTTTACTTTCTGTTGCACTGGTTTATTTCCAACTTTCACTGTTTACCTGTCCTACTTTAGCCCAACTTTGGTATCTTTTGTTTTGGGTTTTTTTATAAAATGGAAAACGGTTTTGGAAATGGTATGTAGAGTGTGTTTTATTTTTAAATGGAAATTTGTTTTTTATTATTTTAAAATGTGAAAACCCTACTTTTCTATTTGTGTTTCTAACTTGTGTCATTGGATTGTTTTGGGAAGGTAGATTCTTGGATTTAGTGGTTTATTCTTGGCATCCCTACTGATCATTTCAATGCTCATGCCAATTTTACCATTTCAGTGGCATGTCCCCTTTACTCAGGTTCTCCTGGTCAAGTTTCTCATTATTGGAGCAAGGTTGGTCTTTGGTTGGGTGGTGACCTGGAAGGTCACGTGGAGGTATGTGTGATATTTTCTCTCTAATGCTATTTTTTATTTCTATTATCACTATTTATTTATTTGGTTATCTATTTTATATTGGAAAAATTGTTCCCACATGTTAGTTTTGATTCCCAACACTAGTTTCCAGCCTGTGGGGATCAGGAACGCCCTTCGGGCCTTGCTGCATACCGGCTCGGGTGACCGGTTTAGGGTCGACCCAGGTTGGTTCATTCAAAGATGGTATCAGAGGAGGCCCTTCTTATTTAGGGTGTCCAGTAGATGGATATTAGGTCTGTCAGAAATCAAGAGGTAGGTACAGGAAGGGTATCATGAACCCTTACTCGTTCTGAACCTCGAGTCACCAGAGGTAGTCCGGAGATTGAGTCCTTGTCTTGTTCTGGTTTATTTTAGATTTATGGATGACAATGGAGGAGATCTGGTGTCATGTTGAGATTTCACACGGAGTAGTTCCCCATGTGATAACCAAGTGCACGGTTCAAGTTTCTCCTAGTGTTATTTCCTACCTGGGGCATGGCTCGCTACCATGTCACCGAGTTAGGCATAGACACTAGTCCCTCTCTCGGATAGTTTGGTGTAAGTGGTGTTTTGTCTTGGTTTTGGTTGGTGTAAGTGTGTTTTTGAAAATAAAAAGTATTTTGGAAACGATGATGCTTCCTTTTTAATGGTTTTTGGATTGGTAAAATTGGTTTTAAAGTAAAATGTTCTTACTTGACAATTTGGTAATTGTTTGAAATTGGTTAAGAAATGGAATAGATGGACACATATGTGATGGATCATAGGATTCCATGGGTGTTTATTTGAAATTTAAGATGTGACCATGTTTTCTAAAGGTGGTTTTAATAGGTATTCTTCTGGATGTGTTTATATTTTTTTGGTTTTTGAACTAGTTTTTTTTGTATGAAGGTGCTTTTATTGATGTTTCCTCTGATTGATATTTGTTTTAGATCTGTGTTTTATATGTTGTTCATAAAATGCCACCCATAAAGGTCTCCAAGGTTTTTGATATGTCATCCCTATTTTTTGGTCCTTCTCGGACATTTCCTATCCTTCATAGTGATCGAGGTCAATTAGAGGTAGTAGAGTGGATTGAAGAATCCATGCACGTCTCTAGGGTATTGGGAACTCCTGAAGTTATCATAATGTGTATCATTTTGGGTCTATTTGAAGGTCCAACTTTAGACGAATGGGATTTGTTCGCCCCACCATAAATGAAAGTTTGGATGATGTGGGATGTATTTAAATCTGTCTTATTATGATGTTTCATACATGAAGAGTTGAAGAAGAAGAAAAGGGAAGAGATCATGCATATTCAATAAGTCCAACGGACGGTGAAGGCATATGTTGACCATTTCAAGGAACTTGTATCCTTTTCTCTAGAGGTAGCATCGTAGGATTTTATTAAGACTTATCTATTCATCGGGGGTCTTCATCAAGAGATCAAGGAGAGGGTCCTCCCTTCTAAGGAACATCATTTTGAGAATCTGTTGGATGAGGCGTTCCAAGATGAGTTGGTCTCCAAAACACAGGTGGTTGGAAATTCAATGTATCCAGTTTATCGTGAAGGTTCACCCACTGGAGATCATGGTGTTCTAGAGGGACCTATTTCTAAAGAGTCCTCTGTAGTGGTTCTGGCTTCTAGTTATTCAATCATTCAATGGTGTGTAATCAGTTTGGACGCTCAGGGCACATGAATACATCATGTCTCACCCCTCCGAAGATGTTCCATCATTGCAGGTGTCTGGGTCATCTTGAGAAGTTTTGGAGGAAGTGTTTCCTGGAGAAGATGCTTGGACTAGAGGATTACAGTGCCTGACTATTAGGAAGGAGATGCTCCATCCATCAGATCCCTAGCCACATGTCTCAGGGTGAAGCTTACACGCAGTCAAGAGTTATCGGGGGGTGTGAATCCTCAATTTTGATTTTTTTCATGTTAGGATTGGAACATTTATAGACTCTTTGTTCTTTTTTCTCTACTATTAAAGTTTTACTGTTATTGTAAGATCATCGTTTCAATGGGGGAATGTGATGAACTTATTCTATTGTAATCCAATAGTTCTGTTTTTCTGATTATAGTTTTATGAATCGTTCGTTTTTTTTAAAGTGTGTTTGTCCCTCATACAGGTTGATCTCGGTTTAGCTGTGTTTGTTTAGAGATGTAAGTTATTGTGGAAGAATCAATGTTTTTATTCATGCTCGGGTTTACTTCTTGGGTTAAGTTCTGCTCGGAGGTTTTTCTCTACTGTTGGGGGTTTTTGGTTTTGGTCAAGAGTTCCAAGTTTCAGTGGAGGTGTTGGTTCACTCATGTTATAGAAGTTAGTTTGGATCGGTTGGGAGTTCCCATGACACCCCCCCCCCCCTCCTGGGGTGGTATGTTTGGGTGCTAAATTTTAATTCTAGTTGAGTTCTTGTGGTGGTGAGAACCCCCTCGTGTTCTCTGATTCTCTTGTGTAGTGGTTTTTTCGGTTTCAATCGGGCATGGATTCAAGTTCTATCGATCATTTGGCTGAGTGAATTTATGGGAGTAGAAAGTATATGTGGTGGGGAGAATTTTCACACCACAACTTTTAAATTTATTTCTATTTTATTATTTCTTGACTTTGGTTACTCATTTCAAGGTTCAGGCTGGGTCCCAGTTTAAAGTTTTTGACATTTAATGACTTTAGTGGGTTTCAGACCGGTGCTTGGGCACCGTATGGTTAGCGGTAGTCACTCGGTCGGCCCAGGTGCCCATGTAGATAGCTATCGTTCAAAATAAATAGAGTTTTATGTAAATTAAATAATTTAAATTTTTAAAAATGTAATAATAATAATATTTTTATGTAGATAATAATATTTTTATTATTAAGAATTTTTAACAATATTATTATTATTTAAAATTATTATTAATATAATTATTCATAAATTGATATTAATATCTTTATTATTTACAATGAAATGCATGAAATTATTACTATTTTTATAATTTTAATTATTATTCTTAATATTCAAATTATATTTGTTCTTATTATTATTATTTTTGTTATTTTTATTATTGTTGTTATTATTTTTAAGAAAAATTATTATAATTAATATTAAAACATTTATATTTATATTAATGGTACTATTATTATTATTATTAAGAATATTATTATTATTGTATTATTATTATTATTTTTTATTTTACAAACCCCAAGCCCTAAGCCACCCAAACCCCCCCCCCCCCCACCTGCTGGGGGTCGGCCCCCTCCCTCAGTTCCCTTCCCTATGCTCGCCCCTCCACCATCCAACCTCCCCCACCCCTCTGCTCCAGCTAGCAGCCACTTCCCATCGCCACACCTATTTCCTGGCGTACTAGCCCACTAATGTTATTAATATATTCATAAATTTTTATTTACTCCTTTTATTTATTTTCTCTAAAAACTGCATAATTTTTGTGAAATATTCATGTTTTAATATTAAATATGATTTTGAGAACTATTTGAATTAATCTAGATTCATGTTAGTTTAATTTTTTAATCATAACTCTCATCCTAATAATACAAATTGTGTTATTATTGTTTTTTATGATTCCTTATTAAATATCAAACATATCATAAAAATAATATTTTCCCAATTTGTCCATTTTAAGGATCATATGGTCCACAAAAGAAGGCTCATAGAAACTGTGAAGAAACTGGACCATCCATGAAGATTGAATTGCTGGTCTCAATCAGGAAGTCAAAATTACTTTATTCTCCTCCAAAGGTCTGAGTAAAGTACAAGGAATATTGGATAAAAATTCTAAATCCAAAATTCACCAAAAAAAAAGTCCCAAGTTACGTTTTGAAGTCCAACCCATCATTCTTTCTAGGAAATGAAATCAGCACACAAAACATGAATTTTCTCTTTATCTATACATCCATTCGAGATGATATTTTTTAGTGTGAAAGAATAGGTTTATATGTACAACATTTTAGAATAAAGTGTTCAGATTTGAGGGCATCTTCACATTCAAAAAATCATTCACATTTCTTCCATTGAAAATAGATGGATAGAAATGGACAGTTTAACATTGTTTATTAAAACTGCCAAAACTTTGGTTACATAATTCCAAATTCCACAAAATTTTTATATTATAATTTAAAAATTAATATATAAAACTTTGTAGAATAATATTTCTCCATATTCGGCTTTTTATTTTATTAAATTGGCAATGAATGTGGAGGGAATATTTTGAATGCAAACAATCCACCTCCTTGGTCTATAAATACATCCCCCTATTGCCCTTGAAATGTTTTGGAATTTTTGCACTTAAAGAGGAGGTTTGGCATGAATAGAGCCTTTACAAGGTCCTGGGAGGACTTTCCATGATCTTGTTTCAACAAGAGATATCTCTCCTCCACTTTTATTTTCATGTTCCTTTGCGTTTGTTTTTCAATTGTATTCGCATAAGCTGTTTTCAATTTCATTTCAATTTTAATGAAAGTTTATTCTAAATATTATCTTTTAATAATCCAACATATTTTATTAAATATTAATTATCTTAAAATATTTCTAATCAAGTTGAAACCCCTTCCCTACTTTTTCTTCCTCATTCAATCGAAAGTCTGTTTTTAATTCTCATCATCGTTCGTGTGTGTGTGTTTGACGCACAACTCTTTTTTATCCTCTTATTTTCTTTATAATTATAATTAATCATCATAAACACATATTAAAAGATTAATAACCATCCCAATGTCTGATTAAATATACCATTGTGTTGAATTATAATTTATGGATGTTAAGTTATTAGAGCTTTTGCTCGATAAATGTTCTTTTAATTAACATTGTGTATGTTAAACTTAAAATTTCATGGATTAATGACATGGTTTGTTTCATGTGTGGTTTGAATGGATTATTGGAACCATAAATACACTACCATAAACAATCACTAATTAATATTACAACCCTAAGTTAAGTTAATCATTGTATTAGATCCTTAACACTTGGGAATTACAATCAAAGTCATCTTCTGCAGTGGGTGTTAATTTAATGCAATATAAAGAAAATATCCAAAATATCACAAGATTAACTCCATAATAATGAACTCACCCCAATATTAATCAAATTATTAAGTCAGTATAAATCAATAAATCATTTCATTTTAACTCTGCAAATAACCCCCCCCCCAAATTAAAATACAAATCACAAAAACAATGGACTCTAAAATTTGTACCATCGCCAAGGATTCGACCTGAGTGCCTCTATACCCATTAACAGTGCACCAGACCTTTGAATGGTCAATATTTGAAAAATTTTCATGATTCACCAACTTCCCTTTCCCCTCATCTTTATCTTTAAGTCACTTCCCCTCGCCGCACCCCCATCCCGGCTTCTTCCCATTTCACCAGGCCACCTCCGGCTAGCCCTCACCCCTTCGTGCTCCAGTCTCTCCTCTCCTTGATCCAGCGGCCCGACCTCCCCTCATTGGACCTCATCTCTGGTGGCCAGTAATGGCATGATTCCTCCCCCCTTTCTCCATCTTCCTTGTGCATGTTGAACCCCCTACTCCGGTTTGTGTTCTTTTTTCTCATTCCATATTTGGTGTTTTTATTTAATTTGGCTAAATCCTAATACCGCAGGTTGTGTTTTGTACATTTTTCTCACTGTCTAGGGTGTGCATTTGGTCTCTAGGGAATTGTTCCTACTTCCGTTGATGTTATGTCACGTCCACTCTCAGTTTGAGGTAAGAGAATCCATAATTTTGCCTTTATGATACATTTTTGTGGCATTTGGTTCTTTCAATTGTTATTATTTTATTTGATCATTTGAGTTGCAGGATCAAAATATACCTAGTTAGACCTTTACAGTGTCTATAAGTTTTTATAATTTTTTTAAAAATGTATTTTTGTGTGACTCTTCAGTTATTCCATTGCATTGGTTCATTTTCTGTGTTTGAATTAAATACATATATATGTGGACATGCTGAATTTCATTATTTAGGTTCCAAATATTGTTTTGAATTTTTTTTTGAAATATGATTCAAACCTTCATAACACATGTAATTAATTTGTTGTGGTTTTTTCTTAATGATTTAATTTATTAAAAATAGGTTTTCAAGATCTTTATGTGTAATGTTTTGGATGTTGGCACCTATGGTGTTACTTTTAATTGATAGTGTTTCTTTAAATTGAAATTTGGGGTTCTTATAAAATGAGAAACACTCATGATGTTTTGGAAATATTTATTTGGTTGTAAAATTTGTTCTAGATTGTATGGTTTTGAAATGGTATGGTTTTTTAAATGTGTTAAAACTTTTTAGGAAGAGTTTAATGATTCCCAAGGGGATAGTTTTATGTTTTCTAAATCAGGTGGGTTTTTTGGACATGGTTTTCAAGGCAATGGGTGTTTTACGGAAATTATTTTTAAGTTTTGTATTGGTTTTTGGTGTATCAATAGATTTTGGTGCATCCATGGGTGCACTAGGTGCACACATGGATGTGTCAACAAATGAAGGTGATGCCTTAAGTTGGGGTTTTTTGGAAAGATTGGTTTTATAAAGGGTTATTGTTTTTCTAAATGAGGTTGGGTCCTTGTGTGGGTTCTAAGAAATGGATTTGAAGGTGTTCCTCAGTTTTTGGCTATTTTTCCATAAAGCATAATTTGGCATGAGTTAAAAGAGTAAAGTCGTTTGGTAATTGTGAAGAGATTCAGTGTGTGTTTTGTAACTTAAGGTCCCTTTTAGATTTTTAAATCTAAAAGTATTGTTTTTAAAATGTTCTTGGTAAATGCATTAGACATGTCGACCTAAGGGCCTATTTGGAACTTCCAGCTCTAGTGTAGTGTTCATGTTGAATCTTTTAAATGATTGTATCATGGATATTGGGTGCCCGTTGATCATACCACGATTCACTATTTTATTTCACCCTTATACCAATGTATTAAACTGGTATTGTATAGAAAGTCACAGGTATAATAAAAAATTTCACTCCATGTTTGATTCAATTATTTTTCTAATACTGTTAAAAAGGGAAATGTTACTTGTTTTGATAATTAGATTGTAGGTGGAGGTGATTTGGAGGACCCATGATGTAGTCTAAGAAAAATGGGACAAACTGCACAGGATCCAAGCACACCACTAAACTAAATTGCATAATTCTATTAAATTGTGCTTCCAAATGGAATGAACCTTTGAGTACTGGTCCAAAAGTTAATGTGATACATTTTATATGAAGTAACTGAAGCCCAATTCATCTATTAAGAAGCCCATATGGACTGATCTGTTCAACAAAATGAATTTTCATAGGGTCAAAACTTTGCCTCTATATTTTGGAAATATCTCTTATTATATAACATATATGTCCTCAAAATTTGGAATGGAGGTATAAAAGGTGTCTGAAAAAAACTATTTAGTTTTTTCCAAAGTGATTTAAGATTATATGACTTTCCAAAACCATGTACCAAGAGTATTAACGAAATCAGGGTTCCCAAAACCACTACCCACTTTGCCTATAAATTGGCACCTTGGGTACCCTATTTTAGAATTAGAACATGAGGAAAGGTGCTACCATTTTGGAGTCTAAAAGGGGTCTTATCATATTTCCTAAAAGTTATGGAGGATATTGGAAGTTCTACTTAAACTTCTTCTTCTTCCTCTCCTCCCATGGATTTCTAAACCCCTTGTGATCACCTAGGGAGGAACGTGATGTAATTCTGAGCTTCATGTTTGTATTATTTTGAATGATCTTTTTAATTCTATGTTGTATGTTTTTTTATTTATCATCTATGTCTATTTAATCGAGTTATATACTGGTATGTTATACTCAAAATCAAATGGTCATGTTTGGGAGTACCCTTTCATGTGATGTTTCACACATCGTTCATCCCTTTTTCCCCCCTTATTTAATTGAGGTATTTGTGTGGTTCATGTTGGTAAATTGAACTCACATTATCACTATATATTCCATGTAAATTTATTTCATTGTATCACAAGGAAATAACATACAAACCTGGACATCACATCTAGTTTTTTGTGTGTTTACTTGGTGAGTTTCAGTTATGAAGTCTAACACAAATCACCCAATCATCAGTGGTGTCCAGTGAATCATTGTGTGTTTTTGACTAAACCCTAGGAGTTATAATAGTATAAACTTAGTAAGAATATGGTAATAGTTTTTAAAAATCATGTATTAAAATATCTATACCCTTTCTCTTAAAGTGATGAAGGATGAGCATCACGAGACTTCTCTGGGTTGATCACGTTTAATTAATCTTGTTCATTTCTACTTTGTTTTATCGCTTTTGTTTTCTATTATCATCTTCAATAATCAAATCCTATGTTTTAAAAAATTTAATTCCCCTTATATTTTCATAATAAAACCCCTATTTTAAAATTAATTATCTAAGGATCTATCGAGAGACGACCTAGGGTTGCTGATATACTACAGAAATTATAGTCAAAATTAAACAACTAATTAGACACACTTGACAATGCGGTCAAATTTTGGCTCTGTTATCGAAGATCCAAGATAATTTTTCTTCTATATTTCCTTTTTTTATTTATTTCACTTATTAATTATTACTTCCTTCAATATCCCACCCCCCCCCCCATTTGATTATTTTTTTAGGTTTTTATTGTTATTTTTGTTTGTTTCTCTGTATTCTCTCTCTCTCTCTTTCTCTCTCTCTCTCAATCTCTAATTATATAGTATAACATTGTCTTTTCTTTTCTTCTATAATTTATTAAGTCCTTTTATTTCATTCATCATCCATAAAAAATTTAAAAAAAATCAACAACAAATAATCAATCAATCAAATTGGACATCATTGTTGAATGACAAGACCTAGAAAAGAAAAAATGCTTGAATTTGACCCAAAAATTGAAAAGTGGCTTCACTCAAAAATAATAGAATGTAGATTAGGTCAATAAAGTAACACTGATTAACCCCTTGTGGAACCTCAATTGGTCCTAAACCAATCAAAAATTTAACCCAATCAAATCCAAGAAAATATGGCTACAAATAATCGAACCTTAAAAGAACTGACCACCCCAGATATGGAGTACCAACTTGCATACATCCAATATCCCAAGTAATTATCAAGCATTGAGCTAATATTAGGCCTCATCCACCTACTTTCTAAATTCCATGGTCTTCCTGGTGAGGACTCTCACAAACATCTCAACGAGTTTCACATAGTTTGCTCTACCATGAAACCCCAAAATGTGTCTGATGACATAATTAAGATTAGGGCCTTCCCTTTCTCCCTTGATGGTGTATCCAAAGACTCGATATACTATCTAAATACCATAATTTGTGGGTGGAATTACCTTAAACGACTCTTTCTATAGAATTTATTCCCTGCCTCCTGAATTGCATCAATTAGAAAAGAAATATGAGGCATTAAGAAATCACAAGGAGAGACCCTTTATGAATACTATGAGAGATTCAAAATACTTTTCTCAATCTTCCCCCACCACCAGATTAGTGAAAAAATGTTAATCCAATACTTCTATGATGGACTTATCCCAATGGATCATGGAATGATTGATGTTGCAGCTGGTCTTTCCCTTGTTGATAAAACTCCTTCTGCCCCTCATGACTTAATAGAAAACATGGCTCAAAATGCACAACAATTTAGTACATGAGCAATTTAACCAACCCAAGGAGTTCATCAGGTAATTCATTCATCCCTAGAAAAAAAAGGTAGATAATAAACATGATGAGATGCATACCCTTCTTAGTCAATTATCTCAAGCACAAGGTAACTCGCACTCTACTTATCTTCCTTTAAATTATGGTATTTGTTCTGATAACACTCATTTTTCTGACCAATTCCAACAACTTCAGGATTCATCTAAGTCTTGTGCAGCAGTATTCCTAGGGTTTCCTTTTTAGAAAGCACCACCCTTCAAGCAAGAACCATTTAGTCCAAATCCAAACCCCAACTGGAAAGCACAACCACCATACCAACAAGGAGGAAACCCGGGCTACCCCCAAGTAAAATTGGTATCAACAAGGACAAGGTATGAAATCTTATTATCCCTCAACTTCTCAAAATAATACTCCTCATCCACCAAAATTTGAACCAAGACTCGAGGACATGGTGAAGAAAATGGCATCCCAAAACCTCCAGTTCCAACAAACCACACAATCAGCTATTCAAGACCTACAAACTCAAGTGGGGCAATTAGAAAACACTATCAGTGAGATCAAGATGCAAGGTTCTGGACAACTACCATACCAACCCATTTCTAATCCAAAAGACAAAGGTAATGTATGTTCAATTACACTTCGTAGTGGTAAAGAAGTTTCTCCTTATAATAATTCTACACAACAGGTATGTCCCCCTCTTGAAAACACTCTTTCTCCACCCATAAATGATTCCAATGAAGAAAAAAACCAAAAGGGTAAACCAATTATCATTGAGGATTCCCATGAACAATCCATTTCTCTTCCTTTCACCCAAAGACTCTCTAAATCTAAGAAGAATTTTTATAACAACATTGATAAAGAAATAATGGATACATTTAAAAAGATTCAAGTTAACATTCCTTTATTGGATGCAGTTAAAAAAATCCCTCGGTATGCCAAATTTCTTGAAGGGCTTTGTACCCATAGAAGGAGATTAAAGGGTAATGAGAGAGTCAACTTGGGAAGGAATGTCTCATCCTTGATCTAACCAGCAATGTCAACCAAGTTCATGGATATGGGAACTTTCACAATACCTTTCACTATAGGGGAGACATTATTTTCAGATTTTATGCTAGATTTAGGTTCTTCAATTAATGTAATACCTTAATTTGTGTACACTTATCTGTAGGTCAAAGAGCTTCAACCAATAGGAATCATAGTGCAACTTGCCAATCGGAGCACAACACACCCATCAGGAGTGGTCGAGGACGTCCCTGTAAAAGTGAATAATTCTATCTTCCCCACTGAATTCTATATTCTTGAGATGGAGGATACTCGAACCCAGGGACATGCCCCTCTCATACTTGGTAGTCCATTCCTCAAAACAGAAAAGACGATCATCAACGTTCACAATGGTACATTGTCCATGGATTTCACTAGAGAAAAGGTAAGTTTTAAAACCTTGAGGCTATGAAACACCCTATTGAAGATCACTCCACTCTTCCTATCTATTCGATGGAAGTTCTCTCAAATGATACACACACACAATTATATCCTTGACACATACTCTGATTCATTTTATTATTCTTCAACTTTGGATGATTTGAGCTTTGATTCGTGTTTTCAGTGTTGTGTGGGTTCTGAAAAGTGTAAATTTTGTGCTTTAATTGATGAGTCTGTTTATTCTGAGGTACCCATAACCGTTGATGATTCTACAAATCTCATTTCAATATATTCTCTATCTTTAGAGAATAAACATGATTAGAAAGACAGTTTAATAGACCTGAATCCCCCTAAATCGCCTCCCTCAATTAAAAAACCCCTAGTGTTGGAATTAAAATAACTTCTATCTAATTTAAAATATGTGTATATTGAGGGTATTGACCAATTTACCATCATTATTTCCAATAACCTCTTTCAACAGAAAGAATCAAAATTGCTTCATCTTTTTAGAGAGTGTAAAAATGAAATAGGAAGGACATTGGCTAATATTCCTAGGATTAGCCCATCTATTTGTATGCACCATATACTTTTGGATGATGAGGATAAGCCCATAAGGCACG
The DNA here is from genome assembly GCA_963277665.1 of Viscum album. NCBI lineage: Eukaryota > Viridiplantae > Streptophyta > Magnoliopsida > Santalales > Viscaceae > Viscum > Viscum album. The sequence goes on along the minus strand of OY728163.1, from coordinate 65,793,324 downwards.
CTCAACGTCAGTTGAATCCCACTCTCCTTGAAGTGGTTAAATTGGAAGTCAGTAAATTACTTGCTGTAGGGATCATTTATCCTATATCTGATAGTAAATGGTTTTGCCCAGTTAAAATTGTGCGTATAAACTGGAATAATAGTTGTCTAAAATGAAAGGAATGAATTGGTTCCAACACGTGTGAAAAACAGTTGGAAAGTCTATATTGACTACCATTGACTGAATCAAGCCATGAAGAATGACCACTTTCCTCTACCTTTCATTAACCAAATGTTAGAATGATTGGTTGGTAAGTCCCATTATTATTTATTTAATGTATATTTAGGTTATTTCCAAATCCATGTAGCCCCTAAAGATCAAGAAATGACAACATTTACCTATCCATTTGGCACATTTTCATACAGAAGGATGTCTTTCAGTCTATATAATTCTCCTGGAACTTTTTGACGATGTATGTTGAGTATTTTTTACAGAGTACCAACATAATTTCATTGAAGTTTTTATCGATGATTTCACGGTTTATGTAACTTCCTTTTATGACTAGTTGTCTCACTTAGGTTTTATCCTCCATCATTCCATAGAAAAATATCTTGTTTTAAATTATGAGAAATTCCATTTCATGGTTGAACGGGGGATAGTTATTTGGAATTTCATTTTAAATAATGGAATTAATGTTTATAAATCTAAAATTGAATTAATATCATCCCTTCCATATCCAAAATGTATTTGTGAGCTGTGATCTTTCTTGGGTCATGTCGGTTTTTACCGCCGATTCATTAGAGACTTCAGTAAGATCTCACTTCCTTTATCCCGATTATTACAAACAGATTTTGATATTGTGTTTGATAAAAAATGTGAGGATTCTTTCAATTCACTAAAAATGATTCTCACATCACCTACAACCATCCAACCACCAAGGTGGGATCTCCCCTTTGAGCTAATGTATGATGCCTCTAACTTTTCAGTTAGGGTAGTTTTATCACAAAGGGTTGAGAAGGCTCCTCATGTCATTGTGTATGCCTCAAGTACCCTTGAACCTACCCAGGAAAACTAAACAACCACCAAAAAATAAATTCTTTATATTATTTTTTCCTTGGAAAAATTCTATTAATATCTTATCGTGTCAAAAATCAACGTCTTTTCTGATCATGTTCCCCTTCGTTTTCTCCTATAGAAACCAAAAGCTAATCCCCACCTCATTCAGTGGATGATCCTCCTCCAAAAGTTTGACCTTGAGATTAGATATAATAGAGGAGTTGAAAATGTGGTAGCTGACCACATTAGTAGGATTTCCCCACCATTGGACCATCATGTTGACTCACCCCTCCCCATAAAGGAATTCTTCCCTCATGATAACCTTTTTGATGTTGTGGACCTTACCCCATGGTATGTAGACATTGTGAATTTTCTAAAAACATATAGGGTCCCCACTGATTTCCGCACTTCATAATCCTAGAGACTTAATAATAATTCTCAATGGTACATTTTTTATGACCCATAATTGTGGAGAATTTGTAGTGAGCAAGTTGTTCGTTAGTGTGTCCCTAACCATGAGTTCACCTCTATTTTGACCTTTTTCCACACTTTGGATTGTGAGGGTCACTTTGGCTCTCAACGTACAGCTCTAAAGGTCCTTGACTCAGGTCTTTATTGGCCAACATTGCATAGAGATGCACATAGGTTTTTTAAGTCATGTACTAGATGTCAATTCATAGGGAGTATCTCCATGAGGAATGAAATTCCCCACCAACCCAAGTTATTTTCTGAGATCTTCGATTCATGGGTCATTGACTTCATGGGGCCTTTTCCAAATTCATTTGGATTTGTGTACATATTATTGGCTATTTACTATGTATCTAAATGGTTGGAAGCAAAGGCCACTAGTATCGATTACTCTCGAGTGGTTTTTGATTTTGTGAGGTCCCAAATTCTCAATAGTTTTAGTTCACTGAGATTAATCCTTAGTGTTCAAGGTTCACATTTTTTCAATCGCAAAATGAAAAATTTTCTTTGTAAGTATGGGTTTATTCATAAATTATCCACAAAATATCACCCGTAAACAAACGGACAAGAATAAATCTAAAATTAGGAAGTTAAGAGAATCTTGGAAAAAATGGTACAACCCAATAAGAAATATTAGAGTTTGCGCTTGGATGATACACTTTGGGCGTACCATAAATCTTTTAAAACCCCAATAGGAATTTCACTATACATTATTGTGTTTTCAAAGGATTTTATCCTCCCGGTGGAGGATAAACATCATGCATATTGGGTTGTTAGACAATGTAATACGAATCTTTCATATGCATGTGATCAAAAGAAGATGAAAATTCAAGATTTAGAAGAAATTAAACGTGATGCATATGAGAACTCCAGGATCTATAAAGAGAATAAAAATGATATCCATGATAGCATGATTCGTCAGTAGAAGTTTCATATTGGTGAGAAGGTTCTCATGTATAATTCTATGTTAAAGCTCCACCCTGGTAAGCTTTGTTCCCGATGGCTTGGTCCTTATACCGTTACTGATGTTTACCATTTTGGTTCTATATAGGTTTTTCATGAGAAGAGTGGAAAAAGGATTACTATCAATGGGAAGAGGCTCAAACACTTCTATAAGGATTTTATAAAGCATCTCGTGGAGTAAATCCAACTTATATATGCCACATATGACACCACTTAGCAGGTTTTTCCTTCTCCCTGCCTTTATTTACTCATCTATTTATTTAAAATACTTTCATTGAGGACAATTTAATTTTTAGTTGTCGGAGAGGGTGACATGTCATAGTTAGGATTAAACAAAAAACAACAAAAAAATTTAAAATGTGTTTTCATTTTTGATTTCTTTTTCTTTATTTTGTTTTTTTAGATAAACATTGATCTTAAAAAGAGTATCCAAAATCATTTTTTCATTATTGAGTCAATTTTGTGGAAATTTTCATTGTTTTTGGAAAAAAAATAAAATGAATTTTGATATGGAATCTTTTTCTATAATTTTTATTTTCAAATCATCCTTATGTGTTTAATGGATTTTTGAAATCCATGCCTCATTAGCACTAACCAATATTTTAATCCCTTTCCCAAGAGATATTATAGGCCCTTTATTGCATATTATTCCTTTTAATCACATTCTTGAGAGACTTGGGTCATGTAAAGAAACTAGAACTTTCCTTGATTCTGTTTGAATCCATGAGATTCAAGTATACTACATTCATGATAGAGGCAATCGTTCATTTAAAATCCCTTTATAAAATTATCCTCTATTTTCAACCACCTATACATTTTATCCTTCTTAAGCCTTAGAGACTAGGAAATGCCTATTAGGTAGCCACATTAAAAGCTAATATATCCCTAACTATCCATATTTTGTGTATATTATTGTTTTATTTTCATCAAATGTGGGATAGAGGGTGTTTTGATGGGATTTTTAGGAAGACAATCATTGTTATGGGTTGATATAAAGGGTGCCTACATTTTCCTTAGGAAATGGGTTCACAAGATATATTACATCATTTTTTGACATGTGTTTCCCTCTTTATCTCCAAAAAATATATACATTAAAAAAATATTTCTGTACATTTAAAAAAATTGAACAAAAGAATAAAATGGAGAAAAGTGGATGTTTACTCATTATTATTCACAGCTTGGTAGTGGCCCGCACAAATAGACAATGGGGATAGTGAGTTGGAGGTAATACACTTTATGAGGGGTTAATTTTGTACATTAATTGTGAACACTTTTTGAATTTTGAAATGTTTTGTACATAATAGATTAAACACTTCTCTTCTGCATTATATTTTTAAACATTAAGTCATACCAACCCTTGCACCTCAGAACAACCTGTTGGAAGTCCTCTTGAGTAGCATACTAGTTTCTGCTAGTAGAGAAGTGAGAATCTTGAAAATCGTATGGTATGATCACATGAAATATGGGAAAAGAGAATAGCTCCACTTTCATATGTTCCTTGAGTGAAGAGGGGAAATTTTGAGGTGAGGTATGTGGCGACATGTTTCATGGGTGAACAAATGAAGTTGAAAAAATTCAGATGTGAGAAGAGAAAGATGAAAGGAAAATTGATTCCATAAATGAGAAATGATGAATTTAATTTAAAAATAATCTTTTATGTTTTTACACCTTTTATTTAGTAATGGAACATAATTAAGATGTTATACTTTTCCCAAGAGTGCAGATTTTTAGGTGTGGGGTGTGATCATACCATGATTCACTGTTTTATTTCACCATTATACCAATGTATTAAACTGGTTTTTTATTGAAAATTAAAAGTGTAATAACAAATTGAACTCCATGTTTGATTAAATTATTTTGTTTTTATCACTGTTAAAAAGTGAAATTTTACTTGTTTTGATAATTACATTGTAGTTGGAGGTGATTTTGAGGACCCATGATGAAGTCCAAGAAAAATGGGACAATCTGTAGATGATTCAACCACACTAGTGGACTAAAAAACATACTTATACTAAACCATGTACTCAAATGGGATGAAACTTTGTGTTATAGTCCATCATTTTATGAGATACATTTTATCAGAAGGAACCAAATCCTAATTCATTCATTAAGAGGATTATTCAAACTAATCTTTCCAACAAAATGAATTTGCACGGGGTCAAACCTTTGCCTATGTATTTTGGAAATATCTCTTATTATATACTCGATATGGCTACCAAATTTGACATGGGGGTCGCAAAGGTGTTGGCTAAAAACTATTTATTTTTATCTAAAGTGATTTAATACTGTCTAACTATCCAAAACCATGGACCAAGATGATTCTCGAAATCAGGGTGCCCAAAACCACTTCCCACTTTGCCTATAAATTGGCACCTTGGGCACCCTATTTTGGAGTTAGACCAGGAGGAAAGGTTCTACCATTTTGGAGTCCAAAAGGGGTCTTCTCATCATCCCTATAAGTTCTAGAGGCTATGAGAAGTTCTACTTTAACATCTTCTTCTTCCTCCCCTCCCATGGATTTCTAAACCCCTTGTGACCACCCGGGGAGGAATGTGATGTAATCCTGAGCTTCATGTTTGTATTATTTTGAATGATCTTTTTAATTACAGGTTATATGATATTTTTATTCATCCTCTATTTATATTTAATTTATTTATATACTATTATGTTATACTAAAACTCAAATGATTGTGTTTGGGGTTACCCTTTCATGTGATGTTTCACACACCGTTCATCCCTTTTTCCTCCTTTATTAAATTGCGGTGTTTGTGTTGTTCATATTGGTCAATTGAACTCACATAAGCACTATCAAGGACATGTAACTTTATATCATGGTATCACAAATAAAAAACATACAAACATGGATAGCACATCAAGTTCTTCATGTGTTTCCTTGGTGAGTTTCGGTTATGAAGTTGAACACAAATCACCCAATCATCGGCAGTGTTCGGTGAATCATTGTGTGTTTTTTTACTGAACCCTAGGATATATACTAGCATAAAATTAGTAAAAATATGGTACTATTTTTTACAAACCAGATATTAAAAGATCTATACCATTTATCTTGAAGCGATGACGGATGAGTATCATGAGACTTCCCTAGGCTGATCACATTTAATTAATCTTGTTCGTTTCTACTTTGTTTTATCGCTTTCATTTTCTATTGTCATATTTAATCATCAAAACCAGTGTTTTAAAAACTCTTATTCCCCTTCTATTTTCATAATAAAACCCCTATTTTTAAATTAATTATCTAAATCTTCGTTGAGAGACGACCTAGGGTTGCTGCTATACTGTGGAAATTCTAGTCAAAATTACACAACTAATTTGACGCGCTCGACAATGCGGTCAAATTTTGGTTCCATTTCCAGGAAGACAAGATCATTTTTTCTTCTTTATTTATTTTTTTTATTTATTTTACTTCTTAATTAGTACTCCCTTCAATATCTCACCCCCCCCCCCATTTGATTTTTTTTTTTTGGTTTTTTGTCGTTATTTTTATTGTTTTTTGGGTGTTATCTCTCTCTCTTTATTTTTTTTCTCTCCCTATATCTATATATAATTATATAGTATAACATTATCTTTTCTTTTCTTATTTAATATCTTAAGTTATTTTATTTCATTCATAATTCATAACAAAATTTTTAAAAAAACAACAACAAACGAACAATTAATAAATCAAACTGGACATCATTGTTGTATGACAAGATCTGGCAAAGAAAAACTACTTGAATTTGACCCAGAAATTGAAAAGACACTTCACCAAAAAATCAAGTAATCTTTATTAGGTCAATCAAGTAACACTGAGGAACCCCTTGTGGAACCTCAAGTTTTCCTAAACCAATAAAAAATTTAACCCTAATAAAACTTAAGAAAATATGGCTATAAATAATCGAAACTTAAAATAACTAATCACCCCAGATATGGAGTACCAACCTGAGTACATCCAATATCCCGAGGAAGCAGACAACTTTGAGCTAAGATCATGCCTTATCCACTAACTTCCAATATTCCATTGTATTTCTCATAAGGACCCTTACAAACATATCAAATAGTTTCAGATAGTTTTCTCAACCATGAAACCCAAAAATGTGTCTGAGGACCTAATTAAGTTTAGGGGCTTCTCTTTCTCCCTTCATGGTGTAGCCAAAGACTTTCTATAATATTTTCCTACCATAATTGGGGACTGGAATGACCTTAAACGAATATTTTTAGAGAAGTTCTTCCCTTCCTCCCAAACTGTATCAATTAGAAAATAAATATGTTACATTCGGCAATCACAAGGAGAGATCCTTCATGAATATTGAGAGAGATTCAAAAGAATTTTCTCAAGATGCCCACATCAATAGATTAGTGAACAACTATTAATCCAATACCTATATAAGGAACTTATTATAATTAATCGTGGAATGATTGATTCTACATCTGGTGGTTCCCTTGTTGATAAAACTCCTTCTTCCGCTCATGACTTAATAGCTAACATGGCTCAAAATGCACAACAATTCGGTACATGAGAAATTGCACCAACCTAATCAGTTCATGAGGTAAGTCATTCATCCCTAGAAAAAAATTAGATAATAAACTTGAATAGATTCATACCCTTATAAATAAATTATCTAAAGCACAATGTAACTCACACTCTACTTCTCTTCCATTATATTGTGGTATTTGTTCTGATAACACTCATTTTTCTGACCAGTGCCCACAACTTTAGGATTTATCTGAGTCTTGTGCAGCAGTATTCTCAGGGTGTTCTTTTTCAGCAAGAACCACCCTTCAAGAAAGAACCATTTAGGCCAAATACAAACCCCATGTGAAAAGAACATCTACAGTTCCAACAAGGAGGAAACCTGGGCTACCACAAGTAAAATTGGTATAAACAAGGCCAAGGAATGCCATCTTCTTATCCCTAAACTTCTTGGAATAATCCTCCTCCTCCCAAATGTGAACCAAGCCTCGAGGACCTAGTGAAGAAAATGGAATCCCAAAACCTTTAGTTCCAATAGAAAACACAATTATTTATTCAAGACCTATGAACTCAAGTGGGAAATTGGAAAACACTATCGATGAGATCAAGATTCAAGGTTCTGGAAAAATACTATCCTAACCCATTGTTAATTCAGACGAAAAAGGTAATGTATGTGCAATTACACTTCGTAGTGGTAAAAAAGTTTCTCCTTCTACTGATTCTACACAACAGGTATGTTCCCCTATTGAAAACACTCTTTCTCCACCCATAAATGATTCTAGTGAAGAAAAAAAACAAAAAGGGAAAATTAATTATCATTAAGGATTACCATGAACAATCCATTCCTATTCCTTTCCCCCAAAGACTCTCTAAATCTAAGAAGAATTTTGATAATGACATTGATAAAGAAATAATGGATATATTTAAAAAGGTTCAAGTTAACATTCCTTTATTGGATGCAGTTAAACAAATCAATCAATATAAGAAATTTCTTAAAGATATTTGTACCCATAGAAGGAGAATGAAGGGGAATGAGAGAGTCAACATGGGAAGGAATGTCTCGGACTTGATTCAACCAGCAATGCCAACCAAGTGCAAGGGTTCTAGAACTTTCACGATACCTTTCACTATAGGGGATACATTTTTTTCAGATGCTATAAATGATTTTGGTGCTTTAGTTAATGTAATGCCTTAATCTATGTACACTTCTCTCCAGGTAGAAGAGCTTTAAATGATAGGAATCATAGTGAAACTTTCCAACTGGAGTACAACACACCCATCAGGATTGGTCGAGGATGTCCTTATAAAAGTGAAGAATATCATCTTCCCCACCAACTTCTATATTCTTGAGATGGAGGATACCCGAACCCAAGGAAATGCCCCTCTCATACTTGGTAGGCTATTCTTCAAAATAGAAAAGACGATCATCAATGTTCACAATGGTATATTGTCCATAGAGTTCGGTGGGGAAAAGGTAAGTTTTAACATCCTTGTGGCTATGAAACACCCCGTTGAAGAGCACTCCAGTCTTCTTATCTATTTGATGGAAGTGTTATCAAATGATACACACACACAATTCTCTCCTTGACCCATACTCTGATTAATTTTAGTATTCTTCGCCTTTGGATGATTTGATATTTGATTCATGTTTTGAGTGTTGTGTGGGTTCTAAAAAGTGTAAATTTTGTGATTTAATTTATGAGTGTTTTCATTTTGAGGTACCCATGACCGTTGATGATTATGAAAATATTATTTCAATATATTCTCTATATTTAGAGAATAAACATGAGCAGGTTGATAGTTTAATGGTCCTAACTTTCCTTAAATCCTCACCCTAAATCAAAAAACCCCTAGTGTTGGAATTAAAACAACTTCCATATAATTTAAAATATGCCTATCTTGAGGGTATTGATCAATTTCCTTTCATTATTTCCAATAACCTCTCTCAACAGTGGAAATCAAAACTGCTTAATCTTTTGAGAGAGTGTAAAAAGGCAATAAGATGGACATTGGCTGATATTCCTAGGATTATCCCATCTATTTGTATGTTCCATATAATTTTGGATGATAAGGCTAAGCCCATAAGTTAGTCTCAATACCGGTTGAATCCCACTCTCCTTGAAGTGGTAAAATTGGAAGTCAATAAATTACTTGTTGTTGGGATCATTTATCTGATATCTGATAGTAAATGGGTTATCCTGGTTCAAATTGTGCCTAAAAAACTGGAATAATAGTTGTGTCAAATGATAGGAATGAATTGGTTCCAACACATGTGCAAAATAGTTGACGAGTCTGTATTGACTACTATCGACTAAATCAAGCCACATGGAAGGACCGTTTTCCTCAACCTTTAATTGACTAAATGTTATAAATATTGGTTGGTAAGTCTCATTATTGTTTCCTTGATGGTTATTTAGGTTATTTCCAAATCCATGTAGCCCATGAGGATCAAGAAAAGACAACATTTACCTGCCAATTTGGCACATTTTCAAACATAATGATGCCTTTCGTTCTATGTAATGCTCCTGGTACTTTTCAGTGATGTATGTTGAGTATTTTTTTCTGAGTACCTAGAGATTTTCATGGATGTTTTTATGGATGATTTCACATTTTATGGAACTTCCTTTGATGACTTTTTGTCTCACCTAGGTTATATCGTCCACTATTGCATAGAAAAAGATCTTGTATTAAATTACGAGAAGTGCCATTTCATGGTTGAATGGGGGATAGTTCTTGGGAATGTTATTTCAAATAATGGAATTAAAGTTGATAAATATAAAATTGAATTAATATCATCCCTTCCATATCCAAAATGTGTTCATGAGGTGTGATCTTTCTTGGTTCATGCTGGTTTTTACAACTAATTTATTAAAGACTTTAGTAAGATCTCACTTACCTTGTCTTGGTTATTACAAAAAGATTCTGAGTTTGTGTTTGATAAAAATTGTGAGGATTATTTCAATTAACTAAAAAGAATTCTCACATCACCTCCCATCATCCAACCACCATGGTGGGATCTACCCTTTGAGATTATGTGTGATGACTCTAACTTTGCAGTTGGGGAACTTTTATAAAAAAGGGTTGAGAAGGCTCCTCATGTCATTGCATATGCCTCACGTACCCTTGAACCTGCCCAAGAAAACTACACAACCACTGAAAAGGAACTTATTTCTATTGTGTTTGCCTTGGAAAAATTATGTTCATATCTTATCGGGTCAAAAATCATTGTCTTTCCTGATCATGTATCCCTTTGTTTTCTCCTAAAGAAACTTGAAGCTAATCCCCGCCTCATTCGGTGGTTGCTTCTCCTTGAGGAGTTTGACCTTGAGATTTGAGATAAGAGAGGAGTGGAAAATGTGGTATCTGACCACATTAGTAGGATTTCCCCACCATTGGACTATCATGTTGACTCACCCCTCCCTATTGTAGAATTCTTCTCTCATGAGAACCTTTGTGATGTTGTGAACCTTACCCCATGGTATGCGGACATTGTGAATTTTATAGAAACATCTAGGGTCCCCACTAATTTCATCAATTAAAAATCCTAGAGAATTAAGGATGATTCTCGATGGTGCATTTGGGATGACCCATACTTGTGGATAATTTGTAGTGACCAAGTTGTTCTTCAGTGTGTCCCTGACCATGAGTTCACCTCTGTTTTGACATTCTGCCACACATTGTCCTGTGGGGGTCACTTTGGCTATCAAATTATGGCTCAAAAGTTCATTGACTCAGGTATTTATTAGCCAACATTGTATAGAGATGAACATCAGTTTTGTAAGTCATGTACTAGATGTCAATTCCCAAGGAATATTTCCATGAGGAATGAAATACTGCAATAGCCCATGTTATTTTGTGAGATCTTCGATGCATAGGGCATTAACTTCATGGGGCCTTTTCCAAATCCATTTGTATTTTTTTAGATATTATTAGTTGTTGAATATTTATCTAAATGGGTGGAAGAAAAGGCCACCAGGATCGATGAATCTCGAGTGGTTGTTGATTTTGTGAGGTCCCAAGTTTTCAATAGGTTTGGTTTACTAAGATTCATTACTAGTGATCAATGTTCACATTTTTTCAATCTCAAAATGAAATAATTTCTTGGTAAGTATGGGGTTATTCATAAAGTCTCCACAGCATATCACCACCAAACTAATGGACAAGCAGAAATCTCAAATCGGGAAGTTGATATAATCTTGTAAAAAATAGTACAACCCAATAGGAAAGATTGGAGTTTGTGCTTGGATGATTCACTTTGGGCATACTGCATAGATTTTAAAACCCCAATCGAAATTTCACCATACATTATTGTATTTGGACAGGATTTTCACCTCCCAGTTGAGGTAGAACATCATGCATATTGGGATGTTAAACAATGTAATATGAATCTTTCATATGTAGGTGAGTATAGGAAAATATAGATTCAAGGGTTGGAATAAATTCGACTTTTTGCATATGAGAACTCTCGTATCTATAAATAGAAGACAAAGGCTATCCATGATAGCATGATTCGTTAGTGGAAGTTTCATATTGGTGATAAGTTTCTCATGTATAATTCCAGGCTAAAGCTCCACCCAGGTAAGCTTCCTTCCTGATGGATCAGTCCTTATACTGTTACTAATGTTTAACCATTTGGTGTTATATAGTTTTTTCATGATAAGAGTGGGTAAAAGATTACTTTCAATGGGAAAAGGCTCAAACACTTCTATAAGGATTTTCCAAAGCATCTTGCAGAGGAAATCCAACTTATATATTCCATATATGACACCACTTAACAGCTTTTCCCTTTACCCTACCTTTATTTACTTGTCTATTTATTTAAAATAATTTCATTAAGGATAATTTAACTTTTAGGTGTGGGGGAGGGTGGCATTTCATAGTTAGTATTAAACAAAAATAAATAAATAAATAAATAAAATCATTTTTGATTTATTTTTCGTTATTTTGTATTTTTAGATAAACATTGATCTTAAAAAGAATATCCAAAATCATTTTTCATGCTTGATTCGATTGTGTGGAAAATTCCATTTTTTTTTTGAAAAATGATTTTTAAATGAATGTTGATATGGAATATTTTTATAGAATTTTTATTTTCAAATCATTCTTAGGTGTTTAATGGATTTTTGAGACCCATTCCTTGTTAGCACTGAACAATATTTTAATCCCTTAACCAAGATATATCCTAATCCCTTTATTGCATATTCTTCCTTTTAATCACTTTCTTGAGAGTCTCAGGTCATGTAAAGAAAATATAAATTTCCTTGATTCTGTTTGAAGCCATAAGATTCAAGTATGCTACATTCATGATAGAGGCAATCATTCATTGAAAATACTTTTGTACAATTATCTTCTATTTTCAGCCACCTTTACATTTTATCCATCTTTAGTCATACATGTCATGAAATGCCTGTTAGGTAGCCATATTACAAGCTAATATATCCCTACCTACCCATATCTTGTGTATATTATTGTTTTATTTTCATCAAGTGTGGTAGAGAGGGTGTTTCTATGGGAATTCTGGGAAGAGAATCAGTCTTATGGGTTGATATAAAGGGTGACTACATTTTCTTGGGAAATGGGTTCACAAGCCATATTACATAATTGTTTTACACATGCTTATATATTTATCTCAAAAAAAACTATAAATTAAAAATAGTTATCTAAATTGAAAAAAACATAATAAAATAATAAAATGGAGAAAATAGGATGTTTACTCATTATTATTCACAGCTTGGTTGTGACCCACACAAATAGACAATAGGGATAGTGAGTTAGAGGTAATACACTTTCTAAGGGGTTAATTGTTTACATTAATTGTGAAAACTTGTAGAATTTTGACATGTTTTATACATAAGAGATTAAACACTCCTCTTATGCATCATATTTTTAAACATTAAATCCTACCAACCCTTGAACCTCGGAACAACTTGTTGAAAGTCCTCTTGAGTAGCACACTAGAATCTGCTGGTAGAGAACTGAGAATCTTGGAAATTATATAGTAAGATCACATGAACTCTGGGAAAATATCATAACTCCACTTTCATATGTTCCTTGAGTGAAGAGGGAAAATTTTTAGGTGAGGTAGGTTGTGATATGTTACAAGGGTGAACAAATGAAGCTGAACAAATTTGAATGTGAGATAAGAAAGATGAAAGGAAAATTGATTCCATAAATGAGACATGGTGAATTTCATTTCAAAAGAATCTTGTATGATTTCACACCTTTTATTTATTAAGGGTAAATGATTAGGATATTATACTTTTCCCAAGAGTGTGAATGTTTAGGTGTGGGGGTGTGATCGTACCATGATTCGCTATTTTATTTTACCCTTATATCAATGTATTAAACTGGGTTTGTATTGAAAATTACAAGTATAATAACAAATTTCACTCCATGTTTGATTAAATTATTTTGTATTTAACACTTTTAAAAAGCAAAATTTTACTTTTTTTGATAATTACATTGTAGGTGGAGGTGATTTGGAGGACCCGTGATGAAGTCCAAAAAAATGGGCCAATCTGCATAGGATCCAAGCACACCAGTAGACTAAAACGCATACTTCTACTAAAACGTGCGTCAAATTGGGATGAAACTTTGTGGTTTGGTCCATAATTTAATGAGATACATTTCATCTGAATTAATCGAATCCCAATTCATTCATTAAGATTCCCATTCTGACTAATTTTTTCAACAAAATGAATTTACACGGGGCCAAAACTTTGCCTATGTATTTTGGCAATATATCTTATTATATACTAGATATGGCCAAAAAATTTGACATGGATGTATAAAGGTTTCCTTCCAACAACTCTATAGTTTTTTCCAAAGTGATTTAAGACTATCTGACTTGAAAAAACTATGGAGTAATCGGATTCTCGAAATCAGGGTTCCCAAAACCACTTCCCACTTTCCCTATAAATTGGAACCTTGGGCACCCTATTTTGGAGTTAGATGAGGAAGAAATGTGATTCCATTTTAGAGTCCCAAAGTGGTCTTATCATCATCCCTAGAAGTTCTGGAGTCTATAGTAATTTAAACTTCAGCATCTTCTTCTTCCTCCCCTTCCATGGATTTCTAAATCCCTTGGAATCACCCGGGGAGGAACGTGATGTAATCTCAAGCTTCATGTTTGTATTATTTTGAATGATATTTTTAATTCCAAGTTGTATTTTGTTTTTCTTAATACTATATTTCTATTTAATTGATTTATATATTGTTATGTTATACTCAAACTCAACTGATCATGTTTGGGGGTACACTTTCATGTGATGTTTCACACACCGTTCATCCCTTTTTCCTCCCTCATTCAATTGGGGTGTTTGTGTGGTTCATGTTGGTCAATTGAACTCACATAATCACTGTCAAGGCCATGTAAATTTATGTCTTGGTATAAAAAATAGATAACATACAAAACTAGACATCACATCAAGTTCTTCGTGTGTTCCCTTGGTGAGTTTCGGTTATGATGTTGAACACAAATCACTCAATCATTGGCGGTGTCCAGTGAATCATTGTGTGTTTTCGACTAAACCCTAGGAGGTATCTTAGTATAAAATTTGTAAAAATTGGGTAATAGTTGTTAAAAATCAGGGATTAAAAGATCTATACCCTTTCTGTTGAAGTGATGAAGGATGAGCATCACGATACTTCCCTGGGTTGATCATGTTTAATTAATCTTGTTCATTTCTACTTTGTTTTGTCACTTTAATTTTCTATTTTCATCTTTAATCATCAAACCCCATGTTTTCCAAAATCTCATTCCCCTTATATTTTCCTAATCTAACCCCTCTTTTTAAATTAATGATCTAAACCTCCATCGAGAGATGACCGAGGGTTGCTGTTATACTGCAGAAAATTTAGTCAAAATTAAACAACTAATTTGACGCGCTCGACAACACGTTCACCTGTTTGGAAACCTTAAGGTTTTTTTAAAAGTTTTAAATAGTTATACATATGTCGTCCCATTTTGAACCTTGGATGAAGTGGAATATACATGTATGTATCTATATATATATATATATATATATCTAGTGGACACCTCTATATGGGGATATCCATTTATGGGTTATCGTATAGAGTGTCCATGTTTGGGGTAGGCAAGTACGGTGGTGGCGGGTAAGATGAGTCACGTGTGCGAGGGCCTTCTACTTACATAGTGTTATTGCCACCATGGTTTCCTGGATGACTTTTAGATGATCGAGTGACAGTTGCTGATCAACCCCGATTAGACGGGTTGGTACCCCCTAGATTTATTGTTAGGACAGGAGGGATTTTCCACTAGGTTTGGTCAGTTTTAGTACAGCCAGTTGGTTATAGACTTAGGATCTTTACCATACACTAGTAGGTAGTTCCAAACCGAGTAATTATAGAGGTATTATAGGGATTTTTAAGATCACCCATGATTACTTAATCATTTATATTGCATGTTTTCTTTATATTGTACTGGTTTATTTCCAGCATGTATTGTTTACCTATTCTAATTTAGCCCATTTTTGGTATCTTTTGTTTTGGGTTTTGTTTGTAAAATGGAAAATAATTTTGGAAATGGTATATAGCATGTGTTGGATTTTTAAATGAAAAAAACCATGTTTCTAATTTTAAAATGTGAAAAACCTACTTTTCTATTTGTATTTCAAACTCATTTCGTTGGATTGTTTTGGGAAGGGAGATTCTTGGATTAAGTGGTTTATTCTTGGAATCCCTACTGAGAATTTCATTGCTCATGCCTATTTTATCATTTCAGTTGTAGGTCCCCTTTACTCAGGTTCTCCTACATGAGTTTCTCATTATTGGATCAAGGTTGGTCTTTGGTTTGGTGGTGACTTGGAAGGTCACATGGAGGTATGTTTGGTTTTATTTAATTTCTGCTGCTAGTTTTTATTTTTATCGTCAGCCTTTGTTTATTTGGTTATCTTTGTTTATGGGAAAAATCATTCATGCATGTTAGTTTTGATGCTCGGAACTAGTTTCCAGTCTATGGGGTTTGGGAACACCCTTCACGCCTTTCCATAGACCAGTTTGGGTGACCGGTTTAGGGTTGACCCAGGTTGGTTCATGATAGAAGCCCTTCACAAACTCATCATACATATGTCCTTTACTAACTATCTATCATGAAGGGCCCTCACAAAATAATTTTATGGAAGTATTTCCTTATGAACTTTATAATTACTTGAGGATTTACCTGAGATTTGAAAGGTTTTCCCCATATTAAAGTCTCTACCTCCCTTACATTGATGTGGTTATGTGGTATTTATAAGCATTGGTGGGTGACCATCTTCTTGAAATTGGTGGTTGTGTAAGGATAGTGTGTGGGTTGCATGAGATATAATTCCTTGTACCTTAATCATCCCATAATTACATTATTTATGAAAAGGGTTACACTTTATTACATTCCCATTATATTTTAGTTTTATATTTTTATAAATATAATAGTAAAAATACATTAAATAGGTATGAATGAAATTCAGTGCCCATTTTTTCTCTACAAATAGGATTCTTAATTTAACACCCCTCATTCATTTAAGATACACTTGTTTCATTCAAGTCCAATTTCCTTTATTCATAGTATAATTCATAATATTTTCTACTCATCTTTAGGCCCTTTGAATAACATTTAAAAACATGGTATGAGTAAAAAAATCTCAGTATGCACATAAAATAAAAGAAACTAATTAGTCTATTTTTAAACCTAAAAATTCCATATGAAAGTTTGTATTTTTCACAATAAACATTCAACCTCAAATTTACATTTAATTTTCATAAAATAAATTTAATTTCTTAATATATTTCATGAAACATTTTATATGTAATCATAAATTAAAAATCATACTCATTATATTTTCTTAGAAAACATGAAAAATCATGAATCCCTTTTATTTAAAAACAATCATTTCACCTTCATTTAAAAAAAATCATAAACATTCATTAAAAACATAAGATTGATTTCTTACCTTTTCAAATAAAAAGTCTTCCTTTATAAACCATTATAATCATATCATGTAGGTACCTTGGTACATTATCCTTATATTCACCCTTAAATGATCCCTCAGGAATCACCTAACTGAATAATTCCCATATATATATATATATATATATATATATATATCTTAGGTGTAACCTGTCATTAGTAAATTTTGTAACTTTATCCAATGCATTGGAGAGAGATATCGTGCTCAACCCATCATTAGGGTTATATTAACATCACCCTTAATTCATATAAAATTTTCAAGTACAATATCACATATAAAAAACATATATATTTCACTTAAACCATCAAAATCATTTGAATTAGAATTCAAGACCATAATAAATAACACTCTAATTTTTCATGTAAGATTAGAAGAAGTTTCTATTTCCTTATAAAAACATTATAAAACTAAAAATTCCTAGAATACTAAGAAAGAAATATTATTTTAATATAATCATGTAAAATTTTAAAATATACTTCAAACAAATAACAATCTTGATGATGGAAAAATGTATCCATTAAATATTCATTAAAAAAAATATTTTTCTCACTTTGGTAAAGTCAACAAATACTCATATAGAAAGCATAAAAATATTCCTTTTAAATATTTGTAGTCAAAATAAAGAATAGTAAAAAATAACCATTATTTACCTTTGAATAAAAAATAATAACATTATTTAAACATTTAAAATAACCTCAATATCGAAGAAATGGAGTTGAAAGGTAAACTTCAAAACATGATTTTTCAAAAGAAATTCCATTTCCCTAGGTCTCATCTAGATCAGTACTATCACGAACCAACCTGGGTCGACCCTGAAATGGTCCCCCGATCCAATTCACGACATGGGCCGAGGGGCATTCCCGATCCCCACGGGCAGGAAACCAGTGTCAGGCATCAAAAAACTAATCATTGGGAATGATTTAGCCCATGAAAAAAAGATAAAAAGATAAATAAAAACTGATGATAAAAATAAAACTAGCAACGGAAAGAAAAAAACAACACATACCTTCACGTGACCTTCCTGGTGACCACCCAAATCAGAACCATGTTCTCTCCAAGAGCAGTCCAACACAAACAGAACCTGAAACTGAAATGGTAGAATAGGCATGAGCATAAAAATACTCATTAGGCATGCCAAAAGTGAACCAAGAAATCCATGTATTTTCCAATTCCAAAATAGACCAACAACACTAGTTTGAACACAAGTTATAAAAATAAGGTTTTTATATATACAATGAATTTTTAAAACTAACAATCACAATTCCATTGCCCTTATAATTCAAAAATAAGGAAAATAAATAAAGAGGGGTGAACACAAAATTTTCCAAACAGATACATTGAAATCCTTTTTAAAAACCAATCATACATACAAAGGTTTTATAAGAAAACACAAAAACCAGGTTCAAGGGTATGATTCCACACACAACAAGGAAAGTTGTATAAATAGTTATTGTATAAAAGGATCATAGAAAACCTAGAAACTCATAGGAAGAACAGAACGTACTATACATGTGACTTGTCCTGAAGGCATGCCTACTCTCGATGATGTTATAATTCCCAAACGCTTGGTGTTTCCCTAGTTGGCCTAACCAAGGGTCTCAATCCCCTAGCATATAAAATTCCATACTAAGGGACACTAACCAGTGTGTAGTCTAAACTAGTGCAGCAATCGTTCTCAGTAAACCCCCTTGTTATGTTTTGTTTTTGTGTTATGATCACAATGAGGTGTTCAACACATTCAAACAACAATCCATATATATATAACCAAGTACATGACACAATTTTTCACCACCACAACCACCTTAAGATTAGTCTCATGCCTTATTAGAAATATTATCCAAAGGAGTCTCGTACTGAGGACCCTCTTATCTCATGATCAATCGATAAGGTAAGAGACCTAATCGAAGATGGGTTTCCCAACAAACCGTTTTAAAGATGTCAAATGGGCCTTTAGCTTTACCTCATTCAACCATTTACAAAAACATTTATAAATGTTTCCAAAACAATAATAAACATCATTTCAAACCAGCTTGGTTAGACAGACCAAAACATGCCAATATACCAAGACATGCCAAAACAATAAACATTTACGAACCACTTTCAAAACAACGTTAAACACCAAAACATGTTTCAAACAAAATAGTCAAACCTTAGAGAACCCATTAAAACCCATTTTTTTTCAAAACACATAAGGTAACACTTTATAAGATCTCATTTAAAAATCTCCTTAGAAACCACTCAAGGGGACCAAATCTATTTGAAAATTAAAATTCATTTAAGAAAAACAAGAGACATTATAAAACATGTCAAACGGCCCCTTAACCAGATATAACCAAGAACACACCCAAATACCTCGCATTTTTCAAGTGAACGGTTTCTCTTTCCATACTCACACCAAGCAATATTCACTATGTCTTTCAAAAACTCTAAAGTGATGGAAACTTTATAAAACAAACCAAACAATTTCTCAACAATTACACGAAAAACACAACTAGTTTATAAATAGTTTTTTATGAGAAGCTAACTAGTTTAGGATAAAATTTTATAAGCAGGCCAAACCAAGTATCAATAAATTTAAAGCAATCCACATAGTTTACTATTCATTCCATAAAAAATCAAATAGTTCATTAAAAGTTATATTTACAAATCATAAATATTACAAAAACTATAAAATAATATAACAAACTACTTTTAAGAAATCCAGGTAACTTGGAAACACTATAGCAGATTATCCAATTATTTTAAAAAGGTGGGAATCTAGTAAAATAATTAATTAAAAATACGCATGCATTAAATGGACTTATTAAAAAAGGGAAAATGTAGATTCGCCTAACTCAAAGTTGAGAAAACGTGACGTCACTTCTATGGAAATAGGAATAACATCCTACGCACCAATCACACACCTAAAACAACTAGCAAAGCACACCAATCAACACCCGATATGTCGGGGTTTGACAACTTAAATAAAATCACTGAAAAAGGGAAGAAAACTACAACATGAGAGGTTTTTGGGCCGGATAACTCGCATCTGGCCGAAGAGAAAGTGGGAGGTCGCCATCAGGTCGCGCGAAGAAGACCACCAGAAACGAGGGGAAGCCAAACTACCACCGGGAGAGAGGAGACGGATGGAATAAACTGTGGCGAGGGAGGAGGCAGCCTGGACGGGAACCAGATGGGAGCAACCAGAGGGTGGTTGTCTAGGTCGAGTGGCCAGAGAGAAGGTTGGAGGCCTGGTGTGATGGTAGCAGGTGCACACCATGGATCCAAGCAGGGGGTGGGTGCGCTACTAGATGAGAGTGCGATGAGGGGAGCAAACTGGGAGGGGTGAGCGCGGAACGGATCGGAAAGGGTGAGGATATGGGTGAGGGTGAGGCTGGTTTTCAGCGAGTTGTAGAGTAGGAGAGCGAGTGCAGACCTGCAGGGCATGAGGCCGAGGCACAGGTGAAAGTATGGGGGTGACTGGGGCGAGAGGGCGGAAGGTCGGGGTGTCGTTGGTCGGTCAGCAGTGGCGAGGCAAGAGGCTAAGTTCCGCAGGGGTGAGATGGGGTGGGGAGTGGATACTAGACGAGGGTGAAGCTGGGTGTGGGAAAGGGCAAGGGAGTAAGAGCGGAGGGCTTGGGTGAGGGTGTGGCCAGTGAGAGGTTGGGTGAGGGTGAGCGCGGAGCTGGAGGCTAGAAGATGGGACTTGTTGTGTGGGTAGGAGGCCATAGCGGTATGTGCAGGGTGAGGAGAAGCGAGGTGGGGAGTGTGAGGGTGAAGGGTTGCAGAGGGATGAAGTGGCTAGAGGCCAGCACTGAGGAGCGAGAGGGTGGCGATGACTCGTGCAACTAGGAGGGGCCTTGGGCAGGCGAGCCACATGGAATAGGGGGGGTGGCTGGGTAGACCTAGGTTTAGGGTTTTTTTCATTCCTTTAATAATATTATTATTAAAATAATAATAGTAGTAAAAATAATAATAATACAAATAATAATAATAATAATAATAATAATAATAATACAAATAATAATAATAATAATGATAATAATAAAACCAAAAAATAATAATACTAAAAATAACAATAATAAAAACAAAAATAATAAAAATTAATAACAAATAAAAATAATTATAAAAATAATAATAATAATACAATAAGTACAATAGTAATAATAGTAAGAAAAATGAGCAATTTCCCAACTCCTGGGCTGACTGCGCGGTTACCACCAACCGTGTGGTGACCGCGTACAGATCTGAAGCCTAGTAAAAATATTTACAGTGAAATTGTTTTTGTGCCTTGCGCTCACTCGAGCCTCTACGAGAGAATCCTAATCCATGAAATATTAAAATAAAAATAAACTTAAAAGTTGGGGTGTGACATGTACCTTATCTAAATCTTGAAAAATAGAATTATATTAGATTTATACTTGATTAATAACCTTATTAATTTTCATTTAATTTTTATTATTCCTTTTATTTCATTAATTACCATGACTTCTTTAGTTACTAAAATCTTTAAGTTTATATTAGATGTTTTGGGGTTGTTTTGTTTACAACCTCAAAACAGCATAGATGCATTGAATGTGGCCAAAGGGTTTATGGTTCCATTACATACAGAATCCTAAAAATGTTATATTTATCATATTTATACATTTCATTCATTTTCAAAACCAATTATTTAAGGAGGTCATGTAAAATAAACCACATCGTTTCATGGAAGAGGTAATTTGTACGTACTCATGAATAACATTTTCAGTTTTTTAATAGGTGGAAAATAAATAAAGTAGATAATATTTTAATTTTATATAATAATAAATATGTTATAAATTTTATATTTATTCATTAGTTTCATCCATATAACAATCCTTGTAAGGTGGAGATGAAAAATTAATCACATTGCTTCATGGAGGTGGTAGTCTACTCATACGCACAAGCAACGTTATCATTTTATAATGGATGGTAAGGTGAGAAGTTTAGTAATATATTATCTTTAAAGAATAAATATTATGTTATATATATCATATATATACATTTTCCCATCATTTTAACCAATCATATAAATTAGTTATGAAGAATGAAACACATCGCTTCATAGAGGCAGTAGTACACATGTATACCTGATTGATGTTTTCATTTCCCAGTTGATGGAAAAGAAGATAAAAAGGGTTATAAAATTATCATAATAAAATTTTATTATATATAAGATACTAATTTTATTATTTTGTCATTTTTAAATAATATTTTAAGTATTTATAAGAAGAAATAAATTTTAAGTATTTCGGTGAGGACTTATACCTTCTCCTCAGATATCTCCCTTCAGCTTAATCCTTAATCCTTCTAAAGTTGGTATTTTCACCAGACCAATACTCTAGGATATTGGTAGAGATGTTGGGGATATATTTCTATTCGGATTTTATGACCTTTAGTGATCAAAATATGTGATGAATGGAGGAGAGTAGGATCCCTTTTATAAGTGAGGGGAGAGTCACACTTGTAAGTTTTTGAAGTTTTTAAATATTATAAAGTATTAATCTTGGGAAAGTTGCTCAAAAACTATCTCATTTATAAGATAAGGAGATAAAGGTACAAATACAATCATCCAATAAGAATTATTTCCATATTTTGTGACATTATCACAAATTTTTTACTATAATTAACTTGGTTTACCCTTTACTGTAGTGACACATTTTTACCATGGTTGTTATTCATAATGAACAAAAAATGAAATTAAACACATTAATAAATTTGAACCTCATAATTAAAAATATAAAATACATTTTTAAAGATTAAATTTGTATAAGTGGAAGAAATTACTTTTAATATAAATGTGTAAAATTAAATGAAAACTTTTTTTAGAAAATTTCATTTTTAAGCATTAAAAAGAACTTGTGAAAAAATGAAATATAATTTTGAAATCCCAGACCCAATCGCTTCATAAGTAACCAAGAATATCTATAAACATGGACTCAAGGTAAATTCCGTGTATTCTAGATTCTTCCAACTAAGAGTGAGGGTCTATGATTGTACAGCGGGGAGACTATACCCTCTTTATCATAGTGGAACATAATGGTGACATATAGATAAAACAATAGAGAAAGTAATATAATTAACAGTATAAATAATATAAAGCAGTATAAATAAATAATCCAAACATAAATATAAGAATAAACACTATCATGTATTCTAGACAAAATATGATGTCATCATGCTATACAAAATTGGGGGGATACAAGGAAAACATGGTAGCTAGCATACAATATGTACATGCTATACAAAATATACAAAAAGACAAAAAGTTATCTCCAATAGAATAATGAGAACCAGATCAGTCCTTTACTCCGATACTCTAACCTAACATAGAAAATCAAGCATCCATAGCTTGAAAATTTTCTTTAACTCAACCTGCAACCATGAAGTCTATATGGGTGCCATTTGGAAGCCTGAACAGGGTGTGAGTAAAACTCAGTAGGCCACCACCAATGGTGTCTATCACTATCTAGTCATTAAATATAAAATGATAAGTGTTTGAGTATAATAATTAATAATGGTAAATAAATAACCATGGCAATCTATATTTCTTCTGGAACACCCATCTGATACTACATGCTTTAGCGTAATTCATAAATGACTCTGATAATTTTATATTTCAATTTATTTTTATAAGGCTAATACCTAAGGAATATAACTAAGTCATTTATATATAGTGATAATAATATATAGTTTCTTAATTTCTATGGAATTTAATTTTCACAATATGGGTGAAATCCATAAGGGTGTTACCTTATATTTTCACCCTAAGGGGGAAAGTGTTACCCAGGCCCTAGGATCATGTCCTAGGTAGCCTTAATGAATGACTTAAAAGGAGAAAAATTCATAATCCATGGTATTATATAATAATAAACTAAATCCAAGAATAATCACCCAATACATTCAATTTAAATTTTCAAAAATATAGGTGATCCCTTAGTGCCAATCTAGGGAATTCAAAATCTAAGACAAATTCTGAATCCAAATGTGGTCTTTAACTTGGAAAATGAATCAATGGATCGGTTGGAATCCCATTAGTATATCCAAGGTAAACCATAATAGGAATTCAAGTATCACTCGGTACATACCACACCTTCCAGGGTAATTCAGCTCTATATATATAATCAACCATGATATAATAATTTTTCAAGTGCCATAATCATAATGATAGCCATTATCATACTTCATAATTAAATAATGGCTAGGTGAAATGGTGTTACCATTAAAATTTCATTGAAATCAATTATCCATATCAGTTGTAAAATCAAATCAACACACCTGATAAGGTTGTTTAATTACATATCCTAATATTAGGGGTATATCAAGGTATCACACCTTTTCATTCAATTCAATTAATCCATTTTATTTATAAAATCCTATTCAATACCCATCAAGGGTGTTTTAATTACATAATAAGTTATAAATTTATCATGAATTTTAAACAGTTCACTCTAATAGGTGGTTTTTTTCAAGGTAGAAAACCTCCAATGAATAACATTATGTTGTAAGGTAACCAATCCATGGTGATGACAAATTATTACAAGAAAGTTTCAGGATCTGGGAAAAGCCCGTTCCTAAAAGAAATTATTAAAAAAGAGGAAACGTAGAATTACAAGAGGGATTATATAAACGAGAATAAGAGACACTATGAAAATTAGAGCCAACCAGGGTAGAACAAAATTTAGGTGTGATGAAAGACCAGCACAAGCTGGTTTCAAAAATTTCCCTTTTGGAAAGAGAATATGCAACCTGGTTGGCCTCCTTGTACACATGGATGACATCCAACTCAATTTGTTCAAATAAATGGAGAAATTAAATCCAATGTGGGAGAACATGCTAGGTAACACCTCGAGATTGAGTATTTAAAAAATTCACTACAATAGTGGAGTCAGATTATACCCAAATATGTCTCCATTTATGCTGAATTGCATACTTTATGGCCTTAATAATTCCCCATAATTCTTCCTCAATAGCAGAGCCAATTCCAATATATTTATAGAAACAACCTTTTACAAATACTAGGTGTGTGCAAAAGACCCAACCACAGCCCGATGGACCTAGAGAACCTGATGTAGCACCATCCAGTTTTACCATTAACCAGTTAGAAATTGGAGGTATCCTTATAATTGACTTGAACATAAAAGGTTTCTTGATCCTGCTAGCAAACCCAGAAGTTTTCAAAATAACAAAGTCATGTAGATCAATGTTCATGGTACCTGTTTGAATCTTGGAGGCAGCAAGGACCACCATCTAGATAGTTGTGATTCCCGTATGCACCGAGAGACCTTCATGATCAAAATCAAGATAATTTATTTCTCTACAAACAAATAAGATAAGGGAAGAAGCTACTGTGTACAACATATCATAAACTTTTTTGTTGTAATACAAAGTGAAGATATCCATCATAGTCTCCACTAGAGTTTCGAGCCTCAACTTGACATCAACTATGATCTGAATATGTATCCATAAATGGCGTGAAATTGTACAGGAGGTAAATCCATGGTCTTTTGTTTCATCTGTAGACAGGCAGATGAAGTAGACAGGTGGAAGCTGAATTCCAATATGCTATAGTTGTCCTTGTAGTAGAAACCTTCACTTCCACATCCTCTATAGGATCAAAATGTTGGCTGGTGTAATAAAACATTGTATGAAATTTCACAGCCACAAAGGGATAGTTGTTCCCTCATTGCAATAGTTCCTGTAACATCCCTTAGCAGAGAAGAGACCAATGTGGTCAGGGGTCCCTCTTGAAATGTCAAAATCGAAAAATACATACCTCTATAATTCTAGCATGGTGTCAGTTGGTAAAGAGTACAGTAGATTTTCATCCTACAAAGCATCCTGAATAGAAAGATGTTGTATGTGGCTAGGAATAGTGACAACATCACCAATTGGATTACTCAACTGGGGAGTGTACCAAAAATTCAAGGATGATTTCTTACATACAATCCATTTGGAGCAGATCATAATATTTTTATAATAAGACTTAATGGATATCCATACTGATGATTGGATATACGATGAATAGCCCTTTTGTAGCTTTGACTAAAAATTTATTAAACTTAATTTTACAATAAAATGTTTCACATGTATGATCTGATGGACGACATGATGGTGCATGATATAGACATCAAAATTATTTAGCGGAAATAGTTATACCACCTACCTTAGATGATTATATGACTCCTATTCTAGTATTGTCCTATAATTCATGCTGGAACGAGATAAACCAAATAAATAGACAAATGATCTAAAAATAGGGTTTGTCAGCTCACATGGAAATAACATTCAATATGGTGAGATAAACTAAGAAAATAAGGGATATAAATGAGAGACTAACTAAGGGGGTTCTAATTTAATGAACACTGTTTGATTCTAAGATCAAATGAAAGAGATGCCTCAAAGCCTTGCTGGGAGAAGGAGAAATCATTCCATGCATGGTCGCTACTATGTAAAAGAGAAGAGATGAAGGAGGCTTGAGTTTTAATTGAAAAAATTAAAAATGTCCATTTTCCAGGGTTTTTAAGGAGGTGCATGGTTTGGATGTACATTTCACCAAATAATACACCAACCATGTATGGAAACTGCCTAGGAACCAACCCCTCACACAGCTAGGCACAAAGTTTGACAAACTATTCATAGCTCGTGCGTAGCCAATATCTAATTTGTCCACCCATCGCATGGCTAGGTTCATGGTTAGAAGAAAGCATACACCAACCATGTGACACACACCTTAATTTTTTTGTAGGTTTCTCATAGCCATGTGGTCTCCCTTTCATGGTTAAACAAACTATGATCCTCCTCTTTAGGCTGCATGGTTGAGTCGCGTGGTTACCAATAACCATTAACCAACCATGTGTTTCACTCTATTTCTCCAAAAATTAGACCTTTGGGCTTTTAAAAAGACTCGGATACTCTTGAAACCTTCCTTAGTCCCTTATAAACTATTACAAGGACAAAAATAAGTGATTAAAATTGAATTTTAAAGGATTTTTCCCTTGTAAAATCCATGATCCTGCAACATTCCCTCCTTAAAACAACTTTCCCTTGAGTTTCCTTGAGGGCGGTTGATCATATTTTGAAAATAATTTCATCCATTGAGAATGTATGTTGTCCTCTCTCTCCTAGGTCTCTTTTTATAAATGGATATGATTCTATATCACCAAAACTAAATGAATTAACATGAATTTGATATCTTTATACCATGATCAACAATACGAATAGGATTCTTATAACACCCCGAGATTTTATGAGAAGTATTCTTTTTAATTTATTTGATGTCTTATGTTGTATGATACCCCAAGATTATCTTGTGCTATACACAACACCTTATTAGCTTGCAGTATATGCAACACTAATCTTGGATCATGTTACACACAATTTCAAGTTTGTTTGATAGATAGTTATTCTACGCAACATTGAGTAGATATATATATATATATATTAAATGTATTAATGAAATATGGTTTGATTTTGTTATACGCAACAACAAAGGATTCTTGCACTACACGCAACCCTGACTTGGCTTGCATTACACGTAATCACAACCTTCCTCGATAGTGTGTATTGTACGCAATACCGAGTTTCACTAAACAACAATATATGGTTATAATATTATTATAAACTAGCTGTTATGAATAGTAGTAAATACTTTTTGAATTTTATGACATTATAATTCATCTTACACATTTTATAGAACATGGTATGAGAACAAAATAAATTTTTCGGGAAAAATAAGTATTTTTCAAAAAATGCAGTTTTACCACCTTTTGATGGCGCACCCATTTTAAATAAATTTTTTGACAAGTTTATAAGTTAAATTTTACAAAATAAACTTCTTCTTTTGAATCAAGATATAAAAATTTACATTAGATAAGGTTTTGATATTTTTATGATAACTTTCATATTTTAATGAATAGTAAAAACATGTTATATTTTAATTAAAAACAACTTTTTTCATCGTAATAATTTATATGGTTAAATTATAATATTGAATGTTTTTAAAGTATAAATAGAATATATTTTTACCATTTAATATAATGTATTTCATTATCATTTATTTTACATTGAATTCATAGGTAAAATCATTTCAAACTTTCGCAATGTTTTAACTTCTAAAACTCATTTTCTTACCAACGGGATTAATTTTAAATTAATTTCTGACACTTTTGTGTATTGAATTTATAAAAATCGATTCCATATTTGGAATCAGTGGGTCCAAATTATGTTAATAGGTTACTTTTTATTTTTGGGCATTATGAATAGTAACTACGGTAAATTTTATTTACCATAGTAAAAGGTAAATCGGGTAATTAAGGGTAAATATAATATTATAAAATTACCCTAAAACTTGTCTTAATATAATTGGATGCTTATATTTTGTACTAAGGTATATTTGGGTCGAAATGGAATCCATTGGAACCCACTTGGAGGTGATTAAGACCTTTAGTTGATTTTATTTAAAGGAAAGCGAAATATGTCTCACTCAACTTTAATAATTATAGTATTTTTAATATAAGTTTATATAGAATATAAATTTGATTATAAATACTCATTTGAAAGATAAAACGTTTTTCTTTATCATGGTAATTTATTTATAATTTTTAAGAGATATTTAATTATCTTAATAGCTTATACATTAATGATGCAGAAATTATTTATTTAGTGAAAAATAAGTAATATAGTTTTTATTGAAATAATAATACTCATTAAAAGGCTCACAAACCTGACAAAAACTTATTGGTAGTGTATATATACAGCATAATCATCCAATTACCGAATATATGACCGTTTGGAGCCTTATAAAAGTTATTATGACACTTATATTATTTTATTTTAAATGATGTCAAAGTTTTCACCTTCATAATTTAATGAATATAACATTTTAAAAGTTGGGTGTTTTAGAATATAAATTCAACTAAAAGTATTATTATGAAATATATAAGATTTATCTTCATCCTAGTATTTTAATTTTAATTTTTATGCAACAAATAATTATATTTAATAATTATACAAAAATGTTGTAGAAATTATTTTATTAAGAAAAGTATCAAATAAATGGTTTTACAAATAGTAAAATAAATATTATATGAACTATTTAATGTGCTCCACTAATTTTATAGATGATTATAACATTTTATAAACCTATTAAATATTTTAGTTCAAATATATCCTCTGTGTGTATTTTATTTAAATTCAAATAAATGAATAGTGTCAAAATTGACACTATTGTTATTTTATAAAAATAACATATTATTAAATTGTTTAAAAATCAAAAAAATATTTAAAAATTATAGATTTAAATTTATATAGTCTAAAATGTCATAAAGTATCCAATTATGGAAAATTAACAACACATAAGTGATTATTTATAACCATTTATAATTTAGAATTTTATTACCACAAATAAAATTAAATAGACTAAATAAGGATAAATCAAAATTATAAGGTTTAAAATAAGATAAAAACATGTCTAAATTTGATTGGTTTATGATATTACAACCCTATATCATCTAATATTTTAATTTAGTCATTTTTTGAGGTTTTTATGTGGGGTCTGAATTTATATTAGACTAATATTTTTGAGGATTCCAAAGGTGCTCCTCTCCTCCCTTATAAAAGGGTACCTCCTCCCTCTCATCTTTACACAACTTTGAGCCTTCAAGCTCGGAAACCCCCTGCCCATTTCCATTATTAAATTTCCTAGAAATATTCTAGATGTCCTGGTCTTCTTAAAAGACCAATTTTAGTGCCCTAAGAGGAGGTTTCAAAGAGGTGTGTTGAAGAAGAGGTAATATCCGTTACCGATTCTTTCAAATTTATTTCTTCTTCTATTTCCTATTATTTAGTTGTTTCATTATGAAGTAATAACATCAGCTTCACTCATATACTTATATGTTATTATAAATATGAAATAACCCTATTCCACCTTCTATCCATCCTATAGAAAATGAAATCACCGCGCGTGGGTACGTACGGAATACCGTCTACATGCCGTGGTGTAATCTGTTTTCCACCACCACCTTACTTGGATGGGTATAATGGTGTAAAGAATAACAATACATGATTATTGTAAAGTGATATTTATTATTAAATAGTATACATGCACTTCAATACAATTCCATGATCATGGGAACGATATCATCGCTCGTACGTACGTACGGATTGTCGTCTCCACGAACGCGATAAGATTCATTCTTCATGTTAACCATTCATGAATGATTATAAAGTATATATAATAAATAATAATTAAATATATGACATAATAATGATACTGGATTTTTGTATATATATATATATGTATGTCATCTATTTAATTCCATTCAATTCAATAAGGAAACGAAAACAGCGTTCATGCGTACGTACGGCCTACCGTCTCCATGAACGGTGTATTTCATTCCATTTATAAATATATCATATATATGTATATGATGAATATTTATTATATATAAATCATGTTTTACATTCTAAAATTAAGGAAATCAGGATATAAGTAATAATATCAAGAATAAAAAGTCAAAACACGTACGATAAATGAAACGATTTTACCCAAAACGCTGCTTTAACATGGATTTACAAATGAACGGGTAATATAAAGTCATAAGTGAATCATATATGATATCATAACAATGAATATGATTTTGTAATAAGTAAATTAAATTATTTAAATTATTATACAGGAGGTTCGGATACGTACGAAGAATATCAGACCTAAGGTAAGGGATAATGTTGCAATCTCAATTGTTTTCTATCTGAGATTGCTTATATGTAAGTATTTACTGGGGTTATATTTATCATCCATGTCCAAGTTTTATAAAAATGTTTTCATGTATGTTTAAAGTCCTTTTTACCCATTTTTTACTTTTACTACATGGTATGTAAGGAATCATTTTTTTTGTTTACCATACGAGGTACTTTTTGACTTTTCTGGCAAAAGTACGAGAAGAATGTTTTTTTAACTTATACGGCATGAACAGATTTTTACGATTTCAGAACGCCTTATTTTCATGAAGCTTACTCTACAAGATTTCATGAATATTTCAAACAAAATCCTTTTCTTTTAAAATTGAATGGAATTTTGTGAAAAGAAAATGATTTTCAAGAAGAAAGGATATTTTCCTCAAGAATTCACTTCAAGTGCTTTATCAAAACCATTTTCCATCTAAGATGACATTATTTCATATGTGTATGTTTCAAGTATAATGTCTCTATGATTTATATGGTGTCACTTCTCTTAGGATGAAATGATATCCATTTTTTTATATGGATTTTGTTATGATGGGATGATGTTTATGAAACCCATTTGATTCTTTGGGTTATGATGAATGATTTATGTTTATACTGTGGCACAAGTAAGAATGATTTCATTATGAGATGGGTAGGACCTATATCTCCCTCCAATGCATTGGGTAAAGATTTATATCTCATGAGATAGACATGGATGAAATGTTAAGTAAATCTGGTTCAGTAATACAGGGCTGGAACGGCATGTAAACCCGGTTCAGTAAGGGACTTTGTCCACTAAGATGGCCTTGGAAGCAATGCCTTGGCTACTATGGAAATCGTATCATGTGCTTAATTTTTTTCCAAAATTATAAGTTTTATTCCCATGCTATTTTATCATGATTGATGTTCCATTATGATCTATGCCTTACGTACTACCATGTTTTATGTCATTTCTCAATATCTTGATGTTTAAACATTATGTTCGTGTTTTTAAGTTCAAATATATATGGTTTGTTTTATTTTCTCCATGCTTACCCTTACTGAGCATTTGAGATCACCCTTTTTATGTTTTATTTTCCCCCAGGATTAAAAGAAAGGTTTTAGGTAAGGAAACAAAAAGGGGAAGATCATTATGGGAGATGTTAAAGATCTTTCAACATGATTAGAAGTTTATATTCCAAGTTTCCAAAGATACTAAACTATTATGGTCCTTTGGTGTCTATTTTTGTAATGTATTAGGTATTCCACAAGAGTAATGTAATATCTATGTACGTCAAGATTTGGGTCTCTACAATTCTCATGAAAAGAGGCATCAACCTCTCACTCAACATCCTCAAAATCAAAATCATGAGATGGGTTTGGATGATAACATTATAGCTAAGAAACATGGGATATATCATCATGGACTGGTACCTTTAAGGAAAAAATTTCCAATAGGATACCATCCTGACTCTCTCCAAGATCTCGAAAGTCCTAACGAATCTAGGAACCAGCTTCCCTTGCCTTTAAATACAATAATCAACCAATCTAGGAAAAATCATAAAAAGACTTGATCTCCCAACTCAAACTCTAAAGGTTGGCAATAATGATCAATATAAGTCTTCTTCCTAGATTTATCTTTAGTTGTACGCTTCCAAATAAGTTTTACCTACTTTGATGTCTCCTAAAAAATATTGTGTCAGTAACGCTACCTCCCCTACCTTTATTCATCACATAGTTGATCAGTATGGACTACTGTTTAGGGCCTTATAAGAAGCCATCTGTATAGTCTCATGGAAGCTATTATTATAAGGAATATCAATAAGAGGTAAGTTTTTCTCCTAAGAACATCCAAAATCAAGGACACATTATCTAATAATTTCTTCTAACACCCATATAGTATTCTCAAACTAACCATCAATCTGAGGGTGCTAAGTTTTACTGAAAAGTACCTATGAACATAAATCCCTATAAAACCCTTCCTAAAACCATGATGTAAAATGAGTGTCCCCATCTGATATGATGGTCTAAGGAACACCATGAAGGTGTATAATCTATCCAAAGTAGAGTCTCCCAAGACCATCCAATAATAAATTCTCCACAATATGCAAGAATTTGGAAACATTTGTAAGCCTAACAATGATAACCCATACAGTGTCACATATTTGAGGGGTTTTCATTAATCCCATCAAAAAAAATCCATAGTGAATTCATCCCAATTTCACTCTAGAATAAAAAATGAATGTAACAAGACTATGGGTCACTGGTGTTTTTCATTCACTTTCTTATAGGTGGAACACTGACTAAGAAAACATGTGATCTCCCTTTTTGTCCCTGGGCCCCAATATGGGTAGCATAAGTCGTGATATATCATGGGGATTTTTGGGATGTACAACCTAACTATAAGTGTTATATTATCACATCAATTCCTCACACATGTCTCTAAGAACCCAAATGCATCCATGTATATGAAACAACTCATATTCATAAATGACCAAATAATGTGTTAGGTCCCCACTAGATATGCATTACCTTAGGATTAATCCTTAAGTATTAGAAAGTTGCATCATATTAAGTTTATCTATAAGTGAATAATTCACTACCAGATCTATAAGAGCAGATTTCCTATGACACTCTTGAACCTCCAAATGCATCTCATAAATAAGGATTATCAACTGTCACTTTCTATTGGCCTCCTGAAGTGATTACATCCAAGTATTTCATCTTATATCATTTTCCATAGAATTACCTTTCCCATACATATAATAAAGCTCAAAATCAAAATACTAAAGGTATTTAACCCTTATTCACTTCCTAAGGTTCAAATCACATTGATTGAATATGTAATTGAGACTCTTATGGTCTGTCTATACTATGAAACTTTCTCCTAGTAGGTACTATCTCTAGCAATGTATGGCATGGAAAAATTTTGTTACCTCAAGATCGTGCATTGGGTAATTATTCTCATGATGTCTCAACTAATTAGACCCATACACCATGACTCAATCCCCTTGCATCAAAATGGATACTTTCCTGATACATGATGCATTATAATATACTGTATATCTTCTACTAGGACCAGGTAAAATGAGGATCTGAATTTCAATAAACCTTCATTCTAGCTCCTAAAAGTATTTCTCAGAAGCCTTAGACCATGTAAACTTAACACCTTTCATGTTCAATCCCTTATAAGGTGCTTCAAGGTGTGATAAATCTTGTATAAAATGGCTATAATAATCTACCACCCCCAATAAACTTTTTATGTCAGAAAAATTATTAGGATTATCCCAGTAAATCATTGTTATTACCTTCACTGGATCCACAAATACCCCTAATTTTGATATGATATGACCCATGAAGGGAACTTTATCAGTCCATAAGTGTAATTTTTTGAGATTAGAATATATATTGTGATCTATTAGTGTATTAAATATGATATCAATGTGTTTCTAATGATCATGTTGAGTTTAAGAATACACTAATATATCATCCATTAAAACCACTATAAAAGAATCTAGTTATGAATGGAAAACCTGGTTCATCAAAGCCATAAAAAAAACTAGCACATTTATGAGACTGAACAGCATGACCAAATACTCATACAAGACATATATACTATGTAATATAGTACATGATATATATGAGTCTCTAAGTCATACTTGATAATATCCCAACCACAAATCAATATTTCAGAAAACCCAATATCCTAAGAGTAAATCAAAGAGATCATCTATATGAGACAATGGATACCTGTTCTCAATTGTAATCTAATTCAAATGTTGTTAATCCACACAAATCCAGAGGATCCCATCTTACTTCTTGGAAAAAATGATAGGTGAACCCCAAGGTAAAGTACTGGTTCAAATAAACCTTTTGAATCATAGTTCCTCTAACTTTATTTTGAGTTCTTGAAACTTATTGGGATCCATGATGTAGGGAGGAATAGATACTAGTGTTAATCCTAGAATAAGATCAATACTAAAAACTACCTCTACCTCAAGTGGTAGTCCAAAAATTTTATTATGAAAGATTTTTGTAAAATGATATAGTACATGATAGAAATGTGTATGATGTATTCCCTAATCACTCAGAAAAAGATAGGAAATAAAGGTTGTCACTCAGCCCGACCCATGATTCTTTGGCCCAACTCAACTTCCATGGAAATCCCATTCGCCTTTATGAATATATTCACTACCCTTGGGTGATGTCAAGGACACCCTTCAGTGATATAAATCTATATGGGAATGATAGGGAACTAACCAATCCATCCTAATAATTATGACAAATAATTTCATCTCAAATATGAAAATGTTTTATTAGAAATGATAGCCTCCAATATTGAGCGGGTACTCCTTACTAAAGTTCCCAAGGATCAAAGAACAACTAATAATGGGGGGTTTAAATCACTTATTTCCTTTTTAAAAATTTAAAACATTAGAAAAGTTAACCCTTACAACTTGTTATAGTTTCTTTCTTATTAACTTTGAGTAAACTCAAGTGCATAAAAGTATAGGAAAGTAAACAAAGTGTGCAAGATTTATAAATTTTTTCCTCTATGTGAGAACATACATTCTTTACATAGCCAATACCATGATTATATATATGGAAATTCACTATAATAAATAAGTAAATAAAACTTTTGTCAACTCCCATTAGACACCCTCTATCTCCTGATAGGAATGATTATACTGATTTACATCTATTTGCAACAATTTTATTACAACAATTTGAGCCACAAAAGAAAATGAAAATCCAAGATTTTTTCTCCACAAAAGATCTATCTAGAGCCTCAGCCCGATGTGGTTGGGTAAAATTGACACATTCTAATAAAATGAATCTGAAAGACTCAATCTAATTCACCTTTTCTCAATATTATTCCCTTAATACATTAATCTAAACTTGGCTCAGTCAAATTTTTTTATTAGAATTCCCTATCTGGAAAAACACTTTTGACATGAACTCTATAGAAATTCTACCTTTTTCACGCATGAATAACTATTATCACCCCTACACTTTCTACCTATATTTATAAGTGATATAGAAATTGTAAATGTGGGAAATTGAAATTTTTCTCTTGCTCACCCAAATTCAAAAAACTCTCAATTTCACCCACATTTTAACTTAATCTCTGACTTATTAAAACCTTCTCATCTCTTATGATATCTTCTCAAAACATATCGATTCTTTAAAAATATTACCGAATTTCCTATATTTAGAAGATATAGAAAATAATTTTGAAAGAACAAAACTTCACATTCTGATAAACATCTCATTCTGATAGATTTCTCATTTTGATGTATTTCTCATTACAATGGATTTCTCATTCCAATAGATTTATCATTCTTATGAAATACTAATTATAATTAATTTCTCATTCTGATGAAATTATAATTCCATTGAATTTATCATTATGATGAATTTATCATTATAATGAAAGTCACATTCCAATAAATTTCTCATTTTGATGGATTTCTCATTCTGATGGATTTCTCATTATAATAAATTTATCATTATGATGAAATTATCATTTTTATGAATTTATCATTCTGATAAATTTTTCATTCTGATGAATTTATCATTTTGATAAAATTGTCATTTCGATGAATTTTTCATTATGATGAAGTTATCATACCAAAGAAGTTATCAATTTTATGAACTTATCAATTTGTTGAATTACTCATTCAAATGAAATTCTCATTCCAATGAAATACTCATTTTTATGGATTTCGCATTCAGATGGATTTCTAATTATGAATAAATTATCATTTTGATGAATTGTGTTTGGAAAACCTATGGTTTAAGAGCTATAACTTCTACCTTTATTCAATAGCTTATATCAAGATATTTTTTAGGATGTTGATAACTTTAATATTATAAAATCATCATCTAACTTCTTATGGAAAGTTTTACAATATTCTATAAAGAAAATTCATAACCTATGAACTCAGTAACATGGCAGGATTTATAAATACGATTTTCCGAAACTTTTTACTTTAATACAAAAACTCATTCTGATGAACTGGTCTGATCTAGTTCATCTGATCTCAAACTTTGCAAAACGGCTTTCTTCATGAAAATTCTCAGCAACTTTTCAAAAAACATGTTATAAACATCCAATAACACGTCTCTCACAAGATTTAAATAATTATTATTTTACAAAAAAAATATTTTTACAAAAAAACAAAACTTCTAAATCATCATAAAACATCTTTAATATCCCCCTTGGGATTTATTGAAAACTCTCGTTAACAAATTTTTCAACTCATTATTTTTTAAACTCTCATATTTTTTAATAACTCAAGTTTTGAACATTTACCAAAACACAACCTTTCTCAAAAGAGAGTGTCCTGGTACCACACTACTAGATAAATTAATTTTTTTAAGTAATTCCATCCCTTAGTGATAAGAAAATTTTTCAAAAATGTTAAGATAAACTCCCCCTAAATTTTATCTTTTCCTCTCACTTTTCTTTGTCGCCCCCATTTTATGATAACCACATCCTAATATTAATTTTTATAAAAAAGTACTTACCTCTCCCGGGTAAGATAAAGTTTTAAAAATTCACCCCCTTTTCAATATAATCCAAATAATAATGGGGGGTTTCTATAATTTGTTTAAAAGTCAATGGTGGAGGCTAAACATGAAGTTACAGCCTTAATTCTACAAATATTTCTTTGGGAATTGATTTTCTGAATATATCAGTACTTTGATATTTTTTTGAAACATATTCCATCACAATATCTCCTCTAGTAACCTTAACTTTTATAAATTGAAACTTGAAATCAATTTTTTTTATCTTGAATGTTGGACAGGGTTTTTAGAAAGCTCAATTTCACTCTTATTATCACAAAGTATCTTCAATGGTTTTCCAACTTTAACCTTAAAATATTCCAATTGAACCTTCATCCATAAAATTTGAGTACATTCCAGAGTAGCAGCAACATATTATGATTCTATTATGATCAAAGTTACTAAATTATATTTCTTAATATGCCAACTCACATAACTTTCTCCAAAGTAAAATGTTCCTCTTAAAGGTGATTTTCTGTCATTGAAATCACCATCCAAATTAGCATATGTATAACCATGAAAGTTTATTTAACATATTCTTTTGAATGAATACCATGTTAATTTTTTCCTTCATCATATCTCATAATTATCCTTGATACCAAAATATGATATTCTTTCAGATCACTTTGATATCCAAAACACAATGTTATAGTGTAAACAATACCAGGTCTTGAGGCTGTGAGATAAAGAAAAATTCTTATCATCTTCTAAAAATCATTCTGTTTCACACTTCTTCTAGTTTTATCTTTACTCAACTTTATGCTCACTAAAATATAAGTTTAAGATTCTTTTTATTCTTCCATCACAAACTTCTTTAACAATTCTCTAGAATACCTTTCTTGAGATAGAAAATTTTATTTTTCCTTTTTTTAACTTGTAACATAAGGAAGAAATTTAATTTTCCCCACACTGAAATTTCAAAATTCTTCTTCATTTCCTCATAATTTTTTTACAAAACTTTTCTTCATCCCCATAAAGAATTATATCATCCCCATAAATAATTATATCATCCCCAGAAATAATTATATCATCCACATAATCAATTTCAATT
This sequence comes from Viscum album, assembly GCA_963277665.1. Taxonomy (NCBI): domain Eukaryota; kingdom Viridiplantae; phylum Streptophyta; class Magnoliopsida; order Santalales; family Viscaceae; genus Viscum; species Viscum album. Next base: position 65,755,097 of record OY728163.1, on the reverse strand, counting down.
AGGGTTATGGAGTTAAAATATTTCCCATATAAGTTTTTATCTATTTTCCTTTATAAGAATTAAAAATTCTCAAACAATATGGAATACCAAGCACGTGGTTCTTATTTCAACCCATAAAAATTATTATTTAATTTAAAAACCTTACTTCCATCATTATCAAGTAAAAACCCACATGGTTACTCAATATAAACTTCTTATTTAATATTACCATTTAGAAAAGATGTATTTACATCTATCTGATAAAATTTTTATTTTTTATGTGTAGCCACTACTAGAAGGATTCTAATAGTTTATAATCTTGGAACTAGGGAAAAGGTTTCTTCAAAACCCAAACCTTCCACATATGTATAGCCTTTCAAAACAATTATTTATTTATTTCTCAAAACTTCTCCATGCTCATTTAACTTGTTTTTATATACCCATTTTATTCCAATAAATTTTTTATTTTATGGCCATGAAAAAAATTCCCGACTTTTTTTTTCTTAATCTGATCTATATCTTCATTCATCGCATTAACCCATTCTTTGTGTTCCACTACTTCTAAAATTAATTCTGGATCAATTTGAGAAATAAGTGATTTCTAAATTTCTAATATCATCCTTCTTTTTCGAACTAGAGCCTTATAATTACAAATAATATTTCCAATCTCAACATGTTTTTGTAAAGTAGTAAATTTCACAATTCCTCTTCTATTTTAACTTTCCTTATCACACAATTCTTCTAAATCTTGATAATTTTATTTTGAATCATTTTAATTTTAGTTAGAAAACTTCATTCAATCTTCCTCAACATTCACAACAACTTTTTTTATGGAATTTGGATCCTCAATAACTTTTACATCATATAAATCCACTAAATTTTGTAAATTATTTTCTCAACATTTTTTTCTTCCATTAGGTGAATATCCCATGAAAATTCCTTCTACATATTTCTCATCAAATTTCACAAGATTTAGAATTTTTATTTTCATAAAACAAAGACTTCTAAAAACCTTTAAGTATATCAATGAAGGTTTTTTGTTGTACCACATTTCATAGGAAGTCGTGTTGGATTAAAACCTTATAAAACATCTGTTTTGAATATGTATAGTAGTACTAACATCTTCTCTCCATTATAACTTTGAAATTTTATATTCTTCCAACACGCTTCTTCCCATTTCCACTAAACTTCTATTTTTACTTTCTAAAAATCCATTTTGTTGAGGGGTGTATGGATCACTATATTGATTTTTAATCACATGTTTCTTAAAATATGTTTTTAATTAATTTCATGTGAATTTATTTCCATTATCAATTCCCAGATTCATTATGTAAACACCCATTTCTCTCTAAAATTCTCTTCTGAAAACTTTGAACATATCCACTTCCTATTACTTGTGCTTCATAAACTTAATGTTTTTTATCAGGATGAAATCATTAATAATAGTGATAAAGTAAAAATATCCTTTTATTGATTGATGTCTCATAGGCCTATATAAAATTGAATGAATATGTTCAATAGGTCGGGTAGACTGAATCTAAACTTTCTTATGAATTTTATTTTTCATTTTCCCTTTCTATCAAGTTATGAAAATATATTCTTCGCTTTTCAATTCTGTAAAAAAAATTTACGGCATCAAATTTAGAAAAAAAATTCATATTTTTATATCCAAGATTCCTAAGTCTTTGGAGCCATAATTTTTTTTCATCTTTAGTACTCATTTAATAGGTGTTGTAAAGTTCTCCTATTTAAAAGATATTTTCGCTAGTTATTTATCCTCTTGTAAAAACTTTTCTATCTTCCACACTTCGGATGATATAAGAATCACTTATTTGATATCATAAAAACGTTTACTTACACTAATTAAGTAATGTTTTATCTCATCAAAAAATATAACTTCCTTGTATTTCAACCTTTTTACTTCAATCTCAACCATTTAAATTCTCCTGGTTTTTAAGGAACTATCATTTCTAAAGGTAAAAACTAATCCATAATGATTTTAAACAACTTTAAAGATTTTTAAATCACCTATAATGTGTGATGAACAACCACTATCAAGTATCCATGGTCTGTTATTTTTAATTTATTTCAAATCTATCCCAATAACAAAATATCTTTCCTAAAATTTCTTCTTTCCAGCTTACTATTGTTTTTTACTATAATAAACTTGTTCCAAATGGATCATAAAAAAAAATTGGTATAATTACCAGCTTATTCACATATTCCACATAATTCTTCTAGAAATTAAAATTTGTTTTCTATTGTATGTTTTCTAACATCTTGAGTCTTTAATTTTCTAACTTGTGGATTTTAGGAAAATTACACATTCTTCTAGCACCATTGCTTCCACTCTATTCAAAAATTCTTTCAAAAAGCAATAATTTAGGCTAAAAATTATATTCCCTATTCCCATATATTCTACAGCACCAGAAAAAACCATAAAATAGGAATTTTATATTGAAGTAAGATATTTATCTGTGGAAACTTTATTAAGGTTGATAACTTCTCTATACTCTAACATACTTTTGGAGTGGACCATATTTACTGATGAGGGAGTTTTCAACTTTTATAGATGTGATAGGTTTCTCACATACCTTCTCAACTCAAGATTTCCCAAAAAATTTCTTCTCGCCTGAAATGTTAAAAAAATTAGATGAAACGTTATTTTTTTGGTGATTATTTCACATGATTCTTGATTTGATCATTATAAATAATTTTTGAACTCTAATATTTTACTTCTAAATATTTTTTGAAGATTTCATTCATCTTTTTTAAAGTAATTTCGACCTCAAAATTTTTTTATTGATACTTTTTAACTTTATCTTCCTTAGATTTCAACTTCTTACTAAGATCTTGAGTCATATTTATGTATTCATAAATTCTAATTTTATAACCTAATATATCCTATAAGTATTTATATTATTTATTGAAAAAATATTCTCTACCATAAAAAAAATTTCCACCATCTTTCTTTATAATTATGATTTCTTTCTTGATAGTTACTTTCTGGTCAATACATGCAACAATTTCTGATCTGATCTAATACTCTCTATAAGATTATTCATCTCCTTCTTCTTCACTATCTAATGAATCTTTTATTTCCTCAAATTTTTTAATAAATTTTTTGAACTTTTATGAACTTTAATATTCTTAATAATTATTATCGATTATGTTTGATTCAACTTTCTTACACATCACACTTCTTTTATTTCCAATAAATTACTTCTTATGTTTTTGTGTGAATTTTCTTCTTTTGAACATTTTTACACTACCTTTATTGAGTTTTTCATTAGAATAATCTTGATATTCCCTAACTTTATTCATGGGGTAATTCATAGAAAATTTTATGATTCCACCACACTCAAAACATTTGATAGGAGGTTTTCCTTTATACTTTCCTCTTCCTCTTTAATAGTTCTTTTATATAAGAGACATGGTTTTATAATTCAACTCATTATCCTCTTAATCTTAAAAATCACAATGGTCAACATCTTCAATATCTTGAATTTTCTTTTTTATCATATCTTCAAAATCCATTTCATATTTCATATTCTTTTGGTCCATTGGAGCCTTTCTAATTTCATAAGAAATGAGAGAGTTATGTGATTCATCGAGAGATAAATTATCTTATATTCTAAAGAAGAAATTTTAGAATAAAACTTGTCTAGAAATATTCTCATGAGTTTCTTTGTAATTTTAGAATCTTACAAGACATATATAAAACCTCTGATGTTGAAAAAATAATAATTTACTCTGGTGAAGTACTCATCTATGGTTTATTCATCTCTCATTCTTGTATCTTCAAACTTGATACTCTATATTTTTATCCTTTCTTCCTTCACCTTAATATTCCCTAAAAAACTTTTGATATTTTATTGTATACTCTTTGATGTTTTTAGATCCATCACCTTCAAATAAACATTTTCTAAAAAATAAATAAGAATAGAATTTCTTGCTTTTCCATTAAATTCAATATTTCTCTCATTAGAAAAAGTCATTGGGGAATACTTTTCAATAGGTGTAAACCCAATTGTACTAGAATCAAAAACTTATGGTAAAAGAGATAGGATATATATAATAATTATATTTTAAACCATAATAATTTTTTCCATCAAATATAGGAATTCCACTACTGTTGATAGAATTGTGGTAACACATGATAAGGATTCAACAAGGAAACCTTACTCTGATGCTAATTGAAGTTCTGAAGGATTAAAGAACAATTGAGAATAGTGGGTTGAATTAGTTGTTGCCTTTTTATAAATATAAAACATTAGGAAACTTAACCCCTATAACATTTTAGAGTTTCTTCCTTATCAGCTTTTAGTAAACTCAAATTCATGTAAGTATAAGAATCTAAACAAAGAACACAAGGTTTGGCCTTAATATAAGAACTTACATCCTTTTCATAGACACTATCAGGGGTATATGGAAATTAACTATAATTAATAAGTTAATACATCTTGTTTCAAATCCCATTAGGCACTTACTATCTCCTAATAGAAATGATTGCACTGACTCCCACTAGTTTACAAAAAATTTCTTACAACATTTTTGAGCCATAAAATGAAATGAACATAAAATATTTTTACCCCATAAAATATCTATCTAGAACCTCAGTCTAATGGGATTGGGTCTGATTACCTCAGTCTAATAAACTCATCCCGATAGACTCAGTTTGATAGACTCAATATGATTCACTTTTTCTCAATCTGATACCCTCAGTCCAGTAATCTAAAATTGGCTTAGTCAAATCTTCCAATCAGGTTTCTCTATCTAGAAGAACCCTTTTGACAGAAACTCTGCTATAATTCCACCTTTTCTCACACATGAACAGTGATTATCACCCATATAATTTCCACCTCTATTTATAGGTGGTCCAAAAATAGTAAAGGTTTGAAACTGAAATGTTTTTCTCACTCAACCAAATTTCAAAAACTCTAAATTTCACTCACATTTGAACTTCATCTTTGACTTATTCAAACCTTATAATCTCTTCTAGTGTCTTCTCAAAACTTCTTGATTCTTTAAAAAACTTATCTAATTTCTTATCTCTAGACAATATAGAAAAAATATTTAAAGAAAAAAACTTCACATCCTGATGAACTTCTATTTTTGATGGATTTCTCACTCCGATGGATTTATCATTATGATAGATTTCTCATTTTGTTGGATTTCTCATTCTAATGAAATAATCATTCTGTTGAATTTCTCATTCCAATGAAATTCTCATTCTGATGAATTTATCATTCCAATGAATCTCTTATTATGATGAAATTCTCATTCTAATAAATTCCTCATTTTGATAGATTTATCGTTCAATAAATTTCTCATTATGATGAAATTATAATTTCAATGAATTTATAATTTTTTTGAATTTCTTATTCTTATGAAATTCTCATTCTGATGAATTTTTCATTCTAATGACATTTTTATTCTGATGAATTTCTTATTCTGGTGGAGATCTCATTCTGATGAACTTCTCATTTTGATGAATTTTCTATTCAAATGAAATTCTCATTCTTATGAAATAATCATTCCAATGAATTTATAATTCTATTTTATTTATCATTAAAATGTATTTCTCATTTCGATGAAATTATCATTCTAATGAATTGCATCTAAAAAATCTATGGCCAAAGAACAAAAACCTCTCCCATTATTTAAAAGATTATATCATGAGATTTTTCATGATGTTTAGAAATTTAAGATCATAAAATTATCATCTGAATTATTTTGTAAAGTTATAAAAAATTCCATCAAAAAATTTCTTAACTTTCAAACTTAGAAATATAGCAGACATTCTAAATTCGATTTTCAAAGACTTCTAACTTTTCTACAAAAACTCATTCTGATGATCTAGGTCTAATCTGGTTCATCTGATCACTAATATTACAAAATATATTTCTACATTCAAATTCTTAGTAACATTTCATCAACCATTTTATAAAATTTCAGCAACAAATCTTTCACCTAATTTTAAAAAAACATTATTTTACAAATAAAAGTTAGTTTTCAAGAAAATAAAAACTTTTAAACCATCAAAAAAATATCTTCACTTACAATGGCATACATTTTTTCATGAACCATCCCAAATACCCTCATACTCTGATACCCGATCTTGAACTAACATAGCTTGAAGGGAATTCCCAATCCCCATGGGTTGGTGAATAGCGCCTAAAATCATACATGATAAAAGAGGGAATGATTTTTCCACAAAAATAGTGGAAGAACCAGACACATATTAGTATTCTAAAAAGAAAACTCCAAAGGAATAACTATACAAAAATATCAAATAGGTAAAACAAAAACCAAAATAGTACATCCACAAAGTACTTTGAAACTAACAAGTTAAATAATTCATGTCCCAATGGTCACAACACTCCAGGTTCAATGGATCATCAACAACTACCACCTCCAAGAGGAATTTTCCCCTTTATATAACCTAGTAAAAGGAAATATACAAATTCTTGAAGGAAAAGGTAGGGTTTGAGATATAAAGTATATTATAGTATCACAAAGAGTTACATAATATGATTCCATAAAAAATAAACCAAATCATGCTTTTAATTTAAAAAAACATACATGGAATTACAATTTCATATTTAAATGAAAATATTATTTTCATTTTGAATGATGGAAACATTTCAAACAATGGATTAAAAAATATTTTTATCTAAAATAGTTTATATAAATAAACAAGCATGAATAAAGAAGTTCACAATAAATATAATATATATATATATATATATATATATATATTAAAGTAATCACAATAAGAAACATGGTCATCTTCCCTATGGTATGATAGTTCCTAGTTATAGGGTCCTCAAACATCTTATACCTATGATCTTGGTAATATGTGTACACACATCCCTCCAACACTATCCAAAGAGGACTCATCAATATCCCATTGAGGATAAGATCCCCCAAAATAGGTTTTTTTTATATTTTTAAAGTGTCAATCCATTGATTGGGAATTACCAGCCAAGTGTGTTTGTCCCAAATAACCCACTAACTACCTAGGATCACATGTTATCAATCAATCAATCAATAATAGAAAAATTATTTTAAAACTGATTAAAATAAAATTTCCCCATTTTCAATTCCAATATACCAATTTCACTTTAAAAATCAAAACACTAGTTTTTAATCAATTCATTACTTTTTAAAAATAAAACCACACATCGGTTCTTATCAAGTAAATTTATTCCATTTTTTCTCAAAATCAATTCACAAATCAATTTTCACAAATTCCATCAAATTCAAATCACACCCCAATTTCCAATTCCATTAGAATTGGGGGTTTTCCCAAAACTCCATACCAAGTCCATTCAAATTTTAATGCAAATCAAAATTGGTTTGTCATAAATTCAATTAAAATAAATTTAATTTAAACCAAGAAAATAAAGGTTTTATAACATGAAAAATCTCATGGAAACACCTACCTTTAACATGAAGATCATGTATCACAACACCTACAATGGGATTCACCAACAATGAATGTCGACAACAAAGATCAAGGAATCAAACCTAGATTCAAAATATAAAAAAAAGAGTTTAGATCCATAAACAACACGAGGATATAATAAACTCTGGAGGAAATAAAGAGATATTGGGAGATAACGAATGGGAGAAGATCTCTTACTGGAGTGGAAACTAATGACATTCACCAAGCTTTGATCTGCTTCAGAAGAAGTTTGGAGGAGCCAAAAGGGGTTCTTGAGACTCAAAAGAACTAGGAGATAAATCCAAGAGGATTTGGGTTTTAACGGGAGGTGAAAAGGGGGTTCAAATTTTTTTTATTAATTTTAAAAAATAAAATTTCCCATCCGCATGGTTAGCTAGGCAGGGCTGCATAGTTTGTTAAACCATGCACCCTAACCATATTTCCCTCTAATGGGGTGCATGGTTTTTACAAGGTGAGAAAAAATATTTTCAAACCGTTTTCCAACTTTGTAAACCCCAACTATCTAGGTTTGAGAGATTTACAGTAATTGGGTGTACAATTTGAGAAAAATATTCACCAACCATGCACAACCTAGAAAATTACAAAATTTTCAAATTTTCTTCTAAAACAACCCAAGATGAACCCCAACTAAAGTATGATCAAAAAAAAGGATCAAGGAGTACCTGAATATAGTAATATGATGTTAAAACCTTTCAACCATAGAAACTTTGTGTCCCCAAAAATCCTATCTAGAAGTCTTCATGTCAAGAAGATGGTGCAACTTCTCTCTCATCAGTGCATCTCTCTCCCAAATATCATGGGTATCAGAACTGTGATTCCATAGCAGTAAAACCAAAGGTATCTTCCTCTCATTAAGTAACTTGGTTTTAGAATACAAAATCCAAATTATATGCTCAGTCATAGATAAATTAGGCTCAACATCAAGATCACTCTAGCTCAAAACATGAGATGGATCAGAAAGATATTTTCATAGTTAAGATATATGGAAAATGATATGTATCAACATCAACTGTGGAGGATGTAATAAATGATAATCCACCTTTACCACCTTTTCAAAAACCTAAAAAGGTCCATCAAATGAAGAGTAAGCTTCCCTTTCCTCTCCATACATTAATGACCCAAACAAGGTGTAACTTTCAAGAACACCTAGTCACCCACTAAAAAAATCCAACAGTCTACAATCAAGATCATCATATGATTTATACAGGATCTACACCTATAAAATTATATAAAAAACAATTGAATCTTTGTTTTAATCTCTTGGACAAAGCTCAATCCAACCAAGGAACATTCACTGATCTTCGACCAACACAACAGAGTTTTGTAAGGCTGGCAATACAAGACCACGAAAATGTCCATTCTGATCACAGATTGGTAACTATTGTTATAAGTGAACTCAACTGATTCAAAATGGTCATTCCAAACTCCACTGAATTCTAGAATGTGGGAACAAATAATATACTCAAGAATGAGTATAGCCCTTTCGGTTTGGTCATCCATCTGCAGATGGAATGTTGTACTCAAATGAATATAAGATCCTAGTGCCTCTTGAAGTCTTCTCCAAAAGAAAGAAGTAAAAAAAAGGATCTCTATTAGAGACTATAGCATATGGAACTCTATGAAAGAGAAAAATCTCTCTCACATAGATATTTCTCAACTCCTCAACTATGTTTGTATCACTAATGGGTATAAATTGATATGATTTGGTCAGCCTATCAATCACAACCCATATAACATTATTATTTCTCTTGGTACATGGAAAACCAACCAAAAAATCCATAGAGATCTCATCCCACTTTCAATTCAGCATTGTAAGTGGTTGAAGAAAACTCGAAAGTCTCTAGTGCTCGTCCTTGATTTATCAACATGTACAACAATGAGAGACAAAATCAGTAATGACCCATCTCATACCTAGACACCAAAATCATTATTTCTTTTCATAAAACATCTTTGTGGTTCTTGGGTGAACTTCCCAATGGTAATTATGAAAATACCCCATAACATCTTTCCTCATAACTAACGACACAACAAACCAATTCCAATAACATAGAATACCATCTATGGATAACAACCACTCGGAAATGGTATACCCACCATAAAGAGAGTATCTAATGCTGCAAAATTCATCATAATGCTTTTTCTCTTGAATAATCATATTGAGAAAATAAAAGTTCAACTGAACACTATCCAAGGAAACCTCAACCCTTGCTTCCAAAACTCCTATATTCAACTGTGAAAAAAGTACCATCAAACTTCACTCTTCTGATGATTATTTCATGGACTTGGTCAGAATTTTCCTTCTCAAAGAATTTTCTCTGACATTCCCTTTCCCTGAGGTATAGGAAATATTAAAAACAAAATATTGAAGTTATTCCACCCAACACCTCTATCAAAGATTGAAATCTTTTTGAGAGAAGATATAACTCAATCCTTTATGGTCAAAATACATGGTAAACATTTCTCCAAAAAGGAAATGTCACCAACTATTATGTGAATTCATTACAGCTTAAAGTTCAAGGTCATGGGTCAGATAATTCTTCTTGTGTGTCCTAAGTTTCCGAGAACCATAGGCAATGGAATGATCACCCTGTATAAGAACACATCCCAAACCGGAACCTGATTCCTCACAGGAAACCACATAGCCCTGCCCGACCTCTGGATGATTCAACACCAGAAAATAAGTCAAAATATGTTTCAAATCAAAAAAAATAACTCTGGAATTTCTCATCCCAATAAAAATACACTACCTTCTGAGTAATAGTGGTCATTGGAGAAGCTATCTTTGAGAAATCCTTTACGAACTGGCAGTAAAATCCAGTTAAACTCAAGAAGCTCTAAATCTAAAAAACAATCCATGGTTTCTCCCATGTCATAACAGCTTTCACCTAATTAATATCAAATAATATCCCATGTTCCAACACCATGTGTCCAAAGAACTTAACTTCTTGAATCCATAAATCACATTTATGAATTCCAAATTCTTTTACTATCAATTGGTGGTAACCATATCGAAGATCAATCTTTTAGAATCACTTCATCCCTTTCAACTATTGAAATTAATAATCAATATTTTTCAAAGGATAATTGTTTTTTTACCATAACTCAATTGAGTTTTTGGTAATCAACACATAGGAAAAGTGACCCATCATATTTCTTATAAAATATAATAGGTGCAACTAAAGTTGACACACTTAGGCATATAAATCCTTTCTCTAAAAGATCATTCAACTGAGACTTCAATTATTTCATTTCTATTGTTACCTTGTGTTAAGAGGTGATAGATTTCAACTGAGTACCCAATAGTAAATTAATATAGAACTCCACCTCTCTTATCAGTATCAAACCATATAAGTTAGAAGAAAAAACAATAGGAAAATCAATAAGAACTAGAGGGATATCACTACTCAAAGATTCATGGTCTAAATCAAAAGAAAACACTGATATTACTTTCCCCAAATATAGATAATAAGGACTAATTCTCTTGACCTCAAGTCCCATTCTCCCTAAAAGATACAACACACCCCATTGGGTGAATTAAAGTAGACCCGTTATAGATAACATTAAATTTGGGATTTATTAGAAATGATCCAACATATCCTGAATATGACATCAAGAGGTTTTATGTCATCAACAAAAAAATTCCATGTAATCTTGATGTTTGATAATGAGAAAACAAAAGTAGGAAAATAGATACCCAACTCTCTTTTTATTCTGAGGGGTGTAGTACTATCCATAACATAAGATAAAAGATCCATATGAAGATCTAATAGATTCAAAATATGAGTCAAAATGAATGAATGATATACAATAGTATCAAATAAAGAAATTACTAAAGATGAAGCAATAGTGATGGTACCTCTCACTTTCACTGGACCTATTTCTTCTTCCTCTAGAGACTCTTCCACTATGTGAAAAAGCTTTATTTTGGATGCATGTGGTTGTAACCTCTTATATCATGAAGCATCTAATTTAACTGTAGTAATTTTAGGTGATGATGATCTTGTACCACTATGTGGATCATAATATACATGATAGAACTTATGCAAGTGACCTGAGTATCTACAGGAACCATACATCTTGGGTGCCTCAGTGCAAACCTATTTTGAGTTCCCAGGCCTTCCACACTGGTAGAAAATAAAAGGGCCTCTTCCATGCACTATAGGAGGTCTAGAATAACCCTACTATTAAGATCCACCATGAGAATCATCACACTTCATTTTCCCTTTATGGGAACTCACCAGACATCCACTGTGAGAAAAAGGATCTCCCATTCATCCAAACTTACCATCCAGGTCAAGCTCAACCATCAATGACCTATCCAGCATGTCATCATAAGAAGAGATCTTTACCAATAAAACCTAATAATGAATATCAGATCAAAGTCTCATCTCTATCCTTTGAGTATTCATCTTCTCATTTGATATAATCTCTGGTGAAAACTGTACAATCAAATCAAAGCGATTTTCATATTCATTCACGATCTTGTTAGCTTGCTTTAGTTGAGAAAACTCTATAGCCTTAGCTAACACCATAGATTTTGGATAGAACTAGTAAATGAAAATAAATTTAAATTCCTTCCACCCTAATCCCTTGTTATTATTTATCATTACCATCATGTCCATCCACCTCATTCAAGATCCCTCAAGCTTAAAGGTAATACACTTTACCTTAATATCTTTGGGAGTTTCCATGAAGTCAAAGAGAAGATCTATCTTTCTCATCTAGTCCTCAGCCTATTGAGGATCATTAAATCCTTGGAAAAAAGGTGGTTACTAATGAATAAATTTCTAAGAATGATTTCAGGACTCATCCCTCTGAGGTTACACAGATAGAGCCTAGACGAGGATGGGTGTAGGTGTCTGTCCCAAATCTTGGACAGCACTCACAATAACCTTAACCAGGTTTTAGTCCATGGGAGGACTTACTCATTGAGGTTCATCAGTAGCTTCCACCTAGATCCTATTCAAACATCCTCTCAGATGAATTCTTCTACATAACATCAAAAAACACCGTTGAATACATCAAAAGATTACTTAGAGAAATACTCAAACTAGAAAAATAGATAAATTAATCTCTTCAAGTAGAAAAACAAGATTTGGATTTCAATATATTTATATAAAAATCAGGGAAAAGTCTAGAACTAATCCTCAAGACACTTTTACCAAACCACCCATTATAACTTAAGGCTCTCTACAATTAGATCTAGCTAGGAAATTACTCATAACTACCTCCTACGTCCTGAAAATATCTCTCAACTACATATTGACATCAAGGAAAGATGCAAAACCTACACCTTTGAAACCACATTTTCACGAACCATCACAGATACCCTAGTACTCTGATACTCAATCTAGCACTGACATAGCCCAAAGGGTATTCTTGATCCCCATGGGTTGGTGACTAGCACCTAGAATCATACATGGTAAAAGAGGGAATGATTTTTCCACAAAAATAGTGAATGAACCAGATGTATATTAACATACTCAAAAGAAAAATCTAAAGGGAGAACAGTACCAGAATATAAAATAAGTAAAACACAAAACCAAATAGTATATTCTCAAAAAACTTTGAAACTGACAAGATAAACATTCCATGTCCCAATGGTCACAGCACTCCAAGTCCAAAGGATCAACAACAACTACCACCTCCAAGTTGCGCTTTCCCCTTTCTCAAACTTGGTAGAAAGAAATCTAGAAATACCTGAAGGAATATGTAGGGTGTGAGATATAAATCCCAATAGTGTATCACTAAGTGTTCCATAATAAGATTCCATAATAAATAAACTAAATCATTATTTAAATTTAAAATAATATAGGCATGGCAGTATAATTTCATATTTAAATCAAAACATGATTTTCTGTTCAAATGATGGAAACATCTCAAACAATGGATTAATAAAAAAATTATCTAAAATAGTTTATATAAATCTATAGTCATGAATAAATAAATTCACAATAAATGGAATATATATATATATATATATATCTAATTAATCAAAATAAGAAACATGTTCATCTGACTGAAGGTATGATAGTTCCTAGTTATGGGATCCCCACACATCTCATATCAATGATCATTGAAATATGAGTATACACATCCCTCCAACACTGGACAAAGAGAACTTATCAACATCCCACTATGGATAAGATCTGTTGAACTAGTTTTTTTAGAGTTTTAAAGAATCAATCCATTTCTAGGGCTTACCATCCTAGCATGTTTGTCCCAAATAACTCACTAACTACCTAGGATCGCATGTGATCAATCAATAAATAAATAATGGGAAAATTATTTTAAAACAATTTAAAATAAAATTTATCCATTTCCTATTCCAATATAGAAATTTTACTTTTAAAACCAAAACAGAGGATTTTAATCCATTCATGCCTTTTTCAAAATAAAACCAATCATAGGTTCTTATCAAATCAATTTAAGCCATTTTTTTCAAAATCAATTTAAAAATCAATTTTCAGAAATTCTATGAAATTCAAATCACATCCCAATTTCCAATTCCATTTAAATTGGGGTATTTTTTCTAAAATTCCATACCAAGTCAATTTAGGTTCCAATCCTCATCAGAATTATTTTTTTATTAATTCAGTTGAAATTAATTTAATTTAAATATAGTTTGTAAATATCTCTAGACTATAACCTGATTCTGATCATTTTGGGTCAAACAATTACACCATATCTTGGAAGACCCTCTAATCATGTATGCTACAATCTTTAATCTCTTCACTGGAGGTATCTCTAGGTTCTCAAAGAGAGATAACACAGCCTCTATCCATAACTCGATAGCTTAGGGACTACCTTCCCTAGTAAATTCTACCATAAAAGAGGAAGTTCATGGAGCTCCCTGTATAGATTATACTAGCCATAAGAAACCCTCTTGGAACTAAGATTCAATTCCAAAATCAGGTATAATAGTAGGTGCCATTGGTGGCACTATAGGAGGTAATACTGATGGTGTAGGTCCCACCACCTCTGGAGTATGGTTGTATCCACCCTCCTGGAACTCAACTCAAGACCTTCATGGAGGCATATATCTACAATTCCAAAAGAATTATTCAAATGAATATTTGATAAAAGAATAGATCATAGATAAAGGAGTATGATAGGTACAAGACTTCATACACAAGATTTACACTCCACTGCCTTCTTCTAAAACTAGGTCTTGATGATGTATAAAATTATGATGGATCATAAGAGACACTTCCAATTTACCACTACTAAGGTCAATTCTGGGTCAATATCTTGTATATTATAATAGATTTCCTAGTATATAGAGTTTTAACAGCAATTTATAGAAAAAATAACTCTTTAATTTTCAATTGGAATCCACATTTAATGGAAACCATTTCCTTCTACTTTTTGGAATCAATAATATTATATGTATATATATGTATATCATGTTTTGATTAGATGATTTGAAATTCCTAAGTTATAAATCCTTGTGTTTTATTAGTTATAATTGGGACTTCTTGTAACCACAATTATATTATTATTCGATTATATAGATCACCATTCCGAATTTATAAAAGTACCATCTTTATAAATTAAAATTTGAATCCATTTAATAATAATTGACTAACATTTCAGATCATGTAACCATGGTTACATAGCTCAAACATGTGATAATTGGATAATTAAGGTGCCACCATAAAGATATGTGGGAAAGCACTATTTAGATTGATGCAGACACTTTAAGCAACGAATTATTTAATCTTTTTTCTGCAAGAAAAATTATTACAGTCACAAGTATAACACTCAAGGAACATATGAAATGATTTAGGAAATTTACTCAATAAAATAAATATGGCATAGAATATACATGATATATTAATACTTAGGTTCCTATAATGATTCAAGAGCAATGATTCCTTGATGCACTAGTCCAAGGGTAAAAATTGAATTTATAATAATAATGAACACCAAAAATAATGTGCATTACCCAATAGTGAAATCACTACAACTATAATAGGAAAAATCCTGAATAAAAAGTCACATCCAGGAAACATGGATTTTTTTCCTATATGTAGGTTAGTTACTCCCAAGAAAAAGCTCAATACCAAATTTTAAAACTTCCTAATATCCTTTCTACTGACCCAAAACACTAATACAAGAACAATAAACCTCAGATACCACTTTTTTGGCATCTCAGACCTAGTTCACTCATAAGTAACCTAACTCAATTAGCTACATGGACTCAATCATGCCTCCTCGTATGATAGAGGCTACCAAATAGTAGTAACGGTCTATGATGATATGGTGGGAAGACAATAACCTCTTTATCAGAGTTGATCACAGTGGTGATATATAGAAAAAAACAATATTTGAATAAATATAATGAATATTATAAATAATAAAAATCAGTGGAAATAAATAATCCAAACATAAATAAAGGAATAACAACTGTCCAATATCATATATAAAAGATTATTTCATGATTATATACAAAATTGGGGGGGATAAGGAAAACAAGGTAGTAGGAATACGACATGTACATGCTATAAAAACATAAATAAAGACAAAAATATATATCCAATAGAATCATGATCACCATCTCAATTCTCTGCTCTTATACTCTAACCTAGTATAAAAAATTAAGCATTCATAGTTGGGTGCTTTCCTTTTTCCCTACCTCCATCCATGAAGTCTGTCCGGATACTATTAGGTGGCCCAAACAAGGTGTGAATAAAACTTAGTAGGCCACCACCAATGGTGTCTAGAACTATCAATTTTGTGAATATAAAATGAGTAGTTAGTAGTTATAATAAATAAAAGTGGTAAATAAATAACCATGTTGGTATGGGTTCCTCATGGAACACCCATCCAATACTAACTGTTTTGGATTAAGCCATAAATGTATCTAAGAATTTTAAAATTTCATTTATTTTTATAAGGTTGGGATCCAAGGCATACAACTAAGTCATACATATATAGTTATAATCATATAAGGTTACTTAATTTCCATGGAATTTAAGTTTTATAAGATGGTAAAATTCACAGGGGTGTACCCTTAGAAATTTACCCTAAGGGGGAAAGTGGTACCCAAGCCCTAGGATCATGTCATAGGAATCTTTAGTGTGAGACTTGAAATGAGGCCAAGGAATAATCCAAGGTGGTCTATAAAATCTAGGAATTTGTAATCTAAGACAAAGGCTAAATCCTAGGGTGGTATTTCAGTTGGAAGATGGATAAATTAATCAGTTCACATCCCATAATTCCATCCAAGGAAAACACAATGGTAATCTAATTATCACATAGTTTATGACATACCTTCTAGGGTAATTCAGTTATGTGACCACAGTTAGGCATGATATAATAATTATTCAAGTTCCATAATCATAATTGTCATGAACCATCATGGGTCGACCCTGAACCGGTCACCCGAGTCGGTCTGCGGTATGTCCCGAGAGGCTTTCCTGATCCTCCCGGGCTGGTGACGAGTGCTAAGGCATCAAAAGAGAACAACAGGGGAATGATTTATCCCAATAAAAAATAACAAAGAAATAAAAATAAAACAGAACAACACAAAATAAATAAACGACATGAAAGATAAAGAATGGCCAAAAACACATGCTAACCTAACCACAACCAAAAATCCACATGACCCTAAGAGTCACTCTCCAACAGCCAAACCAAACATCACCCAAGTCAATCCAAACCAGAGCTCGAACCTGCAGGAGAAACTAAAAACCAGAAAACACTATATCCATGAGTATTAAAACTCAGTATGTAGGACTAACTAATTCTATTCTAAGTGCACATTCTTTAAATATAGAAAACATTGATTTCAGGTTTGGAATAAAATCTATAAATATAAAATTCTCTACACTTTTAATTTTAAGGTGAACAAATCACAAACATAATCTACTTCCATAAAGTTTAAAATAAGGTTTAAGAGGAGTAGGAAATAAAAGGAGACCAAAAAGGAATCATTCATTTTTCATAAAAGTGTCAAAGGAAAGAGTGATTGTTCATTTGAAACATTTTTCTTGAAAAGACCTTTAGCAAACCACACATTTTCAATTTTTCAACAAAACACAAAAACTAAGTACAATGGATATCACTTCATATAGCGAGGGAAATGATACTAACTATACTAGTGTCAAAGGAACACGGGAAATCCTAGTAACTCAGAGGAAACCTAGAACGTACTAATACATGTGACTCATCCTGAAGGCATACCTACTCCTGATGACATCATAATGCCCTAATGTCCGATCGTCTCCCTACCTAACCTAGTCAAGGGGCCCAATCTCATAGTAATAATAATAAAACATCACCCTACTATGAGCCAATAGCCAGTGCGTAGTCTAAATGAGTATAGCAATCATTCTCAGAAAACCTCTTTGTTATGCTAGGTTCCCATGTATAGTTCTCAAGAAGTTGTTTCATATATTTCAAATAACAAGCCACATATATATAACCAAACACACCACACAACTCGAAACCACCCCAACCACCTCAGGGGCATTCCTTGCCTTAAAATAATACTTATACAAGGAAGGTCCCATACCAAGGACACTTCTATATCATGGCCAACCAACAAGGAAAGACTCACTCCCTGAAGAGTTTTCTAATCGACCATTTAATAAAATTCCAAATGGTACTTATGTCATTTCATGCATCAAAACTTTGATAAATAACTACACACCATCCATATCTAATGCCAAACCAATTTAGAAACCCACTTTGGAAAAACAAACCACCATTTGAATGTCAAACTATCATTTACAAAATTAATTCATGCCTTTAGAAATCACAAACTACTTAGAAAATCCAAATGGGCACTTAACCAATCCTTGGTGTGCAAAACCTAATAAAAACACATCACACTTTCAAAAATCCATTTTTAAAACCATAAACACTCACTTTGAATGACAAATAACTACTTGGAAACTCATTTAAGGAAAACCAACCACCTATTTAAATCCAGAAAACTTTTATAACATCCAATCGGTCATTTGATAAATGCTTAGTTTTCACAGAACAATCAAAACACTTGAAAATGCCAAATGGGCCTTACATATTTTCCTCAAACCAAATATTCTTGTTCATAAGTGCAACAAGCCAATTTTAACACAAAAAACATTGGAAAATAACCATTTTCATAAACATCAAAAATATATTTTTAAGACTGAAACATGCTTCCAAAAATTATAACCATTTGCAAGATCCAACTATGTTATCAACCAAACATGAGGTGTGTTTCATTCCTCAAATCCATGTCACACATTAAAAGAAATCATACAAAACACTTCATTTCACATAGAACAAATATTATAAAAATAGTACATTACTAATTTAATAACTAAGAAAGTGTGAAAAACACAAAACTAATGAAATCATGAATTTAAAAGCAATTTGAAAAAGGGTCCTACCTCAAATCGCAGCTCAATCATGACGACACAACTCACCTCATACTTTCACATAAGTACCCATGAGATGGTGACTATATTATCATAGGTTTACCTCAACAACACGCTGTAACAAATGCAAAGCATCTAAAAACCTAGAAAATCTGACTAAAAATAATCCAAATAAATAAACAGCATAAAACCCACCTCGACACTGGTGTAGGCGAATTGAAATGAACCCAGATTGCTCGCCTTTAGCAGTAGGAGTTCATCGCGTGCCCAATTGAGAATAATGTGTGTGGTTGGGAGTGAAAATAAATGAAGTAGGGGTCAGCTTGGGGGTGCACTCATCACATCGGCAATGTGGATGGTCATAGAAGCATGGATTTTTGATTGGAGGAGGGTCATGCCAGTGTGGAAGTGCACCAGAGAGGTCACCTCAGAAAGAAGGGGCGCAGGCGTGGAGAGCATTTGGGGGGGAGTTCGCCAGTGAAGGGGACCGTGCCAGATGGGGAAGTCCATTCAAATTGGTCGCCAGCCGAAGGATGGTCGTCTGAAGGTGGCGGTAGCCGGATAGGGTCGGCAAGGGGTACGGCCGAGCTGGGAGGGTGCGCGATGGCGGGACAGGGTCATCGAGCTGGCTCAAAGAGGAGGTCGGGTGTGGGGAAGTGAGGGCAGTGAAGGGCCATAGCGCGGGAGAAGCTAGAGGCAGCTGGGGGCGATCGTGAAGTCCGGTATGTGTGGGAGGCTAGGGTGGGGAAGCAAGGGCAGCGGGTAAGGCCTGGATGCATGGGTCTGGGTGCGGGGAGAGTAAGATGCGGAAGCAGGAGGGGTGAGGTTGGGTGCACGGGAGGCCGGAGCAAGGAAGCGAGGGTCACGGGTGAAAGCGTCGAAGGCGATTGGTGTGAGCGCGATGAGGCAGAGGTGGTTGGGCACGACATAGGTGAGGGCGATGCAGAGTGGAGGCCATGCGAAGAGTAAGGCAGTGAAGGGGGGCAATGCAGGATTATGGTAGCTAGGTTTTTTTCCTTTTATTATATTAATAATAATAATCATCATCATAATCATAATAAAAATAATAAAAATAATAATAACACAATATTAATAATAATACAAATAATAATAATAATAATCAAATAAAAATTTGAATATAAATAATAAAAATTACAATTAAAATACAATTTATTAATAATTATATTAATAGAAGATTTTAGATAATAAAAATATTATGAACCATTATTAATAACTAAATTATTATCTACACCATAATTAATTATTATTATTATGTTTTAAATGTTTTACTTATTTCATTTGCATAAAATATTATTTCTTTCAAGTAATAGACATCTACACAGAATCTGAGTCGATCATGTGGCTACCGTGTACCATACGGTGACCGCGCACGGGTCCAAAACCTGCTAAAAAATTAAACATAAAAAATTTTAGACATGTGATCAACCCGCACCTCAATGAGGTTGACTGAATCCATTAATTAATAAAGTTAAAATAAATTAAAAAGTTAGGGTGTGACAATTCTACCCACCACAGACACTTTCTACCCCCAGAAAGTCACCCAGCCGAGCGATAGACAAAACATGAATCCATGCCTGATTGAAACTGAAAGAAACCACAATACAAGAGAATTGGAGAACATGAGAGGGTTCTCCCCACCATAATAACTCAACTAGTGAGTAAATTTAATACCCAAACCTATCACCTCGGGAGGGGTCCAACACGAGAACTCCCAACTGATCCAAACTAACATCTATAGTACGAGTGAACAACAGCTCCGCTAAACTTGGAACTCTCAACCCAGACCAAAATCTCCCAACACTAGAGAAAAACCTTTGAGCATAACTTGAACCAAGTGGTGAACCCAAGAATAACCACAAACATCATTTCCTCCGCAGGCACTTACACGTCCAAATGAACACAGCTAAACCAAGATCAACCCATACAAGGTCCAAAGACACTTTTAAGAAAAGCGCATGATTCATAAAACCATCATCAGACAAAAGAAACTATTTGGATTACAATAGAACATGTCTTTCATGACTTCACGGCAAAACAATGAACTTAAAACCACGTAAAAACTTTAATAGAAGAAAAACAAGAACAAAAAGACTTTAAATATTCCACTGCCAACACAGAACACAAAACCCAAACTGAGGCTTCACATCCCCCGCAACTCCTGACTGTGTGTGAGCATCACCCCAAGACCTGTGGTTGGAAATCTGATAGCTGAAGCATCTCCTGCCTCACAATCAGGCATTGGAATTCCTCCAGTCACAATGTTCACTTCAGGTGATGCTTCCTGAAAAACATCTCCAAGTGACCCAGGCAACTGCAACAATGACACGTCTTTAGAGGGGTGTGACATGACGGATTCACATTCCCAAACCGTCCACATTGGTGGCACACCACTGAATGATCAGATGAACTGGAAGCCAGAACCACAGTAGAGGACTCTTTTAGAATAGTTCCATCTGGCACACTATGCTCTACAGATGGGGAACCTTCACGAACAATTGGATATGCTGGATTTCCAACCATCTGCTCTCCAGAGACTAACTCATCTAATAACACCTCATCCAATAGCTTCTCAAAACAATGGTCCCTAAAAGAGAGGACCCACTCCTTGATCTCTGGACGAAGTCCCCCGATGAAGAGATAATTCTTCATCAAATCCTACAATACTACTTCTGGACAAAAGGACGCTAGTTCTTTGAAATGATCAATATATGCTTTCAACGTCTGTTGGCCTTGTTGAGTATGCATGAGGTCTTCCCTTTTCTTCATCTTTACCTCTTTAGGTATAAACCATCAGACGAAGACGTATTTAAAGACATCCCATTTCATCCCAACTTGCAGTGATGGCAGGCCGAACAACTCCCATTCGTCCAAAGCTGGACCTTCAAACAGACCCAAAACAGCATGCACTCTGACAGCTTCGAGAGTTCCAAATACCCTGAAGACACACTCAACCTCTTCAATCCACTCTACTTCCTCAAATGGACCCCAATCACGATGAAGGATAGGAAATACCCAAGAAGGACTAAAAAATGGGCATGACTTATTAGAAACCCTGGGGACCTTCTTGGGTATCATTTTATGAACAGCATATAAAACACAAATCCAAAACCAATATCAAGCTGAAGCAACATCATTGAAATCACCAGCATCCAAAAACAGCCATCTCAAAAAACAAACAAAAAAATACAAACACAACCCCAAAATTCCTTTTTCAAAATCCCCTTTTCATTTTATATTTCAAAACCACCATCTTTCAAAGCCACTTTCAAAATACCAAACCCACTTTTCAAACGAAATTCAATTTCCAAAATCATTTCCCCTTTTAAAATCACTTTTGAAAAACAAGCTCAAGCCTTTAATTCCAAGTACACACCCCAATGATCCCATGAACCGTTGCACATTTCTTCATCCACTTTCATCGACATGCACCAACACGCACTTTCCATGCATCCCCTCACATGTGAAAACGTTCATGAAGAGTACCTGAGGTTGCACCCAAACCCTTTCTCTACTATTTCCAAGAAAACACCAGATTTTTAGACCGAGAGATTTTGGTTTTAAAACCCATTTACCAAATTTAAATACATTTAAAAGAATTCATTCTCATTTCAAAAACCTTTCTTTCATTTTCAAAAGTGCACTTACACCAACCAGAACCAAGACGACACTCAACTTTCATAAAACTACTAGAGTGAGGGACTAGTAGTCCAGCTTATCCTGGTGACATAGTAGTGGGCCATGTCCCACATAAGTTTCAACAACTAGAAGGAACTTAAATCATGTACTCAGAATCCACATGAGTCACTACTCCATGTGAAATCACGATGTAACATCAACTTTCCACTTTTGACATCCCTCAATCTGAAACAAAACAGAATGAGACAATGACTCAATTCTCGAACTACCCCTGGCGAATCGAGGTTTAGAACAAGTGAGGGTTCATGACGTACTTACCGCACCTACCTCTTGAGTCCTAAAAGTTCTAATATCCAGCTACCAGACACCCCAAATAACAAAGGCCTCCTCTAATACCATTTTTTCACAAACCAGCCCGGTTTAACCCTGAACCGGTCACCTGATCCGGTCTACGACATGTCTCAAGAGGTGTTCCTGATCATCCTAAGCTAGAGACAAGTACCAGGGCATCAACAGAGAATAACAAGGGAATTATTTAATCTAATAAAAAAAATAAGAAGCAGAAATAAAATAGAACAATGAAAAATAAATAAATTACACGAAAGAGAAAGAATGGACAACAACACATGCTAACCTGACCACGACCAAAAATCCACATGACCCTAAGATTCACTCTCCAACAACCAAACCAAACATCACCCAAAGCGATCCAAACTAGATATATAACCTATAGGAGAAACTAAAAACAAGAAAACACTATAGGCATGAGTATTAAAACTCAGTAGGTAGGCCCGGCTAATTATATTCCCAGTGCACATTCTCTAAATAAAGAAAACATTGATTTCAGGTTTGGAATAAAATCTATAAATATATAATTCTCTACACTTTTTATTTTAAGGTGAACAAATCACAAACATAATCCATTGCCATAAAGTTTAAAATAAGGTTCAAGAGGAGGAGTTAAAAAAATGAGACCAAAAATGAATCATTTATTTTTCATAAAAGTGTCAAAGGAAAGAGTGATTGTTCGTTTGAAACATTTTTCTTGAAAAAATATTTAGCAAACCACACATTTTCAATTTTTCAACAAAACACAAAAACTAAGTACGAGGGGTGTCACTTCATATTCTGGGGGAAATGGTACTAATTATACTATTGTAAACGGAACGCGTGAAATCTTAGGAACTCAGTGGAAAACCAGAATATACTAATGCATGTGACTCATCCTGAAGGCATGCCTACTCTCGATGATGTCATAACACCCAAACACCCAACCATATCCCTACCTAGCCTTGTCTAAGGGCCCAATCCCATAGTAATAATAATAAAACATCCCCCTATTATGGGCCACTAGCCAATACGTAGTATAAACTAGTGCATCAATCGTTCTCTGAAAACCTCTTTTCTATGATAGGTTCCCATGTATAGTTCTCAAGAGGGTGTTCCATATATTTAAAATAACAAGCCACATATATATAACTAAACACCACACAACTCAGAACCACCCTGGCCACCTCAAGGGTAGTCCTTTCCTTAAAATGATAATTATACAAGGAAGGTTCCATACCGAGGACAATTTCATATCATGGCCAACCAATAAGGTAAGACTCACTCCCCGAAGAGTTTTCTAATCAACCATTTAATAAAATTCCAAATAGGATTTATGTCATTTCACCCATCAAACCTTTGATAAATAACTACACACCAGCCATCTTTAATGCCAAACCAAGTTAGAAGCCCACTTTGGAAACACCAACCACCATTTGAATGTCAAACTATCATTTACAAACCAATTCATGCCTTTAGAAATCACGAACTACTTAGAAAATCCAAACAAGCACTTAACCAACCCTTGGTGTGCAAAACGTAACAAAAACACACCACACATTCAAAAATCCATTTTTAAAACCATACACGCTCACTTTTAACGACAAATACCTACTTGGAAACCCATTTAAGGAAAACCAACCACATATTTAAATCCATAAAACATTTATAAGATCCAATCAGACATTTGATAAACACTTTGTTTTCAAAGCACAATCAGACCACTTGAAAAATGCCAAGCGGGCCTTATATATTTTCCTCAAACCAACTATTATCATACATAAGTGAAACAAGCCAATTTTAACCCAAAACACATTGGAAATCCATTTTAGAAAATTCCAATAAACATTTTCGTAAACATCACTGATATATTTTTAAGACCAAAACATGCTTTCAAAAATTATAACCATTTGCAAGAGCCAACTATGCTATCAACCAAACACGAGGCGTGCATCATTATTCAAATCCACATCACACATTCAATGAAATCAGACATAACACTTCATTTCACATAGAAAAAATATTATAAAAATAGTACATTAATAATTTAATAACTAAGGAAGTGAAAAAAACAAGAAACCAATGAAATCATGAATTTAAAAGAAATGTGAAAAGGGTCATACCTCAACTCGCATCTCAATAATGATGACATGACTCGCCTCACACTTGTGCATAAGTACCCATGAGCCGATGACTGCGGCATCGCAGTTTTACCTCACCAACACGCTGCAACAAATTCAAAGCATCTAAAAAAATTAAAAAGTTGACTTAAAATAATCTAAATGAATAAACAGCGTAAAACCCACCTCGACACCGGTGCAGGCGAATCAAAATGAACCCAAATCTCTCACCTTCAGTGGCAGGTTTTCATCTTGAGCCCAATTGAGAATAAGGTGTGTTCCCGGGCATGCGAAAAAATAAGGTAGGGGTCAGCGTGGGGGCGCACTCATCGCACCGGTGATGTGGCTGGCCAGAGCAGCAGGGATTCACGGCTGGAGGAGGGTTATTCCAGTGTCGCAGCGCACTGAAGAGGTCACCCCAGAAAGAAGGGGTGTGGGTGGAGAGAGTAATCGGAGGGTAGTTCGTTGGCGAAGGGGACCACACCAGTGAGGGGTGTGACTAAGCTGGGAGGGTGCGCGATGGTCGAATAGGGTCAGCGACCTAGCCCAAGGAGGAGGTCGGGTGTGGGGAAGTGAGGGAAGAAAAGGTCCATAGTGCGGGAGAAGCTGGAGGTGGCTGGGGGCGAGCATGATTGATGAGATGTGTGGGAGGCCAGAGCAGGGAAGCAAGGGTGGTAGGTGAGGCCTAGATGCGTGGGTCTGAGTGTGGGGAGATTCGGATGCGGAATCAGGAGGGGTAAGGTCGGGTTCATGGGAGGTCGGAGCAGGGTGCCCAAAACCACTTCCCACTTTCCCTATAAATTGGCACCTTGGGCACCCTATTTTGGAGTTAGATGAGGAAGAAATGTGATTCCATTTTAGAGTCCCAAAGGGGTCTTATCATCATCCCTAGAAGTTCTGGAGTCTATGGTAATTTAAACTTCAACATCTTCTTCTTCCTCCCCTTCCATGGATTTCTAAATCCCTTAGAATCACTTGGGGAGGAACGTGATGTAATCTCAAGCTTCATGTTTGTATTATTTTGAATGATCTTTTTTATTCCAAGTTGTATTTTGTTTTTATTAATACTATATTTCTATTTAATTGATTTATATATTGTTATGTTATACTCAAACTCAACTGATCATGTTTGGGGGTACACTTTCATGTGATGTTTCACACACCGTTCATCCCTTTTTCCTCCCTCATTCAATTGGGGTGTTTGCATGGTACATGTTGGTCAATTGAACTCACATAAGCACTGTTAAGGCCATGTACATTTATGTCTTGGTATAAAAAAGAGATAACATACAAAACTAGACATCACATCAAGTTCTTCGTGTGTTCCCTTGGTGAGTTTTGGTTATGATGTTGAACACAAATCACTCAATCATTGGCGGTGTCCAGTGAATCATTGTGTGTTTTCGACTAAACCCTAGGAGGTATCTTAGCATAAAATTTGTAAAAATTGGGTAATAGTTGTTAAAAATCAGGGATTAAAAGATCTATACCCTTTCTGTTGAAGCGATGAAGGATGAGCATCACGAGACTTCCCTGGGTTGATCATGTTTAATTAATCTTGTTCATTTCTACTTTGTTTTGTCACTTTCATTTTCTATTGTCATATTTAATCATCAAACCCCATGTTTTCCAAAATCTCATTCCCCTTATATTTTCCTAATCTAACCCCTCTTTTTAAATTAATGATCTAAACCTCCATCGAGAGATGACCGAGGGTTGCTGTTATACTACAGAAATTCTAGTCAAAATTAAACAACTAATTTGACGCGCTCAACAACACGTTCACCTGTTTGGAAACCTTAAGGTTTTTTGAAAAGTTTTAAATAGTTATACATATGTCGTCCCATTTTGAACCTTGGATGAAGTGGAATATACATGTCTGTATCTATATATATATATATATATATATCTAGTGGGCACCTCTATATGGGGATAACCCTTTATGGGTTATCGTATAGAGTGTCCATGTTTGGGGTAGGCAAGTATGGTGGCGGCGGGTAAGATGAGTCATGCATGCGAGGGCCTTCTACTTACATAGTGTTATTGCCACCATGGTTTCATGGACGTCTTTAAATGATCGAGTGACAGTTGCTGATCAACCCCGATTATACGGGTTGGTACCCCCTAGATTTATTGTTAGGACAGGAGGGATTTTCCACTAGGTTTGGTCAGTTTTAGTACAGCCAGTTGGTTATAGACTTAGGATCTTTACCATACACTGGTAGGTAGTTCCAAACCGAGTAATTATAGAGGTATTATAGGGATTTTTAAGATCACCCATGATTACTTAATCATTTATATTGCATGTTTTCTTTATATTGTACTGGTTTATTTCCAGCATGCATTGTTTACCTATTCTAATTCAGCCCATTTTTGGTATCTTTTGTTTTGGGTTTTGTTTGTAAAATGGAAAATACTTTTGGAAATGGTATATAGCATGTGTTGGATTTTAAATGAAAAAAAACCATGTTTCTAATTTTAAAATGTGAAAAACCTACTTTTCTATTTGTATTTCAAACTCATGTCGTTGGATTGTTTTGGGAAGGGAGATTCTTGGATTAAGTGGTTTATTCTTGGAATCCCTACTGAGAATTTCATTGCTCATGCCTATTTTATCATTTCAGTTGTAGGTACCCTTTACTCAGGTTCTCCTACACGAGTTTCTCATTATTGGATCAAGGTTGGTCTTTGGTTTGGTGGTGACTTGGAAGGTCACATGGAGGTATGTTCGGTTTTATTTAATTTCTGCTGCTAGTTTTTATTTTTATCGTCAGCCTTTGTTTATTTGGTTATCTTTGTTTATGGGAAAAATCATTCCCGCATGTTAGTTTTGATGCTCGGAACTAGTTTCCAATCTATGGGGTTTGGGAACACCCTTCAGGCCTTGCCATAGACCAGTTTGGGTCACCGGTTTAGGGTTGACCCAGGTTGGTTCGTGATAGAATCTCTTCACAAACTCATCATACAGATGTCCTTTACTAACTATCTATCATGAAGGGCCCTCACAAAATAATTTTATGGAAGTATTTCCTTATAAACTTTATAATTACTTGAAGATTTACCTGAGATTTGAAAGGTTTCCCCCATATTAAAGTCTCTACCTCCCTTACATTGATGTGGTTATGTGGTATTTATAAGCATTGGTGGGTGACCATCTTCTTGAAATGGGTGGTCGTGTAAGGATAGTGTGTGGGTTGCATGAGATATAATTCCTTGTACCTTAATCATCCCATAATTACATTATTTATGAAAAGGGTTACACTTTATTACATTCCCATTATATTTTAGTTTTATATTTTTAGAAATATAATAGTAAAAATACATTAAATAGGTATGAATGACATTCAGTGCCCATTTTTTATCTACAAATAGGATTCTTAAGTTAACACCCCTCATTCATTTAAGATACACTTGTTTCATTCAAGTCCAATTTCCTTTATTCATAGTATAATTCATAATATTTTCTACTCATATTTAGGCCCTTTGAATAACATTTAAAAACATGGTATGAGTAAAAAAATCTCAGTATGCACATAAAAGAAAAGAAACTAATTAGTCTATTTTTAAACCTAAAAATTCCATATGAAAGTTTGTATTTTTCACAATAAACATTCAACCTCAAATTTACATTTAATTTTCATAAAATAAATTTAATTTCTTAATATATTTCATGAGAAATTTTATATGTAATCATAAATTAAAAATCATAGTCATTATATTTTCTTAGAAAACATGAAAAATCATGAATCCCTTTTATTTAAAAACAATCATTTCACCTTCATTTAAAAAAAATCATAAACATTCATTAAAAACATAAGATTGATTTCTTACCTTTTCAAATAAAAATTCTTCCTTTATAAACCATTATAATCATATCATGTAGGTACCTTGGTACATTATCCTTATATTCACCCTTAAATGATCCCTCATGAATCACCTAACTGAATAATTCCCATATATATATATATATATCTCTCTCTTAGGTGTAACCTGTCATTAGTAAATTTTGTAACTTTATCCAATGCATTGGAGAGAGATATCATGCTCAACCCATCATTAGGGTTATATTAACATCACCCTTAATTCATATAAAATTTTCAAGTACAATATCACATATAAAAAACATATATATTTCACTTAAACCATCAAAATCATTTGAATTAGCATTCAAGACCATAATAAATAACACTTTAATTTTTCATGTAAGATTAGAAGAAGTTTCTATTTCCTTATAAAAACATTATAAAACTAAAAATTCCTAGAATACTAAGAAAGAAATATTATTTTAATATAATCATGTAAAATTTTAAAATATACTTCAAACAAATAACAATCTTGATGATGGAAAAATGTATCCATTAAATATTCATTAAAAAAAATATTTTTCTCACTTTGGTAAAGTCAACAAATACTCATATAGAAATCATAAAAATATTCCCTTTAAATATTTGTAGTCAAAATAAAGAATAGTAAAAAATAACCATTATTTACCTTTGAATAAAAAATAATAACATTATTTAAACATTTAAAATAACCTCAATATCGAAGAAATGGAGTTGAAAGGTAAACTTCAAAACATGATTTTTCAAAAGAAATTCCATTTCCCTAGGTCTCATCTAGATCAGTACTATCACGAACCAACCCGGGTCGACCCTGAAATGGTCCCCCGATCCAATCCACGACATGGGCCGAGGGGCATTCCCGATCCCCACGGGCTGGAAACCAGTGTCAGGCATCAAAAAACTAACCGTTGGGAATGATTTAGCCCATGAAAAAAAGATAAAAAGATAAATAAAAACTGATGATAAAAATAAAACTAGCAACGGAAAGAAAAAAACAACACATACCTTCACGTGACCTTCCTGGTCACCACCCAAATCAGAACCATGTTCTCTCCAAGAGCAGTCCAACACAAACAGAACCTGAAACTGAAATGGTAGAATAGGCATGAGCATAAAAATACTCATTAGGCATGCCAAAAGTGAACCACGAAATCCATGGATTTTCCAATTCCAAAATATACCAATAACACTAGTTTGAACACAAGTTATAAAAATAAGGTTTTTATATATACAATGAATTTTGAAAACTAACAATCACAATTCCATTTCCCTTATAATTCAAAAATAAGGAAAATAAATAAAGAGGGGTGAACATAAAATTTTCCAAACGAATACATTGAAATTTTTTTTAAAAACCAATCATACATACAAAGGTTTTCTAAGAAAACACAAAAACCAGGTTCAAGGGTATGATTCCACACACAATAAGGAAAGTTGTATAAATAGTTATTGTATAAAAGGATCATAGAAAACCTAGAAACTCAGAGGAAGAACAGAACGTACTATACATGTGACTTGTCCTGAAGGCATGCCTACTCTCGATGATGTCATAATTCTCAAACGCTTGGTGTTTCCCTAGTTGGCCTAACCAAGGGTATCAATCCCCTAGCATATAAAATTCCATACTAAGGGACACTAACCAGTGTGTAGTCTAAACTAGTGCAGCAATCGTTCTCAGTAAACCCCCTTGTTCTGTTATGTTTTTGTGTTATGCTCACAATGAGGTGTTCAACACATTCAAACAACAATCCATATATATATAACCAAGTACATGACACAATTTTTCACCACCACAACCACCTTAAGATTAGTCTCATGCCTTAAAAGAAATATTATCCAAAGGAGTCCCGTACTGAGGACCCTCTTGTCTCATGATCAATCGATAAGGTAAGAGACCTAATCGAAGATGGGTTTCCCAACAAACCGTTTTAAAGATGTCAAATGGGCCTTTATCTTTACCTCATTCAACCATTTACAAAAACATTTATAAATGTTTCCAAAACAATAATAAACATCATTTCATACCAGCTTGGTTAGACAGACCAAAACATGCCAATATACCAAGACATGCCGAAACAATAAACATTTATGAACCAGTTTCAAAACAACGTTAAACACCAAAACATGTTTCAAACAAAATGGTCAAACCTTAGAGAACCCATTAAAAACCATTTTTTTCCAAAACACATAAGGTAACACTTTATAAGATCTCATTTAAAAATCTCCTTAGAAACCACTCAAGGGGACCAAATCTATTTGAAAATTAAAATTCATTTAGGAAAAACAAGAGACATTATAAAACATGTCAAATGGCCCCTTAACCAGATATAACCAAGAACACACCCAAATACCTCGCATTTTTCAAGTGAACGGTTTCTCTTTCCAAACTCACACCAAATAATATTCACTATGTCTTTCAAAAACTGTGATGGAAACTTTATAAAACAAACCAAACAATTTCTCAACAATTGCACGAAAAACCCAACTAGTTTATAAATAGTTTTTTATGAGAAGCTAACTAGTTTAGGATAAAATTTTATAAGCAGGCCAAACCAAGTATCAATAAATTTAAAGCAACCCAAATAGTTTACTATCCATTCCATAAAAAAATAAAATAGTTCATTAAAAGTTATATTTACAAATCAAAAATATTACAAAAACTATAAAATAATATAACAAACTACTTTTAATAAATCCAGGTAACTTGGAAACACTATTGCAGATTATCCAATTATTTTAAAAAGGTGGGAATCTAGTAAAATAATTAATTAAAAATATGCATGCTTTAAATGGACTTATTCAAAAAGGGAAAATGTAGATTCGCCTAACTCAAAGTTGAGAAAACGTGACGTCACTTCTGTGGAAAGAGGAATAACATCCTACGCACCAATCACACACCTAAAACAACTAGCAAAGCACACCAATCAACACCCGATATGTCGGGGTTTGACAACTTAAATAAAATCACTGAAAAAGGGAAGAAAACTACCACATGAGAGGTTTTTGGGCCGGATAACTCGCATCTGGATGAAGAGAAAGTGGGAGGTTGCCATCAGGTCACGCGACGAAGACCACCAGAAACGAGGGGAAGCCAAACTACCACCGGGAGAGAGGAGACGGATGGAATAAACTATGGCGAGGGAGGAGGCAGCCTGGACGGGAACCAGATGGGAGCAACCAGAGGGTGGTTGTCTAGGTCGGGTGGCCAGAGAGAAGGTTGGAGGCCTGGTGTGATGGTAGCAGGTGCGCACCATGGATCCAAGCAGAGGGTGGGTGCGCTACTTAATGAGAGTGCGATGAGGGGAGAAAACTGGGAGGGGTGAGCGCGGAACGGATCGGAAAGGGTGAGGAGATGGGTGAGGGTGAGGCTGGTTTTCAGCGAGTTGTAGAGTAGGAGAGCGAGTGCAGACCTGCAGGGCATGAGGTCGAGGCACAGGTGAAAGTCTGGGGGTGACTAGGGCGAGAGGGCGGAAGGTCGGGGTGTCGCTGGTCGGTCAGTAGTGGCGAGGCAAGAGGCTAAGTCCAGCAGTGGTGGACGTTTTTTTTTTACGTTTTTAAAAAAAAATATTTTCCAGAAAACGCTTACAGCAAAAAAAAATTTAAAATGCACCTCAAAGGCGGCATCCCGGATGCCGCCTTTCCATTTCAGGGGAAAGGCAGCATCCGCGATGTCGCCTTTCTCCTAAAAAATCTTTTTTTTTTGAAAATTTTTATTTTTTTTTTGTTTTTTTTTTGTTTATATATATATATATATAAACAAAACAAAAAATTTCAGCAAAATTTATCTGCTATTAAAGATCCAGCACTACAGCCATTACAGCAGTCTGGATTCTGACAGAAACTCTTACCCAGGCCTCCCTTTTATAAGAGGGTTTTCCCTGAAAATCATTCTGCATTTTCGATGTGGGATTAAGGTTCTACCTTTACTGCACAGTACATTCTGCGTTTTCGATGTGGGATTCTGTTACAAGTACGTGACTTTGAAATACAATAAAATATAAACTATAAGGCCAATATAAATGAAATTTTAAACATTGATTAAACATATAATAAATAGTTGAAAACAAAAAGAATTTCCTCAAAAATGTTGATGAAAAATAATCTATAACCTTTCAAAACCGCCTACTTAAAACTTAAAAATGTTTCAAATACGTGAATTTAAAAGACTGTAAAATATAAAATATAAAACGAATATAATTGAAACTTTAAAAATTGATTAAAAATATAATAAATAGTTGAAAACAAAAGAAATTTCCAAAAAAATGTTGATGAAAAGTAATTTATAAGCTTTCAAAACCGTATACTTGAAACTTAAAATTTTTCAAGTACGTGACTTTGAAAGACTATAAAATATAAACTATAAGGCCAATATAAATGAAACTTAAAACATGGATTAAACATATAAAAAATAGTTGAAAACAAAAAAAATCATAAAAAATGATGATAAAAAATAATTTATAAGCTTTCAAAACCACTTACTAATTATTAGTAATTAGTAATTAGTAATTAGTAATTAGTAATTATTAATTAGTTAATTAGTAATATAAATATTAATTATAATTAGTCATTATAATTATTAATTATTAATTATTAATAATTAATTATATAATAGTTAGTTAGTTCATTAGTTATATAATTATTAATTATATAATAATTAATTAGTAAATTAGTAATATAATTTTTAATTACATTTATTCATTATAATTTTTAATTATTAATTAGTAATTATTAATAATTAAATATGTCATAATTAATTAGTTAATTAGTAATATTATCATTATTTATATAATAATTAATTAGTAATATAATTATTACATATATAATAAATATTTAGTTAATTAGAAATACAATTAATAATTATAACTAATTAATTAGTAATTATTAATTATTAATTAGTTAATTAGTAATATAAATATTTATTATAATTATTCATTATAATTAGTAATTAGTAATTAATAATTATTAATAAGTAATTAGTAATTATTAATTAGTTAATTAGTAATATAAATATTAATTATAACTATTCATTAAATTATTAATTATTAATTATTAATTATTACTCATTAATTATTACTTATCTAATAAATAATTAGTTAATTATTAATATAACTATTAATTATATAATAATTAATTAGTTAATTAGTAATATAATTATAATCTTTCAAAGTCACGTACTTGAAACATTTTTAAGTTTCAAGTAGGCGGTTTTGAAAGCTTATAAATTATTTTTCATTAACATTTTTTTGGAAATTGCTTTTGTTTTCAACTATTTCTTATATGTTTAATCAATGTTTAACGTTTCATTTATATTGGTCTTCTATTTTATGTTTTATGGTTTTTCAAAGTCACGTACTTGAAAAAATTTAAGTTTCAAGTATGCGGTTTTGAAAACTTATAAATTACTTTTCATCAACATTTTTTTGGAAATTTCTTTTATTCTCAACTATTTATTATATGTTTAATCAATTTTTAAAGTTTCAATTATATTCGTTTTATATTTTAGATTTTACAGTCTTTCAAATTCACTTATTTGAAACATTTTTTAAGTTTCAAGTAGGCGGTTTTGAAAGGTTATAGATTATTTTTCATCAACATTTTTGAGGAAATTCTTTTTGTTTTCAACTATTTATTATATGTTTAATCAATTTTTAAAATTTCATTTATATTGGCCTTATAGTTTATATTTTATTGTATTTCAAAGTCACGTACTTGAAACAGAATCCCACATCGGAAATGCAGAATATACTGCGCAGTAAAGGTAGAACCTTAATCCCACATCGAAAATGCAGAATAATTTTCAGGGAAAACCCTCTTATAATGAATAATTATAATAAATATTTATATTACTAATTAACTAATTAATAATTACCAATTACTAATTAATTAGTTATAATTATTAATTATATTTCTAATTAACTAAATATTTATTATATATGTAATAATTAAGTATTATATAATTGATAATTTTATTACTAATTAACTAATTAGTTATTATATAATTAATGATTAATAAACACTAATTACCAAATTACAAATTATATACTAATTAATTAGTTATTTCGTAATATAAATATTAATTATATACTAATTAAATAGTTAATTAGTAATAGAATTATTAATTATATAATTTTTAATTAGGTAATTAGTAATTATTAATGTTTTATTATTATGTTTGTATGGTTATATAAATATATATAAATAAAACCTAATTTACCCCCTCCTGAGATTCCACTCTGACCAACAAGTAAAAATAGTATTTTGATTTCAGTACACATAAAACATGTAAACAATAATGTACAATCAATGCATATGTCTGTGGCGAGGAGATTCCGTCCTACATGGTGGTATGCGAATAGGACGTCCGCGTCGAGTGCGCAGTGGAGTCTGATGACCTGGAGAAGGCTGATCCTCGGGCACTGAAACGTCGACCGTCGCATCCCCCATCTGTGTGTCAGTGGGAGGAGCTGTCAACTGCATCTCATACTGCCATTCGGATCCTTCTCCCACTAGGGTGGTAGAAGGACCTGCCTCCATCGCAGAGGGGAACGAAGCCTGTGATGGAGCTATACCCCAAGACGACGACGGCTCTAGAATCCAAGGTTGTGAAGGATCTGGAACCCAAGATGGAGAGAACTACGGATATCCTGTCAGGAAAGATGGATCCCATGCCACCTGAGGCACATCCTGAATAGGCTGATCCTGGACTACTAGAGGCCCGACCTCTGCCTGTGGAACAGGCGAGGCCTCACGTGCAGCACGACGCTGTCTACGTCGTCGTGGTCGTGGCTCCTCAACACCAGCAGCAGCTGCAGGATGTTCCTCTGGGGCAGGAACCTCCTGTCTCCGAGCCAGACGCGTGAAGATGCTCTCGGAAAGCGCATGAAAAGATGTCCTCGCCTCCAGCGTTGTAGCATGGACGGCTGCCCGGCTAAAGACCCCCTCCTCTTCATCGCTCATGTGAACAAGCTGCTCTGTGTGACTTCCCTGTAAGTAGATTCAAATGTAATTAGAAAATAATTCAATAAACAAACTAATAGGAATTTATTAACTTACCATCCTCTGCATCTCTATGCCAGCTTGGGTAAGATACAGTATAGACTTCAGTCTATACCATGGCGCATAGTCAACCTGCTCTGAAAGAGAGAATCGATTTGTAGGAACACCCTGAATACGTAACTCTGCATGTCTGTGCCAGTAGTCGATAAAACTCGCATGTACTTGGGACCAGTCATCATCCTGCCTCCCTGTCAGCTTCATCCCATGAAGCTTGTCTGTCTGTCTAGATGGTAATGGAATCGGCTGAGTACGAAAAAATTGGCGCATGACCCTATCAGGATGCTGCCACTCAATAATATGAAAGTGAATGAGGGGCACTACAGCCATAGCATCCTCAAGCCCAACAATGCAGTATACTGGAAACTGGTCCATAATACTCCAGTATGGAAGCCATGAAATCTGAAATGACAAGTGATTTTGTCAAAAAAACACCCAACTAAAAACCAAAATTGATGTTATTATTAAAAATGTTAGACAGTGATAGATTGTATATACATACCTGATCAGGTAAGAGACAGTCCAACTGTAGCCGATATACGCCCAAATGCTGTCTCAGAACCACGTCAAAATTGTGTCGCTGACACCACCTGTAAAATACAACGATAATGACAAATAATGAGAAATTATAGTCAATAACTCATAGTAGAATCAAAAACCAATAGAAATGACTTATCATACCAGCGTCCACGCGGAGCGTCATGCAGCACCTCCATCTTGACCGGTGGACCAGCAAGGTTAGGGCGGAATGCTGGGATGCGCTCCCATGCCCACATCTGAATAAGGATGACGCATCCTCCAAGACCTGTACGGTCCCTATGGGATAGTCTACATAATGATCTGTACGTGTATGCCAAGCAGGCTGATCCCCAACTGTACGTCCCAGCCCGATCAAAGTCCTCTAGTAGGGGTAGATACATCATATGCACGTGCATCCCCGAGTGATCAGTACACATGGTCCCACCAATGAGTCGTAAGATATATGCACGGGCGTAACGCATGACGGTCTGCTCATCATCATCATCCTGTAAATGTGGAATCTGCGACTCCAACCAATGCATAGATATGGACGATCCATCTGTATCCCTACGGTCGGACAAAATATCAACGCCTAACAAGCGTTGAGCAAGGTCTGGCCAAGCTGCACGAGTGGGTCCAATAACGGGTCTCCCCTGGATTGGAAGACCGAGAAGCACTGCGAAATCCTCAAGGGTGATGGTCATCTCCCCCTCAGGCAAGTGGAATGTGTGTGTCTCTGGTCTCCATCTCTCAACGAGGGCAGCAAGTAGATAATGATCTACAAATGTGAAATCTGATACGGCAAGACCATAGAAGCCAGCACGACGCATGTAAGGTCTAATGGCATGTGGAGGCTCCATGTGATGAAAATGGTGCGCTCGACGCACCTTCACAAATCGATCTGGATGACCCTCTAACACAGCCTGCGAAATATGGGTAGGCTGCTGAGTGAGTAGTATGGTATCATCCATCTGCATATAAAAAAAGAAAATGAGTCGTAAGTGTAAAATGTAAATATAACATTATGATGTTTTTAGAATTTATCTAATTGTATGTATTCAATATCTTATGCTAATTATTATGATACTATAAATTTGTTATAGAACAGTTTGCTAAAATATCCTACATGTTTAGATTGGGGTTTAGGTTGAAGGGTTTAGGGTTAAAATTTTAAATATTAACATCCAGGAAACATGTTAATGGGTTAACTGACATACACTTTTCAATATGGGTTAAGTGTTCCGCTTTCGGAGTTTTGAAATAAATTCTATTATTTCATATTTAAAGTTATTTCTTGAAAGCATAAATATTAATAGGAAATAAGTTATGTTATCTAAAATATTGAGTCTTGAATTTGGTTACACATATTTTGGGGGAGCTTTGTGATTAACTACTTATGGATTGGATTAAGATAAACCATGTCAATTAATAATGATGTTTTTAGAATTTATCTAATTGTATGTATTCAATATCTTATGCTAATTATTATGATACTATAAATTTGTTATAGAATAGTTTGCTAAAATATCCTGCATGTTTAGATTGGGGTTTAGGTTGGAGGGTTTAGGGTTAAAATTTTAAATATTAACGTCCAGGAAACATGTTAATGGGTTAACTGACATACACTTTTCACTATGGGTTAAGTGTTCCGCTTTCAGAGTTTTGAAATAAATTCTATTATTTCATATTTAAAGTTATTTCTTGAAAGCATGAATATTAATATGAAAACTTATCTCAGATGTTTGGGGTTTAGAAAACCAAGGAATAAAAAAGAGATAACAACATTTAGTTTACAATATGGGAATGTCACAATGAAGACAATACATCATTATGAATGAGACTGTGAAGTCGACCCAACAACTTTAGGGCATCGCTTCCGGTTATGACCTTCTTTATGACATATTGTGCATCGCAAACTCTGTCCTTGTTCTTGAGGCCAGTCCATCTCATTACGCATCCTACTCGCCTTTGGTCTCCCACGAGGACGTAACCGATTCATGTCAGGTATCACTATCAGCTGGCCTTCAGGCATTGGGAAATAACGATACTCCCCAATAGGTGTCCATGGTGCAGCATAACAGTTGGCAATGATATCCATCCAGTACACTAGATCAACATATGCTTCCCATGAGATGTTCACAGAGGCACATGTTGCGATGACGTGTGTACATGGAAACCGTAAGGCCTGAAATTTTCCACATTGGCATTTTCTTGTTTCCAGTAATACCACCATTTTTTCACCGACGTGATTTGTGATGGGGTCTGAACTCTCTTGAACTTCAAATCGGGAGTCTTCTCTTCGAAAGAGATAGACATGATAACCAGAAGCTTCTTCAATATTTTTTTCAATCTCTCGTTGAAAGTGTCTTCCATATCTTAGCCCTTGATGTATTCCGTCTGATGCTAGTTTTTGTCTATCCACAAAGTACTTCACGCATTGATATAATGTCTCCTGAACTAAGGCGGTTATAGGTAGCTTGCGAAGTCCTTTGAAGATACCATTGATGCACTCCACAATATTTGTCGTCATGTGTCCGTACCTCTTTCCCCCGTCGTATGCCAATGTCCATTTCTCTTTTGGAATCCGCATCATATAATCATAAACTTCTTGATTAGCCTGACGAATTTGTTCAAAACGTTCTTCAAATCGTCGTTTTTCCGACTCATATGCTACAAAACGTAGATGATATTTCACATAAATTGATTTTATATTTATATTGAAACAGTAAAACAGAACGAATAAAATACGTACCAAGCCTTGTGATTGCCTTCTTCATCGGTTCGTTGTGGAATTTTTTATGTACATTGCTAGCAATGTGTCTAATGCAGAACCGATGATGTGCATTTGGGTATCTCCATGTATCAGGATCTGCATTGATTGCCTCATTAATTGCTCGATGGCGATCAGATGTCAAACAAACTCCCTGAATGTTGGTGAAATGGTTACTGATACATGCCAGAAACCAACTCCATGATTCATAGTTTTCTTTCTCTACAATGGAAAAGGCAAGTAGAAGAGGTGAACGGTTTCCATCTTGGGTTGCCGCAATCAACAATACGCCCTTGTATTTTCCATACAGAAATGTTCCATCAATCTGAATAAATTGTTTGCAAAAACGAAATGCAGAGATACAAGGAAGGAATGCCCAGAACAACCGATGAAATTGAACACGAGATGGATCAAGTTGATTATCAAGAGACACATGTTAGTTTGTATCCAGATGGAATACAACTTGTTTATGATGCCTCAGTATGGCTAGAAATTGCGGCAATACTCGATATGAGTCATCCCAATCACCATATACCTTCACAATTGCCTTCTGTTTCGCCATCCATGCCTTATTATAGGAAATCTTATAACCGAATGTCTGTAGAATCCTCTCTTGCACAAGGGATATTGGGACATCTTGGCATGTCCTAATCATCTCAACAACAATATATGACACAAATTCTGCATCCAATGAAGTATGATCTTGTGTGAGACTTGGTTGAACGCAAGTATGAGCCGCCTCAATCCTTGAGATTCTCCAACCTCCAAATGTAATGTCTGGAATAGCCCTTAAGCAAAATCTACAATCATCCCCATACTTCACGCACCATATAACATATTTACTATGGAATGATTCGTGAACTACATAGTTGAAGTTTCTCTCAATATGAAATCTCTTTGACGTCCTTTTTAAGGCATCTTTACTGGGAAAATTCCTTCCAATATATAAGGTTTTGTCCACCTCACTAAACCTATCTGGTACAACTCCAGGGAACTCAGTTGTCGGTGTGAGAACAGTATTATCGAATTCAGTCACGCGTGTCATTGCTTCTGACCAAGATGAAAATAATGGTGGATGATTTATTGACCGAGGTTGATGTACAACAATTGCATTTCTCAAAACCTCCTCTCTATCTTCTGTTGGTCCCTCCTCATCAGCACTGTTGTCGCCATCTGATCCATCATTACGAAACTCCTCATCAGAAGTCGGATTGACATGTATATCTGGGAGATCATCTAGGTTGTCCTCTTCTGCTGCGTCATTTGGAATAGGCTCAATGTCATGGGGTAGACTATCTTCAACCACTCTTGTATTTCTACGTCTTTGTACAAGTGGACGTTGTTGTTGTATAGTAGCAACAACAACGTATAACTCCATCATGGTACCATCTAACCGTTGAGAAAATAAATTAATTTCTTGGACCCACTGCGCATCAGCAACCAATGGACAAGCTATATGCCATAGTGTTGTTGGAAATTGCAAATGTCTATAGCTCATAGACATTATCTCTTGATCGGGTCCCAGATTTAAGGAAACATGAATTCTCTCTTGAAGGTCACTTATGGTAACACAATCAACTGTACTAACCACCGTAATTGGTTGTGTACTGTAAGAAGCTCCTTGCTCAGTTTGAATAATCTCCCCATAACAGTACACACAGGAAAACATGGCTCTCTACGTCAAAAATGTTTCTTTCATCAAAATTACGATAGTGTAACAAAATATTAACAATTATGTTTGACGATATGATTTTTATTATAATGTAATTTTATTGGGCCTTTCTATACCATAAACTATGCTACTGATGTTTGACCATATGATATTTATTAGAATGTAATTTTAGAGCGCCTTTTTATTTAGTTTGTTTGTTCTTATTCATTTCACTTTATATGTTCATTAGTATCATTAGCTAATCATTATATGAATTCATGTTTTAATCCTATGTTATTTATTAATTATTCTAAAATTAACTAATAATAACTAATCGTTAATTATTCTATTATTCTATAATTAACTAATAATAACTTTAATTTGTTAATTCTTATGTCCTTATTTGATTCTATAACATTATATTTATCATTTATCATTGATAAATATACTGATCATTAGTATCGTTAGCTAATCATTATATGAATCCATGTTTTAATACTATTTTATTTATTAATTATTCTAAAATTAACTAATAACAACTAATCGTTAATTATTCTATTATTTTATAATTAACTAATAATAACTTTAATTCGTTAATTCTTATGTCCTTATTTGATTCTATAACATTATATTTATCATTTATCATTGATAAATATACTGATTTGCTTTTTCTTCTCTTAGAAATTTTAGTAGTTTATAAAGAAAATATGAATCATCTTAAGCATATTCCCCGGGAGTGTCAAACCAGGATGCAGCAAGGCCCGTTATCGTGCACCAGTTCCCGTTCGAGTCTAGCTCGAAGCGGTGTTTTCGGGTTTTACCCCTATGTACATCTGTGCCAGAGCCACATCCACTTGTTTGTATCCAGACAGGAATTTAATTGCGTAGATAACCACATAATCTTTAAGCTACCAAAATTTCTAAATACTTAATCTTAAGTTAATCTATACTTAATCTATACTACCTAACAGTAATTATTTAAAACTATATATAACTAATTACAAAAACTAAATAACCAAATATTAAGAACTACCTAAACTACTTAACAAATGAAAGATTTAAAACTAAACAAAATTAAATTAATTAAATAAAAACATTAAATTAAATAAAGAAACATACCTCTAAATGAAGCTTCGTAAAAGCTCGCACAGCAAAGGAATTTTTTAGAGAGAGAGAGAAATTCGGAGAGATGAAGTGAGGAATGCAATAAGCAAGTGAGGAGAGGGGAGGGGGGTGGCCGCCCTTTTATAAGGAGTTCAGGCGAAGGCGGCATCGCGGAAGCCGCCTTTCGCCACTGCATATGGCCAAAGGCGGCTTCCGCGATGCCGCCTTTGGCCTTACCCTGAGGCGAAAGGCGGCCTCCCCCCGGCCGCCTTTGCCATGTCATCGATCCAAGCCAAAGGCGGCGCGGGGGAGCAAAGGCGGCATCTGCGATGCCGCCTTTGTAGCGTATTTTAAAAAAAATGACCTAGGCCATTTTTCAGAAATATTTTTTTAGAAAAACGTATTTAAAAAAAAATCCGCAGGGGTGAGATCGGGTGGGGAGTGGATACTAGACGAGGGTGAGGCTGGGTGTGGGAAAGGGCAAGGGAGTAAGAGCGGAGGGCTTGGGTGAGGGTGTGGCCAGTGAGAGGTTGGGTGAGGGTGAGCGCGGAGCTGGAGGCTAGAAGATGGGACTTGTTGTGTGGGTAGGAAGCCATAGAGGTATGTGCAGGGTGAGGAGAAGCGAGGTGGGGAGTGTGAGGGTGAAGGGTTGCAGAGGGATGAAGTGGCTAGAGGCCATCACTGAGGAGCAAGAGGGTGGCAGTGACTCATGCAACTGGGAGGGGGCTTGGGCAGGCGAGCCACATGGAATAGGGGGGTGGCTGGGTAGACCTAGGTTTAGGGTTTTTTTCATTCCTTTAATAATAATATTATTAAAATAATAATAGTAGTAAAAATAATAATAATACAAATAATAATAATAATAATAATAATAATACAAATAATAATAATAAAAATGATAATAATAAAACCAAAAAATAATAATACTAAAAATAACGATAATAAAAACAAAAATAATAAAAATTAATAACAAATAAAAATAATTATAAAAATAATAATAATAATACAATAAGTACAATAGTAATAATAGTAAGAAAAATGAGCAATTTCCCAACTCCTGGGCTGACTGCGCGGTTACCAACAACCGTGTGGTGACCGCGCACAGATCTGAAGCCTAGTAAAAATATTAATAGTGAAATTGTTTTTTTTCCTCGCACTCACTCGAGCCTCGACGAGAGAATCCTAAGCCATGAAATATTAAAATAAAAATAAACTTAAAAGTTGGGGTGTGACATGTACCTTATCTAAATCTTGAAAAATAGAATTATATTAGATTTATACTTGATTAATAACCTTATTAATTTTCATTTAATTTTTATTATTCCTTTTATTTCATTAATTACCATGACTTCTTTAGTTACTAAAATCTTTAAGTTTATATTAGATGTTTTGGGGTTGTTTTGTTTACAACCTCAAAACAGCATAGATGCATTGAATGTGGCCAAAGGGTTTATGGTTCCATTACATACAGAATCCTAAAAATGTTATATTTATCATATTTATACATTTTATTCATTTTCAAAACCAATTATTTAAGGAGGTCATGTAAGAGGTAATTTGTACGTACTCATGAATAACATTTTCAGTTTTTTAATAGGTGGAAAATAAATAAAGTAGATAATATTTTAATTTTATATAATAATAAATATGTTATAAATTTTATATTTATTCATTAGTTTCATCTATATAACAATCCTTGTAAGGTGGAGATGAAAAATTAATCACATTGCTTCATGGAGGCGGTAGTCTACTCATACGCACAAGCAACGTTATCATTTTATAATGGATGGTAAGGTGAGAAGTTTAGTAATATATTATCTTTAAAGAATAAATATTATGTTATATATATCATATATATACATTTTCCCATCATTTTAACCAATCATATGAATTAGTTATGAAGAATGAAACACATCGCTTCATAGAGGCAGTAGTACACATGTATACCTGATTGATGTTTTCATTTCCCAGTTGATGGAAAAGGAGATAAAAAGGGTTATAAAATTATCATAATACAATTTTATTATATATAAGATACTAATTTTATTATTTTTTTATTTTTAAATAATATTTTAAGTATTTAGAAGAAGAAATAAATTTGAAGTATTTCGGTGAGGACTTATACCTTCTCCTCAGATATCTCCCTTCAGCTT
Source organism: Viscum album (assembly GCA_963277665.1). Lineage (NCBI taxonomy): Eukaryota > Viridiplantae > Streptophyta > Magnoliopsida > Santalales > Viscaceae > Viscum > Viscum album. Next base: position 65,711,079 of record OY728163.1, on the reverse strand, counting down.
AATCCTTAATCCTTTTAAAGTTGGTATTTTCACCAGACCAATACACTAGGATATTGGTAGAGATGTTGGGGATATATTTATATTCGGATTTTATGACCTTTAGTGATCAAAATATGTGATGAATGGAGGAGAGTAGGATCCCTTTTATAAGTGAGGGGAGATTCACACTTGTAAGTTTTTGAAGTTTTTAAATATTATAAAGTATTAATCTTGGGAAAGTTGCTCAAAAACTATCTCATTTCTAAGATAAGGAGATAAAGGTACAAATACAATCATCCAATAAGAATTATTTTCATATTTTGTGACATTATCACAAATTTTTTACTATAATTAACTTGGTTTACCCTTTACTGTAGTGACACATTTTTACCATGGTTGTTATTCATAATGAACAAAAAATGAAATTAAACACATTAATAAATTTTAACCTCATAATTAAAAATATGAAATACATTTTTCAAAATTAAATTTGTATAAGTGGAAGAAATTACTTTTAATATAAATGTGTAAAATTAAATGAAAACTGTTTTTAGAAAATTTCATTTTTAAGCATTAAAAAGAACTTGTGAAAAAATGAAATATAATTTTGAAATCCCAGACCCAATCGCTTCATAAGTAACCAAGAATATCTATAAACATGGACTCAAGGTAAATTCCGTGTATTCTAGATTCTTCCAACTAAGAGTGAGGGTCTATGATTGTACAGCGGGGAGACTATTCCCTCTTTATCATAGTGGAACATAATGGTGACATATAGATAAAACAATAGAGAAAGTAATATAATTAAGAGTATAAATAAATAATCCAAACATAAATATAAGAATAAACACTATCATGTATTCTACACAAAATATGATGTCATCATGCTATACAAAATTGGGGGGAAACAAGGAAAACATGGTAGCTAGCATACAATATGTACATGCTATACAAAATATACAAAAAGACCAAAAGTTATCTCCAATAGAATAATGAGAACCAGATCAGTCCTTTACTCCGATACTCTAACCTAACATAGAAAATCAAGCATCCATAGCTTGAAAATTTTCTTTAACTCGACCTGCAACCATGAAGTCTATATGGGTGCCATTTGGAAGCCTGAACAGGGTGTGAGTAAAACTCAGTAGGCCACCACCAATGGTGTCTATCACTATCTAGTCATTAAATATAAAATGATAAGTGTTTGAGTATAATAATTAATAATGGAAAATAAATAACCATGGCAATCTATATTTCTTCTGGAACACCCATCTGATACTACATGCTTTAGCGTAATTCATAAATGAATCTGATAATTTTACATTTTAATTTATTTTTATAAGGCTAATACCTAAGGAATATAACTAAGTCATTTATATATAGTGATAATAATATATAGTTTCTTAATTTCTATGGAATTTAATTTTCACAATATGGGTGAAATCCATAAGGGTGTTACCTTATATTTTCACCCTAAGGGGGAAAGTGTTACCCAGGCCCTAGGATCATGTCCTAGGTAGCCTTAATGAATGACTTAAAAGGAGAAAAATGCATAATCCATGGTATTCTATAATAATAAACTAAATCCAAGAATAATCACCCAATACATTCAATTTAAATTTTCAAAAATATAGGTGATCCCTCAGTGCCAATCTAGGGAATTCAAAATCTAAGACAAATTCTTAATCCAAATGTGGTCTTTAACTTGGAAAATGAATCAATGGATCGGTTGGAATCCCATTAGTATATCCAAGGTAAACCATAATAGGAATTCAAGTATCACTCGGTACATACCACACCTTCCAGGGTAATTCAGCTCTATATAGATAATCAACCATGATATAATAATTTTTCAAGTTCCATAATCATAATGATATCCATTATCATACTTCATAATTAAATAATGGCTAGGTGAAATGGTGTTACCATTAAAATTTCATTGAAATCAATTATCCATATCAGTTGTAAAATCAAATCAACACACCTGATAAGGTTGTTTAATTACATATCCTAGTATTAGGGGTATATCAAGGTATCACACCTTTTCATTCAATTCAATTAATCCATTTTATTTATAAAATCCTATTCAATACCCATCAAGGGTGTTTTAATTACATAATAAGTTATAAATTTATCATGAATTTTAAACAATTCACTCTAATAGGTGGTTTTTGTCAAGGTAGAAAACCTCCAATGAATAAAATTATGTTGCCAGGTAACCAATCCATGGTGATGAAAAATTATTACAAGAAAGTTTCAGGATCTGGGAAAAGCCCGTTCCTAAAAGAAATTATTAAAAAAGAGGAAATGTAGAATTATAAGAGGGATTATATAAATGAGAATAAGAGACACTATGCAAATTAGAGCCAACCAGGATAGAACAAAATTTAGGTGTGATGAAAGACCAGTACAAGCTGGTTTCAAAAATTTCCCTTTTAGAAAGAGAATCTGCAACCTAGTTGGCCTCCTTGTACACATGGGTGACATCCAACTCAATTTGTTCAAATAAATGTAGAAATTAAATCCAATGTGGGAGAACATGCTAGGGAACACCTCGAGATTGAGTATTTAAAAAATTCACTACAATAGTGGAGTCAGATTATACCCAAATATGTCTCCATTTATGCTGAATTGCATACTTTATGGCCTTAATAATTCCCCATAATTCTTCCTCAATAGCAGAGCCAATTCCAATATATTTATAGAAACAACCTTTTACAAATCCTAGGTGCGTGCAAAAGACCCAACCACAGCCTGATGGACCTAGAGAACCTGATTTCGCACCATCCAATTTTACCATTAACTAGTCAGAAATTGGAGGTATCCTTATAATTGACTTGAACATAAAAGGTTTCTTGATCCTGCTAGCAAACCCAGAAGTTTTCAAAATAACAAAGTCATGTAGATCAATGTTCATGGTACCTGTTTGAATCTTGGAGGTAGCAAGGACCTCCCTCTAGATAGTTGTGATTCCCGTATGCACCGAGAGACTTTCATGATCAAAATCAAGATAATTTATTTCTCTACAAACAAATAAGATAAGGTAAGAAGCTACTGTGTACAGCATATCATAAACTTTTTTGTTGTAATACAAAGTGAAGATATCCATCATAGTCTCCACTAGAGTTTCGAGCCTCAACTTGACATCAACTATGATCTGAATATGTATCCATAAATGGCGTGAAATTGTACAGGAGGTAAATCCATGGTCTTTTGTTTCATCTGCAGGCAGGCAGATGAAGTAGACAGGTGGAAGCTGAATTCCAATATGCTATAGTTGTCCTTGTAGTAGAAACCTTCACTTCCAGATCCTCTATAGGATCAAAATGTTGGCTGGTGTAATAAAACATTGCCTGAAATTTCACAGCCACAAAGGGATAGTTGTTCCCTCATTGCAATAGTTCTTGTAACATCCCTTAGCAGAGAAGAGACCAATGTGGTCGGGGGTCCCTCTTGACATGTCAAAATCGACAAATACATACCTCTATAATTCTATCATGGTGTCAGTAGGTAAATAGTACTGTAGATTTTCATCCTACAAAGCATCCGGAATAGAAAGACGTTGTATGTGGCTAGGAATAGTGACAACATCACCAATTGGATTACTCAATTGGGGAGTGTACCAAAAATTCAAGGATGATTTCTTACATACAATCCATTTGGAGCAGATCATAATATTTTTATAATAAGACTTAATGGATATCCATACTGATGATTGGATATACGATGAATAGCCCTTTGTAGCTTTGACTAAAAATTTATTAAACTTAATTTTACAATAAAATGTTTCACATGGATGATCTAACGGACGACATGATGGTGCATGATATAGACATCAAAAATTTTAGGGGAAATAGCTATACCACCTACCTTAGATGATTATATGACTCCTATTCTAGTATTGTCCTATAATTCAGGCTGGAATGAGATAAACCAAATAAATAGACAAATGATCTAAAAATAGGGTTTGTTAGCTCACATGGAAATAACATTCAATATGGTGAGATAAACTGAGAAAATAAGGGATATAAATGAGAGACTAACTAAGGGGGTTCTAATTTAATGAACACTGTTTGATTCTAAGATCAAATGAAAGAGATGCCTCAAAGCCTTGCTGGGAGAAGGAGAAATTATTCCATGCATGGTCGCTACTATGTAAAAGAGAAGATATGAAGGAGGCTTGAGTTTTAATTGAAAAAATTAAAAATGTCCATTTTCTAGGGTTTTTAAGGAGGTGCATGGTTTGGATGTACATTTCACCAAATAATACACTAACCATGTATGGAAACTGCCTAGGAACCAACCCCTCACACAGCTAGGCACAAAGTTTGACAAACTATTCATAGCTCGTGCGTAGCCAATATCTAATTTGTCCACCCATCGCATGGCTAGGTTCATGGTTAGAAGAAAGCATACACCAACCATGTGACACACACCTTAATTTTTTTGTAGGTTTCTCATAGCCATGTGGTCTCCATTTCATGGTTAAACAAACTATGATCCTCCTCTTTAGGCTGCACGGTTGAGCCGCGTGGTTACCAATAACCATTAACCAACCATGTGTTTCACTCTATTTCTCCAAAAATTGGACCTTTGGGCTTTTAAAAAGACTCGGATACTCTTGAAACCTTCCTTAGTCCCTTATAAACTATTACAAGGACAAAAATAAGTGATTAAAATTGAATTTTAAAGGATTTTTCCCTTGTAAAATCCATGATCCTGCAACATTCCCTCCTTAAAACAACTTTCCCTTGAGTTTCCTTGAGGGCGATTGATCATATTTTGAAAATAATTTCAGCCATTGAGAATGTATGTTGTCCTATCTCTCTTAGGTCTCTTTTTATAAATGGATATGATTCTATATCACCAAAACTAAATGAATTAACATGAATTTGAGATCTTTATACCATGATCAACAATACGAATAGGATTCTTGTAACACCCCGAGATTTTATGAGAAGTATTATTTTTAATTAATTTGATGTCTTGTGTTGTATGATACCCCAAGATTATCTTGTGCTATACACAACACCTTATTAGCTTGCAGTATATGCAACACTAATCTTGGATCGTGTTACACACAATTTCAAGTTTGTTTGATAGATAGTTATTCTACGCAACATTGAGTATATATATATATATATATATTCAATGTATTAATGAAATATGGTTGGATTTTGTTATATGCAACAACAAAGGATTCTTGCACTACACGCAACCCTGACTTGGCTTGCATTACACGTAATCGCAACCTTCCTCGATAGCGTGTATTGTACGCAATACCGAGTTTCACTAAACAACAATATATGGTTATAATATTATTATAAACTAGCTATTATAAATATTAGTAAATACTTTTTGAATTTTATGACATTATAGTTCATCTTACACATTTTATAGAACATGGTATGAGAACAAAATAAATTTTTCAGGAAAAATAAGTATTTTTCAAAAAATGCAGTTTTGCCACCTTTTGATGGCGCACCCATTTTAAATAAAATTTTTGACAAGTTTATAAGTTAAATTTTAAAAAATAAACTTCTTCTTTTGAATCAGGATATAAAAATTTACATTGGATAAAGTTTTGATATTTTTCTAATAACTTTCATATTTTAATGAATAGTAAAAACACGCTATATTTTAATTAAAAACAACTTTTTTCATCGTAATAATTTTTATGGTTAAATTATAATATTGAATGTTTTTAAAGTATAAATATAATCTATTTTTACCATTTAATATAATGTATTTCATTATCATTGATTTTACATTGAATTCATAGGTAAAATCATTTCAAACTTTCGCAATGTTTTAACTTTTAAAACTCGTTTTCTTACCAACGGGATTAATTTTAAATTAATTTCTGCAACTTTTGTGTATTGAATTTATAAAAATCGATTCCATATTTGGAATCAGTGGGTCCAAATTATGTTAATAGGATAATTTTTATTTTTGGGCATTATGAATAGTAACTACGGTAAATTTTATTTACCATAGTAAAAGGTAAATCGGGTAATTAAGAGTAAATATAATATTATAAAATTACCCTAAAACTTGTATTAATATAATTGGATGCTTATATTTTGTACTAAGGTATATTTGGGTCGAAATGGAATCCATTGGAACCCACTTGGAGGTGATTAATACCTTTAGTTGATTTTATTTAAAGGAAAGTGAAATATGTCTCACTCAACTTTAATAATTATAGTATTTTTAATATAAGTTTATATAGAATATAAATTCGGTTATAAATACTCATTCAAAAGATAAAATGTTTTTATTTATCATGGTAATTTATTTATAATTTTTAAGAGATATTTAATTATCTTAATAGCTTATACATTAATGATGCAGAAATTATTTACTTAGTGAAAAATAAGTAATATAGTTTTTATTGAAATAATAATACTCATTAAAAGGCTCACAAACCTGACCAAAACTTATTGGTAGTGTATATATACAGCATAAGCATCCAATTACCGAATATATGACCGTTTGGAGCCTTATAAAAGTTATTATGACACTTATATTATTTTATTCTAAATGATGTCAAAGTTTTCACCTTCATAATTTAATAAATATAACATTTTAAAAGTTGGGTGTTTTAGAATATAAATCCAACTAAAAGTATTATTATGAAATATATAAGATTTATCTTCATCCTAGTATTTTATTTTTAATTTTTATGCAACAAATAATTATATTTAATAATTATACAAAAATGTTGTAGAAATTATTTTATTAAGAGAAGTATCAAATAAATGGTTTTATAAATAGTAAAATAAATATTATATGAACTATTTAATGTGCTCCACTAATTTTATAGATGATTATGACATTTTAGAAACCTATTAAATATTTTAGTTCGAATATATCCTCTGTGTGTATTTTATTTAAATTCAAATAAATGAATAGTGTCAAAATTGACACTATTGTTATTTTATAAAAATAACATATTATTAAATTGTTTAAAAATCACAAAAATATTTAAAAATTATAGATTTAAATTTATATAGTCTAAAATGTCATAAAGTATCCAATTATGGAAAATTAACAACACATAAGTGATTATTTAAAACCATTTAGAATTTAGAATTCTATTACAACAAATAAAATTAAATAGACTAAATAAGGATAAATTAAAATTATAAGGTTTAAAATAAGATAAAAACATGTCTAAATTTGATTGGTTGATGATATTACAACCCTATATCATCTAATATTTTAAATTAGTCATTTTTTGAGGTTTTTATGTGGGGTCTGAATTTATATTAAACTAATATTTTTGAGGATTCCAAAGGTACCCCTCTCCTCCCTTATAAAAGGGCACCTCATCCCTCTCATCTTTATACAACTTTGAGCCTTCAAGCTCGGAAAACCCCTGCCCATTTCCATTATTAACTTTACTATAAATATTCTAGATGTCCTGGTCTTCTTAAAAGACCAATTTTAGTGCCCTAAGAGGAGGTTTCAAAGAGGTGTGTTGAAGAAGAGGTAATATCCGTTACCGATTCTTTCAAATTTATTTCTTCTTCTATTTCCTATTCTTTAGTTGTTTCATTATGAAGTAATAACATCAGTTTCACTCATATACTTATATGTTATTATAAATATAAAACAACCCTATTCCACCTTCTATCCATCCTATGGAAAATGAAATCACCGCGCGTGCGTACGTACGGAATACCGTCTACACGCCGTGGTGTAATCTGTTTTCCACCACCACCTTACTTGGATGGGTATAATGGTGTAAAGAATAACAATACATGATTATTGTAAAGTGATCTTTATTATTAAATAGTATACATACACTTCAATACAATTCCATGATCATGGGAACGATATCATCGCTCGTGCGTACGTACGGACTACCGTCTCCACGAACGCGATAAGATTCATTCTTCATGTTAACCATTCATGAATGATTATAAAGTATATATAATGAATAATAATTAAATATATGAAATAATAATGCTACTGGATTTTTGTATATATATATATATATGTATGTCATCTATTTAATTCCATTCAATTCAATAAGGAAATGAAAACAGCGTTCATGCGTACGTACGGCCTACCGTCTCCATGAACGGTGTATTTCATTCCATTTATAAATATATCATATATATGTATATGATGAATATTTATTATATATAAATCATTTTTTACATTATAAAATTAAGGAAATCAGGATATAAGTAATAATATCAAGAATAAAAAGTCGAAACACGTACGATAAATGAAACGATTTTACCCAAAACGCTGCTTTAACATGGATTTACAAATGAACGGGTAATATAAAGTCATAAGTGAACCATATATGATATCATAACAATGAATATTATTCTGTAATAAGTAAATTAAATTATTTAAATCATTATACAGGAGGTTCGGATACGTACGAAGCATATCAGACCTAAGGTAAGGGATAATGTGGCAATCTCAATTGTTTTCTATCCGAGATTGCTTATATGTAAGTATTTACTGGGGTTATATTTATCATTCATTTCCAAGTTTTATAAAAATGTTTTCATGTATGTTTAAAGTCCTTTTTACCCATTTTTTACTTTTACTACATGGTATGTAAGGAATCTTTTTTTTTTGTTTACCATACGAGGTACTTTTTGACTTTTCAGCAAAAGTACGAGAAGAATGTTTTTTTAACTTATACGGCATGAAAAGATTTTTACGATTTCAGAACGCCTTATTTTCATGAAGCTTACTCTATAAGATTTCATGACTATTTCAAACAAAATCCTTTTCTTTTAAAATTGAATGGCATTTTGTGAAAAGAAAATGATTTTCAAGAAGAAAGGATATTTTCCTCAAGAATTCATTTCAAGTGCTTTATCAAAACCATTTTCCATCTAAGATGACATTATTTCATATGTGTATGTTTCAAGTATAATGTCTCTATGATTTACATGGTGTCACTTCTCTTATGATGAAATGATATCCATTTTTTTATATGGATTTTTTTATGATGGGATGATGTTTATGAAACCCAATTGATTCTTTGGGTTATGATGAATGATTTATGTTTATATTGTGGCACAAGTAAGAATGATTTAATTATGATATGGGTAGGACCTATATCTCCCTCCAATGCATTGGGTAAAGATTTATATCTCATGAGATATACATGGATGAAATGTTAAGTAAATCTGGTTCAGTAATACAGGGCTGGAACGGCATGTAAACCCGGTTCAGTAAGGGACTTTGTCCACTAAGATGGTCTTGGAAGCAATGCCTTGGCTACTATGGAAATCATATCATGTGCTTAATGTTTTTCCAAAATTATAAGTTTTATTCCCATGCTATTTTATCATGATTGATGTTCCATTATGATCTATGCCTTACGTACTACCATGTTTTATGTCATTTCTCAATATCTTGATGTTTAAACATTATGTTCATGTTTTTAAGTTCAAATATATATGGTTTGTTTTATTTTCTCCATGATTACCCTTACTGAGCATTTGAGCTCACCCTTTTTATGTTTTATTTTCCCCCAGGATTAAAAGTAAGGTTTTAGGTAAGGAAAAAAAAAGGGGAAGATCATTATGGGAGATGTTAAAGATCTTTCAACATGATTAGAAGTTTATATTCCAAGTTTCCAAAGATACTAAACTATTATGGTCCTTTGGTGTCTATTTTTGTAATGTATTAGGTATTCCACAAGAGTAATGTAATGTCTATGTACGTCAAGATTTGGGTCTCTACAATTCTCATGAAAAGAGGCATCAACCTCTCACTCAACATCCTCAAAATCAAAATCATGAGATGGGTTTGGATGATAAAATTGTAGCTAAGAAACATGGGATATATCATCATGGACTGGTTCCTTTAAGGAAAAAATTTCCAATAGGATACCATCCTGACTCTCTCCAAGATCTCGAAAGTCCTAACGAATCTAGGCACCAGCTTCCCTTGCCTTTAAATCCAATAATCACCCAATATAGGAAAAAACATAAAAAGACTTGATCTCCCAACTCAAACTCTAAAGGTTGGTAATAATGATCAATATAAGTCTTCTTCCTGGATTTATCTTTAGTTGTACGCTTCCAAATAAGTTTTACCTACTATGATGTCTCCTAAAAAATACTGTCTCAGTAACGCTACCTCCCCTACCTCTATCCATCACATAGTTGATCAGTATGGACTACTGTTTAGGGCCTCATAAGAAGCCATCTGTATAGTCTCATGGAAGCTATTATTATAAGGAATATCAATAAGAGGTAAGTTTTTCTCCTAAGAACATCCAAAATCAAGGACACATTATCTAATAATTTCTTCTAACATCCATATAGTATTCTCAAACTAACCATCAATCTGAGGGTGCTAAGTTTTACTCAAAAGTACCTATGAACATAAATCCCTATAAAACCCTTCCTAAAACCGTGATGTAAAATGAGTGTCCCCATCTGATATAATGGTCTAAGGAACACCATGAAGGTGTATAATATATCCAAAGTAGAGTCTCCCAAGACCATCCAATAATAAATTCTCCACAATATGAAATAATTTGGAAACATTTGTAAGCCTAACAATGATAACCCATACAGTGTCACATATTTGAGGGGTTTTCATTAATCCCATAAAAAAAATCCATAGTGAATTCATCCCAATTTCACTCTAGAATAAAAAACGAATGTAACAAGACTATGGGTCACTTGTGTTTTTCCTTCACTTTCTTATAGGTGGAACACTGACTAACAAAACATGTGATCTCCCTTTTTGTCCATGGGCCCCAATATGGGTAGCATAAGTCGTGATATATCATGGGGATTTTGGGATGTACAACCTAACTATAAGTGTTATATTATCACATCAATTCCTCACACGTGTCTCTAAGAACCCAAATGCATCCATGTATATGAAACAACTCATATTCATAAATGACCAAATAATGTGTTAGGTCCCCACTAGATATGCATTACCTTAGGATTAATCATTAAGTATTAGAAAGTTTCATCATATTAAGTTTATCTATAAGTGAATAATTCACTACCAGATCTATAAGAGCAGATTTCCTATGACACTCTTGAACTTCCAAATGCATCTCAGAAATAAGGGTTATCAACTGTCACTTTCTATTGGCCTCCTGAAGTGATTACATCCAAGTATTTCATCTTATATCATTTTCCATATAATTACCTTTCCCATACATATAATAAAGCTCAAAATCAAAATACTAAAGGTATTTAACCCGTATTCACTTCCTAAGGTTCAAATCACATTGATTGAATATGTAATTGAGACTCTTATGGTCTGTCTATACTATGAAACTTTCTCCCAGTAGGTACTATCTCTAGCAATGTATGGCATGGAAAAATTTTGTTACCTCAAGATCGTGCATTGGGTAATTATTCTCATGATGTCTCAACTAATTAGACCCATACTCCATGACTCAATCCCCTTGCATCAAAATGGATACTTTCCTGATACATGATGCATTATAATATACTGTATATCTTCTACTAGGACCAGGTAAAATGAGGATCTGAATTTCAATAAACCTTCATTCTAGCTCCTAAAAGTCTTTCTCAGAAGCCTTAGACTATGTAAACTTAACACCTTTCATGTTCAATCCCTTATAAGGTGCTTCAAGGTGTGATAAATCTTGTATAAAATGGCTATAATAATCTACCACCCCCAATAAACTTTTTATGTCAGAAAAATTATTAGGATTATCCTAGTAAATCATTGTTATTACCTTCACTAGATCCACAAATACCCCTAATTTTGATATGATATGACCCGTGAAGGGAACTTTATCAGTCCATAAGTGTAATTTTTTGAGATTATAATATATATTGTGATCTATTAGTGTATTAAATATGATATCAATGTGTTTCTAATGATCATGTTGAGTTTAAGAATACACTAATATATCATCCATTAAAACCACTATAAAAGAATCTAGTTATGAATGGAAAACCTGGTTCATCAAAGCCATAAAAAAACTAGCACATTTATGAGACTGAACGGCATGACCAAATACTCATACAAGACATATATACTATGTAATATAGTACATGATATATATGAGTCTCTAAGTCATACTTGATAATATCCCAACCTCAAATCAATATTTCAGAAAACCCGATATCCTAAGAGTAAATCAAAGAGATCATCTATATGAGACAATGGATACCTGTTCTTAATTGTAATCTAATTCAAATGTTGTTAATCCACACAAATCCATAGGAACCCATCTTACTTCTTGGAAAAAATGATAGGTGAACCCCAAGGTAAAGTACTGGTTCAAATAAACCTTTTGAATCCTAGTTCCTCTAACTTTATTTTGAGTTCTTGAAGCTTAGTGGGATCCATGATGTAGGGAGGAATAGATACTAGTGTTAATCCTAGAATAAGATCAATACTAAAAACTACCTCTACCTCAAGTGGTAGTCCAAAAATTTTATTATGAAAGATTTTTGTAAAATGATATAGTACATGATAGAAATGTGTATGATGTATTCCCTGATCACTCGGAAAAAGATAGGAAATAAAGGTTGTCACTCAGCCCAACCCATGATTCTTTGGCCCAACTCAACTTCCATGGAAATCCCATTCACCTTTATGAATATATTCACTACCCTTGGGTGATGTCAAGGACACCCTTCGGTGATAGAAATATATATGGGAATGATAGGGAACTAACCAATCCATCCTAATAATTATGCCAAATAATTTCATCTCAAATATGAAAATGTTTTATTAGAAATGATAGCCTCAAATATTGAGCGGGTACTCCTTACTAAAGTTCCCAAGGATCAAAGAACAACTAATAATGGGGGGTTTAAATCACTTATTTCTTTTTTAAAAATTTAAAACTTTAGAAAAGTTAACCCTTACAACTTGTTATAGTTTCTTTCTTATTAACTTTGAGTAAACTCAAGTGCATAAAAGTATAGGAAAGTAAACAAAGTGTGCAAGATTTATAAATTTTTTCCTCTATGTGAGAACATACATTCTTTACATAGCCAATCCCATGATTATATATATGGAAATTCACTATAATGAAGAAGTAAATAAACATTGTGTCAACTCCCATTAGACACCCTCTATCTCCTGATAGGAATGATTATACTGATTTACATCTATTTGCAACAATTTTATTACAACAATTTGATCCATAAAAGAAAATGAAAATCCAAGATTTTTTCTCCACAAAAGATCTATCTAGAGCCTCAGCCTGATGTGGTTGGGTAAAATTGACTCATTCTAATAAAATAAATCTGAAAGACTCAATCTGATTCACCTTTTCTCAATATTATTCCCTTAATACATTAATCTAAACTTGGCTCAGTCCAATTTTTTTATTAGAATTCCCTATCTGGAGAAACACTTTTTACATGAACTCTATAGAAATTATACCTTTTTCACGCATGAATAACTATTATCACCCCTACACTTTCTACCTATATTTATAAGTGATATAGAAATTGTAAATGTGGGAAATTGAAATTTTTTTCCTGCTCACCCAAATTCAAAAAACTCTCAATTTCCCCCACATTTTAACTTAATCTCTGACTTATTAAAACCTTCTCATCTCTTATGATGTCTTCTCAAAACATATAGATTCTTTAAAAATCTTCCCAAATTTCCTATATTTAGAAGATATAGAAAATAATTTTGAAAGAACAAAACTTCACATTCTGATAAACCTCTCATTCTGATAGATTTCTCATTTTGATGTATTTCTCATTACAATGGATTTCTCATTCCAATAGATTTATCATTCTTATGAAATACTAATTATAATTAATTTCTCATTCTGATGAAATTATAATTCCATTGAATTTATCATTATGATGAATTTATCATTATAATGAAAGTCACATTCCAATAAATTTCTCATTTTGATGGATTTCTCATTATGATGGATTTATCATTATAATAAATTTATCATTATGATGAAATTATCATTTTTATGAATTTTTCATTCTGATAAATTTTTCATTCTGATGAATTTATCATTTTGATAAAATTCTCATTTCGATGAATTTTTCATTATGATGAAGTTATCATACCAAAGAAGTTATCAATTTTATGAACTTATCAATTTGTTGAATTACTCATTCAAATGAAATTCTCATTCCGATGAAATACTCATTCCGATGAAATACTCATTTTTATGGATTTCGCATTCAGATGGATTTCTAATTATGAATAAATTATCATTTTGATGAATTGTGTTTGGAAAACCTATGGTTTAAGAGCTATAACTTCTACCTTTATTCAATAGCTTATATCAAGATATTTTTTAGGATATTGATAACTTTAATATTAGAAAATCATCATCTAACTTCTTCTGGAAAGTTTTACAATATTCTATAAAAAAAATCATAACCTGTGAACTCAGTAACATGGCAGGATTTATAAATATGATTTTCCGAAACTTTTTACTTTAATAAAAAAAATCATTCTGATGAACTGGTCTGATCTAGTTCATCTGATCTCCAACTTTTCAAAACAGCTTTCTTCATGAAAATTCTCAGAAAATTTTCAAAAAACATGTTATAAACTTCCAATAACACGTCTCTCAGAAGATTTAAATAATAATTATTTTACAAAAAAAATATTTTTACAAAAAAACAAAACTTCTAAATCATTATAAAACATCTTTAATATCCCCCTTGGGATATATTGACAACTCTCGTTAACAAATTTTTCAACTCATTATTTTTTAAACTCTCATATTTTTTAATAACTCAAGTTTTGAACATTTACCAAAACACAACCTTTCTCAAAAGAGAGTGTCCTGGTACCACACTACTAGATAAATTAATTTTTTAAAAGTAATTACATCCCTTAGTGATAGGAAATTTTTTCAAAAATGTTAAGATAAACTCCCCCTAAATTTTATCTTTTCCTCTCACTTTTCTTTGTCGCCCCCATTTTATGATAACCACATCCTAAGATTAATTTTTATAAAAAAAGTACTTACCTCTCCCTGGTAAGATAAAGTTTTAAAAATTCACCCCCTTTTCAATATAATCCAAATAATAATGGGGGGTTTCTATAATTTGTTTAGGAAGTCAATGGTGGAGGCTAAACATGAAGTTACAGCCTTAATTCTACAAATATTTCTTTGGGAATTGATTTTCTGAATATATCAGTACTTTGATATTTTTTTGAAACATATTCCATCACAATATCTCCTCTAGTAACCTTAACTTTTATAAATTGAAACTTGAAATCAATTTTTTTTTATCTTGAATGTTGGACAGGGTTTTTAGAAATCTCAATTTCACTCTTATTATCATAAAGTATCTTCAATGGTTTTCCAACTTTAACCTTAAAATATTCCAATTGAACCTTCATCCATAAAATTTGAGTACATTCCAGAGTAGCAGCAACATATTATGATTCTATTATGATAAAAGTTACTAAATTATATTTCTTAATATTCCAACTCACATAACTTTCTCCAAAGTAAAATGTTCCTCTTAAAGGTGATTTTCTGTCATTGAAATCACCATCCAAATTATCATATGTATAACCATGAAAGTTTATTTAACATATTCTTTTGAATGAATACCATGTTAATTTTTTCCTTCATCATATCTCATAATTATCCTTGATACCAAAATATGATATTCTTTTAGATCACTCTGATATCCAAAACACAATGTTATAGTGTAAACAATACCAGGTCTTGAGGCTGTGAGATAAAGAAAAATTCTTATCAGCTTCTAAAAATCATTCTGTTTCACACTTCTTCTAGTTTTATCTTTACTCAACTTTATGCTCACTAAAATATAAGTTTAAGATTCTTTTTATTCTTCCATCACAAACTTCTTTAACAATTCTATAGAATACCTTTCTTGAGATAGAAAATTTTATTTTTCCTTTTTTTAACTTGTAACATAAGGAAGAAATTTAATTTTCCCAACACTGAAATTTCAAAATTCTTCTTCATTTCCTCATAATTTTTTTACAAAACTTTTCTTCATCCCCATAAAGAATTATATCATCCCCATAAATAATTATATCATCCCCAGAAATAATTATATCATCCACATAATCAATTTCAATTAGGGTTCTGGAGTTAAAATCTTTCCCATATAAGTTTTTATCTATTTTCCTTTATAAGAATTAAAAATTCTCAAACAATATGGAATACCAAGCACGTGGTTCTTATTTCAACCCATAAAAATTCTTATTTAATTTAAAAACCTTACTTCCATCATTATCAAGTAAAAACCCACATGGTTACTCAATATAAACTTCTTATTTAATATTACCATTTAGAAAAGATGTATTTACATCTATCTGATAAAATTTTTATTTTTTATGTGTAGCCACTACTAGAAGGATTCTAATAGTTTATAATCTTGGAACTGGGGAAAAGGTTTCTTCAAAACCCACACCTTCCACATATGTATAGCCTTTCAAAACAATTATTTATTTATTTCTCAAAACTTCTCCATGCTCATTTAACTTGTTTTTATATACCCATTTTATTCCAATAAATTTTTTATTTTATGGCCATGAAACAAATTCCCGACTGTTTTTTTCTTAATCTGATCTATCTCTTCATTCATCGCATTAACCCATTCTTTGTGTTCCACTACTTCTAAAATTAATTCTGGATCAATTTGATAAATAAGTGATTTCTAAATTTCTAATATCATCCTTATTTTTTGAACTAGAGCCTTATAATTAAAAAGAATATTTCCAATCTCAACATGTTTTTGTAAAGTAGTAAATTTCACAATTCCTCTTCTATTTTCACTTTCCTTATCACACCATTCTTCTAAATCTTGATAAGTTTATTTTGAATCATTTTAATTTTAGTTAGAAAACTTCATTCAATCTTCCTCAACATTCACAACAACTTTTTTTATGGAATTTGGATCCTCAATTACTTTTACATCATATAAATCCACTAAATTTTGTAAATGATTTTCTCAACATTTTTTTCTTCCATTAGGTGAATATCCCATGAAAATTCCTTCTACATCTTTCTCATCAAATTTCACAAGATTTATAATTTTTATTTTCAGAAAACAAAGACTTCTAAAAACCTTGAAGTATATCAATGAAGGTTTTTTGTTGTACCACATTTCATAGGAAGTCATGTTGGATTAAAACCTTATAAAACATCTGTTTTGAATATGTATAGTAGTACTAACATCTTCTCTCCATTAGAACTTTGAAATTTTGTATTCTTCCAACACGCTTCTTCCCATTTCCACTAAACTTCTATTTTTACTTTATAAAAATCCATTTTGTTGAGGGGTGTATGGATCACTATATTGATTTTTAATCACATGTTTCTTAAAATATGTTTTTAATTAATTTCATGTGAATTTATTTCCATTATAAATTCCCAGATTCATTATGTAAACACCCATTTCTCTCTAAAATTCTCTTCTGAAAACTTTGAACATCTCCACTTCCTATTACTTGTGCTTCATAAACTTAATGTTTTTTATCAGGATGAAATCATTAATAATAGTGATAAAGTAAAAATATCCTTTTATTGATTGATGTCTCATAGGCCTATATAAAATTGAATGAATATGTTCAATAGGTCAGGTAGACTGAATCTAAACTTTCTTATGAATTTTATTTTTCATTTTCCCTTTCTATCAAGTTATGAAAATATATTTTTCGCTTTTCAATTCTGTAAAAAAAATTACGGCATCAACTTTAGAAAAAAAATTCATATTTTTATATCCAAGATTCCTAAGTCTTTGGAGCCATAATTTTTTTTCATCTTTAGTACTCATTTAATAGGTGTTGTAAAGTTCTCCTATTTAAAAGATATTTTTGCTAGTTATTTATCCTCTTGTAAAAACTTTTCTATCTTCCACACTTCGGATGATATAAGAATCACTTATTTGATATCATAAAAAAGTTTACTTGCACTAATTAAGTAATGTTTTATCTCATCAAAAAATATAACTTCCTTGTATTTCAACCTTTTTACTTCAATCTCAACCATTTAAATTCTCCTGGTTTTTAAGGAACTATCATTTCTAAAGGTAAAAACTAATCCATAATGATTTTAAACAACTTTAAAGATTTTTAAATCACCTATAATGTGTGATGAACAACCACTATCAAGTATCCATGGTCTGTTCTTTTTAATTTATTTCAAATCTATCCCAATAACAAAATCTCTTTCCTAAAATTTCTTCTTTACAGCTTACTATTGTTTTTTACTATAATAAACTTGTTCCAAATGGATCATAAAAAAAATTTTGGTATAATTACCAGCTTATTCACATATTCCACATAATTCTTCTAGAAATTAAAATTTGTTTTCTATTGGATGTTTTCTAACATCTTGAGTCTTTAATTTTCTAACTTGTGGATTTTAGGAAAATTACACATTCTTCTAGCACCATTGATTCCACTCTATTCAAAAATTCTTTCAAAAAGAAATAATTTAGGCTAAAAATTATATTCCCTATGCCCATATATTCTACAGCACCAGAAAAAACCATAAAATAGAAATTTTATATTGAAGTAAGATATTTATCTGTGGAAACTTTATTAAGGTTGATAACTTCTCTATACTCTAACATAATTTTGGAGTGGACCATATTTACTAATGAGGGAGTTTTAAACTTTTATAGATGTGATAGGTTTCTCACATACCTTCTCAACTCAAGCTTTCCCAAAACTTTTCTTCTCACCTGAAATGTTAAAAAAATTAGATGAAACGTTATTTTTTTGGTGATTATTTCACATGATTCTTGATTTGATCATTCTAAATAATTTTTGAAGTCTAATATTTTACTTCTAAAGCTTTTTTGAAGATTTCATTCATCTTTTTTAAAGTAATTTCGACCTCAAAATTTTTTTATTGATACTTTTTAACTTTATCTTCCTTAGATTTCAACTTCTTACTAAGATCTTGAGTCATATTTATGTATTCATAAATTCTAATTTTATAACCTAATATATCCTATAAGTATTAATATTATTTATTGAAAAAATATTCTCCACCTTAAAAAAATTTTCCACCATCTTTCTTTATAATTATGATTTCTTTCTTGATAGTTACTTTTTGGTCAATACATGCAACAATTTCTGATCTGATCTAATACTCTCTATAAGATTATTCATCTCCTTCTTCTACACTATCTAATGAATATTTTATTTCCTCAAATTTTTTAATAAATTTTTTGAACTTTTATGAACTTTAATATTCTTAATAATTATTATCGATTATGTTTGATTCAACTTTCTTACACATCACACTTATTTTATTTCCAATAAATTACTTCTTATGTTTTTTGTGTGAATTTTATTCTTTTGAACATTTTTACACTACCTTTATTGAGTTTTTCATTAGAATAATCTTGATATTCCCTAAATTTATTCATGGGGTAATTCATAGAAAATTTTATGATTCCACCACACTCAAAACATTTGATAGGAGGTTTTCCTTTATACTTTCCTCTTCCTCTTTAATAGTTCTTTTATATAAGAGACATGGTTTTATAATTCAACTCGTTATCCTCTTAATCTTAAAAATAACAATGATCAACATATTCAATATCTTGAATTTTCTTTTTTCTCATATCTTCAAAATCCATTTCATATTTCATATTATTTTGGTCCATTGGAGCCTTTCTAATTTTATAAGAAATGAGAGAGTTATGTGATTCATCGAGAGATAAATTATATTATCTTCTAAAGAAGAAATTTTAGAATAAAACTTGTCTAGAAATATTCTCATGAGTTTCTTCGTAATTTTAGAATCTTACAAGACATATATAAAACCTCTGATGTTGCAAAAAAAATAATTTACTCTGGTGAAGTACTCATCTATAGTTTATTCATCTCTCATTCTTATATCTTCAAACTTGATACTCTATATTTTTATCCTTTCTTCCTTCACCTTAATATTCCCTAAAAAACTTTTGATATTTTATTGTATACTCTTTGATGTTTTTAGATCCATCACCTTCAAATAAACATTTTCTAAAAAATAAATAAGAATAGAATTTCTTGATTTTCCACCAAATTCAATATTTCTCTCATTAGAAAAAGTCATTGGGGAATACTTTTCAATAGGTGTAAACCCAATTGTACTAGAATCAAAAACATATGGTAAAAGAGATAGGATATATATAATAATTATATTTTAAACCATAATAATTTTTTCCATCAAATATAGGAATTCGACTACTGTTGATAGAATTGTGGTAACACATGATAAGGATTCAACAAGGAAACCTTACTCTAATGCTAATTGAATTTCTGAAGGATTAAAGAACAATTGAGAATAGCGGGTTTAATTAGTTGTTGCCTTTTTATAAATATAAAACATTAGGAAACTTAACCCCTATAACATTTTAGATTTTCTTCCTTATCAGCTTTTAGTAAACTCAAATTCATGTAAGTATAAGAATCTAAACAAAGAACACAAGGTTTACAAGGTTTGGCCTTAATATGAGAACCTACATCCTTTTCATAGACACTATCAGGGGTATATAGAAATTAACTATAATTAATAAGTCAATACATCTTGTTTCAAATCCCATTAGGCACTTACTATCTCCTAATAGAAATGATTGCACTGACTCCCACTAGTTTACAAAAAATTTCTTACAACATTTTGAGCCATAAAATTAAACGAACATAAAATATTTTTACCCCATAAAATATCTATCTAGAACCTCAGTCTAATGGGATTGGGTCTGATTACCTCAGTCTAATAAACTCATCCCGATAGACTCAGTTTGATAGACTCAATATGATTCACTTTTTCTCAATCTGATTCCCCCAGTCCAGTAATCTAAAATTGGCTTAGTCAAATCTTCCAATCAGGGTTCTCTATCTAGAAAAACCCTTTTGATAGAAACTCTGCTATAATTCCACCTTTTATCACACATGAACAGGGATTAGCACCCATATAATTTCCACCTCTATTTATAGGTGGTCCAAAAATAGTAAAGGTTTGAAACTGAAATGTTTTTCTCGCTCAACCAAATTTCAAAAACTCTAAATTTCACTCACATTTGAACTTCATCTTTGACTTATTCAAACCTTATAATCTCTTCTAGTGTCTTCTCAAAACTTCTTGATTCTTTAAAAAACTTATCTAATTTCTTATCTCTAGACAATATAGAAAAACAATTGAAAGAAAAAAACTTCACATCCTGGTGAACTTCTATTTTTGATGGATTTCTCACTCCGATGGATTTATCATTATGATAGATTTCTCATTTTGATGGATTTCTCATTCTAATGAAATAATCATTCTGTTGAATTTCTCATTCCAATGAAATTCTCATTCTGATGAATTTATCATTCCAATGAATCTCTTATTATGATGAAATTCTCATTCTAATAAATTCCTCTTTTTGATAGATTTCTCGTTCAATAAATTTCTCATTATGATGAAATTATAATTTCAATGAATTTATAATTTTTTTGAATTTCTTATTCTTATGAAATTCTCATTCTGATGAATTTTTCATTCTAATGACATTTTTATTCTGATGAATTTCTCATTCTGGTGGAGTTCTCATTCTGATGAACTTCTCATTTTGATGAATTTTCTATTCAAATGAAATTCTCATTCTTATGAAATAATCATTCCAATGAATTTATAATTCTATTTTATTTATCATTAAAATGTATTTCTCATTTCGATGAAATTATCATTCTAATGAATTTCATCTAAAAAATATATGGCCAAAGAACAAAAACCTCTCCCATTATTTAAAAGATTATATCATGTGATTTTTCATGATGTTTAGAAATTTAAGATCATAAAATTATCATCTGAATTATTTTGTAAAGTTATAAAAATTTCCATCAAAAAATTTCTTAACTTTCAAACTTAGAAATATAGCAGACTTTCTAAATTCGATTTTCAAAGACTTTTAACTTTTCTACAAAAACTCATTCTGATGATCTAGGTCTAATCTGGTTCATCTGATCACTAATATTACGAAATATATTTCTACATTCAAATTCTTAGTAACATTTCATCAACCATTTTATAAAATTTCAGCAAAAAATCTTTCACCTAATTTTAAAAAAACATTATTTTACAAATAAAAGTTAGTTTTCAAGAAAATAAAAACTTTTAAACCATCAAAAAAATATATTCACTTACAATGGCATACATTTTTTTATGAACCATCCCAAATACCCTCATACTCTGATACCCGATCTTGAACTAACATAGCTTGAAGGGAATTCCCAATCCCCATGGGTTGGTGACTAGCACCTAAAATCATACATGATAAAAGAGGGAATGATTTTTCCACAAAAATAGTGGAAGAACCAGACACATATTAGTATTCTAAAAAGAAAACTCCAAAGGAATAACTATACCAAAATATCAAATAGGTAAAACAAAAACCAAAATAGTACATCCACAAAGTACTTTGAAACTAACAAGTTAAATAATGCTTGTCCCAATGGTCACAACACTCCAGGTTCAATGGATCATCAACAACTACCACCTCCAAGAGGAATTTTCCCCTTTATATAACCTAGTAAACGGAAATATAAAAATTCTTGAAGGAAAAGGTAGGGTTTGAGATATAAAGTATATTATAGTATCAAAAAGAGTTACATAATATGATTCCATAAAAAATAAACCAAATCATGCTTTTAATTTAAAAAAACATACATGGAATTACAATTTCATATTTAAATGAAAATATTATTTTCATTTTTAATGATGGAAACATTTCAAATAATGGATTAATAAATATTTTTATCTAAAATAGTTTATATAAATAAACAAGCATGAATAAAGAAGTTCACAATAAATATAATATATATATATATATATTAAAGTAATCACAATAAGAAACATGGTCATCTTCCCTATGGTATGATAGTTTCTAGTTATAGGGTCCTCAAACATCTTATACCTGTGATCTTGGTAATATGTGTACACACATCCCTCCAACACTATCCAAAGAGGACTCATCAACATCCCATTGAGGATAAGATCCCCCAAAATAGGTTTTTTTTATATTTTTAAAGTGTCAATCCATTGATTAGGAATTACCAGCCAAGTGTGTTTGTCCCAAATAACCCACTAACTACCTAGGATCACATGTTATCAATCAATCAATCAATAATAGAAAAATTATTTTAAAACTGCTTAAAATAAAATTTCTCCATTTTCAATTCCAATATACCAATTTCACTTTAAAAATCAAAACACTAGTTTTTAATCAATTCATTACTTTTTAAAAATAAAACCACACATAGGTTCTTATCAAATAAATTTATTAGATTTTTTCTCAAAATCAATTCACAAATCAATTTTCAAAAATTCCATCAAATTCAAATCACACCCCAATTTCCAATTCCATTAGAATTGGGGGTTTTCCCAAAATTCCATACCAAGTCCATTCAAATTTTAATCCGAATCAAAATTCGTTTGTCATAAATTCAATTAAAATAAATTTTATTTAAACCAATAAAATAAAGGTTTTATAACATGAAAAATCTCATGGAAACACCTACCTTTAACATGAAGATCATGTATCACAACACCTACAATGGGATTCACCAACAATGAATGTCGACAACAAAGATCAAGGAATCAAACCTAGATTCAAAATATAAAAAAAGAGTTTAGATCCATAAACAACACAAGGATATAATAAACTCTGGAGGAAATAAAGAGATATTGGGAGATAACGAATGGGAGAAGATCTCTTACTGGAGTGGAAACTAATGACATTCACCAAGCTTTGATCTGCTTCAGAAGAAGTTTGGAGGAGCCAAAAGGGGTTCTTGAGACTCAAAAGAACTAGGAGATAAAGCCAAGAGGATTTGGGTTTGAACGGGAGGTGAAAAGGGGGTTCAAATTTTTTTTATTAATTTTAAAAAATAAAATTTCCCATCTGCATGGTTAGCTAGGCAGGGCTGCATAGTTTGTTAAACCATGCACCCTAACCATATGGCCCTCTAATGGGGTGCATGGTTTTTACAAGGTGAGAAAAAATATTTTCAAACCGTTTTCTAACTTTGTAAACCCCAACTATCTAGGTTCGAGATATTTACAATAATTGGGTGTACAATTTGAGAAAAACATTCACCAACCATGCACAACCTAGAAAATTACAAAATTTTCAAATTTTCTTCTAAAACAACCCAAGATGAACCCCAACTAAAGTATGATCGAAAAAAAAAGGATCAAGGAGTACCTGAATACAGTAATATGATGTTACAACCTTTAAACCATATAAACTTTGTGTCCCCAAAAATCCTATCTAGAAGTCTTCATGTCAAGAAGATGATGCAACTTCTCTATCATCAGTGCATCTCTCTCCCAAATATCATGGGTATCAGAACTGTGATTCCATATCAGTAAAACCAAAGGTATCTTCCTCTCATTAAGTAACTTGGTTTTAGAATACAAAATCCAAATTATATGCTCAGTCATAGATAAATTAGGCTCAACATCAAGATCACTCTAGCTCAAAACATGAGATGGATCAGAAAGATATTTTCATAGTTAAGATATATGGAAAATGATATGTATCAACATCAACTGTGGAGGATGTAATAAATGATAATCCACCTTTACCACCTTTTCAAAAACCTAAAAAGGTCCATCAAATGAATAGTAATCTTCCCTTTCCTCTCCATCCATTGATGACCCAAACAAGGTGTAACTTTCAAGAACACCTAGTCACCCACTAAAAAAATCCAACAGTCTACAATGACGATCAACATATGATTTATACAGGATCTACACCTATAAAATTATATAAAAAACAATTGAATCTTTGTTTTAATCTCTTGGACAAAGCTCGATCCAACCAAGGAACATTCATTGATCTTCGACCAACACAACAGAGTTTTGTAAGGCTGGCAATACAAGACCACGAAAATGTACATTCTGATCACGGATTGGTAACTATTGTTATAAGTGAACTCAAATGATCCAAAATGGTCATTCCAAACTCCACTGAATTCTAGAATGTGGGAACAAATCATATACTCAAGAATGAGTATAGCCCTTTCGGTTTGGTCATCCATCTACAGATGGAATGTTGTACTCAAATGAACATAAGATCCTAGTGCCTCTTGAAGTCTTCTCTAAAAGAAAGAAGTAAAAAAAAGGATCTATATTAGAGACTATAGCATATGGAACTATATGAAAGAGAAAAATCTCTCTCACATAGATATTTCTCAACTCCTCAACTATGTTTGTATCACTAATGGGTATAAATTGATATGATTTGGTCATCCTATCAATCAAAACCCATATAACATTATTATTTCTCTTGGTACATAGAAAACCAACCAAAAAATCCATAGAGATCTCATCCCACTTTCAATTCACCATTGTAAGTGGTTGAAGCAAACTCGAAAGTCTCTAGTGCTCGTCCTTGATTTATCAACATGTATAACAATGAGAGACAAAATCAGTAATGACCCATCTCATACCTAGACACCAAAATCATTATTGCTTTTCATAAAACATATTTGTGGTTCTTGGGTGAACTTCCCAATGGTAATTATGAAAATACCCCATAACATCTTTCCTCATAACTAACGACACAACAAACCAATTCCAATAACATAGAATACCATCTATGGATAACAACCACTCGGCAATTGTATACCCACCATAAAGAGAGTATCTAATGCTGCAAAATTCATCATAATTCTTTTTCTCTTGAATAATCATATTGATAAAATAAAAGTTCAACTGAACACTATCCAAGGAAACCTCAACCCTTGCTTCCAAAACTCCTATATTCAACTGTGAAAAAAGTACCATCAAACTTCACTCTTCTGATGATTCTTTCATGGACTTGGTCAGAATAATCCTTCTCAAAGAATTTTCTCTGACATTCCCTTTCCCTGAGGTATAGGAAATATTAAAAACAAAATATTGAAGTTATTCCACCCAACACCTCTATCAAATATTGAAATCTTTTTGAGAGAAGATATAACTCAATCCTTTATGGTCAAAATACATGGTAAACATTTCTCCAAAAAGTAAATGTCACCAACTATTATGTGAATGCATTACAGCTTAAAGTTCAAGGTCATGGGTCAGATAATTATTCTTGTGTGTCCTAAGTTTCTGAGAACCATAGGCAATGGAATGATCACCCTGTATAAGAACACATCCCAAACCGGAACCTTATTCCTCACAGAAAACCACATAGCCCTGCCCGACCTCTGGATGAGTCAACACCAGAAAATAAGTCAAAATATGTTTCAAATCAAAAAAAAATAACTCTGGCATTTCTCATCCTAATAAAACTACACTACCTTCTGAGTAATAGTGGTTATTGGAGAAGCTATCTTTGAGAAATCCTTTACGAACTGGCGGTAAAATCCAGTTAAACTCAAGAAGCTCTAAATCTAAAAAACAATCCATGGTTTCTCCCATGTCATAACAGCTTTCACCTAATTAATATCAAATAATATCCCATGTTCCAACACCATGTGTCCTAAGAACTTAACTTCTTGAATCCATAAATCACATTTCAAAAGCTTGGCATAAATTTGGTGATTTCTCATAAATTCCAAAACATCCCTTAGATGATGGACATGATCCTCCTCAGACTTAGATTAAACAAAGATGTCATCCAAAAATACCACCATTAATGTATCAAGATACTCACAGAATATCTTTTTTATTGAATCAATAAAGACTTCATGAGTATTAGTTAGACCAAATTGCATGACAAGGTACTCATAATGGTCATACCTTCTTGAGAAGGTAGTTTTATGAATTCCAAATTCTTTTACTATCAATTGGTGGTAACCATATCGAAGATCAATCTTTTAGAATCACTTCATCCCTTTCAACTATTGAAATTAATAATCAATATTTGTTAAAGGATAATTTTTTTTTACCATAACTCAATTGAGTTTTTGGTAATCAACACATAGGAAAAGTGACCCATCATATTTCTTATAAAATATAATAGGTGCAACTAAAGTTGACACACTTAGGCATATAAATCCTTTCTCTAAAATATCATTCAACTGAGACTTCAATTATTTCATTTCTATTATTACCTTGTGTTAAGAGGTGATAGATTTCAACTGAGTACCCAATAGTAAATCAATATAGAACTCCACCTCTCTTATCAGTATCAAACCATATAAGTTAGAAGGAAAAAAAATAGGAAAATCAATAAGAACTAGAGGGATATCACTACTCAAAGATTCATGGTCCAAAACAAAAGAAAACACTGATATTAATTTCCCCAAATATAGATAATAAGGACTAATTTTCTTGACCTCAATTCCCATTCTCCCTAAAAGATACAGCACACCCCATTGGGTGAATTAAAGTAGACCCATTATAGATAACATTAAATTTGGGATTTATTAGAAATGATCCAACATATCCTGAATATGACATCAAGTGGTTTTATGTCATTAACAAAAAAATTCCATGTAATCTTGATGTCTGATAATGAGAAAACAAAAGTAGGAAAATAGATACCCAACTCTCTTTTTATTCTGAGGGGTTTAGTACTATCCATAACATAAGATAAAAGATCCATATGAAGATCTAATAGATTAAAAATATGAGTCAAAATGAATGAATGATATAAAATAGTATCAAATAAAGAAATTACTAAAGATGAAGCAATAGTGATGGTACCTCTCACTTTCACTGGACCTGTTTCTTCTTCCTCTAGAGACTCTTCCACTATGTGAAAAAGATTTATTTTGGATGCATGTGGTTGTAACCTCTTATATCATGAAGCATCTAATTTAACTGTAGTAATTTTAGGTGATGATGATCTTGTACCACTATGTGGATCATAATATAAATGATAGAACTTATGCAAGTGACCTGAGCATCTACAAGAACCATACATCTTGGGTGCCTCAGTGCAAACCTATTTTGAGTTCCCAGGCCTTCCACACTAGTAGAAAATAAAAGGGCCTCTTCCATGCACTATAGGAGGTCTAGAATAACCCTACTATTAAGATCCACCATGAGAATCATCACACTTCATTTTCCCTTTATGGGAACTCACCAAACATCCACTGGGAGAAAAAGGATCTCCCATTCATCCAAACTTACCATCCAGGTCAAGCTCAACCATCAATGACCTATCCAGCATGTCATCATAAGAGGAGATCTTTACCAATAAAACCTAATAATGAATATCAGATCAAAGTCCCATCTCTATCCTTTGAGTATTCATCTTCTCATTTGATATAATCTCTGGTGAAAACTGCATAATCAAATCAAAGCAATTTTCATATTCATTCACGATCTTGTTAGCTTGCTTTAGTTGAGAAAACTCTATAGCCTTAGCTAACACCATAGATTTTGGATAGAACTAGTAAATGAAAATAAATTTAAATTCCTTCCACCCTAATCCCTTGTTATTATTTATCATCACCATCATGTCCATCCACCTCATTCAAGATCCCTCAAGCTTAAAGGTAATACACTTTACCTTAATATCTTTGGGAGTTTCCATGAAGTCAAAGAGAAGATCTATATTTCTCATCTAGTCCTCAGCCTATTGAGGATCATTAAATCCTTGGAAAAAAGGTGGTTACTAGTGAATAAATTCCTAAGAACGATTTCAGGACTCATCCCTCTGAGGTTCCACAGATAGATCCTAGACGAGGATGGGGGCAGGTGTCTGTCCCAAATCTTGGACAGCACTCACAATAACCTTAACTAGGTTTTAGTCCATGGGAGGACTTACTCATTGTGGTTCATTAGTAGCTTCCACCTAGATCCTATTCAAACATCCTCTCAGATGCATTCTTATATATAACATCAAAAAAAACTATTGAATACATCAGAAGATTACTTAGAGAAATACTCAAACTAGAAAAATAGATAAATTAATCTCTTCAAGTAGAAAAACAAGATTTAGATTTCAATATATTTATATAAAAATCAGGGAAAAGTCTAGAACTAATCCTCAAGAAACTTTTACCAAACCACCCATTGTAACTTAAGGCTCTCTACAATTAGATCTAGCTAGGAAATTACTCATAACTACCTCCTACGTCCTGGAAATATCTCTCAACTACATATTGACATCAAGGAAAGATGCAAAACCTACACCTTTGAAACCACATTTTCACGAACCATCACAGATACCCTAGTACTCTGATACTCAATCTAGCACTGACATAGCCCAAAGGGTATTCTTGATCCCCATGGGTTGGTGACTAGCACCTAGAATCATACATGGTAAAAGAGGGAATGATTTTTCCACAAAAATAGTGAATGAACCAGATGTATATTAACATACTCAAAAGAAAACTCTAAAGGGAGAACAGTACCAGAATATAAAATAAGTAAAACACAAAACCAAATAGTACATTCTCAAAAAACTTTGAAACTGACAAGATAAACATTCCATGTCCCAATGGTCACAGCACACCAAGTCCAAAGGATCAACAACAACTACCACCTCCAAGTTGCGCTTTCCCCTTTCTCGAACTTGGTAGAAAGAAATCTAGAAATACCTGAAGGAATATGTAGGGTGTGAGATATAAATCCTAATAGTGTATCACTAAGTGTTCCATAATAAGATTTCATAATAAATAAAATAAATCATTATTTAAATTTAAAATAATACAGGCATGGCAGTACAATTTCATATTTAAGTCAAAACATGATTTTCTGTTCAAACGATGAAACATCTCAAACAATGGATTAAAAAAAAATTATCTAAAATAGTTTATATAAATCTATAGTCATGAATAAATAAATTCACAATAAATGGAATATATATATATATATCTAATTAATCAAAATAAGAAACATGTTCATCTGACCGAAGGTATGATAGTTCCTAGTTATGGGATCCCCACACATCTCATATCAATGATCATTGAAATATGAGTATACACATCCCTCCAACACTGGACAAAGAGAACTTATCAACACCCCACTAGGGATAAGATCTTTTGAACTAGTTTTTTTAGAGTTCTAAAGAATCAATCCATTTCTAGGGCTTACCATCCTAGCATGTTTGTCCCAAATAACTCACTAACTACCTAGGATCGCATGTGATCAATCAATCAATCAAAAATGGGAAAAAAATTTAAAACTATTTAAAATAAAATTTCCCCCTTTCCTATTCCAATATAGAAATTTTACTTTTAAAACCAAAATAGAGGATTTTAATCCATTCATGCCTTTTTCAAAATAAAACCAATCATAGGTTCTTATCAAATCAATTTAAGCCATTTTTCACAAAATCAATTTAAAAATCAATTTTCATAAATTCTATGAAATTCAAATCACATCCCAATTTCCAATTCCATTGAAATTAGGGTATTTTTTCTAAAATTCCATACCAAGTCAATTTAGGTTCCAATCCTCATCAGAATTATTTTTTTATTAATTCAGTTGAAATTAATTTAATTTAAATATAGTTTGTAAATATCTCTGATTCTGATCATTTTGGGTCAAAAAATTACACCATATCTTGGAAGACCCTCTAATCATGTATGCTACAATCTTCAATCTCCTCACTGGAGGTATCTCTAGGTTCTCAAAGAGAGATAACACATCCTCTATCCATAACTCGATAGCTTAGGGACTACCTTCCCGAGTAAATTCTACCATAAAAGAGGAAGTTCATGGAGCTCCCTGTATAGATTGTACTAGCCATAAGAAACCCTCTTGGAACTAAGATTCAATTCCAAAATCAGGTATAATATTAGGTGTCATTGGTGGCACTATAGGAGGTAATACTGATGGTGTAGGTCCCACCACCTCTGGAGTATGGTTGTATCCACCCTCCTGGAACTCAACTCAAGACCTTCATGGAGGCATATATCTACAATTCCAAAAGAATTATTCAAATGAATATTTGATAAAAGAATAGATCATAGATAAAGGAGTATGATAGGTACAAGACTTCATACACAAGATTTACACTCCACTGCCTTCTTCTAAAACTAGGTCTTGATGATGTATAAAATTATGATGGATCATAAGAGACACTTCCAATTTCCCACTACTAAGGTCAATTCTGGGTCAATATCTTGTATATTATAATA
This sequence comes from Viscum album, assembly GCA_963277665.1. Lineage (NCBI taxonomy): Eukaryota > Viridiplantae > Streptophyta > Magnoliopsida > Santalales > Viscaceae > Viscum > Viscum album. The sequence goes on along the minus strand of OY728163.1, from coordinate 65,680,116 downwards.
GATTTCCTAGTATATAGAGTTTTAACAGAAATTTATAGAAAAAATAACTCTTTAATTTTCAATTGGAATCCACATTTAATGGAAACCATTTCCTTCTACTTTTTGGAATCAATAATATTATATGTATATATATGTATATCATGGTTTGATTAGATGATTTGAAATTCCTAAGTTATAAATCCTTGTGTTTTATTAGTTATAATTGGGTCTTCTTGTAACCACAATTATATTATTATTCGATTATATAGATCACCATTCCGAATTTATAAAAGTACCATCTTTATAAATTAAAATTTGAATCCATTTAATAACAATTGACTAACATTTCAGATCATGTAACCGTGGTTACATAGCTCAAACATGTGATAATTGGATAATTAAGGTTCCACCATAAAGATATGTGGGAAAACACTATTTAGATTGATGTAGACACTTTAAGCGACTAATTATTTAATCTTTTTTCTGCAAGAAAAATTATTACAGTCACAAGTATAACACTCAAGGAACATATGAAATGATTTAGGAAATTCACTCAATAAAATAAAAATGGCATAGAATATACATGATATATTAATACTTAGGTTCCTATAATGATGCAAGATCAATGATTCCTTGATGCACTAGTCCAAGGGTAAAAATTAAATTTATAATAATAATGAACACCAAAAATAATGTGCATTACCCAATAGTGAAATCACTACAACTATAATAGGAAAAATCCTGAATAACAAGTCACATCCAGGAAACATGGATTTTTTTCCTATATGTAGGTTAGTTACTCCCAAGAAAAAGCTCAATACCAAATTTTAAAACTTCCTAATATCCTTTATACTGACCCAAAACACTAATACAAGAACAATAAACCTCAGATACCACTTTTTTGGCATCTCAGACCTAGTTCACTCATAAGTAACCTAACTCAATTAGCTACATGGACTCAATCATGCCTCCTCGTATGATAGAGGCTACCAAATAGTAGTAACGGTCTATGATGATATGGTGGGAAGACAATAACCTCTTTATCAGAGTTGATCACAGTGGTGATATATAGAAAAAAACAATATTTGAATAAATATAATGAATATTATAAATAATAAAAATCAGTGGAAATAAATAATCCAAACATAAATAAAGGAATAACAACTGTCCAATATCATATATAAAAGATTATTTCATGATTATATACAAAATTGGGGGGGATAAGGAAAACAAGGTAGTAGGAATACGACATGTAAATGCTATAAAAACATAAATAAAGACAAAAATATATGTCCAATAGAATTATGATCACCATCTCAATTCTCTGCTCTTATACTCCAACCTAGTATAAAAAATTAAGCATTCATAGTTGGGTGCTTTCCTTTTTTCCTACCTCCATCCATGAAGTTTGTCCGGATACTATTAGGTGGCCCAAACAAGGTGTGAATAAAACTTAGTAGGCCACCACCAATGGTGTCTAGAACTATCAATTTTGTGAATATAAAATGAGTAGTGAGTAGTTATAATAAATAAAAGTGGTAAATAAATAACCATGTCGGTATGGGTTCCTCATGGAACACCCATCCAATACTAATTGTTTTGGATTAATCCATAAATGTATCTAGGAATTTTAAAATTTCATTTATTTTTATAAGGTTGGGATCCAAGGAAAACAACTAAGTCATACATATATAGTTATAATCATATAAGGTTCCTTAATTTCCATGGAATTTAAGTTTTATAAGATGGTAAAATTCACAGGGGTGTACCCTTAGAAATTTACCCTAAGGGGGAAAGTGGTACCCAAGCCCTAGGATCATGTCATAGGAATCTTTAGTGTGAGACTTGAAATGAGGCCAAGGAATAATCCAAGGTGGTCTATAAAATCTAGGAATTTGTAATCTAAGACAAAGGCTAAATCCTAGGGTGGTATTTCACTTAGAAGATGGATAAATTAATCAGTTCACATCCCATAATTCCATCCAAGGAAAACACAATGGTAATCTAATTATCACATAGTTTATGACATACCTTGTAGGGTAATTCAGTTATGTGACCACAGTTAGGCATGATATAATAATTATTCAAGTTCCATAATCATAATTGTCCTGAACCATCATGGGTCGACCCTGAACCGGTCACCCGAGTCGGTCTACGGTATGTCCCGAGAGGCGTTCCTGATCCTCCCAGGCTGGTGACGAGTGCTAAGGCATCAAAAGAGAACAACAGGGGAATGATTTATCCCAATAAAAAATAACTAAGAAATAAAAATAAAACAGAACAACACAAAATAAATAAATGACATGAAAGAGAAAGAATGGCCAAAAACACATGCTAACCTAACCACAACCAAAAATCCATGTGACCCTAAGAGTCACTCTCCAACAGCCAAACCAAACATCACCCAAGTCAATCCAAACCAGAGCTCGAACCTGCAGGAGAAACTAAAAACCAGAAAACACTATATCCATGATTATTAAAACTCAATATGTAGGACTAACTAATTCTATTCTAAGTGCACATTCTTTAAATATAGAAAACATTGATTTCAGGTTTGGAATAAAATCTATAAATATAAAATTCTATACACTTTTAATTTTAAGTTGAAAAAATCACAAACATAATCTACTTCCATAAAGTTTAAAATAACGTTTAAGAGGAGGAGGAAAGAAAAGGAGACCAAAAAGGAATCATTCATTTTTCATAAAAGTGTCAAAGGAAAGAGTGATTGTTCATTTGAAACATTTTTCTTGAAAAGACCTTTATCAAACCACACATTTTCAATTTTTCAACAAAACACAAAAACTAAGTACAATGGATATCACTTCATATAGCGAGGGAAATGATACTAACTATACTAGTGTCAAAGGAACATGGGAAATCCCTGTAACTCAGAGGAAACCCAGAACGTACTAATACATGTGACTCATCCCGAAGGCATACCTACTCCTGATGACATCATAATGCCCTAATGTCCGATCGTCGCCCTACCTAACCTAGTCAAGGGGCCCAATCCCATAGTAATAATAATAAAACATCACCCTACTATGAGCCAATAGCCAGTGCGTAGTCTAAATGAGTATAGAAATCATTCTCAGTAAACCTATTTGTTATGCTAGGTTCCCATGTATAGTTCTCAAGAAGGTGTTTCATATATTTCAAATAACAAGCCACATATATATAACCAAACACACCACACAACTCGAAACCACCCCAACCACCTCAAGGGCAGTCCTTGCCTTAAAATAATACTTATACAAGGAAGGTCCCATACCAAGGACACTTCTATATCATGGCCAACCAACAAGGAAAGACTCACTCCCTGAAGAGTTTTCTAATCCACCATTTAATAAAATTCCAAATGGGACTTATGTCATTTCATGCATCAAAACTTTGATAAATAACTACACACCAGCCATATCTAATGCCAAACCAATTTAGAAACCCACTTTGGAAAAACAAACCACCATTTGAATGTCAAACTATCATTTACAAAATTAATTCATGCCTTTAGAATTCACAAACTACTTAGAAAATCCAAATGGGCACTTAACCAATCCTTGGTGTGCAAAACCTAATAAAAACACATCACACTTTAAAAAATCCATTTTTAAAACCATACACACTCACTTTGAATGACAAATAACTACTTGGAAACTCATTTAAGGAAAACCAACCACCTATTTAAATCCAGAAAACATTTATAACATCCAATCGGTCATTTGATAAATGCTTAGTTTTCACAGAACAATCAAAACACTTGAAAAATGCCAAATGGGCCTTAAATATTTTCCTCAAACCAAATATTCTTGTACATAAGTTAAACAAGCCAATTTTAACACAAAAAACATTGGAAAATAACCATTTTCATAAACATCACAAATATATTTTTAAGACTGAAACATGCTTCCAAAAATTATAACCATTTGCAAGATCCAACTATGTTATCAACCAAACATGAGGTGTGTGTCATTCCTCAAATCCATGTCACACATTAAAAGAAATCATACAAAACACTTCATTTCACATAGAACAAATATTATAAAAATAGTACATTACTAATTTAATAACTAAGAAAGTGTGAAAAACACAAAACCAATGAAATCATGAATTTAAAAGCAATTTGAAAAAGGGTCCTACCTCAAATCGCAGCTCAATCATGACGACACAACTCACCTCATACTTTCACATAAGTACCCATGAGATGGTGACTATATTATCATAGGTTTACCTCAACAACACAATGTAACAAACGCAAAGCATCTAAAAACATAGAAAAGCTGACTAAAAATAATCCAAATAAATAAACAGCGTAAAACCCACCTCGACACTGGTGTAGGCGAATCGAAAAGAAACCCAGATTGCTCGCCTTTAGCAGTAGGAGTTCATTGCGTGCCCAATTGATAATAATGTGTGTGGTTGGGAGTGAAAATAAATGAAGTAGGGGTCAGCTTGGGGGTGCACTCATCACATCAGCAATGTGGCTGGTCATAGAAGCATGGATTTTTGACTGGAGGAGGGTCATGCCAGTGTGGAAGTGCACCAGAGAGGTCACCTCAGAAAGAAGGGGCGCAGGCGGGGAGAGAATCTGGGGGGAGTTCGCCAGTGAAGGGGACCATGCCAGATGGGCAAGTCCATTCAAATTGGTCGCCAGCCGAAGGATGGTCGGCTGAAGGTGGCGGTATCCGGACAGGGTCGGCAAGGGGTACGGCCGAGCTAGGAGGGTGCGCGATGGCGGGACAGGGTCATCGAGCTGGCTCAAAGAGGAGGTCGGGTGTGGGGAAGTGAGGGAAGCGGAGGGCCATAGCGCTGGAGAAGCTAGAGGAAGCTGGGGGCGATCGTGAAGGCCGGTATGCGTGGGAGGCTAGGGTGGTGAAGCGAGGGCAGCGGGTAAGGCCTGGATGCATGGGTCTGTGTGCGGGGAGAGTAAGATGCAGAAGCAGGAGGGGTGAGGTTGGGTGCACGGGAGGCCGGAGCAAGGAAGCGAGGGTCGCGGGTGAAAGCGTCGAAGGCGATTGGTGTGATCGCGATGAGGCAGAGGTGGCTGGGCACGACATAGGTGAGAGCGATGCAGGGTGGAGGCCATGCGAAGAGTAAGGTAGTGAAGGGGGGCAATGTAGGATTAGGGTAGCCAGGTTTTTTTCCTTTTATTATATTAATAATAATAATCATCATCATAATCATAATAAAAATAATAAAAATAATAATAACACAATATTAATAATAATAAAAATAATAATAATAATAATAATCAAATAAAAATTTGAATATAAATAATAAAAATTACAATTAAAATACAATTTATTAATAATTATATTAATAGAAGATTTTAGATAATAAAAATATTATGAACCATTATTAATAACTACATTATTATCTACACCATAATTAATTATTATTATTATGTTTTAAATGTTTTACTTATTTAATTTGCGTAAAATATTATTTCTTTCAAGTAATAGACATCTACACAGAATCTGAGTCGACCGTGTGGCTACCGTGCACCGTACGGTGACCGTGCACGGGTCCAAAACCCGCTAAAAAATTAAACATAAAAAATTTTAGACCTGTGATCAACCCGCACCTCAATGAGGTTGACTGAATACATTAATTAATAAAGTTAAAATAAATAAAAAAGTTAGGGTGTGATAATTATACCCACCACAGACACTTTCTACCCCCAGAAAGTCACCCAGCCGAGCGATAGACAAAACATGAATCCATGCCTGATTGAAACTGAAAGAAACCACAATACAAGAGAATTGGAGAACATGAGAGGGTTCTCCCCACCATAATAACTCAACTAGTGAGTAAATTTAATACCCAAACATATCACCTCGGGAGGGGTCCAACACGAGAACTCCCAACTGATCCAAACTAACATCTATAGTACGAGTGAACAACAGCTCCGCTAAACTTGGAACTCTCAACCCAGACCAAAATCTCCCAACACTAGAGAAAAACCTCTGAGAATAACTTGAACCAAGTGGTGAACCCAAGAATAACCACAAACATCATTTCCTCCGCAGGCACTTACACGTCCAAATGAACACAGCTAAACCAAGATCAACCCATACAAGGTCCAAAGACACTTTTAAGAAAAGTGCATGATTCAGAAAACCATCATCAGACAAACGAAACTATTTGGATTACAATAGAACATGTCTTTCATGACTTCACGACAAAACAATGAACTTAAAACCACGTAAAAACTTTAATAGAAGAAAAACAAGAACAAAAAGACTTTAAATGTTCCACTGCCAACACAGAACACAAAACCCAAACTGAGGCTTCACATCCCCCGCAACTCCTGACTGTGTGTGAGAATCACCCCAAGACCTGTGGTTGGAGATCTGATAGCTGAAGCATCTCCTGCCTCACAATAAGGCATTGGAATTCCTCCAGTCACAATGTTCTCTTCAGGTGATGCTTCCTGAAAAACATCTCCAAGTGACACAGGCAACTGCAACAACGACACGTCTTTGGAGGGGTGTGACATGATGGCTTCACATTCCCAAACCATCCACATTGGTGGCACACCGCTGAATGATCAGATGAATTGGAAGCCAAAACCACAGTAGAGGACTCTTTAAGAATAGTTCCATCTGGCACACTCTGCTCTACAGATGGGGAACCTTCACGAACAATTAGATATGCTGGATTTCCAACCATCTACTCTCCAGAGACTAACTCATCTAATAACACCGCATCCAATAGCTTCTCAAAACAATGGTCCCTAAAAGAGAGGACCCACTCCTTGATCTCTGGACGAAGTCCCCCGATGAAGAGATAATTCTTCATCAAATCCTACAATGCTAATTCTGGACAAAAGGACACTAGTTCTTTGAAATGATTAATATATGCTTTCAACGTCTGTTGGCCTTGTTGAGTATGCATGAGCTCTTCCCTTTTCTTCATCTTTACCTCTTTAGGTATAAACCATCAGACGAAGACGTATTTAAAGACATCCCATGTCATCCCAACTTGCAGTGATGGCAGGCCGAACAACTCCCATTCGTCCAAAGCTGGACCTTCAAACAGACCCAAAACAGCATGCACTCCGACAGCTTCGAGAGTTCCAAATACCCTGAAGACACACTCAACCTCTTCAATCCACTCTACTTCCTCAAATGGACCCCAATCACGATGAAGGATAGGCAATACCCAAGAAGGACTAAAAAATGGGCATGACTTATTAGAAACCCTGGGGACCTTCTTGGGTATCATTTTCTGAACAGCATATAAAACACAAATCCAAAACCAATATCAAGCTGAAGCAACATCATTGAAAGCACCAGCATCCAAAAACAGCCAGCTCAAAAAACAAACAAAAAAATACAAACACAACCCCAAAATTCCTTTTTCAAAATCCCCTTTTCATTTTAGATTTCAAAACCACCATCTTTCAAAGCCACTTTCAAAATACCAAACCCACTTTTCAAACCAAATTCAATTTCTAAAATCATTTCCCCTTTTAAAATCACTTTTGAAAAACAAGCTCAAGCCTTTAATTCCAAGTACACACCCCAGTGATCCCATTAACCGTTGCACATTTCTTCATCCACTTTCATCCACATGCACCAACACGCACTTTTCATGCATCCCCTCACATGTGAAAACGTTCATGAAGAGTACCTGAGGTTGCACCCAAACCCTTTCTCTACTATTTCCAAGAAAACACCAGATTTTTAGACCGAGAGATTTTGGTTTTAAAACCCATTTCACAAATTTAAATCCATTTAAAAGAATTCATTCTCATTTCAAAAACCTTTCTTTCATTTTCAAAAGTGCACTTACACCAACCAGAACCAAGACGACACTCAACTTGCATAAAACTACTAGAGTGAGGGACTAGTAGTCCATCTTATCCTGGTGACATAGTAGTGGGCCATGTCCCACATAAGTGTCAACAACTATAAGGAACTTAAATCATGTACTCAGAATCCATATGAGTCACTAATCCATGTGAAATCACGATGTAACATCAACTTTCCACTTTTGACATCCCTCAATCTGAAACAAAACAGAACGAGACAATGACTCAATTCTCGAACTACCTCTGGCGAATCGAGGTTTAGAACAAGTGAGGGTTCATGACGTCCTTACCGAACCTACCTATTGAGTCCTAAAAGTTCTAATCTCCAGCTACCAGACACCCCAAATAACAAAGGCCTCCTCTAATACCATTTTTTCACAAACCAGCCCGGTTTAACCCTGAACCGGTCACCTAATCCGGTCTACGACATGTCTCAAGAGGTGTTCCTGATCCTCCTAAGCTAGCGACAAGTACCAGGGCATCAACAGAGAATAACAAGGGAATTATTTAACCTAATAAAAAAAATAAGAAGTAGAAATAAAATAGAACAATGAAAAATAAATAAATTGCACGAAAGAGAAAGAATGGACAACAACACATGCTAACCTGACCACGACCAAAAATCCACATGACCCTAAGATTCACTCTCCAACAACCAAACCAGACATCACCCAAAGCGATCCAAACTAGATATAGAACCTATAGGAGAAACTAAAAACAATAAAACACTATAGGCATGAGTATTAAAACTCAGTAGGTAGGCCCGGCTAATTATATTCCCAGTGCACATTCTCTAAATAAAGAAAACATTGATTTCAGGTTTGGAATAAAATCTATAAATATATAATTCTCTACACTTTATTTTAAGGTGAAAAAATCACAAACATAATCCATTTCCATAAAGTTTAAAATAAGGTTCAAGAGGAGGAGTTAAAAAAAATGAGACCAAAAATGAATCATTCATTTTTCATAAAAGTGTCAAAGGAAAGAGTGATTATTCGTTTGAAACATTTTTCTTGAAAAAATATTTAGCAAACCACACATTTTCAATTTTTCAACAAAACACAAAAACTAAGTACAAGGGGTGTCACTTCATATTCTGGGGGAAATGGTACTAATTATACTATTGTAAAAGGAACATGTGAAATCTTAGGAACTCAGTGGAAAACCAGAATGTACTAATGCATGTGACTCATCCTGAAGGCATGCCTACTCTCGATGATGTCATAACACCCAAACACCCAACCATATCCCTACCTAGCCCTGTCTAAGGGCCCAATCCCATAGTAATAATAATAAAACATCCCCCTATTATGGGTCACTAGCCAATACGTAGTATAAACTAGTGCATCAATCATTCTCTAAAAACCTCTTTGATATGATAGGTTCCCATGTATAGTTCTCAAGAGGGTGTTCCATATATTTAAAATAACAAGACACATATATATAACTAAACACCACACAACTCAGAACCACCCTGGCCACCTCAAGGGTAGTCCTTTCCTTAAAATGATAATTATACAAGGAAGGTTCCATACCGAGGACAATTTCATATCATGGCCAACCAACAAGGTAAGACTCACTCCCCGAAGAGTTTTCTAATCAACCATTTAATAAAATTCCAAATAGGATTTATGTCATTTCACCCATCAAACCTTTGATAAATAACTACACACCAGCCATCTTCAATGCCAAACCAAGTTAGAAACCCACTTTGGAAACACCAACCACCATTTTAATGTCAAACTATCATTTACAAACCAATTCATGCCTTTAGAAATCACGAACTACTTAGAAAATCCAAACAAGCACTTAACCAACCCTTGGTGTGCAAAACCTAACAAAAACACACCACACATTCAAAAATCCATTTTTAAAACCATACACGCTCACTTTTAACGACAAATACCTACTTGGAAACCCATTTAAGGAAAACCAACCACATATTTAAATCCATAAAACATTTATAAGATCCAATCAGACATTTGATAAACACTTTGTTTTCAAAGCACAATCAGACCACTTGAAAAATGCCAAGCGGGCCTTACATATTTTCCTCAAACCAACTATTATCATACATAAGTGAAACAAGCCAATTTTAACCCAAAACACATTGGAAATCCATTTTAGAAAATTCCAATAACCATTTTCGTAAACATCACTGATATATTTTTAAGACCAAAACATGGTTTAAAAAATTATAACCATTTGCAAGAGCCAACTATGCTATCAACCAAACACGAGGCGTGCGTCATTATTCAAATCCACATCACACATTCAATGAAATCAGACATAACACTTCATTTCACATAGAAAAAATATTATAAAAATAGTACATTAATAATTTAATAACTAAGGAAGTGCAAAAAACAAGAAACCAATGAAATCATGAATTTAAAATAAATGTGCAAAGGGTCCTACCTCAACTCGCATCTCAATAATGATGACATGACTCGCCTCACACTTGTGCATAAGTACCCATGAGCTGATGACTGCGGCGTCGCAGTTTTACCTCACCAACACGCTGCAACAAATTCAAAGTATCTAAAAAAATTAAAAAGCTGACTTAAAATTATCTAAATGAATAAACAGCGTAAAACCCACCTCGACACCGGTGCAGGCGAATCAAAATGAACCCAAATCTCTCACCTTCAGTGGCAGGTTTTCATCTTGATCTCAATTGAGAATAAGGTGTGTTCCCGGGCATGCGAAAAAATGAGGTAGGGGTCAGCGTGGGGGCGCACTCGTCACACCGGTGATGTGGCTGGCCAGAGCAGTAGGGATTCACGGCTGGAGGAGGGTTATGCCAGTGTCGCAGCACACTGAAGAGGTCACCCCAGAAAGAAGGGGTGTGGGTGGAGAGAGTAATCGGAGGGTAGTACGTTGGCGAAGGGGACCACACCAGTGAGGGGTGTGACTAAGCTGGGAGGGTGTGTGATGGTCGAATAGGGTCAGCGACCTAGCCCAAGGAGGAGGTCGGGTGTGGGGAAGTGAGGGAAGCAAAGGTCCATAGTGCGGGAGAAGCTGGAGGTGGCTGGGGGCGAGCATGATTGATGAGATGTGTGGGAGGCCAGAGCAGGGAAGCAAGGGTGGCAGGTGAGGCCTAGATGCGTGGGTTTGAGTGTAGGGAGATCCGGATGCGGAAGCAGGAGGGGTAAGGTCGGGTGCACGGGAGGTCGGAGCAGGGAAGCGAGGGTGGCGGGCGAAAGCACCAGAGGCGGCTGGGGTGAGCGCGAGGAGCCAGAGGTGGCTGGGAACAGCACAGGCAAGGGCGATGCAGGGTGGTGGCTACGTGAAGGGTAAGTCAGGGAAGGGGGAGACGCGGGTTTAGGGTAGCTAGGGTTTTTTTCATTTTATTATATTAATAATAATAACACAATAATAATAATAATAATAATACAAATAATAATAATAATAATAATAATCAAATAAAAATTTTAATATAAATAATAACAATTAAAATTAAATTAAAATTTATTAATAATTATATTAATAGAAAATTTTAAATAATAAAAATATTATTAACCATTCTTAATAATAACATTATTATCTACACCATAATTAATTATTATTATTATGTTTTAAACGTTTTACTTATTTCATTTTAGTAAAACATTATTTATTTCGAGCGATATACATCTTCATGACACCTGAGCCGATCGTGTGGCTACCGCGCACCGTGTGGTGACCGTGCATGGGTCTAAAACCCATTAAAAAATTTAACATCAAAAAATTTAGACCTACGCTCAACCCGCACCTTGATGAGGTTGAACTAAGCCATGAAATAATAAAATAAAAATAAATTAAAAGGTTGGGGTGTGACAGTAATGATATCCATGATAATACTTCATAATTAAACAAGGTCTATGTGATATGGTCTTTCCATTCAACTTTCATTTAAATCAATTATCCATCTCGATTGTCAAAGTGAATCAACCCACCTTAAAAGGTGGTTTAATTGTTGAGCCTAAGATTACGGGCCTATCAAGGTATCACACCATTATATTAAATTCAATTAATCCATTTCATTTATAAATTCCAATTCAAAACACATAAAAGGTGGTTTAATTACATAATAGATTATAATGTTCTCATAAGTTTCAAACAACAAACTCTAAGGGGAATTTTTTGTTGAGTAATACAACCTATGATGAAGAAAATTAGGTTTTTAGGGAAACCAATCCATGGTTATAACAATTTATTAAATTTAATTTGACATTAAAATGCATTGCATGGAAGTTATAGCGTGCAACGTGATGTTACATGATATAAACATAAAAAATTTTAGGAAAAAGATCTAGACCTCCTACCTTAAATTCGTAGAAGACTCCTTTTACAATATTGGAATTTAATTCGGGATAGAATTAGAGAAATTATAAATAAAAAAACAACCTAAAAATAGGGTACATTAGTTCACTTGAAAATATTATCCAATACGGTGAGACAAAATAACAAAATAATAAATAAGAATAATAGGAAAATTAAGGGGGTCTAATATTATGAAAAACATTTCATTATGAGATAAAATGAAAAAGATGCATCAAATCCTGGGTGGGAGAGGGATAGATCTCTCCATGTGTGGTCATTGTTGTGTAAAAAAGAAAAGAGGAAAGTATTTCAAGTTTTCATGGAAAAAGGGAAAAACAGTCCTTTAGAGGGTTTTTAATGAGGGGAATGGTTTTTTCATATGGTTTTCCAAACCACACACCAACCATGTGTGGCACAATGCCTAGAAACCAACCCCTTTCATGGCTAGGTGCACGGTTTGACAAACCATGCACAGCCTATGCGTTGCCGCTATTAATTTTTTCCACCCCATGACATGGTTAAGTGAATGATTAGGAGAAAATGTTCACTAACCATGTGACTCACACCTAATTTGTTTTCAATTTTTTTAGGGCCATACGACCTCCCTCACATAGTTAAACAAATCATGCTCTTCCTCTTTGGGCCACACAGTTAAGTTGCATAGTTAGCACTAATTGTGTGAGAACCATGTACCTCACACTAGTTCTCTAAAAAATAGATATCTGGGCACTGAATAAGAAACAGATTCTCATGTACCCTTTCTTTGTCACTTATACACTATTACAAGTATAAAAATAATAGATTTAAAACTAAATTTAAAAGGATTTGTACCTTGTAGAAAAACTAGGATCTTATAACAATGTTATTTCCAATAGAATTATTCAGATTATGTTTAATAAAATGGATCTTATTTTAATTTAAAACCAGATACAAAAGAGTAGGTACTTTTAAATTATTTTATTTAAATAAAAAAATTATAGTTTTTCAAAAATCTATATTTTTCTCTATTCCCTCATAAATAAATTTTTAAGAAAAATCCCAAAAAATAAACTAAATATATATTTGACATGGTTATATAAAAAATTATTTCCAATTTTTATAATAAAATTTCTAAAAGTGGTATACATTTATTATAATATCTATGAAAAAATTAAATAAAATCTATTTTTGAAGAAAATTTATTTTGGAAGCATAAAATGTCTTTATTCTCATTCTTTGCCTAATAACTATAATTAAATGAATGTTAATTAATTAAATTGGATATATAATGTATTTATTTCATTATAATCATTTATCAATAGAGATAAATTCAATCTATTAAGATAAAAATACATTTCTGACATAAAATAGTTTTATGAAAAGAAACTCTTTTACCTTCAAAATATTTTATCTTCATTTCCAAACAAGTGATAATCAATGTATAATTGATTATTCATTTTATTAAGGAATAAATTTATAAATATATTTCATAATAATTTTATTCTTATTCATACCCACCAAACCAATGGCTAGCTCATAACGGACATAATTAAATAATAATATTTATGTATTATATCATAGTTCACTTAATCTTGGTGTTGCATATACCACACATAATAAAATATATTATTTAAAGAAAATAAATCCTAAATTCTTAGGATGTTACATTCTAACCCCTTAAATAAATGTCTTCCTCTAACTTTTATCTTTTAGAGACCCAAATCTTGACGTACATGAACATTACATTACTTTTATGGAATACTTAATACATGACAAAAACAGACGCCCAAAGACCATATAAATTTAGTGTCTTTGGAAACTCAGAACATAATCTTCTAATCATGGTGAAAGATCTTTAACATCTCCTATAAAGATCTTCCCCTTTTGTTTTATTACCTAAAACCTTTATTTATATCCTCGGGAAAAAATAACATAAAAAGGGTGAGCTCAAATGCTCAGTAAGGGTAAACATGGAGAACATAAAACAATCCATAAACATTTGAACGTAAAAACATGAACATAAAACATGAGTAATGACAAAAATCTTGGCAGTACATAAGGAATAGATCACAAAGGAACATTAATCATGATAAAATATCAAGGGAATAAAACATGTAATTGTGGAAAACCATTAAGAACATGATATGATTTCCATAGTAGCCAAGGCATTGCTGCCAAGACCATCATAGTGGATAAAGTCCATTGCTGAACCGAGTTTACTTGTTGTTCCAGCCCTGTATTACTGAACCAAATTTACTTTTTGTTTCAGCCATGTCTATCTCATCAGATATAAATCTTTACCCAATGCATTGGAGGGAGATATTGGTCCCACCCATCTCATAATGAAACCATTCTTATGTGTGCTACAAAATCATAAATCATTCATCATAACCCAATGAATAAAATGGGTTTCATAAACATTATCCCATCATAACATAATCCATATAAGATAAAAGGACTTCATAAAAATAATTCCATCATAACATAATCAAATCAATGTAATAATAGGGATAGAAACATAACCCTATATTATCTTAGATGTAAAATAATTTTGATAAAACACTTGAACTTAGTTCTTGAGGAAAATATCCTTTCTTCTTCAAAAAAAAATTCTTTTCTCAAAATGTCGTGAAAATTTAAAATAAAAGAACTTAACTAAAAATAAAAAATTAAAACTTGTAAATTTAAATAATTATTTATGAAATCATAATAATTAGTTCATGTCGTATAAGTTAAAAAAACTTTCTCCTCGAACATTTTCCGAAAATGTCAAAAAGTAACTCGTATGGTAAACAAAAGAAAGATTCCTTCCATACCTTGTGGTAAAAGTCAAAAAAAGGTAAAAATGACTTTAAAAATACATGGAATAATATTAAACATTTTATGAAAACATTTTGATAAAAATTGTACATGGATGATAAATATAACCTTGGTAAATACTTACGAATAAACAATCTCAGATAAGAACGTGATTGGAATAATTATCCATTACCTTATGTCCAATTTCTTTCGTATGTGTCCGAGACTCCTTTATAGTTGGTTTAAACATATTATTAACTTATAACAGAACCATAATAATAGGTATGATATCATATATGATTCACTTATGACTTTATATTACCCGTTCATTTGTAAATTCCATGTTAAAGTAGTGTTTTGGGTAAAATCATTTCATTTATCGTATGTGTTTTGACTTGTAATTATTTATATGATTACTTAGAACATGATTACTTACTTATAGAATGTAAAACATTATTTATATATAATATATATTCAGAATATATATATATATAATAGATCGATAAATGGAATGTAATACACCGTTTATGGAGACGGTAGGTCATACGTACGCATGAACATTGTTTTCGTTTCCTTATTAAATTGAATGGAAGTAAATAACATATACATAAACACAGTATCATTATTATTCCATATATTTCATGATTATTTATTATATATACTTTATAATCATGATGTAATGGTTAACATGGAGAATGAATCTCATCATGTCGTGGAGACAGTAATCCGTACGTACGCACGAGCGATGATATCATTATCATAATTATTGAATGGAATTGGAGTGGATGATATAATATATCATTATGATGTTATAATAATCATATATAGTTATTATTTTTACCATTTTACCCATCCAATTATGGTGGTGGTGGAAAAACAGATTACACCACGGCATGGAGATGGTAAGTTGTGCGTACGCACGCGCGGTGATTTCATTTTTCGTAGGATGGATATAATGTTAAATAGGGTTGTTTCATATTTATAATAACATATCAGTATATTATTGATACTGATGTTATTACTTTATAATGAAACAATTAAAGAATAGGAAATAGAAGAAGAAAGAAACTTGAAAGAATCGGTCGAAGAGATTACATCTTCCTCGACGTGCCTCTTTTAAACTTCTTCTTAGGGAACTAGAGTTGGCATTTTAAGAAGACCAGAACCTCTATAATATAACTAGAGAGGTTGAGAAGAGAAATTTTCAAAGTTTTTCCAATATTTAAGGCTTAAAATAGAGTGAATAGAAGAGGGAGGAGGTTCCCTTTTATAAGAGAGGAGAGGTGCACTTTTGGAAACCTCAAAAATATTAATTTATAATAAACTCAAACCCCACTTAAAAACTTCCAAAATGAATCAAATTAGAATATGAGATGAGATAGGGTTTTAATATAATCATCCAATAAAATTTAGACATGTTAGGAAATTATTTTAAACCTTATAAATTTGATTTATCCTTATTTAATCTATTTAATCTTATTTGTGGTAATAATTTTCTAAATTTTAAATTGTTATAAATACTTACTTATGTTTTGTGAATTGTCTATAATTGGATATGTTATGACATTTCCGACTATATAAATTTAAATTTATAATTTTTAAATATTTTTGTGATTTTTAAACAGTTTAATAATATGTTATTTTTATAAAATATCAATAGTGTCAATTTTGACACTATTCATTTATTTGAATTTATATAAAATCCACACAGAGGATATATTCGAACAAAAATATTTAATAAATTCCTAACATTTAATATTCGTCTATAAAATTCTTTTATAATATTAATTAGTTCATATAATATTTATTTTACTATTTTTAAAAACATATATTTGATATTTCTCTTAATAAAATTATTACTACAACATTTTTGTATAATTATTTAATATACTTATTTTTGCATAAAAATTAAAAATAAAATACTAAGATGAATATAAATCTAATATATTTCATAATAATACTTTTATTCGAATTTATCTTCTAAAACAACCAACTTTTAAAATGTTATCTTTATTAAAGTATGAAGGTGACAACTTTGACATCATTTAAAATAAAATAATATAAATGTTATAATCTGTTTTATAAAGATCCAAATGGTCCACAAGTCTACCATCGGATTCTTAAGGTATATATATACTCAACCAATAAGTTTTGGTCAAGTTTATGGTCTTTTGATGGGTATTATTATTTTAATAAAAACTATATTATTGATTTTTCACTAAATAAATAATTTCTGCATCATTATTGTATAAGCTATTATGGTAATTATATATTTATTAAAAATAAAAAATAAATTACCATGATGAATAAGAAAAATTTATATTAAAAATGAGTATTTATAATTGAATTTTTATTCTGTATAACCTTATATTAAAATACTTTAATTATTAAATTTTGATTGAGACAAATTTCACTTTCTTTAAATAAAATAAATTAAAGGTGTTAATCACATACAAGTGGGTTCCAAAAGATACCATTTCGACCCAAGTATATTTTAGTAAAAAATATAATCATCCAATTATATTAATACAAGTGTTAGGGTAATTTTATAATATTATTTTTACCCATAATTACCTGATTTACCTTTAACTGTAGTAAATAAAATTTACCGCAGTTACTATTTATAATGTCTAAAAATAAAAAGTATCCGATTAAAATAATTTGGACCTAATGATTCCAAATATTGAATCCATTTTTCCAAATTCAAAACACATAAGTTGTAGTATTTAATTTAAAATTAATCATGTTGTTGAGAAAATAGGTTCTTAAAGTTAAAACATTGCAAAAGATTGAAATGTTTTTACCTATGAATTCAATGTAAAATTAATGATAATGACATACATAATATTAAATGGTAAAAATATATTCTATTTATACTTTAAAACCATTAAATATTATAATTTAACCATATAAATTATCTTGATTAAAAAAAGTTGTTTTTAATTAAAATTTAGCGTATTTTTACTATTCATCAAAATATAAAAGTTAACATAAAAATATTAAAAAATTATCCAAAGTTAATTTTTATATCCTTATTGAAATGAATAAGTTTATTTCATCAAATTGAACTTATAAACGTGTCAAAAACTAGATTTAAAGTGGGTTTCCCATCAAAAGGTGGCAAAACTGCATTTTTTGAAAAAATACTTATTTTACCCTAAAAATTTATTTTGTTCTCATACCATGCTCTAGAATATGTGTACGATGAATGATAATGTTATAAAATTCAAAATTTGGTTAATATTATTCATAATGTCTAGTTCATAATAATATTATAACAATATATCGCTGTTTAGTAGAACTTGGTATTACGTACAACACACGCTATTGAGGAAGGTCGCTCTTGCATGCAACACAAGCCAATAATAGTGTTGCGTATACTAAAAGATAATATTATGTTGCGTATAGCGCAAGATAATCTTGGTGTAGTGTACAACACAAGACGTCAAAGAAATTAAAAAGAATATTTCTCATAAAATCTCGGGGTGTTACATTCTACCCCCCTTAAAATGAATTTCACCCTCGAAATTCATCGGGGTTTTAAATCGTTTACTACTTGAAATTTTCTTTCATAGAAACCCACATCATAAAAAGGAATAGTAAAACTTAATTTTAAAAAGTAATGTATGAAACGTAACAATTACCCAAATTAACTCATCATTGGGTTTCCACGTAGGAGAACATAGGTGAAAACATGGATATTAAGGAAAAATATAACCATCAAGTTCTGATGGAGAGTGGTAGAGAACATGGCTATGAAAAATCCAAAAATCACAAAGCCATAAATTTGTGATGATCTAAGGTACCATATGATTCATATGATATGAGGGTACTAGGACAACCTTTTTGGTTTTCAAGATAATTTCCCTAAAGTTGAAGAATTTGAATTCAAAGAAATACTTACTTGATTTTGGTACAATCTCATCGTTGGTCATCCCTTGAACAATTTCCACTTAATATTTTAAAGAAATGAAGTTGAAAATGAAGTTGAATTTGTCATTAGTGAAGTGTTAATAGATCATGTGATAGAATGATGGGTCATTCCATCTATCTCAAACAAAAGGTTAGTAAAAGTTATTAAATATACATAAATCCATATATGGTGATATTAATCATATATGGCTCCAAAAATGGACTTATACTTAATATATCATTCCACTTAATAAAATAAAACTAATTTCTAAAAACCAGGGACTTCATGTAGGCTAGTGGTAGGTGATAAAGGTTTGTCTCACTTTGATTGTGGGTTCGATTCCTGCATTCTTGTCTGACACGATGGGTTGTCGCCCGTCCTATGGGTTGTCCTTTTTCTAAAACTATACTATTATAAAATTTAGAAATAATATCAAAATATTATATCCTTAAAAAATACTATCTGATGTCTAACTTAATCCATTCTAATCTTTAGTCTTATCCAAAATACTTCTGTCCAATATCATAGTATAATGAAAAAGATTACTGGAGAGGTCATCTACCAAGCATGTGAATACCATCATTTATCCCTCATATATTATAAGATATATCTTGTTGGTCACATTACAAACATGTGAATACCTTAATCATGTATTCTATTGAAGCATTAGTTACCATGGAACCTTAGTAAAAACATGAATGCTATCAAAAGTTAATTATTTTCACATACCAGAATCCCAAAATTTCTATATACTCAAACCATGATGTCACTTTGTCCTTATATCAGTCATGAGCTCATTAATAATCTCAAACATATTATTTTCTACTTATCCCTTCATTATTCTCATATCAACTTCTTTCCAAAAATATTTCAGTCACTTTTCATGGTTACCGGTACTATATAATTATTCAAAACCACAATAAACAAATACATAGATATTCCAATATTCCACGATACTATAAATGAGATTCCACAACACTATTTTGGAATCCTGTTACATGAACACTTAATCATTCCACCACTTTGTTGTCATATTAAACATCACCAATAGTGATTGCATGTGACTTCCCTTTGTCCTTTTCCTTAATAGGTTGTTGATTTCAATCATCATTAACCCTTGGATTAGGGCCTTGGTTATCATAATGCCCCATTTCCTTGCACTTGTAGCATTAAAGTGTTGGCGGTGTGTTCTCTGTATTATTTTCTCTATTCACATCATTATCTACCATTTTCCCATTACTCGGCACTCAGATGCTCGATGACCTTCTTTTCCACACTAAAAACATTTTCTAGTCCCTTTAAGAAAATCTCCACCATACTTCTTCCCACACTTTGAGCATAAAGAAACATTCATCTTATTTTCACCATTGTTTTGAGATTTTTCCTTGAACTCCATCTTTTGTTTCTTGTCAAAACCATGAGATGGATATGTAACACCAACTTCCAGTTCTACCTTGATAGCACAACGCACAATTTCTTCATAGATACTGAAGTCTCTTATAGCTAATTCCCTTAGAAGACTTGGTTTTAAGCCACTGAAGAATCGATCAACTTTACTTTTAGGTTGGATGATAAAGCCAGATGCATACCTTGAAAGCCTTGTAAAATATGCCTTGTATATACCAATAGATTCATCATCCTTTTTGTTAAGATCAAGGAACTCCTTTTCCATATTTTTTTGAAGAATACGAGGGAAGTAATTATTGAAAAACAAGTTCTTGAACTCATCCCATTCCATGGATTAAATTTCATCTTGGGGCCTTGTATTCTAAATTAGAGTCCACCACTGGTCTGCTTTACCTTCTAAATGGTAAACAGCCAAAATGACTTTTTCATGCTCTGAACAACGAAGTATGGAAAATATATTTTCAATGGTATTGATCCATTGTTCAGCAATAGGTGGATCATAAGACCCATTGAAATAAGGTGGAAATTACCTCATGAAGGACTCAATAGAATATTGTTCCCTTCGCTGCTCATTTGGAAGTCCAGAATGATTCATATCTTGTGTAAGTATAGCAATAAGATTTTGAACTCCATCTTTGATAACATCGGTTTGTTCTAGAGGAAAATCATTGCATTGTCCATTACATTGATCAACGTGGTTCCTTCGGGTTCCAGCCATCATCTAAAACCTAAAAAGAATAGTTTGAGAGGCAAAAATCATGCTAGGAAAACAACATAATAAAGGGGGAGTACCTTCAATATCTAACATCTTAGGTTTAATTCTAAGATAGTTACCATAATTATAGGATTATATCCTATACTTATACTTAACCTTAGTGATATCCCTAGACATACCTTATAAATATCTCTAGGGATCTCACTAAAGTTTTTACATCCTAGTTTCCAAATGTTGACTAAACCTTTTCTCTAATACCAACTATAGAGACCCAAAGCTTGACATACATGGAAATTACATTACTTTTGTGGAATACTTAATACATGAAAAAAAACAGATTCCCAAAGATTGTATTATTATAGTGTCTTTGGAAACTCATAATATAATATTCTAATCATGGTGAAATATCTTAAACATCTCCCATAAAGATATTCCCCTATTGTTTTCTTACCTAAAACCTTTCTTTATATCCTGGGGAAAATAAAACATAAAAATGTTGAGCTCAAATTCTCAGTAAGGGTAAACATGGAGAACATAAAACAATCCATAAACATTTGAACGTAAAAACATGAACATAAAACATGAGTAATGACATAAATCATGGCAGTACATAAGGCATAGATCACAAAGGAACATTAATCATGATAAAATATCATGGGAATAAAACATGTAATTGTGGAAAACTATTAATCACATGATATTATTTCCATAGTAGACAAGGCATTACTTCCAAGACCATCATAGTGGACAAAGTCCATTACTGAACCGGGTTTACTTGTTGTTCCAGACCTGTATTACTAAACCATATTTACTTTCCATTCCAGCCATTTCTATCTCATGAGATATAAATCTTTACGGATTGCATTGGAGGGAGAAATCGGTCCCACCCATCTCATAATTAAACCATTCTTATGTGTGCCAAAAAATCATAAATCATTCATCATAACCCAACGAATAAAATGGGTTTCATAAACATCATCCCATCATAACATAATCCATATAAGATAAAAGGACTTCATAAAAATAATTCCATCACAACATAATAAAATCAATATAATAATTGGGATAGAAACATAACCCTATATCATCTTAGATGGAAAATAATTTTGATACAACACTAGAACTTAGTTCTTGAGGAAAATATCCTTTCTTCTTCAAAAACATTTTCTTTTCTAAAAATGTCATGAAATTTTAAAAGAAAAGAAGTTAATTGAAAATAAACTTTAAAACATGTAAATTTAAATAATTCTTTATGAAATCATAATAATCCGTTCCTGTCGTAAAATTCAAAAAAACACATTCTCCTTGTACTTTTTCCAGAAAAGTCAAGAAGTTCCTCGTATGGTAAACAAAAGAAAGATTCCTTCCATACCTTGTGGTAAAAGTCAAAAAAGGGTAAAAATGAATTTAAACATACATGGAATAATAATAAACATTTTATGAAAACATTTTGAGAAAACATGGACATGGATGATAAACATAACCCCAGTAAATACTTACGAATAAACAATCTCAGATAAGAACGAGATTGGAATAATTATCCCTTACCTTATGTCAAATTTCTTCTGTATGTGTCTGAGACTCTTGTATAGTGGGTTTAAAAATATTATTAGCTTATAACAGAACCATAATAATAGTTATGATATTATATATGATTCACTTACGACTTTATATTACCAGTTCATTTGTTGATTCCATGTTAAAGCAGCGTTTTGGGTATAATCATTTCATTATCGTTCGTTTTATGACTTTTAATTATTCATATGATTACTTATATCATGATTAATTACTTATAGAATGTAAAATATGATTTATATATAATATATATTGAGAATTTACATATATATAATATATCGATAAATGGAATGAAATACACCGTTCATGGAGACGGTAGGTCGTACGTACGCATGAAAGCTATTTTTGTTTCCTTATTAAATTGAATGGAAGTAAGAAAATAACATATACATAAATTAAGTATCATTATTATGTCATATATTTCATGATTATTTATTATATATACTTTATAATCATTCTGGAATGGTTAACATGGAGAATGAATCTTATCGCGTTGTAGAGATGGTAATTCGTACGTACTCACGAGCGATGATATCATTCCCATAATTATTGAATGTAATTGGAGTTGATGATATAATATCTAAGTATGATGTTATAATAATCATATATAGTTATTATTTCCACCATTTTACTCATCCAATTATGGTGGTGGTGGAAAAACAGATTACACCACGGTGTGGAGATGGTAAGCCGTACGTACGCACACGCGGTGATTTCGTTTGATAAAAGGTGAAATAGGGTTGTTTCATATTTATAATAACATATAAGTATATTAGTGATACTGATATTATTAATTTATAATTAAACAACTAAATAAGAGGAAGTATAAGAAGAAAGAAACTTGAAAGAATCGGTAGAAGAGATTACCTCTACCTCGACGTGCCTCTTTTAAACTTCCTCTTAGGGCACTAGAGTTGGCCTTTTGAGAAGACCAGAACCTCTATAATATAACTATATAGGTTAATAATAGTAATTTTCAGGGTTTTTATGATCTTGAAGGCTTAAAATGGAGTGAATATAAGAGGGAGGAGGTGCCCTTTTATAAGAGAGGAGAGGGGCACTTTTGGAAACCTCAAAAATATTAATTTATAATAAACTCAAAACCCACTTAAAAACCTCCAAAATGACTCAAATTCGAAGATGAGATGATATAGGGTTGTAATAAAATCATCCAATAAAATTTATACATGTTGGGAAATAATTTTAAACCTTATAGATTTGATTTATCCTTATTTAATCTATTTAATCTTATTTGTGGTAATAATTTTCTAAATTTTAAATTGTTATAGATACTTACTTATGTATTGTGAATTGTCCATAATAGGATACTTTATGACATTTCCGACTATATAAATTTAAATTTATAATTTTTCAATATTTTTGTGTTTTTTAAACAATTTAATAATATGTTATTTTTATAAAATATCAATAGTGTCAATTTTGACACTATTTATTTATTTGAATTTAAATAAAATTCACACAGAGGATATATTCAAACTAAAATATATAATAAATTCCTAACATTTCATATTCGTCTTTAAAATTTGTGTAGCACATTAATTAGTTCATATAATATATATTTTACTATTTTTAAAACCATTTATTTGATATTTCTCTTAATAAAATAATTACTACAACATTTTTATATAATTATTTAATATACTTATTTGTTGTATAAAAAATAAAAATAAAATACTAAGATGAATATAAATCTAATATATTTCTTAATAATACTTTTAGTCAAATTTATCTTCTAAAACAACCAACTTTTAAAATGTTATCTTTATTATAGTATGAAGCTAACAACATTGACATCATTTAAAATAATATAATATAAATGTCATAATATATTTTTATAAGGCTCCAAATGGTCCAAAAGTAGACCCTTGGATGATTAGGGTATAGATATACTCGACCAATAAGGTTTGGTAAAGTTTTTGGTCTTTTTTATGGGTATTATTATTTTAATAAAAACTATATTATTGATTTTTCACTAAATAGATAATTTCTCCATCATTAATGTATAAGATATTAAGGTAATTATATATTTCTTAAAAATCACAAATAAATTACCATGATGAATAAAAAAATTATATTTCAAATGAGTATTTATAATTTAATTTTTATTCTGTATAAATTTATATTAAAATACTTTAATTATTAAAGTTTGAGTGAGACATATTTCACTTTCTTTAAATAAAATAAATTAATGGTCTTAATCACATCCAAGTGGGTTCCAAAAGATACCATTTAGACCCAAGTATATTTTAGGATGAAATTTAGTCATCCAATTATATTAATACAAGTTTTAGGGTAATTTTATAATATTATTTTTACCCTTAATTACCTGATTTACCTTTAAGAGTAGTAAATAAAATTTACCGTAGTTACTATTTATAATGTCTAAAAATAAAAATTATCCTATTAACATAATTTGGACTTACTTAATCCAAATATGGAATCCATTTCTCTAAATTCAAAACACAGAAGTTTCAGTATTTAATTTAAAATTAATCCCGCTGTTGAAAAACAGGTTCTAAAATTTAAAACATTACAAAAGATTGAAATGTTTTTACCTATGAATTCAATGTAAAATTAATGATAATGACATAAATAATATTAAATGGTAAAAATTTATTCTATTTATACATTAAAATCATTCAATATTATAATTTAACCATATAAATTATCTTGATGAAAAAAAGTTGTTTTTAATTAAAATTTAGCGTATTTTTACTATTCATCAAAATATGAAAGTTAACAGAAAAATATTTAAAAATTATAAAAAGTTAATTTTTATATCTTTATTAAAATTAATAAGTTTATTTCTTCAAATTGAACTTATAAATGTGTCAAAACTAGATTTAAAGTGGGTGCGCCATCAAAAGGTGGAAAAACTGCATTTTTTGAAAAAATACTTATTTTACCTGAAAAAATTATTTTGTTCTCATACCATGTTCTATAATATGTGTAAGATAAATGATAATGTTATAAAATTTAAAATTTGGTTAATACTATTCATAACAGCTAGTTCATAATAATATTATAACAATATATCTCTATTTAGTGGAACTCTGTATTGCGTACAACACATGCTATTAAGGAAGGTCGCTCTTGCATGCAACACAAGCCAAGAATAGTGTTGCGTATACTAAAAGATAATATGGTGTTTCTTATAGATCAATATAATCTTGTTGTAGCGTATAACTCAAGACATCAAAGAAATTAAAAGGAATATTTCTCATAAAATCGCGGGGTGTTACACTTTACCCCCTTAAAATGAATTTCGCCCTCAAAATTTGTCGTGGTTATAAATAATTTACTACTTGAAATTTTCTTTCATAGAAACCCACATCGTAAAAAGGAATACTAAAACATAATTTTAAAAAGAAAAGTAAGAAATTTAACAGTTACCCAAATTAACTCATCACTAGGTTTCCATATAGAAGAACATAGGTGAAAACATGGATATGGAAGAGAAATCTAACCATTAAGTTTTGATGGAGAGTGATAGAGAACATGGCTATGAAAAATCCAAAAATCACAAAGCCATAAATTTGTGATGATCTAAGGTACCATCTGATTTATTGGATATAAGGGTACTAGGTAAACATTTTCGGTTTTCAAAATCATTTCCCTCAAGTTGAATAATTTTAATTAGAAGAAATACTTACTTGATTTTGGTACAATCTCACCGTTGGTCGTTCCTTGAACCATTTCCACTTAATATCTTAAAGAAATGAAGTTGAATTTGTTATTCGTGAAGTGTTAGCAGATCATGTGATAGAATGATGGGTCATTCCATCTATCTCAAAAAAAACGTTAGAAAAAGTTATTAAATATACATAAGTCCATATATGGTGATATTAATCATATATGACTCCAAAAATGGACTTATAATTCATATATCACACCACTTAATAAAATAAAACTAATTTCTACAAACTAGGGACTTCCTGTAGGCTAGTGGTAGGCGATAAAGGCCTACCGCACTTCGGTTGTGGGTTCTATTCCTGCATCCTTGTCCAATGCAACGGGTTGTCACCTGTCATATGGGTTGTCCTTTTTCCAATATTTAGGCTTATCAAAAATACTTCTGTCAAATCTCATAGTATAATGAAAAAGATTACTAGAGAGGTCATCTACCAAGCATTTGAATACCATCATGTATCCCCCATATATCATAAGATATATCTTGTTGGTCACATTCCAAACATTTGAATACCTTAATCATGTATTCTCTTGAAACATTAATTACCATTGAACCTTAGTGAAAACATGAATGCTGTCAAAAGTTAACTATTTCCACATACCAAAATCCCAAAATTTCTATATACTCAAACCATGATGTCACTTTGTCCTTATATCATTCATGATCTCATTAATACTATCAAACATATTATTTTCTCTTTATCCCTTCATTATGCACATATCATCTTCTTTCTAAAAATATTTCAATCACTTTTCATGGTTACCAATACCATATAATTATATAAAACCACATTAAACCAATACATAGATATTCCAATATTCCACGATACTATAAATGAGATTCCACAACACTATTTTGGAATTCTGTTACATAAACACTTAATCATTCCACCACTTCATTTTCATATTCAACATCGCTAATAGTGATCACATGTGACTTCCCTTTGTCCTTTGCCTTAAGAGGTTGTTTATGTCGATCATCATTAACCCTTGGATTAGGGCATTGGTTAGCATAATTACCCATTTCCTTACACTTGTAGCATTGAAGTGTTGGTGGTGCATTCTCTATAGTCTTTTCTCTACTCACATCATTAGCTAACATTTTCCCATTACTTCGGCACTCAGCTGCTCGATGACCTTATTTTCCAAACTTAAAACATTTTCTAGTCCCTTTAAGACAATCTCCACCATGATTCTTTCCACACTATGAGCATAAAGAAACATTTGTCTTATTTTCACCATTGTTTTGAGATTTTTCCTTGAACTCCATCTTTCATTTCTTGTCAAAACAATGAGATGGATATGTAACACCAACTTCCAGTTCTACCTTGATAGCACAACGCACAATTTCTTCATAGCGACTGAAGTCTCTTATAGCTAATTCCCTTAGAAGACCTGATTTTAAACCACTGAATAATAGATCAACTTTACTTTCAGGTTGGATGATAAAACTAGATGCATACCCTGAATTCCTTGTAAAATTTTCCTCATATATACCAACATATTCATCATCCTTTTTCTTAAGATCAAGGAACTCCTTTTCCATCTTTTTTCGAAGAATATGAGGGAATTACTTATTGAAAACAAGTTCTTGAACTCGTCGCATTCCAGGGATTCAATTTCATCTTGGGGCCTTGTATTCTTAATTAGAGTCCACCACTAGTCTGTTTCACCTTCTAAACGGTAAACAGACAAAATGACTTTTTCATGTTCTGAACAGCAAAGTATGGAAAATATCTTTTCAATGGTACTTATCCATTGTTCAACAATAAGTGGATCAGAATACCCATTGAAAGAAGGTGGATGTTTCCTCATGAAGGACTCAATAGAATATTGATCCCTTCTCTGCTCATTTGGAAGTCCAGAATGATTCATAGATTGTGTAAGTATAGAAATAAGATTTTGAACTCCATCTCCCATAAAATTGGTTTTTTCAGGAGGGAAATCATTACATTGTCCATTACATTGATCAACATGGATCCTTTGGGTTCCAGTCATCGTCTAAAACCCAAAAATAATAGTGTGAGAGGAAAAAATCATGCTAGGAAAACAACATAATAAAGGGGGAGTACCTTCAATATCTAACATCTTAGGTTTAATTATAATATCGTTACCGTAATTATAGGACTATAACCTACACTTATACTTAACCTTAGGGACATCCCTTGACATACATTAGAAATATCTCTAGGGATCTCACTAAAGTTTTCACATCCTAGTTTCCAAAGGTTGACTAAACCTTCGCTCTGATACCAACTGGAGGGACCCAAAGCTTGACATACATGGACATTACATTACTTTTGAGGAATACTTAATATATAAGAAAAACAGATGCCCAAATACCGTATAAGTTTAGTGTCTTTGGAAACTCAGAACATAATCTTTTAATCATGGTGAAAGATCTTCAACATCTCCTATAAAGATCTTACCCTTTTGTTTTCTTACCTAAAACCTTTCTTTATATCCTCGGGAAAAGAAAACATAAAAAGGGTGATCTAAAATGCACAGTAATGGTAAACATGGAGAACATAAAACAATCCATAAAAATTTGAACATAAAAACATGAACATAAAACATGATTAATGACATAAATCTTGGCAGTACATAAGGCATAGATCACAAAGGAACATTAATCATGATAAAATATCAAGGGAATAAAACATGTAATTGTGGAAAACCATTAAGCGCATGATATAATTTCCATAGTAGCCAAAGAATTGCTACTGATACCATCATAGTGGAAAAAGTCCATTACTGAACCGGGTTTACTTGCCATTCCAACCCTGTATTACTGAACCAGATTTATTTTCTGTTCCAACCATGTCTATCTCATGAGATATAAATCTTTACCCAATGCATTGGAGGGAGCTATCGGTCCCACCCATCTCATAATGAAACCATTCTTATGTGTGCCACAAAATCATAAATCATTCATCATAACCCAATGAATAAAATGGGTTTCATAAACATCATCCCATCATAACATAATCCATATAAGATAAAATGACTTCATAAAAATAATTCCATTGTAACATAATCAAATCAATGTAATGATAGGGATAGAAACATAACCCAATATCATTTTAGATGGAAAATAATTTTTATAAAACACTTGAACTTAGTTCTTGAGGAAAATATCATTTCTTCTTCAAAAACATTTTCTTTTCTAAAAATATTGTGAAAATTTAAAAGAAAAGAAGTTAATTGAAAATAAACTTTAAAACTTGTAAATTTAAATAATTCTTTATGAAATCATAATAATCTGTTCATGTCGTATAAGTTAAAAAAACATTCTCCTCGTGCTTTTTCCAGAAAGGTCAAAAAGTAACTCGTATGGTAAACAAAAGAAATATTCCTTCTATACCTTGTGGTAAAAGTAAAAAAAGGGTAAAAATGACTTTAAATATACATGGAAGAATAGTAAACATTTGATAAAAACATTTTGAGAAAAATTGGACATGGATGATAAACATAACCCCAGTAAATACTTGCGAATAAACAATCTCAGATAAGAACGAGATTGGAATAATTATCCATTAATTTATGTCCAATTTATTCCGTATGTGTCTGAGACTCCTGTATAGTGGGTTTAAACATATTATTAACTTATAACAGAACCATAATAATAGTTATGATATCATATATGATTCACTTACGACTTTATATTACCTGTTCATTTGTAAATTCCATGTTAAAGCAGCATTTTGGGTAAAATCATTTCATTTATCGTACGTGTTTTGACTTTTAATTATTCATATGATTACTTATATCATGATTAATTATTTACAAAATTTAAAACATGATTTATATATAATATATATTCATAATATACATATATATAATAGATCAATAAATGGAATTAAATACACCGTTTATGGAGACGGTAGGTCATACGTACGCATGAACGTTGTTTTTGTTTTCTTATTAAATTGAATGGAAGTAAGTAAATAACATATACATAAATATAGTATTATTATTATGTCATATATTTCATGATTATTTATTATATATACTTTATAATCATTCTGGAATGGTTAACATGGAGAATGAATCTCATCGCGTCATGGAGATGGTAATCCGTACGTACGCACGAGCAATGATATAATTACCATAATTATTGAATGGAATTGGAGTGGATGATATAATATCTCAGTATGATGTTATAATAATCATATATAGTTATTATTTCCACCATTTTACCCATCCAAGTATGGTGGTGGTGGAAAAACAGATTACACCACGGCGTGGCGATGGTAAGTCGTACGTACGCACGCGTGGTGATTTCATTTTTCGTAGGATGTATATAAGGTGAAATAGGGTTGTTTCATATTTATAATAACATATCAGTATATTATTGATACTTATGTTATTAATTTATAATGAAACAACTAAATAATAATAAGTAGAAGAAAAAAGAAACTTGAAAGAATCGGTAGAAGAGATTACCTCTTCCTCGACGTGCCTCTTTTAAACGTCCTCTTAGGGCACTAGAGTTAGCCTTTTAAGAAGACCAAAACCTCTATAATATAACTAGAGAGGTTTATAAGTGTAATTTTTAGGGTTTTTCCAATATTTAAGGCTTCAAATAGAGTTAAGAGAAGAGGGAGGAGGTTCCCTTTTATAAGAGATGAGAGGGGCACTTTTGGAAACCTCAAAAATATTAATTTATAATAAACTCAAACCCCACTTAAAAACTTCCAAAATGACTCAAATTAGAATATGAGATGAGATGGGGTTGTAATCTCATCATCCAATAAAATTTAGACATGTTGGGAAATTATTTTAAACCTTATCAATTTGATTTATCCTTATTTAATCTATTCAATCTTATTTGTGGTAATAATTTTCTAAATTTTAAATTGTTATAAATACTTACTTATGTGTTGTGAATTGTCCATAATTGGATACTTTATTAAATTTAAGACTATATAAATTTAAATTTATAATTTTTAAATATTTTTGTGATTTTTAAACAATTTAATAATATGTTTTTTTATAAAATATCAATAGTGTTAATTTTGACACTATCCATTTATTTGAATTTAAATAAAATCCACACAGAGGATATGTTCAAACCAAAATATTTAAAAAATTTATAACATTTCATATTCATCTATAAAATTAGTGTAGCACATTAATTAGTTCATATAATATTTATTTTTTTATTTTTAAAACCATTTATTTGATATATATCTTAATAAAATAATTACTACAACATTTTTGTATAATTATTTAATATAATTATTTATTGCATAAAAATTAAAAATAAAATACTTAGATGAATAAAAATATAATAGATTTTATAATAATACTTTTATTCTAATTTATCTTCAAAAACAACCCACTTTTAAAATTTTATCTTTATTAAAGTATGAAGGTGACAACTTTAACATCATTTAAAATAAAATAATATAAATGTCATAATCTATTTTATAAGGCTCCAAATGGTCCAAAAGTCGACCCTAGGATGATTGGGGTATATATATACTCTACCAATAAGGTTTTTTTAAGTTTATGGTCTTTTTTAGGGGTATTATTATTTTAATAGAAACTATATTATTGATTTTTCACTAAATAAATAATTTCTGCATCATTAATTTATAAGCAATTAAGGTAATTATATATTTATTAAAAATAACAAATAAATTACCATGATTAAGAAAAACAATTTATCGTTCAAATGATTATTTATAATAGAATTTTTATTCTGTATAACCTTATATTAAAATACTTTAATTATTAAAGTTTGAGTGAGACAAATTTCACTTTCTTTAAATAAAATAAAATAAAGGTCTTAATCACATACAAGTGGGTTCAAAAACATACCATTTAGACCCAATTATATTTTAGGACAAAATATAATCATCCAATTATATTAATACAAGTGTTAGGGTAATTTTATAATATTATTTTTACCCTTAATTACCTGATTTACCTTTAACTGTAGTAAATAAAATTTACTGTAGTTACTATTCATAATTTATAAAAATAAAAAGTAACATATTAACATAATTTGGACCTACTGATTCCAAATATGGAATCAATTTTTCCAAATTCAAAACACATAATTTTCAGTATTTTATTTAAAATTAATCATGCTGTTGAAAAAATGGGTTTTAAAAGTTAAAACATTGCAAAAGATTGAAATGTTTTTACCTATGAATTCAATGTAAAATTAATGACAATGAAATACATAATATTAAATGGTAAAAATATATACTTTTTATACTTTAAAACCTCTCAATGTTATAATTTAACCATATAAATTATCTTGATAAAAAAGTTGTTTTTAATTGAAATTTTGCGTATTTTTACTAGTCATCAAAATATGAAAGTTAACAGAAAAATATTAAAAAATTAACCAAAGTTAATTTTTATATCCTTATTGAAATGAATAAGTTTATTTCATCAAATTTAACTTATAAACGTGTCAAAAATTATATTTAAAGTGGGTGCATCATCAAAAGGCGGCAAAACTGCATTTTTTTGAAAAAATACTTATTTTACCAGAAAAATTTATTTTGTTCTCATACCATGTTCTAGAATATGTGTAAGATGAATGATAATGTTATAGAATTCAAAATGTGGTGAATAATATTCATAATGGCTAGTTCATAATAATATTATAACAATACATCATTGTTTAGTGGAACTTGGTATTGCGTACAACACACACTATTGAGGAAGGTCACTCTTGCGTGCAACACAAGCCAAGAATAGTGTTGCGTATACTTCAAGATAATACGGTGTTGCGTATAGAGCAAGATAATCTTGGTGTATCATACAACACAAGACATAAAAGAAATTAAAATGAATATTTCTCATAAAATCTCAGGGTGTTACATATCTCATATCCCATAAAAGGGGTTTAAACATTTTTTAACATCAATTCCAAGGAGTGGAAGATAAAATATAAAATCATGAAAGGAAAAAACTGATTTATCCTAGTGGATATTTAGAGTCATTATCCTTTTAGATTCTATGAGATATATGTAGGGGTATTGTGTTCAATTCTAGATCACAAATTCTATTGTGATTTCCATTCCAACCTAAGTTGAAGTAAGTAAGGCTAGGGATCGTGGCAGCTTAGTCAACGTAGGGACTCTCAACACATGATTGATTGTTACTTTCTTACACATTTATTTATTATCATATCATACACCCTTATGCACATGAACTTATGGTAAGGACACATTGGTGGTGTCCTACTGAGTTTATACTCACACCCTGTATAGGAATCTGGATGTGTTTGAAGACTCCATGAACAGGGATCCAAGGAAGGGCAAGGGCCCAACGGCAGGGTGTTGTGGAGATGGTGCATGGTGAAATAATAAGTATCAAGAAAGCCTTTGTATAGATTATGAATTTCCTTCATTTATTTTCCTATTATTTATTATAAATTATCCAACCCACCATATCAGGGGTCCTTGATTTACTTTATTTATGAATGGAATGTAAATTATTATAGAATTGATTTATATTATCTTTTTTTGTGTTGTTTATTTGGATTATATTCATGTTTTACTATCCTATAATGGTTTTTATTATTGATGGTATAGTCTCCTACATTAATGTAGACACTCTCTACTAGTCATTAGCCTATTACTTATGGGGAAGTGCACATGAGGTTATGTGGTAATCTATCCTGGACCACCTGAGTCGACCTGGGGTGTTAAAAAATGGTATCAAAGTCTTGATATTTACATTATTTTATTTTTGGATTCTAGAAGAAAGGATATTGGTTGTGTGGAACTTATGTAGGGGATTTTCCATGTGTCTATCCAGATTATGTGTAATGGACATCTAAGTTACCAGTGATGGTATTACTATTACAGTTTTATGGGATTTTGATGTATTCATGCATCATGAGTTTCCATGTGTCAATCCAGATTAAGTGTATGATATGACTATGAAAATAATATGTTCTATGTGACACTGATAGTATTTTCTTTCATGAATGCCTATCTCAGATTGAAAGATAAATATTTACCTTAAAATTAGTATTTTAATGGATTTATTTTGAAAATGATTCTTTGGGAATAAAATGGAGTTTGTGAAAAATTGTTCAGGAATGAGTTTGGACTCGGTTTTCATAGTAAACTTGAAGGGATTATCTTGGAGTATTTTCTATTTAGGTCTGTTTGACCTTGTTTGGGTGATACCATTTTCCAAACATTATATGTTAATGCATAGAATTATGTGATCATTTGATATAATGAACCAACCTTAAACGTTACATAATCTTGAGTTTTATGTCAATAATTAATCTTCTTACATTTAATGATATTTATGGTTTAGAGTTTTAGAAAATTAGTACATCACCCTTACATAAATAAATATTGCATCAAAAAGTGGACACTTCTTCTTAGTATCCATTTTTCTCACAAAACAAATTATGATATAAAAAAGTTTTATTTTCATGACATACCTTCAGAATCTTCATCTTGACCTTATCCTTGTCCCTACTCATCCTTAAAACACTGTGAAAAAAAAATTAAACATGGGATGAGAATAAAAATCTCAGTAAGGGACATATAAAAGGAAATAAAGAAACCTATTAGTTCATGGATACCTATAAAATATATTTATCTTTTTCAAAATTAAACCTTTGTCTCAAAATATATATTTTATTACCTAAAAAATCAACTTTTTTCCAAAGATTTTCATAAAAAATTCATATAAAATCTTAAAAGGTAAAATAAAACTCATAAATATTTCTTTTTAATCATGAAAAACTTATGAAAACTATTTAAAAATTTATATATTTCACCCTTAAAAAGTATAATATACTTTCCTTTCAACGTAATCTCATGAGTAATCACATGGTAGTATAACATAAAGAACATGGTATCCTAAGACCATTAAAACATAGGAAATGTGGAAGAAACACAAAAAATGACATAAGCATAATTCAAGGCTAAATAAAAAGATAGCATCACATGGTGAAAAGAGTACCATAGTGGATTAGGTTTACCCCTTAATCCCATATATAACTTCTCATGAGACAAAAATATTACCCAATATATTGGAACTCTATCTAGTCACACCCATCATAACATGTATATGATTATGTTTTCCACAAAAAGGAAATAAATAATAATTAATACACATAATAATTTCCCATGGAAATAAAATGGTTTTCATAATCTTTCCTTATATCATAATAAAAATAATTTTCTTAAATAAGGTATTTGAGAAATGATTATAAGGCATTTTTACCTCATCAAAGGAAGGGAGAAAAAGATAGGTATATATGTAAGAGAAATATATATAGAAATTAGAATCATTATATAACATTAAAGAGATATTTAAAGTGAGTAATGGATAGAATGGTCATAACCTTAAGAAAAAGGTGGTTTAGAGAGATCCCTTACACCCATAATCAAAACATTTCTAGATATAAAAATATCAATTCCATTTGAATCCTTTTTTGAAAATACATAGAACAAAGGGAAATAGGGTTTTTATTTGAATAAAAAAAGTAGTCTTATAATGAAATCCAAATATAAAATAATGGTTATGGTAGAATAAAAATCCATTGACACTATATACATTAAAAAATCATTCCTTTTTCCTTTTAAAAGAAAGTCAAAACGTTCTTTATAAAATACTTAAAAATATTCCTTTTGAAAACCTTTTAAATAAAGTAAAAAGAGACATAAAATATATTTTATAATTAATTTATTCCCATATAAATACATTAATAAAAAAATTGTAATAATATATACATGGAATATAAATATTTAGATAATAAATCATTAAAACATTTAAAATGAGGATTTTAAGGTAAAGCATCCCTAAGGTAAAATATTAAAAATATTACTTTTAAAAAAATTAATTAAATTAAAATACGGTCAAAAATGACCCTTATCATCCTTTTAAGTATAGATAAAAAATTTCTTGAAACATTCATAAGAACATGGACATGGAAGAAAAAGAGTTTCAAGGGAAACATTATAAGGTATTTTTTTTTAAAGAAAGTCCCTTAGCTTGAGACTGACTCATCATGTGCATTTCTTGTCTTACTAAATAATGAAATTATGTAAATTATTTAAATTATTAAGAAAATTTTTTAAGTATATTATTTCTTTTATTTCACTTATTACCATGTTATATATAATTACTTAATCAATTATGTTCACATTAAATGTTTTGATAATATCCAGCCCATATGTCCAAAATGAATTTTCTAGGTTGACTATGGTCAATGAGGTCATTATTTCACCATATCAAGAATAATTATCATGAAATAATAATCATTTTTATACATCAATTATAATTTTAAAACCAACCATAAAATATGGTTATGAAAAATTATTTATGATATAATCATGGTGATGGTAGGTCGTACGTACGCATGAATAAAGTTTCCATTTTTCAAAGATCATTATAGAGAGAATTTAAGTGTTATTTTAACCTTATAGAATGATAATTATATCCTAAATATAATATTATTTCTTTAAATACACTTATATATACCATCCATGTGATGAAATAATGAAAAACAAATCACATCACTTCATAGTGGTGACAATCCATACGTACGCACAAATGGTGTTATCATCTTTCAATGAATGGAGAGGTAATAAAATATATGATATATTAATCTTAAATAATGATAAATATTTCATTAATTTCATATATATATACGTTAAATCCATCATCTTAAGTATCCATTATAGGTGATGATGTAAAATGAATTACATCGATTCGTGAGGTGGTAGTCTGATGTACACACGAATGATGGTTTCATTTCCCATTTGTTGAAAGGGGAGATGGATATAGGTTATTCCAACACAATAAAAGATAATTATATGGTATATACATATTTTATTATATAATTTTGGTAGAATAATATTTTAAGGGGTTGGAAAAATAAATAAATCAAAAACACTCTGTTAATAATGTTACCTCTTCTTTGGATAGTCTATTTAGGTTTACAACAAAAACCTTAATATGGGGGTTTTATAATAAAAAATGACTCTAGGAAATGTTAAGGTAAGTAAATAAGTTATTTTTTTAGGTACTGGGTCAAAAAAATTCTTTTTAAGTGTGCAGAAAAGATGAGAGGAGTTTTCCTTTCATAAGTGAGGGGAGGGGCACTTTTGGAATTTCATAAAATATTAAATTTATATAAATTAATTTTCATGGAAAAAGTATTTAAATTTATATAATTAGAATATATAATTATTATGGGTTTAAATACTATCATACAATAAATTTTTGACATATTTAGATTAGGTTTTTACCCTTATCACTTTATTTTAACCCACATTACCCCTTTTTGACAATTATCGTGATAAAACAATTTACTCATTAGGGGTTAAGTTAGTTACTATAAAAGGAAAATTTTCCAATAAATATACCATGTTTGAATGTTTCAAACATATTCTAAACAATTTTCCTAATATAGTTGTAACGTCCCGGTTCCGGGTGCCACCCAACGGGTGCCCCGAACCCGGTTCGCCATGTGACCTCAAGTGCATTTCCCCAAATGCCAGAGACTTCCGACTAGCAGCGAGGGCCCAGGTCTGATAGTGGAGAAACTATACCCTCATTTGTCAAAGTGTAGCATAGCGGAATGAAATAAAACATACAACGAACAGCGGAAACGGTAAACCATACACAACTGAAATAAACAACTGCAGTGGATACAACCAACAGTATATAAATAATGATGCTATATGTCTCAAGTTCTAAGAAAACATCCAAAACATGTTATACATCAATACAGTACAAAAAAATGTAGAGTACAGCAAAACAAAGCAAAACAGTGGGTAGCGGCATCACGAGCCTAGGCTTGGTCCCATTCCCTCCTACTCCTCAGTAACAGTCAAGTACCTTTATAGGGACTCTTGCCCCTATCCACACCTACAATAACGTAATCTGTTTGGGCTGAAAAGCGTGACCCAAACAGGGTGTGAGAAATATATCTCAGTAGGCACCCACCAAAGGCTCGTTCCCAACTGCGTGAAAGCATGCAACAAGTGTGCAGTAATACAAATGCAATAAACTAAGCAGTACTAAAAGTAACTAACTTACCAGTTAGATTTCCATTTAATTATTCATTTAACCATTCAATTTAGTAACATTTTGTGCTCAACAGCACCAAGCCCTCAGGCTAACTAGAACCTTGCCCTCAGGCCATACAGAAT
Source organism: Viscum album (assembly GCA_963277665.1). Lineage (NCBI taxonomy): Eukaryota > Viridiplantae > Streptophyta > Magnoliopsida > Santalales > Viscaceae > Viscum > Viscum album. The sequence goes on along the minus strand of OY728163.1, from coordinate 65,641,759 downwards.
CTCTCCCTCAGGCATTGCCCTCAGGCGTATCAGAATCTCGCCCTCAGGCATATGAAGTGTCTCCCTTAGGCACAGAAGTCAAGCCCTCAGGCATGAAAGGTTTCCCTCAGGTGAAATACAAGGTTACCCTCAGGCTAATACAGTCACTCCCTCAGGCTAATACAGTACAGTGCCCGCTGGCTAATCACAACAACGCCCTCAGGATAAACAGGTAATCGGGTCATACCCAACAACAACAAGTAGTAAACAAGAAACTTCTCTCAAGGAAATTCTACAATTACTACCGTAAAGGCATACCCTCGGGTATCCTGGCCAAACGGCTAAACAGTGGAACACACCCCCAGGGTGGTTCTTGGATCCAAGAAATGATCCCAACCAACATTTTATTATCATAATTAATCACCTATTAAATTCTAGGTGTTTAATATAGCAATGGACATAGCCACACGACACCCCAACATGGGTTCGTGGTACAAAAATGCACAAAACACACGACAGTTGGAAAAATTAACACCAAGCCACCTACCATTTACGCCAACGAGCGCTATACACGAACACCAATCCAAGAAACTCCAAAGAACAATGTAGATATGACGAAGAAAGAAACTCGCTTAACCTTAAATAACTTCCGTTAGGGAAATAATTGGTAAGAAACACTCCAGGAGAAGAGAGGGCTTACCCGTTCGGTTCCAACGAGACCGTCCGAAGTGGAATCGGATTCCAGACGAACACCGGGCGGATCTTCAAAGGTTCAGTCATCCCTCCCAAGCTCCCTCTTCTATTCTAAGCCTTCCCTATGTACAGGGGATGCTACTGCCCATTTTAAGAAGAAAAAAACAAAGTACACAGCGTGTATTTACAAGTACATGGCGTGTACTCCCTTCATTTAACTGTTCCCCTGGTGGCACTGCCACACTATTCATCCGTCGACATGAGTACACGGCATGTACTCCTGAGTACACGGCGTGTACTATCACCCAGCTTGCGGTTGCTCCACCGCCTTACTGTTTTGGTCTGCTGACTGACTATACGGCATGTAAAGTACCACTACACGGCATGTAGTCGGTTCCTACACCCTTTGTCGCCGACATGGCTACACGACCCGTGTACTCATCCCTACACAGCCAAAAGTACACGGCGTGTGGAAAAAGTACACGGCGTGTACTTCCAAAATTTAGGATTTTTTCCATTTTCCTTATATTCTCAAAAACACATAAGGAAAAGAGAAAGGAAGAAACTCGTACCTCCAATATAAGAACTGGGTTCTTACAAACTTCCCCCCTTATAGCAATTTGTCCCCTAATTTCCCTTCCAAGGGTGGAGAAGATATAGTCGTGAACAACTCCATCCACTGAGCACGTATGTCGGCCTCCCGCTCCCAGGTCTCATCTTGCACTCGGCCATGCTTCCATAGCACCCGTACGAGAGGAACTGACCGGCCTCGGAGAACCTTTGTGCCCCTATCCACGATACGGATCAGATGATCTTCAAAGGACGCATCTTCCTCCAGCTCAACCTCCTCGGGCTGAAAGATGTGAGATGGGTCTGAATGATAGTGACACAACTGAGATACGTGGAATACATTGTGCATGGCTCGGTACTGCTGCGGTAACCGCAACCGATAGGCAACCAGCCCGACTCTCTCCAGAATCTCAAATGGCCCCACATATCGCGGTGAAATTTTACCCTGTCTCCTGATCCGCTTGTGTCCCAGCCTCGGCGAAACACACAAGAAAACCTGATCCCCGACCACGAACTCCAAAGGTCATCTACGGCGATCAGCATAAGATTTCTGACGAGACTGTACGGTAGACATCCGCTTCTGAATCAACTGGACCTACTCAGATGTCTCTTGTACGAGCTATGGTCCCAGTAAAGCTGCCTCACCTGCCTCCAACCAGCACAAAGCTGATTGTCATGGCCTTCCATATAAATCCTCGTATGGTTCCATCTCGATAGTCGCCTGAAATCTATTGTCATAGGCAAACTCTACTAAGGGTATATGATTCTACCAAGAGCCCCCAAAGTCTAGGACGCATGCACGCAGCATGTCCTCTAGCACCTGTATCGTACGCTCTGACTGGACATCTATCTGAGGGTGGTATGTTGTGCTCAGAAGCACCAGTGTACCCAGTGCCCTATGAAAGCTCTTCCAGAAACGAGACGTAAATCAGGCGTCCCTATCTGAAATGATAGAATGAGGGACCCCATGAAGACGTACGATCTCTTGGATATACATCCTTCTGAGCTCGCCAACACCGAAGGTCTCCTTGATTGGAAAAAAGTGAGCTACCTTCGTGAGTCTATCCACAACAACCCACATGGCGTCATTTCCATGAGGTGACCTCGGCAATCCAGTCATGAAATCCATCCCGACATCATCCCATTTCCACTCCGGAATGGGTAACTACTGTAATAGTCCATATGGTCTCTGATGCTCCGCCTTCACCTGCTGACAGGTGGAACACCTCGTAACATAACCATCTACATCTCTCTTCATACCCGACCACCAGTACTGACGTCTCAGGTCATGGTACATCTTGGTAACCCCGGGATGAACTTCTCAAGATGAAGCATGAAACTCTTGCATCAGTTCCTCACGTATATCCCCTAGAACCCACACTCATCCATGGAAATGAAAAACCTCATCATAGCCTATCGTCCAACCAGGATGAGGGTCCTCACTTGCCACTGACTCCCGTAGAACTAGGCCTTATGAATCCGATAGCTGTCTCATCCTAAATCTATCCAGGAGGTTAGATGTCACAGCTAATGAGGAAAGATAAGTCTGCCCCTGACTGTCATGCTACTCCAGATGCATCTCAGAGAACAAATCCATAAGCTTCCACTCACCACTGGCCTCTTGCACTGCCTGTATATGAGTCTTCCTGCTCAGTTCATCATCCACTGCATTACCTTTACCAGGTGTATAGGCAAGCTCAAAATCGAAGGACTGTAGGTACTCAACCCACCTTCTCTACCTCAGATTCAGGTCATGCTGAGTAAAGATATACTTAAGGCTTTTTTGGTCGGTGAAAACCACAAAATTCTCTCCCATTAGATAATGTCTCCAACAGCACAACGCATGCACAACTGCTACCAACTCGAGATCATGCGTCCGGTAATTCCTCTCATGTGGCCTCAAATGCTGAGACCCGTACGCAACAACTCGGTCGCCCTGCATCAATACTGCTCCCAGCCCAATACCTGATGCATCACAGAAAACTGTATAGCTCTTCCCCTGCTCTGGGAGTATCAGTATCGGTGCAGATGTCAACCTTCCCTTCAGTTCCTAAAAGGCTGTCTCGCAAGCTTCTGTCCAAATGAACTTCACACCCTTCTTAGTCAGACCCGTCAACGGCACTGCTAAGTGGGAGAAGTCCTGTATGAAACGTCTGTAGTAACCGTCCAGCCTTAAGAAACTCTGTATCTCAAACACGTTCTTAGGCTGCTCCCAGGAAACTACTACTCTCACCTTCTCTGGGTCCATTGCAACTCCTGCCTCCGAGATGATATGACCTAGGAAGTGAATCTGGTCCATCCAAAAGTGGCACTTTGAGAGCTTTCAATGTACTCAATATGATCTCAAGATGGTTGGCATGGTCATGTCGAGTGCGAGAGTACACCAAGATATCTTCCACGAATACTACCACAAATGAGTCCAGATAAGGATGGAACACACGATTCATCAGAGCCCTGAAAACTGCTAGTGCGTTCGTGAGTCCGAATGGCATAACCGTATACTCGTATAGACCATACCTGCTCCTGAAAGCTGTGAGAGGTATATCAGATGGTCTAACACGTAGCTGATGATATCCTGGTCTCAAATCAATCTTTGAGAACACTCGTTCTCCACGAAGTTGATCAAAAATATCATTAATCCTCGGCAAGGGATATCGGTTCTTGACCGTCAGCTGGTTCAACTTCTAATAATCCACACAAAGTATGAGGGTATCGTCCGCCTTCTTCGCAAAAAGGACCGGTGATCCCCAAGGAGAAGTATTGGTTCGGATAAACCCCTTTGCCTGTAACTCCTCTAACTACCTCTTGAGCTCCTGCAACTCCAGCGTGGCCATCCTATAAGGAGGAATGGACACCGGTGCTGCTCCTGGCACAATCTCGATAGAGAAATCCACCTCTCACTCCGGAGGTAGACCTGAAAATTCATCCAGGAAGACATCCCTGAAACGATCAACAACTGGATGGAAATATGTCTGACAAGCCCCCTGGTCATAAAGATATAAGCTCACAATCTGGGTTGTGACTCCACCTTTCCCACGATGCTCCGGTCCATCTCGACTTGCCTGAACATTCCACTCGCCCTTGTATAGAAACTCTCCGCCCTCTGGTGATGTGAAACTCACCCTGCGACGATAGCAGTCTATAAAGGCTCAATAGGGAACCAAGAAGTCCATCCCGAGAATGACATCATATCTCATTATCTCTAAGACATAGAGGTCCCAAAGAAAGTGACACCCACCAACCTCAAAGGGGCACTCCTTGCACTAACGCACACCAACCGTCCTAGTCCCCAACGGAGTGTCTAGCGTCATGATATCAGAAGAAGTAGAAACACAGATCCCAAGGCTCTCCACAACGGGAACAGATAGGAAACTATGTGTAGAACCTATATAAAAAAGTACTGAAGATAAGACAAAAGCTACTAGAATAGTACATCTGACTGTAGAAGGTCCGGGATCCTGCTCCTGATGGGTCTGCTACACTGCATATGCCTACCCAGTGCTGCAGCCCTATGAAATAGTCTGGCTACCCTGAGCTTTCCTGCCCTACTGCCTCTGAGATCCTGGTGTCTGGATACTATGGCCACGACCACCATCTCTTCCTGAACGTCCTGACGTATTCCAGTTCCCCGACTGGTAAGAAGCCACAGGTCCTGCTCCTGCACGCGGAGTCTGCACAGAACCCCTCTCACTAGCCACCGGTAGAAACGCCGTGAAAAATCGTTGCATATGACCCATATTGCCGCAATATCGGCACTCCACTGGGTCTCGTGGACACTGCGGTCTCTTGTGCCCCTCTCTGCCACACTGGTAGCACCTGATCGGGCCACCTGAAGAAGTTGTCTGGCTGGTACTGCCACCCTGAGAGAAGTCCATGTGTCTCTTCCTCTTGCCAGTATAAATAGTACCAGTAACTGGTGTCGAACCGTACTGGCCCACACCGCTAGCTTCCCGCAGGTTCCTCTCTGTAATCAGTGCCTGATTTACAATATCATATACAGTAGGAAACCTAAAAACATTCACCAGCGCCCGGATGTCATAACGAAGACCATCCTCAAAACGTCTAGCCCTCAACGTCTCATCACCCAGTAGCACGGGTGCAAAGCACTGAAGCTCGGTGAAGCGAGCAGAATAGTCCATCACCGACATGGCACCCTGCTACAGATTCATGAACTCTCAAGCTCTGTCTGCCCGCAGCGTCTCGGGAAAGAAGAAGTCATAGAAGACTATCTAAAAATCCTCCCACGCCATGTCTTTGTGATGCTCTGACTGGGTGGTAACATCCCACTGCCTCTTGGTGGAATCACGCAGCATGTATGTCGTGAGCTTGACCCTCCGCCCTGGAGGCGTCTCAAGATGCTCGAAAATAGTCTGCATCGACCCCAACCAAGACTCCGCAGCCTATGGTCCGTCATCCCCTGAAAACGTAGGTAGATGCTGCTGCTAGAAGATACGAGTCAGCTCATCCATAGATGTGGTAGCTTGCGGTGCTCCGTGAAAGGTCTGCATAAACCGCATAAAGCCTTCACGGAACTGCGCCTCCACGCCTGTATCCGGTATAGCAGCTGATGCCGCATCTAGCTCTGCTGGAGGATCAACTAGTATCCCATGGCCTACCATCTCTGGAGTATAGTCGTCGCCACTCTCCTGGAGAATAATGCATGGTCGTATAGGTGGCATGACACTACAAGGTCAAAATCACGCCTTAGATTAAGATTTATCAAAGACTGAAAGCAAAGGAACCATAAAGGGAACAAGAGGAATAAGGCATTTCAAGATTTTCAAAACAAGACTACACGGAGTGTATACTGAATACACTGCATGTACTTGGCTTCCCTTCCCCTGCCTGGGTCCTTCGACACGGCTAAGCCACACGGCTCCTGTTGAACAAAAACTACACGGTGTGTATAATATCTACACGGTGTATATGGTGTTATTTTCCAACTGCCCGTGTCGTTTGTGACACGGCCGAATACTCGGCTTTGATACTACACAGCGTGTTACACCCGCACACAGCGTGTACACCACCCTGTTTCCCCGCCACACAGCTAAGTACACACGGTCTGTCCTCGTTCAAGACTACACGGCGTGTCCCAAAGGTACACGACGTTCAAGGAATGGTGACATCGACCCGTTTTGTTAGTGACATGACCGAGTCCCCAGGTCCCACTACACGTCGTGTTCTGTAAAAAGAGTTCACCGACCCGTGTTGTTAGTTACACGGCCGGACTCCGGGTCAATACTACACGACGTGTATATCTGGTGCACGGCGTGTTTTACCCAGCCTTTCCCTACCCCGTGTCTCTGTCCACACGGTTTGTGACACGGAAAGAGACTACGCAGCGTGTACTTAAAGTACACGGCGTGTACTTAAAAAGTTCATTTTTCTTCCTGAACAGAAGGCCATACACGGTGTGTTTAAAATACTACACAGCGTGTATACTGGGTTTCCGGACAGTATGCCTTAGAAACTTCCCCGAAACCCAGAAAATACCGAAAAACAACACCTAAGTGTCAAATTCCAACCCGTGAGGGCCCATACTCCCCACGAATCAAAGTTTGACATCTTATCTGTGTTATAACTAAATAAACAGTCAATGATACGCCAAATTCCAGTAAATGGGGTCCCATACTCCCCAAAAACCAAAGTGTGGCATTCATTCAATAAACCGGATCATCCAAAACTACCCTATCACATAGCAGGTAATTATCAAGCAGCTATCACAACAGCATGCTTTTCTAGCACAACAACTATCACAACAACATGCAATTTCTAATGCACCTACATGGCATGGAAACTATTCATGGCATGTGATTTATAGAATGTGCCTATTTGATGCATGATATGGAATACCCTCATCTCATTGGGTTGCAACTAAATAGAACCTACTGATAAAACATAAATAGCACAATCTCAAGTGCGTCACCCAACGGTGAAAACATATCAACTGTAAAATTTTCAAAATCAGAAAAAATGAAAAATACAAGGTAGACTGGCTTTTCCCTGTACACGGGTTAGCTACACCCGGGCAAAGCTTATTACTAACTACCATTCATTCTATCTCTGACTACGGCTCCCAATATTAAGTCAAAGAAAAGAAACAGCTCGGATACCACTTTGTAAAAGTCTCGGTTCCGGGTGCCACCCAATGGGTGCCCCGAACCCGGTTCGCCACATGACCTCAAGCACATTTCCCCAAATGCCAGAGGTTTACAACTAGCAGCAAGGGCCCAGGTCTTATAGTGGGGAAACTATGCCCTCATTTGTCAAAGTGTTGCACAGCGGAATGAAATAAAACATACAACGAACAACAGAAATGGTAAACCATACACAACTGAAATAAAAAACTGTAGTGGATACAACCAACAGTATATAAATAATGATGCTACATGTATCAAGTTATAATAAAACAACCAGAACATGTTATACATCAATACAGTACAACAAAATGCATAGTACAGCAAAACAAATCAAAACAGCGGGCAGCGGCATCACGAGCCTAGGCTCAGTCCCATGCCCTCCTACTCCTCAGCAACAGTCAAGTACCTATATAGGGACTCTTTACCCAATCCACACCTGCAGTAACGTAATTTGTTTGTGCCGAAAAGCGTAACCCAAATAGGGTGTAAGAAATATATCTCAGTAGGCACCCACCAAAGGCCCATGCCCAACTGCGTGAAAGCATGCAACAGGTGTGCAGTAATACAAATGAAATAAACTAAGAAGTACTAAAAGTAACTAACTTACCAGTTAGATTGACATTTAATTATTCATTTAACCATTCAATTTAGTAACATTTTGTGCTCAATAGCACCCAGCCCTCAGGCCAACCAGAACCTTGCCCTTATCCCATACAGAATCTCGCCCTCAGGCATTGCCCTCAGGCATATCAGAATCTCGCCCTCAGGCATAAAAAGTGTCTCCCTTAGGCATAGAAGTCAAGACCTCATGCACGAAAGGTTTCCCTCAGGCAAAATAGAAGGTTTCCCTTAGGGTAATACAGTCACGCCCTCAGGCTAATACCGTACAGTGCCCGCTGGATAATCACAACAATGCCCTCAGGCTAAACAGGTAACCGAGCCATGCCCAGCAACAACAAGTAGTAAACAAGCAACTCCTCTCAAGGCAATTCTACAATTACTACCGTAAAGGCATACCCTCGGGTATCCTATCCAAACGGCTAAATAGTGGAACACACCCCCAGGGTGGTTCCTAGATCCAAGCAATGATCCCAACCAACATTTTATTATCATAATTAATCACCTATTAAATTCTAGGTGTTTAATATAGCAATGTCCATAGCCACACGACACCCCAACATGGGTTTGTGGCACAAAAACGCACAAAACACACGACAGTTGGAAAAAATAACACCAATCCACCTGCCTTATACGCCAACGAGCACTATACATGAACACCGATCCAAGAAACGCCCAAGAACGACGTAGATCTGATGAATAAAGAAACTCGCTTAACCTAAAATAACTTCTGTTAGGGAAATAATTGGTAAGAAACACTCCAGGAGAAGAGAGGTCTTACCTATTCGGTTCCAACGAGACTATCTGAAGCAGAATCGGATTTCAGACGAACACCTGGCGGATCTTCAAAGGTTCAGTCGTCCCTCCCGAGCTCCCTCTTCTGTTATAATCCTTCCCTGTGAATAGGGGAGGCTACTGCCCATTTTAAGCGAAAAAAACAAAGTACACGGTGTGTACTTCCAAGTACATGGTGTTTTCTCCCTTCATTTAACTGTTCCCATGGAGGCACTGCCACACTGTTCATCCGTCGACATGAGTACACGGCGTGTACTATTGCCCAGCTGGCGGTTGCTCCACCGCCTTACTGTTTTGGCCTTCCGACTGACTACACGGCGTGTAAAGCACCACTACACGGCATGTAGTCGGTTCCTACACCCTTTTTCACTGACATGGCTACACGCCCCGTGTACTCATCCCTACACGTCCAAAAGTACACGGCGTGTGGAAAAAGTACACGGCGTGTACTTCCAAAATTTAGGATTTTTTCCATTTTCCTTATATTCTCAAAAACACTTAAGGAAAAGAGAAAGGAAGAAACCCGTACCTCTAATATAAGAACCGGGTTCTTACAATAGTGTTTTTATTAATTTTAAATCATTTAATAAAATTTTATTTATTATAAAATACCATTAACGTCATTTTTTGGAACTATGTATTTAATTTGACTTTGAAAACAACATGATAGTAATGAAATTATAATATAATATTTTAAAAAATCAACAACATGTTATATTTATCTAAAAAAATCACGGTGCATAGTAATTTATTCAATTTATATTACTTTTAAAAAAAATAAAATCATTTATTTTATTTTTCTACTATTTGAATAAATATTGTGTTAGCGTTGCATAAGCATTTAGGGTAATTATTTCAATACTAAAAACCAGAAATAAATTACAATGTAAAAAAAACATTTATCTTTGAAATTACTATTTATAAATAAACATAATTTTTTTATCATACTCACAAAATATTTTAGTTATTAAATTCCAGAAAGTGGCATTTTGTCTTTATCTTTTACTTAAATATTATAAAGGTCAAAATCAAAGAAATATGGAACCAAGAGTCCATATATTATATAATTTTATGTAAAGAGATAAACTAAACTCATCCAATAGGATAAATTCAAGTTTTAGGGTCAATATTTAGTCCATATCATATTATTTTTAACCCGAATTGCCTGATTTACCCTTACCATGGTGATAATTATTTACTATAGTTATTGTTCATAATGATTAAAAATAAAAGGGGAATATTTACCAAATTTTTACCACTTTATTCCAAATATATATTCAATTTTTTAGGATTCAATTCATAAAAGTGTCATAATTTAATTTAAAATAAAACTCACAAACTATGAAAAACATGGTTTTTTAGAAAAAATGCCTTTTAAGTATAAAAAATGTTTTTATACCACATTAAAATATAAAATTTATTATAAGGACTATAATTGGACTATATTTAATAAAAATAAACTAATTACATTTTAAAACTAATAAAAAACAAAAATTGACTTTGTAAATACTTGAAAAGAAAATATAGTTTTCAATAAAAATCGGTCTTTTTCATTATTCATTGAAAAAACAATCTTTGTAGAAAAATCTCAAAAATTCACCATAAGGTAATTTTTATATGATGATTTTAAAAATTATATCATTTTTATAAAATAAAATTTCTTAAACTTCCATAAATTAATTATAATATTTTCTCACAAAAAATAAATAAAAACCAATTTTGAAGAAAATGTATTTTTAAAGAGTAAAATAACCTTATTAAAAATTGAATTATAATTTAATAAAAAAATCAATATTTGATAAAAAATTATATATATTTCATAAATTAGTTAATCTTATTCATACCCTTCAATTCCTACTTGACTACATTATGCCTTGATATGATCACTTGTTGATATGTATGATTGTAACTTTTTCTTCTGCTCTTTAAATAATGCTATAGTCACTTGGTGTTCTACTTGATTATGTTATGTTGTTACCATATTTGATCCCTTCTGGTGTGATACATTTATACTAAGGTGTGAGATAATTTCAAGTTTATGTGAGGTGGCCCCTTAAGTTGGGAGAAAGATCCTAGTATGTACGGGTAGTTTTCCTTAGAAACTTGGCATTAGGGTGATAATGAGGCTAGGATAGTTTTAGACCAAGTCATAAGGTTGGATTTAGAGATCTTTGAAGTGTTATATCACCAAGGAGTGATTGAATCAGGGTGTATTATTGTGGATCAATGGGATAGTTGAGAGATTAAATGGTTTGTATTGTGCTAATGCGATTCAAGGTGAGTGGAGTTACCTGATGTCGATGTTTTTTGTACCTAAATATGAGAAACTTGAAATTGTGAGGATGGGACAGTTTTTCAATGTGATATCTATGGACATTCATGTAGGAATCTTCCTTAGGTCAGATTTATATAGATAATAGAGATAGTCTCTTTGATAAATCAAGGTATAGTCTCAAGTTTATCCACACTCCTTTTTCAAATACTCTTATATTGACTTACCATTTGGAAGAAGGTAGGATGTAGTTTGGTATGCACATATTATCCCATAGTGATCACAAGCTATGAATATCTATAGGATTTACTAATTCTAGATATGATCATTTTAATTTCATCTTCAGTATCGATTGAATGAAAATATCTTAATCTCATATCGATCGTTACTGGATATGGCTGATCTTACCTTTCCTCAAGAGATAATTATGTCTTAATTAAGAAAAAGAAGTCTGGGAGAAAAAAGTATGGGACCGGGCCTGAGCTAGGACTAGATCCCTCTATATTTATTTTAGTGATGGTTCATTATTAGGATGTTCTTTCAAATGAATTCTTATGTCTTCCTCAAGATAGAGGGATTGATTTTGAGATTGATCTTGTGTATGGGGTGAAACTGATATTTATTCCTCCTTAACATATTATTCTAGAAGAATTAGAGGAACTCAAGGTGTAGCTCAAGTACTTAGATGAAAAGGGTTTTATCATACCACACACATATCCCAAGGGTTATTCAATGTCATTTTCTAAATAAGGTAGATGGTAGTCTCTAGCTCAATGTAAAAGTTAGCACTAGTTTTGATTATTACAGAGCCTAAGATCAAATACACAGTGTACCATGATGCCTCATGTGTTGGGTTAGGATATTTTTTTATGTAAAGGGATTAGGTAGTTTCTTATAAATTATGTCAACTGAACCCCATTAACAGAACTACCAGATTCATGAATTATATTTGTAAGTTGTGGTCCATGCCCTAAAGTGTTGGTGGCATTATCTATTAATTGATAGATTTGTTATTTACACCTACCACAAGATCCTTTTTTATATCTTCTCTAAATTGGATCGCAAATTTAGTGAGAGGCGTTGGGTAAAGTATCTAAATATGTTAAACTTTGATATGGACTATGCTTTAGGAAATGGTAATGTCATTATTGATTCTATTAGAAAGAAAACATCAGAGATGCAGGAGATTATTGATAAGTATTCACAAGAGTGGTATCTAATGAGTTTGATAGCAGAGTGGTTAGTGGATTCATATAAGGATCATGAAGTGCTAAAATGTGAACCTTTTTTCATTACATATTCATTAGTGTATTGGGTGTATATTGGAAAATATTCATATCTTGAGAGAATGGTTGTGTGGGAATTCTTTTAAGGGGATGATTCTGTTCTAGGGTGATTCTTAGATGATGATAATTTGATTTATGTTAATGGGAGAGTAGTTGTGCCAGTATACTTAAGGGATTATTTGATGAGAGAATCTCATTATTTGAAGTGTACAGTGAATCCAGGTTCAAAAAATCTATATCATGATATACAATATTAGTTTTTGTGTCTACATAAGAAGAGATACATAGTTTTGTCTCACAGTTCCTTGCCTACCTACGGGTAAGGTCTAGGAATCAGTGTCTTGTTGGTTTGCTCCATCGACTTTTGGTGCCTATTTGGAAGTTGGATGATGTAAAAATGGTATTCTTCATGAGTTTAACTAGGACCCTGAGGATTTATGATATTTTTTGGTTGATATTCTATCAACTAATTAAAGTGGATCATTTCTTCCCAATTCGAGAGACCCATTCAGTAGATGAGTTGGGGAAGATTTATGTATGGGAGATTTAATTCCTAAATGGATATACTTTGGGAATTATATATAAAAGATATGTTTGGTTCACATAATGGTTTTGGAAAGTCTTATGGAAGGATTTGGGTACCCATTTGAAACCGATTATAGAATATCATCCATAAAATGATGGACAATCAGAGAGGATGATCCAGATTTTAGAGGATATATTGTGGGAGTGCATTTTGGATTTTGGTCGATCTTGGTATGATCACCTACCCTTGGTTGAATTATAAAACAATAAAATATTCTATTCTTTTATTCAAATGGAACCTTATAAGTCTCTTTATGGTTATCCATGTCATTCACCACTATCTTGGAATGAGGTAGATGTGGTAGCAGTTATAGGATTGAGCTTGGTGTAGGAGACCTTTGGGAGATTTCAGTTAATATGGAAGTGGTTATTCACAGCTCAGATCAAGAATTGATCATATTCTAATAGTATGAGGTGTAAATTATAGTTTTTTAGGTGGTTGAGTTTTCTTTCAGGTGAATCCTCAACTAGGGAATCAATGATTGCGGAAGCAAGGGAAGCTAGCACCAAGTTTTGTTATACCGGTAGAGATTACCAAGCGTGTCGAGACAGTTGCCTGCCATTTGGATCTTCCTCCACATTATTGAGATATTCATTATTTATTATATTTCACTTAGCCTTTTAGGTACATGACTAATACTACACATGCGGTTGACAATGAGGACATTGAACTAGAGCCTAATGCATCATTTTTGGAGTTCCTGGGGAGGATTGTACCAAAGAGAGAAAGTATTGAAAGGTCAGATGGTGACACTTTTTAAAGTCCTATAAAATATTTTATGTAACCAATAAGAGACTTGGTATTAGGTAACTCATGTATAAACTTAATGGATAATGTTTTTTAAGAAAAAACTCTAGAGATACTTATCGAGGATAAGAAGTCTTTAGAGAGGGATATTGTGATGGATTAGATTATTTCATGTACTCTACACCTTACTTTCTACCCCTTTTAAAAAAATGATTTATGTTTAAATTAGGTGAATTATTGTGTAGTTAAAGGTTTTTTTAAAGGGGTTTTATGGGCCTTTAATGGGTTTCATGGTTGGTTCCTAGTTAGGTGAAATTGAGTGGTTCTCCCTAGGAAACCATGCAGCTTGTTTGGAGAAGAACAACGGTTAGAACACAATTAGATCTAACCATGAAACATTCCCAAAAAACTATTTAGCTTATAATATAGGATAAAATCATGGTTTTCACATGGTTTACCAAACCATGTAGGTTTCTTGAAGAGGTAGTGAACCTCACACAGTTGGCACATGGTTTATAAAACCATGCAACCAAACCATGTGCACATGAATTAATGATCCAAAAATACTCTTTAATGGACATAATTCATCTTAATTGACCCATTATTATGCCTAATTATATCTTTCTCAAACCTAGAGACTCCACATGCTCTACTATAAAATTTTCTTCTACTCCAAGCTCAATTTTGATGGATCCAAGCATTTTGGTGATTAAGGAATTAAGGTATGTAATCTATGAACCTCCATTTTTGGGTTACTTCTAAATATACCATTCTTACCATGATAAAAAATCATATATATGGCATTTTTTGGATATATCTATGGATTTTTATTCCATATAACTACGAATTCAAATACTGTTTCTAGAATGGTGATGAATATAGCATGTTGGTGGCACTCCCTTTGATCAATCTTAGATCTAGTATCACTGGAAGATCCTGAGAGGTATGTTGGTGTATAACCTTTTCCATTATCTTAGAACCTTTCTTTAGTCTTGTTCTAGAACTCTTTTCATGTTATATTTGAACCACTTCTAGGAATTCTTGATGATAAGGTTTTCCAGTTGGTGTGAGAACAAGATACTGGTCACAATCCCCTTGGAAAATATTGATGTTAACATCAGCATGATTGAGGTAGGAAGTTTCTTACCATGTATAGGTCATATATATTTTGTTTTCATGATATGATATTTTCTATCTCATAAAATCATGTTTTGTGTTTAATCACATGTGTGTATAGCCTATGAGAGTATGTTTGATAGTTGATCTCATGTGTGTGCATGTGTAACCCATGAGACCCATGTTTGAGTTTGATCACATGTGTGTGTGTGTGTTTCTACCAAAATTCATGATTTATTTTCTATATTGTTCCTATATGTTTTATACCCTATTGTGTGTGGATGTATAACCATTGGAGGTTTTTGTTCTAGTATCAAATTATTGGTGTACCGTCATGTATTAGTCTTTTTTGTGGATGTCTTACTCTAATATTCCCTTCCTTTAGTCTAGGATGCCTTTAATTCACCATAGGTTAAACCTAGGTTTCATTAAGTTTAGTTATCTTATACTTATTAACCTAATCGCAAAATAACCATAAATTTACATTTTATATTATCTTGTAAGGATATAAATTAATAATATCCTAACCTATAAAGTTATCTAAATAATTTCTCTCATACCAAATATAAGGCCCCATGCCTTAATTAACCCATAATTACATTATTTATGAAAAGGGTTTCACTTTATTACATTCCCATGATCTTTTAGGTTTATATAATTATATAATTTGAAAAATCCATTACATAAAATAGGGAGAACTGATATTCAGTGACCATTTTTTTCTACAGGAACATGATTCTTAAGTTTAAACTCCCATTTTGTTGAATACACACTTTCTTCGTTAAAGGAAAATTTCCATTATTCAGATATAGGCATCATAATAGTTCCAACTCATCTTTATTCCTTTTATAAAAATTGAAAATGTGGGATAAGAAAAATAAATCTCGATAAGTGACATAAAATAAATCAAACCCATTAGTCTAATTGTAAACTTGATAAATACATAAGAAAGTTTTCCTTTTCATAATAAACATCTGACCTAAAATCTCCATTTAATTTTCCATGAAAGCAACTTAATTTCTTAATATATTTCATGAAACATTTAATATTAAATAATAAATTAAAATCATAGTCATAATATTTTCTTGGAAAACATGAAAACTCATGAACACCTTTTTTTAAACAACTTTTAACCTATATTTTTAAAAAAAGTCATAAAATTTCCTTAAAACATAATATCATTTGTATACCTTTTGAAATAGAAATATTTCCATTATAAACCATTTCAATCATATCATGTAGATACCTTAAGACATTATCCTTATATTCACCCTACAAGAACCCTTATAATGGAATTACCTAACTGGATAATTCTCTTATCTCTTAGAAGTAACCTACCACTGATACACTCTATCACTTTATCCAATGCATTGGAGAGAGATATTGAGATCACCTAGCATGAGAGAAATATCAAACTCACCCTCCATTCATATAAAATTTCCAAGAACCATATCATGAAAAAAACACATATAGCTTACACTTAAATGATAAAACTCATTTTAATTGGCATTCAAGACATAATTTATGTGTTGACCATGGTCAAAGGTATTATGGTTCTATTATCACCATAATCTTAAACATTTTATATTCCTCATATTTATACATTATACATTTTTTTAAAAACAACCATATAAGGTGTTCATGAAAAATGAACCATATTGTTTTATGGAAATGGTAGTCTGTACATACACATGAATGAGTCTTTATCGAAGGCTGAAGAAATGGTTGGGACGTGCAGATCTGGATTTGTGTTTCTAGAAAATTTCCCATTACACAGTGTGTAATTCATACTTGTACGTTGTGTGGGGAACCCTAGTTGTGGAGCTAGGGTTTCAGTTGGAGCTAAGGATCACACATTATGTGACCCCTGTCACATGGTGTATGACTCTTTACATGTGACTCAGTGTGTAATTAGGATAGTACACAGACATGGGTTAAAGTACACGGCTATATGGAATGTCTTGTACTTGCACATAGACATGGCTTGGTGAACACGAGCCAATACACGAACACTAACTCAGTACATGGACATGTACAAGTGACACAGGAAAAGAACCATGTGTCTCTACACACTGTGTACTCCTACAAACCATGATATAGAGAAAAAATGTTGTTTGAGGCTCTTCCAAATGGTCGGGTATGGGGATAGATGGACACACTATGTACCCCCTTCAAGAGTGTCTATGGATATTCATTTTCATATTTTGGACCAATATAGGTTGATTTCATTCCTTTTGTATTTTTTCATCAAGAGTAAAATGAAGAATTACATCCATATCACTGGATTGTGATCCCCTATAGAGGTCTAGTCTCAGATAGATTTGTGGTGTGCCTCTATGAGACTAGAGTGTGATCATCTATAATCCTTTTTACCTAGGTGGAGTCTGTGGAATTGGTGTGACCTCCTTGAGTAGGATGTTAATCCTACATCTGTAAAGGTATATTAGTAGGGTTTGTGGAATCATTGGAATACAATCCCCTACGTAGTAGGTTGATCTAGATTGAGTTTTGGTGTCCCCCTACAGTCCTAGGCATGACCCCCTATCTTTGTATCAAAGTCTTATTAGATCAGTTCCTAGGTAGGGCCCAATGGGATAGACCTCTTCGTCAAGTGTCTATGATGATATCATGAATCGTGGAGTTGATTCAACTGAAATGAGAATTACTTAGAGAAAAATCATATGGCTAGTAGTTGGTTATGACCACTAGGTAGCATGGTGTTTTTCTTAAGAATATCTATGTGTTTATATTATAAATTAATTTTTGTATCTTGTATTGAGCTGACTGTACTGTGTGCTTCATGTTTAGTGTTTTCAGGGTGTCCTACTGAGTATTTTTATACTCAATCCTATATGGTATTTTCTTACATGTTTCAGGCCTAATGCAGATGATGACCATTTTGACGATGTCCTGGGAGGAAAGCGGGTGGAATGTAGCTGGAGATTTACAGATGGATGTGTATTACCATGATCTTTCATTTGAATTGGTCCTCACCCTTGGATCAATTTGTGTTTTTTTAGTTCTTGGTTGAGCTTGTATTTGACCCCTTTTTTTCTGCTTTCAATACTTTTATTGTTGTACTCTGTTGTGGGATCTTAGATGTATGCATGTATTATTTTAGTTTTTTACATTCCAGTATTGTTTGGTCTTGGGGATGAGTGTTTGTGTGCATGTACTTTAGTATAATTCCTCCTATTTATGGGATATACCTTATTGGTGTTGGTCACTATCCCCTGGCCTATTAAAGACAGGCTTGGCATAGTCACGGGTCAGACCTCAGTGGGTTAGGTTGTGATAGAGTGGTATCAGATCTTTAAATTCTACCTTTGGATTGGATTCGATGATATTGGTTTGGGGAAACAATTTTTAGTGTTTCAAGATTCAATTTCAGGCTAGGGACTCCAGGGTTGGTGCGATAGCTGACGTATCCATACACCAGGACTCTGATTACCTTTCTTTCGTCTTGGTACATGTAAACATTGGTTGCAAGAAAAAAAATTGGTACATGCATCATATATGAATGGTTGTGTTTTCCATATCCTTCATGATTCGGCTCCCCAGATATACTCTTTTGACTGTGGCATATATTTTTTTAATTTTAGGATGCCTCCACACAGACATTCATCCATGATTCCATTGCATGATCATGAGGATAATCCTCCTAGTGATGAGGCATTAGGGAAGGGGTCGGTACTGAAGATAGTACCTCTAGGTGGTTTACCAACTATACCACCACCCATTGATTAGTAGCTAGTTATGGTAGTACCAAATAAGGATGCACACATGCTGAGTGGATTTCATGAGTTTTAGAGGTAGAAACCTCCATGGTTTTGGGGTGATCCATACCCCCAGGTGGATGAGGACTACCCAAAGTAAATCACTCACATTTTCCACCTTATAAGGACATGAAAATATCAGATGGAAGTCCTCATGGTGAGTCTTATTCAGGGCTCTATTAGCTGATGGTGGAGTTTGGTGACTCATTTACACGATAAGAAATCTCTCTCCTAGACAAACTTTTAGCATCTATTTAAATAAGATTTCTATACAGCCATATTGTGATTGGTATGTATATAAGAGCTTCTACATTTTCAATAGGGAAGTATGATTGTGGCGAAGTACTAAGCAAGGTTTACTGATCTCTTGTTTTACTCCTTGGATATGGTGTGGGGTCAGTTATTCAGAGCTTGGATATTTAAGAAGGAATTTCACCACTACATCATGGATTGGTATCCCTTTTCATTCCCACCTATTATGGGGTTCTTGAGAGAGCCTTGTTGGTACATATATTTCTGGAAGTGAAGACATCATTAGTGGGAGTTAATAGTGGGCACCCAGTATCTCACACATTGGTAGCAGGTAGCATACAACCATCATAGGGATCCAAGAATTTCATATGCTTCAGGAGGTGATATTAGGACTCAAGTTCAGTGGTTTAGAGATTACATGATGGCTCGAATTAGCTGAGGGACAGAAGGTGTTTCTCCTAAAATAGTCAGGGACATTTGGCTTGAGATTTTATGACACGTCGTATAACTGATCGTGAGACTATTGAGGGACTACTAAGATAGAGGTAGGAGTAGGGTGGTCTATAGGAAAACATACATGGAAGAGGGGTCGAAAAGGAAAAAGTAGGTGGTTAGAGATTTGACCTATTTCCACCACCACGCCTAGGTGGTCCATTCCAGGATCAGGGAGCTGGTGGGTAGGTATGAGGCTAGCTGTAAGCTATGGAGACCTATGACCTTGAGACTCCATGGATGATATGAGGTATGATATGTGTCTTTTATAATTTAGCTATAGTATTGATAAACACATGTTCTAGTCATTCCTTCCTTTCCACTTATTCAGTTCAAGACTTAGAGATTCTAGTTGACCCTTTGGCTCGACCCCTGTAGTTAGAGACTCTGATAGGAAGTGACTCAGTGATTGTGAAATTGTGTCGACAGTGTGATCTGGTGATTGGTGAGGGTTTTGTATGGTATATCTTTATTACATCAATTAAACCTTATGACATCATCATAGGTATGGATTGGTTATCCATATTTCATACCCATATTGACTTCTTTAAGTGTGTCTGTAGTGATGGGATGAGATTTTCCTTTGTGTGAGAAAAAGAAACCTTAGTGGAGTAGGATGAGATCAGGCATAGGATATTGCATCCAATTAATCACCAGTTTGATATAATGACTCTTGGAGTAGAGTATTCTTTGGGATATTAGTTTCCAACAATGGTGGTGAAGTATGAGGGCATCTTTCCTAAGGATGTGCTGGGTTTACCTCCCCATCAAGAGATAGAATTATGCATCGACTTGCATCCTAGGATGACATTTATATCTATACAAGCATATAGGATGGATACCATAGAACTACAAGAGATGAGGCTTATTTTGGAGGACTTTAAGGAGAAGGTAATTGTGAGACCCAGTTTTTCCCCCTAGGTATCCCCAGTGTTATTTTCTAAGAAGTAGGATAAGAGTTTGAGGTTATGTGTTGATTACCTACACTTGAATCATATGGACATGATAAATAAGTATTAACCACCAAGGATCAATAACCTATTTCATTAGTTGATAGGGTCATGATGGTTCTCTAAGATTGACCTCAGGTTAGGCCATCACCAGCTACGAGTATAGAACAAGGATATACTGAAGACATCTTTATGATTTCATTATAGTCACTATGAGTGCATTGTGATGTTTTTTGTCAATAATAACTCCCCAGTAGTGTTCATGGGACTCATGAACTAGATATTTTAGCCTTTCCTAGACCAATTCATGGTATAATTCATAAATAACATCCTATTGTATTCGACATCTAAGGAGGAGCATGTAAGATGCTTGAGGATGGTCTTGGACACAGTCTGAGAAAACCATCCTTATGGGAATCTCTCTAAGTGTCATTTAGATAGGTCCACTTTCTGGTACATGTCATCTCAGAGGCTATAGTATTAATGGATCAAGTGATGTTTGAGGTAGTGCTTTCTTGGGATCCATCCAAGAGTGTTACTGAGGTGTGGAGTTTCCTTGAGTTGGTAGGGTATTATTGGAGGTTTGTACCCAACTTCTCCAGATTTTCATCACCCTTGAAAGATTTGAATTGGAAGGGGTATCCTTTTGTGTGTATAGAAAGATGACAAGATTTCTTTTAAAAGTTGAGACAGAAGTTGAAGAGCGCTCCCATCTTGAGATTTCCAGAGGAGGGTGTCGAGTACATAGTGTTTTTCGATGCATCAAGGATCGTACTTGGTTATGTATTGATGAAGATGCAGAATATTATTTCCCATGGTTCTCACCAATTGAGACCACATTATAAGAACTATGTGACCCAAGATCTTGAGTTAGCAGTGGTAGTCTTTGCCTTCAATATTTGGTGAAACAACCTGATGGGAAAGCGGTTTATCATTTACTATGAACATAAGAGTCTCAAGTATATATTCTCTCAGAATGATATTAACTTGAGACATATGCAATGGCTATAGTTCCTCTAGGACTATTACTTTGAGATTTTCTATACTCTTGGGAAGGGGAATGTGGCGACAGATACTCTCAGCAAGAGATCTTGTTCTTCGTTGTTGGCTGAGGCATCAAAATAGTTATCCTCATTGCATTTCTTATTC
The DNA here is from genome assembly GCA_963277665.1 of Viscum album. Lineage (NCBI taxonomy): Eukaryota > Viridiplantae > Streptophyta > Magnoliopsida > Santalales > Viscaceae > Viscum > Viscum album. The sequence goes on along the minus strand of OY728163.1, from coordinate 65,620,338 downwards.
ATGGACCATGATAATAATGCATATCTTTAGTTGATGGTTGTTACCCCTCCACCTTTACAACATGTTAGGGATGCTCAGTGTGGAGATACCAACCATGATACCTTATGTACTTAGATATCCACCCGACATTCTCTTGATGGATATTCTTAAGGTGGGGATATTTTTATTCTCTTCAGAAGACAGACGATGGTACCTTTGATGTTGTGGTAGGAGGTGTTGCAGTAGTTTCATACATCCCCTTTAGCAGTGCATACAAGTGTGGAAAATATATACCATGACCTTCAACATCAATTTTGGTGGATAGGTATGAATAATGGAGTTGCAGTGTTTGTCTATTGATGCCTTACTTTTTAGCAAGTAAAGGATGAACATCAAGTTCCAACAGGTTTAGCTCAACCCCTTAAGGTTCCAAAGTGGAAGTGGGATGGGATATCCATGGAATTTTTTATAGTCTTACCATGTATGTCCAGGGGACATGATTCCATTTTAGTGATCGTAGACTAACACACCATGTCGGCCCACTTCCTATCCATTAGAGAGTAGAGTTTAGTAGAGATATTGGGAAACATATACACATAGAAGATAGTCTAACTCCATGGAGTTCCCTCAGTGATCATCTCTGGACATGATGCTCGCTTCACATCTTAGTTATGGAGAGGATTACAAGAATCCTTTGGGACTCGGTTATGCTTGATCATGGAATTTCATCCCTAGACTGATGGCCAGACAAAGAAAACCATTCAGGTTTTGGAGGGCATTATATAGTCTTTCATGTTGGAATTTGGACATAGTTGAGAGGATAATTAACCATTGGTGGAGTTTGTGTACAAAAATAGCTAACATTCTACCTTTGATATAGCACCATTTGAGGCTTTGTATGGGCGACCCTGAAGGTCCCCACTTTGTTAGACTAATCCAAGCAAGTTAGCACTCATGGGATCAAAGTTAGTGAGAGCTACAACAGAGAAGGTTCAGATCATCTAGAAGTGGATGAATACTATACATAGCCATCATAAGTCTTATCTAGATATACGATGAAGACCTATGGAGTTTGAGGAGGCATGACATGTGTTCCTAAGTGTCTCACCTCAACATGGATTGAGAATATTTGGTTACAGTAAAAATTTATCTTGAAGATTCATTAGTCCCTTCTAGATACTATGTAGAGTTGGTGAGGTGGTGTACCACTTAGCTCTACCATCATAGTTAGACCGAGTACATGATGTCTTCCATGTGTTTCAGTTGAGGAGGTAGATGCATGATCCATCAAACATTATCAACTAGGGTGATCTGGCATCTAGGATAGAGCTAAATTTGCAGAGTACCTAGTGGAGATCAAGGATAGGTAGGAGAGAATCCTTTTTGGGTGATCTATTCCCCTTGTGCATGTCTGGTGGAAGCACAGTATCCTTTATGAAATCACAAGGGAGTAAGAGGATCAGATTCATGCTTAGTACCCATATCTATTTGGGTATCCCTTATTTTGGATTTTCGAGAAGTAAACCCCTATGGTGGGAGAATTTAACATCTCGTATTTTTTTTGTATTATTTTGGGATATTAATGGACTATTTATGATACTAGAAACCGATATGGCATGCGATTATAAGGCTCGATGTGCCCAAATATATTTTTAAATATATTAAATAGAACACAGGTGCATTTTTTCATAAAAAAGTGTAATAACTGATAAAAGGTGTCCCAAATCATAAATATGAGGGTACCATTGAGTTCATAGTCTGGTTTTTACCCTATTCCTGACATAATATTTGTCGGCATGGTCCATTTCTGAAAAAGTTACCATGTGCATAAAATTAATAAAATAAGTTAACTTAAAAATTGATTTTATTTTGTTTAACATGTGACCTACTTCCTCTTTAAATATACTACTATGGATTTTTTCTCAGGGTTTTTCGCTAAACCTTGGAGACTTAGAAGTCGTTAGAGGAGAGATTTCTTGGAAAATGATGATTAATTGAGATCGGATCATAAATCATTATGCCAACCAAATTAGAGGATCTCATCAATGATAGAAACACAACCAATCTTCATCAATTATCGATCCAAAATTCCTATAGGGTGTTATTTTCATTGGATTTATTCCCCATTCTTGATTACTATAATTAATGTGAATTAATCAACTAACAGATTGATTCATGGATCTTGCATTTTTTGGGATAGGTTAGATTAATCAAATTTGGGAGAATTATTTTCTAATTATTGATTTCTTCATTTTTATTCTCATAGAAAATGATCAAGATCGACACAAATGTCGATTGAGGTTCACTTCTATTGATTATTCTTGTGTTGTGTTCTTCGTTTGGGCTAGGGTTCAAAAAATCTTGATCAATCAATCACTGTGCACCAATTTTTTGGCATAACGATCTGATATCATAGATTTCAAATTATCACAACATGATGGTGGTGCAGAGATGGAGAAATAGAAAATCTAAAAATGTAGGTACCTAATTTTCATGTTCTTCAGCATGTAATGAACAATGGTCAATAATCCCATTTTTCAAGTCGATTGAAGGCTCGGATATTGTTGATTTGGTGATGACATGACTCATTGGGTCTTGATCTATGTTTTTATGGTGAACTGATAATTATATCAAAATTTGGAGTAATGGCCAGGATGTGTGAATCTGGATCTACACTCCTAGAAAATTATACATTTCATGGCATGTACTTTAGAGTTATATGTTGTGTGGGGCCCCTTGGTTTTGGTGCTAGGGTTTCAACTGAAGCTAAGGATCACACAATGTGTTACCCTTTCTGTGTAACTCAGAATGTATTTTGGAGATTACATAGACATAGGTTAATGTACATGTCCAGATGGAACACCATGTACTTGTACATGGACAAGGATTGTTAAACACATGTCAATACATGGACATGGCCTCAGTACACAAACATGGTCAGACGATATGGGCAGGGAACCGTGTGTCTCTACATGTTTTGTACTCCTTATACATGTTATGTATATGGAGACTACGTGCAGTGTGAGGCTATTCCACATGATTAGGTATGGGGATAGCTGGACACATTGTGTACCCCTAGTACATGTTGTGTACCCCCTACAAGAGTGCTTGTGGGTCTTCATTTTCCTAGTTTAGACCAGTAAAGGTTGAGTACATTACCTTGTTCCTTTTTCCTCAAGGGTACAGTGCGGCGTTACATCTATATCACTGAATTATGATAACCTCTAGAGGTCAAGTCTCAGATAGATTTTTGGTGTCTACCCATGAGACTGGAGTGTGATACTCTATCATCCTTTATTCCCTAGGTTGAGTTTTTATAATCGGCATGACCTCCCTAATTAGGGAGTTGATAATCTATCTAGAAAGATGTATCAGTAGAGTTTATAGATCCTCTACATAGTGAGTTGATCTATATTGGGTTCATGGTGTCCCCCAGCATTCCTAGGTGTTACCCCCTATTTGTATATCATAGTATTCTTAGACTAGTTACTGGGTGGGGTCCAATGAGCTAGACCTCTTCATCAAGTGTCTCTGATGATAGCATGGCTCGTAGAGTGGATCCTCCCAAAATGAACATTACTTCGAGTAGGATCCTATTACTGGTAGTTGGTTATGATCGCTTGTTGGCATGGTGTTTTTCTCGAGTATATCTAGGTGTTTCTATTATAAATTAGTTGTTATATATTGTATTGAGATGACTGTACTTGGTGATTTGTGTTTATTGTTTTTGGTGTGTCCTATGGGGTATTGTTATACTCACCCCTGCATGGGATTTTCCTACATGTGTCATATCTTATGCAGACGATGACCCTTTTGACGGTGTCCTAAGAGGATAGAGAGCAGGTAGAGCATTTTTGGAGATTGAAAACCCAATTTTTTTTACCGACATCTTTCATTTAACTTATTCCTCTCCCTTAGAGCATGTTATACTTTTTTATTTTTTGGTTGGGCTTGTATTTGGACCATTTTTCTACTTTTATTACTTTTAATGTCGTACTCTATTGTGGGATCTTAGATGTATGCATTCATTGTTCCATTTGTTTTTCATTTCAACATTGTGTAGGCTTAGAGATGTGTACATTTGTACAAGTAATTTAGGCTAATGCTTCCCATTTTTGGGATATGCCTACTTAGCACTAGTCTCGATCACCTTGCCTATTGGATGTGGGATTGGGGTAGTAGCAGGTCAGACCTCAGCATGTTAGGTTGTGACACTATCGAATATATTATTTAAATAATATAAATTCAAAAATCTTGTGGTGTTACATTCTAACCTGCTTAAAGATATTTTTCCCTTGTAATTTTATCTCATATTCCATACAAAAAGTTTAAAACATTTTTTAACATTAATTCCAATAAGTGGATAATAAAACATATGATCATGAAAGGAAAAACCTTTTAAAATTTTAAAAATACATTTTTTGAAAACCCACACCATAAAAATGAATAAGAAAACATCCTTTTGAAAATGGTGGAGGGAAGTACAAAGGTCACCTAGAATAACACATAATCATGTTCCCAAAATGTAACAACCCATAATTACCTCAACATCAAAGATCATTTTAACCCTAAATATTATCAATACCTTTCAAATTATGTCCAAAAAATACAAAATCAATCCTCTTAAAAAATATTTTCACTATTACACAAGTTAATATTTAGGGTTACATACACCTCAAGCATCCCTTAAAACTCGATAAATTTCTCCAAGGTACTCCCATCACATAAAACTAAAAAATATTATGAATGAATTTAAACTTATGATCATAATTAAATTTATCAACCCTTAATAAAAAACTACATCATAACTCTTAAAAAATTATATATACATACATAAATCATTCAGAAATCATTATAATCCAATATTTTTTTATCTTATTCCTTAATAATTACTTCCTAAAATCAAAAATATAAATCATGTACTACGATTTTTCAGTATCAATCAATTCAAGTTTCTTATATTAAACATAAATAAATCATAATTATTAAATATATATCAACATTCATTCCATCACAAATTTTGAAGACGGATGCCTCGTGATCTACCAGGTTAAGTCCATAAATTTTCAGAATGCATCAAAACCTTTCCAAGTTACTTTATTTACTTTATACATGCATAGTTATTACATTTGGATTTAAATGGATGTTAAAAGATATTGAAATTTTTAAAAAATCTCATGTTTTGAATATATGGCTTTAAAATATCATCTAGAAATTTTTTACCATAATACATTAGGATGTGGTTCAACTTGATATTTTCAAATAAGTGTTGGTGTTTATAAAACTCAAAAAAATAACAAGATAAAGGCATAAGTTGCTCAAAGGTCGCCCTCCTTTGTATATGAGTGGAGGTTTGGAAGTCCTTTTTCTGAGTCATCAATTGTAAAAACTTAATAAAATCCCATATTGTATTTTCTAAAATGGGTATGATGATATGGTTTTTGTGATGCCTTGCATCATCATGGGTTGTGAAATCAAGATAAATTTGACTTTTTTTAGAAGTGTTTTAGGGGGGAAAAGGTAATGTATATTGTAATATGATCTCAAGTAATTTTTTGACCACTCTATCGGTCCTAGAATAGGGTGTTTACCTTAGGACAATAGTTTTCAAGAAATTCAAGCCGTTCAAATTTTTACAGAATATTTAATTTTTAATTAATTAAATATTAATTTATTCATGCATGTTTTTTCAGTGATATATTTCAAATGAACCATCATATTTCATTTCTTCTTCTATAGTTGATTTTAAAATGAGTTTTTTTTCTTAGTCAAGGCATAAATTTATCACAATCATCATGGTTAGGCCCCAACCACTTTTCTTTTATTTTTCTTTTTATTCCTTTTCCTTTTTCCCTTTTTATTTTATCTATTTTATTTTTGTATTCCTATGTATTTCCATTGGGGATTTAGTTTCATGTGTCTGGTAGAGGGAGAGTGAGAGACGATAGAGATGAGGTGGAGGAGGAGGGACCACTGAGGTTTCATCGAAGGCCTAAATTGAAATGTGGCAGCTATGAGTGGTAGATTTAGCATGAAGCATTGGATATTTCCACCTAAAGGTGGATTGGTTTTAATTTTTTTCCACCCTAATCCTTATTTTTTAGTTGTTTGAAGTTTTAAATCCTTTTTTGTTTATTGGGGACCCCCTAAGGGTCAATCTAAGCTTAATCAGATAGAAACAATAGTTTTAGACAATTTTGGGGGTTTCCCATTCAGGGAAACCCATGTACATGATGTGTGTTTAGAGAACACATAGTTTGTGTTATTCCTATTTGGGGAAGATGATTTTTTGGGACTACAAACCATGTTCTAAGGGTACATATCATGTAGTGGTGGATCAGGGTGTTCCGGGGGCACATGGTTGTGTAGGGTACACAGCCAGATCCCATATGATATATATGAATAGTTGTCGTATATTGTTCTTGGACAAACCCCATGTGGGGGTAAGTGGTTAGGAACATGGATGGGAACCCATGTGGAGTACACACCATGTTTTACAGTGTTGTACATGCTGGGTTGGGTTGTGGTAGATGAGAAAGTACCCCATGTGGAGTTACATGTCGTGTATGGGGTGCACACACCATGTACTTTGGTAAAGTTCACATAGAGTGGCATGTGGAACATGGATAGGTAGGACCTATGGGGTTATAAATATTGTACTTGAAATAAAAATTTTGTACTTTCCTTGGTGTTTCTTTTCCTATTTTTTACCCTAAAGTCAAAATTGGACTTTTGACTAGTCCATTCTAATTTTTTCATGTAGATCATGATGGTGGAATCATTTCAGAGTTTAGAAGATGTTAGGATGTTTTTTTAGACTAATATAGTTAAATAGGAGTATTTCTTTAAGTCTTGGTTTCAAAATCATCATGGGGGTGGGTTGTGATATTTAAGGCCCGAGTGAGGGTTGTGCACTCATTATTTGTCTTGTGCTTGGAGATACCAAGATGGTTTTTTGAGGTTCTTTTATATGGATCTTGGAAGGCAGGATCAAGTATAATCTCTAATCATATATTGGTTTGTACTTTAATTTTAGTACTTATTAATCTAGGATAGAGCAGTTGAGGTTTAGCTCTTTGTTTTTGGGACCATAGCTATTTGAGCCTTTGGACTGGGTTGATGTTGTGAGATGATGGTTATCATTGGGTTTTATTGAGTTATTGAGATTATTATAAGGGACTCTTGAGGATTCCCTTAGGATCTAGTTATTGATCATAAATCAGTGGATGTATTATTTGACTGTTGAATATGCTCATGTGGCATGGTATTTCTTTGGATTCCCCTATGGACGAGTGGGTACCCCAAGGATGGGTCGTTTCTAGGAAGTTCGGTTGAATTTTTTACTACATGGTACTTTCCCCAAATTAATTCTTGGATGGGGATCCCTTGTGGTGGGTATCCTTCTTTTGAGGTAGTCATGAGGAACATTGAGATTCCCTTTTAGAAGTTCTTTTCTTTTTGATTCCCTTGTGGGTTGTTGTTGATCAAGGATCAGTTGGAGGCCGTTGAGGGTCATTTTGGGATGTTTTCACACTAGACATGGATCATACTTTTAGATTATCTATAATAACCCCTTTTTGGGTGTCCTAATATTATCATGTAATTTGGGATCATTTGAGGATATTATTTATTGGTGTGGCCTGAAATCTTGGGTGAAGTGGGGGTCCCTAGTTGGATGTCGCTCTGTGTTGTGGCCCCAATATCCAGGGGAGTCTCCAGTTTTTTTGGACCAAAGGTGGTTTATGGAGAGTTCATGGAAAATATTTTCAGGATTAGGAGATCTAGGGGACCAAAAGAGTCCCCATACTTGTTGGTTGAGAGTTGATTAGCATTTCTAGTTTAGTTGTTTGGAAGGTGGTCTTGAGTTTGGATCATCCCATGTTTGTTTGGCCTTTGGATATTATATTTGAGGTAGTTCCTACTCAAGAATTTGGTTCAAGGAGGCCCTTGGGATATCTTGGATCAGGAATTGGCCCTAATTTATTATCTAGTTCTACCCTCTGTTGGATGGTTGTGTTTATATGGGTTTATGGAGATAATGGGAAACTTCGATGAGTGAAACCACCTTTAGTTGAGTAGTATCCTTGGATAAAGTGGATTTGGTCTCCTGATGTTACGAGGAACTCATGGATGTTGTAGATCTCCTAGCCCCATGGATGTTGTGAACTCCCAAGTATATATATGAATCCTGACTATTTTTATGTCCTTATTTGTGGCTTGATTTGTTCTGTGGGGCCTTTGGGACTGCTAAGTTCTTTAGTTATATCTCGATTTCTAGTTTCCAATTTAGATCATGCTATTGGAGTTATAAAGCATGATAGATTATTTTTTCAGGTGGACACATATGTTTATGTCCTATGGTCCAACATTCATGCCCTTTTATTTAGAAATCTTGGAGCTCCTAGACGCACCTGATGTCATGTGGATGGGTGATCCGCATGCTATAAATCCTTTAGTGTGAGCCAGAGTGGGGTTGATTTGCCTCTGGTGTCAGGTTAGAACCCACGGTTAACTGTTTTCCTTGTTTTTTCTTTCCACCTTTATTTTTATTCAGTTTTTCTTTTTATACATGTTGTTATTAGTCTTCAGCTGGGCTGGGCATATCATTTGTGCATGCACTTTTTATGATAGAATATTATAGGTTCACCATTTGGGGTTGCCTACTCATATTTATTTATCATCCCCTATACGTGAACCTCAGTGTACATAAAGAATTTATGCTTTCTTTTTAGGTTGGATCACAGGTTTCAATATGGATTGGATCAAGTCCCAGTGATGCTTTATTATGTGGAGTCACTCACGTGGAGTCTTAGGATCATTCTAGTGTAACTGAAACATCATGTAGACTAGGTATGTGGTTAGTATCATTGTTGGTAGTGGAGCATATTGTATTTATTTTCAATTTTTTTATTTTGTACATTTGGCCATACCAGTGGGAAACCAGTTGTTGTATATTTTTCATGCTTTGAGTCTGTATGACTGTATGTTTCATTTCATTTATTATAGCATGATTCAATTTCAGTTATTTATTATGAGTACTTTAATGTTCATAAGTATGAGTTTTTTTATTTTACACTATTATTTCAATCTGACCAGAGGGTATAGTCTCCCCACTGCACCTTTTAGACCCTCACCACTAGTTGAAAGCCTCTGATATTTGTAGAGTCATTCTTGAGTTCTTTTGGCGATCTAGTTCAGGTGATGTGTTTGGTTGATCTAGACTTGTTCATTACAAAATGGTATCAGATCCAAGTTGGGTTTATGATTTGTGGATTTCATAGATAGGTGCTCTAGGAATGTGTCAAAACTTGTGATGGATATCGGACCGGTGTATCATGAACACCTTTGTCTATAGAAAGTCTATGTTTTTAGGGAATGGAATTACTATTCTTGGATTTTGTTTTTACAGTTGTGTGATTTCACTTAGTGTGATTTCGCCTAGTGTGATGCACTTGAGTTTGTGGATTTATAGTTTATTATGGTTTTTTGTTCTTGATCCATGGTCAAGATCCCATTGTTCATGTATCATTATAGGTATGTAGGATTCACATAAAATATGCATGTATTTGGTGTTTTCAATGAAGATGAAGGTTCGGTTGTTTAAAGTGCTTCAATGACCTATATAGTGTATCACATATATATCCTTGGTGGAATTATACTCAAATAAATTGTGTGTGTATATATTTTATTCTGATGAAATCCATGTGGATCATGTGGTGAGTGGTTCATCAGTGATCGAGATACAGTGCCTTCTTTGAGGGATTCATGGAGGCCCTTGTGGGTTAGTAATAGGATATGATTTCCCTATTGGTGGATCGATGAGGGAAATGATACATGATGGATCTTTAGATCGGTCTTGAATTTCCCTTAGGGTTTGGTTCCCCAAATGTCCCAGGTTTGTGTTCCTTTGGAGGGAGTTGTTTGTACCGTGTTTTTTCTTCTAAATCATGAGGTGGAACCCATGTACCTACTATCAATGATAGCTTGGGTGGGAATGGTTATTCTTCCTTGGTGGGGATGTTGAGGTCTGTTTCTTCCATATTGTGGTTAGGTGTGAGGATGTTTGGTGTTTTATAAGTGTATCTCTAGGAGTGCTCCCTGTCTCATGTTTTTTTAAGAGGGAAGGTTTGGTTTGACCCTTGGATCTACTTATTTTAGTAGATCTTTGGGTAGCACAATAGGTGCATGGTTGGATGCTTGAGGATTTGGATTAATGACTGAGATTAGGGTGGTCATGTGGTTAATCTTGGTATAAGGGAGATGCCTAGATTTTGAATATGAGTGTGGAGGGTGATTCAGTTTGTTGGAACTGACATGTGTGAGGAGCATGGTCTATGGTTTTATGCATGTTAGAATAATTTTGGTAGGAATTGGACCATGTGAGTGTGAATCTTGTTTCCCATTCAAGAGAATCTTACGGAAATCCTTATAGTGGGGAGTTCACTATAGGCTTTTGGAGGTCATTATCCTTTTTTAAGTGTTTTTTTGAGTGTGGAGTTTGATGTTACTAGTGGTATGGTAATGAGCATTGGTTGTTGCAAGTTTTCATGTTGGCACTCAGGTGTGAGAATTATGGACATGTCTATCCATTTCGTTCAATGATGGACATAGTGTGGTCCATGTGATTTGTTTTTGGGTAGCAGTATGATGATAAATATACTCCCATGGTGGTGATCATTATAACGATCATAGAGTATTGTATCTCATGTTTGGATTGAGTTGTGGACTATGATGTATGACCAATCATTGGATGGTTGAGATAGTGTCGCATGTGACAGTGCTTGGATTGGATCATGGTTGTTGTTTGACCATCAAAGCTTCTTGGGGAAAAAGAATTTTTGGTGGGGGTTTTTTGATGCCTCGTGTCATCAAGGGTAGTGAAAATCCAAAGAAATTTGAACTTTTTATTCTAAGGAATGTTTTAGGAAAAAATATTAATTTCTCCTAAAATATGATCTTGGATAATTTTTTTGACCACACAATTAGTCCTAGAATATGGTGTTAACCTAAGTATGGATTTGGTTATAAATCCAAGTTGTTTTAATTTTTCCATAATATTTAATATTAAATTAATTAAATATTAATTTATTCACATGTGTCAGTTTGGTAATATCATTCAAATGAAGCATCAGATCGATATTCCATCTTAGTGGTTAAGTTTGAAATGGGGGGATTTCTTAGGTGAGGCGTAAACCAACCATGGTCACTAAGGCCACACCCGGGCCCCTTTTCTTTTCTTTTTCCTTTTCTTCTTTTTTATTTTATTCCATTTTTCTTTTCTCTCTTTTCCATTTGGATTCATGTGCATGAAACTTGATAGATTTGGATTCTCATGTCTAAGATAGGGATTGGGAAAGATGAGGGAGAGGAGGAGGAAGAGGCGTTGTGGGTTCATCCAAGGCCCAGATCAAAGTGCAGCAACTGTGGGTGGAATATTCAGCATGAAGTTTCAGTAGTTTCTACCCTAAGGTGGGTTTTTTAATGTTTTTCACCCTGATCCCCATAACATAGTTGATTTTAAGTTTTAAATCCTTGTTTGGGTTTTTTGGGTACCCCCTAAGGGTTAATCTAGGATTAATTTAGGATAAATATAAGTTTCAAGTAATTTTTAGGGTTTTCAATTTTTGAAAACCTATGTATAAGACATGTAGTTCATAGAATACACGGCATGTATTCTTCTAATTTTTGAAATATGAGTTTTTTAGACTACATGTCATTCATCGGGGGTACACTCCATATATTAGCAACTCGGGGTGTACTAGGGGAACATGGATGTGAAAGGTACACAGTCAGATCCCATGAAAGGTACATAGTCAATGGTCGTGTACTATGCTTGGAGAAACCCCATGTGGGGATATGTGTCTGGGTATATGACTAGGAACCCCATGTGGGGTATACACTATGTGTGGGGTGGTACACGTCATGTAGTCTGATTTTGTACATGCCAAGTTAAGTTGTTGTACACGATTAGGTACCCTATGCGGGGTTACACACCATATACAGGGTTCACACGTCATGTACTTTGGTAAAGTACATTCAAAGTGACCTATGGTAGATGACCAGGGAGGACCTTTGGAGTTACACACCATGTTCTTGTAGTACACATTGTGTACTTTTCCTTGGTTCATTTTTTCTATTTGTCTCCCTAGGGTTAAAATTGGACTTGTGAGTAGTCAATTATGGATGTTTTTATAGTGGAATATTTTTAGTGTTTAGAGTCCATAGGGATGGTGTTTTGGAATGAGAGATTAAAGTAGGATGATTTACTTGAGGTTTCATTTTAGAATCCTCTTGAGGGTTGGGTTATGATATCCAAGGCCCGGATGAGGGTTGTGATCTTATTAGTTGGCTTAGGATTTTGGATGCTATGACATTTTTGTTTGAGATTCTTTAATATAGATCCAAAAATGTGGGATTGAGTAGTATATATGAGGATATTTTGGTTTTACTCTAAAGTTCGGGATCAGTTTCTCTAGGTTAGAGCAGTTGAGGTTTAGCTCTTGGGTTTGGGGACTAGAATTGTTGGATCCTTTATGATGGGGTGACCTCATGGGATAGTGGTTATAGATAGGTTTCATTGATCTATTGAGATGGGTCTAAGGGAATATTGAGGATTCCATTTTGGGCTAGTTACTGATCGACTAATGAGTGGGTTCCATATTCGGTTGTTGTGGATGCTCATGTGGCATGGTGTTTCTTTGGATGCCACTGTGGGTGAGTTGGTACCTGAGGATGGGTTTTTTTGGGCAGGATGGCAGAGGTTTTTCCTATGTGGGATTTTCCCTGAGGATTTTTGTAGATAGGTATACCTTTTAGAGGGTCTCCTACTTTTTAGGTGTCCATAAGGGCCATTGATATTTACTTGTGGGTGTGATTTTCTTTTGTATACCCCTTTGGGTGCATTATTGATTGGGTATCAATTTGAGGCCACTGAGGGTTGTTTGGGATGTTTCTAAAGTTCATGTGACCTATGCTTTTTTTGAGCTAAAGTATCCCTTCATAGGGTGTCTGGCTCATATTGTGGCCTTTGGGTCCATTTAAGTATATTTTTTATGGGTGTGTCCTGATATCTTGGGTAAAGCATGGGAGTCCCGAGTTGGACTTTGTTTTGTGATGTGACCTCAGGGTTCGTGGGAGCCCTGAGTTTTATTTGTCCCTAAGGTGGTTCATAGATATCTCTTGGTGGATGTTTACTATATGATGAGATCTATGGGACTAAGAGAGGCCTCATTCTTTTCATCAGAGAGTTTCTCAGTGTTTCTAGTTCAACTGTTTGGATGGTGGGTTCGAGGTTGGATTGTCCCATGTTTGGTTTTCCTTTATCCATAATTTTTGAGGTAGTTTATTCTTAAGACTTTGGTTTGAAGAGACCCTTAGGATATCTTAGATTGGTAATTGGGCCTAAGTTGTGATTTGGTTTTATCCTACATTGGTTGGCTATGGTTAGATAGTATTAGGGAGATAATGGGAGATATGGATGAGCATGACCCCCCTCTAATTTATTATTCACCCTAGCTAGAGTGGCTTTGGGATTGTGAGGTGCTAAGGAACTCACGGAGTGTATTTTTTTCACTATATATGTTATAGCACTCTCAGACCTATGGATTTTGTGCACTCCTAGGTATATATATAGATAATGCCTATTATTGGGTTCATATATGATGCCTAATTAATTATGTGGGGCCTTCATGACTAATAGGTTATCTAATTGTATTGACCTATATGTTCATGTCGTGAGTTAATATTGTGTTATTGGAGTCATAGATCTAGGAAGATTCACTTTTTCATGTGGATGACTATGGTTATGACCTGGGGTCCAACATTTGTGCCTTTTCATTTAGAAACCTTGGAGCTCTTGTGTAGATCTGGTGGGCATGCCTAATTTCATGTGTATGGGGGAACCATGTGTTGTAAATCCTCTATTGTGGTCCAAATTGGAGGTAGATATACCTTGGGTATCAGGCTAGAACCTTCAATTAGCTATTTTCATAGTTTTTATTTTTCCCCTTTCTTATATATATTTATGCTATTTTTGATAGTTTTCATTAGTTTTCAGCTATGCTGGGTATATCTCATTTGAATGCACTTGTTAGGATATTATATTATAGGTTCACCATTGGGGGTGGCATGCTAAGATTTATTTATCACCCTATGTACATGAACTTATGTGTGCATGCAGAACTGATGTCTAATTTTAGGTAGGAGCACAAGTTTTGTGATGGATAGGGTCATGGCCCCGTGTTTCTTGAATGAGAAGAGATACTCATATAGAGTCTCAGGATTGGGATATTGTAGCTTGATCATCATAGAGACTGGTTATGTGGTTAGGATCTTTGTTGGTAGTAGATCCTGTCATATTTATTTTTAGTTTTTTTTATTTTTATATGTGCTCATCCCCATGGGTGACCAGCTGTTATATGTTTTTCATGATTTGATTCTATATGACTATATGCTTTATTTCATTTATTATAGCATTATTCTATTTTTGTTATTTATTATGTGTACTCTGATGTTCATCCATTTGTATTATTTTGGTTATTTACATTGTTATTATACTCCGACCAAATGGTATAGTCTCCCCATTTCACCTTTTAGACCCTCATCATTGTTCAATATCCTCTAGAATTTGGGGATTTGTGCTTAAGGCCTTATGGAAAGCCAGATCGGTTGATGTGTCAGTTTAACCCAGGCTGGTTCATTATAGTTGTTTTTTCAAAATGTGTTCAAATGTATCCCAAGTTTATTCATGGTATTGAAGTATAGAAGAGGATTGGGATACATTATAAAGTGTATTACAAGTAATTTGAATACTATAGATGGTTTCTAAATTTCCTGAGTATGGATTTTCAAGTATTATTATAAGTGAACCCTCTAGAAGAGAAAGTACGTTTGTGTTTTATTTATTCCCATCCATCTTAAAGAATAAATTTTTCCCTAATGAAAAATTTTTTTGTGTCTATAACTTATAATTTCTTTAATGGAATATAATTAAAAGACTAAATAAATTTGATTAGTCTATCTTGTGAAGTTTTTACTCTAAGATTTCTTTCCTTTTGTCTAGGATTCTTTTGATTTGCTAGAGGTTCAACCTAGGTTACCTTAAGTTTATTTCTCTTATGATTCTTTACTTACTCCCAAAATAACCATAATTTTTCATGGCATATTAACCTATAATGTTATAAAAAAATAACATCATAACCTATAAAGTTATATGAACCTTTTCTTTGATCCCAAATACATTGCCTCATACCTTAATCATCCCATAATTACATGATTTATAACAAGGGTTTCACTTTATTACATTCACAAGATCATTTAGGTTTATAGTTTTAGATAATTAAGAAAAATAATTACATTAAATTGGGAGTTATGACATTTGCTTTCCATTTTTTACAGAAATATGATTCTTAAGATTACACTCTTATTTCATTCAAGTCACACTTGCTTTGTTCATAAACAATTTAATTTATTTGGAGCTATAATTTATAACATTTCTTACTCATATTTAATCCCTTTGAAAAAAAATGAAAATGTGAGATGAGAAAAAAATCTCAGTAAGTGATATAAATGAAAATAAACATGTTATTCTATTTTTAAACCAAAAAATCCAAAAGAAATCTTTCCTTTTTCACAATAAACATTTGGCTTCAAATATTCATTTACTTTTACATTAAAACAACTTAATTGGTTAATATCTTTCATGAAACATTTCAAATGCAATGATATAGGAAAAATATTTATCATAATATTTTCATTGAATACATGAAAACTCATGAATACTATTCATTTAAAAACATTCCCTTCATATTTAATTTTTTTTTTAAGTTAAAAACTTTTATTTAGAATATAAACTCATTTTCTTAGCTTTGAAATAAAAATATTTCCTTTATAGACCATTGTAAGAATATCATGTTGGTACATTGTGAAATTATCCTTATATTTAACCTTATAAGAACCCTTAAAATGGAACCACCTAACCATATATTTCTCATATCTCTTAGGAGTAACCTATCACCAGTAAACTTCATCACTTTACCCAATTCATTGGAGAACTGTATCAGGATCACCCATCATCAGATCCATATTAGGCTCACCCATCATTCATATAAAATTTAAAAGAACCATAACATGAATAAAACACATATATATTTCACTTAAACTAT
Source organism: Viscum album (assembly GCA_963277665.1). Lineage (NCBI taxonomy): Eukaryota > Viridiplantae > Streptophyta > Magnoliopsida > Santalales > Viscaceae > Viscum > Viscum album. The sequence goes on along the minus strand of OY728163.1, from coordinate 65,604,196 downwards.
AAAACTCATTTTAATTGGAATTCAAGACCATAATAAATAACACTTTTAGTTATCATGTAAAATAAGAAGATGTTTTTTTCCTAATAAAAACTTTTTAAACCTAAAAAATTTATAGAATATTGAGAGAAAAATATTATTTTAAAATAACCCAAGAAATATTTAAAGTAATATTCAAATAAAAATATTGTCATGACATTGGGAAAATACCTTCATTTGATAATCGTTAAAATAAATATTATTTTCACACTTAGTGAAGAAATTCAAATATGACTCAAATGGAAAACATTAAAAATTCATTTTTAAACCTTTGTGATAAAATTAAATAATATTCATAGTGCCTGTATCTTGTATAAAAAGCAGTCTTGGGGATATCCTTCTTCTTTACCCTTACTTGATAATATCCTGACCACAGATCCACCTTAGAGAAGTATTGTTCTCCATGTAGCTGATCTAACAAGTCATTAATTCATGGTAGATGATACTTGTTCTTTATAATTATTTTTTTGATCTTGCAATAATCGATGCAAAGATGCACTGACCCACCCTTCTTCTTGACAAAGATGACTGGTGTACCCCATGGTGAAGCACTTGGGAGTATAAACCCTTTATCCAGATTCTCCTGTAGTTGTTTCTTCATCTCCTCAATCTCCACAACATTCACTATATACGAAATCTTGGATATTGGAAATTCCCTAGGTATAAGATCAATTGAGAATTCAACATATCTTCTAAGAGGAAGACCAGGAAATTCCTTGGGAAACACTTCAATGAATTCCCTCGCAATAGGCATGTATTCTAGGATGGTTTCTTACTTAGACTCAATCATATGAGCAAGATACGCGTGCTCATAGGGCAGTAATATTTATGCTTGAGATGATGTTTCTAAAGAAGATTCATCCTCCTCCTTGCACTTGTACATAATCAGGGGTCGATTCGCCATATGGGGATTGATTTCCCTCTCATGGAAATTTATCTTGGATCTATATAAGGAAATTCAATCCATTCCTATAATTTCATCAAATCCCACTATAGAGTATGATGAGGTTCGCCAGGAAGTTCAATCCACAAATTATGATAGGGGAGGAGTTATATTCATGGGATGCAATGATTGCTTGATTTTCTGTTCTCACTGACATCTTTACTTCCATGATTTTTGGTGGTGGTGGGATTATTCTACTAAACTTTCAAGATATAAAAGAATGTGTAGAATTAGAATCAAAAAGTGTGTTCGCTATTCTTGAATTAATAACTAGCGTACCTATCATTACTTCATTTTTGGGGTTCACTTTGGCGGTAGTGATGAAAAAAGCTTTTCCTTTCTACCTTGGTGGTTGTTGGTTACCTCTAAAAACCCTTGGCTTAGGGAAATGGTTTTCAAAGTTCCCTGGTTTTTTGCAGTTGAAGCAATAAACAATGCATTGGGGTTTGAATGGAGTGTTCCTCTCCTCTTTCGTAGCTGTGGGTTTTTCTTTTTGGTAGTTAATGGTCAGGTTCCCTTCTCTTTCACACCTAAAGCATTTCCTCGTACCCTTCAGAAAATTTCTGGGGTGCTTCTTTACTCGCCTTTGGAAAGTGGGGTGATATATTTTCTTAGCACCATTAGATTTATCCATCAAATGGATAAAATTAAATTCCACCTTATGCTTCTTATCCCCATGATACCCCTAAGATTCGTCGATATCCATTTTGAATTTGAGGGAACATTGTACAATTTCCTCGTAGCTCTCAAAGTCACGGATCACTATGGATTTCCTTAGGCTAGGTTTTAGCCCACCAAAGAAGTGGTCAACCTTGAATTCGGGGGTAACAACAAAGCCAGAGGCATATCTTACATGCCTTGTGAAGTTTTACTCATACACTCTGATGGATTTGTCTTCTTTTTTCTTGAGAGTAAGGAATTCCCTTTCCATATTAAGTCGGAGGGTGCGAGGAAAATATTTATCGAAAAACATTTTCCAGAAATCCTTCCATTTCAATGCCTCAATATCCTCCTTGGGCTTCATATTTTTTATCAATGTCCACCTTTGATCAGCTTCACCCTCCATATTATAAGTGGCCAAAATAACCTTCTCTTGTTTGGAATATTGAAGTATAGAGAATATCTTTTCAATGGAGTTGATCCATTGTTCGGCAATTGAGGGATCAGATGATCTATTTAAAGTAAGAGGCCTTTGTCTCATGAATCTCTTGATTGCAACTTCTTCTTTCTTATGGGGGTTGAACGTTCCTCTTGACCCATGTTTCTATTCAAAACTTGAGTTAACTGAGAGAGTATCGTGACAAAGTTTGTGATTCCCACTCCCATCATATTGGCCATTTCATTAGAACAGTTGTCGCATTGATCTTCGCATCGATTGTTAGCCCGAGTCCTCCTATTACTGACCATTAGTAGGAATAAAAGTAATTTTAGGGGTAACACATAAATGGGAAACCAAATAAAAAAATTAATAACTTATAAATTACTTTTATTTCCTTAACTTATTAATTTATAGGCTTCAATATATGTTATCCATGATCTACTTCCCAAAATATATTATTAGGGGCATTTTTTTAAAATTCCCTTAATAATGGTTCATAATAAGCTTGTGAATTTACCAAATCATATCCCCAAGGAATTTAGTAACCAAGAGTGCATCAAGGCCCATTTTCGTGCACCATTTCTCTTTCGAGTCTAGATCAAAGCGGTGTTTTTGGGTTTTACCCATGGATACATTTGTGCCAGAGCTGCCTCTACGTGCTCGTATCCATATAGGGATTTGTTTTCTTGATAAAACACTTACTCAATACTCACCAAAATTTAGGTATGTTTTTATTATACTTAGTCTTATCTCTAAGGATTTCACTAGGGTTTTCTAATCCTAATCCCAAAAATAACTAAACTTATCCTCTGATACCAACTATAACAACCATTCTATTTATTTCACACTTAAACATAATTTATTACATAAAATATTCACTTGATACATCATAAAAAGATCAATATTTGTAGTTTATTTTGGGATTATTAACATTACATAACAACTTAAAACATCAAATATACATCTTTATTGAAAAATTCTTTTACATGACCACACACATTCCTTCGTACTTAGTATTTCATGGGATAACCTGAGGACATGCATAAAAAAGTGAGATATAAATCCCAGTAAGAGAGTAAAAAAGGAACAAAATTAAGAATACAATACATTTTATGCAATAGGCATATCAATGGAGCATAAGAGAAACATGAATATAAAGTCATGATATGGCATGATTATCATAACATGGAAATGTGGCAACAACATTTAACATGATATTAGAATGATCCAAAGATCATTGCACATGGAACATGAGTAAAACCTAATTTCACTTTAATTATAATGATTAAACCCTCATTAAACTTTACGAATCATGATACTATTATTTACCCAATGCATTGGAGCGTTATCAAGGTGAACCCTTCTTAATCATTTCATTTCATGCATAAGTGTGCCACATGGATCATACAACATGGATTCATTAAACATCATAATTTATTAAATGATAAAGGAATGTGTAATTAATACATGAAACTATATAATCAATAAGTAAATGTACATAAATTTTAATACCCTTGATAGAGAAATGGGCATGGTATTCACTACATAATGACTTTGGCTTAGAAAATCGCGATGCAATTTCGGCAGTATAACGGCGTGACATAACAATTCATAAAATGGTTTATGAGAGATAAAGGTTTTTATAATAATATGTACATGAAATTTACAGTAAGGAGGTCATATAGATACATGTCCCAACATATGTGATGGAATTTATATTCATAATTCAAAATAATTTCTTGAATGTAAATGAGGAGAGGGAGATTCGTTACGGAATTTTGGCATGGTAACGGGTGAACATGAGAGGAATTAATGAGAGATAAAGAGGTATATTATAATTAAAACATAATTAATTAAGTATAGGAGATGTTTTAAATCATACCCCAACATTTTTAATTGAAAATACAAGGGTATAGAAACATAAAGAAACTTGTACAAAAATGAGAGAGGAAGAAATCTCTTACAGAATTTTGGCATGGTAACAGGTGTACATAAAAGGAATTAATGAGTGATAAAGGGGTATATTGTCATTAAAACATAAGGAGGGAAGTATATGGGAGGTTAAAAATAATACCCCAATATTTTTAATTGAAAAAAAGTTATAACAATATAAGGAAACTTGGACATAAATAAGGAAGGAAACTGATGATCCCTTACTTGGAAGTGTGATCCCAAAGGCTTTGTAGGGGATTGAGAGAGGATTATTTGGAGCTTGGGGCACCTTGGGATGATTTTAGAGAGAGGATGGAAGGGTATGGACGTGATCAAAGGGTTTTGAGTGAATAGAAGTTGGATATTGGTTGGGTTTATATAGGAAAAGAGAGGGAATTCATTATTATTTAGGTTTTGGACACTACACATTAAACTAATCAAAACCACAAACCAACACATGGTTTTTGCCCATGGTTTTATCAAAAAGGGAGTGGAAAACATTATTTTATAAGTACAATGGCCTAACTTATTAAAATATTATTCTTTCTTATGTGGAGAGGAGCCACACTCTCAAGGAAATCATTTTAAAAAGTTAAAATATTTTATAAGTGTTGGAGGGTCCACTAAGGCACCATAAAATTAATCAAACAAATCTAAAATAACATTTTTTTTAAATTTAAAACATATATTGGCCTAAAATACCTTTTATAGTATTTTATTATTTCACTATTGGGTCATTATTATGTCATAAAACACATTATATATTTAAAAGGTATTTAATTTTTACCCAAAAAATCGAATGTCTCGGAAAATTATGAAAAATTAACCATTGAATAATTTATAAATCCTAATTCCAAAAATAATATTCATTTTATATAAATAATTTTCCAAATATGTGAATTTTTACTTTTAAAATAAAAACTGATATTTATCAAAAATTCATGGGTTTTGACAAAAAAAAGCTTTCAAACTTTAATAAAAATTACAATTGTATTCATGAAAATTATACAATAATTTATATTTAATAAAACTTAATTTAGTAATAATATTTTATTAAAATAATATTTAATTAAAAATTCCATTAATTCATCAAAATAGATTTCTTAATTGAATATTAACTAAAAAATACTATTTTTCTTTAAAAACTATTTATAAAGTAACAATAATAAAATGAATGTATATTATTTATTCTATAAAAAATAATGCACATAATCATAGTTATTGGGTCTTGTTACATAACCCCTTATAACACCCTCATAAGACCTAATGGTAATGTGTTCAATGGTGACAGACTCTTGGGGAGGCTCAGATAACATCGCTCAGGTGGTAGTCTCTATTAACTTCCACTTCCCCCATAGGCAGTTCCATTCAAGATTAATGTGTTAAAGCTCAACTTGGGCTTGGTCAAGATAAAATCTTAGTGATGCCACCTCCGTTTCAAGCTCTTAAAAATGGGCTTCATATAGAGCAATTCTACTAGATGAGGTCATCGCTTCCTTTTTCTGAATAAATTGGATTTGTTAAAGCCCTATATTTATACTAATCATGTGATCACTGTTCAACAGCTATATTAGCAATGGTAACAATTATTAATAGAATTTTGAAATACAAAAACATAAAACCAAAGAATTGAATATTTTATATAACCATTTTACATAATAAGACATTTAATTAGATCAAGAGTAATTTTCATTAATAAATTTTTGGGTCATTACAGGGTTCATCTTTTTGGGCTACTGTAGTTCGACAATGTCTGGATACCGGGTATGTGGTCTGGCTCAGAGTTAGTAGTAGAGCATTGTACTTTTATTTCAATTTCTTTTTATACTCTTGTATCTATATGGTCAATCCAATGGGTGACTAGTGTTTCATGTACGACATAGTTGTTCAAGATTTTATAGCCTTTTCAATCATTATTATAGCATAATATATTTCAATTTATTTACTGATTCTAAAATCTATTTATCTACTTCTATGTATGATACTTAGTTATTTCTGTTGTTTTCTTACTCTAATATGATTTCATAGTCTCCCCATTATACCATCTTAGACCATCACTACTAGTTAACAACCTCTGGTGTATGGGTTGGCGTGCTTGAGTCCTCTTGGTGAATCGGATCGGAGCATCAGATTAGTGTAATTCGGGATGGGATGTTACAAATTGGTATCAGAGATGTTATCTTCCTAGTATTTACTATTTGAGATATGGTATATAGGATCATTAATAATTTTTTGGAACTTGTGATGGAAATCATACTGGTGCATTTAGAACACTTGTTCCAGTAAGAAGTCATGGTTTCTAGGGTATGGGATTATTGGTATAATTTATAATTATATAGTTGTATATGATTTTAACCTTGATTGATTCACATTTTGTGTGGATGTTATGATTTATTATGGATTTATCGCTCTTGGACATTGGTAATTGGCCAAATATGGATTTTTACTCTGGGCCCGAAAAGGTGAGAGGTGTCTCATGCATCATATTTGGCACATAGGATTCACATTATATAGGCCTTCTATTTTCATTTTTACTGACGACTAATTCCTATTTAGTTGGGCCTACTTATATATATATCCTTATAATGGAAGGTTATTTGGATCTATATTAAGGAATTTTTTTGTGAGGTTCGTGACTCAATCATCGTGCATGAGAGGTGTAGCAACCCTAGTTGGTCGATATAGTATGTAATGAACTTCTATTTCACCCCTTGTGGGATTTGTTTCTTGAGTCATGGTTATCTTGTTAGATCGCTGATTAGGATGTCAATGGATACTAGGACCTTTCTTGTGAACTAGTCCTCTAGAGGATATTACCATATACAGATTCCTGAGTGTCAATTCAGTTTCTCTTCTACATTGGTATCATGACCTCTAGGAAGAAGTTCCTTGTGATGATTCTTAGAGAGGATCAAGGCCCTTTTAGGTTGTGTTTTTAGTTTTGACCCTTGTAGGTAGACATACATTTTGGTTTTGGGTAACCAGCATGATAGGTTGGCCCAAGTTTTCATATTCCCTTTTTCGAAATGATCTTGATTTTATACTCATTATTAGATCTATGCATGGTAGGTGCTCAATTTTTTTGTATGTACGTATGTATGTATGTACGTACGTATGTAGGTATGTACGTATGTAGGTATGTACGTATGTACGTAGGTACGTAGGTACGTAGGTACGTACGTACGTAGGTACGTAGGTACGTAGGTACGTATGTAGGTATGTACGTAGGTACGTATGTACGTATGTACGTAGGTACGTATGTACGTAGGTACGTATGTACGTAGGTACGTATGTACGTAGGTACGTATGTACGTAGGTACGTATGTACGTAGGTACGTATGTACGTAGGTACGTATGTAGGTAGGTACGTATGTACGTAGGTACGTATGTACGTAGGTACGTATGTACGTAGGTACGTATGTAGGTGTGTATGTATGTATGTGTGTATGTATGTATGTGTGTATGTATGTATGTATGTATGTATGTATGTATGTATGTATGTATGTATGTATGTATGTATCTATCTATGTATGTATGTATGTATGTATGTATGTATGTATGTATGTATGTATGTAGGTATGTAGGTATGTATGTATGTATGTACGTATTTACGTACGTACATATGTACGTATGTACGTACGTACATATATACGTATGTACGTACGTACATATGTAGGTACGTACGTACGTACGTAAGTATGTACGTATGTAGGTATGTAGGTACATAAGTACGTATGTATGTATGTACGTACGTTGATACGTACGTACGTACGTGCGTACGTATGTATGTATGTATGTATGTATGCATGTATGGGATTGTATCTATATACATGCATATATGAACTCTCATGATATAGTGTTGAATCTAAACGATAGAGGTCACGGACCCAAGAATCGGTTGTGGACTTGCTTCTGTTGTTTATATCAGATACTTTTATATTTCCAATGTCTCAGCTAGTCTTATCATATTTATTTTTCATGAACTTATGGAATTGTATTTATAGGTTCATCTTTGGGGTAGCCTACTAAGATTATTTCTCACCCCTGCACGTGCACCTTGGTGTGCATATAGAACTTATGTATGATTTTCAGGTTGAGCATGGTTTGTATAGTGGATAGGGATGAGGCCCAATGTTGCATGGTCGAGAGGAGATTCTCATGTGGGTTCTTCTGTTTTGGATGGTGCAGTTTGACAATTTCTGGAGATCGAGTCGGAGTTTGTATTAGAGCCCTATACTTTTAATTTAGTTTCTTTTTATACCCATATATCTGTATGGTCGGCTTAGTGGGTGACTAGTGTTTCATTTATGATATAGTTGTTCAATATTTTATAGATTTTTCATTCATTATTACAGGATGTTCTATTTTAGTTTATTTACTTCTTCCTCACTCTATTAATTTACTACTGTGTATGATACTTAGCTATTTCCATTATTTTATTAATATGATATGAGGGTATAGTCTCCCCACTATACCACCATAGACCCTCGCTACTAGCCAAAATCCTCTAGGGTATAGGGAGGCATGCTTGAGGCCTCGTGGAGAATCGGATCAGAGCACCGGATCAGTGGCATCTGGGTCAGGATGTTACAGTCTGGTGCCCCAATCTGGTGGTTCACATGGCCTCAAGTGCATCTACCCGAATGTTAGAGGATTCCAACTAGCAGCAAAGTCCTATGGTGTGTCTGTGGGGAGACTATTCCCTCATGTCAGAGTGTATCACAGTGGTAGTAAACATATAAATCAATGGTATAAGAAGTAAATCATCCAAATACAATAAAAATATCCAATACAAGAATATTAAACAATATCGAAAGTAATATCATATACAAATGATGATCATAACATGTTTATACAAAGTATCCAAAATAGGTATATTGATAACTAGTACAATACATGTATCAAAATACCATATATACTAAAATAACTATCCAATATAACATCACGATCCTGGATCAGTCATGTGCTCCCTTACTCCTAAGCATAGAAAAAATCAAGCATCATATTATGGGCACCTGCCCTGGTCCCTACCTACATCTATGAAGTCTGTCCAGGTACCCAATGGTGGCCCAAACAAGGTGTGAGATATCACTCAGTAGGCCACCACCAATGGTGTCAATAAAAAATCTAGTCTTTGTAATATAAACAAAATCAATATGCAATATATCATAGGTAAAAAGTACTGAAAGTAAAATTACCAAGGTATATTTAATATTATCCATCCAAACGAGGCTCCCTACAAACAATGGTTAGGATCCCTTAACAAGGGAAATGGTAAAATAAATACACAAGTATAATATTGTCCATTCTACCCACTGGAATCAAATACCCATACTAGGGTTTTTGAAAAGCTTAGAGAAGATCCACTAAGGCTATGTCGTATAACCAAGCATACAATATTCATCATGTCCACATAATATAACCAAGTTTCATCCACAATGGTCGCACTGTGTAATCTAAATTGTTATACCATGAAGGTCCGGATCCAAAGTATAGAGAACCAAGGCATCCATATCGAGTCCCAAGAGAATCTCGATGCAAACTTGGTAAATACTTGGGTGGGGTCCAAGGATCATGTCAATAGACCATGTCCAATTCGAGCCTAATAAAGCTAGATCCAAGAGGTATCAAGGCCTATTTCATCCTATAAAATCAAGACCCAATGTGAAAAAAAGTCCAAGGCATTCACTACCGTAATCAATATTCATGGGAGAAATGTCCACGGCATCTAATGGAATCAGGATCCAAATAATAACGACCAAGGATTCCACTACCGTTACAATTCATCATCTCATTAAATTCACCATTTATTAACATTCACATTCCATGATTTTATCCACTCATTTCCACAATTTCTATAAAATCCATTTAAATAATTAAATCAATCGACATCATGTTATCACATGGAAAAGGAGGAAAACCTTATCATAATCATTCAATTCAATTCATTTAAATTTATAAAGTGATCCCTCTAACTAGGAAAGATCACACACACCTCATGGGTGGTATAACATAGGTAAAAATTAAGGGCACACCCCATGGGTGGCCTAGGTTGGGGAAACAACCTTCAACAAATCTCAAAGGAACTAGTGGACATGCCTAATAGGTTCCAAAACATTCAATTCCATCATTTAGTTAATTAACAGGGCACCACCAGAAATTTCATCGTATTTCACAATGGAAATTCATCTTATAAAACATCAAACCATATGGAAAATGGTATAGACCACTTACCATGGGTCCGTAATAGATCATTCATCCAGTATCGATCTCTAATTCTGTCCATTTTGAGATAGAAACGAAGAACAGACGAAAATCCTAAAAATAGGGAATATTAGCTCTCACTTAAATAACTCCATTGATGCCATGATTAATGAATAATTAAACAAGAGGATTGAAGAACTTACCATCACAAATCCAATGAGACTGATGGTATTCAAATTCAAGCTTGGATGGAGAATCAGGATCTAAATCTATGGAAGTGCTTCAAAGGGGAGCTCTTAATGCATGAGGTCTATCCACTAAAGGATAAATGAAATTAGATTTAGGTTTTAATAATTTTTAAGCATGAAATGGTAATATCCCCAATAATTTATAGGCCACATAGTTTGGCCGCACGGTTTTCCAAAACTTGTGAAAATCATACACCCTTCACTACTTTAAGGGGAACCTCGCATGGGTCCATGCACACGGTTTGACTAACCATGAACAAACTATGCCTCATTCACTATCAAATAATAAATATCCCTCACACGGGTCTGTTCACCCTTCCAAATGTTTTCTTTAAACTGTGTACCTCCTAACAAAGTCTTGGACCACCTTGCATGGTTAGAAGTAACTGTGTGGCCTGCCCCACATGGTTTCTTCTAACTGAACCTTATTTTTTCGAAAAATAGGGCTTCATCCTCTATAAAATCCCCAGACACCCCTGATACACCCATGATCACATTGGGTACTCACATTAAGTCATAAAAAACATTTAAACTGAAAAAAAAGGTTTTTACCTCATAAAAAAACCCAATATCTTGCAGGATAATCTGGGGGCGTACAAAAGAAAGGGGTAAGCTATAAATCTCAGTAAAGGAATAATCAAAGCATAACATGATGAAAGTAATACATGTGATTTAAGAGATTCATCAAAGTGAAATAAAAGGGTGATAACCATAGACATGAACATTTAAGCATGGTATAAGGTGAAAACATCAAGGCATTATAAGAATGTGACAACAACATAAAACTTAACATCATAAACATAAGTCAAGGATAATTGTTCAAAAATCATAATATAGTGTTCCTAGGATAACCTCAATATCACCATACATGGTATCTCATAAGATAAAAACATGACCAAATTCATTGTATGGTTATATAATTTTGGGCCCACCCATCACATTCATATCATGCACATGTATTTATGTGCCACATAGATCATACAACATAAGAGAATTTTTCATCAATTTTAATCCCACAATTAAGGAATGTGGGTTATATAAATGGATGTCCACAAGAAATAAATTATAGGTACAAATAGTTTAATACCAATTATTTTAAATGGGTATTCACAACACAAATATTTGGCATGGAAAGTCGTAGGACAATTTTGGCAACATAACAGGTGTGCATAAAGATTCATGGAAGGGTTTAATGAGAGATAAATGTGGTATATAATTACCTAGAAATAATAATGATAGTAAAGGTATGTTTAAAAATATATTCCAATATGAACAATTGGAAATCAAAAGGGTGTAATACAAAGAAAGTTCTTGAATGAAGAGGGGGAGAGGAGAGAATCCCTTATCTTGAGAGGGAACTTCTAAAAGTTTGGGAGGAGATACTTAAGAACTTGGGAACACCTTGGGAAGAATTTAGAGAGAAATATGGGGAGTAAATTCATGTCTAAATTTTTTTGAGTGAAGAGGAGTGGGAGGGTGGGTGGGTATTTATAGCAAAAATAAGGGAATTCTTTATTAATTTTTAAACTTATTTTTTGGACTATATAATAAAATAATCAAAACCACAAAACTTACCATGGTTTTTCCCATGGTTTCTAAAAAATGGGAGTGGTTTTTAATATTTTATAATACCAATAACCAAAAATATTAAAATAATATCATTGATTAAGTGTAATTGATTCACGTTCATAAAGAATTGTTTTTAAAACATTAAAATATAATGTAGGTTTTAGAGGATCCATTAAAGGTTTATAAAATTGATTGAATAACTTAAAAAATACATTATTTTAAATGTAAAATCAATATTTTTTATGGATTCATTTTATAGAATTAATTACATCACTTTTGGGCTATTATGATGTCATAATAGATACCATATATTTATAGCATATTTAATTTTTACCTAAAAATTAGACTGTATCGGAAAATTATGAAAAATTATGCATTGAATAATTTCAATATATTGATTTCAAAAATGATATCTATTTTATGTAAATCATTTTATAAATATGATAATATACACTTTTAAATAAAAATCCTTATTTTCTATCAAATAATAGTTTTTATTATTTCAACCACTTTCTGACCTTTATAAAAATTATATTGGACTTCATTAAACTATATTATCATTCATATTCAAATAATAATTATTTAATAATAATATTTCCTGAAAATAAAAAAAAAATAAAAAAAATATTATCTTTATAAAAAATAGTATTTTAAATAAAATTATATATTTCTCAAAAATACAATTTTAGTTTCTTCATATCAAAATATAATTTTTATTAAATTTTTATTAAATCATGTGAAGTAATAATAAAGAGGGATAAATATAATCATTATCTTATTTAAAATAAAATATAAAAATTCATACAGTTAGGGTATAGATACATAACCCCTTATTACACCAGCTTATGCCCTAAGGGTAAGGTATGAAATAGTGGGACTCTCTTGGGGTGGTTAGGAGAACATGGTTTGGGTCATGATATTGATAATATTGAACTTATCTCATAAACATTTTTTCTCATACTTCAGTTGTTGGATCTCATTTTGGTTTTGGCAAGGGAAAATCCCAGTGATGTCACCTCCCTCAAAATCTCTAATAAATAGGCTTCATAGAGAATGGTCTTACTGGTTAAGGCCATCGATTATTTCATTTGTTTCAATTAGAATTTATCATATCCCTTAATATACTAATATTAATGGTCACTGTAAAATAGATATATTATCAACGGTTAAGATTGTTAATGGCGTCTTAAATCTGTCAGGTTATAATGGTACATAATAAACAAAGTAGTGCATGTTTTTTCTAAAACTACTTTACTTAATAAAGAATTTATTAATTTAAAAATTGGATTTAATTTATAAAAATTTGTTTCGTTTCATTCTCCCCCCTTAAAAAATTTCAACCTCAAAATTTCATTTCATATACTAAAATAGATTAGGGTACTTCTATTTCATCGCCTCATTAAGTCCCCAAGTTTCTTCCTCAAACTTGTGGTTCTTCCATACTACTTGGACCAAGTTAGTTGTCTTATTTCATAGAACCTTCTATTTATGATCTAATATATTCACTGGTTTCTCCTCATATGAAGGATCATTCTCCAAATGTACCACCTATGGATTCAATACATGTTAGGGGTCTATTATGTACTTCCTCAATATGGATACAAGGAAAACATCATGTACTTGAGATAGGTTAGGTGGGATTTATATTTGATAGGACACAACTCTGATGTGATCAAGGATCTCAAAGGGCCTGATGTATCTAGGACTAATAATTCCCTTCCACCCAAACCTCATGACTTTATTCTATGGAAATATATGAATGAACACTTTATCTCTAACCTCAAACTCTAGGTCTCATCAATGCTTATCTACATAGATTTTTTGTTGACTTTGTATGGATTTCATATGATGTTGAATGGTTTAAACCTTCTATGTCATCCCTTGTATAAGATCAGTTCCCATAAGCTTCCACACTCCAACTTCATCTCAGTATGTTGGAGTCCAACACCTCTTCCCATATAGAGCCTCATATGGTTCCATTTTAATTCTATAATGGAAATTGTTGTTATATGATAACTCCACTTGGGGAAGGTGTTGATCCCAATATCCTAGGAAATATATTGAACATGATATTAGTATATCCTCTAGAGAAAATCCAAGGTTTACCTCGACATTATGGAGAGGTCTTTAGCATGCACTGGATACAGTATTACCACTTATCTTATGTATATCTCGTAGAGTTGGTCAAGAGAGAATTCTTCTTTGATATCAATGAAATTGTATTCCTTTATAAGGCGATCGACTACTACCCAGATGGTGTTATTTCCTTTAGATGTATAGGGGTGTCCTACAATGAAATCCTTACTTATGTTTTACCATGTCCATGCTAGTATAGGAAATAGTTTCATCATTCCATTAGAATTCTATTGTTCATCCTTAACTTTTTGGCATACCAAGAATAGAGATAAAAATTCTACAGTCTCCCTCTTCACATTATCCCACCAAAAAATTTTATTTATATATCTATAAATATTAGAACTTTCTTGATGAATAGATAAGGATGATCTATGCACATCATCTATAAGTTCCCTCTTCTGATCTGGTTTTGATGGGACACATATCCAAGTTCCAAACCTTATAACTCCATATTTATCAAAGTTTAACTCTAGAATATTCACTACCTTTTTCTATAGCATCTCATCATATTTTTGAGCCTCCTTAATCCTCTCAAGAATTTATGGTTGAGAATTTATTTGATAAATATAGTATGAATTTCATTTTATGATTCCCATGTCTATCCTTTTCATTTCCAAGAATATTGGATCCCTTTCAATCCTCATCATGGATAGGTTTGTAGGATCATTTCTACTTAGAGAATATGCTACCTTGTTCAACTTCCCAAGATGGTAATAGATTGAACAATCATAATCCTTAATGAGATCTAAAAACCTTCATTGGAACATATTGAGATAATTTTTAGTGAATATATACTTGAGTCTTTTATGATCTATATATATGTCGTACTTATCCCTATATAGATAATTTCACTAAATCTTCAGTACAAAGATCACTACATCTAATTCTAGTTCATGTGTTGGGTAGTTCTTCTCATGAATCTTTAATTGGAGGGAGGTATAGGCTATCACTTTATCATCTACCATGAGTACATAGCTCAATACCTTTTTGGATGCATCATTTTAGGTCACAAATCATTCCCCACTGGTGTGTAATGTGAGCACAAGTGTAATAATTAGCCTCTTATTTAAATCTTTAAAGTTATCCTCACATTCATAATTATATAAAAACTTCACCCCCTTCAAAGTTATCTTGGTTATTGGGCTTGAAAATCATGAGAATTTTCTCACAAATCAATGATAATACCCAATAAATCTGAGGAAACTATGGATATCTGTTATAGATTTTGGTCTAGGTCCATCCTTCGGTTGACTTTATTTTCAAAGGATCCATATATTTAACTTTACTAGTGATAACATTCCATAATAATGTTTCTTTATCTATCCAAAACTTTCATTTTCTTTACTTTTAATATAAATTTTCCTTTCACATGGTCTTCAGTACAATACATAAATGATCTTCATTTTCCTCCTTTCTTTTGGATTAGATAAGAATATCATATATAAATACAACCAAAAGTTTTTTAATGTAATCTATAATGACTCTATTCATTAATCCCATGAAGATAGTTTGAGAATTAGTGATTCCAAATGGAATCACTATGAAATTTTTGTGCTCATACCTTGTATGAAAATTAATCTTAGGGATATTCTACTTCTTCACCTTTACTTAATAATATCCTAACTGAAGATCCACCTTATATAAGTACTAGGATCCACCTATCTGATTGAAAAATTCATAAATATATGGCATAGGATAATTTTTCCTTATCATGATGTTGTTGAGCTTATGATAATCAATGTAGAGTCACATTGACCCATTATTTTTTTTTTTGATAAAAAGGATTGGTGCACCCTATAGTGAATCACTTTGGTGTAAAACCCATTTATCTATATTCTCTTATAGTTGATTATTTATATCCTTAAGTTTAATAGTGTTCATTCTGTATAGAGTCTTGGATATTGGAAAATCTCTGGGTATAAGTTTGATTGAGAAGTCAACCTATCGACTTGGAGGAAGACAAGGAAATTCTTTAAGAAACACATCAGTGTATTCACTTAAAATAGGTATGTCATCAAGGATGATATTTTCCTTAGTATCAATCATTTGATCTAGATATGCTTGATCATAAGGAAGCAATATCCATTCTTGATATGGTGATTCCAACTGAGATCCATCCTCCTCCTTGAAATTTTATAGAATTAAAGGGTGATTTTGATAGGGGGTGAGTTATATGCTTGGGATGTAATAATTGACCCATTTTCCATCTTCATTGATTTTTTGATTTGAGGTGGTGTTTGAATGGTTCTATTAAACTTTCATGATATGAAAGAATTTGTAGATCCATATTCACATAGGAAATTTTATGTTCATTAATGGACGATAAGCCTACATTTCACAATTTTATTTTGGTTCTAATAATTTACTTCAACCAAAATAGACTCAAGGGTGAGAATTTAAAAACTATTAAACACATAAACCAAGAACATTAAAGTGGTAACTCATAAATTATATACATTACTTAAACTATTAATTTATAGGTTTGAATCTAAGTTATCCATGGTATATTTCCTAACACAAAATTTTATGGTCATTTTTCCTTTTATAATGGTTTGTAAAGTGCTTGTGAATTCACCAAAACATATACCTCGGGAGTATCAAATCAAGTGTATTGAAATACCTATTTATCATGCACAAAGTTATGATCAAGTTAATACCCAATGTTCCCTTTTCTGGGTTATTAACCCTAGGTACAACTGTGTTAGATCTACATCCACTTGTAGTATCCAAACGAAGATTTTATCATTTGGAAACCACTCACTCTATACCATACCAAAATTTAGGGATGTTTTTCAATGTTTAGCCTCATCTAGAAGGATTTCACTAAGGTTGTATAATCTTAATCACCAAAAATAAGTAAACCTTACTCTAATACCAACTATGACAACCCGTATCTATAATAAACTTAATTTCATGATTTATTATATAAAGATTCACATAATACAATCCAAAAATACTAAAAGGCCTAGTGTATTTGGGTAATTAGATATATATAAAAATAAAATAAGATAGGGAATACAATAAAATTATTTAAAAACTCCAAAATAAGACCTTATATTCCATCGATCTTCTAATACTGCATGGGATAACCTGGAGATGTATATAAGAAATGGGTGATCTATAAATCCCGATAAGGGAATAATCAAAGCATAACATGATGAAAGTAATACATGTGTGTTAATAGGAATATCAAGGTTACATTAAAGGGTGAGAATCATAAACATTAACATCAAAGTATGATATAAGGTGATAACATCAAGGAATCATAAAAATGTGGCAACAACATAAAACATTATATTATAAACAAATAACAAGGCTAATCGCTAAGACATCATAACATAGTGTTCTTAGGATAACCTCTCAAGAACCATACATGGTATCTCATGAGATAAAACATTATCCAATTAATTGGAGGGATATATAATTTTGGGCCTATCTATCACATTCATATCATGTATATGCATTTATGTTTCACATAGATCATACAACGTAAGAGCATCATTCATCACTTTTATTCCCACAATTAAGAAGTGTGGGTTACATAAATGGGAGTCCCAAATTAATGAAGTATAGGTACTTCTAGGTGAATATCCTTGAGTGGAAATGGGGATGGGTATTCACAACACAAATTTTTGGCATGGAAAATCACAGGACAATTTTAGTAGCATAACGGGTGTGCATAATGATTCATGGAAGGGTTTAATAAGAGTTAAATGTCATATATAATTACTTTTACAACATAATTATAGTAAATGGATGTGTAAAAACATATTCCAACATGAAAAATTGGAAATAAAAAGGGCTTGATTCAAATAAATGTTTTGAATAAGGAGGAAGAGGAGAGAATCCCTTACCTTGAAAGAGCACTTTTAAAATTTTGGGAGGAGATTATTAAGAGTTTGGGAACATATTGGGAGGGATTTGGAGGGAAATAGGGAGATTATTTTCATTTTAAAATGGTTTTTAGTGAATAGAAGTGGGATTTTGGGTGATTATTTATGGAAAAGGAGAGGGTAATTTTTAATTAATTTCCAAACTTAGGTTTTGAACTCTATATAATAAAAACCATAGACCTTTCCATGGTTTTTTTCCATGGTGTCTAGAAAATGGGGTAGTTTTAAATATTTTATAATGACAAGAAACAAAAATGTTAAAATAATATCATTAGTGATGTGGAAGTGATTCATGTTTAAAAAGAATTGATTTTAAAACATTAAAATAAAATATAGGTTTTGGAGGATTCATTAAAGGTTTATAAAATTGATCAAATAACTTCAAAACCACATTATTTTAAAGGGGAAATATATATTTGTTCGTACATTCCATTTAAAGCATTAACTACATAACTTTTTGGATATTATGATATCATAATACATACCGTATATTTATACCATATTTAATTCTTACCCAAAAATTCGATTATCTCATAAAATTATGAAAAAATCACCATTGGATAATTTTTACATATTGATTTCAAAAATGATATTTTTTCCAAAATAATTTTCTAAATATGAGACTTTACACTTTTAAATAAAAAAACTTATTTTCTAAAAAATACTAGTTTTTACAACACTAACCACTTTCATACCCTTATAAAGATTATATTGAACTTCATTAAATTATATTATAATTAATATTAAAATAAATATTATTTAATAATAAAATTTCATGAAAATGAAATTTTTTTTTTAATCTTGAATTTATGAAAAATATTATTTTAATTGAAACGATATATTTCCCAAAAATTCAATTTTAATTTCTTAATATCAAAATTAAATTTTTATTAAATTAATTATTAAATCATATGAAGTAATAATAAAAAGGGATAAATATAATTATTATTTTATTTAAAATAAAATATATGAATTCATACTATTATGGTCTAGATACATAAGTCCTTATTACACCAGAAAACACCCTAAGGGTAAGGTGTGTGATGGTGGGACTCTCTTGGAGTGGTTCAATGAACATAGTTTGGGACATGATCTTGATAAGCTTGAACTTCTCTCATAAATGTTTTTAATCATACTTTAGTTTTTAGATCTCAATTTAGTCTTGGTCAAGGTAAAATTACAATGATTCCATCACCCTTGGAAGCTCTGATAAATGGGATTCATAGGGAATGATCCTACTGGTCAAGACCATTGATTATTTCATCTATATTAATTATACTTTATTATAACCCTTAATATACTAATATTAATGGCCATTTTAAAATAACTATATTATCAATGGTTATGATGCTTAATGGTATTTTAAATTTGACTAGCTATGATGGTCTAAAATAACAATAGTGAATGTATTTTCTATAACTACATTACCTAATAATAAATTTATTCATTTAAAAGGGTAATTTCATTTAAATAAGTTTGATTCATTACAAGTTTCATGCTACAATGAATGTTCTTGTAGAAACTGTAACTACATAAAGAGGAACTAGATCTAGAATAAAACATGGTGTCAAATCCATACCTAAAAAAAAGTGGTATCCTCAAATTGAATAGTATTTCAATATATGATATTGAAATTCCATTTGAGTTGGTGTAGAATATATGAATGATGTTAAGATTCATATAGAAATAAAGATACCTATGAAAAAGGAATGAACATGTAGTTCAAGAGTGTGTTGTAAATCACAGGAAGTGTTGAAAAAAATAGAAGGATGAAGTTTCTTGTATTTTTTTTGGAAATCAGTGAGTTACAAGGATTGCTTTAAATTTTTTGTCCTAAACCATTGTTTCTTACATTAAGCTCTATATTTGTAGCCATAGATGATATGTTAATAATATAAATTCTATGTAGTAAGATTCACTCACTAGTATCATTAAGTTTGATGCAACTGAAAAAGGGAAATTGGATCAAAGCTGGAAAAGATGAAAAATTGGTGACAATTTGTCCTATAACAGGATCGAGATAAAGGATGAAATGTAAAGTGAATAAAATTTCCTTTTATTTTGTAAATAAATTTATGTAATGTTTTACAAAGTCGGTAGGATTTTGGATATCAAATTTTTGGTATTAAATAGGCTAAAAAGGGATTATGTAACAAAGGGGGAGAATAATATATCTTAATATAAAGCTAGAGAAAAATAGTTTTCCCCAACATGTCTTTGAATTTCATTGAAAATATATATAATTATTTTATTGAAAAGGTGGGTGTAAAGGCAGATGAAGTGGCCCATATAGAGTTAAAACCTAGAGGGGTAGTCTTATTAAAGGCGTAATAGGAGAAACACTAAGGGGGATAACTTGAAGATAAATATGTAAGTGAGAAGAACCTTTGTATTTTATTGAAAAAAGGTGAGAAAGAAGATAATGTACTTAAAAACCACACTTATATATAATTTTTTTTATAGGTATAAGAATAATATGGTTTTTACGTGATATGGGTATTGTCAAAAAAATCCAAAGGGGGATAATGTTGAAACCAATAGGTTGTGTGTAGTATTTTTTGACTTATATATTAAAGTGGTGGAGTGCATAATAGTGGTTAACAATGGTTTTTGTGTTTTCTCACATGAAATCAGAAGGAATATTCAATGATAGATATGTAATTGGGGTATATAACTGATTAGTTCTGTTGAAAATGGATTTTGAAGGTGTTGATAAATTCTTGAAGTACGAATCTTGGCATGAGGATGGTGATACGAAGAATTGATTATAGGATCAATCAATTAAGGACTGCATGAGGAAGGAAAGATTATGTCCATTCTTGTTTATCATGAAGGTTAAAGGTGGTTTTAAATAGTTCTAGAAGTAGTTATGAATGATTCTAGTCTTGATCAATATTTGATAAATATTACAAAGTTTGGACTCTATATGAGTCATTTGACTCTATGTATGAGTCATTTGACTCTATGTATGAGTCATCTGGCATCTATGCACATGTTATTAAGATCTATATATGTTTCATTCATGGACTATTGTATAGTCCTCGTCTATAGTTTAAGAATTTGGAAAAGGAAGATAAATTACATGTGAGTCATATGGAACTACATATGAGTCATTTGTGACTCAGTAGAACTTCATATGAGTGAGATTATACATCTGTATGAGTAATTTCTTGAAGAAATTTTACTATAGATAAATCCAAATGCATGAATACCTAACTCCATATAAAATATTTTAGAGTTCATATGAGTGTTTTCCAGACTACATATATGTCATTTGAAGACACGGTAAGAGTCATTCTGTCTAGAACATGACAAATGTTCAAAGGCGGGAAAGTTGTGTACAAGTCATCCTTAAACAGTAGTGTTTTCATAAGTGTCATCAAATTTATCATATGAGTCATTCACTCATATAAACGTTTGTTGGGAATAAAAATTCATGCAAAGGAATCTACCCATTTATGTATACCAATTTCATTAGGCCATGTGGATTCCATTTCAAATTATTGATTATAATAAATTATTAATAATTTTGTCAAGAATAAATTTTGAGATAAGTTATGAAAAATGAATTCAAGATTTAAATTAAAAGAGAAAGGATTGTTTTCATATTTTAGTGGTTTCTAAGTGGAATATCTTTGATATTTTTATGGACTTGAAATCACAGTGTAAGAAGGGTGGTATCACCAAGAGTATTTGATATGCATGTTGATCAAAAGGCCATGGTAATTAGTTTTAATATTATCATTTATGTCTTATGATTGATAATACATTTAAATATAATCTTAGGGAAGCTAAAGATTTTGTGGAAGAGTTTAAGATCGTGATATTTTTAAGGAAAATACTAGATATTTTTTTGAATTCAAAAATACATGAATCAATTCCATAATTCATGAAATAGATTTGAAGGATTAAATAAAGAAACACAAGGTGTTTCTATATTTAAAAAACATATAATTAACCTCATATGAAAAATGTAAGTAGGTTGGATAGAGATTCATGAATATTTAAAGAAGAAAAATTCTAGGAGATTTTTATATTTCAAAGTATGGAAAATATATTTCATAATGGAATGTTGAGTTATAATAACTAATATTTGTTTGGAATTAAATAAAAGGAATCTTGATACCAATATTGCAGGATCAGTTTTATATTTTAATTATTAAAAGGTATCTCACATGGATATTTGGTTTTCTATAATATGAGAGGTGGAATAAGAGAAGAGGATTAATGATTCTACACTATCAAAATATTTTTTCATCAAAAGAGTAAAGAAAAAAAGGTAGAGAGCCTTTGAATATCTAAAGATCTAGTTTTCAAAAAGAGGAAAGGAAAAAAGAGGAGTCAATCCAAGGATACATACCACCATCAGATTTGGTGAATCTTGTTAATTAAAGAAGGGAGATGACGATCCTATTATTATTTGAATATTCATATGTTGAATTGAGGAGATAATATGTGTATATCACCATATCTAGTATGAGAATAGGAAAATGAAGGAGTCAAGCCATACAAGAATACCAACAATCATATTAGTATAAGTCTTTGAGAAGAAGACTTAAAAGGTGATGAAGGCGTAATAGTGCTACATCTAGTAAGTTGGAGTAGAACAATGGGATTATTCCGGTGCTAAATTATCCTCATCCATATAAGTGTTTTTGTATTGATTCAAGGATATCAAAGATTCAAAACTCTTCTTGGGTATTTGATCACATCTGATATGAAGGAGTACAAAAGTAATGGATATCAACAGCGTATCAACCCGTAATTGAGGATGCAACAAGATATGATTTCATTTCCTATCATGGAGATACCACCATGTCTATAAATTATTAAAGAGACTGCAAAGTCGATAAAATTTCCTATCCTTGTTTTAAAGTAATGTGCTAGTATACAAGAAGAGGGAGTGACCCCAGATCAATAGTGAGCCCTTTAGAATCCTTATAATACAACGGTGAATGGTATTATATCCTAGCACATAAAAATATTGTTCATGTGTGTGATCCTTGGATTAGCCATTAGTGGTGAACCAAGTAAAATCTTATTTGTATCTTGTGTGATTTAATTTTTGTATATGTCTAGTGATGTTGTGTGTGAAGAGAGTGAACAAATACAAGGTTGAACATAGTTCCTGCTAACACAGGTACATGATCCTAAAGGAATAAAATCGATTGAAGAGTGAAAAGTTTAAAGTGGGAAACGACCTGATTCACCCCCTCCCCCCGGGGGGAACTCGGGTTACAATAAATTAGTTTTTTAGATTGATCTGATTTTATAAGATTTGAATTTTTTTAAAATGAATTTGACATGTGATTTTGAAATGAGAATTGATTTTATGTAAAATTGTTTTATCAAGTAAACATTTTTGATAAATTGGAATTTAGTGGCTGGACAAGCATAGGTAAATCATGGATGGTCCTTGTGGTGGGGATGACCATGAGGTTAGTCTTGATGGTTCATAATTGTTTTAGGGATTATAAGTATGTTAGTGTGTCTTATAGTATTGGAATATTCTTATATTTAGTGATTTGTATTGGTTTTTAGAGTCATGTATTGAAATTATGGTGTATACTTTGGGATATTTATAAGAGTATTAGTTATGAATTAATGATTTTGTGAGGCAATGAGTTTTTTTATGAGTGACTCGAATTTTTGGGGATGAAAATTTCTATGGTGGGGAGTTTTTAGTGACCTGTTTCCTAGTGGATTTATCAAGTGTGGGAAATTTGGGTTTAATTTTAGGAATTAATGATGAATATGTTGGTATGTTTTAATTTTTGGAATTTGATTGTTATAATGGTCATTTATGGTATTCTAGGGAGTTAAAATGTTTTATTAGAGATAGTGGAAGAATTATTAATATTTGGAGTTTGTGTTTTTAGAAGATTTTGAGTTTAATTTTTTGTGTGGTGGAAACATGTCACCACTAGATACCTAGACTCTTGTCACTAGGTACTTGGTAAACGAACTAGGGGGGATGACCCCACTAGGTTACCACCATATAGCTAGTGGGACTCCACCGAGTACCCAATGTAATTTAGATTATTTTTTTAAAGGAGGTAGAGTAGTCCTTTCCCCCTCATATATCTTTCTTTCTTCTTATCCTCAATGCCTCTTGATTCAAGTTTATTTCATGATCTACCTTATATTATTCCCATTCTCATCCCTTTTCTCTAATTTCTTTCACCTTATTTTGGGATTTTGAGTTGTCATTTCACTAATACATGGTAGAATCACATCTTATCTCGAGGCTTCTTTGTCTCTTGGTTAAAGAAAGCTTATATAGGTTTTTTGATTCTTATTCATCACTGTTTTGGTTCTAAGTAGATTATTCATGATTTTTTTTGGGTATTTTATGATTTTAGGATGAAATCTACAATTATTTAGGTTGATTTAATTATGTATTTTGGTGATTATGGTAATGGATATATTCTAGGAGTTATTCACATGGATTTTTTTAGGTTTAGTCATTCTTTAATTATAATGATTGACTAATTTAGATTATTTGGTTATGGATTTTGTTTTAATGGATATTAGTTGTTTTTTTATGGTCATTTGAATATAAGGATCTCACTGATTAATGTTTTGGGTAGGTGGTCTCAACCTTCCATTTGAGATTCATGACATGCTTGAGATATGTCTACCACTGGTTTTCAAAATTAATAATAATGCTTAAACATTATTTTTAGAATTATGAATGGATGGTTTTTCAACAATAATTTGATAAATCAAGTTAAATATATTCAACGGACATTCACATGAAACTATATCATGGTTTTGATTCATTCTTGTTTTCTTTAATGCCTTGATATATAACCTTAGGTAAAGTTGTATTTTAGTAAAGTCTGTCAATTGTATTAATGTCTAATTTAAGTAATATAATCATATCTAACAGTTTTTTTATTGGTTGCATAATACATCCATGCATGATTTTATATGGAATATAATAGTCGGTAAATTCTTGGTTGTTTTTGATTGACTTGTTTACTTTGGATGTTTATACTTAGTTTCTTTTATAATTTTTATGAATTGTGTTTCAATATTATAGCTACATGTTTTTCATAGGCTTAAAAGGTGAACATGTACTATTTATTTAGGGATATGATTTCAATTATATAGAAGTTTATGTCTGAAAATTTTATAAGGTCCCAATAGTTTTAAAATCCATAAAGGGATGTTGGTTGTCATATGTTCGGGTTATGCCACTTAATTTTAATATGATAAAGTAACACGGGTGTTCTCTTGTCTTGGACATGGGATCAAGAAAAAAAATTAATAATTATTTCATACTTAAGTTATGTTATCTTGAGACTTTAAAGAATAAGTGAACCAAGTTTTTTTAACTAAATTTTGTATGGTATAACTATATCTTAGTCAAATTTATCTCTTTAACCCTATCATATTTTATAAAAGAAATCCTTTCTTTCCACTATAACCTAAATGAATTATAAGTCAATGAACAATACTTAACCTCTTGGTTAAGTGATTGTATCGGTGATGAGATAATGGTTGGGTAGATTAATTAGGAATTATTTGATTCTTAATGTTTTTTTGTTTTATTAAAAAGATGATTTTATAAACTAAAAACTTTATATATAAAAAAATTCTTTGTTTTTCTAAATAATTGAGTATGGAATCAATTTTATATAGAGACTTTAAATATATATAATTGTCTTTATTGAAACTAAAACCTTGGGTATTTTCATTCTTTAAAATTTTTTATTATAAAAAACTTTTCTACTACAAACTAAATTTATTATTTTTTGTATAATAGAGGTTTAGCATACGAAAATTTATTTTAAATATAGGTGATATATGATAAAGATTTACTTGAATTTACCCTCTTCCTTAGCAAACTTTTTTTTATAAAATGGGGTTTAAAATGTGGAAACTCTATTTAGATAAATAGCATTTATTTTTCTATTAATATTTCTTAATTGGTGTTTATTCCATGTTTTATACCTTGATTAAGTTTTTATGAGTAGGAATTTATTATATAAAACTTCATACCTAGTATTTTACTTGATTTACTACAAGTATGCACTAGTTGTTATTCATGATGTTTTTAGTGCCTTGTTTTTCTTGAAATTAGTGATCCTTGGGTTGTTACTTATTCTATGACATATGCCCTATATAGCTTTCCCTTATACTATTTGAAAGTAATTATTACACCATTACTTGTGTCTTGTTTGGATTTTTGATGACCATAGGATCGTGCAGACACACCTGGGAGGGGGGTGAATCAGGTGTGAACTAGTTTAACAAAAAAACAAATCTTTCATTAAAACTTTAACCCCTTTGGTTTGTAACCTTTTCACCTATTAGGATGTAAATGAATATCTTGTATTTACCCTACCAAGCTCCTATATATAGTTAATATGCTAAAAGTGAAAATAGAACATGTATTTTTACAAGGTTCAACCTTAATGTGGGAAACCTAATCCTTGTCATTTTAACTCCCATTGAGTCATAGATTCACCACTATAATCGATTCATTAATTATAATGGGTGGCTAGGGATCATCTTGAAACCTTCTTCCACCATATTACGCAGTTGAGGTTACCATGTTACGTAGGTAACAGACCTCCACTATATGATGCAATTGAAGGGGGATTTATATTGCTTCCACATTCTTCAGATCTCATTGGTTCACTTCTTCCTACCTCATAAAGTATATATGCTCCATGCATTAGGTATATTTTCACCAAAAATATCATACATGCTTCCTCAACTCAGAGATTCTTTAACTACTAGAAATTATCCAAACTCATCACATGTAACTCGGCCCCTGAAACTCTACAACTTCCAGTTCTTCATAGAATCAGTGGTTGGAGATTCAACTCAAACTTTCTTCAAGACCCAATAGGTTTCACAGGCTCGAAAGACTGACTCTTATTCTTATTTTCTAAAGAATGAAATGACTTCAACCTTCTTCTTGGAGAGCTTCAGTTATCTCATATTCTCTTTATTGAACGCCCACACCAGCAACAATAGCAATAGTGTCTTCCTTTTCCTTTTCTCTTTTCAATTGCTCAATATTCTCAAAAAATCACATGCACAAGTGGGATAAATTAATTTCACCTTTCATTTTCAATGTTTCATAAATGGAACACCAATTGAAAAAAAATCATCACCTAATATAAAGTAATATTATTAAATACCCATATTTGGGTTCCCATGATTTTCTATGGAATGCTTTTCCACTCAACGAGTATTCCAAGAATTCCCTTAATAAATGAACCTAATTTTTTGAAACGTGGTCAAATAAAATATTCATTTATTCTTTAATAAACATGGATTCTTCTTCTTCTTCAAATCAAAATATATCCACTAAAATCTGCACTTTTAAAATCACCACAACTGTATAAAATACATAGCAACCAGATCTACCTTCATGGAACTCATCTTGAAAAGTGATACTTTCCATGAAAATAGTACAACCGTAAATCTCATATCTATATACAGCAGGATCTCAGCTTCATTATCAATCTTTCAGTCATGGGGAAAAATTTAGACTTCCATCTCAGTTACTTTCAAACTAAAAACCTTAGATCTAGATCATATAGGCACTTTGATGTTCATCTCAAGATTTGATGTGTCTTCTCAACTTACTTTATAAATGATCAGTCAAGAACTTGTTGAACAAGAAAGATTCAAAGTGTCTTCATCTCCATTTTTCATGAAACCCATATTAGATCAGTTTTAGCGTTAAGAAATATATGCAGTGGAACTTACCTTTAAAAAATCTTTATAGTAGGCTTGGTTCGTGGCTTAAATAGCTTTATGATATTCTGAAATCAAAAGCACAACACATGCATCTTCATATTTCACTTTCCTCGTAATTAAAAAATTCAAGAAACTCCATTTTTCATTGTTCTTTGATCTTCTCTTTCCATCGATGAAGATCATGTTCTGGTTTTTCTCATGATAGGATCACACACCGTTTAAGGTGTTTATGATGTTTATTCCATGATTGAACAACTCTTTCGTCATCCCATTCAGTTTCATTTTCATCATATTTGTAGAATGATAAAATGAGAGAAACCGAACCCCCAATGTGTACTCTCTAAAGGAGTCCTTGGGGTTATTTTATAATGAATATTAAACTCCACATCAGACCTCAATCCCGATATAGGATAAAGACTCCAACACTCCCCCTCAAGCTAGGTGTACCTAGCTTGAACACATAAAGAAAAAAAACAAAGCAAGTAAAAGATGCTTCAAACACTCCCCCTCAAGCTAGACATACCTAGCTTGAATACAAAACCAGACGAAATTAAAAGAAACAAGCAACGATCGTAGCTCCCCCTCAAGATCGCAGCTCCCCTCACGATGATGGATGGAAGATGTCACGGGTGCAGCAGAAGAACCCACTCAGACCGAGCCAATTGACGGAACGCTAGGAATGCCGTACTAGTGGGGTTGGTCGATGAAATGTCGGGAAATCCATACTAGCACTGGGAAAACCGCACTTGTGGGGCCAGCAATGGGAGGTGGGGACTTAGAAGAAATCATTGCGGGATCCGGCGATGCCAAAGGGCACGGATCTAAGATGGTCGAGCAGCTACGCCATGGTAGAGGAATTACGAAGGCGTGCTGGAGAACAGGGAGGCGGCTGCCGGGAAGATGCCGGTGAAGGGAGGGGAGGGCTGCCGCAGAAGGAGGCCGAAGATCCGGATATGATGGAGGGCATCTGGTCCGTCCGTCGGCAGAAGGTGGTCGGCATGGAGGTGGGGCTGCCATAGGAGGCCGGTATGGAAGGAGCTGCTGAGAGGATGGTCTTCCGGGAAGATGTCGGCGAGGCGGGGAGTCCGCAGGAGGTGTCGGAGATCCGAAATTGGAAGCAGGGTAGCTGAAGGGAGAGACATCGGCTGCCGGAAGAGGAGCAAAGGAGGGGGGTGTTGCAGGAAGAGGCCGACATGGAGGGAGCATAGTGTCGAGGGAGGCGCGACAGCAGGGAGAACCGCTGGCTGGGATCTGCCTGGGAGGTGGGGTTGGATGTCCGCACAGGAGCAGCGGTCCGGTGATGATGCGCGAGGAGGCGGAGGCGGGAGAGCGCCGCGTCGGGGGGGGTTCGCCTGGAGAAGTAGACATCGGCGACAGAGGATCCCTTAGGGTTATTTTATAATGAATATTAAACTCCACATCAGACCTCAAGTCCAATGTGGGATACAGACTCCAACAATATTCAAAATCTAGAAACTCAATTTTTTATCCAGTGGAACTCTGATATTTTAATAAGTGTTAAAGATTTATATTGGGGAGTTAAAAGCTTTATGCTTTCCAAGATAGATTTTGAATCCTTGCAATGATCCATAAGCTTTATAAAAAAAATTCTAAATGTTGAATCTTAATGTTCATCCAAATCATTACGTTGAGTCTTTAAAGTCTTATGCTCAGCACAGAAGCCTTACGATCATGCCTTTATCAATTTTCAGCAGACTTCAAAGCTTTATAATGAGAAAGGAAGATTAGATTTACGGTGAGTGGGGAATATTTATGATGAATTAATATAGTCTAATATTTATGTTCAGCATCAATACTTGTGATCAGTAGGAAAATCCTTACGCTCAAGACATAGCCATTTTTCATGAACCTCAAAATGAAGACTTTGTGGGTAACTTCGAATGAACTTTCAGTTACTCTAGGGCTTCTCCAAACTTCTCAAATCATCTCGAAACTCCTTCAAATGATTTTTGGAATTATTATAATAATTCCAAACTACTTCAAGCTTATTTTTAAGGTGTTATAGTATATAGAATACTCAAATAAGAGTATTTTAGTGAACTCATCTATCAGCTCAAGTGAGGCTCTTTTTCAATCAATCATGAGCCATCTATGATCATTTTGACCTTCAACCAGGAGTGTAAACATTAATTACAACATCCAAAATGATTTTTAATCCTTAGATGGGTTCACCTTTAGGATATAAGGAATCTATCCAGTTAGTTATTCAAAGAACCTTTGGTCTTTTTCTTCTCCATTTATTCCTTATGGCAGCAAAGCCAACCAGATATTCTTAGGCAATAGAAAATTCCACTTCTTTTTGGAGGATCCTTTCATCATCACCCAATATATCACCTTTTCATTATCACATTGAAAAATCCTAATTGATAATAAATACAATCAAACACCTTTGATCACTTCAATATCCCCCTTTGTGTTTGTTGTCAATTCCAAATATTAAAAATAAATTCCATGTGTCAATGTAATACTTCTTCCCCTAATTGAAAATAAATGAAAAGGGGGGATTATTTTCCCACTAATTGACATGATAGGGTATGGTCAACACATTCCTCCATCCCTTTCTTTGACAAATAAATTCAAGGTATTTTATTCTCCCCTTTATTGAAACAATAGGGTTTACACTTGTTATTACTTATCCCCCTTTCAATGTTTGATACCACTTGTAATCTAAGGAAGGATTCACCATCAAATTCCTCTCCCACTTATGATTTCCATCTGAGATAATTTAAAAAACACATCTAATAAACATATTATTTATCTCCCCCTTTGAGAAATCTAATCAACTCCCATTTGAGAGAAGTATTTCAATAAGAATTATTGCTTATCAATTTCAAGTGATTGTATGAACTACAGAGCAGCATAGAATCATTTGAAATTAACTCGTCATCACATTTCTATTAGAAATGTGTCATAAATAAATCAATTCTAAGTCTACATGGTCTTTCCTTTTGTAGAAAATAAGAGAGATAATTTTAGAGAATAAGGTTGTTCATATTTTCATGTGATACCAGTTTCTGACTTTCATATTTTTAGGGAAGCATAGATAGATTTTATAAATATATATATGAACCTTTGCTTACTTGAATAAAAACATAAAAATATTTCAAGTGTATGGTCCCCACTCAATTATATAATCACTCCTCATTGATAATAATAACATATACATGTTAAAACCATGATGAGAGGATGAAATCATACCTCATCATTCAGATTTTGAAGGGGATTTCCATATTTCTAGATTCAAGCATATTTGATAAATTTTGGTAGCTTTAATCATTTTCAAAAATCTCTCCCTCAAGGGATACTCTCCAGCTTTCATTACCTTCTCCACCCATCATTTAAAGAAAACTAAACAAATATGGGGAAAGGGTGGATATTCTAACAGCTCCTCAACTTGAGAAACAAGGCTAAGATAGGTTTCTCAATCTAGAAACTCCTTTATTTATAGGTCTAAAATTCCCAGACCACTTCATGCTTTCTTCTCTCTTCACTTTCTAGATTTTTACACCTTTGGGCAGCATTTTCTTCTTTCCATCTTCACTTTTATTCTTAACTAGAATGTTCTCCTCATCCTTAGAAAATAGTCCAATTTCTTTCCTTTTAGCTTGATCTAGATTTTGAGCCAACTCCAACTGATCTAGCCATATGGTTAGAATATCTGTAGGCTCATGAAAAACTTTCTCTTTAGGTGTGGATTTCTTCTTTGTAGCAACAATTTTTTAACTTGAGATCATTGGTGCTTTCCCTTTAGATTTCATCAACTCTTTTTGTTGTGGCAGTCATGCCATACATCTGACAACACTATAGCCAACTTTATTGCACCTTCCATACACTTATTTATTATATTTTACTTTTCCATTCTTGGGAATCTTCTCATACTCATTGTAAATAGTGTCAAAAACCATACCAATTTGGAGATCTCTTTCATAGATTGGTTCTCTTTTATATTTCATATTCCTCCCTTTCACTTTGAGATTCATGGTAATCTTGTAATGGTCCATGGTGTGGCCACTCTTGCCACAATAGAAGCACTTCTTCCATGTTAGCTTGACATCCTGGTTACTTTTCTTCATTAACTTCTTGGGAGTGGATTGTTTTTCAACCTTCTTCACTAATCCATCTCCCAAGGGATACTTTGTTTCTTTCTTTTCATGGTTCTTAGCCTATTGTGGTTCTCTCTTCTCTTCAGTCCACCTATGATACTTGGTATGGTTGTACCAATATTAATCATAACAATGGCCATCAATGTTTCACATTTCAAATAATTTATTCAATGTGTCAAATATGTTCCTTGTGGACCAATTCTTCTTTATTTGTGTTGTATTCTTCACTGCAGTTGGTTGTCTCTTTTATTCAACTTTTATCCCCTGTCTTCAGGCCTTATATAACTTGTACATACTAACCCGTTATTCCAGCAATCAATGGATCTATATTTGAATCTCCAACGGCACCTTCCAATTAACCTTGTTCTTTTTAATTCAGGTGTAATCTATTTAACATGACATTCTTGTTGTTTTTTAACTAGAACCCCAACCTTTTTTCATGAGCTTGAGGTGGAAACTTCTCCAACACCATTGTGAGGCTTATTTAAAATAGATCTCACTTCTGGAGTTTGTGTGGAAATATTTCTCTTTTCATCTTGTTGGGAAGTTCCATATTGGGTTGATTCTGGATTACTCAATTTTACTTCTGAATTAAGATTTTTCAGCTTAAGAATATTATTTCTATCTTCAACTGAACTCAAATTGACTTCCCAATCACTCTCCATCCTATTTGTCTTAGACTCATGCATTTCCATTGTCTCCAGAAGAGATTTATACAGGTTCTTTATTCTCTTTCTTTTGAATTCTAGTTGAGAAACTTTAACATCCATGGAGACTTTGTGAAGCTTCTCTAATACATGGACTACTTCCTTTACAACCTTCTGAAACACTTCTTTCTTACATTCAGATCTTTGCAATTTTTCACCAAATAAAGATACTTTTTCATTGAAAAGTGTGATAGGTTTTTCATTAGCTTTTACAAGCATTGTGAGAGTGTTGAAAAAATTTACTTTCTTTTCCAATGCATCCTCCATTGCATCAGCCTCTTCTTCTAGCTGTGATTTTTCATCAATAGTTGCTTGATGTGTGAAAACATATATGCAAAAAATTCTTCAAGGAAATTTTTCAGGTAATCCTTGATATTATAATATGATTCTTTGGGTGAAATAATCATCTCTACATCTTGAGCTTCATTCGCTAAAGGAACAATCTTCAATAGATTTAACAAAACATTTATCATTCTAACTACATTCAACTAGTGGTCATTCCTCCTGCTTCCTTGTGCTTTTTCTTTGGTGCTTGGCCTATTGCTTCTTCCTATTTTGTAGTATCTTATCTGAAACCTCAAATTTATCATCAACGGGGATGGAACCTTATTCTTCCATCTGAGATTCTTCATCAGTCATCAGAAATATGCACTTCATGTATAAAATTGTTGGAGTCTCTATCCCACATCGAACTTGTGGTTCGATGTGGAGTTTATCATTCATTATAAAAGAACGCATCCTCCTCACTTTGAGGTAAGGAGTCAAGGGGGTTTCCTCAATCTACATGGTATCAGAGCGATCTTAATCCCGACCCTCCCTCCCAGCGGATTCCCGGTTCTGTCCGGCCCTGCCTCTCTTCTCCATTCGGAATGTCACGACTCCTCACCCATCGCGACTCCTCCCATACGGCTCCCTCCATCCCGCGGCACCCGACTCTCGGCGGCCCTCCACGCCGACCCTCCCCGCGGTGTCGCAACCCCCGGCGGCTTCCTCCTCCCACGCGGCCGACCCATCCCGGCGTCTCCTTCTGCCGCGGGTCCCCTCCGCGGGTCTCTCCCGCGGTTTCCCGTCGCCGGCCCTCCTCGGCTCTTCCCGGCGGGCCTGGATCCCGACGACTCTCGTCGCCATTTTCAGACGAGGCTCCTCCGGCGCGCGGCTCCTGACGCGGCCCTCCTCTCCGGACAGGACCCTCCCCGTCGCGCCTCCTCCCTGGTACGCGATCTCCTCGGCGCACCTCCACCCAGTCGCCACTCCTCCCGTCGCAGCTCCCTCCTCCCGGCGGCCCTCCTCTCCCGCCCTCTCTCCCCGCGGCCCACTCTCTCGGTGCGGCTCCTCAGTCGCGGCCCTTTTTTTTCTGGCGTTTCTTCCGCACGGGACTCTCCAGCGGCACGCACTCCATTCCTGCCAGCTCCTCCCAGCAGCCAGCCTCAAGCCTCGTCGGCCCCTCTCTGCTCGACATCCGGCCTCCATTCCCGGCCTGCTTCCAGCGCCGCCTCCCGATGTCCTGCTCCCTCGCCGGCCTCCTCCTGCGCCCCTCTTTCGGCAGCCAGCCGACTCCAGTTTCTCCCAACAGCTGCCCTGCTTTAAGTTTCGGCTCTCTGGCACCTCCTGCGGCATCCCCGCCTCGCCGGCATCTCTCGAAGACTCCCGGCAGCCGCATCTCTATCCATTGGCACGCCCATTCACCGGCGCAGCAGCTCGACCACCTAGGATTTGGGCCCGTTGGCGCCGCCAGATCCCGCAACAATTCTGCGGAATCCCCGCCTCCCGTCGTCGGCCCCGCAAGTGCGGTTTTCCCGGTGCTAGTTTGGATTTCCCAGCGTTTCATCAGCCGACCCCACTAGTGCGGCATTCCTGGCGTTCCATCAACCGACCTAGTCTCTGTGTGGTTCATCTGCTGTATCCGCGACATCATTCATCCATCATCCTGCGCAAGAGCTTTGATCGTGAGGGGGAGCATCAACTTTTTCCGCTTTCTTTTTATTTTCGTCATATTTTGTCATCAAGTTGGGCATATCCAGCTTGAGGGGGAGTGTTAGCGTCTGTTTTGTTGTTTTCTTTTCATTATGTGTCCAAGCTGGGTACACCTAGCTTGAGGGGGAGTGTTGGAGTCTCTATCCCACATCGAACTTGTGGTCCGATGTGGATTTTATCATTCATTATAAAAGAACACCTCCTCCTCACTTTGAGGTAAGGAGGCAAGGGGGTTTCCTCAATCTACAAAAATAAATCCAAAATCCAATTTGAGGTAACCAAAGCTCAAATTTCAAATTATAGATATTCAAAAGATCCAAATAGAGGGAATATTCACTCTAATACCACTTTTGGTGCTCGTAGGACTGTACAGTCTCACATGAGAGGGGATAAATCAGATTTGAACTGATTTTACCAAAGACCAAATCTTTATTTAAATATTTAACCCCTTTGGTTTGTAACCTATTTCACCTATTATGATGTAAATTAATATCTTTTATTTTATTTCCGAACACCTATATGTAGTGAAGATGCTGAAAGTAAAAATAGCACATGTGTTTTTACAAAGTTTGACCCCAATGTGGGAAACCTACTCCTTGTCATGTCAAATCTCATTTAGTCACAGATTCTCCACTATAATTGAATCACCAGTTACAATGGGTGGTTAGGGATCATCTTGAAACCTTATTCCACCATATTAAACAATTGGGGTTACCATATTACACAGGTAACAGACATCCACTATATGAGGTAAGTGAAGAGGTCTCCATACTGCTTCCATAGTCTTCAAATTCCGTTGGTTCTCTTCTTTCTTCCTCCTGAAGTAGATTTTCTTTATGATTTGGGTGGTTTTGTACCAATAATATCAGACCTTCTTCCTCAACTTAGAGAGTATTTGATTTCCAGAAAGTCTTCAAACTCAGCACATGCAACTCAGCCTCTGAAACTCTATAACTTATAGTTCTTCACAAAATCTGTAGTTGGAGACTCAACTCAAACTTTCTTCGAGACCCAACATGTTTCACAAGCTCGGAAGACTCAATCTTATTCTTCTTCTTCTTATTCACTATAGCATGCAACGGTTTCCTCCTTTGAGAGTGATAATTGTATTTCATGCATATATTTTAAAGTATTTTTGTTTATTGAATTGCATATTTAATTGAATAGTCATGCCAATTTTGGAATGAATTGATTTTTTTTTGTTTTATGGAAGGAAATAACATGTTCATGAAAAAGGAATGCAAATAGAAAAAATAACGAGCAAAAGGACACTTCACGCTGCAAGTAAAGCGAAGCGGCGCAACACTAGATTTTTGAAGATGAAGCAGGCATGGAAAACCAGAACAGCCTGATTGCATGTCATGTACACTTTCATTACACGTCGTGACGTGTTTAAAAGGAAATTGTGCCACTGGGACAAGTCATGACATGAATACACACTATGAAAACCAATTACACAACATGAATCCCCACTACACATTGTGACTGGATTCAAAATTAACAAATGAGATTCACGTGAGATTTGTGTAGATTTGGGAGACATGGAGAAAAACATGAGGGATTACATGACGTGTAACCCAGTTACACGTCGTGATGATGGAGATGCGTGAAAAATAAAAAATATTCTACAAGCAACACTAATGGAAAAGCATATAAATAAGACCGCCAGTCGCTCTTCCAACATACTCTGGGACCAACAGGAGCAAGTGCGACACCAACGGACAACTGAATAACGATCTAAAGCCCCTCTTCACCGTCATTCTTCCTCGGGTACCCATGTCGCTTGCTCTTATCATGAGTGAGTAGACTTATTAGTGTCGGTGATGTGATTATAGGGGGATGTGATGCTTAGGGATTATTTTATATTTTCTATTTTTGTTTTGGATTGCTGAAAATGGATTATCAATTCCAATCCATTCTCTTTTTTCAAATTCATGTCCATTACTTGTGTTATGAGGTTGTTTATTTAATTACACCAATTAATTATCCTACTTTGCACATTACCATTATGCAATCTAGGTTAGTTATATTTAAATATGGTTTTGGGTTGCCTATTTCTGTGATTGAACCAAGTAGATGACCATTCCAAAGGTGAAATCATAGGAGTAGAGCAAGGATACCAAGACCAAGGATCCCTACTGACCCAATTTTGACACCAAACCTGAATAAACCCATATCAATTGAATCTATAGCACACAAAACCAAAAATCACTGAACCTGGCATGTCTCCCATATTGAATTTCAACCCAATCATCACTACTATTATTTCTCTTTTCTCAAACGAATTAAACAATTTCAATTTCTGTTTCCTTAATTAATTTAAAACATACACACTATCTCTATGGATTTGATCCCAAAATTTCCTTATACTACATTTTAATTAATTGAGTAGCATAGTTTGGGTTTTATAAATTTTTTTCTTCATAGTATCGTAGGGAATTAACAATTCCCTATAGGGATGTCAAATTCGAGTCATTGTCGAGGATGGTTGCAATGTTAAAATTATTTAGGAATTTAGATAATTGTTTTTATATTAATTATTTATTTTACACTTGGTCATATCATGTTGTAGTTTCAAGAAATAATCTGTTACACGACTACTAAACTCGAGGGAAGGAAAAAAATAGAAGATCTTGCGTATGACCCTGAGTTGGAAAAGACACTATGCCAGCAAAGGAAAGAAAAAGAGGAATATGAGAAAGAAAAGAACAACATGGCAGGAAGAGATCAATTTCAAGGAGCTAAGCGTGAGTTGGGCCAACTAGTAGGACCACAATTCTAAGGAAGGAATCCAGGGGGACAAGCGCTGATAAATTACGGAAGACCCTCAAACACGAGAGTCAATCCAAGTATTCTGATACCCTTGGTGGTTTCTCAGCATTTTGAAATAAAGTTGGCGGTCATCCAGATGATTACGCATTCACTGCAATTCATTGGGCTACCTCATGAAGACCCCAACTCACACATTAGAAGTTTCTTAGAGATTTGTGACATTTTTCAATTCTAGAACGTCAAAAATGATGTAGTAAGGATATGCCTATTCAGATTATCATTAAAAGAAAAATCATAGGAGTGGATCCAAAGTCTGCCTCCACATTCAATAACAACATGAGAAGATCTGGTAAGGAAGTTTTTGACAAGGTTTTTCCCGCCCTCAAAGTCTATGGATCTACGGGTAAGCATTTTAAATTTTGAGCAATTAAATGAAGAATCTTTATATAGTTCATGGGAGAGATTTAAAGGTTTGATAAGATAATTCCCTCATCATGGCATCGAAATGTGGCTATTAATACAAACATTTTACAAAGGATTGTCTCAGGGAAATCTTTCCTTAATAGATGTTGTTGTAGGAGTTTTGCTAATGAGAAAGTAACTAGAGGAGAGTTATGAGTTGTTGGACGAGATGTCCGACAATAGTTTTCAATGGTAGCATGAAAAAAGGATGAGTTCAAGGAGCGCATATGGTGGACAATAGATGGATGACTGCTCAAATGGAATCTATGATAAAGAAGATGGATGCAATGATGGCCAACCAAAATCCCCAAGGTATTTACTGTGAAGATGTTAATTATCTTGATTATAATCGTCAAAATTATGGGTAGGGATGGATGCCACAACAACCACCTCAACAAAATCAGAATCAAGGCCAAGGATTTCAGCCAAGGAAACAAGGTTTCCAACCTCAACAATAAGGGCCAACACTGACCAGTCAAGTCCATTCACTGGAGGAGACCCCTACGAATTTTATGACCACAACAGGAGCTGTACTTTAAGAGTTGACTACATACTCAAGAGATCATGAAAATGCAATTAGAGAATTGAAAAACAACTCACTCAACCAACAAGCTTTAATAATAAATTTAGAACGTCAAGTTGGTCAGATCGTCGAGACGCTTAGAGAAAGAAAAAGAGGAGAGCTTCTAGGATGTAGATAACAACACCCTCATGAAGATGTGAAATCCATCCTGTTTAGAAGTGGAAAGAAGACATGAGGGAGCGACATTGAATTTTATAGAAATAGTGGAACATAGCTAGTTGAAGCAAGTCATGAAAAGAAAAAAGAAACTAAGGAGAATGATGAAGAAGAACCACCACCATCGTACCAACCGCCACTACCATTTCCATATCGGGAAAAGTAGGTAAAGATTGATGAGAAGAAACATAAGTTTTTAGAGATGTTCAAGAAGATACATATCAACATCCCATTCACTGAGGCAATTGCAAACATGTCTGTATATGCAAAGTTCCTGAAGGAATTGGTGATGAACAAAAAGAAGCTCAAAGATTTAGCCACCATTCCACTAGCAGGAGAAAGCTCAGCAGTAGTGTCAAGCATTCTACCAAAGAAACAGTGTGATCCAGATAGTTTTTCTATTCTGATTACTATTGGTATTAATGAGTTTGGTAGACCTTTATGTGATCTAGGTGCCAGTGTAAATATAATTTCATATGTAACATTCAAGAGCCTAGGATTGAAGGAGATGAAACTAACTCGAGTTATGCTCCAACTAGATGATACAATAGTGAGACGTCCTAGAAAATTACTTCAAGATGTCATTGTCAAAGTAGATGAGTTCTATTTTCCAGCAGATTTTCTGGTGATGGACATGGACAAAGAAAAGCTTCCAATAATCTTGGGAAGACCATTCCTAGCTACAGGAAGGGCGCTGATTGATGTTCACAATAGAGAGTTGAGTTTAAGAGTATAAAGATTAGAGGTAAAATTCAATCTGCACCGAGTGATGAAAAAGTTAGATGAAACAATTGATGAGTTTTCTGGAGATAATTTGATAAAAGAAGAGGATGATATTGTCCATGGAAGAAGAGATGAAGTAGTTAATGCGGAATGTGGAGAAGAAAGTGTGAAGAAGCTGAAAATGTAAGATAGTGCTAGAAAAAGATGAAGATAGTGGATGAACATTCATTCAAGATGAATTCAAAGAAGGAGAACAAGTTTGGGTAGTCAGTGAACTGTCATTTGATTATTCAGAAAGGGCTAAGAACCACTAGATTGGGCCCATGGATATTGAAAATGTTTTTAACAATGTGAGAGTGAAGTTAGTTTTAGAGAAAGTGAGAGGACAAATCTACATCGAGGAATCAAGGCTTCGACATTTTGTAGATCCAAATCAGGTAACCTCTTTCCTACTGTCAATCACCTGAGCTGAATGAGGTAACTTTGAGCCAACGATGATAAACAAAAGCGCTTCCAGGAAGCAACCCAAGTTTTTAGTATTTTTATTTATTTATTTTATGTTTTTAAGAGAAAGAACTCATCCCCAATTATTTATAAATTTCATTGATATGGCCTATTCTTTCACTTTTTTATTTCTATTTTTGCAGGACCGTTAAGGCATGCAGAAGGAAGAAGTAAGAAGTTGCAGATGAATTACACACCGTGAAGGGCACTTTAATTGCCAATTGCATGCCCCGCATTTGATTCATTCTTTAATCAACCGAACCAGGAGATATGAAACTGCCTAGGATAATTACCATACCATGAAATTTGAATTTATTTGTTAATAAATTTGAATGTGAAAAATGGGAGAAAGAACTAGTAGAGATAAACATGTGGATTAGGATTTGACAAATCACGATTTAGGGGAGCATGTTGACCATTTTAGATGAATTTTTTCTGAGAATTGGCCCTGTTTTGAATTTCTGATATTTGCATTAATTGATTCAATTGTTCATATTCATTGCCATGAGTGATTTTCCCAACCATTCGTCTCAAACCGAGCCATCCTCTAAGCATAATACTTCATATTCTTTTTATAGTATATTTCTTGAGAAACTTGAGCATGTTTTCTTCTAGAACTTGTTTTGCATCTTATCAAAGCTATGACTGAACAAAATCACTTTTAATATGATTGAGGCATTCTTTTTTATTAGCCCTTACCCTGAGACCCACCTTGTATTAATCCTTTTTAAGCCTATAGAAGCCATGAACAGCCTTGTTCATAAATGATACAAGACTATTTTATCCATTCCTACCTTCCTCTAATTTTTTTGCATGATATTAAAAAAAATAAGTGTGGGGGAGGAACTTTATTGGGTGTACCGAGATGTACGTTACTGTGGATATTTTGTTGGGGGGGTTCTGGATTATGATATTGGGAAGGGCCACGACATCTTTCATTGTATTTTTATTGTTCACCACTCTTGCTAAAAAAACACATTTCAAAAAAAAAGAAAAAGAAAGAAAAATGGGTTGTGTCTTAGGAGGATCAAAAATCACCATTTTCCAAACCGATGATTTTTTTATCGTATGTGGTTAGGTGATGGATGTGAGATTTGTCTTTGTAGAATGGGAAACCCCCTTGCCTCCTTACCTCAAAGTGAGGCTGGGGCGTTCTTTTATAATGAATGATAAAGACCACATCGGACCAAGTCTGATGTGGGGTACAGACTCCAACACTCCCCCTCAAGCTAGGTGTACCTAGCTTGGACACATAATGAAAATAAAGCAACAAAATAGACGCTAACGGTCCCCCTCAAGCTGGAGGGGCCCAGCTTGATGACAAAAACAAGACAAAACATTAATAAAAGATAAAGCTTCAACATTGGTGCTCCCCTGACGATGTTGATATGATGCCGCTGAAAAAGGGTGGGTAAACGCCAAAAAAGTGCGGGGCCGGACAACAGAGCGCCGGGAAATCCACACCGGCGGGTCGGTCGTCAGAGCGTCGGGAAATCCGCACTAGGGCCGGTCAGTCAGAGCGCCGGGAAATCCGCAATGTCGGGTCGATCGTCAAAACGCCGAGAAATCCGCACGGGGGAGCTGGTCATCAAAGCGTCGGGGAATCCGCAGGAGGCACCGACGATGGGATGCGGTGATTCCGCGGGAGGCGCCGGGCAGGGAGGCGGGGATTCCGCAGGATGCACCGGGCAGGAAGGTGGGGATTCCACAGGAATCAGGAGGAGGCTGGCATGGAGGGAGCAGTGGTTGATGCGTCGCGCAAGGAGACGGAGTCGAAGCGATGGTGTGTGCGGACCGGATCTGGCCGGATTTGGCCGGATCTGGAAGTAGGGCAGCCGCTGGAGGAGGATCCGGTCCTTGAGAGAATCGCGCAGGGCGGGGCCGCCTGGATTTCGTCGCGCGCACAGGGTGAAGCCGACGAGGGAAGGCCGCTTAGGGCAGAGAGGCGTGACGGAAACAGCGTGCGCGCAGCGGGGAGGAGGCGATCCGCCGGGAGGAACGCGCGCGATCGGGAGTCGCAACGGGACGCGAGGCCGGGAGGTGCGTCATAGGGGAGAAGCTCCGCAGGACCGAGCGGCGAGCGGCGCGACGGGATGCGCCGGGAGGGAGGCCGTCGGGGAGGAGCGGCGCTGGAGGGGAGAATCGTCGGAAGGGCGGGGACCCGCGACGGAAGGAGACGCCGGCAGGGGGACGATCCGCCGGTGAGGGAGATCCGCCGTGAGGGAGGGTCTGTGCGACCGGGAGGAGCAGCGGAGGGGGGGCGACTATTTGGATTGGAGCCGCCACCCCCCGGACGGGGAAAACCCTAAAGCCCGAAGGGAGAAAAAAAAATTAGGGAGGGATCGGGTTTCGAAAACCCCCTCTAATACCATGTAGAATGGGAAACCCCCTTGCCTCCTTATCTCAAAGTGAGGTTGAGGCGTTCTTTTATAA
The DNA here is from genome assembly GCA_963277665.1 of Viscum album. Lineage (NCBI taxonomy): Eukaryota > Viridiplantae > Streptophyta > Magnoliopsida > Santalales > Viscaceae > Viscum > Viscum album. Next base: position 65,561,975 of record OY728163.1, on the reverse strand, counting down.
TGAATGATAAAGACCACATTGGACCACAAGTCCGATGTGGGATACAGACTCCAACAGTCTTAAACAAAACTTTCGAAAAAGAAAAAAAATAAAAAAGAAAGAAAAAAGAAAGAGAGGTTGATTGTATCATTGCACTGACATGTATCAAGAGCCCACTTTGAGCTTTTTGAGGGGAAGAGATAGATGACATTTATAAAGGGAGACAATCATTGAGCTTATCTTTTGTTATCATGCAAAATGCTTTAGAGTCAAACCTCCTTTTTGTGCCTTACTTGATTTGCATCATTTACCTACCTGCCCTAAAGCCTCAGAGTCATTTGATCTTAAACGGTGAATCTCTTATGATTAATTATGATATCTATCTTTATGCAGTGGAGATGTTAGATGTCTTGCAAGCCTATGGTAAATTGCATGTTCTTGAGGTATATGCATCACTCTATTTACATTTGTACCCTAATGTGAGTGGAAAAATTCATGTGAGGTAAATTACAAGTGGCATGCGTACTGATAATGAATTCAAAAATGAAGATGGATGAATGAAGAAACTTAAATATTTCAAAGGAGAAAAGTAAAATACTCGGTTGACTTGTTTCTTTGAAAAATGATGCGTTGATGAATTCTACTATGTGATGCTCGAACATTTAATTTTCCATTTGATCAATTTCTTTTATTGAAATTGAATTTAAAGCATGGTAACATGAAAGTCTTTGTAGTATGTTGAGATTCCATAATTGAGGACAAGGCTGAATTCAAGTGTGGAGGGATTTGATAAGTGTATTTCATGCATATATTTTAGAGTATTTTTGTTTATTGAATCGCATATTTAATTGAATAATCTTTCCAATTTTGGAATGATTTGAATTGTTTTATGTTTTATGACAGGAAATAACAGATTTATGAAAAAGGAATGAAAAGAGGAGAAATAGTGAGCAAAAGGACACTTCACGCCGCGAGCGAAGCGAAGCGGCGAGACACTGGATTTTTGAAGATGAAGCATACATGGAAAACTGGAACAGACAGATTACACGTCGTGTACTTTCATTACACGTTGTGACATGTTCAAAAAGAAATTGTGCCGCCGGGACAAGTCGTGACATGAAGACACGCTGTGAAAACCGTTTACACGACGTGAGTCCCCGGTACACGTCGTGACTGGAGTCAAAGTCGGCAAACGAGATTCGCGTCGGATTTGAGCAGATTCAGAATATGCGGAGAAAAACGTGAGGGATTACACGACGTGTAACCCAGTTACACATCGTGATGATGGTGACACATGAAAAATAAAAGACGCTGCAAGCAACACTGACAAAAAAGCCTGTAAATAAGACCCATGGTCGCTCTTCCAACATACTCTGGGACCAACAGGAGCAAGTACGACACCAACGGACGACGGAGTAACGATCCGGAGCCCCTCTTTGCCGCCATTCTTCCTCGGGTACCCATGTCGCTCTCTCTCATCGTGAGCGAGTAGTCTTCTTAGTGTTAGGTGATGTGATTGTGGGGGGGGGTGATGCTTAGGGATTATTTTCTATTTTCTATTCTTATTTTGGATTGGTGCAAAAGAATTATCAATTCCAATTCATTCTCTTTCTGCAAATGCATGACCATTGCTTGCGTTCTGAGGTTTATTTAATCGCGCCAATTAATTAGCCTACTTTGCACATGACCATTATGCAATCTAGGTTAGTTATGTTTAAATATGGTTTTGGTCGCCTATTTCAGTGATTGAACCAAGTAGATGACCATTCCAAAGGTGAAATCATATGAGTAGAACAGAGATACCAAGACCAAAGATCCCTACTGACCCAATTCCAACACCAAACCTGAATAAATCCATAACAATTGAATCTCTAGCACATGAACCCGAAATCACTGAACCTAGCATGTCTCCCATATTAGATTTCAACCCAATCATCACTGTTGTTATTTCTCTTTTCTCAAATGAATTAAACAATTTCAAATTCGGTTTCCTTAATTAATTTAAAACATACACATTGTCTCTGTGGGTTAGATTTCAAACTTTCCTTTTACACATTGTCTCTGTGGGTTAGTTAACTGAGTGTCATAGTTTGAGTTTTATAAAAAAAAAAAAATTGCATAGTACCGTAGGGAATTAACGCCCTGGGTAAATGTTAGAGCTTCGGTTCTCCCAAGATTCTCTTAGTTGAGCGTCCACACCTACAGTAGCTTTTTCTTTTCTCTTTTCTGCTCCTTGATATTCTCAACAACTCACATGCACAGGCGACTAAATTAATTGCACCTTTCATTTTTAATATTCCATAAATGGAATGCTTACTGACAAAAGCAGCCACCTTGCATAAAGCAATATTATCAAATACAAAAATTTGGGTTCCCATGATTTTCCTTAGATTGTTTTTCCACTCAAGGAGTATCAATACCCTTAATAAATGCACATCATTTTTGAAACATGGACAAATAAAATTTTCATTTATTCTTCAGCAGGCTCGACTCTATATTCTTCGTCAACTGAAAATATCTCCAATGAAATCTGCAATTTGCAATTCACCGCAATTGTATAAAATACACAACAACCAGATCTACAGTCGTGAAACTCATCTTGCAGTGTGATACTTTCCATGAAAACAATATAACCTTAAATATCGAATCTGTACACAGCAGCAGCTCAACTTTATTCTCAAGCTTTCAGTCTTGGGAAAATTCTCAAACTTCCATCTAAGTTACTTTCGAACAAACAAATAGCCTAGATCTAGATCATGTAGGCACTTCGATGTTTAGCTTAAGCTTCGATGTGTCTTCTTAGCTTGCTTTATAAATGACCAGTCAAGCACTTGTTAAACATGCAAGCTTCGAAGTGTCTTCATCTGCATTTTTCTTGAAAACCAAATTATATCAGTTTCAACGTCAAGAAATATATGTAGTGGAACTCTCATTTCAAACTTCAACATAACAAGCTCGAATCATGGCTTAAATATGCTTCATGATGTTCTGAACTCAAAAGCACAGTAGAAGCATCTTCATATTTCACTTTCCTCAGAAGTAATAAATTCTGAAAACTCCATTTTTCTTTGTTCATTGATCTTCCATTTCCATGGATGAAGATTAGCTTCTTGTGTTTTTCATGCATCATCTCATTCAATTTCATGTTCATCATATTCAAAATCTGGAAACTCGATTTTTCATCCAACAAAACATCGATGAGCAGGGAAGCTTTACGATGAAGTCATACAGACGGCAAAGACTTGCGGTCGGCAAAGTTATACGTTGAAGCTCAAAGCCTTAGGATTAGTGCTTGAAGCTTTGAATTCAACAACAGACTTGTGATCAGTATTCAAAGCCTTACGCTCAGGACTTAATGTATAAACACAGATTACTACAACCAACATGCTTTGTACTCCTCGTACGAGTTCACTTTTAGGATCCAAGGGTTCACTTTAGGATCCAAGGAATCTGTTCACCCAACTATTCTAAGGACCTTTGGTTTTCTTTTCTATTTATTCCTCATGGCAGCAACTCTCTTTTGACAATGCGTAACTCATCTGGATTCGCTAATTAGTTATGTTGTGTTTGCATATAGTATTGATTTATAACATGCTAAAATAATGGATCAAGTTATACAAATGGGCATGTCTACTGATATATCAAGCATGTTAAAAGGTGATATGTTGCTATCATGAGTTGCATAACCAAGTATGCTACATATTGACAAACAAATTGAAGAAAAGGGATGGGCCGCAAGATTGCCCTGACTTGTTATACTATTTCCCCCTTTCCCCAAAAAATGAATAGCAATATCGTTCCGGCTTGATATACACTATTCTCTTTCCCACGAGATGGATATTATACCCTGACTTAGTTGTATCTGTTCATCTCAGATTCCAAGCTAGACTTGAAGTAGGTATGTACAAGTATGGACCCTCCATAGGAAGTGATTTGTTATAGTTATTATTCATCTATAAGTCGCCTATTTGCAGTTTGTTGTCATGCTCAGATTGTTGTCCTTGGACTGATTTGTTAGATTTATGTAAATATTTAAACATATTCATGCACACTTGTTTGTTCACAGTGTGAGTTGGAGCACTATTAGTGGTGTCCTACTAAGCATTTATGCTCAAACATTGCATGTGCACTCCAACAGATATAAAATTTCACTTGCTACATTTCAGGTACGAGCAAGTCTGTAGGAAGCAGTTTGAGTGAAATATTGGCTAGTTGGATGCTGGTGTTGGTTTAGCTGAATCAGTCTCCATGAGGTTGCCTGCATTCATATAGAGATGAAGTTTTGTTTTATGTTATCATTCATTTATACAAGGAGTCGCAGACGTACAGGTTACTCCATATGATGAACCGGTAATACATTTATCTTTAAAAATGTCTGGGACGATGAGGTAAATCATTCGCCAACAATGAACCAAGATTCCTCAAGTTCGACATGTTCATATTGTTAGTGTTGTATTCAGTGTTATCACAATCATTAGCCAAGTGTCACAAATTAATATAAACATGAACTAAATCTTGTTTCAGAGAATCACCTTAGCCGGAGTTCTCTATTTGGCCCCCGAGTTGGTAGACTGCAACTCCCTTTCAAGCTCATCAAACTCCCATCCACCAATCTCTTCGGCTGAGTAGTTTCGATTGACGGCCCCAAATTCCGACTCCAGCTTTGCTAGCTCTCCTTCAGGGTCTAGCACCACCTGCCCTGCCTTTGCTGAAGGTGGGGATTCCGACTGCTGCTCTGCACGGTTTGAGGACTGATCTTCCTTCGCCTCCCCAACGGATTTAACATCTGCCTTTGGGGCTGGAGTTTCCAAATCCAAAGTCGGCCTCTCGATGGTCTCGAATTCTGCTCTCAGCTTCTCCATCTCATCAAACAACTCCTTCACCCTCGGATCATCTTTCCTGAATCAGTAACACCCAAAAAGTCCGCTTTCAGACAGTTTTGATGCAGTTTCATGGCACGCAAAACATACCTCAACATCTTCTGCCTCTCCGAGTAGAATTGCTCTTTCATGTTCTCCACCACGCTGAAGGTGGTTATTATCTAGAAGAACAAGCATCATTTTTCAAATATCCATTAGAAAATGTCGAAAAATGCCCTATAAAATGGAGGAAAACAGGTATATAAGGTTGTGTTTGATTTTAGAATACATTTTCTAATTTCATTTTTTTTAAATGCTTTTGAAAAGTGAGTTGCCTATCCAGGAATTTTATAATACTCCCTCTAGTTCAATTTATAGTGAAAAAAAAGTGTTCGGTGATTAAAAATATAAGAAAGACTAGTGTGCTTGATTTCACTTTCTCAAAAATTATATGGACTGCAGACAGTGCATTTGATAAGATGGCTGGGAACTTAAGTTCTCAACCACTTAAGATAGATATATTCTAGGACGAAGAGGGCACGGATGAAATAACAGTTTCGGGTTTAGCTCCAGGGAAGACTTCTCTACGGATGAAATAACAGTTTCGGCTTAGGTTCTCAGCCGCTTAAGATATATTCTTCTACTATTGTTTCCTATCCATTTACTGCTAATCTTGACCCTCAACCTGTTTCAAGAATTTACTGCTAATTGAATCCATAGCACTCTACTACATCTATCTGTTGAATGTTGCTATAGTTCTCACACCAGTACCCATGGTTCCATCAGTTTGGTGAATGTCGTCTAGAATGGAGTCAAGAGTAGCTTCTGTGGAATCCAGCAGTGCTCGTCTAGAGCAGATGTTGCAGGCACAGGCAGACGAGTCTCTTTGACAGACAGAGAGGCTGCAAAATCATTACGGATGAATGCAGGAGGTCCAGACATCTACTGGCATCTTTACCCCGGAACAGACGGAGCTCATGAAACAACAGCGAGAGTAGGGTTGGCAATCAGCAGCACGACACGTGGACACAACAAAAACTGGATACACAATAAATGGGTCGGGATTGGGTTGAGGTAATCACTGATCCTAGTTTGAGCAGATAAGTGAAAGAGAGAAAAATGTTCCTGAACAGAACTCTCAATTAGAAGAAGAAAGAAGCCCAGGAGAGGAAGGATTGAAGGACAAACTGAAAACTTCATCCATGCATGCCAGAATTCCAACATTCGCGGGCAAGGATCTTATTGTGTGGATAACACAGGCCGAAACTTTATGATCCATAAAACTCACAACGATTTGTGATGCATGGAAGGAATTGTGAAGCATTGGTTATTGTTGCTTCGTCCAAATCTGATTTGGGAAGAGCTGAAGGCAGAGCTTCTTTGTCGTTATGGGACTGCATCTGAGAGCAATCCACTGAAACCGCTGAAAGGCATTAAGCAGTCCGGGACTTCAGGGGTTGTGGTATATTAGTTTCTTCTTGGACGCTGATAGAAAGTACAGTTATGAATCACGAACCTCGAGATAAAGTGAGGCTTACATCCTTGACTAGAAATGTTGAGCATGAACTGGTCATTAAAGGCATGATCAAGGATTGGGAACAGCTGAGGACAGATTGGTATTATCAAAACAATCGATCATATAGTGGTGGAGCAGTTGAGATGATCCTGAATCCTTTGGGACCGGACAGAAATAGGGAGGAAAAGACAGTTGAGAAAAGGAAATTCTGAATATGAAGAAAGGAGAGCTAAGGGTGTCGATGGCATCCCTTTAGCAGCCACCCTACAATTCTTCGTTGGGGTTTGACAGCCGCCTCCTTAATTGTCAAAGGGGGCAGGGGCGGGGTAAGTGGAGGCAGGCAAAGGTGGTGGCCAAACCCACCCACGAAGTCCAGCGAAGAGGAGAGGCGACAGGGGAGTCTTGCCTATAAGAGGAGTCGTCCCCCGAGTGGTTTGAGCATCTCGTCAGCAAAGCATTCTCTCAATTACAGTTTATGTGTGTGTGAGGTGTTTCTCTCTATTTATTCAAGAGAGGATTTTAGAGCGGTATTCTCCTGAGCAACTGTACCAACACCATCCATAGTGAGATGTTCCTATTTGCCCATGGTTTTTTACACCTTTTCATTTGAGGGGTTTTCCATGATACACCTGTCCATTTATTTTCCGTATTTTGCATTGTCTTTTATCTCGCATTTATTGTCACACCGGAGGGCCAATCATTTTAAGTCCCAGCAAAGGGTTTACGTTTTTCTTATGTTATCTTGTATGGGCCAGCACACAAATGTCCTCAGAAGGGTTCGGCTAGGGTGTGTAATATCAAGAAGCGAGGAGTACTTCCAATTAAATTGGGAGACTTGAAGGTTGAAGTAGAAGCATATTTGTTTGATACTACAGGACCAGATCTTGTGTTGGGAATGGCCTGGTAGGAAACTCATGGGCATGTCACTTCTCATTGGAAAAATCTGACTATGAGCTTTGACTGTCAGGAGAAACGTGTAAACCTTCAAGGGATGCGGTCAGATCAGGACATACAGCAAGCTTTGAAAAAAAATTAGGAGAAAAAAGTATTGGCTCGTGGCCTCCAATGGGAATCTGGAATAGAAGTTGCAGCTGGGAAAACAGACAGTCCAGGAACTAGAGAATCGATTACTGCAGCTGTTAATCAAGTAAAAGAAAGCGTTTGAATAACCCAAAGGGTGTTGAAGGTTCTGAACGCAGCGGAAGCGTGTTGGCGAGTGTACCCAACTTTAATTTTTTGGTTAACAACGATCAATCCGAGATCCCTCACAATAATAAAACGCCGGATCTTCGGAATAGAACAAAAAATGAAAGAAAATGGATTCTCAGAACCATGGAGAGGATCATCATATGTTGGTTATAATTAATTTAATTAAAAGACAAGAATTACCTTGAATGAATTCTCTCTCCGTTGATGTTTCCGGTCACGATCCGATGTGATCCGTCGTTGCGTCGTAGAATCCAAGTGTAGGATTCCTCTAACGGTGATCCATACGTGCTCCATGTATCTCTGGACATCGCCGAAAGGATCTTCGGAGGCTAGCGCGAAAGAGCCTTCGTTTGCGATGTTCACTTTCGATCGCTTTGAGCGCCGCTTGCAAAACACTCTCCTTGATCCGGTGGAAGAGGATCTCTCTCGTAGCTTGAGAGCGTTCTTGGAAGAAAAGAATTCTCTTTGGGCTTGAGAGCTTTCTCTAGATCCGTTGTGCACAACCCCCAAAAATGGCTAGGCTAATGAGAATTATATAATTGAGATTTTAATTACTTAGAATAAGAAAATGAATTAATTACCCGAAAACATTTATTCATTTCATTTAATTCTTAGTAAAACTCAATGTCTAATAATAACAGTTGACCATTATTATTACTTGACATGCGCCCAGCGAATTACATCTAATATTATTTAATTAAATAAATAATATTACTTTTCACAAATCCCTAAAAAAAAAATACACGACGTGTATATTAATATACACGGCGTGTACTTTTGTTTTTCCATTTTCTTTATTTCCACCACCAAATTTATTAGACCTTGAATAATGGCCATTTATTTCTCAAACAAATATCACTGCATTACTCGGTAATAAATATATTATTTCACCCACAATATATTCTCTTGAATAACTAGTGTCAAAATAAATGTGATCACGCATCCTTGAATAATTATTAAACCACAATCGGGAATAATCTTTATTCTACTTGTAAAATTAATATTTAACTAAGATACTTGGACACACTTAGTGTGTGATCCTTTAGGCTTCTTTCTTAGTGGCATTAGGCGAAACCTGCGTAAAATCCAAAGTTAGCGTCTAGCAATACGCCAAGGCACCTATAAAGAAAAAAGTTAACGCCGCAATGACGTGTCACCTTCTACGAACGCTTACCGTATAATGTAATCTCTTTGTCACGATATCTCGAATCAAGCAGGTTGCATACTAGTGTCATCAACCCATGTGCTCGATTATAATTTTTTTGTCTTTTCGGAATTGAACTCGCTCATTCCTTACCATGGCCATGGATTTATTTAGACTATATCAATTCTATCAAAGGCTTGAGATATCTACTTTCGTTACGGAATATAAGAGACAAATCCTTTCTCGCATTATCTATTAATGCAGTATTACTCATGACGCACCCAACATATCCCATCTCACTGCGAACAGTGTGTCGTCACAGTTTTTGTCAACACATCTAAGAGCGCGAGTTGTAATACACATCAATAATAATCTTAAAGTCTAAGGACCAATACACACATCCGCATATAGGAACATCCAATAAAACTATGAAATGTGGATTTCCTACTGGTGGGTCTCGTTCTCATAATATTCTCCTGGATATTACCAAGGGCGCACACAATGAGAAGGTGCCTCAAAGTTTTATGAGACCTCACCCTGAATGGCCTGTATTATTTGTGTCCTTCAAATAACATCATCCGGCCATAGATCATATATTCAAGAACAGTGTTATGGCACTTACGGGTTCTCATCATAGCAGGGATCCACTATGACCCTTTAATGCAACAGTTATCCTTAGGACATTATCACATGCATTGTCACGCAGAAGATCCATCAAGATGTGACAAGGTATTTATAAATGAATAAAGTACAAAGTAGTTGGTTTTAAGCCACCAACTCCAACAGTTATCTCAACAAAGAGTCACAAATCATGCAATGAAGTTAAAGGCAGCAAATTCAGTCAATGTGCAGAGTCGCACATGGATTGGAAAGAAACTCCTCCAGGCAGTTGCTCCAAAGGCCAAGGCTACAACCTCCCACTTGAAAGTTCTGGGCGCAATGGAAGCGCGTGATGAATCAGGCCCAATTTTGATTTTTGTCGTCATCGATGATCAATCCGAGATTTACACGACGATCAACGTCATGATCAATGGAATTGAATCAAAGAATACAGACAACGGATAAAACGTCGAAACCAAACCGCAAGATCATCACATATTATTTATAATTAATTTAAGCAATTAAATAATTACCTTGTGATAAATTATTTCTCCGTTGATTGATCAGACAACAGATCTACGTCGTAACGTCGTTGTGTCGTAGGAATCAAGAAAAGATTCCCTCTAGCGGTGACCCACAAGTGTTCCACCAATCTCTAAACGTTGCCGTAGGAATCTCCGGGTGTTGGCATAACAGATCCTATGTTAGGAACTGAGATCTGGAGATGTTTATTAATGACGGAAGAGGGGAGTACAGGCAGAGGAAGGAAGAGAAAAACAACAAATACAGGATTCCCCCAGGGAGTTTCCCTGCCCACGAAACAGCCCAGTTCCCCCCAACTAACAGAAAAGATCCTCCCCTTTCTCATACCCACGATTCCCCTTATAACAGCCCCCCACGTTCCCCCCCCCCATCCTACGTGGCATAACAAACTGCATAACAAACTGTTTGCCTACTGTTGATGGTGAATTCCTCTTACCTCAATGTGAGGCGTAGACATTCTTTTATAGATGAGTAAAAATAATTACACGGAGGGAAAGACCAATGTGGGACTCGGAAATACCCATTCAACTTAAATGGGGTCCAACACTCCCCCTCTCAAGCTGGACATGCCCAGATTGGATTGAGTCCCACAAAGAAAAAAGATGACATGACACAAAGACCATCTCATACTCCCCCTCAAGCTGGGTCATGGATGTTGTGAATACCCAGCTTGGTAGTGAGAGAGTCAAAGCGAGCTCCGGGGAGGCCTTTGGTGAAGATGTCGGCAAGCTGATCTGTCATCGGAATATGGCCAAAGCTGGTATGGTTATGCTCCAGATGATGGCGAAGAAAGTGGCAGTCCACCTCGATATGCTTCGTCCATTCATGGAAGACGAGATTCGAGGCAATCTTTGTGGTTGCCTGATTGTCACACCAGATATGAGCAAAGCTCTTTGCTGGGAAGCCGAGCTCATGGAGGAGATGACGAAGCCAAAGGATCTCAGTGTTGACCGTGGCCATGGCGCAGTATTCGGCCTCTGCACTCAATCTGGAGACGACAGTCTGCTTCTTGATGCGCCAGGAGATGAGGTTACCGGCGAAGAACACGGCGAATCCCGAAGTAGACTTGCGGGTAGCGAGGCAACCTGCATAGTCCGCATCACAGAAGACCTCAACATACAAATGAACATGATGTGAGTACTGAAGGCCACGTGCAGGGTGTTTCTTGATGTATTTGGCAATGCGGAGGACAGCATCCCACTGAGATCTGGTTGGAAGCTCCATGAACTGGCTGACTTTGCCAACGGAGCAGGCAATGTCTGGTCGTGTCATGGTGAGGTAGTTAAATTTACCCACCAGACGTCGATAGCTCTCGGGGTGAGGAAATGGTTCCGAGTCAGTATGGAGAGAGCGTTCCCCAGGCTCAAAAGGAGTGTCCACTGCAGTTGCCATGCTCAATCCTGCATCCTGCAAGATATCAAGAGCATACTTGCGTTGACAGAGAGAGATAGTGTCCTCAGAACGAGAGACCTCGATGCCAAGGAAGTAGGTGAAGGGACCAAGATCTTTGGTGTGAAAGTGGTGGTGAAGTTGCGCCTTGAGGTTGGCGATTCCTGTGGAGTCACTCCCTGTGATGATGATATCATCAACATAGACCACCAGCAAGATACAGCCGCTCGTCGTCGTACGGAAGAAGACTGTGTGATCCTTCATACTGCGAGAGAGGCCAAAGGCCGTGACGACAGTGCTGAAGCGGCCAAACCAAGCCCGATAAGACTACTTGAGGCCATATAGGGATCGACGGAGGCGGCAGACAAGGGAGTCGGCGCCAGAGGCACAAAAGCCAGGGGGCTGCTGCAGGTAGACTTCTTCGTCAAGAAAGCCATGGAGAAAGGCATTTTTGGCATCCAGTTGATGAAGCGGCCAGTGATGATGAGCAGCCAGAGATATGGATAGGCGGACGGAGGCCATCTTGGCGACCGAAGAGAAGGTCTTAAAGTAATCTGTAGGATAGTAAAATTGAGAGACCAAACCCCTAAGGTCTGTCCCTCTAAAGGAGCCCTTGGGGTGTATTTATAACAAATAATAAAGACCACACCGGACCTCAAGTCCGATGTGGGATGCAGACTCCAACACTCCCCCTCATGCTAGGTGAACCTAGCTTGGACACATAATGAAAAGAAAACAATAAAACAGACGCTAACACTCCCCCTCAAGTTGGACATACCCAGCTTGATGACAAAACATGACGAAATAAAAAGAAAGCTGCAAAAGTTGCTGCTCCCCCTCACGATCGAAGCTCCCCCGCAGGATGATGGATGGAAGATCTTGCGGGCGCAGCAGATGACCACGCAGACCGACCAGTTGACGGAACGCCAGGAATGCCGCACTAGTGGGGTCGGTCGATGAAACACCGGGAAATCCAAACTAGCACCGGGAAAACCGCACTTGCGGGGCCGGCGACGGGAGGCGGGGATTCCGCAGAAGGGTTGCGGGATCTGGCGGCGCCAACGGGGCCCGAATCCTACGTGGTCGAGTTGCTGCGCTAGCGAATGGACGTGTCGGCGGACAGAGATGCGGCTGCCGGGAGGTGCCGGGAGGTGCTGGCGAGGCGGGGATGCCGCAGGAGGAGGCCGGCGAGGGTGCAGGAGGCCGGGAGGCGGCGCTGGAAGCCGGAGGAGGCCACCTGCGTGGAGCGGCCAGCACGGGTGGAGGCCGGTTGCTGGCCGGAACAGTCCGGATCTGCCCGGAACAGTCCGAAACTCGCCGGATCTGGCCGGATCTGGCCGTAAATCACCGGATCTGGCCGGAGTAGCCTGGATCAGGCCGGAGCTGTCCGGATCTGGCCGGAAATCTCTGGATCAGGCCGGAGCCGGCCGGAGTAGCCTGGATCTGGCCGGAAATCACTGGATCTGGCCGGATTCGGCCTGAGCTTTCCGGATCTGGCCGCCGGAGAGCAGCAGGCGAGGTCGCCGGGAGGGGAGCGGGACGGGAGACGCCGCCGGAGAGGGGTCGCCGGACTGGAGGGAGATCTGCCGGGAGCCGAAAGCCGCGAGCGCGCGGGAGCAGCGGGAGGCGCGGGTTGTAGGAGCGTCGTCGGGAGGCACGGCCGGAAAAACGCAGGAGGCGGGCGCCGCTGGAGAAGCAGAAGCGCCGGGAGGAGGAGCAACCGCCGGGGAAGGCCGCCAGGAACTGCTAAGGAGGAGCACCGACGGGAGGGTCGCCATTAGGAGGAGCCGCGGCGAGGCGTGCTTGCGCGCAGGAGGAGCGAGAGGAGAGGAACGCCGCGCCTGGATCGGGAGAGCCACCTGGAGAAGAGTCGCGCCGAGGAGAGTCGCGCTGCGGGAGGAGTCGCGCCGGGAGGGAAGGCGCACGGGAAGGGAGCGCGCAGGAGAAGCCGCGCCGGGAGAAGTGGGAGCGGTTGCTAGCTGAGATGCGGGAGCCGCGCGGAGATAGCCGGGCCGGTGTGCGCAGCAGGGAGGACTTTGGGGAGGGGAGCCGCGTACCAGGGAGGGAGAGGGCCGCCGGGAAGGGGAGCCGCGCCATGCAGGAGAGCCGCCGGGAGGGAGGACCGGCAGGAGCAACGGAGGGGGGGGGGGCGGCGGCTATGTGGATTGGAGCCGCCGCCCCCCGGACGGGGAAACCCTAAAGGAAGGGGGAAAAAAGGAAGGAGAGGTCGGGTTTAGCAAACCTCCTTTGATACCATGTAGGATATTAAAATTGAGAGACCGAACCCCTAAGGTCTGTCTCTCTAAAGGAGCCCTTGGGGTGTATTTATAACAAATAATAAAGACCACACCGGACCTCAAGTCCGATGTGGGATGCAGACTCCAACATAATCGATGTCATATGTCTGAGCAAATCTCTTCGCCACAAGCCGGGCTTTGAGGCGACAAAAAGAGCCATCGGGATTGAGACGGATCATATAAATCCATTTGCAGCCGACCGCCTGTTTTGCACACAGGGAGGGGGACCAGATCCCATGTATGGTTGTCATCCAGAGCTTGCAGTTCATCTCGCATAGCCTGTAGCCACCCCGGGTGTGACTTGGCGTCGCCAACCGTGCGGGGAATAGAGATCACCTCCAGTGCTGACAAACCTTTGTATGAAGATGTAAATAGAGGAGTAGGCTGACACGAGCGAGTACCTTTCCGGAGTGCAATTGGCAAGTACTCAGGTGCTGTGACAGGAGCATCGGACGAAGTGGGAACAATATTGTCCTCGGCCCGGACGAGAGTAGACCTGCCCAAAGCGATGACAAGTAGGAGGAGACACCAGAGGAGGGTGAAAAATGAGAGGAAGACACTCATCGATAGTAGTGTCTGGATGAGGAGAGGGTGGAGTGAAAGAAGAGCTCTCGACAAACGAGACATCGACAGCGGTGATATAGCGGCGTAAGTCTGGAGAGAAGCACCAGTAGCAACGCTGAGTGCGGGAATATCCGAGAAAAATACACCGGAGAGATTTGGGAGAAAGTTTAGAGAGATTGGGGCGAGTGTCCCGGACATAGCAGAGACATCCGAAGACGCAGAGTGGAAGGGAGTGAGGAGGAAGAGAGAGGAACATAATATGAAAAGGAGTCTCCCCCTGAAGGATGGAGGAAGGAAGTCGATTGAGTAGGTAAGTAGCAGTGAGGATGGCATCCCCCTAGAAGAGAAGAGGCACCTTGCGGTGGAAGAGGGCACGAGCAGTTCCAGAATATGCTGGTGTTTTCGCTCGGCCACTCCATTTTGCTGAGGGGTATCAGGACAGGAGGTCTGATGGATGATGTCGTGTGCCCGCGGAAACTGCTGAAAGGGAGTGAATAAGTATTCCCGCCCATTGTCGGAGCGTAGACATTTTACAGAGATAGAAAATTGTGTCCGGATCTCATGGTAAAAGGTCTGAAAGGTGGAGAAAACTTATGTCCAATCTCAAAGAAGGTAAAGCCACGTCATACGTGAAAAATCATCAATGAAAGAGAGATAATATTTATACCCTGATTGACTTGAAGTGGCACAGGGACCCCATACATCTGAATGAACCAAATCAAAGGGTTTGGCGGCTCGTGTGTCAAGTCGAGGAAAATATGATGTGCGATGGTGTTTCGCATAGGTAAGGGAGCATGTACCAAAACCGGCAATGGGGAGAGTGAAACCATCAACAACAGTGATGGCTGAGGAACCAGTATAGGGACTGTAGTTGGAGAGCATACTTGCATCCCCGATAAGATGGTCGAACACACCTGAGTCAAGCATCCAAGCAAGGGAGCGATGACTGACAAATGCAGTGGGACCACCGGAGTGGGCAAAAGATGCTGATGAAGAGCCCGGTAGGGAGGTAGTCCTATGATCGTGAATCAGCTGGATCTCAGCCAAGGAGAGATCCAAAGATGAAGGAAGAGCGGCAGCAGGCGGGGATGCATCTCGGACCGCAGTCTAGCCCTGTCGTGGGTGCGAAGCGGGACGGCCATGAAGGACCCAACAACGGTCAACCAGGTGGCCGAGCTTGCCACAGTGCTGACAGAGTGGGCGAGGTCGGCTGTCTCCACGTCCGCGTCCACGAGTGCCGATAGGGCGGCCACCGCCACGACCCAAGAGAACAGTGTGATCAAGGCTAGGGATGGGTGGGGCAAGGGCCCGATGAGCCTTCCCAAGGCAATGATAGACCTGCGGAATCTCTAGGGACGAGGGGCTGGCGAGCATCTCTATCGCCGTCGTCGCATATTCCGGGTCGAGACCATGGAGGAGGCTAAAAAGACAGAGCTGGTCCCGCTGAGCTAAGGCTTCCGCAGGTGTTTGTGGAATGGGTCAAAGCTCAAGAAGTTCGTCTCGTAGAGCCGTCCACTCCATGAAGTATGCGGGAAATGGACGAGCTTGTGGCGGAGGAGGGACAACCGCTGAAAAAGATCAGATACCCGAGCCAAGTTATTGGTCTCGGAGTACATGAGAGTCAAGGAATCCCAGAGTTCCTTGACTGTGTTGGTTGTCCGGGTGACGTATTTGACAGAGCGGTTCATTGAATTGACCAGCAAAGCAAAGATTTTACTGTCAACAAGCTTCCACGGACGATATTTTGGGTCAGAAGGTAGAGGTGATGGATCCTCAAGATGGGAATCAAGGTCCATCCCGGTGAGAGACATGAGCACAGTCTTCCGCCAGACAGAGAAATTTGTGGAGTCGAGTCGCTCATCGACCAAGCGGGTGGAGGCGGTGATAAGAGGAGGTAGGACCAAGGCAGCCATCGAAGGGAGGTCTTTGGAAGTTGCAGATGAACTCGTCATTTAGCGCTGGACAGATGCCCGGAGAGCGGGTGTCGGCAGAATGGGAGATTCCGGAACAGGTCGGGAGACCGCTGGAAGGGCGGGGCTGCCGCGGGGTCGTCGGGAGCCGCGCGCTGGAAGAGAGCCCGCCCGGGATGGAGCCGCCGGGGAAGGGAGGCCGCCGGGGAAGGCCGCGGACAAGGTCGCCGGACGAGCGCGCTAGGAGGGCGGGGTTGGCGCGGGGTGGCCAGGAGTCGTCGGGGAAGGGAGGCCGCCGGGGAAGGTTGCGGGCGAGGTCGCCGGACGAGCGCGCTAGGAGGGCGGGGCTGGCGTGGGGTCGCCGGGAGTCGTCGGGGAAGGGAGGTCGCAAGGGAAGGGAGGTCGTTGGATGAGCGCGCTAGGAGGGAGCCGCGACGGAGGGTCGCGCGGGAGCCGGAAGGGGCCGCGACGGAGGGTCGCGCTCGGTAGGAGCCGCGACGGAGGGTCGCGCTCGGAAGGGGCCGCAACGGAGGATCGCGCTCAGGTTGATGGGGTCGGTGCGTGCAACCGGGAGGAGACGGCGGGGTGAGGGCGCCGGGAGTCGCGTCTGGAAACGGCGATAGGCTCCAAGGCCGCCGGGAAGAATCGTCGACGAGATCTGCGGGAGGCGCGGTTTGGAGGAGCGTCGCGGGAGGAACTGGATCGCGATAGAGCTGGGAGGGGAGCCGCGCAGGAGAGGGGCGCCGCTTGAGGGAGAGAGGGCTGCCGGGAAGGTAGCCGTGGGCACAGGAGGGAGGGCCGCCGGGAAGGGCAAAGCCGGAGGGGAGAGAGGCGGGGCCGGACAGAACCGGGAAGCCGCAAGGGAAGGAGGGTTCGGGATTAATTTCCCTCTGATACCATGTTGATGGTGAATTCCCCTTACCTCAATGTGAAGCGGAGACATTCTTTTATAAATGAGTAAAAATAATTACACGGAGGGAAAGACCGATGTAGGACTTGGAAATACCCATTAAACTTAAATGGGGTCCAACACAACCACCCTTCTACTGTTGTTATTTGGTTTAACCCAGCCCCACGTAGCCTACTGGCCCACCTCCTCCGATTTGGCCGACTTACACCTTATAGAATAGACCTTTCACTCTCCCGGAAGGTCCCGGATCCTATTACTGCCTGCAGTCGGAGGATCAGTCTTTTCCGCAAAACTGAAGGTGGGGAACTGATTGCAGAGTACGAATTCATCTTCCCATGTTGCCTCAGCAGCCGACTGGCTCTGCCACTGAATCAGATATTGAGGTTGAAAGATATCATTCTGAAGGTGGTAACGGCGGGAGAGGATAGCTACAGGTTTCGATGCTGGATTGTCCTCGTCGGTTAGCTCAGAAGGGAAGAAGAAGTAGTGTGCGGACCCACGACTGCTTTGAGCTGGGAGACATGAAAAACAGAATGAATGTGAGTTGTGTTGGGCAGTTCAAGTTGGTAAGCGACCGGGCCGAGGAGGCGGAAGATCTTGAAAGGGCCATAAAATCAGGGAGATAACTTTTGAGAGATGTGACAGGCCATGGATAGTTGCATGTGAGGTCGCAGTTTGACATAGATGTAGTCCCCAACCGAAAAAGAGACAGGACGACGGTGGCGGTCAGCTTGAAGGCGCATCACATCCTGGGCGCGAGCCAAGTGCTGTTTGAGCTGAACTAAGGCTTCATCATGGTCTTGGAGGGCAGAGGCCACGACTGCGACGCAGACTTCCGAAGGAGGATAACAGAGCAGAGTGGGGGGTTTGCAGCCATAAACAACTTCGAAGGGTGTTGTTTTAATTGCCGAATGCCAAGTGGTATTGTAAGAGAATTCCGCCCAAGGAATCCAATAAGGCCAGTGTTTTGGTTTTTCCCCTGCGAAACAGCGAAGGCATGTTTCCAGGCAGTGGTTGAGGACCTCGATTTGGCTGTCTGTTTGCGGATGGTAGGCGGAGCTAAAACGCAAGTGAGTGCCGTGGAGGCGAAATAATTCTGCCCAGAACTGACTGAGAAATACCGGGTCACGATCGATGACTATTGATTTGGGCAGGCCATGGAGACGGACAACTTTAAAAAAAAAATTGCTACCTTTGGGGTTGTATACAGGTGTTTAAGCAGCAGAAAATGCGCATACTTAGAGGGGCGGTCCACCACCACAAAGATGACATTAAAACCGTGAGAGATGAGGAGCCTGGTGATAAAGTCCATGGACAAATCCGCCCAGATGGCAGCCGGAATATCCAATGGTTGGAGCAGTCCTGCCGGAGAGAGGGTGGAGTATTTATTGCTGTAGAGGAGGAATTCTCCTTACCTCAAGATGAGGCGGAGGCATTCTTTTATAGATTGAGAAAACGGAATAAATATAGGAGTATTCCGATGTGGCACTCGGAAATACCCAGAATAATAAAAAAACAGGGTTCAACACTCTCTCAAGCTGGACATGCCCAGCTTGGACCATGAGTCCCATAAAAGAAAGATGACATCAGACAATACTAGACAGATTCTCCCTCAAACTGGGTCGCAGATGCTGTGGATGCCCAACTTGAAACATAGCGAGGTCAGGCGAGCCCCTGGGAGGCCTTTGGTGAAAATGTCAGCAAGTTGGTCCGCTGTCGGGATGTGGCTAAAGCTGACATGATTGTGCTCCAGATGGAGGCGAAGAAAGTGACAGTCCACCTCGATATGCTTCGGGCATTCATGAAAAACGGGATTAGAAGCAATCTTAGTGGTTGTCTGATTGTCACATCAGACGTGAGCAGATGTCTGCTAAGGAAAGTCAAACTCCTGGAGGAGTTGTTGAAGCCAAAGGATCTCAGTAGTGACGGTGGTCATGGCACGATACTCAAACTCCGCACTGGATCAGGAGATGACAGTTTGTTTCTTGTTGCGCCAAGAGATTAGGTTGTCTGCTAAGAACACGGCAAACCCAGAAGTAGATTTTCGGGTAGCAAGGCAACCAACATAGTCAGCATCACAGAATGCCTCAATATTCTGATGAGCGTAGTGAGAGTAGCGAAGACCACGGGCAGGGTCTCGCAATATGTATTTGGCGATGCGGAGTACAGCATCCCACTAAGAGGTGGTTGAATGCTCCATGAATTGGCTCACTTTGCCAACAGTGCAGACAATGTTGGGACAAGTCATGGTGAGATAGTTGAGTTTGCCCACCAGTCGACGATACCGCTCTAGGTGTAAATACGGTTCTGAGGAGTCATAGAGAGACCGTTCCCCAGGCTCAAGAGCAGTGTCAACGGCGGTGGCCGGTGTCATTCCAGCATCCTGTAGAATATCCAAAGTGTATTTCCGTTGGCAAATGAAGATTGTGTCCGGAGAACGGGAAACCTCGATGCCAAGGAAGTATGTGAGAGGGTCGAGATCTTTGGCGTGGAAGTACTGGTGAAGATGCCCCTTGAGGTGGGTAATACCAGTAAAGTCACTTCCGGTGATGATGATATCATCCACATACACGACCAATAGGATGCAGCCAGTGGATGTCGTCTTGTAGAACATGGTGTGATCCTTCATACTGCGGGAGAGCCCAAAGTCGGTGACGATGGTCCTGAATCGGTCAAACCAATCACGAGGAGACTGCTAGAAACCGTATAGAGAGCGGTGTAGTCGACAGACGTGGGACCCGTAGCCGGAGGCGCAAAATCCGGGGGGCTGTTGCAGACAAACCTCTTCCTCAAGAAATCCATGGAGGAAGGCATTCTTGACGTTCAGTTGATGAAGCGGTCAGTGATGATGAGCGGCCAAAGAGATGGATAAGCGAACGAATGCCATCTTGGCAACTGAAGAGAAGGTGTCAAGGTAGTCGACACCATATGTCTGAGCAAAGCCTTTGGCCACAAGTCGGGCTTTGAGTCGATGGAGAGTGTCATCGGCGTTCAGATGGACCGGGTAAATCCATTTGTTGTCGACCGCCTGTTTACCTGCAAGGAGGGGAACCAGATCCCAAGTATGGTTGTCTTCCAGAGCGTGCAATTCGTCACACATCGCTTGCAACCACCTCGGATGGGATATGGCATCGCCAACAGTGCGAGGAATAGATATCGTCTCCAAAACTGACAGACCACTGTATGAAGATGTAAATAGAGGATTGTTCTAGCAAGAACAAGTACCTTTCCGCAGGGCAATGGGCAGGTCGTCCAGTGGCGGTGCAGGAGCATCAAACGAAGCTGGAACAATGGTTTCCTCGGCCTGAACGGGGGACACATTCGATGGGCGACTGGAGTAGACCGTACCGAACCAGTGATCAGCAGGGGCAGCACCGGAGGAGGATGGACGATGAGTGGAAGACAATCATCGATGTCAAAATCTGGATGGGGAGAGGGAAGTGAGAATGGAGAGCTCTCAACAAACGAGACGTCAGCTGAGGTGACATACCGCCAAAGGTTCGAGGAGAAGCAGCGGTATCCGCACTTAGTGCCTGAATAGCCGAGGAATATGCAACGGACGGATTTGGGAGAGAGTATCGAGAGGCCGAGTCGAGTGTCACGAACATAACAAAGGCACCCAAACACTCGAAGTGGAAGGGAGTGAGGAGGGAGAGAGGAGAATAAAGCGTAAAAAGGAGTCTCCCCCTCAAGAATAGAAGAAGGAAGGCGATTGATAAGATAGGTAGCAGTAAGGATTGAATCTCCCCAAAAGAGCAGAGGCACATGTCGGTAGAAGAGGAGAGCACGAGCAGTCGCTAGAATATGTTTGTGTTTCCGCTCGGCCACTCCATTCTACTGGGGTGTATCAGGACAGGAGGTCTGATGAATGATGCCTTGTGCCTGCAGAAACTGCTGAAAAGTAATGGATAGGTACTCGCGCCCATTGTCTGAGCGGAGACATTTAACAGATTGGAAGAACTGGTTATGAATTTCATTGTAAAATTTCTGGAAAGTAGAGAACACATCAGATCGTTCTCAAACAAGGTAGGGCCAGGTCATTCGCGAAAAATCATAAATAAAAGATATATAGTACTTCTACCCCAAATGACTCGAGATGGCACAAGGACCCCAAACATCTGAATGAACCAGATCAAAAGGTTTTGAGGCCCGTGTAGCCACTCGAGGAATGTATGTAGTGCGATGATGTTTCGCAAATGTACAAGACTCACAATGAAAAAAAATATGCTAACTAATATCTGGAATCAACTGATGAATGGGGGAGGCGGAAGGATGTCCCAACCGAGAATGGAGGTCTAATGCACGGGCAAAGATAGACGTGCAGGCGACGATAGTCGGTCCATCAAACATGTAGACCCCATCTCGTAGCTGGCCTCTACCAAGTTCCTTGTTCGTCGTCCGCTCCTGAAAGACAACAGCAGAAGAGGTAAATATTGCGGCACAATTTAAATCCTTGGTAAGCTTGCTGATGGAGATAAGGTTAAAGGGACTGCGGGGAAAATGTGCCACAGAGGGCAGGTGAAGTGAGGAATTTAAGGAGCATGCACCAAACCCCGCAATGGGGATAATGGAGTCATCAGCGACGGTGATGGCTGATGAACCAGCATAAGGACAGTATGAGGTCAACATACCAGCATCACCGGTGAGGTGGTCAGAGGCACCTGAGTCAAACATCCAGGCAAGAGAGCGATGACCGACGAAGGCGGCGGAACCAGCATAGAGAGCGAGAGAAGCTGAAGACGGAACTGGTCATGAGGGGGTGGGTCTGAGAATCGTGAATCATCTGGAGGTCCGCCAAGGAAAGGTCCAGAGATGACGGAAGAGCGGCAGCTAACGAGGAAGCCTCCTGGACCGCTGTCTGACCCTACTGCGATTGCTGAGATGGACGTCCATGAAGAACCCAGCAGCGGTCGATCAGGTGGCCAAGTTTGCCACAGTGCTAACAAAGGGGGCGAGGACGACCCTCCACACGGCCACGTCCACGAGTGTCTGAGGAGCGTCCACCGCCACGACCGAAGAGGGCAGAGTGGTCGATGATGGGGGTGGGCGGGGGAAGAGACTGCTGGGCCTTGCTCAGGCGATGATATACCAAGGAAATCTCTAGCATCGATGGGCTGACGAGCATCTCAGTAGTCGTCGTTACATACTCGGGAGCGAGGCCATTGAGAAGATTGAAGATGCACAGTTGGTCCCTCTGGGTCTGAGCTTCCGTCGGTGTCATGAGAACGGGCCACAACTCTTGCAACTCATCGCGAAGAGCTTTCCATCCCAGGAAGTATGCTGGGAAGGACTGGTCCTGCTGACGTATCTGGGACAGCCGCTGAAGAATGTCAGAGACCCGAGCCAAATTATTGGTCTCGGAATACATGATGTTCAAAGAATCCCAGAGTTCCTTGACTGTGTTTGTTGTCCGGGTGACATCCTTGACTGATCGATCCATGAAATTGACGAGCAGGGCGAAGATCTTGCTGTCAGCAAGCTTCCACGAACGGTATTTGGGATCAGTGGATGCTAGTGGATGGTCCTCAAGGTGATAGTCAAGGTTCATACCTATCAGGGACAACACTACAGTCTTCCGCCAGACCGATAAGTTGGTGGAGTTTAGTCGCTCATCGACTAGGCGGGTGGAGGCTGTGATCATCTGAGGCAGAGCAGAGGAGGCTGCCATGGAGCCTTCGAATAGCTGCAGAAGATGTCAGGAGTAGTGGGGCGCCGGGTGGGGGCGCGTCAAGAGAGGGCCGCAGTGGGAGGTCTGCCGAAGGGAGACGGCGAGGGAGGTTGACGTCGGAGAGGGCGGTGTCTAGGAGTCCGCTTGGGGCAGGACAGATCGCCCCTGTACGGGGAAGCTGAGGGCGGTCTGTCATCGTCGGGACTGCCGAGGGAGAGCGTCGCTGGGTGTCCGATCGACAGGAGGCTGCCGGGCAGGAGGGCCGTCGCGCAGGAGGCCGGTTGATCGGAGGTTGTCGAGCAGGAGGGTCAGTGAGGGTGGTCGACGGGAGGTTGTCGGTCAGGAGGGTCGGCGAGGGCACAGGGCTAGCGTGGCCGGTCGATTGTGGTCGCCGGGAAAACCGCAAAGGAGCCGGAGGGTCGCGGTCGTGAGGAGCCGCGAGAGGGTGGGACGTCGTTGGGGAGGAACGTCGTCCGTCGAGGCGGAGCGCAGCCGATGGGAGGGAGGGCGGTTCGTCGTCAAAAGGGACGGGGGGTCGTCGGGTTGCGTCGCGACGGAGGGGCGAGGGCCGCGGGAGGGCGGTTCACCGTCAAGAGGGACAAGGGGGGTTGCGTCACAACGGAGGGGCGAGGGCCGCCAGATGGAGGCAAGGTCGATCGCGCGGGGACGACGCCGGAGGGAGCAGCGCGACGCCGGAGGGAGCAGGAAGCGTCGCCGGGAGGGAGCCGCGGAAGGCGGGAGCCACGTAGGGAAGAGCCGGTAGGGGGGTGGCCGCGTAGGGTAGACACGGGAGGCGGGGGGGGCCGCGTAGGGCAGGGTTGTTGGATCGATGTAGCCCGATCCGGTTGGGCCGAATGCTTGTGGCCCGCAACTGTAGCGGAGCTGACCGACCGACACCGACAGGCAGTATAGCGGTGCGGACTTCGGGGTCAACTGGACTGTAGCACTTTTGACTTTCAGCCGGCAACCACTATAACGCTTTTGACAAAGCTGGATGTCGTTCACTGTAGCGACGCAGACTCATTTTTCGAACAGTGATCGTCTTCTCCATTGTTTTGTAGCTCATTTTCGGGCTAGGGTTACTACTGAAAAACCTGTGTAACTTGTGCTCCCGATATAGTGAATTCTGCCTCTCCCGTAGACGTAGGGATTATTCCCGAACCACGTAAATCGTTGTGTCCTTATTGCTTTCTTTCGTTTTCCCGTTTCTGTCGTTGTGTCTCCCGACGATTCCGCAACAAGGGTCGGGAGGGGGAATCCACCGGGTAGGGGGAAAAATAAAAAACTAATGGGATTTTCCCTCTAATACCATGTAGAGGAGAAATTCTCCTTACCTCAAGGTGAGGCGAAGGCATTCTTTTAAAGATTCAGAAAACGGAATACATATAGGAGTATTCCGATGTGGGACTTAAAAATACCCAGAATAATAAAAAAACAAGGTTTAACAATTGCGTTGGCAGACCATGCATTGTTTGACGTAAGTTTGGACCACAACTTTCATCCCTGGCCGATAAAGCGTAGCAGCGAGCCACCTATAAGTGCGATAGAAGTCGGAGTGGCCCCCTTCTGGCATAGCATGATGTTCGGCCAGCAGGGTTGGTATCCACAGGGAGGCAGCCGAGAGAACAAGGCGATTGTTGCAGATAAAATACCATGCTGCAGGTGGTAACGGGAAAAGGAAGTATTGTCCGTGTTTAAGGCATGAATTATTTGCTGGAGGTGGGAACCTTTGGCAATATCCTGGAGGAGCTGCTGACTATCCACCCAGTGGGGAAATGACCGAGTAAAAGCCAAGATAGCGGACTCATGGCAGCGGGATAAGGCGTCACTAGCTGAGTTCGTGTGGCACGGTATAAATTTGATTTCGAAGTGGTAACCCGATAGTTTGGCAAGCCAGCATTGCTGATCGGCAGTTGTAATGCGCTGTTGTAAGAGGAACTGGAGGCTGCGCTGATCGGAGTAAACCACAAAAGGGGGGTCCAAGAGATAGGGGCGCCAGTGCTGAATGGCAAGGACAAGCGCCATGAGCTCCTTCTCATAGGTGGATTTAGTGAGACTTTGAGGGGACAATGTCTTGCTAAAATAGGCAATTGGTTGGTGATGCTGCATAAGGACAGCACCCACGCCGTGACCTGAAGCGTCACATTCCAACTCGAAAGGAATGATAAAATCTGGTAGAACAAGCAAAGGAGCTCGAGTGATGAGCTGCTGGAGGTGGGTGAAGGCCTGGTGAGCCACTGGTGTCCAGTGAAAACCATCCTCAGTGAGGGCTGTCAGAGGTTGGGCAATACTACCTTAATGTTGAATAAAGTGGTGGAAATAGCCGGTTAAACCCAGAAAACCACGAACACCTCTAACAGAAGTCGGTTGAGGCCACTTAATAATAGCACAGATTTTGGCCGGATCCATAGCCACCCCCTCGCCCGAAATAATATGGCCCAAATATTCGATTTGCTGCTGAAAAAATTGACATTTCTTTGGGTTGAGGAAAAAAATATTGTCCAGCAAGATTTGAAGGACGCCAGTGAGATGTTGCTGATGGTCCCAACTGTGATTGTAAATCAAAATATCATCAAAAAATATTAGCACAAATTTACGAAGGATAGGTTGGAATAAAGCATTCATGGACGCCTGAAAAGTAGACGGAGCATTAGTAAGGCCAAAAGGCATTACTAAGTACTCATAATGCCCATGATGAGTCTGGAAAGCAGTTTTGTCGATATCGGCCTCCTGCATACGAAATTGATGATAACCGAACTTGAGGTCTAGTTTGGAAAAACAAGTTGCCCCATGAAACCCATCAAGTAGCTCTTCCACTAGTGGAATGGGAAATTTAGCAGGGATTGTGGCTTTGTTGAGAGCTCTATAGTCCACACACATGTGCCAGGAGCTATCCATTTTTTTAACGAGTAACACCGGACTGGAGTAGGCACTAAAACTCGGACGAATCAGACCAGATTGCAAGAGGGCTTGGACTTGATGCTAAATTTCTGTTTTCTGAACATAAGGGTAACGGTAGGGCCGAACTACTACTGGGCCGTGGCCTGGGAGAAGTCTGATGGCATGATCCCAAGGTCGTTTGGGCGGCAGCCCAGTTGGCTCGCTGAAAACGGGTTCAAATTGGACCGTAAGCCGGGTGAACGCCTGTTGCCATGGATGAGGCAGAAGAGAAGGCTGCCAATTAGGTTTGCCCCCAAGCAACAGACGAAGAGGGCTAGGTTCCTGGGAACGCCGTGTTGGTTCGGTGTTGCCCGACTGGTTGGGCCGAATGCTTGTGGCCCGCAACTGTAGCAATGCTGACCACTGCAGCAGAGCTAACCGACCGACACCGACAGGCACTGTAGCGGTGCGGACTTCGGGGTCAACTTTACTGTAGCGCTTTTGACAAAGTCAACCGTCGTTCACTGTAGCGACGCGGACCACTTTTTCGAGCAGTGATCGTCTTCTCCATTGTTTTATAGCCCATTTTCGGGCTAGGGTTTCTACTGAAAAAAACCCTCTGTAATTTGTGCTCCCGAATAGTGAAATATTCTGCCTCTCCCGTGGACGTAGGGATTATTCCCGAACCACGTAAATCGCTGTGTCCTTTGCTTTCTTTCTTTCGTTTTTCTCGTTTCTGTCGTTGTGTCTCCCGGCGATTCCGCAACACGCCGAACCCATCCGAGTAAAGAGACAGCGGACTGAGTGTTGGGAGGTGCACCATGCAAGCAGTAGTACTGGTTGGCAACTGAAAATTGCATTACCATGGTATGCCAATAGATTTGGACTTCCCCTAAGGTCCAGAGCCAAGCAATGCCCAAAATGATATCTAAACCACAAATATCCAAAATATGCATGTCCAAGTGACATGGGTAGCTGCCAATAAGCAAAAGGGCTTGAGGACATATCCCCAGGGACCACGCTTGATGCCCATCGTCCATCTTAATGCGGATTGTTGGAGAGGCCTGCACTTCTAGGGCCAATAAACAGATTAACTGTGGGGAGACAAAATTATGGGACGCGCCACTGTCCACCAGAAATAAAATGGGAAAGCCTTTTAAAGAGCCCTCAATTTTCATGGAGGTGGTGGTACACGGGGAAATCTGTTGACCCGGGTCGCCAAGGTGCAGGAAAGGGTAGTCGAGCAGTTGACACTCGGCCTCCTCAACCGGGGAAGAAGCTGAAGGCGGTGGTGAATCAGATAAGGTGGTCTCAGGAGTAGTGTCGACCTCCCCCAGTATAAGTATGTGGAGTTTAGGGTCGGAGCAGCGGTGAGTGGGAGAATATGGCAACGCACAACGAAAACAGAGGCCCTTTTTGCATCTGCCCTCCAATTCCTGAGAAGTTAAATGGCGAATGCCACGACGAGCGAAAGTTGTATAGCGAGGTAGCTCCGGGGACAGGCTGGGTGCAGCCCGAGGGGGTCTAGAAAAAGGGCAGACCGCAGATGTGGAAGGATAAGCAGGATGAGAGGGTGGTGGCCAGGTTGTGGGTTCACGAAGGCTGATGGGGAGGTGTGGATTTCCTGCTCGAGAAGAGCCTGTCGAGTTGTGTCCAAGAGCTAATTCAACATTGTGTGCTAACCGCATGGCCTGAAGGCGGGTGTCCGGGTTATGAATTCGTACCCAAGCACGAATGTCAACCTGTAATCCATTTAAAAAATATCCCAAGTATTGAGGTTCAGGGAGATGTGGTAGTAAGGTTGCGAGATACTCATAGTGTTTGATGTACTCCTGGAAAGAGCCCTGTTGATGGAGCGCAACCAACTCTTCATGGGGGTTTTGGATATCTCGACCGCTAAAACGTTCGAGGAGCTCAGTTTTAAAAACTGGCCAGGTTAAATCAGGACAAACCTCCGTGAGAATAGTGAACCAATGGATGGCAGCACCCTCCATACTAACTTGTGCGAGTTGGAGCCATAACGGTTCAGGAGTGTGGTGAATGCAAAAGTATAATTCCACCCTTGTGAGCCAGCCTCGTGGATCGGAGCCATCAAAAGGGGGAAACTCAATGCAGCGGGGTACAAGAGGAAGCTCGGAAGAAGTGTCAACACCTGATGGGGAAACCCGAGGAAGAAGATTTGCAGTGGTACCGGAATTTGAGGAAGTTTTTGGCGGCCTAGTGTCAAAGTGTTGGGGCCGTTTTTCAGAGTGGCGGAGATTGCGGAATTCAGCTTGCTCGGCGAGTCCAACTCCCAGCAGCGATGAGTTTGTCGCAACTCCTACATCCCTTGTTGAAGATCGCCGACCGTGGAGGTGAAGGTGGATAGGGAGGAGGTGACCGTATCAATCCGATGCTCCATGGAACCAAGGCGAGATTGATTCCGGGTTTCCATGGTGGAAAGAAGACAGGTCGGACCAAATGTTAGGAACTGAGATCTGGAGATGTTTATTAATGGCGAAAGAGGGGAGTACAGGCAGAGGAAGGAAGAGAAAAACAGCAAATACTAGACTCCCCCAGGGAGTTTCCCTGCCCACAGAACAGCCCAATTCCCCCCAACTAACAGAAAAGATCCTCCCCTTGCTCATACCCATGATTCCCCTTATAAACGCCCCCACGTCCCCCCCATCCTACGTGGCATAACAAATTGCATAACAAACTGGTTGCCTACCACTATCTCTCCTCTGGCAGTTCTGTAACAGAACCACCCTTCCACTGCTGTTATTTGGTTTAACAGAGCCCCACGTAGCCTACTGGCCCACCACCTCCGATTGGGCAGACTTCCCCCTTCTAGAATAGACCTTCCACTCTCCCGGAAGGTCCCAGATCCTATTATTTTATCGCTTGCGGCGTTCGCCTTTGATTGCCCCGAGAATCGCTTCCAAAAAATTCTTTTTGACCTCTTTTAACTCAAGAGTGAAAGGTGAAGGAAGATCGCTCTCTATTTTTTATAGCGTTCTTGGAGAAGGGAGCTCTCTTGGGCTTCGAAAGGATTCTCCGAATTTCGTTGGGCATGACAAAATAAATGAATTGGCTCTCTGAAAAAATAATATAATTGGATTTATATACCGCTAGGGTTAAAAATAAATAATTGCACAAGTGCCCTTTAATATTTATTTAATCTGTGCGGAACCCCATGACTATAATAACAATATTATTATTATTTCTTGACATGCACTAAACTCGCGAATTAAATTAAATAATATTTAATCAAATAATATTCAATATATATTATTTCTCATCAGATCATTAAGCTTTGTCCGTTGTTCCTTCACAATATTTAACGGGCCTTGAATAATGACTATAAATCTAATAAATAAATATCACTGCAATATTCGTCAATAAATAAATAAATATTATATCCACTAAATAGCAAATAAATATTTATTAAATATTCCGCTCGCATAATATTCTCTCGAATAACTGGTGACCGAATATATGTGATCAAGCAAACATGAATAATTATTAAACCGCGTGCGGAAATAATATTTATTCATCTTGTTAAATAATAAATAACAATATATTATTTAACTGAGATTTTAGATACACTTAGTACGTGACGCTCTAGACCACTTACTCAGTGACATTAAGCGAAGTAGTCTAAAGTATAAGATTAGCATTTAACAATACGTCAAAGCACTCATAAAGAAATAAGTTAATGTCGCAATAACATAATACCTCATACGAACGCTCACTATGTAATATAATCTCTTTATCGTGATATCTCTAGTCAAGCAGGTTGCATGCCGGTGTTATAAACCTATGTGTTCGATATCTCTTTCATTGACTTTCTGGAAATTGAACTTGCCTATAGAAACATCATGATCGTTGATTTATTTAGGCTATATCATTTTCATCAAAAAACCTGAGATATCAACTTCTATTAAAAAACAAAAGGGACAAATGCTTTCTCGCATAATTTATTAATGAAATATTACTCATTACGCACCCAACATATCCTAGCTCGCCGCGAACATATATTGTCACGATTTTCGTCAATACATCAAAATACACGACTTATAATACTCATTAATAATAATTTTAAAAGTCTAAGGATCAATACACACATCCGCAGATAGAAACCTCCAATGACACATATAAATGTTGATTTCCTACTAGCAGATCTCGTTCTCGTAATATCCTACATTGCATATTGCCAAGGGCGTACAACATGAGAAGGTGTCTCAGAGTCTTCACCCCTGATAGCATGAATCATTTGTATCCCTCAAATGATTTCATCCGGCTATAGAATATATATATATATATATATATATATATATATAAGAATACTATCGCGACACTTCTAAGTTCTCATCATAGTGGGAAACTAATATGACCTTTCAGTGCAACGACTACTCTTAAAACATTATCGCATACTATGTTACACAGAAAAACAATCATGATGTGATAAAAAGTTTAATATTCAAAACTATGAATATAGGATATCATAAAGTACATAAAAGTTGGTTCTAGGGCACCAAGTCCAACAGACTCCCACTTACACTTAAGTCAACTGCTAACAACCTTCAGTCCGCTAGCTCGTAAATGATACTCATGTTTTGCTGAGATAGACCTTTAGTCAAGGGGTCAGCCAGGTTTCCTTTTGTGGGAACTCTGCATACTGCAACTTCACCACTCTGATAAAAATCCTTCAAGAGATGATACTTCCGAAATATGTGCTTTGTCCGTTGGTGTGAGCTCGACACTTTTGCAAAAGTCATCGCTGTCGTATTATCATAATACAATGTGATGGGGTCTTTACTATTAGGTGTCACATCAAGCTACTGGACAAAGTTTTGTATCCAAACAACTTCCTTGGATGCATCAGAAGCCGCAATTTGTAATATATATCCCTAAAAGGATAATGAAAGATCTGCATGACTCATCATCGACCTTACCATGTCTAACAAGGTACGGTTCCCTCTTTCACTAACACCATTCCACTGTGGTGTGTAAGGTGAAGTGAGTTGAGATAGAATCTCAAACTCCCGTAAAAAGTCAAAAAAAATCTTGGTTAAGATATTCACCACCTCAATCTGATCGAAGCTTTTTTATCTTCTTTCCGAGTCAATTCTCTACTTCATTCTTGAATTCTTTGATTTTCTCGAAGGACTCGAACTTATACCTCATCAAGTAGCCATAATCATATCTACTCAAGTTATCAGTAAAAGTTATGAAGTAAGAATACTCACCTCTAGCTTCTACCGGAAATGGTCCACACACAGTGTGTACCAATCCTAGAAGCTCTGTGACTCTTTCAGCATGTCCACCGAATGGTGAATTGATCATTTAGCCTTGTAAACAAGTATGACATCTTTCAAGTGGTTTTAGCTCATAAGAGTTTAAATAACCATCATGGCAGAGCTTTGTCAAACATTTCTCATTTATATGATCAAGACGGTGATGTCAGAGTTGGGTGTTATATGAGTCGTGTGAATATGATTCTTTATCTGTTGTCCATACTTGGTTTTCATAATTTAATACATAAAGACAGTTATTTAAATGCGTCATATCATAACATATGTTGTCTTTATAAAAGAAATAACTTTTATTCCCAAACTTGAAAATAAAACCATCTGCATGTATGCATGACACAGAAATTATGTTCTTAGTAACAGTTGATACATAATAACAATCCCATTAAACCAATATCATTCATGTTAGCAATGAAAGGTGGCAGTCACCAATGGCCAGAGCAGCCATCCTCGCACCATTAGCAGCTCGCGAATCCACCACTTCTCTAGCAATTTTTCAGAATCTACTTGGTTCCTGCATTTGGATACATATTTGAGCACCACAAGCTGTATTTAATACTCAATGTGTAGATATTGAAAGATTGCACTCGATAACGAACGCACCTTTAGCTTCCCCTTGCTTCTGGGTGCAGTTCATCTTCCTGTGGTCTTGCTTGCCACATGCAAAACATACTGTCTCATTTTCCTTACCCTGCCTCTGGATCTTCCTCTTCTTGTAAGGACGGTGCTAGAGAGATTTAGACTTGTTATGAATCTTGAGCCCCTTCGCCTTGTTCTTCCTTTTCTTATTTGACATAAAGACCGTGGGTTCGTCACGCCCTATGTCCTTATCTACTTGGCGAATCAAAGTAAGAAGTTTCGAAAAACTCTTCTCATTATTGCCCATGTTATAATTAACAATAAAACTGAAAAATGTCTTGGATAGTGAGGAAAGTATTAGATCTGTGCGCAACTCATTTGGGAATTTAATCCCTAAGATGTCTAAGAGTTCAATATACCCAATAAACTTTACTACATGAGGCCCAGCTGGCGCCGACTCTCCAAGCTTAGTTGTAAACAAAGCATTGGAGATCTCATATCTTTCTTGTCTCACCTTCTCTTGATAGAGATCTCGAAGGTAAGACGTCATGGTATACGTATTCATGTCCTCATGTTGCTTCAAAAGTTCGTTAGTCATGGATGATAGTATGAAACATTGAAGATCTGTAGCATCGTTTAAATGTTTCTCATAGAGAGACAACTCTATCTCACTAGCCTCATTACCAAGCGCATCAGGAATAGTTTCTTCCAACACATATAATTTCCTTTCATGGCGTAGGATAACGCGCAAGCGCCATTGCCACTCTTGAAAATTTGTACCGGTGAGAAGGTTATTTTTCTCAAGTATGGATCGCAGTGACGTCTGAAGTCATTTTTAATGTTGTTTCAACAAATATGATAGGCATATATTTAGTAATTTATCTAATAAAATTTAGACAAATAAATAAATATTATATTTATTAATCTCCCACTATTTTATCGAAACTCAGTAGCTCACACCATTGACTTCGGAATATCTTGTTGTTAGGACATTCTAGTGACAAGAATCAATATTCTCCTTCTCATCACCTCAAGTTTGACTGGTAAGCAATTTGAAGGGTTTTAGGTAGGCATTCCAAATGCCAATTGCATTAACTCACAGTACCTTGATCTGTTGAATGGACTCTCCAATCATTAAATCATAAAATTGGATTACTTCAACCCTTGCATCTTAGTTACACCATGTTCTGCTTTGACAGTCAACTCTGTTGGATTGGTGTTGCCCGATCCGATTGGACCGAATGCTTATGGCCCGCAACTGTCGCGGGTCGACACCGACAGACACTGTAGCATCTCTGACTACTGTAGCGGAGCTGACCGACCGACACCGACAGGCACTATAGCAGTGCGGACTTCGGAGTCAACTTCACTGTAGCACTTTTGACTTCCAGCCGGCAGTCACTGTATCACTTTTGACAAAGTTGGCCGTCGTTCACTGTAGCGACGCGGACTCACTTTTCCAAACAGTGGTCGTTTTCTCCATTGTTTTATAGCCCATTTTCAGGCTAGGGTCGTGACTGAAAAATCCTCTGTAATTTTGTGCTCCCGAATAGTGAAATTCTGCCTCTCCCGTGGACATATGGATTATTCCCGAACCACGTAAATCGCTGTGTTCTTGTGGCTTTCTTTCTTTCGTTTTTCTCGTTTCTGTCGTTGTGACTCCCGACGATTTCGTAACAACTGGTATCAGAGGGTGAGTTCGGAATTCTCCAACGATGGCTCTGGATGAAGGCAAAGTGAAGATTGATCGCTTCGATGGAACTGATTTCAGTTTCTGGAGGATGCAGATCGAGGATTATCTTTATCAGAAAAAGATGCACTTGCCACTTCTAGGTGTGAAGCCAGCGGACATGGAGAAGTCGGAGTGGGAGCTACTGGATCGACAGGTTCTGGGTGTTGTGCGCCTGACGTTCGCCAAAAATGTGGCGTTCAACATCAGAGAGGAGAAGACGACGGTGGACCTGATGAAAGCCCTCGCAAACATGTACGAGAAGCCTTCTACGGCAAACAAAGTGCATTTGATACGACGATTGTTCAACCTGAAAATGGTTGAAGGGAGAACTGTTGCAGATCATATCAACGAATTCAATACCATCATAAGTTAGTTGTCATCGGTAGACATTGATCTTGGTAATGAGGTATGTGCGCTGGTTTTACTATCTTCGTTACCAGAGAGTTGGGAAGCAACTGTAACAGGTGTGAGCAGCACTTCGGAGAATACGAAGATGGCTCTGAAAGATATACAGGACCTAATCCTTAGTGAGGATGTTCGAAGAATAGAATCAGGCAGATACTCTGGTTCTGCTTTGAACGTTGAAAGAAGAGGAAGGTACCCACAGCGGGACAATCGCAGAGGACGATCGAAGTCAAGAGGAAAGAGCAGAGACAAGGCAAAGGGGCATGGTCCTACCTGCTGGACATGCGGGAAGAAAGGACATGTCAAGAAGTAGTGCAGGGATAACCGGAAGGGACCTGAAACTAGTGGAGCAAACGCGGCAGCTGAAGGAACTGATGACGTGCTGCTGTTGAGCGTGGACAGCCCAATGGAGTCTTGGATTTTAGAATCTGGGGCGTCTTTCCATTCTACACCGGAGAAGGGATTTCTGGAAAACTACGTTTCTGGAAATTTCGGCAAGGTACATCTTGCTGATGAGGAGCCCTTGAAATTGTGGGGAAATGAGATGCACGGATCAAGACCAACAGTGGGAGTCTGCTGGTTCTGGAAAACATGAGGTATATCCCTGGCTTGAGAAGAAACCTTATTTCTGTTGGACAACTTGATGATGTAGAGTTGAGTACCACATTCACTGGTGGTGCATGGAAGATCACCCGAGGAGTTATGGTCATAGCTCGAGGAGCAAAGAACGGAACCCTATACAACATGATAGAAACTTGCATAGACATGGCTGTATCACTCAAAGTTGTAGGAGATTCACAACTGTGGCACAACAGGCTAGGCCACATGAGTGAGAAGGGATGAAGGTGCTGGCAACAAAAGGGTTGCTACCGGAGTTGAACTCAGTGGAAGTTGGCCTATGTGAAGATTGTATCTTCGGAAAGCAGAAGAAGGTGTCTTTTGCAAAAGGAGGCAGAACACCAAAGGCTGAGAAGATGGACCTGGTGCACACGGATGTTTGGGGACCTGCACCGGTACATTCCCTTGGAGGGTCACAATACTATGTGACATTCATCGATGACTCAACAAGGAAGGTATATGAGTTTACTTTATGAAAAGTAAATCTGATGTGTTTAAAATGTTTCAGAAGTGGAAGGTAATGGTGGAAAATGAGTCAGGAGCTAAGCTAAAATGCTTGAGGTCTGACAACGGTGGAGAGTATGGCAGTCAAGAATTCATAGAATTCTGTTCTGATAATGGAATTCGGTGGGAGAAGACTATCCCAGGAACACCACAGCAGAATGGTGTGGCAGAGAGGATGAATAGGACGTTAAATGAACGTGCCAGAAGTATGAGGTTACACTAAGGGTAGCCCAAAACCTTCTGGCCTGATGCAGTGAACATGGCAGCGTATCTGATCAATAAGAGTCCATCTGTGCCAATGGGAGAACGTCTACCTGAGGAGCTCTGGTCTGGTAAGGAGGTAAAACTCTCACATTTAAGAGTCTTCGGCAGTTTGGCTTATGTACACATTGATGCTAACTCAAGGGACAAGCTTGATGCTAAGTCCAAGCCATGTTTCCTTATTGGCTATGGTGCTGATGAGTTTGGTTACCGCTTTTGGGATGATCACAAGAAGATGGTCATCAGGAGCCAGAACGTGGTATTCAATGAAGGTGTCATGTACAAAGGTCATCACGTACCTGAAGATGAAAATGGGAACATTGAATCAGAGTGCAAAGAGCAAGTGGAGCTTGAAGGTGTCTGAGCATGAGAGATCTGAACCGAGGGAACCTACTACTCCAGTGGAGTTGAGGAGATCAACAAGGGTGAGAAGGCTTGTGCAGAGGTATTCACCATCCCTGCATTATCTATTATTGACTGACGGTGGAGAACCAGAATGCTTTGAAGAGGCAATGCAGCTGAAGGAGTCAGGCAAGTGGGAGCTGGCAATGAAGG
The DNA here is from genome assembly GCA_963277665.1 of Viscum album. NCBI lineage: Eukaryota > Viridiplantae > Streptophyta > Magnoliopsida > Santalales > Viscaceae > Viscum > Viscum album. The sequence goes on along the minus strand of OY728163.1, from coordinate 65,526,559 downwards.
AGGAGATTTCCTCATTGCATGACAACAACACTTGGGAGTTGACATCCCTGCCAGCAGGAAAAAAAGCATTGCAGAACAAGTGGGTCTACCGGGTGAAGGAAGAACATGATGGCAAGAGGAGGTTCAAGGCAAGGCTTGTGGTGAAAGGCTTGCAACAGAAGGAGGGAGTGGATTTCACGAAAATATTCTCACCAGTAGTAAAGCTTACCACCATCCGGGTGGTTCTCAGCATTGTGGCGTCAGAGGATTTGCACCTTGAGCAGCTTGATGTCAAGACTGCTTTCCTTCATGGAGATTTAGAGGAAGATATCTACATGCAGCAGCCAGAGGAATATGTAGAGTCTGGAAAGGAAAACCTGGTGTGCAAACTCCAGAAGAGCTTATATGGACTGAAGCAGACACCGAGGCAGTGGAACAAGAAGTTTGATTCATTTATGTCTAAAAATGAATATAACGATGTGGCATGGATCAGTGTTGCTACATCAAGTCCTTTGGTGATGAATACATTATATTGCTTCTGTATGTGGATGACATGCTTATTGCAGGATCATGTATGCAGAGGATTAATGAGCTGAAAGGACAGTTGGCTGAGGAGTTTGAAATGAAAGATCTTGGAGAAGCTGACAAGATTCTGGGGATGAAGATCAAGAGAGACCACACAGCTGGAACATTGATGTTGTCACAGGCTGATTACATTGGGAAGGTCCTGAGAAGATTCGGTATGATGGAAGTAAAGGCAGTCTCTATTCTCCTGGCGAGCCAATTCAAACTATCAAAGGAGCAATCACCGAAGACGGCAGAAGAGGTGGAGTACATGGCAAAAGTTTCATACGCATCAGCTGTTGGAAGCCTGATGTATGTCATGGTCTGTACTCGACCTGACATTGCTCATGCAGTGGGAATTGTGATGGCTAACCCTGGAAAGCAACATTGGGAAGCTGTGAAGTGGATACTGAGCTATTTGAAGGGCAGCAAGGAGGTATCTCTGTGCTTTGGGAAAGGAAATTCATTGCAGGGGTATGTGGATGCTGACCTTGGAGGCGATGTCGACAGCAGGAGTACCACAGGTTATGTTTTTACCTGTGGAGGAACTGCGGTAAGTTGGATATCACAATTGCAGAAGGTGGTGGTTTTATCCACCACACAGGCAGAATACATTGCTGTAACAGAAGCTGGGAAAGAGATGGTTTGGCTGAAGAACTTTTTGGATGAATTGGGAAGAAAGCGAGAGGAGAATGTATTGCACTGTGACAGTCAGAGCTATACATCTTGCAAAGAACCCAGCGTTTCATGCCCGGACGAAGCACATTCAGTTGAAGTACCATTTAATCAGAGGTTTGATACAGGATGGGTTGCTGACTTTGCAAAAGATCTGTGGAACCAACAATTCGGCAGACATGTTGACAAAGCCTATGGTGATACAGAAGTTGAGGCACTGCTGTGCCTCTGTTGGTCTCCACTGATGAACAGAGGATGAGAGACAGAATGATGGAGGACCTGATGGGAGCACAAGAGGAAAACAGTTTGTATTTCATGAATCTGTGAATGGAAAGCACGTCACTGGTGAGTGAAGAAGATGAAGAACTTAGATTAAGTAAGTTGTCTTTATCAGTTGCATCGAAGCTTAGCAATGCAGTGGATCATGCTACAAGTGGGAGATTGTTGGATTGGCGTTGCCCGATCCGGTTGGGCCGAATGTTTGTGGCACTGTAGCAGTGCGGACTTCGGAGTCAACTTCACTGTAGCACTTTTGACTTCCAGCTGACAATCACTGTATCGCTTTTGACAAAGTTGGCCGCCGTTCACTGTAATGACGCGGACTCACTTTTCCGAACAGTGATCGTCTTCTCCATTGTTTTATAGCCCATTTTCAGGCTACGGTCATGACTGAAAAATCCTCTGTAATTTTGTGATCCCAAATAGTGAAATTATGTCTCTCCCGTGGACGTAGGGATTATTCCCGAACCACGTAAATCGTTGTGTTCTTGTGGCTTTCTTTCTTTCGTTTTTCTCGTTTCTGTCGTTGTGACTCCCGACGATTTCGTAACAAACCCTTGATGTGAACTAAATTAAGTCAACCCAAAACATCAAATTAGAATTCCCTGATAATTGAAATCACCCCAGCTTTTGCTGATCAATCACATTGAACTATGGTTCGATTTTAACTGAAGTAGCATAAGGCTATATCGACCTAATATTTATAATTGAGGGACATTATCTTTTATGCATAAATTGCCAATTATTATCTTTATTAACAGGTGTCTCCCTAGGTCTCCTGCTAATATGTCTAAATCATCTTAATCTAGTTTTAATCCTCTTCCCATCAATCGGAGATTCCAGTTTAGACGAATTGTATGCGGCTAGATATTTTACAAAGCTTGATCTTAAATCTGGGTTCCATCAAGTGCAAGTTGGAGAGGAAGATGTTGGAAAAACCACATTATGAACGCATGAGGAGCATTATGAATACTTGGTCATACCTTTTGGCCTAATGAATACTTCAGCAACGTTTCAAGCTACTATGAATGTCATTTTCAAGTCACTCCTTAGAAAGTGTACTAGTTTTCCTGGATGATATACTAATATATAGCACCAGTTGGAAAGAGAACTTGAAACATTTGGACCACGTGTAGGAAATCGTACAAAACAGTTGCCTGCATGTAAAAGGGGAAAAATGTTTCTTTGGCAGCAAAGTGGTTACCATGGGCATTTTATATCCCAATAAGTAGTGTCTATGAATCCTAAGAAAATATCAAGTGTACAAAGGTGGCCAGCTCCTAAGAATGCCAAGGAGGTAAGAGGATTTTTGGGTCTCACTGGGTAATATAGAAAGTTCACCAGGGATTACAGGAAGGTGGCCAAACCTCTAACTAACCTCACCAAAAAGAATAATTTTAAGTGGGAAAATGAAGCTCAGCTAGCTTTTGAGACTATGAAGAAATGCATGGTGCCAGCTCGTGTGTTGGGACTGCAGGAATTTTCTAAGGAGTTCACTGAGGAATGCGACGCTTCAGGTGGAGGGCTAGGCATTTTCTAGTGCAAGGGGAAGACCACTAGCCTATTACAACAAAGGACTTTCAGACTCAAGTATAGCCCAATCAATTTATGAGGAGCTGATGGCATTGGTACATGCAGTACAACACTGGAAACAGTACCTAATGGGAAGATATTTCGTTGTGCATAAGAACCATAAAAGCCCAAAACACTTGCCAAGTCAACGGATAACTTCAACAGACCAACAGTGCTGGCAGATGACATTGCTGGGTTTTGATTTTGAAGTTGTGTATACGCCTGGAAGGGGTAATTGTGCAGCAGATGCTCTTTCAAGGATGATGGAAGACAAGCCTTTACATTTGGTAGTATATGAGTCTTATTGGGCCAAGATACAGCAGCTGGTAAAGGAAGAAATCCTTAGGGATACAAATTTGGAATCTATTATGGCTGCTTTAAAGCAGCAGTCTGATGCTAAACCAGAATTTCCCCTTCATAATGGTATGCTGCTTTTTAGAGGGAGGTTAGTACTGTCAAAGGAATCACAGCTGATCCCGAAATTGCTCCATTATTATCATGCATCTCCAGTAGGAGGACATAAGGGGATCTTGAAGACCTCCAAAAGACTAGCAAGTGGGTTATAATGGAGTAGAATGACACGATCCTTGTTGAAATTTGTTCGAGAACGTGATGTATGCAAAAGAAGCAAATACTAAACTCTGAGACCAGCTGGACTGCTGCAACCACTTCCCATTCCAGAACTTATTTGGGAAGAAATATAAATGGATTTCATTACCAGCCTCCCTGAATCACAAGGTTTCGAGGTCATCCTAGTCGTGGTAGATCGGCTTTCAAAATACTTTCATTTCCCGCCATCAAAACATCCTTATACAGCTAGAAAGGTTACATGGGATGCCAGGCGCTATAATCAGTGACCGGGATCCACTGTTTACAAGTCTGTTTTGGAAAGAATTGTTCAGGCTGCATGGAACTCAATTAAAAATGAGTTCTTCATATCTTTCTCAAACCGATGAACAGACAGAGGTGGTTGACAGAAATCTAGAGATGTATTTGCAATGCTTCTCTTCAGCAAAATCCAGAAACTGAATCAGATGGTCACCGTTGGCTGAATTTTGTTATAACACATCTTTCCATGTTTCAACAGGAAAAACCCCATTTAAAATTATTTATGGGAGGAAACCACCCACTTTTCCCTATTATACTAGAGGGAGACAGCACTTGAGGCAGTGGATACTAATTTGGTGGACAGGGCTGAAGTGATTCATCAACTTGAGTCAAATTTACCGGCAGCTCAATAGGCCATGCAACGTTCAACAAATAAAGAGGGTAGTAGAATTTCAAGAGGGTGAGATTCGGTGTTTGTAAAGTTGAGATCCTATCAACCCAGTTAAATTTCTTACAAGATCGGTCATAAATCGGATGTGTGATTCTATGACCTTTTCCACTTGTTGGGAGGGCAGGCAGTGCTGCATATCAGCTTGGGCTTCCCAAGGATAGAAGAATTCATCCAATATTCCATGTTTCCAAACTTAAGCTGGTTGTTGGTGACCAAATCATTGAAGACCTGCCGAAGCATTTCATGGTGGGAGATGAAGATCAGGTATTACCTGATGCAGTTATGGCAAAGGAAGTGGACATGAGCTTCAGTGGTTGATTAAATGGAGCAGGCTGCCTTTGGAAGATGCTACGTGGGAGAATGTTGAGTTTTTCAACCTCAATTTCCTTATTTTCACCTTCACGGCAAGGTAATTCTTCAAGGGGAAGGACATATGACGGCTGCGCTTAAGATGTAATCTAGAAGGAAGGGGCGAGCTACTAAGGTGCAGTGGTAGTTTGGTAAAATCCACAAAGTTAGTTAGACTCTGAGGTGTATAAGTTTGTTTTGCTTGTAAGGGGAAAGGGCACGGATGAAATTTGGGAGGCTCTGGCTCCATGGAAAACTTCTCTGGGGATTCTTCTTCAACTTCTGGAATATTCTCTACTCTTGTTTCCTATCTATCTACTGCTAATCGAATCCATAGCATTCTACTACAGCTATTTCTTGAATGCTGCTGTAGTTCTCACACTAGCACCCACGGTTCAATCAGCATTTTTATAAAATGAAAAAATATATATTTTCCAAAACTACAACCTAAGTAGGCTCTGTCGAAGTGTACCCAATTTTCTAAAAATATGATACAATTTTTTTTTTCCATATATGTAGCTTTTTCATGTTTATTTTATAAAAAAATATTTTTCATTCACGTAAACCAATACATTTCTGAAAAATAAAAGTGAAATATTTCCCAAAAACAAATACAATCTTAGGTTCCCAAAACGAACACGTGATGAAGTGAAAAAAATCGTTGTGTCAATTCATTGAAAGAAAGATGATCGACTGGCTGTATGACATCAATAAATACATTGAGATTCATTGAATCGACCTCTTCATAAATATGGAAACAATTTAAAAAATTCCATAATTATAATGCTTTCTATATTGATGTTCAAGCACGAAATATTAACAAAACAGACACAATCATACCTTTGCTTCATAACCCAGGTATTCCTCCTCAAGATTTTTCTTGAGGTTTAATCCTTCAGACTCCTCATTACCAGGATGTGAAAGTATGTCCGACCTGCCACCATAAAAAATATGTCTGTGCATGTATTAGACTTTCATCCACAAAGGCAATGGTCGAAACAGAACAAATTAATCCATTACCCTTGACTTAAGTTCTTCAAATTCCCCACAAATTTCTCAATGCGATCTATTGAAGGTCCCAGCTCTTCCTAAATCAGGGAATGCCAAAACCAAATAGAGAAATAAAGTACAACATTACATATCATTCTCCAGGACATGGTCCCATAGAGCAACTGAACCATACCTTGTAAGCAGAGAGCAAATTGATGGCCAAATTCAAAAAGTAATCTTCATGCTTTTCCAACTCGGCACTTGAAGATGAAAATAAGAAATGAGATATCAGACAACATGGATTTATAGGTAATTTATTTCATAAGATCTTGGCATCGAGAAAAATTATGGCAAAATTCAGTGGACTGCATACTTGACTTTATTCTCCTTGGTATCAGCATGTGAGCACCGAAGAACCCAAGTATCTTCCAGAAAATTAAGCCAGGTTTTAAGAACATCAGATTCAACACTGCAGGAAGCAACATAGCCCGAAAGCTCATCTTCCTGATTTAGACAATTTCAAAAAGCTTTTCAGACAAATGAACTACGGAGAGAGCAGCACTTGAAAATGGATGGAAAATTAAAAAAACACACAGAAAAAAAGACACCTTTGTCTTCAAATGTGCAACAATCTGATCACTAGCTTCATCAAACTGATCTCTTTCTTCTCTAGTATTGTGAAGGCGAGCACGAGCAGCAGCCAAAGAAATATTAACCTACAGCAGGCATGTAATTTTTTAACACCACCCAAGTGTACGACAGTATAACTGTAGGAAAATATTTTTAGAAAAGAGCCTAAATTATTATCTACTCATCAAAATTCCATTAAGATATCATGGGAAAAGATGTTGAAAACTAAAAGATCTCTGTCTGGTCAGAATGATAACTAAAGACCTCTCAATTACCATCCAACAGCAGTAATTAAAACCTTACAACAAATTGGAATCTACAATAATGACATAATTCTGTGAATATTCCCGGTTCAAGAAATTATACCCTAAAAATTTGATTTTAAGCCATCAAAAAGATAATCTCCAGTACACAGATGATTAAGCTTTTTTCACAGCAACCACTGGTACCTTTCAAAGCAACTTCCTTTTTACAGCTAAAAAAAATTCGTCGCTGTTTTCTTCTACCCAAATTACAGGCTTTGAAGCACAACACAACCCATGCATTCAAGGAAGTAATCAAGACTGCTATGGGGAAATGATGCATGGACGCATTCAGAAAGTCTGTTAAAAGTTCATAACAGACTTGAGGGGGGGAATGATATGAGATTGGGAAGGCACCTTTTTCAATTCAGCTTCCAGGCCATCCCTCTGTTTCTCAAATTGGGCCACCTCAGCTACCATATCCTAAAATGCACCCAAAAAAAAATACTCAAGTTTCGCACTTTAATAAAACAGAACCACTATGGTTTCAAGCCCAACTCTTACATCTGAATACCACCAATACAAATATTATAAAAATGATTAAAAGAACAAAAAATGTGTGATTTTACACTTTTGGAATAAAATATACCTAAAATTAAATTAAATTAAAATTTCCCACTCTAATAAAACAGAATTATTATGGTTCCAAGCCCCACTCAGACGTCTGAATACCTTTAATAATAACATTATAAAAAAAAACATGTGCGACTTTAAACTTCTGAAATCAAACTAAGCTAAAATAGTATAATCCACCCGCACCCCATTTGATGAGCAATTTTGCAACAACTGTCATTATTGAAGCCAGAAAATAGTTTTATGCAACGGATTAATCCTTGATGATGATTGAAAATAAAATCCCGATAGAGTATCTCGGATCATTTCTTTGAGCATCATCTACAATTACACTAATGAAGAAGTGCACCTAAAAAGAAGAAATTCAGGAACCAATATCAACACGCACTCTAAACAGACATACCAAAGCCAAGTTTTAAAAAACAGGTTTTCTAAAATAACTTGTATGAGTTTACTCCAACATATCTTCCAAGAAATGCAATGCAGCTTTGAGATTGGTTATTTAGTGGGCTGAACTTGACATCAAGAACCAAATTCATGCTGATCAAAATGTGTAGATGAAATTATCACCAAAAGAAGTATTCACCGAATTACAACACCCAAGGTGAAGTCAAAATTTGATAATCTCGCATTGGATTAGTATCAAGTATTAAGATGATATAAACATTTTGTCCGGAAACAATAAATAGTTTTTTAGGCAAAAGTTTGACATTTAATCGATGTTTATCTATGGTTGACCCGGAACATGACCTTCATTATGTCAAATTCATTGCATCTCCATGTTGTGTATTGGAAGGGATGACATGATGGGAAGGGATGACGGTCACAGTAGCTAGGAACAAGCATCAAGCATTTATCACTAAAAGTGATTTTAAAAAGGAGTTTTAAAATTACTCATGAAAAAGTATTTTTCAGCTTCTTCATCAATTTAAGTGTTGTTATGAAAACAAAACAAATATCACTTATTTTCTAAAACCGCTTATCATATGATAAATTCTACAAGCACTTTTCTATAAATGCCATCAAACACAGTCTTGAGTTTCAGTTTATTCTCAATTTCTTAATTCCACTTTCTTTTTCATTGATTTCTTGTTATGAAAACAAAACAAATATCACTTATTTTCTAAAACCGCTTATCATATGATAAATTCTACAAGCACTTTTCCATAAATGCCATCAAACACAGTCTTGAGTTTCAGTTTATTCTCAATTTTTTAATTTCACTTTCTTTTTCATTGATTTTTTGATGGGGTTATTTCCAATTCTATTATGGGGCAATTTGGAGCCAAACCAGAAAACTGGCTACAAAAACAACAAAATAAATAGATGTTTCAGTTAGTTTTAAAATGCATACACTAAATAATCTAAAAGAACTATAAATATAATGTATATAGGTTAAAGAAATAATGAAAATAAAGAATTTAAGGTCTTACGTGTTTCATGAAAACATTTTTTGTTTTTGGTTTCCAAATATTGTTTAGAAAATATGTCAAAAAATATTTTTGAGTGAGAAAATTAAGAAAGGATGTAGATTCTTTTTCCAAGGATTTTTATTTTCTTGAAAAATAAAACAATGTTTTTTTTTATGTTTTAACAAAAAATGTCATATTTTCATTTTGATTTTGTAAAAAATATTCCTCATTTGTACAATTTGACAGATTTTCTAATATATTTTGAAACATGAAAACAGAAAATCTTTTAATAAACCAAATGCAATCTAAGTTTTTAAAATGTCTTCGGTAAACCTTCAGGTTACAGTTGCCATTTTACTCTTGAAATGCATATGAAGGTTTTCTTGTCTAGAAATGAAATACCTTTTCCATTTCACACACTTCATTTGCTTTAGCAGCACGGAATTTCAATGCCTCTTCCTTTTGAACCCTATCAAGACAAAGAAACGTAAGTCTTAATATAAGCCAGGCCTCAAGTCTACTCAATAATGTTTCCTGATCTACACACACACCATATTTACAAGCATTCTTCTGTCTACAGGCAACCATTAATCAAGATTGTGGATAAATCAAAATAAATCTCACAAATACTAACAAAAAAAATCAGACAATCCTCAGTTACAAGAACCGTGTAATTTTTAGCTGAATCAAATCACATGAGCAAGATACTTTTTAGAGACTATGCAATAACTTATAATCATGACATTGTTAGGCTTGGCTGTAAAAACTGTTTTGTGGCTAAGTATCATAATTTCCAGGAGAGATTTTGAAGCTTATGTTTCGGAACCGGATGGAGGCAGGCACAGAAAAACCAGGGAGTCCAAAAGCGGAAGCAGCAGTGGGGCAAAATTCTGAATGGAAGTCCGGAAGTGCGAAGGACGACTCTAGATGCAGGGACTGTTCACTGGAAGTTGTGGGTGAAGCCAGTCTGTCAACGGGCTGCAGGTGGTTGCCTTGATCGATGGGACAAACGTCCGCAAAGATCGGATGACGGTCAAACCGACGGAACCGGATGGCTACTGCAGAGCTTGTCTATAAATAGATGGATGGAGCCACTTATACTCTATGGTACTGTTCTTTTACCATTTGTGGTTGTACCAACGATAGCGCGGACGGTGGGTCTTTGTCGTGGTAGCATTTGTACTTCTTCAGTTTTTCTTCTTAATCAAAGCTACAGTGTCCCTCCCATGGAGTAAGACAACTCCCAAACCACGTAAATTTTTTGTGTTGTCATTCCATTTTGTGATGAATTGGTTACTTCTGGGTTGTTTGTTTTCAAAAGTTCTTGTCAGGCATTGGGACAATTCTGTGCATGGTTGGGGTGCGCTACTTCCCAGTTCGGAAACAACGGATCGAGTGTCATTCAATTTTGGAAGTTCCAGACTTCATTCCGCATTTGAAGTTCCAGAGGGTGCTTTCGGATCATAGGATATGGCACAACAAGTGGTATCAAAGCTTGGTAATAGAGTTTGGTACGTTCAAACCCAAATCAAGTGTTCAGAGCTTGGAGTTTGAGCGGTTTTTTGAGCTTGGCCTTGTGGGAAACTTCCAAAAATCAAGTTTCTAAGCCTTTTACGCTTTTTTGATTCAGTGGGAATTCTGTTTCGAAAGGACGGCATTTGAAGAAGGCAAAGTCCATATTGATAAGTTAGACTAATTAGATTTCAGATTCTGGAGCATAAAGATGAGGATTATTTGTTCCAAAGAGATCTAAAGCTTCCGTTGAAGGAAGTATGCAGAAGAGACTCAAAAACCGGGTCTCTCAAGTGAGGTAGGTGGCTTTATTTCTAAGAAAGTTGTAGATTGAGAAACACCCTTGCCTCCTTACCTCAAAGTGAGGCGGAGGCATGCTTTTATAATGAATGAAAAGAACCACATCGGACCACAAGTCCGATGTGGGATACAGACTCCAACACTCCCCCTCAAGTTAGGTGTACCTAGCTTGCACACATAATGAAAAGAAAGCAACAAAATAGACGCTAACACTCCCCCTTAAGCTGGACATTCCCAGTTTGATGACAAATACAAGACAAAAACAGAAGAAACGGAAATAATAAAATAGTTGTTGATTCTGCTCCCCCTGAAGATTGTAATGTGATGCCGCTGATAAAAAAAAAGGATGGGTCATCACCGAAAAAGTGCGGGGCCGGACAACAGAGCTGGGAAATCCACATTGGCGGGTCGGTCGTCAGAGCGTCGGGAAAGTCCGCACTACGGGCCGGTCGTCAAAGCGCCAGGAAATCCGTAATGTCGGGCCGATCGTCAAAGCGCCGAGAAATCCGCTCGGGAGGGCCGGTCGTCAAAGTGCCGAGAAATCCGCAATGGCGGTGCCGGTCGTCGAAGCGCCGAGAAATCCGTAGGAGGCCGGCGATTGAGGCGGGAAAGCCGCGGGAAGTAGGAAGAGGCCGGCATGGAGGGAGCAGTTGAGCAGAGGCGGCACGGGAGGCAGGCGGGGCTGGAGGCCAGCTGCTGGAGGAGCCGGCAGGAATGGAGGTCAGCTGCTGGAGGCGCCGGCAGGGATGGAGGCGGAATAGGATCTGGAACTGGAGGCGCGACGGGATCGGGAGCCGGGACTAGCCGGTCTTTGCGTGCAGGAAGCAGCAGGGAAGAGGCTTGCAGTCGCGCGCAGGGAGTAGGACCGCCGGAAAATCCGCAGGAGCCGGGCGCCGCTGGAGAAGCAGAAGCACCGGGAGAATCGCGAGGAGGCGAGTCGGGCCGTCACACCGGGAGGAGGAGCAACCGCCTGGGGAGATGCGGGAGCCGCGCAGGAGATGCGGATGGAGATGCGAGAGCCGCTCAGGCGGATGGAGGTCCGCCGAGGAATCCGCGGGAGGCACCGTGCGAACAGGAGGACCGCCGGGGGAGATGCGGGAGCCGCGCGGGAGATGTGGGAGCCGCGCGGGAGATGCGGAAGCCGACGGCAGGCAGTTGCGGGATCCGAAAATACCGTCGGGGAATGCGGGAGCCGTTGAGGAGGTCGGCTCAGGTGGAGCCGCGTCGGAAAAACGGCGACGGGGACGACAGGAGGCGTGGGAGCCGCAGTCGCCGGGAACTGGAGCCGCGGCGGGGGAAGCGGGAGCCGCACGCATGGAGGACGGGAGTCGCGCCGGGAGCCGGGAGCCGGCAGGGAAGAGGCGGGCCGTCGGGAGGAGGTTCACCGGGGGGGAGCCGCGGGAGGTGCTGCGCGCACAGGAGGACCATCGGAGGGGGAGTCGCGACGGGGAGGGCTTGCGCGCAGGAGGAGCGGGCGCCGTGAGGGAAGGCGCACCGGGGGGGGGGGGAAGCCGCGACGGGGGCCGAGGCGAGGGCGCCGCTGGGCGAGGGCGCCGGGAAGGGAGTCGCGCAGGAGAGGGGCGCCTGAGGGAGAACGGGCCGCCGGGATAGGATGAGGGAGGCCCGCCGGGAAGGGCAAAGGCAGAGGGGGAGATCCGCCGGACAGAGCCGCCGGCAGGGATAAAAAAAAGAGCCCGAAGGGGCGGCGGAATAAAGTAAACCCAGCCCTACATGAGGGGGGGCCGCCGCCCCTCACGGGGAGGGGCTCACGAGGCTGACAGGAAAAAAAAATAGACGAGAGGAGGGTTCGGGATTAATTTCCCTCTGATACCATGTAAATTGAGAAACCCCCTTGCCTCCTTACCTCAAAGTGAGGCGGAGGCATGCTTTTATAATGAATGAAAAGAACCACATCGAACCACAAGTCCGATGTGGGATACAGACTCCTCTTGTTGGAGTCTGCATCCCACATCGGACTTGAGGTCCGGTGTGGTCTTTATTATTTGTTATAAATACACCCCAAGGGCTCCTTTGGAGATACACCTTGGGGGTTTGGCTCTCTCTCTTTTTATTCTCCTACATGGTATCAGAGGGAAGCTAATCCCTCCTCCCATTTTTATTTCCCCCTTATCTAGGGTTCTTTTTTTTCTCCCCCGTGGGGGGCGGCGGCGGCCCTCATGAAAGGCTAGGTTTATGTTTTTACCGCCGCCCCCCTCCGTCTTTCCCCGCTGGATCCCGACCGGCGGGCGCCTCTCCCTGGTTCTCCAGCCGTCGACGCCTCCTCCTGCGGAGCGCTCCCTCCCCGCGGCACTCCCAGTGGCTCCTCCCTCACGGCGGCTGCTCCTGAGCGCCAGCCCTCCTCGCCGGCGGCACCGCCGCCCCCCACTCCGGGTCGTTTCTCCGACGGGTCTCCCCTGCCGGCGCCTGCTTCCCCGCTGCGCGCGCGCCGGCCCCTTCATCCCGTCGCGATCCCGACGGCCTCTCCCGCCCCGGTGCGCCTTCCCTCCCGTCGGCCTTTCTCCCGACGCGGCCCCCTCTTCCTCGCGGCGGCTCCCTGCGCGACGGCCCACCTTCCAAGGCGGCTCCCTGCGCGCTCCCGCTGTCCGCTATCGGTGCCCCTCCCGAGCGCGACCCTCCCTCATCCAGCGGGCCCGCCCTGCCCCGACGGCCTGCCCTACGCGGCTCCATGCGCGCGACTCCCCTCCTCCTGTTGGCCTCTCCCTCTGCCAGCGCTTCCAGCAGCCGGCCTCCACGCCTCCCTGCCTCCTTCGGCTTCCAGCGCCGCCTACCGGCCTCCTGCTCCCTCGCCGGCCTCCTCCTGCGCTCCTCTTCCAGCAGCCAGCCGGCTCCAGCGACTCCCAGCGGCTGCCCTGCTTCAAGTTTCGGCTCTCCGGCACCTCCTGCGGCATCCCCGCCTCGCCGGCATCTCCCGACGACCCCCGGCAGCCGCATCTCTGTCTGCCGGCACGTCCATTCGCTAGCGCAGCAACTCGACCACCTAGGATTCAGGCCCCGTTGGCGTCGCCAGATCCCGCAACACTTCTGCGGAATCCCCGCCTCCCGTTGCCGGCCCCGCAAGTGCGGTTTTCCCGGTGCTAGTTTGGATTTCCCGGCGTTTCATCGATCGGCCCCACTAGTGCGGCATTCCTGGCGTTCCGTCAACTGGCCGGTCTGCGTGGTCATCTGCTGCGCCCGCAACATCTTCCATCCATCATCCTGCGGGGGAGCTTCGATCGTGAGGGGGAGCAACAACTTTTGCAGCTTTCTTTTTATTTCGTCATGTTTTGTCATCAAGCTGGGTATGTCCAGCTTGAGGGGGAGTGTTAGCGTCTGTTTTTTTTTTGTTTTCTTTTCATTATGTGTCCAAGCTAGGTTCACCTAGCTTGAGGGGGAGTGTTGGAGTCTGCATCCCACATCGGACTTGAGGTCCGGTGTGGTCTTTATTATTTGTTATAAATACACCCCAAGGGCTCCTTTGGAGATACACCTTGGGGGTTTGGCTCTCTCTCTTTTTATTCTCCTACAAAAGTCAATACAAAAGATAAAAGGGGGATTTTAAATTTAAAATACATGCGATAATATTAACCCATTCAAACCTAACCTACCTAGCTTGACAACATAATAAAAGAAAACAAATAAAATGTACTCCTAAGACTCCCCTCAAGTTGAACATACCCAGCTAAAAATAGATACAGAACTAAAAAGAAGAGCATCCTCATATGTGGCGTCCACTTGTTTTGCTCCGACCACCTCTATGTGAACTCCATAGGAAGGAAATGATTGAGAAATAATTGCTGCTGATGAAGAAGAAATAACCACCATATAACTCTCATGTTGACGACGACCATTGTTTGAAGATTTTGGATGAAATGGCGACCGACAAGCAGCCTCAAAACAATCGGATGAGTAATACAACACCCAAATTGCGGATCCAAATGGTCAGGCGGAACGATGCCCAAATAGCGAACCCAAAAGACTGGAATGAAGCATTCCTTAAAGCTATCAGCGAACTGGAGCAAGTATTCCCCAGGATGCCACACAATGGTCGTCATGCGGACTAGAGCAAGTATCCCCCCGAATAGCAGATCCAAAAGGCTAGGTGGAACGGCGCTCGAATAGTGGACCCAAGAAGATCGGGTGAAACGGCGCCCGAATTGCGAACCCAAAAGAGCTGATAATCAGCAATAAAGAGGCTTGACGGAGAGATGGTCGATAGTAAATAGTCCCAACAGCGATTCAAGGAGCTCAACAGTGATCCAAGCAGCAAAAAATAGGCTCAATGGTGATTTGGGCAGAAATCCACCAGTTGTGTTGGTAGCTGAACAGCATGAGCCGCAAGGGACAGGCGACACAGTAGGAGGGGCAACGCCTACAAGTGGACTGGCACAGACGACACAGAAGGCATGGTTGGGCGCAGGAGGCACCGGAGGCTTGGGTGTTAGTCAGTTGGGCGAGGACGATGCGATAGGGAAAGGAGATGCAGAAGGGTGGGGGCAACACAGTAGCAGGAAGCATCACTGTAGGTGGAGGCGCTGGGCGCAGAGGTGACAGGGGGTGGCGCGTCTGTTATTATAGCCTTTGGCCAGAGTCCCCCCCCCACCCCACAAGGGGGGATATCGTAGGGTTTCTCTAGGATAAAATATAGATGAGGTGGGGTTAGAGTTGGAAACCCGCCTTGATACCATATAGAAGGAGAGACCTAGAAACCAAGCTTCAAGTGAGGTTGGTAACTATTTACCAATACAAAAGATAAGAGGGAGATTTGAAATTTAAAATACATGGGATAAGGTTGTCTCAAACCTAACTAAATATTTAAATATCTAAAATACTCAAAAAGTCAAACCAGAAGCAATGTCAACAGAAGAATAGGAAAGGCTCGATTGGAAGCCACTAGGAGTTGTTCAGATAATGTTAGCCAGGAACATGGCCTTCAACATTCGAGGGGTGGAGACAACTACTGAGTCACTCTATGATCAGCAACATGTATGAAAAACCAACCACTGTGAACATTGTTTCTAATGCGGTGACTTTTCGGCATGAAGATGTCGAAAGGATAGTCGGAGACGAATCATGTCAACAACTTCAATGTGATTCGGAGTCAGTTGGAGGTTGTGAAGGTGAAGTTCGCAGGGGCAATGTGGGCGTCGCTCCTTTTGTCACCGCTTCCAGAATCATTGGATGCAATAGTTACCATGGTGAGCAATTCAAACGGTAAGGCTAACTTAGTGTTTGAGGACATTTGAGATCTTATTCTGAATGAAGAGATTCGAAGGAAGGAGGTATGGGGAACAACTAGAAATGCATACACTTTTAGAATACCATATGATACCAAGAACACCAAAACAAAATGGTGTCACGGAACGAATGAATCGGACGCTAAATGAGAGGGGTCTAGTAGCATGAGGTGACATGACACATTCCTCATGGAGTTTTGGGCGAAGGAAGTCAAACGTATGACCTATCTTGTGAATTGGAGTCCTTTCGCTCTGTTGGGGCAAGATCTTCCGACTCGACAAGAAGAACAGTCAACATCTTACTCCTGAAAGTTTACAGACCGTTATTGGTGCTCTTTTTTTATAAGGATTGAGACTTCGGTCAGATGGAAAATTCCCGATGAAAGCGAGGCATAAATGGCGCTCAATCCCTTCGCACGCCCAGGCTACTTCGCCCTGGTCCCTTCACGCACCCAAGCCTCCCTTCGCGCACATCCCTTGACACGCGCAGGCCTCCCTTCACGCGCTTACCTTCACACGCACAAGCCTACCTTCGCCATGTAGGACTCCCTTCGCGTGCCTCACTTCCCGCATGCACAACTTCCGCGCGGCCTGGCATCCTCCGCTCGAGCCCTTCTACGCATGTGCCTACTTTCACACTACCGAACCTACCAACATGAAGCACTCGCATATTAGGGCGCAAGAGGCGGTTACCCCTAAGTTTCGCACTCCGCCTCCATTTTGGCCTATAAGTAGACCTCATGTCACACATTTTGGGGGAGGCAAAGGGGCAAACGAGAATAAAAGGGAATTCATAATAATTGTGTCATCCGCAGGTTTTAACCTTAAAACCTTCTTGAAAGACCCCCCCGTCCTCCAAGACCAGGGGGAACAACCCCATCCCAAAAACCCACATCAGAGCAACACGCGCCTAAGTTATCCCAAAAGACTCCATAATAGGGCGTCATGCGCTTAACCCATCCCAAGGTGGGACACCGTTGGTATTGTAAGATCCCAGTTTTTCATAGAGGTACGGATCCTCCTTTTGGTTTCAGTCAAATTCTCTTGTTTTATTCTAATTAAAAGTGCCTAAGGAGGTTATGGAAGTTTCGAGAGTGTTCGGGCTTGATTCGGAGCCCGAAGTTCCGGTTTATGGAGAAACCGACTGAGGCGCACGATTAGTAGTAACCGTGTGGATCAAATGTGCAGCCAGGTAAGGAAATAGAATGGTTTATTTAACCGTGCGAGAGGAGCCGCATGTGTTACGGAATCGTAGGGAGTCGCAACGACAGAAACGAGAAACGAGATAAAATACAGAAGAAAAGAAAACATAAAAAAACACAATGATTTACGTGGTTCGGGAAAAATCCCTACGTCCACAGAGAGGCAGAATATTCACTATATCGGGAGCACAATTACAGAGTTTTTCAGTAGTAACCCTAGACCGAAAATAAGCTATAAAATGGAGAAGACGATCCACTGTTTGCACAGGAGGTTCGCGTCGCTACAGTGAAAGGCGGCCACCTTTGTCAAAAGTGCTACAGTGGCTGCCGACTGGAAGTCAAAAGTGCAACAGGATCGAGGTACACCAATCCAACAATCTCCCACTTGGAGCCTGATCCACTACACTGCCAAACTTCGATGCAACTGACAAAGACTACTTAATCTGAGTTCTTCCTCTTCTTCACTCACCAGTGCGCGTGCTTTCATTTCACAGCTTCAATCTCAACTTGACGATTCATGAAATACAAACTGTTTTCCTCTTGTGCCCCCATCGTGTCCTCCCTTATTCTGTCTCTCATCCTCCATTCATCAGTGGAGACCAACAGAGTCACAGCAGTGCCTCAACTTCTGTATCACCACAGGCTTTGTCAACATGTCTGCCAGATTGTTGGTTCTACAGATCTTCTGCAATGTCACCAACCCATTCTTTATCAAACCTCTGATGAAATGGTACTTCAACTGAATGTGCTTCGTCCGGGCATGAAACACTAGGTTCTTTATAAGATGTATAGCACTCTGACTGTCACAGTGCAATACATTCTCTTCTCGCTTTCTTCCCAATTCATCCAAGAAGTTCTTCAGCCAAACCATCTCTTTCCCACATACAGAAGTAATATAATGTATTCATCACCAAAGGACTTGATGTAGCAACATTGATCCATGCCACATCGTTTATATTCATTTTTAGACATAAATGAATCAAACTTCTTGTTCCACTGCCTGAGTGTCTGCTTCAGTCCATATAAGCTCTTCTGAAGTTTGCATACCAGGTCTTCCTTGAACCTCCTCTTGCCATCATGTTCTTCCTTGACCCGGTAGACCCACTTGTTCTGCAATGCTCTCTTTCCTGTTGGCAGGGGTGTCAACTCCCAAGTGTTGTTATCATGCAAATGAGGAAATCTCCTCCTTCATAGCCAGCTCCCACTTGCTCGACTCCTTCAGCTGCATTGTCGCTTCAAAGCATTATGGTTCTCCACCGTCAGTCAATAATAGATAATGCAGGGATGGTGAATACCTCTGCACAGGCTTTCTCACCCTTGTTGATCTCCTCAACTCCACTGGAGTAGTAGGTTCCACCGGTTCAGATCTCTCATGCTCAGATACACCTTCAAGCTCCACTTGCCCTTTGCATTCTGTTGGAGTCTGCATCCCACATCGGACTTGAGGTCCGATGTGGTTTTTAATATTCATTATAAATACACCCCAAGGGCTCCTTTAGAGAGTACATCTTGGGGGTTCGGGTCTCTCTCATTTTATCCTCCTACATGGTATCAGAGGAAGTTTGATCCAACCGGATCTTTCCCTCATATTTTTTATTTCCATTTAGGGTTTCCATTTTTTTTTTTTTGAAGTGCGGGGGCGGCGGCTCTCAGAATGGGTCGGTCGCCCCCCGCCCTCCGCTGCTCCTCCCGGTCGCGCAGGCCCTCTCTCCCGGCGGCCCTCTCTCCCGGCGCAACTCCTCTCCCGGCGGCCCTCTCTCCCGGCGCAGCTCCTCTCCCGGCGGCCCTCTCTCCCGGCGTCTCCTCCCGGCAGCGTCTCCTCCCGTCGGCTCGGTCCCGTCGACCCACGCGACTCCCGTCTGCCGTCGCCCCTCCCCTCCCTCCCGAGCAGCCGGCCCCCTGTCCGGCAACCCTCTCTCCGCGCGGCTCGCCTCCCGGCGCCCTCGCCCAGCGGCGCAGCTCCCCTTCCCGGCGACTCCTCCCTGCTGCGCACACTGGCCCCGATATCTCCGCACGGCTCCCGCATCTCAGCCAGCAACCGCTCCCGACTTCCCCAGCGGCCGTTCCGGCTCCCGCAAACAGCCAGCAACCGCTCCCACTTCTCCCAGCGCCCCGCTCTCGCTTCTCCCTTCCGGTGGTCTCCTCCTGTTGCGCGCGAAGGCTGACGGCCCGACGCCAGATTCTGCGACGCACTCCATTCCGGCGACGCACTTCCGCAATCCCGACTGCCGGCCACGATCTCCGGCGCTCCTCCCGCTCCCGACCCAGGCGTCGTCTCCCTCCCGATCCAGAGCTGCTGCGAAGTCCCACGGCGCCGCCTCCTCCTACGGCAGGTCCCTCTCCCGCGATAGCAAATCCCTGCGCGCGGCCCGCTGCTCCTGTGCGGACATCCAGCCCTCACCCCAGCGGAGCCCTCTCCCAATGGTGCCATCGCCCCGGCTCCTGGCTCCCGGCGCACTCGTCCAGGCACGGCTCCCCTTCCCGGCGGCCCCTCCTCTCCCGGTGCAACTCTCTTCCGGCAGATCTCTCCCTGCCGGATGACTCCCAGCGCCGGCTGCCTTCCTCCGATAGTCGGCCTCTATATCTACCGGCGCCTCCAGTTCTGCCGGCCCCTCCACACCGGCGGCCTCCTCCGGCTTCCAGCGCCGCCTCTCGCTGTCCTGCTCCCTCGCAGGCCTCCTCCTGCGCCCCTCTTCTGGCAGCCAGCCGGCTCCAGTTTCTCCCTGCGGCTGCCCAACTTCAAGTTTCGGCTCTCCGGCACCTCCTGCGGCATCCCCGCCTCGCCGGCTTCTCCCGACTACTCCAGACTGTCGCCTCTCTGTCAGCAGGCACACCTTCATGCTTCATCCACCATGGCGCAGCACCTTGACCGTCTTGGATTCGGGCCCTTTGGCACCGCCAGCCCCGCAACAATTCTGCGGAATCCCCGCCTCCCGTCGCCGGCCCCGCAAATGCGGTTTTCCCGGTGCTAGTTTGGATTTCCCGGCGTTTCATCGACCGACCCCACTAGTGCGGCAGTCCTGGCGTTCCGTCAACCGACCCGGTCTCTGTGTGGTTCATCTGCTGCGTCCGCGACATCATCCATCCATCATCCTGCGCATGAGCTTTGATCGTGAGGGGGAGCAGCAGCCTTTTGCAGCTTTCTTTTTTATTTCGTCTGTTTTGTAATCAAGCTGGGTCTGTCCAGCTTGAGGGGGAGTGTTAGCGTCTGTTTTGTGCTTTCTTTTCATTATATGTCCAAGCTAGGTACACCTAGCTTGAGGGGGAGTGTTGGAGTCTGCATCCCACATCGGACTTGAGGTCCGGTGTGGTTTTTAATATTCATTATAAATACACCCCAAGGGCTTCTTTAGAGAGTACACCTTGGGGGTTCGGGTCTCTCTCATTTTATCCTCCTACACATTCTGATTCAATGTTCCCATTTTCATCTTCAGCTACATAACAATTTTTGTACATGACACCTCATTGAATACCACATTTTGGCTCCTAATGACCATCTTCTTGAGATCATCCCAAAAGCAGTAACCAAACTCGTCAGCACCATAGCCAATAAAGAAACATTGTTTGGACTTAGCATCAAACTTGTCCCATGCATGAGCATCAATATGAACATATGTCAAACTGCCAAAGACTCGTAAATGTGAGAGTCTTACCTCCTTCCCAGACCAGAGCTCCTCGGGTAGACGTTCTCCTATTGGCACAGATGGACTCATGTTGACCAGATATGCTGCCATGTTTACTGCATCAGCCCAGAAGGTTTTGGGCAACCCCGAGTGTAAACTCATGCTTCTGGCACGTTCATTCAACGTCCTATTCATTCTCTCTACCACACCATTCTGTTGCGGTGTACCAGAAATTGTCTTCTCCCACCGAATTCCATTATCAGAACAGAATTCTATGAACTCCTGACCGCCATACTCTCCACCGTTGTCAGACCTCAAGCATTTCAGCTTAGCTCCTGACTCATTCTCTATCACCGCCTTCCATTTCTGAAACATCTTAAACACATCAGATTTACTTTTCAGAAAGTAAACTCATACCTTCCTTGTTGAGTCATCGATGAATGTCACATAGTATTGTGACCCTCCGAGGGAAAGTACTGGTGCAGGCCCCCAAACATCTGTGTGTACCAGGTCCAGCTTCCCGGCCTTCGGTGTTCTGTCTCCTTTTGCAAAAGACACCTTCTTCTGCTTTCCGAAGATACAATCTTCACATAGGCCAACCTCCACTGACTTCAGCTCCGGTAGCAGCCCTTTTCTTTCCAGCACCTTCATCCCCTTCTCACTCATGTGGCCTAGCCTGTTGTGCCAAAGTTGTGAATCTCCTACAGCTTTGAGTGATGCAGCCATGTCCATGCAGGTTTCTGTCATGTTGTATAGGGTACCATTTTTGCTCCTCGAGCTATGATCATAGCTCCTTTGGTGATTTTCCATGCACCACCAGTGAACGTGGTACTCAACCCTGCATCATCAAGCTGTCCCACAAAAATGAGATTTCTTCTTAAACCAGGGATGTACCTCACGTTTTCCAGAACCAGCAAGCTCCCGTTGTTGGTCTTGATCCGTGCATCTCATTTCCCCACAATCTGCAAGGGCGCGTCATCAGCAAGATGTACCTTGCCGAAATTTCCAGAAACGTAATTTTCCAGAAATCCCTTCTCCGACGTAGAATGGAAAGACGCCCCATAGTCTAAAATCCAAGACTCCATCGGGTTGTCCATGCTCAACAGCAGCACATCATCAGTTCCTTCAACCGCCGTGTTTTCTCCACTGGTTTCAGGTCCCTTCCGTTTTTCTCTGCACTCCTTGATATGCCCTTTCGTTGATGTGGTCTGCAACAATTCTCCCTTCTTCCATTTTCAGGTTGAACAATCGTCTCATCAAGTGCACCTTGTTTGCCGCAGAAGGCTTCTCGTACATATTCGCGAGAGCTTTCATCAGGTCCACCGTCGTCTTCTCCTCTCTGTTATTGAACGCCACGTTTTTTGCCAACGTCAGGCGCACAACACCCAGAACCTGTCGATCCAGCAGCTCCCACTCCGACTGCTCCATGTCCGTTGGCTTCAGTCCCAGAAGCGGCAAGTGCATCTTTTTTTTATAAAGATAATCCTCGATTTGCAGCCTCCAGAAACTGAAATCAGTTCCATCGAAGCGATCAATCTTCACTTTGCCTTCATCCAGAACCATCGTTGGAGATTTCCGAACTCGCCCTCTGATACCAATTGTTGCGGAATCGTCGAGAGTCGCAACGACAGAAACGAGAAACGAGATAAAATACAAAAGAAAAGAAAACACACGGAACACAACGATTTACGTGGTTCGGGAAAAATCTCTACGTCCACAGAGAGGCAGAATATTCACTATATCAGGAGCACAATTACAGAGTTTTTCAGCAGTAACCATAGCTCGAAAATGGGCTATAAAATGGAGAAGAGGATCCACTGTTTGCACAGGAGGTCCGCGTAGGATCGAGCTACGCCAATCCAACAGCATGGCCCTGCGAAACCTGCAATAAATTGCAAAGAAAAGTCGCACGGTGTGCACACAGTTTGTATAACCATGCGCCTAAGTCGTGCAGGGTGTGGGGTGTGAGATATTGACAAACGCACGGTTTGTGCACAATTTGCCTAACCATGTGCATGAACCGTGTGAGGTGTGGCACATAGGCAGTGGGAGCCGAACAGTTGGAGCACAGTTTGACAAACCGTGCACCCATTAAAAATGGGTGAAATTCCAGTTTTTCCCCTCCTTCCTCTTAAATCTAAAACACTTATTCTTCTTCCCATTTCACACACAGCACCCGCTCGAGCTCCCCCTTGGCTCTCCTCCGAGGCTTGGTGAGATCTCCTCTATCCGAACTCGGAATCGAATGTCGTCGATCACGTTGGATCACCATCGGTAAGTCTATTATTCCTCTTGCTTCTTTTCTAGGTTTCTCTCGTCATCGTTGATGTTATTTCTATACAAGCTCATATATCCTATTTCCAGGGCGTTTGTCTAGTTTATTCGATTTCTCTTGTTCCAGCCTGAATCAGAGGTCGATACTGGACGAGGAGTCATCTACCGGTATAAGGTAGGTGGTCTATTACTTTTCCTTTAAAGTTTTGATGTCTATAAAGTGAATGGTTGTGCCGCACGTCGGACCTTCCACACATTGCCACAGAAATGTTAATTTCTTAAATTAAATTGATTAGCCCTTGTTAGAGATACTCCCATAGACCCTTGACGTTGTCAGAGGTCGCCTGGCTCAACACTTTTGTGAATGCCTATGTGATCAATCCACCTTCTAAGTGGGTTTGGCTTGTCAATTATGAAAGGGTTAAGGAAGTGTTGGACATGCCGCTTCACACACCCTTGACGTAGGATGTTAGACACGGCGTTCCTTATCATTTAAAGGAGATTTTTGGACATGACTCTTTATGCAACCTTGATATAGGATGTCAGACATGACGCTACACATCATTGATTGAGATTTGTCGGACATGACGTTCTGTATCCCCAACTTGAATGTTTGGGCCGATGCCCCTTATTTAAATTAGTATGAGGCCCTTATGATATTTTACAACGATGCCTAGGTCATATGTCTCGGGACCTCACCTGTACTTAGATATATTTATATATATACATATATGGTGTCACATGTTCACAAACATTCGGGCTTACACCGAAGCCGGTATGGTCGGCCAGGGATCCTATGAGAAGCCCGAGTCTGACCTGGCTCATGTTTATTTTGTTGCCTTACATTGATTATGCCTTCACACTGTTCATTTTATATTCACTAGTTGGATAGTATTAAACATCGTTGGTGGTGGTTTACAGTGTTTTACTCACATCCTGTTCGGAGAACCGTTTGGTACCCGGACAGACATCATGGACGCAGGTAGGGACAAGAGGAAGCGCCCAACTATGGACGCTTGACTTTCTGTACTAGGATGGAGTACAAAAGCATAGGACGGAGCTAGTGCTCGTGATGCTAGTGGAGATTGGTTTTTGGTCTTTTGTACACTTTTGTATAGCATGTATTTATGTCTGTTTGTTGTCTTGTTCCCCTTCCCTTTTTGTATAGCATTACAACATCATCATTTTGTATTTGATACTGTTATTTCTTTCTATCTGCTTATTATTAGCAGGATGATTTATATCCTATTGTCTACCTATCATTGCGGTTTTCGTTGTTGCTTTATTATTCTTTTCTTTGCTTTATAATTATTATTATTTACCGTTGTGCTTCACTCTGATAAAAAGGGTATAGTCTCCCCACCGTACCATCGAAGAGGGGAGGCGCGCTTGAGGCCATGTGGTCACTGGGCAGGTCGCTTATGAGGGGACCAGACTCGGGATGTCACAAAGTGATATCATCGGTTTCTTTACCTTGCCTTACTATTTTGGGAAGGTAGACAAGAGATTAGGAAGTGTGGGAATTTGGTAATGAGTCTGCGTCCGGGAGTAACTAACCCAAGTAAAGGGAAACGGTCAAGTTGTCTAGGAAAGGACTTGATGTTCTGTATTTCTCTAGTTACGGTTGTACTACTGAACCGTTGGGTGACGTACATGATTTATGGCGCTTGCTATGATTATGGATTTTTACCTTTAGCTTGATACGGCAAGTACTATGCAAGCAACATCATAGGCACGTAGAGATTCAGATGTCATGCATATGTCATGCCATATAGGTTTATCTCATTGCTTGCATTGCTGGTGGTTGTTGTGTGACTTGATTGCTGAATGTTTGTGCTACAAATATCTTTTGCAGGAAGAAAGATTGGTTATTTAAAGTGTGTGCATCAACCCAAACGGCGTTTTCCCGTGTAGTTTGATGATGGCACCTTATTTAACCAATCTCGATACGTTAAATCATGTAACCCTAGTTACATGAACTGAGGCCTTTTACATGGTTGCAATTAAATGGGGTACTAATTGCACTTTATATTGTTGTGCCAATATAAATTGGGAATGATGACCCATATAATTGAACCACCATAGGTGAACATGTTACATTCTGAGACCGAATGTAAAAGGTTGGTTGAAGTTACATGAGGTGGCAATTGTAACTTAAAAAGTTAAATCTTTATAACTTGGGAATGGTAATTCATTTAACTAGACCGTTGTATAAATATAAAAGCTATTAAATTCAGACTTATAAATGAAGTGGTTGTCGTTAAATGGGGATGTCAATTGCAACTTGTTGGAGTCTGCATCCCACATCGAACTAGTGGTCTGATGGGGTCTTTATTATTCATTATAAAATAACCTTAAGGCCTCTCTTAGAGAGTGACCTTGGGGATTCGGGTCTACCACTTTTATACTTCTACATGGTATCAGAGCAGGTTTTCTAAAGCTAAACCCTCCCTCTCATTTTTTCCCCCGTCTAGGGTTTCCAGCAATTCCCCCCGTGAGGGGCGGCGACCTCCATAGCCGAACTCGTTTTCCACCGCCCCCTCCGGCATCGTTTCCCTCGGCAACCCTCCATGCAGGCCCCTCCAGCAGCTGGCCTCCGCCATGTGCGACGGACCTCCCCGCCCCTCCGTTGCTCCTCAAAGTAGCCTCCGTCACACGCACTCCTCCCATGGTCGCCTCCCTATGCGGAACCTCTATATTAAAGGGTATTTTCCTCTATAACTTGCAATTGACACTCCATCTAACAGAACCTCTATATTACGAGATACAAAACCTTAAACCTTGACCCAAACCTGACTTATTAGTGGGCAGTTGGGAGTGTCTCTTGTGTTCCTTCATAATCTTCTAAGTTTCCTAGACTTGGCTTTAGGAGCAGACATATGGGTATTGACTCTTGTATAGGAAGGCTTGCTACCTGTCCTATTCTTTTATCAAAGATTTTTTCATTTATCGAAACTCGTTTTGAGGCATACGTTCGGCATTATAGATATATGCCTCCACAATGGCCTCGGATCGAACACCAAGAAGGTGGCGATAACCATGCTCTGGAAGTGGTGGGGCCTGCACCATCAATATTAGCTCTTGTAGTGCCACCTGCAGCACCTCCTATTATACCTGATCTGGGCACCGACACTAAATTTCGAAAGGGTTTCCTATGGTTCATGCAAACCATGTAGGGGGGCATGCAATCTGCCCCTATTATGACAAAGTTAATGCGAGAATTTCAACATCAGCATCCACCTACTTCCTCAGGGGATGATGGCCCCCACCGAACTGTTGAGTCGTGGCTATAGGTCATTCTATCTATTTTTGATCATTTGGAAACGCCACCGGAAAGGAGGGTCAAGCTAGTAGTTTACATGCTTTGTGATTCTGTCAAGCGTTGGTGGGATGTTATTACCCAAGCAAATGATCACCGGAACATGGTCTGGAGGGACTTTTAGCCTGCCGAGCATAACGAGCTAGGGTGTTTATTCACCTACAGCAGGGTGTTGTCATCATGAACTATTCAACTCGCTTCACTAAGTTTCGGTGCTTCGCACAGACTCTTGCTGGTGACAAGATGTCAAGAGCGAGATAGTTTGAGGATGGGCTAGCAGCAGGAAGTGTCACCTTGAGTCTGCTCACAGGGGCAACGGCAGTCAAACGACGTGCACTGACATTTATGTGATATGTCATCAGTGTGGGAAATCAAGTCACATGAAGCCTTAATGCAACAAGGACCCGATTGAGTGTCGAGCTTGAGGCAGAATGGGTCATCTTCAACGTTTTTGTAGAACATTTCCTCTAGTGCTTAGCGGAAGAGTATATACACCAGCTCTGACTTCAGGAGTGGGATCTACAGATCCACATCGGGCGGAGAGCTAGAGTATCATCGGTTCGGGCCGAGGAGGTGGTTGTGGTCGAGAAAGCCAGACATAGGATATGCAGCGCCAATAGAGCGGACCTGCTCAGAGTAGTCAGGTTGCAGTATAGGGTCGTAGATCTAACCAGTTAGTTACATGCAGTACAGCCTACACCTGAGAAGCAGAGTGTCAGGCCTTCTACGGTACAAGGTACGATCTTAGTAGCCTCTACTTTAGTGTCTACTCTATTTGATACAGGCACTTCGCATTCTTTTATATCTATGGCTATCGTGGAAAGTCTTAGACTTAAAATTAAGTATCTCTGCGGAGTAATGACTCTCGATACTCCATTGGGAGTACGATCAGAAAGCGTACACCATTGTAAAGAGTGTCCCCTTGAGATTAGCGGTTACCATTTATGGAACTCCTTCATCCTTGAGATGACAGGTTTCAACATCATTCTCGATATGGAATGGTTGGTTCCCTATTGAGCTCGTATAGACTGCTATCATCATAGGGTGTCTTTCTCATCACCTGAGGGCGGTAACTACGTATACAAAGGTGAATGTGATGTCCACGCAAGTCGAGCTAAAACTGAAAATCATGGGGTGAGCGGAATGATAGCCCAGATTGCTAGCCTTTTTCTGAATGATCGGGGAATGCGACAGGCAAACTTCTCACCTGTAGTGGATCGTTTCACGGATGTCTTTCCTGACAACTTTTTAGGGCTACCTTCTGAGAGAGAGGTAGAGTTTGTTGGATTGGTGTAGCTCGGTCCGGTTGGGCCGAATGCTTGTGGCCCGACAGGCACTGTAACAGTGCGGACTTCGGGGTCAACTAGATTGTAGCACTTTTGACTTCCAGCCGGCAGCACTGTAGCACTTTTGACAAAGGTGGCCGCCGATCACTGTAGCAACGCGGACTTACTATTCGGAACAGTGGACCGTCTTCTTCATATGTAGCCCATTTCGGGATAGGGTTTACTACCAAAAATCCTCTGTAATTTTGTGCTCTCGAATAGTGAAATTGTCTCTCCCGTGGACGTAGGGATTATTCCCGGACCATGTAAATCGTTGTGTCCTTGTTGCCTTCTTTCTTTCGTTTTTCTCGTTTTCTGTTGTTGTGACTCCCGACGATTCCGCAACAGAGTTCATAAATAGAGCTTGTTCCAGGGGCGGAACCAACATCTATTCCTCCGTACAGGATGGCTCTTATAGAGCTTCAGGAACTCAAGAGACAGTTGGAGAACCTGGAAGCTAAAGGGTTTATAAACCCAATACTTCACCTTGGGATTCACCCGTGCTTTCCTCCAAGAAGACGGATGGGACCCTCAGGCTATGTGTGGATTACCGACGGTTGAATCAGCTTACAATTAAGAACCGGTACCCACTTCCGCGTATAGACGATCTCTTTGATCTGCTTCGAGGAGTCAGGGTCTTCTCAAAAATTGATTTGAGGTCGGGTAATTATCAGGTACAAGTTAGGCCTTTGGATATATCGCGTTCAACTTTCAGAAGCAAATATGGCCTTTATAAGTATTTTGTCAGAGCGTTCTATCTCACGAACACGCAAGCAGTCTTTATAGCCGTGGTGAATCGGATTTTCCACCCACACTTGGATTCTTTTGTGGTAGTTTTCGTGGATGATATCTTAGTGCATCCTCAAACTCGACACGATCATGTCAAACACCTTGACATCATACTGAGTACACTAAGAGAGCGCCGATCATATGCTAAGCTCACAAAATGTCAATTTTGGTTTGATAAGGTTCACTTCCCGGGTCACATCATATCGGAATCAGGGATACCGGTGGATATCTAGAAAAGGTGAGAGCCTTGGTTTCCTGGGAGCAACCCAATGACGTCTTTGATATTCAGAGTTTTTTGGGGCTAGTTGGTTACTATAGGCGTTTCATTCAGAATTTCTCACACCTTGAGCACCTCTTACGGGCTTGACCAAGAAAGTGTTATGTATACATGGTTTAAAGCTTGTGAGGAAGCCTTTCAGGAGCTGAAAGGAAGGCTGACCCCATCGCCTATCCTGGTTCTGCCTGAGCCTAGCAGAGACTATGGTTTATTGTGATGCATTAGGTATCGAGCTGGGAGCCGTTTTAATGCATGGGGAACAAGTCGACGTGTACAAGTCTCGTCAGTTGAGGCCTCACAAGCGAAATTACCTGACGCACGATCTCAAACTAACTGCAGTTGTTCGTGCCTTACATTGTTGGAGGCATTACTTGTTGGGGGAACGGTTCGTTGTATACACGGATCATAAGAGCCTTGAATACATATTCACACAATGTGAATTGAATCTCAAACAGCGAGGATGGGTCAAATATCTTCAGTTTTTCGATTTTGAGCTTGCTTATATGTCAGGGAAAGGCAATGCAGTGGTTGATGCTCTGAGCCAGAAGACTCAGACACAAGTTGTTCAGGAAGCTAGTAGCAAATAGTGGTTGATGGCTCTGTTTTCTGAGATGCATTTGGAAGTTCATGAGTGCCATGAGCAGCCTATTTCTACAGCTTTAGCAGTCGCCTTATCACTTCTGGATCGAGTAATGATGAGGCGGTTTTCTGATCCTGAAGGCTTAGTCCTAAGGGAAAGCGTTTCAGGTAAGGAACCGTCGTATGGTTGGGTCGTTGATGAGGATAAGATCTTGCGTGTTCATGGACGCATCTGGGTTCCTAGGGACATGCGAGAGGAATTAATGCGAGTCTCATACTTCGAAATGGGCATTACATCCTGGACTTACAAAAATGTACCGCGACTTGCACCGCCGATATTGGTGGACTAGGATGAAAAGGGAGATTGCGGGTTTCGTTACTCAGTGTTCCACCTATCAGCAGGTGAATGCGGAGCATCAACGGCCTAATGACTTGTTACAGTCGTCGCCTATCCCGAAGTGAAAATGGGACGATGTCACTGTGGATTTTGTTACGGGATTACCGAGGTCACCTCGGGGAAGTGATGCAGTATGGGTCATTATTGACAAGCGGACGAAGGTCGCCCATCTCTTGCCTATTTGAGAGACCCTTTTCAATGGACAAACTTGGAAGGCTACATATCAGGGAGGTCATACGCCTTCATGGAGTTCCACGTACTATTGTGTCAAACAAAGACGCACGATTTACTTCTCGATTCTGGCAAGGGTTGCAGAGGGCTCTAGGTTCACAGGTACTTCTGAGTACAACATACCACCCCCAGACCAACGGTCAGTCTAAGCGTACTATTCAGGTGTTAGGGGACAAGCTCCGAGCATGTGTCCTTGATTTTTAAAGTTCCTGGGAGAAACCTTTATCTCTTGGTGAGTTTGCTTATAATAATAATTTCCAAGCGACTATACAGATGGCTCCTTACGAGGCCCTATACGGTAGGTCGCGATGACTACCTCTGTGTTGGTTAGAGTCAGGGGAGGCAGCGCTATTGGGACCACGTCTCGTTCAAGAAACATCAAAGCAGGTACAACTTATCAAAAAGTGTATAGCTACAGCTCAATCTAGGCAGAAGTCTTATGTCGATCGTCGCCAGCGACCTCTGAAGTGAAAGGTGGGAGATCAGGTCTTCTTACGTGTTTCACCTAGATTAGGTCATCGACGGATTCAGAGGCAAGGATTGTCGGGCCTTTTGAGATTTTGGAGAAAGTCGGGACGATAACCTAACGGATAGCCTTTCCTCAAAGGTACTAAGTCATGCACGACGTCTTCCATGTTTCTTAACTTCGTCGTTATCATTTCGATTTGTCTCATGTTTTTGATTCTAAGGAAGTCCAGTTATAAACCGATGCTTCTTTTGAGGAGTATCTTATTTGTATCGTCGATCAAAGCACGAAGACTCTTCAAGGCAGGTCAGTTTCTCTAGTCCGGGTGCTATGGTAGCACGGCCGCGTGAATGACAAGAATTGAGAGAGAAACAAATATACATGCTTAGTGGTCGAAGTTATTCTTCGATGCGGATCAACCACCCCCAAGGCAACTTGGGGACGAGTTGTTTCAAGGAGAAGAAGTTGTAAGATCCGGTTTATGGAGAAACATGTTGAGGCACACAGTTGGTGCACGGTCAGTAGTAACCATGCGGATCAACAATGTGGCCCAGTAAGGAAGGAGCGCGGTTTGTTTAATCGTGCGAGAGGAGCTGCATAGCTGTGTGAAGCCTACAATAAATTACAGAGGGACGTCGCACGATGTGCGCACGGTTTGTTTAACTGTGCGCCTAAGCCGTGCGGGATGTGGGGTGTGAAACAATGTCAAACGCATGGACTCAGAATCGAACGTCGTCGATCACGTTGGATCACCCTTGGCAAGTCTACGAGTCCTCTTGCTTCTTTTCTTGGCTTCTCTCGCCGTCGTTGATGTTATTTCTATGCAAGCTCGTATACCTTATTTCCAAGACGTTTGTCTAGTTTCTCCGATTTCTCTCATTCCGGCCTGAATCAAAGACCGATAATGGACTAATGGTGTAAGGTAAGTGGTCTATTACTTTTCCCTTAAAGTTTTGATGTCTATAAAGTGCGTTGTTGTGCCGCATGCTAGACATTCCGTGCATTGCCACAAAAATGTTAATTTCCTAAATTAAATTGGTTAGTCCTTGTTAGAGATACTCCCATAAACCCCTGACATTGTCGGAGGTCGTCTACCTCAACACTTTTGTGAACGCCAATGTGACCAATCCACCTTCTAAGTGGGTTTGGCTTGTCAATTATGATTCAAATGAGTAAATTTAATTAATTAAAATGTTGAATGGAATAAAGGAAACATGAATGGCAAGGCCATGTCACTTGATCCTTGTGAAATTGTGAATTATGCCCATGACTAAATGGGATTAAATGAAAGGTGAAATGACATAAATGCTCCTTTTGGCTTACGTTAAAGTATTAAATGCAATGCTTGAGTATATTATTAGACCTTGGAATTCGTTGTTGTGAAAGGGTTAAGGGAAGCGTTGGACATGACGCTTCACGCTCCCTTGACGTAAGATGTTGGACGTGATGTTCCTTATCATTTAATGGGGATTGTTGGATATGGTGCTTCACGCACCCTTGATATAGTATGTGGGACATGACGCTTTGCACCCTTGAATGCTTGGGCTGATGCCCCTTATTGAAATTTTTATGAGGCCCTTTATGATATTTACAGGGACACCTTCGTCATATGCCTTAGGTCCTCGCATGTACTTAGATATATTTATATATATACATATATGATGTCACATGTTCACAGACATTCCGGCTTAAACCAAAGCAGGTATAGTCAACCAGAGATCCTATGAGAAGCCTGAGCCTAACCGAACTCATGTTTATTTTACTTACATGGATTTTGTCTGCGCACTGTTCATTTTATATTCACTGGTTGAATGGTATTAGACGTCGTTAGTGGTGGTCTACTGAGTTTTACTCACACTCTGTTTGGACCATCGTTTGGTACCCGAACAGACTTCATGAATACAGGTAGTGACAAGGGGAAGCGCTCAGCTATGGATGCTTAACTTTCTGTACTAGAATGGAGTACAGGAGTAGAGCACCGAGTCAGTACTCGTGATGCTAGTGAAGATTAACTTTTGGTCTTTTGTACACTTTTGTATAGCATGTATTGATGTATGTCTCTTGTCCTGTTCCCCTTACTCGCCTTTTTGAATAGCATCATAACATCGTCATTTTGTATCTGATACTTTTATTTCCTTTTGTCTACTTATTATTATCTGGATGATTTATATTCTGTTTACCTATCATTATGGTTTTCGTTGTTGCTTTATCGTTCTTTCCGCTGCTTCATGATTATTATTATTTACCGTTGTGCTCCACTCTAATAAAGGTATAGTCTCCCCGCCATATCACCGTAAACCCTCGCTGCTAGTCGGCACCCTCTGACGTACGGGGAGGTGCGCTTGAGGACATATGGCCACTAGGTCAGGTCACTTATGAGTGAACCGAGCTCAGGACGTCATAGGTATCGCCAAGGCCAGATGTATCACAATGCTTGAGGATTAAAAAAGTTCAGCGCATAGCTCTAAAAGGTGACATTCCGGATGTAGTGGCTTCGGAAAGAGCAGAACCTCGGGTTGAATTGAGTTGATCTGCCAGGGCTTGGCGCCCAGTCCAAAGGTTCTGAAACGACATGTACTACTTGCTTCTTACGGATGGTGGAGAACACGAGAGACTGAAAAGGCGGCAAGTCTCAGTGACTCGAGAC
Organism: Viscum album; assembly: GCA_963277665.1. NCBI lineage: Eukaryota > Viridiplantae > Streptophyta > Magnoliopsida > Santalales > Viscaceae > Viscum > Viscum album. Next base: position 65,493,781 of record OY728163.1, on the reverse strand, counting down.
AATGGGAGTTAGCGATGAAAGAGGAGATGGACAGCTTGCATGTTTCTAAAACATGGGAGCAAACGAAACTTCCTGGTGGGAAAAGAGCAATGTAAAACAGGGCTTGTTGTGAAGGGCTCTCAACAAACGGGTGTGGATTTCAATGAAATCTTATCCCCACTTGTTAAACATTCAACAGTCTGAATGGTGCTTGGAATGGTTGCTATGAAGAGTTCACATCTTGATGAGTTAAATGTAGACAACATTCCTTCACGGTAATTTGGAGGTGGAAATCTCCATGGAACAACCAGAAGATTTCGTGGAAAACAGAATAGGACTACTGTGTCAGCTCAAACGGAGTTTGTATGGGTTGAAAACAGGCACCCAAGCAATGGAACCGGAAATTCAATGTCTTCATGGTGGAGAATACGTTCATCCAGAGCAATGCGGATCATTGTTGCAACCAAAAGGTGTTCAGTGACACAAGTTCCTTCATGTTTCTCTTGAATGTGGATGATATGCTCCTTACATATCAGAGGAGAGATCGGATTGAGGAGCTGAAAGCTATTTTATCAGAAAAGTTCAAGATGAAAGATCTCAAGGCCATGAAGTGGATGTTGGGAATGCAGATCAGAAGGGAACATAACTCTGTTTCTATCACAGTCAAAGTACGTCCAAAAGGCCCTGGAAAGATTCAAAATGAGCGAGTCTAAACCTGTGTCGACCCACCTGACTAGACATTTCAAGTTATCCAAGGACAAGGCATCAAGAACGGAGGATGAAGTTGAGTACATGGTGACGGTTCCATATGTATCGACGGTCGGAAGCTTGATGTATGTCATGGTTTGTAAGGATGGACATTGCATATGCAGCGAGAGTCATCAATAGGTTCATGGAGAATCCTAGAAAGGGGCACTGGGAAGCAGTGAAGTGGATACTTTGGTATCTCAAAGGTTCGATAGACTTGACACTGTGTGATGCGGAAACGTCGGGAGTCGCAACGACAAAAACAACGATTCAAAAAAGAGTAAAAGGGAAAAAAACATGGAGGACACAAATATTTACGTGGTTCGAGAATAATTCATACGTCCATGGAGAGACAGAATATTCACTATGATTCGGGAGCACAATTATAAAGAGTTTCTCACTAAGGAACTCTAGCCCGAAAATGGGCTACAAAAGGAGGAAGACGATCCACAGTTTCACCAACCACACAGGAAGTCCGTATCGCTACAGTGAAAGGCGGTCACCCAAATCAAAAAAATGCTACAGTGGCTGTCGGCTGGAGGTCCAAAAAGCTACATTGAATGGCAGCTGGAAGTCCACGTCGCTACATTGCCCTGGTGCGCAGTATGGGTCAGAAGCATTCGGCCCGACAACATACGAAAAGGATCGGGCTACACCAATTCCAACATTGTGTTTCAAAACAGATGATCCCTCGCAAGGGTTTGCGGATGCGGACACATGGAAGAGTATCACTGTCAACAACAGAAGTACATGGCACCCACGAAAGGAGGGAAGGAGTTGATCTGGCCAAAGGGGTTGTTTGAGGATCGCAAAAGAAAGCTGGGGAATGGAATGTCGTTTTGTGACAGTCAAAACACGATCCATCTTGCGAAGAATCAAATGTTTCACCCCAGAACAAAGCATATTCAGTTGAAGTATCACTTCATCCGAAAGTTGTTAGAGCACAGAGTGCTGGAGCTACAGAAGGTTGAGAGAAGTCGGAATCCGACAAATATGTTTACGAAGGTAATAGTCTAGGAAATTATGGGGCAATGTTGCACCTAAGTGGATGATTGACGGCATGTTTGGAGTACCATGGTGATGATGCAGGAGATTATGAAAGAAAGCGAGGATGCGGGAGTTACCTAGTGGACTTGGTAAAGCCTTGGAAACAGTTTTTAAGCGGAAGATTGTAAGGTTTGGCTATGAAAACTATTTTATGGCTAAGTAAATCAATTTTTGAAAGGAGAGATTTTGGAACTTGTGTTTTGGAACCAAATGGAGGCAGGCGCAGCAGAACCAGAGTCCGAAAGCGGAAGTAGCAATGCAAAGATCGGATGATGATGAAACTGATGAAACCAAATAGCTGCTACGAAGCTCGCCTATAAATAGAGGGATGGGGTCACTTGTATTGTATGGTACTGTTCTTTTTTTACAGTTTGTGGTTGCAGCAACGGTAGCACGAACGGAGGGTGTTTTCTACGGTAGCGTTCGTAATTCTTTAGGGTTTTTTTTTTTGTTAATCAAAGTTGCAGTGTTCCATGGAGTAGGGAAAATCCCAAACCACGTAAACTTATAGTGTTGTCGTTACGTTTTGTGTTGGTTGGTTTCTTCCGAGTTGTTTGCTTTAGGAAGTCTTCTCTGGTGTTGAGACAATTCGATGCGTGGTTGGGATGCGCTGTTTCCCAGTTCAGATACACCTGACCAAATGTTCGTTCGGTTTCGGAAGTTCTAGACTTTGTTCCGCATTTGAAGTTCCGAAGGGTGCTTCCGTATCGTGGGATACAGCACGATAGGCATGAAAAAAATCATTGTAAAATTCAAAGTAACCCAAACATTAACATCTAACAAGTTAGAAGGGATTTTTTTTTTCAAGAATACAATTAAGACAATTTCAAAATCTTGGAAGGAAGATGACAATGCATGTTTCAAACCTGTTATCAGCAATGCGCTTTTCTGCCTTGACTGTAGAGCTAGCAAGCGATTCTGATAACACTTTCAACTTATCAACCTGCTTAATGGATAGGGAAAAAAATTAAATAGATTTTTGGCTCTCAAGTACACACATTTTCATAAAGAACTATGTAATGTGATGATTTGTTTTCAACATTTTCCATGGCCATTCATCAAGTGAGAATCACAAATAAAACAAACTCTACAACACGCACCGCAGAATTAAAAAGCTTATGCAAATGGAGCATTGCCACATGACAATATTAAATTCCCAGCATTTTGGAACAAATAATGACAGAGGTGAAGCCCTGAAGCCATGCCAAAAGATGATGGACAGCAAGAAAGAAGCCTACTTTTTGAGCATGAATCGCAGCTAAGTCTTCACTGCTTAGCATTTTCTTCTTCAATAATAGCTCCTCCAATCTGGAACAAACCCGTATATGTGCCATCACTGCTTTTAGAGCCTACTCAAGGGACACATGATAAGACTTCTAAGTTTAAAAGCCTGGCTAGCAGAATAACAGGAAAAAAAATGTTCATGAATCCATCAAAAACTAACAGTAGTTATCACAAAATTTTCTCAGAGTTCAGATAGTTAAAAACTCCAGGAAATATCATTTTAAAATTGAAGGGTCATACAATTTTTCCATAAAATCACTAACAGCCTTGCGCATGCGAATTTGCAAAAAATCCCACTTTCAAACATAATTCAGCAGACTAAAACAAACAGGGAAAATAAAAATAAAAATAGTGCAATTTAGCTCACCTCTATGGACATAGTTATTTTCTCATGCGTTTGTTCATGACTTCCACTTAAAATATCTTGCAGTGGTGTCATTTCTTCAAGCTTTTTCTTCAGTTTGGAGACCTCAGCGTCTATTCTATTTATAGGTTGCATGAAAAAAGAGAGATCTTACTGAAGATTGCAAAAACATATATCAACAGGCAGTACGAGAATCATGAACAAAGAATAGAGCATATTTATTGTGCTATAATAGGTGTCGGCAGTGCACAATACTTCCCGCACTATGAAGGTTAGGGAGGATTGCCCCTTGTTCCAAACAGAGATGTAATTGTAACTTGAACAAATAAAACCTCTGTATACTGTATACGACACGTGAAGCTTGATTAAATACAAGGTATCTTAAGTGCATAAGCACATGACATAGACATAATGATTAAAACAAAAAAAATGATTTGAGTAATTGATCCTTTAGGAACACAGTACTATCAAGTCAATTGATTTCACGGACCCCTCATTAAAGGGTGTGATGAAAATTCCACTATTTTGGAGGATTACATAACAAAGTAGAAAACCATGTAACAATTAGATAACATCTTAACCCTTTCATCAAAAGCCCTTTGCAACGAGTAAAGAGTATTGTCATCAAGAGTTCACAAACCTGATATCCTTTCTGTAGAATGATAAAATGAGAGAGACCCGAACCCCCAAGGTGTCCTCTCTAAAAGAGCCCTTGGGGTTATTTTATAATGAATAATAAACTCCACATCAGACCTAAGTCTGATGTGTGATACAGACTCCAACACTCCCCCTCAAACTAGGTGTACCTAGCTTGGACACATAAAGAAAAAACAAAGCAACAAGCTGCAAACACTCCCCCTCAAGCTGGACATAACCAGCTTGATTACAAAACAAGACAAAATTTAAAAAAAAACTACGATCGTAGCTCCCCCTCAAGATAGTAGCTCCCCCTCAGGATGATGAATGGATGATGCCGCGGGCGCAGCAGAAGAACCACACAGACCGGGTCGGTTGACGAAGCGGCAGGAATGCCGCACTAGTGGGGCCGGTCGATGAGACGCTGGGAAATCCACACTAGCACCAGGAAAGCCGCACTTGCGGGGCCAGCGACGGGAGGCGGGGATTCCGCATAATCGTTGTGGGATCTGGCGGCGCCAAAAGGGCCCGGATCCTAAACGGTCGAAGTGTTGCGCCACGGTGGAGGAAGCGTGAGGGCGTGTCGGCGAACAGGGAGGCGGTTGTCGGGAGTCGTCAGGAGATGCCGGCGACGAGAAAGGTCTGTTAGGAGGGGGGACTGGCTTGTCCGGATGTGGAGGAGCCTATGGCGGACAGGATCCGTCGCTGGAGGAGGAGGTGTCGGAGCCGCGTCTGGAAGTGGGGCCGCCGTGATGTGGAGGGGAAGCTGCTTCGCGCGGGGACAGGGAGCGTTGTCGGGAAGCCGGGAGAGCAGGGAGAGCCTCGGACAGGGAGGTTGCCGCTGGAGGGCAGCGTGCGGGAGAATCGCAGAAGGCGGGCGCCGCTGCAGGAGGAGGCGCCGCTGGATCGGGAGGTGCGGCAGGGCTGGTAGCCAGGAAGGGCAGCAGGTCGGGAGCCGTCAGGAGAGGAGGCCGCGTAGGGCAAGAGCCGGTTTGGGAGGTCCGACGGTCGTCGCACGGGAGAGGGGCCGGAAGCCACTGCAGAGGCGGAAGCTGGAGGCCGCGACGGGAGGTGAGGGCTGGGAGCCGCGGGACGCGAGCCGCGGGAAGGAGCCGCCACACAGAGACAGAGGGAGGGGCCGCATGGTTCCATCGGGAGGGTTCCGCCAGAAGTGATCCGCCGGGTGGGAAGAACGTCGGACGAAGCCGTCGGGAGGGAGCCGGATGTCGCAGCAGGAGGTGGGTCGAAGTCGCAGGAGAGTCGTCGAGCGCACCAGGGAGGAGGGTCGGACGGTCAGGCGCACAAAGCGCAGGGTAGGGGCGTCGTGAAAGCACCGGGAGACCGCCTCGGAACGAGCCCGGAGGGGGGATTCCGCCGGATGGGAGGGATAGTCAGTAGGGGGGGCGGCGGGAGATACCTATGGCTTGCTGGCCATGGAGGCCGCCACCCCCCAACCGGGAGAAACCCTAGAGGCCGAAGGGAAAAAAAGAAATAAAACAGGAGGGTTCGGGATTAATTTCCCTCTGATACCATGTAGAATGATAAAATAAGAGACTTGAACCCCCAAGGTGTCCTCTCTAAAGGAGCCCTTGGGTTTATTTTATAATGAATAATAAACTCCAAATCAGACCTCAAGTCCGATGTGGGATACAGACTCCAACACTCCCCCTCAAGCTAGCTTGGACACATAAAGAAAAAACAAAGCAAGCAACAAGCTGCAAACACTTTCTAACAATCATAATCTCAAAAGTACTTCACAAGTCATGTGAGAAGAAAATAACACAAAACGCATGGAAAACACAAAAAACAAACTGAGGTAAAATAAAATCAAAATGAGTAGAAGCTTTTCTAGAAAGGAAACAGTTTTGATCCAATAAAAATAGAAAAAACAGCTGAGAATTTAAGCAAAAGCACAAACAACGGTTGAAGAAGAAAAAAATGAAGATGCACCTTCCAAGATCAGCATTTATTTTCAACCCTGTAACAGCACCTTGGGCAATTTGAAGCAATTCCTCTCGCTTTGCCTAGAATAAAAAGACTAAATATTACCAAGTGGAAACACTAAAATGTCAAAACATCATTCTCCCAATTAAAATACCATACTCAAATATTGCAAAAAAAACAAAATAAGCATTGCAAAAAAAAAAGCATTTTTTGGTAATAATATTACTGAATCCAGTTCTGGCCTTACAAGCAAAATTGAGGATTAAGGAGTAAGGATTAATAAGAGGGTGCAAAGTTAAATCAAACCCTCAATTATTGTCAAATTAGAGAAAATAAAAAATTAAGGAATGGGGATTAATTTTGGTGTCCCATTTCATCAAAATAGAGAAAATGAAACCCTAAAGCAGTGATGGTCAAATTTTGTGTGGCAACGATGCTTCAGATTCAAGTCTAAGAAGTGTGCTCCTAAATAACTCCATCCAAAGCATATGCACTTTCAAAAACTAGACAACTCTTAACTATCATTGCGCGCGCACACACACAATATCCGTGTTTATATGAATGTAGCATTAGAAAATAGCAGGTGTCGCAATCCTATCCAAAAGCAATAAAATGACATAAATGGGAAGCTGTTGATGCATTTTTCAATAATCCGTGCAACTATTTAATTTATAAATAGTTTTACTCATGGTCAAATGAGTGGACATCATAAACAAAATTTGGGACTCTTGCCAATTGTTGATGGGCAAGCATGGAATTTGTCTGCACGTTAATAGCATCACATAATGAATAAATACTCAATCAATATCAGTGAAAACTTGATTCACGTATTATCACAGATTACCAGTAGAAGCTTAAAACAACAATTCACAGATAGATTAAGAATTATCTCTATCTTGCATCAACTTAATAATGATACAGTAGAAGAAAATGATCATGGTTACCACTTGAAGCAAAAAACAGAAACACTGAGGCTGTAACTATCAATGAAAAATTAAAAGAGCAGAGGCATTGCAAGACTTCACCAAAACTTCCTCCTGGTAACTTGAAAGAGCTTTTGCAAGATCCTGTATACTGCTCACCAGTGCATTATGAACTTCTTTTCCTCCAGTAAGACAAAGCCTGCAAGTCACAAAACACCATCAAAATTAGATTAACCCAGTCATGCCATACCAGATCATTACAGCAACCCAAATTAGGTTGACAAAACTCCACATTTCATATGCATGATGGTCAACATATATTGGATCCAAGACAATCACATTCTAAGCACACCCACCAAAAAATAATAAGAAAAAAATGGGTGAACAATCTCATATCTCATTGGGAAGTAACATGAAACTAAAAAGTTTCCTAGCCAAAATAATCCTAGCACTCGCTACCCAAACACAGACCAAGCATGTACAAATGAACCAACCTTCGGTTCTAAACTAATAAAAACTGTTTGGGAGAGAGTCAATCGTTGCATGGCATGCAACCTACAGTATATGTATCTCATGCATATCTAATATAATATATATATTGTATATATATATTATATATACATTAACACATGCATCATATGCATGTATTAAATGTACACTATATATATACAATATATATATTATATTTATATATATACTTCATGCATCATATGCATGTACTTTGTAGTGCACATCCAACAACACACACAAAAGAAGAGAACACTCTGAAGAATTTTATTAATCTAGCCGAAGTTCATTACAATGGATAGCTAATACCCTTTTTAAAGGCTTAAAACCTAAAACAAATAAAAGAATAATTTGCCCTTAAAATAACCTAAACTGGAGACCAAAATAATAATTAAGCGAAAGAATAAAAGAGCCCCACGTGGGGTGCTGGGCCATCACAGGCTGGCCGCTATGGCTGCTGAGCTGAGCTGCTGGAGGGGGGGCGTCCGTAGGAGGCGCCGGCGACGGAAAACAGAGCCTCCGCTGGAGGAGGAGGCCGGCGTCGGGAGGGAGATGGCGTCATGCGCTGAGCCGCAGAGGGCCGCTCGACCGATGGCGACGCGCAGGAGGCCGGCGAGGGGATGTCGGCTACTGGAGATGGGGCGTCAGCAGGAGGCGCCGGCGACGGAAAACAAAGCCTCCGCTGGAGGAGGAGGCCGGCGTCGGGAGGGAGATGGCGTCACGCGCTGAGCCGCAGAGGGCCGCTCGACCGATGGCGACGCGCAGGAGGCCGGCGAGGGTAGGAGCGGCGCTGGAGGGGAGATTCGCCGGAAGGACTCGATCCGGGCAGAACCGGGAGGCCAGCGAGACGAGGCCGTCGCGCGGGGAGAAGCACCGCCGGGAGGAGAGCCGCGCCGGGAGAGAGGGCCGCCGGGAAGGAGGGTGCAAAAAAAAATGCACCGGGGAAGGCGCCGAGGGAAGCCGCAGGGAAGGCGGGCCGCCAGGGGAAAGCCACAGGAGGGCGACGCGGGGAGCCGGGAGCCGCGTCAGGCAGGAGGGCCGCCGGGAATGATGACCGGCAGGAGCCGCGTGGCTCCCGGCGCCGGGAGAGAGGGCCGACGACGGGAAGCCGTGGGAGATACCCGCGGAGGGGACCCGCGGCCGAAGGAGACGCCGGGATGTGGTCGGCCGCGCGGGAGGAGGAAGCCGCCAGGGGTTGCGACACCGCGGGGAGGGTCGGCGTGGAGGGCCGTCGGGTGAAGGGTGTCGCGGGAAGGAGGGAGCCGCACGGGAGGAGTCGCGACGGGGAGGGGAGCCGCGAAGGAGAGGGGCACCGCCTGAGGGAGATCGGGCCGCCGGGAACCGGAGGGCCTGCGCGACCGGGAGGAGCAGCGGAGGGGGGGGGGGGCGGCCGACTATTTGGACGGGAGCCGCCGCCCCCCGGACGGGGAAAACCCTAAAGGCTGATGGGAGAAAAAAAAATAGGGAGGGAGGGATTGGGTTTCAAAAAACCTCCTCTGATACCATGTAGAATGAGGAAAATAGGAGACCCGAACCCCCAAGGTGTCTCCTCTAAAGGAGCCCTTGGGGTGTATTTATAATGAATATTAAAAACCACACCGGACCTCAAGTCCGATGTGGGATGCAGACTCCAACAACCATTATATCACACTAATAACAAAATTACTCCTCCCTGTTTTAAAATGCTGATTTCTTCCATAAAACACCAAAAACAAACACTTTCTGTCACAATGCAACCATATATATATATTTTTGGGATGAGATATAGGCTCACCGAAACATTTCAAGCAGTAACGAAACTTCTTCCTCATTAGGTGCTTCAAGTATCTGGGTCACAGAAAAAAATAACCTGTAGTATCTGCCATTGAGAACATCATCATCTAAGATGCAAAGTGGAAAATCCTGTGCTAAAGAGTTGAGCATGCTCAGAAAAGTATTTTACTCCTTCGCAAGAGGAATTACTTCCCCAAATTATATCATCCTGACAACTAGAAGCTACTGTGGAACATTATAAAATAAGCAGAAGGTCACACACAAACAAATAAAAATATCAGCTACTATAAGTTGAAGAAACATACCATAGACAAAGTTATGCCCTCAAGAGCTTGACTATGGAGGAATACCTCACGAAAATCCATTGGTTCACCCCCCAAATCCGGATCAAAATACAAAGCCTATAAATAACAAAAAAAAAATATTCATTAGTTATATTTTCACACTGATGAAACGTGATAATTCTTTTGAACAAACAAGTCAGTTTGTGAGTAAAGAATAAAAGGATTGTCTTTTCTGTTCAGAGTATAAATTATAGTAAAGCACGAGACTTTCAATAAAAAAAATCCAGAAGCAATTTTCATGAATTTGTAAAGACAAGCAGCCGGAAGGACCTTAATTACATATCATGATTACTAAAATGGCATGACAAATCATGGTCAAATAACTTGTACAGCTTTAAAATAAAGTTGAAGAAAGCTCAAAAATATATGCCCGTAAAAACATGAATCAAAAAGTTCCATTCCTAAATTGGTTACTGTTAGCATCAGCATATACACCCCCTCCCAAAAAAAAGGATAAAAGAAGCTTGTATGTGGTACTGAAAGAAACATAATTCCCAGCACTGATCATTAGCATCACACATACACATCAGCTATAAAATTTTTTGGATAAAAGCAATAGCGCACTTCCATATGACATACCTCCTACAAAAAATTTACAGACGTAAATTGTTAATATGCTAATAAGCATGCATAATAATTATGATACAAAAAGAATGCAAAATCATATGTGGCAATAAATTTTATGCACAACGTGCAAGCAATTAGAAAAGAAACATGAATAAATGAAGCTAAAGAAGAAAGAAAAAAGAGCAAAATGTTTAAAAAATGTCATTCAAGTAATGATTAGAAAACACCATTCGAGAATGGAAGCATTAAATATAAGCTCACCAAATATGACTTCCTCGAATTATCTTTTGAATCATCAAAAGCAACATCATGGTGAAGATTCCTCTCTGCATTTTCCAACGAACTCAGGGACAGTTTCTCAATCTCTTTAAGCACAGTCAGCCATCTTCTCAGCAGCTCAATTCTCTCCAAACCCCTGCAAGTAACAGCAGCATCCTCTAATCTTTTAACAGTTTGCCTAAAACTTTTGAAACTCCGAATACCCTAAAACACATGAAACAAATGCACATCAGCCCAATTGTACCAATAAATCATGAAATGTCAAAATTGGCCAATAGAATAAATTTACTACTCTGAAAAGCGAAGTTAAATATTTCAGATTACTTAAAATGTTTAAAGTTAAATGTATTGAAAAAAAAACATCCCCACTTACATACAGTCTTTCCCCCTAACCACAAAATTCAACAAGTCCATGCTCCAATAAACATGCAATCAAAAACCAACTCCAATGGATCCGTGTCTAATATTGTTGACTTTTTAAAACTGAGATGCAATTCAAATGGAGTTTTTTTTTTATTATTACATGGAGTATATGAACTCTTTCATATTTTTTTTAAGGAGGCTGATGGCCGTAAACCCATAGTAAGTATTTATTACATTAATGTTTTAAACTTGATTGAAACAGTACATGGGAGACCAACTGTAACCTTGAGGAGAGTTGAACCGCACGAGATCTGGCCGCTGCATGAGGACAGATCGCATCCGGAACGCCGCAGTGAGAAGAGACGAAGAAGTGCCATCGCATAAGCATGAGGGGAAGAGACCTTGAATTTGGAGCGCCGCCACCAGACTGGAGGGAGAGGTGAACCGTGTAAGATCCACCTCCATGTGAGGGGAGAGCTGTATCTGGTGTTTCCGTCACGAGACTGGAGTGTGAGATCGGCGCCCAGAAAATGGATATCCTCAAACTAAATCAAATTATTTTTGGCATTACACGGCTTGATATCCAAAAGCCACATTAGTGTTTGCTTAGCCTAAATTGAGTAGGATAGGATCACAAGGGTAACAAAACTCCCCAATCAAGTCAGCAATGCAGTTGTATGCCGCATACAACCTGTAGTTTGGTGAATTCTCCTTACCTCAAGGAGAGGTGGAGACATACTTTTATAGATGGATGAAAAGAATTACAAGTTGGAATAATCCGATGTGGGACTCAGAAATACCTTTTACCTGGAAATACAATTAACTGGGTTCAACACTCCCCCTCAAGTTAGTACATGATACCTTGGAACAAGAGTCTCACAAAAAAGAAAGAAGATACCAAACAAGACCATACACACTCCCCCTCAAGTTGGATCGCTGATATTGTGGATGCCCAGCTTGGTACAGAGAAAGTCCAGTCGAGCTCCCGGGAGGCCTTTGGTGAAGATGTCAACAAGCTAATCTGCCATCAATATATGACTGAAACTGACATGGTGTTGCTCGAGGTGATGGCGAAAAAAGTGGCAGTTTACCTCGATATGCTTCGTGCGTTCATGGATGACGGGATTGGAAGTAATTTTCGTGGTTGTCTAATTATCACACCAAATATGAGCAAACATCTATTGCGGGAAACCAATCTCATGGAGGGGATGACGAAGCCAAAGGATCTCAGTAGTGACCGTGGTAATCGCACGATATTCAGACTCAGCACTGGATCTGGAAACGACAGTCTGTTTCTTGTTTCACCATGAGATGAGGTTACCTGTTAGGCAAACGGCAGACTCAGAAGTAGACTTCTGGGTAGCTAAGCAACCAACATAGTCAGCATCACAGAAGGCATCAATATTCAGATGATCGTGATGTGAATACCGAAGACCACGGGCAAAGTCTTTCTTAATGTATTTGGCAATGCGAAGGACAGCATCCCACTGAGATTTTGTCGGATGTTCTATGAATTGACTAACCTTGCTAACAACGCATGCAATGTCTGGACGAGTCATAGTGAGATAATTGAGTTTTACCACAAGACGACGGTACCTCTCTGGTTGAAAATATGGTTCTGTGTTGTCATAGAGAGATTGTTCCCCGAGCTCAAGAGGAGTGTCAACGGCAGTTGCTTGAGTCCATCCTGCAAGATATCCAAGGCATATTTCTGTTGGCAAAGAAACACGGTGTCCGAAGAACGGGAGACCTCAATGCCAAGGAAGTATGTCAGAGGTCCCGGATCTTTGGTTTAAAAGTGGTGTTGAAGATGCCCCTTTAGATAGGCGATTCCATTTGAGTCGCTCCCAGTGATAATGATATCATCAACATAGACAACCGGTAGGATACAGCCGGAGGACGTCCTGCGGTAGAAGACAATGTGTTCCTTTATACTCTGAGATGGGCCAAATGTAGTGACGACTGTGCAGAATCTTCCAAACCATGCACAAGGAGACTGTTTGAGTTCATAAAGAGACCCGCAAAGTCGACAGACATGAGAATCGGCTCCTGAAGCACGAAAGCCAGGAGGTTGCAGATATACCTCTTCTTCAAGAAAACCATGTAGAAAGACATTTTTGACATCAAGTTGATTAAGAAGCCAATGATAATGAGCAACAAGAGAGATGGATAATCGGACAGATGTCATCTTCGCAACCGGAGAGAAAGTATCAAAATAATCGACACCATAATGTCTGAGCAAAGCCTTTTGCCACAAGTTTGGGTTTAAGGCGATGAAGAGTGTTATTTGCATTGAGGCGGACCGTATAAATCCATTTGCTTCCGACCACCTGTTTACCTGCTGGAAGGGGGACCGGATCCCAAGTATGATTGTCGTCCAGAGCCTGCAATTCATCCCGCATTGCTCGAAGCCACCCAGGGTGAGATTTGGCTTCGCCAACCGTGCGAGGAATAGATATTGTCTCCAGAGCAAAAAAACCTCTGTAAGATGATGTGTAAAGAGGAGTATTCTGCCAAGAATGAGTACCTTTTCACAATGCAATGGGTAAGTCATTTGTTGCTGGAGCAGGACCGTCGGATGAAGCTGGGGAGATGGTGTCATTGGCCTAGACAGGAGACACATTCGATGGGCAGCGAGAGTAGACAATGCCAAATCCCACAATGGGGATTGTAGATTCATCAGCAACAGTAATTGCAGAGGCACCGGTATACGGATGATAGGTCATAAGCATACCTGAATCCCCTGTGAGATGTCCAGACGCACCAAAGTCAAACATCCAAGTCGTCGGTCAATGAGATATACACGCGGTAGGGCCACCAGTTTGAGCAATGGTGGCTGGAGAAGAGGAAGGTGGCAAAGCAGCCCGATAAGATTGTATAAACGCAATCTCCTCCTTCAAGAGTGTCATTTTGTAACGGGTACTAGATGGTGAGGATAAAGGCATATCTGGGTATGCATAGAGGGAAGGGGAACTGCCTCACAGGAGAACCGGTGACGGAGCACGAGACAACCGCTCAGGCGAGCGCATAGACGTGGGGTTGTCGTGCGAAAAGGCCGACAACCGAGGCAAGGGGGCAGCCTCGCAGGAGAGTCGGCGACTGGAGGCGCAAGGGAAGACGCACAAGCGTGCCGACGATAGGGGCACGGGGGAGTCATGCTGGAGAAGGGTCATCGGCTGCCCGCAGGAATGTTGTGTCGAAGGGATGCACGCGGGATGGGGCGCGGAGGGCCGTCGATAGGACAGGGGGTGTCGGAGGTGCCGGTGACAAGAGGTGCCGACGACGGGAGGTTCCAATGACGGGAGGTGGTGTCAAAGGGCCACAGGCGGAAGAGCCGCACGGGAGGCGTCAGACGGGAGTTCACCGCGAAGGGGGTACGATCGCGGTGATTGTCCGACTCGCATAGGCAGGCAGCGATGGCGCGTCCAAGGCGGGGCCGTGGCGGTCGACGGTCTCGGACGGCGGAGATGCAGAGCTTGGCGTTGGAAGGTGGGGTTGTCATGGAGGGAGAGGAGACGCGCCGGGAGTCGGCGTGGGAGTAGTGGTTCGTCCCAAGAGGAGCGCAACAGCTGGGAGGGTTGACACTCAGAGGCGGACGGTACGGTGGCGCGGAAGGAGAAACGGCGACGGGCAAGGAGAGAGATCCCGCCTGGAGTTAGCGCACACAGGGAGGAGCGTGCTCGGGATGGGGATTCGTCCGGCAGGGAGGAGCGCGCCAAGTGGGGCCGATGTGTGTTGACGAGAGGTCGGTCGGTGGGAGGACCTCCAATCACTGGAGGGAGGCGGGGCTGGGAGACCACGGGGGAGGCGGGGTCGGGAGACCGCGGGGGAGGCGGGGAGGCGGGGAGGCGGGGTCGGAAGACCGCGAGGGAGGCGGGGCCGGGAGAGCGCCGAGGGAGGCGGGGCCGGGAGAGCGCCGAGGGAGGTGGGCCGGGAAGTCGCCGAGGAAGGCGGGCCGGAGGGTTCCGTCGAGAGTTTACACCCAAAAATTTATTGGGTACTGTACGAAGTATTTGAAATACGGGAAAAAAATACCATTCTGGTAATATTTCCAAAGGAGTTGAAAATGGATCTGCTGGTTCACCTATCATGGATGGTTCTAGAACTGCTAAGCCTACATTACAAGAAATTGTTTCTAGAATGACTACTGGAAAAATATATAAAAGATCATTAGGCCACGCGGGTTCTCCGTAATAATTATGTCCCATCCCTTTAGCCAATTTGGATCTTAATACAGGATCATTCAAATCGGGTTTTTTTGTTATTAGGATAGGTTGATTTTTTTTTATAGATCCATCCCCCCCGATGGAACCGTTCCTCTAATACCATGTAGTTTGGTGAATTCCCCTTATCTTAAGGAGAGGTGGAGACATTCTTTTATAGATATGTTGGAGTCTGCATCCCACATCGGACTTGAGCTCCGGTGTGGTCTTTAGAATTTGTTATAAAAGAACCTCAAGGCCTCCTTTAGAGAGTACCTTGGGGGTTCGGGTCTCTCATTTTATCATTCTACATGGTATCAGAGGGAACCTAATCTCGAGCCCTCCCTCCCATTTTATTCCCCCCT
Source organism: Viscum album (assembly GCA_963277665.1). NCBI lineage: Eukaryota > Viridiplantae > Streptophyta > Magnoliopsida > Santalales > Viscaceae > Viscum > Viscum album. The sequence continues at coordinate 65,478,457 of OY728163.1, read as the reverse complement.
ATCTAGGGTTTCTCATTAATGTCTCCCCCATGGGGGGCGGCGGCCCCCATGTAGGGCTAGGTTTATTTTCTGTCACCGCCCCTTCAAGCTAGTTTCCCAGGCGGCCTCCCTGTGCTTTCCCGGCGGATCCCTGTCCCCTGCCGGCGCCTGCATCCCCAGCGCTCCTCCCCGCTACGCGCGACGGCCCCATCCATCCTCGCGTATCTCCCAACCTGCCTCCTATGCGAACTTCCAGCCCCGCCTCCCCTCCCTCCCGGCGAATCTCCCCCCCTGTCGGCATCTCCTTCTACGGCGTCCTGACAGCCAGCCCTACGCGGCACCCTTCCCCGATCCCGCATTTCCCGACTCCCGCAACTGTCGGCTCCCGCAACTCCAGGCAACCACCCCTCCCATCCCGCTTCATGTGCGGCTCCCGACTTCCGCCCGTCACGGACGTCCGGCCCTCCCTTCCCGGCGTCCTCCCGACAGCATCCCGACTCCTTCTGCGCGAGACACTCGCCCAATGTCGCGACTCCCAGTCCCGACGACAGAACCCGGCGCCTCTCCCCATCTGACGCAGCGCTCTCCCGTCGGTGTCCGGCTTGGACTCCTCCATGGATCCCCCCCTGTCGGCCTCCCGTCACGCCTCCCGACCCGCTGCGGCCAACCGGGTCTGCCCTACGCGGCCACCCCCTCCTGCCTTCCGCCATCCAGTCAGCCTCTGCTCGCACCTGCTCGCACCGACCAAGCCCCCTGCGTCCCTCCTGCGGACTCCCGACGACAACCGGCCCCGCCTTCCTGCGCGCCGCCTCTGCAAAGCTACTCCCTCCGCGTCGGCCTCCTGCGACAGCTCTGCCTCCTCGTCGGCACCTCCTGCGGAATCCCCACCTCCCGTCGTCGGCATCTCCCGACGACTCCCGACAGCCACCTGCCTGTCTGTCAGCACACCTTCGCGCTTCCTCCACCATGGCGCAGCAACTCGACCGCCTTGGATTCGGGCCCTTTGGCGCTGCCAGATCCCGCAACGATTCTGCGGAATCCCCGCCTCACGTCGTCGGCCCCGCAAGTGCGGCTTTCCCGGTGCTAGTGTGGCTTTCCCAGCGTCTCATCGACCGGCCCCACTAGTGCGGCATTCCTGGCGTTCCGTCAACCGGCCTGGTCTGTGTGGTTCCTCTAATGCGCCCGCGACAACTTCATTCATCCATCATCCTGCGGGGGAGCTGCGATCGTGAGGGGGAACAGCAACCTTGAAGCTTTCGTCTTGTTTTGTCATCAAGTTGGGTATGTCCAGCTTGAGGGGGAGTGTTTGCAGTTTGTTGATTGCTTTGTTTTTTCTTTATGTGTTCAAGCTAGGTGCACCTAGCTTGAGGGGGAGTATTGGAGTCTGCATCCCACATCGGACTTGAGGTCCGATGTGGTCTTTAGTATTTGTTATAAAAGAACCTCAAGGCCTCCTTTAGAGAGTACCTTGGGGGTTCGGGTCTCTCATTTTATTATTCTACAAGATAGATAAAAAGAATTAGAAGTGGGAATAATCCAATGTGGGACTCAGAAATACCCTTTACCCGGAAATACAACTAACCGGATTCAACACCCATACAAGGTAAACTACATGCAACTTGGGAAATTGAATAAAATTTAAATGATATTTCTTTCTATCCAAAAAGAAGAAAAGTTATGGAAACAGAAAAGCCAGAAGGTGACCAATAATCCAATCAGAAATAATAATTAGAATTGCAATGGAGTCTGCATCCCACATCGGACTTGAGGTCCGATGTGGTCTTTAGTATTTGTTATAAAAGAACCTCAAGGCCTCCTTTAGAGAGTATCTTGGGGGTTCGGGTCTCTCATTTTATCATTCTACAAGATAGATAAAAAGAATTACAAGTGGGAATAATCCAATGTGGGACTCGGAAATACCCTTTACCCGAAAATACAACTAACCGGATTCAACACCCATACAAGGTAAACTACATGCAACTTGGGAAATTGAATAAAATTTAAATGATATTTCTTTCTATCCAAAAAGAAGAAAAGTTATGGAAACAGAAAAGCCAGAAGGTGACCAATAATCCAATCAGAAATAATAATTAGAATTGCAATGGTCAAAACAACAGATGTTATGCACAACGAGTAAAAAATACAATGGAGAGCACGCTGGGGATTTAAGTGGCAAGTGAGCTGATGAATGTTGAAAGGGGCAATAAGGGAAATTTTCAAGAGAGGGGTGACATCACTGCTGCGAATTCCAGAGGGCTTTCATGGCCAGCCCTTGTCAGTTCCATTCTAAAATCCAAAAAGAAAGACAAGAACTATGTGTAGAAGGAGCCCAAGGCTGACCCAGGTAATGAGGGAAATGGAACCAGCAACAAGAAGGTGAGAACAAGAGGTGATGAGTTCACAGTTGAGGTAGAACGGATGATCAACACCAGATGAATAAATCATAAGGCACACCAAGGATGCTTTAAAATAGGGAGGCTGTAACAACTGGCATGAACCAGGGGAGGATGAAAGTCATGGAATGGAGTGGGGGTGAGTAGATAGAGTAATAGGAGCAGAAAACCAGGGAGTTGTTGGATCGTTGGAAGCAATCAAAAGACAACAACACTAAAAAATGAAGAGGCCAGATTTCAAGTTTTCCATAGAGGAAAAGTGTTAGGGGCGTGGGCCTTGGCTTTGCTGAAAAGGGGACACCCTGGGCTGCTTGCTGTTGTGAAGGGTCTAGAGGCTGGGTGTTGCTGGGCATAAGGGTAGGAGTAATAATATTCTGTCAGGGGCAGATGTGTAAACACCATAAGTGGTTGTTAGTGGGGCTGTTAGTTTTCATCAATTGGGTTTGCCAACTGTTTAGCTAATAAGAGTCTCCAGCTGTTAATGCCAGCTGTTGGGAGGGGGTTTCTCTAGAAGGTTTCGGTTGAGCCATTAAATAAGGGGAACCGTGGGCTGTGGGGGGAGGGGGGGCTACGGAGGAAATTGGAATTGCTTCGGCAGCAGTTGGACGGTGGGTTAGGCCACGGCCTCAGGGTTGCAGCGTCTCCCAAAGGATCTTCTTCTACTTCTATTCCTTCTTCATTCTTATTTTTCTTATGTTGACCTCCGTAATTCTGTTGCACTGTTTTCGCTGGATATCAATAAAATTCCTTGGTTTCACACTCTTTCTCATTCAAGATCCTAACAATTTGGTGCTCTCATTGAGAGATTTTGAGGGGTAGAAAACTAGAAGAGAGAAGTTCTTGAATGTAAGTTTTCTGGAGCATTCATAGCAGCATGAACCGACTTGCAACAGCAGCACAACAGGCACAAGAACTCAAGAGAGCAGTGGAAGGCACTTGCAGCAGAGGAGTTCATCACGCAGTCAATTCTTGAACGCTTGGACCATATGGTGTTGGACAATGCTGCAGTTGATCGTTTTTGCAGCAGTAAAAAGAAAAAGAAAAAAAAACAGCTCACAGCGCAGTGTAGCGGACGCGATTGTCACACCAGGCGCTGAGGCAGACGCGCCAACAAGAAGAAGACCTTGATCTAACGGCGGATTCTGGATTGTCGGGTTTTGGAAGAGGAGCGGACGACGCAAGGTGCAGTAGCGTGGGTCTTCGCACCAATGGTAATCGAATTGCAGTGGTGGTAACAAGCAGCAACCTGCCGCTGCACGCATGAAGGAACAAATGAGAGAACTCTGAGCAAATCTGGCGAGGCTGGAAACGAGTCAAGAGGGAGCACCATGAGCAGGTGAAGATACCGAAATTCCGAAACAAATGAAGGTACTGATGGCCGAATTGAGCATGCAAGGAGCAGCTTGGGTTTGAAATTACATGTTGGAATCAAATAGAAATGGTCTTTCTTGGATGCAATTCAAAGGAAAGCTGCACAGGAAATTTAGTAGTGCAGCAATGGAAGGAAAGGTAGCGACGACTACTCAATCTGGGAAATAATTCTGGTCTGTCAACCAGTACCGTGGAGCAGAAGGAAGCTTTTGGATCTGAGCAGCCGCAGTGGGGGGTTTTGCAGTCCGATCCGGCACAAGCACCGTGGTGTGAGACGCATATTGCGCAGCGGGAACAGGGGATGAAATCTGCCGCCTTGATGGTATCTCTGGCCAGTCTGGAACAGCAGCAGCAACCAGCGAAGGCAGCTGTGCAACTCCAGGTTCTAGTTCAGTCTTCCGATCCTCCTCCGACATTCATATATGAGGATTTCAGTCCGAAGCAGCAACGTGAGGAGCTCATGCCGCAGTTCCAGGGAGTTTTGCCAGCAACAGAGGCAGCACAAGGATGGCAAGTACACCAGGACAATTCAAAACAGTTGCGGCTTGCTGAGAATGAATTACAAGGACTGCACACTGTTGCAGAGCCTGCAGAACAAGTAAAGCCAACCGAGGAAGACGTAGCTGCAGGAGGTTTGAAAATATCCCTACTGAACAGGGCCCGATGATGGGAAGTATTACTAAATCTAAGGAAAGACCCATACCATGCTGGACAATTTCAATATCAAAGAGGGAGAAGGCTAGCGCAGAACATCAATTCCATTAAGCACCGGTTCCAGAAAGCTTAGACAGTAACCAATTTTGGCTAGTAGGGGTTTAATACAGCTGCTGGAAGTAGCTGCCAGCATTGGGGATCTGGAACCGCTGTATCGGAAGGAGGTTGACAGTAGAAGGGCTACCGGTACATGGGCAGCACAGGATGGAGGTTTTTGCGATATAACCCCACTGCTTGGTTGGCAGCAATGCCCGGGGATTTACACTGCTACTGGACAAGATGATAGGCTGCCAAGGCCACCGCCAAAGCCACCAGATAAATCACCTTGAAGACAGTGTGGTTTTGAAGAGGATGGAATTGATAGGGACGTGGTCCTTGGCTTTGCTGCAAAGGGGAGACTTGGGGCTGCTTGCTGTTGTGAAGGGTCAGGTCTAGGGGCTGGGTGTTGTAAGCCATTAGGGTAGGAGTAATAATATTCTGTCAGGGGCAGATGTGTAAATAACATAGGTGGTTGTTGGTGGGGCTGTTAGTTGTCAGCAATTAGGTTGCCAGCTGTTGCTAAGAAGTGTCTACAGCTGTTAATGTCAGCTGTTGGGAGGGGGGTTTCTCTAGAAGGTTCCGATTGAGTCATTAAATCAGGGGAGCTGTCTCCCAGAGGATCTTCTTCAACTTCTATTCCTTCTTCTTCATTCTTATTCTCCTTCTATTGACCACTGAAATTCTGTTACACTTTTATCGCTGGATGTCAATAAAATTCCTTGGTTTCACTCACTCATTCAAGATCCTAACAAAAAGAAAGACTCACGTGTCCATGGAGAAATTTTTTCCGAAGTTTCAATGCAAAGGAGAAAAAACACACCAAAGGATTGCAGCATGGGTAAGGTTGCCAATGCTGCCCATAACTTCCTATGATCAAAAGTTCTTGTTAAACCTAGAAAATGAAATAGGGGGAGCCTAGAGGGTTGATTATCTCACTACAGACCAGGCAAGAGGAAGTTTCACAAGAATATGCATGGAGATTGATTCAAAACCGCCACCGCTACCAACATACGAGATCAAAAGGGTGGAAAGAAGGATTGGGTATGAGGGAATGCGTATGGTTTTCTTTGATTGCGGTGGTTCGGGCAATGGAAAAGGTTATGTGAAGACAGATGGTCTGAGGTGTGCAGCCTTAATCAGAGAGAAGCTTAAGGCAAATAGTGAGACCCGGCTTTAGCCTATGAGCAGCCAACTTTAACATGAACCTACCCAATTGGACGAGCAAGGTTTTCACAAGTGCTTTAGAAGGAATCTAACACCTTGAAATTTTGAGATATCATTTTATTGCATCTCATGCAATTCCCTAAGTGTAGCATGTTTCTAATGATTCAAATTATGCATCTCATGCACATTCAACAAAATTCATATGTTTTCAAAACACATTAATGTACACTAATTGTATAATTAATGATTCGTGTGACGCATCCATTGTAAAAGATTTAATTTAACTGTAATATTCAATGGTATACTCAAATGCATAATATGCAGATGGTACATGAAACAACTTTCATGTAAAGTATCGAAACCATGGGAAACCAAAATCTTACTCTCATGCAAGTATGGTGAGATAGTCAACTCTCACCTTTCTAGAGAGTGTCTAAGCTCTCGAACCAGTAACAAGTCCAACTTGAAATTTCACTATTCATACTCAACACTTGAGAGTGATTAAAGTTTCAACTAATGCTTTCAATTCCAAATATGTAAAAATATACAAAAAAAAAAATTACTTCAGAATTGCAACTAACAAACCAATAATTTTTTATGAATTAAACTGAATCAAATGCAATATCTAGTGTGAAGAATTAAGAAGTGGATGGTATAGCATTCAAACTAAGCATACCAATATTCAAATGGTACAAATATCAACTCTTCGCACTTTAAAGTTAATTAAGTACAGAAATATATAAACACTTTGTTGAGGTGAAAATTTACTTTCAACACTTTCTAACCTTAGTTTTGAAAATCACAGCACACTTCCTTAAATACTTCATTTTACTAACTTTATACTTCCCAAATGTTTAGAATGTTTTTATAGAAAACATATATTTTTACCGGACGTAGAATACTTTGTAAAACGGACAGAACTTACCTTAAGTCTTATGGACGAACCAAATCGGACGAAACTTGACTTAAGTCTTCCGGAGAACCAAACCGGACAGAATCTTATAAATCGAACGGCCTTGTACTTTGTACATCGGACAGACAATTTCAAGGTAAATCGGACAGAGGTCTATAAAGTCCATAAGACGAAGTATAACAAAGTCCCACCAACCGAAATTATATAAAATCCGCCGGATAAACTTACCGGACGGAGGCAGACATGCTCTCCGGACGATCTTTTATAAAGACCTACTAGACAAACCTTATATATTTTTCCGAACGAACTAAAATCATTCTACCGAATGAAACCTTTCAAGCATTGTAATAGTGCTTCATCAGAATCGACTATCGGACGAAGATGTACTGAATCTTATCAAATGAAGATGTGTCCGTCCGAAGTCATTGCAACCACCTCCGAGAAATGCGGAATATGACCGTTGATAAAACGCCTATAAATAGAAGCAACATTTGAGGAGGGGGAATCTTTTGCATCACTAACGATCTGAAGTTACTTTGAAACTATTATAACATCTTGTTACTCGTTTGTTCCATTGTAATCTTTAAAGAGTTTTTGTCTAAAGGCATCCGTGTGAGGATTGTAAATGCCTTGAGATCTTTAGTGCTTGTAATTATTTGTCCGATCTTGTGATTGATCGAGGGCTTCCGAAGATAGGAATATAGAGGTTATTCCGATCTTTCAAATCGAGGGTTCCCGAGGATAGAGAAACGGAAGATTTGTATCGAGGGCTTCCTTGCTTAAGGGTTTGGTGAAAACCATGGATATCCAAAGTCAGGGTTATTAACTTCCTCAACTCTTAAGGTTGAAGAGTGGATATCTTTGTTATAAAACTTCTCTAAGCTTTTCTTACTTGTTTTATAAAGTTTACTTGTTTTTACAAGTTTATATTTCTATCGTGCATGTGTTAAGGAAAGTTTATATTGTATGTTATAAACTTTTCTTAAACTCTGATTTTATTAAGTATCGATGCAAAGGTTTGTCTGATTACTTTCTTATATATCGGACAAAGGTTTGCCCGAATTACCATCTTAAGAGGATAGTGAAGTTAGTTTTATTTTATAAACCGCAATTCACCCCCTCTTGTAGTAACCAGATTACTCTTTTGATCCTACACACTTCATAATTCAAGTATGAGACTTGTGAACAATTAATAATATAAAGCATGAATTATATGGACTCGCTAATATAGGACATAAACATGAACCTTTAAAAATATATAATGCATTAAAAATATGATTTTTTTTAGCATGGCACACAGTACGCCTGGTTCAATCATGCAATACGACACATGTTTTTGTCAAATTAAAAACTGCCATGAATGAATCATGCAACACGACCAGGTTGAACCATACAATACGGTTCATAATGTTTTTCATATATCAACATTCCAAAGTAAAAAGTAATTCATAGATTCTTCACTGGCTTGGCTCTAATATAACTGTTGAAGTCTTCATCCCACATCGGACTTGTGGTCCTATGTGGTTTTTATTATTCATTATAAAATAACCTCAAGGCCTCCCTTAGAGAGGGACCTTGGGTATTGGGTCTCACCTCATTTTATCAATCTACATGGTGTCAGAGGAGGTCTTCTAATCCCGAGCCTTCACTCCCATTTTTTTTTCCAGCCCTAGGTTTTTCTAGGATTTCCCCCCGTTGGGGGAGCGGCGGCACCCGGCCCTTTCGCCACCATCAGCGCCGCCCCCTGCCATCTTTCGGGTGCCCCCTGCGCATCCCTCACCGGCGCAGCTTCCGAACGGCCGCCTGGGTGCCCTGTCCAATTTCACAGATCGACAGCGACGTGCGCTCTTTGCTCGGCCTTCCTCCGTCAGTCACGCATGTCTGGAAGTCTCTCACGACCAGCGCAGCTTCCACTCCCTCGGGGCTGACTACCCGCACCGCTTATGCCCTAAGTTGTGACGCGCATTGCCGCGTCCAGCATCCGCTCATTCTCTTCTGACTCGCGTCCGGGGAAGGGTGCACCACCGGTACCCGTTCCACTGTCGTCGCCTCCCGTCGAACCCGAAGGAGACGCGTCCGGCGAGGAAGCACACTACTGGATACACCTCATCGCTCTGAGGGGGCGCTCAGCCGCATCGTGTCAGACGGAGCACACCGGAAGAAGGCGCACAGTACCTAAAGTGCGCGCGCACTAGCGCCTGCGCCTCGCGTTCTAAGCTCGGATCAAGGCAGTTCTACTGGTCCAGTTCGCAGGGGTGACCCGCTCTCTGATACTTCTTTTGAAAAAAAAACACAGAAAATAACCTACAGAGGGACTGACAAACAGAGAAACACCACGACGCACGCTGCACGCTCCCTACCGAAGGAAACTTGCATATTTGGGAGCGCCCCGCTGTTCGGGCACTGCAGCCTATGGCGACTCAAATGCTGGAAATCTGGGCTTCACTGGCCCGGGTGACTAGAAATCAGGAAAAATACTTACAGAAAGAGTTTTTATCGGAATTTTCTGCCGCACATCCGGAGATGTGGATCTCAAGAGCTGAGGATTATTTCTTGAGCAATCAAACGTCAGATCAGATGAAGGTGCCAATGGCACGCCTATGCATGTCAGGTATGTATGAACTTTGGTTCTTACTGGCCAAGGGACTTCACCCTGAGTTCATCTGGACGTGCCTCAAAGAAGCGATGCTAGAGGATTTTGGAAGCACTGCCGAGAAAGCTCTTGTGCCTTCTACGCAAACAGAAGAAGAGATGAAAACAGTGAGCGGGCAGACTGCTGACGAGTGCTTGAGTGACTTCCGGTTTGGTCAGGACAAGGACACCGATCAGGAGCAAAATTGCAGTGCACTCGAACAGTCAGGTATTTCCATTGCCATTTGCGCGCACGCCCAGGGCGCGGAGCCAGTTGACGGAATCGACGCTGCATCTATTGTTGGCACCATACACGGTGCACCCCTTATGACCACGCAGGAGGTGTTTCCCCTTTCCACGTCACCCACACAGCACAAGGCAGATCGGGAGGTGCTGGAGCACCTCCACGCAACGATGCCCAGTCTGGCAAAGAGCAACGCATGGTCTACAATCTACATGACGGAACCAGTCCCATCGGGAGTTAAGCGACCCGAAGGGGACCAGAATTGGGAGACGCGCCGCACATGGACAGTCCACAACACGGGAAGGACCATCTAAGAGATTGCCTGGAAAGTCGGTTAACGACAGGATCTGTCACCAACAGTTTCTTTGAGGCCATGCTGCGGGGAGAAGCATATGGAATATGCCTTTGGGCCCCACGAAATATTCTGGGAATATTATTAGTGGTTAGGGGACAGGTTTAGTTATAAATAAAGGGATTAAGTTGTGAGAAGGGGGGAAGGGAGAAAAGAAGAAATGTGTTAGAGGTGTTTTGAGCAAATCGGCCTAAGGGCTTGGGCGAGGGTGCTAGGAGGCCTCTTGAGTGTATTCTTCCTTCTGCCATCTTTCTGCTTCTTCTTCCCCCACCCCCTGTAATTCCAGGTTTCTCACAGTTTCGTTATATATATACAAAGTAGCTAGTTGAGCCGGATTGTTTGGGTGCAAGGTTCTTATCACTTAATGCTCTTCCCAAGCATCATGGATTGAATGAGGCGGACATTGGACTTTGTAACATATTGTTCACCAACCTCTTTGAGCTTCATATGATCGTTGAACTCTTCAACATTCAATCCAACATGTTTATAACCCTCTACCAAATTATCTGATGATGTGTAAAATGTGTTAAGAATTTCAAATCACCCAAGGCGGTATCAAACATATATCCTATATTAAATCATGCGATGATGAATTTTGGATATTTGACTCATGCGTCATAAGTATTCATCCATGCAAGTATCTCCAATCATCATTTATGATTTGTTGTTCTATGCATATGTAATGAATAAACCCTTAGATCCTCAATCAATTTACACCGTGGAATATCATAAGTTGTGATGTAATGCTAAGACTAATACGAGCTACATGTCATATAGAGATATAATGAGTTGACTAATGGGAATACAAGTTGTGAACTTGTATCCAAAGACCCTCAATAACGACATTACATGGGATGTTCTATACGAGTCATCTAATGCCATTATAATCAAAAGGTTCAGGAACCAGCGAACCTGTTCCTTAAAATTTTGATTAAAAAGTGGAGAAATTGGCATCATAGGAGGGTTTACAAAAACGAGTACGCAATTCACCGCGCAAATCCGCCTCAACGAAAGGTGACCAAAAGTCTGGGATCACAAAAGACCACCTTGAGCTTGCTTCCGCAATTGCCCTCTTTTAGAGAGCATCAGCAACCTGATTTGTTTTCCTGTAAACATGTGTAACATCCAAGTTGAGATGATCAACAAGCCGAAGGCACTCGATCCAGAAAGGTAACATCCTCCATGGGACGTTCCTGGAACGGGCCATCAAAATTCCAACTTCCATCCAAAGGGACCTCCAACCATGTTGCAAAGCATATTTGATTGTCTTAATCAATGACCGCAATTCAGCTTCAATAGCACATCTGTTCCCAGTGAAATGATAGAAGCAGCCTTTAACGAAACCCTGAAGGGTGCGGAAGACACCACCACAACCCGAGGGTCCAGGTGCACCCGATGCCGCCCCATCCACGTTCACATTTAGCCAATTTGGGATCGGAGGGATCGATCTAATGGCCTTCACCATCAGCAGTTTATTGACCCTGTCAGGCACACCAAATGCTCTCAGAACAACAAGGTCGGCAAAGTCATTATCCATTGGCCCTGTTTGAATCTTGGAAGCAGCCATGACCTCCCTATATACTGCTTTGATCCCCGCTTGCAAGGAGGGAACTTGGTTATCAAAAGCAAGACCATTTCTTGCTCTCCATGTGTATGAAATAACACCAGCTGCAACAGTGAGCATCAATGCCTAAATCTGGTCACTACGGCCTGCTTTAGTAATGGAAATCATCAGTTCATCAAAGCAGTTTAACACCAGCCTGCTGCCAAACATATCTTGGAAGTACTCTCCCATAACCTGCATGTGAAATTACAAGAGACGAACAGGTGATTGAGGCTTTCATCCGAATTTAAACATAAGTAATAGGCAAATGCCATATGTAGCCCTGTTAATTGAATCGGGTTTTGAATTGGCAGCCTTCTCCTCCATATTCTCCATAACAGAAGCGTGGAAGATGGTGGAATGAAAGGGTTTTTGAAGTTCATCAACCATGAGGGCATCATGGTGGAACCATCACACATGTGCCTATAACACCCCCTGGCAGTGAGCTGGCCAGTCATGCTTGGAACCCAGATAAGAGTATCAATATACTCATATTTCTGAACCTCCATACTGATGTGAGGTGGAAGCAGGCCATGTGCATTTGTATTGCAGTGTAAATCAGCAATTGAGCTATCTTTCAGAGTCTGGGGGACAGTCACATCTTCATTAATTGGCCTGGACAGCCATGGTATGCTCCAGCAGTTAAGAGTTGACTGCTTGCAAACAATCCACCGAGCATTGCATGAGTTCATGATATGGATGCTTGATAGCTGGCCAAACAGATGAGGGATGTAAAGAGAGTACCCATTCTGCAATTTTTTGACGAACCTGTTGGAAAGGAACTCCATAGAGCAATCATTGGTAGTGAGAAGGTTCCATGTAAATTTGTTGAGAAGTGCCTCATTGAAGAGTTTGAGATTCTTTATGCCCAAACCTCCCATATCAAAGGGCTTGATACATTCTTATAATGTACACAAATTATTGTTCCTTGGATCTGAGGTTAGATAGATCTCCAACATAAAAGCTTATGTATTTTGACATCCATCATATCAGCCTCAAGTTCACTAACAAACTTCTTCAGTCAACTTCATTTATCATTTCAGAGGCAACAATACATTCTGTTTTGATCATAGAATCTGCCCCTGTGGATTATTTGGAACTCTTCCAACACAAAGCTCATTTGTCAAGCTAAACACCATGCCTAATAGTAATTTACAATCATCTTTATCTTCCCCTCCATAAATCAATAAATAATCCTAAGTTACCCTCAAATACTTAAGGATATTCTTAGTCGCTATCCAGTGACTCTCACCATGATTAGATTGGTATCTGCTTGTCATTCTTAATAAGCAATATCAGGTCTGATGCACAACATGACATGCATAATCAAACCATAGACAAATATCCTTCTTTGGAATCATGCATATTGAACTGATAAAGGATTTTGTCAATATATGTGCTTTGACTTAATCCAAGAAACCTTCTAGATCCATCTCTATAGTAGCATCTCCCAACCATTAAAAACTCTAGTTCACTAATGTCATTTCCAATAAGCATGATGTCATATACATACTGTTGGAGTCTGCATCCCACATCGGACTTGAGGTCTGGTGTGGTCTTTCTTATTTGTTATAAATACACCCCAAGGGCTCCTTTGGAGAAAGACCTTGGGGGTTCAGGTTCCTCTCTTTTATTCCTCAACATGGTATCAGAGGAGGTTTGATCCAACCTGATCCCTCCCTCATATTTTTTTTTTTCTATTTCCCCCTTGCTTTAGGGTTTCCCTGTCCGGGGGGCGGCGGCGTCAAAGCCCCGTAGGGTTACAGCCGCCGCCCCTCCGCCTCTGCCCCACGCCGCTCCTGCCGGTCCTCCCTTCCGGCAGTTCTCCTGCTCCCGCGGCTCCCCGGCGGCCCTCCGCCTCGTGTCCCGCCTCTGCCCTGCGCGGCTCCCCGGCAGCTCTCCCCACTAACGGCCCTACTCCCTGCGCACGCCGGCCCGGTTGTCGCCGCCCCTTCCCGCAGCGCCTCCTGCCGTCTGCGCGCTCCCTCCCGACGGCTCTCCCTCCGGCGGCTCTCCCTACTGGCGCGGCTCCCTTCGCCCAGCGGCGCCTCGCCCTCAGCCTCGCCCTCGGCGCACTCGCCCAACGACGCGGCTCCCCTGCGCCTTCCCTCTCCCGGCGGGCTTCCTCCCCGCTGCTCCCGGCTCCCGACTCTCCCGGCCCTCCCGTCCCGCGGCGCTCCTCCTGTCTAGCGGCCCTCCGCGCGCCTCCCGGCCGGCCCTCCGCGCGCTCTCCCGGCCCTTCCCGGATTCTCCGGCCAGATCCGGCCGGCTCCGGCCTGATCCGGACCGCTCCGGCCGGATCCGGTGTTTTCCGGCCAGATCCGGCGATATCCGGACTGTTCCGGGCAGATCCGGACTGTTCCGGCCAGCAACCGGCCTCCACCCGTGCCGGCCGCTCCACGCAGGTGGCCTCCTCCGGCTTCCAGCGCCGCCTCCCGGCCTCCTGCACCCTCGCCGGCCTCCTCCTGCGGCATCCCCGCCTCGCTGGCATCTCCCGGCAACTCCCGGCAGCCGCATCTCTATCCATCGGCACGCCCGTGCGCTTCCTCCACCTTGGCGCAACACTTTGCCCGACTCGGACCGGTCCATTTGGCGCCGCCAGATCCCGCAACAATTCTGCGGAATCCCCGCCTCCCGTCGCCGGCCCCGCAAGTGCGGTTTTCCTGGTGCTAGTTTGGATTTCCCGGCGTTTCATCGACCGGCCCCACTAGTGCGGCAGTCCTGGCGTTCCGTCAACCGACCCGGTCTCTGTGTGGTTCATCTGCTGCGTCTGCGACATCATCCATCCATCTCCTGCGCAGGAGCTTCGATCGTGAGGGGGAGCAGCCACCTTTGCAGCGTTCTCTTTTTTTTACTTCGTCTGGTTTTGTAATCAAGCTGGGCATGTCCAGCTTGAGGGGGAGTGTTGGTCTTTGTTTTATTGTTTTCTTTTCATTATGTGTCCAAGCTAGGTACACCTAGTTTGAGGGGGAGTGTTGGAGTCTGCATCCCACATCGGACTTGAGGTCCGGTGTGGTCTTTCTTATTTGTTATAAATACACCCCAAGGGCTCCTTTGGAGAAAGACCTTGGGGGTTCAGGTTCCTCTCTTTTATTCCTCAACACATACAATATTAGAAAGGCTAAAATCCTCCCATCAAACCTCTTATATACACAAGGCTCGTATCCATTTTTTATGAAGCCAAAATCTTTTACAGCTTAATCAAAATCAAAGTTGTTTACGGTGCCGCAAAATAGCGATGAGGGCCCTTGACACTAATGGCACATAGCGCACAACGTTACACATGGAAATTTCATGTATGCCGCAAATATGATATTTAAAAATAATAAATTAGCCATATGAAAAATAAAATATAAAACAAAATAGAGATAAGGCATATAAAATAAGAAAAGAAAAAAAAACAAAAGGGGGAAGGGCGCAAAAACAGTCTGAAAATCATAAATAAAACAGAACAAAAATAACAAACATAAAATAAAAAGTAAAAAAACAAAAGAAGTCAACGAGCTTGTACCCAAGTGGTACAAGCTCCTGCTTGGCATACAAAAGACCCAGAATCAAATCCGGACAGGTACGAAATTCTGGGGGTACTGTAGCAGGGCTCTGTAGCAGGGCGCTGTAGCAGCTTCGACTGTAGCAGCTTCGACTGTAGCAGCTTCGACTGTAGCAGCTTCGACTGTAGCAGCGGCGACTGTAGCGGCGAGGCACTGTAGCAGACTGTAGCGGCGGCAATAATGTAGCAGTACTGTTCACCGAGAGGTCTTTTGGGCCAAAAATGGGCTTTCGAGCCTTGTATTCAGGCCACTTGGCCTTGGGCCTTTGGGCTATGTAATGGGTCTCCCTCTACCCAAACTTAAAAGAGATCTTTGATTTAATAATAAATTGAGGCTTCGGCCCCAACCTTTTAAAAAAAAGGGGGGGCAAGGGCGCAGAAACTGGTCATGAGGGGCGGGAGATGAATTCGGGTGTCGGAAAAAAACAAAAGAAAAAAAAAACAATAGGAGCAAGGCACGGCAGCTCGTAGGATACATCGAAGAGAGGATGTAAGCGAAAGGGAGAAGAAGATGAGAATGGGGGATTTCGTGGGGTCGGGTGGGGTTAAAAAAGCAAGCAAAGTCTAAAAAAATCGCACATTATGATGCTCGCCAAAGCCATCGCTAATGGCAACATGGCATGCGCCATCGGGAGGCAACTTCATGTGCACCTTGCCATGGCAGTGGCGGGGCGCAGACAGCCATGGCGTTGTGCCATGCACCATGACACACGCCATAGTGCTTCTAATAACTAAGATCAAAACGATGATTCCAACTCCGAGAACGTTGTGTCAGCTCATAAATTTATCGTTGAAGCTTACAAACCTTGTTAGCATTCTTTGGGTCCTCGAAAGCCACAGATTGTATCATGTCAGCATTCTTTGGGTCCTCAAAAGCCGCAAATTGTATCACGTATACATCCTCATATAAGTTCTTATTAAGGAGCATGGTTTTAACATCCATTTTATATATCTCATAATCATAGAATGCGACAATGATAAGAAGAATTATAATAAACTTGAGCATTGTTAAGAAGGTTCCATCGTAGTCTAAATCATGGATTCGCTTATAATCTTTAGTCTTTAAGCATGTTTTATAGGTAAATCGTTTGCCATCCATGCCAACCTTTCATTTAAACACCCACTTATACCTTATGGGTTTGATCAAATGGAAAGTTCCAAACATCGTTGGTGTGTGTTAAAGTCTACATCCCATATCGGACTTGTGGTGTGATATGGTCTTTATTATTCGTTATAAAATAACCTCAAGACCTCCCTTCGAGAGGAATCTTGGGTTTTGGGGTCTCCACTCTTATACTCTAACATGGTATCGGAGGGGGTATAACCAAAAACCCTCTGCATATTTTTTTTTAATTCCATCCTAGGTTGTTATTTTTTCCCACTTGGGGGGCGGCGACCCTAGTTCCATAAAGTCGTCTGCCCCCTGTGGCGGTCCTCCTGGGTAGAAACCCCACGTGGTGCTCCTCTTAGGTCGTCGGTGCAATCTGCCATCACCGGCCTCCTCCCAAGGACGCCCCGCCTCCTCGTTCGGGCTTCCTCCTCGACAGCGTCCCACCCGCCTGCGGTTCCTCCCACCCGCGGCCCTACAGCTCTTGCGGTTTTCCCAGCGACGGCCCCTCCCTCTCCGCCGTCAACGGCTCCCGTGCGCGACGGATCCTGCCGCGGCCAGAAGGGCGAAGGAGCTGGAGGGGTCGGAACGGGGCGGGCATCCCCGCTTCTCCCTATGCGCGACCCCTGCATGCAACCCTCCCGCTCGCGCCGTCGGATCCACGTCGGACGACCACCTGCAGAGTACCCCCCCCCCACCGGCCACCCCCCCACCCGCGACGCCTCCCTACGCGATCGCCTCTGCCCACCCTTCCGCGTCGCCCCTGCACTGCGTGCGACCCAACTTCTCGGTCACCCTCCCGTTGTTGGCATCCCCCTCTCCCTCCCGTCCGGCCAGATCTGGTCGGTCGCGACTAGATCTCCTCTCAGGATCTCCCCCATCCGCAGCTCCTCTACAAGGCAGCCCTCCCTATCGGTTTCATCCGTGTTCAGCTCTTCCAGCCTCATCTCCGACAGGGGCCCACTCCACTCAGGATTTCCCAGCGCCTCCGACGACCGGCCCACCTGTGCGGCTTTCTCGACGCTTCGTCGACCGGCACCGCCAGTGCAGCATTCCCGATGCTCCCTCATCCGGCACCGCCAGTGCGGCATTCCCAACGCCTCCGACAACCGGCCCACTTGTGCGGCTTTCTCGACGCTCCGTCGACCGGCACCGCTTGTTCGACTTAGCAACCAATCTTTTTCAGCAGCATGATCCATCAACTTCTTGAGGGGGAGCAGCAGCCATGACAGCTTATCTTTTCTTTGTTTTGTCTTGTTTTGTAATTAAACTGGGTAAGTCCAACTTAAGAGAGGGTGTTTGCAGTGTCTGTTGATTGCTTTGTTTTTTCCTTGCTTTGATTTGTTTTTTGTTATGTTCAAGCTAGGTACACCTAACTTGAGGAGTAGTGTTGTAGTCTGCATCCCACATCGAACTTGTGGTCTGATGTGGTCTTTATTATTCATTATAAAATAACCTCAAGGCCTCCCTTAGAAAGGAATCTTGGATTTTTGGGTCTCCACTCTTATACCAGTGTGCATGGATTCCATTTCGAAAATCATGGCTTCTTGTAATTTTTCGGAGTTCGAACTCATGATGACATCAAGGTACAAAAGTGACTCATCGCTAGTGAGTAACAAATCATTGTCATTTGCCACGAAAAAATCATATCGCTTGGGTTCATGACAAATCCTACTTGACCATCGAGGTTTGTGTGTAATTTGATTTGATTCTTCCTTCACAACTTCTTGTGGAACCAAATCATCTTCCCTTCAAGGCTCGATATCATTTTCTTGATTAAGAGCTTTTGCGAGCTTAAATCTACTCTCACTGGCCATTCTCAAAAAGATATTCTCACTCGAGAAAAACAACAAATTGAGCAATAATCTAAAGGCGAATAGAATTGATATCAAATTCTTCCTTTAGGGTAGCCAACAAATATGACTTTACTAGATTTGGGTTCCAATTTATTAGAGGTGTTATGTGGAACATAAGACTCACGGCCTTGGATCTTCATGCAGGACAAATAAGGATGTTTCTTTTTCCATATCTCACATTGGTCTTACATGTGACCTAAGTGTTCCACCATCTGCCAAACTCCTAAAACATCCTTGCAACGCCCATTGATGATCCTGGAGTTTCGCTCCAACCAGACAGACCAGTAGCGTCAAGACTGTAGTTTATCAAATGATTTTGCCTCGCGTTTACCTCTTGGATCTCATAGACCTTATTTCTAGGAACACACCAACCGTACCAATGCCCACATAAGACTCTCCTGTGAGAGCAAAAGAGACAACCTCCAGATCTCCCGGGAAAAGGGGCGATACAGGAATAAGTGTTGACTAGTCTCTACACTGGAGAAGCACAACACACAAATGTATGGATAATTGCACATGTTAGATCACCGGACGTGAAAAAGATTGGTAGTGTTTGCCTTTGTATAGGATCTGAGAATAAGATCCAACCTACCATTCAAGTTAAGGAACGAAGGAGTTTTGGGGATAAGAATCCCGGTTGTATATATCTTATCTTTAAGTGGAAATTTATATGGTATTGGTGATTGTTTATCCCAAACCCCTTTATCAGATTTGTGTTCACTGTCTCCTTTCTACATTCCACAATTTATCTTTCGTAGTCTGATTACTCTGCTTTCGCACTTCAAATATCTTACATTTCGTGCTTTGAATACTTGTCACAGATAGATTTTTCCACCTTCCGTGCTCAGTTGACCTAATATACGATTATAAATTTTTATATTTACTGCTGTGCAAATTGTTATCTTCCATGTCCGGACTTTGATTTATCACTCTAAAATTTCTTTCTATCTGTCTTTTAGGGGAGTTGCTTTAAATTTTGTAAATCTTCAATTCACCCCTCTCGAATACTGCCATCTAGGGCCAACACAAGGGTCTTATCGCCTGATATGCCCTGATGAACGTGCTTAGGTTGTGATGATTTTCCATTGATCGCGAAAAAAAAAACATTACACGCAAAAAAATGGAATGCTAAGATTCATGGATAATTCCTACTCTTCAAACAGTGGAAAACAGTATCACAAACCGACCCCTGCGGAAATAGAAAATTTTCACAAATAAAATTCAAAAAATAGCAGGAAGGGAAGAAAGAGAGTACCACGCGATCTTGGAAAATCTTGGCACCTTCGGCTACCGCCTGACCGGCGTGATGGGCAACGGTGTCAGCGTAGTTCTTGACGGTGCGCGTGAGGTTATTCTTGTGGCCAACCTCAACGGCTTTGTTCACCGCCGTTCTGAACCACGACATTGATGGAGCAGCTCAAAGGGAGAGATGCCAGTATCGTGAGCAAGAGGGGAAGGGGGGTGAATTCGTTGCGCGGCTCTACGCGATGATCACTGACGCATCGCATGAAGTGTGAGAAGTCGGGAGCGCAAAGTCGTGGTCGCCGGTGTATGCTGCCATTGTCGGGGACGATGGAAGGAAATGATGGTCCGGTTGGTATACTTGTTTTACTTTTTTTTTTTTTTTTTATTATTAATTTTTATGATGGCGTTAAAGATTAAATCCATTATACCATAGAGTGTGGCTCCTCCACACCCTCTCTCGCTTACGTGTCTGCCTCTCCTAACTCGCTCGAAACCATCCAACCCGTCTCCCCCCTATTTAATCTCGTTCTCTCTCACCGTGATTTCTTCATACCTTATTCTTTTTCAATCACCTCCTCCCGCCTTTGCCACCTTGTGTCCTCTACTTATACGTTTCACCCTCCACCCTGCCTACCCCTTGACTCCCAACCTCCATGCTTGCCTCCTCCTCCATGTTTGTCCGCTCTATCGGAAATTTTCTCTTTTTGTGTTTGAAGACATCTTGGACTATCACTTAGTAGTATACCTTCTCTATTTCAAAATTGTTTCTCAGTCGAACAACCTAGGGTTTCTCACTTATAAATTTGTACCGGAGCACGTCAGCTTCCACCAGAACCTTCTCTCAACATTGAAATCTCAGTTGGAATTGAACTCACAGTAAGTTCCAAATTTCTCACATCCTATCACTTTAGATGGGAGAGATAAAATTTGGACAACAACTTTGACATAAATATTTCTCTCTGATATTAATATTCATCTCATGATGCATCGTCGATATCTGGGTATCTTCTCCACACACTGCTCTATCGGTATATTACTTGCCACTGCGAATTGGAATCGGTCTCCTCTAAAGAGATTTGATGATTCTCTAAGATTCCTAATGCGTAGTCTCACCCGAACTTCATCCCCTCTACCTCAGAATCCACTCACATCGATCCATAGATTCAATATATCTTTACCTACACCCTCCTCACCTCTATGTTTGTGATTTCTCTTTAGTTTGTGTTTCATTCGATGTCAATGGATAGTGTTCGTCAAGCAACTTTGGTGAAAGTCCCGACATCTTTTTATTTTGTCCGTAATTATATTCTTTTGACCATCAAGAATATTTTCTACCAATTGCTTATTTATGAAGTTTTTTTTTCTAGTTTAAAATATGTTTTCTTATTTCTTCAATTGTGCTCTTGTCGATTAAAGTATGGTGTGCTATCAAACAATTGGACAACCATTATGTTTTAAAATGCATATTGTTTTGATGTGTATTTGACATATTTTATAAGATTATTTTTAAAGTTAGATTCGATTATTTTATCCATGGTCCATTGTCTTCATATTGCATTAACAAGTTAGTGGTTTCAATATTTTCTAGCAACAACATCCAATCATGAAAAGTTTTGTAAATAATTTTCCATTAAATTAAATATGAGTGTTTTTATTTATATTTGTTTCAACTACTTTTTATCCAAACAAAACTTCATTCTTCAGTACATTTGACTATTTTACTATTTTTATAATAATGTAAGTGTCTTATTTTTTAAAGTACTGCCAGTTGTTTTGAGTCCTCAAGGGCATTATGAAATTGCAAGCGGTTGTTCTGGTGAGGTGCTAAGACATTCCCGCTTTATATTGAATATGAGAGAATTGTTAAATTGTAGGTTTTGATTCATGGTCAATGTATCAGGTTTTACAATACTTTGATTGAAATGAAGAAGGTAGTTTAGAAATATCTATTTAAATCCTCTGAATAATTTATGTAATTAAAAATTTATTCTACAAAGTGATGTTTTTCTTCTGCTATAAATTCTTTGTGTATTTACCATCTACATTTTACATGATTATTGTTGAATGTTCCATTAGGATGGTAATATGTTTGATTCAAGAGTATTGAGATATTATTTACAAAAGTTATCATCTGATGTTTTTGTTGTGAAGGTATGTGTAATGGCTCGGACCTCTCCGATCCATTACTTTGTGAAAATCCGGTGTTTGAGGTGTTCTGGGAGGTCACGGTGACTTATTTCCATATTTTGCCAAATTTTTAGTTTTTCCAACAGTAGGTCGGAACGGTGAGTCGCAACGTTAGGTCAGAATGGTGAGTCGCAATGATAGCTCTCACCAGTGACTCATCCACCGGTGACTTGCACCGGCGACTCATTTTCAACAGTTTTTCAAAATTCCAGAATTTCTTCAGTTTTTTCAGTTTCACCCCTTTAACGTTTTATTTGATGTAAAATGAATTTAATACCATATTTAATGGTTTTTGGAGCCATTTTAAATCATATATATCTTCTAAAAACCTGAAGCCTCCTTTGACTTCCAAACCGTGTGGTTTTGGTCAAGATCCACCTTTAATGGCTTTTAAAAACTGTTTCTTTTCCATGAGTCTCATATCTAATCCTTCTAAGTCGGGGGCATTCTCTTCATTAATTATTTCTCATTTCTCTTAGTACGAGATGTCCCCATAACCCTTCTTCCTCGAGGAGTCGTGCGTTTGTGTTGTAGCCTTTGGACTGAGTTTTCTCCTAGAGTTTTTCTACTGCATGTACGCCCCTGCTTTGGCGCATTAAGGAAGTGTTGATCGCTTCTTCTTCCAAGTAGTTTTTCCTTCATCTCTCTCAATTGTGCATCATGTGGGGTGGGTGTATGAATGTATCATTGTAAATATAGCTGAATTCAATTCAATAAGGATAATTGAATCTGTTTCAAATTAATAAACAAGGGTTGGGGAAAGTGGCGTATGGTCATACTGTTTTATTGATGTTTTGATTAATGTTGTGAATTGTATGGGCTATATGACTACTGAAAATCATAACTGTTGGGGGTCTTTGTTTGTGCACCTAATAGATTGTGGGTTACCTATTGTTTGTTTCCTGTTGAACCATTGTTATGAAATCTGTTAACCATGTACACTCAGCTAATAAATGGATAACCTTGGATCAAATTGTTTTTGTGATGACCCTAAATTAAGAAGTGGAAATTGAGTGAGGAATGCATTATTAAATCTGAATATGCCTTGCCTTGATTCGTGCGGTGGTGTGTTGTGTGTGGGTTTGTTCTTATTTGTGTTGTAGTAGGGTTATGGGCTTGGTTGTATGGTGTGGGGTGGTTCAGGTGGTGTAATGGAATCTCAGGTCAAGAGATTGATTGATTATGGAATGGATGGACAGTATTGTGCAGTGGGGCTGTGATCAGGTTGTGTTATGTTTGTGCTGCTGGATGTGTTGAGTGTGGTGTGGTTATGCCGAATGGCTGCCGAGAATGGTTGTGATGAGATGCGTTGTTGGGTACGACTGTGAGTTGAGGGTTTTCTTTGGTGAGAGGATGGATTGGGTGGAATAACTTTGAAGGATGATGATGGAAGTGGTTGGTATGGGAGTTAAACAGAGAGGAATGTGAAGTGGGTTAATTTACCACAGTTCCTCTTCCTCTATGTGACTTTTGTTGTGTGGCTTGTTACGTGTTGTGCTTGGTAGTTTCCCGGATAAGAATGGAATGAGTAAATGTTTTATTTAATAAAGAATGATAATTGGTTAAATGAATTGACTGGGGGTATCAATTGAGTTTGTGGCTGGTTGTGTGGTTGTACATTTAGAGGTAGCAACAAAGGCGGTATCGTGAGTTGGTTGTTGGTTGAAAACCCATAGGTTGGGTTTGAGTGTTTGGTATCATATATGTATTACTTTTATTTTCCTTGTGACTTCTATATGCATCACACCCTATTTGAACATAATATGTCGAACACCCCCATCGTCATGGGGGAGAGTATCTTTCCTAAACATCCCAGTGGAAGGATGGATGGTTGGCCACCCGCTATTCTCTATTCCCTCTTCCAGGCGGTGATAGCCTAAGATTCTTCGGGTAGGTTGTGGTTCGCGAGTCCCAGGTGTGTGTGAGTGAGTTGTGTTTCCCAGGTGTCTTCAGGATGAGATGTGTTGTGTTTCCCAAGTGTCTTCAGGATGAGGTGTGGTTGTAGCCCAGGTGTTTGCGGGCGGGATGTGTCATGGTAGTGGCTCAGGTGTTTGCGGGTGGGATGAGTTATGGTGTGAGGCCCTAGTGTGTGTGCGGGTGGGATGAAATATACTTCATTTTCCTAGGTGACGAAACTAGCTGTGAGACCCAAGTGTGTGCGAGTGGGTTATGACGTTGTACTTTTGGAAGAGGTGGGAGCACTATGACGTTTTCCGTTAGGGTGTGAGAGCAACTAATCAGTGGAAAAGTGGTGTGGGGTACCTTATCATCTATGTGATTACTATATTATTTTACTTGACTTTCATTACTTGGTGAGCATGCCTTAGTGAGGTGGGAATAGTTAGTATACCTTATTAGGTGTTGTTGGTTCTGCTGTTTTCTCACGGGCGCATTAATATGCTTCTATCACTTTTGCATGAGAGACTTTGGTTTTCCTACCTAGTATACTTGTATGCTCACCCTACGTATATAAAACTTCTTTCAGGTTTCTAGGAGGATTACGTGGACCGTGTTGGACCTTACTAGCTCAGACTTTTGGGACAGTTTCTATGTCGCTGCTTAGTTTTTTTTGGTACTTTACTTTGAAGTTTTTCATTGTATTTGTAACAGTTTTATTTTAAACATGTATGTGGGATGGATTTTGGTTTTCTTTTATATATATCTTGAAATTGTTTTGTGGTTGATACATATTATCTTCAGGTCTTGTTTAATATAAAAGGGTAATGCCTCCCATTGTGAGATTTGTATACCATTGGTGCTGGTCGCCACCCTGGGGCCTACTGGAGGCGGGACTCGGGGGTTATTATCTCCCTTTCTTCATTTCCAGTCCAAGAGAGGCATCTTTGGAGGGAGGGGGTCGTGAGAGAATGGTATCAGAGAGATGGTTGAGAGATAAGATGGAGTTTGGAGTTAGGCATAGTGAGGATTTCATGGGTTGGTAGGGAAATAGTGTTAGGTGACCTCAGTGCATGACATAGGCCATGGAAGACTAGCTAGGACATGAGATTTTATGGCCCCCATGATCCAATGCAAAAGACTCTAGGTCTACTGAACAACCAAGTGATCCTACACTGTTTGTAGGGTAGAGACCCTAGGAAAGGTACACACATCACAATAACTTGTTTTCTTGTCTAAATTGGGTTGTTTTGGGGAATTTGAAATGGATGATGAATTTAGTTAAATGAATCTTAAATAAAATTCCATACTACTAGGGCTAAGGAGTTCTTTGTTTACCTTTTCCATCTATGGCACCCGGTCGTTGTCCATGTGTGGTTCAGGCAATTGAGGCCGGTTGATCGACAAAGGGTTGATCTAGTGGAGGAGGACGACCAGTGGCAGAGAACATTATGTGATTTCCAGCAGTATGCCTTAGGAAAGTATGAGGACAGTTTTTCAGACATGGAGACGGAGATCTGGCTCGAGGAGCTTGAGATCACCTTCAGTTTGATCCAAGCTCTGAAAAAGTACTGGTCTCCTTTAGTAGTGATCTAAATGTGGGGAGATGTGTGTTAGTGGTGGATGTTGTACCTGGGAGAGAGGAAGGAGGCCGACGTTCTATGGGTCGATTTTGAGAAGGAGTTCCGAGCAGAATTCCTTCCATCGACCATAAAGGCTGAGAAGAGACAGGAGTTACTCTCCCTTCAATAAGGGAGTATGTCAGTACGAGAACTTGGGATAAAATTCAAGTATCTTCTTTGCTTCGCCCCAGATCTTTTTCTAAATGAGGAGTCTCACGCGAGATGCCTAGAGGAGGCACTTCGTCCTTATATCTAGTACACGGTTACTCCCTTTACGTTGCCAATGTACTTGGAAGTTCAGAAAAAGGTGGATGTGATTGAGCGGATGCACTCATGAGGAGGTCTATCGCGAGAGGGGAGCTAGTAGGGTTCTTCGAGAGGCAAGGCTACCAGCAGCAGGTCTCAAGCATTAGGGCCCTTGAGGTTTCGACCGGTGGGGAATCGACCTCAGCAGTTTCCATTTCGACCTTCTGGTCCCCATGCCTTTCCCATTGGTTTGGGGCCGATGTATTTCTTTTGTGGGGTTCACAACCATCTTCAGAACCTATGCCCAATGTATGTTCGATCTTAGTATGGTGGAGGTGGACAGGTTCAGCGCCAGCCTCAACAGTAGTTGTTAGCTAGGTCATTTCAGTAGAATGGACAATAGGATCATGCTCCACTAAGGGGATACAGAGCAGGTAAAGGCTGACCTCAAGGTGTTCCTCAGGGACCTAAACCTAGGCATGGTCATGAAGGCGATCATTAGCAGAGGGCATAAGATCTATACGTGTTCAGTTGCACACCGCAGAAGCAACATTTCTAGCAGGACCAGAGATTGTCGGAGGTATGATCAGCTTGTTTAATATCCTTGCTTGTGCTTTATTTGATTTAGGAGCTTCACACTCCTTTGTTGCACCCAGTCTATCCCATGCTATGGGATTAGACATAGAGAGGATTACTATTCCCCTGGAGTTGAGTACGCTAGTCAGAGGTCTGACCAGCTTGTTTTATGTATGTCGAGGATGTAGACTGATGATGGGGTCGCATCAGTCTCATGGGGATCTCTTCTTGCTACAGATGAAACCATATGATGTCATTATCAGCATAGAATGTTTGTATTCCATGTGCATTGTTATTGAATACTTCCAGAGAAGAGTCGTGTTTTTAGACGTGGATGGACGATGTGTGGTTTTCGTTGGTGAGCAGAGCTGTCTGGTGGGAAGTCAGCATGTAGAGCCTCTTCTTTTCTTATTGGATAAGATGTTAGTGGAATCAGTAGATGCTAAGACTGTGTAAGTTCCCAGAGTTGTTGGGGAGTTCCTGGATGTTTTTCCCAAGGAGGTTGTGACTCCACCCCTTCAACGTGATGTTGAGTTTGGGGTAGACTTGCAGCTTGGTGCTTCTCCGATTTTGATGGATCCTTATTGGATGACACATTCTGAGTTATGAGAGTTGAGGATTCTGATAGATGATCTGATGAATAAGGGCTTTATACGACCTAGTGTGTCATTGTGGTGTGCTTCAGTGTTGTTCGCAAAGAAGGCGGATGGTAGTATGAGGTTGTGTATAGACTACCGGAGGTTGAACTAGGTGCAGGTTAAGAACCGTTACCCTCTTCCAAAGATAGATGATCTTTTTGACCAGTTGAGAGGGTAAATTTGGTTTTCTAAGATTGATCTTCGGTCTTGATACCACCAGTTGAAGGTAAAGGAGGGTGATATACCGAAGACTGCATTTAGATGTAGGTGTGGGCACTTCGAGTTTGTAGTCATGTCGTTCGGTGTTACGAACGCACCAGCCATGTTCATGGAGATTATAAACTTTGTCTTTCATGATTTCTTGGACCATTTCTTCATCGTATTCATCGATGAAATCTTTATCTACTCAAAGTAGAAGGAGGATCATACCGAGCATCTCAGGACTATCTTGCAGGTCCTTCGGTGCCAACAACTCTACGAAAAGTTGTCTAAGTGTAAGTTCCGGACATGAGAGAGCATTTCCTTGGGAATGTGGTGTATTAGTAGGGTGTAGCAGTGGACCCATCAAAGGTTGAAGTAGTTGTTTATTGGGAAACACCCAAGAATGTGGCAGAGGTTCACAGTTTTCATGGTCTCATAGGCTATTACTGGAGGTTTGTACCTGATTTCTATCAAGTTGCAATTTCGTTAACCGCTTTGACTAGGAAATATTGGGATTTTTTGTGGAGAGAGAAGTGCCAGGAAACATTCGGCTATCTGAAGGGGAAGTTGGTCAGTGATTCAATGTTCCAGTTTTTAGAGGAAGGGGTGATGTTCGAGGTGTTTTTTGATGCTTCTCGTCTGGTCTTGGGATGTGTCTTGATGCAACAATGGGCAGTGATCTCTTATGGGTCTAGGTAGTTCTATCCTCATGAATGTAACTATGCCACCCATGATCTAGATATAGCAGCAGTTGTGTTTGTGCTGAAGTTGTGGAGACATTACCTCATTGGGGATCACTTTCTAGTCTTCACAGATCACAAGAGTCTGAGGTATATATTTTCCCAGTGAGATTTAAACCTGCGATAATGGAGGTGGATGGAGTTTCTTAAGGACTATGATTTTGAGATCTTCTACACCTTAGGAAAGGGGAATATCGTGGCCTATTCTTTGAGTAGAAAGTCATAGAAGGAAGTTGTTCAGGAGTCTACAGATGCTTGAAAGGCAATGGAGGAGTTGGAAGCCTTGCACTTGGATGCAATGGTGGACAGCGACAGAGGTTGTTTGTTTCAGATGATGGTGCAGTCTTCTATAACATAGTAGGTGGAGGAGTATCAGTGGGGAGACTCATAGGTAAAGGTGATGTGTGATCGCGTTGACCATGGTGATGCTCCGAAAGGATAGTCAGAGGATGGTCGGAACCTGATGTTATTTCAGGGAAAGTTGTTTATACCGGTGGCGATGCATGAGGGAGTCCTCTGTGAGTTTCATAGATCACCCTTAGCGGTACACCTAAGAGTTTACAAGATGTACCATGGCTTGAGGATACAGTTTTGGTGGCTCAGGATGAAGCCGAAAGTGGCAGAGTTTGTGGTGAGGTGCTTGGTTTGTCAGCAGGTGAAGGTTGAGCACCATGTTCCTGGTGGTTTATTGCAACCCTTGGATGTTCCCGAGTGGAAGTGGGATGATATCTTGATGGATTTCATTATAGGGTTACCCAGGGCTCAGGGTGGCTAAGATGTTATCTAGGTAGTAGCGGATCTGCTGACGAAATCGTCTCACTTCTTAGCGATCAAGGATTCGGGCGCAGTGGATGCCTTAACAAAGAGGTATGTGGATGAGGTGGTGCGGCTTCATAGAGTTCCGAGATCTATTGTCTTAGATCATGATACACATTTTACCTCATGAGTCTAGAGGATACTGCAGCATGCTTTTGGCACTCAGTTATGCTTCAACAATGTCTTCCACCATCAAACAGATGAGAAGATAGAATGGACCACCCAAACATTGGAGGATATATTGTGAGCATGCATATTGGACTTTGGTGGATCTTGGGTACAATAATTTCCCTTGGTAGAGTTTTCTTATAATAAAAACAATCACTAGTAATGTGAAATGAGCGGGTCGGGGCGAGGCGGGCTAAGCCCACGCGGGTTTGAGCCCATGCGTGTTTGTTCGCAAAAGCCTGCATATAATACGAACAAAAAAATTAAACCTACCCACCCCGCATAAGCCTGCGGGTTGCCCGCATTTTAAAAAATATATACTATTTACAATCATTTAAATATTGTATTTTTTTCCTCATTCGTACTGGTTATTGTTGGGAGAAGTATGGATTGAAAATACCTAGAGTTTTAAAGGATGCGATGGAACATTTTTATATGGGTTAATGGTGGCATGCAGTGACAACGATGTGGTGGTGAACTGTTTTTATGAAAAGTAGGTGAGTGATCGGTGAGATGTGACAAATGATAATGTTGGTCATGTGGTGATGTGAATGGATGGAATGAATGGCGACTTTCCAAACAACAATCGATTTCAAAGGAGGCTATTAGGGTTCTACTGAGGTCCTTTCCTATTTTCTTAATAAAAAAATAAAATCAAATAATAAGAAAATTAAATGGACCCAAAAATTATTATGATTATAACAACTCTTTTAGAATTGAAACCATTGCAAGGGAGATGAGTTTCATTTTTCGAGAGGTGGTATAACACATCATGTGAATATGGTGAATAATTACAATATAAATATCACAATATCATATTAAAATAATAAATATAAACCTATTTAAAATTCACATGTGAATGAATGGTGAATTAGTATGATAATTACAATGAAAATTCTTATGTCATGGTTTAATCATAATTTTTTTATTAAAAAAACTAAAATATTAAAGAAGCATATATTGTAAAAAATATATTTTTTTAAAAAAATTAGGCATGCGGGTAAGCCCACACCTGCGTGGGCTCAACCCGCCTTGGATCGCACCCGTACGGGCTCAAACCGCATTGGACCGTGCTCTAAATGATCAAATTTTTTGGCCTGCCTCACCTTGCATCCTCCCCAACCCCACAAAGTCAGCATGTCACAGTCCTGTTTTGCACCACTAACTATCACTCTTCCATTGGCATTGCTTCATTTGAAGCTTTGTATGGAAGACTAGGTCATTCACCATTATGCTAGACAAAAGTTGGGGAGACACCTGTTCTTGGTCCCGAGTTAGTGCAGAGAATGATAGAGAAGTTTCATCTTGTCCATGAGAAGATGAAAGTGGTGTAGGACTGACAGAAGTCGTATTCCGGTCGTAGGAGGAGCCCCTTGGAGTTCGAGGTTGGGGACTACATGTTCTTGAAGGTTTCCCCTTGATGTGAGAAGCAGAGGTTTGGAAGAGGGAGAAACCTGTCTCCCAAGTTTTTCAGACCCTTCGAGGTGTCAGGGTGAGTTGGCGAGGTGACATACTAGTTGGCACTGCCACCGCGGTTGGAGAGGGTCTACAATGTCTTTCACATCTCTCAACTTCATCGTTAACTACACGATGACTCCCACACCATTAACTGGGGAAATTTGGATATAGAAGATGACGAAACGTTTGTGGAATGACCGATGGAGATCCAGGATCATTGGGAGAAGGTGTTGCATGGGTGAACCATTCATTTGGTTTATGTGTTGTGAAGCCATGGTGGCCTAGAGAAGAGTACTTGGTCGCGGGAAACGCAAATGTGTTCCCAGTACCCAGAGTTGTTCTGAGTTTTGTCTTATTCTGTTTTACTTTGCAATGTGATGTTTGAACCTTGTTTTTTATAATATGAGTTGTTTTCCATTGGGTTGAGATGTGTGTGGTGCAATGTGTGATAAAGTCTTGACATGTGAAAAAAGGAAGACCGAATTCCTAATCGAGATGCATTAATTGTGATGCAATTAATCCCGTGCGGGCGAGTGAGTGCCACCCATAGTGGATAGTATCTTGACACGGAGGATGGGATTATCTGATTCGTGTGTTTGAGATAGTGTGGTTGTTGTGCTTGTGTGGTGTGCTGATGTGGCTCATTTTTAACACCCTTTTTCATATCCCTTTTTGTAGTTTTACTGACTTTTTTATACCAAAATGTTGTTTTTTGTTAAATAATTGATAATTGTTGTGATTTTGTACTTTGTTGTTTAAAATAATCAATTTTAGTTTAAATCATGTGTTTTTAGTACTCATTATTGTCTTTTTAAATAATTCTTAAATTAAATTATTCCAGTGAATTTGGCTTTTATTTATTCTTTTATTTTTACAATTTTTCATTCCAGATAGTTTATTAATTTAATTAATTAATTCTTTATCGGCAATTTGTAAATAAATAACTCATTTTGGTTTTTAATTATTTTAATAATTTAATTAGTTTTAACATTTTAATATTATTCAATTAATACTTTTATTCTTTAATTTAATGAGTTCTTTAGTTAATTAATTGGTTAAAGCAAGTAACTGTAATTACTTTAAATTATTCTTAAATGAAATTGTTTATAATATTTAATAAATTCATTCTCTTAAATAAAGCATTCTTGATCTTATTATTTAAGCTTGTTTTAGTTACTTAGTTTTTTATATTCTATTTAATTTAATTGATTAATTTTTAATTGTATTAGAGTTTTAATTAATTTAATTTTCGTTTTATTTTGCAGGTGTTCTAGTGGCACCTTGTCACGGTGCCACCGTTTTCATTCCTTGTTGTCCCACCTCACAGTGAGACCGTGAGTAGCACTCATGGTATTACATTCCTCCATCCCCGCCACACTTAATCCTAGCACCGTTTCTGCACACGGTGCCACCGTTATCCATTTTTACTGTCCCATCGTTTTAGCTCTTCCTGGTGGAACCGTTTCACACCATTTCATCCAAGGCTGCCACCCCTCCTGTTTCAAAAATGGTGCCACCGTCTTGCCCTCTGCTCCCAACACCATACATGCATCACCACAACATCACAACAAACAAACCACACAACAACAACCAATCAACCAAGCATCAAAACACGAAGAATACACAACAAATTTCAGAATCGAACCGTAATCAAATAGCAATAGCAAGATCTCAACCAAAATTATAGCAGCAAAAAATCAGAATTTCAGCATTTTCGGAATAAATCTGTGCAAGAACAAATTCAAAATTGAAGAACAACATATCAAATTTTCTTTCTTTACCCATCTGCTCTCCGCCACTGCTCGCCGCAATCCCTCGCCGCAGCCTCATCTCCCCTTCCAGCAGAACTCGAAAATGCTTCACACCTTATTCTATACTCATGCCATAAATCAAAACCCGCGCCATACATAGCGCCGTTGAAGCCACCGCCCGCCGTCCCTGACCGTTCACTCCTCATCGCGCCCCTTCTTCTTTCCCCTGCACCGCACAACCACGCCATCCGGCCCGGATCTCCCTCTCCGTGACTCTTCTCTCCCCCACCGCGAGCCTCCTGCTTAGATTCGGCACATCCCTCCGCTCCCGAGCCACCTCGACTCTCATCTCCACCCTCTCGCCCTATCTGCACTCCCCCTGAACCACCTGCGCCCCCTACCCTGCGCCGCACGAACAAACCCCTCCCCCCTCTTTGTTTCTTTCTTCTTCTTTATTTTATTTTATTCTTTATTCTATTTTATTATATCATATAATATAACATATTATATTATATAATATATATATCATATACAATAATAGGTATACTAATAATAGTATATTAGCTTATACATATGTAATATTAATTTCTTATTAATCATAATAATATATGTTATTAATTAAATACAATAGTTTTTATATTAATAATAGTATTAGGTATTACAAAATATATATTCTTATAAGTATTTTTATGTAGTATATATATATATATGTTGATAAGTATTTTTAAGTATTAATATAATATATAGTATTTATATAATTGTTTTATTTTATTTTTCCAACAACTCACGTGCGTTTTTTACAGAGGGAGGATTGTGGCTTGCCGCGCGCGCACCATTTCATTTAGTTAGGAGAAACTGCTCCAGTGATAAGCACGGAGGAAGAAGCACAGTGAAATCTCCATGTGGAGGTCGAGGGACGCTTCAGATGAGATTCCAGAGACTTCGACTGGGTCATTAGCATTCATCACGAGACTCATTCCGTAAAATCATTCTAGGGAGAGGGAGAGAAGAGCGGGGGCATTCAAGGATCTATCTAGAGAGAGAAGAGGGGGGCATTCGAGAACTTCATTCCATGGGGGCGAACAACCATTCTTCCATCCGATCAACCCTCAATCCATCTCATCACTGAAATAGAGGCAGACAAACATTGAGCAGTAGATCAGCATCGAAGCAGTTGCTGGAGAGAGGAGCAATCTCATGGGAGATGTCTCTTAATTCATTATCTGTTTCAATCTGTTTTACTGTTTTAATGTGTAGTTAAATAGATTAGGGGAATCAGGCTGTTGAGAACTGATCATCCATCTATTCTTCATGTTTTGTTTGTTTGATTTCTCAGTGCGATTTCATTTCTTGGTTTTCTCTTCTATTTATTTTGAGTATTGTTTTACATTACCTAATGACCGACGAGTGTGGTAGTGAATCATTTCACCGTGGATCATTGACCAAAGTACCGAGAATTGGAAAAGGTCAATGCATCTCTTCTCCAATTTAAGCAGATTTATCCAAGGGTCAAGATCAAAAGATCAAGACTCAAGTAAGTTAATCGAGCTGTGTTGATCCACTGAAGTGAAAACTCAGTGGATTAGCACCATTTTTCTATGCACTGGGTAATTGAATTTAACCAAGAAGAAGCGGAGAATACCTTTTTAATTAGTTCAAAGCAGCCCGAGGACCCTAAAATCATCATTACTTTTTGTTCTCTATTCAAGTCATATATTTCACCATATCACCTTCATTTTCACACCCACTAATCAGTGTTTGTTTCACTATTTGAGTACAATTTTTGTTATTGTTCTATTTTATCTTATTGTTGTTTTAGTTTTAATTTGGTCTAGCACAATGTAATTCCTTCTCTGTGGTTCGACACCCTTCTTACCACAGTACTAGTAGTTTGTAGGGTTTATAAATTTTAAATTTGCGCGTCCTTAATGATTGCACGACCAAATTTTGGCACTGTTTTCGGGGAAGACACGTGCGACCAAGTTAAAAAAAACACACACAAAAAAATTAAATAAAACACAAAAAAATACAAAACTTAAAACTATACCAAAAAAATCTCAAGAAAATATTGTTATTGAAACTGTATGCACACTAAATCTTCTAAGTTAGAACTTGAAACTTCTATTCAAGAAATCAACAAACACTATTCTGAACTTAGAAAACAAAAGAAACTTGAAATGGAGAATTTGGATAACATTGCTGAAAATAAAAATGACAATGGGCCACAACCCTTAGTTCCTGCCCCAAAGAGACCTGAGCTTAGGGAGTTTCAAATTCCTACTGTGTCAAACAATCCATCCTGCATCAAATTATCCCCTAGGTCTAGGAGCTATGAGATCAAACAGTTTCATCTTTCTCAACTTCCATCATTTAATGGTCTTCCAACAGAGGACTCCTTAGAGTTTATCAGAGATTTTTATGGTTCTGTCCAGCTGTTGCCTCTGTGAGATCTCAGTGAGGAGGAGTTGAGGTTGAGGTTGTTTTCGTTCTGTCTAAAGGGGAGGGCTAAGACTTGGTTTTAAAATTTATATGAGGAAATCTTTGAAACCTGGGAAGAGGTGTGCAATGCCTTTGTATCTAACTTCTATCCCAGGAACACCACCATTGAGGTTAAGCATAAGATCACTGAATTTATCCAGGATGAGGGAGAACTCTTTCACGAAGCATGGGATAAGTTCAGAGGTCTTCTTAAACAGATCCCTAACCATCAATTAGCTCCCCATCTGCTCATGGAGACATTCTATAATGCCCGCACCCCCTACAATTATAACTTAGTTGATCAATCTTGTGGAGGTGATTTCTCTGATTCCACTGCTGATGAGCTGAAACAATTGTTTGATAAGTTGGATCAAAAATCTCAGCACAAGTTCACTAGGAAGAGAGTCATCCATAGGGCTGATACAAATCCTCAAGCTGTTGTTGTTGATGATAGGGTCCTTAGGGAGCGGTTCTATCGCTGTGGGATGTTTGGTCACACTCAAAGATATTTTCCCAACTTTGATCTTCCTATTTCATGTGATGAGAGTGACCAATTTGTTGATTACAGGGCTATGAATCAAGGTGTTCATGCTCAACTCTCAAATCCATACCAATCTGGATATCAAGGTCATCCCAATCAATCATGGAGTGAGAAAGGGGTCACCAAGCTGCTCACTGCTCCAACTTTCCACCCACATCCCAAACAAATTTTCCAGAATCAATATGAGGCTGAATCTTCTAATTATCAAGGGGAGTTAAAGGAGGTGCTGAAACAAGTGTTGAGTGAGATCAGCTCATTTAAGAAGGACACGGATTCTAAGATTCATAATTTAGAACTTCAAATGAGTCAAATGGCTAAGAATCAAGCTGGTAAGAAAAAGAGCAAACTACCCATCACTTTAACTCCCAATATAAGAGAGAATGTGATGGCAGTAACAACCAGGTCAGGGATTAAACTTAAAGAACTAGTTAAGGAACCACCTAGGTAAGAGGAAAACAATGTTCAAGCTAAAATTGAAAATAAAAATCTGGAAAATCCCAATTCTGGAAATCTGGAAAGCTAGTTCCAAACTGAACAGATTGTGCAAACCACACCTGAGAAAGCTAAGGAACCAAAGAAAATGAAGTGGGAATTGATTAAGGAAGTGAAGAAGAAAGTGGGGTATGAGGATAAGGTGAATAACCTACCTGTTCTAAAACATTATACCCCTCCCATTCCCTTCCCTGAAAGAGTGAAGCAAAGTGATGAAACCGATTACCTGATATTTTTTAAACTGGTTTGAAGCTTCACCATCAACATGCCTTTTTTAGAAGCCTTGGATTAAATCCCTTCATATATTTCATTCAAAAAAAGGTTTCTAAAGAACAAGAATGATTGAAAGAAGTTAGATAAAATTGATCTCAATATGGAGTGTAGTGCAATTGTCCAAAAAAATATTCCTCACAAATTAAAGGACCCTAGTAGCTTTATCATTCAGCGTCGAATAGGAGGAAGTGGGTAACTAAATTGTCTGTGTGATTTAGAAGCAATTATCAATCTTATGCCTTTCTCCTTATTTAAAAAGTTGGGTCTTCGGGATATCCAACCAACTTCTATTTGTCTTCGGCTTGCTGATAGGTCACTCACACACCCTTATGGGAGAGTGGATGACCTATTAATAAGTGTAGGAAAACTCACACTACCCACTGATTACTTGATCCTTGATATGGAATGTGATGAAAAGGTTCCAATCATCTTAGCAGACCCTTCCTTGCTACTGGTGGAGCCATCATTGATGTCTCCAAAGGTAAACTCATCCTCCAAGATGTAGATGGTGTGGATGAAATTTTGGTGTTTAAAAGGCCCCGTCATGAGGTTAGTTGTGATGTGATAGATGTTACTGTGAATCAATGTTACAAAATTGAGGTTAGAGCTGAGTATGGGTCTTTCCCACTTGAGGTCACAGAGATAATAATTCCCTAACCCACTGAATTTTTTTCCTCGGTTGCTGCTCTTTCCCCACACCCTCCTTTTGATGAGAAAATTCTTTCTTTGGAACCCATTCTGGAGAGTGAATCACAAATTTTTCCTGCACTGTCTCAACCTGTTTATGAAAGTTTCCCTTGTGAATTTGACTGTCTAAGAGTTCCTAAAGCTGGAGAAAGCTCTGGGTTGAGCCCTGTTGAAAAAATTGATGATTTCCATTATGAACAAGTGAATTTCCTTGATATCATCTTACCTGCCTAGTTTGATGTTGTGAGTGATAATTTCAAACCTGAAATCAAAAGATTCACATCATTTGAGTCCTCTGTGGACATTGAGAACAATCTATTGAAAGCTGAATTTGATAACTTCTTCTGGGAGATTTTTGAGTTGTTAGAGTTGCGAGATGTTTTGGGACTTGCTAAGGGTTTTTTCAATGTGTCATCTTCTATTTTTGGGTTTGAGCAAAACTCTAAGTGTGGTGGAAGCTCTGGAAGTATTCTTGATCAGATCAATGATTTTCATGGGCAACTATGAACTTTTTAAGTGCTAATGAACTGATTTTTAGAGACACAGTTGAGTTAGACAACATGAATCCTCTTAGTGATCTGGATGAATTTTGGAGAATTCTGATTGGTGTTGAAGATGAAAATGTCTCGAGTAGTCCTTCTCGAGATTCCTTATACAATTGTGAAGTCCACACCATTGAAAAATCTTTCCCATTGAATGATCATGGTTAGAAATATTTAGGGGAATAAATTCTGGCTAGGGACTTTAAACCTAGCACTGCATGGGAGGCAACCCATGGTTTACTTTGTTTTCTGCTTTAAATTTTTAGTTTGAATAAATGATTCTTGCTCAGTTGTTTGTATCTCTTTTTGGTGAACAATAATGCCTGCATTTCCTTGTCATATGATGCAAGTGGTTTGGTGGTCCTGGTTTGCTAAGAGAATCATGTTTCAGTGGTATCCTCATTTGGAACATTCATGGTGGAAGGAAGCTGTTGTTAAAGAACACTGGATAACACTCCGAAACTCATGCTATGGGTTGCATTTTACATAAGTTTTAAATTATTGAACACCGAATGTTAAATTGTTTTATCTTGTAGGTACTTAAACTGCACATCCAAAGTTCATGCACAAGGCGAATAAAGGGAGGAACTAAAAAAATGAATTAAGAAGCTACACATTTAGGGGGAGTAGTGTTTTTATGCTTCCATTTGTTTTAATCTCCACATTTTTATTGCATGATGCTATGAGCTAAGTGTGGGGGACATACCACTGATTTGTGAAACTTATGAATTGATTTCCTGATTGGGTGTTATCATGCTGATATCTAATGAGTTGAAAATGATTTTGAGCTGCACTTTGAAACCTGCTTACACCCACTATTTGTATTCACCTTCTCTTTCATTGAGCTGCTATTGCACTTCACTATTCATCCTGATACTAGTTAAATGTCATTGATAAAATCTTTTTTTCTGCTCATAATGATTCAAATCATGAACTTTTCAAAAGGAAATACACTTGTTTGTTGGTGATGGTTGGTGGGGTTGGGTTATTCTCTTTTTGTTTGTTTGTCTTTTTATTTTCTTTCACTTTTTATGTGGCAAAGAAAATTTTTGAACCTCATTGCTACCTCTCCATATCCTTTTTAAGCTAGAATTTCCATCTATTTTGAACTTAATCTATCTTCCACCTTAGAATTCAACATTGGGGACAATGTTGGGTTTTAAGTGTGGGGGAGAGGGGTCATTCTAGTGTCATGTTGAATTCCCCCTTCTTGAACCTGAAGAACCTGAAGTTGTTTAAAAAAAATGGTCAATTTTTTTCAAAAAAATTTCAATATATTCCAAAATTTTCAAATTATTTTATCACTTTATGGTCATTGGAGGTTCATTGGTACTTAATTTCTGTCATGTTTAGTGGATAAATGTTTGCTGAATGTTGAGAATGGCACTTAGTCATAAACTGTTAAGTTTGAGTGATTGCTGAGTGGAATTGTTTATTGTTTTATGGATCTGTATGTTTAGGAACTAAGGATGGGAGTGTGACATGATAGGTTTTGTGGAATAAGGATCATGACTTAGAGTAACTATAATTTCTCATTGGAACCTAGGGGACTGACAGTTTTTGAAAAATAAAAATAGTCAATCACTTTAGGAAGTCAACTCGAATGATTATTAATTAAGTCCTTTGTAACTGGAGTAAAATGGGAAAATGAGATCCCATAGTGATTATCTAAGACAAGGTGCATTGGGTACATTTTGTGAATAAATAAATCCAATTTCAATCTTAATAAGTGCTATGCACAGTGCTTTGCACATGTAATATGACTGGGAAAAAGTAAAATAAAGCGCCCTTGTCAAAAATGAACTCATTAAGGTGAGGGGAATTTTGAACCCAAATGAAGAAGGGAGCAATTTACTTGGTTAATTTTCATTTGAGTTGAGTCGATAAAGTGATGAAATTTATGTACATTAATTTTTGGAACCTGGGGGAAGGTAAGAATGGAAGGTGCCCTTGGTTAAGTTTTAAATTCCACTTCATCTAACCTGTCAACACTCCTTGAATCAGAACTTGAATTGGAAATTTAAGTAGTATAGTTAATGATCACACATAGGAGGCATGAAATACATGACAATGTATGAATTTGTGATGCTCATTACTTCCAGTGAGTTTTTGAAGCTAGGCGGGACATTATTTTTGAACACCTTTGAAAAGCCTGACTCATTGTTTGGTCTTGCTCCTTTTGGTATTAAAGTTTAATATTTCACTTTTTGAACTGAAATTCAAAAATCATCTTTTTGTTTTAAAGTCTAAGGTATGTATTTGTTTGAGGACAAACAAAGTCTTAAGTGTGGGGGAGTTTGATGTGGCTCATTTTTAACACCCTTTGCCACATCCCTTTTGTAACACCCCGAGATTTTATGAGAAATATTATTTTTAATTTCTTTGATGTCTCGTGTTTTACGCTACACCAAGATTAGCTTGATCTATACGCAACACCATATTAGCTTGTAGTATACGCAACACTATTCTTGGCTTGTGTTGCATGTAAGAGCGACCTTCCTCAATAGCGTGTGTTGTACGCAATACCGAGTTCCACTAAACAATAATATATTGTTATAATATTATTATGAACTAGTCTTTATGAATAGTATTAACCAAAATTTGAATTTTATAACATTATCATTCATTTTACACATATTCTAGAACATGGTATGAGAACAAAATAATTTTTTCGGGTAAAATAAGTATTTTTTCAAAAAATGCAGTTTGCCGCCTTTTGATGGCGCACCCACTTTAAATCTTGTTTTTGACATGTTTATAAGTTCAATTTTATTAAATAAACTTATTCATTTCAATAAGGATATAAAAATTAACTTTGGATAATTTTTTAATATTTTTCTGTTAACTTTCATATTTTGATGAATAGTAAAAATACGCTAAATTTTAATTAAAAACAAATTTTTTCATCAATATAATTTATATGGTTAAATTATAATATTGAATGGTTTTAAAGTATAAATAGAATATATTTGTACCGTTTAATATTATGTATGTAATTATCATTAATTTTACATTGAATTCATAGGTAAAAACATTTCAATCTTTTGCAATGTTTTAACTTTTAGAACCCGTTTTCTCAACAACGGGATTAATTTTAAATTAAATACTGCAACTTATGTGTTTTGAATTTGGAAAAATGTATTCCATATTTGGAATCATTAAGTCCAAATTATGTTAATAGACTACTTTTTATTTTTATACATTATGAATAGTAACTGCGGTAAATTTTATTTACTACAATTAAAGGTAAATTAGGTAATTAAGGGTATAAATAATATTATAAAATTACCCTAACACTTGTATTAATATAATTGGATGATTATATTTCGTCCTAAAATATACTTGGGTTGAAATGGTATCTTTTGGAACAAACTTGGATGTGATTAAGACCTTTAATTTATCTTATTTAAAGAAAGTGAAATATGTCTCACTCAAACTTTAATAATTAAAGTATTTTAATATAAGGTTATACAGAATATAAATTCAATTATAAATACTCATTTGAAAGATAATTTTTTTCTTCATCATGGTAATTTATTTGTTGTTTTTAAGAAATATATAATTACCTTAATAACTTATACATTAATGATGCATACATTATTTATTTAGTGGAAAATCAATAATATAGTTTTTATTAAAATAATAATACCAATTAAAAGGACCAGAAACTTGACAAAACCTAATTGGTAGAGTATATATATACCCTAATCATCCAATGGTAGACTTGTGGACCATTTGGAGCCTTATAAAATAGATTATGACATTTATATTATTTTATTTTAAATGATGTCAAAGTTGTCATCTTCATACTTTAATAAAGATAGAATTTTAAAAGTTGGTTGTTTTAGAAGATAAAATTGACTAAAAGTATTATTATGAAATCTATTAGATTTATATTTATCCTAGTATTTTATTTTTAATTTTTATGCCACAAATAAGTATGTTAAATAATTATAAAAAAATGTTGTAGTAATTATTTTATTAAGAGAAATATCAAATAAATGGTTTTAAAAATAGTTAAATAAATATTATATGAACTAATTAATGTGATAAAATAATTTTATAGATTAATATTACATTTTTGGAATTTATTAAATATATTTTTTCGAATATATCCTCTGTGTGGATTTTATTTAAATTCAAATAAATGAATAGTGTCAAAATTGACACTATTGATATTTTATAAAAATAACATATTATTAAATTGTTTAAAAATCACAAAAATATTTAAAAATTATAAATTTAAATTTATATAGTCGTAAATGTCATAAAGTATCCAATTATAGACAATTCACAACACATAAGTAAGTATTTATAATAATATAAAATTTAGAAAATTATTACCACAAATAAGATTAAATAGATTAAATCAGGATAAATCAAATTGATAAGGTTTAAAATAATTTCCCAACATGTTTAAATTTTATTGGATGATTATATTACAAACGTATCTAATATCATCTTCGAATTTGAGTCATTTTGGAAGTTTTTAAGTGGGGTTTGAGTTTATTATAAATTAATATTTTTGAGGTTTCCAAAAGTACCCCTCTCCTCTCTTATAAAAGAGAACCTCCTCCCTCTTCTCTTCAATCTATTTTAAGCCTTCAAGATCATCCAAAACCGGCCAATTACTCTTCTAAACCTCTCTAGTTATATTATAGAGGTTCTGGTCTTCTCAAAAGGCCAACTCTAGTGCCCTAAGAGGAAGTTTAAAAGAGGCACGTCGAGGAAGAGGTAATCTCTTCTACTGATTCTTTCAAGTTTATTTCTTATTATACTTCATCTTCTTTATTTGTTTCATTATAAAGTAATAACATAAATATCACTAATATACTTATATGTTATTATAAATATGAAACAACCCTATTTAACCTTATATCCATCCTATGAAAAATGAAATCACCGCGCGTGCGTACGTACGACTTATCGTCTCCACGCCGTGGTGTAATATGTTTTTCCACCACCACCATAATTGGATAAGTAAAATGGTGGAAATAATAACTATATATGATTATTATAACATCATACTGAGATATTATATCATCCAATACAATTCTATTCAATAATTATGGGAATGATATCATCGCTCGTGCGTACATACGGATTACCGTCACCACGACGCGATGAGATTCATTATCCATGTTAACCATTCCAGAATGATTATAAAGTATATATAATAAATAATCATGAAATATATGACATAATAATGATATTTTATTTATGTATATTTTATTTACTTACTTCCATTCAATTTAATAAGGAAACTAAAACAACGTTCATGCGTACGTACGACCTACCGTCTCCATGAACGGTGTATTTCATTCCATTTATCGATCTATTATATATATGTATATTCTGAATATATATTATATATAAATCATGTTTTACATTATGAAATTAATTAATCATGATCTAAGTAATCATATGAATAATTACAAGTCAAAACACGTACGATAAATGAAATGATTTTACCCAAAACACTGCTTTAATATGGAATTGACCAATGAACGGGTAATATAAAGTCATAAGTGAATCATATATAATATCATAACTATTATTATGGTTCTGTTATAAGTTAATAATATGTTTAAACCCACTATACAGGAGTCTCGAACACATACAGAAGAAATTGGACATAAG
The DNA here is from genome assembly GCA_963277665.1 of Viscum album. NCBI lineage: Eukaryota > Viridiplantae > Streptophyta > Magnoliopsida > Santalales > Viscaceae > Viscum > Viscum album. Next base: position 65,436,343 of record OY728163.1, on the reverse strand, counting down.
GTAAGGGATAATTATTCCAATCTCGTTCTTATCCGAGATTGTTTATTCGTAAGTATTTACTGGGGTTATGTTTATCATCCATGTCCATGTTTTCTCAAAATGTTTTCATAAAATGTTTAATATTCTTCCATGTATGTTTAAAGTCATTTTTACCCTTTTTTTTACTTTTATCACAAGGTATGGAAGGAATCTTTCTTCTGTTTACCATACGAGGTACTTTTTGACTTTTCTGACAAAAGTACGAGGAGAATGTTTTTTTAACTTATACGGGATGAAAGGATTATTATGATTTCATAAAGAATTATTTAAATTTACAAGTTTTAAATTTTATTTTCAATTAACTTATTTTCTTTTAAATTTTCATGACATTTTGAGAAAAGAAAATGTTTTTGAAGAATAAAGGATATTTTCCTCAAGAACTAAGTTCAAGTGTTTTATCGAAATTATTTTCCATATAATATGATATAGGGTTATGTTTCTATCCCTATTATTACATTGATTTGATTATGTTAGGATGGAATTATTTTTATGAAGTCCTTATATCTTATATGGATTATGTTATGATGTGATGATGTTTATGAAACCCATTTTATTCATTGGGTTATGATGAATGATTTATGATTTTGTGGCACACATAAGAATGGTTTAATTATGAGATGGGTGGGACTGATATCTCCTTAAAATGCATTGGGTAAAGATTTATATCTCATGAGATAAACATGGCTTGAATGGAAAGTAAATCTGGTTCAGTAATATAGGGCTGGAACGACAAGTAAACCAGGTTCAGTAAATGAATTTGTTCACTATGATGGTCTTGGTAGCAATGTCTTGGCTACTATGGAAATCATATCATGTGCTTAATGGTTTTCCACAATTACATGTTTTATTTCCATGATATTTTATCATGATTAATGTTCCTTTGTGATCTATGCCTTATGTACTACCAAGATTTATGCCATTACTCATGTTTTATGTTCATGTTTTTAGGTTCAAATGTTTATGGATTGTTTTATGTTCTCCATATTTACCTTTACTGAGCATTTGAGCTCACCCTTTTTATGTTTTATTTTCCCCAGGATATAAAGAAAGGTTTTAGGTAAGAAAACAAAAGGGGAAGATCTTTATGGGAGATATTGAAGATCTTTCACTATGATTAGAAGATTATGTTCCGAGTTTCCAAAGACACTAAACTAATATGGTCTTTGGGCGTCTATTTTTGTCATGTATTAAGTATTATGTAAAAGTAATTTAATGTCCATGTATGTCAAACTTTGGGTCTCTACACTTTTTTGTAGTTTTACTGACCTTTTTATACCAAAATGTTGTTTTTTGTTAAATGATTGATAATTGTTGTGATTTTGTACTTTGTTGTGTAAAATAATCAATTTTAGTTTAAATCATGTGTTTTAGTACTAATTATTGTATTTTTAAATAATTCTTAAATTAAATTATTCCATTTAATTTGACTTTTATTTATTCTTTTATTTTTACAATTTTCATTCCAGTTAGTTTATTAATTTAATTAATTAATTCTTTATCGGTAATTTGTAAATAAATAACTTATTTTGGTTTTTAATTCTTTTAAGAATTTAATTAGTTTTAACATTTTAATATTATTCAATTAATACTTTTATTCTTTAATTTAATGAGTTCTTTTGTTAATTAATTGGTTAAAACAAGTAACTGTAATTACTTTAAATTGTTCTTAAATTAAATTATTTATAATATTTAATAAATTAATTCTCTTAAATAAATCATTCTTGATCTTATTATTTAAGATTGTTTTAGTTACTTAGTTTTTTATATTCTATTTAATTTAATTGATTAATTTTTAGTTGTATTAGAGTTTTAATTAATTTAATTTTTGTTTTATTTTGCGGGTGTTCCGGTGGCACCTTGTCACGGTGCCACCGTTTTCATTTCTTGTTGTCCCACCTCATGGTGAGACCGTGAGTAGCACTCATGGTGTCACAGTCCTCCATCCCTGCCACACTTCATCCTGGCACCATTTCTGCACATGGTGCCACCGTTATCCATTTTTACTGTCCCACCATTTCAGCTCTTCCCGGTGGCACCGTTTCACACCATTTTATCCAAGGCTACCACCATTTCTTTTCTACTCACAGTGCCACCGCTACCCACACACCGTCACCCCTCCTATTTCAAAAATGGTGCCACTGTATCTCCCTCTGCTCCCAACACCATCCACACAACACCACAACATCACAACAAACAAACCACACAGCAACAACCAATCAACCAAGTAGCACAACACGAAGAATACACAACAAATTTCAGAATCGAACCATAATCAAATAGCAATAGAAAGATCTGAACCAAAATTATAGCAGGAGAAAATCAGAATTTCAGCATTTTTGGAATAAATCCATGCAAGAACAAATGCAAAATTGAAGAACAACATATCAAATTTTCCTTCTTTACCCATCTGCTCTTTGCCACTGCCCGCCACAAGCCCTCGCCGTGGCCTCACCTCCCCTTCCAGTAGAACCCAAAGACGCTTCACACCTTATTCTCTACTCATGTCTCAAATCGCAACCCATTCCATACATAGCGCCTCCGAAGCCACCGCCCGCCGTCCCTGGGCTGTTCACTCCTCGTCACGCCCCTTTTTCTTTCCCCTGCACCACACAACCACGTCGTCCGAACTAGATCTCCCTCTCCGTGACTCTTCTCTCCCCCACCGCGAGCTGCCTTCTCGGATCCGGCACATACCTCCACTCCCGAGCCACCTCGGCTCTCATCTCCCCCCTCTCTCCCTATTCACACTCCCCCTGAACCACCCACGCCCCCTGCCCTGCGCCGCATGAACAAACCCCTCCCCCCTCTTTGTTTCTTTCTTCTTCTTTATTTTATTTTATTTTTTATTATGTTTTATTATATCATATAATATAACATAATATAATATATAATATATATATCATATAAAATAATAGGTATATTAATAATAGTATATTAGGTTATACATATGTAATATTAATTTCTTATTAATCATAATAATATATGTTATTAATTAAATACAATAGTTTTTATATTAATAATAGTATTAGGTATTGCAAAATATATATTATTATAAGTATTTTTATATAGTATATATATATATGTTGATAAGTATTTTTAAGTTGTAATATAATATATAGTATTTATATAATTGTTTCATTTTTTCCAATGGCTCACGTGCATTTTTTACAGAGGGAGGATTGTGGCTTGCCGCATGCGCACCATTTCATTTAGTTAGGAGAAACTACTCCAGTGACAAGTGTAGATGAAACAACACAGTGAAATCTCCTCATGGAGGTCGGGGGATGCTTCAGATGAGATTTTAGAGACTCCAACTGGGTCATTAACATTCATCGCGAGACTCATTCCAGAAAATCATTCCAGGGAGAGGGAGAGCGGAGCAGGGGCATTCAAGGATCTATCTAGAGAGAGCGGGGGTGGGGGGGGCATTTGAGAACTTCATTCTGTGGGGGAGAACAACCATTCTTCCATCCGATCAACCCTCAATACATATCATCGCCGAAATAGAAGCAGACATACATTGAGAAATAGATTAGCATCGAAGCAGTTGTCGGAGAGAGGAGCAATCTCGTAGGAGATATCTCTTAATTAATTATCTGTTTCAATCTGTTTTACTGTTTTAATGTGTAGTTAAATAGATTAGGGGAATCAGGCTGTAGAGAACTGATCATCCATAAATCCATCATGTTTTGTTAGTTTGATTACTCAGTGCGATTTCATTGCTCGATTTTCTCTTCTATTTATTTTGAGTATCGTTTTACATTACCTAACGACCGACGGGTGTGGTAGTGAATCATTTCACCATGGATCATTGACCGAAGTACCAAGAATTGTAAAAGGTTAATGCATCTCTTCTCCAATTTAAGTAGATTTATCCAAGGGTCAAGATCGAAAGATCGAGACTCAAGTAAGTTAATCGAGTTGTGTTGATCCACTGAAGTGACAACTCAGTGGATTAGCACCATTTTTCTATGCACTGAGTAATTGAATTTAACCAAGCAAAAGCGAATAATACCTTTTTAATCAGTTCAAAGCATCCTGAGAACCCTAAAATCATCATTACTATTTTTTCTTTGTTCAAGTCATATATTTCACCACATCACTTTCATTTTCACACCCACTAATCAGTGTTTGTTTCACTTTTTGTGTACAATTTTTGTTATTGTTATATTTTATCTTTTTTTTGTTTTAGTTTTAATTTGGTCTAGCACAACGTAAGTCCTTCTCTGTGGTTCTACACCCTTCTTACCATAGTACTAGTTGTTTTTAGGGTTTATAAATTTTAAATTTGCGCGTACTCAATGACTGCGCGACCATGTGCCTTGTGGTTTTTTAGGCTAGCAGATGTCATAGGAGGTGTTCATGGATGAGGAGGTTTTCATTCCATTTTTCAAACAACACAGGGTGGTTTATCATTGGACGTTGATGTGTTTAATTGTTAGAGGTTTTTCAAGTGTAGTAGGATCCTTGAGAGGTATCTTGTGAGGTGGTTGTTTGGACCCCTCCTTTCCTCCTAGGTTTGGTTTTGAATTATCTAGGGTGAGAATAGTTTGATAGTTATCTAATGTAATGGACCAGACCTCTCTGTTCCATTACTTTGTGAAAATATGATGTTTGAGGTGTTCTGGGAGGTCACGGTGACTCATTTCCAGACTTTTCCAAATTTCCAATTTTTTCAACGGTAGGTCAGAATGGTGAGTCACAACGGTAGGTTAGAATGGTGAGTCGTAGCAATGAGTCGCAGCATTGAGTCACAACAGTGAGTCTCAATGGTGGTTCACAGAGGTAGCTCACACCGGTGACTCATTTTCAACAGTTTTTCAAAATTCTAGAATTTCTTCATTTTTTTCAGTTTCGCCCCTTTAACATTTTATTTTATGTAAAATGAATTTAATACCATATTTAATGGTTTTTGGAGCCATTTCAAATCATATCTATCTTCTAAAAACATAATTCTTCCTTTGACTTCCAAATCACGTGGTCTTGGTCAAGATCCACCTTTAATGGCTTTTAAAAACTGTTTCTTTTCCATGAGTCTCAGATCTAATCCTTCTAAGATGGGGGCCTTACCTTCATTAATTATTTCTCCTTTATCTTGGTAGGAGACGTCCCTAGAACCCTTTTTCCTCAAGGAGTCGTGCATTTGTGTTGTAGCCTTTGGACCAAGTTTTCCCCCTGGAGTTTTTTTTGCTGCATGTGCATCCCTGCTTTGGTGCATTAGGGAAGTGCTGATCACTTCTTCTTCCAATTAGGTTTTTATTTGTCTCTCTCAATTGTTTATCATGCAGGGTGGGTGTACGAATTTCTCCTTGTGAATATAGTTGAATTTAATTCAATAAATATAATCAAATCGGTTTCAAATTAATAAACAGGGGCTGGGGAAAGTGACGTATGATTGTACTATTTTATTGTTGTTTTGGTTAAAGTTGTGAATTTTATGGGCTATATGCCTACTGAAAATCAGGGTCATTGGGGGTCTTTATTTTTCACCTAATATATTACGAGTTACTTGTTGTTTGTTTCATGTTTAATTGTTAATAAATCTATTAACCATGTACACTCAGTTAATAAATGGATGCCTCGGGATCAAACTGTTTCTGTGATGACCTTGAATTAATAAGTGGAAATTGAGTGAGGAATTCCTTATTAAATATGAATATGCCTTGCCTTGATTCGTGCGATGTTGTGTTGTGTATGGATTTGTTCTGATTTGTTTTTTAGTGGGGTTGTGGGCATGGTTGTGTGAGGTGGGGTGGTTCAATTGGTGTAATGGGATCTCAGGTTGAGAGATTGATTGATTGTGGAATGGATGGGTAGTGTTGTGCAGTGGGATTGTGATCGGGTTGTGCTATGTTTGTTTTGCTAGATGTGATGGGTGTGGTGTGTTTATGCAGTAGGGTTGCCGAGAATGGTTGTGATGAGATGTGTTGCTGGGTGTAGCTGTGAGTTGGGGGTTTTCTCTAGTGAGAGGATGGATTGAGCAGAATGACTTTGAAGGATGATGATGATAGTGGTTGGTATGAGAGTTAAACATAGAGGAACGTGAAGGGGGTTAATTTACCATGGTTCCTCTTCCTATGTGTAACTTTTGTTATGTGGCTTGTTACATGTTGTGATTGGTAGTTGATCGGATAGGAATGGACTGAGTAAATGTTTTATTTAATAAAGAATGAGAATTGGTTAAATGAATTGACTGGGGGTATCAATTGAGTTTTTGGCTGGTTATGTGGATGTGCATTTAGAGGTTGCAGCAAAGGCGATATCGTGAGTTGGTTGTTGCTTGAAAACTCATAGGTTGGGCTTGAGTGTTTCATATCATATATGTATTACTTGTATTTTCCTTGTTATTTCTATATGCACCCAACCTAGTTGATTACTATGTGTCGAACACCCCCATCATCACCGGGGGGGGGTGTCTTTCCCAAACATCCCAGTGGGAGGATGGATGGTTGGCCACCCACTCTTCCATGCTCCCTCTTCAAGGCGGTGATAGCCCAAGATTATTTAGGAAGGTTGTGGTTTGTGAGGCCTAGGTGTGTTTGGGTGACTTGTATTTCCCAGGTGTCTTCGAGACGAGATATGTTGTGATTCCTAGGTGTCTTTGGGATGTGTTGTGGTTGTGTCCTAGGTGTCTACGGGCAGGATGTGTTGTGGTAGTGTACTAGGTGTATACGGGCATGATGTGTTTTTGTGTGAGGCCTAGGTGTGTGTGCAGGCTGTATGTGATGTCACTACTAGAATTTCGGCTATTTGTGATGAGCTATTTGTGACGGGATCCTGTCGTAAAAACTCTTTTGCAACGGGGTCCCGTCGCAAATAGCCCATTGCAGAAAACGACATCGCAAATTTTTTGTGAAGGGATGATAAAACACTATTTTATTGAATATTTTATTGATAATAAATGGTATAATTCCCTCACATTGTGTTAAATATGTCTAATTAGAATGTATTTGGGACTAGATCATTCATTTGAATATTTGATGAAAATTTCAGTTTTACCCTTTCAAAATCACTGTAGTATTTCAATCATAAATATTTTTATTTAAATTATTTTAACTTGATATTTTTTAAAGGTGTTCCTTACTTCATGGTATACAACTTTTATTCAGGACACCAGATAAAAAGAATGCATTTGGATGGCGTAATTGGGCCATAAAGTCAAAGGTGGGATGGACACGCCAGAATGGAGAAGCTTCTATATTTCGATCATAAATCCTTCATATGGGCCTGGATTGAACCCAATTTTTTAGAGGAGATAGAGGACCCATATACTAACATATGATACTTCTGGAAGGCTGGAAAATTCCCGCGTTTTGGTGGTCAAATGGGCGGTTCAAGTTGGCATAAAATATTTGGCCGAGATTCCCCATTCACACTTGAAACCACTTTGAACCTAGCCTCCCCACCACTCTATAAATTATTGTTTTTTCTCATTTGGTGGGGTTAGGACGTGCATTGGGAATTGAGAGAATAGGATAAGTGGATCCACTCCATTTCTCCAACCATTTCAATATGGGTATATCTTGAAGCAAGGATCCCTTCGATGAAGCCTTCTTCTTCTCTTTCGTGTTGTAATGATTTTGTTTGTGTAATAAACTTATTTGTTATTCTTTTATTTATTATATTTTCTTATATTTTGTTTAAATTTATTCTTCTCTTAATCTTCCTTTTTTGGATGAAATTCTTGAGTATAATTGTTATTGGTTTATACCCGTTATAAACCTTTGCACATGAAAAACGCTTCTACAATGATTACGCCACCCATGGAAGAGTAGACTTTTAGTAATTGATATATCTTCTACCCTCTTAATTTAATTATTTTGAATCATTGAGATAATTTAATTCACTTAATATGATCCATGAATTGTGTTTTTAAATTGTAAGAAACTAATAAATCAATTGAATAATTAACACAAAAAAACACGCGAGGTTGAGATTTTGTGTAAATTGTGAGAGCGTGATCTTAATCGGTAATGTCAGACCACACGAGATAAATTTATAGAGTTAAAATATAATCCCTAAACACAATTCATCCTAATTTTCAGAATGGATATGTGCTCTAATTAACCACTGACCATAAGCTAACCTTAGAACAACAATCAAAGCAGGGTGCTGCGATTGCGTGTTCCGAAGCTAGCCTAGGGTTTAAGTAATTCCATCTTTGTGGTTAAGTTAACTCTTGTAGGGTTCGAGGGTTAACGAATTAGGGGATCATAATTAAGTGGATATTGATTTAAATGATAATGATTAATAATTAAATTAAGATGTATAGTTAGATCGATTATGCCTTTTAAAATATTTTCAAAAAAAAAAACATCTTCTTGTTGTGTCTTTTTAATCAAACTTCATTTCAAAATTAAAAACAAAAAAAAATGAAATCTTATTCCAAAAAACTTCTTCAAGTTTTATAAACTATAAACAACCACCCCCATCCTTTCAAGTAGTGTTTTTATTCTCTTTTATTTTATTTCTATAATACCTCTAAAAAGTTGTTTTAATTCACTTCCTCCTTTGAGAGACGACCTTGGTCAGCCACTCTACTGCACCTAAGTACCCCAAAATCACACTAATCATTTGAGGGCACCCACGACAGTGATCTATAAAATTGGCGCCATTTCCAGGGATACAAGTAATTATTTCAACCAATTAGAGGTATTTATTTTATTTTACATTTTATTCTCTTCCTCTCTTCTTTCTTCCTTCTTTACCCAATCTGATTTTTTTTCTTTTTCTTTTATTTTCTTATACTTATTTTTGGACCATCAACTCAAACTTATTATTTCTATTTTACTATGGTCCAATTTATTTCTTTTCATTTTTTTTTGATTTATGACACGAACTAATCCCGAAGATCTCTTAGATCTTGACCCTAAGATTTAATGTATCCTTAGGGCATGAATCAGACATTCTCAGTCTACGGGAAGTTTCAACATTCAACCAGTTGAAGAATTACTCCAATATTAGAACATTGAAATTGGAAGTAATTAAAATTAAACCATAAAACAAGAAATAATGGCTGAAAATAATGGAAATGAACTAAATAGAACCATTCGAGAATTGGCGGCACCTGATATTAACTATCAACCAAATTGTATTGCATACCCAAATCTCGAATCAGACTTTGAACTAAAATCTGGGTTAATTCACTTACTTCCAAAGTTTTATGGCCTCTTTGTGAGGATCCCAATAAACATTTGAAAGAATTTAATGTGGTTTGCTCAACCCTAAAACCTATAAATGTCTCTGAAGATCAAATTAAACTAAGATCATTCTCATTCTTACTTGATGGAGCTACGAAAGACTGGATATATTATTTACAACCTGAAGATGTAACTTGTTGGAATGATTTGAAACGTCTTTTCTTGCAGAGATTTTTTCCAGCATCGAGGAACACTTCCATTCATAAGGAGATATCGGGGATCAAGAAAGCACAGGGGGAGTCAATGTATGAGTACTGGGAGAGATTCAAGAAGTTGTGTGCAAGCTACCCACATCACCAAATCAGTGAGAAACTATTCACCCAGTACTTCTATGAAGGAATCACACCTATGGAGAGGAGCATGGTGGATGTTGTGGATGGAGGAGCATTGGTGGACAAGACACCAGTAGATGCACATGCGTTGATCGACAAAATAGACCAAAACTCCCAATAATTTGGCGATTGAGGTGCACCACATGTCAGGGGAGTACATCAGGTAAGTCCTTCTTCTCTTGAAAGTCATTTGATTGATACAAAGTTGGAAGAATTTACCACTATGGTGAGGCATATTTCTTTGTCTCAAAAGACATCCCAACCCCCTCCTTCAAGGCCTTGTGGTATTTGTACTGAGACAAGCCACCCAACTGATTGTTGCCCACAACTCCAAGAAATAGAAGATTGTGCATCAGTGTTCCCTGGGAGACCATATCAGCAACAACAAAAACAACCATATCCCCAAAAGACTTTGATCCAACATACAACCAAGGGTAGAAGGATCAATCAGACATGAGGTATGGCTCTGAAGAATAACAAAGGCCCCCTTTTCAACCAAACTTCCAGCAGCCTCCACCTTACCAACAAGGTTTCCAACAACCCCAAAGGAGATTCGAAGCTCAAACATCAACAAGTCAGCAACAAGGGAATCTCCAACACAAGGTAGACTCTAACACTAATGATATTTTGAAACAAATTGTTCTTAATCAACAGAATGAGCTGAAGATTCAAGGTTCGGAGTTGAGGGAGTTGAAGACTCAAATGAGTCAGATTGCCACCACCCTCCATGAACTTGTAAGTAAGAATTCCGGAAATCTACCTTCCCAACCCACTCCAAATCCAAAGGGGAATGTTAGTGACATCACATTGAGAAGTGGGAAGCAAATGAATGATACATATATACCTACCATTCCACCAGGATTCACCTCAACTCCAGAGAAGCCGCATTCCATACCAACTGATGAGAAATCCAAGAAGAAAGATAAAGGTAATAAAAAGATTGATGATGTTCCTCCTAAACCCCTTACTTTTCCAAACAAGGTTGTTCAAACCAAGAAGATGAGTGAATAGGCAATGCAAAAAGAGGTTTTGGACACATTCAAGCATGTTGAGATCAACATCCCTCTACTTGAAGCCATCAAACAAATCCCAAGGTATGCCAAATTCTTAAAGTAACTCTGCACCAATCGAAGAGGGATCAAGAGAAATGAGAGGATAAATCTTGGAAGGAATGTGTCATCACTCATTACACCAACTCTAGAAATGCCGACAAAGTGCAAGGATCCAGGGAAATTCACCATCCCATGCACCATAGGGGAGTTTCACTTCTCTGATGCTCTTTGTGATTTGGGAGCTTCCATAAATGTGATGCCTCACTCTGTATTCTCTTCTTTGTAGGTTGGTGAGTTGAAGCCGATGAGAGTAGTGGTACAATTAGTGAATAGATATACGACATATCCAGCGGGAGTCCTTGAAGATGTACTTGTTCGGGTAAGAGACATGATCTTTCCAGCAGACTTCTATGTTCTCAAAATGGAGGATGATCAGGTAAGTTCTCATTCCCCCATTATCTTAGGTAGACCCTTCCTCAAAACTGCAAAAACTATCATAAATGTCAATGAGGGTACACTTTGCATGGAATTTGGGGATGAAGTTGTGATATTTAATGTTATGGATTCCATGAAGTACCCCTCAGAGGATCATTCTGCATTTGTTATCTCCCATTTTGAACCACCAAGTAAAAACACCATGGAATTGGATTATCCTATGCTTAGGGAGATTAAGAGTATTTGTTCTAGTTTGATGTCTAAGAGTACTTCCACACCTGTTTCTAAGGAACAAGACTCTCTAAGATTTGATTTTGAAATGGAGTCATATTCTGATTTTGATCATGTGAACTCTAATTATGACATGGCTCTTGAGTATGCTGATGGATTTGATGCTTTATTCTCTAATTACGATGATGTATATTCTGATACTGATGCTCTTTGTGCACATATTTCAGTTCCTTCTACAACCCCATCCATACACCACCCCCCTACACTGGAACTCAAGCCATTGCCACCAAATCTCAAATAATCATACTTGTTAAGTGGTGAAAAATTACCTGTTATCATTGCTAACAATATCCCTTTTGAACATGAAGAAAAACTTTTGAATCTTTTGAGGGAGAACATCAGGGCAATCGGGTGGACCTTGGCTGATATATCAGGTATTAGCCCCTCCATTTTCATGCATAGGATTCTTTTGGAGGATGAGGCTAAACCGGTGAGGCAACCAAAAATGAGACTCAATCCAACCCTTCTGGAAATTGTTAAAAAAGAGGTTGAAAAATTGCTCGAGGCAGGTATAATCTATCCCATTTCAGATTCTCAGTGGGTAAGTCCTATTCAGGTTGTGCCTAAGAAAAGTGGTGTTACTGTTGTTAAAAATGAGGAAGACGGGTTAGTTCCAATGAGGGTGCAAAACAGTTGGCGCATGTGTATTGATTATAGGAAACTAAATCAATCTACTCATAAGGACCATACCCCCTTCCCATTTATTGATCAGATGCTTGAGAGACTAGCTGGGAAGACACACTATTGTTTCTTGTATGGATTTTCTGGATATTTTCAGGTTCCTATAGCTCCGGAGGATCAGGAGAAGACTACATTCACCTGTCCCTTTGGCACATTTGCCTACCATAGGATGACATTTGGACTTTGCAACGCCCCAGGTACCTTCCAGAGATGCATGGTGAGTATTTTTTCTAATTTTATTGAGACCTGCATGGAGGTATTTATGGATGATTTTGCAGTTTATGGATCCTCATTTGATGAATGTCTCTCTAGTTTGGGTGATGTGTTGCATCGTTGTATTGAGAAAAATCTGGTCTTGAATTTTGAAAAATGTCATTTCATGGTCGAAAAGGGAATTGTCTTAGGTCATATAGTCTCACAACATGGCATTGAAGTTGATAAATCTAAGGTAGACATTATTTCATCCCTTCCATATCCTACATGTGTGCGTGATGTTCGATCATTCCCTGGACATGCTGGATTTTATCGACGCTTCATCAGAGATTTTAGTAAGATCGCTCTACCCTTATCCTGATTGCTTCAAAAAGATATTGACTTCAATTTTGATGATTCATGCAGGGTATCATTTGATGAGCTAAAGAAGTGTCTGACCACTCCACCGATCATACAGCCCCCGCGGTGGGACCTTCCATTTGAGCTTATGTGTGATGCGTCCAACTTCACGGTTGGAGAAATATTATCTCAGAGGGTGGAGGGACGTTCACATGTGATTTTGTATGCATCAAGGATATTGGATTCTTCCCAATCAAACTACACCACAATAGAAAAGGAGTTTCTTACTGTTATATTTTCTTTAGATAAATTTCTCTCATATTTATTGGGATCTAAAGTAGTTGTTTTTTCTGACCATGCAGCTTTGAGGTACCTCCTAAAGAAGCCAGATGCAAAGCCACGACTTATCCATTGGATGCTCCTTCTTCAAGAATTTGACATTGAGATAAAGGACAAGAAGGGGTCAGAGAATTTGGTGGCGGACCACATGAGTAGGATTACTCACACACTAGAGGATGACACCTTGGACCAGGTACCACTTCGGGACACTTTCCTCGATGAACATCTCTATACCATCTCAGGTACGCATCCTTGGTATGCTGATTTAGTTAATTACATTGTTACCTCTGAAATCCCAGTAAATTTGAAGAATCATCAAGTACAAAAATTAAAAAGTGAGTCGAGGTTTTATGTGTGGGATGATCCTTACCTCTGGTGCATGTGTAGTGACCAAGTCATTAGGAGGTGTGTTCCCGATCGCGAGTTTGAGTATGTTTTGCATTTCTGTCATACACTTGCTTATGGTGGACACTTTGAACCCCAACGTACCGCTAGAAAAGTCTCAGACTCTAGATTATATTGGCCTAGCTTATTCCATGATTCCCATGTGTTTTGTAAGTCATGCTCTCATTTCCAACACACTGGAAACATTTCAAGGAGACATGAGATGCCCCAACAACCCATTTTATTCTGTGATATTTTTGATGTTTGGGGAATTGATTTTATGGGCCCTTTTCCTAGTTCATTTGTTTTCTTGTATATCCTTGTTGCTGTTGATTATGTGAGTAAATGGGTGGAGGCCAAGGCCACCAGGACTGACGATTCTCATGTTGTAGTGGATTTTGTCAAGGCTCAAATTTTCTGTAGGTTTGGAGTACCAAAGGCCATCATTAGTGACCAAGGGACACACTTCTGCAATCAGAATTTTTCTTCCCTTCTTAGGAAGTATGGGGTGACACACAAAACATCAACACCATACCACCCTCAAACAAATGGCCTGGCTGAGGTTTCAAATAGGGAATTGAAACAAATTTTGGAGAAAATTGTGCAGCCAAATAGGAAATATTGAACCAGGCGCTTGGATGATGCATTGTGGGCTTATAGAATAGCATACAAGACACCCATTGGTATGTCCCCATTTCAGATTGTTTTTGGGAAAGCATGTCATCTCCCCGTGGAAGTTGAGCATCAGTCTTATTGGGCTATAAAGAAGTGCAACATGGATTTGGCCCAAGCTGGAATCCAAAGGAAGCTGCAAATTCAAGAGATTGAGGAGATTCGATTGTCTTCATATGAGAACTCAAGGCTCTATAAGGAAAAATCAAAATCAACACATGATAGAATGATCCAACAAAATGAGTTTCATGTTGGAGAGAAAGTCCTTCTCTACAGTTCACGACTGAAGCTGATGCCTGCTAAGTTGTGTTCCAGATGGTTAGGTCCTTATGTTGTGACTAATGTTTTTCCTTATGGTGCAGTAGAGATCACACAAGAGGAAACTGGAAGGATATTTACAGTCAATGAGCAACATTTGAAGAGATACATTGAGGGACTTCCTACTAATGCAGTTGATTTTATCACACTGTATGACCCCATCACCACTTGAGCACATCAGGCTGTTCCTAACCCTTTCACTTTTATATTATTTGTCATATTTAAAAATTCTGCATTTCATGTGCATATATCATCTCATGGGTTAACATTGAGTAAAATGAAATATTCTAAGTGTTGGGGAGGGAACCTTTTAGTTTAGTAATTTTAATTCTTTTCCTGTTTAAAAAAACCAAAAAAAATTGCGTGTTTTTCAAATTTTGTGTGTTTATTTTTCAATTTTATTTGTGTTTTTTGAAATTTTTGAGCTGAAATGATTCTCATCACAATTTTGAAATGCATATCAATGAGTGAAAAAATTTATCCCATGAAACTGAGCTTAAATGAATGCTAAAAATACTTTGTTTCAAGTTCAAATATTTAGTAATTTCATGAAAAGTACACTGAATTTTGAATCCCATGACACATCTCACTGTCTTTATATTTGAAACCACTTTCCTGTGAGGCTTATGAACTATTATTTTCATATTATTTACATTCACCTCACTTCTTGAGAGAACCAAACCATGCTTGATTTAACCAGAATTTGATATATTCCTGTCAAAACTTGAGGGTTTGAGGTACTTTTGTTTAAATGATTGAGGCATTTGTTTGGTATTAAAGCCCCTATTTCAAAGAATCCTTTTTTTTACAATGTAATACCTTGAAAATTTAATCTTTGTAGCCCTTATAAGCCATGCACAACCTATTAGGTTAGCCACATTACGAGCCAATTTTACCTATCCAACCAACTCTTGAAGTGAAATTGCATAATCTAGTTGAACTTAAGTGTGGGGGAAGCTATGATGTGTTGTGCTACGACATTCTGTGATTATTTGGGTGGAAAATTAAATTCTGAAGAGATGCGTTTTCTGCTGATAAAAATCATTATATTTAAAGTTTTTCCTTTTCTGGAGCTTTTATGATAAGTGAAGTTGTGTCTTTTCTGGAGCTTCTAATAGTGGTAGAAAGTTGTGCCTATCTGAAGATTTCAAGAAAATCATGTTTGAGAAGATTGACATTTTTGATGATAAAATGATGAATGGTGTAAACTTTTCATGACTTTTCATGATGATGGATCTGAATTGATACTATGGGGATTAAGGAGAAGACCATATTAAAGTGAAAATTAGATTAATGCAATTTTTCTTCAAAAAGAGTCAAGCCCTCCTCATTCAGCCTCAGAATTTTCCACATCTAAATCCTACCAACCGAAAGCCACAAAACATCCCTGAAAAGTCCTCATGATAAAAATATGTCCTTGACTCACATCGGGTAGTGATTTAGAAATTTATCAAGCCTATGGTGACCCTTGTATGAGTTTGGATGAGAAAGACATTGCAAAAAAAAATTGACATTTGTGTGAAAAGAGAAAATTCAAGCGAGGTAAGTGTTTTGTGCATGGGAGGATAAATAAAGTGGAAATATATTGAATGATATAAATTAATAACTTGAAATAATGGTTTTTTTATGAGGCATGATATCCTTTGTTTCTTGGTGTGTAATTGTTTGATCTCAAGGATATGTGTTTTAAAATTGGTTTTGATTTGATATTGATGTTTACTTGATATGAGGTTTTGCTCAGGAGTGCAAAAGGGTAAGTGTGAGGAAGTTGATAAAACACTATTTTATTGAATATTTTATTGATAATAAATGATATAATCACCTCACATTGTGTTAAATATGTTTAATTAGAAAGTATTTGGGATTAGATCATTCATTTGAATATTTGATGAAAATTCTAGTTTTACCCTTTCAAAATCACTGTAGTATTTCAATCATAAATATTCTTATTTGAATTATTTGAACTTAATATTTTTTAAAGGTGTTCCTTACTTCATTATATACAACTTTTATTCAGGACACCAGATAAAAAAATGCATTTGGATGGAGTAATTGGGCCATAAAGTCAAAGGTGGGCTGGACACACCAGAATGGAGAAGCTTCTGTATTTCGGCCATAACTCCTTCATATGGGCCTGGATTGATCCCAAATTTTTATAGGAGATATAGGACCCATATCCGCACATATTATTATTCTGGAAGTCCGACCAATTCACACGTTTTGGTGGTAAAATGGGTGGTGAAAGTTGGAGTAAAATATTTGGCCGAGATTCCCCATTCACACTTGAAATCACTTTGAACCTAGCCTCCCCACCACTCTATAAATTAGTGTTTTTTTCTCATTTGGTGGGGTTGGGACGTGAATTTGGAATTGAGGGAAGAGGAGAAGTGGATCCACTCCAATTATCCAACCATTTCAATAAGGGTAGCTCTTGAAGTAAGGATCCCTTCGACGAAGCCTTCTTCTTCTCCTTCGTGTTGTAATGATTTTGTTTGTGTAATAAAATTATTTATTCTTATTTTATTTATTCTCTTTTCTTCTGTTTTGTTTAAATTTCTTCTTCTATTAATCTTCCTCTTTGGTCTGGAATTCTTGAGTAGAATTGTTATTGGGTTATACCCGTTATAAACCTTTGCACATGCAAAACGCTTCTACGATGATTACGCCACCCATGGAAGAGTAGTCTTTTAGTAATTGATCTATCTTCTACCCTATTCATTTAATTATTTTGAATCATTGAGATACTGTAATTCACTTAATATGATCCATTAATTTTGTTTTTAAATTGTAAGAAACTAAGAAAGCAATTGAATAATTAACACAAAAAACACGCGATGTCGAGATTTTGTGTAAATTGTGAGAGCGCGATCTTAATCGGTAATGCAAGACCACACTGGATAAATTTGTAGAGTTCAAATATAATCCCTAAACACAATTCATCCTCATTTTCAGAATGGATATGTTCTCTAATTAACCACTGATCATAATCTAACCTTAGAACAACAATCAAAGCAGGGTGTTGCGATTGCGTGTTCCGAAGCTAGCCTAGGGTTTAAGTAATTCCATATTTGTGATTAAGTTAACTCTTGTAGGGTTCAAGGGTTAACGAATTAGGGGATCATAATTAAGTGGATATTGATTTAAATGATAATGATTAATAATTAAATGAAGAGGTATAGTTAGATCGATTACGCCTTTTAAAATATTTTCAAAAAAAACATCTTCTTGTTGTGTCTTTTTAATCAAACTTCATTTCAAAATTAAAAACAAAAAAAATGCAATATTCTTCCAGAAAACTTCTTCAAGTTTTATAAACTATAAACAACCACCTCCATCCTTTCAAGTAGTGTTTTTATTCTATTTTATTTTATTTCTATAATACCTCTAAAAAGTTGTTTTAATTAACTTCCTCCTTTGAGAGACGACCTTGGTCAGCCACTCTGCTGCACCTAAGTACCCCAAAATCACACTAATCATTTGAGGGCACCCACGACAGTGCTCTATCATGAGCCTGTCGCAAAAAATACTACTTGAGATGGGAAGCGGTCCCATTGCAAATATATCTCTGATTAAATACATTATATATACAAGAACCTATTGCGACGGGATGTCGTCTCGTCGCAAATAGCTTTATGTTATAAACTTGTTACGACGGTAAAGTAACTCATCGCAAATAAGTTTAAAAATATATATATATAATATATTTGCGATGGGACCCCGTCGCAAATACTTAATAAAATAAATAAAAATAATATAATTATGATTAATGAAAAAATAATATTAATAGTATTAAAGTAAAAAATATATTAAAATTCTCAACATTTGCAAATAATTAATAAAATTAAAAAAAATAAAATTATGATTAATGAAAAAAATAATATTAATATTATTAAAATAATAAAAATAATAATAAAATTCTCAATATTCGTAAAAAAATATAAAAAAATCATAAAATATTTTCATTATTATTATTATTAGTAAGATAAACAAACATTAAAAAATATAATACTAATAATAAATAAAAAAATAAAAAAATATTAAAAATAATAAAATAAATAAATAAATTATGCAATATTCGCACCAATATAAAAGACAAAAACTCTAAATAGTTCATATTACAACAAATGTTCAATTCAAATGTTTTTAGTAGAACAAAAAAATCACTAGGGGGATAGTCTTCTGGAGGAGCTAGAGGAGCTAGAGGAGCTAGAGGAGATGGTGGAGGAAACTCCATCCTTAAAATACGAGTTAGACGGTGCATGTACTCTATTTGCTCATACTGCTGCTGTTTCCATCGACACATGTCCTCCTCGTGCTGCTGACACATCTCTTCCTGCTGCTTCTGCAAACTCTCTATAAGCTCAATTTGAGCTTGCAACTGCTCCTGATAATGTGAGCTAGAAGATGATGCCTCTCTATGAGCTCCTCTCAAGCTAGATGCCGACATCGCAACAATACCATAATAAGTCACATGAGTCAAATGAGAGCAGATAATAACTACTCGGCCCTTCTCGAAGGCATACCGGGTCACCTGCGTCCATATCGCCTCATCAAAATGGTGGGCACTAGTCTGATCAGCCATCTCAGCCTGACTCTCAGCCCGTGTCTGAGAGGTCATGGCCTCATATGACTCCTTCAGTTTCAATTTGAAATTAAAATAGTGAAAATATTATATGCAATTAATTTTCAAACTGAAAAAGAAATAATACTGACCACAATCTGACGCTGGCGATCACCTCTAATCTCTCCAGTGGCTGGATCACTGTACATCCTTTGATAAATGTCGTACTCTGTAATATCAGGATGCTCGAATGCCTATATGAATATAAAATAAACTATTTATATTTAATGTTATATAAAATATTTAAAAAAGATACTTACTAGATGCTCTCTATGTGTACTGAATGTACGTCTACCATCTCGATGTGTCACCTCTTATCTCCCCCAATTCTGCTGGCTCATTGAAGATCTCCTCTAAAATCCATCACTCAACCAATGTGAACATAATCCATCCCAAATATGAGATGAAATTTACTCTAGTCAGTGGAATCTACATGACTCATCAGATACTGCCACTCCTGCTTTCTTAATGGTTGTCCTTCTCAAATTGTGCAAAAACTGACGGAAACACTCACACATAGACACCTCCCATGCCTCGTGGATAGCGTTGCACATGCTATCATCCATGGGATACCATAAACCATACAAATAATTTATAATATTAAGTTATTAAAGAAATAAATTTCTAAATAAATATTATTTATTTACGTACCAACTAATGATTGAACATTCCAAGCTGCACATTAACGAGAATCTATTCCCATGTGATCCATGGCTGAGAAAAATAATTGTGCGAGATAGTGCTCCCTTTTCCAATAACTACATGCAAAAAACTATGAAAAAAGAACAAATAATCAAACAATTAGTATATAAATAAATTAATTAAAGTTAACTAAAATACACAGGTTATCATACCTCTGCGTGCATGGATCAAAACTAAGACGTGGATATCGCTCGGGGATAGGGTCAGGAATCATCAGTCACGCATGACCGCACCCCCTCCACGTACCCCCTGAACCGCCAGTAGACTCATGGTTAGATGATCCAAAATCCCACTCATCTAAAGGTAGCTCAGCCTCCTCTAACTCACGAAATAGATCAGGGTCCATCTGAAACACAAAATGATTGTTGTTAGTAGATAGTTGAAAATAACTATTACATATAGATATATATTAGTTATGATTATAACCAACATTTAACTGTGTCAATGTTCACCTTCATCATCATCTTCATATCTGACGATGTCAATGTATTCATATTCATTATATACGTCATCAATATCCATATGAGTTTTAGTTTCATCATCTCTTTCCATTTCAAATTCATTTATAACATCATTAACATCATCGTCACCATCGACCCTTAATTGTGGGGTGTCATCATCGATATTCATGTCTCTTTGTGAAAAAGATGGATTTTGAGTAGTCTCTTGAAAAATTTCAATTCCTTTTACTTCATTGGAACCACATTCAGTTTGAGTAAACTAATTTTCCCAAGATTTCATTTTTATTATGCTCCACCAATCACTTAGGTCTCTTGAAGTAGCATAGTACTTTGCGTAATATATTTGATGTGCCTATTGAACCAGTAAAAATGGTTCATTTATTGCAAGAAGACTTTTATATTTAATATCGACGATTCCATGAATCAGATGAACACACGAGCCTCTCTCAGTATCTAACCACCGACATTTAAACATTGTTATGTAATTTTTCCCTAGGTAACACAGTTCAATAATTTCATCCAGCATGCCGTAAAAGTCAACTTCAGTCTCTCTATGATGCGATCCTCTTCAGAAAACTTCACTGTTCATTGTTTTTTTGATTCTCCATATGCATGTGTATGAAATCAAAAACCATTCACCACATATTTATTATAAGATTTAACCATTTTAGATGGTGGGTTACTCAATATACACAGTCTCTTATCAATATTATCAGCATATTAAGACACCTGAATTTTTTTAAAACAATTATTAATATAATAAATAATAAACTGAATTGATATTTTACACCATCAATAATTTATGTTACCAGTTTTTGAAACCATTGAGATTTTTTTTTCGGCGTTCTTCAAGAGCAGCTGCTATAGTTTATGGAAGTTGTTTCTTGATATGATTATCATATAACCTACAAATAAAATAAGTTTACTTACTGTAACATAAATTATATAATAAGTGATAGAAACACTCACAGTATAAATGATTTCATTTCTTCACAGTTGAGCAGAACATATGTATGAGCTCTGTGATGTTCATCATATGAAATCCATCGTTCATAAACTCCACCGAAGCCAAGCTCTGGCTGATTAAAAACTAATAATTGATTATCTATTTCATCATCAACATTCCCCTCATTATGACCCATGCGGTTCTGTTTTGAGGTATATTCATATTGAAAATAATGAGAGAAGAAGAAAAGCAATTTCCTCTTGAAAATAAGCTTCAGCAATTGAGCCTTCAACTGATGCTTTGTTATATACTTTTTTTTTCAATTTCTGCATGCATCTCTCGAATTGGTACATCCATCAAAACTGTACCAAACCTCTATATTTAGCTTCATGTGGAAGATGTAATATCAGATGTTCCATTGATTCAAAGAAAGCCGACATGAATATTTTTTCTAGTTTACATATAATGATAACAACATATTCTTCCAGTTTACTTAGTGCATCATAGTATGTTTTCATTGCACAAATGTCTTGAAAAAATATGATATGTCTGTTATCGAATCCCAAATCATAGAATTCAACAAACCTCTAAATCCAATCGGTATAAGTCTTTCCATTATAACATGATAATCATGAACTTTTAATCTGGTAATATGACCATTCTTAACACATCTACCCAAATTAGAAGCATAGTCATCTAAAAGTCTCAAATCTGTAATCCACTGACAAAATAATAAGCGACTCTCTTTGGACAATGTATAAGCTGCTTTTGGTTTTATTAATCTCTGTGATCTGATATTTTGAAATAGTTCAAGTTCTGGTCGTCTGCAAATTTGGGCAAGATCTAATCATGTCTTTATATTATATTTGGTCTTACCTGGTGTATCCAAAACTATATGAAATAAATTATCAAAAAAATTCTTCTCAATATGCATGAAATCCAACATGTGACAGACCAACAAATCAGACCAATATGAAAGATCCCAAAAAATGCTCTGTTTTATCCAATTATGTTCTTTCCCAAAGCCATGAATTTTTTGTTGGTTCACTGTTGCCCAAATGTGATGAGAGGTAATGAAAATACAACTGATTTTAACTCTGTACCTGAGATCATTTTTGGAGGTTCATCCCTTTCAATTGTGCCTTTTTTGAAATGAGATTTGTTCCTCTGAAAAGGATGGTCGGTTGGAAGAAATCTGCGATGATAGTCAAAATAACAAGGTTTTTTCCATTAACGAGCATAAAGGCTTTGTTGTCTTCCATACAGTAAAGACATTATTTTAGACCATGTGTACTCCATCCAGATAATATTTCATATGCTGGAAAGTCTCTAGTCATCTACATCAATGCATATTTTGATATGAAATTTTGTTTCGCAGTAACATCATGTGTACTAACACCATTACTCCACAATGAATTTAACTTATGAATCAATGGTTTCAAATAAACATCAATATTCTTTTTTAGATGTCCTGAGATTAATAAGGTCAAAAAGATATAGGGATCCTTCATCAACATCCATGGAGGTAAATTGTACGGAGTTATAAAGAGATACCAACATGAATACTGACTACCATAAGAACCAAACGGATAGAAACTGTCAGAAGAAAGACCCAATCGCACGTTTTGGGCTTCTAAAGCAAAAGATAGATGCAGTCGGTCAAAATGTTTCCATGAATCACCATCATATGTATGATTAAAGCTTTTATCAGTTGAAATCTTGGTTTTGATCCATGACATCATTGCCGTTGTATTCTGTGACATAAATAAACGCTGCAACCTGGGTGTAAGGGGGAAATATCTCAACTGTTTTTCAGGAATCGATCTAGACTTCCCCAGTTGAGCTTCTTTATACCTCGATTATCCACATGTGGGACAACTATCCAATGACTCATTTTTACCAGAATATAAGATGAAATCATTTTCACATGCATGAATTTTCTGATAACTAAGGCCCAGATTACGAACTAGCCTCTTGCTCTCATAACAATTTGTAGGCAACACATTTCCTTCCGGTAAAAATGTTTTAACCAAAGAAAATATCTGATCAAAATAGTTGTTTGACATTGCATTACCTGATTTAATAACCATAAATTTTTCAACCGCTTCTAATTTTCTTATCTTGCAACCAGGATATAATGCATCCTCAGCAGACCTCAATAACTCATAAAATTCGGATGGTGCCAACTCAGGAGTTAAATCAATATCATCTTGAGTTTTAGTTTTTTGAATATATGGACCAATAACATCATGTACTAAATTTTGAAACCATGATGAATCTAGAATCAAGTTATTAGTATCTTATCTGGAACTACGTTCACCATTTTGATACCAGAAAACATAATCTGGTTGAAAACCAAACCGCAAGAGATGTCCCCCAACCTTGTCAAATGTGTTAAACGTTCTCAGAGCACATTTTTTACAAGTACACTTAATTGTGACTTCTGAAACAAATTCTGGTTTTGATGATGAAAATGATAGGAAAGATTCAACACCCTCAATATATACATGATTTAAACCAGAACTGTTTGGATTTATGCACCAATTTATCCAAGCACGGTCATCTAATAATGACTGTTGTCGACTTCCTTGTTCCATATTTTTCTACAAAATATAAACTCATTACTGTTTTTGAATAATTTGAAATTAGTAAAACACTATCCCAAAAAAGAAGATAAATAATTACAACTACTTCTTAATAATTACCATTAATTACGGGCGACACAATTTTCAGTGGATTGACGGCTACTCTTTTGTCTGACGGCTCATTTACTTCCAAATTTCTCACACTGAAATCACAATGAAGAATCTGCTCGGAGGTACGCATATTTATTCTCATGCATATGAGAATGTATAAGCATACCTCCGAGCAGATTCTTCATTGTGATTTTAGTATGAGAAAGATGAAAGTAAATGCGCCTTCGGACAAAAGAGCCCCCTTTTCATCGATGAATCATCTTCTTGCAACTGTCACCGCCTGAAGACATTATAAAAAATGTGTTCCTACGAATGCATATTCAAACTCATGCATATGAGATTGGATATGCATACATATAAGCATACTTTTCATAATGTTTTGAGTCAGTGAGAGTTTAAAGGAGAAGAGTCATCACTACTACAACCTGCCCCTTTATCAGCGCTAAAAACCAGCATTAACAGTGCTAGAAAAGCACTGTTAATTCCGGCGTAGATAAAGGGGGGGTCCCCTATATCAGCGCTTCTCGGAGCACTGATAAAGGGGTCCTTTATCAGTGTGTCATGGAGTGCTGATAAAGGTCACCTATATCAGCGCTTCTCGGAGCGCTGATAAAGGGTCCCTTTATCAGCACTAAAAAAGCGCTGATAAAGGCCCCAACGCCTGCACCTAAAAAACAGTACCTGCACACCTTCACACCTGCACACCAGAATACCTGCACAAAGTAGCACATGCACACCTGCACACCATAGCACCCGCACCCAATATTTTGACTGACAACGGTATATACATTTACTTAACATCATGAATACAAAAAAAACTCATTGCTGTATACATTTGAAACATTGTTTTACATGGTTACATTTACAATTATTCAACAACAGTTATAAACATTCATGTTTCATCCTTTGATATCCGTGATCCGCTCTCGACGGTATTTGTTGCCGAACAAAGCATCCGAACTCAAGGAAAAAAATTCACCTATATAAGAAAACAAATATTATGTTAGTAATGCAATAATGAAAGAAATTAAAACAGTAATATGAAAGAATACATTAATATGGAAATGTGAAACTAAAATATTAAATTTTAAACTCAAAAGTTTTAATTTTCATAACAATGAAAGGGAATAATGTAAAATCAATATGTTTTTGATTGATTTATCTCATTTAATAAATACTGATTCTTTATCTAATGAAAAGCTTTACCGGTCACACTGTGCATCGGATTGAGGTGTGGTCGATTCGTACATGTCACAAATGATTTTTGGATCATTTTCCTAAAGTATCAAAACAATCCGAACGTGTTTGCTCGGTTTGGCGTATGTCATTGGTGTTGTTTTCCAAAGTTTATGTCATTTTCAAACTGATATCAGACAATTTTAGCCATATCGGTCACACCGTACGTCGGATTGAGGTGCGGTCAATTCGTACACGTCACAAATGACTTGTGGATCGTTGTCCTAAAGTATCAAAACAATCCGAAGGCGTTTTCTTGGTTTGGCGTATGTCATTGGTGTTGTTTTCCAAAGTTTATGTCATTTTCAAACTGATATCAGACACTTTTAGCCATACCGGTCACACCGTGCATCGGATTGAGGTGCGGTCGATTTGTACACGTCAAAAATGACTCTTGGATCGTTTTACTAAAGTATCAAAACAATCCTAAGGCGTTTTCTCGGTTTGGCGTATGTCATTGGTGTTGTTTTCCAAAGTTTATGTCATTTTCAAACTGATATCAGACAATTTTAGCCATACCGGTCACACCGTGCGTCGGATTGAGGTGCGGTTGATTCGTACACATCAAAAATGACTCGTGGATCATTTTCCTAAAGTATCAAAACAATCCAAATGCGTTTTCTCGGTTTGGCGTATGTCATTGGTGTTGTTTTCCAAAGTTTATGTCATTTTCAAACTGATATTAGACAATTTTAGCCATACCGGTCACACCGTGTGTCGGATTGAGGTGCGGTCGATTCGTACACGTCACAAATGACTCGTGGATCATTGTACTAAAGTATCAAAACAATCAGAAGTCGTTTGCTCAGTTTTCCGTGTGTCATTGGTGTTGTTTTCCAAAGTTTATCTCAATTTGAAACTGATATCAGACACTTTTAGCCATACCGGTCACACCGTGCATTAGATTGAGGTGCGGTCAATTCTTACACGTCAAAAATGACTCGTGAATCGTTTTCCTAAAGTATAAAAACAATCCGAAGGCGTTTGCTCAGTTTGGAATATGTCATTGGTGTTGTTTTCCAAGGTTTATCACAATTTGAAACTGATATCAGACACTTTTAGCCATACCGGCCACACCGTGCGTCAGATTGAGGTACGGTCAATTCGTACACGTCACAAATGACTCGTGGATCGTTGTCCTAAAGTATCAAAACAATCCGAACACGTTTGCTTGGTTTTCCGTGTGTCATTGGTGTTGTTTTCCAAAGTTTATGTCATTTTCAAACTGATATCAGACAATTTTAGCCATACCGGTCACACCGTGCGTCGGATTGAGGTGCGGTCAATTCATACACGTCAAAAATGACTCGTGGATCGTTTTCCTAAAGTATCAAAACAATCCGAAGGCGTTTTCTCAGTTTTCCATGTGTCATTGGTGTTGTTTTCCAAAGTTTATCTCAATTTGAAACTGATATCAGACACTTTTAGCCATACCGGTCACACCGTGCGTCGGATTGAGGTGCGGTCGATTTGTACACGTCACAAATGACTCTTTTATTGTTTTCCTAAAGTATCAAAACAATACGAAGGTGTTTGCTCAGTTTGACATATGTCATTGGTGTTGTTTTCCAAAGTTTATCTCAATTTGAAACTGATATCAGACACTTTTAGCCATACCGGTCACACCGTGCGTCGGATTGAGGTGCAGTCGATTCGTACACATCACAAATGACTCGTGGATCGTTTTCCTAAAGTATCAAAACAATCCGAATGCATTTTCTCAGTTTTCTGTGTGTCATTGGTGTTGTTTCCAAAGTTTATGTCATTTTCAAACTGATATCAGACAATTTTAGCCATACCGGTCACACCGTGTGTCGGATTGAGGTGCGGTCGATTCGTACACATCACAAATGACTCTTGGATCGTTTTCCTAAAGTATCAAAACAATCCGAATGCGTTTTCTCGGTTTTCCGTATGTCATTGGTGTTGTTTTCCAAAGTTTATCTCAATTTGAAACTGATATCAGGCACTTTTAGCCATACCGGTCACACCGTGCGTCGGATTGAGGTGCGGTCGATTCGTGCATGTCACAAATGACTCGTGGATCGTTGTACTAAAGTATCAAAATAATCTGAACGCGTTTTCTTGGTTTGGCGTATGTCATTGGTGTTGTTTTCCAAAGTTTATCTCAATTTGAAACTGATATCAGACACTTTTAGCCATATCGGTCACACCGTGCGTCGGATTGAGGTGCGGTCGATTCGTACACGTCAAAAATGACTCGTGGATCGTTTTCCTAAAGTATCAAAACAATCCGAATGCGTTTGCTCGGTTTTCCGTGTGTCATTGGTGTTTTTTTCCAAAGTTTATGTCATTTTAAAACTGATATCAGACAATTTTAGCCATACCGGTCACACCGTGCGTCAGATTGAGGTGCGGTGGATTCTTACACGTCAAAAATGACTCGTGGATCGTTGTCCTAAAGTATCAAAACAATCCGAAGGCATTTTCTCAGTTTGGCGTATGTTTTCCAAAGTTTATGTCATTTTCAAATTGATATCGGACAATTTTAGCCATACCGGTCACACCGTGCGTCGGATTAAGGTTCGGTCGATTCGTACATGTCACAAATGAATCGTGTATTGTTTTCCTAGAGTATCAAAACAATCCTAAGGTGTTTGCTCGGTTTTCCGTGTGTCATTGGTGTTGTTTTCCAAAGTTTATCTCAATTTGAAACTGATATCAGACACTTTTAGCCATACTGGTCACACCGTGAGTCGGATTGAGGTGCAGTCGATTCGTACACGTCACAAATGACTCGTGGATCGTTGTCCTAAAGTATCAAAACAATAAAAATGTGTTTTCTCGGTTTGGCGTATGTCATTGGTGTTGTTTTCCAAAGTTTATCTCAATTTGAAACTGATATCAGACACTTTTAGCCATACCGGTCACACCATGCGTTAGATTGAGGTGCGGTTGATTCTTACACGTCACAAATGACTCTTGGATCGTTTTCCTAAAGTATCAAAACAATCCGAACGCATTTTCTCGGTTTGGCGTATGTCATTGGTGTTGTTTTCCAAAGTTTATGTCATTTTCAAACTGATATCAGACAATTTTAGCCATACCGGTCACACCGTGCGTCAGATTGAGGTTCAGTCGATTTGTACACGTCACAAATGACTCGTGGATCGTTGTCCTAAAGTATCAAAACAATCCGAAGGCGTTTTCTCTGTTTTCCGTGTGTCATTGGTGTTGTTTTCCAAAGTTTATCTCAATTTGAAACTGATATCAGACACTTTTAGCCATACCGGTCACACCGTGTGTCAGATTGAGGTGCGGTTGATTCGTACACATCAAAAATGACTCGTGGATCGTTGTCCTAAAGTATCAAAACAATCCGAACGCGTTTGCTCGGTTTGGCGTATGTCATTGGTGTTGTTTTCCAAAGTTTATCTCAATTTGAAACTGATATCAGACACTTTTAGCCATACCGGTCACACCGTGCGTTGGATTGAGGTGCGGTCGATTCGTACACGTCGCAAATGACTCGTGGATCGTTGTCCTAAAGTATCAAAACAATCCGAAGGCGTTTTCTTGGTTTGACGTATGTCATTGGTGTTGTTTTCCAAAGTTTATGTCATATTCAAACTGATATCAGACACTTTTAGCCATACCGGTCACACTGTGCGTCGTATTGAGGTGCGGTCGATTTTTACACATCACAAATGACTCGTGGATTGTTGTCCTAAAGTATCAAAATAATCCGAACGCGTTTGCTCGGTTTGGCGTATGTCATTGGTGTTGTTTTCCAAAGTTTATGTCATTTTCAAACTGATATCAGACAATTTTAGCCATACCGGTCACACCGTGCATCGGATTGAGGTGCGGTCGATTCGTACACGTCATAAATAAATCGTGGATCGTTGTCCTAAAGTATCAAAACAATCCTAAGGCGTTTTCTCGGTTTTCCGTGTGTCATTGGTGTTGTTTTCCAAAGTTTATGTCATTTTCAAACTAAGTAGTAGGAATTCACTAATCTAAGGATATGAAACATAAGAAAGGGATATCATAGATGCTCAATAAGTGTAAAGGGAGATATCAATGACTATATAAAGATAACATAAGTATTAGGAATTCATCTTCATTGTCCTATTTGTTTACATTCTTTGATTAGGTACGCTGCCCATTCGTTTCTAAAGACATTTATATCATCTTCTGAATAGGAGTTTTTGCGACAGTCATAGTAGTACTGAAAAAATATAAATACACAAAGGATTAATAATTATTTTAAATAAATTAGTAATTATTTTCAAAAATAACTCTTCAAGGATGCTAGTTTGTTCATGAAATATGATCTCTTTCATAAATTTACAAACATAATAACCACAGTCCTTGTCATTTGTTTGTTTCGGACACTGCAAAAACTTCGAGAAAAATAAGTAATTTGTTTTGATATGTATTTGGATAGTGAAATATAATTATATATACCCAGATACTTCTCCATTTGTAGATCTTGTGGGCATTGTCGTCCTTATGCCCTGGATTCATTCCAGCCTTTAGACGATATTCATACACCGCCCTATCATAACAAAATCCTCATTAAAAGATAATATAAATTATATAACTAGATATTTAGTTCTAAAATGTTGGATCTAGTGTATTAAAAATTGAAAATCACCATCATGTGTGGTCGGTTAGTTGGATATCCATGCAGTGAATCTAGAAAATAAATCTTTGGAGTATCCAAATTGACTGCAATGAGCATCCAATGATCCCTAAAAACACAAAAAGAAATAAGTACTGATAGAAATGAAAATATAATTGATATGATTAAAATGTAGAGTTTTACCCTTTCATCGTTGGTATTAAAAAGAGCCTATCATTCGTAATTCTTCTTTGAAACGTTCTGAGCAGATTTGACATCAATTCAGCCTGAAAATTAGAATCTATTTCTGTTCGTTGTGTAGAAATGGTGTGAGGACTAACGAGTCCAAATTTGTATTCATGGGAAAATCCCTTCAACTGTTTTTCATATATACGCCTGTGAAAAATATGAGATGTATTTATCCATAATTATCAAATTATATCAGCTTCTGTAAAATCAAATCATGAAAACATACCTCATGTATACATTTATAACTGAGGCACCTAGCCAGTCGTATGTGATGATCTCAAAAACAGCGTCTGCACTAACGAAATCCATTGTTTCCTCTCCGTACATATCTTTTTCACAAACAATTGTATGATTCTTTCCGTCTTTCATTTTCGTATCCACATGAGATTGCAATGATATTAAATGTGGATATAGAACGGGCGGGGTGAACGCGCTCTCAGTAGATCGTTTTGATCGGTTGGTTGATCCAATCTGGGAGCCGCTCTTTCGTTTTAGCTTCTCCATTTTATCCTTCTGTAATAACATTCATCGGTTCAGCCATTTTCTAATTTAATGTTAAAGGTTCTGCTTGAAAAATGAACTGGAAATGAATACCTCCTGCTCGACGTGTTTTTTTACAAGATTCGACGGCCATGCAACGAATGTTCCAATAGCTTTTTCCACCGTATGAATGTTGTCATCGTCATTTGGCACGGGTAGCTCGGCGCTCGGCTCATGAGCTACGTTAATCGACACTTTGACATGACCAGTTGGAAGTGTTCTGGAGTGTAGCGTGTCATTCTGCATATTGAACACCGTAGCCCTCGCTACAAGGTGATGGGTGGGAGTTGACAGATATAAATCACAGTCATTTTCACCCTGCAGAATATCATTAAATGAAAGGTATTAGTGTCTATGTGATTCACATCTCACAAAAACAAATATTATAACATTGATTACCTTGGTTAAGTCAGGTCTTTGAGGGGAATGGCTCGCCTCAAAGCTGGTGAGGGGTGGATCTTCTCGCGGGGGTTGTTCTTGAGTTGTTTGTTCTCTTCGCCTCTCCTCCATCAAACTCTTTAGCATCTCTCCCTGAGTTTGGATTAGTTCTTCAAGGGTAGATACTCTATCTCTCATTACATGCAATTCTTTAGTTTGTTCATCCTCTTGTTTTTTTTCCTTAAAATATGTCTTGGGTGACACCCCAAAACCCACACCTCTGACGCGACCATACTGTTCTGGCTGTTTCAAGGCCGTTGAAAGTATGTCTGCATCCGGTGCGGGTGTTGTTGATTCCTGTGACTATGTCAAATAGAAAATATGAAAAAATAAGTAAGCATCGTTATGTAATAGTGATTTAAAGCAAAACAAGTTTATATTATGTCATACTTATACATGTTTCCCACACTTTTTGTGTGTTTTCATCTATCAGTTTCCCCTCTTTATTAACACGAGCCTCCTTCCATAGCACATGGCGTGGAATGGAAGTGACTAGAGATTTTGCTTCATCAATCTGCATATAAACAAAGAAACATGGTTACAGTGTTGTTTTATGTCACATAAAATTATTACAGTACTTTTAAAATACATACCAATTGTTTTTCAATTGAAGCGTACCCTAACCTTGCTTTATGGTAGGGGTACGCTGGTTTTGCTTCCCGTTCTTTATTTTCAGCACTCAGTTGCTGTTTCATAAATAAAAACATATCAATCAATGTGATGAATACAAGCAACGTTACACAACGTGTAACCAAACACAATGTACCTGAAAATTCTTTTCCGCACGACGGTTGCAAAACGCATCCCACGTTCCTTGGGATATCAAGTGTGCATAAAGAGGAGGAGGGTGCGGCTTGATTTTCCCTTCGGCATCTTTCAGATGATTTTTCGTTAAAATGGTGCGAAAGCCTCTATGAATCCTTCCTGCCAGTCTGAAAACATATTCTTTGTGCGAAACATCTACTATAAATGCACTCTGCAAGAGATGATGAAGGGTTAGTCAATATTTCAATATTTTATTTTATTTTAATAAATTAAATAGATGATATCGTAATGTTACCGTAATCTCTTCCCACATTAATGTTTTCAACCCGCTGACAACATGGTGCCATGACTCTACGTCAATTGGCACGTGTTGTCGAGTGACTATTCCAATGTAGCTACTAAACATGGCTTTGTTGGGGTTTACATGCTGGCCTAGATTATTCCATCCCACCTCATATTTGATTCCTTTTGCTTTTGCCTTAAGGTTTTTTGCTAAAACTGTCAAACTACGGCGCACCTGTTTTTTTTGTGTCGCTGGGGTTTCATCGCCTACCATTTCCTCAGTTTCTGCATCATCATTATGTTTCTCCGAAGCGCTAGCTTTGACATTGACACCAGCTGCAACAGGTTGAGAGACCTATTGTACGTCAGCAGTGGGACCAGCTGCAACAGGTTGAGAGACCTGTTGTCTCTCAGTAGTGGGACCAGCTGCAACAGGTTGAGAGACCTGTTGTACGTCAGCAGTGGGACCAGCTGCAACAGGTTGAGAGACCTGTTGTCTCTCAGTAGTGGGACCAGCTGCAATAGGTTGAGAGACGTGTTGTGTCTCGGGATTGGGTGCATCAGCAGGTGAAGAAGTCATTATCTGTAGAACTGGTTTAAAATTTAAGTTAGATCACATAAAATCAGCAGCGAATAGATAATAACATAATGTAACACAATCTATATTACAATAAAAATCAATAACCTGATTATTGAACTCCCTTTTTTTTAAAAGGCTGAAGGGATTTGACCCCTCTATCAACTATCCATATCCCTTCATTGTGGTCTCCTCTGACATAAAAAACGTCGTCTACATTGGGACCACTGCGAAATGATTGCAAAATCCCAATGAAAGGGTCATCTTCCGTTGAATTTTCATCTGAACCTTCAGCTGTTTTGGTCGATAACAGAACAATTGACCAGTTTCGGTTTGCGGGATCGAGAACATAAAATACTTGCACTGCCTGTGATGCCATTATAAATGGTTCGTCTTTCTCCCCTTCCTTACTGAAATCAACTTTCACAAATCCCAAATCATCTATTTTAACAGCACTCCTGTTATCAACCCACTTGCATTGAAATATCGGAACTTGAAATTCCGTATAATCCAACTCCCATATTTGTTTGATGATTCCAAAGTATGACATATTCACATAAATTGGATTTCTGTCCTTAGCACCAGAAACATTCATCGCTTCAGCCACAAGTGTAACCCCACTATTCTGCATGGTACTGTCTTCATCATGTTCATTAGTATAAAATGTATAACCATTAAATACATAAGCATTGTAAGATAATGCATACACACTTGGTCCTCCGGCTAGCCATCGAAGTCGTTCCGAAATAGACTTTGGATTTTCATCTGACTTATTAAAAATATGATCTCGAAACTATCCTATAAACTGTCGATTATGTGTATATGATATCCATTTTTCAGCCCTTGATGGATTCAATTGCCTAAGAATTTCTTTGTGGATTTCAACATATGGGTCAACGTCCAAACTATTATTCAAAACATAAAGGTGGGCCTACTCCCGATCTGCAATATTGATTGTGACAACCTTTCTTCCAGAAATTCCTTCACCCTCTAGCCACCCAGTGTGACGAGATTTCAGTAAGCCAATGCTTTCCACACCAGACAAGTATTCGGTACAGAATTCAACGGCTTCCTCAACAATATATCGCTCTGCAATACAACCCTCTGGCCGACTTCGATTTTTGACATACCCTTTCAAAATCTTCATATACCGTTCAATGGGGTACATCCATCTGTAATGTACAAGACCACATAGTCGAATCTCTCTCACCAAGTGGACCATCAAATGAACCATCATATCAAAAAATGAAGGCGGGAAGAACATTTCTAATTCACATAATATGACGGAAATTTCTTTTTCCATAGTTGG
This sequence comes from Viscum album, assembly GCA_963277665.1. Lineage (NCBI taxonomy): Eukaryota > Viridiplantae > Streptophyta > Magnoliopsida > Santalales > Viscaceae > Viscum > Viscum album. The sequence goes on along the minus strand of OY728163.1, from coordinate 65,402,638 downwards.
AAATTTCGCCGGGTCTATAACTTTGCTGCATATAGCTTTGAAGAAGAAACACAGTTTCGTTAATGTATGGCGGACATTCTTGGGCAACATGCAACGTAAAGCAATTGGAATGAGATTTTGCATCAAAACATGATAGTCATGTGATTTCAGACCTTTTAACTTCAAGTCGCTCATTGACACAAGGTTACTGATATTTGACGAATACCCCTCTGGAACCTTTACGTCATTCAATAAGTTGCAAAACTGATTTCTCTCCTGCCTGGAAAGAGTGTAAGCAGTAGGAGGAAGAAATGTTCATTTTTCACCCTTTACTGGTGCCAACTCTTCTCGTATTCCCATCTCAACCATGTCCAACCTAGCCTTAATTCCATCTTTTGTTTTTCCAGATGTATTTAGCAACGTGCTGATAACACTGTCAAATACATTTTTTTCTACATGCATAACATCAATAAAATGTCTTACATACAGACAATTCCAGTATTGTAATTCAAAAAAAAATTGATCTCTTTTTCCAACCGATTTTCGTAAGGTTTTTCGAAGCCGGTTTACCAAAAGTAGTGTCCAAATTTTTAACTTTCTCAAACAATTGATCGCCTGTTAGTGGAGACGGTGCTGTAAGTTCTTCTGAACTTCCATCGAATGATGTCTTCCAAGAACGGTACTTATGTCGTCGCGGTAGAATTCTGCGATGTCCTAGAAACACGGTTTTTGATGAATGTTTCAACCTAATTGATTGTGTACCTTCTTCGCAAATGGGACAACCTTGAGTTCCTTTAATGCTATATCCTGAAAAATTTCCATAAGCTGGGAATTCATTTATCGTCCCATACAACATGACTCTCAAAGTGAAATCTTCCTTTCTGTAAGCATCATACAATGTAACACCTGAATCCCACAATAATTTCAAATCTTCGATCAATGGAGCTAAATAAACATCAATATCATTACCCGGTTGTTTTGGTCCTGATATAAGCATAGATAACATGATGTATTTTTGTTTCATGCATAACCACGGTGGTAAGTTATAATTTATCAAAATAACCGGCCATGTACTGTGACTGCTGCTTTGAAAACCAAAAGGATTCACTCCATATGTAGATAACGCAAGACGAAGGTTTCTCGACTCGTTTCCAAATTTAGGATACTCATGATCGATTCTCTTCCACTGAGGAGAGTTTGTCGGGTGACGTAGTATCCCATCTTTAATTCTTGTATCTGCATGCCATGTTAATTGTTCTGCAGTCTCCTCACTTCCATATAGGTGTCTAAACCTTGGAATGATTGGAAAGTACCATACAACTTTAGTAGGACTGGATTCATCTTTCTTGTATCGAGAAGCACCACACTTTGGGCATTCTTTAAGTGATTTGTGGTCCTTGCGAAACAGTATACAGTCATTCGGGCAGGTGTGTATTATTTCAGAGATCATACCCATAGAGCGTAGCATTCGTTTGGCATCGTATGTTCGGCTCGGGAGCTCATTGTCTTCTGGGAGCATGTCATTCAAGAGGGCAAGTAGTTTCGTAAAACTGTCGTCACTCCACCCGTTATCTGCTTTCAAATTATACAGCTTCAGTACGGCTGAAAATGCTGTATATTTAGTGCAACCAGCATACAATGGCGTCTTTGCACAACTTTTTAACTTCTCAAACAATTTTGGGCAATCACGAAGTTCATCTTCGAAGGTCCTTGTCATTTTCTCAATACGATCTTCATCATCATTCACATCTGTAATCACATCCTCCATACGGTCATCTTCATTGTTCATGTTTGTAATCATATCAGATGATCCATAAAATGCAGTGTCACCCCAGTCACTACCTACATTCGTTGTTTCCCTGTGTTTATTCCAACATGTATAACTTTGATCTATTCCGTGACAGATCAAGTGTTCTTCCAACTCATCTGGACTAATTTGTTTTGAATAAAAACAGCGTAAACACAAACAAAGGATTTGAGAAGAGTCACATGCATGATCTTTTGCAAACTTGATAAATTCTTTCATGCCTTCTTCATACTCTTTTGTCAACCGATTGGCATTCATCCATTCTTTATTTATATTCATCCTATTTAAAATCCATAGGATAAGTATATAGGTTAAAGGAGAAGGAATATGAGTATAATTTAGATAAAAAACAAGATACTTCAAGGAAATAAAGGAATAAATAAATACCAAAATAAAAAATATATTGGGAACCACTACAATCCCCAAGCCTCACATCATCTAGATCTCTAAAACCCATCAAAGTTACTCCAACTCGATCCGGCAACACTGGGACCCAATTCTACCTGACCTTCAATACATGAGGATTTCTTGGGTACTCAGTAGGGAACCACCAATGTGGTTTCATAAATTCTAATTTTTAGTTATATGTGCATGTTTCATGCTCTGAATAAATAAATAATATCTAATAAATAAATAAATAAATCATCATTGATCCTCAGGTTCGTAGCCTCGATCATCCATACCAACTTTGGCTAGTTCCAAAGTGTATTTGAGAACATTGTGATGACTATACCAACCATAACAATAATCATGAGGTCTTTCACCCTAGTATACATTGATAATTACCCTAGATATAAACTCACCCTGGTGAATATGATAATAACCTGGAAAACCTCCATCCCATTATCACAACTTAAGTAGTATCCATACTAGTATAAAATTGTTCCCAACAACTTAACCCCAGTAGTGCAGGACACTCAACCAAACAGGCCAAATACACAATAAGGACTGAAATCTCTCACCTATCCACTTTTCATAACAAATATAATCACTACTCAAAATCAATGGCATCCCTATTAGTAGTATCATAGACCTCACTACTATGTAATTTTTTCCATTTTAATAAAATACCACCTCAAGGTCATTTTTTTAATAAAAGTGGTGACATGAATTGGTCACCTAATTCATGCCCCAAAGGACTCAATTAAAAAAAGATTATAAGTACAAACACAAGGTGAAAAGAACTTACACCAGTAGGGATTGAGAGAAGTATAAACCAAAAACACCAAGGAAATCTGGAAAAATATCTAGAAGCAATGAATGATCCAAACAACCTATTATCAACTATTCCATGATCTACAAAAGGGGTTTTACTATCCATGGGGACATCACTAATCCATCTGGCTCAAAGGGAATCCAATGCCTTCATAAATTTTCTTCTCTATCAACTTGAGTTATGTTATTCATGCTGTTATACAGTTGTTATTTTAAAATGAAGGGCTGAAATGAAACCTGAGAAAGAACTTAATACATTAAAACCAATGTTTAGAAAGGAAAACCATTAAAGGTTTGGATCAATAAGCTGTTAAGAATGAAGACCATCATTGCAACGTCACCATCCAACAGAATCACATGATGTAGTGAAACACTCATCGCATGAGAGCATCATATTATTTATCAGTGTCTTACATGGTATAGCCTCATAATATTTACATGGTAATATTCCATACTATAAATAGTCTCAAGAGATGGCTCATGTCCCATTTCAATATATAGGTTTGTTTAGGGTCAGTCTACACATCTAGCCTATCAACAACCTTACAAAGTTATACCCACCCAAGTAGTCACATACCCAAGGGGGATGTTCACACACTTTAGGTTCAATTCAATAAGGCCAAGGGCTCTGATGTATCACTAGTTCCATGTGTGGCCTATGGGAACAAATACATAAAAGTCACAGAATGTATTCCAAGAGGTCTTCGGGTTCCCCCTAACAAGGTCCTCTAAGTCACACTCACTCTAATAACACCCATTAAGGAATTTATAAATCCATAAAGAAATTACCATGACCACATACCTATTTTATATGTTTCTACAATTTTAATTCCAAGTTGAAAACTTTTCCTAGGATCGCTAAGCCTCGTCCAATGTCTACCCCAAGATCAAATCATCAATATAGCTCCTCCCTCTCTCCAAAAAACCAAAATTATTAAATTATAACATTTATAATTAATTATCCAAATCAATTTAAACTAGTTATATTCACTAGAAACTCATCTTGTGTACTTTTCATATTAGAACCAAGACCAAAAATCCATATAAGATCTGAAGTGGGATCTTAGTGCCATCTTAGGAAAAATACCCAACCATCAGAACCAAATCCATAGACAACATTATATAATTTGATCCAATATCCATGAAAACTACAAAAGGAAACACAAATCCTTCATAATGATTGGTGACTTGCAGATACCATCATGATGCCTCTTATACATGAGGTAGGAAAACACCCCCATCAAATCAATATGATACCACCGTGCTCCAGTTGAATCACCCATAAAACCTAATCTAGATAAATAAAAAATCAATAGAAACTAAATATAAAGAATAAAATGGTAAGGAAGATGGTGAAATCACTTAGAATTATTGAATAAATCCACTAAAAAACTCCCCATAGAAAGGGGAATCAAAGAGGAATAAGGGGGTGGGTCGATTGGGCATTGTATAAGAGGGAGGATAAGAAATGGGGGCTTCCCCTATTGGAATTTCAGAGGAAAAAAGATGAAAATATAATTTTAATGTTTTACACAATTTTCCAAACCATATATTAATAATGTGGTGGCACTGTACAAGAAAACCCCTTCAAATATTTGGTCAACATAGTTTACCAAACTATGCATTAATTATGTAAATTGGAACTACCTCAGTCTACAAAATTTCACATGTTTTGTATGAAATCATGAAAAAATGGTATGTTAATCCCTAACTAAAATCCACCTCACATGGTTTCCTCTAAGATATCCCATGGTTAACCTTAACTAACCATGAAAGTCAACTATGTGATTTATAAAGAGGACTGAAAACCTCCTCATGCTCAAGGTTCTACATTGTTTCTCAAAAAATATGAACACAAAACCATGTTTCATTTGAAAAATCTCCAAAAAACATCATATAAAACTAAAATAAAGCTTGTGAGACTCACTTGAGTACTTGAGGCACCTCTTAAACCGCGGTGGAGGAGGAGGCAGCAGAGTAGGCAGAGGAGGAGGAGGAGGAGGCGCCGATGGAGGAGGAGGATGAGGCAGCGGACTAGGAGGAGGAGGAGGAAGCGCCGGTGGAGGAGGAGGAGGACGAGGCTGTGGTGGAGGAGAAGGAGGAGGAGGAGGAGGAGCAGAGAAGGAGGAGGAGGCGGCCGGAGGAGGAGAAGAAGGAGGAGGCGGTGGACGGAGGAGGAGGCGGCGACCGGAGGAGGAGGAGAAGGAGGAGACGACGGCCGGAGGAGGAGGCGACGACCGGAGGAGGAGGAGCAGGAGGAGGTGGCGGCGGCGGCGGCGGAGGAGGAGGCGGCGGCAGTGGTGCAGAGGAGGGCTTCCGCGAGAGCTTGACCGAGTGTAGGGAGGAGGAAGAGGACCCGCGGGTTTTTAACAAATCCATGTGAGCCTTTATCAGCGCTAGTAAAAAGCGCTGATAAAGGATGTATTTATCAGCGCTAAAATGAAAATCGCTGATAAATACAACCTTTATCAGCGCTTTTGTTAGCGCTGATAAAGGTCCGCCCCTTTATTAGTGCTTTTCCATTAGCGCTGATAAAGGCAGGTGCATGCCTTGCCCAATTTTGTGGTAGTGCATCAAGCAAAAGGAGTGCCGCCAATCTTCTGAAAATTGTGCCAAGTTATTACAATTTATTACAATTGATTTTATTACTAATTATTACTAATTATTACTAATTATTACCAATTATTACCAATTATTCCCAACTATTACAAATTATTACCAATTATTACCAATTATTACGAATTATTACGAATTATTACGAATTATTACGAATTATTATGAATTATTACGAATTATTAAGAATAATTAGGAATAATTAGGAATTATTAGGAATTATTACGAATTATTCCTAATTATTCTTAATTATTCTTAATTATTCCAAATTATTCCAAATTAATCCAAATTAATCCTAATTATTCCTAATTATTCCTAATTATTCCTAATTAATCCTAATTAATCCTAATTAATCCTAATTATTCTAAATTATTCCTAATTAATCATAATTAGTCCTAATTAATCATAATTAATCCTAATTAATCCTAATTATTCCTAATTAATCATAATTAATCCTAATTAATCCTAATTATTGATAATTAATCCTAATTGTTGCTAATTATTGCTAATTATTTCTATTAATTGTTATTTATTGCTAATTATTCCTAATTATTGCTAATTATTCCTAATTATTGCAAATTATTGCTAATTATTGCTAATTATTGCTAATTATTTCTAATTAATGCTAATTATTGCTAATTATTTCTAATTATTATTAATTATTACTAATTATTACTAATTATTACTAATTATTCCTATTTATTATTAATTATTACTAATTATTACTAATTAATCATATTTATTACTATTTCTTACTATTTGTTACTATTTATTACTATTTATTACTTTTTATTACTAATTATTACAAATTATTATTAATTATTACTATTTATTACTAATTATTGCTAATTATTACTAATTATTACTAATTATTACTAATTATTACTATTAATTACTATTAATTACTATTTATTTCTATTTATTACTATTTATTACTATTTATTACTATTTATTAGTATTTATTAGTATTTATTACTATTTATTACTAATTATTACTAATTATTACTAATTATTACAATTTATTACTAATTATTAGTATTTATTAGTATTTATTAGTATTTATTAATATTTATTACTATTTATTACTGTTTAATAGTATTTATTACTATTTATTACCATTTATTACTAATTATTACCAATTATTACTATTTATTACTATTTATTACTGATTATTACTATTTATTACTAATTATTACTAATTATTACTATTTATTACTATTTATTACTAATTATTACTAATTATTACTATTTATTACTAATCATTACTAATTATTACTAATTATTATAATTTATTACTATTTATTACTATTTATTACTATTTATTACTAATTATAACTAATTATTACTATTTATTACTATTTATTACTATTTAATACTATTTATTACTATTTATTAGTATTTATTAGTATTTATTAGTATTTATTAGTATTTATCAGTATTTATTACTATTTATTACTATTTATTACTATTTATTAGTGTTTATTAGTATTTATTAATATTTATTAGTATTTATTACTATTTATTACTCTTTATTAGTATTTATTACTCTTTATTAGTATTTATTAGTATTTATTACTAATTATCATTATTTATTACTAATTATTACTAATTAATACTATTTATTACTAATTGTAAATATTTATTGCTATTTATTTCTAATTATTAATATTTATTTCTAATTATTACTAATTAGTGTTAATTACTATTAATTACTGCAAAATACAGCTACTAATTACTAATTACCGCTAATTATTTATATACATTACTAATTATCGTTAATAATTATTAATTATTACTAATTACTAAGAATTAATACTAATAATTTAATTTTATTATTACAAATAAATACCGATAACAAAACAATTTAAATCTAACTTAATTACAACTAATCAACAATAATTAAAATTAATATAAAGAAATGAAATAAATACTAAATTAAATAAAACATAAATACCTTAAACTTGATCTCTTATAATTGTAGACGACTTCACAACTTCTTCGTAAAAATAAACTTACTCTCTTTAGAGTTTTAGAGAAGTAGAGGAAAGATGAATTCATGAGGAGGGAAGAAAAAATGGATGGGGGTATATATAAGTTAGATTAGTTGCGACGAGATTATTTGCGACGGGACCCGTAGCAAATACATTCAACCGCATTAATTATGGTCGGCGGTTAAATGGTTATTTGCAACGGGCCCCGTCGCAAAAAGTAACCTGTCGACACACTATTTGCGACGAGACAACATCCCGTCGCAAATAGGTTTTTACCGCCGCCAGTTATTTGTGACGAGACCCGTCGCAAATACCCTTCGGGGGTCGAACTAGTTGCGACGAGGGATCCCCCGTCGCAACTAGTTCTTACCGTTTCTCAGTATTTGCGACAGACGGTGCCTACCCGTCGCAAATACCCTTTCACGTGGTTTGGGACGCAAATTGCACCAATCCGTGCATAAGTTTTTTAGACGGTGCGCCTATTCCCGTCGCAAATAATTGGTTATTTGCGACGGGTTGATTGTCCCATCACAAATAACCCGTCGCAAAAAATGTTTTTTCCCGTAGTGTGTGCTTCGTTTTTCTAGGTGACATGACTAGCTGTGAGGCTCAGGTGTGTGTGGGCGGGTTGTGACGTGGTACTTTCGGAAGAGGTGGGAGCACGAGGACATTTTACGTTAGGGTGTGAGAGCGACTAATTAGTAGGAAATTGGTGTGGGGTACCCTATTATCGATGTGATTACTGTATTACTTTACTTGAATTGTGTTACTTGGTGAGCGTGCCTTGGTGAGGTGGGGATGGTTAGTATACCTTGTTAGGTGTTGTTGGTTTTGTTGTTTTCTCATGGGAGCATTAATATTCTTCTCTCACTTGTGCATGAGAGACTTTGGTTTTCATACTGAGTATACTTGTATGATCACCCTACGTATATAAAACCGTTTGCAGGCTTCCAGAAGGATTACGTAGACCATGCTGGACCTTACTAACCCAGACTTTTGGGATAGTTGTTGTGTCGCTGCTTAGCTTTATTTTGGTATTTTACTTTGGAGTTTTTCATTATATTTGTAATAGTTTTATTTTAAATATTCACGTGGGAGGAATTTTGGTTTTATTTTATATATGTCTTGGAGTTATTTTGGGGTTGATACATCTTATATCCTGATCTTGTTTACTATAAAAGGGTAATGCCTCCCATTGTGATATTTGTATACCCTTGGTGTTGGTCGCCACCCCGGAGTCTATTGGAGGCGGGACTCGGGGGTGATTATCTCCCTTTTTTAATTTCTAGTATAGGATGGGAATCTTTGAAGGGAGGGGGTCTTGATAGTATGTTGCTACTATAATGTACTATGTATGTTTTACAATGTGGTACATTTACTTTTTCTCTATGTGATTCTCCTTTGTAATTTCATATTTTACCCGTATTTACTTTTAAAATTGTATTTTAGAAAACTAAAAAAATACATCATTTTAACCAACTCTACTGGAACAATATAATCATATTTTTTATACTTGAATAAATATGACTAACGATCCTATAATGATATATATACATCCAATAATTCCAAATCAACTGTAGGAACCATTATTATACACATATGTTCACTCTTAAAAAATTTCAAGGGGTTTTTTATATAACATTTAAATGATCTATGGTTTCGTATCAAAGAGCAATCTACACTGCTCACCTGCTTGGATACCAGGATATGTATTGAATCATACATTTGCTTTAGTTTCATTTTTTAACCTACTATCATAGGTGGTATTATTTATAGGAGCAAGGAACACTGAATATATTATAGCTCCATGAGTTTCATGAGAGTTTCATTGAGAATCATGAGAAATCATGCATCTTTCATTAGGTTTTAAGTAATATCATATAATTTTATTATGATAGTATGATTTATTTCACACGATTTGTCTCCATGCTTTGATCCTTCCCCCAGGTTTTCTCTCATTACCTTGCTAGCGTTTCTCTCTTAATTTCCAACTCCCCTAAGTAATCCAGGTTTTACTTTTTCCCTTCTCCTCCTATTCTTGGTGACATTCACTCAATCCATGACATCTCCTTCATCATCCTCCATCAAACCATCATGCCCCTCATCATCCCCATGTTCAGCCTCTACCTTTGGCCTAATGGATAGATGGATAGGTATGTTCTAATGTTTATCTTGCTTAATCACCCCCCTTCACCACGATCAATAGTGGGGTGGAGAAGTTTGATCCTAAAAACAAGTATTTTGATCCAGGTTTTCATAATGTTGCCTTTCAAGTACCCTATAACTCCAAGTCTTTAGGCACCATGACCATTGTCTCATAGGCATCAACTTTCAAAAAAATGATTCTTATTATTCAATTTTTATTCCCATCATTATCAAATCATATTCATCATTGTTCTAATCATCATTGATGCCTGTGTACATGGAGTGCCTTCTAATTTGGACTTGGAACTTGTATTTTTCTCTTTAATTTACTATGTGAGTTCATCATCTTCAACTGCTCGATAGTAGTTGAATCCATTTGATTTTTAACATGAAACCCTATTTAATTCTTATCATCACACCCCTACTGTATTTGATTGTTATCATGATTTATGAGTTTTGATTAAGAATGTGTAAGTTTTATTTTCTTCCTAATTTTTTTGGTAAGTTTTTTTTGTATCATAACGTGTAGATTATGCAGAAAGGTTGAAAAACAAATACATTGAAATCTTTTCTTAAAGTAAGGGGAATAATGTTACAAAATCTTATAAAATGGTTCGACTCAAATTCATATAATTTTTTGAATTCCTTATAATGTTTCAACTTTTCCTTACAATACCGAAACTTCCTCAGTATCATAGGTATGATTTATCTTCTTCCATATTTTACTTCACAATTGAGAAACACTAATCTCCATGAGCTATCTCTCTAAATTCCATTACATTCCTTATATATTAACCCCATGATTCTTTGTCTTCTATCAACATTATACATCCCATAGTGTTTTCAACTAGAATTTTTATAGATTTCATATTATGTGATTCCATTTTAAAACAAAATCTCTAAAGTGCGATAGGCCTGGTAAGGTATGTTTTCTTCCAATCATCCATATGAATACCATAACATATAAATTATGAAATGTTTTCCTTCACTACATTATTTTATTTCATATATTATATTTATTAATTTATTTATTATTTTAGATTTGTAGTGTTCCAACATGACCTTCATTTGGGGTATTGGATTCAATACACTATATATTTGTTTATTTTTCAGTTAAAAATGTCAATTTACCTATCATGAGATACACAATTTAGTAGATTTTATTAGACATGTTTACAAACATTAAGATAACCTACCATGTTTTTCACACTGTTCAAAGAATTGATTAATAATTATTTGTTTCTAAATTCAGTGTATCTTCAATATTTTTTCTATAGTGCATTCCAATTAGTTTATAATTTCCAATTTTAGAATTATTTATACCACGTTATGAGTTAAAAATTCAATTATTTCCTTTTATAAACCCCATCTCATAAATTATAAATTCTATTCTATATTTTACAAAATATTATGAAATAGTTTGAAACAACTCCCTATAATTTGTAGAATTAATTAAAGTGTTTTAGATTTTCCTTACAATATTGAGTATTCCTCAACATCACAATTATGATTTCTCTTCATCAAATTTTTCACTTCACAATTGAGAAATACTAATCTCTCTAGGAAATCTCTATAAATTCCAATCCTTCCCTATCCATGAACCCCCTAATTCTCAATCTTATATCTACATTCTAGTGTTTTAAATCGGACCTTCTATAGATTCTATTTTATGTTATTCTATTTAACAACCAAATCTCTCTAGTGTGATAGGCCTACTGAGGTATGTTTTCTTCCAATCATTATCATAATGTAGAAATTATGAAATATTTTCTTTCACAAATTTTTTGGATTTCATATATTATATTTATTAATTTATTCATCACTATCAGATTTTTGGTATTCCAACAAGACCATCATTTGGGGTATTGTATCCAATACAACATGAATTTGTTTATTTTATAGTTAAAAATGTTAATTTCCCTATTATGAGATACATAGTGCAGATAGATGTTATTGAACATTTTTAGAAACATTAAGATAATCTGTCATGTGTTTCCCACTGTTCAAATAACTAATTAATAATTATTTGTTTCTCAATTCACTTTATATTCAATATTTATTCTATGGTGTATTCTGATGTGTTTACGGGTTTAAATTTTAGAATTATTTATACTATAATAAGAGATAAAAATGGAATTGAAATATTTCCTTTCATTAACCCCATCTGATAAATTATAAATTCAAGTCTACTATCATAATCATAGAAAAAATGAAATATATTTATTTCTCTTAATGATCTATATTCTAATATACAGACAACTACCATGTTTTATAGGAGTTATTTAAAATAAATCAAATATACCTTTATTTTTGGTATTTATATTCTATATAATATAGATATGCTTATTATTTATTTTCCATTTAAAATTATATAATTTTAGTAATATGAATTGCATTATTTTAATTGATTTTATTGGACATTATGAAATAATACTACTATCAAATGCAGAGGTTTTACTGATTCGATGATGGAAGAAACATAAAAATCAGAAAACTGTAATGTTAAATTCTTATTACTCCATGAATTCCAAGGTATAAGTAGTCATAAATTGAAAAGGTGCACAAATTAGCCTATTATTTTAGTAGGCATCAGACATTGTTAACCGATAATCATTTTCATTTGTCTTCATTTATATCTATATCTATATCCAATGTCTGCATTTTTTTTATTTCATTGAACACAATACCAAATCCTTTCTGGTCATGTACAATTTTTTTTCTAAAACAAACATAACTGCATTTTAAGTTTACTTAAACTATTAAGATTAAGATTAAGATTTATTTATTATTTTCTAATTTCATAATATATTATTTTTTTACATTTTTTAGATATCATAACCATGTTTCTAATGTATTTTTTCATGTCTTTATTCATTTACAATTTTGTTAATGAAATCCAGAGCTTGGATTTCATTTCTTACTACATTACCTGCCTATCATAGTGTTCGAGTTTAAATAACATGATGCTAATGTTAAATCCCAATATCTTGATAGCGAAAACCTTCTGAAGCTAGTGTTGTATCTTCAAACTTCTCTCAAATTTACTCTTTCCATTTGATATTTCATTTCATTTCATTTCATTTCCTTCTACATGATGTCTTAATCACGTTAAACATTTTTTGACTCCCAAACATCCAAACATTAGATAATTCTATGAAAACTCTTAAGATTTATATGGTTTCTATTAATATGCTTCTAAATATTTGATTTATATCATGGTAGCCTTCTATTTATAAATATTCTTGACTACATTATCCTAACAAGATTATTTTCTGGGACAATAATTAAGATGAGAACTAAAATAAATAAGTTACATGAGTGTTGTGGACTATTGTATGTATTCTTTGCAAACATGTGAATGGTCTATAAAGGATTGTATTGGTTCTATCATGCTCTAACTTATGATTTTTACTATAACAGGGAGAGTGTATTTTGTTTTGGAGTGGGAAATCTCTTTTATTTCATGAATTATTGTGTACTTGTCTTCCTTTGGTACATTAATTTTTGTCATTACATGTTTCATTTCTAGCTTCTAAAGTTCACATGCATGACAATGTGATTTCTTATATGGTTAGAGAGTAGTTTACATTGCAACAATATGAACTATTTTCATAAAAATGGTGAACAAAATAATTTTCAGATATATTTTCTACTTTTCAATAACTATCATGAGATACTTTGTTAATTCATACTGTAATATAATTACTTATATTCTAGATATGTTCTTTGATATTTATTTTTCTTTAAACTGCTATTTTTTACTACATCTACTATCTTAAACTGACTGTTTTAATGTATTACTATTTTTTCATCCATTTCCACCTTCATCATAACACATCCAACTCATCTTATGATCTTTCCTTTTAATCATTATTCCTTATCCCTTAAATTTCTTAGAATCACATGTAATCTCCTATAAGTTGTTAATATAAATGACTTGCATAAAATTTCTCCATATGTTTCTTTCTTATTAGATTCATTCACATTCCATGTGAGGTAATCAAACCCAGTTACTTTGACTTTAATCATTTCATGTTTTGATATATTCCAATAGAAGTCTTTAAATTGAAAATTAAATGTTCCATTTTTAGTTTGGATCATTTTATTTATCCATATTTAGTTTTGATTCATTTGTTTGATGCTCATTTTATTTATCATGTTATTATCTTGATGGAAGGTGGTGGCACCAAGCATATGCCTCATTTTGAAGTTTCATATAATTATATTTTTTGTATTATTTCCATTCATGTTGTTCATGAATAACTTACTGATTCTTTGAATGTTTAGTTATTTGACCCTATTAATTAGTTTTATATATGTAAGGTCATTAAACCTTAATCTATATAAAATCAATAATTATGTTTTCTAATTTAGAGTTGAGCTAATTGAAAGTTATTTCACCAATAAGGTTATTTCACTATACAATATTATTGGTGTTGAATTCAAAATTAAATGTTCCATTTTTTTATAATTTATATATGAGTTGATGTGGTATATGAGGTCAACACTGATTTCAGTATAAACGGTTCAACTTCAAAGGACATTAGAAATAAGTTCAAAAGAAAATTTGAATAAACTGAACTACTGTCATTTGATATGTTCAAATATTTCCTTAAAATGTAATGGATCACTATTTAAAAATATGATTATGTTTTTCTTTATGTGTTAAATATTATTTATTTTTCTATTTATTTTTATTACCATGTTGCATAACTCTTTAGGTTTTATTAGTTAAATCAAAATTTTCATTTATTTACTTGTTATCTTATCCCATGAAATTACATAGGCAGGGTACTAGTTATTTATAAAATGATGTGATCGAACATGCAACCATACATATGTTTTTCACCTCACATGTGGCTAGGGTGGTAGTGGGTTGGGGTGTGGGGCGAGTTCATGGGTCGATTCCTTAGTGTGGGTGTTGTAATCCAAAAAACCAATGATAATAATAATAATATATATTTATAATTATCATTTGGTTTTGTAAAACTCAAACTACTATATATATATATTAGAATGTATTAATTTAATTATGTTTTATTATATTTTGAAATACTCCTTTAAAACATTCAACTCATTTAAATACTATTTTAAAATTGATTGAAGGTGGGGATGACAATGGGTACATGATAAACAGATATCTGACACTGCCTGAACTGGTTAAATTAGGTTTGGGTGGGTTACAACCAAGTTTGGGTAGAAAATTGAAAACCCATTTTAGGTTTGGGAAGGGTTTGGGTACTAAGGATAGGGTGTCTAAATCCATTTATATTTATTATTATTATTATTTAAAATTAAACAAAAAAAGAATGATATTTGGTGGTGGGTGGATCAATATTAAGGCTGCCCGCCCTACCAAATCCATCATTTCATCACCCCCTCCAAACACATCCCATCCCACTTTTACTCATCTTTCTCCATGAACAGAATGCAACACTTAACTTCTGAAGCTTTATTAAGTCACACTAAATTACAACTAGAATAATATAGGTTACAAATTTCATGTTGGTTATAATTTTACTCAAAGAACTCATAGGAGTTATTTACAGTAACATATATAAAAAGAGGTTGAGATTTGAGGAACAATATATGCGATGATTACATTACACTAAGTTGAAAGTTTACTTCAAGCTATGCACTACTTCTGTGCCTCTGAGAGTTCTTAATTGTAATCTTTTTAGAGTGTTTAACCATATATTTTATTGTGAAGTGCCTTATTTTAAAAGCTATAGTTTTGTTATTATAATCATATATTCTGATCATGTATAATCGAAAATATTTTAAGGCTAGGAATCTGTAAATTCTAAACATTTATGTTTGACGAAGTCTGGGTGTGGACTTATTGTTGATCATGTTGTTCAAAGAGGAGTATGGGGATAGAGCTACTCGTTTCCAACAGTTATGGTGAAGAAGTTCCAAGTGTTAAACTTGTACCTTTCTGATGGGTTTGTCGAAGTAGTTCCAAATGAATAACTTGTATCTTCTGATGGGATTATTGATGAAGTTCATGGTTCAGAACCCATATCCCTTGGATCTGAGTACTAATCCTTCTACCCCTTTGGATTAAAAGTGAAGAGTTCCTTTGACCAAGGCTATTTGATAAAAATATTCTTTACAGGGGTTCTTATATTGTTATCCAAAAATCCATGTTTTATTTTTTACTTGTATTGTTTATATTTTACAATTGTATTGTGCTTATCAGTTAAGTTTCTAACTTTCGACAGTTGTATTTTATACCGCATTTACTTGTTATGCTCTGATCTTTTCGAATATTTTATCTTCCAAACAATTTACATTCTCAAGTGGGGTAAAATTTTAAGTTGTATTTCGACTTTAATTCACCCCCTCTTGAAGTTGTCATACTCTTAATACACATGATAACACTTGACATCAAAGCATGTCTCTATAATTTTTTATATATTTTAGAACTTATCTTTCATAACTCATCATTTACCATTTGGTTTTTGAGATAGTCATTATATTTTCCTTACACTAACCATGTAATAGAGGAAATATCTTTTTTGTTTTGCTATAGTAGGTGTTTTACTAGTTAGAAGCTTGGAAAATTTAAATATAGATCGACCAATAGTATTTGATAAGGCTAATTATGAATATTGGTGAGAATGAATGGAAACTTACATGATAAATACTAGAGTCAAGAACTTTCTTATGCTTATTGGAGATATAGTTTCAACTAAATTAGTTCATAACTATACTCATGAACATAATAAAGTATTTCAAATAAACATTATAGTTCAAAATACATTATTATGTGATATTCAGAGAAATATCCATATCCAAGTGTCTTCTTGCAGGACAACTTACAGGATTTCGAAGAAATTGGAAGCCACATATTTCAAAACTTCTAAAGTCCTTGGAACTAAATGAGTTATATTTTGAGATAATTATCAATCATTCAATTTTATACCGAGTAAATCAGTTACTAAAATACATTAGTACTTTATGAATATTTTTAATAGTCTACACTCTTTGGATGATAAAGAAATAACTGATGAGAAACTTGTGGAGGGGATTATTAACATACTAATAAATTATTGATAATCAAAGAGAACAACTATTCACGACACAAAGCATATCACTAATCTAATTTTGGATGACTTGATCAACAATATTATACAATATGAGAATATATTGAAAAGATATGATGAAAAAGAGAGATAAATGATGAGAGTTTCATTTTCTACAACTTATGGAGCTTTAACTTTTAGAGCTAATACTTTGAAGCCTATTGCTTTAAAGCACACATAAAAGTGAGTTTCATATGATATTTTTTCAGAACTCACCAATGGATAATTTTCTCACATGAAAATAATGATGTTTGGAAAGAAGAACATTCAAAGAGATTCTTAGAAACACAAAAAAGATAAACATGAGAAGAAATATTTATCAGATGTTATCTATTATGGATGCAAGAATCTAGGTCATATTAGATCTAGATGTCCTTGGTTGAAAAATAAATACAAGGATTTTGAGTGTAACCTTTACACTTTACTTAATTATGTTTTTATAATTTAAAAAACTCTTATTATTCTTTATTCCCTCTAACATGAGTGAAAAATGTGTTTGAAACTTGCATTACTTGTAGAAGAAAGGATTAATGCTATTTTTTTATTTATTGTTCAATTGTTTTTCCTGTTTTATGTGTTTATGAGATGATTTTGGAGAAAAATCCACTTCAATATAAGTTGAGGAATGATTTACTAAAATTTTGGTTGAACCTTGTGGTCAGCTTGTTTAAACCTTACGAGAGGTTATCTGAACCTTTTGAGACTCTGTCTCAACCTTATGATTATTTGTCCGAACCTTACAAAGGATGTGTACAAAAATTACAAGGGAATTTTCTATACATCATGAATCTGAACCTTACAAGGATACCGAACCTTACAATATTTGACCTTATGAGGCTGAACATTATGAGATTATCATGTACCTTACGAACTTCAATGTTTTGTTTTTCAAAAATATAAAACATAATTTTTTTCTTATTTCAATTTAATGCATGTTCTTATTGCTTAAATTATTTGATTTAATTATTACATAATTATTTATTAATTATTTCAATTATATTCAAACTAAATTTGAAGTGTTGTGTGCAAAATTAAATTAAAATCACAAGGGAACAAGCATGCATAAACATTCATGCTGCATATTTAGAAGTTATGAGATTCAAATTTGAACTTGTTTTAATATGAAGAGTCGATCTCACATGATTTATAGGAATTTTCCAAGGACTTGAATATTGATAATATTCAATGTTTTATTCAATTTTTATTCATTATAACAAGTTTAGTTATATAGGTTGTTTTGTTTTACATAATATCAAATACAATTTAAAGTCATGCCATGTGAATATTATTATTTTAATTTATAGAGAAATACACATGAAACATTGTTTGGAAAATAAGCATTGAAAAAATATGAAGTAGTTTTGTTGGCTTTACATACACAACTATTACTTTGAGAATGACGATATACAATAGTTATGATTTTAACATTATTGTTCATGTGCTAACTATTTTTTAAATTTTCAATGCATGAAGGAAAATCTATAAAAAGAGTTTGACAAAACCAGTGAAATATATCGAACTATTAAGGATATATGAATTGAGCGAGATCACGTGAACATTACAACATGATAATTTCAAAGGAATTCATTGTACACCTGTGATAATTCTTGCTAAAATATTTTTGGATGGACTTCATCATTCAACATTCTACTACTTTCAAATAGTGATCCTGATTGCTTTGACATTTATAACTTAAATTTTTAAGTTTGGTTTCTATAGTACTATATTATTTCCACATTTCTCTATGTAAGGTTTTTGGTTTATGATTTTTCATTAAAAAAAACCTTTTTTCTGGTTATACCACCCCTTTAAAAGGTACATCATTGTGCCTTGGTTTGGTAAAAGGCATGGGATTTTGGTTGATCCTTGGTCCAAAATAAATAAAGGTAGGTTATTACTCCACTTCAAAATAAAGGTTATAAGTTATTACTCTAGGTGATAAAAATACAAGTTAGGGGTTATGCCTCTAGGTGTGAAAAAGGTAGTGTATCAAGTTTTTGACTCCAGGTGTAAAAAAACCAGTTGTAAAGGGTTGTAACTCCCCATAAAAAGTTTGTTCACTTATATAGCGAGTGTCATACTTTTACATTAGTAGTGTAAAGAGTAGATGTAGGATTACTTTAATTTGAACTACTATAAAAATACTTGTGTTAATATTTTATTTTTCACTGCATATTAACATAACTTTGATAGTTTATTTAAAATTGAAAAAGAGATCAATTCAACCCCCTCTTGACCTTTTAACTATACCCATATCAATACCAAACAAAGGAGTCTATGAAATATTCAAAAATAAAAGGAAATATGATTTTATAGGCTGTGGATATATAAATTTCTATTGAAATTTCTTTTACTTATAGTAGTTCATTATATGAAAACAATGACAGTCGAAAGATAATGAATTTTTATGAAAATATACCAAAAAATGAAATATGTTTTATGGGTAATATTATCACTGAATCTTTGTAAAATTTATCTCTATACTCAAATTGTAATTGTTTATTAAATGGAGAGAAATCATAGTTAGATGATGAGGAATCACAATCATATAAAGAGATGAAGGAGCATATAATGGAAGTTGAGGATTTTTATCAAATAATGTTTATGAAATATTATGAATTTAATATTGATTTGGTGACATCTAAAAGTGAAATTTATAAACTAACTTATTCGTTATAAGTCAAGTATATTTCAATTTCAACTTTATATGGTAAAAATTAAATTATGAGTTTGAAGTTAGAGGTGGACAGCTTAGAGAAATTAAATTCAAACTTTACTTTCAAAAGGAAGAACTTTGACAAGTTGTATAATGAGTTGAAGCTAAGAATAACATCTTCAAAATTTGGATACAAGTATTCTAAAAGATATCATTTTAGTCTAATTACGTAGTGTTAAATAGTTAAAAAGTTCCAAAGGGTAGACACTAGATGAATTTATCTTTGATAAAAAAAGTTCAATTCTTTGAAAATCATAGATTTTATCTCTAAAGAATTTTCAATAGTTAAACACATGAGACTTGGTTAAATTTGGTAATCAAAATTTCTATTTTCAAATGTCTCTAGACCAAAGCAAATTTGGATGTTAAAGAAATAATTTCCAATTCAAAGAAAGAAGTTGTATACTAGTAGCTCGAACATTTGATACTTGGTAACATTTACCTTTACACTTTTATTTTTTTACTTTGATGAATTAAGTATTTACTTTTATGTATTGATTTTTACTCTTATATTTAAACAATAATATATGTTTTATTTTTATTTTATTTAAGGTTTTCTACTTTGTGAGATTTTGGATTCTCTATTTGATTTACTCCTTTAGAAAGGGGGAGTTGTGTTTGTGTTGATGTTTTCACAGAAAGTTCATTTTTACCAATAAATTCTACATAAGATAAGGATCGTGATTTAAGAAAAATTTCCAAAACTATCTTCATTTGAAGAATTTAATCCATAATCATTAGAGGATAACTTCTAGGAGTTTAATTTACTTTCATTCTTATCTTATAAATTTCTAAATTCTGTTACTTTTATTTATTCTTTTTTTTACTATTTACCTTATTGAAGGTAACCAACTTTCTTTTATGAAAATTTGAAATTCATTTCTTCAGATAGATTTGATGACATGGTTTTAGTGGGAAGAAATGTGAACAATCATATTGGATTGTGATTAATGGCTGAGTGATTCACCTATATAAAGGCATGTGGACCTAGCCCAACTTGTTTTTATTTAAAGAGAAGCGCTGTGATTTTTTATCTATATTTTATGATTCATAGTTTGTTGTTTTCTTGATCTTAATGGAATATTTCAAAGAACTTGCTTATATATAGATCATTTGTGAAATTTCAATTGACTTGTAATGGTATAAGAAGTATAAATAATTACCAAATAAAGTCATTAGATTTAAAGTATGGGAGAAAATCACATTTCCAAGTGAAGAATATCATTTATTATACCCACATATCATCTGATATTTTTATTCCCTGGTGGTATTTGATGATTTAGATGATGAAAATAAGGTTAGATTTAATGTTTAAGAGAATAATTTTGTTTTGACTCTGAATAAATTTATAAAAGTTATTGAATTACCACTTAATAGATATTCTATTTTAATCTCTCATAAAATTTCAAAAGTTATCAAAATATTTAACCATGAGAGTGACTTGGAGATCTTGTTTCAAGTTAAGAAGAAGGTTTATAAGATATAACTCTTTCAAAATGAATCTAAAATCATGTTCCAATGATTTTGAGGTTTCCTTCTATAAAGGAATGGTGATAAGGATGCCATCAAGATTAAGAGGGTATACAAGTTAGAACTTCTCTATAGAGTGAGTGAGTTTACCATTATGAAGTTTATTTGGGACTATATTGACATTGTTTTCTTAGGGCTTGTGAAGCCAAGAATTATTCCTTACACAAGGATTATTAACCGGGTATTATTAAAAAAAACTAGATAAGGAAGGCATAAAAAATCACTATACACTAGAACGGGTTAAGGGAAACCCTATGAATAATGAAACTGTAGCCTGAATAAAGATCATGTATGATTCAATTAAAAAGAAATTTGTTGGAAAAAGAATAAAAGTTAACATTTTAAAATATGGTAAAATTGATAAAAGTAAAAGGTTAAAGACACAAAAGGGATCATAAATTCCTATTGTGTCTAAAAATAAGTAGAAGAAAACATCTAAAAAGAAATGGAAGGAGGTCATATAACTTATAGCTATTGAAACCCCCTCACTAAAGAAGAAGAGAAGTCCTGAGACCCTAGATAAAAAATAAAAAAGACTTGTAGAAAAGTATGGAGATGATTGGAAAGGGAAATCCAAAGAAATCAAACAAAGGATTGAAAAGAAAAAGAGCTAAAAATATTAATTTGGATTGTCAAAATCATAACCTAAGGATCAGAAATAAAAATAAATTAAAACTAAGGATTCAAAAGATGTATATAAATATTCCTTGAAGATAAAGAAGTCTCAAGATTCTCTCCATTTAATAAACATCAGAGAGCCGATTGAGATTCTTGGGAAAAAGTTAACTTTCTTGGAAGACAAGATTGGGAAAGGTAAAACTAAACTAATAGAAGTTATAGAAAATTATTCCTTGGATTCTTTTTCACCTCCACACATGGATAAAGGAGAAAAGGAAAGAGAACCTATGAAAAATATGTAATAAACTAGTCTAACCCACAAAAAGCTTCAGAAATAATATCTTCTAATACATATTCATCAATTTCATCTTTATTAGTATCATAAAGTTCAATGGATGAATCATAAAGAACAAAGTCCACTTCCAAATGTGCCGAAAAATAAAGAGTCCTTTGTTATAAGATGCTCCTGAATAGGTTAAGTTAATTGAGTAACCAGGAACTAAGAAGATCAAATCTACAAAACTTGAAGCCCAAAATAATATTGATTATAAAGATGAAGAAGATTACTCAAATAACCTTATTGATATTATCAATATCCTTCATCTAGGAGATGATAAATAATCTTAATCTGAATCTGATTAAAGTTTAAAAGAAAGTTCTATTGAGAAATCAAGAATGGATAGAGTTTAATATCATCTAGATATTATGTTTAAAAAGTTGTTGAGACTAACATATGTTGTAGATATCTAACTAGAAATGAATTCAAGGTTGGGTTTATTATAATACCAGAGTGTAGACATCTATATCTTCCACCCGCATAAGAAAATACTTGATCAACAAGTTGAACTAAAGATACATTTTTTCAATTTTAGAGATGAGAGACAACAATAATATTAGAATTTAAAGTGAATGGACAAGAATATCCAAGTTTATAAAATTGATATTAGTTATCTCCTATATTATAAAGATGATTTAATTAGAAGATAAATTTATGAAGTTTCAAGAATATGTGTGAAATTCTCAGAAGAAGAAATAAATTTCAAATTTCTTTATTTATTTTGGATTTTATCTCTTGTTGTATTATTATTATTAATGTTGAATTATTTTACTTGGTTCATCTCTTAACTATTGATGATGGATGTGTGAATTTTTTTAAGGCTTTTACTTGTGTTTATTGTTTAATTCTCTTTGAATCTTCTTTGTTTTTCTCTTTTTGAAAATCAAAACAGGGGAGAGATTATAGATGGATTTGTGTGGTAAGTTTTCATTTCATTAAAGGGGTATTTGTTTATACTGACATGTTTTTTAAGCTATGTTTTATGGGGTTAGTTTCAAATATTTTATATCCATAGGGAGATTTATCTGAAGTTAAAGGAATTTTTTATTTTTATATTTTAGTAAAACTTACCTTTATTATGTTTTTTGTGAGTTTATCATGATTTTCAGTAGGAGGGATATTGTTGAGTTACTAAACTTTTTGTATCATTTATTTTGAAAATTATAGTACACTTTATGATGAATTTATATTAACTTATTTTTGTAAGTTTTGTTGTTGTTCATATTATAACTTCCATTTACCATAAGTTTTGGTTAACTAAATGAAATGTTTAACTTCCAGAGCTTTATGAAGTCAGGATAAGTTACAACTAGTATAATATGGGTGTTGGAACTCAAGACATTCTGATAGGGGTGAATTATGGTGTTACTATATTAAGAAGTTTCATTTTCCTTTTTTTATCTTTTTTCCTTTTAGGACCTTTCTCCCATATTAGTAGGAACATTAATTCAACCTATGTTATCTTTGAATGAAACCATACCACACATCATGCATATGAACATAAAATGAAAGATAGAAGAATAATGATATTTACTCGGTTCATCCAAATGATCTAATTTAAAGACCACACACTAACATTGTGTCAATGTGCCAGGATGTAATAATACTCACTATGTATTATAAGATTTGGAAGTGATCACTGTTGATCCATGTTCACTCCCTTTTCTTCACTTCATAAACTACTTTTGTGAAGGATAAAGTTAGTTTATAGACTTGAGGTTCTCTTCATGATCATTATCATAATCACAAATTGTTTGCATCTCCATATCTATTTAGATGCACTGTAAACTCCAGTATGCTGCTCTTATTCTTCTTCAAACCAAATGATATCTAACCCTTATGGTTGAGGGTTGTACCTTTAGTTTACCTCAAACCACAACTCCACTCCTTCCCTAAATTATGATAATTCACAACACTTGAATTATCTTTTTGAAGAACTTATTCTTATTCAGCATGGTGGATTAATAATCTCCCTTTTTTATTCTTATACACTACACTGGATGTGGAAATAATATATATATTTTTGAGTCTTTTGTCTTTAACATCTCCTAGATTTGATCACTGTAGCTCTTTGATGCATATAGTATGCCCTTTATTTTCCTATTCTTAATTTAGATATATCAATATAGTTCACTCTTTTTTTATTTTGAATCAGATAAGCCTCTTATACATAGTCTCCCTATTTTCCCAAAAATTATATGAAAATTTAGCATAGGTATTTAACGCTCTTCCCAAAACCACTTCAAGTGGTATTTAATCATACACTCTTGAAACCATGCACTACAATGAATAATGTAAGTCACTTTATGTTCCCACGAGCTTCATTATCTTTCCAAGTATCCCATGTATTAATCCTACTTAAATTCAAATAAATTTCTTGAATATAACACAATAATATTTCCAGTCTATCATGGTTAAACTAGCCTCTGCAATTCGAATGAAACACCCCAATTATTTCTCTATGATATCCTATTTTTAAATTCAAAAACTATTTCCTTTTCCTTCTCAAAATTCTAGTTCTATGGTCACAAAAGAGTTTAAAGTTGTATAATGGTGGTCAAACTTCTAATCCAAGAGATCCATGAATATATCCATTAAACTCTCCTTTTTGTTGGGGTTGGTGCCCCAAAACCAACTAATTTGTACTTTATATTTATTTTATATTAATGGATTTGAATATTAACACCTTATCACATATTGATTTTTCTTCTGCATAGCATTAATGTGATAATGTCCTAGAATATTTATCACATTGAAAAGGTCATAGCATTTACCCTTTATGATGAGAGCCATGAAGTTCCATGATGATATTCTTAAATATTTTTCTATAGTTGGATGACATTCTATGATAAGACACATAGTATGTAGACTGTCAGGTGTGGGTACTCATAAGCAATTAGATTTTATCTCATAAAGTTCACACTTGGTAATAAAAAAGATAAGATATTATGAGAACAAACCCGCCTATAAGAATTATGAATGTTTATTTGTCATTGTATATTCCTATATACGAGCGTATGTAATGGTCCTTTGATTTTAAGATTATTATTAATTTATGTCATGACTTTTGCACTTCGATGTAGTATTGTAAACCATGAAGAGACTGTTCATAGAGAAATTGGGTAAATTGGGTGCATCACGAATGATGTGTTATTAATAAATAAGTCATGGATGAATTTGTCGCTTCTATCTTTATGGAAGTTGATATCTCTACCCTTTGATTAAAATGAAACCGCCACATTCAATCTCATGGTCATGGTGGAATGACGAGTTTATTTTAGATAGTCAAAGAAAGAAATATCAAACATATAGGTTGATGACCCGAGTGTGCAGCCTGCTTGATGAGATATCACAACAAATGGATTATATTATGTAGTGAGTGTTTATATATGGTTTTTATCATTGACATATGCTCTTCATCCATGGGTGCCTTGGATTATTGATAAATATTAATCTTGTATACTGGGAAAACCCATCTAATACCACTAAGGAAGTGTCCTAGAGGGTAACACACAAAGTGTTTCCTTTTATCTCAGTTAAATATTATATTTAATAGTGGGAATAAATATTATTCTCTATATCAAGAGGTAATATTTATTCAATATTTATTAAATGATCACAAATATTAAATAAATATTTATTCAAAAGGCAATTGTTTAATTACATGAATATATCATATTTATTTATCTTTTTTTATTCACAAGTTAATAAATAATTATTCATTCATTAATAAATAAATTATTTAATTACGCTAATATCAAAATAAATATTTTATTCAATAGACTGTGAATATAATATTTATTTTTTATTGAATGTATAATATCTATCTATTGATATTTTCAAGGTAATAAATACATATTTATTAATAAATAATTTATTTAATTATGAAAATATTAAAATAAATATTTTATTCATTAGACTGTGAATAAAATATTTATTTATGATATTTATTCGAAAATCCAATAAATGTCAAAGATGACGAGAGGAATCAGTTTTTGGTTTGGTGAAAAATATTTGTTTCCTAGAATATAAATAATATTTATCATTGCATGGATTAACGAAATCCATGGAATAAAATAATTATATTCTTATTTTACATGGCATGAGGTTCATTTTTGGGTTTTACATAATATTAAGGGCCTTTGTGTTGGAGTTGGTGCCCTAGAAACCAATTTTTTTGTACTTTATGATAAACTTGTATTCATTGGATGAATATTTATAAATTCCTTATCAAATCATGATTGTTCTTCTGCATGAAATAGTATGTGATAATTTCCTAAGAATAGATGTCGAACTAAAAGGTCATAGCGGATCCCTGCTATGATGAGAACCCAGAAGTGCCATGACACTATTCTTGAATAAATTTTCTATAGCTGGATGATATCATTTAAAGGGGAACAAATGATACAAGTTATAAGGGGTGGGGACTCATGAAAATTTGGGGCACCTTCTCATGGTGTGCTCCCTTGGTAATATCTAGGAGGATATTATGAGAACAAGACCCGCCAGTAGGAAATCCACATTCATAAGTATCATTCGATGTTCTTATATGCGGGCGTGTGTATTGGTCCTTAGACTTTAAGATTATTATTAATGGGTATTATGAATCACAAAATTAGATGTATTGACGAAAACCACGATGACAAATGTTCGTGGTGAGGTAGGATATGTTGGGTGCATCACGAGTAATGTTGCATTAATGAATAACGCGAGAAAGGATTTTTCACTTATATAGAAGTAAATATCTCAGGACCTTTGATGGAAATGATATAGCCTAATTAAATTCATGGCCATGGTGTTTAGGTAAGTTCAATTTTGGGAAGTCAAAGAATCAGAAATAAAGCACATGGGTTGATGGCACTTGCATGCAACCCGCTTGATTAGAGATATCGGGACAAAGGGATTATATTACACGGTAAGGATTTGTATGAGGTGAAATGTTGTTGTGACATCAAATTATTTCTCTTGGGTGCCTTGAACCATTTCTAGAAAGTAATCTTGGACTTTAGTCAAGCCTACCTAATGCCAATGAGAAAGAGGCCTAGAGGGTCACACACTAAGTGTATCCGGTATCTCAGTTAAATAATTTATTTATTTAAAAAATTAAATAAATATTATTCATGGTTGTGGTTTAATAATTATTCAAGTGTGACTGATTTCATTTATTTCATCTTTAGTTATTCGATAGAATATATTGCGAATGAAATATTTATTTATCGGTGGATAATGTAGTTATATTTATCTAATAAATAAATAGTCATTATTCAAGGCCCGATAAATATTGAGGAGGATTGGCGGACCAAGTTATGGGTCAAGTGAGAAATAACATTAAATATTATTTAGTTAAATAATATTTAAATATAATGTGCAAGTTAATAACATGTCATGAAAATAATAGAATTGCTATTATTATTTGACGTGTGGTTTCACATGAAATAATAAATTAAGTAATGACACCTGTGTAGATTATTTATTATTACCTAGTGAATTAAATTCCCCGTTATGTTATTATTCTCTCTATTATCCAAGGGGTCATTCGACTAGCTGACCAATCGTTGTGTGTACAACATAATTGGATAAAAGATCTCGAGCCTAGAGAAATCTTCCCTCTCCAGGAGTGTTCTTAAGAACGAGAGAGATCCTCCTTCATCAGATCAAGGAGAACTCCTTGGAAGTGATTCTTAAGGCGATTGAAGACGGACATCGCAAGCGCAGGGATCTTCTGCACTAGCACCCTGAGACTCCTTCAGCGACATCCATAGATATGTGGAGAACATGCGGATCACTTCTAGAGGATTCCTATCTTTGGATTCTATATCGCAATGAAGTCGCACCTCAGACCCAAGGTCAGACACATCAATGAAAAAAGAATCACCTTGAAGGTAATTCTATAATTTAATTAAATTAATTATAAACAAAATATGTCAATCCTTTCTTCTCGGTTCTGGGTTCTCTCCTTTGTCTTTTATCTTTAATTCAATTCTGTGGATACTGCCGTTCATTATCGTACTGATCTCGGATTAATCATTGATTATGAAAATTTGAAAAGTTAGGTACACGCCCATCCCGCGCTTCCGTTGTGCCCAAAACCTACAATTGGTATCAAAGGGGTCATATTTTCATTTATAATTATTTAAATAATTCATTTATGATTTATGATTTAATAATTTAGTTTTTCAATTCATGTTTAATCGTTCTTGTAATCTGAATTTTGAGATTTGTTCCTTCCTTTTCGTTTCTCACAGATCTAAAAGAAATGAATAATTTTATGATTAAAATTAAATCGAGGATCTCATCAGGAGACACTGATGGTTCTATCCTGATAACACAAGAATACATGCTGTGTAGCCGGATCTACATGTCGTGTATTTGTGTTCAATGCATCAGGAGTAATTTGGCAATTACTCAAATTGTGTGCATCAATGACATGCAGTGTAGTTAATTCTTAAATCACATGTTGACCAAGACATACTAGTGCATGGTCAGCTAGACTACACACCGTCTGGCCCACTGGACACAACGTGTAGTCCCTTCGGTCCAGGGTTAAGTTGTGTATCCCATACACAGTTTACCTGGATGGTGACCGTGTAATACGGAGTCTACATGGCATGTGGCCCACTGGGCCCATCGTGTACTTGGAAGATTTCTGAAGTACACCTCACATGTCTTTTCCCCAGGCCTGTACGTAGGATCGATGGTGAGGAGGGTACATGTAGTGTAGTCGGATCTACACGCCGTGTACTGTTTATAGATTACACAGATTTAAGAATTTATTATTATATTATGTAAACCCTTGAGACATGTACCTTTGCGTGGGTGTAAAGTTGGGAAACAACATGTGATAGTTGTTTGATATATATATATATATATATATAAATGTTTAATTAACATCTGTGTAATGTTCAAAGATCTGCACATCATGTATGAGTTATATAACAATTATAATTCGGTGTGTATGCTACATGTCATAAAGAATAAAGTGTATACAAGTATAAATACATGCTGGGTCATTTTTTATGGGTATTCACCAGGTTGCCTCCAAGGTACAAGTTATGTACAAGGTTATGAATGAGAAACTCATGGAAATTCAAAAAAGGATTAAGATAAAAATTATTGATTAATTAAAGATAATGATTAATTGATTCGAGCATAATTTATCTTAATAAGAACAATTAAATAATTGAATGCTAGTTTTATTAAATACATAATTCGTTGCATGTATGCGGATGATCATGATCTAGACCAAACCTTTGTATGTGGTTGGTTCCCTTTTAATTTATTTATTAAATTAAAATTGTTGGCATGTGTGCCTTCTCATCATTAATATGTAGGGAATACATGCACATGGTTTCTTTTCTGTAAACCCCCTTTTACCCCTCACCTTCCTGTGAGTTAAAAGCATATGTAATGGATAGATCTCCCAATCTAGTAGAGGTGGTTCAAGTTAGGAGCCAAGGAGAAAGCAATCCAATGAGATATAAATGTGGACAAGTAGAAATCTGTAAACACAAACCTTAAATGGTTAAAGGTGTTTCTCCCCTAGGTCAGGGTTATTTTATCAAATTCTAGATAAACTAACCAATAATAAATCTCATGATCATACCCTTTATTTTATTTCTGTCAGTTTTATGGTTATTCATTATGGATGTTTGACACAGTCATATAATTAATGAACTAACAAGCATACAATATGGAACTAAAATAAAAATGGCTTATGCATAAATATTATCTATACATGGTTAATCACTTAAGTATATTCCAATTAACATTAACAAGCATGTGAAAAGATAATAAGTAAAAATTTACACATAAAGGATAAAATCCCTCCATTAAATATTAAGTCGGTATAGTCTTCCATTACATAGAATCGAACCATAGCTCAAAGTGCTTGACCAACCCTAGTTGGGGTGATTTCAATTATCGGGGAATTATAATTTGAATTTTTGGGTTGACTTAAATTATTTTACATTAAGGGTTAACTACCCTAGAAGGATTTGGTGTAACTAAGAGGCAAAGGTTGAGAAAATCCAAAATTAAGGATTTCCGGATTAGGGAGTCCACTTAACATATCAAGGAGATATGAGTTAATGTAGTTGGTATTTGGAATGCCTACCTAAAACCTTTCAAGTTACTTTACCAACCCTAGTTGGGGTAATGTGAAGGAAAATATGGATCCTTACTGCTAGAATGTCTAAGAAACAGGATATTCTGAAGCAAATGGTGAGGGCTATTGGGTTTCAACAAAATAGTGGGACACTAATAGATATTAATTTATTTATTTGTCTATATTTATCAAGATAAATTACTAAAACATTGTTCATCTTAATTTTTAGAAACAATAATAAGAATGACATCAAACATATCATTGTGATCCATACTCGAGAAGGAAAACATTATCATTGGCACTAATTTCTAGGAGTGGAAAAGGCACCTTCAGGTAGTCCTTCACCATGAGAGAAAACCTTATGTGATGGAAGATCCTTTACCAGTTGCGCCTAGAAATGAGGCGAGTGATGAGGAACTCTCTATGTACGAGAAACATCTGAATGATGCTACGGATGTTCAGTGCCTCGTGTTATCATCCATGACCAATGAGCTCTGGAAGAAACATGAGGAAATGTATGATTATATAATGATGTATCACCTTTGGGATATCTATCAAGAGAAGGTGAAACAAGAGAGGTATGATATCTCCAATGCTTTGTTAACTACTAAGCTTGGAGAGTCTGCACCAGCTAGACCACATGTAGTTAAGCTTATTGGCTATATTGAGTGTTTGTACATCTTAGGGATTAAATTACCAGATTATTTGCGTATAGATCTCATACTATAATCACTTCCTAAGACCTTCTCTAGTTTTATTGTGAATTATAATATGAGTAATAATGAGAAGATTCTATCAGATCTTCTTAACCTGATTCACCAAGTTGATAAGGACATGGGGAATAAAAAACCTACATTCCTTAGAGTGAATAGAAAGAGGAAGGATAAGGAAAAGGGGCCTAATATTTATAAACAATCTAAATCATTCGAGCACCGTCCGACCAAGAATAATAAGATCCAGAGGCAGGGAAAAGAAAAGGTGTCAATATTCTTTGCATGTGTCTAGTTAGGACACTGGAAGAGGAACTGCACCTAGAGGCAAGGGGAAGCTAAAAGTGCATTCGTTATCGAGTGCAATATTTACATTTCTATACATTGGGTATTAGATATAGCTTGTGGAGCTCACATATATATTCAAATTCAGGAACCAAGTTGATTCCAGAAAATTTCCAGAGGAGAGGTGGATCTGTGAGCTACCAATTGTGCGAGGTTGGATGATCTTTCCATTAGTGACTACCACCTCACATTACTGACATGAATGATTTTTGGTTTTACATGGCTATTATTATATACCTAGTGTTACCAATAAAATAATTTCTATATCGAGTTTAGATATAGAGGATTTATTTTCCAGTTCGTAAATAAATGTTGTTACTTTTATAAGGACAATATATGTTATGGTATGGTGCATTTAAATAACGGTCTGTATGTATTAAATTATGAGAACTAAGTGTTGGAAATTGATAACGAACCAAGTTCACGTGACTCATACAACACCCAATTATGGAATCACTGCCTTGGTCATGTAAACGAGAAGCGACTGACAAAGATCTGTCAAGATGGTTATTTAGACTCTTCTGAGCTAAAATCACTTGATAGATTTTATG
This sequence comes from Viscum album, assembly GCA_963277665.1. Taxonomy (NCBI): domain Eukaryota; kingdom Viridiplantae; phylum Streptophyta; class Magnoliopsida; order Santalales; family Viscaceae; genus Viscum; species Viscum album. Next base: position 65,370,889 of record OY728163.1, on the reverse strand, counting down.
CTTGTTTACAAGAAAAAATGACCAACCCACCATTTGGTGGCTAGGGTGAAAGGGCCACATATCTTATAGGATTGGTACACACTGATGTGTGTGGACTATTTCTAGTAAAAGCTAGAGGTGGATATTCTTACTTCATTACTTTTACTGATGACTTGAGGAGATATGGTTATGTATACTTAATGAGGTATAAGTCCGAGTACTTTGAGAAATTCAAAGATTTGAAGAACGAAGTAGAGAATCATCTTGGTAAGAAGATAAAGAAACTTCGATCGGATCGAGGTGGAGAATATCTTAACCAAGAGTTCATCGAAATTTTATAGGAATTTGGGATTCTATCTCAACTCACTCCACCTTATACACCACAATGGAATGATGTTAGTGAAAGGAGGAACTGTACCTTGTTGGACATGGTAAAGATGATGATGAGTCATGAAGATCTTTCATTATCCTTTTGGAGATATGCATTGCAAACTGCGGCATACACATTAAACCAAATACTAACTAAGGCGGAAAATGGGATTCCCTTTGATATATAGAGTAGAAAGAAACCCACTTTGTCATATACACATGTATGGGGATGAAATGCGTCTGTTGAGGCTTTCTCAGGAAAAAAACTAGCACCCTGGGGCACAAAGTGTATCTTTATAGGGTATCCCAAGTAAACAAAGAGATACTACCTATAAAACCCCTCAGACAATAAAGTGATTATTTCTAGACAAACTGTCCCTCTTGAGAGGGATCACATCCTCAAAAAAGACAATGAGAGAAAGATTTACTTCGATGAATTTAATGCTCAAGATACATAAGAGTTGGTACATGAACAAGTTCTGTAAGTCCCCATGGAAGAGTTAGTTCCTAAAACACAAGTACTGCATAGGATCATAAGAGATGTAAGAGAACCATATAGATATGGTTTCCTTGTCACCGAGGAAGGTGACTCATTGTTTTTGGACAATGATGAACCCCTCTTCTATAAGGAAGCAGTAAAGAGATCAGAAGCTGCAAGATGGCTAGAAGATAAGAATTCTGAGTTAGACTCCATGTGTCAGAACCAAGTCTGGGTTATGGTCGATGCACCAGTTGATGTAAATCCTGTTGAGTGTAAATGGGTATTCAAAAAGAATCTAGACATGTAAGGTCAAGTTGGTACCTATAAAGCAAGGATAGTGGATAAAGGTTTTAAACAACGTCAAGGAATTGACTATGAAGAAACCTTTTCACCATTTTCCATGTTTAAATCTATAAGAATCATACTTTCCATAAAAGATTTCCATTACTATGATATTTTTCAGATGGATTTCAAAACTATATTCCTTAATGGGAACCTTCAGGAATATTTCTATATGATATAACCATAAGGGTTTGTGACATCAGGTGATACTAAAAGGGTATGCAAGTTGCAGAGATCCATTTATAGATTGAAGCAAGCATCCAGATCATAAAACATTTGATTAGATGGATCCATAAGAGAATTTTGTTTCATTAAGAATGAATGTGAGCCATGCATTTACAAATGGTTTAATGGGAATGCAGTCATTATCCTAATAGTGCATGTTGATGAAATATTTATTATTGGAAATGACATACCAGTCTTGCATTCAATCAAGGTTTGATTAACCAAGTGCTTCTCCATGAAGGACTTAGGAGAAGCATCCTACATTCTAGGGATCAAGATCATTCGTGATAGATCCAAGAGGATACTTGGACTAAGTCAAAGTCCATACATTTACCATATACTAAAGATATTTAGTATGGAACAATCCAAGAGGGTATTGGTTCTAGTGTCATATAGTATACATCTTTCCAAGAAAATGTGTCCCCAAACACAACATGAGAAATATAGGATGAGTAAGATTCCATATGCTTAAGCGATGGGATCTATCATGTATGCCATGTTATGTACCAGACTTGATGTTGCCTATGCACTGAGCATGATAGGAAGATATCAATCAGATCTAGGAGAACAACATCAGACTGCTGTCAAGACTATCCTTAATTATCTGAGAAGAACTAAGGATATGTTCCTGATGTATGGAGGAGATGGGGAGCTTGTCATCAGAGGGTATGTTGATTCTGGTTTACAGATAGATCATAATGATATAAAGTCACAATCAGGATGTGTTTTCTGTTTCAATGGAGGAAATGTGAGATGAAAGAGTTCAAAGAAGCCAGTTTTCGATGATTCTATAGTAGAGTCTGAATATATAGAGGCTTCTGATATAGCCAAGGAAGCCATCTGGATTTGGAACTTTGTCTAGGCGCTTGATGTGGTAATCAATAGTAAGGATCCCATTACATTGTATTATGATAATGCTACAATAGTGGCTCTTGTAAAGGAGACAAGGTCACATCAACGGAAAAAGAACGTACTCTGAAAGTATCACCTCTTGAGGGATTTATATCAAAGGGGTGAAGTTTCAGTGAGCAGAGTGTCCATAAAAGAGAATGTGAAAGACCCCTTGACTAAATACATATCTCAGCAGAAACATGAATATCACGTGAGAGCTAGAAAACTGAAGGTTGTTAGAATTTGGCTCCAGTGCAAGTGAGAGTCTGTTGGAGTTAGTGCCCTAGAAGCCAACTTATTTGTACTTTATGATAAACCTGTATTCATTGGATGAATATTTATAAACTTCTTATCATATCATGATTGTTCTTCTATATGACATAGTATTTGATAATGTTCTAAGAATAGATGTCACACTAAAAGGTCATAGCGGATCCCTACTATGATGAGAACCTGGAAGTGCCATGACACTATTCTTGAATATATGTTCTATTATTGGATTATAGAATCCCGCCTTTTTATCACATAAACTTTCATTACATTATACAAAACCGAGGATCTTTAAGGTTTAGTGTCTTGGAAACCAGGAACTCAAAACATGAAAACATAAAACATTCTTCTTAAACACTTGAAAGGCTTCTCCTTATGTTCATCCTAGGTTCATTACTGCATCTCATAACCTAGGGACATACATCAAAAGAAATGGTGAGCAGAAGGCCCAGTAAGGGAAACAAGGGAAACATTTAATCATGTGAACTTGAGATACATCAATAAAGTCATGAAAAAGAACTTTAAGGCATGAGAAAGAAATCATGAGGCATATCATAATAAAAATAACGTATTTCATAACTTGAAGATGTGGCTACAACATTTAATATTGACAATAATTTCCGTTTCACCAAGGTCCATCCCCAAGGTGTCATTAAAAATTACCAAGGTTATTCACCAAGGTGTCGTTAAAAATGGTCATCTCTAGAGATTAAGTCTTTACCCAATGCATTGGAGCGCTATCAGGGCACACCCTTAAATTTTTCTTTATCATCATGTGAGCCACATATATCATCATCAATAATTTCATAAACAGCCCATATAGCATAAAATAAATGGGTTTCATTTCATAATCATAATGTTTTAAAAACTGCTTTAAAGACATGATCTTTATGTCACTTTAAACCCACGGAAAAGGAAAGCGAGTATCATGTATGTAAATCCCAGAATTTAAAATAGAACATTTTGGTATATATGTGAATACCCCTTTAGAAGGTAGAGCTTTGGGTATTCAATTAATAAAATAAAATAATTTTAGAAAAGAGAGAGACATTTGAGATGGAAATTCTGCAGCATAACGGCTCTGCATCGGGGTTTTAGAAAACATGAAAAGAGAGGGGACATAGGTCACCCACTCATAAATGATCCAAAGAACAGTATAGGGATAGAATATAATGGATATAAGAACATGGTAATGAAATTTGAAAGACATACCATATGAAATGAAAAACATGGAGGGAAGACAAAAATAAGACTTCTCTTATGAAAATTCGGCAGCCTAACGACGTCACTTAAACTTCAACAAAATGAATTGAAGAGATCAAATAGGGTCTATCATCATATGAACATAGAAGACCAGTATGATATATATAGAGATAATACCCCAACATAATAAAAAGGAATATGAAATACTTGACATGAAAGTAGAACTTTGAAAAATGAGTAAGGTGAAAGAATCCCTTAAAAATTCGGCAGCCTAACGACGCCACTTAAACTTCAACAAAAATGAATTGACGAGATCAAATAGGGTCTCTCATCATATGAACATAAAATATCAGTGTGATACATATAGATATCATAACCCAATATAATAAAAAGTAACTTGAAAGACTTTACATGAAAGTAGAACTTTGAAAAATGAGAAAGGTGAAAGAATCCCTTAAAAATTCGGCAGCCTAACGGCGCCACTTAAACTTCAACAAAAATGAATTGATGAGATAAAATAGGGTATATCATCATATGAAAAAAAAAGATCATTATTATAGATATATATATCATAACCCAACATAATAAAAAGGAACTTGAAAGATTTGACATGAAATTAGAACTTTGAAAAATGAGAAAGGTGAAAGAATCCCTTAAAAATTCGGCAGCCTAACGCTGCCACTTAAACTTTCTTAAAACTAATTGATGAGAGCAAGAGGGGGTATCTCATCATATTAACATGAAAGGGAAGTAAGAGTAATATAAAAGAACATCCTCCAACATAAGATCATGGAGCATAAAAGAAATGACATAAAAGAGATTACTTGAAAAGAAAGAGAGAGGTAGGTTCCCTTACCTTAAAACGTAACTCTTAAAACTCAAAAGTTGGGACCTTGAGGGATTTGGGGCACCTTGAGAGGACTACTTGGGAGGTAATGAGACCAGATCTTCGTTGGGGGAGAGTTGGGAGTGAAAACTAAAGGAGGAAAGGGTGGGTATTTATAGGGAATGTGAGGGGACAAGGCATTAATGGCCAAGGGACACCTCACAAGTGGTTTTCTCAAAACCATGGGCTCTCCCATGGTATTTCCCATGTAGTTATTCCACATGGGCCCCCCATAAAATAATCATCACTTTTGGTATGAAAACCCTTAAAATATCTCATGACATCATCATGACACAGTTATGATTTCATTGAACATACCGAAACCCTAAAACTGTATTTTTATTATTCACTGAAAATTCAACTTTCTCAGAAAAATCCCCAAATTTCACCTTAACCAAATATCACTGCTCTGATTTCAAAAATGAACTCCATTTTATAAAAATAATTTTCTAAATATTTTTAATTTAAATTTTAAATAAATACACTATTCACCGAAAATTCATTTTTTTCTGAAAAATCCCCAAAAATTACCTTAACATAATATCGATGCTCTGAGTTCAAAAATGAAATCCATTTTATAAAAATAATTTTATAAATAATTTTAATTTAATTTTTAATTAAAAAAACACTATTCACCTGAAAAAACTAATATTTGACTAATAATTTATGAAACCGTTATTTAACCATTTTATTGGATCACATTACTTAATCAAGGTGCCTAGATTATATTAATACTTTTTTTAAGTGAGATTACTAATCCATTTGGTCACATTACTAATCCTAAGCATAAAATCACTATTCATAATTTACTATTCATCAAAAATTAAGTTGATCTTATTAGACTCTAAATTTCGTACTGAACACAAGTGTAGAAGACCATTTTTTGAAAATCATTACACATAATTAGTTATCTAAGGTTTACATAAATATTTTCAAATATTCTTTTTCTAGAATTAATCAAAAATATGAATACTATATTTATCCGGACATTTGAAAATTCATAAACTTCATCACAAGAAGAAATCACAATTTTTATTTGAATCAAAGGATTACACAAGGCTGTTATGGTCTCGTTACATAGCCCCTTATAACACCAGCATAGGACCTAAGTGTAAGGTGTGCTAAGGTGAGAGAATATGAGGGCGGCTCAGCCAACATTGCACGAGTAGTAATTTCTATTATCTTGAACTTCTCGCGAAGGCGATTCCGTTCCAGCTTCACACGATGAAGTTCGACTTGGGTTTGGTCCAGAGTAAAGCCCAATGGTGCCACCTCCTTCCCAAGTTCTGTTAGATGGGCTTCAATTGGCCCGAGACTACTGGATGAGGACATCAAATCTTCTTTCTATATTAATTAACCAAGATCACTTGTATTTAGAGACAATAATCGAAACGTTTAGTTTCCAGTGGTCATATTAACCAACAGTCATATAACAGTCGAAACCCAATGGTCTCATTTTAATTATACTCATGTTATCAAATGAAATAGTTTTGTTGAGTATAAAATAAAATAACACACAAAATTAGGAACAAGATTTATTCAAAATTTCGGGTCGTTACATGGATAATATCATTTGAAGGGACAAAAATGATATAGGCTATTAGGGGTGAGGACTCATGAAACTTTGAGGCACCTTCTCATGGCGTGTGCCTTTGGTAATATCTAGGAGGATATTATAAGAACAAGACCCACTAGTAGGAAATCCAAATTCATAAGTGTCATTGGATGTTCACGTCTGTGGACATGTGTATTGGTCCTTAAACTTTAAGATTTTTATTAATGGGTATTATGACTAACACACTTAGATGTATTAACGAAAACCATGATGACATATATTTGTAGTGATCTAGGTTATTTTGGGTGCATAATGAGTAATACTGCATTAATAAATAATGCGAGAAAGGATTTTTCACTTCTACAGAAGTAGATATCTCATTCCCTTTTATGGAAATGATATAGCTTTACTAAATCCATGTCCATGGTGTTCTCTAGGTAAGTTCAATTCTGGGAAGTCAAATAATGATAAATTGAGCAAATGGGTTGATGGAACTTGCACACAACCCCCTTTATTGGAGATATTGGGACAAAGGGATTATATCACATAATACGTGTTCATATGAGGTGACATGTCATTGCAACATCAACTTCTTTCTCTTGGGTTCCTTGACCCGTTTCTAGACAGTAATCTTGGACTTTAGGCAAGCACACCTAATTCCAATAAGAAAGAGGCCTAGAGGGTCACACACTAAGTGTAGCTAGTATCTTAGTTAAATAATTTATTTATTTAACAAATTAAATAAATATTATTCCCGGTTTAGGTTTAATAGTTATTCAAGTATGCCTGACCTCATTTATTTCATCAATAGTTATTTGAGAGAATATATTGTGTACAAAATATTTATTTATCAGAGGATAATGCAGTTATACTTATCTAATAAATAAATAGTCATTATTCAAGGCTTGGTAAATATTTAAGAGGATCAGAGGACCAAGTTATGGGTCTAGTGAGAAATAATATTAAATATCATTTGGTTAAATAATATTTAAATATAACGTGAAAGTTAAGCACATGTCATGGAAATAATAGCATTGATATTATTATTTGACATGGGATTTCACATGGAATAATAAATTAATTAACAAAACCTATGCTAATTATTTATTATTACCTAGTGAATTAAATTTCTCGTTATGTTATTATTCTCTATATTAGACAAGGGGTTATTCGACCAACTAACCAATCATTGTGTGCACAACATCCTTGGAGAAAACCTATCAAGCCTAGAGAAATATTACCTCTCTAAGAATGCTCTCAAGAATGATAGAGATCCTCCTCCACCGGATCAAGGAGGATTCTTTTGAAGTGATTCTCAAGGAGATCGAAGGCGGACATCGCAAGCGCAAGGATCTTATGCGCTAACACCTGGAGACTCCTTCAGTGATGTTCATAGATACGTGGAGAACATGTGGATCACTGCTAGAGGATTCCTATGCTTGGATTCTATATCTTAACAAAGTCTCACCTCAGACCCATGGTCAGACACATCAACGAAGACAGAATCACCTTGGAGGTGATTCTATAATTTAATTAAATTAATTATAAACAAAATATGTCAATCCTCTCTTCTCCATTCTGGGTTATCTCCTTTGTATTTTATATTTGATTCAATTCTATGGATACTGGAGTTCATCATCGTATTGATCTCAGATCAATCATCAATTATTACAATTCTCAAAGTTGGGTACACGCCCATCCTGAAATTCCTCTATGCCTGGAACCTACACTTTGTGCAATTGATTAATATGAAACTCTAACCAGGGGTCTATAAATAGACAATTATGAGAATTGTGAGGGTTGATCATTGTGTAAAACATTATCCTCCCTAGAGAATTCTCTATCGACAAAGAATGTATCTAGGTTTTTCTCTCAAGTTTGAGAGATTTTATCTTCCACCATTTCTCTCAAGTCAGAGATATTAATAAATGATCTTTTATAAACTGAAAGGATTGTGGTTATGATCAAGGAGTGATGCAAGATTATTGATACCACCGCACTAACACTCGAAGTACCATAAATTATGTTTCGAGATCAAAGGAGAACATGTGGATCACCACTAGAGGGGATCTACTTTGGGTCATCATTAATGTCATGAAAATATCATTGAATGGTGTTTGGATGATCAAAATCTGCATTAAAGAAATAAATTAATATCGATGTATCTATTAATGTTATTAAATTAAGTATAAATTAATGTGGAAAAGTCCTTTTCTTGGTTTCAGTGAAAATATTTATCAATATTCTTCAAAAAAAAATCATGGGTCATGGTATTCATGTCATGTATATTGTGGATGATCTGTTGAATATGACAAAAGATGAGCTGTCCATAGGCCCACTAGGAACATTTTCTGTATCCGGAACCATTACTTTTATCTTCCCAAATATCATGAAAAAATAACCCAATTAAGATTTTTTTAATATCATGGTAAGATATATTAGAAACAATTCATGCCAGATATCTATAGTGGAATGTCCATAATACCCTTCTCGTGTTAAACTGAGCTTTATGGAAACATCAAGTTCTCTAGCGTGTTCACCATCCTCTCCCAGTTTCTTAATCACCGCGATTAATTATACATCATGGAGATGTGATCGTGGGTGTTTATAATCGATTAGAGATGTTGATGTCTCAATATTCATGCATGAAACTAGGGTTGGGGAAGACAATGAGCAGGACATCATTATTTCAAACCATCCATGCACACTTCTTTAAAAATGAATAGTTCCTATTTATCGTAATCCCACATCAAAATTTATCTTGGTAAACTGCACCTTCATTAATTCAGACTTGCAATGGGAGGGGAAATAATCCTTAGGTACCTCCCAGTTCCATGACCACTAGCCTAACACCCTAGTGCTACCCTACACTATTCCTTCACCCCATAAACCATGCGCTACCCCATGATATGGCTCTTGATAACTTCTCAATGCATGTCACCTTGTGATAAGTTGTTTTCAAGCTCGATCATTTCCCTTCAAGGGTGGATGGATACTTTAAATTTTTGACCTTTTATAACCTCCCCTTTTTTAACTTATATTCATCAATATTTATCCAAAAATCCATTCTATTATATATATTTTTTCCCTTCCACAAATCAAACCACACCCTGCTCTCTCTTATCACTAACCTCATATAAGTCTTCATGCTTCAAATCCTTATAAAAAACTCCATTTTTTTTCCAAAAACTCCATATAAGGATTGTGATAACTCCATGAAACGCTAACTTCTAGATACTTTAAGACATATTCATGAAACCATTTCAACATATATCACCTCAACACATTCAATCATACCTTACCATATATTGTCAACAAATCTAATATATATATATCCTTATGGAAGTGTATGTATTTTATGGATTTTCTTCCTCACCCATTATCAATAAAATGAAAGGGGTTATTTTCTACTTCTTTAGAAATGTATGGGGGTATAAATACCATATTTTAAAGGGTTCTTCTCTCCATCTTCACTCCCCCGTTTACAAAACCCCCCTTGCACCATATTTGTTAAGAGAAATGTTTTTCTTATCAAACCTCCAAAAATCAAAAAGTAAGAGAGACTATACTCCCCTTTAGTACTTGCCTCAATAGTATATTTAAGTCTACATATTTAATTCCATCAACACTTTCAAACTTCTCTCAACCAACCTTTTTAGACACCTCAAATTCCAATTCACTTTCATATTTACAGTTGCCCCCCCTACAAAATCCAATGAGTGAATTTTTCCACTTGGCAATGAATTGTTAAAAAATCCTCTAAGTCTACTGAGCCAAAACCCAGTGTAGGAAACAAGAGTTTTTTTTAAAAAACATCAATTTTTTATATATCACCCACTATTTTACATGAAACTATTACAACCAACTAAAACCCTTCAATAAAACCCAACCCGTGATGTTGATCACATTCTCACCAAACTATTTGTGCAAAATCATTTAAGCATAAGAGAGTGGTACATACCATTTCATTAGTCAACTGAAACCACCTGTTAATAATAAAATAGTGCTACTAGTTGAACTCCAAGTTCATTCAATCTTTATAGGGTTTTTCTATTTCTAGGAAAGGATAAAAAAACTTTGAGTATATTTCTCCACCCCCCTGAATTTCAGCACCACATATTTAAAATTCCTCAATTTGGAAAAACCACATTTTGGGAATGATTACTCATTTTCCAGCACTTTCAGTATCCTATAAAAACTAATAACTTGCACCAATTTTTAGGATATAAATAAATAGGAATGATATTTATACATATTGACGTTACATCCTCTCTTTCCATATTATTCTCCTTAGTTGTCCTATTCTACTAGTCACATGACTTGATATAACTAATGGTACACCAAATTCAACATAAAACCACTGGTTGTTCCAAGAAAGGATTTGAAACCATATTTCTTACTCCAAATCAAGCTTAGTACCCACTAAATTTCATTATTCTAGCATCTATTGACAAATTCCATCATTGATTATTTAAGGTGACAAATTTTACAACACTATTGCACATGATTTTCCATAAAACTGGTTTTATCCCCTCCTTTCAACATGATTTTTTAGATTCACAAAGCATATCCTTTTTAATGAACACATAGTGCATATCACCCTATATTTTATCTCTCCCTTTTATCCTGCATCACCCTATCCATCAGATATAAAAATAAATTATAGGGGTAGAAGGGTACCTCTATCATCTTTAAGTTTATGACTGTGGTTGGTATTTATGGATCAACCCTTTGTTCCCATTTTTATTCCTAGACTTTGTAGTGGTGTAATTTTACATGACACAAATTGTACAAACTTCCTTTAAAATTCCTTATTTAGATTTCATAATCACCTTTGGATCAGACTACTCATTTAGAGAAAGTCTTATCCCAATAATGCAAGCTTATTTCATTGGAACATCATTGTTTCATATTTCTTTAACATACACATTTCTCCATGTAAGGTAAATACCATAAGTTTTCTACTCTTTCTTTATTGTGGTATGAATGAAACCACTTAAGCATGCCTCTTTCCAATCTTCTATGATTTCCATGAGAGCAATATTTTCTTTATCATTTTCTCTTCATATCTGTTCTCTCATTCTAGGTGGGTTTTTGGGTATAAATAGTCCTTAGTTCTTGACACATTCCTTTTTTTCTTCCTTCAATGTCACTTTCTAATATCTTGAACTTTTTTTCCACTGTGATAGATTAATTTAAGTTCTTCTTTTATCTCTTTAATTATTTCTATGAATCATCCATTAGAGATACTTCTGTAATCTTCTTCTACTTTTGTACTTTATCATTATCTAGAAAATTTCATTTGGTTTAAAGTGAACTAGATTTTCTATCCTTCCATTCATGCATCCTTCTAGTTTCAGGAGTGAAGTATATCATCTTGATATCGTTAATTCTTTTATTATTACAATATCTTGTAACATGACCAGGTTTATTATAAATATAAAATTTTCCAATGGAATCATACTATGGGAAATTTTTTCTCGATTGGAATGTGTGTGAAATAGATCTTTTCAGTTGGACCTCATTTGTTCTATACACACACTCATAGTGTGTTCAGATTCACCCAAAAAATAGAACTACAATCCCATCCTCCCTTGAGAATCATTTACATTAGTACTGGAAGATCTATACATCCTTTTCCTTGAATATAAATTGGTGTTTTACATGCATCTAATTTCATTCCTCACATGAGACTCTTTCTATAATGATCCATAGATTCCCAAGTCATTATTTTGAGAGGATATTTGAATTTATGGAATGTATTAGGGATCTTTCCTCAAAATGGGATTTGTATTGGTAATCCAAGCATTATGACATCTAAAGGAGATATTTTAGAATTATGAATGAGGACCATATGGAAATTTAGGTGCTCGAGGAAATGTGATATTAGTCATGAGGAAGATGAGAGCCAAATTTTGGTATCCTTTAACAGTTCATGTTGCGGACCATGCAGTTCGCGCTGAAAATGAGGCCTGGCCGAGGGATGCCTCTACCTAGTGGGCTTCATGCTGTGAATGGATCTAGGTATGATTATTCATGCTACAAAGGGAAGAGACCCTCAAAATGGGGTTTTTACTTATATGCGTTCATGCCATGAACTTGGGTCATGCTGTGAGAATGTTGTAAATAGCATATTTTTGTGTCAGGTCCCTCCTGGTCATGTCACAAATAAGGCATTGTTGTCTTTTTTAATTAGGGGTAGACCCATATTTTTGGGGTCACCACCTTCTTTATTTTAGGTCAAACTAGGAGTGTGAGGAGGCCATTTTAGTTATACCCCCCCCTCTTCTTCCTCCCTTTAATCCCCTATGATAAAGGAAAATTCTTGGTGTGTTTCGATGACATTAGACATATGATTATTTCATTTCTTCCTCTGTTTTTGGTTTTTGTTGCTAGATTTTTATTTTGGTCTGAATTTGGCTAGGGTTTTACTGAATATTTCACTAGAGTATGGTGTATTGTCCTGATTCGATGGGGATTTCATGTGTGATGGATAGAGGACCCTAAAGATTGATCACATGTAGTTGGGTATGATTTCAGTATGACGAATGTGTGAATGGGTTTTTTATAAGATTATGCCTATTTGAATAATTTTGAATAATTAATTATCAATGGATACAATTAATTATTATTGTTTCCTAGTGTGATATTGATGCCTAAGAGTGTGGATGAGGCTCAGTGGTCTTAGATGAGGCTCGATAGATCTTGGCAAGGGGTTAGCTTCAATATCGTGGTAGATGAAACATATGATAAAAGTTCACATGCATGCCTATTTATGAGCATACATTCCTACATATTTCATAGGTTTGGGAATAGGGTATAAGGATCTATATAATCCTTAGGTGGGATGAAGGGGTGAAATTGATCCTCCTAGGATGATACCAAGTTCTCTTTAGCTCCTTGGGTAATTTGAGACTATCCGACGACTATGTTTCCAAGGGGTGAAGGTTCCAGTTAGGTTGATGTGAGGCCTTGAGTAGGTATTTGGGTATGGGTGAGATATGTAATAGCCTAAGTTGGGTTCTTATGTATAGTGGGAATTCATGGGAGGCTTAGGGTCGAGTGATGATGGGTGAGATGATTTTAAGACTTATGAGTGACTAGTAACTCCATCCTAACATCATAGGAGAGTGTTGGTGTATGTAGAGAGAAAGAAGAGTTCTATGAGACTTGGTGTATGTAATAAATATGGGTTTCCTCTGGGTGACGAGATGAAATATCTCCCTTATAAGACATGATATGAGAGTTGGGTGCAGGTTGGGGGGAGTTGCTCAGGACATGGAATTGGGATTCCAAGGAATTTTTGTATAGGAATTAGACCCCAATTATTGAGGACAAGGTTTGGTAGAATTTTGTGGCTTGGGATGGTCCTTGGGTAGTAGAACTAGGAGTGATGAGGGTCTTGGTGAGGTTGGATTAGACCTTGAGGGTTGGTTTAGGATGAGACTTTAGGAAGCATTTTCACTGACAGGTGATAGGTGCAGGATGGTATCAATAAAAAAAATTGCGATGAGCTTAGAGGGCCTAGTGGATTCCATGTTGGGTGATAAAAAGTTATTTTTGAGGTGAGGAGATAGGACGTGATTGACTAGCACCCTGGGATTAACTTTTGAGCTATGTGACTTGTTGCAGTCCCTACTTGTGATAAGTGATGGACCCAATGAGGGAGAGGATTCTAAGGACTAGCCTCACCATGACTGATATGAAATTAGTAGGAATTTCATGCATGTGATAAAGTCTTAGTGTGATTTTAAGTTGGGTCATACCTTGAGTAATAAGTTAGTGGTCACAGAAGGGGACTTACCTTGAGTGAGAAAGCCTGGTCGATCACGTCTTGGGTGAGATGATGTGGGTTGGTGGGTGATATAGGACCTTATCAGGAGTGTATTGGGTCATAGTAGAGGACTACCCTTGAGAGGTATGAGTCATGATGTGATGTGATACATGACTGATGGACCCTACCTTGAGAGATATGATAATGGGTTGAGATGTGTATGTATGATCATTCCCTGTTCCTTCAAGTAACAGTTTGAGGTCTTGGACGATGCATACCCTGAGTCTTTGGGTATAGGATGGGCATCGAGTATTATGGAATGAGATGATACAACAATTAGATCCTATCAAATCATCTAAGTAGGTATGGTTGGGAACCATTGTGGCCTTGTCATCACACGATGGTCTAATAGGTGTGTGTGCCTTATCAGGTGTCATGGTGGCTTAGTTAGCATACAATGACTCAATGAGAATGTTTATTTATGTATTTATTATCCTTGTAAATACACATGAACATGATGTTGTATATTAAGGGTGTTTGGTGAGACCCTACTGAGTTATATTCACACACTCTACATGATCATCTTGGTACACATTCAGACCTTATGTCTGCTTTCAGGTTAGATCATGGGACGTGCAGTGGATCTAACTGGGGAAGATCAACATGAATAGGATATTAGGATTGGGACGAGGCATTGGGATAATAATATAAACTCTTGTATTTTCCTTTTTTTATTTTTTATATGTGATCGTCTCAGTGGGTGACCAATGATATGCATTATATGATAATGTATTTGTATGACCGTATGACTTCCGCATGATACATTTGTTATAACATTGCATTTATTTATTAATTATGCATACTTTGATATGTTGTGGATGGTTTTGTTTAAATCTGCTGTATTTTATGACTCTTATTTGAGGGAATGGTCTCCAAATTATATGTATTAGTCTATCATTTATAGTTAATAGCCTCTACTATATGATGATGTATGCTTGAGGCCACATAACCCTCTAGCTCAAACCATGATTTTAGGGTGGGGTGTTACAAAGTGGCATCAAATCCATCTCTCTTTTCTTGTCTTATTATTTAAGGATATGGTAGATAGGTGGTCAAAGAATACATCAGAGCTTATGATGGATATTATACTGGTGCATCAAGTATACCTTTTTGATAGGAATATCAAGTTACTAGGTCATGGAATTATTATTCTTGGTATTTGATGTTATGATTGTATGATTTCACACTTGGTGACACACATGGTTATGGATTTATGATTTATTAGTTTTTGGATCATGGACCATTGGAAAGAGGCATGTGTATATGCATCATACTTTAGATGTATGAATCACATGACATACATGTGCTTACCTGAGGTTATTTTCTGACAAGTGGTTTAGTTATTTAAAGTGTCAATAATAACTTATACTGTGTTTTCCTGTATAACTTCCTAATGGAATTCTACTCATCTAGACCACAATGTATTTATTTTCGATGAAAATTAATGTGGATATTATGGTGAGAAGTTATTTGGTGATATTATCACACTCCCTTAATCAAGGGATATATGGAGAACCATTTTTATTGGTTCAAGAATTTGATACTTCGGTAATGGAACCCTGGTGGGTTTGGTTTAGGTATTTAATATTTTATAAGTGATCTAAATATGAGCATGAGTTTCCTTGAGGATTTAGGTTTGGTTACTTAAAGTTCCAATACCAAAATATATGGAGTTTTTCCATATATATTCTTGGTGGAAATCCACTTAACTAAATTAGGTAATTAAGGAAAGGCATGTGAATTCTTTGTGATTGGAAGGTGAAGTGATCAGAGTGATTTTGGTATAAAGTTTGGGTTATAGGGAAGGATTGGTTGGATGTTTATCCCTTGTGTTTTTGGTATGATTTAGTGTAGCATGATGGGAGCGTGAGTAGAGGCTTGTGGTCTTTAACAATGCCCATGTGGTGGGTGATCATGTGGTCACCCTTGGAATGGTGAGATTCTTTGGGTTGTTGGGTGAGATTGAAATATGAGGGGGTATGGTCAATGAGTTAGGTGCATAGGCTTGGGTTAGATAAGATGAGATTTATATGAGTGTGATTTAGAATGTGTGATTGGGTTGTATTGGAGCATTCAACCATTTAGTTTGGGAGATACTGAGTAAGGTCATGAGCAAGAACCTTTAAAGGGGATTCTCAGTGGACCACTTTGACTTTGTATGATGAGAGTGAGGGTTGGAGTGGAATTTTCGGAAAGGTCCTAGTGAATGAGGGTGATGCATGGTAGTTATGAACATTGCCTTTTTAGGTAGTGGACTAGTGAACAATCCTTGTGTGGGTTTGTTGAGAGTAGTTCAGGTTGTGGATGAACCCAAGAAATGTTGTGGCAGTAGTGCGTTGGCGTGGTGCTCAAGGGTGTGGTGACCCAGAGTTAGGTGTGATGGGACATGTCCCTAAGTGATAGGAGGTGACATTAATGAAGGATGGGGGTACCGTGGTACGGTTGACCCAAGTGGTGTCCTTGGCATTAATTGAAAAGGATGTATGGTGTTGTGACCATTTGGGTCAGTGATCTAGGAATGATGTAAGGGAATCCATACAATGGGTAGTGCACCATTAGATATTGGAGGATGTAGTCCATGTTGTGAGTGGATTTTTGAATGTTGGGAATGTTGTTTTAGGTAGGTTGAGAATGAGTAGTTTGTTATTTTGTGTTAGCACTTTGGGTGAGTAGGTTAGCCACATCTTGTCATTGAATTCAATATTGAATAAAGCATGAGTCATGGAGATCAAGATTTTTGGTTTGGTGGGTGAAGATAACGATACACCTATGGTGGGGAGAATCATATCAATCATGGGTGAATGACCCTTGTGTCGAATGATTCATCAGTGCAGTAAGGTCGTTCACTGAACAATCAAGGTGGAACTGTGATACTAGCACATGGGAAGATTTGTTGCTATCAGGTTCCTTGTGTAATACTACATTTGGGATTCAAATGTGGTGTATTTTGGAGTCAGTGCGTTGGCATCGAGATCATGGAAGATTTAGTGTAATACAAGTATGATTTAGATCAGAGTTGTGTCGGTGTACATGGAGATAGCATGGTAGTGGGAGATTTTGGTTGGTGATCCAACCATGGAATTATTCTAAGATTTGGTTTTGGGATTCAGTGTGGGAGTTGGATGATCATGTGGTGTTATTGGGAGTTAATGAATCATGATATGGTAGTTCGGTAGTGCATTGATAGTTATAGTCGAGCATTTTTGGGAGTAGTTAGATAGAGGATAACTGAATTGAATTTTTACATGAGTTTGGATGTAGTGAGGTGGAAACCACATCAGGATCATTATTTGGAATGTGGTTGGAAGGTTGATGGACAACTAGAATTGCATTTTTGGTAGTCCATTCCTATGGTGGGGAGCATCATGGCTCGGAATTAGCTCTTGTGAGTAGTGTCTTATCACTACTAGAAATTTAACTTATAGCCATAGTTTTATAGATCTATGGCTATAACATGTTTATACCCACATTTTAATTAACAAACCATGGATACCCATTTTTTTCCCCACAAGCATCAGGATCCTCCTCCCTCAATCCACAACCCTCCTCCCTTGACCTAGGCTCTCTGCGACCTCCTCGCTTGGGCTCTCAGTGACCTCCTCCCTGCTGAACACTGCCACTCCTCCCCCGATCCATGCCGTCCTCCTCCCTTGACCTCTCCGCACCGTCCTCCTCCCTCGACCTCTCCACACCCTCTTCCCCGCCGAACACCGCCTCTCCTCCACCGATCCCCAAACCTCTGAACCCTCATGGAGGTGCGACTCATCTCTCACCTGGAAACCCTTCTCCCTCACTGCCGAAGATGGTTGTAGTTACTCCTTCATGCCAGATGCTCTCTCAAGCAATTCATACCTATCTACAGTGATCGTTTGGCCATACCTCTTCAATTGAGGGTGATTTTCAAGGTTCTCCCCTACTAAAAATGTGTCAATGGTATGATCAGTACGGTTCTAGTTCACCAGTCCTTATTAAGAGTCTCCATTTCATCTTTATTTATTACCTTATATTGTTCTTCCCATTATTTTAGTGTTTTTTTGGGTATTTGAATATGTAATTCCACAATATCATTAATTCAATCACACTAATAATGTGTATTTTGCATGAAATAGTTAAAGGACACTTATAGAGGAATAATACATATTGATACACACTCTTTTAATGGAGGTATGTCACTAGACTCATTTATTTATGGATTTTAGAAAAATTTCATGAAATCAATGTTTTATTGGGATTTATAAATTTGGTATTCTACTTATAGTATGTGATGGTGTATGTCATTATTTTTCTACACCACATTTCTCATGGTTTCTATTTTGTTATTTTATATGGTGAGTATTCTATTATTTTCTCCAAGTGTAGGACTTTATTTTAAATATATGACATATATATTTCTAGGGAATTTGAAGAGATAATGGATCTTTGTCATAGAAACTGGTTGGTATGACCTTTTATTTATATTGGATGTATAATTAATATTGGTTGTATTTATTCATTGATTATTTTAATCCTTTTTATTTTATGAAATTGCTACAAGTTATTTTATATTCATGTTATTATTACTATTATTTATAAATAATTTTATGAAATTCTCTAACTCTATAATTGTGATGGGATATTATTATACTAATAGTCACCAAAGGATACATAGCTTCCTAAATAGTATATTTAGTTCCACCTTAGTTGAACAGTTATCGGTGGCCCATCATATAGTTCACAAGGTCGTGTGAGGTGATGATTTGTTGTGCTATCTAAAAATATTTTTTTTAACTGTAAAATGAAATTTTAAATGTGAATCATTTTTGAAATAAAATTTCATTATAGAAATCATCTTAAAATGAGTTTTTTGAAATAATTTTTTAAAATTGAATTTTGTGATTTTCCATAGGCTATTTTAAATACATTTGTTAATGGAACTCATGTGTGAATAGTAGGCATGAGATGACACTTTAAATTGTTCATAAAAGTGTTTCTTAATTGATTTATTGATATAACATAATGTAAGTTTTTTTAGAAATTGACTGGTCTTATTAACCTCATGTAATAGATGCATTATTTATAATGGAAATATTCTCATGTATTATCACTTTTTTGTTGACTTCCACATGATTTTTTACTATTATTTGATTATGTATGATCTACATGTCATAAATTTCTACTATAAGATGGGTTGGTTAGGCCAGGATGAGATTCCCACCTGGTTTCATAATGATCTCACAATCTTGGGGCCTTGGAAGGTTCCCATAAGGTTTTGAGATAGATTTTAGGACTCTTAGGTTTCCTGATGACAATGAGATTATTCATGGGATTCTAATAAGTATTTGTGAGTGATAAGTCACAGTTTTGATTAGGTCATGGTATGGACATCAGATAGTGTGAGAAACATTTTGATGATTGATTGGTGGTGAAGTGTTTTACAATCGACCTTGAGGTTAATGAGTTAATTGTTGTAGGTTAGACATGGGTTGTTTTGATTTATGGATTAACCCCAAATTGGGAAGATAATACCTATATATAATAATCTATACAGGGTATGAAATCTTTGGAAAAGAGAAGAGTGAGTCTCCCCCATTTTAGTTTTTTCATTTTCTAGAATGATATAAATTATCTAGGTATGAAGCCTTTGATAAGGGTTTTAGTTTAGTGGTATACCATATATATATAGTTTACTTTTATTAATACCTCATGTATCATAATTCCACCTTTATGAGAGTTTAATATTATGGATGACTTTGGGGATCATGATAAATATCATCAATAGTGAATCATATTTTCCCTTTTAATCCTTCACGCAATGAATATAATATTCCATGTTAATTAATGTGAATCTACCAGTAGTTATCTTCCTTGTTGGAGAATATATATACAATGATGAATGATTTAGATCAAGGATCAAAGGTTCTTTCGACTAATAGACATGAGGTTATATTCTCGATAGATTCTTTTTCTCCCTTAATGATTAACTACAATACGAAAATATTAGTGGAATAAAATATTAAATGTGAGGATTTTTTTATGTTTAATATGATAGATTGGTGTATAACCATAGTTACTGAAAATTATATAATGAGAGCATTCCCTTCCGATAAAATTCTATATGTGGGACAATGCAAGAGATTCTCAATGGGTAGTATTACATATAGTTTGGGTGAAGACTTGTGAGGTGAGATGGATTATAACATGAGAGTAGGGTTTTTTAATTTAATATGATAGATTTCCTTTCTCACTAATCATGTTCCTTCAACTTCAATTTTTAGGTTCAATTAATGATGATTCATCATATCACTGTCATTTTGTTGAAGTCTCCCAGGACCCGTTCGTGTGTGTTGCGGAAACCAGAGTCAAAATCCGACTCACCACGTATGCATAGGTAAGAATATATATAATAAGTTCTCCTGTTATATGTATATTCTCCCATGGTAGTGTGATTACATATAAGGGTCTAGGTGTGCTTATGTATATATATGGAAAATGTATACGTGTGTGGGTGATAACAGACTTATGCATGTGAGCATATATATAAGGATCCTCTTGTGCGTGTTCGAGTACATTCATACACATACATAGGGGTTAGGGAGTGCTTATGTATATGCAAAGGTGCATATGCCTGGAGGATGGATGAAGCAGATTAGAGTTGTCTCTGATAAATGTGTCAAGCACTGAGTGTGGCTTGGCTCATCTGAGGTAGGGTCCCTCTCCTAGACTCTTTAATTCAAGAATGTTTTAAATTGCATTTAGTTTCCTTCTTAATTCTTCTTGTTTATATTAAATTTCAATTCTTGAATAATTGTTAGTTAAGATAATTGTTTTGTTTGATAAACAAGTCATGTTTTTGTACTAAAACCCCTCCAATGGAGGTGCACTGTCTGCGAAAACTCACAATGGTATACCTAGCTTGACATTATTGCATTTATGTTTTCCTTATACTTGATGTCATTGTTAGTCGTAAAGCACACATCGTACTTGACCCTTTTTATATCCCTGTAGGGGGTCACTCTATTTTTATTAAAATGGTTGTTTGAACCAAAACACCCTTTAAGTGCAGTTAGACTTTTAAGATGGAATTGCCCAAGTAGGCAAGTGCTGTAATGACCAAGTCACCACTAAGATGGAATTGACCAAGGGGGATACAATATTATAAATCCTAGTTATATTTATATTCTAAGTCAATGAAATATAAAGTCACTAAAAAGGTAAGTAAATGTATCACCATCATAATGTTTATTGAAGCTAAGGAGACATTTCTATCCCTTTTCAATAGAAAATTGTCTATAAATGAATAAGAATTGAAAAGGAGAGTTTTTTAGGAGGTTGTTATTATAGAAGTGGTATTTTCACTAGAAAAACTATATTGGACCTCTATAGATGTTAAATATTTATAACTGTATGTTAAAGATAATAGTATTAAAGAACTAGATAGTTCTCTTATAAAGGCTAATAAAGCGTATGGAGATCTGATTCTGAAGTTAAAAAAGGGATATGAAGAAATGTTAAAATCTCTTGAATATGTTATGTATTATCTAAATCTATAATGACTGGAGTAAGAGGTGAAATTGATAAATCAAGAAGTCACCCAAGTTGAATCATTACATTTTTTTAGGTAAATAAGAGTAGCTACCACACAAACTAATGATGATAATATTACTAACAAAAAGACTCACAATTGTGTCAAAATAACTTTAATTGGTCCACTATTTTTTTCACTGTAAGCTCATGGAGGAATGTGATAGACTATCCTAAAAAATCTGTTGTTTCTCATGCATATTTATCTATTACCCATGGTTTAAAAACAAATTCTGTACAAATATGGGTGTGATTAAATAATGAGAATCCATCCATATCATCCAATTTGGTTATGAGCATGAATAAAATACTTGGATCTCTAAATGAAGCTCAAGATCATACTGTTGTTGTCTAAAAATATAAAGCAATAAAAACTAGATATACTACATACAATAGAAAGAGAAGGTGATTTATTTGTCAATAATAGTGATACTAGACATTTGGACAGAAGTATAGTGAATTTTGGCATAATAACGTCATGATTGATGGAAGTGAAGAGGATGTTTAAATAGATATGAACTACCCACACTATAGAAGAATAGTCCAGATCATGGACCGTTGAAAATTGGCCATTAACATCATGACCAATGAAAGTGATCTAAAGTAAAAAATGGAATTAATTCAAGAAAGGAATAATATAATTCATTTAATTAAAGATATCCTAGAATAAGAAGAGTAATACTGACTTCTAAATAATGGTATTCTAAATAATACCAAAGATATCCTAGAAGAAGAAGAGTAATACTGGTGCAGGAGGGGGGGGGTGATGGGGGCTAGGGGGAGTGGTGCAGGGGGTGCTAGTGCTAGGGGGGTGCTGGGGGCTGGGGGGAGTGGTGCAGGGGGGCTGGTTCTGGGGCGGGCAGTGGCGGTGCAGGTGGGTGGGGGGGGGGGCTGAGGGCTAGGGAGGGGATGGGGGGAGTGGTGCAGTGGGGTGGGGGTGTTTGGGGGGGGAGTGGTGGGGTGGGGTGGGGGTGTGTAGGGGGGGAAGTGGGGGTGGGGTGGGGGTGGGGGGGGGGGCAGTGGGGGCGCAGGTGGGGGGGGGTGTTGGGGTGCTGGGGGCTGGTGTAGGAGGGGGATGCTGGGGGGCTGGGGGGTGCATGGGGGGTTGGTGTAGGGGGACTGGTGCTGGGGGGTGGTGCTGGGGGGAAGTGGGGGTGCAGGTGGGGGTTGGGGTATGATTCATGGATGTGTTATTTCTATTGTTTATGCATGTACTGATGCAATGATTATTGATATTATGATGAAAAATGTGTGTGTTTGTAGCTGTTTTGTGTTTACATGACCACCATAAATTATCAGTCCAATGGGAGTGACTAAATGATAATATTGTGGTAATAATAGAAAGGAATTATAGAATCTATAATGGTAATGGATTAATGTATCATTTATCATCACTGATCACATATATATAAGAAATTGTTATATCTCATTTCTTTTCCCACTATTTCCTTACAGGTGGTTTCTTATGATGAGAATGGTTCTATACACCACCATCGATGACAGTGAGTTCAACATCAGACTTGGTTAAGATTTATTTCATTTTTATTCTTTGGACAAATTTTAATTAGGGATTTTGTGATTTTTGGGTTCTTTATATTTTTGTAGTGCTTTCTGGATCTCGTTGAGGTGGATTCGAGTTGCCGTTGATGAAGGCTTACATGTGTATTCATAGGTAGGAATATAAATATATAAGTTACCCCTTTATATATATTCACTCATGGCAGTATGAATATATATATTGAGGCTAGGTGTGCTTATATATAGATATGAAAAATGCATACATGTGTAAGTGTAAAGGGGTATATGCAAGTATAAACATATATCTAAGGACCCCCTTGTGCATATTTGGCCATGAAAATATGCACATAGGGGCTAGGTGTCCTTATATATATGTGAAGTTTCATATGCATGCAAGCATAAAAAAAGGAATATTCGAGTTGTCATCAAAAGCAGCGCCTTGAGGTTGAGGTAAGTTCCCTCTGCCTAACCCTTTAATTTGAATTTTATAATTTCTCAAGTATTTTAAAAACTTTTTTTCATTATTATATAATGTTTATATACTATGAAAATTGGTTGTGGCTCCTTTTAATGACATTTTCACCTATTTTACATGATTTACCTAAGCCTTCAATGTGGACTAGTAGAAAGTTTCAGCCAACTCAATAGTATAAAATGAAATTTCCTTCACTTTAGAGATGAAAGTGTCCTCATTTTGAGAAAACATCAACTGAGAATTCTCATAAAAATCTAAAACTTAAATAAAATATTTGTTTTCATTTCATAAAACATAAAAAACCGGCTTTGAAAATTTAATACTTTATTCAACAACATCATTGTGAAACACTTGGCCTAGAAGAAGACAAAATTTAACCTATTAAAATAAATCCACCTAGGCATGATTCATGGTGTGACCAGGGGTTTCACACCATGAATACCTAACCTTGGTAATTTCATGGCTTGAACTGAGGTTCACAGCCAGAAATGTTTTAGATAGGGGGTTCACCCTTCAACTAAACATAATGGTGCTCCTAACCATATGAATTTTCAACTGAGAATGATCTTCCAACGGTCTATCTACATGGTAAATGGATTTTGAAAAATGATCTCAATGTGGTTTTCATCTCACTGCATCCAACCCCATGAAAAACACCATTTCATTCTCCTTTGGATGAATTTTCCTGAAATTTATTGGTTTCACTTGCTGGTGTGATATCGCATCTCTCAATCAATATTAGATTATTCCCTAAGGTCATATTAAACCCAAGATCCATCGATGTATTGAAAACAATCTTGAACCATATCCTCCAATATATGTATCATCTACTCCTAGTGTCTGTCTATATTTTGATGGTACATTTTGCTCAATATTAGATGATTCCCTAAGGTCATATTACACCCTTTCAAAAAATCATGGCATAATATGTACATCTCTCTATGATATAATTCTTAAGGGAACTCCACGATAGTATTAGTCTTCATAGATATAAAACATTCCTATATTTTCTACTAGGATAGTATCATTGATAGGTATGATATGATAATCTTTGTTTATCTAATAAAAAATCACCTATATAGTTTAACGACTCCTTAGGGTCCTTAGTAACCCTATTATAAAGTCCATCATGATGTACTCCCTCTTCCACATAGGAACTTTAAATGCCTAGAGTAGACAATGATGATTCTGATGTATAGCCTTTATCATCTGATAGGAAAGGAATCCAGAAATAGAATGAGTATTTTTACATCCATCCATGGCCACCAAAACAGACACCTAAATTCATCACCCATATTTGTCTCTCTGGGATTCAGAAACCACAGAGGTATGATAGCCTCTCATCAACTATTTACCAAATAATTCAAGTAATATAACTCTCTTATAAAATTGTAACACATCATCATCAAACAGTGAACACTGAAGTGTCAGTTTACCACTTTTTAGTTGTTCCCACGTCACATTAAACATAGGATTAAATTCTATAATAACCTTCCCTCGGCCTATATGATATGATGTGATAACTAATAAGGAAAAATCAATTGATTCCTAGTTATTATAATCATCCATCCCCCAATTAGCGTACATGATCATAATGTGTTATTGTTCTTCAAAAGGCTTTTAACCAGGTTCCAAGGGGGGAGGGGCAAGGGGCAGGGGGTGTGTTGGGTTCTTTTTCAAGGGGCAGGGGTAGGGTGCAGGGAGGTGTGCTGGGGTGCAGGGGGTGTGCTGGGGGGGGGGTGTAGGGGAAGGGGTAGGGGGTGTACATGGGACAGAGTGAGGGGGAAGGGGTGTGTGTAGGGGGAAGGGGGAGGGGTGTAGGGGGCAAGGGGCGGGGGGTGTGATGGGTTCTTTTGTAAGGGGCAAGGGGAGGGTGCAGGGGGTAGCGATGAAAAGCGGGCTCGCGGCCTGTGGGCTTTGTGGGTATGGGGCGGATGTGGGGTGGGGAGGGCCTAAATTTTTTGACCATTTAGAGTGGGGGCCAATGCGGGTTGAGCTCGCACGGGTGTGGGCCAATGCGGGTTGAGCCCACATGGGTGCAGGCTTGCCCGCGAGCCTAATTTAAAAAAAATATATTATTTTTACAATATATGTTTCTTTAAAATTTTAGTTTTTTTAATAAAAAAATCATTGTTAAATGGTGACATATGATTTTTCACTGTAATGGTCATATTAATTCACCATTTATTCACATGTGAATTTTAAATAGTCCTATATTTATTATTTTAATATGATATTATATTATTTATATAGTAATTATTAACCATATTCACATGGTGTGTCAACCCATCTCTCGAAAAATGGTACTCATCACCCATGTGCATGGTTTCAATTCTATAAGAGTTATTATAATCATAATATTTTTTAGGTCAATTTAATTATGTTATTATTTAATTTTATTTTTTTATTAAGAGAATTGGATAGAACCTCGTGAAAACACTAATAGCTTCCTCTGAAACTGATTGTTACCTGGATAGACTTCATTCATTCACAGGTTTAGTTGTTCACATCACCACACAACCAACATTATCATTCATCGCCCATCACTGATCACTCACCTACTTTCTATCTCAAAAGTTCGCCACCACATCAGCGTTACTGCATGCCACCATTAACCCACAAAAAAATATTCCATCACATCCTTTAAAATTCTAGTTATTGTTAATTCATACTTCTCCCCACAAATACCTTTAAGAATGATAAAAATATAGTATTTAAATGATTATAAATATTTTTTTTGTAAATATAGGTAAGCCCGTGGGCAACCCGTGGGAAACCCATGGGTTTATATGGGGCAGGGCGGGCTTGAAATTTTTTGTTCACATTATATGCGGGTTTTTGCGGACAAACCTGCACGGGCTCAAACCCGTGCGGGCTTGGCTCTCCCCGCCCATTTCGCATTACTAGCAGGGGTGGGAAGGGGTGTGTGCTAGGGAAGGGGGTGGGGTGAGGGGGAAGGGGGTGTGTGCAGTGGGCTGGGGGGGGAAGTGCAGTGGGGCAGGGGGTGTGTGCAGGGGTGGGGGGTAGGAGAAGGGGCAGGGGGTGTGCAGGGTGAGGGGGCAGGGGGGTGTGCTGGGGAGGGGGAGTGGTGCAGGGGGGAGGGGGAAAGGGGCAGGGGGTGTGCTGGGTTCTTTTGAAAGGGGGAGGGTGCAGGGGGTGGTCAGGGTGAGGGGGAAAGGGGGTGTTCTAGGGGGGTGTAGTGGGCTGGGGGGGAGTGCAGTGGGCAAGGGGTGTGTGCTGGGGGATGCACTGGGCAGGGGAGAGGGGGCAAGGGGTAGGGGGTGTGCTGGGTTCTTTTGCAAGGGGGAGGGTGCAGGGGGGTGTAGTGGGCTGGGGGGGAAGTGTTGTGGGAAAGGGGTGTGCGCTGGGGGGTGTAGTGGGCTGGGGGGAAGTGCAGTGGGCAGGGGGTGTGTGCAGGGGGGTGGGTAGGGGAAGAAGGCAGGGGGTGTGCATGGGACAGGGTGAGGGGGTAGGGTGGTTTGCTGGGGAGAGGGGGTAGGGGGAAGGGTGTAGGGGGGAAAGGGGCAGGGGGTGTGCTGGGTTCTTTTGCAAGGGGTAGGGGGTGGGAAGGGGGTGTGTAGTGGGCTGGGGGGCAGTGTAGTGGGCAGGGGGTGTGCTGTTGTTGGGGATAGGGGGATGTGCTGGGGGGCAGTGCGCAGGGGGGTGGACAGTGTGTAGGGGGGGGGTGCTGGGGAAGGGGGTGGGGGGTGCTGTTTTTTTATGGAATGGGGGGACAGGGTGAGGGGGTAGGGTGGTTTGCTGGGGAGAGTGGGTAGGGGGAGGGGTGTAGGGGGGAAAGGGGCAGGGGGTGTGCTGGGTTCTTTTGCAAGGGGTAGGGGGTGGGCAGGGGGTGTGCAGTGGGCTGGGGGGGGGAGTGTAGTGGGAAGGGGGTGTGCTATTGTAGGGGATAGGGGGGTGTTCTGGGGGGGCAGTGCGTAGGGGGGTGGGCAGTGTGCAGGGGGGGGGTGCTGGGGAAAGGGGTGGGGGTGGGGGTGTTTTTTTATGGAATGGGGGGACATATAGCCATGATTTTAAACTGTGGCTATAGGACTATAGCCAAGGTTTAAAGCTGTGGAAAAAGGCCTATAGCCACGGTTTAAAACCGTGGGTATATGTATTTCCTGACTTAGGATTGCACCATGGTTTGAAAACCGTGGCTATAGGGTGTTGCCACGGTTCAAACCGTGACTATAGGGATATAACCACGGTTTGAACTATGGATATAGGGCTATAGCCATGGTTTGAAACCGTGGCTATAGGTTACTAGCCACGGTTTATGAAATCGTGGCTATAACCTATAGCCACGGTTCCACACCGTGGTTATAGCCTTATTTTGTAGTAGTGTATTTATAGGTTTCGAGTGTAGCGAAAGCACCATATGGGGCATTCCCAACTTGTATTTTTGTTTTAATCAATGATTAATATTATATTTATATGATGATAAATTTTTTGATCAACAAAACCAAGATATAGGATCATCACATATTATTTATAATTAATTTAAGCAATTAAATAATAACCTTATGATGAATTATTTCTTCATTGATGGATCTGACAATGTCTCGATATCATACTATCATTGAATTATAGGAATAAAGACTATATTCTCTCCAATAGTGATCTTCATGTGTTTCATGAACCTCCAAACTTCACTGTAGGAATCTCTAGGTGCTAGTGTGGTAAATCCCAACACTTACACCATTTGACATTGATGACCCTAAGAATCATTTGAAAAAGGATTCTCTTTAATCTATTTATATTAAATAGTGGTGGTTGAGGAGGATAACTCTCCATTATTGAGATCATTCTTAGAGAATGGATCTCTCTAGGGCCTGGAGAGTTTTTTTTTCTCCAGATGTTTTTTCTCACAACAAAAAATGAAATGGAAACCCTTAAGAAAAAAATATAATTGGGTTTATATACTGTTATGGTTAGAAAATAATAATTGGAAAAGTACCCCTTTATTATTTCTTTAATCCCTATGGAAGCCCATGTATATAATAATAATAATAATAATAATAAATCTTGATATGTGAAAAGATATCAAATTAAATTAAATATTATTTATTTAAATAATATTTAATATATATATATTATTTATGATAGGACCATTATTCTCTATTCGCCATTCCTCCACAATATTTATTGGACCTTGAATAATTATTATTTATTTATTAAATAAATATCACTACATTATTTTATAATAAATAAATAAATATTATATTCCCTAAATATAAAATAAATATTTATTAAATATTTTTCTCACAAAATATTCTCTCGAATAAATGGTGACATAATACATGCGATCAAGAAAACATGAATAATTGTTAAACCAAGTGTGAGAATAATATTTATTCAACTTGGTAAATAATAAATAACAATATTATTTAATTGAGATTCTGGATGCACTTAGTGTGTGACCCTCTATACCTATTTTTCAGCGACATTAGGTGAAGTAACCCAAAGTCCAAGGTTAGCATTTATAAATATACCAAAGCACCCATAAAATAATAAGTTAATGTCTCAATTACATAAAACCTCATACAAACACTTACCATGTAATATAATACCTTTATCATGATATCTCTAATCAATTAAGTTTCATACTGGTGCCATCAGCCTATGTACTCAATGTCTCTTTCTTTGCCTTTCCAAAAATTTAACCTGCTCACAAAACACCATGAACATGAATTTATTTAGGCTATATCATTTCCATCAAATGGACTAAGATATCAACTTCCATTAAATAATATAAGGGAAAAATCCTTTCATGCATTATTCATTAATAGAGTATTACCTGTGATGCACACAACATATATTGCTTCACTGTGAACATCTATTGTCAGGGTTTTCATCAATACATAAAAGTACACGACTTATAATATACATAAATAATAATATTAAATTCAAAGGACTTATATACAATTCCATAAATAGGAAAATCCAATGACACATATAAATACAAATTTCCTACTAGTGGGTCTCGTTCTCATAATCTCTTACACTAGAAGTTATTAAGGGTGTACACCATAATAAGGTTCTTCAAAGTACTATGAGTATTCACCCCTAATAACCTGTATCACTTGAATACCTAAAATTATTTCTTTTGGATATATAACATATATTTAAGAATAATATCATGGCGCTTATAGGTTCTCCTCATAACGGATAATTGCTATGACCTTTCTATGTGAGAACTACTCCTAGGACATTATCACATGATATGTTACATAGAAGAATAATAATGATGTGATAAGGAGTTTATCAATATTAAAAACCATGAATACAAGTAATTATAAAGTACACAAAAGTTGGTTACAGGGAACCAACTCCAATAGACCTTTCACTAGATCTAACTACTAACAACCTTCAGTCAGCTATCTCTCACATGATACTCATGATTCCACTGAGATAATGCTTTAGTAAAGCGGACCTCTATGTTTTCTTATGTGTAAAATGTGCTTACTATAACTTCATACCTCTAAAAAAAATCCTTCAAGGTATGTTACTTTTAGAGTATGTTCTTTGTACTTCAATGTGTCATTAACTCTTTTGTAAGAGACACCACTACAGTTTTATCACAATACAATGTGATAAGGACTTTACTTGAGGTACCACATCAAAATCATAGACAAAGTTTTGTATCCAAATGGATTCCTTGAATGTATTAGAAGATTCTATATACTTGGAATCCACCATAGAATCTATGAAAACTGGCTACTTTGAACTCTTCCAGCTCATAACTCCTCCGTTGATACTGAAAACATATCCTCACTATGACTTCAAATCATTCTGATCTATTTGAAAACTAGTATTAGTATAACCCCTGATGACTAGATCCTCATCTCCTTCATACACCAGTAGCATATCCTTAGGTATTCTCAAATACTTAAGGATATCCTTAACAATAGACCAATGTTTTTCACCTGGATCAACTTGATATCTCCCTACCATGCTCAATGTATAGGTAACATTAAGTCTAGTACATAACATAACATACATGATTGACACTATCACCAAAGTATATGGGATGTTACTCATTCTCTATTTCTCCTAATGTGTCTCATGACTCATTTTCTTGGAAATATGTATACCATGTGACACTATAAATAATCCCATCTTTGATTTTTTCATACAAAATTTCTTTAGTATTTAGTCAATACATGTACTTTTACTTAGTCTAACCAACCTCTTGGATCTATCATGAATGATCTTAATCCCTAGAATGTAGGCCATTTAACCTAAGTCCTTTATAAAGAAACACTTGTTTAACCAATCGTTAATAGATTATAAGACTGGTATGTCATTTCAAACAAGTAACAAATTATCAACATATACTACTAGGATAAGAACCACATTCCCACTAAAATTCTTATAAACACATGGCTCACATTCATTATTAATGAAATCAAAATATTTTATAGTTTCTTCGAATATAATTTTCCATGAACTAGATGCTTGATTCAATCCACAAATGCATCTCTATAAATTAAATATCCTTTTCCATCACCTAGAGTCACAAACCCTTCTGGTTGTGTCATATAAACATCTTCCTAAAGGTCCCCATTAAGGAAAAATATTTTGAAATCCATTTTCCAAATTTCTTAGTCATGGTAAGTAACTATATCAAGTAGAATTATTATGGATTTAAAAGTGGTAACTAATGAAAAGGTTTCATCATAGTCAATTCCTTGATTACATTTAAACCCTTTATCCACTATCATTATTTTATAGGTACTTACTTTGTCTTATATGTACATTTTTCTCTTGAATACCCATTTACACCCTATAGGCTTTACATTAATTAGTAGATCAACCAGAACCTATACTTGGTTATGATACATGGAATCATTTTCATAATTCATGAAATTTTCCCATCTCACATCTTTTGATATCTCTACTACCTATTTTTATGAGAGAGATTTATTATTGTAAACCAATAACGAGTCAACATATTTAGTGATTAAAAAACTACATCTCTTTGGTTCTATTACTTCTATGGTGATCCTACGTAGCACTCATGTTTCAGGAAAAACTTCTTCCATGGGGACCTATGAAATATGTTCATTTTCCTACTCTTGTGTATCTTGAGCATCAAATTCATTGAATTCAATCTTTCTCCAACTATACTTCTTGAGGATGTTCCCCCTCTCAAGAAATGCAGGCTGTCTAGCGATAATAACTTTCTTATCTGAGAGTTTTTATAGGTAGTTTCCCTTTATTTCCTTAGGATACCCTATAAATATACACATTTACTCTTGATGTTCTATTTTTTTACCTAATAAGTCCTTAAAAAATTCCTCAAAACCCCATACATGTGTATGTAAAAAATGAGTTTCTTTCCACTCCATAGCTCGAGGGGAATTTCATTTTCCTCTTTAATTAGTACTTAGTTTAGTGTGTATGTCTCGTTTTTTAATGCATATCCTCAAAAGGATAATGGAATATCTACACAATTCATCACCAACCTTACTATGTATAGCAATGTATGATTCCTCCTTTCACTAACACCATTCCACTGTGGTGTGTAAGGTGGAGTGAGTTGAGATAGAATCCCAAACTCTTATAGAAATTTGATAAAGTATTGGTTACAATATTCACCACCTTGATCTAATCAAAGATTATGTATCTTCTTTCCAAGTTGATTCTCTACTTCATTCTTGAATTATTTGAATTTATCAAAGGACCTAGAATTAAACCTCATCAAGAAGACATAGCCACATCTACTCAAGTCATTAGTAAAAGTTATTAAGTAATAATATCTACCTCTATATTCTACTAGAAATGGTACACACACATCAGTGTGTACCAATCCTAGAATCTCTATGGTCATTTCACCATTCCCATTAAATTATGGTTTAGTCATTTTTTCTTGTAAACAAGCATGATATCTTTCAAGTGGTTTTATCTCAAAAGATTCTAAATAACCATTTTACAGAGCTTTGTCAAATGCTTCTCATTTACATAACCAAGACGGTGATTCCATAACTGGGTGTTATATGAGTTGTGCGAACATGATTCATTATTAATTTCCAATACTTGGGTTTTGTAATTTAATATATAAAGATCATTATTTAAATGTGTCATACCATAACATACATTTTATTTATAAAATAAACAACTTTTATTTCAAAACTTTAAAATAAAACCATTTTTATCTAGGTAGGATAAAAAATTATGTTCTTGGTAACATTTAGTACATAATAACAATATCTTTAAAACCAATATCATTCCCATTTAAAATAAAATGTGGCGGCCTCTAATGGATAGAGAATCCAACCTCACACCATTGGTAGCTCATAAATCCACCTTTACTCTGGAAATCTTTCTGAATCTACTTGGTTCCTATATTTGGATTCATATTTGAGCACCACAAGCCATATCTAATACCCAATGTGTAGATATTGAAATATTACACTTGATAACGAATTCACCTTTAGCTTCCCATTTCATATGTGTGCAGCTCCTCTTCCAGTGACCTAGATTTCCACATGAAAAACACACTACTTCCTTTTTGTCTTTGAATATAACTTTTCTTATAAGGATGGTTCTCAGGAGATTTAGTCATATTATGAGTCTTGGGACCATTTTACTTGTTCTTCCATTTCTTATTAACCATAAGTACTGTAGGCTTATCATACCCCATGTCCTTTTCCACTTCGAGAATCAGAGTAAGAAGTTTGGAAATACTCTTCTCATTATTTCTCATGTTATAATTAACAATAAAACTGGAGAAAGAATTTGGTAGTGAGGAAAGTATGAGATATGTGTACAACTTATTTGGTAATTTAATCCCTAGGATGTTTAAGCATTCAACTTATCTAATAATATTGACTATATGAGGCCCAAATGGCGTTGAATATCCAAGATTGGTTGTAAAAAATCATAGGATATCTCATATCTCTCTTGTCTCTATTTCTCTTAATAGAGATACCAAATGTGAGACATCATGCTATATGCATCCAAGTCATCATGTTGCTTTAAAATCTCATTAATCATGGATGATAACATGAAACACTTAGATTCAAGTATAGACCATGGTGATATGTTTAAAGTCATGTTTATTGTCATTTCTATAAATAATATGAGCAAAATTTTAGCACTTTATCTGATAAAAGGTAGATAAATAAATATTATACTATATTTATTAATCTCCCGCTATTTTATCAAAACCCAATAGCTCTCATCATTGGCCTCAGAATATCCTCTTTCTTGTAAATTCAAGTGTAAAAGACCCATATTCCCCTTCTCATCACCACAACTTTGGCTAGTCAAGTAATTTTAAGAGTTTTAGGTAGGAATTCCAAATGTCAACTTCATTAACTCACAGTTCCTTGATTTATTGAGTGGAGTCTCCAATCATAAAATCCTTAAACTATATTTCCTCAACATTTTCCTCTTAGTTACACCAAGTATTATTGTATTAGTCAAACCTTATTGTGAACTAAGTTAAGACAACCCAAAACTTCATGTTATAATTCCCTAATAATTGAAAGCACCCCAACTTTGTTCAGTCAAGCACTTTGAACTATGGTTTGATTTTAACTTAAGTAGTGCAAGACTATACCAACTTATTATATATAATTGATGGATTTTTAATATTTATGCATAAATTTACCATTTTTATCTTTATTACATGCTTGTTAATATTAAGTGGATTTACCTAAGTGATTAGACATGTATTAGATAAAGTTTAAACATAATCCAATTTATTTTAGTTCTATCTTGCATGCTTATTAATTCATTAATTCATGTGATCATGAAAAAACACCCATAATGAAATCAACCATGCACTTGAAAGAAATAAAATAGTAAAGTGGTATGATTATGAGATTTTAATAATGGATAGTTTATCTAGAAGATGATAAACTAACCATAGACCTTGGTAAAAAACACCTTGAACCATGAAATGGTTCATGTTGTAGCTTTCCACCTGTCCACCCATGTATCTCATGGATTGGTTTCATCTTGACTCCAAACTTTAACCACCTAAACTAGCTTGGGAGCTACATTAATTACAAATGATTTTACTCAAACTTAGGTGAGGGGAACCAAAATATTAGTTATGGGGTTTATATAAAAAAACTATGGTCTTATAGGCCCTTACATTGTAAGATCCCAACCTTTTATAGAGTTGTATCGAGCTCTATTATAGATACTATTTTGCCTTTTATTGAGTAATTTTTTTTGGGATTTACCTTGGGGTGTGCTTGGGTGGAAATTTGAGAAAAATGGAAGAAATAGGGTAGTGCACGGTTGGCGCATGGCTTTCCTTAATCCTGCACCCCAGCCTAGAAAACTATGAAATAATGGATAGTGGGGATTTTCACGGTTGGTGCACGGTTTTTCTAACCATTCACCCTAATAAGAGAAACCATGAACCTCTCTAGAAGAGGCATACAGTTAGGTGCATGGTTAGGGGAAATTGTGTGCCCCGAGTAGCAAACCATGCATATGAGATTTTAATCCCTAAAAAATTATTAAAAAAAATTCCTAAACCCCCATCTAATACCCCCAAACGCCCTAGATCAACCCATAAATGATTTATTTTAATTAAAGATCATCCTAGAGGGATTATAAGGCCGTCTGAACTTCTTTCTTGGTGATTCAAAGCCCAGATCAAAGATCGTCACCCCTCATGGTAAGAGGATATCATCCTAGTTGCTTTCCCATTCTCCTATCTTTCTTTAAGGGAATTTATTCTCTATTTTAGTTAGATCTAAACCTATTTTTTTGGATCTAGATCTTTGATTTTATATCTTGATCTAGATTTAAGAGATCATGAATTGTTTAATCTTGGTATAGGTTATAGATCTGAATCTTTTTCTATGCCGCCACTTTGCTGAATTTTGGGGATTTCTGTTTGGTGATTGTTTGTTTATGAATTGAGGTAGGTATTCAAATACCACAGTCATGATTTTTATTACATGTAATAAAATAGTAGAATGTTTAGGGTTCGTTTTGCAATTGGAATTCATAAATTGAATTAATTAATGTGGCCAATTAATTAATTTAGGAATTGGGGATTTGATTGAATAACTGAATTGTAGAATTGGGGATAATTAATTGTTGGGTTAATTATCAGAATGTTGAATTTTGAATTGAGAATAATTAATTGGTGAACTAATTATTAGATGGTGAGATTGTGAAATGATTAATTAGTTGTTGAATTAATTAATGTACTTTATATTGTTAATTAATTTTTGAATTAATTAACAGAAGAGACATGATTAATTAATTAGTGAATTAATTAATGGGACATATATGATTAATTAATTATTAAATTAATTAAAGGAAATTTATATGATTAATAATTTTTTAATTAATTAATGAAATTAGATTAATTAATTAATGAATTAATTAATGGAAGATTGTGATGGTTAATTGTGACAAGAGGATTAATGTTGATTAATATTGATTGGTGTGATATAGTGATATAGTGATATATTTGATACGTGTGCGGGACATGGTCTGCTGCTTCCAAATCTCATAGTGATAAATTGTTTGATAAATATGTGTAGTACATGTTCTTCTGCTTCCAAATCCCACATGTGTGGGACATGGTTAGCTGCTTCTGAATCTCATAGTGATAAATATGTGTGGGACATGGTCTGCTGCTTCCAAATCCCACGGGGTCCTAGGAACAACGACCTAGACCCAATTTTTTTCATTGGACTATGGATATAATTAGATATTTTGTAAATTGAACTGAAACGCATAATGAAATCCCATTAGTTTAATGAATTGTGAATTGATAATGTGAAATGGTTTAGACTTTGGTACAAGATGAAGATGGTATTGAGGTTCGGGTGTCCTAGGGAACCTGAGGGTTTATGTGGTTAAATAAAGAATAATTGATAATGGGATAACTGTTTACTTATGAATTGTACTTATCTCTTTATACAAATTCATACATTTTTATTGACTGAATATTGTTTTAGACATCATTGGTGGTGGCCTACTGAGTTGTACTCACACACTACTCAGGCTTCCTGATTGGTACCCAAATAGATTTCATGATTGTAGTACATGATAAGGGAAAAGGCCCTATGTTAGATATATGATTTGCGATGAATCATAGATGAGGGAACTAGACATGGTTCAAGACCCACTTGGGAGTTGTTAGTGTCTCTACTTTTTAGTTCTATTTTGACACTTGACGCATACTTTAGCATGGAATGTCTTTTAATTTAGTTTTGATATTGTGTCTCCAGTATTGGTCATCTTGTGATATTGTTACTGTTCTATTATGATTATATGTTATTCAAATATTATTTATTATTTTCAGCTGGTGTACTTCTCTGATAAAATAGGGTATAGTCTCCTCATGATTAATATATCAGACCCTTGATACCAGTTGGAAGTCTCTAGAATATGGGGAGCTGCACCTGAGGTCATGTGGAAGTCCGGTTCGGGGCACCGGGGCATGGCACCCGGGCCGGGATGTTACAAAGTGGTATTAGAGCCCAATTTTCTTTTATTTTTCTTTTGTATTACTTTTTGAAAAATGTCACGACCCGTCCCCCGAGGCCCATGCTGTGACCACCCCAAGCCCTCCTCACAATGGCCAGGGGATGGAAACTTGCGTCGAAGGCATTAGCTTGTAAGTGGGAGGAATTTTCCGAGTACCTGTACACACACACACACTCAAAACCCCAGCCCATAATGCTAAAAAAGAAAACATTCATATCACTAAAACAACCCCTGAGAGTAGAGGTACAAGCTATAAGTAAAATGGTCCGGAATACAAACCCAACAAAAGACAAGCTATAACCAAGTGAGTACAATGTCTCTAATAATATGTCTGTAGAAAACCCTACCTGAAGGGTAGTTGAAGAGTAACTGCCATAAGCCATAGGAGTGCGCCTCGCCCGTCCGATCTCACTAGGCACCGTTTGGTCCTGGACCACTAAGGTCTCTATCAAAGCATCAGTCATCTTCACAAGACATGGCACATACAGGCAAAGCCCGTGTAGGGGTGAGTAACACAATACTCAGTAGGTACCCCAAACCAAAAATAAAATACCACAAAGGAATGAACACATGAAGTAATAGAAAACTCACACAGGCATAACCTAAAGTATAGAAAGTAAGATTAACAGTCGTAAAGATGAAAATTTGTACTGTTGAGGGACTCATCCCTGACGAGTCACTGAGGTCTATCAGGCCACTGAGGTCCTCTCATCTTTCGAGCCACTAAGGTCCGCTAGTCTTTCGATCCACTAAGGTATGCTCTTCTACTGGGCCACTGAGGTCTGCTCAGCTACTGGACCACTCAAGTCTGCTCGTCTGCTGGGCCGATGAGGTCCGATCGGCTACCAGATCACTGAGGTCCACTCGTCTTTTGGTCCACTGAGGTACCCTCAGATACCAGTCCACTCAGGTCCTCTTTTCTACTGGGCCATTGAGGTCCGATTGTCTCTTCCTTCACGTCATAGCTAGCCACAAGATTTCCGCTTACAACGTGCTGGATTTTAGGAGAATCTACTTCTCAAGCCATCAGTTATATCCCAAAATTCATGAAAACTAACTTGTAATATTTCAAAATGAACGTCTCGTCACGAGGGTCCCAACGCTGCAAACGACTCATCAATCGAATGCACAATTTGGAAGTTATGGACATTTTAGTAAAAAGGGTTCGGTTCGGTCTGGGTCTAGTCTGACCCGGTCAAACTAACCCAACCCGGATCCGACCCAGACTGACTAGGCTACCCAGGGCAGCCCTTCTCCTCCTTCCTAGCCCATCTTGAGTAGTACGACCTACTCTGACTGAGATGTGGCAGGTGAGCCGCATCTTTCGACCACCCTGTGGGTCGCTTTGGGGTCCGCCGCTGCAGTGTGACGTGGTGTGGCCGCCACGTCCGCGTGCACCACCACCGGTTACCTGATCCACCACCCGTGGCAGGATTCTGCGGGCCCTCCTTTGCATGCCGCCATCGCCGGATACTATCGGTGGACCCTGATCACTGCCCGCAACTGGATTTCGTGGGCCTTGTCTGCCACCGCGTGCCGCCGAAAGTCTCTTTCGCGAGCCATAGGGTTCACTCTGATGGTCCATTTTTTGATCCACGAGTGAATTTGGGATCCTCGGGTTGTCGTCATCCCTACTACAATCTCAAGGTTGTATTTTCGTTGATCCAGAGGTTCAATCACAAAGAACACAAGAATGACCACAGTGGAGGGATCCGAGCCTTTGTTCGTGTCGGCCCAAACCCTCCAGGTTAGAATTCAAAACGAGTTGGGAGGGGGTTTTAATAATTCTAACATATTTAATCCCCAAATCAAAGACCCAAGATCAAAACCCTCCTACAAAACCACACAAAATCCATGAATCATTTCATTCGTCGAATGATTCATGTTTGTAATGGATATTTCAAAATGGGGAAAGAAAAATTAATCAAAAGACACCCTACATCGAATTTAGATCATTTGTTGGTAAGGATCGCACCACTGCATTCATCAGTTCACAATTTGTCGTTGGAGGCCGTTCACCGATCGTCGCTCACCAACACCAAATCTCCAAGGGTTCATAGTAATTCTCTAATGTGCCAATTATTGGTCTTCGGTCAATCCATTAAAGGTATAAAACACATTTCAACATTTTAGTTATGTTTCTTTATAGCACTGTTACACTGTTTCATAAATGTAACAACATTTTGGTTACACTCGAGTTGCAACGCAGTTACATTGAAACGAATTTGAAATTCAAAATAAAATAAACTTTGATGTTTATTTTATTTTTTCCTTAAGAGATTATTTTAATAAAATCTCTTAAAAAGTCTGAAACTAACTTTTTCCTTCGACCAATTCTGGTCAAGGTTAAGTCCTTTATTAGGTTTAGTCATCGTTCCGGATGCAACAGTGCCCTCAAATTTTTAATCCAAGCACCTGTTTATAAGTTTATAAAACTATGCACGTGCACTATTTTAAATAAACTTAAAAAAGTTCAAACAATTGTTCTGGGATCACCGAGCCACGTAATCAAGTTCCCTGCAAGCAGCTGGTCTGGAAATAATCCCATACAATTTTAAAAAAATCACATGGAATTCTAGGACATTAAATTACCCCCATATTTAGGTCTTTATATCCCCGTAAGACAAAACAAGGTCTAAACAAACAAATGGGGGGGTACTGAGCTCGGATCTAAGCCTCTCACTCCCAAGTGCTCTCCTAGAGATTCTCATGATACCACTAGACGCGCACTAGAGGAATTGATCATCCATGAAGGACTCACTCCTTTCGATCCTCAATCTCTACCAGGAACTTTGAAAACATCACCCCATCGTCAATGTCTAACTTTCCCCAGTCAATGAAGTGCGATGGATCATGCACGTACCTCCTTAGCTATGATACATGGAATACATTATTCACTCGGTGCATATGTGGGAAAAGAGCTGGGTGGTGTGCCACCTCACCAACTCTATTTAGAATCTAGAAAGGGCTGAATAATCTTGGAGATAACTTGCTGCCCCGACCAAACCTTCCCAATACCTTTCAAGGTGAGACCCAGAGAAACACATGGTCTCCCTACTCAAACTTCAAGGGTCTCTGTCTTCTGTCAGTATAAGATTTATACCTGCTTTGTGAAATCCTCATCCAATCCTGGACGACCCTCACCTTCTCAGTGGTAGCCCATACCATCTCTGGACCCATGAGTGCTAACTCCCCTAGGTGTTTCCAGAATAATGGTGACCTACATTGTCGCCCATACAACACCTCAAACGGTTCCATACTAATGGTGGAGTGGTGGATTTTTTTGTATGCGAACTCCACCAGTGGTAGGTGATCCTCCCAACTACGACCAAAGTCCAAGATGCAAGCATGAAGCATGTCCTCTAAAACTTGGATAGTCCTCTTTGTCTGTCCATTAGTCTGAGGGTGGAAATCTATGCTCAAGAACAAATGAGCCCCTAACACCTCTTACAATCCCTTCCACAATCAGGATGTAAATTACGTGTCTTGATCCAAGACTATTATCGATGGGACTCTATGGAGTCGAACTATTTCCTGCACATAGAGGCATCCCAAGCTCTCTACTGAACCATGCTTCTGAATAGGTAGGAAGTGGGAAGACTTGGTGAGTTGGTCAACAATCACCCAGATAGAATTGTCCCCCCTAGATGTGTGGGGTAAACCCGTCATGAAGTCCATCGAGATACTATCCCACTTCAACTCCATCACTTTGAGCGATTGAGTCAAGCTTTCTAGAACTTGATTCTCTATCTTCACTTGTTGACATGCGAGGAACCGTGATATGAACTCCGCTACTGCCTTCTTCATACCTAATCACCAATATTGACATCAGAGGTCCTGGTACATCATTTCCACCCCATGATGTATCGCCAAAGGGTAGGTGTGGAACTCCCTCGGAACCTCCTCACACGATGACACTAGCACAGCGGTGCACCCTATGAAAAGGATGACGTGCTCCCCACTTATTGAATATCCTTCAGAAGCCTATCTTTAGGATAACTGATCATGTCGGGCCTCACAGTCAACATCCACAATATGTGTCTCCCTAACTTACTATAAGAGTGGGGGAGTGACAACCATCGACTGAAGATAATCTAATCTATCACCATCCATGAAGGATATCTACATCATGGATAACTTCTCTAATGCCTCACTCAGCAACTACAAACCAAATATTCTGCTGAGCACATCCTCTACCACGTTCACCTTCCCAGGAGTATATAATATCTCAAATTCATAGTCTTGGAGAAACTCTAGCCACTGCCGCTGCCTCAAGTTTAGGTCCTTATGGGAGAAGATATACTTGAGACTTTTGTGGTTGGAGTAAATGGTAAATTTCCCACCCATCAAGTAGTGCTACCACATCTTCAAATAAAAGACCACTACTGCTAGCTCTAAGTCATGGGTTGCGTAATTATTCTCATGACGCTTCAACTATTGGAAACTGTAGGGTATCACTGCTTTCCCCTGCATTAAGACACAACCTATTTTGATCCCTGAAGCGTCGCAGAATACTACATAGCCAACGCCCTCCTATGGTAGTCTCAAGAAGGGGAAACTCTTCAGTCTCTGCCTCAGCTCCTAGAAGCTCTTTTGGCACTTCTCTGTTCATATGAAAGGTTTTCCCTTCCAAAAAAAAGATGATAAGGCTTCTTCTACTCTAGAAAAGTCAGGCATGAACCTCCGACAGTACCCAGCCAAACCCAAGAAACTTCATACCTCAGTCATGCTCCTAGGTGGCTCCCAAGCAAGTACTGCTTCTATCTTTTCTAGATCCACTATAACTCCAACCTCTGAAATGGCATGTCCCAGAAAGTGGAATTCTTGAATCCATAAATGACACTTCTAGAGCTTCATATAAAGCTGATGATATTGGAGTGTATCCAGGACTATCTATAGGTGTGTAGCATTCTATTTCTCAGACACTGAGCACACTAGGATGTCATTAATGAAGACCACAAAAAGCTAGTAAAGGTAGGGCTAGAAGATCCTGTTCATGAGTCCCATGAACACTGTTGGGGAACTGGTCATGCTAAAAGGCATCACCAAGAACTCATAGTGGCTATATTGAAATCTAAAGGATGTCTTCGGTACATCCTCATCCTGTACATGAAGTTAATGATAGTCTGATATGAGATCTATCTTCGAGAACCATCTCACTCCTTTCAACTGATCGAAGGGGTGATCAATCCTCAGTAGTGGATACTTGTTCTTCAAGGTCACCTAGTTTAGGTACCATAAGTCCACACACAGCCTCAAAATCCCTTATTTATTCTTGGAAAAAAATACTGGGGCTTCCCACAGTGAAACTCTGGGCCTCACGAAGTCCTTCTCCTATAAATCCTCAAGCTCCACCCTCAACTCACAAAGCTCCACGTGAGACATATGATATACTGATGTGGATATCGGTGCCATATCGGGGTACAAATCAATGAATAAGTCTACATTTTTTCGAGGAGGTAATCCTGAAACATCTTTTGGAAAGATGTCTTCATACTCATCCACCACTATGGGAAAGTGAGGACGCTTCTCATCCACCACATTGAGGGTGAGGCTATCCAACTGGTGAGTGATCAGATGCACCCTCCTCTGATAAATTCCATCCTATGCTACAAGTACTCCCTTCTCTCCAATGAAGGAAAATCTGGTCCCATCTCTATGGACACACTGCACTCTACATCTAAAGAAAACGATATGAGCATGAAATATGGATAACCATTCCATACCTAAGATGACATCATAAGGTCTCAACGCCACTACTAGGAGATCCAAGACAAAGATATCACCTCCCATAGTAATATCACACTATTGGAACCGGTGTGTAAATGTAGAATTCCCTCCCGTACGAGTCTCTAATCGTAAGTATTGAGCCAAAGGCTCCAGCAGAATCTCCGAGCTCTAAACAAGGTCTGTGGAAAAGAAAGAGTGATTGGAACCCATGTCTATAAGAACTGAAACTAAGGTTTATAAGAAACAGATCATACCTCTAATAATATCTATATAATTGTGGTCATAGGTCTCCATTTCCTGTAGCTGTTCTCACCCCTATTAACCAGCTCCAGAAGCCCATGGTGGACCACTTGGGGGTGGGGGTGGTAGCACATCAAACCTCCGACCACCGCCTGTTACTCTGCTGGCTCCCCTTCCACATCCACCGCCCTGGGGACCACCCCGCTTGAACCTCTACCTCTGCCTCAATAGTCCTTCGACTGCCTTTCAGTTGTCTGTATGGTGAGTCATAAAATCACGAGCCATGTTCCCCTACTCACCTCATGAGTAGAAAAATCTGTCCCTCTGATGACTCTCTCTGCACTAGGGGTTTCATACTACCAATCCTACATCCTAGGGTAATCCCCTGAAATACCTGGCCTTCTTGGCCCCCTGTGTCTACTACTTTATACCCACAATTGAAGACTCCACCACCCAGGGTCTACTGGTAGCTCTTGCTACT
Source organism: Viscum album (assembly GCA_963277665.1). Classification (NCBI taxonomy): domain Eukaryota; kingdom Viridiplantae; phylum Streptophyta; class Magnoliopsida; order Santalales; family Viscaceae; genus Viscum; species Viscum album. The sequence continues at coordinate 65,327,377 of OY728163.1, read as the reverse complement.
GGCACCTACTCTGCCAGGAAGCTCTCCACGAGTAGGGCTCCCTCCAACACCCCAGCCTGAGTAGGGATACTAAGCAATACCATGGATGCACTAATATCTAGACGTAGCCACTAATCAAATGATTGATCCATAAATAACGGGTCTCTCACCATGTATGTTGAGTAGCAAAAAAGCTCATTGAATCTCGTTGTGTACTCCGCTACTGTCATGTCACCCTGCTATAGGTATAACAACTCCTGTATGCGCACTGAGTGCAACGTCGCTAGAAATAAATCCTCTCTGAAGAGGTGCTCAAATTATGTCTAGGTGAGGGTATCCTCATCATGTTTCTGGATCTTCAAGCCCCACCATCTCCCCGCTGAGCTCTGAATAAGGCTTGTGGCTAAAATCATCATCTGGTCGAGAGGTGTCCTCACTAGTTGGAAGACTCGTGTAACCACCTCGAGCCAATCCTCTGCCACTTTGGGGTTAGTCTCACCCCTGAACCCGGGAGGTATCTACCTCTAGAACTCGTGTAAGGCACTGAGCCTACGTGCATCCTCTACCAGTAGTGTCAGTAGCAACTACTGGCCAATGGGTGGTGGAAACACTGGTGCACCTCTCGGTGGGGCCATCTCCAGTACTAGTCCTTGTACTGATGCCTCATCATTGAGCATACCATCCTTATGGTCATGTATTGGAATCCTCACTGGTTGTCTTCATGGTGACATCCTAAAATAGATCAAGATGAACCATGGTCAATAGGTTATACCTGGTAAGCTAACTCAACGAGGACACGAGGAAACACTCAAAATCCTATATGATGCATGAAAAAAATGGTTTCATGTACTGAGTTGAAAAGTATAATTCAGGGTCTTGGCATATGGATATGTTGGTCACGACACTAAAACAAGACTCCCTAAGCCTGAAATCCAAACTCGAATCATTCAACACTGTTTCCCCAAAACAAAACCACAGACTCTCGGTCTTTAAGGTAGAACATACCATCTCTAATACCAATTTGTCATGACCCGTCCCCTGAGGCCCATGCCACAACCACCCCAAGCCCACATTCCAAAGGCTAGGGGCTGATGACTAGCACTGAAGGCATTAAGCTACATGTGGGAGGCATTTTCTAAGTACCTGTACACACACACTCATAACCCCATCCCACAATACTAAAAAGGAAAACATGTATACCACTAAAACAACCACTGAGAGTGGAGGTACAAGCTGTAAGTAAAATGGACCAAAATACAAACCCAAAAAAAGAAAAGTTGTAAACAAGTGAGTACAATGTCTCTGATAGTACATCCGTAGAAAACCCTACCTGAAGGGTAGGTGAAGACTAGCTTCCAAAAGTCATAGGAGTACGCCTCCCCTGTCCGATCTCACTGGGCACCACCTAGTCCTGGACCACCAGTGTCTCTGTCAAAGCATTGGTTGTCTGTACAAGACACGACACGTGAAGGAAAATCTCGTGTGGGGGTGAGTAACACAATACTTAGTAGGGACCCCAAACCAAAAAGAAAAGACCACAAAGGAAAGCACACACAAAGTAATGGATAACTCACACAATTATAACCTAAAATATAGAAAACAAGATTAGAAGTCGTAAAGATGAACATTTTTACTACTAAGGGACTCATCCCCGATGAGTCACTGAAGTCTGTCAGCCAACTGAGGTCCTCTTGTCTTTCGGGCCACTGAGTTCCACTCGGCTACTGGGCTACTGAGGCTCATTCGTCTATCAGGCCACTAAGGCTCGCTCATCTGTCGGGCCACTAAGGTCTGATCGACTACCGGGCTAATGAGGTCCTATCTTCTACTGGGCCACTAAGGTCCACTCATTTTCAGGCCACTAAGGTCTGCTTGGCTACCAGTTTACCAAGGTCCGCTCAGCTACCAGACCACTGAGGTCCACTCGTCTTCCAGGCCACTGAGGTCTACTTAGCTACCAGGCCACTGATTTTTTCTCAGCTGTCAGGCCACTAAGGTTTGCTCAATTATCGGGTCACTGAGGTCCGCTCGTTTGCTGGGCCACTAAGATCCTCTCATCTGTCGGGCCACTAAGATCTACTCGTCTGTTGGGCCACTGAGGTCTGCTCGTCTACTGGGTCACTAAGGTCTACTCGTCTACTAGGCCACTAAGGTCTACTCATCTACTGAGCCACTAAGGTCCGATTTTCTACTGGGACACTCAGGTTCCCACGTCTGCTGGGCCACTGAGGTACCCTCGAATACCGGGCCACTGAGTTCTACTCGTCTCTTCCTTCACATCATATCCATCCGTAGGATTCCCACTCATAGTGCACTTGATTCTAGGAGAATCTACTCCTAAAGACATTGGTCATATCCCAACTTCCACAAAAAATCACTTGGAGTTTTTCAAAAGGACCGTATCTTTGCGAGGATCCCAATGTCGCAAACAACTCATCAATCAGATGAACGATTTGGAAGTTATAGAAGTTTTAGTAAAAAGGTACTGGTGGGGTCGAGGTTCGATTCGACCCAATTGGACCAACCCAACCCAGGCCGTTGGGCCTGGCCCGGACCACTGGGGAGCTGCTGGTCTAGCCCGATGGACTGTGGTAGGTCTGGCCCACTAGGCCACTCGTCTCCTCCTTCCTGGCCTGCTGTGAGTGGGCCGACCTACTGTGACCAAGACGCAGCGGGCGATCCACATCTTCTGAACACCCCACGGGTCTCTGTGGGGTCCGCCACCACTTTGTGACATGGCGCGACCATTGCCGGTGCCACAATGAATATTATTTCACCTTGTGTGACATGCTTGTTATGTGATGTGATTATTGTTTCTGAAAATTGTTGAGAATTGACTCGTGGCCCGGAATGGTATGAGAGTTGAGTTGCATGCATCATTTTAGGCACTTAGGATTATTATTACATGCATCATTTTAGGCACACATAGAGAAACAGGTTTTGGGTAAGTTGTTGAACTTGATTTTTTTTCCCAATGGAATGTGAATAATGAGAATGTGTTTTCCCTTGTTAAAAAGGACCTCATTGTAGGATGGTTAAGGGTAGTGATAGCACCTCCATTTTGACCACGTGGTGAGGTTTTGGGAAAATACTTTTTGCGACTTATTGTGATTTTCCTCTTATGTAAATGTGATAATGTTGTGTTTTGATTCATAAGACATGATTTTGGCATTGTAAAGATATTCCTCTACAACGATGCTTGATGAGAGGAAGATAATAGGATATGGTTGGAGATGCTTCACCAGTAGTGGAACCCAAGGCACTGATAGTGCCAGATGAGGAAGTGGGGGAGCATTTCAAAGAGAACTTCGCTCGCTTCATGAAATTCATGGAAAGAGACCCAAGGTGGGTTATGAAAAGAATGTATGATATAATAAGGGAGTTTTAGTTATAGCACCCTACAACTTTTACTGGATAGGATGGACCTGAGGGAGCTAAGTTATGGATTGAGTCTATTCAGACTATACTTGACCAATTAGAAACTCTAACTAATAAGATAGTGAAATTGGATGCCTATATGTTATATGGTCAGGAGAAGCGATGGTGGGACATCCAAACTTGGGATGGATAGCTAAAATCACTAGTAGAAAAATGATTTATTATGTCTGTTTTTTTATTTTTTACATTGGTTATATGACACCGTTATTGTACGAGATGTTGTAAATATATATTTAACATTGCTTAAAAAAATGGATGTTATAATTGAATAATAAAATTGTTTTTTTATATTGGTTATTATATAACTGAAATGAAAACCCATCTATGTACATTTTTTCACATTAGTTATATAATAACCGATGTGAAAAATTGATCTGATAAAGGGTTTTTCATGTCAGTTATATAATAACCGCTGTAAAAACCCATTTTTGATGTCAGTTATTATATAACTGATGTCAAAAACTATACATATATGGTTTTTCAAATCAATTATATAATAACCAATGTGATTTTTTTAAATAATTATTTTCAACCTTCCTCTATACAACTGACTAAAAAAGAAAACAAGCAGCAAAAACATAAAAACTAGTAATATAAAAGCATCATCATAACAACCAGAAATATATTTGTAATTACAAAATTGGAAATTACAATATTTAGTAAAAAAAACTAAAATCCAACCAAACTTGTAAAATGATTTTCACATTCCACTTGTAAGTGTGTGAGCTATTTTGCACTATAAGGGAGAGCGTCATAAAAAATCTACAAAATTAAAATGAAATCATTTAACATGTATTATGAATAAAACAAATGAAATATTAATGAATAGTATATAAAGAAATCTAACCTAATTAAATTTTGTAACTGTCCCAGTTGAAATTATTTCATACATAAATCTTAACACAAAATATCTATATTCTTTGATGCCTTCTTGTTTATAACAACCCTGTTTAAATGAGTTTTTCAATTCAAAATAATATTTTTATGTAATATATCCAAAATGTACTATTTATAAATGAAAATTCACCTTTACTTTTACATATTTGATCTTGGAATTATTTTTCTTTGTGGTATCTCAAAAGAAATTCCATCCCATGTTAGAAAATATTAATAATGAAATAAATTTAAAATTCATTATAATATAAACAAGTATTAAGAAATTCAAACTTACATTTCCAATACATCTTTAAAATTTTATCGCACTTTTCCATGGATAAAGAAGAACCAATAAAGTGTCTTCTTACTTGGACATAAAACACCTAACATCCAATGGCCACTGAAATAGAATAAAATTTAATTTTTTTGGTTATTAAGTTAAAAAATATATAATACTTTTTGAGATAAATGTTTCTTAGTCTTGATGATATGGAAACATCCAACACTAAATAATTACATTCTTTTGAAATATTTTAGCAATATAAACTATTCTTTCCACTTAATTCATTGTCCTCACTATAGGTGAAATGAACTGTGGGTCCATAAATCCATAAGCATGTGTCTTTTCATTCTTGTACACATTGTATAAAGATACCTAATACAAAACAAACATAATTATAAAATTTCAATAAATTAAATGCAGAGAAAGATTTACGTTAGGACTTACTGGGAAAAAATTTCAACGTGTTAATTCCCAACATTTCTCTAGTTACAAGCTCCATGATATCATTTTAAAAAAGTACCATAGTCATTGCACACCCACAAACATCATATTCCATTGGAATCTCATAAACACCTGACAACAAATTTGAATATCTTGACAATCTATCAAGACTACTAGAATCTATATCTAAAGTCATAGATCTTTGTATTCGTTATTGACTATACAATATTTCTTTACCTTTAAAGTATTCCTATAAAAAACTAGATAAATATATAAATTTTAAAATGTTAAAACAAATATAATAGAAAAATGAAATAATAGATAAAATATACACATACCTCTATGGTAATATGTCACAGAAGTCTAGATGGCCAAACTAAAAATTGGATGATACTTTTTCCAATTGTAGTCACCTCATTTGTAGGTATCGATACGTGAGCTGGTCTATCTATAATATCCTGTACAGTAATCTTATGATACTCTATTTCTATCTTTTGATGATTAACGGTATCTCCAATATAAAATACCATACCATATGAAATAATATGATATTGAGTATTATCAACATATAACTCACAATAATTGGGAAGCTATGGAGGAGGGGGTGTAGGAATAGGATAAGGAGGGGGATCTTTCAGCAAAGGTGGAGGAGTGGGAGCTGCTGGTGGAGGTAGAGGAGTGGGAGTTGTAGTCTGAAACTATTTTTTTTCATGTCTACAAACATGGACTATACTGACGCTCTAATATTATCCTTCATCATCACATTAATATTCTGAACTTCATACTCCAAAGATTATATTTTTTTTTATAAAAAACCTCCATTGCAGAAGATTAAGAATATAGAAACACTTTTCTCACCAATACACCCGTCGGGTATCCCCATACACGACCTGGGATTTCAGGATTTCCCAATGCTGCTGATAAAATATCTTGTCTACCCTCATCTACAAATCCACCTGTGTATTCCAATCTATTCATATTAACAAGTGTCATTCCAAATTCACCGTGTTTGACACCGTTGTTACTGATAAACCATTTTCAGTTAAACACCAAAACTTTAAATTTAATTTAATCGGCCTCCCATATTTATTTAATGACTCCATAATATACACTTGATGTGTAAATTGGGTTTTTTTATTTAGAACTCTAAAAATGTATTACTTTTGTGAACACCAATACACCACTATTCTGAACTGCACTTTTGTTGTCCCGATCTTTCATGTGAAATGTATAGCCATTAATATCATACTTGGACCATGTTATCACATTTAAACATGGACTACCCACTAACCATATTAATGTTTCTAATTCATATTATCTACCAAGCACGATCTTTTTTTATGCTCATTCAAAATCCATATATCTTTCTTATTTGGATGACATTTTTTCAACATATTAATATGAAATGTTATATATGTTTGAGAATCATTTATGTTATTCAAGATGTATAGTTATACCTTATTTATCTATTCACCTAAAAAATATTTTATTCTCAAGCCATGAATCCCCTTCCCCCCATAATTAACTCGTTCATGGTAAGATGGAGGCAAATCAATGTGCTCCACCACATACAATTAGCTGGTAAAAAACTCAAAAAACTCCTCATAAATATATTTTTCAACAATGGAGGCTTTAGTTCGATATGTATTCTTAACATACCCCTTCAATATCTTCATATACCTTTAAAAAGGATACATCCAACATAGATATACATGTATGCAAAGATTTATTTCTTGAACCAAATAAAACATTAAATGCACTATTATATCAAAAAAAGATGGAGGAAATACATTTCCAATTGAAAAAGTATAGAAATTGATTTGTTTTCCAAAATTTTCAAAGCATTCAAATCAATCACCTTATTACAAATTGAATTGAAAAAAATAACACACCTTCATGATATTTTTTCTAACATGGATGAGAAATATTCCATGCAATGAAACTGATAGAAGTTGTTGCATCATGATGTGACAATCATGATATTTCATACCTATCAACTTTAAATCCTTTAAAGAAACAAAAGTTTTTTACATTTGAAGAATAACCCTGCGACACTTTGATATCATGAAGACACTGACAAAAGCTATTTTTTCCCTCTTGGATAATGTATGACAAGATGAGGGAATAAATTTTCTCCTTCCATCAGAAGTGAGAGATAACCCCAAATGTATTTCCATTGAAAGTATGTCTAATCTTGAATTTAACCCGTATTTAGTCTTTCATTTTATATATAATAATGTTCTAATAAATATATCATATAAATTCTTCTCCACGTACATCACATCAATGTTATGTCTCACCTCATGATATCTCCAATATGGTAGCTCAAAAAATATTGACTATTTCTTCCAAATATTTCTATGATTACTATATTTATGTGTCTTTCCAAATTTCACATCAAGGTTTTTCACCCTCTCAAAATACTAATCAGTGGATAAAGGTTTTGGAGAAATATCAAATTCGTGTGAGTTTTTGAATGCCTTTTTTAATATTCTATAAGAGTGATCCATAAACAAAAATTTTTGATGACCCATGTATATTGTTTTTCTCCCATGATGAAGTTGATAATATGAAGTCTGTTGTTTGAAAATTGGACATGCTTTATGCCCCTTAACACTATATCCAGAAAAATTTCCATATGCTGGGAAGTTGTTTATAGTGAACATAATCATTGCATGTAGTTGAAAATATTCCATTTTATAAGAATTATACACCCTAATACCATCCTCTCATAATATTTTCAAATCATCAATTAATGGTTATAGGAAACATCAATATCATTTATGGGTTTTTTTTTGGTTTAGAGATCATTAAAGTCAACATGACATATTTGTGCTTCATACAAAATTTAGAAGATAAGTTGTAAACTACCAATAACACAGTCCATGAACTATGTGTGATACTAAGGATTCTATATGGATTCATTCCATCCATGCACAATCCAAGTCAGAAATTTTTAACTTCATTTTTGAATGTAGGAAACTGATGATCAATTTTCTTCCACTGTGGACAATAAGTTGGATGATGTATTTTTCCATCACATATCCTCTCATCAACATTCCATTTTAACCTTTTTGCATCATGTGAATTATAAAATAAACATTTAAAATTAGAAATTATAGGAAGATACCAAAATTACTTGGAAGGGGTCTCAGTTACCTTTAAATCAGCCTGTGATTTTTATTTTAACTTATACTGTGATGTCCCACATTTAGGAAACTCTGATAGAAATTCATATTCCTTCCTATATGGTGCACGATCATTAAGGAAATCATGTATTGTTTTTTTACCCTAATCCCATCGGCCATAGTATTTTATTCACCTTATATTTTGAATCATAAAGATCATTGTCTTTAGGAAGAATATATTTTAACAATTTTAGAAAATCTGTACAACTTTTGTAACTCCAACAATGTTTCACATTCAAGTTAATCAATCTTAACACCAACGATAAAACCATAAATTATATAAAACTAGGATACAATGATTTTTTAGCATCGCCATATAGACTCTCAATCGTCAGTTCTTTATCAATTTTCTCCACTTCAATATCATGAATCATTTATTCAATATCATTAGAGTTACCATCTTGCAAAGCATCATCATCAATAGATCTGAAATTCTACCCAGTTTCACCATGAAAAATCAAAGGGCTGTAACTCATATTAAAACCATTGAAAATTAAATGATATTTAATCTATATACTTTTCAACTTCTTCATATTTAAATAATTCAAGCATGGATATAAAAACACATTGTTGTTTGGAACATTTCTTTTAGCAAATTCCAAAAAAGCATCAACACCTTCATCGTATTCATTACTCATTATAAGTGCCTTAATCCAACTTTGACTCATTATTACCTATAAAAAATGTAAAAAATATATATCTTCTTTAGATGATCCAATTTTATATTTATATGAAATATTCCATAATTTGAAAGTAACAAAATTTTTAAATATAAAACAAATATATGCGTATTTGAAAAATATAATTATAAAGTCTACACAATAATGGGAGATAAGTTTAAATATAAATGGTAAATCATTAAAAGATATGCATGGAAATAATTTACAAAAGAAAATATAGTTAGATAATACAATTTTATATTTATATGAAATATTCCATAATTTGAAAGTAACAAAATTTTGAAATATAAAACAAATATATGCATATTTGAAAAATATAATTATAAATTCTATACAGTAATGGACGATAAGTTTAAATATAAATGGTAAATCATAAAAATATATGAGTGGAAATAATTTAAAAAATCAAATATAGTTAGACTAAATTTTGGCATTTAATATACATACTCATTGGGATATTAGATATGAACATTCATCAATGTTGTAAGTTGTTTTTTCGAAAATGGATTCAGTTAGGGAACCATATGAAATGAAAATGAAATTGGTGTGGGGATCAAAAATATATGATAATTATCATAAATTTAATGATATTTCTATAACTCAACTAATTATTTATAATAATTCAATCACATTTTAATGATATTGATTTTAGAAATAATATAGAAAACCGCTATGTAAAAATAAATCACCATTCACTAGTGTTATGTATTATTAACCCATCACAAATTTTTTGTGTTAATGTAACTCATGGAGAAATAAATACATAAGAATAAAACTCTTGAATCCATATAATAATTCACTCACATTTTATGTCACTCTATATTTTAACATATTTCTATGAGATTTGGTATATGAATAATGTCCAAGGGTTACCACATTGAAATCATCTTCTTTAATTTATCATAACACTATTCATGGCTGTGGATTTCATGGGGTGAGGAACTGTACTCAATGAAACACAAATTAAAAATGATGAATTTGGTCATATGTTGTAATCTAAATATATCACCACAAGTATACAATACTTTGTTCGAGGTATTTATTAATATTTCCTATGAAATCAATATAGTTAATAAGACACTATACTATAAATGAAACATGATAATATAGCTTGTTGAGATATATTAGGTGTATGTATCAATCTATAAAACAGAAACCATCAAATTTAATGAAAAGCCTATGAAACTGGAGAATGAAATGTGAGACTGCATGACCAATAAAATTGTAAAAAATTAATTTCATGATTGAAATTAAAACTACAAATCATTTGTTAATGATAACTTGTATGGTAAAACATATAAAACCCATCATTGTTCATCCATGAAACAATTATCAAGGAACATTCATGGACATTTAGAAGTACAATAGAACATTATTAAGGATTGTAGGAGGATAAAATGATGCTATTGTATAGAGACAATTCCATGTGCTAGTTATGGATGTAATGTGATAACATGAGGAGATTAAACAAGACGGTAATGTGATATTTTAGTAAATGAAATAAAAAAACAGAGAGTTAGGGCATCTGTGAAATTAAATGACCGAAAGTGAGGTGTGTGAGGATTACTTGAGAGTTGAGAGTCGATTAGATAGAATGTGCCAACGAAAAATAGGGTGAAAGAAGCTAGAAAACAAGGTTTGAGGCCATAGGATAGAATAAAATTTTTTAGGGTTTCTATGTGAGAGAGAATGAGTTTTCCTTCACCTGATCAAAAAACACTGCATTGATTTAGAAAGGTAATTTTAAATGATTTAACACATCAACAATATAATAACCAACATGATAAAGAAATTTTAATTAGATTTATCAAGTTGGTTTTGGTATAACCAACATGTTTAATTGTTTTACAATGTCAGTTATAGAATAACCGACATTATAAAGAAAATATCATTTCTTTATAAAGTCCATTATTCTATAACCTATGTAAAAGACGCACTTTATCATGTCGGTTATAGAATAACCGACGTGATAAAGAGGGATATTTCATTTATCACATCGGTTATAGAATAACTGACATGATAAATCAATATACATGACTTTGCACACTAGTTATAAATAACTGACATTAAAATACCGATGTGATAAGTCATTTTAGCACTAGTGAAGCTATGGAATGGAAGGAATTTCAATAGAAGTTCATGGAGTACTTTTATCCAGACACACTAAGATAAGACAGAGTAGCTGAGTTCATGATATTGACTCAGAGGACTATTTCCATAATAGACTATGCTAGATGCTTCACATATTTACATCACTTTGTTCTAGCACTAGAAGGAGATGGGGATACTCTGGAAAAGAGGTTTCAGGATTGAATTCAGTGTGAAATTAAGTCCTAGGTAAATATATTCAGATTGAAAAATATTCCAGAGGTGGTGAATTAGACTCTCATATCTGAGGGGAACCTGAAGGAGGCTTCCAGTGGTGGACAAGTGGTTTCTTCTACATGGACAGGAGGTACTATTATTGAAAGAAAAAACATCATTACGAGAATTTATCTTAGAGTAGTGGAAAGAAGAGTATCCATGGGGAAGAGTTAGTTACACAGGACCTTACCCATGTGGTTTTCCACCAGTGTGGTAGGAAGGGACACTTTCAGAAACATTTCCCCAACCACCAGTGGAGTGTTGAGGCTACAAAAATATGGGAAATCTACATAGGTTATGTAGGAACTCATGGTATATGGTAAGTTATAGAGGATATAGATAGAACTAGAGTGTGGGAAGGGATTCTTCTTCACCATATTATTCTGGAAGCTGTAGTTCTACTAGTTGAGGTGGTAGAGGAAGTGGATGTTGTACTTCTTGGTAAGAGTGACTATATCAGAAGAGTGGTGTAGCTCATGGGAGTTATACTACATCATAGGGAAGAGGGGTAGGATAGTTACATGCCATTAATTCTACACTTGTGGATAGAGAGGCTGGACCATAAACAACGAGAGGTACTATTCTTATAGATTTTACATTAGTTAGTGCCTTATTTAATATTGGTGCCTCTCATTACTTTATATTTGTAAAACTTATTAATGGTTTTATCCTGGTAGTGGAGTTCATGAGTGGGGTGTTGATGATAGAAACATCGTTGGGAGTAAGGTAGAGAGATATCTGTTTATGCAAGGGGAGTTCTCTCGAAGTTGGGGAGTATTGTTTTCTTTGGGATCTTTAAATCCTTGACATGTCAGTTTTGAATTGATTTTGGGTGTGGACTGGATAGTCGCATACTGATTCCACATTGATTGTTACCTAAGGAGAGAGACTTTCATGTCTTCTAAGGGTGACTATTACATTCACTGTGGAGAGTGGGATATCCAGGAAGGCTGAGCAGAGCCAATTACTTAGCAACTGGGAGAGCTCATAGCCCAGGTTGCAAGTCTATTACTAGATGATGGGGGTTTTAAGAAAGATTTCTTTCCACCAGTAGTGGACTGGTTTCAGGATGTGTTCCCTAAAGACTTCTTAGGGTTTCCACCTGAGAGAGATGAAAAATTCACTTTTGAGATCATGTAGGGGGATGAGATAGTTTCAATTCCACCACATAGAATGGAACTGACAGAGCTTCAAGAGCTCAAGTCTCAACTAGAGGAGTTAGAGGATAAGTCATTTATCCATCCAAGTACATTGCCTTGGGAATCTCCAGTGATGATTGTAAATAAGGATGATAGGAGTTTTTGCTTATGTGTTGATTACTGAAAGTTGAACCAGATGATTGTGAAGAACCGACATCCACTTCCTCATATTGGTGATATTTTTTGACCAGTTGAGGGGATATTGTGTCTTTTCCAAGATTGAATTGAGATCAGGGTATCATCAGTCGAGAGTTAAAACTTCTAATATATTTAGGACTAATTTTAGAATCAGGTATAGCCTTTATGAGTTTGTCGTAATTCCATTTGGGTTGACGAACGCACCGGTAGTGTTTATGGTCTTAACAAACAGAATCTTCCATCCATATCTAGATTATTTTGTGGTAGTTTTTTGGATGAAATATTGGTGTACTCTATGACTCATGATGATCATGCCCAACACCTTGACATTATCCTGAGTACACTAAGAGAGCATCAACTATACAAAAATATATTTAAGTGTCAGTTTTGGATTGAACAAGTACACTTCTTGGGTCACATCATCTTAGAGGAAGGTGTGTTAGTGGGATTAGAGAAAGTAAAAGAAGTTGTATCTTGGGAGAAACCTAAGAATGTTTTTGATATCTAAAGTTTTCTGGGATTGGATGGATATTATCGTAGATTCATCCAGGACTTTTCCCAATTAGTAGCACCACTTATAAGATTGACCAAAAAGGGGATAAATTTTAAATGGTATAAAGCATGCGATAATGACTTCCCGGAGTTAAAGAAGCATTTGAAATCGGCATCGATATTGATCCTACCTGGTCTATGTGAGGAGTATACAGTGTATTGTGATGCTTCTGGGATAAGAATTAAAGTTGTGTTGATGTAGGGAGATCGAGTTGTGGAGTATGGGTCTCAGTAGTTGAGGTCACATAAATGGTGCTACCCTACGCATAACCTCAAGTTAGCAGTTGTGGTTTATGTTTTAAAGTGTTGGAGACATTATCTATTGGGTGAAACATTTATGGTGTATATAGATAACAAGAGATTGAAGTATATATTTTCAAAAAGAGACTTGAATATATGGTTGAGGAGATGGGTTGAGTATATAAAATCAGTCAAATTTAATCTAGCATATATGTACGGGAAGGGAAATAGTGTGGTTGATACTTTAAGAAGAAAAACTCATACTCAGGCAGTTCAAGAGTTTAGTGATGAGTGGAAAATGACGACTCTAATATCAAAGATGCATGTGGTGGATCGATAGAGTCAAGAGCAAATGAATCTAGTATTAGTTTTAGTGGAGTCTACACTTTTGATATAGATTATAGATAGGCAGTATGAGTATCTGGAGTGCTTGACCTTGAGGGAAATCTTTGAAGGTGGGGATTCACCTTCATATTGAATCATAGATGAGGATGAGATCATATATGTTAGGAATCAGGTTGTTGTACCTATGAGAATGCGAGAGGAGTTGATGTGGGAATTTCATTCCTCAAAGTGGGCAGTACATATAGGTGTGACCAAAATGTACCATAACCTACAATGATAGTTTTGGTGGATGTAAATGAAAATGGAAATAGTAGGGTTTGTGACATGATTCCACACCTATCAGTAGGTGAAGGCCGAGCATCAATGACCTAAAGGTTTACTACAACCATTTCCCATCTTAGAATGGAAGTGGGATGACGTGACCATGGAATTTATGGTGGTTCTCCTAAGGATTCCTTGAAATAATGAAGTTATTTGGGTTATTGTGGATATAATGATGAAAGTAGCACATTTATTTCATGTACAAGATATTTTCTTAGTGGAGTAGCTGGGTTATTTGTATGTTTGGGAGATAGTATCTCTACACGAGGTGCCACAAACTATAGTTCAGACCACGAATCATGTTTTACTTCACACTTCTGGTGGGTTTTAAAAATTTTGGTTTTATTGAGTATGGATTTACACCCATAGAAAAATGGTCATTTAGAGCATACTATACAGGTTCTTGAGGATATTTTGTGAACATGTGTCCTAGAATTTGTAGAATATTGGGAGAATCACATAGCTTTGAAGGAGTTTCCTATAACAATAGTTATCAGGAAATAATATAGATGGAACCATATAAGGCACTTTATGGTAGTTCATGCAAATCTCCTCTATGATGGATGGAGGTAGGTGAGTCAGAATTGTTGGGACAAAGTCTCATGCAGGAGATGTCAAAAAAGGTTTAGATGATTTGGAAATGTATGGCTATGAATCAGATTAGAAAAAAGTCATATGTTAATAGACATCGACGGCCTTTGGAGTTTATAGAGGGTGATTGTGTATTCCTTCAAGTTTCTCCTAGGTTAGGTCACCGTTGGATATGAAGATAGGGAAAGTTTGCGCCCATGTTTATTGGACTGTTTGAGGTTGTGGAAAGAATCAGGCCAGTGGCATACTGATTGTCTCTTACACAGAGATACAATGATATACATGGTGATTTCCATGTGTCACAAGTACATTGGTATCACCCCGACCCTTCTCATGTGATCTAGGTGGATGGTATTGAGCTTGAGAAAGATATGTCCTTTGAGAAGTATATGATATGTGTGTTGGATCATAATTAGAAAGTGTTGTGGGGAAAGATCATATGAATAGTTCATGTATTGTAGGAATATGGGACTATGCATGAGGAAAAATGGGAAAGGGAAGAAGATATGTGGGCTCAGTGTCCCGATCTTTTTGACTCGGAATCTTATAGATTCTTGGAAGTGTAGCTCAAGGACAAGCTATTATAAGGTGGGGGGATTATAAGATCCTAACCTATTCTAGAGTTTTCCTGGGCTCATTTATAGGTACTATTTTTCCTTGTGATGAGTAATTTTCATTTGGGTGGAAATTTGACAAAAATGGAAGAAATAGGGTGGTGTGCGGTTGGTGCATGGTTTGCCCTAACTATGCGCCCCAACCCAAAAAACCGTGCAACCCTGGATAGTGAGTATTTACATGGTTGGTACATGGTTTTTCAAATTGTGTTCCCTAATAGAAGAAACTATACACCCCTATTAAAGAGGTGCACAGTTAGGCACATGATTAGGGGAAATTGTGCACCATGATCATTAAACCATGCATACAATAATTTAATCCCTAAAAAATTATTAAAAAAATTCCCGAACCCCCATCTAATAACCCTGAATGCCTTATCACAACCCATAAATGATTTCTATCAATTCCATAGCCTTATAGAGGGATTCCAAGGCCATCCTACCTCTTTTATTAGTGATTCAAATCCCAGATCGAAGATCTAAACCCCTCCCGATAAGAGGGTATCATCCCGACTACTTTCCCATTCTTCTCCCATTCTTATATCTTTCTTTAAAAGAATTTATTCTATGTTTTAGTTAGATCTATACCTAGTTTTTTGATATATATCTACAATTTTATATTTAGATATAGATTTAAGAGATATTGAATTTTTTAATCTTGGTATAGGTTATAGATATGGATCTCATTCTACGTTGTTACCCCATTGAATTTTGGGGATTTCCATTTGGCGATTGTTTATCGAAAAATCGAGGTTGGTGGTCTAATATTCAAATCCCATTGTCATGATTTTGATTAAATGTATGCAAATTATAGAATTTCTAGTGTTCATTTAGAAATTAGAATTCCTAAATTGAATTAATTGATGTGGTTAATTAATTAATTGAGGGATTGGGGATTTGATTGAATAATTGAATTGGGGAATTGGGGATAATTAATTATTGGGTTAATTATTGTAATGTTGAATTGTAAATTAAGAAAATTAATTGGTGAATTAATTATTGGATGTTAATATTATGAAATGATGAATTAATTGTTTAATTAATTAATAAACGTTATATGGTTAATTAATTGTAGAATTAATTAATGGAATATTTTTGATTAATTAATTGGTGAATTAATTAATGGAATATATATGATTAATTAATTATTGAATTAATTAAAGGAAATTTATGTAATTAATTAATTATTGAATTAATTAATGAACTTGGATTAATTAATTAATGAATTAATTAATGGAAGATTGTGATGGTTAATTGTTATAAGAGGATTGATGTTGATTAATCTTGATTGATGTGATATAGTGGTATTATGATATATATGATACGTTTGCGGGACATGGTCTATTAATTCCAAATATTGTAGTGATAAATTTTTTGATAAATATGTGTGGGACATGGTCTACTACTTCTAAATCCCATGTGTGTGGGACATGGTCTACTTCTTCTGAAGCTCGTAATGATAAATATGTGTGGGACATGGTCTGCTGATTCCAAAGATCACAGGTTCCTAGGCATGACAAACTTGACCCAAATTATTGACATTGGACTATGGTTATAATTAGTTGTTTTATAAATTGAAATGAAATAGATAATAAAATCCCATTAGTTTAATGAATTTCAAATTAATAATGTGAAATGGTTTAGACTCTATCACGGTCTGAAGAAGGTATTGAGGTTCAAGTGTCCTTAGGAACCTAAGGGTTTATGCGATTAAATAAAGAATAATTAATAATGGGACAACTGTTTACTTATACATTGTAATTATCTATTTATACAACTTTGTACACTGTTATTTACTGGATATTGTTTTAGACACTGTTGGTGGTGGCCTACTGAATTTTACTCACACCCTACTTAGGCTGCCTGATCAGTACCCGAATAGATTTCATGTTTGCAGGATAGGATAAGGGAAAAGACCCTATGTTAGATGACTGGTTTGGGATGGATCATGGATGAGCGAACCATAAGTGTTTCGAGACCCACTTGAGATTTGTTTGGGTATTTTTAGTTTCTTTAATTTTTATTTTCATTTTGACACTTGGAACATACTTTAGCATGACATATCTTCTACTTTAGTTTTGATATATTGTCTCTAATATTATCCATCTTATGATATTGGTATTATCCTGTTATTATTATGTGTTATTCAGTTATTTTTTCTTATTTTTTTGGTGTATTTCTCTGATAAAAGAGGGTATAGTCTCCCCATGATCGATATATCAGACCCTCACTACTAGTCGACAGCCTCTGGCGTATGAGGAGGCGTGCCTGAGGTCATGTGATGGTCTGGTTCGGGGTACTGGGGCATGACACCTGGTCTGATACGTTACATACATAATGGGAGGAGGGATGACATTCATGCCATAAATTTAATTTAATAATAAATTAAAAGGAAATCAATCACATACAAAGGTCTGGTCTGTACTCATGATCATACACATACACAAAATGAATTATATGTTTAATAAAAATAATATTCAATTATAATCATTCTTATTTAAGATAAATCATGCTTGAATCAATTAATTATCTTCTTTAATTAATCAATTCTTTTATATTAATTCTCAATCGAACTTTCTTGTGATCCTTATCCAACACAATTTTAAACAAATTAAATAAATTTATTTAAAAATAACTATGTAAAAAACATGTACCTTGGAGGAAACACGGTGAGTACCCATCCAAATTACCCAACATGTATTATATTTGTATATTTTTTACAATATGTGGAATACATGACTTAACATGTA
Source organism: Viscum album (assembly GCA_963277665.1). Classification (NCBI taxonomy): domain Eukaryota; kingdom Viridiplantae; phylum Streptophyta; class Magnoliopsida; order Santalales; family Viscaceae; genus Viscum; species Viscum album. The sequence continues at coordinate 65,309,378 of OY728163.1, read as the reverse complement.
ATTTCATGGAATTTACTATAAACTTAATAAAAAAACAGAACACATGGTATTTACATATCATGTTATATTTCAATGCATGTAGAGTATGACTTATACACAATATGTAGTTTTGAATATTACATAAAAATTAATTAAACATTTAATATATATATATATATATAACCCATTACATGGTGTGTACTATAAACTTAATGGTCACACAGAACACATGTTGATAAGGTTTAAGTAGTATAATAAACTAATTTTAATTCCATGTAATTTGGTAATATATGCGATGTGTATAATCTAGATACACAGTGTGTATATTTATCATCACTTATCCACAACACACTCCTAAGGAATCAGTGTGTAATTATGCCATGAAAATAATAGAGTACATGGAATTTACATGGGCTACACAGTGTGTGGTCTCTGATTTACACAATCACCAGTCTTGTAATCCATATAAGATAATACATGGTCTGTCTTTGACTAATGGACTATATGTTATATAAGAATGTTACATGCTATGTAGTCTAACTGATCATGCACTAGCTTGGACCAGTCAATACATGGTGTATTTAAATACACACCACATGTAATAAATTTATATAGCTCAAATTAATTATGAATTAATTATTGGTGAATTAAACATGGGTACACAACATGTACCAATGGGCTACACAATGTGTGCTCTTATGTTAACAGACCAAAATCCTCAACACCTATAGATAAGTTCTTTGAATGTATTTCATTCATAAAATTAATAAATTTGATTATATTTTTGAGAATAGAGAGTAAAGATATAAGATATCATGATTCATATTAAATAATTATTAAACTATAATTAAAAACCAACGATAAATGTGTAAATCAATAAATGATCTTTAAATACTTATAAATAATTATTTGACTTGCTCTAATACCACTTGTAGGTTCCAGATGCAATGGAAGCACCAAATGAGCCATTCCCAACTTGGATTTTTTTTATAATCAATGATTAATCAAATATTTATAGGATGATAAATGACGTGATCAATAGAATTGAATCAAATATTAATCAACAATTGAACGCCGAAATCAAGATGTAGAATCATCACATATTATTTATAATTAATTCAAAAATTTAAAGAATTACCTTTTAATAAATTCTTTATTAGTTTATGGATCTAACAATGTATCTATGTCATGAAATTTTTGCATTATAGGAATCAAGATTAGTTTCCCTCCATCGGTTATCCACTCATGTTCCACAAACCTCTGAACGTCATTATAGGAATCTCTGAGTGCTAGCATGGTAAATCCTGATACTTTAATCATTATCCTTTTATCACCTTAAAAAGAATTTGAAAAGGGATTCTATTTGATCTATCTAGACTCAAGAGTGATGGTGGAGGTGGATCACTCTCTGTTCTTGAGAGAATTCTTAGAGAAGAGAGTTGTTTAGGGCCTTGAGATATTTTTTTCTCTCGATGTTTTTGTGAAAAAAAAATGAAATGACAACCCATAAGAAAATAATATAATTGAGTTTATATATGACTAGGGTTATAAAATAATAATTATAGAAGTATCCCTTTATAATTTCTTTAATCTATATGGAACCCCATGTCTATATTAATATTAATATTATTATTATTTCTTGGCATGCACAAAGCTAGTGGATTAAATTAAATATCATTTATTAAAATAATATTTAATACATATATTATTTTTCATCAAACCATTATTTTTGGTCTTACATTCCTCCATAATATTTATCGAGCATTGAATAATGATTACTTATTTATTAAATAAATATTATTTCATTATTATCCAATAAATAAATAAATATTTTATTCACTAAATAGTAAATAAATATTTGTTAAATATTTTTCCCACAAAATATTCTCTTGAATAACTGGTAAAAAAATATATCTGACCAAGAAAACATGATTAATTATTCAATCATGTGTGAGAATAATATTTATTCTACTTTTTAAATAATAAGTAATATTATTATTTAAACTGAGGTTTTTGATACACTTAGTGTATGACCCTTTAGGCCTCTTTCTCAATGGAATTAGTCAAAGCAGCCCAAAGTCCAAGGTTTTCATCTAATAACATTCCAAGACACCCATAGAGAAAAAAATTAATGTCAAAACAACATAAAACATCATATGAATTATTTTCATGTAATATAATCCCCTTTTCACAATATCTCTAATCAATCAGGTTGTATGCTGGTGTCATCAACATATGTGCTCAATGTCACTTTATTTGAATTTCTAGAAATTGAACTTTTCTATAGAACACCATGGAAATGGATTTATTTAGAATATATAATTTACATAAAAGGTCCTAATATATCACTTTTGTTAAATAACAAAAGGACAAATCCTTTCTCATATTATTCATTAATGAAGTATTAATCATGACACACCCAACATATCCTACTTCACCAGCAACACATGTCATCATGGTTTTTCTCAATACATCAAAGTACATGACTCATAATATTCATTAATAATAATATTAAATTATAAGGACTAATACACATGTCCGTAGATAGGAACATCCAATGACACATATAAATATGGATTTCCTACCAGCAGGTCTCATTATCATAATCTTATATACTGTAAATTACCAAGGGCGTACACCAAGAGAAGGTGTCTCAAAGTCCTATGAGTCTCCACCCCTAATAGTCCATATCATTTGTGTCCCTAAAATTATTTATTTTGGATATAGAACATATATTTAAGAAAATTGTTGTGGCACTTTTGGGTTCTCATCATAGTGGAGGAATACTACAACCTTTCAGTGTAATAACTACTCTTAAGAAATTATCACATGCTATAATAAACATAAGAATAATCATGATGTGATAAGGAGTTTATTAATATTTAAAACTATGAATACATATAATCATAAAGTATACAAAACTTGGTTTTAGGGTACCAACTCCAACATTATGGTGAGGAGCACCATAAGAATCAAGATGAATCAAGTGAAGACACTAAGGTGTTTTGAGATAGATAGTTGTAGTGGGGATTGTTTCAATTTTGGAGTAAGTGGTTAATAACATTCTTGTTGTTTTTAATTTCATAAGAAAATCATTTTTTTTGTTCAAATATGGAAAACCAGGAGTTATCGATGAATTGACAATTGTAACAGGTCGTAAGTCATGGTTTGAGGGCCACCACGACTTTTTAAGGATGAGAAGACCCATGGATAGAAGTTTGTAATGCCTCATAGATTACCAAGTTATTATTTTTAGAGGTTAAAGGCACTATCTTGGGTGATCTCAAATTATATGTGGTTTTGGGTACTTAGGTGCAACAGAGTAGTTGACCAAAGTCATATTTCAAATAAGGAAGTAATTAAAACAAAATATTAAAGGTATTTTGAAAATAAAATAAAAGAAATGAAAAAAACTACTTAAAAGTGAATGGGGTTTTTTAATGTTTATAAAAATATAATATGTATTTTGGAAGATGATTGTATTTTTTTCCCTTTTTGAAAATTGGTTGATAAAACACAATGAGGATATTTGTTTAGAAAATATTTTTAGAAGGTGTAATCGATCTAAATCTACCCATTAAATTAATTATTAATAATTATCATTCAAATTAAAATCCATTAAATTATTATCCTCTAATTTGTTAATCCATGAACCCTATGAAAATTTACCTCAACCACAAAGATTAAATGAATTAAACCCTATGCTAGCTTCAGAACATGTAATCATTGCACCTTACTTTGATTTTCATTCTAAGGATATATTATGATAATTGGTGAATTAGGGATCATATACACACTATAATTTAGGATTAATTGGGTTTATGTATTATATTTTAACTCTAAAAATTGATCTCCTTTTGTTTTATTTTACCAATTAAGATCACACTTTCACAATTTACATATTACTCGATCTCATGTGTTTGTGTTAATTGTTCAATTTATTGATTAGTTTATTTTAAGTTAAAAATTAATTCATATATTATATTATGTGAATTAAATTAGATCATTTATTCAAAAAAAATTAAGGTGAAAATTATATCGATTACTAAGAAAAAAATACTCTTTCATGGGTGGTGTAGTCATTGTAGAAATGTTTCGCATGTGCAAAGGTTTAAAAGAGTATAACTTAATAATGTTTCTAATATTGATTTAAAAAACAAATAATTTAATTAAATAAGAATAAAATTGAATAAAATTGAATAAATGATGATATAATAAGAATTTTATTACACAAATACAAACATTACAACGTGAAGAAGAAGAAGGCTTCGATTAAGGGGTCCTTGCTTCAAGATATCTCCATCTTGAAATGCTTTGATAAATGGAGTGAAACCACTTCAACTCTTACCTAAATCTTATAATTCACGTAAAAACACATTCAAATGAGAGAAATACCTTTTTATAAAAGGAAGGGGAGTCTAGGGTTCCATGAATTTACAAGTGTGAATGAGAAATTCATCCAAATATTTTATTCCAAATTTCATAGACTTGTTGACTACAAAAACACATAAAAAATATATCCTTTTAGAAGGATTATTTGTGTGTAATTTGGTCCTTTATATATTTTAAAAAATTTAGCCCAATCAAAGCTCAGATGTAGAAGATATGACCCAAATGGTGAAGTGGTGTTGGATCAGTCGAGTGAAGTCCAACTTTGACTTCATGGCCCATTTACTCTAATAAAATACAAGATCCAACTCAGATAATCTAAATGAAATTTTTATACCATTTAGTGAATAATTATTATATTAAGTTTTAATTTCAAATAATCTATTGAAAAATATTTATAACTAAAATACCATAGTACACTTTAAAGGGTAAAAATTGGAATTTGCATCAAATTTTAAAATGAATGATCTAATCCCAAATATTCCATAAATAAACATATTTAACACAATGTGAGGAAATTATGTAATTTTTTATCAATAAAATATTTATTAAAAATGTTTTTTATTGACTCCCCCACACATACCCTTTGGCACTCTTAGGAAAAGTCACATATCATGTATTCTAGAAAATAGTGACAAGATATACATGTTCATATCCCCCAATCCATAGAAAAAATATAGGCAAAGTAATAATCTAATAAAGATTCAATATAAATATATTTTAGAGTCATTTTATCATAAATTATATCAAAAATAAAATCCAATGAGATTAATGACACTAATTATAGAGAAATAAGTTATGGGTCTACTATGCCACCAATTCTCCATGTGTGTGTGCTAACCATTTCAAGCTCATATATCCACCCTTTATTCAGTATATTTGGGTCAAGTAAAAAAATTATTCTTACCTAAATTAATTCCAAATAACCTTTTTTACATTCCTTTTTAATCAAATTTTAATACCCACTCACTTAAGCATTCTTGAAAGTCAAACCTTAAGCTCCCAACCTAGACATCTCCATGTGTTATACATTTCATAACTCCTCTCTTTAATAATAATTTTTTTTATTTTATTTTTGATTTTTTAGGGTTTACAACTATTGGATATTAGGTACACATGAATAGGTCAATCAGGTACAATAATGAAACTAATCAGAAGATAAATAAATGTATGGATCAACCATTTGTATAAGATTAATTTTTTTTACCTAACTTGGCTATAAATGTGTGGAGAAATCAATGTGTGAAGAAATCAATGAAATAATTTACCATGAAAAAATATCACAAATAATGGTTTCAAAATTTGAAAGGTTTTATAATGACATAAAAAATCATATCATCGACAACTTCTATTTTTATAAAAATCAACCTTTGATGATGAAATCTTGCTCATGATTATCATGCTACAAATTAATTTTTAAAACATGTATTTTCCATATGTTACACATGTAAATAATAATGTTACATTATGTGTTTTATTATTATTTTTCTTTTTTTTCTTTTTTTATGAAAATTAACAATAAAAAACAAACACAAAACACACAAATGAAAATCCTAAGTAAGCTACCCTAAAATGTTTTCCCCTCACCCACACTTAAATTATTGAATTTTCCTCAATGTGACTATATGAAATAATATATTCACATGAAATGAAGAATTAAAATTTGGATAAATAACATAAAAGTGAGAGGGTATGGGACAAAAAAATAATTTCAAGGGATGACAGGCTTATGCAGTGTGATGAAATCAACTGCATATGTGGGGAATAACTGAATGTACTAATTCAAATAATACCCATTTACAATAAATATTATTCTTTTATCCTCTTGAGTGACCTACACTTCACCATAATGAAAAACATGAGATACAATATAAGGTCCCACCATCTAGAACACAACTTACTAAGCATCAAATTCAATCATGAATTATAGAGGACTTTGTATCCTACATGAAACTCCCTTTTTTGGATCATTATATCATGATATACTTTTGATATTTCCTTGTAGATCTCTAAGTTATCATATTATGATCATCAAATCTCCTTAAGCTCTTGAATTTGTAGCTTTATTTGAATTATACCTTGGAAAAAATCCATGCTGCATTTCTTTATAGCCCAATATGCTTGATGATCGACCTCCATGGGAAGATGAAATACTTTCACAAAAACGATCTGGTAGGGAAACATACTAAAAAGAGTTTTTAATTTTTTTCCTTTAATCCTATCACTCATCATCCAAGTGCTTACTCCAATCCTTCCTATTCGACTTCACCATTTTCTCCAATATTTGCATCAACTCACGATTTGAAACTTTGGCCTGAGCATTTTTTTAGGGTTGGTATAATGTTTATGTTTTGTGTGTCACCCCATAATTTTTAAGGAGGTAATCTGAACTTCAGTTTCATAAGTGTGTCCCTTGGTCATTGATGATAGCCTTTGATACTCTAAATCTACAGAAAATTTGAGCCTTGAAAAAATTCACTACAATATGAGAATCAATAGTCCCGGTGGCCTTGGCCTCCACCCAATTAGTAATATAATACATAGTGAAAAAAATATACAAGAATCCAAATGATCTTGGAAAAAAACCAATAAAATAAATTCCCCATACATCAAAAATTTCACAAAATAATATGGGCTGTTAGGGTATCTCATTCCTCCTTGAAATGTTTACAGTGTGTTGGTAACAAGAGCATGCCTTACAAAATACATAGGTATCATGAAACAAGGTAAGACCATATAATCCAAAGTATAATACCTTCATAGCCATCCTTTAGGGTCCAAAGTGTTCAATATAAGAGTATATTACAAAAATGAAAAATAGAATCAAACTCATGATCAGACACACATCTCTTAATGACATGATCACTACAAATGTGCCAAAGGTAAGGATTATCTCACACATAAAACCTAGATTCACTCTTCAATTTTTAAAATTGGTGTTTCTTTAGGTATGCAATAATTTTTAAGTCAACCATATAATCCACTAAATATGCATATCAAGGATGTGTGCCTGATATGACATAGAGATTACCATCGAGGAAAGTGTCCTGAAGTGGTACCTGGTTTGGGGTATCATGCTCTAACATGTGAGTGATCTTAATAATGTGGTCATCCAAAAAGTTATTTTACCCCTTATTATCCCTAATATCGATGTCAAAATCTTGAATAAGGAGAATCCAATGAATATTTCATGGATTTTTATCTAGATTCTTTATGGGTACCTCAAATCTACATGATCAGATAAAACAACCAATTTAGATCCTAATAAATAAGAAAAAAAAATTATAAATAATATTCAATAGTAAGAAACTCATTTCCCATTGTTTTGTAATTTTATTGGGTTAAATCCAAAGTCCTTGATGCATAATAAATCACATGGGGCTTCCCTTCCACACTTTGAGATAAGACTACTCCAACTATGAAGTTTGAAGCATCACACATAAGCTCAAATGGGAGGTCCCACCATGGAGGCTATATGATTGGGGGTGTGGTCATATTCTTCTTTAGCTCATCAAATTATCACTACATTAATCATAAAAAAATAATTCAATATATTTTGTAAGTAATCGAGATAATAGTTGAGCGATCTTACTAAAATACCTGATGAAGAGTCGATAAAAAACCAAATGTCCAAGGAATGATTGAATATCACACACACATATAGGATATCAAAATGATGAAATAATATCTACCTTAGATATATCAACCTCAATACCATGTTTTGAAACTACATGCCCTAGGGAAATTCCCTTCTCTACCATGAAATGGAATTTCTCAAAGTTCAAAACCAAATTTTTCCCAATGCAATGATGAAACACATTACCCAAACTCAAGATACACTCATCAAATGGGGAACTATAGATAGTAAAATAATTTATAAATACCTCTATGAAAGTATCAAGTAAATTATAAAAGATACTCACCATTCATCTCTGGAAGGTTCCTGGGGAATTACAAAGTCCAAATTACATCATATGGTAATAAAATTTACTCAATGTGTAGGTGAATTTAATCTTATCATGGTCCATTGCTATAATGGGAACTTGAAAATAGTTGGATAAACCATCTAAAAAGTAGTAGTGTGTCCTACCTGAAAGTATCTAAAGCATATGGTCAATGAATGGAAGTGTGGAATGGTCCTTATGAGTGTATTGATTTATTTTCCTATGATAAATCCATACTCTCCAACTATTTTGTACACTCATTAGAACTAACTCATCATTTTCATTTTTTATAACAATGAACCTGGTTTTCTACGGTGTAACCTAGATAGGGCTGACCCACTAAGAGTTAGAAATGGGGTAAATGATACCAACCTCAAGTGATTTTTTCACCTATTTATTTACAACTTATAATAACGTGGGTTTAATTCTCCTTTATGGTTGTCTAATCTGTTTATCCCCATCCTCCAAAATAATCCTATGTATAAAAATGAGGGGGTTAAGACCTGGTATGTCTGATATGGTCCACCCAATTTCCCTAATCTTTTAAAATATTTAAAATTTTCATTTCTTATTTAGGTAAGATATTATTAGAAATTATTATAGGAATTTGTTCATCATTTAACAGGTATCAATAATTTAAATTTTATGTAAATGGTTTGAGTTCTAGTTTGGGTGGGTTATGTATTAATGGAAATGATGCGGGAACTAAAATATGAACACAATAAATGTTGGGGTCTGAATATAAATCATCAAAATCAATTAATAGTGCATAAAATATATATGAAAAATCAACAACCATTTCATAATCAGAAAGTAAATTATTAGAATTAGAAAAATAATCCATAAAAGAATCAGAAATGAGTGTGGTTTGATCATTAGAAATAGGTGTGAAAATATTTTTTAGTATCAAACTATAACCAATCCTTATGATATATCTAAGAATAGAATGATCCCCATTTATAAAAGACTGAAAATCAAGATTTGGAGATTTATTACAAGATGGGTCATAATGGGAGATTAAGAAAGAATAATGGTCCTATGAGGGGAACTTCATGGATTCTAAAATATTAAATCATGTGATCTCATATCCAAACTCCATAAAAAGTGTAACCTAATAGACATTAATGATTTTATTGGAATTTTTGAGGAAGTGAATACTAAGAATGATGAGAGCATGGGAACTTACCTGGTTATCCTCTATATTCAACACATAGAAATCTGCTAGAAAGATCATATCTCTCACTCGAATAAGGACAACCTTGAGGGCTCACATCAAATATGTTATGGACCTATTTTCCAATTACACCGCCACCCTTGTTGTATTTAGTTTTATAATCTTTAAGGAAGTGGAAATAAAACAAGGACTAATATTAATAGAGGAAGCTAAATCATATAAAGCATCAGAGAAATTAATCTCCCCTATGGTGCATGGAATGATGAATGTACCAGGGTACTTTCACTTTTTCAGCATTACCAAGGTTGGTGTGATGAGTGCAGATACATTCCTACCATGGTTGATCTGCTCATTTCCCTTTATCCCTCTTCCATTTATAAACAGTTATTTAAAAATTTTGGTATACCTTATAATTTTCTTGATTACTTCAAGTAGAGGTATGTTGATATCAACTTGATCGAATGTATCCAAACCTATTTTTTCATTTCCTTTTTAGCCATCTTATTAGTTTTCATAAATCTATTTGGAAATGAAAGGGTTTTAGGAGAAACATCATCAATCTTTTTATTTCCATTGTCTTTCCCCTTAGGATGAAAACCAGTTGGTCTTAAATGGGGTTTCTCTGAAGTTATGGTGAATCTAGGTGAAATGATAGGTTCAATTGTATCAGTTGTTTTCTTACCACATTTCAATATGATGTCACTAAAATTCCCCTTGGGATTTGGAGTAGGTTGTTAAGAAATATTTATAGAGTTATTACTTACTAATTCATGGAGGGTGGTGGCAATATGGCTCATTTGTGTCTTCAAATCCCTCAACTCTAAACCTTGACTCTTCAAATCATTCCATTAATTAAGAAAAATTTGTTTCAAAATTTCATCAGTATTATAATCTAACTTTGGTTGATAATTCCCTTGTTGTTATTGACTTGTTGATGTTTTGGCTTCAAATATCCTTTTGAATTGTTGAAAACCTTATTGGTAAGGTCGAAAAGGGGCCCTTTGTTATTGTCCAGAGCCATACCTCTTGTCTAATTGATCTTTACACCATAGGTTGTATGTTTTTGTAATGGAATCATACTTCTTCTGGGGATGTGGTTGTTGTTGTTGTTGATATAGTCTCCTAGGTAATACAACTGCACAATCCTTTGTCTCTTGTAATTGTAGGAAATAGTCAGTTGGGCTATCTATTTCAGTGAAAATTTCACAAGGCCTTGCAAGGGTGGGTTATGATGTTTTTTTTTTCAAAGAAACTTGTCTCAATATAGTGGTTAATTAATCAAATTGGTATTAATTAAATGATTTTCAAGTGAACATGGACTTACCTGATGTACTCCCCAAACATGCGGTGTACCTCAATCGCCAAATTGTTGGGTGTTTTGTGCCATATTTTCAATCAACATACATACAACTATTGGTGCTTTTTTACCAATTCACCTCCAAATGAAACATCCACCATACTCCTCTCTATAGGTGTGAGGCCTTTATATAAGTATAGGATGAGGAGTTTCTTACTAATTTGGTGATGCAGGTAGCTTGATTATTACTCCTTGAATTTCTCCCAGTTCTTATACATTTAATACCCTTTAGATTGATTGATTCCTGATATCTCTTTTCATATAAAGCGCGACCTACCTTCTTCCCCAATTTGGGTCAGCTTCCCCAACCTCCCACTTCCATTCCAAAATCCCTCTATGTTAAAAATGCTCGAAAACCTTATAGGTAGATATCTATGCTCAGACATCCATACGAAAGGTGTTTGTCACCCGGTGAATCCGCAGGTGTGTGTTAAGATGGATGTGTCTAGAATTCCCTTTGATTATTCATGGATAACAATCGGTGAGGAGTATAGGTACAAAAAGTGTGTGGTTTATGAGATCTAGCCCGATTTTTGCTCATCTTGTAGTCAGTTGAGACATAACTCCGATTTTTGTCAATGGAGGTCTTCAAAGCCAGTGGACAGGGGTATGAGTCATCGGGGCATTCAGATGGCGACCACGATGATGGGTAGCAACAAAAAATTGGAAGCGGGTAGAGAGAATAGTGGATAGGAACCACAGTTATTGCGGCCGATGGAGAAGGAAGGATGTGACAATGCTTCAGCTGACTGGAATGCAAGTGTTGAGGTTGTTTCGGGTTCCAAGGTGGGGAAGAAGTCCATGGACCATCAGCTGAACTCACGGGTGTCTGAAGTTTTTAGCAGACTTAGGGATGATATCAGGGGTCCTTCCAACCGTAGTGTGTGGAGAGGCTAGGGAAGGTCTCAACATGAAGATGTCCAAGTGGAAATTCAGAGGAATGTGAAGGATGTGGTCCTAGAATAGACGACGGGCGGTGTGCAGGTGGTATCTACTGCTTTGTATACAGTGGGGTTAGGGGCGGGCAGTGGGGCTGGGAGTAAGGGGAAGCAGAGACTAGCAATGGGCACGACTGTTTTTAACATAAGAGAAGATGCAGGGGGTTTGGGTTTTCTGAACTAGACTCCAGTCCACTTGAGCAACATGTTCGAAGGCCTCCCAGAATCAGATGTCCGATTAGATTCAGATATTCTTGAGAAGTTAGATGAGGTTTGTGGGAAGGAACTCAATGGGAGTGAACCTGGACTCTCGATAGATGAAGCATTAAGCCTGAGGAGTAGTAGGAGTGTTAGGATAAGTAAGGGGAGAAATGATTACTCCTCACTTCCTCCTCCTTTGGAGACTCGATCGGCAAAAAAGTTAAATGGAAATAAGTTTTCAGTGAAAATCAAAGTCTTAAGAGAACAGGGGGCCAAGATGATCAATCTTTGGATTTTATTTTAAGTTCCAATGAGGAAGCAACCAAGCAGGTATTGGTTATGAATGAAAATAAAGAGGAGGTAGCCAAGATGATGGGGAGGTACCTAAGAGTGTCTCTTAATGAGGAGCAATATTCTTGGATTGAAAAGTAGGATCTCATATTGGTAGGGGACTTTAATAAAGTTCTGATCAGTATGGAGGAGTACATCTAGTCTTGGGATCAACTAGCTTATAAGTTTGAAAAGCTGATGACCAAGGTACCAGACAATCAGGTCTTAGCTTTATCATGGAAATTGTTTAGGGAAGCGGGCTCTAGTGATCTTAAGTTACTCTTTTATAATTCTATTTAAGTTGGTTTTCTGATCTTGGTTGGTTTGGTGGAATGTTGTGTGTACTGTTCTGAGTTAGGTTCAATTCTCCGGTTTGTTATGTTAAAAATTTTGCGCTTATAATCATCACTTCACACAGATTTTATCCGGATGGGGATTAGAGCACGAAGTCTTCACCAGAGCCTGAATTTTGAATTTGGTTGTTGAGAGGGTATGAATTCTCTATCAGTTCTGTGCCCATGCAATTACGCATAGGACTGCTTGCTGAAGGGTTATCCTTTGATGAAGGCTACGACATGATGCAACTGCTGGGGAGGAGACGGTCCTGCGTTTGTTCTTTTATGTTTTGGTTGCTTTGTGGTTAGTGTTGGACTCCATGGTTTCTCACTTATCCTGAAAAGTGTTTTGATAATAAAAAAAGTAATTTTTAGTCCGTTATTATTTTTATACATTGGTTCTTGTTTTAATTTTGATTCAAAAGTGCTTCCAATTTCAATGTTCCTAGAATGGATAAATTCCCCAACTGGGTGAATGTTGAAACTTCACATAGAATGAGACTATATGATTCAATCCCTAAGGTTTCGTTAAATCTTAGGGTCAATATATAAGAGATCCTTTAGTTTTTTTCATATCATAAATCAAATAAAAATAAAAATAAAATATAGAAAAAAGGACCAAAATATAAAGATAATAAGTTTTATTTGATGGTCCAAAAAAGGGGAAAAAAGAAAAATTGATAAAGGGAAAATACAGAAGAATAAAAAGAGAAGAAGAGAATTAAATAATAGTAAAAAATACCTCTAATTATTTGAATAAAGTGCTTTCCTAACAAAAAATGATTCCAATTTTAAAGGAACTATCATGGGTGCTTTCAAGTGATGTGTGGTTTTTGGGTACTTAGGTGCAACAAATTTGATGACCAAGGTCGTCTCTCAAAGGAGAAAATAATTAAAACCAAATATTAAAGGTATTTTGAAATAAAATAAAATAAAATAAACACACTACTTAAAATTATGGGGGGGGTTTAATTTTTATAAAACTAGAATATGTATGCAGGAAGAAGATTATATTTTTTGGTTTTTCCCTTTTTGAATTTTGATTGATAAAACAAAATGAGAATATTTTTTAAGAAAATATTTTTAGAAGGCACGATCGACCTAAATCTATATATTCACTTAATTATTAATAATTATCATTCAAATTAAAATTAAAATAATTATTATACCCAAATTTTTTAATCCTCTAACCCTATGATAATTTACTTCAATCGCAAAGATGAAATGAATTAAACCCTAGGCTAGCTTCAGAATCTGAAATTGTAGAACCCTAATTTGAATTTTGTTATAAGGATATCTTATGGTCAGTGGTGAATTATGTAACATATCTATACTATAATTGTGTATGAATTGAGTTTAGATATCATATTTTAACTCTATAAATTGATCTTGTGTTGTTTTGTTTTACTAATTAAGATCATGCCCTCACAATTCACACATTACTCGAACTTGCGTGTTTTGTGTTAATTATTCAATTTCATTCTTAGATTATTTTAAGTTAAAAAATAAATTCATAGATCATGTTATGTGAAATATATTATCACATTTATTCAAAAAAAATGAAGATGGTGAGAATTAGATCTATTATTAAGAAAAATTACTCTTCCATTAGCAGTGTAGTCATTGTAGAAATGTTTTGCATTAAAAAGGTTTAGAAAGGGTATAACTCTATAAAATTTATACTATTTATTTCAAGCCTAAATAATTGAATGAATGAATTTTTTTAATAAAATATGAGAAATGGAAGTGAAACTAAGAAGTTTATTATGCAAACACAAACATTACAACATGAATAAAAAGAAGAAGGATTCAATGAAGGGATCCTTGCTTCAAGATATTCCCCTATTTAAATTCTTAGAGAAATGGAGTGAAACCACTTCTACTATTCCCTAAACATCCTAATAAATTTCCAAACCCACCCACAGTATAAAAATACTCATTTATATAGGGGAGTCTGGGATAGAGTTCCATGACTTTGCAAGCATGAATGATAAATTCTGCCAAATATTTTAATCTAAATTAAACTAACTTGTTGAACTCGAAAGCACATCCACCATATATACTTATATGAATATTGTTTGTATGTAATTAGTTACTTTATTTACTTTCCAAATTTTATCCCAATCCAATCCCATATTTTGAAGATTTATCCCAAATTATGAAGTAGTATTCAATCTATCAAGTCCAGTCCATCTTTGACTTCATGAACCATTTACTCCAATAAAATGAAAGATACATGGAATGAATATCACAACACATGAAATTTTAAATATTTATTAACCTACTAACTACTATAGAAGTGGAAAATAAGGACAAACCATAGAGAGAATGTGAGTAGATACTGGGAATATCCTCTAAGATGAATGTTCAGGCATACCTGTTTTTTAATGTGATTAAAAATTAAAAATTCTAAAAAGTAAACAACTATTTAAAAATAATAATTAAATCAAGTAAAACTATTTAAGAGAATTAAAATAATCAATAGAAGAAACAGGAGGATATGGAAGTGTCAGAGTCATGACTTCTGTTCAGGTGCATGCAATGATCATTATTTAATTTCAACATCAAAATATTTATTTATTCAATTATCATTGATTCCAAATTTAATCAAAATACTATCAGGTATCGCTCTCTAATGTTAGAAATTACTCTAATTTTCATACAAATTATCCATCATTTTATTCCTTGTCCTCATGAATAATTTTCACGTCATTGTAGCACTGAATCACATGATGAAACACCACAACCCGTTTTGCTCACATAAGATTACTTATTAGGTATCACTCATGTGAGTTTGAAGGATAATTCACACAAAATATTAATTTTTAAATTAATATATTTATTTATTCATAATTCTCTCACATGTGATTTACGATTCTCTCATGTGGGTGATCAATTTTCAGATAAATAAATTCTTTGATTATCTCCCGCTCATGATTACTTTTTAGGTATCACACGAATGGTCACCGAAGTAGGTGTGCAGGATCCAAATGAAAATTAATTCAAACACATTTATAATTAATTAAATAGAAATCCAATTAAAATTAATTCATTTAAAATTCAATCAAACATGAAAATAAAATAAAAGCATGCATACACCATCATGTTTATCACAACTCCGACAAAAATATAATTATCTCACCATAATGACGACACGATGCATAAAATAATAAGAAAATATCACCATACTCATGTCATCATAGTTTTCACCACAAGCTGCTGCCAATGATCACAAAATAATAATCTTCACTCTGCTGATCACCATCACATCGAACCAAACAATCACGCCATCGAAAAAATGATTGTATCAGTATGCACTCTCACCGCATAGTGTACTCACCATATGTTGATCTACGAATGAAAATAAAACCTTTATGAACCAAAAAAATGATCATGTTAGTCTTATCTATCATCACCATCAATAAATGAACTATCATTGAAAATGATGGTGCACATTTGGTAGGAAAGGATGTCGCAGCAGACAGAGGAGGAGTGGTTACCTGGCTGGTGGTGCACTCATCCTGGCATGGGTGTGCAACAGAGGATGGCTTTCTCAGTTGTAAAAATAAAGGAAAGGTGGAGTTGTAGGGTAGATGGTGGTGGGAGAGAGGGGAGATGGGGTGGATGGGGGGAGAGGAGTGAGGTATGGGGTGCTGGGGAGAGAGGGGGAGGGGAGTGGGGGATGGGGTGTTGTGGAGTGAGGGGAGAGGGGGCAGGGGAGGGGAGATGGGGTGTTGTGGAGTGGGATAGAAGGGGGATGACGTGACTAGGTTTTTTTAGGGGGGTGTAGCTCTTGTGGATGAAGAATATGCAATTCAAAAATAAGAGTGTGAATTTCAGAATTTAAAATAAAAATCAAATCTAATTATCTAAAATTAGAAAACAATAATGGATAATAAATAATAATAATGACAATACTACCACCACAACCACCACTACTACTAATAATAAAAGAATTAAAGAATTAAATATTATGAAAAAATAATTAAAATAAAATGTTAAAAATATAAATACATATATAAATATATTTATGCACATGTAATAAAATAAAATATGATAATTAAATTACTACTAATAAAATATTGATATAATAAAAATATTACTTTAATTAATACTATAAAAATAAATAATGAAATAACTTAAAATACTAATAGAGACAAGTAAAATATATACATACTAATTAAAATTATTAAAATAAAATAAAATAAAATTAGTGAAAATAATAATAATAACATACTATTAAATATAATATATAAAATTAATTTACACTAATAAAATGATAAATTGCTAGAATTCGTATAAAAGTTACCAAAAATTATCAAAATATCTAAAAAACTACAACACTAAAAAAACAATCTAAAACACTAAAACTGGTTAGAATAATAATTAAAAATAAATTAGAAAATCATAAAAATTCAAGTTAAATCCATGTGCATCAAATCCCCCACACTTAAAATTTTGTACTCCTGGGCAAAGTAATCAGAAAGAATACACAACTAGATCTGTAGGCAAACCAAAACATTACAATTACAAGACCAAATTTGTTTATCCATTTTTTCCATAAAATATCATGCTTTATTTAAAATTCCAATTTTCAAAAATATTTTCTCTTTCACTTGTAGTCTTTCTAAAAAAAGTACCTGCACTCATGCATCATGTGACCTATCTCACTATCACTCCGATCACTCAAACAATTTGACAATTTTTTTCTCAATTCTCATACACATGCATGATTACTATAGGATTTCCATGAATTTTATATCTCAACTAGTGGAAATCAAAAGAATACATTAATCTTGAGTACTTAAAATTAGGTTTAAATGTATCTAAGGCCATGGGATGATGGGTCATAAAAAAATTGTGATAGTTTTTGGAAAAAAGGAGGGTTGAATCTTAAAATAAATACATGATAAGTGTCAATCTAAATGTATCCCTCAAACTCTCACCCCTACACATAAAATTCTTCTTGTACCCAAGCATATGATAATCTAATGTTTTTATATTTTTTAATTAAATCAATTTCTTTCTTTTCTTGATAAAAATAACTCAAATAAGATGGACAGGAAAAACTGGTGAGTATCAACTCTAAAATCCCCTGAAAAAAATTCTGAAAAAATCAAAAAGAAAGGTACACAAGTAGAACATACACTATAGAATCTCAGTTAAATTAAGTTAAATAAAAAACTATCTATCTCTTAGAGCAATAAGTTATCACTTTTATAGGTATCCCTAAAAGTGAGGGTTACCTGGTAATGACCACAAAAGTACTCATTGTTGGAACAAAAAAGAATCTACAATCTTATATCAAAATAAATTTAATGAATGTGGATGTTGTGAAATATAACACATATAATCATGACAGGATAATGTCAATCCATGTGCATAAAATGACTCACTGTCCCTCAAACAACCCTCACCATGAATAAATATCTCTCCCACACTTAGATTGAAAATCATCATGAAAATATTCAAGAAATAGGTAGGGAAGTATAATGACCCATAATTTACATACATTGTTAATACTTCAAAATTTAAGCACACTTATTACAACATATAACAAAACCATGAAAGGACCGTATAGGTATAGTTTATTTAGAAACTGGGAAACATAAACAACTGGTTCATAAAGCATCTACATTGTCTCCCATTTATTTCATCATATCTAGAGTCCCTTTTGGCATATCCTACTTAATAACCTTCTTCCTGACCTGGGGGAAAGAAAACATACAAAAGGGTGAGCTCAAATGCTCAGTAAGGGTAAACAAAAGAAAAATTAATCACATCATATTCATAAGAACATAACATTTTGGAAATCTTAACCTGCAAAAGAAATCATAATTTCATATCATGGGATAAATCATAGAAGTGAAATGTAATCCTAATAATCATAACTTAAAACATGAAACTTTGTGGCATACACACATAATCATAGAGAATCATTTCCTAGTAGTCAAGACTCATATCCAAGACTATCTTAGCGGACAGAGTCCATTTATGAACCGAGTTCACTCCTCGTTTCAGTCCTGTTTCACTGAACCGGATTAACCTGTCGTTCCAGCCATGTCTATCTCATGAGATATAAATCTTTACCCAATGCATTGGAGGGAGATATAGGTCCCACCCATCTCATAATGAAAACATTCTTATGTGTGCCACAAAATCATAAATCATACATCATAGCATAACCCATGTAATAAAAATGGGATTCTTAAACATCATGACATCATAAAACAATTCATATAAGATAAAGGAATTCATAAAAATAATTCCATCACAACATAATCAAATCAATGTAATAATAGGGATAGAAACAGAACCCTATATTATCTTAGATGGAAAATAATTTTGATAAAACACTTGAACTCCATTCTTGAGGAAAATATCCTTTCTACTTCAAAAACATTTTCCTTTCTTAACATGTCATAAAATTTTAAACTAAAAGAAGTTGATTAAAAATAAACTTGAAAACTTGTAAAGGAATCTTCTTGGAAATAATGTTTTAAAAATCCATTCATGCCGTATAAGTTAAAAAAACATTCTTCTCGTACTTTTGTCTGAAAAATCAAAAAGTACCTCGTACGAAAAACAAAAAAAGATTCATTTCATATATTTTAATAAAAACTCACCAAAGGTAAAATTGGATTTAAAAAATTGTAGGTGGATGGAAATAATATTACATATTGAGGAAACATGGATGTGGATGATAAATATTCCCCAGTAAATTCTGAAGTATAAACAATCTCGGATAAAAATTGAGATTGCGAGATTTTCCCTTACCTTAGGTCTGATTTGCTTCGTAAGTGTCCGGACCTCCTGTATAATGATTTAAATAATGTAATTGACTTATTACAGAATCATACTCATTGTTATGATATCATATATGGTCATATTCTTAGCTTCTTATTAGTAATATTTCATTGCTACTTGTTATTCGGGTGTTTATTACTTTTTGTTCTTATGCGTGTTTTGTCGAATAAATTCTTATCCTTATCTTTTGGTTATAGATACCTCATTTCCAGAATGGTATTAGTGTACTATATATCATATTTATTCATTAAATTCATTTATATAATCATTATGCAATGAAGATCATGTAGAACGAGTCGCATCACATCGTGGAGACGGTATTCCGTACGTACGCACGAGCGATGATATCGTTCCCATGATCGTGGAATTGTATTGGAGTGTATGTATACTATTTCAGAATCAATACCACTTTAAAATAATTATATATAGTTATTTATTTGCACCATTATACCCATCCAAGTAAGGTGGTGGTGGAAAATAGATTACACCACGACGTGGAGACGGTATTCCGTACGTACACACGCGCGGTGATTTCATTTTCCGTAGGATGGATAGATGGTAAAATAGGGTTGGTTCATAATTATAATAACATATAAGTATATGAGTGATACTGATGTTATTACTTCATAATTAAACAACTAAAGAAGAATAAGTGGAAGAATAAATAAAGTTGAAAGAATCGGTAACGGACATTACCTCTTCTTTAAAGCGCCTCTTTGAGACCTCCTCTTAGGGCACTAAAATTGGTCTTTGAAGAAGACCAGGACCTCTAGGATGTTTCTAGGGAAGTGTAGAAGAGAATTTGGCAGGGTTTGGCCGAGCTTGAAGGATCAAAGTGGTGTGAGGAAGAGAGGGATGAGGTGCCCTTTTATAAGGGAGGAGAGGGGCACCTTTGGAAAAACTAAAAATATTATTTTATTATAAAGTCATATTCGATTTTTAATAGCTCCAAATTGATTTATTTCGAAGCTAAGGTGGGGATGGGTCGAAATCCGGTCATCCAATATAATTTACACAAGTTTAGGTATCTATTTTAACCTTATCATTTAGATTTAACTTTAAGTTAAATAATTTTACTTTTACCGTGTCTTCTTGTTTTCTTACACTATAAGGTTAATAAACTTACTATAACAAGCCAAACGAACCCCAAGTTGTTTATTGTTAATATATATAACCGTATCTAAGTCATTTTGCCAAACCTTCGATTTTTAAGAATAAAATAACAATTAATAATATAATATTTGTTTTAAAAACAATTTTATGTCAATTTTGACACTATTTGGTAATTGATTTTTGTGAAAATCATAACAGAAAGATTAGTTCAAAAAAGTTAATTAAATCAGTACTAATATGTAATATTAACCTATCAAATTATTGGAATTCATAAAAAGTCTCAAATTACATTTATTTGGGTATTTATAACATCAATTATGTCAATATTTCATTAATAAGATAATTACTGCATCATCATTGTGTCATAAATAAATCAAATTATTTAATGTCTAAAAATTACAAATAAAATAAAATTATGTAGGAAATATTTTTATATTTATAATTAATATTTATAGTCGAATTTATCTTATGTATAACCCTATATTAAAAATGCTTTAGTTATTAAACTTTGATTTTAACTATTTTAACCCTTCTTTAAATAAATTAATAATAAATATCCTAATCTAATCCATGTGGGCCTAAATGGTCATATTTTATTCCAAAGGTTGTTTTTGGTCGAATTACACTTATCCAATATAATTAGGACATGTGTTAGGGTAATAATAATAACATTTTTACCCTTAATTTCCCTATTTACTTTTAACCGTGGTAAAAAAAAGTAAAAAGTTACTATTCACCAAAAATTATTTTCATATCATTGAACCACATTTTAGTCCTTGATATTAACCTTGTCTCTCGGATTTTTGAAATTCCACTCACAGAAGCAGTAAAATTAAGTTTTATGTAAATTTGCAACTTCTCCTAGGAGGTGGGTAAAAGACGGTGAAAAGTTCAATAAAATTTTTATATATCTAAAATTATTATAAAATGACTCCATTGAATTGAATTGAAATTATATAGGTATTATGTATCAATTTTGACCTAAAATAAATTTAAATAAAATAAATAATTATATAAATAAAAAGTCGGTTTTTAAATAGTAACCCAGTGTTTTCACTATTCATCAAAAATTGAAAGTTTTCAGAAAAATACCAAAATTTCACCCTAGGCTAATTTCGATATTCCAAATCCAAAAATGAAGTCCATTTTGAAAAATGAAATTTACAAAATTTTAAAAAGTGGTTATTACTATTCATAACGGCTAGTTTTAATAAAATTTTAATAGCATATCGTTGTTTAGTGAAACTCGGTATTGCGTACGACGCAAGCTATCGAGGAAGGCCGCGGTTGCGTGTAAAGAAAGCCAAGATAGTGTTGTGTGTAGTGAAAGATTCCTTTGATGATTTATAAAAACAAAATATTTCTCATAAAAGTCTCGGGTGTTACATTCTACCCCCCTTAAAATGAATTTCTCCCTCGAAATTCGTCACTTTGTAACAAACAGATGAGGATACCTTTCCCTCATCATATCCTCAAGCTCCCATGTAGCTTATTCTAATTGATGGTTCCTCCATAAAACTTTCACCAAGTGAGTGGTCTTGTTCCTTAGGACTTTTTCGCTATGATCCAGAATCTCTATCGGTTGTTCTTCATAAGAAAGATCTTGTTCCAGCGGTACAACTTCTGAGCTGAGTACATGTGAAGGATCAGGTATGTACTTTCTCAGGAGAGATACATGTAACACATTGTGAACTTGGGAGAGATTCGGTGGAAGCGCCAATCGGTAAGATACCTTCCCAACACGATCCAGTATTTCAAAAGGACCGATATACCTAGGGCTCAACTTTCCCTTCTTTCCAAATCTCATTACTCTCTTCCAAGGAGATATTCATAAGAACACTTTATCACCCACTTCAAACTCTAGGTCTTTTCTTCGGTTGTCGGCATAATTTTTTTGTCGACTCTGAGCTGCTCTAATGTGTTGTTGAATAGATCTGACCTTTTATGCCATATCATCAACAAGATCAGGTCCTAATAACTTTCTTTCCCCAACTTCATCCCAGCAAGTTGGAGTCCTGCATTTCTCTCCATAGAGAGATTCATAAGGAGCCATATGAATACTGGAGTAAAAGATATTATTATAAGAAAATTATACCAAAGGTAGGTGTTGATCCCAACCACCTTTGAAATCCATAGAGCAAGCTCTCAACATATCTTCTAGAGTTTGAATTGTCCTCTCAGACTGACCCTCTGTCTGAGGATGATAAGTAGTGCTGAAACTCAACTCTGTATCCAAAGTATGCTGAAGACTTCGCCAGAACTTTGAGGTAAACCTCGGATCCCGATCAGATATAATAGAAAGTGGTACTCCATGCAATCTTACCACTTCCTTTATATATATCCTGGAAAGTTGATCTAGAGAGAAATCCTCTCTAATAGCAATGAAGTGTGCTGACTTTGTAAGACGATCAACTATGACCCATATAACATTATTGCCTTTGGATGTTTTAGGAAGTCCAGTGACAAAGTCCATAGTGATGTTTTCCCATTTCCATTCTGGTATGGGTAATGGTTGTAACATCCCCTTGGACTTCTGTCTCTCAGCTTTAACTTGCTGACAAACCAAGCATCGAGATACATATTCAGAAACATCTCTTTTCATGACATACCACCAGAAGTACTCTTTCAGGTATCTATACATCTTCGTGCTTCCAGGATGAATATAGAATGAAGAACTATGAGCCTCATCCAGCAGCTCCTTTAATTCTGGGATGGGAGGAACACAAACCTGATTCCTGAACTTTATTATCCCATCACAATCAAGGTTGAATTCAGGAATATTTCTCACCTTCTTTTGTAACTCTACATCTTCTTTTTGCGCCTCTTTAATCTTCACAAGTATAGATGGTTGAACATTCAATTGAGAAAGATACGATTTCCCCCCTTCCATTATAATTCCAAGATCCATCCTTTGTAAATCCATAAATATTGGATCTTTTGTGATCCTCATCATGGATAAGCTAGCATGGTCTTGTCGACTTAATGCATCTTCCACCTTGTTTGCTTTCCCAGGGTGGTAATTAATTGAGCATTTGTAATCCTTAAACAGCTCCAACCATCTTCTTTGGCGCATATTCATCTCCTTTTGTGTGAAAATATACTTTAAACTTTTATAATCAGTATAAATATCACACCTTTCTCCATAAAGATAATGCCTCCAAATCTTTAATGCAAAGATTACCGCAGCTAAATCCAAATCATGAGTTGGGTAATTTTGATCATGGATTTTCAACTATCATGAGGCATAAGCTATCACCATATCATTTTGCATAAGAACACACCCCAATCCCTTCTTGGATGCATCACTGTAGATCACAAGCCTTTCTCCACTACAAGGAAGTGTGAGCACAGGTGCACTGGATAACCTTCTTTTCAACTCCCTGAAATTCTCTTCACATTCCTCCATCCAAACAACTCCTTTCCGAGTCAACTTGGTGAGTGGATTAGATAATCGTGAAAAATATTTCACAAAACGTCGATAATATCCAGCCAAACCAAGAAAACTTCGGATCTCAGTTACTGTTGTTGGTCTCGACCATCTTTCGATAACCTCTGTTTTTACTAGATCCACAGATATCCCCTCTTTTGAGATTATGTGACCCAAAAATGCAACTTTTTGAAGCCAAAATTCACACTTGGTAAATTTGGCATAAATCTTCTCCTTTCTCAGGGTCTTCAATATAATTCTCAAGTGATCTTCATGTTCTTCCTTGATCTTTGAATAGACAAGAATATCGTCTATAAAGACTACCACAAACTGATCAAGAGAGTCTCTAAAGACTTTATTAATCAGATCCATGAAGATAGCAGGGGAATTAGTAAGACCAAATGGCATCACTATAAATTTATAGTGTCCATACCTTGTACGGAAAGCCATCTTTGGTATATCCTCCATTTTGACCCTTAATTGATGATACCCTGAACGAAGATCAATCTTGGAAAAGTATTGAGCTATGCGTAGTTGGTCAAATAAGTCATCAATGCGTGGGAGAGGATATTTTTTCTTGATAATGATCTTGTTAAGTTCTCGATAATCAATGCAGAGTCTCATTGATCCATCTTTCTTCTTAACAAACAGAACAGGTGCTCCCCAAGGTGACGCACTAGGGCGTATGAATCCTTTATCAAGATTCTCTTGGAGTTGCTTCTTCAATTACTACAACTCAATTGGGGCCATTCTATAAGGTGTCTTTGAAATAGGCAAAGCACCCGGTACGAGTTCTATTGAAAACTCAACTTCACAATTTGGTGGAAGACCCGGAAATTCCTCCAGAAAGACATCGTCAAACTCCCGTACAATGGGAATATTTTTAAAGACCCGTAAAATTCAAGGAAATTTTTTTCTTAATTTTCTTTGGAATTTTACAAGAACTCAGTTTCTGACGGCACCTGATTCCGAGGCCCGGTGTGCCCAGAATCATTTTCCAAAGTTTGGCTGGGGTAAGTTCAGTGAACGAACGAGCGGGTTTTTTCTAACTTTTGAACCAGTGCTCGGAATCAAATTCTGAGGGCACCGATGGAATCGCAGTGCCGATATTTGCTTAGAAACGCCTTTTCTGGAGTTGCGTTTTCTCGGGTGTGGTTTTTAATTTTTGGGGTTAAGTTAAGAAATAAAATAAAGTGGTGTGACAACTTTATTTTATTTCACTTAAAGCCACTTAAAGCCACTTAAGCTAAGTTAAGCGGATAGGGTGGAACCCAAAATATCCTACCCACTTGGTAGGATATTTGCGAGGTGGGGCCCGCACGAGCCCCAACGTTTCTTCCCCCATAAGTAACGCACCCGCGAAAACCTCCTTTTTAATGAAAGTCAACTGGTGCGTTTTATTAAATTCTAAACACCCCTTTTAATTGGGAAGTTAAGTCGTTACAATTAATTCATCGAATTAATTGTTCGTCTCTTAACTTTGTTTTTCTAATTGTTGGCATGGAAATAAAATAAGACCAACACTAGGTTTGTTTAGGGGTTGCTTGTTGAGAGGTTTTGGAGAAACTCTAAAGCTTGAAGATCTTCATCCTCTTTCGTTGAAGAACGTGAAGAACGCGAAGAACGCGAAGAACGCAGAGAACACGAAGAACGCATCATCGCCGACGAAGAACTCCGGCCTTCAACGAAGGGTGACGAAGAATGCCGAACCCTCGGAGATCGATGACGCGACGCCGTGTACCGCAACGCCGACAATCCTCCTTCCGCGACGTTTCTTCCGCGACTTTCCTTCCCCGCGACAATCTCCGATCAACAACCGATTGAGGTAGGGGATTGCGGTTCTTTTAATTCCCTTGTGAATTATATCCTCAACATGGATTTAATTGGTGCAATTAAATTTGTGTGTTTTTAATCCTTGGAGTTTGACGGCGCGCCGCCGTGTACCGCGACGACAGCGACGCCCCTTCCGCGACGCGACGATCCTCTTCTTCCGCGACGGTCAATTCCGCGATGAACTCACGTTCGACGAAAATGTTGAGGTAGGGGTTTTGTTCATTTTAATCTATGTGATTATATCCGCGGTTGTTTAAAAATTTGTTGTGAGACTTTTAAAACCACTAACGCGGTGGGTGCGGACCAACAAACAAGTCTGAACCCACCGTCCTTTCGTTCTTGGTGTGCGGATTGGCGGACGACGACAAAGTAAGCTACACGGGCGATGTGAGGACCTCGCAGTGAAGGACGGACCCCGAGAGGGCCTTTGGAGAAGACGACACACAATTCCAACCACCGGAACTCGTCCGGTGGTCCGCGGAGCAACCCGCCGGCAGGCCTCGCCAGCACGGCGGTGCCCGACGTGCCGCCGGAAAAAGCCGTCGTGGCTGAAGCCGCGGCGGCAGGGCGCGGTCCCGCGGCCGTGCGGGACCAGAGGGGGACGGGACGCGGTATCCAGCCGCGTCCGCTGGTAAGGGCGGCCCCACGCGGGGCCGCGACTCCTTCACGCGGGGGCAGCGCGCCCCCCGCTTCGCTCGGCCGTAACGGCCGAGCCGATCCGCTGGCCACCCGGCCAGCGCCAGCCGGGTCGTGCCCAGACCGGGCCGCGCCGCACCGTCCAGTCCGGGTCGTGCCATCCGGGTCGGACACGAACCCGGGTCGGGTCGCCCTGGTTCGGGCCGACCCAGGGGGGGTTGGGCCGGGTCGGTCCGGGCCCAGACCCCCCGTTTTCGGACCTCTTCGGTCTTTTGCCCATATCTTGGGTTGCGGACCTCCGATCGACGCACCGTCAGCAGAGATGTAATCCTTGGATCGAGACGGTCGTTTCGACATGTTACACTCAAAGTTTCGGAGTACTTTGGGTTTGGCTGGGTTGGTTCGTACACGAAACCAACCGGGCCCTCGGAGCGGAAACGCTTATAACTTGAGTTCTGGACGTCCGATTGACGTGCCGTTGACTTTGTTGGATTCCTCTAAGTGAGAAGGATCTTTTGGCTTACTCCGACCGAGGTTTGAATGCAGGTGGAGTACGTTCGAGTTGGTTTTTTCTTAAAAACCTACCGGGCCCCTGGAACGAAAAAGCCAATAACTCTCAGACCGGGCGTCCGATTGACGCGCCTTCTGCGACTTTGAGTTCCTGTTGATGAAAGGAACTTTTGGATACATCAACTCCATACTTTGTGTCAATTGATGTATCAGCCTCTCGGCTCGTGGAATGGACCCTCCTGAACGAGCTTGCTGTGTGCGGGAACCCTAGAGCTGGCTGCGACGACGACGAAGACTGTACAGAGATCCTCAGTAGACTCGACGACGACGACTACGGCACTCAGCAATCCTACGTGGATCAATGCCACATATCCTGTGTGGGTCCGATCCTGTGTGGGTCAGCGCTCGGCGGTCCTGTGTGGGCCAGCGCCTATAGATCCTGTGTGGGTCTGATCCTGTGTGGGTCTTTGCGGGGGTTAGTTACCTATCGATCCTGTGTGGGTCAGATCCTTTGTGGGTCATTGCGGGGGTTAGTTACCTATCGATCCTTTGTGGGTCATATCCTTTGTGGGTCATTGCGGGGGTTAGTACCTATCGATCCTTTGTGGGTCCGACGGCTTAGATGAATCAGTGGATATATCTGATCATCTCTATCGTCATACAAAGAAGTATACCTATGTGGGCTGAAATCCTGTTTTTCTTTCCTATGTGGATTGTGTTGTGCTATCCTGTGTGGATTTATGTTTTTCCCTCCTGTGTGGACTGGGTTGTACTTGGGCTCGAATGTTGGAGCCGAACGAGAATTGATGACTTAAGTATATGTATGGGCATATACCTAAGCAGTGCAGAATATTACTTCGTGATTGTATCTTTCCTTTGTGGATTATCCTTCGTGGATTCTGGGAGACCTTTGGGGGTCTTGGGGTCCCTACTGAGTATCTTATACTCACCCCTGCACGGGATATGCCTGCACTACGTTGTGTTGGTTGCAGACGACGGACAACGCTGATCGTGGTTGAGGCTTGTGGAACAGGATGGTACCTGGAGGTGGACCACTGGGCGGGACGTTCTCGAAGCGGATGGCTGGACCCGAGGAGCTGTGGAGGCTATCTGTACTCACCCTTCAGGTGGGATTTCCAGTGGACAGCTCGATGTTGCGGCTTTACTTTTCAGTTGCTGTTTTCTCTTCCAGTTGTACTTTACTTTCAGTTTGAGTTTGTATACTGGCCCACTTACTTTTCCGCACTTACTGTTGTACTCAGTTTTTACTTGGTGTTTACTTCTACTGCTTTCTTGCTCTGTGGTGTTTGTTTACTTTACAAAGTCAATGCCTTCCCTTTTTACCCGTATTTACGCCTTGGTGCTAGTCTCCAGCCCCTGGCCTATGGAAGGCGGGCTTGGGGTAGTCACGGCACGGGCCCCGAGGACGGGTTGTGACAAATTGGTATCAGAGGAGTTTGGTTCTACCGCAGAACTTTGGACTCTGATCTTTTTTCTAAGTGAAGAAATAATGTTAAGCGTATTGAGTGTGTTTATTAGTCCAGGGAGTCCAGTGTTGGTGCGGCGGCTAACGTATCCATACACCAGGACCCTGACTTCTGATTTCCGACTTAATGCACGAAAACATTGATTGCATGTGTGTTCAAGTTTTCTTTGTGATTACTTTATGTCAGCTCACCAGGTATACTGTTTGACCGTGGTGCACCTGTTTCTTTTCAGGATGGCCCCACGACGGCAGCCAGCTAGGGTTTCGAGAGTTGTGCGTGACGACATCCCACCGAGCGACAAGGCCTCGGTACAGGGCCCTTTGACAGCTGAGGCACCGGCGGTACCTTTACCCGCCGAGCTACCGATGCTTCCAGCCCGAGCCGCTGACGATGCACGTCGCCTTAGTGCACTGCAAGAGTTCCAATGCCAGGGAGTGCCCAGGTTCCGTGGGGAGACGGACCCCCAGGCATCCGAGGACTGGCTGGAGGCAGTGGTGAGAGTTTTTAGGTTAGTGAGGACACCAGCAGACCACATGGTGATCCTCGCAGCGATCCTACTGCACGCGGCAGCGGGCCGATGGTGGAGCTTGATGATCCAGGTGCACGATGAGGCATCTCTTCTCTGGACGGACTTTGAGAGCCTCTTTCGCTCAGAGTTCATCCCAGCCACCCTCCGTGCGGTGCGCATCCAGGAGCTTCTTCAGCAGCGGCAGGGCAGCTTGACGGTTGCCCAGTACTCGGCGAGATTTACCGATCTCTTGCGCTACTTGACAGACATGGTACGTGACCCATTCTTCTGGGCCCGGACCTTTGAGTAGGGATTGAGACATGAGATTAGGGTATCGCTGATCTCCCTCAGCATTCTGAGCCAGGCAAGAGTACTGGAGCGAGCCCTTTTGATCAAGAGCTTTCTTGCTGAGCCTTTTTCAGCAGCGAGACCTACCGCGGGGCGGCACGTAGCAGAGTCTTCTGCAGCAGGCAGTCGACATATGACTCGTGGGTCCAGGCAGACCAGACCCTCAGGAAGACGACCTTAGGACACTATCTCAGCAGTGCGGGGCACACAGCGTGGAGCCAGTCTTTCGAGAGGCAGACAGTGCTACACATGCGGCGGGCAGAGCCACATGGATCGTTACTGCCCAACCCACCATGCCGAGGAGCAGCAGACGGTTGAGGGGCCACCCAGGCAGAGGCATAGGGTCGACCGTGGCGGTCTGCAGGGAGCAGGCGGACGAGGCAGAGGAGATGGCCGAGCAGCAGGTGGTGGGAGACGCTTTGAGGATCTACGACCACCACCACCAGGAGGTCCACCCCGGCCACAGGGAGCTGGCGGGCAGAGACAGACATAGCTCTAGGAAGTGGAGGCCTACGACCACGGCGTGCCCGAGATGATTCGAGGTACTATCTGTGTCTATTCCACCCTTTCTGTAGTTCTTATAGACACAGGAGCAAGTCATTCTTTCATAGCCGCTGCCCTTGTTCGGAGCTCGGAGATTCAAATAGAGCCGTTGGCTCAATCCATACGGCTAGAGACTCCTACGGCAGCAGACTCGACGATTACACACTAGTGCCGACAGTGTGAGCTTACTCTAGGAGGTGAGAGCTTCGGCTGGGATCTTCTTGTAGCGGCGTCGAGGCCTTACGATGTCATCTTGGGCATGGATTGTTTATCTACAGTCCATGCACATATTGACTGTATTAGGCGGAAGGTGCGATGTGTACGCACCGACGGGAGCAGGTTCACCTTCACCGGCAAGAAGGGAGCCTTCACAGCACATGATGGACTTCCGCAGAGGAGAGGACATCCCATCACTCATCAGTTGGATAGCCTCATACTAGGAGTAGTTGACGTACGAAGTCCAAGTTTTCCTACAGTGGTGGATCAGTATGCGGACATTTTCCCCGATGATGTTCCAGGACTACCTCTTCGCAGAGAGGTAGACTTTTATATTGATCTGTACCCCGAGACAGCCCCGATATCCACCCCAGCATATCAGATGGCTCCCACAGAGCTTCGAGAGCTACGGGTACAGTTGGAGGACTTGCAGGGCAACGGATTCATCCGACCCAGTGTTTCACCCTGGGCATCCCCGATATTGTTCGCCAAGAAGGCAGACGGGAGCTTGCGACTTTGTGTCGACTATCATCGCTTGAACCAGGTGACAGTAAGGAACAAGTATCCGCTACCGAGGATTGATGACCTCTTCAATCAGCTCAAGGGAGCATGGTGGTTCTCAAAGATAGACCTCAGGTCAGGCTATCATCAGCTCAGAGTTCAGGACGAGGACGTGCAGAAGACGGCCTTCAGATGTCGGTATGGCCACTATGAGTTCTTGGTTATGCCCTTTGGCATAACCAATGCTCCAGCAGTGTTCATGGGCCTCATGAATAGGATCTTTCAGCCATACCTCAATCGTTTTGTTGTGGTCTTCATCGACGACATTTTGATATACTCGACGACTGAGGAGGAGCACGCCTACCACTTGCGGGTTGTACTAGACACACTCCGAGAGCACCAGCTTTATATCAAGCTCTCTAAGTGTCAGTTCTGGATACGTGAGGTCCACTTCTTGGGGCATGTCGTCTCTGAGGCGGGAGTTGCGGTGGATCTTGCGAAGATCGAGGCAGTGCTAGCTTGGGAGCCACCCAGGAGCGTGACAGAGGTGCGGAGTTTCTTGGGACTAGCTGGATACTATCAGAGATTTGTGCCAGACTTTTCCAGTGTTTCGGCACCACTCTCATCTTTGACGAAGAAGGGAAACCCTTTGTGTGGTAAGACAGATGTCAGCCGAGCTTCCAGGAGCTGAGACAGAGATTGACCAGCGCCCCTATCTTGAGGTTGCCAGAGGAGGGAGTAGGGTACGTAGTCTACTGCGATGCATCAGGGACCAGACTCGGATGTGTCCTGATGTAGGAGTGGGAAGTGATCGGCTATGGATCACGTCAGTTGAGGCCGCATGAGCAGAACTACGCTACCTATGACCTGGAGTTAGCAGCAGTGGTCTTCGCTCTGAAGACATGGCGGCACTACCTGATGGGCGAGCGCTTTACAGTCTTTTCTGACCATCAGAGTCTCAGGTACATCTTCTCTCAGAAGGACCTGAACCTGAGACAGTGGCGATGGCTCAAGTTCCTCCAGGACTATGACTTTGAGATAGTCTATACTCCTAGGAAGGGGAACGTAGTAGCTGATGCTCTCAGCAGGAGGACGGGCATTCAACTAATTGAGGAGGAAACAGAGAAGCTAGCTGCTTTGCAGATATCCTTCATGGATATAGATGGGACAACCTTCCTTCAGTCTCTCACAGTCACCCCTCTACTACTGCAACGGGTCAGAGAGGCACAACGTGGGGACGCTGACTGTGAGACGCAGCGTGCGCAGATATCCTCAGGACATGCACCTGATTGTTTCTCCTTTGGAGCGTAGCACGATGTCCTTTTCAGAGGACATACCTTGGTACCAGTTGCTTTACGGGAGGAGGTGCTGAGAGAGTTTCACACTTCTCCCTTGGCGGTACATCCTGGAGTGGTGAAGATGTACCAGGATCTCAGACGACAACACTGGTGGTCGGGCATGAAGAAGGTTGTGGCAGAGTTCGTTTCTCGATGCCTCACCTGCCAGCAGGTGAAGGTAGAGCATCAGGTACCAGTAGGCTTGGTACATCCCTTGGAGGTCCTGGAGAGGAAGTGGGACAAGATATCTATGGACTTCGTGACTGGACTTCCATGCACTTCCAGAGGTCATGACTCCATTTGGGTGATTGTCAACCGACTCACCAAGTCAGCTCACTTCTTACCCATCAGAGAGCAGGGCTCAGTGGAGAGCTTGGGACGTCTCTATGTTCAGAAGATTGTATGACTTCACGGTGTGCCATCCTCTATCATCTCCGATCGAGATGCTCGCTTTACTTCCTGGCTTTGGAAGGGGTTGCAGGAGGCGTTTGGGACACAGCTACGTCTGAGCACCACCTTTCACCCTCAAACGGATGGGCAGACGGAGAGGACCATTCAGACTCTCGAGGACATGCTCCGCGCATGTGTCCTCGACTTTGGTCGTAGCTGGGAGGACCACCTACCCTTGGTGGAGTTTGCGTACAACAACAACTACCACTCCACCATCGGGATGGCACCATACGAGACGTTGTACGGCCGACCTTGCAGATCTCCTTTGTGCTGGAAAAACCCTGGGTAGTCATCACTTGTGGGACCGGAGATGGTCCAGGCCATGACAGAGAAGGTCCAGGTCATCCAGGAGCGGATGAGGATAGCTCAGAGCTGGCAGAAGTCCTATGCTGACAGGAGGTGGAGGCCACTAGAGTTTGAGGATGGTGACCACATCTTCTTGCGTGTCTCACCTCTACGTGGATTACGAAGATTTGGCCGAGGCGGAAAGTTGTCTCCACGCTTCATCGGACCATTCCAGGTCCTCAGCAGGATTGGCGAGGTGGCTTATCACCTGGATCTACCACCTCAGTTGCACTGGGTGAACGACGTCTTCCACGTATCCCAGCTGAGGAGATACGTGCATGACCCGACGCATATCATTGACCATGGGGAGCTGGATGTTGATAATGGGGAAACTTTTGCAGAGGTCCCAGTGGAGATCGAGGATCGACAGGAACAGGTCCTACGTGGACAGTCGATTCCTCTAGTGCAAATCAGATGGCAGCACGGGAACCTCCAGGAGAGAACTTGGGAGCGGGAGTCTCAGATGCGTGCTCAGTACCCACATTTGTTTCCCTAGTTTATGAAGTATCTTTACGGGGACATAAATCCCTGAGGTGAGAGTGATTTAAAGACCCGTAAAATTCAAGGAAATTTTTTTCTTAATTTTATTGGGAATTTTACAAGAACGCAGTTTCTAACGGCACCTGATTCCGAAGCCCGATGTGCCCGAAATCATTTTCTGAAGTTTGGCTCGGGTACGTTCAGTCAACGAATGAGCGGGTTTTTCTAACTTTTGAACCGGTGCTCAGAATCAAATTCCGAGGGCACCGATGGAATCGCAGTGCCAATATTTTCTTAGAAACGCCTTTTCCGGAGTTGCGTTTTCTCAGGTGTGGTTTTTAATTTTTGGGGTTAAGTTAAGAAATAAAATAAAGTGGTGCGACAACTTTATTTTATTTCACTTAAAGCCACTTAAATCCACTTAAGCTAAGTTAAGCAGATAGGGTGGAACCCAAAATATCCTACCCACTTGGTAGGATATTTTTGAGGTGGGGCCCGCACGAGCCCCACCATTTCTTCCCCCCTAAGTAACGCACCCGTGAAAACCTCCTTTTTAATGAAAGTCAACTGGTGCTTTTTCTTAAATTCTAAACACCCCTTTCAATTGGGCAGTTAAGTCGTTACAATTAATTCATCGAATTAATTGTTCGTTTCTTAACTTTGTTTTTCTAATTGTTGGCATGGGAATAAAATAAGACCAACACTAGGTTTGTTGAGGGGTTGCTTGTTGAGAGGTTTTGGAGAAACTCTAAAGCTTGGAGATCTTCATCCTCCTTCGTTGAAGAACGCGAAGAACGCATCATCGCCGACAAAGAACGCCGACCTTCGACGAAGGGTGACGAAGAACGCCGAACCCTCGGAGATCGACGACGCGACGCCGTGTACCGCAATTCCGACGATCCTCCTTCCGCGACGTTTCTTCCGCAACTTTCCTCCCCCCCGACAATCTCCGATCAACAACCGATTGAGGTAGGGGATTGCGGTTCTTTTAATTCCCTTGTGAATTATATCCTCAACATGGATTTAATTGGGGCAATTAAATCTGTGTGTTTTTAATCCTCAGAGTTTGACGGCGCGACGCCGTGTACCGTGACGACAGCGACGCCCCTTCTGCGACGCGACGATCCTCTTCTTCCACGGCGGTCAATTACGCGACGAACTCACGTTCGACGACAACGTTGAGGTAGGGGTTTTGTTCATTTTAATCTATGTGATTATATCCGCAGTTGTTTAAAATTTTGTTGTGAGACTTTTAAAACCACTAACGCGGTGGGTGCGGACCAACAAACAAGTCCGAACCCACCGTCCTTTCGTTCTTGGTGTGCAGATTGGTGGGCGATGACAAAGTAAGCCGCACGGGCGATGTGAGGTACTCGTAGTGAAGGACGGACCCCGGGAGGGCCTTTGGCGAAGATGGAATGCAATTCTGACCACTGGAACTCGTCCGGTTGTCCGTGGAGCAACCCGCCGGCGCGCCTCGCCGGCACGGTGGCGGCGGCGCCCGGCACGCCGCCGGAAGAAGCCGCCGCGGCTGAAGCCGCGGCGGTAGGCGCGGTCCCGCGACCGCGCGGGATCGGAGGGGGACGGGACGCGGCAGCCGGCTGCGTCCGCTGGCAAGGGTGGCCCCATGAGGGGACGCGACTCCTTCACGTGGGGGCAGCGCGCCCCCCGCTTCGCTCGGCCGTAACGGCCGAGTCGATCCGCTGGCCACCCGTCCAGCGCCAGCCGGGCCGCACCCAGACCGGGCCGGGCCGTGGCGGCCGGGCCGGGTCGCGCCATCCGGGTCGGAACCGGGTCGGGTCGACCCGGGTCGGAACCGGGTCGGGTCGACCCGGTTCGGGCCGACCCAGGGGGGTTGGGCCGGGTCGGTCCGGGCCCAGACCCCCCCGTTTTCAGACCTCTTCAGTCTTTTGCCCATATCTTGGGTTGCGGACCTCCGATCGACGCACCGTCATCAGCAATGTGATCCTTGGATCGAGACGGTCGTTTCAACATTTTACACTCAAAGTTTCTAAGTACTTTGGGTTCGGCTGGGTTGGTTCGTACACGAAACCAACCGGGCCCTCGGAGCGGAAATGCTTATAACTTGAGCTCCGGACGTCCGATTGACGTGCCGTCGACTTTGTCGGATTCCTCTAAGTGAGACGGATATTTTGGCTTACTCCGCCCAAGGTTTGGACGCAGGTGGAGTACGGTCGGGTTGGTTTTGCCTTAAAAACCAACCGGGCCCCTGGAACGAAAAAGCCAATAACTCTCAGACCGAGCGTCCGATTGACGCGCCGTCTACGACGTTGAGTTCCTGTTGACGAAACGGAACTTTTGGATACATCAACTCTGGACTTTGTGTCAGTTGATGTATCAGCCTCTCGGATCGTGGAGCGGACCCTTCTAAACGAGCTTGCTGTGTGCGGGAACTCTAGAGCTGGCTGCGACGACGACGACGACTGTACAGAGATCCTCAGGGGACTCGACGACGACGACTACGGCACTCAGCGATCCTATGTGGATCAGTGCCACAGATCCTGTGTGGGTCCGATCCTGTGTGGGTCAGCGCTCAGCGGTCTTGTGTGGGCCAGCGCCTACAGATCCTATGTGGGTCCGATCCTATGTGGGTCTTTGCGGGGGTTAGTTACCTATCGATCCTGTGTGGGTCAGATCCTTTGTGGGTCATTGCGGGGGTTAGTTACCTATCGATCCTTTATGGGTCAGATCCTTTGTGGGTCATTGCGGGGGTTAGTACCTATCGATCCTTTTTGGGTCCGACAGCTTAGATGAACTAGTGGCTATATCTAATCTTCTCTATTATCATACGAAGAAGTATACCTGTGTGGGCTGAAATCCTATTTTTCTTTCCTATGTGGATTGTGTTGTGCTATCCTGTGTGGATTTACATTTTTCCTTCCTTTGTGGACTGGGTTGTACTTGGGCTCGAATGTTGGAGCCGAATGAGAATTGATGACTTAGGTATATGTATGGGCATATACCTAAGCAGTGTCGAATATTACTTCGTGATTGTATCTTTCCTTTGTGGATTATCCTTCGTGGATTCTGGGAGACCTTCGGGGGTCTCGGGGCCCCTACTGAGTAGCTTATACTCACCCCTGCACGGGCTATGCCCGCACTACGTTGTGTTGGTTGCAGATGACAGACAAGGCTGATCGTGGTTGAGGCTTTCGGAACAGGACGGTACCTGGAGGTGGACCACTGGGCGGGATGTTCTCGGAGCGGACGGCTGGACCCGAGGAGCTATGGAGGCTATCTGTACTCACCCTTCAGGTGGGATTTCCAGTGGACAGCTCGACATTGCAGCTTTACTTTTCAGTTGAATTTTTCCCTTCCAGTTGTACTTTACTTTCAGTTTGGGTTTGTATAATGGCCCAATTACTTTTCCGCACTTACTATTGTACTCAGTTTTTACTTAGTTTTTACTTCTACTGCTTGCTTGCTCTGTGGTGTTTGTTTACTTTACAAAGGCAATACCTTCCCTTTTTACTGGGATTTACGCCTTGGTGCTAGTCTCCAGCCCCTGGCCTATGGAAGGCGGGCTTGGGGTAGTCACGGCACGGGCCCCGAGGACGGGTCATGACAATATTTTTAATCGTGAGTTTCTCACCAACCATTTGAGATAAATAACCTTCATTTAGTGGAATCAAGACCCATAAGATGGAAGAAATTTCCATTAGAAGGTTATGTTCATCCTTGCATCGATAGATGATCATAGATTGATCTGGAATATGAAATGTGACTTCCCTTCTTTAGCAATTGATATGATCTCCATATAAAGAAAGACAACCCATGCCAAGAATCATATCAAATTTCACTATAGGAAGGATCACAAGATTTGCAGGAATCACTTTCCCACAAAATTCAATCGGAGAAGAATTATAAACTTTTGATGCAACTGTTGTGCCATTAGGAGTTGTCACAGCTAACTCAACATCTAATTGTTGAGGTAATACGGTGATACCCTTAGAAAATTCTTCAGAAATAAAAGAGTGGGTGGATCCAGAATCAAATAAAACATTTTCTACTTTAGAGTGGATGGTAAGTGTACCTCTCACCACTTCGTTGTCGTACTCCACATCGCCGATAGTAATTGCATGTGACTTTCCTTTGTCTTTAGCCTTAAGAGTTTATTGACGTTGATCATCATCATCAACCCTTGGATTTGGGAATTGATTGGAATAATGCCCCATCTCCTTGCACTTGAAACATTGAAGTGTAGTAGGTTCATTCTGTGTATCCCTTCATTTGTTTGCATCATTAGAAATTTTCTTCTCGTTATTTCGACATTCAATCGCCCGATGACCTTCTTTTCCACACTTATAACATTTTCTTGTCCCCTTAAGAAAATTTATTCCATATTTCTTTCCACACTTTGATCATAAGGGAAAACTCATCTTCTTTTCAGTGTGCTCTTTAGATTTTCCTTTGAATTCCATTTTCCTCTTCTTATCAAACCCATATGACAGATGGGTTACTCTAATCTCCATCTCAACTTTGAGAGCACATCGAACGATTTACTCGTAGCTATTGAAGTCCCTTATGGCTAACACCCTTCTAAGACTTGTTTTTAAGCCACTAAAGAATCGATCGATCTTACTCTCAGGTTGGATAATAATTCTGGAAGCGTACCTTGCAAGTCTTGTAAAATTTTCTTCATAGGTACCAACAGATTCATCATCATTTTGCTTCAGTTCAAGAAACTCCTTCTCCATCTTTGTTCGAAGAATACGAGGGAAGTACTTATTGAAAAATAAGTTCTTGAACTCGTCCCATTCCATGGACTCAATTTCATCCCCTTTCCTCGTATTCTTAATAAGATTCCACCATTGATCAGCATCACCTTTCAAATAATACACTGCTAAGATGACTTTATCATGTTCAGAACAATGAAGAACTGAAAATATCTTTTCAGTGGTACTGATCCATTGTTCAGCCACTAATGGATCAGAAGACCCGCTGAATGAAGGTGGACGCTGCCTCATGAAGGATTCAACATAATGTTGCTCATTCCTTTGCTCGTTTGGAAGTCCTGCATGATTCATAGCTTGAGAAATTTGTGTGAGCCTAGCTACAAGATTTTTCATTCCAGCTCCCATAACATTTGTTTGCTCAGGGGGACAATCATTTCATTGTCCATCGCATTCCGCATTAACACGGTTCCTTCGGGCTCCAGCCATTGACTAAAACTAAGAAGAATAGTGTGAGAAACACTAATTACAATAGGAAAACCACATAATCAAGAATAAAATTTTACACTTAAGGTCTTATAATAGGTTATTCATGTCCATTTCTAAAACACTAAGATTGTGTTCTATGCTTAGACATATCCTTAGGTTTCTTACTAAGGCTTTCACATCCTAGTTTCTAAAGGTTCACTATACCTTTCCTTTGATACCAACTATAATGACCCATACTTTACATACATTGTTAATACTTCAAAATTTAAGAACACTTATTACAACATATAACAAAACCATGAAAGGACCGTATAGGTATAGTGTCTTTAGAAACTGGGAAACATAAACAACTGGTTCATAAAGCATCTACATTGTCTCCTATTTATTTCATCATATCTAGAGTCCCTTTTGGCATATCCTACTTAATAACCTTCTTCCTGACCTGGGGGAAAGAAAACATACAAAAGGGTTAGATCAAATTCTCAGTAAGGGTAAACAAAATAAAAATCAATCACATCATATTCATAAAAACATAACATTATGGAAATCTTAACCTGCAAAAGAAATCATAATTTCTTATCATGGGATAAATCATAGAAGTTAAATGTAATCAAAATAATCATAACTTAAAACATGAAACTTTGTGGAATACACACATAATTATAGATAATCATTTCTTAGTAGTCAAGACTCATATCCAAGACTATCTTAGCGGACAAAGTCCATTTCTGAACCGAGTTCACTCCTCGTTTCAGTCCTGTTTCACTGAACCGGATTAACCTGCCGTTCCAGCCATGTCTATCTCATGAGATATAAATCTTTAGCCAATGAATTGGAGGGAGATATAGGTCCCACCCATCTCATAATGAAACCATTCTTATGTGTGCCACAAAATCATAAATCATACATCATAGCATAACCCATGTAATAAAAATGGGATTCTTAAACATCATGAAATCATAAAAAAATTCATATAAGATAAAGGAATTCATAAAAATAATTCCATCACAACATAATAAAATCAATGTAATAATAGGGATAGAAACATAACCCTATATTATCTTAGATGGAAAATAATTTTGATAAAACACTTGAACTCCATTCTTGAGGAAAATATCCTTTCTACTTCAAAAAAAATTTCCTTTCTTAACATGTCATACAATTTTAAACTAAAATAAGTTGATTAAAAATAAACTTGAAAACTTGTAAAGGAATATTCTTGGAAATAATGTTTTAAAAATCCATTCATGTTGTATAAGTTAAAAAAAATTCTTCTCGTACTTTTGTCGGAAAAGTCAAAAAGTACCTCGTACGAAAAACGACAAAAGATTCCTTTCATATATTTTACTAAAAACTCACCGAAGGGTAAAATTAGATTCAAAAAATTGTAGGTGTATGGA
Organism: Viscum album; assembly: GCA_963277665.1. Taxonomy (NCBI): domain Eukaryota; kingdom Viridiplantae; phylum Streptophyta; class Magnoliopsida; order Santalales; family Viscaceae; genus Viscum; species Viscum album. The sequence goes on along the minus strand of OY728163.1, from coordinate 65,269,607 downwards.
AATAATATTACATATTGAGGAAACATGGATGTGGATGATAAATATTCCCCAGTAAATTCTGAAGTATAAACAATCTCGGATAAAAATTGAGATTGCGAGATTTTCCCTTACCTTAGGTCTGATTTGCTTCGTAAGTGTCTGAACCTCTTGTATAATGATTTAAATAATGTCATTGACTTATTCTAGAATCATACTCATTGTTATGATATCATATATGGTCATATTCTTAGCTTCTTATTAGTAATATTTCATTGCTACTTGTTATTCGGGTGTTTATTACCTTTTGTTCTTATGCGTGTTTTGTCGAATAAATTCTTATTATTCTCTTTAGGTTATAGATACCTCATTTAAAGAATGGTATTAGCGTACTATATATCATATTTATTCATTCAATTCATTTATATAATCATTATGCAATGAAGATCATGTAGAACGAGTCACATCACGTCGTGGAGACGGTATTCCGTACGTACGCACGAGCGATGATATCATTCCCATGATCGTGGAATTGTATTGGAGTGTATGTATAATATTTCAGAATCAATAACAATTTACAATAATCATATATAGTTATTTATTTTCACCATTATACCCATCCAAGTAAGGTGGTGGTAGAAAATAGATTACACCACGGCGTGGAGACGGTATTCCGTACGTACACACGCGCGGTGATATCATTTTCCGTAGGATGGATAGATGGTGAAATAGGGTTGGTTAATACTTATAATAACATATCAGTATATGAGTGATACTGATGTTATTACTTCATAATGAAACAACTAAAGAAGAAGAAGTGGAAGAAGAAATAAAGTTGAAAGAATCGGTAACGGACATTACCTCTTCTTTGAAGCGCCTCTTTGAGACCTCCTCTTAGGGCACTAAAATTGGTCTTTGAAGAAGACCAGGACCTACAGGATGTTTCTAGAGAAGTGGAGAATAGAATTTGGTAGGGGTTGACCGAGCTTTAAGGCTCAAAGTGGTGTGAGGAAGAGAGGGAGGAGGTGCCCTTTTATAAGGGAGGAGAGGGGCACCTTTGGAAAAACTAAAAATATTATTTTATTATAAAGTCATATTCGGTTTTTAATAGCTCCAAATTAATTTATTTCAAATCTAAGGTGGGGATGCGTCTAAATATTCTCATCCAATAGAATTTAGACAAGTTTAGGTATCTATTTTAACCTTATCATTTAGATTTAACTTTAAGTTAAATAATTTTACTTTTACCGTGTATTCTTGTTTTCTCACACTATAAGGTTAATAAACTTACTATAACAAGAAAAAAGAACCCCAAGTTGTTTATTGTTAATATATATATTCTTATCTAAGTCATTTGTCCGAACCTTATATTTTTAGGAATAAAATAACAATTAATAATATAATATTTTTTTAAAAACAATTTTATGTCAATTTTGACACTATTTGGTAATTGATTTTTGTGAAAATCATAACAGAAAGATTAGTTCGAAAAAAGTTAATTAAATCAGTAATAATATGTAATATTAACCTAAAATATTATTGTAATTCATAAAAAGTCTCAAATTACATTTATTTGGGTATTTATAACATCAATTATATCAATATTTCATTAATAAGATAATTACTGCATCATCATTGTGTCATAAATAAATTAAATTATTTAATGTCAAAAAATTACAAATAAAATACCATTATGTAGGAAATCTTTTTAGATTTCTAATGAATATTTATAGTCGAATTTATCTTATGTATAACCCTATATTAAAAATTATTTAGTTATTAAACTTTGATTTTAGCTATTTTAACCCTTTTTTAAATAAATTAATAATAAATGTCCTAATCTAATCCATGTGGGCCTAAATGGTCATATTTTATTCCTAAGGTTGTTTTTGGTCGAATTACACTTATCCAATAGAATAGGACATGTGTTAGGGTAATAATAATAACATTTTTACCCTTAATTTCCCTATTTATTTTTAACCGTGGTAAAAAAAAGAAAAAAGTTACTATTCACCAAAAATTATTTTCATCTCATTGAACCACATTTTAGTCCTTGATATTAATTGTGTCTATCGGATTTTCAAAATTCCACTCACAAAAGCGGTAAAATTAAGTTTTATGTAAATTTGCAAATTCTCCTAGGAGGTGGGTAAAAGACGGTGAAAAGTTCAATAAAATTTTATATATCTAAAATTATTATAAAATGACTCCAATGAATTGAATTTAACTTATATAGGTATTATGTATCAATTTTGACCTAAAATAAATTTAAATAAAATAAATAATTATTTAAATAAAAAGTCGGTTTTTAAATAGTAACCCAGTGTTTTCACTATTCATCAAAAATTGAAAGTTTTCAGAAAAATACCAAAATTTTACCCTAGGCTAATTTCGATATTCCGAATCCAAAAATGAAGTACATTTTGAAAGATGAAATTTAAAAAATTTCAAAAATTGGTTATTACTATTCATAATGGCTAGTTTTAATAATATTTTAATAGTATATTGTTGTTTAGTGAAACTCGGTATTGCGTACGACGCAAGCTATCGAGGAAGGTCGCGGTTGCGTGTAAAGTAATCCAAGATAGTGTTGTCTGTAGTGAAATATTCCTTTGATGATTTATAAAAACAAAATATTTCTCATAAAAGTCTCGAGTGTTACAGGAAGGGTATTGTCTATGAGCTCATACAAAAAAGGATTCTTCATGTATTCTAAATTCTTACGATGGATAAAATTCATGGGTGGATTAGTGGGTCAGAGGGGATAAATATCTCGAATAAATACCTCGATCATTTTAGTACAACTTTGAAAATTCATATTTCTTTGATGAAAAAACATGGAAATTTCTAGAAGACATAACATGGAAAAGATTCCCTCAAGAAAAAGAGAAACAAGTGATTATGAAAAAATGGGTCAGAATCCTCACATGTGTGGAAATATAATGTTGGACATCATAAATGAACATGAGTGACAATAGGTGTCTCAAAAATAAAAAAAAAGTTTTTGGAAAACATTTTCAAAGCATAGAATAATATCATAAATCATTTAAATAAGGTTATCAAGAATCAAATAATTACAAACATGAATCATGTGCTCAGAATCACTAAGGATATAAGTGGTGTTTTCCTGACTGTGTTATGATAAAAATGTAGCATCTTTCTTGTGGGTTCAACAATGATAAAAATGTCAGTTTTTTTAGTTTTTTTACAATTTTTTTTGTTTTATTTATTTATTTTTTTTAAATGGTGTTTTTAGAAGCATAAAATATGAAAAAAAATAAAAACACTTCCCTGTATAAGTACTGATAGACATGAAAAGGCTTCATGTATCTGATGAGGCTCCAGAAATGATGTACCTATAAAATCTACACATGGGAATCATATAATCGCATCATATCAAAGAAGTCATGCCATAATCAAAATCATGTGGATGATAAAAATATATATGATGAATTCAAATAAATTGTGGTTTCAGGAGAAAATAGATTGTGGTAAATGCATGCAATTTTATTTAAAAAAACTAAATGAAATTAAATTAAATGTAGTGAAAGGGAAAAAATGATGGGTTGCCTCCCATTGAGTGCTAAGTTTAATTCATCTTTATCCAGATGTTGTTGAAACTACATCAGGATTGAAAAAAAATATATACCATGCAACTTATTCTTTATCAATAGAAGCGTGGAATCCATTCATTGAAAACGAATTTATCCTACAAGATACACAATATCTCAATGGAATCCTATTATAAAAATGGATGTGAAGAATGAAATGAAAATAGACCAACTCACAAGGGAACAAATATACCTCTCCTAAAGAAAGGCTCATCTAATAATTGAATTTTGGGTCAAGGCCTTCAGTGTAAAGATCAAGAAGATTACCTCTTTGAATATAAATAGGTGAAAAAATACCTTTACTAGACTCCTTCAGTAGTCGACTTATATCCATCACATCCTTGAATGCAGTATTTGTGTTGATGATGTATCCTAATTTGTTTTCTCTTCCAACCAATAACACAGGTAAATCCACTAGTTTCCAACTCAATTCAAGCTCAATGCATGGATCAAGTGGGGCATGCTTAATTGGAGTAGGTGACTCCATTACGTCAAGAATTACCTCTTTTTTTTAAAAAAATCTTTTATACTACCCTTGTTATATTTATCTATTAGCACATGTGGCACCACAAACTCAGGATCCTCCAGAAAATCCCATTCATCCATTGTTTCTAGAAAACTATGAGTGTTTTCCACCACCAATGCTGACTAATTTTCTGACTCAAGAAATGTTTCAGATGTTTCCACTTTAGAAAAAGTTTCAGACTCACAAGGATTTTTAGAAAGTGGTGATTCAATGCCATTTGAAGTGATGTTATCTTGCATGTGGAAATCCATGGTTTCTTGGTTCAATTTTGAATCTATCATTGTAAATAAGGGTCTCGGTTCAATGTCCTCTTCATCCTCAAATGGTGTAATTTTATGGACATTGAATGTGTAATTTTTCACTTTGGGATGTATAATTCATGAACTCACAAAATAAGGACATGAAATCACATTGTTTGATGGACCATTATGTTCAATCGAGTGGAAAACTGAGCTCTCATATTGTTGAAATTTTATTAGATTATAAAAATTATATTGTGATGTAGAGGATTCATCGATGGTATGAATGGAATAAGGATCAAATCAAAGGAGTCTCATCCTTAGAATCATATAATGAATATTTTTCAAATGGAATTTATACTACACTTTCTTCAACAAGATTTTTTTAAATTGGATCATCAAGTGGCAATGAGGTGGCTAGTTGGACCAGATGAGTTATTTGATTTTATAGATTCTTCGTTGAGGAAAGAAGCTTTTCATTATGTTCATCTTGAAGTTCAAACATCCTATTTGTCTCGGAGATTGCATATTAAAACGTGTGCTCAATTATCGAATAATTTTTATGACATGAATTATCAAGTTCTAAATTTTTAGGAGGTATTTTAATTTGAAAATGATTAATAGGTGGTCAGAAACTAGTAGTAGAATATGGATCATAACACAGACTTGAATAATAATCATTAAGATAAATAGTATTACCTAGAGAGATCATGTGTGGTGAATCATTATATTTCATATCATTAACTATGGCCGTATAGGGATGGAGTTGATTGTAGCTTTGTAGTGCTACCGATGCCATTATAAACTTCTGGAAGTCTTGAAATTACTTGCAATGAAAAATTCCCAGAGTAGTAAACTGAACCTTTTTGTATGTTTTTTTTACTTTTTTTTATTTTGACCTAAATCACTCTTTTAAAGGAACTCATAATGCTACTGTTCTCCCTAGAAATGATGCCAAAAATTTGCATGCATGTCACAACACATGCAATTCGCAATATTTATTAACCTACTAACTACTATAGAAGTGGATATTAGGGTCAAACCATAAATATAATATGAGTAGACACTAGGAATATCATCTAAGAGGAATTTTGAGACACACCCATTTTTTTTAATGTGATTAACAATTAAAAAATATAAAAAGTAAACAACTATTTAAAAACAATTAATTAAATTAACAACAACTATTTAAGTGAATTAAAATAAGCAATAGAAGAAACAGTCAAAGATGGAAGTGTCGGAGTTGTGACATCCATTCAGGTGCGTGCAATGCCAATTATTTAATTTCCACATCAGAATATTTATTTTTTCAATTATCACTGATTCCAAATTTAATAAAAAACTATCAGGTCTCATTATATGATGTTTGAAAATATTATAATTTTCACACAAATTATCCATCATTTCATTCTTTGTCCTTACGAATAATTTTAATGTCATTTTAACAATGAATCTCATGGTGAAATACCACAATCCCTTTCTCAAAAATTCAAAGTATCTATATATGCTAGGTTTTCTCACATGATATTACTTATTAGATATCACTCATGTGAGTTTGAAGGAGAATGCACACAAAATATCAATTTTTCAATTAATATATTTATTTATTCAGAATTATCTCATGTGTGATTTATGATTCTATCACGCATGTGATCGATCTCTGGATAAATAAATTCTATGATAATATCTCACCTATGATTACTTATTAGTTATCACACAAATGGGAACCAAAACAGGTGTGCAAGGTCCAAATGAAAATTAATTCAAATATAGATATAATTAATTAAATAAACTTCCAGTTAAAATTAATTAATTTAAAATGAAAAAAACATGAAAATAAAATAAAGGCATGCATACACCATCATGTCTCTAACACAAAAATAATTACCTCACCATGACGATGACACGACAAAAAAAAATATCACCATACTTGTGTCATCTCAGTTTTCACCACAAGCTATCATCGACGATCAAAAAATAATAACCTTCACTCTACCGAACACTGTCACATCGAACCAAACCATTGTGTCATTGAAAAAATGATCTTGTTGTTCTTCACTCTCTCTGCGCAACACACTTTCCATCTTTCAATCTCTGAATGAAAATTAAACCTTCATGCACCAAAAAAATGATCGCATCGATCCACTTTCTCACCACCGTCAATCAACGAACTGTCATTGAACATGATGGTGAACATGTGACAGGTGAGAATGTCATAGTAGATAGAAGAGAAGGTGGACACCTGGCTGGTGGTGCGCTCAGCCTGGCATGGGTGTGTAGCGAAAATGTGGCCTGCTCAGCTGGAAAAAGAAAGGAATGGTGGTGATGTAGGGTAAATGGTAGGGGGGAGAGGAGAGAAAAAGTGGATAATAGGGGGAGGGGAGTGAGGGATGGGGTTCTGGGGAGATAGGGGGAATGTAATGGGGGCTAGGGTGCTCAGGAGAGAGGAGGGAGTGGGGCAGGGGAGGGGGTGACTGGATGGGTGGGGGGAGGGTGGATGGGGTGCTGGGGAGTGAGGTGGGGGAGGGGAGATGGGGCACTGGGGATTGTTCCAGAAGGGGATGAGACAGCTTGGTTTTTTTAGGGGGTTTGAGGCTCCCATGGATAAAGGATCTACATGTAACATCTCGGCCTGAATGCCACTAAATCGGTGCTCCGAGCCAATGGGTCACTAGGCCTCAAGCACTCCTCCCCATACGCCAGAGGCTAACGACTTGTAGAGATGTCTTAGGATATGATAGTGGGGAGAATATTCCCTAATATTAGAGTAGAAAACAACATAAATAGATAAGTATCATAAACAACTGTAAAGTAAATAGAGTGCGGAAGCAGTAAACAAACTGAAATAGACCATGCTGTAATAATAAATGAAATGTTGTAAAATCACAAACAACTATGTCATACAATACAACACTGGTCACCCATTGGTACGACCATACAGATATAGGATTACAAAAGAAACTGAAAGTAAAAGTACAAGGATCTACTACTAACTTCGAGCTAGACCACGTACGAGGTCTCCAGACACTACCGAACTGCACAAACCCGATCAGAATAAAAACTTGAGCAGCTATGCTTGATCATGCAACATTGGGCCTCATCCCCATCCACCATGAAAATCATACTCAACATAAAAAACAGACATAAGGTCTACACATACACCGAGGTGCATGTGCAGGGGTGAGAAAGAATCTCAGTAAGCCACCCCAATAAGCACCCTATAACTGTGCTGCTAAAAGTGTATACAAAAGAAACTGCTCAACCTCGCTGAGACACTACCAAAAGGTAAGTAAAACCAACATGATCCCACAGTCAAACCCAAATTCTGTAATCCCTATCAATTTGGAAAGTTCCACTATGGATGTCCATATATATGTGCATTCCCATACTTATACACACATACATAGATATGAAATTCATGTGTAAGTGTAAAAAATAACATAAAATCCAACAACAATCGATCCTTGGGTCCGTAATCCTGATTTCCTGGACATCCTATGCAAGGTCATTGAGTTGTACATCATTTAACTCAAGCCATGTATCACCAAGTCTATCTCTGGGTTCATAATCCCAATTGATATATACCTACTTTAGCCAACACCGGAAAAGTCTCTGAGTAAGATATGTCACCACAGGGGATACTCATCCTACCTAGGCTCACCCTTAATCTCCTCCAATCACCAATAAGGATATTGTATACCGACAGTAAATCCTATAAAGATCACAACCACCAAATCCATTCCATAATACCACAAGTTTCAGACCTAAAAGGGCCTGATCCAAGGAAATCATCCAAGTAATCCTTGTGAAAAGTGTAGAACATGAAGGGAATGATCCAAGGAACTTGTCCAAGGAATCCACATAAGAATTCTAGACCACGAAGGTTCATATCCAAGGAACTCATCCAAGGAATCTACATCGAGTCCCATGGGTGTCCCAGTGGAAACTCTCTCTAGGCACTGGTTGGGTTCCTAGGAGCATGTCTGCATCACATGTACTATGTGATCCCAAGAAATCTGGATCCATGGGGTAGCAAGGCCTGAGGCATCCCACAAAATCAAGACCCAAGGGTCATACTCAACCCAAGGCATCCACTACTTCATTACAGATCCATAGAGAGAAGTCCATGACACCTATCAAACCATTCAAGCATCAGACATGAGTATACCCACCCATGTAAAACATTTCATCATAAGACATTGGCATACCCACCCAGTCATCATAGGATGAGGAGATAGAGTAATCATCTCCACCACATATCACAATCCAATGAGTCCATCCAAGGCATTCCTACATCAAAAAATCCAAGTATCACTCAAGGCGTACAAACAAACATGTAAGGCTCAATAGCCAACTATTCGGTACCACTTCTATGTACCAGTAAAACATCAAAAAACATGGCTTAGAAGCCAAATCCTAGGAGAGCATGTTCAGGAAGCCAAAAAATCAAGAAATATGCCTCATGTCAGGATCAATAACCACCAACCAGGAAGCACCTCCGGTAAACACTACTGCATCAGAAAAACCAAGTCTGATATAAACAAATGAGTGAGGGTGGTCCGAACGACCAACCCAACACTCCATACATGGCCTCATGGGTACATCAGTTTGGAACAGGTTCTAGGTGACACCTGAACACCATATCTACCAAAACCTGATGTAACATCTTAGGGTCATTCAAGAAACGAGCACCCACTGGGTCCCTCAAGTCAAACACTGGGAGGCATCCTACTCAGGATCCTTCAGGTAAACATGAGAAAATGAATCCTACTTGGGATCCTTAACTGGAACAGTAAAGGAGGAATCCAACTCGGGATCCTCTAATGGTAAGAAATTGAGGCATATTATAATGGGGATCCTCTAATGGTAAGAAACAGAGGCTTCCTATAATGGGGATTTTCAAAATGATCAGCAAGACTGAGGCATCCTACAAAACCCTCATGGATCCTTAGAAGAATCCAGTTTCACAGCCTCATAGGCTAGAAGGGTATGTATCATAAGGGGAACATCCTCAAAATCATAGGTTGCGGGAGATATCTCATAGCTCATCTCAGATAAAGATCTCAACTAGGTTGGTCTGAACACCCAACCTATCATTTATACCAAGTCTCAATCTCAGGAGATAACTGAATTTGATAACTCAAGTAAAAACCTCTCCATTTAAATAGAATCCCCCAAAACCCCTATTAGGAGTCCTCAGAATGATCTACGAGTTACGCCATCATGATCTATATGGAAAACTACTCAGAATGGACTACTCTTAGGTCCAAAACTGATATTGGTGCAAGAAGACATGAAAACCCCTCAAAGGGTTGCAAGGGGACAATATACGATGTTTCCCCATGGGTACACGACGTGTACTCTCGTAGACCCACCTGGGCGTGTACCTCCACCAACTTGGCAATGTAAACACCCTAGGGACACAACGTGTAAAGAGGGTACATGACGTATACTCAACACGAGGTACATTCCTATGTCCCTCAACCATCTTGGCCATTTACTTAGCCAAGCTATGTACATATACACACTGCGTCACCCACATGGGGTCTGGTCGTGTACCCCTACACAGGTAGGATTTCACGGGTACTCGGCCACACGACCAAGTATAAGTAGACGACATGTACACCCCTGTATACAACGTGTGCTCCCAAAACATCATCTTCCCCAAACGGGAAGAACACATGGCATGTCACCCCAGACTACACACCGTGTAACTTGGTTTCCCTTAGCGGGAAACCCTCAGATCACCCAAAACCCTTGTTTAAACCCCCAAATCAGCAGATCGGGCCACTAGGGACCACATAAAATCATAATAGGGCTATAAAAAATTGAAACAACAAATTTAAAAGAGTTTTGCAGAAAATATAAAAACGATCCTACCTTCGGGTAGAGACCGATGAAGCTTCTCTTGATTTCACCATCCACGGTTTCTATACATTGACTCAACACGTCGAGGGCTTCATGACGGTACCACCCTCTCCTTCCCTCTCCCTATTTTCTCCTTTCCCCCCTTTCTACCTAGTTCCAATGATGTAGGAGGAGCCATAGGATAGGCGTGCGTGAGAAGGAGGAGGAAATAAAGAAAAGAAAAAGAAAAGAAGAAAAGAAAAAGAAAAAGAAAACGAAGAAAAAGGGTCCTGGGCAGGACCTGATGCCTGACTCAAGTATAGGAATTTTATAGGATAAACTCCCTATTCCAGACTCAACGGCGGAGATAGAATCTTAATTTGATGCTTTTTTTAAAATATATGGCCGAATGAACCAATGCAGATAATTTAATATTTAATTTAATAAATATTAATTATTAATTATTCCTCCAAAATTCGAACAGCTCAGATTTCCAAAAAACCCCTGTCCTAGGGTAAAAACCCTATTCTAGGACCAATAGAGTGGTTAAAAAAATTATTTGAGACCATATTCTAGGAAAAAAGATCTTTTTACCCATTTATAAGCATCCGAAAGCAAAAAATCAAATTTCTCCTCAAAACTGTAATCCAGAAAAACATGAGTTCTTACAAACTCCCCACTATAAACCTTATCGTCCTTGAGAAGACTATTAAAAGGACCAAAAACCATGCTTTCAACCCAAGCATCTGTACAACCAAGCTACCTAGATTGTCCAACGACCAACCTTATAGCATCAAAAACAGTCTTCTACACATAAGACATTTTAACTGCGATTGATCTGGTACTCACCACCATAGGAATAACCTTATCATCATCTTAAACAAAACTCTGAGCTCAACATCCCATGAAAACACCGAAGAGAAACTAAAAATGAGGGTCACCACCATCAAACGGAAAATTGTGAACTCCCCACTATATGGATTACCTTACACCACTCCTCGAGCACAACCTCTATTTTTTCTTCTTCCACAATAGGGAAGGATAGCTGGAAAGAAAAAGGAGCTCAACGTAGGGCCGAAACTCTCTCAACATAATCAAGAAAAATCAAGATAGCGCATGATCGTCTCTAGGAGTATACTAATATTCCACCAAAGGCATGTATAGCTCCCTTAGAGACATGATCACATCCTATCAACCCTAGCCAGGATTCATCCACTAGTCAACCATCTCACGGTAACCCAACATTTCACAATGTCACCTCTACCACAAAGGGAAATTCCAAAAAAACTTCTGGGTTCCAATCCCAAGGAAAGTCTTGAAACATCATTCCTCGTCTCGTACTTGACCACTCACCGATTTAGATTCAAATGATACCATGCATAACCAGTGTGTATCTTTATCACCCAACCCATACACATGACATAGTTCTAGTCACGAGCATCTAACCATGCTATGAATACATTAGAAACAATGGAAGGACTCTTTAGCCATTCCAGGAACCTGAGCACTCCAGCTCGTTGAAGCCAGTCTCGAAAAATAGGCACCCAAGGTGTTTTTTCAAAAGGTCAAGGAATCAATATGACTAATGAAAACTCAAGAAACTACCATGGATTGATCACAAAATGAGTGAAAAATAAAGCTTGATATAAAAAATTCATCTAAAAACATGTACCAACCTCTCATGCAGGTTTCCCTAGAATGAAACAGACATCAACCTACAAGGTTCTGAGTCTAAATGAAGGGTCTCTAGGTCTCCCACCTAACCCTAGGGTACAAGCCTCACAACTGGGACATAAAGTATAACCACCTAGCCTAAAATATCAAAACCTCTCAAAATCATGTAAATATTACAACAAACAATGAGGGACAAAGCTAAAAACAAGGCCTATGAGGGCCTGATCCTCTTTGAGTATCCTCAGAAGGAAATGATCCCAGGAGGTCACAAAATCAACGTAGAATAGAAAATGAACTGAAAATCATCAGGTATCTATATATAGCAATACCCCCTGGAGGTCCAATTCACAAGAAAATTCTTTGTACATATCAACATTATACACAACGATTTGACTAGATAACCACATACCCAAGAAACAACACCCAAAGAGGGTCATGAAAAAAGGGGCATCACATGCCATATCAACCTACTAGGTCACTGCACCTCATGTGCACGTGGACTGAGTCATTAGCCTCACAAAAAAACAACTCAACATAGATTCACACAACCTACCATCCAAGTGAAATATTCGTGTAAGTAGGCCCTAAAAGGCCTCTGTCGTTAGTAAAATCACACACTAGTAGGCCTATATGTTGTGAATTCTACATGCCAAATATGATGCTTGAGATGCCTCTTGCCTTTATCGGAAAAGAGTCAAAATCCATCCCTGGACTCTTAACAATGGTCAAGAGACAAAGATCCATAATAAATCATAACATCCACACAACTTGTGCATCACTCAAGGTGAAATTATATACAACTGTAACATTGCAAATCAAAACAACAATCCCAAACCCTAGAAACCGAGACTTTTTACCAAAACAAGTGTTCTCAATGCACCAGCCCTATATTCATCATAGATTAAAAAACATACCTAATACTCATGTCTAACATATCCCAAATAGTAAATACTATGAAAATAACTCTTGTGATACCACTTTGTAACGTCTTGACCTGAATGCCACTAAACCAGTGCTCCGAGCCAGTGGGTCACTAGGCCTTAAGATCACCTCCCCATACGTAAAAGGATGTTGACTAGTAGAGAGGGTATAGGGTGTGATAGTGGGGATACTATTCCCCCATATAAAATTAGAAAAAAACAGAAATAGATAAGTATCATACACAATAGTAAAGTAAACAGAGTGTGGAATCAGTAAGAAAATTTAAATAGAACATGTTGTAATAATAAATGAAATGCTATAAAATCCTGAAAAACTATGTCATACAATACAACACTGTTCACCCACTCGGATGACCATACATATACATGAGTACAAAAGAAATTGAAATTAAAAGTATAGGATTCTACTACTAACTCTGAGCCAGACCACATACCCAGTCTCCAGACATTGTCGAACTGCACCAGCCCGATCAGAAGAACCACTCGAGAATCTCTTCTTGATCATGCAACACTGGGCCTCATCCCTATCCACCATGAAACTCGTACTCAAACTGAAAAGCAGAGATAAGGTCTACACGTACAGCGAGGTGCATGTGCATAGGTGAGAAATAATCTTAGTAGGCCACCCCAACAAGAACCCTGTAATTGTGCTGCTAAAAGTGTATGCAAAAGCAACTGCTCAACCTCACCAATACACTACCAAAAGGTAAGTAAAACCAACGTGATACCACAATCAACCCCAAGGTCCATAACCCCTGTCAACTGGTCAAGTTCCACCATGGATGTCCATATCTATAGGCATATGCATGCATAGTACCATACCTATACATACATACATAGATATGACATTCATGTGTAAGTATAACAAATAACATAAAATCCAACAGTAGTCAATTTTTGGGTCTTTAATCCCAATCTACTGGACATCCTGTGCAAGGGCATTGAGCTAGGTGTCATGCCACTCAAGATGTGTATCACCAAGTCGATCTCTGAGTCAATAATCCCAATCGACATATACCTTCTTCAGCCAATGTTGGAAAAGTATCTAAGAAAGATACATCACCATAGGGGATACTCGTCCTACTTGGGCTCACCTGTACTCACCTCCAATCACCAAAAAGGATACCATATATTGATAGTTAATCCTATAAATATCACAACCACCACATCCATGTCGTAATACCACAAATGTCAAACCTCGAAGGGCCAGATCTAAGGATCTCATCCAAGGCATCCTTATGAAAAGTGTAGACCATGAAGGGATGGATCCAAGGAACTCATCTAAGGAATCCACATAATAAGTCTAGACCATGAAGGTACGGATCCAAGGAACTCATACAAGGAATTCACATCGAATCCCATGGGCATCCCTGTGAAAATTTGGTCTAGGCACTGGTTGGAGTCATAGGAGCATGTCCACATCACATGTCCTACGCAAGCCCAAGAAATCTAGATCCACGAGGTAGCAAGGCCTGAAGAATCCAACGGAATCAAGACCCAAGGGGCATACTCAACCCAAGGCATCCATTTCTGCATTCCAGATCCATGTAGAGAAGTCCATGGCATCTATCAAACCATTCATGCATCACACATGAGTATACCAACTCATGTAAAACATTTCATCATAAGACATGGGTATACCCATCCATTCATCATAGGATGAGGAGAGTGTAATCATCCCCACCATGTATCACAAGACAATGAGTCTATCCAAGGAATTCCTACACTAGGGAATCAAAGTATCACTCAAGGTGTAAAAATAAACTGGTAAGGCTCAATATCCAAGTTTCAGGTACCACCTCTGTGTACCAGTAAAACATCAGGAAACATGGCTCAGAAGTCGGATCCCAGGAGAGAACATCCGAGCATCCCAAAAATCAAGAAATATGCCTCACATCAGACTCAACATCCACCAACCATGAATCACCTTCAGTAAACACTAATACATTAGAAAAAACAATTCAGATATAAAAAAACGAGTGAGGGTGGCCCGAACGCCCAACCCAACACTCTGTCCATGGCCCCATGGGCGTATCAGTTCGACACAAGTTCTAGGTGACACTTGAACACAATATCTACCCAAACCTGATGTAACAGCTTAGGGTCGGTCAAGAAATGAGCAACCAATGGGTATCTCAAGTCAAAAACTAGGAGATATTCTACTAGGGATCTTTTAGGTAAACACAAGTGAAGGCATCCTATAATGGGGATCCTCTAATAGTAATAAACAGAGGCATCCTACAATAGGTATCATCTAAATGATCAAAAAGGCTGTGGAATCCTATAATGGGAATCCTAAAAATGATACACGGGTAAAGGGATCCTATAAAGGGACTCCCTAGATCAGCACATAAGCCAAGGCATCCCTCAGGAGATCCTAAGAATCATCCAGTCTCATAGCCTCATATGCCAAAAGGGAACGTCTCACAAGGGGAACTTCCTCAAAATCATAGGTCACGGGAGATAGCTCATAGCTCACATTAGATCAAGATATCAACTAGGTTGGTCCGAACACCCAACCTATCATTCATTTCAAGTATCACTCTCAAGAGAGAACTAAATTTGATAACTAGAGGAAGAACCTCTCCATTTAGATAGAATCCCCCAAAACACCCATTAGAAGTCCTCAAAACACTCCACGAGTTCCACCATCATGATCTATGTAGAAAATTACTCAGAATAGACTACTATTAGGTCCAAAACTGACATCGGGGTAAGAAGACATGAAAAAACCCTCAAAGAGTTATAAGGGGATAGTACACAATGTGTCCCCATGGGTACACAATGTGTACTCCCGTAGCCCCATCTGGGCGTGTACCTCCGCCGGCCTAGGCATGTTAACGCCCCAGGGACACAACGTGTAAAGAGGGTACATGATGTGTACCTAACACGGGGTACATGCCCGTGTCCCTCAACCGTCTTGGCCATTTTTCTAGCCAAGACGTGTACATCTACACAGTGTGTCACCCACATAGGGTCTGACCGTATACTCCACATAGCTATGAACCCCTACATGGGTAGACTTGTCTGGGTACTTGGCCACATGGCCAAGTAAAAGTACACGACATGTACACCCCTGTACATGGAATGTTCTACAAAAACATCATCTTCAAGTAATGGTAAAAACACATGATGTGTCACCCCAGACTACACGTCGTGTAACCTGGTTTCCCCAAGTGGGAAACCCTCATATCGCCCAAAACCCCCGTTTAAACCCCCAAATCAGCAGATCGGGCCACTAGGGACCACATACAAGAATAATAGGGCTATAAAAACTTGAAACAACAAATTTAAAGGGTTTTTGCAGAAAATCTAAAAAAGGGCCTACCTTTAGGGGGAAATCACTGAAGATTTGCTTGATTTCACTATCCATGGTCACCATACGCCGACTCAGTGCGTCTAGGGATTCGAGATGGTACCACCCTCTCCTACCCTCTCCCTCTTTTATCCCTTACCCATTTTCTCCCTCATACAAACGGCATAGGAGAATTCACAGGAGAGGAATGTGTGAGAAGGTGGAAAGAAAAAAAAAAGAAAAATTAAAGAAGAAAAGAAAAAGGAAAAGAAAACGAAGAAAAGGGGCCAGACCCAACCCCGATGCCCAACTCAAGTTTAGGCCATTCTTAGGCTAAACTCCTCATTCTGGACTCAACAACAGAGATGGAATCTCAACCCGACTCTCTGTTTAAAATATACAGCCGAACAAACCTGTGCGAATAATTTAATATTTAATTTAATAAATATTAATTATTAATTATTCTTCCAAACTTTGAACATCTCAGATTTCCACAAAAATCCTGCCCTAGGGTAAACACCCTATTTTGGGACCAATGGTGGTCATAAAAATTATCCGAGATCATTTTATAGGGGATAATGACCATTTTATCCCTTTACAGGCATCTGAAAGCAAAAATTCAAATTTCTGCTCAAAGCTACAGTCCGGAAAAATAGGGGTTCTTACACTACAATTCAAAAACAAGAGTTGGAATTTCAAATTTTAAAATAAAAATAAAATATAATTATCTAAAAATATAAAATAATAATGACTAATAAATAATAATAATGAAAATAATAATAATAATAATAATAGAATTAAATAATTAAATATTACACAAAAATAATTAAAAGAAAATGTTAAAAAGATAGATACATATATAAATATATTTATACACATGTAATAAAATAAAATATGATAATAAAATTACTATTAATAAAATATTAATATAATAAAATACTACTTTAATTAATACTACAAAAATAAATAATGAAATAAAATAAAATACTAATAGAGATAATTAAAATATATACATACTAATAAAAATTAATAAAATAAACTAAACTAAAATTAGAGAAACTAATAATAATAATATAGTATTAAATATAATATATAAAATTAATATACACTAATAAAATGATAAATTGCTAAAATTATTATAAAAAATACTAAAAATTATCAAAATATCTAAAAAACTACAAAACTACAAAAACAATCTAGAAATGCTAAAAGAGATTAGAAAAATAATTAAAACTAAATTAGAAATTTATAAAAATACAAGCGAAATACATGTGAATCAATACAACTCAGATGATCTAAATCAAAGTTATATCCCATTATGTTAATAATTATTTGATGAAATTTTAAATTCAAATAATCTATAGAAAAATATTTATGATAAAAATACCATAGTGTACTTTAAAGGGCCAAAACATGAATTTTTATCAAATTTAAAAATGAATGATCTAATTCTAAATATTACATAAATAAACATATTTAACATAATTTTAGGAAATTATTTCATTTATTATTAATAAAATATTTAATTAAAACGTGTTTTATCAAGAGTAATTTTGAATTTTTGGTCTGGAGTAGGGTTCATTCCCTAAAATGGGATTCAGATCAGAAATCCAAGCATTGAGACATCTCAATGAGATGTTTTAATATGAGGAACAATGTCTAAATGGTAGTTTGAGTATCGTAGAATCATTGAAGTAGAGATGAGGTATCTTGGAGAAAAATTTTAGTAGCTTGCAACTATTCATACCATGACACTGCTTAGCCAAGGGAGCATCCCCCAACCTATAACAGTTCACATCGAGAATGAGGTTTAGCCAAGAGAGGCCTCTTCATAGTAGGATTCACATCGCGAATGATGTTGACCTTAAAGATTCACCTTGTGAAGCTCTATAGGTATAAGGTATTTTTGCCTTAGAGGTGTTCACACCGTGATCTAGGGTTTCACACTAAGAATGTCGGGTGAAACAGATTTTTATGTTGCAACCCTCCTGATCGCACTGCAAATGAGGCCTAGGTGTCTTTTTTAATTAGGGGTAGACCCATATTTTTTGGGTCACCCCCTTATTAATTTTAAGTTAAACTAGGCATGTAGAGAGGTCTTTCTTACCAGACTTCCCCATATTCTTCCTCACTTAAATACCCCATGTATTGGGACTCTTCTTAGTGTGTTTAAATGGTGTTAGAGGTATGATTATTCTATTTATTCCTATATTTTTTGTTTCTATTGATAGCCTTTGATTTTGGTTTGGATTTACATTGGGTTTTAGTGACGATTTCATTATATCATGGTGAAATCTTTGTGATTTGATGGGTATTTCATGTACGGTGTCTAGAGGAGGGCTTATAAGGTTGATTGTATGCTATTGGGTGTGGTTTTGGTGTGGTGGATATGCACGGTGAGTTTTTAGGTGATTATTTATTTTTGATTAATTTTTAATAATTAATTATAAATGGTTATAATCAATTATTGTTATTTCTTTTCATGAGATAGATTCCCAAGGGTGTGGATGAGGCTCGATGGAGCTTAGTGAGGGACTAACTTTGGTATCGAGGTAGGTGGCCCCTATGATAAAATTTAATATGCATATCTATTTATAAGAATTCATACCTATATATTTCATGGGTTTTGGAATGGAATATAAGGATTTTTAGTGTCCTTAAATGAGATGAGGGGAGGAATTGAGCCTCCTGGGATGTGATCAAGTGTCTTTGGCACCTTGGGTAATTTGGGATCGTTCGACGACTATGTCACTAAGGGGTGAAGGTTTCATTTAGTTTGATGTTAGACCTTGGGTAGGTCTTGGGGTATTAGTGAGATTCATAATAGACTATGTTGGCTTATTAGGGATAGTTGGAATGAATAAGAGGCTTGGGGATGAGTGATGACATGTGAGATGGTCGTATGCCTTGCGAGTGACTAGGAACTCACTTCTGAGGTCATAGAAGAGTCTTGATGTATGTAGAAAGCAGGATGAGTCCTATATAACTTGAAATATTTTATGAATAGGGGTTTAATATGGGTGATTATCTAAGACATATACCTTAGGATATGCGATACAATACTTGGGTGTGGGTTATGGGAGTTGCTCAGGGCTTATCATTGGGATGCTAGGGGGTGGATGAGAATTGGACCACACCTAATGAGGATAGGTTCAGGTAGAATGTGGTGGATTGGGATGATATATATGTATAAAGACTATGATTGATGATGGTTTTGGTGAGGTTAGACTGAACATTGAGGTCTAGGTTGGGATTATCTTTCAGGTAGTGTTGTCATTGATGAGTGATAGGCGTGAGATAATTTCAATAATCAGAGACTTTAATAAGTCTACAGGACCCAGTGGGTAATCTTATGGGTGATGTGAGGTTATTTTCAAGGTGAAGGGATAGGTATTAAGTGACTAGAACTTTGGGATCATATGGTTACTTTTGTGATGGGATGAGGGACTTACTTTTGATAGGATACATACCCAATGGGGGAGAGAATCCTGAGGCCTGGACTTATCATGAGTGTGATGGATTTAGAAGGGATTCCACACATGTGATAGATTCCTAGTGTTTTTGTAATTTAGGTCATAATTTTAGTGATAAGGTAGTGGTTACAGTAGGGGTATTACCTTGAGTGAGAAGGCATGGTTGACCATGTATTGAGTGAGAAGATGTGGATTGTTGGTTGACAAATGAAATTTCCAGTATTGTCTTGGCTCATGAAATAAGGCCACTTGTGATAGGGATAGCTCATGTTGTGATGTGAGACATGACTGATGGACTCTACCTTGAGCATTAAGGTAGTGGATTGAGATGTGGATGTATGATTGTGCCCCATTCCTTCAGGTAACGGGTTGAGGTCTTGGATGACTCCTACCCTGGGTCTTTAGGAACAGGATGGGAATTGGTTAAAATGGCATGATATGAGACAACAAATAGATCCTGATATGGTGTTGAAGCATGTATGATCGGGCACCTTGGTGGTATTATTAGTACATGGTGGCCTGGCGGACATGTGTACCTCATTGGGAATCATGGTGGCCTGGTTAGCACATGAAAAATCAATGATAATGATTATTTAGGTATTTTTTTCTCATGCATATGCATTCATATGATGGAGTATATTAGGGGTTCTTGTTGAGACCCTATCGAGTTATAAGCTCACACCCTGCACAGGAATCTTAGTGCGGATGAAGACCTTATGTCTTATTTCAGGTAAGAGCATGTGACGTGCAATGGATCAGGCTAGGGCAGCTTGATAGACATTGGAGACTAGGATTAGGATGAGGCTAGGGGATATTAGTAACAACTCTTTTATTTTTCTTTTGTTTATTTTGTATATGTGATCATCCTAGTGGGAGATCGGTGGTAGGTATTGTATACCCATGGGCTTGTATGACCATATGACTTTCACATGGTACCTTTTTTATAAAATTTCATGTATTTATTGATTATTTACACTCTGATATGCTATGGATGATTTTGGTTACTTCTACTATATTTTTTAACTTTAATTCTAGGAAATATTCTCACTATTGTATGGATTAATCCCTCATTGGTATTCAGAAACCTCTAGTGTATAGGGATGCATGCTTGAGTCCATATGGACCTCTAGCTCAGACTATGGTTCCTAAGTGAGGCATTAAACTTTCACATTTGAATTACTTTTTAAAAATTAATGTTCTTTCATGGGATTTTTAATTTCCAAATATTTCTATGTTAGTTGACCCTTTAAATTCTTAATGAGAGATTTCCTTTCATTGTGTGAAATCTTCACTTGCTCCATATACTATTATTTAAGTGTGTGCATGTATTCTTTATATAGTCTCTCATTTTACATTATTTCCTATATCTCTTGCACAATTTCTTCAATTATATAACTTTTCCCCTTTATTTTCATGCACATTTTTATAATGTCTTATTTTGAAATCTTACTTTTATTTATCATCCTTCCATTTGTTTCTTCCAAATCTTTCATGAGATCACACCTTTTTACACCTTAAATATTCAAGATTTAAACTCCATATTTCAAATCTTGAATCTCCTTTTATTGGTTTCACAAAAAATCTATGAATTTACCACATGAAGTGGTTGATTTATCCTGAAAATATTCGGGTGCTATAAAGTTTGTATCTTCATATTTATAAGGAGAATATTCTACAATGTTATAATCAAATATAAATAGGGAATCAATTTTTTTTACCTAGATAGGGTCACCTAATTTATTGTTATACTTATTATTATTATTCCCCAAACTTTTATACAAATTTCATTTCTATTTAATAAAATGCACACTGATATCATCAAATAATTTATGCACATCACTAGAAACAACTTGATTCTCCTCATTCAATATAAATATTTTTCCATAAATCTCTTACAATTACTTCCATATGTCTTTATAAAACATATATTAATATATCTTATTTAAAATACCTTCTTCTAGATCATTCCTTAATCCTTTTTAGAAAAAGCATAAATCTTTAAATTTCTTTGATCTATCTCATGCACTCTTCCATATAGACTTCACAATATAATCCCATCTAACAAAACATGATAATGGATACCAACATGGATTTAAAATTATATCAAAAGTTCCTTCTTTCATTTTGATAATCAATTACCATAAAATAAATGATCCTTCATAGTTTATGTCATTCTAAGCATAATTTGTATTTTATAGCACTTGTTGGAACCCGAGATACCCTGATAGGGGTGGGTGTCAAATCTTTGTGTTACCATATTAAGACTATAACTTTTCCTTGTTTATTGTTTTTTCATTTTAGGACCTTACTCATGTGTTGTCAATAACACTTATTTGACCTATGTTATATTTGAATACAACCATATCACACATCATGTATATGAACATAAAATGAAAGATACACAGAGAACGCAATTTACTTGGTTCAATTGAATGGGTTACTCCAAGGAGCACATACTAACGTCGTGTCGATGTTCCAAGATGTAATAATGCTCATTGTATGTATTATAAGATTTGGAAGGGATCACTATTGATTTACGGTCACTTCCTCTTCTTCACTTTTTTCATCACTTCTATGAAGGATAAAATCAGTTTATAAACTCCAGGGACTCTCCAAGATTACTATTATAAACACTAACTATTTGTATCTCTAAATTAATTTAGATTCATGATGAAGTCCAATATTCTACTCCTTTAATTATTCAAAATCTATGATATCAACCCCACAGAGGTGAGGGTTGATTATTTAGCTTCCTTAAAACCACATCAGCACTCTTTTCCAAATGATGATAATTCCCAACACTAGAATCGTACTTTTGAATCACTCCTTCTTCTTCATCCTAGTGGATCAATAGTCTCTCTTATTTTTATTCTCTCACACCTTCACTTGCATTGAAATAGATTAGGTAGTGCTATATTTTTTCTAAGTCTTTTGCCTTCAATATCTCCCAGATTTTATCACTGGAAATCTATTAGTTCTTTGATTCATGGAGGCTACCCTTTATTTTCCACTTCTTGATTTGGATAAATTTATAACGTTCACTCTTTTTTCCTTTTTGAATTAGATATTTTTAATTTATATAGTACCCCTTTTTTCCTTAAACTGATATGGAAATTCAATACAGGTCTCCCTCACTCTTTCTAGAACTGCTTCAACCAGTATTTAAGCATGCACACCTAACTCCATGAACTGCAAAAAATGGTGTATATAACACCACATTCCTTTGAGATTCATGATCTTTCTAAGTGTCCCATCCACTTATCCTATTTAAATTCAAATAAATATCTTGAACATAGAAAAATAATCTCACCATTCTATCATTATAAAACTAGCCTATGTGATTCAAATAAAGAAATGTGATAATTCCTCCATGATCTCCTATTTTAAAATTTAGAAACCATTTCCTTTTCATTCTTCAATTTCCAATTTTATAAGCATAGAAGAGTTTACTACTACATAATAGTTCTTAGACACCCGACCCATGAAATCCAAAAACATCTCCATTTAAAATATCCTTTTATCTTCCCAACTATCATGGCATAATATCCCATTTAAATCCTCCAAATATCGTGGCAAGATATTTACAAAACACCTCTTTTTTAATACCTATTGTGGAATGTCCATACCACCCTTCCTATACTGAACTGAGATTTATGGAAATATCAAGTGTCGAAATGTGTTCATAATCCTCTCCCTATTTCTCAATCATAGTGATTAATTCTACAATGTGAAGATGTGATTATGGGAATTTCCAGTCAATCTAGGATGCCATAATCTTGATCTTCATACATGTAGCCAAGGCTGGAGGAAGATAATGAAAAGGATATCATCATTTCAAACTGTTCATGAACACTTATTTAAAAATTAATAGTTCCCATGTATCACAATTCCATATAAAAAATTCTCTTAGTAAGACACTCATTTATTAATTTAGACACAAAATGGTAGGGTTAGTAATCCTCCTGATATCATCCCATACCACAACCACTGACCTTACACCCAAGCACCACCCCAGCTAGCCCTACACCCCATAATCCATAAGCCACCCCATGCTATGACTCTTAATATATACTCAATGTGTGTCACCCTGTACTAAATGACTATCAAGATTAATCTCCACCCTTTAAGGGTGGATGGTTACTTCAACTTTCTAGACTTGGATGGTTTCCCATTTGTTTACTTATACTTATCAATACTTAGAAAAAAATCCCTTATAACATATATATTGTTTCCGTTCACTAACCAAACCAAACATTTCTCTCTCTTATCACTAACTTTATACCAGTCTTCATGCTCTAAAACCTTATAAAAAACTCCAAGAACAATTTTCAATAACTCCATATAAGGAATAGGATAACTCTATACAACTCTAAATTCCAAATACATCAAGACATATTCATAAGACCCTTTCAACATATATCACCTCAACACATTTAATCACACCTTTCCATATATTGTCAATAAATCCAACATATTGATCCTTTTGGTTACAACAATAGGCTATAAATTTCATGTTGGTTATATTCATACCTGATGAACTCAAATAAGTTAGTTAAAAAGACTTATATAAATAGAGGATGAATTTCAAGGAATGGTAGATGTGATGATTACATTTTGCTAATTTGAAATTTTACCTTATGATTTTCACTACCTCGGTGCCTTTGAGAGTTCTTGATTTTAATTATTTTTCTGAGTGTTTACTTAAAGATTTTATTGTGAGGTTACTTATTTTTAAAATCTATAATTTCTATTATTTTAATCATATATTTTGATCCTATATGATTAATGAGATTACATGGTTAGGAATTTTTAACTGTAAAACATTTAAGTTTAGTGAAGTTTGGGTTTGGACTGTTGCTGATTATATTGATTGAAGAGGAGCTCAGGTTTAGAGATACCTATTATTGATGGTTTTGTTTAAGAAGTTATAGGTGCATAACTTGTACCTTTCAATGAGTTTTTAGAAGAATTTTTAGATGCATAACTTGTATATTCTGATGGTTTTGTCGATAAAGTTCCTAGCATGAAACTTGTATCCCATGGATCTAGTTAATGATCCTCCTACTACGCTAGATTAAAATAGAAATAGTTCCTTTGTATGAAACTATTTGGGAACAATATCATTTATAGGGGTTCTCATATTTTTATCTAGAACTCTGTTTTTTTGTTTTTTACTTGCATTTTTTGTATTTTCTGATTGGATTGTGTTTCGCGATTAAGTTTCTAAATTTCAATAGTTGAATTTTTTATGATCTTACTTATTGAAATATGATTTATTTGGAGATTATATCTTCTGAATATCTTACATTCTCAAGTGGGATAAATTTATAATTTTCATTTCAACTTCAATTCACACCTTTATTGTAACTACCATACTCTTGTTATATGAGACAACATACTCCGATGATATAACCCTCTTTATTGTAATTATAATTGTTGGATTTATTGTTGTGCAGCCGAAGGTGGTTGCTCCTGTGCATTCCAGTCATGAAACTACATCCCCCTATATTAATTTTATGATAATTCTTTCTATTACTTATTGACCACTCCCAATTTCACCACTTATCCCTACCAATAGTTGGTCCCTTTCTAGTGGTCCTTCATGCCACCTACACCTACTCATGTTCTTATTTTACTTGTTGCACCACTGAACAGGTTCATAGCTACAAGGTTTATTGTTGTTTTTTTTATTTTCAGTAGTCTCGATACTCTTTATCTACTTCTATAATAATTTCACTAGTTTCTAAGGAAGAGTTCTTCAATGTGGTGCTTTGGTCAGTATTTTGTTCTTTTTGCGACATCATTCCAATTGCTTACTTTTCTTACCAAATTAATGTGTATCAATTTGTTTGTGTTCACGTGTTATTATGGTGAAGCATGGGAATGATGAATTATTATTGTAAAGTTTGTATAATAATAGGTTATTTCATGTGTTAACTAAGTTTAGGTTAGTGTAATAATTTTTAAAAATAAATGGCTAATAATTGTGTTCAGGTATCGATATTATTATTTGTGTGAAGGGTCGGGTACCGCAATTTTAATTGGAAACCAACCCATTACCATCCCTAATTGAAGGATGTTAAATGAATGAGTCTCAATATATATATATATATATATATATTATAAATTTATTATCATTTAAAAATATATAGTTAATGATTTTTTATATTTAATTTAATTGAATTAAAAAATTAGAATTAATTTATAAATATAATATAAACTAAAATCAAAATAAATAAATAAATTCTACAATTTTACTATTATTTAAAAATATATAAATAATAAATTGTTAACAATTAATTTAATTGGATTCATATTTAGAATATGTTGGGCCCAAAACCTCTTAAAAATGGAAGCATCCTCCAAACATCAAAACACATAACAAAGTTATGAAACTTTTGAAATCAAAATGAGCCCACATAATGATGTACCCAGAACTGAGAAGTCAACACACCCCATCCATGCACTGCAATGACATGTACTCTATAGAAGAACTTCCCAAAAGAAAATGATATAAGAACAATGTAAAGAACAATGAAAAGGATTTATACGGTTCAACCTTAGTCCCAATCCATGGGAGGAACACTGTAAACTTTTATTGAGAAATGAAAGATGATTATAATAGTGAATGATCAATTGAAAAGTAACCAGTAGCCATCTAATCACTTGGTTTTTTAACCTTTATATCTTCACAAAGATCATTCCCTTTGTATCCAATCTTTCTTTCCATCCCTTAACTTGATCAAGGGAAACCATCAACTTGGCTTCATCTGGTGAATAATGTAAGCTTCAAATTCTCCACTCTAGATTGATCTGAAATGGATTTTATTATAAATACCCCAACTCTAGTAGCCCAGGGCCGGTGGTTACTTTATTACATTGGCATAAGATATAAATGATTGTATTATGAAGGACTAAATAGTTTAGAATTCTTGGTAAACTAGATCCATACTTAAGTCTCACATTACATTTGAAAACTTAAAATATAACAAAGTATTTTCTTTAATAACACCATTATTATCTCTATAATTTTATCTCATATCATTTTTGATACACTTCCTAGCATCCTAGGGAAAGGAAACAAAATAAGGGTGAACTCAGATGCTCGGTATGGGTTATGTACAATGAAAATTATCATAGAATAAATAAGACATAATCAATATGGTAAAGTAAATAAATAAAAACACATTCCATTTAATCAATAACTTGAGCATGTAGAATAATATGGAAGGAATAAATGATGAATCAAATAATACCATATAACTAATCACATGAACTTCAAAACTTATCCATATATGACTTTTCAAATAATCACATGGACATTAATAACTAATATCATAATGATGGAATTCCTGATGCTGGATGTCTTAAACATACCATTGAGGCCTCATTCTAGGATACTTACATAAATGAACCACGTGTATTGACATTCAAATCCATGCATTGAGAGATTTATAGTTGTGAATTCTTTTTAAAATAAAGAATAATGATTGATCCATGAGGAAATCTAGTTATACTGTTGCCCTTTTCTTTCTGTCCAATTCACTTCTGCTTGTTTTTTACTGATATTTACTAGTCACTGGTGTTTGTTTTACTGTTTTAATTCCTTTGTGATATAAACTCATATTTATTTCTTTTACATCATTAATAATCCCTTCGAAAATAATTAATAATAAATAAATACAAAATAATAATAATAAATCGCAACAAAGAAATATCTAAAAGGTAGTCTTATTGGTTGAAAACCTTGGTCACTGTTATATTATAGTTCTTAGGTTTAAATTTTTTAAAGAGGTTTAAAATGACACTAAAAACCCCCATTTTAAATTGGCACTGTTGTGGGGGGGGGATACTATGGGGGTTTAAATAAAATTTAAAAAAATACACTTGTAAAAAAATTGTATTAAAATAAACAAATCTATTGTATGTCCAACAATAACTTGTAAGATTTAGAAATTAAAAATTAATGTAATCATAGAAATAGAACAGTGGAAAAAAAGTCTTAGAAATTGAAAATCTTGAAAAAATTGAAACTTAAATAAAAGAAACACCAAAAAGAATTTATATAAAAATAAAAAACTTTCAAAATTTAAAAACCATGGCTAGCCATAGAACCCTGAAGGATCTCACTACTCGTGATGTTGAAAATCAGAAAAATTTTCTGGTCTATCCTGAAATCGCTCTTTGTTTTGAGCTTAGATTAGGAGTGATTTATCATTTACCAAAATTACAAAGTATTTAAGGAGAGGATCCTCATAAACACTTAAAATAATTCCACATAGTGTGTAACAACATGAAACCTAAAGGAGTAAGTGAGGATAAAATTAAGATAATAGATTTCCCATTTTATTTGGATGGATTAACAAAAGAGTGGTTTTACTATTTTCAATCCACTACTATATGGAGTTGGCATTAGCTGAAAAAAGATATTTTTAGAGAATTTTTTCCAGTATTTTGGACTGCCTCATTGATAAAGGACTTCTGTGGAATTAGGTAGCTTCAAGGGGAAAATTTACATGAATATTGGGAGAGGTTTAATAAGTTTTTCTCTAGCTGTATGAACCCCCATATTTTTTACCATCTCCTTATCAAATATTTCTATTATGTATTAGTTTTAATGGATGGGATCATAATTTATGTCGTATATAGAGGATTTTTGGTAGATAAGACTCATGTTGATGCTAGGAACCTCATTTTTAATATGAACCAGAGCTCAAAACAATTTGGTACTAGGGGCTTGATCAATGTTAAGCTAGTTATGGAAGACTTTACTTCAAATTTTGACAATACCCAAATTGAGAATTATCTAATTGAACTTGAAATCATGATAAAGTAGATATTGACTAACTATAACCATTCAAAATCTCAATTATAACAAATATATCCCATTCAAATGAATTGTGGTATCAGTTTTGTTACTAATCATTTTAATGATCAATGTCTTCAACTTCAAGAAGGTACTGAAGCATATAATGAGATATTTACTTGAAAACCATTTAATAACAACCCAAATATCCAATTTTATAACAATAATTTCCAATTTAGGCCTTACTAATCAAATAAAAATTTAAACCATGGCTGGAATAACCAACAGAACAATAGTTTTAAGACTAATGAACAACCAAAAAACAATTTATATCCCCAAAATTTGAATCAAAATGCTAGGTATAATAAAAACCAATTTAGAAACCAATCTATAGGGAATTTCAAAAATTTAAAGAATCAATAAAATCAGAAATAATAAGACAATCAAAGAAATGAATCACACCGTGAAGAGATGGTTAAAAAGAAACAAAATATTTATCAACAAAAAAAGTGCTTCTATAAAATATGTTGACTCAAATGGGTCATATAGAAAACAAATTAAGTGGTTTTAAAAATCAAAGGAGTATAAATTTTTCATCATAATCCGAAGTTAACCCAAGAGTAAGAGAGAATGTTAGTGTAATAATTCTAAGGAGTGAAACTAAGATTCAAAACCCCAAATCTAAAAACATTAAACAATAACCTGAAAAGTATGTTCTCAATTTTTAAACTAATAGAAAATCATATATAGAATTTTCAAAATCACCTATTGAAGTTGTTTTACCACTTGCTGAAGTTTTTAAATCACCAGCTGAAACTGTGTAAGAACCTGTTGTCCATGAACCAGTAAAACAAGAAAAATCAAATAGAAAGAAATAAATCCATCTTGGAAGAACCTATAGGTATTTTAGAAACTGTAACACCCCAAGCTTCCATGGTATGCTTCTCTTTGAATAATACAATAGTGTGTGTTGTATGTAACTTCGAGTTCTAACACACCACAACCAATCAAACTAGCCGTTATGAATAGTAATACCCACTTTTTGAAATTTTATAAATTTTATCTTTCAAAATGGACTTCATTTTTGGATTTGGAATATCAAAATTATCTTAGGGTGAATTTTTTGTATTTTTCTGAAAACTTTCAATTTTTGATGAATAGTGAAAAACACTGAGGTATAGTTTAAAACCGAATTTTTATTTAAATAGTTATTTATTTTATTTAAATTTATTCTAGGTAAAAATAGATACATAATACCTATATAATTTAAATTTAATTCATTGGATTAAGTTTATAATAATTTTAGATATATAAAAATTTTATTGAACTTTTTACCGTCTTTTACTCAACTCCTAGGAGCATTTGCAAATTTACATAAAACTTAATTTTACTGCTTCTGTGAGTTGAATTTCAAAAATCTGAGAGACATGGTTGATATCATTAAGTAAAATTTGGTTCAATAAGATGAAAATAATTTTTGGTGAATAGTAACTTTTTACTTTTATTTACCACGGTTAAAAGTAAATATGGTAATTAAGGGTAGAAATGATATTATTATTACCCTAACACATGTCCTAATTCTATTGGATAAGTATAATTTGACCCAAAAAAACCTTATGAATAAAATATGAACCTCTTTGGTCCACTTGTATTAGATTAGAACATTTATTATTATTTTATTTAAAGAAGAGTTAAAAGAGTTAAATTCAAAGTTTAATAACTAAACCATTTTTAATGTAAGGTTACACACAATATAAATTCGAATATAAATATTCATTAGAAACATAAAAATATTTCCTACATAATGGTATTTTATTTATAATTTTTAGACATTAAATAATTAAATTTATTTATGACACAATGATGATACAATAATTATCATATTAATGAAAGATTAAAATAATTGATATTATAAATATCCAAATAAATTTAATTTTGAGACTTTTAATGAATTATGCTAATTTTATAGGTTAATATTACATGTTAGGTTTGATTAAATGTATTTATTTTGAAGTAATAAAGTTTTTAGTACTTTAAAAAAATCAATTATTAAATAATGTCAAAATTGACATAAATGAGTTTTTAAAACAAATACAATATTATTGGTTGATATAATAATCATAAAAATATAATGTCAAGAAAAAAGACTATAATTATATGTGTATCATTAATGAACCACTTGGGTTTATCTTGGAAGTTTATAGTATGTTTATTAATCATATAATATAAAAATACAAAGAGACATGGTAAATGTCAAACTATTTAACTAAGAGTTAAATCTAAAAGATAAGGTTAATATAGTGACCCAAACCTATCTAAAACCTATTGGTTGAGATTTTTTCGACCCATCCCCACCTTATCCTTTAAATAATTTATTTTTGAGCCATTATAAACCGAAAATTATTTTATTATAAAATAATATTTCTAGCTTTTCCTAAGGTGCCCCTCACCCCTCTTATAAAATGGCACTCCCCCTTCTCTCTAATTTACACCTTAAAAGTCATTTGTCTCGGACAAACCCTACCCAAATACCCTATCAAATATCCTAACTTCATCCTATAGGCCTTCCTTTAGTCATATATCCAACCTAAGGATCCATTTTTATCAAATCAAAAGGAATAACCCGAAGAAGAGGTAAATATTTCATCACCTCTTCCAAGTTCCTTTCTTCTTCCACTTCCTCTTTCTTTGTTGTTTCCATTCTAAAATAATAACTCCAGTATATTCTATATACTGTTATGTTATTATAAATATGGTACAACCATATTCATTATTCTATCCAGCCTTTGAATGACATGTCACTATACGTGTGCACGTACGACTTACCGTCTCCACGTCATGCTGTAATTGTTATTCAATACATTATTATTTGGATGGGTATAATAATGATGTGTAATTGATATAAATAATAAATATAATATGATAATTATTCTGTATATATGAAATAAAATCCAATTATATATTATTTTAATATCAAAATAATGATATTGTCGCAAGTACGTACGTACGGATTACCGTCTCAAACAACGCGATGAGATTCATTCCCCATCGTATCCATTCAAGACTAATTTTCATTAGATGATTAAAAATAATGTTTAAAGATTTAATATCATTATTAATATTAATAAGATACATCCTATCCATAACAAACATTACTTACGTAACAAAGCATATAAAGGAAAATGAATCAGTTAACACCTGAAATGACGATAATACTAAGATATT
The DNA here is from genome assembly GCA_963277665.1 of Viscum album. Lineage (NCBI taxonomy): Eukaryota > Viridiplantae > Streptophyta > Magnoliopsida > Santalales > Viscaceae > Viscum > Viscum album. The sequence continues at coordinate 65,237,994 of OY728163.1, read as the reverse complement.
ATTAACAAATCAATGTTAAAAGATCATATATGATATCATATTAATGTATATGATTCTTGTATAATTTAATAACAATTATTTCACCATTATACAGGAGGTTAACCTACCCCTGACCAAGGAAAAGTACAAGGTAAGAGTTAATTCTACAATCTCTTCATTATCCGAGGTTTTTTATATGTAATTATCTATTGGGACCTCTTTATCATCCACATACATGTTTCTTAAAATGTATTTCAAAACATTTTTACTATTTACTAGACAATGGGTTAAAGTAATTTATACCCTTATTTGACCTTTTATGTTTTTTAAAGGAATATTTCTATCATTTTCTAAACAAGGTACCTTGTGACCTTTTCGACAAAATTAAGGTAAGAATGTTTTTTTAACTTATACGGCGGGTGCAGCTATTTTCTGCTGTTATAACATTGTCGAAACTTCCCTTAAAAGATTATAAGAATATTTTTAAAATAAATATTTTCTTTATAATTATGTTACTCTTAAATTATTTCAAAATAGAAAGAGATATTTCTCTAAAAAGTTTTTGATTTCATCTATGTCAACATCCTTTGATGGATTTTAAGCCTATTTGAAGTTGATTTATTATGATACAAAACTTCCATATTGAATTGAACATTTTGTGATATGTTTGACTGTGGATGTGTTATTTTTATACTATTCATGGTTTATGGATAAAGTATTGACATTTTTATGTTATTCTTAATATGAATGTTTATGTTATGTTTAAACCTTTTCATATGAGAAATGCATTGGACTTAGTAAGTGACGGGTGGAGCCCTCTATAGCTCCTCGATGCATCAGTATGTCTCATGAGACAAACTAGTGTCTTGGTACAAGGCCTTGAAAAAATCTTATTTTTTGTCTTGGCACAAGGCCTTGACTATGTGGTTATGAAGTCTGACATTATGCATTCCATCATTATGAAAGTGGCCATTGATATTGCATGTGATTATTCGACTAGTAGAATATCCATGTGAGTAAGTAAATGACATTATTTTGATTTATATTTTCCATATTATGATGAAGTTTATTTTTAAAAGGATTTTGTTTTAGTTCTATACATTTCCTTAAATTTTTATGTTTATTTATGAAAGTTTCCGCTATATTGTTATCCTTACGGATCATCTGAGCTCACCCCTTTCTATGTTTTATTTTTCCTAGGATGTGAAGAATTATATTATGACTGACCTTCAGGGATAGTATATGGGATCTCAGTGTTGTCTATGGAAACATGTTGTTGTAGTTTTCTATTTTATGATGTAATGTAAATCTTATGAATGTATCCAGTACTTCCAAGGCTACTAAACTAATTGGTCTTTCGAGACTTGATCTTTTGTGGTCATGCCAATGATATGTAATAATGCACCGACTCTGGGATTCTAGGTTCGGGGCGTTACAGTTGGTATCAGAGGAAGTTTATTAAAAATCTTGGAAACTAGATTTAGATAAACTCTGATTAGAACACATAGCCCTAAGATAAACTTTGATGATTAATATAGAAGAAATTCCAAGAATTTTGGTATTGTAGAGATTTTGTGAGTTTTCCAAGAAATAAATATATGTCTAGATACAAGAAGGTAGAGGTGGCTCTAGCATAGATATACCTAGGGGTAAAACCCGAAAACACCACTTTGAGCTAGACTCAAACAGGAACTGGTGCACAACAACGGGCCTGACTACACTCTTGGTTACGACACTCCCGGGGGATATTCTTAGGATAATTCTCATTTTATTTACAAACCCTTATGAAGGGGTTATGAGTATATACTTCATCAAGGAAAACATTTTTATGATTATGGATTATATCCATAAACTGTTCAATTTATGTTAAGTTTTTTACAAGTTTGGATTTATGTATTGAGATTCATAAACTAATATAGTGTATGCCATTGTTTTGAAATGGTGCCTAGTGGAAGGAATGAAAACTGTATCAATGCACGCACTCCATGTAGGTATTGACCTCTTACTCAATATAATTATAGCAGAGTTGGTGATGCAACTAGTACTGATTAGTTAATCACCATACTAGGACAACTCACTCAGGTTATGAATAATAACCTTACCCGTTTGGAGCACCCTGATCCACACCGTGGAGGATCAATGTTAGATCGCTTCATGAGGCAACAACCACCAACATTCAATGGGGGTAAAAATCCATTAGTATCTGAGAAATGGATAAATTCCTTATAGAAAATATTCCACGCCTTAGGGAGTAGCGAAAGGGAAAAAGTTGTCATGGTAGTTTACCGCCTCACTGGAGATGCTGATCAACGGTGGTCTTTAATTCAAAACAAAAAATAAGATGATGAAGTATAAAATATGGAATGGAGGGAGTTTAAAGAAATTTTTTTAGAAAAATATTTTCCTCATGACCAGCGAGCAGATATGGAAAGATAATTTCTGAGTATGAGGCAAAAGGAGGATGAGAATTTCGCAAAGTATGAAGCTAACTTTACAAGGTTAGCAAGGAATGTTGCAGATTATATACGTAACCTAAGAAGTAAGATTGATCGTTTATTTGATGGGTCAAAACCATTTCTCTGTCAAGCATTAGTATCGCAATCCTTCCTGTCGTATGAAGATATTGTCTCATGTGCTATCAAGATAGAAAAAGAATTCTCTCAATCTTATGAATTTAAAACAAACCAAGAGAAGAAGAGATCTACTGAACACTATGGAAATGTAAATAAGGGGAATAAGTGAAAATTTGAATATCCATCCTGTAGTAAATGTGGGAAGAAACACCCTAGTACTTGTCTAAAGGGAATGGGAGTCTGTTACAAGTGTGGTGAAAAAGGCCACCAAGCTCGTGATTGCAAGGGGAAGAAAGAGGTTTTTAATGTTGAATGCTACAATTGTAGAGAAAGGGGATATTATGAAAATTAATGTCCTAATCATCAGGGGAACTTACCCTAGAAAAGGCCAAGGGATCAAGTCCAAGCTTATGTTATCACTACTACTGAGGTTGAAGCTTCGAAAGATGTAGTGGCAGGTAATTTAATGGTTTCTTCAAGTTTAGACAATGCTTTATTTGATTCTGGGTCATCGCATTGTTTCATATCTTCCCAGTTTTCTAAGAAAATTAGATATTTCCAATTTGATTTAACAAGGGATTTTTCAGTCAAAAATTCTAAGGGAAGTATCATTACAACAAAGTTTTGTGAATCAGTCCCCATTAGGGCATATAAATGTTCTTTATCTACTGATATCATCGTCATAACCATGATGTAATTTGATATAATCCTCGGTATGGATTGGATTTCAGACCATGATGAAAAAATTTATTACCAAAAGAAGGAGGTTACTATTTTTGATGATGATGATAAAGAACACCTTATCTTTAGAGCATAATCATCACCACCTAATTCTTATCTAGATCCACCCCCAATAGCTCAACTAAATTCAATTAATGGGGAGGAAGATAATGAAATAACTGTGTGTGAGTAAAGGAATGTTCAAATAGAGTATGTACCTATTGTGAAAGAATATGTTGATGTGTTTCCAGAATATCTACCTGGACATCATCCAGAACAATAAATTGAGTTTTCCATTGACTTAATTCCTAGATCAAGGCCCATATCGAAGTACCCTTATAGAATAGCCACTGTGGAATTAGTGGAACTAAAGAAACACCTAGAGGAATTGAGTAATAGGGGATTTATTAGCCCTAGTGTTTCTCCATGGGGATACCCTATCCTTTTTGTTTAGAAGAAAGATGGATCTATGAGGTTGTGAATTGACTACAGGGAGATCAATGCTATAGCAATAAAGAACAAGTATCTTCTACCTCTCATAGATGATTTATTCAACCAACTTCATGGAGCTCAATACTTTTCAAATATTGACCTTCAATCTGGATATCATCAGTTGTGCGTGAAGAAGGAATACATTACAAAAACAACATTTCAAACCAGGTACGGGCATTACGAGTTTACAGTAATGCCTTTTGGATTGACTAATGCACCCTCTGTATTCATGGATCTAATGAATAGAGTTTTCAAGGAATATCTTGATGACTTTGTAGTGGTATTTATTGATTATATCTTGGTATACTCTAAAATCTATGAAGATCACGAAAATCAATTGCGTATTATTCTAAATACTCTTAGAAGACATGAATTATATGGGAAGTTTAACAAGTGTGAATTCTGGATTCAAGAGATTTCTTTTCTTGGTCATATTGTCTCTAAGGATGGAATCTCTGTTGATCCTTCTAAGAACAAGGAAATCCAAGAATGGCCAGAACCAATGAGTATAATCGAGGTACGCCGTTTTATTGGTTTAGTAGGTTATTATTGACGTTTCATCCAGAATTTTGCCCAGTTGGCTAACCCATTAACAAAGCTCACACGTAAAGGGGATAAATTTGTTTGTAAAAAAGAGTGTGAAGAATGTTTTAAATAACTAAAGAGAATATTATTCAATGATCCTATCTTGAATCTACCATCGGGGAATGATGGGTTTGTTATTTATAGTGATGCATCAAAGAAAGGACTTGGTTGTATCCTTATGCAGAATGATAGAGTTATTTTATATGCATCACGACACCTAAAAATTCAAAAAAAAAACTATCCCACTCATGATCTTGAGTTAGCAACTATAATCTTTGCTTTGAATATTTGGAGACACTATCTCTATGGTGAAAAATGTGAGATATATACCAATCACAAGAGTTTGAAGTATATTTTCTCATATAAAGAACTCAACATGAGGCAAAGACGATGGCTTGAACTACTCAAAGATTATGATTGCACTATACACTAATACCCGAGGAAGAAAAATAAGGTGACAAATGCTTTTAGTAGAAAGGATCATGGAGTTTTGAACAAGATGATAGTTGAAAAGGATCCAATATACATGGATCTAGTAAAGATGGATATGGGAACCACCATGGAAGGTGAAACATCAATAATTTTTCAAATGGTTTCCAAACCATCTTTATTAGAAAAGAAAAAGGATTTCTCAGACTGGTGATGAAGAGTTTCAAAAGAAGATTACAGATGTGAATGATGGGATATTGAGGGAGTTTGTGTATGAAGATGGAATTTTAAAATTTGGGAAGAGACTTTGTGTTCCCGATATACCTGATCTAAAAAGGGAATTGTTGGATGATGCTCGTAGTTCCAATTTCTATATACACCCTGGTATCACCAAGATGTATAGAGATTTGAAGGAACATTCTTGGTGGGACAACATGAAGAGGGAGATTGTTGATTTTGTTTCAAGATGTATGGTTTGTCAATAAGTGAAAGCTGGAAGGCAACAACCTAGAGGAGTCATGCAACCTCTTCCCATACCTGAGTGGAAATGGGATAATATTACGATGGACTTTGTCATGGGACTACCAAATACTCTTATAAGGAACGATGCAATATGGGTCATTGTTGATCGTCTTACCAAGTCAGCACATTTTCTTGCTATAAGGGAAGATTTACCACTTGAACGTTTAGAAATAATATATATTAATGAAGTTTTAAGACTTCATGGAGTAACAATATCGATTGTTTCTGATCGTGATCCATGTTTTACATCAAGATTCTGGAAAAGTCTTTAGAAAGCCTTGGATACTGAACTTCGTTTGAGCACTGCCTACCACCCCCAAACTGATGGACAATCAAAACGAACTATTCAAACATTAGAAGACATGTTGAGATCATGCTCACTTGACTTTCAAGGTATGTGGGATCAATATTTACCTCTGGTAGAATTTTCTTATAATAATAGCTTCCATTAAAGTATTCATATGGCACTATATGAAGCGTTATATAGAAAGAGATGTCGCACACCAACCTATTGGGATGATGTTGGTGAAAGAAAACTCGTAGGCCCAGAACTTGTGGAGAAAACGATGGAAAAGATGAAGGTAATCCAAACCCACATCAAAGCAGCTCAAAGTAGGCAGAAGAGCTATGCCAATAACCAAAGGAAGGATTTGGAATTTCAGGTAGGAGATCATGTTTTATTGAAGATATCTCAATGGAAGGGTGTTATAACATTTCGGTAAGAAGGGAAAATTGAGTCTCAGGTACATCGGACCTTTCGAAATTCTAGAACGAATTGGGGTTATAGCTTACCATTTGGTAATGCCGCCAAGTCTCTCCAAAGTTCACGATGTATTCCACGTATCACTATTGAGAAAATACATGTCTGACCCAACGCATGTACTCACCTATGAGGAATTAGAACTGGAACCCGATCTGTCTTATTGCAAAGAGTTTGTCAAGGTTCTTGATACAAGAGAACTAGTGCTGAGAAACCGGACGACTCATCTGGAAAAAGTTCTATGGAGAAACCATAAGATGGAAGAGGCAATGTGGGAACCTGAGGAACTTATGATGAAGAAACACCCGAGTCTTTTTATGCAGTAATATTCTAGAAATTTTGAGGTCAAAATTATTTAAAGGATGGGATAATATAACACCTCAAGCTTCCACGATATGCTTTTCTTTAAATAATACAATAGCGTGTGTTGTACGCAACTTCGAGTTCTAACACACCACAGCCAATCAAACTAACCCTTATGAATAGTAATAACCACTTTTTGAAATTTTATAAATTTTATCTTTCAAAATGGACTTCATTTTTGGATTCAGAATATCGAAATATGCTTAGGGTTAATTTTTGGTATTTTTCTCAAAACTTTCAATTTTTGATGAATAGTGAAAAACGCTGAGTTATAGTTTAAACCCGAATTTTTATTTAAATAGTTTTTTATTTTATTTAAATTTATTTTAGGTAAAAATAGATACATAATACCTATATAAGTTCAATGTAATTCATTGGAGTTAGTTTATAATAATTTTAGATATATAAAAATTTTATTGAACTTTTTACCGTCTTTTACCCACCTCCTAGGAGCATTTGCAAATTTACATAAAACTTAATTTTACCACTTCTGTGAGTTGAATTTAAAAAATCAGAGAGACACAGTTGATATCAGTAAGTAAAATGTGGTTCAATTAGATGAAAATAATTTTTGGTGAATAGTAACTTTTTACTTTTATTTACCACGGTTAAAAGTAAATAGGGTAATTAAGGGTAAAAATGATATTATTATTACCCTAACACATGTCCTAATTCTATTGGATAAGTATAATTCGACCACAAATAACCTTAGGAATAAAATATGAACCTCTTTGGTCCACTTGGATTAGATTAGTACATTAATTATTATTTTATTTAAAGAAGAGTTAAAAGAGTTAAATTTAAAGTTTAATAAATAAACCATTTTTAATACAGGGTTACACACAATATAAATTATACTATAAATATTCATTAGAAATATAAAACGATTTCCTACATAATGGTATTTTATTTATAATTTTTAGACATTAAATAATAAAATTTATTTATGACACAATGATGATACAGTAATTACCGTATTAATGAAAGATTAAAATAATTGATATTATAAATATCCAAATAAATTTAATTTGATACTTTTAATGAATTAAAATAACTTTCTAGGATAATATGAAATGTTAGGGTTGATTAAATGTATTTATTTTGAAGTAAAAAAGTTTTTAGGACTTTAACATAAATCAATTATTAAATAATGTCAAAATTGACAGAAATGAGTTTTTAAAACAAATACAATATTATTGGTTGATATAATAATCCTAAAAATATCAGTTTCGTACAAAAGACTTATATAATGATAGTTTTATCATTAATTACCCACTTGGGGTTCTCTTTGAAGTTTATAGTAAGTTTATTAACCATATAATATAAAAATACAAAGAGACATGGTAAATGTCAAACTATTTAACTAAGAGTTAAATCTAAAAGATAAGGTTAATATAGTGACCCAAACCTGTATAAAACCTATTTGTTGAGAGGTTTTCGACCCATAACCACCTTATCCTTTAAATAATTTATTTTTTATCCATTATAAACCGAAAATTATTTTATTATAAAATAATATTTCTAGCTTTTCCTAAGGTGCCCCTCACCCCTCTTATAAAAGGGCACTCCCCCTTCTTTCTAATTCACACCTTCAAATCCATTTGGATCATCCAAACCCTACCCAAATACCCTATCAAATTTCTTCCCTTCATAATATAGGCCTTAATTTAGTCAGAAATCCAACCTAATGAGCCCTTTTGATCAAATCAAAAGGAAGAACCCGAAGAAAAGTTAAATATTTCATCACCTCTTTCAAGTTCATTTCTTCTTCCACTTCCTATTTCTTTGTTGTTTCCATTATAAAATAAAAAATCCAGTATCTTCTATATATTATGATTTGATTATAAATATGGAACAACCATATTCATTATTCTATCCATCCTTTGAATGACATGTCACCATACGTGTGTACGTACGACTTACCGTCTCCACGTCATGGTGTAATTATTATTCAATACATTATTATTTGGATGGGTATAATAATGATGTGTAATTGATGTAAATAATAAATATAACATGATAATTATTCTTTTATATGATATAATATCCAATTATATATTATTTTAATATCAAAAGAATGATATTGCCGCTCGTGCGTACGTACGGATTACCGTCTCCATGAACGTGATGAGATTCATTCCTCATCGTATCCATTCAAGACTAATTTTCATTAGATGATTAAAAATAATGTTTAAAGACTTAATATCATTCTGAATATTAATAAGATACATCCTATCCATAACAAACATTACTTACGTAACGAAACTTATAAAGGAAAACGAATCAGTTAACACCCGAAACGATGATAATACTAAGATATTAATAAAAAAGCAATGTTAAAAGATCATATATGATATCATATTAATGTATACGATTATTTTATAATTTAATAACAATTATTTCACCATTATACAGGAGGATAACCTACCCTCGACCAAGGAAAAGTGCAAGGTAAGGGTTAATTTTACAATCTCTTCACTATTTGAGGTTGTTTATATGTAATTATCTATTGGGACCTCTTTATCATCCACAACCATGTTTCTTAAAATGTATTTCAAAACATTTTTACTATTTACTAGACAATGGGTTAAATTCATTTATATCCTTATTTTAACTTATATATTTTTGAAAGGAATCTTTCCGTCGTTTTCCAAACAAGGTACCTTATGACCTTTTCGACAAAATTAAGGTAAGAATGTTTTTTTAACTTATACAGTGGGTGCGGATATTTTCTGCTGGTATAACATCATCGAAGCTTACCTTACAAGATTATAAGAATATTTTCAAAATAAATTTTTTCTTTATAATTATGTGACTCTTAAATTATTTCAAAATAAAAAGTGATATTTCTCTAGAAAGGTTTTGATTTCATCTATGTCAACATCCTTTGATGGATTTTAAGCCTATTTGAAGTTGATTTATTATGATACAAAACTTTCATATTATATTGAAGGTTTTGTGATATGTTTGACTGTGGATTTTTTATTTTTATACCATTCATGGTTTATGGATAAAGTATTGACATTTCATATGATAGTCTTAATACGAATTTTTATGTTATGTTTAAACCTTTTCATATGAGGAATGCATTGGACTTAGTAAGTGATGGGTGGAGCTAGATATATCTCCTCGATGTATCAGTAGGTCTCATGAGACAAAATAGTGTCTTGGAACAAGGCCTTGACAAAATCTTATTTGTAGTCTTGGCACAAGTCCTTGAATATGTGGTTATGAATTCTGGCATTATGCATTCCATCATCATGAAAGTGGCTATTGATATTGCATGTGATTATTCGACTAGTAGAATATCCATGTGAGTAAGTAAATGGAATTATTTTGATTTATATTTTCTATATTATGATGAAGTTTATGTTGAAAAGGATTTTGTTTTAGTTCTATACAATGCCTTAAATGTTTATGCTTATTTATGAAAGTTTCTGCAATATTGTTACCCTTACTGAGCATCTGAGCTCACCCCTTTCTATGTTTTATTTTTACCAGGATGTGAAAAAGTATATTATGACTGAACCACATGGATATTCTATGGGATCTCAGTGTTTTATATGGAAACAATGTTGTTGTAGTTCTCCATTTTATGATGTAATGTAAACCTTATGAATGTATCTAGTACTTCCAAGGCTACTAAACTAATCGGTCTTTCGAGACTTGTTCTTTTGTGATCATGCCAATGATACGTAATAATGCACTAAATCTGGGATTCTAGGGTCAGGGCATTACAGTTGGTATAAGAGGAAGTTTAGTACCAACCTTGGAAACTAGATTTAGATAAACTCTGATTAGAACACATAGACCTAAGATATAATTTTAGGATTAGTATAGAAGAACTTCCTAGAATTTTGGTATTGTAGAGATTTTGTGAGTTTTCCAATCAATACATCCCTGTCTGGACATGAGAAGGTAGAGGTGGTTCTGGCACAGATGTACCTAGGGATAAAACCCAAAAACACCACTTTGAGATAGACTTGAATGGGAACTGGTGCACAACAACGGGCCTTGCTGCACTCTTGGTTACGACACTCCCGGGGGATATGCTTCGGATAATTCTCATTTTCTTTACAAACCATTATGAAGGGTTTATGAGTATATACTTCATCAAGGAAAACATTTTTATGATTATGTATTATATCCATAAACTGTTCAATTTATGTTAAGTGTTTTACAAGTTTGGATTTATGTATTGTGATTCATAAACTAATCTAGTGTATGCCGTTTTTTAGAAATGGAAGATAGTGGATGGAATGGAAACTGTATCAATTCACCCACTCCATGTAGGGATTTCCCTCTTACTCGAGATAATTATAGTGTAGATGGTGATGAAACTAGTACTGATCAGCTAATCACCATACTGGGACAACTCACTCAGGTTATGAATAATAAACTTACCCGTATGGAGCACCCTGATCCGCAGCGTGGAGGATCAATGTTAGATCGCTTCATGAGGAAACAACCACCAACATTCAATGGGGGTATAAATCCATTAGTAGCTAAGAAATGGATAAATTCCTTAGAGAATATATTCCACGCCTTGGGGAGTACCGAAATGGAAAAAGTTGTCATGACAGTTTACCGCCTCACTGGAGATACTGATCAATGGTGGTATTTGATTCAAAACACAAAGGAATATGATGAGGTATCAAATATGTAATGGGGGGAGTTTAAATAAATTTTCTTAGAAAAATACTTTCCTCATGACCATCGAGCTGATATGGAAAGATAATTTCTGAGTCTGAGGCAAAAGGAGGATGAGAATGTCACAAAGTATGAAGCTAACTTTACAAGGTTAGCGAGGCATGTTTCAGATTATATACGTAACCCAAGAAGTAAGATTGATTGTTTCTTTGATGGGTTAAACCCATTTCTCTGTCAATAATTAGTCTCATAATCCTTCTTTTCGTACGAAGATATTGTCTCATGTGCTATCAAGACAGAAAAATAATTCTCTAAGTATTACGACTTTAAAGAAAATAAAGAGAAGAAGAGATCTGTTGAACACTTTGGAAATGGAAATAAGGGGAAGAAGGGAAAAGTTGAATATCCATCCTTCATTAAATGTGGGAAGAAACACCCTAGTACTTGTCTGAAGGAAATGGGAGTCTGTTACAAGTGTGGTGAAAAAGGCCACCAAGATTGTGATTTCAAGGGGAAGAAAGAGGCTGTTAATGTTGAATTCTACAATTTTAGAGAAAGGGGACATTATGAAAATGAAAGTACTAAGCATTAGGGGAACTTACCTCAGAAAATGCCAAGGGATCAAGGCCAAGCTTATGCTATCACTACTTCTGAGGTTGAAGCTCCGAAAGACGTAGTTTCAGGTAATTTAATGGTTTCCTCAAGTTTATCCAATGATTTATTTGATTATGGATCATTTCATTGTTTCATATCTTCCCAGTTTGCTAAGAAAATTAAATATTTCCAATTTGATTTAACAAGGGAGTTGTCAGTCAAAACTTCTAAGGGAAGTACCATTACAACAAAGTTTTGTGAATCAGTCCTCATTAGGGCATATAAATGTTCTTTATCTGCTTATATCATCATAATAACCATGATTTAATTTGATATAATCCTCGGTATGGATTGGATTTCAGACCATGATGCAAAAATTTATTTTAAGAAGAAGGAGGTTACTATTTTTGATGACGATGATAAAGAACACCTTATCTTTAGAGCAGAATCATCACCACCTAATTCTTATCTAGATCCACCCTGAGTATCTCAACTAAATTCAATTATTTGGGAGGAAGATAATGAAATAACTATGGTTGAGGAAAGGAATGTTCAAATATAGTATGTACCTATTGTGAAAGAATATGCTGATGTTTTTTCAGAAGATTTACCTAGACATCCTCCAGAATGAGAAATTGAGTTTTATATTGATTTAATATCTGGATCAAAGCCCATATCAAAGACCCATTATAGAATGGACACTATGGAATTAGTGGAACTAAATAAACAACTAGAGTAATTGAGTAATAAGGGATTTATTCTCCCTAGTGTTTCTCCATGGGGATCCCCTGTCCTTTTTGTTAAGAAGAAAGATGGATCTATGAGGTTGTGCATTGACTACAGGGAGATCAATGCTATAACAATAAAGAACAAGTATCCCATACCTCATATTGATGATTTATTTTACCAACTTCATGGAAATCAATAATTTTCAAAAATTGACCTTCGATCTATATATCATCAGTTGTGTTTGAAGAAGGAAGACATTCCAAAAACAACATTTTGAACTAGGTATGTGCATTACGAGTTTACAGTAATACCTTTTGGATTGACTAATTCACCTTTTGTCTTCATTGATCTAATGAATAGAGTATTCAAGGAATATCTTGATAACTTTTTAGTGGTATTTATTTATGATATCTTGGTATACTCCAAAATCTATGAAGATCATGAAAATCAATTGCGTATTATTTTAAAGAATCTTAGAAGACGTGAATTATAAGGGAAGTTTAGAAAGTGTGAATTCTGGATTCAAAAGATTTATTTTCTTGGCCATATTGTCTATAAGGATGGAATATCTATTGATCCTTCAAAGAATAAGGCAATCCAAGAATTGCTAGCACCAATGAATATAACCGAGATACACAGTTTTATTGGTTTAGTAAGTTATTATCGACGTTTCGTCCAGAATTTTTCCCGGTTGGCTAACCCATTAACAAAGCTCACACGTAAATGGGTTAAATTTGTTTGGAAAAAAGAGTGTGAAGAATGTTTTGAAGAACAGAATAGAATATTAGTCAATGCTTCTATCTTGACTCTACCATCGAGGAATGATGGGTTTGTTATTTATAGTGATGCATCAAAGAAAGGACTTGGTTGTGTCCTTATGTAGAATGATAGAGTTATTGCCTATACATCAGGACAATTAAAAATTCATGAACAAAACTATCCCACTCATGATATTGAGTTACCAGCTGCAATCTTTTCTTTTAATATTTGGAGACACTATCTCTATGGTGAAAAATGTGAGATATATACCGATCACAAGAGTTTGAATTATATTTTCTCATATAAAGAACTCAACATGAGGAAAATAAGATGGCTTGAACTACTCAAAGATTATGATTGAACTATACACTACCACCCAGGGAAGGAAAATAAGGTGGTTGATGATTTTATTAGAAAGGATCGTGGATTTTTGAACAATATGAGAGTTGAAAAGGATCCTATATACATGGATCTAGTAAATATGGATATAGGAATCACCATGGAATGTGAAACATAAATACTTTTTCAAATGGTTGCCAAACCATCTTTACTAGAAAGGATAAAGAGTTCTCAGACTGATGATGAAGAGTTTCCAAAGAAGATTAAAGCTATGAATGATGGGAGATTGAGTGACTTTGTGTATGAAGATGGAATTTTGAAATTTGGGAAGAGACTTTGTGTTCCCAATATACCTGATCTAAAAAGGGAATTGTTGGATGATGCTCATAGTTACAATTTCTCTATACACCCTGGTATCACCAAGATGTATAGATATTTGAAGGAACATTTTTTATAGGACAACATGAAGAGGGTGATTGCTGATTTTGTGTCAAGATGTATGGTTTGTCAACAAGTGAAAGTTGGAATCCAACAGCCTGGAGGAGTCATGAAAACTCTTCCCATACCTGAGTGGAAATGGGATAATATTAAGATGGAATTTTTCATGGGACTACCAAAGACTCCTAGAAGGAACGATTCAATATGGTCATTGTTGATCATCTTACCAAGTCAGCACATTTTCTTGCTATAAGGGAAGATTTACCACCTGAAAATTTAGCAAGACTATATATTAATGAAGTTGTAAGACTTCATGGATTACCACTATCGATTGTTTCTGATCATGATCCACGTTTTACATCAAGATTCTGGAAAAGTCTTCAGAAAGCTCTGGATACTGAACTTTATTTGAGCACTGCCTACCACCCCCAAAATGATGGACAATCAGAATGGACTATTCAAATGTTAAAAATACATGTTGAGATCATGCTCACTTGACTTTCAAGGTATGTGGGATCAATATTTACCTCTGGTAGAATTTTCCTATAACAATAGCTTCCATTCAAGTATTTAGATGGCACCATATGAAGCATTATACGGAAAGAGATGTCGCACACCAACCTGTTGGGATAATGTTGGTGAAAGAAAACTTGTAGGATCATAACTTGTGTAGGAAATGATGGAAAAGGGGAAGGTAATCCAAACCCACATCAAAGTAGTTCAAAGTAGGCAGAAGAGCTATGTCGATAACCGAAGAAAGGATTTGGAATTTCAGGTAGGAGATCATGTTTTCATGAAGGTATCTCTATGGAAGGGTGTTATACGTTTCGGTAAGAAGGGAAAATTGAGTCCCAAGTACATCGGACCTTTCGAAATTCTAGAACGAATTGGGGTTGTAGCTTACTGTTTGTAAATGCCACCAAGTCTCTCCAAAGTTCACGATGTATTCCATGTATCACTGTTGAGAAAATACATGCCTGACCCAACGCATGTACTCACCTATGAGGAATTAGAACTAGAACCTGATATGTCTTATTGCGAAGAGCCTGTCATGGTTCTTGAAGCAAGAGAGCAAGTGCTGAGAAACTAGATGACTCATCTGGTAAAAGTTATATGGAGAAACCATAAGATGGAAGAGGCAACGTGGGAACCCGAGGAACTTATGATGAAGAAACACCCGAGTCTTTTTATGCAGTAATATTCTAGAAATTATAAGGATGAAATTATTTGAAGTATGGGAGAATGTAACACCCCAAGCTTCCATGGTACGCTTCTCTTTGAATAATACAATAGCGTGTGTTGTACGCAACTTCGAGTTCTAACACACCACGACCAATCAAACTAACTGTTATGAATAGTAATACCCACTTTTTAAAATTTTATAAATTTTATCTTTCAAAATGGACTTCATTTTTGGATTCAGAATATTGAAATTCACTTATGGTGAATTTTTGGTATTTTTCTGAAAACTTTCAATTTTTTATGAATAGTGAAAAACACTGAGTTATAGTTTAAAACCAAATTTTTATTTAAATCGTTATTTATTTTATTTAAATTTATTATAGGTAAAAATAGATACATAATACCTATATAAGTACAATGTAATTCATTGGAGTCAGTTTATAATAATTTTAGATATATAAAATTTTATTGAACTTTTTACCGTCTTTTACCCACCTCCTAGGAGCATTTGCAAATTTACATAAAACTTAATTTTACCGCTTCTGTGAGTTGAATTTAAAAAATACAAGAGACACGGTTGATATCAATAAGTAAAATGTGGTTCAATAAGATGAAAATAATTTTTGGTTAATAGTAACTTTTTACTTTCATTTACCACGGTTAAAAGTAAATAGGGTAATTAAGGGTAAAAATGATATTATTATTACCCTAACACATGTCCTAATTCTATTGGATAAATATAATTCAACCAAAAACAACCTTAGTAATAAAATATTAACCTCTTTGTTCCACTTGGATTAGATTAGGACATTTATTATTATTTTATTTAAAGAAGAGTTAAAAGTGTTAAATTCAAAGTTTAATAACTAAACCATTTTTAATATAGGGTTACACACAATATAAATTAGACTATACATATTCATTATAAAGATAAAAATATTTCCTACATAATGGTATTTTATTTATAATTTTTAGACATTTAATAATTAAATTTATTTATGACACAATGATGATACAGTAATTACCGTATTAATAAAAGATTAAAATATTTGATATTATAAATATCCAAATAAATTTAATTTGAGACTTTTAATGAATTAAATTGATTTTATAGGTTAATATGACATGTTAGGGTTGATTAAATGTATTTATTTTGAAGTAATAAAGTTGTTAGGACTTTAAAAAAAATCAATTATTAAATAATGTTAAAATTGACATAAATGAGTTTTTTAAAAAAATACAATATTATTGGTTGATATAATAATACTAAAAATCTAATTTCCATCCAAAAGAATTATATAATTATAGTTTTATCATTAATTAACCACTTGGAGTTCTCTTGGAAGTTTATAGAAAGTTTATTAACCATATAATATAAAAATACAAAGAGACATGGTAAATGTCAAACTATTTAACTAAGAGTTAAATCTAAAATATAAGGTTGATATAGTGACCCAAACCTATCTAAAACCTATTGGTTGAGAGTTTTTAGACCCATAACCACCTTATTCTTTAAATAATAAATTTTTGATTCATTATAAACCTAAAATGATTTTATTATAAAATAATATTTCTAGCTTTTCCTAAGGTGCCCCTCACCCCTCTTATAAAAGGGCACTCCCCCTTCTTTCTAATTCACATCTTCAAAGCCATTTGGATCGGCCAAAACCTGCCCAAATACCCTCTCAAATATCATACCTTTATCCTATAGTCATTCCTTTAGTCATAAATCCAATCTAAAGAGCCCTTTTGATCAAATCAAAAGGAAGAACCCAAAGAAGAGGTAAATATTTCATCACCTCTTTCAAGTTCCTTTCTTCTTCCACTTCCTCTTTTCTTTGTTGTTTACATTATAAAATAATAACTCCAGTATATTATATATATTGTGATGTGATTATAAATATGGTACAACCATATTCCCTATTCTATCCATCCTTTGAATGACATTTCACCATACGTGTGTACGTACGGTTTACCGTCTCCACGTCGTGGTGTAATTGTTATTCAATACATTATTATTTGGATGGTTATAATAATGATGTGTAATTGATGTAAATAATAAATATAACATGATAATGATTCTGTATATATGATATACCATCCAATTATATATTATTTTAATATCAAAAGAATGATATTGTTTCTTGTGCGTACGTACGGATTACCGTCTCCACGAACGCGATGAGATTCATTCCCCATCGTATCCGTTCAAGAATAATTTTTATTAGATGATTAAAAATAATGTTTAAAGACTTAATATCATTATTAATATTAATAAGATACATCCTATACATAAAAAACATTACTTACGTAACAAATCATATAAAGGAAAATGAATCAGTTAACACCCTAAACGACGATAATACTAAGATATTATTAACAAAGCAATGTTAAAAGATCATATATGATATCATATTAATGTATATTATTTTTTTATAATTTAATAACAATTATTTCACCATTATACAGGAGGTTAACCTACCCTTGACCAAGGAAAAGTACAAGGTAAGGGTTAATTCTACAATTTTTCATTATCTGAGGTTGTTTATACATAATTATCTACTGGGACCTCTTTATCATCCACATCCATGTTTCTTAAAATGTATTTCAAAATATTTTTAATATTTACTAGACAATGGGTTAAATTAATTTATACCCTTATTTGAACTTATATGTTTTTTAAAGGAATCTTTTCGTCGTTTTCCAAACAAGGTACCTTATGACCTTTTCAACAAAATTAAAGTAAGAATGTTTTTTTTAACTTATACGGCGGGTGCGGCTATTTTCTGCTGTTATAAAATCGTCGAAGCTTCCATTATAAGATTATAAGAATATTTTCAAAATTAATGTTTTATTTATAATTATTTGACTCTTAAATTATTTCAAAATAGAAAGAGATATTTCTCTAAAAAGGTTTTGATTTCATCTATGTCAACATCCTTTGATGGATTTTAAGCCTATTTGAAGTTGATTTATTATGATACAAAACTTCCATATTGTATTGAAGGTTTTGTGATATGTTTGACTGTGGATGTATTATTTTTATACCATTCATGGTTTATGGATAAAGTATTGACATTTCTTATGCGAGTATTAATATGAATGTTTATGTTATGTTTAAACCTTTTCATATGAGGAATGCATTGGACTTAGTAAGTGACAGGTGAAGCCTGCTATAGCTCCTCGATGCATCGGTAGGTCTCATGAGACAAACTAGTGTCTTGGCACAAGGCCTTGACAAAATCTTATTTGTAGTCTTGGAACAAGGCCTTGGATATGTGGTTATGAAGTCTGGCATCATGCATTCCATCATTATGAAAGTGGATATTGATATTGCATGTGATTATTCAACTAGTAGAATATCCATGTGAGTAATTAAATGGCATTATTTTGATTTATATTTTCCATATTATGATGAATTTTATGTTGAAAAGGATTTTGTTTTAGTTCTATACATTGCATTAAATTTTTATTCTTATTTATGAAAGTTTCTGCTATATTGTTATCCTTACTGAGCATCTGAGCTCACCCATTTCTATCTTTTATTTTTTTCTAGGATGCAAATAAGTATATTATGATTGACCTACAAGGATAGTCTATGGGATATCAGTGTTGTATATGGAAACAATGTTGTTGTAGTTTTACATTTTATGATATAATTTAAACCTTATGAATGTATCTAGTACTTCCAAGGCTACTAAACTAATCGGCCTTTTGAGACTTGATCTTTTGTGATCATGCCAATGATATGTAATAATGCACCGACTCTAGGATTCTGGGGTCAGGGCATTACAGAAACCCAATGGACACTTAAAAAGATAGAACAAGGTCAAATATGATATAAATGTATATAGGGAGCCTTTGCTTTATCCTTAATGAGACCAGCCTATAAAGAAAAATGTTGAAATAGAAATATACAAGGAAGTACTTGAAAATTTTAGAAAATTTTAGGTTAACATCCCTTTTCTAGATTCTATAAAACATATCTCACATTAAGGTAAATTTATTAAGAAGATGTTCACTCATAAGAGAATTTTTAGGGGAGGTGAGAAAGTTAATTTGGGAAGAAATGTTTCTTTCATGATGCAACATTCTCTCTCTATTAAATACAAAGATATAGGTACATTTTCTATTATATATGTCATTAGTAATAATTAGTTTGAAAATTATATGTTAGATTTAGTAGCTTTTATCAATTTTATTCCTTATTTTTTATTTTCATCCATACAGGTTGGAGAGAACAAGAAATATGGTATTTTCATCTAGCTATCTAACTGGAGATTGGATAAGCTAGCTGGAGTCATTGATGATGTGTTGGTAATAGTTAAATATCATTTATGTAGAGACCCGATGCTTAACGTACATGAACATTACATTACTTTTGCGGAATACCTAGTACATAACAAGAACACACACACAAGGACCGTAATAGTTTAGTGTCTTTGGAAACTCGGAATATAATCTTCTAATCGTGGTGAAAGATCTTCAACATCTCCCATAAAGATCTTCCTTTTTTTACCTAAAACCTTTCTTTATATCCTGGGTAAAAGAAAACATAAAAGGGTGAGCTCAAATGCTCAGTAAGGGTAAAAAAAATATCAATCACATCATATTCATAAGAATATAACATTTTGGAAATCTTAATCCTGCAAAAGTGATCATAATATCATAACATGGGATAAATCATAGTAGTGAAATGTAATCCCAATAATCATAAATTAAAACATGAAACTTTGTGGCATACACACATAATCATAGAGAATCATTTATTATTAGTCAAGACTCATTGCCAAGACTATCTTAGTAGACAAAGTCCATTTCTGAATCGAGTTCACTCCCCGTTTCAGTCTTGTTTCACTGAACCGGTATAACCTACCATTCCATCCATGTCTATCTCATGAGATATAAAATCTTTACCCAATGCATTGGAGGGAGATATAGGTCCCACCCATCTCATAATGATACCATTCTTATGTGTGCCACAAAATCATAAATCATACATCACTACATAACCCATGTAATAAAAATGGGATTCTTAAACAACATGACATAATAAAACAATTAATATAAGATAAAGGGATTCATAAAAATAATTCCATCACAACATAATCAAATCAATGTAAAAATACGGATAGAAACAGAACCCTATATTATCTTAGATGGAAAATAATTTTGATAAAACACTTGAACTCCATTCTTGAGGAAAATATCCTTTAAACTTAAAAAAACATTTTCCTTTCTTAACATGTCATAAAATTTTAAACTAAAATAAGTTTATTAAAAATAAACTTGAAACATGTAAAGTAAGCTTCTTGGAAATAATTTTTTAAAAATCCATTCATGCCGTATAAGTTAAAAAAAACATTCTTCTCATACTTTTGCCGGAAAAGTCAAAAAGTACCTCGTAACAAAAGAAAGATTCCTTACATACCATGTAGTAAAAGTCAATAATGGGTAAAAAGGACTTTAAACATTCATTAAAATACTTTTATAAAACATGGACATGGATGATAGAAATCACCCCAGTAAATACTTACAAATAAGCAATCTCGGATAAAATTGAGATTTGCAAAATTATCCCTTACCTTAGGTCCGATATGCTTCATATGTATCCAAACCTCCTGTATAATGATTTAAATAATGTTATTGACTTATTACAGAATCATATTAATTGTTATGATATCATATATGGTTCACTTATGACTTTATATTACCCGTTCTTTTGTAAATTCCATGTTAAAGAGCGTTTTGGGTAAAATCGTTTCATTTGTCATCCTTGTTTTGACTTGTAATTATTCATATGATTACTTAGATCATGATTAATTATATCCAAAATGTAAAACATGATTTATATATCATATATATTCAGAATATACATATATATAATAGATCGATAAATGGAAAGAAATACACCGTTCATGGAGACGGTAGGCCGTACGTACGCATGAACGTTGTTTTCGTTTCCTCATTGAATTGAATGGAATTAATTGGATGAAATACATATATATATACAAATAAATCCAGTATCATTATTATTTCATATATTTCATGATTACTTATTATATATACTTTATAATCATTCATTAATGGTTAAAGTGGAGAATGAATCTCATCGCGTCGTGGAGACGATAGTCCGTACGTACGCACGAGCGATGATATCGTTATCATGATAGTGGGGCTGTATTGGAGTGTATGTATACTATTTCAGAATCAATATCACTTTAAAATAATCATATATAGTTATTATTTACACCATTATACCCATCCAAGTAAGGTGGTGGTGGAAAATAGATTTCACCACGGCGTGGAGACGGTATTCCGTACGTACGCACGCGCGGTGATTTCATTTTCCGTAGGATGGATAGATGGTGAAATAGGGTTGTTTCATACTTATAATAACATATCATTATATGAGTGATACTTATGTTATTACTTCATAATGAAACAACCTAAGAAGAAGAAGTGGAAGAAGAAATAAAGTTGAAAGAATCGGTAACGGACATTACCTCTTCTTTGAAGCGCCTCTTTGAGATCTCCTTTTAGGGCACTAAAATTGGTCTTTGAGGAAGACCAGAACCTCTAGGATGTTTCTAGGGAAGTGGAGAAGAGAATTTGGCAGGGGTTGTCCGAGCTTGAAGGCTCAAAGTGGTGTGAGGAAGAGAGGGAGGGGTGCCCTTTTATAAGGGAGGAGAGGGGCACCTTTGGAATAACTAAAAATATTATTTTATTATAAAGCCAAATTCGGGTTTAAATAGCTCCAAATTAATTTATTTCGAAGCTAAGGTGGGTATGGGTCGACATCCTCTCATCCAATAGAATTTAGACAAGTTTAGTATCCTATTTTAACCTTATCATTTATATTTAACTTTAAGTTAGATAATTTTACTTTTACCGTGTCTTCTTGTTTTCTTACACTATAAGGTTAATAAACTTACTATATCAAGCCAAAAGAACCCCAATTTGTTTATTATTAATATATATAACCTTATCTAAGTCATTTGTCCGAACCTTATATTTTTAGGAATAAAATAACAATTAATAATATAATATTTGTTTTAAAAACCATTTTATGTCAATTTTGAAACTATTTAGTAATTGATTTTTGTGAAAATCATAACAGAATTATTAGTTAGAAAAAAGTTAATTAAATCAATACTAACATGTAATATTAAGCTATAAAATTAGTGTAATTCATAAAAAGTTTCAAATTACATTTATTTGGGTATTTATAACATCAATTATGTCAATATTTCATTAATAAGATAATTACTGCATCATCTTTGTGTCATAAATAAATTACATTATTTAATGTCTAAAAATTACAAATAAAATACCATTATATAGGAAATCTTTTTATCTTTCTAATGAGTATTTATAGTCTAATTTATCTTATGTATAACCCTATATTAAAAATTATTTACTTATTAAACTTTGATTTTAACTATTTTAACCCTTCTTTAAATAAATTAATAATAAATGTCCTAATCTAATCCAAGTGGGCCTAAATGATCATATTTTATTCCTAAGTTTTTTTTGGTCGAATTAAACTTATCCAATAGAATTAGGACATGTGTTAGGGTAATAATAATAACATTTTTACCCTTAATTACCCTATTTACTTTTAACCGTGGTAAAAAAAAGTAAAAAGTTACTATTCACCAAAAATTATTTTCATCTCATTGAACCACATTTTACTTACTAACATCAACCGTGTCTCTCGGATTTTTGAAATTCCACTCACAGAAGCGGTAAAATTAAGTTTTATGAAAAATTCATTTTTTTTAACTACCACTTAGTGGTTTCACTATTCATCAAAAAATGAAAGTTTCCAGAAAAATACCAAAATTTAGGCCTAAGCTATATTTGATATTATGAACTCAAAAATGATTTCTATTTTACCAAATTCAAAACATATCAGTTGCATTAATTAATTTAAAAATTAATTCCCATCGTCAAAACAAATAGCGTGTTCTTAAGAGATAATAACTATCAAAAGATTGACACTTGTTTATGTCTGGTTTAAATGTAGAATTACATCCAATGACCAACATTGTATTAAATTGTAAAAAATATATTCTAAATATACTTTAAAACCACTCAAATTAATAATTTATCACAATTAATTATTTCGATTAAAAAGGTTGTTTTTAATTAAAATTTAGTAATTTTCACTATTCATCAGAAAATGAAAGTTATCCGAAATGTACCAAAATTTCACCTTAAGCTAATTTCGATATTCCGAATCCAAAAATGAAGTCCATTTTGAAAAATAAAATTTACAAAATTTCAAAAAGTGGTTATTACTATTTATGACGGCTAGTTTTAATAATATTTTAATAGCATATCGTTGTTTAGTGAAACTCGGTATTGCGTACTACACACGCTACCGAGGAAGGCCGCGATTGCGTTTAATGCAAGGCAAGTCAAGGATGCGTGTTTTGCAAGCTCCATTTGTTGTAGCGTACAACACAAGACATTAATGAAATTAAAAAGAATATTTTTCATAAAATCTCGGGGTGTTACATTCTACCCCCCTTAAAATGAATTTCGCCCTCAAAATTCGTCAGGGTTATAAATGGTTTACTATTCGAAAGTTTCTTTGATAGAAACCCACATCATAAAAAGGAATACCAAAACCAATCTTTAAAAACAAAAGTATGAAACGTAACGGTTACCCAAATAAACTAATCACTGGGTTTCCACATAGGTGAAAATATGGATATGGAAGAGAAATCTAACCATCATGTTCTGATGGAGAGTGGTAGAGAACATGGCTATGGAAAAGCCAGCAATCACAAAGCCATAAATTTGTGACGATCTAAGGTACCATCTGATTCATCAGATATTAGAGCAATAGGACAACATTTTTGGTTTTCAAGATCGTTTCCCTAAAGTTGATGAAATTGGAATTAGAAGAAATACTTTCGTGATTTTGGTATAGTCTCATCGTTGGTCGTTCTTTGGACAGTTTCCACTTCATCTCTTAAAGAAATGAAGTTGAATTTTTCATTCGTGATGTGTTAGCAGATCATGTGATAGAATGATGGGTCATTCCATCTTTCTCAAACAAAAGGTTAGAAAAGTTATCAAAAAAATACATAAGTCCATCTATAGTGAGATTAATCATATATGGTTCCTAAAATGGACTTATACATCCTATATCATACTGCTTAATATAATAAAACTAGTTTCTACTAAACAGGGACTTCATGTAGGCCAGTGGTAGGCGATAAAGTCCAGTCGCACTTCGGTTGTGGGTTCGATTCCCACGGCCTTGTCCGACGCGATGGGTTGTCGCTCGTCCTACAGGTTGTCCTTTTTCTAAAACTATATTACTATAACATCCCATCAATAATATCGAAAAAACTTCTATCCTTAAACAATACTAACTTATGTCCAACCTAATCCATTCCAATCTTTAGGCTTATCCATAATACTGCAGTCCATTCTCATAATATAGTGAAAACGATTACCAGAGATTTAATACCATCGTTGATCCCCATATATCATAAGATATGTCTTGTTGGTCACATTCCAAACATTCAAAGGCCTTAATCATGTATTCTCTTGAATACCCATTAAACCTTAGTGAAAACATGAATGCAGTTAAAAGTTAACACTTTCCACATACCCAAATCCTCAAAATTCTATATACTCAAACCATGATATCACTTAGTCCTTATATTAATCATGAGCTCATGAATACTGTCAAATATTTCATTTTCTCTTTTTCCCTTCATTATACGCATATCATCTTTTTTTCCAAATATATCTCAATCACTTTCCATGGTTACCGGTACCATAAAATTATTGAAAACCA
The DNA here is from genome assembly GCA_963277665.1 of Viscum album. Classification (NCBI taxonomy): domain Eukaryota; kingdom Viridiplantae; phylum Streptophyta; class Magnoliopsida; order Santalales; family Viscaceae; genus Viscum; species Viscum album. The sequence goes on along the minus strand of OY728163.1, from coordinate 65,213,060 downwards.
CAATAGACCAATACATAAATATTTCAATATTCCACGATACTATATACAACATTATTTTGGAATCCCATTACATAAACACTTAATAATTCCACCACATCGTTGTCATATTCAACATCACCAATGGTGATCGCATGTGACTTCCCTTTGTCCTTTTCCTTAAGTGGTTTCTCATGTCGATCATCACTAACCCTTGGATTAGGGCATTTATTAGCATAATGCCCCATTTCCTTGCACTTGAAGCATTGAAGTGTAGTAGGTTCATTCTGTGTATCCCTTTCTTTGTTTGCATCATTAGACATCTTCTTCCCATCATTGCGTCATTCAAATGCCTGATGACCTTCCTTTCCACATTTGAAACATTTACTTGTCCCTTTAAGACAATCTCCGCCATGCTTCTTTCCACACTTTGAGCATAAGGAAACATTCATCTTCTTTTCACCATTATTCTGAGATTTCTCCTTGAACTCCATCTTTCATTTCTTGTCAAAACTATGAGATGGATAAGTAACACCAACTTCCATTTCTACCTTGATAGCACAATGCACAATTTCTTCATAGCTACTGAAGTCTCTTATAGCTAATGCCCTTCGAAGATTTGGTTTTAAGCCACTGAAGAATCGATCAACTTTACTTTCAGGTTGGATGATAAATCCAGATGCATACCTTGCAAGCCTTGTAAAATTCACTTCGTATATACCAACAGATTCATCATCCTTTTGCTTTAGTTTAAGAAACTCCTTCTCCATATTTGTTCAAATAATACGAGGGAAGTACTTATTGAAAAATAAGTTCTTGAACTCGTCCCATTCCATGGACTCAATTTCATCTCTTTGCCTCATATTCTTGATAAGATTCCACCATTGATCAGCTTCACCTTCCAAACGATATACTGCTAAGATGAATTTATCATGTTCAGAACATTGAAGAACTAAAAATATCTTTTCAGTAGTACTGATCCATTGTTCGGCAACAAGTGGATCAGAAGACCCACTGAAAGAAGGTGGACATTGCCTCATGAAGGACTCAATAGAATATTGTTCCCTTATCTGCTCATTTGGAAGTCCAGAATGATTCATAGCTTGTGTAAGTATAGCAATAAGATTTTTCACTCCATCTCCCATAACATTTGTTTTTTCAGGAGGACAATCATTACATTGTCCATTGCATTGATCAACACGGTTCCTTTGGGTTCCAGTCATCGTCTAAAACCCAAAAATAATAGTGTGAGAGGCAAAAATCATACTAGGGAAAACAACATAATAAAGGGGGAGAACCTTCAATGTCTAACATCTTAGGTTTAATTCTAAGATCGTTAGCGCAATTCTAGGACTATAACCTATACTTATACTTAACCTTAGGTACATCCCTAGACATACCTTAGAAATATCTATAGGGATCTCACTAAAGTTCTCGCATCCTAGTTTCCAAAGGTTGACTAAACATTTCCTCTGATACCAACTGTAGAGACTCGATGCTTAACGTACATGGACATTACATTACTTTTGCAGAATACCTAGTACATAACAAGAACACACACACAAGGACCGTAATAGTTTAGTGTCTTTGGAAACTCGGAATATAATCTTCTAATCGTGGTGAAAGATCTTCAACATCTCCCATAAAGATCTTCCTTTTTTTACCTAAAACCTTTCTTTATATCCTGGGGAAAAGAAAACATAAAAGGGTGAGCTCAAATGCTCAGTAAGGGTAAACAAAAGAAATATCAATCACATCATATTCATAAGAACATAACATTTTGGAAATCTTAATCCTGCAAAAGTGATCATAATATCATAACATGGGATAAATCATAGTAGTGAAATGTAATCCCAATAATCATAAATTAAAACATGAAACTTTGTGGCATACACACATAATCATAGAGAATAATTTCTTATTAGTCAAGACTCATTTACAAGACTATCTTAGTGGACAAAGTCCATTTCTGAACCGAGTTCACTCCCCGTTTCAGTCCTGTTTCACTGAACTGGTATAACCTACCGTTTCAGCCATGTCTATCTCATGAGATATAAAATATTTACCCAATGCATTGGAGAGAGATATAGGTCTCACCCATCTCATAATGATACCATTCTTATGTGTGCCACAAAATCATAAATCATACATCATTGCATAACCCGTGTAATAAAAATGGGATTCTTAAACAACATGACATCATAAAACAATTCATATAAGATAAAGGGATTCATAAAAATAATTCCATCACAACATAATCAAATCAATGTAATAATAAAGATAGAAATAGAACCCTATATTATCTTAGATGGAAAATAATTTTGATAAAACACTTGAACTCCATTCTTGAGGAAAATATCCTTTCAACTTAAAAAAAACATTTTCCTTTCTTAACATGTCATACAATTTTAAACTAAAATAAGTTGATTAAAAATAAACTTGAAACATGTAAAGTAAGATTCTTGTAAATAATTTTTTAAAAATTCATTCATGCCGTATAATTTAAAAAAAACATTCTTCTCGTACTTTTGCCGAAAAAGTCAAAAAGTACCTCGTAACAAAAGAAAGATTCCTTACATACCATGTAGTAAAAGTCAATAATGGGTAAAAAGTACTTTAAAAATTCATGAAAATACTTTTATAAAACATGGACATGGATGATAGAAATCACCCCAGTAAATACTTACGAATAAGCAATCTCGGATAAAATTGAGATTTGCAAAATTATCCCTTACCTTAGGTCTGATATGCTTCGAACGTATTCGAACCTCCTGTATAATGATTTAAATAATGTTATTGACTTATTAAAGAATCATATTAATTGTTATGATATCATATATGGTTCACTTATGACTTTATATTACCCGTTCTTTTGTAAATTCCATGTTAAAGAGCATTTTGGGTAAAATCGTTTCATTTGTTTTCCTTGTTTTGACTTGTAATTATTCATATGATTACTTAGATCATGATTACTTATATCCAAAATGTAAAACATGTTTTATATATAATATATATTCAGAATATAGATATATATAATAGATCGATAAATGGAAAGAAATACACCGTTCATAGAGACGGTAGGCCGTACGTACGCATGAATGTTGTTTTCGTTTCCTCATTGAATTGAATGGAATTAATTGGATGAAATACATATATATATACACATAAATCCAGTATCATTATTATGTCATATATTTCATGATTACTTATTATATATACTTTATAATCATTCATGAATGGTTAAAGTGGAGAATGAATCTCATCGCGTTGTGGAGACGGTAGTCCGTACGTACGCACGAGCGATGATATCGTTCTCATGATAGTGGGACTGTATTGGAGTGTATGTATACTATTTAATAATCAATATCACTTTAAAATAATCATATATAGTTATTATTTACACCATTATACCCATCCAAGTAAGGTGGTGGTGGAAAATAGATTTCACCACGGCGTGGAGACGGTATTCCGTACGTACGCACGCGCGGTGATTTCATTTTCTGTAGGATGGATAGATGGTGAAATAGGGTTGTTTCATAATTATAATAATATATCAGTATATGATTGATACTGATGTTATTAATTCATAATGAAACAACCTAAGAAGAAGAAGTGGAAGAAGAAATAAAGTTGAAAGAATCGGTAACGGGCATTACCTCTTCTTTGAAGCGCCTCTTTGAGATCTCCTTTTAGGGCACTAAATTTAGTCTTTGAGGAAGATCAGAACCTCTAGGATGTTGCTAGGGAAGTGGAGAAGAGAATTTGGCAGGGTTTGGCCGAGCTTGAAGGCTCAAAGTGGTGTGAGGAAGAGATGGAGGGGGTGCCCTTTTATAAGGGAGGAGAGGGGCACCATTGGAATAACTAAAAATATTATTTTATTATAAAGCCAAATTCGGGTTTAAATAGCTCAAAATTGATTTATTTAGAAGCTAAGGAGGAGATGGGTCGAAAACCTCTCATCCAATAGAATTTAGACGAGTTTAGGCTCTTATTTTAACCTTATCATATATATTTAACTTTAAGTTAGATAATTTTACTTTTACCGTGTCTTCTTGTTTTCTTACACTATAAGGTTAATAAACTTACTATATCAAGCCAAACGAACCCCAAGTTGTTTATTATTAATATATATAACCTTATCTAAGTATTTTGGCCGAACCTTAGATTTTTAGGAATAAAATAACAATTAATAATATAATATTTGTTTTAAAAACTATTTTATGTAAATTTTGACACTATTTGGTAATTGATTTTTGTGAAAATCATAAAAGAATTATTAGTTCAAAAAAAGTTAATTAAATCAATACTAACATGTCATATTAAGCTATAAAATTAGTGGAATTCATAAAAAGTTTCAAATTACATTTATTTGGGTATTTATAACATCAATTATGTCAATATTTCATTAATAAGATAATTACTGCATCATCTTTGTGTCATAAATAAATTACATTATTTAATGTCTAAAAATTACAAATAAAATACCATTATATAGGAAATCTTTTTATCTTTCTAATGAGTATTTATAGTCTAATTTATCTTATGTATAACCCTATATTAAAAATTATTTACTTATTAAACTTTGATTTTAACTATTTTAACCCTTCTTTAAATAAATTAATAATAAATGTCCTAATCTAATCCAAGTGGGCCTAAATGATCATATTTTATTCCTAAGGTTGTTTTTGGTCGAATTACACTTATCCAATAGAATTAGGACATGTTTTAGGGTAATAATAATAACATTTTTACCCTTAATTACCCTATTTACTTTTAACCGTGGTAAAAAAAAGTAAAAAGTTACTATTCACCAAAAATTATTTTCATCTCATTGAACCACATTTTACTTACTAACATCAACCGTGTCTCTCAGATTTTTGAAATTCCACCCACAGAAGCAGTAAAATTAAGTTTTATGAAAAATTCATTTTTTTAACTACCACTTAGTGGTTTCACTATTCATCAAAAAATGAAAGTTTCCAGAAAAATACCAAAATTTAGGCCTAAGATATATTTGATATTATGAACTCAAAAATGATTTTTATTTTACCAAATTCAAAACATATCAGTTGCATTAATTAATTTAAAAATTAATTCCCATCGTCAAAACAAATAGTGTGTTCTTAAGAGATAATAACTATCAAAAAATTGACACTTGTTTATGTCTGGTTTAAATGTAGAATTACATCCAATGACCAACATTGTATTAAATTGTAAAAATATATTCTAAATATACTTTAAAACCACTCAAATTAATAATTTATCACTATTAATTATTTCGATTAAAAAGGTTGTTTTTAATAAAAATTTAGCAATTTTCACTATTCATCAGAAAATGAAAGTTATCCGAAATGTACCAAAATTTCACCCTAAGCTAATTTCGATATTCCGAATCCAAAAATGAAGTCCATTTTGAAAAATAAAATTTACAAAATTTCAAAAAGTGGTTATTACTATTCATAACGGCTAGTTTTAATAATATTTTAATAGCATATCGTTGTTTAGTGAAACTCAGTATTGCGTACTGCACACGCTACCGAGGAAGGTCGCAATTGCGTTTAATGAAAGGCAAGTCAAGGATTCATTTTATGCAAGCTCCATTTTGTGTAGCGTACAACACAAGACATTAATGAAATTAAAAAGAATATTTTTCATAAAATCTCGGGGTGTTACAATTTATTCCCTACTGATTTTTATGTATTAGACATGGAGGACAGTAGATTTATTTCACATGCATCCTTTATATTAGTAATACCATTCTTGAAAATAAACAATAAATGTTCATAAAGGGACTCTTTCCTTAGAGTTTAGAGGAAAAAAATTTAGTTTTTGTATCTTTAAATCGATGAAACACCTGGTGGAAGATCATTTTGCACACAAAGTTAATATGATTGAATAGTTTTCTATAAACTTGTTTCTTAATTTTATTCAAGATAACCAACCTCTATATTCTTTGTAAAAATAACTTTTAATTGAAAATGAAGATGCTAAAATTGAAAATTCTAAAATCTGCTATAGTGATGATTCTAAAATTGAATATTTTTTTGGAAAACTTACATGCTATTTTGGAATTTATGAACATGAAAATGGTAATATTTTTGTAAAAAATGATACTAAAAAGGATGATTATTTTTATGAATCTTTTAAAACATGAAACACTACTAGAAATTATGAAATTTTGTGTAAATTTGAACCTAAAATTGATGAAATTGAATTAAATTCTGCTCAAAATTTCATTGAAAAGTTACCTCATATTTATGAACTTGAATCTAAATATTATTTTGAAGATGAAACATTTTTTCTGCATGGAAAAAATGCACTATTAGTCTAGAAGTGTATAATTCTTCTATTCTTGGGGAAGATTTAGAGACTAAAAAATAACTTAAAGAACCCATAGAACCTATTTTTACCAAAGATGAAAACCCACCCGTACTTGAACTTAATCCTTTGCTTGAAATTTTTAAATTTTTCTACTTCAAAGACAAACAAAAATTCCATATTATAATCATAAGTGGACTGTCCAATGAATAATAAAACCAAATTTTAAAGCTACATAAGAAGAATAGGAAAGCCATAAGATGGCCTTTAGATGATTTTCCCGGAATTATTCCTTCTATGTGTATGTATAGGATTCTTCTATATAACAATTCTAAACTTGTTAGAAAATTTAAAAGGAGATTGAATCCTAACCTTCTAGAGGTGGTTAAGAAGTAAGTGACTACTTTATTGGCTATATGTATAATTTACCCCATTTATTATATTTTATGGGTAATCCCAGTTCAAATTATACCTAAAAAATAAGGATTCATAGTTTTTAAGAAAAAATTTGGACACTTAGTGCTTGTTAGGTTTCCCAACAATTGGAGGGGATGCATTGATTATAAGAGGCTTAATTTAGTGACTAGGATAGACCAATTTCCCATGAACTTTATTAAATAAACACTTGAGTGGTTAAATGGTCAATCTCGTTATTTCTTCCTAAATGGTTTTTCTAGATACTTCTAGATTCACATATCTCCATAGGATCAGGATAAAACAACCTTCACATGACCTTTCAGTACATTTTATTATCTTATAATTCCATTAGGACTATGTAACTCTCCTTCCACATTCTAAATATACATGCTTATAATTTTTTATTAATTTCTTAATGAATGAATGGAGGTGTTTATGGTTTATTTTACAGTGTATGGTCCATATTTTGAGAGCTACCTGAGGAGTTTATGGGTTATTCTTAGAGTTTTTATTGATAGAAACCTTATTATTAACTATGAAAGGTGACATTTTATGTTTGAGAGGGGAATCATGCTTGGTCATGAAGTGTATAAGAATGGGATTTGAGTGGATAAGTACAAGGATGAAATCATCTCTTCACTGCCTTTTCCTAAGACTATGAAGGATATTTTATCTTTTCTTGGCCATGCTGGGTTTTATTATAGGTTCATAAAATATTTCAACCAAACTTCTTTTCCTTTGACAAGACCTCTTTAGAAATAAATTCCATTTACCTTTGATGATAAGTGTAAATAATCCTTTAATGGACTCAAATATAATCTAATGTCTCCACCAATAGTTCAACCACCTAATTGGGACTTTAATTTTGAGATAATGATCGATGATTTAGAATTTTCTTTGGGGGTTGTTCATGGGAAAAGAGTGGATATGAAATCATATGTTATTTCTTAGGATTTTAGGACTCTATATGTTTCCCATTCCAATTACTTCATAATAGAGAAAGAGTTTTCTGTCATTGTTTTTCCTTTGATAAGTTTAGGAGATATGTTTTGGGATTTAAAGTTGTGTTTAACAATTATTATTATGCTATTTGATTTCCCATAAAAAACAAGAATCAAAACTGAGGTTGTCTATATGGATCTTATTACTATATGAATTTGACATTGAGATCCAATATAGAAAAGTAATTAAGAACATTGTGGATAATAATTTGAGTAGGATACCTACTGAAATTTGTCAGGATGATTCATTTGTTGAACCTATTAGAGAGTTTTTTCCCAAGGAGAAGTTGTATTCTATTTTTGTTGAAAATAGACCATGGTTTTCAAACATTGTGAATTACTTATCTACTGAAATTATTCTACATTGGTTTTCTAAGAAAAAGGTTTCTAAAATGATTTTTAGTAAAGTAAATATGTTTGGGATGATCTTTACTTTTGGCACATGGGAAATGATCAATTTGTTAGGAGATGTATCCCTAATTTTAAAATTTATTCAGTTATGAAATTTTTTCATAGTCTGAGTTCTGGTGGCCACTTCAGGCCTCATAAAACTACTAGAATAGTGCTAGATTTAGGTCTATTTTGGCCCACTATTTTTAAATATTATCATGGATTTTTTAAGACTTGTAAAGATTGATAATTCTAAGTAAAAATTCCCCAAATACATGAGATTACACAATAACATTTTTTTTGTGATGTCTTTGATGTTTGGGGAATGGATTTTATCAGCCCTTTTCCAAATTAATTTGGATATTTGTACATCCTTCTTATGGTGGACTATGTGTCCAAGTGGATTGAAGATGCTCCCACTAGGACTGATGGTTCTAGAGTTGTGTCCCAATTTGTCAAGGGCCACATGTTTTGTAGATTTGGGATGCCAAGATTTATTCTTATGGATCAAGGCACACATTTTTATAATATGAATTTGGAGGATTTTTTGAAAATATATGGGGTAATTAATAAATTTTATACACCCTATCACCCTCAAATTAATGAAATGGATGAAGTTTATAATAGAGATATCAAAAATATTCTTGAGAAAATTTTTAACTTGAAAAGGAAAGATTGGAGCTTAAGGATTGAAGATGCTCTATGGGTATATGGGACTGCCTATAAAGCACTAATAGGGATGTAACCTTATAGTAAAATTTTTGGAATAGTTTTTCATTTGTATATGGAGTTAGAACATAAATCTTTTTGGTTTTCAAATCTTGAAAGTTGAAATTTTTGAAGCTAGATAATCGAGGAGGCTTTGTTTGCAAGTGTTGAGAGAAATAAGGAACAATGCTTAAGAAAATGCTAGGATTTTTAAGGAGAAAACCAAGGATATACATGATAAGATGATTTTGAATAAAGAGTTTTATATTGGAGATAAAGTGATACTGTACAACTCTAGGATGGAGATTTTCCAAGTAAAATTTAATTCCAAATGGGATAGATCTTTTATTGTTACAAAAGTGTTCCCTTTTGTGCTATTCATATTAGTGATCCTAGGAAGGGTAAGGAACCTTCAAAGGAGGAGTTATTTTTGTTGGAAGCTAAATATAATTGAATAATTTAGTTTGTTTCTTTCCTTAATTTTTGTTTTGTTTAGAATAAGTGTGGGGGAAATTACTATCCCTTAGTTGTGTTCACGCTTTGTTTTTATTTATTAAGTGTTTCTTTCTAGTGAATAAATTGATCTTGATGGAAAGATTATGTTCCTGTTGTTCACTATAAAGAATCAACTTGAGGCTTATCCCCACTCTATCATTTGGAGAAGATAATTTACAATTTACAATGATTTATTGAATCTTTAAGTTTAAGTAACTTGATTTAGCCACTTACTTTATAAAATCTGATTTTATTTTATTAAAGTTTAAATTTTATGGAATCTAATGTTTATTTGTTTACATCTTTATAAGATTAAAAGGTAGCCAAAGGGGATTTTTTGAGATTGGAAGGGGGAATTTCATGGATTAAAGGGGAAAAGAGCTTCTATTCTAGGGGAGTTTTTTGTTAATATTCTGTTCATTTTTCATGCTTTCTAAAATTATCTACTACTATTAATTTGTCATTTTAATTATTTTTTTAAAGTGAATCTGCAAGAAATTTTTCATGCTGAAATTATTATTGAAACATGATTTTGACCACTATTAAATTGATTGTTTTGATTTCATGTTATTATCCTATCATACTAGATATTACTTTCTTTGGTGAAAATAAAATTGAACTATTCCTTGAACATGCAGTATCATACAAAACTTTTCCATGAATTGAACTATTGAAGTGGTATCTGGTAGTTTTTGTTTGTGCATGATTTGAGTTATTATTTATTTTTTCTGTGGAAAAACTAAATTCAGCTTTTTTAACCCTTTGCACATGATTTTAATCTACTAAATAGCAAAATATTTTTGAAATTTTAATTTAATAAACATGTTTATATACAATATATTCAACATTGAGGACAATTTTGAGTTTTAGTGTGGGGGAAAAGGTTTTTCATTATGAAAAATTATACCATAGTGTAAACCCATAAAAAACACTAAATTTTTTCCAATTTGATTGTTTTCAAGTTCTAATGATTTATTTTTAATGGTTTTTAAATTTTTATATAGTTTGAATACTATGTATCCACTTTAAGGAGGTTAATTATCCAATACACCATGGATTTAGTTGGGTAATTTATTTTTCATTGATCTATTGAAAAGTGGTTAACTTTGGTAGAAAATTTATATGAATGTTATATAATTACCATTTCCTTTGATCTTTTGAAATTGGAATTAATTTCATAAGGTATGAATTCAAATGAATTAAGAAATGAAAATACTAATCTAGGTTAAACTAATTCTTTTATTATTTAATCTTATCGATGGGTTATTTTTACTTCTTTTAATTTAGTAAGTTTTCTCATCCAAATAGAGTGTATAATTTATTTGGTTACTAATTATTTTAGTCTATTATCATATAGTAAAAGAGAAGTTTGAACTTTTAGTTGAATTAAAATTGAAATGGGTTTAATTTGATTTTAAAATGTTAATGTTCAATCATATTTATTAAATGGGAATAAATTTTTCACTAAGAATATTTAATTTATTAAGGATAAATATTTTCACTTCTTGATGAATATCCAAGGGTGAAAATCATTTTGAAACCAATTTTTTTGTGTCCATCTAGTATTTTAAATTTAAGAATCATTTCTTTCTACTAAATTTGACTAATTGTTTTCTTGAGGACAATCAAAATCCTAGTGTGGGGGAATTTTATGTGGCTTTATTTTGGTACTAATTTCCCACATAATATCTTTAATTTAATTTTGTTTTAATTCATAAAATAAAATTTTAATTAATTTTATGTTAGTTTGATGTTAAAATAATAAAACTATTAATTTAATGATTTTATGTTTAACTAAACTTTTATGTTTTAATTATATTTTTGTTTAGACTTTGAGTTCATTATTTAATTTTGAAGTTTCTTTTCATATATTAATTTAAGTGTTTTTTAATTTTATATTCTGTTAATTCAGTATATATTTTCCTTGTTTTTTTATTTAATTAATTATTTTAAGTTTGGTATTTATTTTATTTTCTTTAAATAATTTAATAATTAATAACATTGAATTTATATTTCAATTTTGTTAATATTTATCATTTCTTATTTAGTTAATTATTTAATCAATTATTTATTTTTGTAAATTTGTTTTAAATTTTAAATATTTTATTGTTTTAACATAATAATAAGTTTGAAATTATTATATTTAATGATTAGTTATGTTTTAATTAATTAAAAAATGTTTATTTACTTTATTTTTGTTGAATATTTAATATAATGGTTGTATGATATATTTCGATGTGGCATTGTTTGTTTTGTAAGTTCAAAAAAATGACAATGGATCCAAATTATAGATGAGAAATCACATAGGGGATTTCATCACTAGCTCACTTAGCTAAATTGAAAAGAGCTTCATGTATCCAAATTCACAGTAGCCCATGTAGCCAATTCCCAAAGGCTTCCCACATAGCCTATTTTATTTATGCAACCATGTATACATATTTCTAGGTATGTTATTATTCACATACCTATTTCTTCAAAGCATCCTAAGGAAGCTTGGAATCCACCCTTCATTGTTGAAGTTGACAAACTAGTTCATGTCGAAGCTGTGGTAGCTACTAATGATCTTGACCTCCGCTATCATCTTAAAGAATAATTGCTAATGAGACACCACCAACATCATGATCATCGGGGAAGATAAACTAGATCCATCACTAAAAAAGATTATTGTAAAATATTTGATTCCTATTTTTGAAGGAACTCAAGCTGGATGAGATTCTATTGATGAGGATGTTTCAGAACTGAACCCAGGCTGAATTGATTTCTATGACAACCCTTATAGTTATTACACATTAATTTAGGATTTATTACATAAGAATACATGTAATAAAACCTAGAATATTGATATTTTAGTGTATTTGGGTAATTAGATACATTTCATAATAACTTTAAAACAAGTGGCACATCGACATTATTGAAAACTTCCTTAACATGATCATAATTTTCCATCATTTTTAAAACTGCATAGGATAACCTGGTGACATACATAAGAAAGGGGTGAGCTATAAAGCCCAGTAAGAGAATAAAAAAATAATAAAATGAAGAAAGTATTATATTTTATACAATATTAATTTCAATGGGATTTAAAAGGGGTGATAATTATAAACATGAATAATGAGACATGATATAACATGTTAACATAAAGGCAATATGGGAATGCGGGAACAATAATAAACAAGACATCATAAACATAGGTCAAGGATAAGTGCCAAGACATCATAACATGGTGGAGAAATTCCCAGAATAGACTAGGTTCACTCCCTAATATCATACATGACATCTCATGAGACTAAAACATTACCCAATGCATTAGAGCGCTGTATAATTTCGGGCACACCCATTGTTTTCATATCATGTACATGTATAAGTGTGCCACATAGATCATACAACATAAGGATGTATTTCATAAATTTTAACCCTAATATTAAGTATTGTGTGTTACATACATGGAATTCCCCAATAAATGAAGGATAGGTACATCTAGTTTAATACCCTTGAGTGGAAATGGGGGTGGATATTCACGATGCAATTGTTTGGCATGAAAAAACACAGTGAAATTTCAGTAGAATAACGATAGTATTTAAATATTCATAAAATGGTTTAATGAGAGTGAAAGGGGTATATCATAATTTTTAGGTAAAAATAATTTTAATATGGATGTGGAAAAACATATCCCAAAATTAGTAATTATAAATCAAAAGGCATAAAATAGAGAAGATGCTTGAATTAAAGAGGTGAAGGAGAGGACCCATTACTAAATTTCGGTATAGTAATAGATTAGGTAAATTATATAATTAGAGATAATAAATGATATATCATTATTAGAAAATAAATTGGATATTATAGAGATATTTATAATTTCATGATAACATAACCAATTGAGATTCAAAATAGATAACTACAAAGAAGGTACTTAAATTGAAAAGAAGATAGAGAGGTCCCTTACGTTGAAAGGGTGATTCCAAAAGCTTGGGAGGAGTTTCTTGAGAGATTGGGGGAACCTTGGGAGGACTATAGAGAGGGTATGTGAGAGTAAGGATTTTATTAAAGGTTTTTTAGTGAATAGGAAATTGGGGATTGGTTGGGTTCATATAGGAAAAGAGAGGGGAGTTTTTTATTATTTTCCAAACATAGGTTTTTGACTCTATACAATAAAATAATCAAAACCACTAACATTCCCATGATTTTTACCATGTTTTCTACCAAAGAGGATTATTTTTCATTATTTTTTAAGTTCAAGGTCCGAAATCATTAAAATATTACCCTTGTTGATGTGGAAGTGAGTCATGTTTATAAATAATTGATTTTAAAAACTTAAAATATAATATAGGTTTTAGAGGATTCATAAAGTCTTTATGAAGGAAATAAAATAACCAAAAAATCACATTATTTTAAAACAGAAACATATATTTGGTCATGGTTACCCATTATATCATTTATTACAACACTTTTGTGTTATTATGATGTCATAATACACATTGTCTATTTATACCGTATTTATTTTTTACCTGAAAATTGGATTGTCTCAGAAAATTATGAAAAATTCACTATTGGATATTTTTGACAAGGTGATTCAAAAAATAATATTTATTTTATAAAAATAATTTTATAAATATTTTAATATTCACTTTTAAAACAATAGTCGATAATTATTGAGAAATAATGGTTTTTCAACAATAATAGTTTTCAAGCCTTTATAATAATTATATTTGACTACATAAAAATTATATTATAATTTATATTTAATAAATATTATTTAATTGTATTATTTAATTAATTTATCATTTATTTTTTAAATTCATTAATTCATCAAAAATGAATATCTTAATTGAAATTTCATATTCCACAAAAATACAATTTGTGTTTTATCATATAAAATAAAAAATATTTATAAAGTAACAACAATAAGGAGTAAATATAATCATTATTATATTGAAAATACAATATAAATATTCATATTATTAGGGTCTTGATACATAACTCTTTATTACACTATAAAACACCCTAAGGGTAAGATTTTAATGACCTATGTGTTTGAGCCAAGGTGAAATTCAAAGGGAATTTGAATTTTGGCGTTTATTAGACATGTCGTTTTTAAAATAAAGATTCAGAATGTAATTTTGAGAGTGGTATCACTTCAATGTAATTTTTGTACTTGGTTAAAAGTTTGAGATGTTTTTTTGTATGTCTTTTTGAGTTTCGGGAGCATCAAGGCTGGAAATCTCAAGTTTTGGAGGATCTACAAAGGGTGCATAGTTTGTATGAAACCGTGAGGCCCTTAGAAGCAAACCATGTGGCTGTAGCAGATGATAATAAGTTCCCCAAACAAACTATACACAGTTTACCCAAACCATGTGTCCAACCTTCATGGTTAGTGCTACTTAGGAAGTACCCTCTCACTATTCATCGCAGGATTGGTACATGGTTAGGATAACCGTGCAGGGAAAACCATGTGAGGTGGTTTCCTTAGCAGTGAGTGCCACACAATTGGCACACGATTTGGCCAATCCATGAGCCCAAACCGTGTGACTTGGTTTTTGGGGTTAAAATGACTCATTTACTCTTAATGAGGTTAAACCCTCATTTTCCATTTTCTTCTCCTCCTGTCAGCTGCATGAGGCTCTCCTCCTTTATGGGTTTCTCATCCTCAAGCCTATTATATGATTCTCAATATCTCCTCCATCCATCATTTATTTGTAAGATCTATATTCCTTTTTCTTTGTTCCTCGTTTATTTTGGTATTAACTGTGCTATTTTAGTGTGAGCTCATTTTCCCTATTTTCAGGGCAGATGACCATTTCTTAAATTTCTTCCAAACTGTACTGAATCAGACCTCGATATTGGAGGAATAATTCATCCTAAGAATGAGGTAGGTGGTATACAAATTTTTCTCAAATTTTCCATCGAATTATGAATAGTGTCATTGTGTCGCACGCTGGCCTTTGTCGATCATTTCTTTATAATTGGTTTCCTCATATTAAATTGACAATCATACTTAGATACACTTCCTATGATCATTATTTAGTAGTTTGAGGTTACCAACCTCGATCACGGACACCCCATGGGTGTGCCTTCATGAATTTCACTTTATAATTAATTTTTTAAAATGCATGTAAGCCCTTCTAAGCATTTAACTTAGTCTATAAATGGAATTTCCCTTTTATGAACTTTTCTAAATGATAATGGAACCTTATAAATTCCATTTTAACCCTTATATTTTTTCCCATGTGTGGTGGTTTGTTTTAAATGTTTCTTTTGATGAATTGAGACACACCTTTGTAATATATGGTTTAATATGTTAAATGAGTTGTTTGAAGAACAATGTCATGTTTTTATAATAAAACCCCACAATGAGGTGCGATGTATTCTAAATTACAAAGTGATGAACAATGTTTTATATTTTTATTGTCTCTATTGATTTAGTGATTACCTATGTCGTTGGTCTTTCTAGATATATGACATGTTCAGGGCATGTTCTTCTAAATGTTACTTTAACCATTACACCTTCTAAGTTCATGGTTTTGCCCACTCCTCCCTAAAGTTTTAATGACCCAAGATCCTCCTAAGGGCTTGACTTGCCTCCTTTGACCATGGAACCTTTCTAAGTGATCCCTTGAGCTTATCAAATTTCAATTCCATGTAAAATGAATTTAATGTATTAGGTTGAATTGTATGGATCATTCATGTTGATGGATCCCTTAAATGATATGACTTGTTTATATTAAACTGTTTATGTGAAATAAAATGTAAAGAGTGGTAAGGCCAAGCCATTTAGTGCTTTATTAAGCACACATTTAATTGGAATTGTTAAATGGATTTCCCTTGTTATATTGGGATTATTAAATGAAAATAATGAGAGGTATTGCATCATTCCTTGTATTATAAATATGATGATGCCATTATATAGGCTTGATAAATGAAAATCATGAGAGTTATTACCTCATGGGTATTTATTATAAATATGGTCACACCTTATAAATAGTCTATGGATGATGGTAAGGGTTGTTGACCATGGAGAATAATCACACTCCCTTACATCGATTGTTGAGTATGGAATCTAACACCA
This sequence comes from Viscum album, assembly GCA_963277665.1. NCBI lineage: Eukaryota > Viridiplantae > Streptophyta > Magnoliopsida > Santalales > Viscaceae > Viscum > Viscum album. The sequence goes on along the minus strand of OY728163.1, from coordinate 65,196,692 downwards.
GCAATACTATATGGGTGATGGCCTTTACACACCATGTTCCATGATTAGAGTGTTGCCATGGAAGCTCACACGACATCCTGAGTGTTGTATCATGACATCTCTCGCTCTATTGGGATATAGGGAATGTATCCTATTGCTTGAGATTTTAGTCTCATTTAGACGGGTTATGGATGATTGAGTTATTCCCTGGTCCAACCAACACCTAGTATTCTAGGTATAATTCCCATTACATCTTCACGTACTTGGTTTATATATGTGGATGAAATATAGAAATATACTATGTATATATTATTACTATATACAAATGGTTACTATTTAGAAATATTATTCTGGTCATGAGACAAAGTAGGTAGAGTCGTCTAGGTGTCCAATTGGAACCTAAAACGAATGATGTTTATTTATGTATGTCAGTAATGTTTATTTATTCCTATTTCTTACATTGTTTTACTTTATATGTGGATTGGATTCAGTTTTAAACACCTTGGGTGGTGACCTATTGGGATTTATATCTCACACCCTGATCAGGCCACCATTGCACTAGGGTACCCATGTAGAAATTATGCTCGCAGGACCATGGACATTTTATTATGATGCTTTTCTAGTACCTGGGAGTTAAGAGAACAGGACCGAGCTGGAGCTCGGGATGCTCATGGAGATTGCCCTTGGGACTTTACTTTTCTTTTATTTCTTGTTCTGTACTGTATCTTGTAGCATGTTTTAGGTTTTCTATTTTTGTTATATATCATCATTAGTACATTCATGCATCGGTTGTATATTGGTATTGGCCATCATTTACTATACAGTTATATTATTCTTATACTGCTTTGTCATTCATTTATTACCAATTTCATTATTGTCTATTATTTATTATTTGATATACCACAGTGCTACTCTGACCATGAGGGTAAAATATCCCCACTATCACCTCCTTACACCATCGCTGCTAGTCGGTAGCCTCTGGCATACAAGGAGGCACACTTGAGGCCATGTGACCCACCTATCTATCTATCATATTAGTAGTCATTAGGGTCGGGATGTAACAAAGTGGTATCAGAGGTCATTTCATTTCCTTTATCTTACTATTTTTTACTGGTAGACAGGAGATTAGAAATTTTTCGGTACTTGGTAAATAGATGTTTATGGGACTGATCACCCCACCGATGGGGAAAAGTCCAAGTGGCCAGGGCTGGGACTATTTTTCGTATTGTCTTCTATTATATTTGATTATGAGTTCACTTTGAGTTATTTCTATACCTTTCACTGCTTATTAATTTTTGAGTTTATAGTATTTTACCCTTGGACTGGTATGGAAAGGATGAATCATTACATGCATCATTATAGGCACATAAAATTTCACATGTCATGTATATGCCATACCATGTAGTTGAATTTGTAGATTGCCTGCTGATTTGATTATGTGCCTTGAGTGCAATGCCATTATTTTGTTTTCTTTAGTATTCTTGATTATATAACATGATTATTTTTTAACCTATTTAGGTAATTATTATCATGCCTACCTTTATAACATGCTTAGGTGATAATAAGCCATTCTTCCTATTTATTTAGAAATTTTTTCCATTATATGCCATGATTATGTGCTTATTATAGCATGTTCTTCTATGTTTATTACTTGTCATAGAATGATAGTTCTATTTAGATATATATAAATGGTTCCATGGTCTAAATTTATTGGTTGTTATTTAAACGGGTTTTATACATCGGTTGTAAGTTTTATGGGTGCCTTATAATTGGTAAAAGGTAACTCGTATACTCAAACCATATTTGAGCTTTATAAATGTTTAGAAACTTTTGTTAAAAGGTAAAGGCTTCTAAATTTAAAGCTTTAAAGTGAATTTGTTTTGATAAATGGGAATGAAATTCCAAACTGTAAAGTGTATGAGTGCTTTGTGGATTGGTAGATGGACAACCATATAACTAAACTGTTATATATATGAGCATGTTATATTCTAAAATAAAATTGATTTCAATTAAATGGGAGCTAGACTTCGTTCTATAAAGTGTATGGGCACTTTATAGATTGGGGTTGTAACAACCCATGTAATCAAACCATTATAAAAAATCAAATGTGATAATACTCTATCTTTCTTGAATAATCTGAGATATTAATGTGATAATTATTATATTTTTAATTGTTTATATTTTGATGGGTTACCTTCCTAAGTGCACAACTGGGCCCAAGTAAGTCATTTGGGGTGTGTTTCTCATTAGATGGCTAATTTGGGTGTTTTTAGTTTCTATAGTTAAGCAAATGCTATTGGGTTGTATCTTAATGAACCCAATTTGGATTAAAACCTCATGCAAGGATAGTTTAAACTTCTTCTATAGTGCCTTGGAACAGAAACATGAGTAATTTCCATAGGCCTTTATTCATTTTATCAATGTATTAATAGATGGTATCTTTAGACTAGTGGATTTTTATTGACGTGACCTAGTGATAGGGTTGATGCTTATGATTTCGTAAGGGGCTAGCCCATGGTAGGTAGCACCTGTAGAATGTAAATTCCTTGATAATTGCTGTGATTTTTCTGATGTATGGTACCATTCAGGTGTCTTTGTCCCTAGTGTGACTCTTAGCTTCTAAATGACACCCTTGTTCAGACTGGTGGTCATGTTTCTCTTAGACTTTTTGTGGGTGTGAGCATCAAGTAATGATCAGTTTCAGTAGTTTAGACATTCCAAGGGAATGATCGGCCTATTTGTAGGTCTCGTGACCCTTTCCTCTTCCCTTGGGCAACTCAAGAGGTCATTAATTTGTATTAAAGTCGTACGGGATAACGAGACTTGATCTAGTTTCTGTGTAGGCCATCAGATACATGAATGCATATAGATGACAAGCCTATGGGTAGTATCCAAGTGTTTTTATTCTACTTCTATAATCTCGGGGTAGTATGTGTTGATATACATGGTACTCATTGAGTTTCTAAATGATGCAATGATCTGGTTTAGTTTGGTGGAATCGTTGATCATTGAGTTATTGAGTACAGCCTCAAGTCATCTCTGTAGTAGAGTGACTCGGGCATTAAATAAATTAGTTCCTCCAAATGATTGGGATGACTTCCAATAGAATTAGGTTTTTTCGCATGCCGTTCAGGTTGGTTCTGGATTTCATGACAAATGCTCTGATGTTGTGACGTTGTGATCGTGACTCGGAGGAGCAACATGTGTGCATTTAAGGTGGTTTTAATCTAGAGTACTTGTGTGTGGCTAGTCTATATTTCCTTTTTGATGACTAGGACACTCCTAAGGTGGGGAGCACCACATCAGTTATGGTGAATACATTCCCTTCCAAGTAGAAGGAACACAACCAAGGAGGACCTCGGGAAATGATCAGTTTTTCTCGAATGATTTTCAAGCTTGCAAGTTTCGAATCATGTCAGTGCTTGCTTGGTAGCATGACGTTGATGTGGTTATATGTGTATGCAACCTCTTGAAACACTGTTAGTATCAAATGGACTTCGGTGGTTAAACATGAACAAACACAGAATGCTTGGGATGATGAAGGCGTTGTGGTTCGCATAATGGTGGTGTGTCGGTAGGTGAAGCCGATATTATTTCAATAATTCAACAAGTAGTGGCTAGACTATTATTCTTTTGATCTCCTTAGTGTCATCTTAGTGTACTCTTCTTTAAGAGATGAGCATGTACCCTATATTGACGTCATTCTTGATGCACTAAGAGAGTGTCGGTCTTATGTTGTGCTAAAGTTTTAAAATATTTTGGGCTTAATGAGTGATCTATAATATATTTTCATGCTAGATGTGTGGTTTTTTAATTAAGGCATGGTTAGTCTAGAGTGGACTTGGGTTCCCATGTAGGAATGCCTTGGATAGACTCTTGGAAACCAACCGTTTTCTTTTGACTTGACTACCAGGAGGATGCCACTCTGGGAACGGTCAATTATCCAAAGAGTACATATTGGATTTTTACCAATGTTTCTCTTATTATCATGGAGTATAGAGTGCTCTGGGTTGGTTCCTTGGACTCTAGTTTGATGAATCTGAGGTTACCCCAAACTTGTTGTCAGGCTCGGAGGTGATGTTTAAAGGGTAACAATCCCAGTGGGCTAGAACTGGGTTACCCCTCTCATTCGTGCTGAGGCATGACAATTTAAATGGCTAGGTAATGGTTTGACCAAGGAATGTCACCATAAGTAGGGTATGAGCTTCAATGAATGTGTCCATGCTAAATGCTCCATGCCTTGGAGGAAGGCATTGTAGTTCAGTTTGTAATATGTCGTCTGTCTAAGCCAAGAATTTTCAAGAAAGGTCATATAGAGGTGTATTTACTGGTTTTTCTTCTTATTCAATGAATATAGTTGAATGGAACCATTTTAAAGCACGCCATTAAGGTAATGAGGGTGTTATGTAAGGGTCGGCAATGCCTTCTTATAAAGATTCCATGACTAGGTTTCAGTTTGGTCGATCAAAATTCATTTGTTTCTTTATAGTGAGGTTTCTGTTAAGACCTCATATGTAATTGGGTTCACTTTATTAAAGAAAACATTCTATTATCATCATTAGAATGATTATTGGCATGATTCATAGGAAATTTTGATGGTGGAGGTTTTGTAGTTCAAAATTGACCACTTTTGATGTTAAAGCCTAAGGCAGGGAGCACCTTTGTCTAGATGTTTAACAAGATGATGACATGATCATATCTCTAGATAATAGGCTCAAGTAAGCTCCATTTTAGTGTTTCAATCAAGAAATAATCATTAGCTCAATTTTGAATGGCTTAAGTGTCGTATGCTTATGAAGTTCTTGTAGGTGCGTTGGGCGTTTGGAAATGCAACATGGCCATATTGAAGGAGAATTCATGATCCTTGTAGATCAGGTGATGTTTTTTTATTCTCAAAGGCTTATCAGGTATGAGAATCTCTAAGGTGGGGAGATTGTAATGACCCATGTTTTTGAGCCAAGGTGAAATTCAAAGGGAATTTTAATTTTAGCGTTTACTGGATGTTCTATTTTTAAAACCAGGATTCAGAACATAATTACGAGAGTTGGAACACTTCAATGTGTTTTTTTGGAATTTGATAAAGGTATGATAGGTTTCTCATGCGTCTCTTTGAGTTTTAGGAGCATTGGGTCTTGAAATATCATGTTTCGAAGGATCTGTGTAGGGCGCACGGTTTGTCTGAAATTGTGCATCCCACAGCAACAAAACCACACGGCTACAGTAGAGGAGAAGAAGTGTCCTGCATGGTTTACCCAAGCTGTGCGCCCAGCTTTCATAGTTATTTCCACTTAGGTAGTACCCTCACACTATTCACCGCATGGTTGGTGTATGGTTAGGCTAATTGTGTGGGACAAACCGTGTGAGGTGGTTTCCTTGGCAGTGGTTGTCGTACAGTTGGCACGTGGTTTGGAAAAGACATGCGGCCAAAATGTGCGACTTAGTTTTTGGGGGTAAAATGACTCTTTTACCCTTAATTAGGTTAAAACCTCATTTCCCTTTTCTTCTCCCCCTGGCAGCCACGTGAGGTTCTCCTCCTTCGTGGGTTTCTCCCCCTCAATCCTATTCTAGGATTCTCAATATATCCTCCATCCATCATCGGATTCGATCATCGCCAGTCTCTATGGATCCGCATTGGTAATATCTATATTCCTTTTGTGCCATTCCTCATTTAGTTTAGTATTGGATGTGCTATTTTGGTGCGAGCCCATTTTCCCTATTTTCATGGCGGATGTGTTTTTCTTATATTTATTCCAAATTGAACTGAATCAAACCTTGATATTGGACCAGTAGATCGTTCTAATCATGAGGTAGGTGGTATATAGTTTCCCCCCGAGTTTTCCATCTAATTATGAATAGTGTCATTGTGTCATATGCCTACCTTTACCTAGTGTTATTTTATAATTGTTTCCCTCATATTAAATTGATCATCATACCTAGATACACTCTCTATGATCATTATTTAGTAGTTTGAGGTATCCAATCTCAATCATAGACACCCCATGGGTCTTCCGGCATGAATTTCCCTTTATAATTAACTATTTAAAATTCCTGGAAGGCCTCTAAGAATTATACTTAGTCTATAAAAGGAATTTCCATTGTATGAACTTGTCTAAATTATAATATAACTTTCTATATTCCATTTGAACACTTATATTTGTTTTCCATGTGTGATGGTTTGTATTAAATGTTTATTTTGATAAATTGAGACATGCCTTTAGAATAGATGTTTTAAGATGTTAAATGAGTTTTTGACAGAACAATTTCATGTTTTTATAATAAAACCCCTCAATGAGGTGTGTTGTCTTCTAAATTACAAAGTGATGAAGTGTGTTTTATATTTTGATTATCTCTATCGATTTAGTGATTAGCTATGCCTTTGGTCTTGCTAGATATATGGCATGTTTATTGCATGGTATCCTAAATGTTCCTTTAACCATTGTACCTTCTAAGTGCATGGTTTGTCCCACTACTCCCTAAAGGTTCAATGAGCCAAGATCCTCCTAAGGGCTTTACTTTCCTCCTTTGACCATGGAACCTTTCAAAGTGACCCCTTGAGATTATTAAATTGTAATTCCACGTTAGATTATTTTCATGGATTTGATTGAATTGGATGGATCATTCATGATGATGGATCCCTTAAATGATATGACTTGTTTATATTAAACTGTTTATATGAAATGAAATGTAAAGGGTGGTAAGGACACGCCATTTAGTGCTTGCTTAAGCACATGTTTAATTAGAATTGTTAAAGGGAATTCCCTTGTTATATTGGGCTTATTAAATGAAAATCATGAGAGGTATTTCCTCATGCATTGTATTATAAATATGATGATTCATTTATATAGGCTTGATAAATGAAAATCATGAGAGGTATTACCACATGAATATTTATTATAAATATGATTACACCTTATAAATAGGCTATGGATGATGGTAATGGGTGTTTCCCATGGAGGATAATCACACTCCCTTATATCAGGTGTTGAGTATAAAATATTAAACCAGTGATACTATATGGGTGATGGTATTTATACACCATGTTCCATGATTAGAGTGTCTCCATAGTGGCTCACTCTCTATCCCAAGTGTTTTAGAATGACGTCTCTCACTTTATTGGGATGTAGTTCCTTTACCCTATTACTTGATCTTATAGGCTCATTTATACTATTTATAGATGACTGAGTTATGCCCCGTTTCAGCCAACACCTAGTATTCTAGGTATATAGACACTTATATCCACATGTACTTGGTTCATATAGGTGGATAAAATATAGAACTATACTATGTATATATTATTACTATATACATTCAGTTACTCTTCAAAAATATTATTTTTTCTATAATCCAAAGTAGGTAGAGTCAGCCATGTGTCCTATTGGAACTTGAGCCGATCAGTTTTTATTTATGTATGTCAGTTCTATTTATTTATTCATATTTTTTACAATGCTTTACTTTATACATAGACTAGATTCAGTCGTAGACACCCTAGGTGGTAACCTATTGGTATTTATATCTCACACCCTTCTCGGGCCGCCATTGCATTGAGATACCAGAGTAGATCTTATGTTTATAGGACCATGGATATTTTATTATGTTGCTTTGCTAGTACATGGGAGTTAGGATCACAAGACCAAGCCAGATCTCAGGATGTTCGAGATCACCCTTGGGGATTTACTTTTATTTTCTTTCTTGTTTTGTACTGTATCTTATAGCATGCTATAGGTTTACTATTTTCATTATGTATCATCATCAGGACATGCATGCATTAGTTTTATATTTGCGTTGTCCATCACTTACTATACAGTTATATTATTCTTTTGTTGCTCTGTCATTCATTTATTACTAATTCTGTTGCTTTCTTATATTTATTATTTAATATACCATAGTGATAATCTGATCATGAGGGTATAGTCTCACCACTACCACCTCCTTACACCATCGCTATTAGTTGGTATCCTATGGTGTACAAGGAGGCGCCCTTGAGTTCATGTGACCCACTAGTCTGGATAGTGGTTAGTCAGGTCAGGAAGTTACAATGGTGCACGATGGTGAGATTTTCACGAGGTGGTTTGGATTACATGGTTTGTTCCATGATCTTGATGAGCTTGAACTTCTCCCATAAACAATTTCACTCATTCTTTAGTTATTGGATTTCATCTTGGGCTTGGTCAAGGGTAAAGTCTAGTGATGCTATCTCCCTCAAAAGATCTGATAAATGGGCTTCATAGGGTATGATCCTACTGGTTGAGACCATTTCTTCCTTTTTATGTGTTAATTGGATTTATCATAACCCTATATTTATACTAATCATATAATCATTGTTCAACTACTATTTTATCAATGTTTATGATTCTTAATATTCTTTTAAATTTTATAGGATATAATAAAACCAAATAATTCCATGTGTTTTCTATAACCATAATAGAGCATTCAATTCAAACATAAAGGGAATTTTATTTACAAAAGTTCTGGTTAGTATAGTTTTGTTGTAAAATCTCAAGAGTTTTCGATGAATTAGAGCTCTTTTTCATAGTCATTGAGACACTTGAGACCTCCATTATAGATTTGAGATCTGAACCCACCTCTGTTTATGTATGAGTTTCTTTTAAGATGATTCCATTGAAAATTCCAAACTTAGATCTAAATAATATGTGATCAAAAGGGGTCACTTTGGGTTTAATAGATTGGATAATATAATCAATTTATATTTTTAAAGTTTACCAGAGTCGAAACAAGATATAGCTATGATCCATTCAAAGGTTTTTGGGGAAGATGACCCTGTCTATGTTTTTGACATTTGAAGGGGTTGAGGGAGATGTTATGCTGACTGAACTGATGAACCTATAATTAAAGGTTGAATATGAGTATCATAACAGGTTGAAGCTTGATTGAGCTTCAATTAAATATTGAATTTAGTGACTATTTAAAATCCTACAGATCTAATCCTTCAAAGATAGACTGAGGATGAGTGATATTGAGTGAGGTTTGAAGCTAATAAAGTACATATGAAATGATCGATGAATTTTATGTAAGGATCTAGTCATCTTTTCTAAGTAATAGTCTACTGTCGAGCTCAAGGGAATAAAGTCTGAAGACCAAATAAATTATGATCAAATGTTACTATACTTAGCTGAGATCAAATTAGGTTGTGTGAGTTGATGTTGGATATTTAAGGAGTGTTTCATGCTAGTAAAGTTGATAAAATTCTAGGAAGGATGAATATTAACTTCTAGGTTATCCAAGTTCATGTTTAGTTGGAGGTTTTTTGGTGGTCACATGTAGCCATTAATTCATTTCAAGGGAAAATATGTTATCACTTAACTCTGATTGAGATATAGTTTAAACTAAAAATTTATGATTCCACTTATTAAATTATGTTTGTAAGGAAATTTATGAAAAGATAGAGATTAAAATTCCTAGTCTTTTCAGAGATTTAGAGGATTTTAGGGGATTCGAGATAGTAGACAGGAGTAACTTGCAGAATTTTTCTAGAGTGGAGAGATGAGATTGCAACCAAAATATTTTCTAGAGAGTTGTTGATCATCTTGATGAATATGAAGATTGAAGTTCTCTCCTTCTCCATGATCATGTCAGGTTGATTATTTTAGTGGTTGAAGCTAGTAGATTCTCATGGTAACATTTTTCTGAGTTTTCATATCTTTTAATTCACAATTGGTAATCTATCCAAAATCTTGAACTTAAAAAATGATATTTTTAATTGGATTTTAATTCCTATATCTTTTAGTGAATTATTTTTTATTTTAATTAGAGAATATCACATTTCTAATTGAAGTGTAATGATCTTTGATTACAGATTTTTAGTTTAATATGACTTAGATTTTGAAGTTGATTATCTTCATTTAAATTTATTAATTGTAAATCGAGGATTTTGAGTACAGAAGAAGTTGAATGTGTCATTCCACTTGATGATTTTTTTGTGCATTGATCGACTCTAACGTAAAGGAGATGTACTACTGATATCTCGATAGTTATCTCAATTTAATAAGATAAATGAACCACATGTTTTGAGATTTCAATCCATAATTTAATAGAGTTATAATTGTGAATTATTTTAAAAATAATAAATAAAGACTGATCCATGAGGAAAGATAGTTAGTCTACTGCCCTTTTCTTTCTTTTCAATTCACTTATTCTTATTTTTTTACTAATCCTTGCTAGACATTATTGTTTTTTTTACTATTTGAATTAATTTGTGATCAAAACTCAGATTTTTTTTATTTTATAGAAATATTAATCCATTTTAAAACAATTAAAAATAGAAAAATAGAAAAAATAATAATAAATCATGAAAAATAAATCCCTAAATGGAAGTCTCGTTAGGAGACAACCTCGGTCACTTCTGTATTGTAGTTCTTGGGATTAAAATTTTGAAAGAGGTTTGAAATGACACCAAAAAACTTTATTTTCATATTTTTAGATTAATATTATCCATCCTATGAATATTTTCAATTACTCTTACATGAGAGTTGGTTTACTCTTATATAACCTATAACTTATGGAATTTGGTTCTGATATACTACCGTCATTTTTATCTACTTTCAGACTTTGGTATTATCACATCACCATCACCTTCCAATTTTGTCTTGTGATTCTAGAATCATTCATTTTTGAATTTCCATGACTTATCTAGAAAATGGTTCCCACATTGTCCAAGCCTAACATGATACTCTATGGCTACTATGTAGAATGTACTTAAGTTTGGAATTCACTATTATAATCTTATAAAAATATAATTAACCACTATTCTAACTCTACTTAACCAAGTCAAGTAGTGTTGGATATTTGGTTAATGAGTACCCATTTTCATCCTTGATTATGACCCCACAAAAATATTTTTACTTATAACAATCTCGAGTTGCCCCATTGTGATTATTATATTTTTTTTAAAATTATTATAACTTAGAAATGTACTTTTAAATCCATTATTAAACCTATTTATTAGGAAATTAATTTTTTTAACTATTAATTGGATTTACTAGTAAAAAATTTAAAAAAATAATTTATTTATGAATCTTTTTATATATAATATTTTTTAAAAATTAAATTTAATTGTATATATGTTTTTACATGTCTATCTACTTATTATAATTATACTATTTTTATATTTCTAAGTTCTTGTTTAAAATTTTGAATATCACTAAAATAATTTTTATTATATTAAAAAATATTTTTTATAGCATATATTTGATTTCTATTCTCTAACTTTTATTGATCTCTCCCTATCCCGGTGAAAAAGAGAAATGAAAACTGATAAATTAGAACATGAGAACTCATGTGTAATAGGTCATCTCGAGAAAACCTTGGTTTCCAATGTAAGCCATCAATGAGGTTAAGTGTATTCATTTTAAGGATAAAATTTGATGAATATTACAAAAAAATAAAAACTAAACATGTGGGGAACTACTTTATCATTTTACCAAAATTTTCAAATTTTATTAAAAATTTATTTTTACACGTCTTTATATTAAACTATCCCCAGTTATATCTATATAAAAAAATCAGTACAACATCATATCAAAATATCCACAATTATCATGAAACCAAAATAAACATAATAAAAATATGAAATATATATAACTCATGTTAAATTCAATGAGTTATATAATAATAAGGAAATGACACTTCTCAGTCAAATCAACCTCTATGTGAATTTATACACTATGCCACAATCATTGGATTCCACCTAATGAGTTTTATATTGAACCCATATCCCATCCAAACAATATCCATACACACACACTCACAATATCATCAAATGGAATGTATATATAAGTGGCGATTATAAAAATTTCTATGATTTTTTCAATGACCATGATCCTCACTCATGAATGGAATTTTGGTGTATACATGTACGAGTGAAGTTAGAAAGTGACAGCTGATCCAAACCCTCAAGGAATTCTATAACACTAGATAAAAAATCAATACCAATCAAAATTAATATTCATATATAATTATTAAATCACTCCATGAAGATATATAATCACATAATCCAAAACACACTTCCTTCAATTAATCCCAAGAACACTATGACTTATCATAGTTGAGGTTAGGATAATATAAATGATAATAACATAATAATAGGTTGTAATTTAATTTCCTTGTCATTTATCTATAAAATCACCCCTCTCATGGTTTCACACATGAATATCTAAAAAAATAAGCAATGCCTTTGTGGTTCTCTATTTAATGTTCTTAATAATTAAACACCAAGTGATATGAAGATACTGATGGATTTTGATGATGGTGATTTTAATTGTTGTCAATAAGTAAATAATTAAGACTATCAATATGTGTTTGGTGTTGATGAATAACCTAATAAATTAAAATATTTAATAACCCTATGATTAATAAATTATTTAAATAAAATAGGAAAATTAAAGAGTTCTTATGAATATGATAATAAGTTTAGTTGAAAGTTAAATATGCATTTTAGAAAATAATATTCTGGAAGAAATAAAAAGTATAGATCTACAGATGAGGATATTTTGATTCCTTGTGATTATTTTAGATGATTAAATAGAATGTAGTTTTGTAGATATTATGAGAAAAATATTGAATATGGATTTGTTGCTGCTTTAAGGAATCATCTTGGATTTGTAATGATTGTTGAGATGAACTTAAATGGAGTCAATGATAAGTACCAATCATTGTTGAAAAGAATGTCTATTACATATCTGGATGAGTTTGATGAGTTTCATATAGTTGAAGAATAATAAAGTCAACTAGCTGATGTAAGTGAGAACCCATCCTTGCATACAAACTTTTGCAATATATATGAACATCACTTGAATGATGAAGATGTTTGATGAATTGAAATAGGAAAAATGATATGATTGGTTAGGAATTATGAAGGTAGAATCCTTAATATACACTTAATGAATATTTAATAACCTAATGTATATGACAATACCATTTCCAAAAGAGGAATGTCTGAGAATGATATGAATATATCACAATAGAATTCCCAAAATATGAAATATAGATACACTACCGAAATATGCATTGAAAATGCAGGTATATTTGTATCCAAAAGAATAATAATTGAGAATACATACTGAGTTTGATAAAATTGGTAAAGTCATACATCATTTTACAAAACATTTCTATAAAAGTGTTATTCCAGAATCTGACATGCATAATTAGTTGGTGAGAAGGCCAAAGTTGAGTTTAAAGAAGGTTGATAATTAAAAAAGGTTCATAAATGACCAACCTATGATTTAATTTTTTATATAATATTAAAAAGGTTCTATTTTAGAATAAATTTGAGAAGTACCGAGTTTGAATAACATTTAAAAAGGTCTGAAGTGGAATATGGAAAGAGGAAAGAATCAAATTCTAGTAAGAAAGTATAGAATATAGAAGTAATAGATGTTTAGAATTATTTTAGAGCATCATAATTCTTTATGAAAGTATGGAAGTAGAAGATACAATATAAATAAGGAGTCCATAGAAGTATAAAGTGATGATGATAGTTCTGAATGATATAAAAGTTTGTAAGTATCAGATCATTAAAGGTAGTAATGAATTTTTCAAATGATGTATAAGTGTAAGTAGAAGTAAAAGGTTAATGTTTAAGAATGTAATCTTAGATATAGAAGAATATTTAGATAATTGATAATTAAATAAGATTCAATGTTATTAAAATTTATATTGAGTTATCTTGTAAGGTGTTTTAAAAGATAATATGATAAATTTTGGAAGTTCGAAAGCTGAGGAGATCAGAAGCTATGTTGCATTGTGAGGATGTTTTGTAGATCGAAAGAGTTTAGATGTTTTTTTATGATACAAAAGAATATCTATAGAAGCTCAAAAGCTTCATATTAATAACTCAAAAGATCTAAAGGCTATGTCAAAGTAACCCAAAGTTTATAAAAGGTAAACTTGAAGATACAAAAGAATAATTTATTGAGTTGAAGAAATAAATGTGATAAATCCGAGTAGTTATTCATGAATTAAATATCATGAGTCATAATATATTATTTAATAAAAAAATTAAGGAAACAATAAAGAATATTTATTGAGAATTTAATGAGAAATTTTCTTGTTCAAGATGTATTTTTTAGAATAATTAAAGAGGGAAGACCAAGAATTAAGAAAGTGTGAAATTCAAAGTCGGAGCTCACACTGCCAGTTTTCATGGAGGTTTCAAAAAATTTATTCCATGCATAAAAGGAGTAGAGTTTAGTTGAATAAGTGACTGATGAGGGTGAATATATTATTGAGAGCTTGAGATACTAACTTGCATGTTCCAAAAGATCATTTGAGTTAAAGAAGAAGTGACAGTTCAAATTGTATATTCAAGAAGATCATTTAATTCAAGTAAGTGAGATAACTGAACTATATATTTCATATATTAGATTGGTTTTGGAATTTTAGCTAATTCATAAGTAGATACAATTCACAAGAAGAGCCAATTTGGAAGTAGAGTGGTTTAAAGGAAGAAGAAAACTTATAGATGCTTGATTATTCTCAAGTTGAACATTCTAAAGATTAAGAGAATAATAATGACATGTATACCATTGAAAATTTTCATTAACTGTAAATCAAAGTCTTATTGTTGAGGAAGAAGATATTTAAAGTTGATATAGTGGCATCCTAGAGAAAATAATAAGATCTTATTCAAGAATGGGAAGTTGGTAACACCTTTGTAAACTATAGGGATCTAGTATAATCATAGTAAGGAGATTACTATCAGGAAATGGTTTTTAAGGTGAATGATATGATACCTTATTTATCTAAGTTATGTTGGGGTTAAGGATAATACCTTCACTAATAGTGGGTTAAAAATGACACCTTCCCTATTTTCATTCACTTGTTGATATTAGTGAATAACATATGTCTTAGACTCAACTCAAACATATCAAGGATATAGTCACCCACATCTGGGGTGAACCTTGTAAAAATATCATGTGCTATGCTCTCTTTACTTTTTATCATACATATAGTGTGCATGTGTTTCATGATTTATATAAGATCCATTCATCCTAATAGGTGTAGTGGTTCAAATTAATTAATTAGAAATAATTTGTTAAAATATTGACCACACTGATTCACCCCCCTCGGTGTGACTGCACAATCTTATTGGGCATCTCAATTGGCATTGGATCATAAGGTTTTACCTCTTATTGGAGATATTTTTTCCTAGTTGTTTTTAACCATTATATTTGAAGCAAAGACTTAAATAATTTTTTGAGTTCACAGATATATCTACCAATAAATTGAAGAATAATAAAAAATGGATGCTAAGAAGATGAGAAAAGTCTCATATGGTAATAAAATTGGTAATATTTCTATCATATCTAATGATAATTATCCTCTTAAGGAATCCAGTTCAGGATGTAATGATTATACTCCAATTAAATCACTCTACAATATTTATTCTAAAATTCAGGATTATATGAAAAAATACCTTTTGAAATTTTCACATGTATACTTGGGATTATTAAGGTTTTATAGGAAGAAATATAACAACTGGATATGGATGCATAGACTATTGAAAAAGAATTAGCTGAGAAGTTTTAAAAGTGAAACATTTCCATCAAAGATGTGGAAGTTATTTATCAACTCAAATGTAAAAATAAATTGATGAAAAATCCAAGACATGAAAAATTCGTGAAGTTAAGATCCATGTATCGGAAGAAACACATAAGGATATCACTGATCTCAATAATTCTTAGTTGTAAATCAAGGCTAAAAGAGTTAAGGAGCTTGATAATTATCTATAATAATTGAGTAAGATTAATGAACACCACATTTATAAGATGAAAAAAATGATGATACGAAAGAATTAGTTCAATTTAGGTTGACACAAATACCCTAAACTTAAACTACCTTGAGCTATAAGTAATAATTATAATCTAAAAGTAATAATAGTTAAGTTTTCCCAAGATGACAAAAGAAGATATACTATCATAAAAGTTTCTTTCACAACCCCCTTCCCCCACTAGTACCCCTCCTTGGCCGGTAGTGAAGAAAAGGGGATAATGACCCCAAATCCTGCCTCCAATAGGTCATGGGGTGGAGACTAGAACCTAGGGTATAAAATCACACATATGGGAGGAATTGTCCTTAAAATAAAAGAAATGGATCAAGAGATAAGATAAAAATACACCAACTAATGTCATTCCATAAATATAAAAGTAAAGGCACCTATATTCTATAATTAATGTGAAATCCATAAAAAATAAAAACACCAAAATAAAACCATACCAAAATACTATTGAAGTGACTCCTTAATAACTACAACCTGAAATAGTGATGTCCAGATCGGTCTCTAAATCCCTCCAGGAAACCTGAGATATATATATGGGGTGAGAATAAAAAGTATACTCATTAGGATAAAACTTAAGTAAACTCATTTAAATTTGGTAGAAACATACTAATGCTTTAGTGAATAAAAAATATAAACAAAAATCACCTACAAGTTCAATTAATCCTCTAAACTCACCAAGGACCACTCACCAAATATCGCATCTAATTAAAGTAGAATAATATAAAGAAGTATAAACAATACATCCAACAATCACTCCTCCACTGACTTGTCGCTATCATGCCCCAATTTCAACCATATTGATGCTCTCAATCCCTTGTTTAGTTGTTTTATAGAACAATACGTATCTCAAATCATATCCAGGGTAATAACATATCATAAAAATGAGGTACATAAACTTCTCACCTTTCTTCTTCCATGCACGAACCCCGCCATATATCCTCATATAAAAAATGATGCATCACATCTCATCAATATCCCTTAGGGTCTACCATTTCACCAATATCACACCCATAACCCATAGGGTCTTCCAATACCTCACTTACCAATCAACACCTTGTAGGGTCTTCTGGTATATTAAGTACAACTCTGCCTTGTAGGGTATGTCGGTGCACCATACATTATTCATATATACCCCATAGGATCTTTATTATCCACTAAATGAGGCTAATATTAATTTTTAATATATATAATATTTATTTTCTTTATTATTCATAAACATCATTTTAGTGTATTTTACACTTTGATCATCATTTCACATTATAATTTGTAATTCCTTCTTAAAATGCACTATTATGTGGTACATTTTTTAACATCATTTAAAGTACCTAGTGATCTTAATTTTATTTTCATATTTAATTTTCAGGTTTATAATTATATTGGGAAAAATTCATAATTTTTTAGTGTTGGAAGATTCACATTGGAAGACCACCAAAATGAGATTTCATGCAAACAATTCTGGAGAAGGCAGATTGGACACCAGCCCACTGATGAGAATTTGGGGCCCACCATACAGGCCCAATTAAGCCCAAATTTCGTGGGATGAAATAATACATATATAGGAACAAATCATTATTCAAAATCTAGTGCTAATTCAGCCTCTATTGTGGTTATTAAGGAGGCCCAATTTAGAGATAAAATTATGGGCCAGATTCTACAGCCCAGAAAAATAGCCCACCAATTTAATCATATCTCGGCAACAACATATCCATTTGGGCTTAACTTTTACAGAGATATAGGAGACATAAAGATATTCACTTTTTTCTTCTATGTAACACTCCAATTCGGCCATATAAAAGTCCATTCAGATGCATCTGTTTGGTGGATGAAAGTTGGCTGCCACCTCGGGTCAAGGGTGGAAAAATCAACTCTCCCTCAACTTTCCACCCACCTAAGGCCTAACACAATTAATTTAGGAGACTTGGACTATTGGAGACTTGACCCAAGGCTTAAAAAATGCCTATTTAAGGCAATTGTGATGGAGGAGTTGATCATCTTTTAGTTTTGTTTCATCTTAATGTTATGCTGTCAATTTGATGTTGTAATCACATTTCCTCAATTGTAAGTTCCTTGAATTACCTTAGCTTCTCTATAAAAGGTCTTCATATTCTATTTTTCTATTTTTATTCTTATAACTTTGATACCATTGTCTCAAGGTGTGAACTTTTTCTTACCAAACCTTGTGAGATTATCACACAACGGTAGAGTGATTGTTATTTCATTGTTTTTTTTACTTCTCCAATTCCTCCCTCATGAGTCTACTTTCAACTTCCATTGAAACCATAGGATCAATGGAGGGATAACCCACTTATGGGTTGATCCAAGGGAGTAGAAAGATGCTTTATTGGATGTTATTTATCACTACCTTAATCTCTAATCACTTCTTTAAAATGATATTTTTATTTGATGATTTTAAACTTCTTCATCCTTATTGAATTTTAAGACCACACACTTCAAGTGCTAAAAAGAACCTTTACCTTGGAGTGATCAAAGATTTGATCCTTCAAGTGTATAGGTGATTAGTATTAGGGTGTGTAGTCATTAAACCAGTGAGTTATGATTTTGTTTGATCTTCTTAAATGAACTCATCTCAAATATAAGAAATTAAAATAGTTGAAAAGGGAATGCATCCAATCCACCCCAAGTGATAACCTAGGATCAACTCATACTTTAAAATTGAATTAACTTCAATGTCTTAGAGTTCACTTAAAAAAATATAAAATCAACCCAATTTGGACACTTCATATCCAAAAATAGTCCATAGAATGTACGTGTCTATAGGTTTCTTCTTAGGTCTCTGAGGATTCGACAACCCAAGCTAAACTACAAGGACCGTTCTACCTTCATCTCTTGGGTAAATTTGAGTGTGAATCAAATTTTTGCACCATTTCTGAGGACCTAAGTAAGTTATCTTAGACATTATCATCTTTTTTTTCATCCCTCTTCTCTGTTCTCACCCCCTCACTCCTATGGAATTCAATTTTGAAAAAGTCCAAACACGGGAAACCTATCCCTACTTTGATCACCCAACACCATGTGTGATGTATAATGGCCATACTAATTTATATTTGTGGGATCATCAACAACCTAATGAACCACAATGTTTTAACTCCTATGATCCACAAAACATTCCAACATATAATGAGTTTCAATCCCCACAAACCCAATCTGAACACCCTCTTGTGCAATTCCAACAACTTAATTATCCACCTGGAATAGACCATTTGGAACAACCCCTTATCCCTCCCGATTTGCATACATTACTTGAAAAACTATGTCAACAAATGGAGATAATTAATTTTGAGGTTTCATCATTGAGATTATAATTAAAAAACTTTGAGACGGTTATAGAACCCATTCCCACTCATGCTATCCCTTCCTCATCATTGATAGAAGACTCTTTTCTCCCACAAACCTCTCATAAATTTATTAAAGAAGAAACCTTTGAATTTGGGATATATGGAGAAGATAAAGGAATTATTTAAGGGTTTTAAATCAAGAATAAATTTATTTTTTGGATTCAAAAGAGAAGAATTTGACATCATGGATTGAGTGTCCTGAATATCACTCCATTGATTCTTCTGAACAAAAAATTACTAAACCATTGGGAGAAATCACAAACTTTGAGTCCATACCCATTCCTAACACAGATCTTTCCAATTTGGTGGTTGAATCTTCTATTCAAAAGGAACCTATTTTTTTGAGAAATTTGGAAAATGAAACTGATTTGGATTCAAAATCTCAACCTGTGTTTGAATGTACTATACAACCCGAGCTCAAAATTATTGTCTTTACTTCCCTGCTCAAGTATCCCTTCATATGGTATAATAATGAACTTTAAATTGGAATTAATTCTTCTTTTGAAACCAAAAAAAATGGAATGATCATTGATTTCTTAGGCAAGACTACAGAGAAAACTGGATCAATCATTTCTGATATTCCTTGGATTTTCCCACTCATTGTAGAACATACATTTGTACATGACACAAATTATAAACAAAGAATAAATCTAAATAAAGTAGAGGTGGAGAAATATGGGGTTTTTAAATTTTCTGAAAGTTGGTATTGGGTAATTTCAGGGGTTTATGTCGAGCTAGCGACGTTAAACAAAGCGCTGCATGGGAGGCAACCCATGGTTTTCAAGTTTCCAATTATTTTGTTATTTTAATCAACTTTATATTTTTAAAATATAATTAATTAATCATTTTTATATTTAAAAATAAAAAAATATATATTGTTGACTTTTTCTTCTATTATGAGTATGGATGGGTATGAAAGGGGAGCACCATATTCATCTGTGTCACGTGGTGTGATCCTTGAGTAATACCGTACCCTGAAATTTAAAAAGAAGACAATGTATCATTAGTTTGTTTTATATTAATGTGTTTGTAGGTTAAAATAAAAATACAAAGAAAATATATTAATAAATAAAAAAAAGACACATCATAGTTCGTGGGTCAAACCCCGTCACAACTGGCGAAGCCGTGGGGAATCGAACTCGGGACCAAAGGGAGACAGGGGCACGCGCTTACCACTAACCTACGACTTTTTGTGATTCATTATTCTATAATTTTTATATATATAATTATATTTTACTTTATTTATTATATATATATATTTTCCACTAGGGAATTCTCAGAGTGACATCGATATCAAGGGATTAAAAGGGAGCAGTAAGAATTTCAACTTCGACCACTAGGTGACTTCATTCCATGATCCTCATTTTCAATTTCCTTTTTGAACTCTCATTCTCTACCTCTACCCCCTTCTAAATTTTCTTTTCTTTAAACATGGTAATACACATTGCACACTTTGAAACTAAATATCAAATAATTTAGCATGCCCCGATTCTGATTTTAATCCTTATATAATTTCATGAGCATTGATTTTGGAAAGTGTGGCTGTCCAATGTGATATTTCATCGTTTATATTTTCATCCAAATAAAAAAAGATTGCAATGCACGTCCTTTGGATAGTGGGGTATTAGTTTGAGTTCATGGGTCCCCTAAATAAATAGCATAGGTTTGGTGATCATTTTAGTTTTAATATGAGTATTCAATAAAAAAATTAAAAAAACAATAAATTTGCACGTAGAGAAATGAAATGACCTAATGCGTGGCTTTCGGTACTTGGGGATCGTGACTCCATAGTTTTCTAGCCCATAGTTAGTAATTTTATCTCTATTTTTGGTAATTTGAATTTTTTTTTACTGAGTTAACTTGAGATGATGCCCAAGTATGTGGGCTTCACTTGGTGCCCTAAGGTCTTTGAGCCTGGGAGTCATCGGCAAAGTCTCACTACAGGGGTTGACTCTTTTGAGTGAAATTTCAATTAACATGGAAAAATTACAAAAAAAAATTGAATACTCGTCTTAATATTTAAATGTGATTCCACCTAGTTCTTCCATCATTTCCCTCTTGAATAAGGATGAACCCCCATGTCTAATGCGATGCACAACACATCATCACTCTTAATTGATATTGGATGAAATATGGTGATGAATTTGAACAAAGGAATGGGATTGGGATTGGGATTGGGATCTTCTTATGAAACTATCATGTATTAAAATATTTTTGATGGGTTTCATGATTGTTTGGTGTAAGGTTTTTTGGTTATCATTGTGTATTAAAATGTTTTTGGAAAAGGGAATTCGAATTTCATATTGTTGATATATATTTTGCTCGGGACTAGAAAAACTCAAGTTGGGGGGTGTGATTAGACACTAAATGAGGATGATATTCATTTTTAATATATATAATATTTATGTTCTTTATTATTCATAAATACCATTTTAGTGCATTTTACACTTTTAACATCATTTCACATTATAATTTGTAATTCCTTCTTAAAATGCACTATTATGTGGTACATTTTTTAACATCATTTAAAGTACCCAATGATCTTGATTTTATTTTCATATTTAATTTTCAGGTTTATAATTATATTGGGAACAATTAATACTTTTTTAGTGTTGGAAGATTCACATTGGAAGACCATCAAAATGGGATTTCATGCAAACAATTCTGGAGAAGGCAGATTGGACACCAGCCCACTGATGAGAATGTGGATCCCATCATACAGGGCCAATAAATCCAAAATTTCATGGGATGCTATAAGAAATATAGAGTAACAAATCATCATGCATAATCCAGTGCTAATTCGTCCTCCATGGTGGTTATTAAGGTGGCCCAATTTAGAGATAAAATTATGGGCCAGATTCTGTGGCCCAAAAAAATATCCCACAAATTTAATAATATCTTGGAAACCACATATCCATTTGGGATGAAATTTTACATAGATATAGGATAAATAAGGATATTAACTTTTTTATTCTATGAAACACTCCAATTATTCCATCTAAAAGGCCATTCACATGCATCTGTTCAGTGGATGAAAGATGGCTGCCACCTCAGGTCAAGGGTGGAAAAATCAACTCTCCCTCAACTTTCCACCCACCTATGGCCTAACACAATTAATTTAGGAGACTTGGACTATTGGAGGATCAAACCAAGGCTTAAAAAATTCCTATTTACGGCAGTGTTGGTGGAGGAGTTTATCATCTTTGAGATTTGTTTCATCTTAATGTTATGCTACCAATTTGATGTTGTAATCACATTCCCTCAATTGTAAGTTCCTTGAATTAACTTAGTTTCTCTATAAAAGTTCTTTATATTCTATTTTTCTATTTTTCTTATTATAAATTTTATACCTTTTCCTTAAGGTGTGAACTTTTTCATACCAAACCTTGTGAGATTATCACACAACGGTGGAGTGATTGTTATTTCATTGTTTTTTTTACTTCTCCAATTCCTCCCTCATGAGTCTACTTTCCACTTCCATTGAAACCATAGGATCAATGGAGGGATAACCCACTTATGGGTTGATCCAAGGGAGTACAAGCGGCTGGATTGGATGTTATTTATCACTACCTTAATCACTAATCACTTCTTTAAAATGAGATTTTTATTTAATGATTTTAAACTTCTTCATCCTTATTGAATTTTAAGACCACAAACTTCAAGTGCTAAAAATAACCTTTACCTTGGAGTGATCAAAGCTTTTATCCTTCAAGTGTATAGGTGATTAGTATTTGGGTGTGTAGGAATTAAACTAGTGAGTGATGATTTTTTTTGATCTTCTTAAATGAACTCATCTCAAATATAATAAATTGAAATAGTTGAAAAGGGAATGCATCAAATCCACCCCAAGTGATAACCTAGGATAAACTCATACTTTAAAATTGAATTAACTTTAGTGACTTAGAGTTCACTTAAACCCATATAAAATCAACCCAACTTGGCCACTTAATAGCCAAAAATAGTCCATATAATGTATGTGTCTATAGGTTTCTTCTTAGGTCTCTGAGGATTCGAAAACCCAAGCTAAACTACAAGGATTGTTATACCTTAATCTCTTGGGTAAATTTGAGCGTGAATCAGGTCTGCTAGTGCA
Source organism: Viscum album (assembly GCA_963277665.1). Taxonomy (NCBI): domain Eukaryota; kingdom Viridiplantae; phylum Streptophyta; class Magnoliopsida; order Santalales; family Viscaceae; genus Viscum; species Viscum album. Next base: position 65,173,471 of record OY728163.1, on the reverse strand, counting down.
TCCGGTACCAATACCCTAGAGGGTTTTCTGTAACCAATACACCATGTGTATATACCCCATAGGTTCTGTCAGTATTCCTTAAGAGGTTTTATTAATCCAAAAAAAAAATAAGTGAGAGTGGGGAAGAAGACGAAGTTAACCATTCATTCCATCACTAAATTGGATATCAGGGAATACACTCGGTACCTAGTATGTTGGGAATTGGTTAAGTTATTCAAAATGAGTATGGTGTGAATATAAATTATAAGAAAGTAAAATCAAAGAAGTCGCACAAAAGACCAACCTAGGAGTCCTCATCAAATAGACACCAATGTGGCCCACACAACCTTAGAATGTCTCTACCATCCACTAATCCCTTGTCATTTCAAGCTGCAATCGCTATCATCTGCTACCGAAAACCAACTATCATTTAAGTTTATAAAAAAATTATTTAATGTTTCAATTCAAGGATTTTCATTTCATTATTCTAAATCTCATTCCATAGCTACCTGACCACTACCACTTCTGCAATGACCCAAACACTCATCTTGCCAACCGTGGAAAGGAAATCACAGCCCCTGATGTACCAAGATAACTATAAATAATATCCCAGACCATCAATAGGATCAATTTTAGCCCTTACTGTACTATTATCCCGCATTATAACCCTATTCTAAATCATGGAATTTTCCACAGCCCCTGATTCACTAAAACATCAACCATATTGGGAATGTATGATTCACATTGAGGATCTAGAATCCTAGAGTATACTTATAAGGCAACAATGATTTTCAGAAATCAAACTCATAGGGAAACTAAGGCGATGAAACCATGACTTCCAAGCCTCTATAACAAAGAATAATCACTCAGCCCCAAGAAATTATATTATCAAACAACTATTTAATTACTATCTTGAATTAGTTGATTTGTTATAAATAATTCTATTTTACAAAACAACTTACAGTTAGTAACTAACAATATCTAAGAGTAACCACACCATTCTTCCATATTTCATCAATTCTAAGAACAACAATAACATATTTCATGACTCTTCCATTAATTATCACAATATTAACATATTTACTATGTTTAATCAATTCCTAGGTGCACAAATCACTCTAACAATAACCAAGTAAAGGATAACACGCTAACTAGTAAAAAAGGAGGAAAAACCAGGGCATAACCACATGCAATCTCAAATCCCCACCCCATTCATTCTTAATTATAGTTATTATCTTCATTAGGTTGGTATAAACTATTCACCCAATGAAAATATATGTATGATAATTCTAAAATTTACACTTAAACATGGGAGTTGTCAAATACCCTACTTTGATCGATGCTTTATAAATCGCTACACAAGAAATCTAGGGGGAAGATGCCTGCAAGATCAAATATGCACAAAGGAACCCTGGATCAACCTAGATTGCATCAATGTCTCGTCAAAACCATAACTCAAACATACCCCAATCGAGACACCACCATCATGGAGAATTCCCAATAGAATAACGAGAATAAATTAAAGGTAAAAGGGGGAGAACTCACCATAGATCATAAATATTATACATACAAAATTCAAGGTCTAAATCCAAAAAATCAGGGTTGGATCAAAAAATAATAAAGCAATAATGGATGATGACACAATCTTTGTATCCCAATTTTTGAGATATCATGAGATAAAGAGATTATATTACACATCGTATGTTCATAGTAAGGTGGTTGTTTCTATGACTACTCCTTATCTATTTAGGGGTCTTGATGCATTTCTAGACTTCACTATGTGTCTATGAATTATATTCACTTCTATCGAGATAAGGTCCTAGAGGGTCACACATAATATCATATTCAAAAATATGTCATATTTTGATGAATAAGAATATAAGATATGGTGGGACCTACCACTAGGGTCTGAGTGATGTCTGTAGATTTTTGATCATCAAGTAATAAATAAATTCATACTATTTAGGTTTAGAATAATTGGTTCTAAATTAATTTATTAAATGTATTTAAAAGTGTTAAAGTAAATACATGGAAAATATTATATGAACAAATATCATTTTAATATTAATGGTTCATTTAATATTTGTAGAAATGATTAGTCGAGTTAATGACTCACTTTTATGATGTAATATATTTATTATATATTAAAATAAAGTGATAAAAATAAAAATAATATTTATGACTCGGTATAGTAGTCATAATATGTCATTTATGGTTTATTTAGTGAGTAACAAATATTTGGGGGTTGAGGATCCTATTCCAGGTAATTTCATAACTCACTATATATAGAAGGAGAGGGGCTCTCATAAGGTAACTATTCACTATGAGTTCTTGAGAGCCACTCTCTCATTTCCTGCTTTCAAGAGAGATAATCTCTCAATCCAAGTGATCAAATCGAGCTCTTATTCTCACATTGAAGGAGCATTGATGTGGTGATCATTGGGAAATCGAAGACAACTTCAGATTGCCACGATAGCACCTAAAATTTGATAATTGATACTCTTGTAGATTTTTGAAGCACGTTTGTATGATATAGAGGGATTTGTCTTCGGATCATTCAAGTAGTAATAATCAACAATGAGCATATGTTGATCATAATGTTAGATTGAAAAAGGTATTTTTCAGTTATTGTTTTTATGCCTAAAATTCATCACACGAGATCATCATGATTTTTATGGAGCTATAATTCACTGGTGATGATGTATTTACATTGATTATGGTGATAAATTTTAATCCTTGTCCCACAAGCCCCTGTTGCATGCCCTAATACCATCGATTGGTATCAAAGCTATCATGTGATATTTTAAGATAGAGAAAAATTGAACCTGTAATAAATACATGTAGAGGGCATCGGTACGGTCCCAACACTGCAAATAAAATTTCAATACAACATTGGATGACCAATTTGTATCTATCAAAAGTTTTTAATATGGGTTAAAATCATCATTTCTGGTATTATTTTCAAAGAACATATATATTTATAAATATGTTATTTTCAACCTGAAGACATCAATCGAAATAATTTCTAGTGAACCCCGGTATTTCAACTATAATACCGATGTTTGGAATAGGATTTTTTGGTGAGATTTTAATTCCACATGGTCATGGAATTCAAAAATAATAATATTAAAAAATGTTGGTAGTGGTTGAAAACTTTTAGAATCCTAACATTGGCTGAAGAAAAACCATAAAGTTGGTGGTACATGTGTGGTACCAATAAGGCTCAATTGGTAATACCAAGTTGCTATGCCTAAATTCATTAGAATTTTACTTTTCATAGCTACTATATATGATCATTAAATTGGTAATTAGATGTCAAGACCAATAATCATAGAAGGTGTCTATATGACGCAACTATAAAGGGTTGGTGACACTGTAGAATGCCAATAAGGGGTGAAAGTTACTAAAATACAGTTTTGGATTAAATTAAGCAGAAAAATCACATAATATTCCTTTGGAATGAATTTTTTCATGTGTTTGTAAGAGGTTAGTGGGAGCACCAATGTTTCCAAGTAAAATATATTTGATAACATACGGGAAAAAATTATTGGTCTTACAATTAGTTAAGACCATAATAAAAGTAAATCTCTAGAGATTGACTTAAAGTAGAAACCTATGTTCTAGGGGACGTGATTTACTGATATATATCTAAAGGCTACTTAGACGTATTAAATTAAACATATTATAAAAAAGGTATTGAAAAATACAAGTTGGAACAATTTAAGATATAATTTTTATTAATTTCATATAGAATAAATCTCTCTAATAAGACATGCATGGGAATAGGAGGAGATTAAAGAGGTGGTTAAAATTCCATAAGCAGGAGCAATGGATCTATCACACATTCCATGTTATGTACTATATATGATATTGCCAACATATACTTTATGGTAGTAAAATATCAGTTATATCCAAAATAACTACATGATAAGAAGTTAGAACTATCCAATTATACTTGAGGATATATAAGGGATATGTACCTGGTATATGGAGTGAAAGGGATACTAGTTATAAGGGGACATCGAATAGTACTCCTTTAGACCAATATGATCTAATATCATAGTCAAGATAAGTAAATTATCATGAAAATATCATTCAAGAAAGTGGTAGCCATATCTACAAATACTAACTATGTTGTAGCTTCTCTGGTAGCTAAAGAAGTAGTGTAAAATACGCAAAAAAAAAATTTAGTTATTGGAATCGAACCTAGTAAGTAAAGTTTTATCATGATGATAGTTCTTCTACTGGTACTAGCCAATATTTCAAGTTTAAATAGTGAAAAAAATTATATATATATATATATACTCAAGGTTTATATCTCTTAAGGAGTTTTACTCAAGAAGGTGAGGTCACAACTAGCAGAATAACCACACAATGGAGACATGGTAGGTCTATGAATAAAGTCATAACTCAGAAGAAATATGATCTTATCATGTGAGAGCTAACAAGGGTGGTCATCAATTTGGATCTAGTGTAAGTGGGAGTGTTGTAAATGTGGGTGACCTAGACCCAACTTTATTAGTACTTTTAGGTTACCATATCATGTATATAGTGAGATATGTATGATGTAACCTTACCGTAATGGTGTTGATAATTATGTATCCACTATTTTGATAGTAATGTACATAGATTAGTTGTTGTATCAAAAGGATATAGCATTTCATGGGATATAATTATAACCTTGAGATATTATGACATTAATCTTAAACATATGTATTGCAGTCTAGATACATCATACTAAATAAACACAATTTATGTTTGACTATCAGGTGTTGAGGGCTCATAAACATTGAGACTTCTTCTCATGAAGTTCACACTTGGTGATCTCTAGTAGATGAGATCATGAGGACAAACCCGCCAATAGGAACACTGCATGTTTGAGGTGTCATTGGTTGTTCCTATCTATGAACATGTGTACTGGTCTCATGGATTGAGATTATTATCAATGTGTTCCATTTGATCGTGTACTTTAGTGTAAGGAAAAAACTATGACATTGAATTCGTGGAAAGGTAGCTTGTGTTGGGTGTGTCATTGGTGGTATGACATTGGTTGAATGATCAAGATAGAATTTGTCACTTATGAGTTAAAGAAGTGATATCTCAGGCTTGGTTGATTAGGATGATAGTACCTTCATAAATCCATGGGCATGGTAGTCGAAGGCAAGCTTGTCCAGTTAGGTCAATAAATAATAAATCGAGAATGGATAATGACACAAGTTGTGCATCTCACTTTATGAGATATCACAAGAGAAAGAGATTATATTACAGGGCGTATGTTTGTAGGAAGGTTATCCTTGTTATGACCACTCCTTATCTCTTTAGGTGCCTTGATGGGTTACTAGACTTCACTCCTCATCTATGAATAATATTCACTGATATCGAGATAAGGGCCTAGAGGGTCACACACAATAGCATATTCAAAAGTCTACCCTATTCTGATGAATATGAATACAAGACATTGTGGGACCCACCATTGGGGTATGACTAATATACGAGGATTATTGATTACCAAAGAATAAATAAATTCATACTATTCAAGTTCAGAATAATTGGTACTAAATTTATTTAATAAATGTATTTACAATTGTTAAAGTAAATACATGGAAAATATTATAAAAAATATATTATTTTAATATTCAAGGTTCGTTTAAAATTTATGGGAATGAAAAGTTGATTTAATGAATCAATTTTATCACATAATATATTTATTATATATTACAAGAAAGTGATAAAAATATAAATGATATTTATGACTCGTTATAATAGTTATAAGAAGTTGTCTATGGTTTATTTAGTGGGTAAAAAATATTCAAGGGTCAAGGCGCCTATTACAGGTAATTTCATAACTCATTATATATAGGAGGAGAGGGGATCTCACATGGTAACTATTCACTACAAGTTCTTGATAACCTCTATCTCATCTCCCACTTTCTAGAGAGAAAATATTTCATTCCAAGTGATCAGGTCGATCTTTTCTTCTCACATTGAAGGAACGTTAATGCGGTGATCATTGGGGCGTCGAAGGCATCATCAGATCGCCACTCTAGCACCCAAAATTTGATGATTGATGCTCTCATAGATTTTTAAAGCGTGTGTGGATAATCTAGAGAGATTCATCTTTAGATAGTTTGAGTATCGATCACCAATGATGAGTAGATTCAAGCTTTTTTGGGGATTCTATTTGCCGATGATGATGTATTTACATCGATCACCAGTGAATTTTTTTAATCTTAAATACATTGGCTACTGCTATGTGCCCTGACACCATTAAGATGAGCTCTAAAAATTTCCTAGGGTTTGCTCAAAATTGAGAGGAAATGGAGAGAGAGACACAGGGCTTTAGAATTTATAGACAAACCAGAATAAGACTAATTCATTGTGTGATACTCTAATTCATGCCATGAATATTTGTGATGTTCACTAATTCAAGTCATGTATTTATTTTAGGATATGATTTCCTTAAATCTAGAACACCATTGAATCCCAATGAATTTCATGGTGCCTCGGGTTAAAATCCATTCATGTTGTGACTCCTCCTTTCACACCATGAATCACCTCAACCAAAACATCATCAAATCGTCCCTAAAACTCTCCCCTCAAAACTCTAAGCTACAAACAACCTTCAGGCTGCAAATCTAAAATCCATCACATCATGAACTATCCATTCACACCATGAACCACCTTTTCAACCATAATTTTATCTTCGGTTTGACCTCTTCCTCCCCAAACTGTCCTCGAAAAACTCTAAATCCAGAAACATTCAAAGGTACATGATGAGAGGACACAAGTTGTTACATTAGATAACTCTCAAAAAAATCTCATCCTTGAGAATAAAATCCAAAATTAGATCAAGAAAAACAAACACTAAACTAGAAACACTCCCTTAGAAGGGTCAAAAAAGCTATCACTAGTACAAAATAGGGTTTTCCACATCATTTTTAAGTTTTTAATATCAGTTGTCTAGAGACGTTATTGAAAGCGATGTAGTAAATATGTTTTCTTGTTGAGCTTTATAATACATCATAGAAATAATTCAAAATCTCTAAAATGGGAAGGGTTTTTCACATCACTTATATAATAACCAAGATGAAAAACCATTTATCATGTTAGTTATTAAAAATAACCGACATGATAAACTATATTTTACATTGGTTATTGTATAAACGATATGAAATGTATATTTTTTCAATATTTCACACCAGTTATAAAATAAAAAATGTAAAAAATGATTTTTTTTAATTAAAATGAAATACAATATCCCAACAACACAACAAAATAATCAAAACAAAAAAATAATATCATAAAAAAAACTAGAAAACCACAACATAAATTCAAATCATTTTAACTTTGCAATTTAAAATTTAAACTTTAAAATATATATTACAAATAAACTAAAACCCAATAAAACCTATGAAATAATCTACCCATTCTCCTTGTAATTATTTTATCTTGTTTTCAGAATAAGGGTGAGGGTCATAAAAATGATAAAAATTATAAGGAAATCATTTAACATGCATTCTCAATATAATTATAAGATAAATTAAAGGAAAATTTATAATAAAATTTAACCCTGTGGAATTTTTTAATGGCCCCGGTTGAAATTATTTCAAACATTAATCCTAAAACATAATATCCACATTTCTTTACTCCTTGTTGATGATGTTAATTTTGTTTCAAAAGAAATTTTCAATTCAAAATAGCATTTAAAGTACTTGTAGCCAAAATGTAGTAATTATAAATGAGAAGTCGCCTTTTCACACACATTTTTTATCTTTACTATCCTATTTACTTTGTATCTCTAAAGTAATTCCATGCCATTTTTGAAAATTAAATGTATGAAATAAAATTAAAATTCATTATAATTTATACGTATTCAAATAGTAAAATGTATGTGTCCAATGTGTTGCAGAAATTTTCTCACATGTCACCATGTATAGAGCATAACCAATAAGTTGACTTCTATTTCAGACAAAAAGCACACAACATACAATGACCACTAATAAAAAATATAATTTGAGTGATTATTAAGTTAATAGAAATAAAATTTTAATAAATTTATGATTTATACCTCTCAAGATAAGGAAGCATCCAACACAGAATTGCATTATTTTGAAAATTTTCAACAATATATATTATTCTTTGTGCATCTTTCATTATCATCATTATTAGTGAAATAAATTGTGGGTCAAAAAAATCATATACTAATGTTGTATCATACTGAATAAAAAGTGTATAAATATACCTAATACAAAACAAACATAATTATTAAATTTTGTTAAAATAAATAAACTAAAAGAAATATAATAATCGACTTACATGGAAAAGACTTTCATTGCATTGCCTCCCTTCAAATCTCTAGTTACACACTCCATGATATCTTTCTTTACAATCATTATAGTCATTTCACACCCAAAAAAGTTAGTATCAATTGGAAGTTCATAAACTTATAACAATAGAGATAAATATTTTGATAATCTATCAAGTCCATAAGAAGTAGTATTTGAATTCATAGCTGCCTATACTTGTTTTTATCTATAAAAAATTTATTTACTTTTTAAATTATTTCTATAAAAAGGTATAGATAAATAAATATATTTTAAAATTTTAAAACAAATATAACACAAATATGAAATAAAGGATATAATCTATACATACTTCGGTGGTAATTTTTTGGAAAAGTATAGATAGCCAGACTAAAAAATGCCTATGAATTTTTCCAAATGTAGTGATCTCATCTACAGGAAATGGTACACTTGCTAATCTATCTATAATATCTTACACTATGACCCCAATATGATCCATCTCTATCTCTTGATGATGAACGATACCCCTAATATAATATATAATCCCCTATAAAACAATGTGATGTTAGGGATCATCAACATATAAATCATAATAGATGATAAATTGTAGATGAGGAGGTGCAGGTGTTGGATATGTAGGCGGAGGTGGAGGAGTGGGATATACAGATTAAGGTAGATGAGTGGGATTTGTAGCATGAAGCTGTCTTTTCATGTTTACAAACATTGATTATACTGAAGCTCTAATGCTCTCCTCCATCATCTTACCCCTTTGAACATTAGCCTCTAAAGATTCTATTTTTACTTTATATAAATCCTTCTTCGAAGAAGCTCCAGAATGAACAAACACTTTTTTGAATGATACACCAACTTCATACCCTCGAATGCGGCCACTACGGGAAAAATAGCTTTTTGTGACGGGCTATTAGCAACGGGATTAATTCACATCGCAAATAGTCCATCCCATAGGTTATTTGTGATGGGGGATCGACCTATCACAAATAACTGGTTATTTGTGACAGGATTTGGGGTCTCGTCGCAAAAAGTAAGGTGCAGTTTGGCACAGTCCGCGCGCCAAACCGCGGAAAGGTTATTTGTGACGGGTCTCGTCGCAAATACTGGTGGCGGTAAATAGGTTTCTTGCGACGGGATGTTGTCCCGTAGCAAAAAGTGAGTCGGCGGGCAACTATTTGTGACGGGGGGGATTCCCCCGTTGCAAATAGTACGTCGGTCGGAGGGTATTTACGATAGGTCCAGTCGCAAATACCGGCGGTGGTAAATAGGTTTTTGTAACGGGATGTTGTCCCGTCGCAAAAAGTGTGTCGGCAGGAAACTATTTGCGACGGGACCCGTCGCAAATACCCTTTTAACCGCCGACAGTAATTAATACGGGCAAAGGTATTAGTGACGGGTCCCGTCGCAATTAGACTCGTCGCAACTAATCTAACCTATATATACCCCCCATCTATTTTTCCTTCTCTTCCTTTCAATTCTCACATCCTCTCTCTCTCTAAACTCTATTTTTAGAGTGAAAATTTCTCTAAGTTAGTTTTTTTACAAAGAAGTTGTGAAGTCGTCTACATCAATAGGTGATCAAGTTTAAAGGTATTTATATTTTATTTAATTTAGTATTTATTTCATTTTTATGTTAATTTTAATTATTGTTGATTAGTTGTAATTAAATTAGATTTAAATTGTTTTGTTATCAGTATTTATTTGTAATAATAAATTGAAATTATTAGTACTAATTCTTAATAATTAGTAATAATTAATAATTATTAACGAAAATTAGTATTGTATATAAATAATTGGTGGTAATTAGTAATTAGTAGTTGTAAATTGTAGTTATTAATAGTAATTAACACTAATTAGTAATAATTACGAGTAATTAGTAAAATTAGGGGTAATTAGTAATAATTAGGAATAAATAGGAATAAATTAGTAATAATTAGTGATAATTAGTAATAATTGGTAATAATTAGTAATAATTAGTAATAATTAGTAATACATACTAATAAATACTAATAATTACTAATAATTAGTAATAAATACTAATAATTAGTAATAATTAGTAATAATTAGTAATAATTAGTAATAATTAGTAATAATTCGTAATAATTGGTAATAAATAGTAATAAATAGTAATAAATAGTAATAATTAGTAATAATTAGTAATAAATAGTAATAGATAGTAATAATTAGTAATAATTAGTAATAACTAGTAATAATTAGTAATAAGTAGTAATAAGTAGTAATCAGTAGTAATCAGTAGTAATCAGTAGTAATAAGTAGTAATAAGTAGTAATAAGTAGTAATAATTAGCAATAATTAGTAATAAGTAGTAATAAGTAGTAATAAGTAGTAATAATTAGTAATAATTACTAATAATTAGTAATAACTAGTAATAACTAGTAATAAATAGTAATAAATAGTAATAATTAGTAATAATTAGTAATAATTAGTAATAATTAGTAATAATTAGTAATAAATAGTAATAATTAGTAATAATTAGTAATAATTAGTAATAAATATTTATAAATAGTAATAATTAGTAATAATTAGTAATAATTAGTAATAAAAAGTAATAAATAGTAATAAATAGTAATAAATGGTAATAAACAGTAATAAATAGTAATAAATAGTAATAATTAGTAATAATTAGTAATAATTGGTAATAATTAGTAATAATTAGAAATAATTAGTAATAATTAGTAATAAATAGTAATAATTAGTAATAAATAGTAATAATTAATAATAATTAATAATAATTAGTAATAATTAGTAATAACTAGTAATAAATAGTAATAATTAGAAATACTTAGTAATAATTAGTAATAATTAGTAATAATTAGTAATAATTAGTAATAATTAGTAATAATTAGTAATAATTAGTAATAATTAGTAATAATTAGTAATAATTAGTAATCATTAGTAATGATTAGTAATAAATAGTATTAAATAGTAATAAATAGGAATAAATTGAAATAATTACGAATAATTAGGAATAATTTGGAATAATTTGGAATAATTAGGTATAATTAGAAATAATTAGCAATAAATAGGAATAAATAGTAATAAATAGCAATAAATAGGAATAATTAGAAATAATTAGCAATAAATAGGAATAATTAGTAATAAATAGGAATAATTAGCAATAAATAAAAATAATTAGCAATAAATAGGAATAATTAACAATAAATAGAAATAAATAGGAATAAATTGAAATAAATTGGAATAAATTGGAATAAATTGGAATAAAGGAATAAATAGGAATAAATAGGAACAAATGAAAATAAATAGGAATAAATCACAATAAATAGGAATAAATCGCAATAAATAGGAATAAATCACAATAAATAGAAATAAATAGTAATAAATAGGAATAAATATCAATTGTAATAAATAGGAATAAAATAAATTACAATAAATAGGAATAAATAGGAATAAAAACAATTGCAATAAATAGGAATAAATAAGAATAAAATCAATTGCAATAAATAGAAATAAAATCAATTGCAATAAATAATAATAAATAGGAATAGCTTGTAATAACTTGGCATAATTTCCATTGGATTGGCGACATTACTTTTTCTCAATGACTCTTCTCCTTTCAACTTTCACCGACTCAAAACATTATGAAAAGTATGCTTCTACGTATGCATATCCAATCTTGTATGCATGAGTTTGAATATGAATTCATAGGACCACATTTTTTATAATGTTTTCAGGTGGTGACATTTGCAATAAGATGATTCATCAATGAAAAGGGGGTTCTTTTGTCCGACGTCTCGTTTACTTTCAACTTTCTCACACTGAAATCACAATAAAGAATCTGCTTGGAGGTACGCTTATACATTCTTGTATGTACGAGAATGAATATGTGTACCTCCAAGAAAATTCTTCATTGTGATTTTAGTGTGATAAAGTTGCAAGTAAAGGAGTCGTCGGACAAAAGAGTAGTCATCAATCAACTATAAATTGTATCGCCCATAAATAATGGTAATTATTAAGAAGTAGTTGTAATTATTTATCTTATTTTTTCAGATAGTTCTTTTATAATTTTAAATTATTCAAAAATAGTAATGATTTATATTTTGTAGAAAAATATGGAACAAGGAAGTCGACAACAGTCATTATTAGATGATCTCACTTGGATAAATCAGCGCAGAAATCTAAATGGTTCTAGTTTAAATCACGTATATATTGAGGGTGTTGAAGCTTTATTATAATTTTCATCATCAAAACCAAAATAGGTTTTAGAAGGTATAATAAAGTGTCCTTGTAAAAAATGTTTTCTGAGAACGTTTGACACATTTGACAAGGTTGGGGTACATGTCTTGCGGTTTGGTTTTCAACCAGATTAAGTCTTTTGGTATCAACACAGTGAACATAGTTCCAGAGAAGATACTAATAACTTGATTCCGAATCTATCACGATTTCAAAATTTAGTACATGATGTTGCAGGTCCATCTGTTCAACAAACTGAAACTCAAGATGATATTGATTTAACTCCTGAGTTGGCACCATCCGAATTTTATGAGTTTTTGAGGTATGTTGAGGATGCATTATATCCTGGTTGCAAGATAAGAAAATTAGAAGCGGTTGAAAAATGTATGGCTATTAAATCAGATAATGCGATGTCAAACAACTGTTTTGATCAGATATTTTCTTTGGCTAAAACACTGTTAGCTGAAGAAAATGTGTTTTCTGCAAATTACTATGAGTGCAAGAGTCTAGTTTGTAATCTAGTCCTTGGTTATCGGAAGATTTATGCATGTCCAAATGATTTCATCTTATAATCTGGGGAAAATGAGTCGTTGGATAGTTGTCTCACATGTGGAAAATTGAGGTATAAAGAAGCTCAACCAGGGAATTTTAGATTGATTCTTGTAAAAAAGTTGAGATATTTCCCCCTTACACCCAGGTTGAAACATTTATTTATGTCTCAGAACACAGTGTCAATGATGTCATGGCACAAAACCAAGATTTCAACTGATAAAAGCTTGAATCATCCATCTGATGGTGATTCATGGAAACATTTTGATCGTCTGCATCCATCTTTTTCTTTAGAAGCTCGAAACGTGCGATTGGGTCTTTCTACTAACGTTTTCTATTTGTTTGGTTCTTATGGTAGTCAGTACTCATGTTGACCTGTCTTTATAACTCCGTACAATTTACCTCCGTGGATGTTGATGAAGGAGCCCTATATCTTTTTGACCTTATTAATCCCAGGACATCCGAAAAATAATATTGATATTTATTTGAAACCATTGATTGATGAGTTAAATGCATTGTGGATTAATGGTGTTAGTACATATGATGTTGCTGCAAAACAAAATTTCATATTAAAAGTTGCATTGATGTGGATGATTAGTGACTTTACGAATTATGGCATGTTATCTGGATGGAGTACACATGGTCCAAAATCATGTCCTTACTGTATGGAAGACAACAAAGCCTTTATGCTTGTCAATGGAAAAAAAACTTTCTATTTTGACTGTCATCATAGATTTCTTCCAACTAATCATCCTTTTTGGAGGAACAATCTCATTTCAAAAAAGGTACAATTGAAAGGGATGAACCTCTAAAAATGATCTCAGGTAAAAAGTTAAAATTAGTTGTATTTTCATTACCTCCCATCACATTTGGGCCAACAGTAAACCAACAGAAAATTCATGGCTTTGGGAAAGAACATAATAGGATAAAACGGATCATTTTTTGGGATCTTCCATATTGGTCTGATTTGTTGGTTCGCCACATGTTAGATTTCATGCATATTGAGAAGAACTGTTTTGATAATTTATTTCATACAGTTTTTAATACACCAGGTAAGACCAAAGATACTGTAAAGGCACGATTAGATTTTGCCCAAATTTGAAGGCAACTAGAACTTGAACTGTTTGAAAATGTCAGATCACAGAGGTTAATGAAGCCAAAAGCAGCTTATATACTTTTCAAAGAGATTCACTTATTATTTTGTCCGTGGATTGCATATTTGATACTTTCAGATGGATATGCTTCCAATTTGGATAGATTTGTTAAGAATGGTTATATTACCGGATTAAAAAGTCATGATTTTCATGTTATAATGGAAAGACTTATGCTGATTGGATTCAGAGGTTTGTTGAATTCTGTGATTTGGGATTCGATAACAGACATATCATATTTTTTTCGAGACATTTGTGCAGCGAAAATAGACTACGATGCACTAAGAAAACTGGAAGAAGATGTTGCTATAATTATATGTAAACTGGAAAAAATCCTTCCGTCGACTTTCTTTGACTCAATAGAACATCTGATATTACATTCGCCACATAAAGCTAAATGTAGAGGTCCAGTATAGTTTTGATGGATGTACCCATTCGAGATATGCATGCAGAAATTGAAGAAAAAAGTACGTAACAAAGCATCAGTTGAAGGATCAATTGCTGAAGCTTATTTGCAAGAGGAAATTTCTTTTTTTTTTGCTCTCATTATTTTGAATCTAAATATCCCTCAAAACACAACCGCATGGTATAGAACGAGGGGAATGTTAATGAAAAAATGGAAAATCAATTATCAGTTTTTAATCAGCCAAATTTTGGCTTTGGTGGAGTTCATGAATGATGGATTTCAGATGATGAACATCACAGATCTCATACATATGTTCTGCTCAACTATGAAGAAATGACATCATTTTTACTGTGAGTGTTTCTATCACTTATTCTATAATTTATGTTACGATATGTAAACTTATTTTATTTATAGGTTATATGATAATCATATCAAGAAACAACTTCCACAAATTACACCAGTTGTGCTTGAAGAATGCAGACAAAAAAAATTTCTCAATGGTTTCAAAAACTGGTAACATAAATTATTGATGGTTTAATATCAATTCTGTTTATTATTTATTATACTAATAATTATTTTACAAATTTTCAGGTGTCTCAACATGCTGATAAAATTGATAAGCGACTGTGTATATTGAGTAACCCACCATCCAAAATGGTTAAATCTTATAATGCACATATGGTGAATGGTTTTTGATTTCATACACGTGCATATGGGGAATAAAAAAACAATGAACAGTGGAGTTTTCTTGAGAGGATCTCATCACAGAGAAACTGAAGTTGACTTTTACGGCATTCTGGATGAAATTATTGAGTTGTGTTATCTAGGACAGAATTACATAACGATGTTTAAATGTCAGTGGTTGGATACTGAGAGAGGATTTCATGTTCATCTGGCTCATTGAATCATCGATATTAAATATAAAAGTCTTCTTGTAGTAAATGAGCCATTTTTACTGGTTTATGAGGCACATCAAATTTATTACGAAAAGTACTATGCTACTTCAAGAGACTTGAGTGATTAGTGGAGCATAATAAAAATAAAATCTCAGGAAAAGCAGTTTACTCAAACTGAATATGGTTCTGCTGAAGTGGAAGGAATTGAAATTTTTCAAGAGACTACTCAAAATCCATCTTTTTCACAAATAGATGTGAATATCGATGATAAAACCCCAAAATTAAGGATCGATGGTGACGAAGATGTTAATGATGTTACAAATGAATTTGAAATGACAAGAGATTATGAAACTAAAACTCATATGGATATTGATGATGTCGAGGAGGAATATGAAGATATTGAAATCGTCAGATATGAAGATGATGATGAAGGAAAACATTGACATAGTTAAATGCTGGTTATAATCTTAACTAATATATATCTATATATAATAGTTATTTTCAACTATATGCTAACAAATATTATTTTTTGTTTCAGATGGAACCTGATCTATTTTGTGAGTTGGAGGAGGCTGAGCTACCTTTGGATGGGGGGGATTTTGGATCATCTGACTCTCAGCCTACTGGAGGTTCAGGGGGTATGTAGAGGGGGCACGGTCTTGTGCGACTGATAATTCTTGACCCTATCCCCAAGCGACGTCCATGTCTTGGCTTTGATCCACGCACACAGAGGTATGGTAACCTGTATATTTTAGTTAACTTTCATTAATTTATTTATATATATACTAATTGTTTTATTATTTATTCTTTTTTCATAGTTTTGCGCATGTAGCTGTTGGACAGGGGAGCGCTATCTTGCACAATTATTTTTCTCAGCCATGGATCACATGGGAATAGATTCCCGTTAATGTACAGCTCAACATGTTCAATCATTAGTTGGTACATAAATAAATAATATTTATTTTGAAATTTATTTTATTAATAACTTTATATTATAAATTATTTGTATGGTTTATGGTATCCCATCGATGATAGTATGTGTGACGCTATCCATGCGGCATGGCAGGTGTCTATGCGTGACCGTTTTCGTCAGTTTTTGCACAATTTGAGAAGGATGACCATTAAGAAAGCATGAGTGATAGAATTTGATGAGTCATGTAGAGACCACCGACCAGAGTACATTTCATCTCACATTTGGGATGAATTATATTTACACTGGTTGGGTGGTGGATGTCAGAGGAGATCTTTAGTGGGTCGGCAGAACCGGGGGAGACAGGAGGTGACGCATCGAGCTGGTAGTCGTACATTTAGTAAGCATAGAGAGCATCTGGTAAGTATATTTTTTAAATATTTTATATAACTTTAAATATAAATAGTTTATTTTATATTTCTATAGGCAATCGAGCATCCCGATATTATGGAGTACGACATTTATCAGAGGATGTACAGTGATCCAGCCACTAGAGAGATTAGAGGTTATCGACAGCGTCAGATTGTGGTTAGTATTATTTTTTTCAGTTTGACAATTAACTGAATATAATATTTTCACAATTTTAATTTCAAATTGGAATTGAAGGAGTCATATGAGGCTGCAACCTCTCAGACACAGGCTGAGAGTCAGGATGAGACGACTGATCAGACCAGTTCCCACCATTTCGATGAGGCGGCATGGATGTAGGCAACTCAGTATGGCTTTGAAAAGGGTTGAGTAGTTGGTATCGGCTCCCATTTGACTCTTGGTACTTATTATAGTACTGCTATGATGTCGGCCTCCAGCTTGAGAGGAGCTCGTGGAGAGGCATCATCTTCTACCTCACAGTATCAGTAGCAGTTGCGAACTCAGACTGAGCTTATAGAGAGTTTGCAGAATCAGCATAAAGAGATACGTCAGCAGCAGCAGCAGCAGCATCACGAGAAGATGGCGTACATGCACCATCTGACTCGTAGTTTAGGGATGGAGATTCCTCCACCATCTCCTATAGCTCCTCTATCTCCTCCAGAAGACGACCCCCCAGTGATTTTTTTTATGTTAAAAACATTTGAATTCAAGATTTGTTGTAATATGAATTATTTACAATTTCTGTCTTTTATATTGGTATGAATATTGCATATTTTTTTTAAAATTTTGTTATTTATTATTAGTATTATATTTTTTAATATTTTTTTTATTTTACTACTAATAATAATAATAATATTTTATGATTTTTTTATATTTTTTGTGAATATTGAGAATTTTAATATTTTTTTGATTTTTTTATTTTTTTAATAATATTAATATTATTTTTTCATTAATCGTAATTTTATTAAAAATATTTTTTTAGTATTATATTTTTTAATGTTTTTTTATTTTACTAATAATAATAATAATAATATTTGATTGTTTTTTATATATTTATGAGAATATTGAGAATTTTAATTTTTTTTATTTTTTTATTATTTTAATAATATTAATATTATTTTTTCATTAATCATAATTTTATTAAATATATATGTTTTACTTTGTTTAGTATTTGTGATGAGACTTGTTGTGACGGGAGCCCGTCGCAAATAGTTTAAATATATATTTTTAAAAAAAGTATTTGTGATGGGACGACGGGCCCGTCGCAAAAGGTTTATTTATATATAATGTATATAATCAGAGATTTATTTGCGACAGACCCATCGCAAAAGGTTTATTTATATATAATGTATATAATCAGAAACTTATTTGCGATGGGAAAGTTCCCCGTCACAAATAGTATTTAAGACGGGCTCGTCGCAAATGGTTTATTTATATATAATGTATATAATCAGAGACTTATTTACGATGGAAAAGTTTCCCGTCGCAAATACAATTTTTTACGACGGGCCCATCGCAAAAAATTGTATTTGCAACGCCGTTTTCTACAACGGGCTATTTGTGATGGGGCCCCGTCGCTAAATCTTATTTGCGACGGGATCTCGTCGCAAATAGCCCATCGCAAATACCTCTAATTCCAGTAGTGTTGGGTGTTTGGTATTTCCCAATACAGTATCTAAAATATCCTTCCTACCATCATGCATGGAGGTCCCATGTGTGCTCTGCTCCTCAAAGGATTCTTGTATAAAATATTTGAAAAATTAATTAGTGAATCACAAGATATAGAGTTTAAATAACTTAAACAACTTAAATAACTCCTTAAAATCCTATCAACTACACACTTTAATCTTTGTAAGTTGTCTTAATTTTTTTCTCATTTAGTACCTCTTCCATTTTTCATCTATAGATGGCAGGTAACCTCTGTGAAGCTTGAAGATTCCGGTCTCATTTTTTGAAAATTTTCATCCATCATTTATTCTTCTAATAATGTATACCTTTCATTAGATAAATTAAGGTGGTATACATTTTTGGATTTGATCTTCTAATGAGATCTTCTCAGTTACTGTAAATTAAGGATAAACAAATCATTCATATGATCATTAATATAAAAAAACTTCTAAAAGATAACATTGTACTTATAAGGCCCCAGCCTTAAACCTTACTTAATCTTGAGATATTACAAGATTACACATTGAGGATCTTTTCAGGTTTAGAGTTTTAGAGAATTAGATCATGAAACTTTCATTACATTCCACATTTAAACAAAGTGGATACATAAAAGACAGTATTCATTTTTCCCATCAATGGAAACATATTTAAAATAAAACATGGATTTTTTCTTGACACTTCCTTGACACTATCATTATATCATGTACCTTTCCCTTGACCTGTGAAAAACATTTCAAAAAAAAACATGGGATGAGCATAAAAAGCTCAGTAAGGGTTATAAAAAAAATATGGAAAGGAAACATGAGTTCATATATACATAAGAATGAAATCATACTTTACCCATAAAACATAGGCACTTTAACATATCTCATCAAATCATGAATAAATCATATAAATCATAAGACATAAAGGTAACTTGAGGCATTCATAACATTCTTACATAGGGAGTAACCCTCTTGGTTACGTTTGGAATACCCATCACAGTATATTCCCTAAATATCTTCGGAGAAACCTTAACGTTTCACTCCTTCGCGTTACCCAATTCATTGGAGAGCTATATCGGGCTCACCCGCCCTTAGTCTATCACGGAACCACCCGTCTTCATAATAATGCCCAAGAACCTCAACATAATCGTATCACATAAAACATGCATAAAGGAAACATAACATTTCCACATTTCAATCACAAGATATCAATACAACACATAAAAACATTATGAAAACCATTTTCAATACCAAAATAAAAGAAAAGTAAAACATGGTATTTATTTTTCTTTTAAAAAGAAGGTATGGCTTGTAGAGGAAGCCGAAATTCAAATAATGGTCACAGCGGAGGAGAAGTCGTTGTTGCCGCATACGTATGACAAAAAACATTCCCTTTTGTAGTTTAGTAAAACGCTTCGTATAAAGAAAGATTCCTTTTGGATAAACGTAAAAGTCAAAGGGGTTTATACACCGTATAAAAGAAGGTTGTGTATAAAATAAAATATGCATCAATGAAAGGAGATTGAGATGAAGTCCCATACAAAGACGGTATCCTTGGTTTAAGGATAAATCAATTACATAATTATGTGTGACAAACGAATACACCAAATATAAGTGGATATTAAGTGTAAAATAATCAAAGGTCATTCACACATATTCAAAGGATGACATATTCAATAACTACATGTTGAACCCAAAGAAATCGAAATTGGGTTAAGAAGTTCCCTTGACAGCCTAACGGCGCCACATCAAAATGAGTTGATGAGAGATAAAAAGTGTATCTCATCACTTGGACATAAAATTTACATCAATAAGGATATATGAGAACATATCCCAACATAACAATATTTAAATTAAAAGACCCAACAAAAGAAGTCTTTTAAAAAGAGGAAGTTGAAAGGTTCCCTTACCGACTTGGGTATCTTTCAAAACATACACCCCATGAAAGAAGGACAATACATCATTGATGTAAATACTCATAAACGAAAGTATATTACACAAAGATTAGAATAATGGGCAGTACATACACCACTCAAAGGAAATTGTGGCAAATGTAGCATAAATCTCACGGTAATAAAAGTGAGATGAAAAATCTCTTACGAAAACTCGGCAGCCTAACGGCGCCACATAAAACTTACAAAAATGGATTGATGAGATCAAATAGGGTATCTCATCATATTAACATAAAGTTTATAGAAAGAGGAATATAAAATAACATCCCCCAACATTACAAAGAGGAGCTTAAAATAAGTGACATAAAGGAGAGTACTTAAAAAGAAAGAGAGAGGTTAGATCTCTTACGAAAATTCGGCAGCCTAACGGTGCCACTCAAAACTTCCAAAATGGATTGATGAGAGAGAATAGGGTCTCTCATAATATGAACATAAAAATTACAGTAATAGTAATATACAATAACATCCCAATAACAAGAAAGACGATCTTTAAAAGGAATGACATAAAAGAGCGTATTTAAAAAGAAAGAGAGGAGTAGGATCTCTTACCTCAAGTCCAACTTGTCTTGTTCGTTTCTTTATATTCCTGAATAATAAACTTTGGTCAATTTATAATTGATTAAAGACCTCCTATAAAGATTATTATTCAGTTAATATCACATATTTTAATGTTATAATAATTGTTTAATAATATGAGTTCATATCAGACGTTTTTGTCGATGTTTGGTACATGAGTCAAAAATTGAACTTGTTGGAAAATAATTTTCCATGTAGTTATAGGTACATCATATCCAGAATAGTATTTATTTTTTAAATATCATATATATCCAGTATATATATTCATTTTATAATATTCCTTAGAAATTGGAGATAAAAATTAAAAGCACCGTTCATGGAGACGGTAGGTCGTACGTACGCATGAACGCTACTTTCATTTTTTTGTCATATTAATGGAATTAAAACAAAATGAGATATATATATATATATATATGTTATAATTCCATAATGATATCCATAATTTATATGTAATATATTACATATATATCCATTATATATATGTACTTATAATAGTACATAACATTTTGAGATAAGAAATGAAATGTACCGTTCATGGAGACGGTAAGCCATACGTACGCATGAACGCTACTTCCATTTCTATTTCATATTTAATGGAATTAAAACATAATGATACATAATAGTATTCCAGTATGGTATAATATATAATATAATTAAATATATCCTTTATACGTACCACATATGGTATTAACGAATCGAATCACTTTGAAGGGGCGGTAGTCCGCACTTCCTTAAATGAAGATATCGCGTTTACCCATAATGGAAACCATAAAGGTATGACATAAATGAAAAATACATAAGCTTAAGTAAAACATAAACATATTATATATCATATATAAATATAGTGTCATCTTAATGGCCACCTTTGAAGGTGTTAGAAGAATGTTGAACAATCATCGTTTCGTGAGGCAGAAAATCGCCAACCACAGAAACAGTATGTTCTTTAACCATTAGACGAAGGTGTGTGTAAGTGTATCTTGAATCCTTATTATAACAAAATCCTAGTATATTGAATATACTGGATTTTTTATAAAAGAAAAGAATAAAAAGAGTTTATGGGGTTGGAGAAGCAAAATAAAACAAAAGGACACTAGTGAAGACATTACCTTAAAATCGGGTAACTCCCTTTGGTTTGAGCTCAAAGGCTTCCTTGGGAAGACTTCTGCCCAAAGTGAGACTTCAAGGAGTAATAGAGGGAAGTTGAGAGACAAAATGGGCAGGGGTTGGCCGAGCCAAAGGCTTTGGGAGTGTGGTTAAGGAGGTAGAGGTGGGGACCTTTTATAAGAGGAGAGGAGGGGCACTCTTGTAAAGTTACAAAATGTTACTTTATTTTCAAAAGAGTTTCAGATTTTAAAGGTCCCACATTGATTTATTTCGAGTATAAGATGATAAGGGTTCTAAATCCACTCATCCAATAGGTTTTGGACATGTGTAGGTCTTAGATATTACATTATCTTTCCATTTTATTTAAATCATTAAATAATGAGGTCATCGCTGCATCATCATGATGTCATAAATAATTTAATTTATTTAATGTCTAAAAATTATAAAAAAAATTACTATGATGTAGGAAATATTTTTATCTTTCCAATGACTATTTATAGTCAAAAATATGACTTGTATAACCCCATGTAAAAATTCTTTTAGTAAAACATCTCATGTTTGTGTCATTTTTGCTTTAACATTAAATAAAAAGATATTTATGTCATTTCCCAACCAAAGTGGCTCCATGGGGTCCCCAAGTTGACCCATGGATTTTCTTGGTCGGCCATGACACATCCAATGAGGGTAGGACATGTGTCTAGGTCATTTCATTTTATTAAAACATTATTCTTACCATAAACTACACTAATTACCTCTAATCGCGATTAAAACTTAATAAGTTACTATTCACCAAAAAATTATTTTTATCCCATTGAACCAAATTTTACTTCTTAATGACAACCATGTATGTAGGATTTTTGAAATTCAAAACACAAAGATGGAAAATTTTCATTTAAACGGAAAAATCAGTTTTTATAAGTACCACTTAGTGGTTTCACTATTCATCAAAAATTGAAGTTTTTCAGAAAAATCCCAAAAATTCACCCTAAGCTATATTTGATATTCCGAATTCAAAAATGAAGTCTATTTTACAAAATTAAAAACATATAAGTCACATTAATTAATTTAATAATTAATTCCCGCTATCGGAGCAAATAGCGTGTTTTTATGAAACAATAAGTATCAAAAGATTGACACTAGTTTAAGTCTGATTTCAAAGTGAAATTAATTCCAACGACCACTATTAGATTTAATGGTAAAAATATATTCTAATTTCAATTTAAAACCAATTAAAAAGATAATCTAATCATATAAATAAATTAGATTAAAAAGAGGTTTTGAATTAAAATACAACATTTTACACTATTCATTAAAAAAATGAACTTTATCGGAAAGATACCAAAAATTTACACAAAGTAAATTTTGATGTCCCAATTCTTAAGAAGAGTTTTATTTGGTCCAATAGAATGTATAAGAGTGAACAAAACTATATTTAATGACAGTTCTCCATCAAAAGGCGATAAGTGAACCTTTAGTGAAAATTAGGGCATATACGCCTAAAATTGAATTCTTTCCGTATTTTAATCCTTTATCTTTTATTGGATAAAAGTAAAAACATTTAAAAACATATATAATCATATTTTAGTTATTTCTATCCATTCCCTTCAATACAACGGCTACATGTTAACTACCATTTAAAATAATATTATTTTATTATTAGAGTGCAACGTAAGATTCCCAAGAAACTCGTTGTTGCGTGTTGGGGACGCCATCGAGCATAGCATCCCCTTTAAAGTCATATTAATATTTTATTCACAAATATGGATAAATATGAAAATTTCATATTCTTTATTTACGTGGGGTGTTACATCCTTCCCCCCTTTTGGGAATTGCGTCCTCACAATTTTTAAAATTGAGCTTGGAAACATCCTTGAAAATCCCACATCGGAACAAGAGTCGGTAAAACAATCACTTTAAAATAAAGGAAGATAAGTACAGAGGTCACCCGAGTTAACCCATACTAGTATTCCATGTAGAAAAACATGGACATGGAAGAAAAAGCAAAGGGTCATGTTCTTGAGGGAGAGTGATAGTAAACATGTCTAGGAGAAAGTTAACCATAAGAAAATCACAAACTTGTGATGGGTTAAACGGTATTTTATTCCCCAGTAGGAAAAGTTAATAGACAACATTTTTGTTTTAAGTTACTTTTTATTTAGGAATTTATTCATAAGGAAACATACTTACTTTTCATGTTGACTTTCAACTTTTACTAGATTCCTTAATCAAACTCATATTTTCTCCAAAAGACGAGTATTTAGGAAGACTTGTTCGCATTAAGAGTACTATAATAAACTTCTAGAGAATCACCTAATCCACCAAAGAGAACTATATACTTACCATGTCTTTAGGATTTAACCAAAACCAAAACCAAAAAGGTTAGTACAAGGTTAGATAATCCAGAAAAGGATAACCCTTTAAAAAGAAAATCTATGCTTAATCTCCAAAATTTGTCCAACAAAACCCAAAGTTCAACGAGGACCATCCAATAAACAATTTGTCCATAAAATTCTTCAAAGTAAACCAATATAAGATTGAAACCCAAATATTTTAAGGATTTAGTCACATAGTCTTCCAATTTAAATCGTAACATTTATCTCCAAACAACATCAGTTGCTCCTAAAGTCTCGTATTGAAAAGTAATTAACCTAATCACATATCCTCCATGATAGGTTAATAATTTTCATAAATAACCCAAAATCAACTTACTCTTAATTCATAAAATCATATAACAAAAAGAATCAGTCAAACTAACCAGGGACTTCACGTAGTCCAGTGGTAGGCGATAAATACTAGTCGCACTTTGGTTGTGGGTTCGATTCCCACGGCTTTGTCCGACGCGACGGGTTGTCACACGGTCTGCGTGTTGTCCTTTTTCCAAAACTATATAATTCTTAAAACATTCCCCAAAATGAGATAAAATCTTCAAAAATAATAATAACATATTTTAACCTCAAGTTTATCTAATGCCTTTCATTTTCCATCATATCATATAATAACCCATAATTACCTCAAAAGTAAGGATCATATAAACTCTAATGGTTACCTTTATAATTATTACCTGAACTTCCACATTGATTGGTCATCTCGTACTTGATGCATTACAGAACATACCAAGGTTCAAGTGGTTGATCATGACTCCTTGATAGTTGGTTTAGAACAACCACGAGTTTCCTCATTGAATCCCCCATTTTATCTAGTATCTTAATCAGAGAACCACCACAGTTTCCTTCAAACCTGTTGTCTCTTTGGTGCCTGATAGATCCATCCATTCACTAAAAACAGAAATGTCAGTGTGAGTATATCAACAAAACCATCATGTACTAATGAGTAAGATAACCACTAAGATATACTTACTTATTCACTTTATCTAAAACTAAGACTCTTTCTGAAATCCTAACCATTATGGTAATGTCACTTATGCTTAAAGAATACCCTAACCTCTAAGGTTATCTAAACCGACCTTTGATACCAACTATAAGGCCCCAGCCTTAAACCTTACTTAATCTTGAGATATTACAAGATTACACATTGAGGATCTTTTCAGGTTTAGAGTTTTAGAGAATTAGATCATGAAACTTTCATTACATTCCACATTTAAACAAAGTGGTTACATAAAAGATAATATTCATTTTTCCCATCAACGGAAACACATTTAAAATAAAACATGGATTCTTTCTTGACACTTCCTTGACACTATCATCATATCATGTACCTTTCCCTTGACCTGTGAAAAACATTTCAAAAAAAACATGGGATGAGCATAAAAAGCTCAGTAAGGGTTATAAAAAAATATGGAAAGGAAACATGAGTTCATATATACAAAAGAATGAAATCATACTTTACCCATAAAACATAGGCACTTTAACATACCTCATCAAATCATGAATAAATCATAGAAATCATAAGACATAAAGGTAACTTGAGGCATTCATAACATTCTTACGTAGGGAGTAACCCTCTTGGTTACGTTTGGAATACCCATCACAGTATATTCCCTAAATCTCTTCGGAGAAACCTTAACGTTTCAATCCTTCGCGTTACCCAATGCATTGGAGAGCTATATTGAGCTCACCTGCCCTTAGTCTATCACGGAACCACTCGTCTTCATAATAATTCCCAAGAACCTCAACATAATCGTATCACATAAAACATGCATAAAGGAAACATAACATTTCCACATTTCAATCACAAGATATCAATACAACACATAAAAACATTATGAAAACCATTTTCAATACCAAAATAAAAGAAAAGTAAAACATGGTATTTATTTTTCTTTTAAAAAGAAGGTATGGCTTGTAGAGGAAGCCGAAATTCAAATAATGGTCACGGTAGCGGAGAAGTCATTGTCACCGCATATGTATGAAAAAAAACATTCCCTTTTGTCGTTTAGTAAAACGCTTCGTATAAAGAAATATTCCTTTTGGATAAACGTAAAAGTCAAAGGGTTTTATACACCATATAAAAGAAGGTTGTGTATAAAATAAAATATGCTTCAATGAAAGGAGATTGAGACGAAGTCCCATACAAAGACGGTATCCTTGGTTTAAGGATAAATCAATTACATAATTATGTGTGACAAAAGAATAAACCAAATATAAGTGGATATTAAGTGTAAAATAATCAAAGGTCATTCACACATATTCAAAGGATGAAATATTCAATAACTACATATTGAACCCAAAGAAATTGAAATTGGGTTAAGAAGTTCCCTTGACAGCCTAACGGCGCCACATCAAAATGAGTTGATGAGAGATAAAAAGTGTATCTCATCACTTGGACATAAAATTTACATCAATAAGGATATATGAGAACATATCCCAACAAAACAATATGAAAATTAAAAGACCCAACAAAATAAGTCTTTTAAAAAGAGGAAGGTGAAAGGTTCCCTTACCGACTTGGGTATCTTTCAAAACATACACCCCATGAAAGAAGGACAATACATCATTGATGTAAATACTCATAAACGAAATTATATTACACAAAGAGTAGAATAGTGTGAAGTACATACACCACTCAAAGGAAATTGTGGCAAATGTAGCATAAATCTCACGGGAATAAAAGTGAGATGAAAAATCCCTTACGAAAACTCGGCAGCCTAACGGCGCCACATAAAACTTACAAAAATGGATTGATGAGATCAAATAGGGTATCTCATCATATTAACATAAAGTTTATAGAAATAGTAATATAAAAGAACATCCCCCAACATAACAAAGAGGAGCTTAAAATAAGTGACATAAAGGAGAGTACTTAAAAAGAAAGAGAGAGGTTAGATCTCTTACGAAAATTCAGCAGCCTAACGGTGCCACTCAAAACTTCCAAAATGGATTGATGAGAGAGAATAGGGTCTCTCATCATATGAACATAAAAATTACATTAAGAGTAATATAAAATAACATCCCAATAACAAGAAAGATGATCTTTAAAAGGAATGACATAAAAGAGCGTATTTAAAAAGAAAGAGAGGAGTAGGATCCCTTACCTCAAGTCCAACTTGTCTTGTTCGTTTATTTATATTCCTGAATAATAAACTTTGGTCAATTTATAATTGATTAAATACCTCCTATAAAGATTATTATTCAGTTCATATCACATATTTTAATGTTATAATAATTTTTTAATAATATGAGTTCATATCAGACGTTTTTGCCGATGTTTGGTACATGAGTCAAAAATTGAACTTGTTGGAAAATAATTTTCCATGTAGTTATAGGTACATCATATCCAGAATAGTATTTATGTTTTAAATATCATATATATCCAGTATATATATTCATTTTATACTATTACTTAGAATTTGTAGATAAAAATTAAAAGCACCGTTCATGGAGACAGTAGGCCGTACGTACGCATGAACGCTACTTTCATTTTTTTGTCATATTAATGGAATTAAAACAAAATGAGATATATATATATATATATATATATATGTTATAATTCCAGAATGATATCCATAATTTAGATGTAATATATTACATATATATCCATTATATATATGTACTTATAATAGTACATAACATTTTGAGATAAGAAATGAAATGTACCGTTCATGGAGACGGTAAGCCGTACGTACGCATGAACGCTACTTCCATTTATATTTCATATTTAATGGAATTAAAACATAATGATACATAATAGTATTCCATTATGGTATCATATATAATATAATTAAATATATCCTTTATACGTACCACATATGGTATTAACGAATCGAATCACTTTGAAGGGGCGGTAGTCCGCACTTCCTTAAATGAAGATATCGTGTTTACCCATAATGGAAACCATAAAGGTATGCCATAAATGAAAAATACAGAAGCTTAAGTAAAAAAATAAACATATTATATATCATATGTAAATATAGTGTCATCTTAATGGCCACCTTTGAAGGTGTTAGAAGAATGTTGAACAATCATCGTTTCGTGAGGCAGAAAATCGCCAACCACAGAAACAATATGTTCTTTAACCATTAGACGAAGGTGTGTGTAAGTGTAGCTCAAATCCTTATTATAAAAACATCCTAGTATATTGAAGATACTGTATTTGTTACAAAAGAAAAGAATAAAAAGATTTTAGGGGGTTGGAGAAGCAAAATAAAACAAAAGGACACTAGTGAAGACATTACCTTAAAATCGGGTAACTCCCTTTGGTTTGAGCTCAAAGGCTTCCTTGGGAAGACTTCTGCCCAAAGTGAGGCTTCAAGGAGTAAGATAGGGAAGTGGAGAGACAAAATGGTCAGGGGTTGTCCGAGACAAAGGCTTTGGGAGTGTGGGTAAGGAGGTAGAGGTGGGGACCTTTTATAAGAGGAGAGGAGGGGCACTCTTGTAAAGTTACAAAATGTTACTTAATTTTCAAAAGAGTTTCGGATTTTAAAGGTCCCAAATTGATTTATTTAGAGGATAAGATGATAAGGGTTCTAAATCCACTCATCCAATAGGTTTTAGACATGTTTAGGTCTTAGATATTACATTATCTTTCCATTTTATTTAAATCGTTAAATAATGAGGTCATCGCCGCATCATCATGATGTCATATATAATTTAATTTATTTAATGTCTAAAAATTATAAAAAAAATACTATGATGTATGAAATCTTTTTATATTTCCAATTAATATTTATAGTAAAAAATATGACTTGTATAACCCCATTTAAAAATTGTTTTAGTAAAACATCTCATGTTTGTGTCATTTTTACTTTAACATTAAATAAAAAGATATTTATGTCATTTCCCAACCAAAGTGGCTCCATGGGGTCCCCAAGTTGACCCATGGATTTTCTTGGTCGGCCATGACACATCCAATGAGGTTAGTACATGTGTCTAGGTCATTTCATTTTATTAAAATATTATTCTTACCATAAACTACACTAATTACCTCTAATCGTGATTAAAACTTAATAAGTTACTATTCACCAAAAAATTATTTTTATCCCATTGAACCACATTTTACTTCTTAATGACAACCATGTATGTAGGATTTTTGAAATTCAAAACACAAATATGGAAAAATTTCATTTAAACGGAAAAATCAGTTTTTATAAGTACCACTTAGTGGTTTCACTATTCATCAAAAATTGAAGTTTTTCAGAAAAATCCCAAAAATTCACCCTAAGCTATATTTGATATTCCGAATTCAAAAATGAAGTCTATTTTACAAAATTCAAAACATATAAGTCACATTAATTAATTTAATAATTAATTCCCACTGTCGGAGCAAATAGCGTGTTTTTATGAAACAATAAGTATCAAAAGATTGACACTAGTTTAAGTCTAATTTCAAAGTGAAATTAATTCCAACGACCACTATTGGATTTAATGGTAAAAATATATTCTAATTTCAATTTAAAACCAATTCAAAATATAATCTAATCATATAAATAAATTAGATTAAAAAGAGGTTTTGAATTAAAATACAACATTTTACACTATTCATTAAAAAAATGAACTTTATCGGAAAGATACCAAAAATTTACACAAAGTAAATTTTGATGTCCCAATTCTTAAGAAGAGTTTTATTTGGTCCAATAGAATTTATAATAGTGAACAAAACTATATTTAATGACAGTTCTCCATCAAAAGGCGATAAGTGAACCTTTAGTGAAAACTAGGGCATATACGCCTAAAATTGAATTCTTTCCGTATTTTAAGATTTTATCTTTTATTGGATAAATGTAAAAACATTTAAAAACATATATAATCATATTTTAGTTATTTCTATCCATTCCCGCCAATACAACGGCTATATGTTAACTATCATTTAAAATAATATTATTTTATTATTAGAGTGCAACGTAAGATTCCCAAGAAACTCGTTGTTGCGTGTTGGGTACTCCATCGAGCATAGCGTCCCCTTTAAAGTCATATTAATATTTTATTCATAAATATGGATAAATATAAAAATGTCATATTCTTTATTTACCTGGGGTGTTACAGTACTTACTAAAAATTATTCATTTCATATACTTTTAAGAAACCTCTTCCATGTATCTTAATATATAAAAGGATATATAACACATAGATTTTTATTTTTATTTTCATGTCCCAAAAATGAAATCTGATGTGAGGGTTGACTTAAAATCTCTCCACCTCCTAACAAACAAAGATAAAATTTATTTCTAACTTATATACTATTAGTTATATCCTATATCATTTGATAAGAAGTTAAAAAACCTATATTAATAAAAAAATGTTATGATAAGTAAAATAATAATAAATGAGATTACCAAAATTGTCTCCCATAATTGAGATATTGTCACTATGTCAACAATTTTATAATCCCAAATCAAAATTTTAGCTTTGTATCAGAATTTCTTTGCAAAAAAAGTCTTAAATTGTTTTGAATTTGGACCCCTAGGATTATAATTATCACCAAAATTAACATATATCCTCTGATCCTAACTATAAGAAACTGATAATTTTAGTAAACATGTGCTACCATGTTACCCATGTGGAAGTAGATTTATCCTGTAAAGAATGATAAGGAGGATCCTCAATATAAGTATGTGTAAGATCCTCCCCAAAAGCGTGAGGTGACTTAAAATTTTGATATGAAATAACCCTACAAATCAAATTAAGAAACAATTAGTACATAAATATAAAAATCCAACTGTTACATATAAAACTAAATAAAAAATAAAAAATGATCGTATAAAAAGTAAACTAAACTAAACATGTTTTTATTCATATAAGAGATAAAATGATATAAAAAAGGAAAAATGAAAACTAAGTAACAGATTATACAAATCCAATTGTTATATAAAATTTTGAATAAAAATTTTAAAATGATAAAAACAAAACAAAATAATACAAAACAAACCAATCTTTATCAGTAGTTAACAACAATTTTAAAAAGAAAACTAAAAATATTCTTTATCTTATTTATTAGTAGTTAACAATATAAAAATAATACTGATAATATTTATGAAACATAAAATTATACATAAAAAAAGAAAAAAATCTTAAGTAAACTTTTTTACAAATCCAACAGTTACATATAAAGCTGAATAATTGAAAAATGATACAAACGAAGCTAAAATAATCTAAAAAAATTATCATATTTTTTAAAATATGTGTTTTAAGTAAAAATAATTAAAACTATTATATCTAACATTTTATGAAACTTTAAAAGGTAAACAATAAATAAATTTTTGTTAGCTATAATATTATAAAATTACTAAAGGATTATTTTTCCATGTTCCTTCTTCATAATCATTTTGTATGGAACAAAACATTTCTACAAAATAATCATCAATATTCTATGATAATATTTACATGAAAGTAGGGATATCATATAAATTAGAATCATCAGTAAGTTCGTCATCACCAAAATAATGTTTTTTTCTTGTAAAATGATAGACCACTGCACATTTGATGGATCACGAACATATATATTTTTTGCATATGTTGCTATGATAAAAGGATCATTTGTGTATTCTAATCTATTAATATTATATAGTTTCATACCAAATTTATCATCTATGAATTTTTTATAACTGATAACCCATTTTTAGTTAACCATCAAAACATGACATTTAATGTAATCAATCTTCCATATTTTTTCAATAACTCTATAATATGTACTTGATGCAGAGATGGTTTTTTTTTTCTTTAGAACTCAAAAAATGGATTTCTTATACAAAAACCAATATAATACTATTCTGAACTTCACTTATGTTATCCCAATATTTGGTATAAAATTTATATCCATTGATGTCATACCCAGACCATGTTATCAAATTTAAAATTGGTCAACCCGCTAACCATCTAAATGTTACTGATGAATCTAATATACCATGAACAATCTCTTTAAACCCTAGAAAAAAGTTTCGTTATGTGCATTAAATATCCACATATTTTTCTTCGTTAGATAAAATTATTTTAACACGTTAATATTAAATTTTTTATATGGTTGAGCATCATCTATGTTATTCAAGATGTATAAATGTACTTTCTTTATCTATTAACATATCAATAATTTTAATTTAAATCCAAAAATCTGATTTCCCCCAAAATTGACTCATTTGTGGAGAGATGTAGGCCAATTGATGTGCTCCACTGCAGATAAGTAGTTTGTACAAAAACCCGAAACCTCCTCAGAAATATACTTCTCAATAATGGAGGATTCTAGTAGATATAGATTCTTAACATATCCCTTTAATATATTCATAAACCTTTTAAAAGGATATATATGATGTAGATATAAAGGTCCGCAAAGCTTTATTTCTCACACCAAATGAACCATTAAAGTCACCATGATAAAAAAAAGGATGGAGTAAAGTACATTTCTAGTTGAAAAAAATATTAACTGCATCATTCTCCAAATTATTCAACGAATTCAGATCAATCAATTTGTTATAAATTGAATTGAAAAACTAAAATACCTTCATTATTATCATTATAAAAATAATTTATAATGTTCCATTCAATACAACATTTATGATTTGTTGCATCATGATGTGACAATCAAGAGATTTCATACACATAAAATTCAAATATTTTAGTGATATTTAAAAAAAATAAGAATAACTCTGCATAACTTTGATACTATAATGGCGCTGAAAAAATCTAATTTTATCCCTCTTATATAATGTATGAAAAACTGGAGGCATGTATGTTCATCTTCCATTAGGATTGGGATATAAATCCAAACTTATTTCCATTGAGAGTAAGTCCAATATTGTATTCAACCCATATTAAGTCTTTCTTTTAATATCTAACAATGTTCCAATACAAATGTCACAAATATTCTTTTCCACATACATGAAATCAATGTTATGTTTGACCTCATGATATCTCTAATATATATGCTAAAAATATATTGATAATTTCCTCTAAATATTTCTATCTTTACCATATTTTTGTGTATTTCCAAATGCAAAATCAATGTTTTTCACCCTCTATAAATACTGATCAGTGGAAAAAGGTTTTGGATAAATATAAAATTCTTGTGCACTATTTATTTCATTTTTTAGTCTTTAGTAATATTTATCCATAGACAAAAACCTTTAATGACCCATGTATAATTTTTTTCTCACATGTTGTAATTGATAATATAAAGCCTATTCTTTGTAAATGGGATATGCTTTATACCCCTTAACACTGTATCTGGAAAAATATATATATTCTATGAAATAATTTATAGTGAACATAGTCATTTCATGGAATTGAAAATGTTCCATTTTATAATAATAATATACTCTAATACCTTCCTCCCATAAAAGTTTTAAATCAATAATTAATAGTGACAAAAAATATCAATATAATTTCTAGGATATTTTGGTTTAGAAATCATTAAACTCAGCATGATATATTTATGCTTCATAGAAAATTTTGAATATAAGCTATAAATTACCAATAAAATAGACAATGAACTATGTTTGCTACTAAGGCTTTGATGTGGATTCATTTCATCTATGCATAGTCCAAGTTTGAAATTTCTAACTTCATTTCCAAGTGTAGGAAGATATTGACCAATTTTCTTCCACTATGGACAATCAGCAGGATAATGCAATTTTCCATGAGATATATACTCATATACATACCATCTTAACCTATTTGAATCATCTTAATTAGAAAATAAATGTTTTAAATGAGGAATTATAGGAATATTCCAAACTGACTTTGCAGGAATCGTTGTAAATTCTAAATCAACCTATGATTTTTCTTTCAACTGATACAGTAATGTCCCAAATTTGGGAAACTCTAAAAAAACCTCCATGTTATTTCCAATATAGTACATAGATATTTGGGTAGAAATTTATCTTCTTGTACCCCAAACCCATCATTCATAATATTTTCTTCGCAATATAATTTGAATTTGGAAGATAGTTTTCTTTAGAAAGTATGTCTTTCAATAGTTGTAGCAAATTTGTAAAAGTCTTGTCACTCCATCCATTTTTTTCCTTCAAGTTAATCAATCATAACACTATTGATAAAACTGTAAATTTTATATAACCCATATACAATTCTTTTTCAACATCACTATATAGATTCTGAATCATCAACGATTTCCTGATTTCTTCTACTTTAATATTAAAAATAATTTATTCAATTTGATTAGAATTATCATCTTGAAAATCATCATCATTAATAGATCTTGAATTATGTCCAATTTCACCATGCCAAATCCAAGGACTGTAACTCAGATTAAACCATGAAAAATTAAATGATCTTTAATTTCTCTACTTTTCAAATTTTTTATATTTAAACATTTTAATCGTGGATAAAAAAATAGGTTGTTGTTTGAAATATTTTACTTAGAAAATTCCAAAAAAGCATCAATACCTTCCTCACATTCATAACTTATTCATGGTGTAGTAATCCAACTTCGACTCATTATTATCTATAACAAATATCAAGAATTGAAAATAAGTTATTATATTTTGAAATTTAATTTCAAATATATTTTTATAAATAAAAATAAAAAAGAAACCTAAAAAATCACAAATAAAATAAATACAACATATTTCATAAACAAAAGTATAACTTTGAATATATTTAATTATCATCCTTTGAGAAAAAGTTTAAAAAAATAACGGTTCAAAAACGTTGACATTGATTTTAAAAAGTTGACCTCAAATAAAACACAATTATTCCTTATTTTTATTATGAAATTTCCAATTATATATTTATTGTTTTTTTATCACAATACAATTGTGAAATCAACATGATCAAATAAATATATATTATCAATACTTCATATTCAAACTCCATAATCCACTATACCTTTAAAAACCCATTCACAATGCAGGAAAAAACATACCTTAGACACCCATTAATCAGTAAATTAACATTATTTATAACATCAATTCATCTAATAATCATTTAATCATGCCATGATCTCAATACATTCATTCATCAATTTAAAAATGCCTTAGCTGCATGAATAATCATAACTAAAAACAAAAATCGTGAAGAGATATCAAAGAGAAGCGATGGTAGAGATCATTCAAGAAAATAACAAGCCTAAAAAAATATTCATCAAATTAAACATACCTTAGATTCATGGAAAATCATATTAATAATAAAAACTACAAGGAGATATAAGAGAGAAGCAGTATCTAAGGGTGATAAAGAATAATAAGCCACCATCTATGATGATAGAAACGATGATGATGATGATAGTGGACAAAATGAGGGCTGGGATAACAAGGAGGAATGAGAGAAAAGATTATGACCTAGAGTTTGAGAGAAGAAAATGAGGGTATAAAGAGGATTAAATGAATGTTTGATACATAATATGACTATTTAAAAAATACATCAATTTTTAAAATCTGATGTTATAACATATTTTTTTATGTTGGTTATTTTTTAAATAAAATAAAAGACACATATTTCACATTTTTTGTTATAAAATTGATGTGAAATATAAATGACATGTGTAATCTCATCCGGACCACTATGATGCAGAATGAAATCCAATGTAATGGTTCACCCACACAACACCTTCTCTTAATATTCTTGGATCTCAATTGAACGCTCTATGAATGTCACGTCATCCTCAATATCTAATTCCCCCCATTCAAAGACACGAGATTCATCATGAAGATACCGATGAAGATTTGATATGTGAAAGATGTTATGAACTTTTTAAAATTATGGAGGAAGTGATAGTTGATACCCCACTTCACTTACATGCTCTATCACCTAAAAGGGTACAATAAATTGAGGGTATAACTTTCTCCCTTGATCGAACCTTCGTTACCCACAATGAGGTGAAACCCTAAAATGCACATGGTTCCCAACCATGAACTTCATAGGTCTTCACTGCTGATCTGCATATAACTTCTGATAGTCTGTGCTTCCTTCATCCACTCTCTAATTAGTGGGATCTTCTTATTTGTACTCTTTACCACATCCGATCTAAGAACAACCGCTCCCCCAACCTCGGTATATCACAATGAAGATCGACATGGTTGCCCATATAATGCCTCAAAATGATCCAATGGTTGTTGTTTTTATAATAAAAATCTACTGAGGGAAAGTGTTTCACCCATGAACCTCTAAAATCCTAGATGAAATACAACAATATATCCTCTAGAATCTAGATAGTCCTCTTAGTCTACCCATCTATCTAGGGGTGGAAAGTAGTGCTAATGCATAATTGAGAGATAAAGCCATATTGTAATCCTTTTCAGACTCTTGAGGTAAAATGGGAATCATAATTTGAGATGATATTCGTAGGCACTCCATGAATCCATACAACCTCATCCATATATTCATTTTCCAAATAATTCATCAAGCTCAACTCCTTTATCCCCAAAAAATGAGAAGACTTTATCAATCAGTCTACAACCACCTAAATAGCTTCAAAACCTCCTTGCACTCAAGGAAACCTAGTGAGTAAATCCAACGACATATCCTCCCATTTCCATGTGGGGATATCAGAGTGTTTCAACAATCCTTCTAGAAACCAATGCTTGGCCTTCACTTACTGGAAGACCAAACAGCTCGCCACAAACTCTACTACGAGTCACTTCATCTTGGGACACTATAACTGAATTTTCAATCCACGATACATCTTAGATACACCCCTAAAGGTGAGATTTGGAACTATTGAAGAACCTACCCTTGCACTACTAATAGAAAATACAACCTTCCATGGAACAATAAGTGATTTTGACCATTATTTGACCATCCCCTCTAGGGATTCACCATGAAGAATATGGTCTCACTTCACCTCTACTTCAGAGCCTCCCCACCGAGACTCTTGTACCTTCTATAAGAAGGAGGATTAAAACATCATATGAAATATTAAACCTCTACCTATTTTATCTACCACATTCAAATACATAACTTCCAGATCCTCCATCACTCTCCAAACATCCCCATAATATTGAAAAACACCTGAAAGTACCCAGTCAGAGTGATTGTATCACTGAGAGGGGTAGGGGTGAATCAATGATACTCGTTTTATTTTATGTTTCTTTTCAATTGAAACAACCTTTACCTCCTGTTAGAGATTTCAATTCCCTGTTGAAAACAAATCCAACACACATCCATAGGAACACAAAGATTTGAAAGGTTTATTGTTCAATAAGAATATATGCATCCTTGGTATGGTTTGAAAATGATCCAATGCCATACAATCCACTAGAAATCAATCCTTGGATTACAATGAGTAGGATATAACCTTTCACTTGTGTAACACTGTAAAAAATTCCAATAGTGTGTGTGCACCCTATTAACACAAATAGGGTAATACAATATTTATGTAACAAATCATGTTACCTGTGCTTATTTTCAATTAAAAAATGTATTCAATTGAAATATAATTCTTCGATTCCTTATGAAAAATAAAGGCAAGAACCTCCTAGAATTTATTATGAAAAATTAGTATGATTTTTCTGGGTATCAGCATCATCATCATCATGTAATTTTATAAAGGGATAGGGAGGAAAAATACAAAAAGGAGAAGCACAGAAACCCCTCTCCCACCCCCACCCCTGCCCAAAAAAGAAACTATGGGGGCCTAAAATGATGCAGCCCTAATGCATCCCCTTTAATAGAGTCAATCCCATTAGGAGTAATACTTTCAGCAGAGTGAAGAAACACTTTCTCCGTGCCATTAAGGACCACCGAGGCCAAGTAGTCAGCAACCTTGTTCCCCTCTCTCCAGGTGTGAATTATTCGGATGTTGTTCTTAATAATGCTTTTACATTGCCTTATGACATAGCATATCGACCAGGGGACTTCACCATTCTCCGCCAAGGAGTTATAGACAATTAAGGAGTCTGTTTCAATTTAGGATACCTCCAACCCCTGTTGCCTGCAAAGTTTGAGTCCCATAAGCATTGCCAGTGCCTATGATTGAAGGGAAGATCCATGGCCCAGGCTAGCTGAAAAGGCTAAGAAAACCGAGCCTTTACTATCCCTCACCACACCTCCTCCACGAATGCATCCCTGGACATAAGAGCCATCCGTATTGAGCTTCAAGCCACCCAAGGGAGGTCGCCAGCAGACCCAACTGCCCTTCCTGTTACTAGAGGTACAATCCTCGCTGGAACTGGAATGAAACCGGTGAAAGGAAGGAGCTACCCTCCAATGTCGCACCGCCTTGTACAGGTCCAGTAACCGATTTTTTTCCCAGACAATAATAACTGCAGTGGAGATAGCCACACCCTCATACTTTGATCTATTCCTCGCCTGCCAAAGACACCAACACCTCACATGCAGTAAAAATGAACGAGCAACTCTCTGAGGTCCCCCACCCTCTGAGCCATGATACCACTTAACAAGAAAGGAGGATAAGGTCTCATTCGAAGAAAGGGTTTTAGAGAACTCACCAAGAGACTTCCAGACCTCGCCCGCCCAAACACTGCCAAAGAACAGGTGTGAAGTTCTCTCTTCTCTATGCACGTTACAGCAAACACATTTAGACGCAAGATGGACGCCGCACCTCCTGACATTCTCGTCCGTCGGAAGTGCTCTGTTTCGAATCCTCCAGGTTAGAAAATTGAGATTAGTTGGAATGTCCTTCACCCAAACGACCTCATCCCAACTCCCTGCCTGACCTGGCTCAAAAGAAATGAGGCGGAAGTCCTTCGAGGAGAACCGGCCCATGGAGGAAGCAGTGAAGACACATTTATTGATCTCTGTATTAAGCTCAATGAGATTGAAACACTCAAGCTGATTATCATCCAGAACCGAGTTGATGAACTCCGGGAAAACACTAGCATCCCTGTATGAAATATCTATGATCGGACATCCAGGAAACCCCAGCACTACACCGCTCCAGTCTTGGTTCCAGAAGGAGAGATCGCCATTACCAACAATCCACCGAGCGAAGGTCCGAAGATTCTCAACAATGGGGCCAACCAAAGACCAGAGGGACGCTTTGTTCCTCTCCACCAAACCCCTGGAGCCCGAGGCATACGCTTTCTCCCAGTCCAATTCCTATGAGTATGATTCTTCCAAAACAAATCTTCCCA
This sequence comes from Viscum album, assembly GCA_963277665.1. Taxonomy (NCBI): domain Eukaryota; kingdom Viridiplantae; phylum Streptophyta; class Magnoliopsida; order Santalales; family Viscaceae; genus Viscum; species Viscum album. The sequence continues at coordinate 65,133,906 of OY728163.1, read as the reverse complement.
TATAATTTTATGATAGAATATAATCAAAATGAATTGGAACCACTTCAATTCCTAAGTATGATAAAACCCAGTACGATTCATCCTCAGTCTGAGAAACCCAATATGGAAATCCTGAAGCCGATTAATTCAGCCTGATATGATGATCGATCGAATATAATTTTCACTTCTCTGTAAAAACTTCTTCAATAAAATATCAAAACAGAAAAATTATTCTTCTCTATAAAAGCTCAGATCTTATCTCTCTACTAAAGTGAATATTACCAACAGTCAGAAAGTAAAAAAGTACTTCCTATTTTATAGGTGACTCTCGAGACCATTGGAGGGAATCCCAAAAGCTTTCCTGCTCACACAAATTCACCCAAAATTCAATTTCCCCTGAAATATCATGATGCATTTTGAATTTTTAAAATCTTATTGAAGCTTCTCGATTCTTATACAATATTCATCTCCTTATTAAGAATTTAATTTGAATCATCAATATGGTTTCAATTACCAAGTCTGATTTCAATGCACGAGTCTGATTTTTCTCAATCTGATTTCTTCAATACAAAGATCTGAATCATTTGAAAACAAATGTATAAAGAAATAAATACCATTCTGATTTGCTAAATATGATTCTCAGAACTGATTTGAATCAAAATATTTCATTTTAATATAAATATCCCCCTTAACAATTCATTCAGAAATATTTTTCTCTTGACCCACTTAAGATTCAAAACTTCATCTTCTCCTCTTCTCTTGACCCAGTTAGAAACCTACAAAGTAATTTAACACTTTGGAAATGGTTGACTACATTGTTGGTCTCATTATCTTCTTATTTTATAATGACCCTCTTAAAAAACTCCATTCACAATCTTGTGCTTGACTTCCTTCATGAGTTTAAATTCATTTGAGAACGACATCGTCAGACTTGAATTGGAAAGTATCATAACTTTACATTCATTCCAGCTTCTTTCTTTTATTCCCAACCCGAGTACGATATTTTATGAATACAATTAGTCTGGATACAATCATTCTGGGTATGATCATTCTGGATATGATCATTCTGGGTACAATCATTCTGAATACAATTATACTGGGTATGATCATTCTGGGTACAAAAATTTTATGGCATGTCTGATGGATAATCAGATGCTACGGTAAATCAGTACCATCTCTTCAATTGACACCACCTCTTCAATCAACACCCCCTTTTCAATCTACACCACTTTTTCAATATACACCACCTTTTACTTTCTTTCACCCAATTATTATTAATCTAGGTATGATACCTTTTGGACCAGCATCATCTCTTATACACCCCTTTTCTTTCATCATTCTTGCATCACAATTTCTCAATTCAACTTTGTGATTTATGAGAATTACAAAATAGAAAATCATCATCAAAATTATTTAATCATAGCTATAGAGAATATGATTCAAAACATCCACTTCATTCAAATTGGTTCCAGAGTGAATCTGATGACCATTTTCTTCTAGAAATATATTTTCACTTTCAGTTGGACCTAGGCTACATCCAATCAGAACCAATTATTCAAAATAAATTCTTCTCATTATGATGGAATTTCACAGTAAGTCTGAATATTTTGAAAACAAACCTTAATACGATTTTTCCAAAAAAACAAATTGAAGTGATTTTATTTCTTCCTTTCTTCAATATATTTCTTGACAAAAAAATACAACACTTGAATACAAAATACCATCACCATCAGCTTGGTCCTAACAATATCCCCCTTTAGATTTTGTTTTCAAACAAGTTTCATAAATTACTAAACTTTATGTCCTCAAGAAATAGATTACATATAAACAATTCTAATCCTATGTGATCTAACTCATTGTAGGAAACAAGAATCATTGATATCAAATCCATGTTGTCCAAAAGTAGTGATTATGAAAACCTCTTTCTTTTTCCTTCTTCATATCTTCTTCAACCTCAACTTTTCTTCATCCTTCCAAGAATACAAAACAATTTCTTTTCCTACAACCACTCTAACAAAAATTTAGAATAGTTCACTCACAAAACAATGTTTAATTCATAGCTTACCAAAAACTATCTATTTTTTAAAATGAAATACATTGATTTAGGAAACAATTGACCCCTTGAAAAAACAATCCAAAGGTAAGATGATAGAGGGGACAAACACACATACCTCAACCTTTAAGAGAAATAGGTTGCACTACCATGTTCAACCTCAATCTAGAAAATTATTCCTTTGGTAAAGGTTTTGTGAGAATTCCAACCACTTATTTCGATGTTGGAACATACTCCAGCTTCAATTCATTCTTCTACACATGCTCTTTGATGAAATGATATTTGATATCAATATGTTTTGAATGAGAATGTTGAACGGGATTTCTAGTGAGATTGATTGTGCTTTGATTGTCACAACCCAAGAGCAAGGGTAAATTTACTTCAACAAGTAGATATTTTAATTGAGCTTTCATCCACAAGAGTTGAGTAGCATCTTGAGTGGCAGCAACATACTCAACTTCATCCATACTGAGAGTTACTAAATTCTATTTATTTGAATTCCAACTAACATAATTCTTTCCCAGAAAGAATACTCCACTAGATGTGGATCTTCTATCATCAACATTTCCTACCCAATCTACATCTGAATACCCAAACAAATCAATACTATATGATCTGCAATAACTGATTCTAAATTTTGTTTCACCTATTATGTATCTAAGAATTATTTTTCCATCAATAAGATGTGATTATTTTGGATCACTCTAAAATCTTAAACATAAGGTAACAACATAAACAATGTCAGGTCTTGTGGCAATAGAATACAATAGGCTTCTAATCAGCTTTTGATATTCTTTCTAATAAGCTTCTTTTCCTTATCCATATTTACTCAACTTGGTTCCCACTAGCATAGGTTTGGAAACAAGTTTTGAGTTTTTCATGATGAATCTCTTAAGAATTTATTTAGAATATTTTTCTTGGGAGAGAAAAATGGATTCTTAATTTTTCAAGATTTTTAACCCAAGAAAGTATTTCATTTCCCCCGTCATAGACATTTCAAATACCTTCTTTATTTATTCAGTAAATATTTCACAAATTCTTTCATCGTTCCCATCAAAGATAATATCATCAATATAAACAATTACAATAAGGGAATACTCTTGACTTTCTCTGATATAAAGATTTTTATCCACTCTTCCTTTCTTGAAATTCACTTTCATTAAGAAAGTATCCAATTTGGAATAACATGCCCTCAGAGCTTGTTTTATCCCATAAAAAGCTTTCTTTAATATGTATACATAACTTTCATATTTACCAATAACAAATTCATAAGGTTGTTCAATATAAACATCCTCTTCAAGATCACCATTTAGAAATGAATATTTAACATCCATTTGAAAGATCTTATAACCTCATTGTGCATCAATAACAAGAAAGATTATAATTGTTTCTAATATGGCCACTGAAGAAAAGGTTTCATCAAAATAAATTCTTTTAATCTGTGAATACCCTTTGCATACTGATCTTACTTTTTTCCTTATAACTTCACCTTATTCATTCAGCTTGTTCTAGAAAACCCATTTGTGCCAATAATGTTTTTTCCAGGCTTGGGTACGAGTTCCCATGTATTTTTTTTTCAATATAATACAATTATTCATTCATGCATTGAACCCATTCTAGATGCTCAAAATCTCATTTCACATCATTTAGTTCCACTTTTGAATACAGAGAAGTATGTGTGATAGCATTTGTTGTTCTTCTGGTTTGAACCTTTTGATGTTGATCACCAATTATATTATGAGATTACACTTGTTTCCTCAACCTTGGATGAGATTTTTGAGAGACTTCCTTATCATTGGAAATAGCATATTCTGTTTCTTCTTATTGAGTAGGAATAAAATTATCTATATCTTTATTATAATTGTTTTCTCCAACTTGCTCAACTTCCTTATCTTCCTGAGCATGTTTATCTTTCTCTTCCTTTTCAATTATTTTTACATCAGCTGAACCAACAATTCTTTTTGTTTCTTTATTTAAACATCTATATCATGTTCCTTCTAGATCATAGCTAGGAAATATTCCATCTTCACCTTTCTGCTCAAACTTACCATAGTTTCAACCTTTCTTCTTTATAATACATGGACTCCCAAAAACTCTAAAGTGATTCAAACTTGGAGTTTTTCCATAAAAAATCATATGGATTCATACATGATTATGGTCTATAGAAATAATGGTTCTGAATATAAACAGTAGTACTCATGGTTTTCCTCTAAAAGTAATAAGAAAGACCATGTTCAAGTAACATGGTTCTTCCCATTTCCACTAAGATTCTTTTCTTTCTTTCAGAAACCCCATTTTATTGGGGAGTATATAGGGAACTATACTCGTGTTTAATTCCATACTTCTCAAGATATTCTTCAAACTATTCACTTCGAAATTCACCACCATTATTTGTTTGTAACTTCTTCACTGAATACTCACATTCTTTCTCAGCTTTCATTCTGAAACTTTTAAACATTTTCAAAGCATCTAATTTATGTTTCATATACATAACACAAGTGATGTGAGTAAAATCATCAATGAAAGTAATGAAGTAATTGTCTCCATTTTTTGATTATTTTCTCATTGACCCACAAATATCAGAATGAATCAGCTCCAAGGTTTTTCATGAATAAATCTCAACTTTCTTATGTATAATATTGTAATCTTTCCTTTCTCGTAGATAGTGCAACACCAATCTCTTTTTATTAGCATGTCAAGAATGTCTTATACACTGTATCTTTTAGATAACATGCTCATGTTTCTCTGACACATATGTCTAAGACTTTTATTCCACAAGTGATTCTATTCAAACAAACTCATGCAACAGGAGTTTTGTATTTCACCAACCTAAAACTAATTCCCTTTTTTATGTTGGCCTCTTATAACAATCTTCCCATATTCTTAACTCTTTACAACAAACCCATATTTCCTAAAGATAACTCTATTACCCTCATTACACAATTATGAAACACTTAGCAGATTGTGTTTCATCCCATCAACGTACAATGTTTTCTTAGATTTCATCTTTTCTTTTTAAATGATGGTTGATCCAACACCTTTGATTTGCAGAGATTCATCATTGAAAAATGTCATTGTTCCTTATTTAAAATCTTTTACATTCTTCAACAACTTCAAGTATTCTATCATATGAGAAGAACATCCACTATCAAGTATCCAAGGTCACTCTCCTTTTGTGGATTTCAATGTAGTTTCAACAACAAGATACTTTTATCCTTTGTTTTCTTTCTTCACTTCCAGCTTGTGATAATTGTTAAGAATATTATGATGTGTCGATAACAAGACAATAAATCCTTTTTCAATATTTCTAGGTTGTTCACATATTTCAAAAAAAGTTTTCAAGGGTTGGAACCTATTTTAAATCTTCACCTCATTCTTTTCATATTTATTCACAACAACTTTATCAGACTTATTCTTTTGAGGGAATTGACTCCCCATAAATCTTTTCCTTTCATGTCCTGTGGGATAATAGAGATTTTGTTTGTTAAAACAATACATATTTTTCATGGGTTTGAATCCCCCACAATACCAGTAATAGTCATAGAAATAATATTTTCCTCAGAAACTTCCATACTAGTCAGAATTATGAATACATTTGTTAGCCATCCTCTTCTATTTCTTTTCTGAGCCAACAACCTTTCCTTTTTCAATAAGATTATTCTTATTCTTTTCATACTTAATATAATCAAAATTATTTGAAACATTTCTAGATCTAGATAATAATTTTTTAGACTCATGATGTTTTGTAACTTTATAACTCTTTACTTTGGCCACATACACAACTTTTCCAGCTTTCACCTTTTTAGAACCAACTCCATATTTCTTCTCAACCTTTGAAGTTAACTTTTATTAAACCTCCTATGGTTTCTCATTTTGATAACTTTCACCAACTTCAGTAATAGAGTTTTGGAAACTTGTATTTCTGAATTCATATTTTGAGATTTTTTGTTGGACAAGTTCCAACTCTTCTTATTTTTCTTTTAGCTTCACCTTCAGATGCTCATTACAATTCTTTTCTTCTTCAAGATATTTTTTCACATCATCAATCTCTTTTATTAGCTTCTATTTCTCATCAGCAAAACATTCTTGATTTCTTTTTGAGGAACATTCATCTTATAGACTTTTGTTTTTCTTTTCAATCCTTCTAATCTTTCTCATACATTCTTTCAACTCTTCTTTCAAATGATATTCAAGTTGAGTTTCTTCTTATTCAGAACTACTGCTTATGAATTATTCATTATTCACTATTGAAATAAAAGTATTTTCAATACTATATTCAACTGATTTTTTAGATTCAGCATCACTCCCTTCTTCTTCTTCATCTTTAGATAAGAAACTTCTTCTTTTGTAATTGAAGACTTTCCTATCTTTCCCTATGGAATACAATTTTCCTTTATCACCCTGGTTATTCCACAATCTTATTATTTTTCTTTCTTCTTCCTCACTATCCTCTTCTTTCTTTCTCTGAGGATAGTTAGCTTCAAAATGACCAACTCTTACACGTTCGAAACATTTAAAGGGAATTTTACCTTTTTATTTTCCTATACCTTTTTTTACATTTTTAGAAAAAAAAGGATAAAATATCATTAAAAATTTTACATACCTCATTTTCAGAGTCAGAATCACCATCTTCTTCTTTAAAAATAATCTTCTTTGATTTTTCTTTCTTTGAATCCATGAAATACATTTCTCTATCCACTTTTTTCTCTTCATATATTTCCCACTTCTCATTTCATAAGTAATAAGAGTGCTATGAAAATCATCAAGATATAATGTTTCAGGATCTCTGTATTCCAATGAAGAAAATTTTTCATCAAATTTGCCAGGTAGGATTCTCAAGATCTTTTCAATAACTATAGAGTCATGTAGATTTTCACCAAGACATCTTATAGTATTCACAATGTCATTCACCCTAGTAGAGAAGTCCTTAATGGATTCATTCTCACCCATCTTCAAATCTTCATATTTCAATCTCCAGATTTTTAGTTTTTCCTTCTTCACTTTTGTATTGCCCTCATATATGTTTTTCAATTTATCCCATATACCTTTGGTTGAATAAACTCCTTTCACTCTCAAGAATTCACTTTCATAAAGTGATGAAAATATAGCATTCTTTTCCCTTCCATCATTCTCTAGATTCTTCTTATCAACAGATTTAAGAGGAGATTTATCATCAATGGGTGGAAACCCAATTGTTGCAGATTCAAGAACATCATAACTGATATACATAAGATAAGGAAATATTATATCTTTCTATATATGATAATTCTTTCCATAAAAGAACATAATACCTTTACTATCCACACAATTCAAATTATCTATCAGCAAAGAATAAGCAAAGGGAACCTACCTGCCTCTAATACCACTTGAAAGTTCCCAATAAGAGTGATTATATCGCTGAGAGGGGGAGGGAGTGAATCAATGATACTATTTTTATTTTATGTTTATTTTCAATTGAAACAAACTTTGCCTCCTATTAGAGATTTAAATTCCCTACTAAAAACAAATCCAACACAAATCCACAGGAACACAAAGATCTACAAGGTTTACTATTTAATAAGAATAGCTACATCCTTGGTATGGTTTAGAGATGATCTAATATCATACAATACACTATAAATCAATCCTTGGATTATAATGAGTATGATATACCCTTTCACTCATATAGCACTATGTAAACAATTCCAATAGTGCATGTGCACCCTCTTAGCATAAATAGGGTAATACAATATTTATGTAACAACTCATGTTACCTATGCTTCTTTTAAATTCAACAAATGTATTCAATTGAAATACAATTATTCAATTACTTACCTATAAGAAAGGTAAGAACCTTTTGGACTTTGTTATGAAAATTCAATCTGATTTTCTTGGGTTCGATTCTCCCAATTCGATTCCTCTGAGTACGATTCTTCCAAAACAAATATTCCTGAATAATTTTCTGATAGAATACAATAGAAATGAATCAGAACCACTTCAATTATTGAGTACGATAAAACCTAGTATGATTCTTCCTTAGTCTTAGAAACCCAATACGAAAATCCTAAAGTTGATTAATCTAGCCCGATACGATGATCGGACGAATACAATTTTCACTTCTCCGTTAAAACTTATTTAATACAATATCAAAATGGAAACTTCTTCTTCTCTCTAAAAACTTGGAGATTATCTCTCTATTGTAGTGAAAAATACCAAAAGTTAAAAAGTACAAAGTAATTCTCCTTTTATAGGTGAATCTCGAGACCTTTGGCTGGAATCCCAAAAAACTTCCCCGCTCACACAAATTCACCCAAAATTCAATTTCCCCTGAAATCTTAGGATGAATTTTGACTTCGTTAACTCTTCTTGAAGATTCTTGATTCTTCAATAATCTTCATATCCTTCTTCAGAATTTCATTTGAATCTTCATTAAGGTTTCAATTTTTGAGTCATATTTCAATACATGAGTCCAATATTTCTCAATCTAATTCCTTCAATACAAAGCTCTATATTAATTAAAAACAAATGTATAAAGAAATGGATACCATTCTGATTTGCTGAATACGATTCTTAGAATCGATTTGAATCAAAATCTTTCATTTGAATATACATCTCCCACTTGACAATTTATTCAGAAATATTTTTCTCTTGACCCACTTAAGATTCAAAACTTAATTTTCTCCTCTTATCTTGACCCAGTTGGAAACCTACAAAGTAATTCAACCCTTTTGAAATGGTTGACTAAATTGTTGATCTCATTCTATTCTTATCTTCTCTTGAACCTCTTAAAGAAACTTCATTCACAATCTTTTTCTTATATCATGACCTCCTTTATGACTTTAAATTCATTAAGAATAGCTTTATCATTATCAGACTTGAATTGGAAAGTATCGTAACTTTCCATTCATTCCAGCTTCTTTCTTTTATTCTCAACCTAAGTATAATATTTTATGAATACAATTGGTCTGTATACGATTATACTGGGAAAAATCATTCTGAATACGATTATTTTGGGTATGATCATTCTGAATACGATCATATTGGGTATGATCATTCTAGGTATGAAATGTTTATGGCATGTTCGATGGATAATCAGATGCTATAGTAAATCGTACCATCTCTTCAATCGACGCCTCCGCTTCAATCGTCACCACCTTTTCAATTGGCACAACCTTTTCAATCTACACCACTTTTTCAATTTGTACCACCTTTTACTTTATTTCACCCAGTTACGATTAATCTGGGTATGATACCTTTTCGATAAGCATCATCTCTTCTACTCCCCTTTTCTTTCATCATGCTTGGATCACAAGTTCTCAATTCAACTTTGTGATTTATGAGAATTCCAAAACAGCAAAGCATAATTATAATTATTTAATTGTAGCCATAAAGACTCTGATTCAAAACATCCACTTCATTTACATTGGTTCTAGAGTGAATATGATGACCATTTTCTTCCAGCAAGATATTTTAACTTTCAGTTGGACCTGAGTTGCATCTGATCAGAACCACTTCTTCAAAATAGATTCTTCTCATTACGATGGACTTTCACAGTGAGTCTAATTCTTTTGAAAACAAACCTCAATACAATTTTTCCCAAAAACAAAGTGAAGTGATTTCATTTATTCCTTTATTCAACAACTTTATTGAAAATAAAATAGAACACTTGAATACAAAACACCTTCATCGTCAGCTTGGTCCTAACAACACCACCTCACAACTCCCTACTTAGTGTTTCTACCACGAAATTCCATTTTACTGGGATATAGGAGATCTTAAAATCATAATTATAAAGAAACTCCATCCACATTTAATGATTCAAATTTAGATGACGTTGGGAAGAGATGTATTTTAAACTCTTATAGTCCATGAAGGCTATAGAGAAATCATACATAAGGTAATGTCACCACACCTTTAGGGAAAATACTACTGTATATAACTCCAAATCATGGGTGAAATAGTTACACTCATGAGGATGTAACTACCTAGACCTAAAACATATCACTAACTACCACTTCAACAAGACACACCCTAGAACCTAATACGACACATCACAAAACACCTTGAAAATCACACACTTATCAGGTAATAAAAGTATTGGGGAACTGATTTGCTACCCCTTCAGGTAGTTAGAAGTCTCTTAACACTAATAAATCTAAATAAAATATTGGTTTTACCTAGCTAGATATGTCAGTAGGGCTAAAAACTAATATAAAATAGACAAAAACCATTGGTAATTTTCAATAAGACCAAGGAAACTGTAATCATTTTCCACATTCTTAGGGGATTACAAAGAAACTAATGCTTCTATTTTGGATGGATCCACTTTAATTCCCTAATAATACATAACATGCCCAAGGAAGTGTACCTTTCACATCAAAAACTTACACTTGTACATATTCCTATAAACCTGATGATGTTGGAAAACCTGAAAAATTACACTAAGGTTCTTAACATGTCCTATGTTATCTCCGAGTATATCAATATGTCATCGATGAACATGGTTATTAATTGTTTGAGGGACTCATATAAAACTGAATTAATAGGTCACATGAACACAGTTGGTTCATTTTTGACACTGAATGATATGACCCTGAATTTGAAGTGCCTATATCAACATCATAAGGTAGTATTCAATATATCTTCATCCTTCACCCTTATCTGGTGATACCTAGACAACAAATTGATCTTATAAAACTAGTTTTCTTCCCTCAACTGGTTAAATGGAACATTTATCCTTATAAGGGGATAACAATTCTTGACCTTCACCGGCTTCAACCACCGATATTCTATGCACATTATCAAACTATAATCTAACTTCTTAGAGAATAACACCATATCACTCCATGGTGATACACTCGGCTAAATAAAACCTATCTACATCAGATCATTGACCTCGATCCTCAACTCCCACAACTTTGAAGGTTCCATTTGATAAGGATCCATTGAAACCTGAGTGACACTGGGTTGCAACTGGATCTTGAACTCAATGTTGTTACGAGGGGTAAATATACAACCTCCTTTGAAAAAACATCAAGGAAATCCTCTAAAGCATTTAGAAAATCCACTATCACACCTTTAATGACCCAAAAAAAGATAACAACAAGAAAAATAATGAACTCAAATACCCTTGGCCCATTCAGTGTTCCCACTCACCAATGAAAACCACACGTTGTCCCTCTTCATCACATAACTCAACCCTCCCATGGAAATAGTCAATAACTACACATAAAGAATACAATTATTCAATTCTAAGGATGACATCATAAACTAAATCTATAGTAAAAGTAAATCCATAACTGACCGATGCTACTCCATCATCAGTTTACATCCCTAACACACATTAAATAAGCATTCATGACCTCTAATTAACATGAATAGCATTAGGGTCACTATAATACTATCCACATCTAGTCCCAAGGCTTGGACACGGTGAGGGAAATGAAGGAGTGTGATGTTATAGAATCAAACATAGCAAAAATCATGGTAGAAGATAATCACAGAGTGTCTCAAATAATCTACGGTCCCTCTAGTGATGGCATATCCATAAAATAAATTTTCCCACATTCAGCTCACCTGCCTCACTATGGGAGACCATCACCATGGAATGCTTAGGCCTAGGACCCTTAGTAAGAGGGATATCCTAGAGATGACCTCCACCATATCTATCTCCTCTTGATGGATAGGCCTACCACTGAGCATATACTAGTGGATACTGTTGGGGATGATAATGGGTCTGACCATCCACACTATACTGATCCTTGAGAAAGGCTAGATACTAAAAGTGAGGATGAACAATCTTCCCACAAGAATAACACACTTTCCAAGAGTTCTCAATAGAGGTATGGGAACTACCAGCCCCCAAAAAACATGAAACTGAATGCTATGATCAACTATCCATATATATAAACCTTGATATCTCATAGCTTGAGACCCTTCATCTGAATCTCTACTCCTCAAAAGGGTTTACTTTCCTCCCTCTCAAGGTTATACTCCTAGGGAATTAATCCTCTATATAACCTAATAATTCTTCTACACCTCCAAATGTATTAGCAACGTAAAAGGAGTGAACACATATCTGATGATTGGATGCAAAACCTCCTCAAGATTTCACTCTCTAGACTCCTCATATGGGAACAGATCAAGGGTAAAATGAAGGAGATCCTTAAATCTGACCATGATCTCCCACACACTCTAGATACTCTATTGAAGGGAGAGTAAATCCTTTCTCTTCATATCCCACATCTTCAATGATAGAAAATCTATGTGAAAATCCTTTTGGAAAATAGACCATGAAAAATCCACTTATGTTTGCTTTCCTAGATGCAGAATCCACCACTGACAGGCCACCCCTCTCATATGAATCACTACTAGTGAAACCCAATACTCACCTAAATCCCAAATTAGACTAAAAATTATCTCTAGATCCTCCATAAAATGCTCTATATTCATATCAGAGACACTCCACTTATAATTTCCCAATCTCTATCTTAGAAAATCCCAGTGTCATTTTCCACTTCTCATCTTCCTTTACTAGTTCAACTCTTTAATGGTCAACTGGGTCTGCCTGTTAATCCACAAAATCTTGAACTGCACATGGGAAAAACCTAAGATTTGTCTATATAAACAAGGAAACTACTAATTCTAATAACATGGAATGAATTTAGATTCATTCAATTAAAATTAATTTTAATTTTCCTAATTAACCCCATTTAAAAAAAATGTATGTAAGTGTGATATATATACCTCTCATAAGTCTCTACCCTTTATGAAATACCACTTTGCATAGCACATTGAGAAATCTTAAGGTTTTTGCATCAAATAATATCCCCCCTTAAATTTTCATGTATTCGTCAGTCTCCTTTTCTTATATCATGAACTAGATTTGATGAAATTGTTTCCTTAACAAAACCATGAAGTTCTCACCAATTCCTAACTCTAGTCTCCATAATATCTATCAACCACCACCTTTTATGTCACTGTGTCATTACCCCCTACCCCCACTAGCACCCCTTCTGGGTTAATAATGAATTAATGGAGATAATGACCCCAAATCCCACCTCCAATAGTCTATGGGGTGGAAACTAGCATCAAGGGAATGAAATCAGACATATGAAAGGCATTACCATAAAAAACAGATCAAGATATAAGATAAACATACACCAACCAATGACATACCATAAATATAAAAGTAAAGGTACCTGCATTCCAACATGAATTTAAAATTCATACAAAAATAAAAACTCCAAAATAAAACCATACCAAAATCCTATGGAAGTGGCTCCTTAGAAACTCTAACCTAAACTAGTGATGTCTCGATCAGTCTTTAAATCCATCCTAGAAAACTGATATATATATATGTGTGTGTGTGTGTGGAGTGAGAATAATAGGTATACTCAGTAGGATCAAACTTAAGACCTATTATGAAAATATAGGGAAAGAATACTGATTCTCTAGTAAATAAATAGAAGAAAAAAATCACTTACACAGTCAAATAATCCCCTCAGCCTCACTAAGGTTCAATAACCAAATATCACATCCAAGTAGAATAATATCAATAAGTATATAAGAAAGGAACCCAACAATGACCCCCACACTGGTTTTCTACTCACATTCCCAAACATCAAACGTCCTCATGCTCCCAATCCCTTCTGCAGCCATCCCATAGGACAAAAATTATCTCAAATAGTATCCAAGGTTATAGGGTATCATGAACATGAATGAATTAAACATCGTTACCTCCTCATTCTATGCATAACCCCCACCATATATACTTGTATCAAAAACACCACATCTCATCTCATCAGTACCCCTTAGGGTTTTCCAATACACTAATATCACACAAATACCCTATAGGGTATACCATTACCTCATGTACCAATCATCACCCCATAGGGTCTACCGATGAACCATATGTTATGCGTATATGCCTCGTAGGTTCTACCAGTACATCCTATACCAATACCCCATAGGATATTCCAGAACCAATATTACATGTGTATATACCCCATAGGGTCTACCGGTATGCCTTAAGAGGTCATACCAATCCTCACACCTATAAGGTATAATGAAGAATAGGGATAATCCAACCATCAATTCCCTCACCAACTTGTATATTAGGGAATACACCTGGTACCAAATATGTCGGGAATTGGTCATGTTATCGAACTTAGGTAGGGTAGAAATATAAATGATAAGAAAGTAAAATCAAAGAAGTCACACAAAATCCCAACCTAGTGGTCCTAATCAAATAGTTTCCAATAAGGATCACGTATCTTTGGAAGGTATCCACCATACACTAAGACACTATTGTCTCATGTCTCAATTATCACCATTTTCTACCCATAACTAATTATCATTTAAGTTTAGAAAAATCATTCATTTTGAATCATTCAAGTATTTGTATTTCATTATTATCAATCCCATTACATAGCCACCAAACCACTATCTCATATATAAGGACCCAAATGTTCCTCTTTCCAAGCATGGTAAGGTATTTACAACCCCTACTAAACCATGATAACCCACAATCATATCACATTCTATCCATGTCCCCCAATACAACCTATGTTGTACTAATATCTCACATCATAACCATATTCCAAATCATGGAATCTACCGAAACCCCGAATTCAGTAAAACATAAACCATTTAGGGTCCACATGATTTACTCCAAGGCACTAATTTCTTAGAAAATATATATAAAAAATAATTTCTTTTAGAAAACAAACTCATAGGGAAACTAAGGCCATGGAACCAAAGCTTCTAAGCCTTTATAACAAAGTTGTCTCACTCATCCCTAAGCAATTATCTTGTTAAAAAACCATTTCATTTCCATATTTAATTAGCCGATTCATTATGCATAATTCTTATTCACAAAATAAATTACAATCAATAACTAACAATAACTAAGATCAACCATACCATGCTTCAATATTTCATCAATTCCAAGAAGAATGATAACATATTTCATGCCTCTTCCATTTGTTATCGCAATATTACCCACTTTAAGTTGTTTAATCAATTTCTAGGAATACAAATCACACTAAAAACAACCAAGTAAAGGATAAGCCACTACCTAGAAAAAAAAGAGTTGAAACCAGGGCATAACCACATGCAATCACAAATCCCCACCTGATTCATTCTTAATTCTAGTTATCATCTTCATTAGGTTGGTTCATACCATCCTACCAATAGAAACATAGGCATGATAATTCCACAATTTACATATAAACAATATATTTTTCTAATCCACTACCTTAATCGATGCTTTCTGAATCACTATGAAAGACAACTGGGAGGAAAGACACCCACAAGATCAAATTCACACAAAGGAACCCCATATCAACCTAGATTACATCAAAGTCTCATCAAAACCACAACCCAAACATACCCTAATTGAAATGACACTACAATAGTGAATTATCGAGAGAATACCATGAATAAATAGAAGGTATAAAGGGGAAAACTCACCTAATATTTCTGATATTGAACCTTTAGAATCCAAGGTTCAAATCCAAGGGAGTAAAGTTGGATGGGCTCCTAAAATTGCCTAGGGTTCACTCAAAAATGATAGAAAAGAGAGAGATGGAGAGAGAACTGGAGGGATTTATAATTTATATATGGGATGTAATATGAATAATTCCCAACATGATACAGTAATTCATGTCATGAATATTTGAAATGGTCACCAATTCATGGAATGAATTCATTTTAGGCTGTGATTGCCTTTGATCCATAACATCATTGAATATCCACTGAATTTCACGGCGCATCAAGTTGAAATGAATTAACGCAATGAATACTCCTTTCAAACCTTGTATCAACTCGATTAGAACACCATCAAATTAGCCTTGAAATCATCCCCTTGAAACTGCAAGCCATGAACAACCTCTATGTTAGGAATCTAAATGCCTCCACATTGTGAAATATTTATTCATACAGTGAACCACTTATGAAATCAGAATTTCATCTCAAGATAAACCTATTACAAGAAACAATATAATGATAGAATAAATAATTTTTATATTTATTATTATTCATCAATTAGGTAGTTATATTCATTCTAAAAATATTAAGTAAATTTTAAATAAAAAAGGAAATAGTTCTATTAAACTCTTTTCTTATAAGGTTTTATTTAAAAGTATAATTTTAAAATTTAAGAATCCGAATTTGAAAAAATTAATTTCATTTTTTAATTCATAATACCAAAACTATCTTAGGATTAATTTTTGAGAATTTTCTGAAAATATTTATTTTTTAATGAATAGTAAAAAACACGGATTTTTATTTAAAATTGAGTTTACTTTTCAATTATTTACAAAGTAAAATTATATTTTGGATTAGTTTTAAAATTTAATTAGTTTCAATTTATTTTAAATAATCCAATAATTTTTTTATAAAGGAATTCTATACTTGAATTTAGTATAAAAACATTTTATACCTGAAAATGGCAATTTTCTGAAAAACCATTTTTCGTCGCATTTTTTCCGGTTTAATTTTAAATTAAATTATACCACTTATGTGATTTGAATAATGAGAAATGGATTATATATTTTGAATCAGGGAGTTAATTTTTTATAAATAGGCACCTTTTATTTTTTTACATTATAAATAGTAACCTTAGTAATTTTTGTTATCACGGTAAAAGGTAAATCAGGTAATTAAGGTTAAAAATAAAATTATAATGACTAAATAATGAACCTAAAACTTACCTTAATTTTATTTAATAATTATATCTCATCTATAATCATCAAAAATTCAAATATAGGGTTTTTTCCATTTAGGCGTGATTTGACCTTTATAATATTTAAGTGAATATAAAGCCAAAAATGCCACTCTTGCTTTTAATAATTATAATTTTTTAACATAGTGATAAAAAATGGAAATGTTCAATTATAAATAGTATTTTTAAATTTAAATGATTTATTTTTATCATGGTAATTTATTTTTACTTTTTAGTGAAGATATATTTTCCTTAAATGCTTATGCGACACTGACACAGTGCTTGTGGAAGTAGTAAAAAATCAATAAAATGGTATTGAAAACTCTAAAAATAATATTATTTGAGAGATTTTTTGTATTTTGTGATTTATTTAGATAAAATGAAATATTTTATAGGTGTTTATGA
The DNA here is from genome assembly GCA_963277665.1 of Viscum album. NCBI lineage: Eukaryota > Viridiplantae > Streptophyta > Magnoliopsida > Santalales > Viscaceae > Viscum > Viscum album. The sequence continues at coordinate 65,116,765 of OY728163.1, read as the reverse complement.
TTTTTATTTTAGTTCCATTTTTTTATTATAGTTTTAAAATTCAAATTAAATGAATAGTTCCAAAATAGTTATTAATGTTATTTTATAATAAATAATATTTTATTAAATGATATTAAATAACTTAAAATCCTATATTTTGCCAATTGATTAGTATAAAATTTAAAAAATCAACCATGGTCCATTTATGGTCTGTTTTTTCTTTTATAGTAAATATATTAACCCCTTAAGAGTAAAAAAACATTAATATCACCATAATTTTCAAAAGGGTTAATAAAGAGTTAAAACAAAACGATAAGGGTAAAAATTTGATCAAAACTTGTCCAAATTTTATTATATGATATTATTTCAACATATCCTCATATTATCTTATAATATTATCAATTTTGATTGATTTGGATATCAAAATTAATTTATATTAATTTAATATTTTAATAAATTCCAAGAGTGTCCCTCACCTCTTTTATAAAAGGAGCCTCTTCTTATTACTTATTCACACTTAAAATCCCCTTTTATCCAATACCTAACCTTACTTTATTTCATCCATATCCACTTATTATAGGTGTTATTTATGGTAGAATACCAACTTTAGAGTTCTTAAGGTGTAAATCAAAGGAGGTTGTCTAAAGAAGAGGTATAGTTCTTAACCAAGATTTTTTGTTTTATCTCTTATTACACCTCCTTAAAATATTATTCAACCATGATGAAATAATAACAATGATATATTTCATATACTGATATGTTGTTATTTTAATTAAACAGCTTATATCCATCTTCTCTTCCATCAAATGGGAAATGAAACCATCATTCATGTGCATGACGAAGTACCGCCTCACGTATCGATGTAATTCATTTTCCATCATCACATCTCATGGATAGTTATAATGATGGAATTAATGATTATATATTATATTCATGATATATTTATCATTATTAAAATATAATATATCCTTTAATTTCTTAGCTTTCCATTCACTGAAAAATGATAGTGTCATTCGTGAGTATGTGTGGACTACCACCTCCACGAAGCGATGTGATTCAATTTTCATAACCACATCACATGGATGATACATATAAGTATATTTAATGAAATAATATGGTATTTATTATATAATTATCATTCTTGAAATATGAAATAACACTTACCTTATTTCCATTATGATCGTTGGAAAATGAAAACGTTACTCATATGTACGTACGACCTACCATCTCCATGAATGTAATGTAGTACACTTTCCATAACTATAATTCATGATTAGTCTTAAAAGTATAATTTATGTATAAAAATTATAATTATTTCATGATTATTATTCTGAATATTATTTAATAATTATCTCTTTGACCATATTTAACTTATTGAATCAATTTTGGACTTATGAGTCGAATATCATCAAAACATCTAATGTGAACATAATTGATTGAGTAGTTGATTATAGAATGGAAAGATATAAAATAAAAGGAATAATAAACTTGAAAAGGGTTCTTAATAAAGTAAATAATTAATATAAGTTTGTTATTTAGGAATATAAAGAACATATGTGATGAGTTAGACTCAAGGTAAGGGACTTTCCTTTAAAAATTCCCTTTCTAAGTTTCCTTTAAACTATTTTTTTCATGTCCATATTTTTAAAATTATTTTATGGATGTATTTATATATAAATAAAATATTTATAAAGGAAATTTTGTGTCTCTTTTTTACTTTATTTTAAAGGTTTTAAAAAGTAATCTTTTTATTGAATGTTTTGACTTTCTTTACAAAAAGAAAAAAATAAATGTTCCATTTTAACGTATATGGTGAAAAAAAAAATTCCCACCACCACAAATTTTATTTGAAGTTTGGATTCCCGTATAAGATTTCATGTTTTATTAAAATAAAACCCATTTTTCCTATTTTCTAGGTATTTTAATTTTTAAAATGGTTTTTGAAAAGAAAATTTTATTTTGATGTCTGAAAGTGTTTTACATACATGGTTGAAGGAGTTTTTAAAAGGTTTTATGATGAAAAAGTTCAACCATAAATTTTTTATTCATGATATGGTACTTAAAAATTATATATGTTAAACAATTAAGCCCAATATAGCTTATAAAATGGGTTGATCCCCGTTATAGCTCATGAAAAATGGGTGAGCCCAATATAGCTTATACGATGGGTGCACCTAGATTATGCTCCAATCCATTGGGTAATGTTCATTTTCTTAAGAGATAAGAAAGAGGGAGTTACTGATGGGTTTCTCCTATAGATTTAATTGGGAACCAATTATATCCAGTATAGGTTATGAATATGATACTCTAAGTTTCCTAAAATGGATTTTATTTTCTTTCTATGGGTTTTATAGGTTTTATTTGAGAAAAAATGTGTGTGTTTTTCATGTGTAAATGATTTATTTCATTCATTCAAAGAACATTGAGATAAAGGTAAAAATTTCATGGGTTTTCCTATTTTCCACTGGACTAACAGATTTATTTTTGTTATGTCCTTTACTAAGATTTTTTCCTCATACCATGTTTTAAAATTTTTTTAATAGTGTTTAAGGATGAGTAGGGACAAAGATGAGGTCAAGATAAAATTTTTGAAGATATGTCCTGAAAATAAAAAATGTTTCTTTTTAAAAGTTTTATATTATGAGTAAATTGGACACTAAGTGGAAGTGTACACTTTATAATGTAATATTTATTTGTGTAAGGGTGATGACCTAATTCTCTAAAACTCTAAACCTGAAAAGATCCTCAAATGTAAGATAATGAATTATTGTCTTAACAAAAAAGATTATGTAATGTTTAAGGTTGGGTCCTTATTGTTTATATCAGAGGAAAGGTTTAAATAAATTTAGGGGTTAGGATAATGATAATATAATACCCTTAAAATATTTTACCTAATGGTTAAGTTGAAATGATATGTCATTTGAATATTACCATGTTTCTTCATCTAGACTATGCTTCTTCAGAATGGTTTTCCATAGATGAAACATGGAATTTGTAGTAGGAAGGTACCAAGAAGACAATATCCATCCAAATTAGCATCCTGAAATAGTTGGAATTAGAACTGAGTAGTTTTTTATAGTGGTGGATCAGTTGACACATTCTATAAATGGTGGTGGTATCTATGCTAGAGAGTATCTAGATATACCATAGAGGAACATGATGATAATGAATCATTTTATGAGACAACATCCTCCAATATTTAGTAAATCACCAGACCCAGTGGTAGATGAAGGATGGATCAATGCTCTAGAAAAGATATTTGAAGTCATGGGATGTTCTAAATGTTAAAAGGAAACCCTTTCCATTTATTATTTTGAAAAATAAGTTGGTAAATGGTGGTCTTTATTTAAGAATACAGGGGAAAGATATTAGATTGATTCCATGGAATGAGACACATTTAAAATTATTTTCCTTGAGAAATATTTCCCTAAGGTTATTCAACTTAAGATGAAGAAACAATTCTTGGAATTGAGGGAAAAAAATATAAAGATTCTATAGCTACGTATAAATAAAATTTTACAAGATTGACCAGGTAATGACCAAATTTTATTTGGGACATTGGTAGTAAAATTAATAGATTTTACTCTGGATTGAAACTAACTTTACAAAGATCTTTTACTGAAAGAGAATTTAAAATCCATTAAAAATTTGTTCGTTGTGCTGAGAAAATTGAGATGGATTTTTCTTACACTTATGTTCCTTGAAATGAAAAGAGTAAGAAACGTTTTAGGTGGAAAGCAACAGAGAAGTATCTAGCTAAGAAGTTTGGTGGTAAGACCCACTAGTGTAAAAAATGGTTTTTCATATTTATTTTTTTGGTTTTTAACATCAGTTTCCTCCTGACGTTATTACAGAAGAAATTGTAAATAAGTTTTTCATGATGGTTAATATTAACTGATGTTATAAATGTTATATATTTGGAGGTGTTTTTACGCATTTATTTTTTCAAAACAGACATTGAAAATGATTTATAACTTCAGTTTTTTTAAAAATCCAACGTTATAAATATATTATCACATCGGTTTTAAATAACCAACATTATAAATCCTCTAAAAAATATCATAAAAACCACCATAAAATAACATATTTGGAGGGTCTTTCACATCATTTATATAAAAACCAATGTGAAAAACTATTTACAAAGTTGGGTTTCATAAAAACTGATGTTATAAATAAATTATCACTTCTGTTTTGAGAAAATTGATGTGAAAAATCTTATTTCGCATCGGTTATAAAATAACCAATGTTAAAAATATATATTTTTTAAAATAAATTACATATTTTACACCATACCATCAGTATAATAGATGACCAAAAATAAAAAACAATAGCAGCACAACCATAAAACAACATCACAAAATCAATGCATTTTAACTTTACAATGTATATTACAAATAAACTAAAACCCAATCAGTATTGTGAAATAATCCACCCATTATCTTTATAAGTGTCTTAGTTATTTTATAGTATAAGGAAAAGGGTCATCAAAAAGATACAAATTAAAAATAAATCTTTGACCATGTATTCGGAATATAATGAATGAAAAATTAAAGGAAAGGTTTATAACAAAATATAACCTTATGGAATTTTGTAAGTGTCCCAGTTATAATTATTTCAAACATAAATCTTAGAACACAGTATCCACATTCCTTTACTCCTTCTTGAAGTTGAAGCTTCTTTTTAAAAACAAATTTTCAATTCAAAATTAAATTTTAAATACTTACAACCAAAATGTAGTAATTATAAATAAGAATTCACCTTTTCTTTTACATATTTGATCTTTTTGCTCTATTTTCCTATTTTATCTCTAATGTAACCCCATGACCCATTTGAAAATAATATGTATGAAATAAATTTAAATGTCATTATAATATATACAAGTATTCAAATATTCAAACTTACATGTTCAATACATTCTTAAAATTATCTCGCATGTCACCGTGGATAGAGCATAGCCAGTAAAGTGTCTTCTTCCTTGAAAAAAAACACTAAACATCCAATGACCACTAATATAAAAAAATATAATGTTAGTGGTTATTCAGTTAAGATATATAACACTTCATGAAATATATGTTTCGTACCTTTAAATATAAAGAATCATTCAAAATTAAATTACATTATTTTCAAATGTTTTTTCAATATAAATTGTTCCTTCTATATCACTCATTGTCATCACTATAGGTGAAGTAAATTGTGGGTCCATAAATCCATATACTGATGTTTTATAATGCTGAATACAAATTGTATAAAGACACCTAATACAAAACAAATATAAGTATAATTTTCAATAAATTAAAATAACTAAAATATATATGATAATCAACATACATGAAAAAGACTTCCATTGTGTTGATTCCCAAATCATGTCTAACTAAAAGCTCCATGATATCTTTCTTTAAAAGTGTTATAGTCATTTCATGCCCAAAAATGTTAGAATACACTGTAATGTCATTAACATCTAACAAAAAATTTGAATATGTTGATAATATATCAAGTCCAGAAGAAGTTGTATCTAAAGTCATAAAAGCTTGTAATTGTTGTTGTTTATACAGTGTGTATTTAACTTTAAATTATTCCTATAAAAAATAGATAAATATATAAATTTTAAAATGTTAAAAAAATCTAACACTAATATAAAATAATGGATGTAATCTACACATATCTCAATGGTAATTTGTCGAACAATTTTAGATGAGAAAACTAAAAAATGGTCAATACTTTTTCCAAATGTAGTGACCTCATCTGTAGGAAATGGTATTCTTGTTTATCTATCAATAATATCCTATAGAGTAACCCTAATCTTCTCTATCTCTATCTATTGATGATGAACAGTACCCTCAATATAATATATAATCCCATATGGAACAATATGAAAATGGGGATCCTAAACATATAACTCACAATAAATGGGAAGTGGTGGTGGAGGAGGTGGGGGAGTGGGATCCGTAGGCAGCGGTGGAGGAGTGTGATCAGTAGCTTGAAACTATCTTTGTATGTCCAAAAACATCGACCACACTGAATATTTGATATTTTCTTCCATCGTCTCACCAAAATCCCGAACTTAAGTTTCTAAATCTTATATTTTTCTTTTATAAACATCCTCCATTGAAGAAGCTTTGGAACAACCAAATGATTTTTTTACTGATACACCTACCAGGTATCCTCATACACGACCCAGGTGTTCGGGATTTCCTAATGTAGTATCTAAAATATTATTCCTACCCTCAACTATGAAGGCCCCCTATGTGCTCTGCTCTTCAAGGGATTCATTATATTTATACTCAAAGACATCTGACATAGGAAAAAGCAGGTATGATCGACTAGTTGTCCCTTAAAAACCTGATCCGTTTTGGTTACTTTATTTATTTGTTACTTTATTTGATATACCTACACACTGTTATCCCTTATATGCATAGATTGGATTCAGTTTTAGACACCGTTGGTGGTGACAAACTTGAAGGTTCCAGGCATAGTGGAAGCTCGTGGGTGGATGTGCCCACTTAGCTTTTTGTCATTAACAATGATCAATCCGGGATCAATACGACGATAAATACCAGACTCCATGGATCGAATCACATAAATAGACAAAGAATAATAATATTCCTAGAACCACAAATGAGGATCGTCACATGTTGATTATAATTAATTTAATTAATTTACAAGAAGTACTTTTTATGGCATTCTTTCTTTGTTGGTATTTCTGATCACGTTCCGATGTGATTCGCCGTTGCATCGCAGAAGCCAAGTGTAGACTTCCTCTAGCGGTGATCTATACATGCACCACATATCTCTAGAAATCGCCAAAGGAATATATGGGTGCTAGCGTGGAGAAGCCTTTGCTTGCGTTGTCTGCCTTAGATCATCTTGATCTGATAGAGGAAGATCTCTCTCAGTCTTGAGAGAGTTCTTGGAGGAAGGAGTTATTTCGGCCTTGAAAGACTTCTTCAGAATTGTTGTGTACAACGATTGAGGAAAAGAGTTGGGGTTGTGAGGATATTTATAATTAGTTTTTGAGGTTATAGAGTTATGAAAATAAATAAACATGTTACGCGTTTTATTTATTTCATTAACTCTTATTGAAAACCCCCATGTCAAATAATTAATTCTTTGACATGCGCTCACGCTGATTATAATAAATATCATTTAATAAAACAATATTATATCTTCAAAATCCCGATTGAAAAAACTACACAGCATGTAATCATTAATACACGGTGTGTAATTGTTTTTCATAAAAAACTACATGGCATGTAATCATTAATACACGACATGTACTTGTTTTTCATTTCCTTTCAAAATAAAAACTACACGACGTGTAATCATTAATACACAGTGTGTACTTGTTTTCATTTTATTCTTCCTCCAACATTAAAACAATTTAGGCTTCCTTGAATAATTATTAAACCACGTACGGGAATAATATTTATTCTACTTGAGATACTTGAATACACTTAGTGTGTGACCCTCTAGGCCTCTTTCTTGTTGGTATTAGGTGGGCTTTCCTAAAGTCCAAGATTACTGTCTAGCAATGGGTCAAGGCACCCAAGAGAAAGAAGTTGATACCGCATTGACATGTCACCTCATACGAATGCTTACTGTGTAATTTAATCCCTTTGTCTCAATATCTCATCAAGTAGGTTTCATGGTAGTGTCATAAACCTATATGCTTGATCTTTCATTCTTTGACTTCCAGAAATAAACTCGTCGTTACACCATGGCCATGGAATTTGGGTGATAGTTCTATTTCAATCAAAGGGCCTGAGATATCTACTTTTATAAATATAGAAGGGAAAAATCCTTCCTCAACTTATTCATTAATAACATGTCATTCGTGATGCACCCAACATACCCTACTTCCCGTCAACTATCTTCGTGACGGTTTTCGTCAGCAAATCTAAGTGTGCGAGTCATGACATGAGTTAATGATAATCTTTCAGTATAAGTACCATTACACACGCTCATAGATAGTAATGTCCGATGACACCAAGACATGAAGAATTACTACTGGCAGGTTTGTTCTCATAATCTCCCATCTTGGAGATTACCAAGTGCGAACTCCATAAGAGAGAGTATCGTCTTCTTACGAGTACTCGCACATGATGGTCTGTATATTATGTGTCCTATCATAGTATCTCATTCAATTGTAGAACTTTATTTAAGAATATTGTTATAACATTTCAAGGTTCTCATCATAGCGGGGATGTTCCATGACCTTATTAATGCAACAAATATTCCAGGACATTATTATATTATAGTCATGCAGAATAATGAACAATATATAATAAGTGTACATTAATGTAATCAAAGTAAAAACAGTTGGTTCTCATGACACCAACTCTAACAAACTCACACTTGGACTAGATCCAACTACCTATGACTTTTAGTCCGCTAGACCTCACATGGTGATCATGTTTCTGCTGAGTCAAGTCTTTAGTCAAGGGGTCCGCCATGTTGTCTTATGTGGAAATAATGCTCACTGAAACTTCACCTCTTTGAGAAAAATCCCTCAAGAGATAATAATTCCTAAGTATGTACTTTTTTCTCTGATGTGACCTTGGCTCTTTTGAAAGTGTCACCGCTGCAGTATTATCATAATAGAGTGTGATAGGATCTTTACTTCTAGGTACTACATCCAGCTCTTGGACGAAGCTTTGCATCCATACTGCTTCTTTAGCTGCCTCAGAAGCTGCGATATACTCGAACTCTGCTGTAGAATATGCGACCACACCTTGCTTTGAGCTCTTCCAGCTCACTGCACCTCCATTCAAACTGAAGATGTATCCAGTCTGCAACTTCATGTCATCTTGATCAGTCTGGAAACTAGCATCTACATGTCCTATGATGAATAGTTCCTCATCTTCTCCATAAACCAGGAACATATCCTAAGTACACCTCAGATACTTAAGGATAGTCTTGACTTCCATCCAATGGCGGTCTCCTGGATCAGCTTGAAATATGCCTACTGCACTTAATGCATAAGCAATATTTAGCCTTGTACATAGCATAGCATAAATGACTGACCCAATCAAGGATTCGTAAGGGATCCTTTCCATTTTCTTTCTTTCCTCATGTGTCTGAGGACACATTTTCTTAGAAAGATGAATGTCATGTGACACTGGCAACAATCCCCTCTTGGATTGTTCCATACTGAATCTCTTTAGTATCTTTTCAATGTATATACTTTGACTCATGCCCAACATTCTCTTGGATCTATCACGATGGATCTTGATCCCAAGAATATATGTTACCTCGCCCAAGTCTTTCATAGAGAAGCATTTATCCAACCATGTCTTAACTAACTGTAAGACAAGTACTTCATTTCCAATTAGTAATATGCCATCAATATATACTATTAGGAAAACAACTGCACTTCCACTAAACCTTTTGTAGACACAAGGCTCACATTCGTTCTTAACAAATCCAAAAAAAATTACGGCTTCATCAAAATGAATGTTCCATGACCTTGATGCTTGCTTTAATCTATAAATGGATTTCTGCAACTTGCATACCTTGTTGGAATCCTTTGGAGTCACAAACCCTTCAGGTTGTGTCATGTAGACATCTTCCTGGAGGTTCCCATTAAGGAATGTTGTTTTGACATCCATTTTCCAAATTTCATAGTCATAGTAAGTGGTAATGGCCAATAGGATTCTGATGAATTTTAGCATCGCAACCGGTGAAAAGGTTTCATCATAGTAAATTCCTTGACGTTGTCTAAAACCTTTTGCAACCATTCGTGCCTTATAGGTGCTGAATTGTCCCTCCATGTCCAGTTTCTTCTTGAATACCCATTTATTACCAATGGGCTTTACATCAACTGGAGGATCTACCAAAATCTAGACTTGGTTTTGGTACATGAAATCCATTTCAAAATTCATGGCTTCTTTCCACTTGGCAACGTTTGTGCCTTCAACTGCTTCCTTGTAGGTAAGAGGATCATCATTGTAAACCAATAATGAGTCACCATCCTCAGTGATAAGAAAACCATATTGTTCTGGTTCTCTCACCTCTCTTGTGCTCCTACGCAGTTCTTGTGTCTCTAGAATAGATTGTTCTTCCATGGGGCTTTGTGGAATATGTTCTTGTACTAGTGTGTATCTTGAGCCTTGACTTCATCAAAGTATATCTCACTCCCATTATCTCTTTTGGAGATGTGATCCCTCTCAAGGAATATGGCGTGTCTTGCAACTGTAACCATTTTATCTGAGGGGTTGTATAGGTAATATCCTCTTGTTTCCTTGAGATATCCTATAAAGATACACTTTGTGCCTCATGGTGAAAGTTTGTTACCTGAAGAGGCCTTAACAAATTCTTCGCTACCCCACACATGTAAATTTGATAACATGGCTTTGCGTCCACTCTATAACTCGTATGAAATACCATTTATCGATTTAGTTGGTACCTGGTTTAGTATGTGTGCTGATGTTTGTAATTCATATCCCCAAAAGGATAATGGAAGACTCGAATGACTCATCATTTATCTCACCATGTCCAATAGGGTGTGGTTCCTCCTTTCACTTACACCATTCCACTGAGGCATGTAAGGAGGAGTGAGTTGAGATATAATCCCAAACTCTCGTAAGAAATCAATGAAGTCCTGATTAAGATATTCTCCTCCTCTATCTGAGAAGAGTTTCTTAATCTTCTTACCAATCTAGTTCTCAACTTCATTCTTGTATTCTTTAAAGCAATCAAAAGAATCTGACTTATACCCCATTAAGTAAATATATCCATATCTACTAAAATCACCAGTAAAAGTTATGAAGTACAAGAACCCACCCCTTTCTTTAACTGGAAATGGTCCACACACATCTATGTGAACTAATTCTAGAAGCTATTTAGCCCTTTCACCTTTCCCACTAAATGGGGCTTTGGTCATTTTGCATTGTAGACACGCATGACATACACCAAGTGGTTTTAGTTCAAAAGAATCTAAATATCCATATTGATAGAATTTTGTCAAACGTTTCTCATTAACATGACCTAGTCAGTGATGCCAAAGTTGGGTGTGGTATGAGTCATGTGAATTAAATTTGTCATCGATTTCCATTACTTGGATTGTGTAGTCTAATGCATAAAGGTAATTATATAAATGTGCCCTACCAAAACAAATGCTATCTTTATAAAAGTAGCAACATTCATTTCCAAACTTAAAGATGAATCCATCATTATCTAATCTGGATACTGAAATAATGTTTTTTGGTTACAGAGGGTACATAATAACATCCTTTCAATACCAAGACCGTCCCAGTAGGCAATGTGAGGTGGTAGTCTCCGACAGCTACAGTAGCGAGTCTGGCAATGTTGGCTGCTCGCAGATCCACCTCACCTCGGTCAATCTTTCTGAATTTACTTGGTTCCTATATTTGGATACAGATGTGAGCACCACAAGTAGTATCTAATACCCAATTAGTAGAAACAGATAGATTGCATTCGATAACAAATGCACCTAAAGCTTCCCCTTGCTTCCTTGGCTGGGTGCAGTTTTTCTTCTAGTGGCCCTTCTTGCCACATGCGAAACAAACAGCCTCCTATTCTCTTGCCTCCCCTTTGATCTTCCTTTTCTTGGAAGGCCTTGAAGAAGCTTTGGGCTTAAAGCTCTTCACCTTCCCTTTCCTTTTATTCACCATAAGGACATAAGGATTTTCACGCTTCATATCATTTTCCACTTGGAGAATGAGGATAATAAGATCAGATAGAGACTTCTCAATGTTGTTCATGTTGAAATTTACAACAAAGTTAGAGAAGCTCTGGGGGAGTGATGCAAGAATGAGATCGGTACCCAGTTCTTCGGGAAGTTTAAACCCTAGAACCTCCAAGTGCTCAATGTATCCAATGAGTTTGACTACATGAGGCCCATCTCGGGCACCCTCTCCAAGATTGCTCTGAAATAGAGCCTTGGAGATCTCAAACCTTTCCTGTCTTGCTCTCTCCTGGTATAGACCACGGAGGTGCTCGAGCATGATATAGGCATCCATGTCTTCAGGAGACTTCATGAGCTCACTAGACATTGATGACAACATCAAACATTGAACGTTGAGTGCATCGCTCAAATGTTGATCATATACCAGGAAATCTTCATCACTCGCCCCTTGGGTAGGTGAATCAGGAAGTGAGGACTCCATCACGTAAAACTTTCATTCATGGCATAGGATAACCCGAAGGTGCCTAAACCATTCCTGAAAGTTACTGCCGGTGAGGATATTGTTTTTATCCAGAATTAATCACAGAGAAAATGTGGTTGATGAGTTTTTCATATTGATTCTACAAATTAAAAGAACAGATTTATCAGTACTTTCTTGATTACATTTTATGAGAAATAATAAATCTCATTAAGTCTCTCATTATTTTATCAAGTCCCAATAACCCTCACCATTGAACTTGGAATGTTCAGTTGCATTGACATTCTAGTGGCAAGGATCCATATTCCCTTTCGCATAACCCCAACAAGGATTGGTCAAGCTATTAGAAGGTATTTAGGTAGGCAAGTCTTTGCCAACTGTGAGCTTACAGTTCCTTGATCTGTTGAGTGGACTCCCCAATCCTGAAATCCTGACTTGGATTTCCTCAACACTTGCCTCTATTTTACAACAAGTCTAGCAAGGTCCACTCCTCTTGATGTAAAATGTTTAAGTCAACCCGAAACTTTCATAGGAGCTTCCTTTATAAAAGTAAGTGTCCCAACAAGGGTTGGTCAAACACATAGTTTTATTGATTCTTTCCCTTAATCAAGTAATGGAAGGCTTGGTCTGACTTAATATGGTATTTGAGGGATTTTATTCTTTATGCATAGTTTTTCATTGTCACATGCTTGTTAATGTTAAGAGATGCTTGCTTAAGTGATTAACCATGTTCTGATAATGTTTACGCATAGTCCGGTTTTTATTTTATTCCATCCTTGCATGTTTGTTTATTTCATTAATTATGTGATCACGAGAACACATACATAATAAATAAACCTTGAAATCAGACAAAAATAAAATAAGATGGCATGATCATGAGATTCTATTAGTTAGCTTATCTAGCGGTTTTGATAAGCTAACCCTGACCTAGGAAAAAACACCTTGAACCTGATGGTCTGTGTTTTGCAGCTCCCACCTGTCCACCTTTGTATCTTCTCGGGTTGGTTTCACCTCAGCTTTGGATTTTGAACCATCTCCTCTGGCTTGGGAGATCCTCCATTACATGGGGTTTACATCAAAGAAATCATGGGCACGCAGGCCCTGCATATTATTGGAAGAAGGCTCGCAGGCCAACGAATTTAAATTAAATAAATTTAAATGAAATCATACACACACAAAGGGTCTTTGGTCAGCATGCAACAACATTTACGCATATTTAGTATTCAAATTCTTTTAATCGTTCTATTATTCAAGATAAGTCGCGCTTGAATTCAATTAATTATGATCTTATAATTAATCAATTCTTTATCTTAAATTCCTTTCTGAATTTCCTTGTGATTCTTCTCATCCATATTCCTTGTACGGTGTCTTTGTACTTTTGGAGGAAACCTGGTGAAATTCCATTTCTGGAAAGTACACGGCGTGTAGGCTATATTACACGGCGTGTATTTGTTTTCACCCTTTATCCAAAGTACACGTCGGGGCTTTGGCGTGTTTTATGTACTTTAGAAATTTTGGAGTACACAACGTGTAGATTAATATAACGCGGCGTGTACTTCCTTGTTACGCGGTTATCGGCCTGGCAATCCCGTGTACGCGGTACATGGATTCTCCTTGTACATAGTTTCACCTAGGTCGGATCGGACTACATGGCGTGTTGATTCAACATACATGCCATGTATTCCGGTTTCCACACACCGTTCATTTTTGGTCAACACGGTGTAATAAATACTTAGGTATACTCACTTCACATGGCGTGGTTTGGCGGACCAGTACCGGTTCGTTGAACCTAAGTACACGACGTGTAGTTTTCACTACACGCTGTGTATTCTTGTGTTGTATAGACAGAAAGAGCGGCTCCTCCGGATGAGTTCCTCATTTTTATTTTAATCAAAATTAAAATTAAACGGTCTTTTCTGTGATGTGAATCGAGAAACACAGGAGGAAGAACAGATCTCGTTCATTCAAATTTATAGAACGATTTATCTTGAATTGAATCAAATATAAATGCGTAAATTATCAACGAAAATTAAATAACTATAATCAACATTGTAACCTCGCTCTGATACCAATTGAAGGTTCTGGGCACAGCGGAAGCTTGTGGGTGGATGTATCCACTTGACTTTTTGTCATTCACAATGATCAATCTAGGATCAATACGACGATAAATGCCAGACTCCACGGATCGAATCACAAAAATAGACAAAGAAGAAGAATAGTCTCGGAACCACAAACGAGGATCGTCGCAGGTTGATTATAATTAATTTAATTAATTGACAAGAGGTACCTTTTATGGCATTCTTTCTTCGTTGATATTTCTGATCACGTTCTGATGTGATTCGTCGTTGCGTCGCAAAATCCAAGTGTAGACTTCCTCTAGTGATGATCCACACGTGCACCACGTATCTATGGACGTCGCCAAAGGAATCTCCGAGTGCTAGTGTGGAGAAACTTTTGCTTGCGTTGTTCGCCTTAGATCGTCTTAATCCGATGGAGGAGGATCTCTCTCGATCTTGAGAGCCTTCTTGGAGGAAGGAGTTCTTTCGGCCTTGAAAGATTTCTCCAAAATTGTTGTGCACAGCGATTGAGGAAAAGAGTTGGGGTTGTGAGGATATTTATAATCGGGTTTTGAGGTTATAGAGTTATGACAATAAATAAACGTGTTACGCGTTTTATTTATTTCATTAACTCTTATTGAAAACCCTCATGTCGAATAATTAATTCCTTGACATGCGCCCATGCTGATTATAATAAATATCATTTAATAAAACAATATTATATCCTCAAAATCCCGACTGAAAAAACTACACAGCGTGTACTTGTTTTTCATAAAAAACTACACGAGGTGTAATCATTAATACACGGCATGTACTTGTTTTTCATTTCCTTTCAAAATAAAAATTACACGACGTGTAATCATTAATACACATCGTGTACTTGTTTTCATTTTATTTTTCCTCCAACATTAAAATGATTTAGGCTTCCTTGAATAATTATTAAACCACGTACAAAAATAATATTTATTCTACTTGAGATACTTGAATACACTTAGTGTGTGACCCTCTAGACCTCTTTCTCGTTGGCATTAGGCGAGCTTGCTTAAAGTTCAAGATTACTGTCTGGCAACGAGTCAAGGCACCCAAGAGAAAGAAGTTGACGCCGCATTGACGTGTCACCTCATACGAACACTTACTGTGTAATTTAATCTCTTTGTCTCAATATCTCATCAAGCAGGTTCCATGGCAGTGTCATAAACCTACATGCTTGATCTGTTATTCTTTGACTTCCAGAAATAAACTAGTCGTTACACCATGGCCATGAAATTTGAGCGACAGTTCTATTTCAATCAAAGGGTCCGAGATATCTACTTCCATAAATATGGAAGGGACAAATCCTTCCTCGACTTATCCATTAACAACATGTCATTCGTGACGCACCCAACGTACCCTACTTCCTGCCAAGTGTCTTCATGACGGTTTTCGTCAGCAAATCTAAGTGCGCGAGTCATGACATGAATTAATGATAATATTTCAGTCTAAGGACCATTACACATACTCGTAGATAGTAATGTCCAATGACACCAAGACATGCGGAATTACTACTGGCAGGTCTGTTCTCATAATCTCTCATCTTGGAGATTACCAAGTGCGAACTTCATGAGAGAGAGTCTCGTCTTCTTACGAGTACTCGCACATGACGGTCTATATACTATGTGTCCTATCATAGTATGTCATCCAACCATATAACTTTATTTAAGAATATTGTTATAACATTTCAAGGTTCTCATCATAACGGGGATCTGCCATGACCTTATTAATGCAACAAATATTCCAGGACATTATTATATTATAGTCATGCAGGCCAATGAACAATATATAATAAGTGTACATTCATGTAATTAAAATACAAACAATTGGTTCTCAGGACACCAACTCTAACAATACTGAGTATATCTCACACTCTGCTCGGGGCGTCATTCTATTGGAGTACCCGAGCAGACCTTATGTTCGCAGGTCCATGAATTATTGTTTGTGTTGTGCATTGTACATGAGAGCTTATGAGCACAAGATTGAGCTAGTACTCATGATACTTGTGGTGATCGCCCTCATGGTTTTTTATTCATTTTCTTTGCTCATGTATTGTATTGTACTGGGTGCTGTAATTTTTCCTGCTTGTACTTTGTAGCATCATCTGGACATGCAAGCATAGATGTAATTTGGCGTTGGCCATTTCACGTGTTTATTCAGTCTATTATTATTCTTCTGCTACTTGTCATTTATTATTACTGTTTTCACTGTTGTTCGTTGATTCCTTATTATTATACTGTTGTACTACTCTAATAATGAAGGTATAGTCTCCTCATTGTATCACAGTCAGTCGGGCCGAGACATTACACTTATACATGTTGAGATTCTCTATCTCTTATGTTTCTATAGTTTGTTCACTGATATAGATTACTACAACTATATATATACATTACAAATTTAAATCTAGACCTGAATTATCTTATCACACGTATTCGAAGACCCCTTTTAAGGACAAAGCATCCAATGCTTCATATTTTTTTTAGTTTAATTGATCTTTCATTATTTTTTATTCAACATGGGCGACTCATACAAGATTAAAACGATGACCATTCTATGAAGGCATAGGAAATGATCCACAAATAAATATCATGTAAATTTGGTGTGAGAACTTTTTAACCTTAAATGGAAGATATGTTTTTGTTGAGTGTTACTAATTTGTGATATATTTTTCTGCATGTCGAAGAAAACTTAAATAAAAATAATTATAAACACCATAAAAACAATTATAAACACCAAATCATGATACAAAAAACAGGTTCCACAAAACAAAACAAATAAATAAAATTTGTAATAAATGTTATTTGTTATTTATATAATTATATGACATGACATTGACATCTAAATATTTTATTCTCTTTTCTCAAATGCCAATCTTCTGAGCAGCACGGTTGAAAATTATGGAAAGAAAGGGGGAGGAATGGAGAGCCGTGGCGTGATTGGCGATGGTGCAGTTCTGCTTTCTACACTTGAAATCGACGCGCTTCGCTTTCTGTAACTCTCCCTCTCCTCGTTGCCCTTCGCTGCTGCTTTCTAATGGTGGATGATCGAACATATAATACATCACACATGACATAGTGCCACCCCTCTGTCACCCTTACCATTAGTCACAGCCCCTCACAACCATCTCTGAAAAATGACCGGAGAGGGAACAGCATCAGCCGCAGCGGCAGAGGCGACGTTGGAGTACACCCCGACTTGGGTTGTCGCCGTTGTCTGCACTGTTATTGTCGTCATTTCCCTTGCTCTCGAACGCTTCCTTCATTTCCTGGGAAAGGTATGTTATATCATTCTCTATTTTTTTAACCATGATCTGTTGCGTCGGTAGATTTAATTTGTTCGTCTTCCATTGCTTATACGTATATTTTGATTCGCTGTTCTTCGATCATCTTTGCGGCAGTACTTGAAGAAGAAAAATCAGAAACCCCTTTTTGAAGCTTTACAGAAAATCAAAGAAGGTGATCTTTTTCTCTCTCTCTCTCAATTGACCCAAAACGCCTCCTGCGCGTATCCCTTTCTGAAAGGAGATCGATCGATTCGGCTGTTTGCACTTTATTGATCCATAGCCGCAGTGCTTATTTTTGATTCATTATGATAATTTGATCTCTCTGATTTCTCTGTTAGATGCATAGGAAAGTTGCATAATTAATTGGTTGAGGCGGTTCGGTGATTTTGTGTTTTTTTTTTGGTGATTGCCATTGATGCAGAGTTGATGTTGTTGGGGTTTATATCTCTTCTTCTGACGGTTTTCCAGAGCAGAATTTCCAAAATTTGCATTCCGAAGCACTGGACTTTTCACTTGCTGCCTTGCCACTATGACAAAGAAGAACACCCCAGCACCACCACCTCCCATCTTCAAACTTCGTTCTCATCCTTCCTTCCCTCGGGAAGAATCATTGGGCGTCATCTTCTCTCAGAAGGCACATCTGATTATTGCGAACACAAGGTAATTCAAAACCAGTCAAGTTGTTGATAGAGGCCCCATGAGATCAACAGCTGCATACCATCAGGAGCTCTGTTTTCCCTTTGCATCATCACTCCTTTTCAAATACTTCCAATAGTCCAAATACTATGATTCTTATTGAATGGGATTCATATCATATTGACATATGCTTTGGACAAATCTTGATGCCTATCTATGTTGGCTCACTATATGGTATTTTTGTAACAGGACAAGGCTCCGTTGTTATCTACGACCGCATTGCATCATCTTCATATATTTATATTCGTTTTAGCTGTTGTGCATGTGACTTTCTGTGCACTGACGATTCTCTTTGGAGGAGCCAAGGTAAACTCATTTACTCAATAAATACCTATTCATTGTATGATTATTCTATAAAAATGTTCGCTCACTTGATCCTTCCTTATCTTCCAGTTCTCTCTTGTTTGCTCTCAATTATGCTATTATCATTCCTAATATCCTTCCATCATGATGCAGATCCGCCAATGGAAGCAATGGGAGGAATCAATCTCGAAGAATGAACATACTTCAGAAGAGGGTAATGCATGTCATTTCCTGTCTTTCCTGTAAATTTTTTTCTTGACATTACATTATCATAGTACTTGTTATGAAGAATGAACGTTACTTTACTGATATGATTTAGTTATGTGACTCGACTATCATATTGCCAATTACCTTCTTTCCCAGTTCAGTTTTTATAAACATTCTTGTTTCATGCAGCTTTGAAAATAAAGTTCACCCATGTTCATGACCACGCATTCATCAAGGGTCACTTCCTTGGCTTTGGAAAAAATTCAGTTGTGCTAGGCTGGTTGGTGAGTTATTGTATCCTTGATGATTTCAGGACCGAGAAACATTCAAATTGAACAAAATATTCTCAATTATAATAATTAAAATATCTCTAATCACATTTTTGCTGGTCAGCTAAATATTTTAGCACCTGTATAAAAGTGGTCACTAACATTAGATTGATACAAACTTTCCATTATTGTGAGGCCAGAAAACCAAACTCAAATTGTTTTGACTTAAGTTTGGTGATGAGTGAAAGGACTGCTTTTTCAGTGGTCCTTCCGCATGGAGTCATTGGGCTTGTTGGCGCAGTCATGATTTGGCTTGGTATATGTAAATCAGCAGTTTTTATTTTGTCTTTCTGATGCTTTCTTCAGCATTTTAGGCATTTGGAAGGCATATTACCAAAAAGAAGTATTTTAGACATCGATAAGACATATATTACCAAAAAAGAGTGATTTTTTTTTCATCAGTTTTTGTCTTTTTGTGTATGCATTTGTTGGAAAAAATCATGTCTCATTCTTGTATTAATCTCACATTGTGTGTGTGTTGGGGGGGCGGGGTGGATCTTCTATTTATTTGTCAGCAATCGTTTTTCAAGCAATTCTATGCTTCTGTAAACCAGTCTGATTATACCACACTGCGACTTGGCTTCATCATGGTAAATTTAAGCGCTTTGAAGTTCTTTTTTTTTAAATTTCTTTAGTGCATGTAATGATGAGCATTGGATTTTCCTGTAGACCCATTGCAGGGGAAACCCGACGTTTAATTTTTATAATTACATGATGCGTGCCCTTGAAGCAGATTTCAAGAAAGTTGTTGGAATTAGGTGAGTGATCTTTCAGAAGTAACGTTTTTTTTTCTTTCCTGAAATTTCTAAAGCTTCTCTTAATTAAGGATTCCTGAAATTTCTAAAGTTTCTCTTAATTAAGGGATATTTTAAGGAGTTTTTAGGCATGAATTTTTGAGTGTTGCCTAACAAATGTCGTCCATTTGAGAAATGAATTAATAAATATTATTTTGGTTTTGTTGTTGACTGAGCTTCTTCAATTGCAGTTGGTATCTATGGTTATTTGTGGTGGGTTTCTTGTTCCTCAATGTTTCTGGTAAGCTTATTATTTCTTTCACGCATGATGCTCTTTATTATTTATTTCTCACTGTCTCTCTCACACATGGATGTACCCAAGTTTTCTAATTTAATATTCCTAAAACTAATTCAATTTCATGTTGTAATTGTAAAAACCGTAGTCCCAGCTAGATGGAAGTGGCATGGGTCTACATTTCAAACCTAAAACTTTTATGATTATATATTCTATGATCTCTCATCTTCACATGTTGTCTTACGGTTTGTTTTATCACTTATGATAAACAGTTAGAAAAAATAAGCAGTGTTTGTTCTGTTTCTGAAAAAATACTTGCACATAAATAAAGAATAGAATTGAGCAGAGAACAAGAGAGCAGTGAGGAGGAAGAATTTTAAAAGAAAACATACAGCTTGTTCCAATTCTTCCATGTATGTACGTGTGAGAGAATGCTATTGAAACTAGATGACCCTAATGTTAATAAAGATGGAAAAAGATCAAATTTAAAATAATGATATGCTAAAATTAAACCCATGCACTATGATATGAAAGCTTGGTGAATGTACCAAAGTACCAGTGTTGTTCTGTATATGTAAATGAACATCCTTGGTGTGAAAAGATTACGTGTTCTTATTTTCCTATGCAGGCTGGCATGCATATTTTTGGATAGCCTTCGTTCCCTTCGCGGTTAGTATTGTAACATATCATTTTAATGATCTAATGTCACATTCCCATGCACTGTCATTCCCATTTTAGAGATTGTTCACAGTGAACCTCTTCAACAGCTTTTACTTGCCGTGGGTACTAAACTGGAGCATGTGATTAATGAGCTGGCCCATGAAGTTGCTGAGAAACATGTAGCCATTGAAGGAGATTTGGTGGTTCAACCATCTGATGACTACTTCTGGTTCCACCGCCCCAAGATTGTGCTCATACTCATTCACATAATTTTGTTCCAGAATTCTTTTGAGTTGGCTTTCTTCTTCTGGATATGGGTAAATAAATTATTCTACTTCATCCATTCGTTTTGGTTCTTCAGAAAAAACCATGCTTACAACTGATTTACAGGTTCAATATGGATTTAACTCATGCATTATGGGAAAAGTTGGGTTCATTATTCCCAGACTTGTTATAGGGTAAGATCTTATCCCGCGTTTCCTTCTCTTTTGGATATTTTATCCACTGGAAGTGAATGTGTAACATTTTTCAGGGCATTCATTCAGTTCTTCTGTAGTTACAGCACCCTCCCACTCTATGCCATTGTGACTCAGGTAAATAATTTAGGTATTCAAGTATTAGATGAGATGAAATGAAGAAGTTTCCCCCCTTTATTTTGTTCTTGTTGTTGTGGAATGAAGATGGGAACTTCATTCAAGAGGGCAATATTTGAAGAACACATCCAGCAAGGGCTTGTGGGTTGGGCCCAGAAGGCCAGAAGGAACCAAGGTTTCCGAATGGGTGGCGTGAATGGCAGCACAAGTCAAGTGAGCCCGCGTCCCAACGGGGGCATTGAAATGGATAGGGTGGGAAGCGTATGATTCCGCTGCGTCTCTATTATACACAGACGAACAACCTCCCACTCCCAATCACGTAAGCTTTATAGTTTATTGAGTTTCGGACTGTTTCCCTCAACCGATTTCATGTACTGTAGTGTTGTTGATTTCTTGTTCAAAATTAGCTTAATGGCAATCCAGTGTGTCATAAAGGGCGCGTTTGTTGTGTTCCTACACCATCCCCTATCATACTCAGATGAACAATCTCCAGCACCCAATCACCTTATGCATTCTAGTTTATTGAGTGTGTCCTGGTTTATTGTTTGCCTACACCATGCCCACAATCTTGTCTTAACATTAATCAAATTTAGACAACCATTCATTTGGATAGCATAGCATGAAAGATGAACTGATATAAAATTTAATAATCTTTAATTTTTCTAAGGATGATGAGATTACAACGAAGAGACAACAATGAATAGGCAGGGTCAAATGAGCTTTCATAAGTTATAACCCTTTGAAACTCCCATCCCATCATTGCGATAAATTATTTAACATTTAAACAACTGTTCTGGACAATCAAAGTACTCGAATCATCATCACATGATTATCTAAACCAATCATGACAACTTAGTGGAAGAACCCCCAAAACTGAGCATTATCTCTTAACTCATGCATTTCTATACACTAAGCTGCATCGTAGTGATCCTTACTACATTATGGTTTACAACAACACAAACCATGACATGGTTTATATGGTTTACAACAACACAAACCATTGCATGGTTTATACTTACGATGTGGTATGACTTTAATGCATATTTCTAATAATCTCTCATTTGCACTAAAAATTCATAGATAGATTGCATTTTCACCTTATATCACATCATATGTAATAATTTGTGAAATCATATTCAAAGCTCATTTTTGATATCTTTCAAAACTCATTTTGGAAAGACTGTCAATTCATTTCCACTGCATGTTACATCATATGTAACAACTTTAATGAGGTGATTCAAACATTACATACATAAATATTACATCTTATTAGATGAATGTTCATTACATATCATTACGATCCATGCTAAAACCGTAAAGGTTTAGTGTCTTTGGAAACTTGGATACATAAACAACTGGTACATAAGAGATCTATATAATCTCCCACTAAGTTTATCACAACTAACATCCTTTTTAGGCATATCATACATAAAACCTTTATTTATATCCTAAAGAAAATGAAACATAATAAACAACGAGCTCAAATACCCAGTAAGAGTAAACAAGGGAGATATCGACCAATGATCATTTTTAAGCTTAATATGATCATAGGGATATGGGAACATGAGCTTAAAATTTGAAAATCATACAAAAAAATTCACAGATCATAATCACGAGTCATGACACAAAACTTGATAGTTCATATGACATGAATCATAAATGAATCAAAGAACATGATCCATGAGAGCATAACATTGGCATACAATGATGTCATAAAAGTGGCATAAAGTGTGGCATGATCATAATCATAGAAATCTTATGTCAATGCTACCCATCAAGACGTTCATCGTATGTTAGGCTTGGGTTAACCACCTGTGTACTTGCTTTGGGCTTTGGATAACATCTCGTGTACCCTTGTTGGGTTGGGGATAACCTCCCGTGTACTCTTATTGGGCTTGAGATAACCTCTTGTGTACCCTTGTGGGGCTTGAAATAACCTCTCATGTACCCTTTGAGCTCATACAAACATTAATCTTTATGTAATGCACTGGAGGACTATAATGGATTCACCCGTCACATAATCATGATCCATTCATATGTATACCACAAGATCATGGAAGCATTTAACATTTCATTATAGCTTAACCTGTGAGAAAGAAAACACGATTCATCAATATTTCATCATCATAATCATAAATTGTAAAAAAAAAGAATAAAGACGGTATTATAGGATCATATCCCCAGTAAAACATAAGTAACATCAAAGGATGTTATTATAGATGAATCACTATTACAAAACAGACCTTTAACAACGTTGTTATTTATCAGCGCTAGAAGAAAACGCTGATAAATGACATATTTATCAGCGCTAAAAAAAGCGCTGATAAATTTAACATTTTATCATCGCTTTTATTTTAGCGTCGATAAAGAAAACCTTTATCAGCGCTTTATTTTTAACGCTGATAAATGACATCCTTTATCAACGCTTTTTTTAGCGTTGATAAAGGGTACGCTTTATCAGCGCTTTATGTTTAGTGCTGATAAATATTTCTTTCATCAACACATTTTTAGCGTTGATAAAATGAAATAATGAAATAAATAAAAAATAAAAGTATATTAAAAAAAATATTACAAATTTTATTAATTAAATAATTATTGATAAAAAGAATTGATTGATTATACATTATTAAATATTAAACACTTTATTAATTAGATAATTATGATAATTAATGTTATTAAATTGTATATATTAAATATATAGATATATATTAATGTATGTAAATATGATTTATATATTACAAAATATTTATGCGCTTTACATTAAGTTGTCATATATTTATTGAATAATGATATATAATTAAAAATTAATATGAATTAAAAATATCGACTAATTGCATAGTACTTGACATATAATTGAATGTCGTTTCATTTTTCAATTTAATATAGATCAAATGTGTGTTATATTGATTTCACATATACATAATTAATGCATTTTTATATACAATATGCGCACACACAGGACTCATCAAATTTTTCAATATTGTTAGTGTACCTATATTCTTAATCTATTAAATTTCACTCATTTTGTACATATATGCATGCACTCAAAATTATATAGTCATTAATAATGTTAAAAATATATTTGTAAAAAAATATTTACAAATAAATATATTTATAAATAAATATATTTATAAATGTACATTAACTATATTTATACAATTATATATTTATAATTATAAATAAATAAATATTTTTTTAAAAGTATTTATATAATTATTAATAAATAATTATGTATATTTAAATAATTATTAAATTTATAATAAATTTACTTAAATAATGAATATATTTACTATATTTATATTTATATATATTTATTAAATATATATATGTATAATTATATAAATATATATAATGATATAAATAATATTTTTTAAAAACATTTCTATAATTATAAATAAATAATTATAAAATTATAATAAATATATTTAAAAAGGAATATATTTACTATATTTATATTTATATATATTTATTAAGTATTTATAAATATTTACATTTTTTTATTTATAATTATAATTATAAATCCTTTAACAACGCTTCAGTAATAAACACTGATAAAAGAATCTTTATCAGCATTTTTTTCGCACTGATAAATATGAGGATTTATCAGCGCTAAACAAAGCGCTGATAAAATGAACATTTATCAGTGCTTATATAATAAGCCTTGATAAAAGAGATCTTTATCAGTGCTTATTGGTAAGCGATAATAAAAGTGTTCCGATCTATTTTAAAAACCTTAACCATTTGCGAACCCGTCGCGATATAGAAGTTTTCCGCGGAAGCCACCCGCTGCCGGTGCTCCTCCTCGACGAATCGAAGGTCGAATCACACCACTCGACTGCCTCCGAACATCTCGTCCGATATCCGAAGAGGGTCTCAGATTTTCTTCAACTTAGCGAGGCAGACCTTCCGATTTTCTTTGTGTATTTTTTGTTTTGTTTTTGATTTCTTCTTCTATGATTTGTTTATGATCCGTTGTTTATGATATGTTGTTTACGATTTGTTTGTGACCCATTGTTTAGGGAACGATTTGTGGTCCGTTGTTTGTATTGACTATCGATGTATGATCTGTTGCTTATATCTGACACCGCACCTTGGATTTATTCATTGTTGTTTTAATGCTATGTTTTATATATTTTTACTAAATATTTTTCTCATATATGTATATAAATGTGTAGAAATTTTCATGTATATTCTTGTTTATTGACTACTGATTTGAGACACATTGGTGGTTCCCTAATGATTATATATATGTTGACACCTCTCATGGACACCTCTGTGGACATGCAACTTCAGATGCTATTTTTCAGGAACCAAGTTAGTGGAGTGATGTATGTTCCTCTACTGGTTATATGTATCATAAGATCTAGTTCCTCTTAGAATTCACTATGGTCCTTAGTTTTATTATGAAGCAGATTCAAAGGGGCCATCCCCAGTTAAGCACATGAGGTTTTATCACATCAAGCCTTCACTTTTTGAATCATTATGATGCCTTTAGTTCACGTTATGTTTGAATATTAGGTTTTTATCTATTTGATATTTCTTATAGACTAAGTGAGTGAGTTTTTATACTGGCGTGACATGTATGTGTGTCTATATAGATATTTCATCATTTATTTCCATAGTTGTTTGTCTAACATGTATGCCTATATCAGGTAGTGATGATTTTGGGTCTGCATGTCCATTGACCCCAAGGGCCATGCTAGAATTTTGTTCGACCTTTGGTACTAATTGTTTCTATTTGGGGGGGGGGACCACCTCTCATTTATGGTTTTTTACACCCAAAGTTTAAACCATCCTTCAGTGACTTTTAGGTGTGTTAGAGGTCATAAGATGATCATACCTGGTGTTTGGGTAATTCAGGCTAGGGTCATTACACTATCCATCTTTCGGTTTACACCTATAAAGTTTAGTGATAATATCATTTATTATTTGCCTTTATCTCCCTCTATTTTTTCAAATTCCAACAGCCCTTATTATTGGATTTGGAATATCTAGGCGCTCGGATTTCTAGTAGAAATGATCCATATTTCCCTTATTAGAATTGTCTATAACTTTCACTTTTGATAATGAATATCTTATGCGTATTTATTTATATATTGTATAAAATTACTCTTTTATAAACCAATAGGATGGATATGAGCTGAAAATGGATGCATGATAATCGTTTGACAAACGAATATGAAGATGGAGTTAAAGAGTTTATCAAGTTTGCAAGAGAGCATGCAGACGACCCTTCTAAAATCCTGTGTCTGTGTTTACGTTGTTGTTATTCAAGACAAATTAGTCCAGAAGAGTTGAAAGAATATTTGATTTGTCACGGAATAGATCAAAGCTAAAAATTTTGGACTAAACACGGGGAAAAAATGAATGTGGATATCAATTAGGATGATACTATGATTTATAAATCATTTGATATGAATACCTTTGTAAAAGATGATGGAGATCGCATGGAAGAAATGACAATGAAAATTGAACATGACCTTCGTGATTGTCCAAAGTTGTTTGAGGATTTAAATAGCTATTCTAAGAAACCATTGTACACCGGTTGTACTAAATTCACAACATTGTCAGCTATATTGAAGTTATATAATTTGAAAGTTGGCAACAGATGAAGTGACACCAGCTTTACATAACTACTTGGTCTTCTGAAAGATAGGCTATCAGAAGAAAATGAACTACCATGCCGAACATATGACACTAAATGAATCTTACGTTTAATGTGCATGATCTCTAAAAAAATACATGCTTGTCCAAATGATTGCATATTATTTCACAAGGACCATGAATCACTCATCAAATGCCAAGTGTGGTGCAGATCGATACAAGAAAAATGAATCAAGTCCTTCAAAATTTGTATGGTACTTTCCTATCATTCCATAGTTTAGAAGACTATATGGATGTCAGGAAACCACAAGACAATTAACATGACATGCAGATACAAGAATTAAAGATGAGAACCTACGTCATCCAGTAGATTCTCCTTAGTGGAAGAAAATTGATTACGAGTTTCCTGAATTTGGAGATGATCTGAGAAACTTTCATCTTGCATTATCTAAAAATGGAATAAATCCTTTTGGTGTACAAAGTAGTACTCACAGCACATGACCCGTCATGTTGGTAAATTATAACTTTCCGCCATGGTTATGCATGAAGCGCATATACATTATGTTGTCTCTGCTTATATTTGGACCAAAGAAACCTGATAATGATATTGATGTCTATTTGGCTCCATTGATCGAAGATCTGAAATTGATGTGAGATACATGTGTTAAAATGTATGATGCTCATAGAAGTAAAGAATTTACATTAAGGACAATGTTGTACAAAATGATAAATGAATTCCCCACTTATGGAAATTTATCAGGCTATAGCATTAAAGGCATGTTACAGTGTCCCATTTGTGAAAAACACACATACTTAGTTCAGTTGAAACATTCCTCAAAGACTATGTTTTTAGGATATTGATTTTTTTACCTTGACGATATAAATACTAATCCTGGACGACAACATTCAATGTGAATATTGAACAAGGTACAACATCGTCTCCATCAACGAGCGATCAAATGTACAAAAAAGTAAAAAAGATTGACACTGTTTTTGGTAAACTATTTTTGAAAAACCTTACAAAATCAGGTTGGAAGAAGAGATCAATTTTCTTTGAATTACCGTATTAGAATTGTTTGTATGTCAGACATTTTCTTGATGTTATGCATGTAGAAAAAAATGTATTTGATAGTGTTATTGGAACATTACTAAATGTTTCTAGCAAAATGAAAGATGACATCAAGACTAGGTTGGACTTGATTGAAATGAGGATAAGGGAAGAGTTGACACTGGTGAAGGGTAAAAGACAAACTTTTCTTTCTCCAGCATCTTACACTCTATCTAGATAGGAAAATTGCAATTTTTCCCTTTTCCTTATGAGTGTAAAAGTTCCATAGGGGTATTCATCAAATATCAAGAATGTTGTGTCAATGACTAATTTGAATTTACAAGGACTAAAATCACACAACAATCATGTTTTGATGAAATATTTAATACCTGTTTCTTTCCGTTGCATTTTGCCTCAAAATGTATGACATACATTAACCAGACTCTGCTTCTTTTTCAAAGCCATATGCAGTAAAGTTGTAGACCCGGTGAAGTTTCCCATCACAAATAAGGAGATTTCAATCATATTATGTGAATTAGAAATGTTCTTCCCACCATCATTCTTTGATATAATGGTCCACCTGATTGTTCACTTGGTCAGAGAGGTTCAACTATGTGGTCCTGTCTATTACAGACGGATGTACCCCATTAAATGATATATGAATATTTTGAAAGGGTATGTCAAGAATCAAAGTTGTCTAGAAGTTTGTATTGAAGAATGATATATTGTTAAAGAAGCTATTGAATTCTGTACCGATTACCTATCAAATGTTGAAAGCATCAGTCTCCCAAAGCCTTTTCACAACAAACACCTTATGGGTGAAGGGATTTCTGGAAGAGATGTTGTTACAATTACCACGATAGAGCAGGAGAAAACACATATTTACATATTACATAATAGTGAAGATGTTGATCCATACATTGAAGCCCAAAAAGAAATTATTAGAGATTTGAATCCATCAAGGTATGAAATAAGGATATCAGATACACATAATCAATAGTTTATATGATGGTTCATGGATCAAATTTATAAGAAGTTATTTGAAAATTTGAATTCAATTGCCGAACGACTTCAATATCTAGCCAGAGGACTGAATGCAAATGTTATATCTTACATTGGGTTAGTAATCAATGGTTATACGTTCTATACAAAAGAACACAACGACTTCAGTATGATGAAAAATAGTGGTGTTATGATTGTGGTTGAAACAATGCACATATCTGGTTCCAAGGATAGAAATCCAATTTATGAAAATATGTCATATTTTGGCATTATCAAAAAAATATACAAGTTTGATTATACAACATTTTAAGTACCGCTTTTATGTTGCAAATGGGTTGGCAATATCAATGGAGTGAAAGTTGATCAAATGAGTTTTGTGAAGGTGAATTTCAGTGTAGAAGGAAAAAAGACGAGCCATTCATAATGACATCACAAGCAGTGTAATTATTTTATGTCTATGATCAAACAAACAAGAATTGATCGATTGTCCTACTGGCGACTAAAAAAAATGTTGAGTCAGATGAAAATTCAATCGAGGATGACCCTTTTATTAGGACATCACAATCAGTTCATGTCAGTCCTAATGCAGACAATGTCTTGTACGTTAGAGGGGACCACAAAAAGGAGTTTTGGATTCTCGAAAGAGGAACCAAATCCTTGAAACCTTTAAAAACAGAAAGAGGGTTCAATGAGAAGGTAAAAGTGTTTTTTAATATATTATGTTTTTCTTCATAATATTATATGTTCTCTACTACATTAACATAATCTAAATTAAATGTTTGACTACTCATGAAGGCAATGTCTTCTACACATGATGATGTTACCAATCCCTTAGAAGAACAAACTATACTGAAGGAAACCCTTTGGATAAATGCAAAGGTAATGATACGATATACTTTATCTATTTTACCAAAAAATTATATAATGGAACATTGATTTAATTTTCATTATTCCTTTTATAGTTCATTTATTTTAGAATATTTCTGTCCATGTGTCATGCCTTTTCAAGAAGAGAAATGACGCTGTCTCTGCTCAATCACAGAGGTAATCTTGACATTTTTACAGTAAAATCATTATCCATAGAATTAATTTACTATTTCATATTTATGTTTAATTTAATTCTTTTTAGTATTACTCACATAATAATTTTTTTCTTATACAGGTGGATTCTTTTGTTCGAGTTGGGGTGCTCTGTCCAAATTTCATGCTCCTTCTCCCTTAAAACCTTTTCACCCTTAAAGAGGTGCATTTATCACTTTCTGTCAAGTTACCTCTACTACATTTTCAGGAAGAGCAATGACGCTGCCTCTGCTTAATTACAGAGGTAATCTTGATGTTTGCACAGTAAAATCATTGTCCATAGAATTAATGTATTGTTTCATTGTATGTTTAATTTATTTCTTTTTAGTATTAATCACATAATAATTGTTTTCTTATACAGGTATATTCTTTTTTTTTGAGTTTGGGTACTCTATCCAACCTTCATGCTCCTTCTCCCTTAAAACCTTTTCACCCCTACAGTGGTGCCTTTATTACTTTCTTTCAAGTTACCTCTACTACCTTTATAGGAAGAGAAACGACGTTGCCTCTGCTCAATTACAAAGGTAATATTGATGTTTTCATAGTAAAATCATTTTTCATAAAATTAATGTATTGTTTCATATGTATGTTTAATTTATTTCTTTTTAGTATTACTCACATAATATTTTTTTTCTTATACAGGTGGATTATTTTGTTCGAGTTGGGGTGATCCATCCAAATTTCATGCTTCTTCTACCTTAAAACCTTTTCACCCCTATAGTGGTGAATTTATCACTTTCTATCAAGTTACCTCCAGTGCCTTTTTAGGAAGAACAATGACATTTCCTCTGCTCAATTACAGAGGTAATCTTGATGTTTGCACATTAAAATCATTGTCCATAGAATTAATGTATTGTTTCATATGTATGTTTAATTTATTTCTTTTTATTATTACTCACATAATAATTGTTTTCTTATATAGGTAGATTCTTTTGTTCGTGTTTGGGTGCTCTGTCCATCTTTCATCCCTTTCTGCACCAAAACTTCCACAAACTTCTTCTCTCACAAAATCTTTCACTCCTATAGTGTTGGCATTTATCACTTTCTTTCAAGTTCCCTCCACTACTCAATCACAGAGGTAATCTTGATATTTAAACATTAAAATTATTATCCATAGAATTAATTTATTATTTCATATTTACGTTTAATTTATTCCTTTTTAGTATTACTCATAATAATTGTTTTCTTATATAAGTGGATTATTTTTTTCAAGTTGAGGTAGTTTGTTTGAAACTACTCATGCAATGTTGGCAGTTTGACAAATAAAGTCAATGGAAATCATGGTAACATTGATAATTAAGATTGTTTTTTAATGTATGAAATAATTTATATTTATGTAATTGTATAAACCAATATTTGAAATTTCTATAATATAGTGTTTTTTATGGTATTTGTGTTGTAAATTTCATTTCATTTAAATTCTGTATTGAGACTTATTTTTGTTGATATCTGATGTGTTTTTGGTGCTGTAGCGTGCTGTAACAACATACTGTAGTATGAATCTTTATCAGTGCTTTTAAAAGCACTGATAAAAAATACATTTATCAGCGCTTCTAAAAGCACTGATAAAAGGCCTTTATCAGTGCTTCTAAAAGCACTCATAAAAGGTCTTTATCAGTGCTTTTATAAGCACTGATAAAAGTCCTGAGATTTTAACATCGCTCGTGTTTTCAGCACTTTTCTAGCACTGATAAAGGCCATTTTTAGTGATGTTAAAGGCCAGTTTTGTAGTAGTGAATATGCCTTTAAAAGATTATCGGAATATTTCTTGATGAAATACCCTTTTTATTTTGAAATCAATTATTTAAAAACTAAAAATTTCCAAAATATTAAGGAAAACATTTTCTTTGAAAAACATCATGGAAACTTATAAAGGAGTAAAGAGTAGTCATGATAGTGGGGAAATCTATTCATGCAGTGTACGTTAAAACAAAGATTTTGTTCACACCTTTAGTAAAAAAGTACCTTATCTGACAAGAAGATTTCTTTTAATCCTTTTTATAGAAATTAAAACATGGATAAAAATGAATTTAATAAATCTTTGGAGAATAGTAAAAATATTTTTGAAAACATTTTAAAGAAAATATAGACATGAAAGAAAAATATTCCCGATCGAATAAAAAAATAAAGTTAGTTTTCCTTAAAAATATTCTTTTGAACTTTTGAGTACTTAGAGAGGAAAATGAAAGAAAAACTTATAATTTATAGAAATAACTAGAGGAAAAGAGAATACATAAGATTTGTGTGAGATAAATCATATAATTCAATCATTACAAAATTTAATCATAAAAAATCCTAATAAAAAGTGAGATTGTAATATAAAACCCTTACCACTTTGGTAACTTTTGATTCATAACACCCATGAAAGAAATATATTCAAATAAAACTTTAAATACCATGAATATAAATTGATTCATGATATAAGATATCAAATAGGCAGTATATACATCACATGAAAGAAATAAGTGGTGAATATGACATATGTCTCACATAAACAAAAGTGGGATGAGAAACCCTTGCCTTATGTCCAAATTGATTCGTAAGCGTTATAACCTCCTATATAATAAATTTAGATTTATTATAATTATATATCCAAAACATTTACATAATTATAATATCATATACGATCCACTTATAACATTTCAACACCCATTTATGAATAATTCTTTATTAAAATCCTTGTTTTTGTGTGTTAATTGTTTCGTTTTTCATTAATGTTTCGTTTTGGCAGTTCCAGTCCTTGTACTTTGATCATGATTCCATCATCTCCAAAATGTTAATCATGTCATGCATATCATATATATTCATTATATATATATATATATTTAGAACTATCTATAAGAGACAGAAATATAAAAATGAATTACACCATTCATGAAGAATGTAGTTTGTATGTAAGCATGAACACCATTTTAATTTTCTAACGAAAAGAAGGAAAAAAGGATAAATAATATTTTATTATTTCAAAATCATAAATATATCATAAATATCATATATATTCATTTAATCCACCATTATATCCATTAATGTGAGACAATGATAAAAAATGAATCATATCGCTATGTGGATGCGATAGTCCACACATACACACAAGTGATACTTTCATTTCCCATTTGATGGAAGGAGGTGGAAAATGGTTGTGCCATTATCATAATTGTTGGATTTGGTGCCCTAGAACTTACTTGTTTAATATTTGATTACATGTTTTCATTATTATCAAAGTTTCTTATCATATCATGATTGTTCCTTTGCAAAACTCTTGTATGTGATAATATCCTAAGAATATATGTCGCACTAAAAGTTCATAGCAGTTCCATGATATGATGAGAACCTAGAGGTTCCATGACAATATTATTGGATATATATTCTATGACCAGATTATATTGTCTGACGGGTCACAGACAATACAAACTTTCAAAGGTAGGAGGCTCATAAGACATTGAGACACCTTCTCATGGTGTTCTCCCTTGGTAATCTCTAAGATAGGAGGTTATGAGAACCAACCTATTAAATAGGAAATCCATATTTCCATATCTCATTGGATGTTCCTATATGCATATGTGTGTATTGATCCTTAAGACTTTAAAATTATCATTAATGGATATCATGACTCACACACTTTGATGTATTGATGAAAACTGTGACGACATATGTTCACGACAAGTTATGATATGTTGGGTGTGTCATGAATGATATTGCATGGATTGATAATGTGAGAAAGGATTTATCCCTTCTGTCACTTGATGAAAATTGATATCTCAGTCCCTTTGATGGGAATAAAACTGACAACATAAATCCATGGCCATAATGTTCGGTGGGCGAGTTCATTTTCGAAAAGTCAAAAAAAGAGACATCGAGCATATAAATTAATGGCACCGGAATGCAACCTGCTTGATTAAAGATATCATAGTATATATATTATATTACATGGTAAACATTAATAAGAGGTTGAATGTCATTGTGAAATTAATATTTTTCTCTATGAGTTCCTTGGCATGATGCTAAATGCTAACCTTGGACTTTAGGCGGTTGTGACTAATTCCATTGAGAAAGAGGCCTAGAGGGTCACACACTAAGTGTATCCATAATATTAGTTAAATTCAAGTAATGAATTTAAAAATTTATAATAAATAAGATTTATTCGGTTTGGTTGATCACCATAATTTAAATCACAAGTTATTTAAAAGAATAAGTGAGTTAAATTCTAATAATAAATATTTTCAAGTTTGGAAAATATAATATTTATTTTATTTATCATAGAATAATTAAGTGACATTTATTTATTAAATAGTCATTATTTGAGGATTGATAAATACCGACGAGAGAAAGCGGGCCGAGTTAATGGTCTGATTAGAAATGACATAAATGATATTTATTTATATTACTAATGTGTTGCACATGTCAAATAATTATTAATAATAATAATATTATTAATGGATATGGAGTCAACTAAGAATATTAAGGATGGTAAGAGGCTTGTGTGTGATTTTCTAACCCTAAACCTGTCAGAATAAATATTTAATTATATCACTTTCCATAGCTCACTTTTGGTGTGCACAACAGATAGAGAGATATCTAGAGATCTTGAATGAGATCTCTATTCCTCCTCTCTTAAGCCTTTAAGAGAGCATTAAGAGTTCTTCCTCACTTGAGAAGAATACTATGGAGACCAAATATCTAGAGATATTGAATGATCTATCTCTTCCTCCTCCATCAATCCTTCAAGAGAGCATCAAGAGTTCTTCCTCCCTTGAGAAGCATACTATTGCAATCAACCGTGAACAATGCAAGCAATCTGGATCGGCCGACCATGCTAGCACTCGACGATTCTATGATGACATTCAGAGATTGTGGTGCATTTATAGATCACTACTAGAGGGATTCTATACTTGGATCCTCCATCACAATGATGGTACAATGATATATAGTTAACCAGATCATCAAAAAAAAAAAACAAAATTACAAGTTGAGGTAATTCTATATATGTTCATAAATTAATTATAAATTACATGTGAAGATCCTTCTATTTTGGTTCTGGTGTTTTAATCTAGTTAAGTAATCTATGGTTTTCATTGGACAAGATGATTTGATCGTGCGTGAAAATGATTACACATAAATTAAGACTAAAAGCCGAGTTGATCATACCATCAAAGGAAGCTTCTGCTGTACCTAGAACCTACCAGTAGTATCAGAGTAGTCACATGTTTATTTTATAATTATTTATCATTCGTTGATTGGTTGCATGTGTTTACGTTTTCCTTTACTTAAAATGATTCATTTTAATATCTGAACATCATCATCTCATCGCTTTCTTCATTATCGATAACATAACAAATAATCAGTTAATAATTAAAAACTAAGTATTCGATCCATACTATTTGGAGTTGCTAAAGGCTCTATCTGGACAAAATCAAAGTACACAATGAGTACTTCTTGAATAAACTCTGTGTACTTTTGCTTTCACTTCTGTATCTCGTGATAAAATCAGATAGATTCTTTCTAATTGGATCTAATATCCAATAAAAGAAGATCGATGTG
This sequence comes from Viscum album, assembly GCA_963277665.1. Lineage (NCBI taxonomy): Eukaryota > Viridiplantae > Streptophyta > Magnoliopsida > Santalales > Viscaceae > Viscum > Viscum album. The sequence continues at coordinate 65,081,205 of OY728163.1, read as the reverse complement.
TAGATCCAGATAGACTATCACACAACATGAAGAACTACACGATGTGTAACCACTGTACACAATGTGTAGTCCCTATTTTCTTATGGCTGAGAATATGAGGTATCCCAATGTGCCATGTATTGGATACAAGACACATAGACCAACATTATGTGAAACTTCGAGGTCACACACTGTGTAAGTTGGACTACATGTTGTGTACCTCGAACTCTTCCATAACAGGCAACATGGCCAGACCCAAGGCATGTGCTACAGACACGGTTAGAAGACAAGTACATGCTGTGTAAATACTACATATCGTGTAGTCTTCTACTGAAAATGTTCTCAATTTTTCATAGATAGAAGAATTAAATATATAATTAAACCTATTTATTATGTGTTCCGTGTGTCGTTCATTTTATAGTACACACAATGTCATAGGATTAACAATTATATATTAAATTAATTGCCATGTTAATTTTTTTGATGAATGATCGTACCACGATTCACTATTTTATTCCACCCTTACACCGCTGTTTTAAACTAGTTTTGTAATGAATATTCCAAATATAATAATAAATTGAACTTTATGTTTGAATCATTTAATTAATGTTAATCAGCATTATAATTTCCAATGTTACTTGTTTTTATTATTTCAATGTAGGTGGAGATGATTTGGAGGGCCCTTGATGAAGTGGAAGAAAAATGGGCCAAAATTGCATGGATCCATGGAAATATGTCCACTGTTTTGCATAGTACACGAAATCCGTGCATCCAAATGGCCTGAAATTTTGTGTGCCTGCCCAAAATTTAATAGGATACATTTCATATTAAGGAACCCAATCCTGATTCTGCTTCTATGGGGCCAATCTTAACTGATCTGTCCAAACCACCGAATATGGACCAAGTCAAATGCGGTGTTCTGTATTTTATCAATATCTTGAGCTGTAGTTGTCCAAATGGTTCCAAACTTTTGGTGGAGACATTCAAGAGGTAGGTATATAACTTTTCTATTTTCTCCAAAGCTAGATAAGGCTGTATGAAGGCCGAAACTCATGGTACAAGTGGATTGAAGAAATCTGTGTGCCTAAAACCACCTTCCAATTTTCCTATAAAATGACACCTTGGGCTCCCCATTTGCAAGTTTGAACCAGAGGTGAAGTTCTGACATTTTGGAGTACCAAAGGAGTCCTCTCCTCATCAAAGAAGTTATGGAGGCCCATATCCTCACAGGGGGACCACAGATGAAGAAGGAGTTCCACTCGAGCTTCCTCCTCCTCCCAATGTCGAGCTAAGCGGCGGGTGATCATTGCGAGGGAGCTACACACGTGAAGAGGGAGTTCAGGCACATAATTATCTACTGTTTTGGTGTATATTGTGGATTGGAATTGTTCTTTTATATGCATCTTAACTTATTTTGATGCATCTAATTGAAACACCTTTTATTTCATAATCGATCGGTGTGCAATTTTATGTGTGTGTCTTGTGTTGTTCCGATTGGATAACATAAGAACCCTTTTATTTCCCAAAAATTTGAGATTTAAATGTTCCTTTACAAACCTTAAAGCATGATAAGGGGCTGGAACTTGACTACACGATTGTTATGTCATGTTTTAGTTCTAATCGCATCATTTTAAGAGGCTTGTGGGTACCCAAGATCTTGGTTAACCCTCAAGCAAAGGATTACACTAAAACCTAATAATAATTTAAGAATGAGGAACTCTTCATGTGTTGTAGTAACTTAGCATTGATCACATACCTATCTTATATTTTACAAAATACACTTGTTTTTCAACTCTTAAACTATTTAAATTAAGCCATTTTGTTTTAGAAATTGTTTTCAAAGCCACCCCTAATTTAAGTACTTTTTATTAAAAACACACGCTCTAAACCTATCAACGCTCCTTGAGAGATGACCTAGGGTCTACCCTAGAATATAAATCAACCTTAAAATCATAATCAATTTGACGTGTCATGACAACACGGTCAAATTTTGGCACCGTTTCCGGGGAGTTCTTTGGGTTTTTTTTGTGCGTGTTTTTGATAATTTTTTTTAATTTTTGTGAATATTTGTTTGTTTTATCTTCTACCTTTGCATTTATTTTTGTGTTCTAATTTATTTATTGTGTAGGTTCTGTGTATGACGCGTTCTACTCCGGGAGACCTACAAACTTTCGAACCCGAACCGGAGAGGGTCCTACATCAATGAAACCGAGACACACAAGACAACATTTTGAAGGAGGAGACATCACATCTTAAAATTCTTCTTGATCCTTCTTCTTCTTCTGAAACCAAAGTTAAAACTGAACATAACTTGTATAACATAGCTAAAAATAATAGAACACTAAAATAACTAACCTCGTCTGATGTTGATATCCGACCCACTTACATTCAATTACAAGGAGAGACACCCAATTTTGAACTAAAATCTGGCTTAATTCATTTATTACCAAGATTTCATGGACTGCCTGGAGAAGATCCACATAAGCATTTAAAAGAATTTCATACTATGTGTTCAACATTAAAACCTGCTAATGTGGATGAAGAACAAGTAAAACTTAGGGCATTTCCATTTTCATTAGAAGGAACAACTAAAGATTGGTTGTATTATGTTAATTCACCTATTAGAGGTTGGGCAGACATGAAGCGACTTTTTCTTGAAAAATAATTCCCAGCCTCTCAAACTGCAAAAATAAGGAAAGAAATATGTGGGATAAGACAATTTCAAGGAGAAACCCTTCATGAATATTGGGAACGCTTTAAAAGATTATGTTCAAGTTGTCCACACCACCAAATAAGTGATCAACTTTTAATACAATATTTTTATGAAGGTTTAATTCCAATAGATCGTAACATGATTGATGCCGCTACAGGTGGTGCACTAGTGGATAAAACCCCAATCGCTGCAAGGACCCTAATTGATACCATGACATAGAACACTCAACAATTCAGTTCAAGGTCTAGTGTACCAATTCGAGGTGTCCATGAGGTGAAAAGTACTGAATTCGAGAAGAAGGTGGATACAAAGTTTGAAGAGGTAAGTACCCTTCTACGACAACTTACTCTTTCCCAAGGAAAATTCCAATCTCCTCCTCCCATACATTGTGGTAATGCTCTTCTGATACCCATTATTCTAACCAATGCCCCCAATTGAGAGAAACTTCTGAGAGTTGTGAGTCAATATTCCCAGGACGCCCCTATAACCAACCCATTAGGCAAGAACCTTACTATCCATCCAACCCTGGGTGGAAAGACAACCAAGACTATAGGAAAGGGGGTATTCAAACCAACCTCATCAACCATGGAACCAATCAGGGCAAAGTAGTCATCAACCACCACCACCCAGAAATTTTCAACCACCCCAAAGGCCTTTCCAACAACCCCCTCCAAAACCCGATCCTAGCCTAGAAGATATGATGAAACAAATGACTGCCAATAATCTCCAGTTCCAAAAAACCACCCAAGCAGCCATACAAGACCTCAAAACCCAATTAGGCCAACTAGCAAACTCAGTGGGTGAAATCCAAAGCCATGGGTCTGGTAAACTACCATCTCAACCACTTGTCAACCCTAGGGATAAGGTAAATGTTAGTGCCATCACCCTTAGGAGTGGAACTCAACTTAAAAGCCAAATGAACCCTCCATGAGAGTTATCCTCTCCTAAGGAAACCACCATCCCAACCACTGAAAAAGGTTCAAATGAGGTGGAACCTTGTCTTGAGAGAAGTCCTACCAAAGGAAAGAGTGTTTCTATTGATGAGTTACCAAGCCCAAGAATTCCTCTTACATTTCCCCAAAGAGCCAACCAACCAAGGAAACAAAAGGAAACTGAACTTGATAAAGAAATCTTAGAGACTTTCAAAAAAGTGCAGGTTAACATTCCATTGATTGATACCGTGAAGCAAATTCCACATTATGCTAAGTTTCTAAAGGAGATGTGTACACATTGAAGGAGACTTCGTGGTGATGAGAAGGTAAGTTTGGGGAGGAATGTCTCAGCATTGATACAACCATCGCTTCCCACCAAGTGCAATGATCCTGGAGCATTCTCAATTCCATGTACCATAGGGGAGTATTCTTTTTCTAATGCTATGCTTGATTTGGGTGCCTCTGTTAATGTGATGCCTCACTCTATTTACTCTTCTTTTCAGGTCAGTGAACTAAAGCCCACAGAAATAGTTGTTCAGCTAGCAAATCGGATTACAACACACCCTTCTGGTGTGTTAGAGGATGTTCTTGTGAGGGTTCAAAATTTAATATTTCCTGCTGATTTTTATGTGCTAAAAATGGAAGATGATAGGATGAATGGACACGCCACAATTATATTGGGGAGACCTTTATTGAAAACCACCAAAGCCATAATTAATGTCCATAATGGTACATTATCTATGGAATTTGGTGGCGACATAGTCCATTTCAACATCCTTGATGCCATGAAGCACCCCTCAGAAGAACATTCCTCTCTCTCGGTAAATTCAATTGATGTACTCCCTTCCCCTAAAATCACTTCATTTGTTTCCCCTGATCCCCTTTATGAATTTTCCTCTTTGATTGGAATTCTTGGTAATGAATCATGTGTTGATTGTTGTAGTGGTCTAGAAAAGTGTCATGCATGTTTATTAATTGATAATTTCTTGAACACGAAGGATCACATGACCATCGATGATACTGCTACGCTTGTAAAAGCTAATTCCTCATCTGAGGATGATACCATTGAGCAGTTAGATGAGATTAGTGACCTCTCACTTTCACACACACTCCCATCAATCCAAAATCCACTTGAATTGGAACTAAAGAAACTGACTCAAGATTTAAAATATTCATATCTTGAGAATGGAAACAAGTTTCCCGTCATCATTTCTAGTTCACTCCCTCCTGAGCATGAATTGCGACTTCTTGAACTTTTGAGGGAGTATAAACAAGCATTGGGATGGACACTTGTGGACATTCCTGGTATTATCCCATCAATTTGTACACATCATGTTTTATTAACTGATGAGGCTAAACCAGTGAGGTAGGCACAACGTCGAATGAACCCAAGCCTCTTAGAAGTAGTTAAAAAGGAAGTAACAAAATTATTGGCTACTGGAATCATTTACCCCATCTCTGACAGCCAATGGGTCAGTCCCGTTCAAGTAGTTCCTAAAAAAACTGGCCTAACGGTAATTAAAAATGAAAACAATGAATTGGTTCCAACTCGTGTGTAGAATAGTTGGTGTGTCTGTATATATTATCGCTGACTAAACCAACACACTAGGAAGGACCATTTCCCGTTGCCATTCATTGACCAAATGCTAGAGAGGCTAGCGGGGAAGTCTCATTACTGTTTTCTTGATGGATATTCTGGATACTTTCAGATCCATATTTCCCCCGAGGATTAGGAAAAGACAACCTTCACTTGCCCCTTTGGCACATTTTCTTATAGAAGGATTCCATTTGGCCTGTGCAATGCTCCGGGTACTTTCCAGTGATGTATGGTTAGTATTTTTTCGGATTACCTGGAGAATTGCATGGACGTTTTCATGGATGATTTTACTGTTTATGGATCCTCTTTTGATGAATGTTTAAGTAGTCTTGGTTCTGTCCTACGTCGTTGTATTGAAAAGAATCTTGTATTAAATTATGAGAAATTCCATTTCATGGTGCGACAAGGTATAGTTTTGCGACATTTCATTTCTGGGGCCGGTATCCAAGTAGATAAATCGAAAGTGGATGTCATTTCTTCCCTAACATTCCCTAAAAATGTACGTGATGTGCGGTCATTCCTAGGTCATGCTGGATTTTACCGACGTTTCATTTGTGACTTTAGTAAAATTGCACTCCCCCTCTCCCGCTTACTCCAAAAAGAAAAGGAATTTGTTTTTGATAAGGAATGTGAAGAAGATTTTAATAAGTTAAAATGGAGTCTCACATCACCCCTGGTAATCCAACCACATCGGTGGGATTTACCATTTGAGCTCATGTGTGACGCCTCTAACTATGCATTTGGGGCAGTCTTGTCACAAAGGGTCGACCGAGATCCATATGTTATTGCCTATGCCTCACGTACTTTGGACCCTGCCCAAGCAAACTACACCACCACTGAAAAAGAATTTCTTTCCATTGTGTTTTCCTTGGATAAATTCAGGTCGTATCTTCTAGGGTCCAAAGTAATTGTTTTCTCCGACCATGCAGCCCTCCGGTATCTCCTAAAGAAACCGGAAGCCAAACCACGTCTCATTCGTTGGATGCTCCTCCTTTATGAATTCAATCTAGAAATTAGAGATAAAAAAGGAGCAGAGAATGTGGTGGCAGACCATATCAGTAGGATCCTCCCATCCTCGGACATTGTCTCATCCCCCTGTATTCCAATTAATGACATGTTTCCTGATGAGCAATTGTACAAAGTGCAAGATGCTATTCCCTGGTATGCTGAAATTGTAAATTATTTGGTAGCATCTTGCATTCCTACTGATTTCAACAAAAACAAAGCAAGTCGTCTAAAACATGAGTCTCATTGGTACATTTGGGATGACCCCTACCTTTGGCGCACATGTAGCGATCAGGTCCTTAGGCATTGTGTTCTCGATAGCGAGTTTCAGTCTGTCCTTAGATTCTGCCACACTCTTGCTTGTGGAGGCCACTTTGGTCCCCAACGGACTGCTCGCAAAGTTCTTGATTTTGGTCTATTTTGGCCAACACATTTTCGGGATGCCATGAATTTTTTAAATCTTGTCCTCGTTGTCAAAGAATGGGGAATGTATCTAAAAGGAATGAAATGCCACAACAACCCTTGCTCTTTCATGAAATTTTTGATGTTTGGGACATTGACTTTATGGGGCCATTTCCCAATTCTTTTGGCAACTTGTACATTCTTTTGGCTGTTGATTATGTATCAAAATGGGTAGAGGCACGAGCCACAAGGACAGATGATTCCAAAATAGTTGTAGAATTTTTGAGAACCCAGATCTTTTGTAGGTTTGGATTACCTAGGTTCATCATCAGTGACCGGGGTTCTCATTTATACAACCGAATAATGCAATAACTTTTGCATCGGTATGGGGTCGGTCATCGAGTATCTACTGCGTATCACCCACATACTAATGGTCAACCCGAGGTGTCAAATAGAGAGGTAAAACAAATTCTTGAAAAAACGGTCCAACCCAACAGGAAATATTGGAGTCTTAGACTCGATGATTCATTATGGGCTTACTGTACTGCTTTTAAAACTCCAATTGGAATGTCACCTTATAGGCTTGTTTTTGGAAAGAGTTGTCACCTCCCTGTTGAGATTGAGCACCGAGCCTACTGGGCCATTAAAAAAATGAAATTCTAACCTTTCTGGTGTAGGTTATCAAAGGAATTTACAGATACAGGAGGTGGAAGAAATGCATAGATATTCTTATGAGAACTCCAGGATTTATAAGGAGTGGACCAAGGCTGCCCACGACTGCCTTATCCTTCATCGAGAGTTCCAAATTGGGCAGAAGGTCCTCCTATACAATGCAAGGCTGAAATTGCATCCCGGTAAGCTTCGTTCCCTCTAGTTTGGACCATACATTGTTACTAATGTCTCTCCATTTGGTGTTGTTCAGGTTCAAAATGAAGAAACCAAGAAAACCTTCACTGTCAATGGGCAGCGGCTGAAGCACTTTCATGAAGCCATTCTGGAGTCCCCGATGGAGGAACTCCAAGTTCAAGAAGCAAACTATGAATGACATCCACCAGGTTTTATCCTTCCTTCCCACATTCTATTTTACTACAGTGAGGACACTGTATACTCTAGGTGTGGGGGGTGGATACATTCCTAGGTTAGTTAGAAATTTTCATCATTTTCTCCTTTTTTTTCTCTTTTTGGCCTTCTTTATGGTATTTTCATTTTTCCCCATCAACAATTTTGAAGTTCCATGATTTGGCGACCATAAAGGGGGGAAAGTAAAAATACCATAACGAAGGCTAAAAAGAATATGTGTATGAATTTACCATAAAGGAGTGATTTTTTAGTGAATTGTTTTTCTGTCAATGATATAAATGGTTGTATCACTATGAAACATTTGAGATGATTGATGCCCCTTGTGTGAGTAGTTTTGGGAAAACTGTGTCACTAATATCTCCATACATTTTTTCACAAAACCACAAAGTGTGAATATTTCTTACTTAATATAAGGTAAATATATGTTGGGTTAATATTTTTTAGCTTTAAATGCTATTTCCGTACATTCGTTCCTTATCCAATCTGTTTCATTACTGTACCAGATTCACCTATGTGTGTGTACCTAATGTCCGACTATTATACGCCCTCAAAAAACAAAAACAAAAAAATTGGTTGTGTCTTGGGCAGGTCAAAAACCACTCCTCCTCAATCTTTGATCTTGTTATAACTATTGCAATTAGTGTCGTGAGGAGATCAAACAAGGGTTGAGAGATGAGTGTGAGATTTGTTCCAAATGCAACTTCAAAAAAAATATATAATAAATGAGGGGAGTGATGAAATGTGCAACATATGGGGATATCTAGGTCAGGAGCTTATGATTTGACTTCTAGGAATACTTAAATGAGTGGGTCTTGAAATATTATTGCAAAGGATGTAGGACAGGTTCAGTGAAAAATCATTTAAAGCTGAATAATATTAAAATAACCTATATTTATTTGATAGAAAGTGGAAAGAATAACATGAAATGGTTTTCACACACACACATGGAGAGTTAGTGTAATGGTTGACTTTTGAATTCCTTGCTCATGTTGGTGTCATAAATCTATTTGAATTTTATTGTGATATGATTTATGAGACATCTTTTTCCATTTTCACTGGGAAGAACTCCTTGGTGTGGTTCGTATATTGATCACATTACTTTGGTGAATTAAAATTTCCTCAAATGATAAATCATCATGATGTTGGAAATATTTATATATTCAATATTTTATTGGTATATGTGACTTTTCCCAGGAGTGAAAATGTTTAGGTGTGGGGGTGCGATCGTACCACGATTCACTGTTTTATTCCACCCTTACACCGCTGTTTTAAACTAGTTTTGTAATGAATATTTCAAATATAATAATAAATTGCACTTTATGTTTGAATAATTTAATTAATTTTAATCAAAATTATAATTGGCAATGTTACTTGTTTTTATTATTTCAATGTAGGTGGAGATGATTTGGAGGACCCTTGATGAAGTGGAAGAAAAATGGGCCAAAATTGCATGGATCCATAGACATCTGTCCACTGTTTTGTATAGTACACGAAATCCGTGCATTAAAATGGGATGAAATTTTGTGGTCCTGTCCAAAATTTAATAAGATACATTTCATATTAAAGAACCCAATCCTGATTCGGCTTCTATGGGGCCCATCTGAACTGATCTGTCCAAGACACTGAATATGGACCAAGTCAAATGCGGTGTTCTGTATTTTATCAATATCTTGAGATGTAGTTGTCTAAATGGTGCAAAACTTTCGGTGGAGATATTCAATAGGTAGGGATACAACTTTTATATTTTCTCCAAAGCAAGATAAGGCTGTCTGAAGGCCGAAACTCGTGGTACAAGTGGATTGAAGAAATCTGTGTGCCTAAAACCACCTTCCAATTTTCCTATAAAATGGCACCTTGGGCTCCCCATTTGCAAGTTCGAACCAGAGGTGAAGTTCTGCCATTTTGGAGTACCAAAGGAGTCATCTCCTCATCAAATAAGTTCTGGAGGCCCATATCCTCATAGGGGGATCAAGGATGAAGAAAGAGTTCCACTCGAGCTTCCTCCTCCTCCCAATGTCGAGCTAAGCGGTGGGTGATCATTGCGAGGGAGCTACACACGTGAAGAGGGAGTTCCGGCACATAATTCTCTACTGTTTTGGTGTATATTGTGGATTGGAATTGTTCTTTTATATGTATCTTAACTTATTTTGATGCATCTAATTGAAACACCTTTTATTTCATAATCGATCGGTGTGCAATTTTATGTGTGTGTCTTGTGTTGTTCCGATTGGATAACATAAGAACCCTTTTCTTTCCAAAAAATTCAAGATTTCAATGTTCCTTTACAAACCTTAAAGCATGCTAAGGGGCTGGAACTTGACTACATGATTGTTATGTCATGTTTTAGTTCAAATCACATCATTTTAAGAGGCTTGTGGGTACCCAAGATCTTGGTTAACCCTGAAGCAAAGGATTACACTAAAACCTAATTATAAATTAAGAATGAGGAACTCTTCATGTGCTATAGTAACTTAGCAATGATCACATACCTATATTATATTTTACAAAATCCACTTGTTTTTCAACTCTTAAACTATTTAAATTAAGTCATTTTGTTTTAGAAATTGTTTTCAAAGCCACCCCCAATTTAAGTACTTTTTATTAAAAACATATGCTCTAAACCTATCAACGCTCCTTGAGAGACAACCTAGGGTCTACCCTAGACTATAAATCAACCTTAAAATCATAGTCAATTTGACGTGTCACGACAACACGATCAATGAACACTTGAGGTTGCCTTCAAGTACACCTGTGTACTACATTAATTTTAAATGAAATTAATTTTGTTTAAAATTATAGATGATGGTGAGTTGAGGATGGTTAGATGAAATTCATATAAACTAAATTAATTGGATTAATTTTTGGTGTATTATTTTATTTAAAGAAGAAATAGAAGTAATTGATAACTATATTGTGAATGCATTATCATTTCTTGATGTGTGGAAGATCATGAGATTAGACTATCCCTTGTATGTGATTGGTTTCTTTTAATTTATTTAAATTGGTGGCCTGCATGTCATTTTACCCTCCTTATTTTGTAAGGGCCTACGTGCTTGTGATTTCTTTTATGTAAACCCCCTTTATCCAATCCATTGGATTTCCCCCCCTGTGTGTAAGTAAAATCTTATGTATGGATGGAGATCCCAGTCCGAGTCAAGGATCCAAGGTGAAACCAATTGGAACAATACATAGGAGCCAAAGGTGGAGCACTGCAACACGAACCAATCTAAGGTTCAAGGTGTTTCCCCATAGGTTCAAGGGTTAGTTTATCATCCACTAGATAAACTAACCATTCGAGAATCTCATGATCATGCCACTTATGTTTTATTTTAGTCATCTTCATGGTTAATTATTTATGATTTTGGATACTCTGTGATCACCTAATAAATGAATTAACAAGAATGCAAGATGAAATAAAATATAACAGGATTATGCATAAATATTTTATCAAACATGGTTAATCAATTAAGTAAATTCAACTTAATATTAATAAGTCTTGTGAAAAGATAAAATGGGATTTATACATAAGGATAAAAATCCCTAAACTAAAATATTAAGTCAGTATAGCCTTATAATACTTAAGTTAGAAATGACCTCGTAGTTCAAAGTGTCTAACCAACCTAAGTTGGGATGCTTTCAATTATCATAAAACTTTTAGATTAAGTTTTTGGGTTGAATTAACTTGGTTTATATAAAGGGTTGACTACCTAAGCAGGACTTGGTATAACTAAGAGGAAAAAGTTGAGGAAAACTTAAAAATAGGATTTCAGGATTGGGGAGTCCACTCAATGGATTAAGGAACCATGAGTTAATATAGTTGAAAAGTTATGCCAACCTAAAACCCTTCAAATAACTTGTTAGTGTAGGTTTCAGGCGCAACAGAAGCGTACAATGAGTTATGCCAAACTTTTCTTTTGTTATGATCAATGATTAATCTAAGATTTTACACAATGTTGAACGTCATGATCAACAGAATTAAATCAAAGAATATAGAAAATGGATAAAATGATAGAACAAGAGAGAGGATAATCACATATTATTTATAATCAATTTAATCATTGATGGATATATTAATAGATCTGTATTGTACCATCATTGCATCATATGAATCAAGAGTAGATTCCCTCTATCGGTGATCCACACGTGTTCCAAAAATCTTCGAATGTTGCTGTAGGAATATACGGGTGCTAGCACAGAAAATCCCATCGCTTGCGTCGTCCACATTTGATCGCCACAAGAACCAATTTCAAAGCATTATCCTTGATCTCTATAGACTTGAGAGTGGGAGGTGAAGGAAGGCCGCTCTCCATTCTTGGGAGCATTCTTGGAGAAGAGATCTCTCTAGGGCTTGAGAGGATTCTCCAAATCCATTGTGCACAACCATACAAATGAATTAGCTCTCTTGGAAAATAATATAATTGGGTTTATATACCACTAGGGTTAAAATGAAATAATTATACAAGTGCACTTTATTATTTATTTAGTCCCCACAGAACCCCATGTCAAATAATAATAATAATAATAATAATAATAATATTTATTGACATGCACTTAACTTGTGAATTAAATTAAAAATTATTTAATCAAATAATATTCAATATTTATTATTTCTCACCGGACCATTAAACTTGGTCCACTATTCCTCCACAATATTTATCGGGTTTTGAATAATGAATATTTATTTATTAAATAAATATCACTTCATTATTCACTAATAAATAAATAAATAAATATTATATTCACTAAATAACAAATAAATATTTATTAAATATTCTGCTCACATTATATTCTTTTGAATAACTCATGATGAAATATATACGATCAAACAAACATGAATAATTATTAAACCATGTGCGAGAATAATATTTATTTAACTTGTTAAATAATAAATAATAATATATTATTTAATTGAGAGTCTAGATACACTTAGTGTGTGACCCTCTAGGCCTCTTTCTTAGTGTCATTAGGTAAAACAACCTAAAGTCCAAGGTTAGCATCTAACAACATGCCAAGACACCCCATGGAGAAAGAAGTTAATGCCGCAACAACATAATACCTCATACAGATACTTATTGTGTAATATAATCTCTTTATCATGATATCTCTAATCAAACATGTTGCATGCTGGTGCTATCAACCAATGTGCTTGATGTATCTTTCTTTGACTTACTAGAAATTGAACCTGCTTATAGAACACCATGACCATATATTTATTTAGGATATATCATTTCCATCAAAGGTATTGTGATATCTACTTCTATTAAATAAAAGAAGGGACAAATCATTTCTTATATTATTCATTAATGTAATATTACTCGTGATGCACCCAACGTATCCTACCTCACTGCGAACATATGTCATCATAGTTTTCGTAAATACATCAAAGTAAGTGACTTATAATACTCATTAATAATAATCTTAAAGTCTAAAGATAAATACACACATCCTCATATAAGAACATCCAATGAAACATATAAATGTGGATTTCCTACTGGAGTGTCTTGTTCTCATAATATCATACACTAAATATTTCCAAGTACATACACCATGAGAAGGTGTCTCAAAGTCCTATGAGTCTCCACCCATGATAGCCTATATCATTTGTATCTCTCAAATGATATCATCTGACTATAGAACATACATTTAAGAATAGCGACATAACACTTATGGGTTCTCATCATAGCAGGGAACTTCTATGACCTTTTAGTGCGAAAACTACTCTTGGTACATTTATTACATACTATGTCACGTAGAAGAACAATCATGATGTGATAATAGGTTTATTAAGAAGTTGGTTCTAGGGAACCAACTCCAACAGTCATGCCCAAGTCTGGTTTATGAAAAGGGGAATGGGATCCTTGCCACTTGAATATATAAGCGATAAGATATTATGAAATTTATGGCGAGGGCTATTGGGTTTCAAAAAATAGTAGGATATTAATATAAATTTAATTAATTTTAAATTTATTAATCTATTTTTATAATCAAAACAAGTACTAATAATATGCTATTAATTTGTATAAATGGAAAATCAAATTAATTTGACAATATCACCATGATCCATACTTGATAAGGATAACCTTCTCACCAATATGAATTTTTAGGAATGGTATATGAACTTGCATGCTATACTATGCCATGAACGAAAATCATACATGCTGGAAACCCAACTTCTTGAGTCACTTTCCAAAGAGGCTGATGAGGAATAAGTATTTATCTATGTAAAACATATAGATGATGTAATGGATATCCAATGTTTAATTTTATACTCAATATCTAATGATATTCTAAAGAAATAGGACGATATGGATGCATATTACATCATTTCTCTCCTTAAGGATCTATATCAAGAAAAGTTGAGATCAGAGAGATATGAGCTCTCTAATACATTGTTCACATGCAAGTTTAGAGAGTCGGTGCCAGTTAGGGCACATGTAGTCATGATGTTTGGCTACATTGAGAACCTGGACATCTTGGGTTTTAATATCCCTGATGATCTATGCACATATCTCATTATATCCTTATTACCCAAAAATTCTCTAGTTTTATTATGAATTACAATATGAGTAATAATGAGAAGACACTATCAGAACTTCTTACACTTATTTTCCAAGTTGATAAATACATTGAAGGAGCCTGAGGTGTAGAGGAAGCATGAAAAACACACAATTTAAAGTTTTAGGTTTAGATTCATGTTAAAAAACTAAATTTGAAAAAACCCCTTTCCCTAATTTTTTAAAGGATCCTAATAAATTCAATTTAATCATGAAAAATAAAATCAAACAAAATCATAAATGGTACCTTGTTCATTTGAAATCGAAGATTTGATTCGATCACCGTCGGTGTGCCACGAACCAGCCTAAATACCCCAGTACTCTAACACCCAATCCAGATTTAACATGTCCTGAAGGGCATTCCAGATCCCCATGGGTTGGAAAATAGCACTTGGAATCATACATGATAAAAGAGGGAACAAATTTTCTATAAAACAATGAAAGAAAAAAATATTACAAGTCAGTATACTCAACACTCCAAAGGGAGGAAGTACCAGAAACCAAACAGGTATAACAAAACCCAAAGTAGTACATCATCAAAGTACTCCGAAGAAAGTTAAAAAAATCAAAAAGTCCCATGAAACAAGTGGATAAAATCTCCACTGGCCACCTCCATCAACACAGTATGGTCCAAAGGATCAAGAACATCCACCACCTCTAAGTGGTGTTTACCTTTGCTCGAACCCAACATATGATAATCTAAAAACACCTAAAGGAAAAGGTAGAGTGTAAGCTATAAATCCCAGTAGGGTCTCACCAAGTGTTCCATAAATAATACCATAACAATTTACCATTAATTCTATCAATTTTAATAAAATAAGGCATGACATATCATTTTTCATATTTAAAACCAAAACATGATTTCATTTAAAATAGATGGAGGATAAATCAAAACAACTTTCAAACATTCTTAAATGAATATTTTATATAAAACAGTTTATATAAATCAATTGTCATGAATAAAACAGTTCTATAAGGCTCAATATGCACCCCCACTTAAGGGAAATTAATTTCATCCACTCCCACTTAAGGGAAAATCACACCCACTCCCACTTAAGAGAAAATTACCATTATCCACTCCCACTTAAGGGAAAATTACTATCACCCACTCACAATTAAGGGAAAATTACTAGTCGAGCTTCAATCAATCAATCATTTTAAAACATTTTAAAATATAATTGCCTAATTTCAGTTTTCAACACACCTTTTCCATTTCAAAACCAAATCACTAGTTTTCATCATTTCATGCCATTTAAAAACATATTTCAATTCAATATTTTTCTCAAGATCAAAATTAAATAATTTTCATCAAAACTATTTCCAAAACAAGCCATCATTTTTCAAAAATTCACCCCACAATTTTAATTCCATTAAAATTGGGGTTTTTATCAATTTCCATACCCATTTAAAATAAAGGGTCAAATAATCACAATTACATGTTTTCAAATCATTTAAAAACTCATTTCAATTTAATCAATCAATTCAAGGTTTAAATCATAGGGTAGAGAATTATGGAATCACCTACCTTTAATCAAAGATCAAGAATTGATACCTACAAAAAAATCCACCAACGAATAGTAAAGGCGTCGACAATAAAGAAATCAAACCTAGAATCAAGATCCAATTAAAAGGATTTTAGATAAATTAATGAAATTATGATCCATTAAACTCTAAGGAGGAAGGAAGGAGAGATTATAATAAACAATAAGATAGAAAATCTACTTACCGAAGGGGGATCAGATCTTCCACCATCACTTTGATTCATCAAAGTAAGAGGTTAGAGGATATAAAATAGCTTCTAAGGAGCCTTCAAAATCCTAGAAATCATTTTAGGGTTGAGTAGGGTGATTACACATCTTAAACAGGGACTAAGAATTTTTAAAATAATTTTTAGAATAATTAAATCCCACACGCATGGTTTCCTGCAGAGGTCCTCACGGTTAGAAAAACTGTGCACCATATCTATGTGCACTTACTATTTGGGGTGCATAGTTTCTCCTTAGTTGGTGCATAGTTTGAGAAACCATGTGACAATCATGCATTCCCAATTATTCATGGGGTGTACAATTTTCACTGGTGGGGTGAACAGTTTGGGAAACTGTGAAACAACTGTGCATAGCCCATAAAACCTTCAAATTTCCCCAAAATCTCCTAAAACAACCCCAAAACAAGACTTGAATCAAAGGGGATCTAAAATATGGTCAAGGAATACCTAAAAACAAGTAACGAGATGTTACAACCTCCCCACCATAAAAAAATTATGTCCCCATAAAGCCTGTCAAGAAGTTTCCATATCAAAGAGATGAGGCCACTGCTCTCTCAGAAGTGCCTCACGCTCCCATGTTTCTTTAGAATCAGAACCATGCTACCATAACACACAAACCAAAGGTATCATACTTCCACAAAGTACCTTTATATCATAATCAACAATCCTGACTGGATTCTCAGTCATAGATAAATTAGGATTAACATCAAGATCCTCCCAACTCAAGACATGAGATGGGTCTAAAAGATACTTTCGAAGCTATGATACATGGAACACATTATGAATCGACATAAACTATAGCGTAAGTTCTAAATGTTAATCCACTTTCCCCATCAGATCAACAACCTTAAAAGTCCACACAAAATAAGGAGCAAGTTTCCCTTGCCTCCCAAGATGTTGATGACCCAACCAAGGTGAGACTCTCAAGAACACTTGGTCACCAACAGAAAACTTCAATGGTATACGATGATGATCAACATAGTATTTATACCATATCTATGCCACCAACATTATCTGATGAATCAATTGAATCTTTACCATCATTTCTTGGACCAAAATCTGTCCAACTAAGGAAGTTTCTCCAATCTTCTACCAACACAACATAGATTTACACAACCTAATTTACAAGGCCTAAAAAAGAGATATTCTAATCATGGAATGGTAACTATT
Organism: Viscum album; assembly: GCA_963277665.1. Lineage (NCBI taxonomy): Eukaryota > Viridiplantae > Streptophyta > Magnoliopsida > Santalales > Viscaceae > Viscum > Viscum album. The sequence goes on along the minus strand of OY728163.1, from coordinate 65,064,008 downwards.
GTTATAAGAAATATCAAACACTATCAAATGGTCATCCCAAGATCTACTAAAATCAAGGATATAGTCACAAATCTTATCCTCAAGAATTTTTATAATCCTCTCTGTCTGGACATCCATCTACGGATGATATGCCATACTCAAATGAACCTGAGATCCCATCACCTTCTGAAGCCCTCTCCCCAAAAAATAGGTAAAATGAGGATCTCCATCATAGACTATAATAGATGGAACTCTATAAAAACAAACAATATCTTTCACATAAATATTTACTAACTCCTCAACTTTGGTTGTATCTCGGATGGGTATAAAGTGATTCGATTTGGCCAGTTGATTGATCAAAACCCATAAAAAATTCTTCTTTCTAACTATACATGGAAACCCAACCACCAAATCCATAGAAATATCACCCCACTTCCAAGTCAAAACTAGAAGGGGATGGAGTAAACTTGAAGGTTTTTAGTGATTGTCCTTGACCTTTTAGAAAGTACAACAACACAAAACAAAGTTAGTGATCTCCCATCTTATAATTGGCCACTAGAATCATTAGAGTATATCATAGAACATCTTTATGGTACCCAAGTGAATTGAGATCTATGGCAATATCCCATCACAATCTTCCTCATAGATAAAAGATCAACGTAATAGTTATGAAAACATAGAACACCCTCTATGGAGAATGACCAATTAGAAATGGTCTCCCCACAATAAAGAGAGTCCCTAATGCTAGAGAATTCATCATCAAGCTGTTGTTCTTGAAGAATTATATTGATAAGATTGGAGGTCAAATGAACGCTTTACAAGAAAACCTTGGCCTCCTCCTCTCAGACCCCTAGAAGAAACTATGTAAAAGAGCCATCAAGTTCCACTATTTTGATGATTCTTTCACCGCTCGGGTTAGAAGTTTCCTGCTCAAACTTTCAGCAATGACATTTCCCTTCCCTGAGGTATAGGTAATGTCGAAATCAAAAGATTGTAGGTACTCCACCCAATGCCTCTACTGAAGGTTCAAATCTTTTTTAGAGAAGATATTACTCAAACTCTTATATTCAAAATACATGGTAAACCTTTCTCTGAAAAGGTAATGCTACCAAATCTTAAGTGCATGCATCACGACTACGAGTTCAAGGTCATGGGTCAGATAATTATTCTAGTGTGGCCTAAGTTATCGAGAACCATGGGCTACCACATGATCACCCTATATAAGAACACAACCCAAACCCAAACTTGATGCATCACAGAAGACCACATAGCCCTGCCCGACCCCTGGAAGAGTCAATATCAGCGTAAAAGTAAAAATATATTTAATCTCAACAAAAAAACTCTGACATTTATCATCCCAAATGAACTTTACTCCATTTCAAGTGAGAGTGATCATCAGAGAATCTAACTTTGGGAAATCCTTTAGTAACTGGTGATAATACCCCACTAGTCCTAATAAGCTCAGAATCTTGAAAACATTTCATGGTTGTTACCATGTCATAAAAACTTTTACCTTCTTAGGATCAATTGAGATTCTATGTTCTAAGACCAATTATCCCAAGAACTTCACCTCCCAAATCCATAAGTCACATTTTGATAGCTTGGTATAGAGTTGGTGATTTCTCAATATTTACATATCTTCTATTAGATGATGCACATGATGCTCCTTGGAATTAGAGTAAACCAGAATTTCATCCACAAATACCATAAAAACATGTCAAGGTACTTATGGAAAATCTTGTCCATCAATTCCATAAAGATGACATGAGAATTGGTTAGACCAAATGGCATGAAAAGATACTCATAATGGACATACCCACTCTAGAAGGTGGTTTTATGAATATCATATTCTTTTTTTCTCAACTAGTGATAACCAGATCTGATATCAATCTTCAAAAACCACTTTGCTCCTTTTAACTGGCCAAATAGATCATCTATCCGAGGAAAGGAATACTTATTCTTTACTGCAACTTGATCAAGTTTTATGTAATCAACACATAGGCGAAGTGTTTCATTGGATTTATTATAAAAGAGAATAGGTGCTACCCAATGCGACACACTTGGGCATATAAAGCCTTTTTTCAAGAAAGTCATCCAACTAAGTCTTATACTCTTTCAGTTTAGCTAGTTCTATATAGTATAAATAAATATACACCAGTTGAGTATTAGGAACTAAATCAATAGGTAACTCTACCTCTCTTACCGATGAAAGACTAGAGAAATAAGAAGGAAAGACATCAGGAAAATCAATGAAAACTAGAGGGAGATCATCACTCAAAGATTCCCGCGCCAGATCAAAAGAAAACACTGATATTAATTTTTCCAACTCTGTATTATAAGGTCTGGATCTACTAGACCTTGGGTCCCATTCTCCCTGAAAGATACGATACACCCCATCAGGCACAGTAAAGGAGACCCGCTGAAGATAATATCAAATTCAGGCCTTATTAGTAATGAGCCAATCCATCCTGAAGATGGAATCAAGTGGTTTAATGTTGAGAACCAAAAAATATCAGACAAGTTTAATCTATGATAAAGAGAAAACACAAGCAGGACAACGAAGACCCTGCTTTCTCTTCATTCGAGATGTGTGGTAATATCTATCACATAAGACAAAATCTGTATAGGTAGATTTAACAGGTTCATAATACAAGTCGATATAAATGAATGAGGTGAACTAGTATCAAATAAAATAGTCACTAAAGATGAAGTTATAATGATGATACCTATCATAGTCACTAGACCTATATCAACTTCCATTGTAGACCCTTTCACCGTGTGAAGAAGCTTCATTCTGGATTCTTGTGGTTAGAACCCCTTAGATCTCAAATAATATGATTGTAATGTAGTACTTTTAGGTGCTAATGAGATTATGCCACTATGTAGAGTAGAAAAGAAATGGAAGAATTTCTACAGGTTTCCTAAGAGACCACAAGAACTGAAGATCTTTGTCACCTTATTACAAACACATCTTGAATGCCCAACATTTCCACACTAAAAGAAAGTCAAAGGGCCTATTCCAGGAACTGTAGGAGGTCTAGAGGCTGCCTACTATCAAGAACCACCACAAGACTCATCACGCTTCCTCTTTCCTTTAACGTAACTCATAGAACTACCACAGGGAGAAAAAGGAACTCTCTTCAATCTTGAATTACCAGTCAGATCAAGCTCAACCATTATTATCCTATCCAGCACATTGGCATAAGAAGTGAGCTTCAACAAGAAAACCTAAGAATGACTATAAGGTCAAAGACCCATCTCGAATTTTTGATTCTTAATCTTCTCATTTGATACGAACTCAGGTGAAAAATACACAAGCTCGACAAAGAAGTTCACATACTCCATCGCAATCATGTCAATCTATTCGAGTTTGAAAAAATCCACAACCTTAGACAACACCATAGATTCTAGATAAAACTGATCAATGAAAAGAACCCCAAATTCCTTCCACTATAAACCTTAATGCTTCTTCAATGTTACTGTAAAATCCCACATTCTCATATAAGGTCCCTCTAGCTTGAAGGCAGAACACTTCACTTTAATTGAATCATGCATTTCTAAAAAATCAAGTAGAAGATCTATTTTCTCAACCAATCCTCAGTCTCTTGAGTATCATTAGATCCTTGGAACGCTGGTGGATTTTGGTGAAGAAACTCTTGAGAACATTTCCAAGATTCACCCCTTCGAGGTTCCACAACTGAAGCCTTAATGAGAATGGGTGTAGGTGCCTATCCTAGTGTTTGAACAATACTCACAATAATCTTAACAAGATTCTAGTCCATGGGAGGATTCACTCACTGCAGTCCACCAACAACTTTCTCCCAGGGCCTGTTCAAATGTATTCTCAGAAGCATGATGCTACATAACATCAATAAACACCACTAAATACATCAAAATATTATTTATATTAACAAATCGAACAAGAGTAACAAGAATCTTAATACCACCAGATAAGGTATCAAGACTTGGATTTCAACATATCTAAATCAAAAACATGAAAAATAATTGAATTAGATCAAACTATTTCTTAAGATTCCTTTCCCAAACCACCCATGGTGACTTAAGTCTCATTAGGAAAAGAGTTGGTAAGACACTTTCTAGTAACTACCTCTAAGTCCTAAAAATACATCCCAAACTGCATACTAACATCAAGGAAAGATGCTTAACCTAAATCTGATACCACTTTGTCATGAACCAGCCTAAATACCCTAGTACCCTAATACCTGATCCATATTTGAGATGTCCTAAAGGGAGTTCCCGATCCCCACAAGTTGAAGACTAGAACCTGGAATCATACATGATAAAAGAGGGAATGAATTTTCCATAAAACAGTAGAAGACAAAAGATTACAAGTTAATATGCTCAACACTCCAAAGGAAGAAAGTACCAGAAACCAAACAGGTATAACAAAACCCAAAGCAACACATAATTAATGTACTCTAAAGAAAGATAAACATCAAACAATCTCATGTAACAAGTGGATAACATCTCCACTTTTCACCTCCATCAACACTCCACAGTTTAAAGGATCAAGAAGATCCACCAGCTCTAAGTGGCACTTTCCATTTGCTTGGACCTAGCATAAGAAAATCTAAAAACACCCAAAGTCAAAGGTAGGGCGTGAGCTATAAATCCCAGTAGGGTCTCACCATGTCTCCCATAAATATTACCATAACAACTTATCATTAATTATATTAATTTAAGTAAAATAAGGCATGTTATATCATTTTGCACATTTAAAACCATAACATGATTTCATTTCAAATAGATGGGAGATATATCAAAACAACTTTCAAAGTGGCTTAAATGAATATTTTATATAAAAAAAATTATATAAATCAATTGACATGAATAAAACAGTTTCGTAAGGCTCAATATGCACTCCCACTTAAGGTCAATTAATATCATTCACTCCCACTTAAGGGGAAATTACATCCACTCCCACTTAAGGTAAAATTAACATTATCCACTCTCACTTAAGAAAAAATTACTATCATCGACCCCCACTTAAGGGAAAATTACTAGTTGAGCTTCAATCAATCAATAAAATGGGAAATCAATCATTTTAAAACATTTTAAAATATAATTTCCTAATTTCAAATTTCAACATGCCTTCTCTATTTCAAAACCAAATCATCAATTTTCATTATTTAATTCCATTTAAAAGCATATTTAAATTAAATAATTTTTCCCACGATCAACATCAAATCATTTTCATCAAAATAATTTCCAAAACAAGCTATCATTTTTCACAAATTCACCCCACAAATTAATTCTATTGAAATTGGGGTTTTTATCAATTTTCATACCCATTTCAAATCAAGGATAAAATCATCACAATTACATGTTTTTAAATTATTTAAAAACTCATTTCAATTTAATCAATCAATTCAAGGGTTCAATCATTGGGAAAATAATTTTGGATCCACCTACCTTTAATCAAAGATAAAAAATCGACATCCACAATAGGATCTGCCAACAAAGAATAAAGGTGTTAGAGATCAAGAAATCAAACCTAGAATCAAGATCCAATTAAATGGAGTTTAAATCCATCAATTATATGATGATCTATAAAACTCTAAGGAGGAGGGAAAGATCAGAAGAAACAATAAGAGGGGAGATCCACTTACTGGAGGGGGATCAGATCTTCCATTGAAACTTTGGTTCGTCAAAGGAGGAGGTTGGAGGAGCCAAAATCACTTACAAGGAGCCTTCACAACCCTGTAAATCATATTAGGGTTGAGTCAGGTGATTAGGCATCTTAAATGGGGGATCAAGAATTTTTAATTTGATTTTTGAAATAATTAAATCCCGCATGCACAGTTTCTTGGAGAGAGCTACACGGTTATACAAACCGTGTGCCCTAACCATGTGCCCCTACTGTCTGGGGTGTACGGTTTGAGAAACTGTGCACCAACCATGCATTCTCCCCTGTCCAGGGGGTGCATTGACATAATCATATTTCATGCATATGTTTAATCCATTTTCAATGATTTTAAGTGTTTTTCAGTGAATTAATACATGGTTTTCAATGTTTTAATAAATAATGGGTAATTTAAAATTTGGAATGGAAGTGGTTTTAAATGAGTCAAATAATGGTGTTTTTAAAATTGGAATTTGATCATGTGATATGTTGAATCTTAGCTTATATATTTGAAACTTGTTACTTTTTTCAGGCGTTAACGAAATTTAGGGCCAATAGTCCAACCCTCAACCAAGGAGCCCACACGCCTCATATGCAGGCCCTAGGGGGCCGTGCCCGGCCATGCAGGACGATGGGAAGGCCTGCCCAGTGGCAGGGGGTGCATGGGGGCATCAAACCCTTGTACAGGTGTCCCGTGGGTGGTTAATCCTGAAGGGTGCATAGTTGAGCTGAGGCCCGTAGGAGCGCACAGGCGCATGGTGGTCAACCTCACGCGGCTATGGGAGGAGAGCCTCACCAGCACGGGGCAGTGCACGACGGTGTCAGGAGTCCTCTTACCCCAAGTTTGACTTCATTTCTGGCTCATCCCACAACTTTTCTTATATGTGCTCAGCCTCCAACTACGTGATTCGACATGGGACAACATTTTTACTGGCACTTTTCATATGTTAACAAAAACGGTGCCATTTTTCTCCACTCTGCTTGGCCTCACCTCAGGCACCCAGCTCTGCCTGCTCCTCTGCTCACCACTGTGGCACTTCCCACTTCATCACCAAGATCCACTATGGCCAACACCCTATGAGCTTGAGCCCGAGCTCCACTTCCACCACCGAAGCCTCGTTCCACCTTGGGATGTCTCCAAAGCCTCATACAACCTCCACGAGCATCACCTCAAGTTTCATCCGGCCACTTTGAAGGCCAGATGAAGAAGGAGACCTCTGCTACACCACTTTGATCCACTCCGCTTGGCCTCAACTCGGACACCCAGCTCCGCCTGCTCCTCCGCTCACCACTGTAGCTCTTCCTCCTACATCACCAAGATCCACCATGGCTGACGCCCTATGAGCTTGAGCCCGAGATCCACTTCCACCACCGAAGCCCCGTTCCACCTTGGGATTTCTCCAAAGCCTTAGACGACCTCCATGAGCATCACCACGAGTTTCATACGACCTCTTCGAAAGCTGAATGAATAAGGAGACCTCCGCTACTACCATGCTCGCCACTTCCCCACTGCTCACCACTGCGGCCACTGCCATGTCAAGTGCCGTTGGACTACCGCATGCATATGCCACCCAATGCACACCATGCACGGGAATGGTGATCCATGGTTCATGATTTTAAAACACTCGAGTTATTCAGTCATTTCCATTCATTCACTCCCGAGTCTCGGGGAGAAGAGATCTTCAAAAGAATAAAAAGATTTTCCACGGGTATTTGGGTGAATTTAAAAGAAAAGATCTTGAGGATACATTATACATCCACAGAAGGAAATCCTCCTCTTTCAGCCACTTGAGGGGAGTTCAACCGATGGAGGAGAAGCCCGAAGGCCTAAGGCTGCTGCTACCTCATTACTTGCTCTTCATTTCAGTTTTCATTTTATTTTTAGTTTAGTTTCATTTTTAAATATAATTTTATTTTCTTTAAATAAATAGAATTCATGCATTGTTTTTATTTAAGTGTTTCCACCCATTTTTTCTAATTCTTCCCCTTCTTATCAATTTATTCTTATTATAATTTTAGAAATCTTTCTATATTTTATATATTTTCTTCTTCTTCCATTTTATTTTATTTTATTCTCTCTCTCCCTATCTCTCTCTTCATTTTCTCTCTTATTTTTATTTTATTTATTTTATTTATTTTATTATCTTCTTTCTCATCTTCCCTTAGTGAACTATTACCCAAAAAACGAGGGGCTAACCCGAGTCTTGGCCGGAGGGAGGTAAGTGATGTTTACATTTCATTCTATGCTTAAATTCTTAAGTTTTATTTATGTTTGTGGTGAGTAAGAGTGAAGTGTACAAGCGTGGTGATTTCCCACTATGACACTGAACTGGAACTCATTTCTATTCTTTGTTTAAAACTTTTTCCCAGCCTTACACTAAACATAAGCTATTTACGTGATGAAGTTGAGCTATTTAGTGGATGAAATGACATACAATGGAGTCGGGTCCTGGAAGGTGTCACACTATCGATTGAGGTGTGCCATCAACCTTGATTACAGGAGGATATGAAGTTAAGATTTTTGAATGCATTTGAGATTTCATACCACTAAATAAAAGAATAGTAGTTTAAAAGTGAGATCTCATGATTAAACTATCAAACTAAATTTAAACACCAACAAGGAGAGTGATGGAACCCATAAATTGAACCAAAAAGGCCAAGTTCTTTCTTTGTTAACAACATTTTGTCCTTGCATGTTAGTTTAATATTTTCTTTCATTTAAATTTCATTTCTTTCATAAAATTAATAAAAAAAACAAAAAAAGTAGTTTAGGAGAATTAGATTAAGTGAAACACTGAGAATGATCCTTAAGTGAGATGAGCTTGGTCAGCCTCTCTGTCGCATTAAGAAAATAAATTTTCTTTTTCCACACCCTATGACAGGTGTGCATCATGCGCGATTTTCACTAGTGAGGTCTACATTTTGGGAAACCATGTGTCAACTGTGAATAGCCCATAAAACCTCTAAAATTCTCCAAAATATCCTGGAACGACCCCAAAACAAGACCTGACTCAAAGGGGATCAAAACTAGGGTCAAGGAATACCTGAAAAGAGGTAATAGGATGTTACATGGTGTGTCATGGCTCAAAAACACCAAGCTAGGTGTCCAATAGATCATCCACACATGCACCAAAGACCATGGATCATCGATCTATGATTCCTAGGTGTTAGAATGGGAAATTGAAGAGCTTTACGACGTCCCTTTGATTACATGAAGAACACAGACTCAATCGAGAAGATGGGATCAATCTGACCTTGTTCTTCCTTCAGAATCTCTCTCCAAGAGCTTGAGAGGATATAAGAGGAGATATTATCTCTCTAAATACATCCAAATTATGGATATAAATATTCAAGAGGATAAAATGAGATTTTATACCTAGTCTATACTTTCCAAAATTGTACTTTAGTCCTTGAAAAGCAACTAGCTTCATTTTAGACCTTTGCGCACACTTACAACTTAATAAACTTGTCATAAATGTCACAAATATTTTATCACTCACTTGTAACACTTTAACATGTTACATGATAAAATAAAAACCATTAAATTAGCTCGTAAGCACCCTAAATAATTTAACAAACCTTAAACATCCCATGTTCATTTGAAAAATTGAAATCGACCTTATATGTTCGTTCAAAAAATTATATTTTCTCATATTCACTTCTATGATCAAACAACTTGTGAATACCTTGAAAAATAAATTCAATCATTATTATTATAAACTTGAATAATATAACTGAATTATTTTTACTTGCGATATATCACACTCAGACATTCACCGGCCCCCGCACATGGGGCCCACTTCATCCTAAACTTCTATTCAACTAAATAGGTGGAACTTGCGGATACACTTAGTGTGTAACCCTATAGGTCTTTATCTAAATAGCAGTGAGTCCAACCTACAGAACAAGAGTGGATTCTAACAACCCATCATGGACCCTAAGGAGATAAAGAATGACATAGCTACAATTACCTCCTATAAACACATTCTATGTAATATAATCTATTTGTCTCATGATATCTCATAAATAAGGATGCACACTTATGTAATATTCCTTTTATTGATTTATATATTTTGTGACCTTACTGGATGAACTTACCATCTTGTACCATGACCATGGATTTAATGAAGGTACTACCATCCTAGTCAACCTGGGACCATGAGATATCTCTTCCTCAACTCAGAAGTGATAAATTCTATCTTGACCATTCAACCAATTCCATACCACCAATGACACACCCAATACAAGATACCTCTCTAAAACTTCAATTCCTTGATTTTTTCCTTGTATCAAAGTATGCGATCAAATGGTACACATTAATAACATTCTCAAGTATGGAGACCCAATGCACATGTTCATAGATAGGAGCAACTGATGCCACCTGAAATATGTGGTGTTCCTATTGGCGGTTCAGTCCTCATGATCTCATCTATTCAAGATCATCAAGTGAGAACTTCATGAGAAGAAATCTCAATACTTATAATCCCCCAACACTTAATATTAAGACATCATCTGTGTCCTATCTGTATGATGTATCTAGACCATATGACATATATTTAAGATTACTATAATAGTCTATCAAGTTTCTCATTATATCTAAGAACAGCTACAACCTTTTGATATGAAACATAATATAAGGAAATTACCATGTAAACAATGGATGTAGAAGTATCAACACTATTATGGTAAGAATAAACACATGTATATATCAAACTGCATACATGTAATGGTAATCAAAGTACATAAAGGATTTGGGTCTAGGGAACCCACCCAAAATACTCCCACTTTCACCAGATTTAATTGCTAACAATTCTCCACTTTATAGCTCTCACATGAGTATCATGCTTTTGCTGAGATATGCCTTTAGTCAGGGGGTCTACCACATTATCCTCTATGGATACTCTGCTAACTATGAATTCACCTATCTGAGTAAAATCCCTCAAGAGAAAATATCCCTGAGTATATCCCTTTCATACACTATTAAAAACTTGACATCTTGGATAATACCAGTAAAAGGATTATCATAATTATGATAAAACTTTACTTCCTAGGTACAATTATGAGAAATGAAAAAAATCATTGCATTTTTACACTGATACTTTAGTTGCATTAGAATCCACAACACACTTGACATTTGTAAATATGGATACCACTGGCCTGAATGAGCTTCACTTTCTTATTTTCTTAGTCTGACTATGATATTAGATTATATTGATCTAAAGGAATACTAGTTTGTGTCCCCTTAAAACTAGTGTCCATTCCTCTCCAAGTACGAGATACATGTTCCTTGTACTTTATCAATCACAATTGGATAGTTGGAAATATCAGTTCTCATGGATTCAACCGATACTTTACAACCATAAAATATATGTTATAAATATTAGATTTTATACATATCATGAAATATGTGATTGATCCATCTCATAAGCGTATAGAATTATACTTACCAAATTAAACTATTCATATGTCTCATACATGACTTCTTGGAGATATTTTTTCTATGTGATAGTGGTAACAATTCTCTCTCAAATTGTTCCAACTTGTATTTTTTAATACCATGTCAGTATATATACTTTGACTTGGTCTAAGTAACCCATTAGATATAACTCAATAGATCTTATTCCATAAAACATTGGTTTCTACTTTAAGACAATATTTAGAGAGATACTTTCATTCTGATCCTAACCAACTATTAGACCAATGGATATTTTCCACATTTTATCAAACATATTTTACTTGGAAAACTGCGGTGCTCCCACTAACCACTTGTAGACACTTGTAAAAAATTAATTCCAAAAGAATATTCTATGATCATATTTCTTACTTCAATCCAAAATTGGATTTTAGTAAGTTGCAACCCTAATTTGAATTCTATGGTGTCACCAAATCCTTCTGGAAGCATCGTATATACACCGTCCTAGATTGGTGGTCTTGAAATCCAATGCCTAATTTGAAATGATCATAGAAAGTAGTTATGAAAAGTAAAATTCAAATGGATTTAGGAATGACGACTTGGTATAATCAATCATTCCTAATTGGAACCACACTTGTACCAACTATTTAATGTTTCTCTTGAATAACACTCTAATATCAATATTTGAAACATTCAAAATACCAAGAACCTTTTCCTTGATACATAGAATCCATTATTGAATTTTAATAGAAATTTTAAATCTTAACTGATTTCCATTTACTGATTACATGTAGGATTTATTATTCTCAATGAATAATGTATCACTGACTATGATGAATGTTGAACCACCACTATGGTTTTAACCTTCCTATGTAGTATGTGTCTCTAAAACATTTCTTTTCCATAAGCTCTTGTGGAACTTGTTCCTATGCCAACTATTTGTTCATTTGTGACATTGACTAAATCCAAGTTAATCTTGCTCCCACTATCTCGAATAGAGAAGTTCACCCTTTCATTGAAAAATAGTTTATTACTTGACTATCATTTTTCTATCCCGTGTATTTTTTTTAATATCCTTAGAAACCTTTAGGATAATTACTTTCGATGTGCATTGTGTTTTTCTTGATGCAAATTTGTTTATGTTCTTAACAAAAATTTTGCACCTAAACACATGTTGTTATGATATAATGGATTTATATCATACTATAACTCATATGATATCCATTTTTCATTATAGTTGGAATATGGTTATGGGATAACACTGCTATTTTTGAAAAATTTCTTGAAAAATAGTGAAAGTTTCTGGAATGAAAATTAGTTTCAACATTGATGCTCCTTTTACTTAAATCATGAATCTGATGTGCATAATGAAATGTGTGTTTAGGAATTACTCCATGATACATTTTATTGATCAATGTTTTCATGTAATAATCATAGTGAATCCTCCTTATTAACATCATAGCTTTGATGTGTATAAGGAAATGTGAGTTTAAGAATAAATCCACCATACATTTCATGATTAATGAATGCTTGGTCAAGACATTCTTCAGCACATGGGCCTGAATCAACTCATATATTCTAACTATGCATGTATCATACTTCACTTTTATATTCCTTAATAACACTTAAAGGAATCTTATGAAGTATATTTACCACAAGTTTAACCTTATAATAGTTCACACTCTCGCTGAACAAATTCTAAAATCTTTGTGGCATACATTTATTGATAAAGGATTATTTTTCAAAACTATATAAGCTAATACATTGATAATACCTAAGGTCTTTAACTCTAAAAATTATAAATACCATACTGGGTATATCCTTGACAATTACTTTTAGTTTTACTTGAAAATGAATTATCTTTCCACATCTGGGTATAACCGTGTCTTACATTTTATATTCATCATGTATTGCCAATGATTCAAGCATTACTGAACTATTAGTTGAGTATTAGACACCACAAAAAAATTCATTTTGAAACTGGAATAATGTCTCCTTGTATCAAAAGGACACACGAGATAAATGTTTTTGGTTACACTCAATACAAGTTCAACTAGAACCATTAATCTTGGAAATTAGAAGTTATGAACTTCTCACTAATGACTTAGGAATCACCCATTCTCATCCTCTTGGAGAATTTTCCTTACTTATTGTAATATTTCTATACTTACTTGGTTATTATATTTAAATACACATATTTGATAGAAATATTGTATTTAATATCCAAGTAGTACAACAAAAAAATTATATACAATGATGAGTATTCCTAAAGAAGAAGCGACTACTTTCTTCTTCGATTCAATTCATTATATTTAAACTTATATAGAATTATCTCGTGACATGCTAAGAAAATAGACTCCTGCATAATGATTAACCTATGTTATTTGAAGGATGTTGTGAAGGTTCCTTTAGCGTCACACTTTCCATTGGATTTTTTTTATGTATTTCAAAATTTTCACCATAATAACTAAAGATTAATTTTTCCTTAAGTTCATATCAACTTGGAGAACCTTATCCAAAAGGTAATGAAGTGTTCTCTCCATTTACTATTCATTTTGTAATCTTAAATGAAACTCAAATAATTTGGGTGATAAAGATATTAGAAAGAGATGTATTGAAAAATCGTGATCCATATTTCAATTTACATATATTCAATGTAATAATCACCCATTCATATATCACTTCACTTTCTCTTCACAAGCTTCTTAGAGATGATACAACATGTGAAACCATCCATTTCCTTATGAATTATCCACAACCCATTGTAAATTGAGGATAACATTATGATGAAAATAGTAAATGTGATATAAATGTGTCTCTTATAAGCATTTTTCTCACCCTCGCTTCCTGAGGTGGATTAACATGTAGTTGAGACACCAACACATATGCATTTCCTATATCATAGTACTTTGCACAAGAGCTTATACTACTCCTAGAAATTCATGTTAGTGATGAAATGTTCTTTTTCCAATAATAATCATAGTGTATATTTGGTATTACATGAATTTTTTCTACAAAAATAAACAAAAAATGATTAATACTTTGATCTTTATTATTAGTAGACATTTTAAAATTATCAATTTTAAATGTCTCCCACTATTTTACCAAATCCTAGTAGCCCTCAACTACTATATTTAGAATAATCATTCGTTTGAGTATTCTAGTGGCAAGGATCCTTAAACCTCTCTTTATAGTCTGAGATATGATATCATCACTACTATGAGATTATATGGTAAGCTTTTGAATGACCAACCACATTAACTCATGGATCCTCGATCTGTTGAGTGGAGTCCCACATCCTATAATGAATTAATTGGAATTTCTCAATGATTTGTATCTAAAGTTTCAACAAGCTAGCTATGAAAACTCCTTTGCTACAAAATTTTATTAAGTAAACCTACCGCTCTGATGAGAACTCCTTGATAGTAAGATGTACCCTCAACTAGGGCTGGTGAGCACCTCGAACAATCGGTTGTGTCCAAATTCAAGCGATGTAAGAAATTTAATGACTTAATATTTTCTTTGAGGGATTTGGTAAGTTAATATTAGTTAATGAAATAATTTTCTATTTAACATGATTGTTATACGTGACCACACTCACAACTTAACCATGACTTAAATATAAAACATTCACCACACATATTCATTTTATCTTTACATACTTGTTTATTATTATACTATGTGATTGTACGTAATAAATACACATTCACAAAATAATAAATGATGAACATGATAAAATAAATAAATAATGACATGATTATGAGTTGTTAACTATTGGTTAATCCATCAAGTGAATAATGGATTAACAAAGACCCTAGGAGAATTTCTCAAGTCAATAACTGAATTGAATTGTAACGCCCACAATTCCCATAGACTTTAATTGTTTGGTTTATGCCGGATCTTGACTCGAATCACTTTTCCACACACTCCTTTGATCTTTACAATGTATACTCAAACGTAGGTGAGGCAAATCGGGGTGAAAAAATAAATTTTATTACTTAAATGTGGACATTTAGGACCTTTTATAAATTAAAGATAGAGGGATGATGTGCATATCATCAAAACTAAATAATTATTAAATTTTAAAGCCTTACATGAGATAATTAAATTAAATAAATAATAAAACTAACATACATGGGTCATTCTAGGCTCATGATCACTTAACATGTAATTATAAAGGGGTAGGTTATAGCTTCCAACAAAAGCACACACCCATACAAAGAAACCTGAAAAAGAAACCTACCCGGGGACTCGACCCCGCGACCGATGCCCCAAACCCTGTCCCTCCCTGCCACCCCAGCCGCCTACGGGGGGCACTTAACATGTAATTATATTCCATCAGAATAATTAAATCTTCTAAAATTCAAATTGAGGGTATTTTTAATGATTTAACATGAATTAAAACAATTTTAATTAATTATCGATACATCCCACAACACCCAAAATATTTTTATTAAACCCCCGATAATTAAATTAAATTATTGATTTTTTTCATATTTTTTTGGGACTAATTATACCTAAAGAAGATCCATGAAATTTAATTCAGGATTTACGATGGGTTTAATGCTTCATATAGGTCGAACCCGGACCGATTTGGTCCATCCAAGTCTGGTTGGGGCATTCTTTTAAGGGTATACACACACACACATCATATATACACACAATATATTATAATATATAATTTTTATAATTTTTATATTATAATATATATATATATACATATTATGTGGGGCCACCCCAAATAATGAGGTGACCAAAATATCCCCTTCCCTATAAAGGGGAAGGATAGTACATCCACACCCATTTGGGTGTGGACAAAAATACCTTGTTTTTTTAACAAGCTTCCAACGAAAGCTTTGTCTTTTTTTTTTGATTTTTAGAAAATGAATCAAGCTTCCAAAAAAATATTTTATTGACAAAGAATTACCCCAATTGGATTTTAATATCTCCATTGAATACACAAATTGGTCGGATAACTCTTTGGATAAAAATCCGTCACACTGGTAGCCATCAAAGTGAAGAAAAAATTAAGACATTAATTTATGTCACAATTTTTATGCAAAACCCATCGATATTTTATTGGACATATCTTGGTGATAAAAACTTGGATAGACACGTTGTCAGTTGTATTGGGATAGTATTGAAACCCTCTTTCTAAATAATAGAAAATTTAATTGAAATTTCAAAGTTTTCAACTTAAATAATTTCACATTTCTTAGATACTAATTGAAGGATCTTGGGGCGTAACAGAAGCATGAAAAACATGAAATTTAAATTTAAATTTCAGATTCATGCTAAAAATAATGAATTTACAAAACCCCTTGATCATATTTCTTAAAGGATTCCATGAAATTCAATTTATGCACAAAAAATAAAACCGAACAAAAGCGTAAACAATACCTTGTTTGTTTGAAATCGATGATTTTATTCTCTCACTGTCAGCATGTCGTGGCTCAAAGAAAAAAAGATAGGTATCCTCTAGATCGTACACACATGCACTAAAACTCTTAGATTGTCAATCTATGATTCTTGGTTTCTAGTATGGAAAATCTAAGAGCTTTACGATGTCCCTTCGATCGTGTGAAGAATGCAGACTCGATCAAGAAGACAAGATTGATCCGACCTTGTTCTTCGTTGAGAATATCTATCTAAGAGATTGAGAGGAGATGAGAGGAGATATTATCTCTCTAAAATCATCAAAATGATGTATTTCACTATTCAAGAGGCCAAAATGGGCTTTTATACCTAGGTTATACTTTATAAAATTGTAGTTCGGTCCTTGGAAAGTAATAACCTTCATTTTAGAACTTTTCACACACTTATGAATTAATAAACTTTCCATAAATGTAAAAAATATTTTATCACTTACTTTTAACACTTTAACATGTTATGTGATAAAATAAAAACCATTAACTTGGCCTGTAATCTCCCTAAAAAATTTAATAAACCTTAAACATCCTATGTTTGTTCGGAAATTTATATTTTATCTTATTCAATTTTATGACCAAAAAACTTGTGAATACCTTGAGAAATAAATTCAATAATCATTATTCTAAACTTGAATAATATAACTGAATTATTTTTACTTGTAATCGATCACATTCAAATGTTCAACGACCCCCGTACGTGGGGCCCACTTCATCCTGAACTCATATTAAACCAAATAGTTGTAACTTATGGATACACTTAGTGTGTGACCCTCTAGGTATTTATCTCAATAGTAGTGAGTCCAACCCATATAGCAATAGTGGAATCTAGAAACCCATCATGGACCCTAAGGAGATAAACAATTTCACACCTATGACCTCCTCCTATGAACACATTCTATGTAATATAATCTATTTGTCTTGTGATATCTCATAAAGTAGGATGCACAATTGTGTCATCATCCTTTTATTTATTCATATATTTAGTGACATTACTGGATAAACTTACCTTCTTGTACCATGATCATGGATTTAATGAAGATACCACCATCCTGGTCAACCTAGGCCCATGAGATATCTCTTCTCTAAAGACCCAAATTTTTCCATGTATTTTTTTCTTTAAATATATGGAATTATTATGAGTCTGTGAAAATTAATGGCGCGTGATTCTGAGGCCCGGTGTGCTCAAAATGAATTTCTGAACTTTTTTTAAGGTACGTTCAGTAAAAATGCGGGCGACGCTTTCTATCTTTTGAACCAGTGTTCGGATTAAAAATCTGAGGGCACCATTGAATCCACAGCGCTGGGATTCACTTAAGGGAGGATTCACTTCGACCGCACTAAGTCTGGAGAAAAAGTTAGATTTTGAACTTTTTAAAAGAATAATAAAATAACTTTGTTATTTTATTTTTTTCTTTCTTTTTCTCCAACGGAAAAGCAGCAGTGGCGAGACCAACGACATTTTAAGACATTAAATGGATTGACTCCTCAAATCCTTTGTAACACCACCGTTGGAGTTAGGAAGGTTCCTATTAAATGAACCCCCATTAATTCCATGAGTGTTACTCATCCTCCCCCTATCCTATTTATATGGATCTTGGGGAGAGGTATTGACACGACTTCACAAAGTGATGAAGTTCTGATAAAGTTCCGCGATGCCAATCACTTGGAGGACGGAGCCAGTTCCAGCTGGTGGTGACGAGCGACACCAAATCACGAACTGAAGGATGACGTTTGAGCGGCAACATTGGCGGATTGTTGCGAGGACGACGAACACCGACTCTCCCTCAATCGCGGGAGTTCTCTAATGATCTTGAGGTAGGGGGTTTGTTTAAAGTTCATCTTTGATCTTTTCCTTGCTTCTGTTCATTATTATATTAACACGGAGGGTGCAGGCCAAACGAATAGGGCCCAGACCCCCTGCCGCTCCGTTTAAGTTGTGTTCTTCGGGGACATTTTCCTCAGGGTGACGGAAGCGAGAAGACGGAGACGACACGAAAGAAACCGCCAAACCGCTGGCACGCCAAGTCGGCGGCAACCGATGGTGGCTGGAGGAGATTCGCGGCAACCAACCACGGGTGGTGGAGGGTGGCGCGCGACGACGTGCTGCGGAGGCTGGCACAAGTCAGCCGTGCAGGACAAGGGGCGGTGCCCACAGGCGCCGGCGGCGGCTACAGCCGTGACCAGTGAGCCGCGGTAGGTGGAGAGCGGCGTGACCCCACGCCGTGCCGGGTTGGCGGACCCCCTGTTGGCCAAAACAGCCAACCATTACACGGTGGGGTAGTGCCCCACCAGCTGGCCGAAACGGCCCTGCACCCATGAGGCCAACTGGGTAGACCGGTCTGCCTTCTAGCGGACCGGACCGGACGCGAGCCGGCCGAGCAGGCCGGACCCACCCAGCAGGCTGGACCCGCCCAGTGGGCCTGACCCGCCAGCGGGCCGGACCGAACCCGCAACCCAATGGGCCAACGCGGGTGGGCCGAGCCCCACCTGACGGGCCGAGCCAACCGCGGCCCAGGCCCATGAACCAAACCAGGCCAACCCCGACAGGCTGGACCCAGTAAAACGGGATGAACCTTAGCGGGCCGGACCTGAGCGGCGTCAGGTAGACCCCGAGACCCATTGCATTAGGCTGGCCTGACCGAGTCAGACCGGGCCCAGACCCAACCGGTCCCCGAATAAAGAAACGCCCGTAACTGACAAACTGGTTGTCCGTTCGACACGCTGTTAGTGGAGTTGGGATCCCTTTTGGGAAGCGGTCCCTTTTTCATATTCCGATGGGCCCAACTGAGGCCGAACCAAGGTGTGATCACCCTCGTTTCACGGAAAGGGGTGTAACTAAAGGACCGGGCGTCCGTTTGAGGAACCGTCTGTGGAACCAAAACCCTTAGGACGATGCAATCCTTTTGGTATAATTCACTTGAGTTTTGAAAAAATTTGGAGTGTGGCCGGGTTGGATCGAACCCGAATCCAATCGGGCCCTCGGAACTAAAACGCTTATAAGTCACAAACCGGGTGTCTGATTGACGCGCCGTCTATTGCGTTGGAACCCTTACGACATGACATTACTTTGAGATAATTATTCATAGAACTTCATGGAAGTTGAGGTACGACCGATGGATTGAGGATTGGTTCTCCCAATCGTGCTATTAGCAGGAATCTAGTGGCTGACAGTGAGGTAGAGGTTGGAGATAGATCGTATGAAGGTTAGTACCGAGCGATCCTGTGTGGGTCAGCACCGATCCTGTGTGGGTCAGATCATGTGCGGGTCAGCACTCATTGATCATGTGTGGCTCAATGCATACCGATCCAGTGTGCACTACTACAAATACAGCTTTTAACAGCGCTAAAAAAGGCCTTTAACAGTGCTAAAAAAGCACTATTAATGCCGGTGAAGATAGGGGGGGGGTTCCCCTTTACCAGCGCTCCAAAAAGCGCTGATAAAGGCCCCTTTTATCAGTGCTAAAAAAGCACTGATAAAAGTTAAAAAATTTAAATTTTTTTTAACAAAATTAAAAAAAATAAAAAATAAAAATAAAAAAAATCTGTAAATTGGAGGGGGCTTTTAACAGCGCTTGCCCCCACCATTTATCAGCACCCCCACCCCACCCACTCCCCCGCAAGCCCCAATCACAACACCCCATGTTTTATCAGCTCTTTGTAGCGCCCCTGATGTTATTAATATTTTCACGACTTATTATATTCCCCCTTTACTTATTTTATATGAAATGTGCATAATTTGTGTGAAATATTAATGTTTTAATATTAAGTATAATATTTGAGCATTTTTAGAAGTAGTCAAATTGAGTCAGTTTAATGTTTTAATTATAACTATCACTATACTGATCCAAATTGTGTAGTTCTTGTTTTTTAGGATTCTCCTTTCAATATACAACATTTCATTAGAAGGAACCATGATCCAATTCTTCCATTTGAAGGGTCATATGGTCCTCACAAACAAGACCAAAGAATCTGTGAAGAAACTGGAATATTCATGAAGATTGATTTACTGGGCTCCATCCAGAAGTTCAAAAACCTTAACTCTCCACCATAATTCGGGGGACACTACATTGCATCTTGGATAAAAATTGCATGGCCCAAATCCAAGTACAAGGGGCCCAAATAAACCTTTGAAGTCCAGCCCACCATTTTGGCCGAGAATTAAAATCAGTATAGTATGCATGACATATCTCCTGATGTAAGCATCCAATCGAGCTGAGATTTTTCAGTGTGAAAGAGGAGATATAGTCGGCCGACTTTGTTGAAGAAGTCATTCGAATTTGAAGGCATCTTCCTCTTCAAAAATCCATTCACATTTTGGCCATCGAAAAAGAATGGATAGAAATGGACAGTTTACCTTTGTTTAATCAACCGGCCATAACTTTGGCTCCAATTGTCCAAATGCCTCCAACTTTTGAGAGTAGTCGGCCAACATTATTGTATACAACTTTGAAGAAGGATTTATTTGAAGATTCGGCTGTCTGTATAGATCAATTGGTGAAGAAAGTGGAGGGACAGATTGGGAATGCAAACAGTCCACTCCTTGGGCTATAAATACTCTCCCCTTCTCTCCTTGAGAGGGGTTGGCATTTCAGAAGAGAGGAGATCACATTGGCACGACCAAAGCTTTGCCAAAGGCTTGGGAGGACCTGCCATACTCAAGTTTTCACTTGAGAGACCTTTCCTCCTCTCTTTCTTTTCACTTACTTTTGTGTTCTTCATTTTTGTAATCTTGTAATTCTCTTTCTTTGTAATTCTGTTTTAATGCAAGTTACTTCTTCAATATCTCTTATTCTCTTCCACCTTCTGTATTTTAATATTAATTTTCTTAAAATAGTTTAAATTCAGTTCAATCCCCTTCCCTTCTTAAGCTTCCTCATTCAATCGAAATTCCATTTTTGATTCTTAAATTATTTCGTGTGTGTGTTCGGCACACTACTCTTATCTTGTCCCTTTCTTTTTCTTCTCTTTATAATTCATCACCATAAACATATATTACCAGATTATTAATCACCCAAATGGCTGAGTAAATCTCTCATTAGGGTGAGTTATAATTTAGGTATGTTAAGTGATTGAGAGCTTCTGCTCGATGAATATTCTTTGAATTAACATTGTGTATGTTGGACTTAACATGTCATGGATTAATGACTTGTTTTGTTTAACATGTGGTTTCCATGGATTATTGGAACCATAAATACACAACCATAAATAAGATCTGATTGAGATTATAACCTTAAGTTAAGTTAAGTCTTGGTTTAAAGCCTTAACACTTAAGAATTCTAATCAACATCATCTTGTGACATGGGTGTTAATTTAAATGCAATATAAAGCAAAGCTCGAGGATATCACAAGCTTAACTAACCTAATGATGAACTCACCCCAATCTTTATCAATTTGGTAAATCAAACATCATCCATAAATCATTTCAATTAAGCTCTGCAAACAAACCCCCCTAATCAAAATACAATCAACTAAAAACAAACGACTACTACAAAGTATCATCGCCGAGGATTCGACCCGAGTGCTGCTATACACATTAGCAGAGCACCGGAACCTTGAACGGTCGATAGGCGACAATCGGCCGCACTTTCAGCCCCTTTAACAATGCTATATCCGCCCCCCCAAATTCACCCATGCGCGCGCCCCTGCCTGCCTCTATCAGGTTTCGAACTCAAGACCTCACCCCCATGCGCGCTAATCCTTTACCATTCCTCTAATTTGATTTGTTCTCCAAATAGTGATATATATATATATATCGTTATATTTATTCATGTATTAATATAAATTTATATAGTTGTATTAATATATATATATATACATATATAGTTATATTTATATATTTATTTGTATATTAATATATATATATAGTTAGTTATATTTATATATGTATATATGTATATATTTATATATTTATTCGTATATTAATATTAAGTTATATCTATTTATTTATATATATTTAGTTATATTTTTTATCCATATATTTATTCGTATATTAATATATATTTATAATATTAGTTTTCAATACAATTATAAAATATGTTTTGTTTTGTGTGTGTATAAATAAATACATATATACAACACACACACACACACACACATATATATATGTGTATGTGTGTGTTTCTATAAGTATAATTATACACACATATATATATATAAATATATATGCATATACATATGTCAGAATATAGATATATATATATATATATAATATATTAGTTTGTTAATATATAAACACACACAAATAGACACACACACATTATATAGGTACATATATAGTTAGATTAATATATAGGTATATAAATATTTATATATGATATTAGTTATTATTTATATAAAGATAATATATTTTATATGTAAATATATTTTATTATTTATATTTATAATTAAATTTTTATGTGTGAATATATAAAAAATATGTAGATATTGTTATATATTTGATTATAAATAGCAGTGAATTATAAAAAATGAAAAAATTTCAAAGACATAATATCAATATGAATGTAATACCTTGGAATAAATTCAGTCCCCACAAAAAAAGCCAATAATACCCCCTTAAACGAGGCTTAAAATCCACAAAATGTTAAAAAATTGGGGTACCCCGACTAAAAACTCAGTTTTGGAGGCCTTTTGAGCCTCTTTTGGCCTCGAAAAAACCTTTAATAGGGTTTCCCTAATCATACTGACATAGAGCTCGTCGCATCCTTCGATTTGATATGTGGTAGAGCTCAAACGGACACCCAGATCAAAAGTTATGGCTGTTTAAAGTTCGAGTTGCGTTTTCAACATATTTTGGATCTTTTTTTAATTTTTTTTAAATTTTTTTAGTCTTTAAATTGATATTAAATGACTATTACTCCATTATAATTAGCAAATTATTAATTAAAAATATTTTTTTTTAATTTTTTTATAAGCCATTTTCACTAAATATCTTATATATTAAGTGTAATTGTATATTTACACTTATCTAAAATATATTTAAAATTATATTTAAAAAATATATATTATATTTATATCAATATAAATATATCTATATATTTAAATATTAATATATTTTTTTAATGAATTTTTTTTGGAAGCAGTCTCTTTATCGGTGCTTTTAAAAAAAGCACTGATAAAGACCCCCCTTTATCAACACTACTACAAAAGCGCTGATAAAGGGGTACCTTTTAACAGCACTAAAAAAAAGTACTGTTAAAGGGGGTACCTTTATCAGCACTTTTTTCGTTAGCGCTGATAAAGGGTGGCGCTGGGAATGCCCAGTTTTGTGGTAGTGGTGGGTTAGATCCTGTGTGGGTTAGCGCTCAACGATCTTGTGTGAGTCAGCGCATACCGATCCTGTGTGGGTCAGATCCTCTGTGGGTTAGTACCTATCGATCCCGTGTGGGTCAGACTCCGTATGGTCAACAACAGTGCCTCTCGACAGAATACTATGATCTAGCTTATCGACTAATCATCTATACTTCTGTGCCTTACTTATATACCTGGTGTGAGTTGAGTCTTTTACCTTCATGGTGTTACCTTTGTGGTACGTTCACCTTCGTGGTGTTATCTTCATGGTGATACCTATGTGGTACTTTTACCTTCATGATGTTATCTTCGTGGTGTTACCTGTGTGGTACTTTACCTTCATGGTGTTACCTTTGTGGTATTCTTCCCTCATGTATGAGATGAGTATATCTTGATAACTTAGGTATATGTATGGGCATATACTTAAGTAGATTTGTTGACGTCTTTGTGCTTTTTTATTGAGGTCTTGCTTTGTGGTTTTTCCTTTGTGGAACTTTGGGTGACCTTCGGGGTTCTTGGGGTCCCTACTGAGTATTGTTATACTCACCCCTGCACGGGCTATGCTCGCACCTTTCTGTGTCTTGTGCAGACGATGGACAACATTGATCGAGGCTGAGGGAGCCAGGACTGGACAGTGCTCAGAGGTGAACCATTTGACGTGACGTGCCGTAGTGACTACTGATCGTGAGCTGTACTTACCCTTTAGGTATGATCCTTGGTGGATGATCCAGGAGCTATTTTCTCTTTTCAGTTGTACTTGTACTTTTCAGTTGGGCTTGTATTCTAACCCCTTTGATTTCAGTACACTTTTTACTACAACAGTATACTTAATGGTTGCTTCTTGATGTGTTCTTGGATTGTGTGTTTGTATAGGTTTAAATGAAATGCATTCCTGTTATAGGGATATTCCTTTCCAGTGCTAGTCGCCAGCCCCTGGCCTATGGAAGGCGTGCTTGGGGTAGTCACAGCACGTGCCCCAAGGGACGGGTCATGACAAAGTGGTATCAGAAGATTCGGTTCTATCGAAGAACTAGAACTATGATCTTTTCAATGTGGAAATAGTGTTAATTGTTATGAGTGTGGTTTTTAGTTTGGGGAATCCAGTGTTGGTGCGGCGGCCGACGTATCCATACACCAGGACCTTGAATTCTGATTTTCTGACTCAGTGCAGGAAAACACTGATTGCGTGTGTTTTGAAAAGTTTTTCTTGTGATTTTTCTTTGAGTCCGCTCATGTGGTATAACTTATTGACCATGGCACACCTATTGTATTTTAGGATGCGTCCATATAGACAGCCAACCAGGATTCCCGAGTGATTACATGGTGACGGCCCACCAAGCGATGAGGCTTCGGTGTAGGGCCCTCTTACGACGATAGTACCATCAGATGGTGCACCAGTAGCACCACCACCTGTTGGGCAGTAGATGCTACCAGCCCCACCAGTAGAGGGTGCACTCCGACTGAGTGCGTTGCATGAGTTTCAGTGGCAGAGAGCTCCGAGGTTCCGAGGTGAGACGTGTAATGACCCGAATCCGGAGCCCCTCCACTGGTGCCCCGTACCCGATTCGCCACATGACTTCAAGCACGTTTCCCCAAATTCCAGAGGTTGCCGAATAGCAGCGAGGGCCTTGGTGAGTCGATGGGGAAACTATGCCCTCATTTGGTAAGGTATACAGCGGAAAAACAACAGTCAATAGTGGAAGCAGTAACAACATGCATAACGCAGTAACAAAACAACTGAAGCAATGAATACATATAGTAATGATGCTAATGATGCAGCAGGTGCAAGTATCTAAGGAAAGCAGAAAACACAACAACATGCTGAAATACAACTGAAACCAAGTGCAAAAGAAAACAAAGTAAACTCCTCAGCATCGCGAGCCACGGCTCGGTCCCATGCTCCCCAGCTCCAGTACAATCAAGAACCTGAAGTAGAAGGGTGCTTTCCCTTATCTATACCTGCAGGAACATAGTCTGTTTGGGCCCAAAAGCATGGCCCAAACAGGGTGTGAGATACAATCCCAGTAGGCAATCACCCAAAGATTTGTGCCTAACAGTCAATGAATACATGGCAGTAATAAAACAAGAAGCAGTAAAAAGAAAAGCACAAGCAGCTACAACCCACCGTTCTAACAAACAAAGTACACAAGTAAACAACCATCCACAAGAAGAAAATAGGTAACCCTTTGGGTATCTCTCACAACCTAACCCCTATGGTTCAACCTATAATACTAGCAACCCTTTGGGAGGCACACACAGTCTCACCCCTCTGGTTCAGCTACGTAATTAATAGACTCTCTGGGGAAGCACTCACCGTCAATTCCCCCTATAGTCTCGTATCTTGCTAAAGGATCTTTGGGGAATCACTCAACATTAATTCCCCATGTGGCCCGCATCAAGGATCTACAGACTCCCTGGGGAAGCACTCAACGTCAATTCCCCCTGTGGTCTCGCATCGTATTAAAATACACTCTGGAGAAGCCCTTCCGTCAATTCTCCATTTGGTCTACTACTCTAGGTTCCCACAGTCCTGAGTGAAAGGTAAAACATGCTCAGCGCGCGTGCATCGTCCAAGTAAACCTCAAGAACTACTTGGATATCAACTAAGGCTCAACAACATAAAAAGTACCAGTTCCACTATCCTACGACTAGTCATGACAACTGGAAAAACGCCAAACAGGAAGAACAAGCATGGAAAAGCAATCTGAGCACAAAATAAATTACTCTACTCACAAGCATAAACCTCTACTACAACAATCAAGAAAGCAGGAAAACAGTAGGGGAAAAATAGGAAACACGCAATACCCCGTTCAAGGGTATTGGTGGAATTTGCACATAATATTCATCAACTTTCCACAGAAAGGCACAAACCACCTACCTCGATCCTAGGAGATCGATATATGTGAACCATGATGACAGATTCCTCTTAGAACAACGTAGACCTGAGAAAACGCACCAAACGTTCATCCCAAGATAACTTGGAAACAATAAGTAATCAAGAAACAAGACTCAAGAAAAAGGAAGAACTCACCACTGCGATTCCAATGCAATCGACGGCCGCTGGAACGGAGGTCGGACGGAAAGGCGAGAGCTCAGGGAAGATTCGGCCGTACAGGTCGCCCTCGGTCGAACTAGACCTAGAAGAAGACAAATATCATGATGAGGCGCGACCCCGGTCCATTTAGTGAAAAAAAAGAAAAGTACATGGCATGTACTTCTTGAGTACATGGCATGTACTTCAGTTTTCCGTACTCCGAATTAACCAGCCTCCACCTCACCCTTACATACCGTGTGTGTGGCCCAGACATGGCCAACACACAGCTTCGAGCGGAAAAGGGGGGTACACGGCATGTACTCAGAAAGTGCATGACGTGTACTTCAAAAATTTCCAGAAAGTTCATTTTTCTCAAAAACTCCAGAAAAAGGAAAAACGTACCTAAAAAGTAGATCCGGGTTCTTACAAACTTCCCCCCTTAAAGAAATTCGTCCCCGAATTTTCCTAACGAGGCAGAGAAGGAGAAACCCCGAACAACTCCGTCCACTGCGATCGTACATCGGTCTCCCTCTCCCAGGTCTCATCCTATACTCGCCCGTGCTGCCATAGCACTCGTACTAGAGGAACAGACTACCCGCGGAGAACCTTCGTACTGCGATCAACAATCCAGATAGGATGCTCCTCGAACGACGCATCCTCTTCAAGCTCGACTTCCTCGGGTTGAAAGATGTGAGACGGGTCCGAAAAGTAACGTCGGAGCTGAGAGACGTGGAAGACATTGTGCATGGCCCGATATCTCTGAGGTAGCTACAACCGATAGGTGACCGGCCCAACTCTCTCTAAGACCTCAAACGGCCCGACGTACCGCGGTGAAAGCTTATCCTGTCTCCGAATCCTCTTGTGTCCCAACCTCGGTGCGACACGTAGGAAAACCTGATCACCGACCTCGAACTCCAGAGGTCGTCTCTGCTGATCAGCATAAGACTTCTGTTGAGACTGTGCTGTAGCCATCCTCTTCCAAATCAGCTCAATCTGCTCTGAATTCTCCTGTACAAGATGAGGTCCCAGCAAAGCTGCCTCTCCTGCCTCCATCCAGCATAAGGGTGATCGACAAGGCCTATCGTACAAAGCCTCATATGGTGCCATCTGAATGGTCACCTGAAAACTGTTGTTGTAGGCGAACTCCACCAGAGGAATATGATTCTCCCAAGAACCGCCAAAGTCTAGAATGCAAGCTCGGAGCATATCCTCAAGCACCTGGATCGTGCACTCAGACTGGCCATCAGTCTGAGGATAGTATGCTGTACTCAAAAGTACCTGTGTACCCAAGGCCTTCTGAAGTCCCTGCAAGAACCGAGAGGTAAAGCACACATCTCTGTCTGAAACAATAGAGCGTGGAACTCCATGCAGACGAACGATCTCTCTGATGTATAGTCGTCCCAGATCATCAACACTGAAGGTTTCCTTAATCAGCAAGAAGTGGTCAACCTTAGTGAGCCTTTCGACGACAACCCAACAACATCATTCCCCTGAGGCTATCTCGACAACCCGGTCACGAAGTCC
This sequence comes from Viscum album, assembly GCA_963277665.1. Taxonomy (NCBI): domain Eukaryota; kingdom Viridiplantae; phylum Streptophyta; class Magnoliopsida; order Santalales; family Viscaceae; genus Viscum; species Viscum album. The sequence continues at coordinate 65,035,698 of OY728163.1, read as the reverse complement.
ATCGCAACATCGTTCCACTTCCACTCCGGAATGGGTAACTGCTGCAAAAGTCCCGCTGGTCCCTGATGCTATGCTTTCACCTGCTAACAAGTAGAACATCTCATGACAAAACCAGCAACATCCTTCTTCATACCTGGCCACCAGTACTAGCGATGAAGATCCCGATACATCTTGGTGACACCAGGATGAACTGCCCAAACTGAGGAGTGAAAATCCCACATCAGCTCCTCGCCTATGTCTGCTGGCACCCATATGCGTCCCTAGAAACGCAAGATCTCATCCTCACCCACTGTCCATTCAGGAAGATGGTCCTCTCCTGAAACACTCTCCCACAGGACTAATCCTTCCGAGTCTGATAGTTGCCTCATCCGCACCCGATCAAGTAGTGTAGAGGTAACAACTACAGAATAAAGGTAAGTCTGTCCTTGTCTGTCGTGCACCTCCAGATGCATCTCGGAGAACAGAGCCATCAACTGCCACTCACTTATAGCCTCCTAAACTACCTGAACCTGATTTCTCCTGCTCAACGCATCAGCCACGACGTTGCCCTTTCCCGGCGTATAGGCAAGCTCGAAATCAAAAGACTGCAGATGCTCAACCCACCTGCGCTACCTCAGATTCAGATCACGCTGAGTGAAGATATACTTGAGACTCTTGTGGTCAGTGAAGACCACAAAGTGCTCTCCCAGAAGATAGTGTCTCCAACAGCGCAAGGCATGAACAACAGCTTCCAACTCCAGATCGTGCGTAGGGTAGTTCCTCTCATGTGGCCTCAACTGCCGAGACCCGTACGCAACTACTCCATCTCCCTACATAAGCACAACTCCTAGCCCGATACCCGAAGCATCACAATAAACAGTGTAGCTCTTTCCTGGATCTGGCAAGATTAGTATCGGTGCTGACTTCAACCTCCCTTTAAGCTCCTGAAAGGTTGACTCACAAGAATCTGACCATAAGAAATTCGCCCCCTTCTTGGTCAGACCTGTCAAAGGCGCTGATAGATGAGAAAAGTCCCGAATGAAGCATCTGTAGTATCCATCCAGCCCTAGGAAGCTCCGTACCTCAAAGAAATTCTTCAGATTCTCCCAGGAAACTAAAGCTCTCAATTTCTATGGGTCCACTGATACTCCTTCCTTTGAGATTATGTGACCCAAGAAGTGAATCTGATCCTCCAGAAGTGGCACTTCGAGATTTTAGCATAAAGATGATGCTCTCTCAGTGTACTTAGAACGATCTCAAGATGTGTGGCATGGTCGTGTCGAGTGTGAGAGTACACCAAGATATCATCCAAGAAGAGCACAACGAAGGAATCCAAGTAAGGATGGAACACTCGGTTCATCAGTGCCATGAAAACTGCAGGCACGTTCGTGAGACCGAATGGCATGACTGTATACTCATATAGACCATACCTGCTCCGGAAGGCTGTCAGAGGTATATCTGATGGTCTAACGTGCAACTCATGATAGCCGGACCTCAAGTCGATCTTCGAGAACACTCGGGCTCCTCAAAGCTGATCGAAAAGGTCATCAATCCGCGTCAAGGGATATCGGTTCTTGACCGTCAACTAGTTCAGTTTCCGATAATCCACACAAAGATGAAGGGTACCGTCTACCTTCTTCGCAAACAGGACAGGCGAACCCCAAGGAGAAGTACTGGGTTGGATGAAACCCTTTGCCTACAACTCCTCCAACTGCTTCTTGAGCTCCTGCAACTCAGGTGTGGCCATACTATAGGGAGGAATGGACACCAGTGCCACTCCTGGCACGAGCTCAATAGAGAATTCTACCTCACGCTCCAGAGGAAAACCTGAAAAGTCCTCTGGAAAGACATCCCTGAAGCCATCCACCACTGGAGGAAAGTACAACCGTGGAGTACCCTGATCATACAGATAAAGACTAGTAATCTGGGCCATCACCTCTCCTAGCCCAAGATTCTCGAGTCCCGCCCGACTCGCACGAACGTCCCATTCACCTCTATGAAGAAAAGGCTCACCCTCTAGTGAGATGAAACTGACTCTACGGTGATAACAGTCAATGACTGCCTGAAAGGGAATCAACCAATCCATGCTGAGGATGAAATCATATCCTGTCATCCCTAGGACATAGATATCCCATAAGAAATGATACCCTATAACCTCGAGAGGTCACTCTCTACACTGGCGTACACTAGATGTCCTCGTTCCCAAAGGTGTGTCTAGTGTCAACGAGTCGGCAGAAGAAAAGATGCAGAGTCCAAGGCTCTCCACAATAGCAACAGAGATAAAGCTATGCGTAGCACCAGTATCGAAAAGGGTTGAAGATAAAAATAAGGCTACTAAAATCGTACCTCGAACAGTAGAAGGGTCGGGATCCTACTCCTGATAAGTCTACTCCACGGTGAAAGACTGGCCTGTACTGCGACCCTGTGCCCTTGGCTGACCACTCTGAGCTGAACCTCCCTGCTGGTGCTGAGGAACTGGTGACTGACTGCCACAGCCTCAACCTCCACCTCGGCCCGGATGGCCAGAAGAACTCCAGTTCCCTGACTGGTGAGAAACTAGTGGTGCTGCTCCTGAACGAGGAGTCATAGAAGAACCCCGGTCACCAGTTTTTGGTGAGAAAACCTGACAGAAATGCTTTAGGTGACCCATCTTGCCGCAAGATCGGCACTCCATGGGGTCCCTATGGCACTACGGCCTCGTGTTCCCTGACCGGTCACACTGGTAGCATGTCACCTGGCTGCCTGATGATGCATCTCTCTTCCTCAGATCACCGCGTGTAGGCTCTCTACGACGCTTATTGCTGTCATATAGAGGAAGACTAGCTCTGGAAGCAGAACCACCCTGGCTCGCAGCTCCAGAGTCTCTCAGATTGCGCTCCTCAATCAGTGCCTGGTTGACGATGGAAGTGATGGAAGTCAGATGGAAGATATTCACCTGCGAGCAGATCACCCGCCTGAGACCATCCTCGGACTTCCTCGCTAAGAACACCCCACTCCCATCCCGGAGGGGTGTGAAGCGCTGCAGCTCGGTGAAACGAGCGGAATACTCCATGACAGAAAGAGTACCCTGCTCTAAGATCATGAACTCCCGGGCTCGGTCGGCCCTAAGGGTCTCTGGGTAGAAGTAGTCATAAAACATGCGGTGGAACTCCTCCCAAGCCATAGCTTGCTGCTGACCCGCCTGTTAGATCACGTCCCACCACCTCTTGGAGGAGTCTCAAAGCATGTAGGTGGCGAGCTTGACCCGCCTCTCTGGAGGCGTCTCCAGATGCTCGAAGATAGTCAGCATGGCTTCCAGCCATGACTCTGCAGCCTGAGGTCCTCCCTCCCCCGAGAACGTGGGAGGATGCTGCTGCTGAAAGACCCGTGTCAAGTATTCCATAGACGTGGCAGGAGGTGGTGCTCCCTGGAAGGCCTACATCATCCTCATGAAACCTTCCCTGAACTGCACATCCACGCCCGCAACTGGTACAACAACCGGTGCCAAGGCTGGCTCGGCTAGGGGATCGGTAGGAAGTTCCTGATCAGCCCTGTCTGGCGTCTGATCACTGCCTGACAACAGACGTATGACTAGAGGACGTCTCGGAGGCATAGCCCTGAAGGATCAAAAGTACACCTTAGATCAGGAAAACAAGGATAGAGAACACAAGAGTACAAAACATGAATAAGGGAAGAAAAACACACAAGATTGCAAAACACGACTACACGGCGTGTATAAAAACTACACGACGTGTCTTCTTAAGCCACTGACATGGGAGTGTACTCCCACCCTACAAGTTGTGTAACACCTCAAATACACGGCGTGTTGATCCCAACACACGACGTGTACAAGAAAACTATCCCCCTGCCTGAGTCTCTTTACATGGCTAACCCACACGGTCCGGCTTAACCAGAGACTACATGACGTGTTCTAAACAAACACAGCGTGTACTAGACAAGGATTCGGCGGCCCATGTTGTTGAGTACACGGCCGTCTACACAGCTGGACCTTACACGGCGTGCTCCGAACAAACACGACGTGTATAGGTGAAGGCGACACCATCCCGTGTTGTTCGTGACACGGCCGGGTACCTGGAAAGACTACACGGCGTGTTCCGAACAAACACGGTATGTGGAAAGGAAGGTAACTCCGGCCCGTGTTGTTCGTGACACGGCCGAGTACCGGGACAGGACTACACAACATGTTCCCCACGGACACGTCGTGTTCTACCCGAGCTTCCCCGACCCGTGTTATTGGTGACATGGCCGGGTACACGGCTCTGAACTTACACGGCATGTTCCCGAAGTTACTTTCACGACACCATGTTCTGCTCACACGGTCAGTGACACGGCCTGAAAACTACACGGCGTGTTCCCAAAAAGTACACACCGTGTATTCTGGGTTTTTCTGTCCAGTAGCTCAGAAACTGCACAGAACCCCAGAAACACTAAAAACAAGGCAAAGAGGTGCCAAATTCCGATCCGTGAGGGCCCATAATCCCCACGAATCAAAGCTTTGAATCTCCCACATTCATATACAAGAGAAAATAGGATAATTTTTAAGCAAAGAGAAAAACAAACAATTTTACTAACATAACAGTAGATCATCTATCAAACATCTATCACAACAGCATGCAAAATCTACACAGAGTCTATCACAAAAGCATGCAATCACTAATGCACCCTAGATGGCATGGCAAGAATGCATGACATGCGATTTCTACAAGTTCCTCTATGATGCATGAGATGGAATACCCTCATATCATCAGGTTGTGACAGAAATAGAACCGAAATATAAAAACAGTAATAGCACAAGCCATGTGAATCACTCTAGGTGAAATCAGGTCAACTATAAAACCTCAAAATCAGCAACTACAATTAACGAGGTAGTATGGCTCTTCCCTGTACATGGGTTAGCTACTCCCGAGCACAACTTAATGCCAAGTACCAAATCTGTCCTATCCCTGGCTAAGGTATCCAAAGAGTAAAGCAAGAGAAAAGAACTCCTCTAATACCACTTTGTAATGACCCGAATTCGGAGCCCCTCCACTGGTGCCCCGTACCCGGTTCGCCACATGACCTCAAGCGCGTTTCCCCAAACGCCAGAGGCTGCCGACTAGCAGCGAGGGACTTGGTGAGTCGATGGGGAAACTATTCCCTCATTTGGTAAGATATACAACGGAAAAACAATAGTCAATAGCAGAAGCAGTAACAACATGCATAACACAATAACTAAACAACAGAAGAAATAAATACATATAGTAATGATGCTAATGATGAATCAGGTACAAGTATCTAAGGAAAGTAGAAAACACAATAACGTGCTGAAATACAACTGAAACCAAGTGAAAAATAAAACAAAGTAAACTCCTCAGCATCGCGAGCCACGACTCGGTCCCATGCTCCCCAGCTCCAGTGCAATCAAGAACCTGAAGTAGAAGGGTGTTTGCCCTTATCTATACCTGCAACAACATAGTCTGTTTGGGCCCAAAAGCATGGCCCAAACAGGGTGTGAGATACAATCCCAGTAGGTAATCACCCAAAGATTTGTGCCTAACAGTCAATGAATACATGGCAGTAATAAAACAAGAAGCAGTAAACAGAAAAGAAAAAGCAGCTACAATCCATAGTTCTAACAAACAAAGTACACAAGTAAACAACCAGCCACAAGAAGAAAACAGGTAACCCTTTGGGTATCTCTCACAGACTAACCCCTATGGTTCAACCTATAGTATTAGAAACCCTCTGGGAGGCACACACAATATCAACCCTATGGTTCAGCTACGTAATTAATAGACTCTTTGGGGAAGCACTCACCGTCAATTCCCCCTATAGTCTCGTATCGTGCTAAAGGCTCTCTGGGGAAGCACTCAACGTCAATTCCCCATGTGGCTCACGTCGAGGATCTAAAGACTCTCTGGGGAAGCACTCAACATCAATTCCCCCTGTGGTCTCGCATTGTATTAAAAGACACTCTGGAGAAGCCCTTCTGTCAATTCTTCCTTTGGTCTACTACTCTAGGTTCCCACAGTCCTGAGTGAACGGTAAAACATGATCAGCACGCGTGCATCGTCCAAGTAAACCTCAAGAACTACTTGGCTATCAACTAAGGCTCAACAGCATAAAAAGTACCAGTTACACTATCCTACGACTAGGCATGGCAACTAGAAAAATGCCAAACAGGAAGAATAAGCATGACAAAGCAATCTGAGCACAAAATAAATTACTCTACTCACAAGCATAAACCTCTACTACAGTAATCAAGCAAGCAGGAAAACAGTAGGGGAAAAACAGGAAACACGCAATACCCCGTTCAAGGGTATTGGTGGAATTTGCACATAATATTCATAAAATTTCTACAGAAAGGCACAAACCACCTACCTCGATCCTAGGAGATCGATATATGTGAACCACAATGATCGATTCCTCTTAGAACAACGTAGATCTAAGAAAACACACCAAACGTTCATCCCATGATAACTTGGAAACAATAAGGAATCAAGAAACAAGACTCAAGAAGAAGGAAGAACTCACCGCTGTGATTCCAACGCAATCGACAATGGCTGGAACGGAGGTCAGACGGAAAGGCGGGAGATTGGGGAAGATTCGGCCGTACGGGTCGCCCTCGGTTGAACCAGACCTAGAAGAAGACAAATATCATGATGAGGTGTGACCCCGGTCCGTTTAGTGAAAAAAAAAGAAAAGTACACGGCGTGTACTTCTTGAGTACACGACGTGTACTTCAGTTTTCCGTACTCTGAATTAACCGGCCTCCACATCACCCTTACACACTATGTGTGTGGCCCAGACACGGCCAGTACATGGCTTCGAGCGGAAAAGGGGGGTACACAGCGTGTACTCAGAAAGTACACTGCATGTACTTCAAAAATTTCCAGAAAGTTCATTTTTCTCAGAAACTCCAGAAAAAGGAAAAACGTACCTGAAAAGAAGATCTGGGTTCTTACAAGATGGTTCTGCAGGCGGCTGAGGACTAGCTGGAGGATTTGGCCAGAGTTTTTCGCTTAGTTGGGACACCAACTGATCTGAGGGTGATCCTAGCTGCTAGTATCTTCTAGGGTGCAGTTGGGAGATGGTGGAGTCTGACACTCTAGTTACACGACGAGGCTTCCCTCACCTGGGTGGACTTAGAGGGCCTTTTCAGGGCTAATTTTGTCTCAGTGACTCTACGCTCAGTGCATATACAAGAGCTGCTGCACTTATAGTAGGACAACATGACCGTGGCCCAGTACTCGGTGAGGTTTACTAATCTACCCTGCTACTCCACCGACATGGTACAAGACCTTTTATTCAGGGCCCAGACCTTTGAGTAGGGTCTCTAATGGGAGATCAGAGCATCGATGATATCACTCAGCATTCCGACATAGGCTGGAGTGCTCAAGAGAGCGCTTTTGGTAGAGATCTTCCTAGCTGAGCAGGAACCAATAGCGAGAACTACCACCAGACGTCAGGTAGTGTAGTCATCCGCAGCTGGCAGTTGATGGATAATGTAGGGGCCCAAGTGGTACAGACCTTCTGGTGAATGACCTCAGGATATTGGGTCGGTGGTGAGGGGATCACGGGACAGAGGAGGACAGTTGAGGATCAGGTAGTGCTACTCGTGCGGCGGGCAGGGTCACATGGCTCATGAATGCCTGAACCGCCATACGGATGACTATCTGACGGTCAAGGGATCGCCGAGGTAGAGGTAGAGGTTTGAGAGAGGAGGTCTGTAGGACAACAGGTGTGGCAGAGGAGCTGGTCGTGCAACAGGTAGTGGGCGGCGATTTGAGGTTCTACCGCCACCACCTCCAGGTGGTCCACCCCAACCACAGGGAGCAAGAGGACAGGGACGAGCTCAGATCCAGGCAGCTGAGGCCTATGACCACGATGCTCTGGAGATGATTATAGGTATGATACGTGTCCATTTAATCCTATCTACAGTACTTATAGACATAGGTGACAATAACTCTTTTATTTCCACGACCCACATTCAGATCTCAGAGATTCCGATGGAGCTGTTGGCTCGATCCTTATGGCTAGAGACCCCTACGAGAGGAGATTCGATGATTACACATTGGTGCCGACAGTGTGAGCTTACTCTATGAGATGAGAAATTCGACTGAGATCTTCTAGTAGCGGCGTCAAGGTCTTACGACATCATCTTGGGTATGGATTGATTATCCACAGTCCATGCTTAGATTGACTATATTAAGCACAAAGTGTGGTGTGTCCGTGAGGATGGGACCAGGTTTTCCTTCACCGAAGAGAAGGAAACCTTTGCACCACAGGATGCACTTTCCCGAAGGAGGGTACAACTGATCACACATCAGTTGGCTAGCCTTAGCCTCGGGGCAGTTGATGTTGAGAGTCAGAGCTATCCTGTAGTGGTGGACCTGTATGCCGATGTATTTCTTGATGATGTTCCAGGACTACCTCCATGTAGATAAGTAGAATTTTATATTGACCTATACCCAGGGATGACACCGATATCTACAACATCATATCAGATGGATCATGTGGAGCTTCGTGAGTTGCGGGTACAGTTGGAGGACTTGCAAAGGAAGGGGTTCATAAGGCCCAGTGTGTCTCCATGGGCAGCCCCGATTTTGTTCACCAAGAAGGCAGATGAGAGTTTGAGACTCTGTGTAGATTATCGGTGCCTCAACCAGGTGACCGTGAAGAATAAGTATCCACTCCTGAGGATTGATGATCTCTTTGATCAGTTGAAGGGATCTCGTTGGTTTTCGAAGATAGACCTCAGATCAGGCTATCATCTGCTCAGGGTATGAGATGAGGATGTGCAGAAGATGGCTTTTAGATGTCGGTATGGCCACTATGAGTTCTTGGTTATGCCTTTCAGCATGACCAACACCCCTGCAGTGTTCATGGGACTCATGAACATGATCTTCCAACCATACCTTAATCGCTTTGTGGTGGTTTTCATTGGCGACATATTGGTGTATGCAGTGATAGAGGAGGAGCATGCCTATCATCTGCAGATAGTTCTGGATACACTTTCAGAGAACTAGATTTATGGTAAGCTCTCAAAATGCCAGTTCTAGATACGATAGGTTCATGTTCTGGGACATGTTATCTCAGAGGCTGGATTTATAGTAGATCCGGCGAAGATAGAGGTTGTGCTAGCTTGAGAGCCACCCAGGAGTGTGACTGAGGTGTGGAGTTTCCTAGGGTTGGCTGGGTACTACCAGAGATTCATACTTGATTTTCTAGAGTTACGACACCCTTTTCAGTGTTAAAGAAGAAGGGACAACCCTTCGTATGGATGGAGATATGCCGACAAAGTTTTCAGGAGCTGAGACAGAGACTGACGAGTGCCCCCATCTTGAGGCTACTAGAAGAGGGCGTTGGGTATGTAGTATACTGTGATGCATCAGGGACCGTACTTGGATGTGTCCTGATGCAGGAGAGAGCAGTGATCACTTATGGCTCATAACAACTGAGACAACATGAACAGAACTACGCTACCCATGACCTGGAGTTAACAGCAGTGGTCTTCACCTTGAAGATATGACGACACTACTTGATGGCGAATGTTTTACAGTCTACTATGATCACAAGAGTCTTAGGTATATCTTCTCACAGAAGGACCTGAACCTGAGACAACGATGATGACTAGATTTCCTCCAGGATTATGACTTTGAGATAGTCTATACTCCTAAGAAGGGGAACGTAGTGACAGATGCACTTAGAAGGAGGTATGGTCTACAGTTGTTGAGTGAGGTGACATAACAGTTAGCCGCGTTGCAGATATCCTTTATGGATAGAGATAGAGCAGCTTACCTCCAGTCTATGACCGTCACTCCCCCACTTCTTCAGTGAGTTCGAGAGGCACAACTTGGGGACATGGACTGCGAAGCACGACGTGCTTAGATATCCATAGGACAGACACCTGATTGATTTTCTGAAGGTGGAGAACACACATCATCCTCTTTAGAGGACGTACCATGGTACCAGTGACACTACAAACAAATGACCCCTTTAGAAGGGGTTATTTTTTACATTAGAAGGGGTTATAACCCCTTATAAAGTCATTAGCGGTGGTTTCTTAGTGGCGGTTATGGAAAACTGCCCCTAATGTGCCCGCATACTGTTAGTAGAGGCGGTTGTGAGAAAGCGCTGAATTTAGCGGCGGTTACATTAGAGGGGGTTTAAACCCCCTCTAATGTTGCTCGAAATTTACCACATTAGATGCGTTTATAACAAAAACTACCTCTAATATAGGGATTTAGGGGCGGTTCAAACCGCCCCTAACCCCTGGACACCCACCCCAGCGCACCCCTGTTGACACCCCGCGCGCCCCCTTGACACCCCGCCCTGACACCCACCCTCGCACACCGCCATGACACCTCGCGCGCCCCCATGACACCCCCCATGACACCCCCCTGACACCCGCGGGCCCCCACTGACACCCCGCCCTAACACCCATGCCCCCCTTGACATGGGCGCACCCCCCATGACACCCATTGTTGACACCCCAGCGTGCCCGAGAGTGTCTCCACGGCTGTGGCGTAAAAAACTTCCCGCAGGTTTCGAACCCTGCACCTGTTCAATCCAGCGCACAACAGAGAACCACTAGGCTATGCGCGCTTCTGTATATAAAATACACTGCGTTATATTTAATTATATCCTGAAGTATTATATATATATATATATATATATGTATATGTATATATTTTTGTTTACAAATAGTGTTTACAAATATAAAAAATATAATATATTTTTATATATACAATATATTTCTCTATAATATAATATATATTTGTGTATAATATTTATATATAATATGTATTTATGTATAATTATAATATATTTGTGTATAATATATATATATATACACATGTTTGGGTATATTTAATATATATAAATACATATTTATACATATATTAATAAATATATTTATATTTATGTGTGTGTATATTTTTGTATTTATAGATATAATATAATTATAATATATATTATAAATATATTATATTAAATACATTTATATTATATATTAATGTATTTAATTATATACATTAATATTATATCACCATCACACATATATATACACACAAAATTAAATGCATTCATATAATTGGAAATAAATAATATAATTAAATAATATATATACACACTAAATTAATATATAATTAATATGCTATACTAAAATATACATAAAATAATTATAAAATACATATAAATTTATTCATAATAAAATATTTATAATATAATATATAATATAAATACATTTGTATTGTATACTTATGTATAAATACATTTATATTAGATTATGTATACTAATTTACATAATTTAGACAAAATTAAAATTAAAATTAAATATAAATATATTATTTATTTAAATTATATATTATATTATATATATAATAAATTAATATATAATTAATATGCTATACTAAAATATACATAAAATAATTATAAAATACATATAAATTTATTCATAATAAAATATTTATAATATAATATATAATATAAATACATTTGTATTGTATACTTATGTATAAATACATTTATATTAGATTATGTATACTAATTTACATAATTTAGACAAAATTAAATATAAATACAAATATAAATATATTATTTATTTATATTATATATTATATTGTATTTATAGATATAATATAATTATAATATATATTATACATATATTATATTAAATACATTTATATTATATATTAATGTATTTAATTATATACATTTATATTATATCACCATCACACACATATATACAGACAAAATTAAATGCATTCATATAATTGGAAATAAATAATATAATTAACTGATATATATATACTAAATTAATATATAATTAATACGCTATAATAAAATATACATAAAATAATTATAAAATACATATAAATTTATTCATAATAAAATATTTATAATATAATATATAATATAAATACATTTGTATTGTATACTTATGTATAAATACATTTATATTAGATTATGTATACTAATTTACATAATTTAGACAAAATTAAATATAAAATTAAATATAAATATATTATTTATTTATATTATATATTATATTATAAATATTTTATTATGAATAAATTTATATGTATTTTATAATTATTTTATGTATATTTTAGTATAGCATATTAATTATAAATTAATTTAGTATATATATATATATATATCATTTAATTATATTATTTATTTCCAATTATATGAATGCATTTAATTTTGTGTGTATATATATGTGTGATGGTGATATAATATAAATGTATATAATTAAATACATTAATATACAATATAAATGTATTGAATATAATATATGTATAATATATATTATAATTATATTATATCTATAAATACAAAAATATATACACACACATAAATATAAATATATTTATTAATATATGTATAAATATGTATTTATATATATATTAAATATACCTAAACATGTATATATAAATATATTATACACAAATATATTATAATTATACATAAATACATATTATATATAAATATTATACACAAATATATATTATATTTTAGAGAAATATATTGTATATATACAAATATATTATATTTTTTATATTTGTAAACACAAATATATACATATATATATAATATAATATAATACTTCAGGATATAATTAAAGATAACGCAGTGTATATTATTACACATAAGCGCCCACAAGGTAGTGGTTCTTTGCTGTGCGCTGGATGGAATAGGTGCAGGGTTTGAAACCCGCGAGAATCCTTTTTACCCCACACGACACTGGGGTGTCAGGGCGGCGCGCTGGGGTGTCAACAATGTGCAAGGTATGAAACCCGCGGGAATCTTTTTTACCCCACGCGACACTGGGGTGTCAGGGCGGTGCGTTGGGGTGTCAACAGGGTTTGAAACCCGCATGAATCTTTTTTACCCCACGCGACACTGGGGTGTCAGGGCGGCGCGCTGGGGTGTCAATAGTGGGTGTCAGTGGGGCGCGAGTGTCAGGGCGGGGTGTCAAGGGGGCGCACGGGGGTGTCAATAGTGGGTGTCAGTGGGGCGCCGGTGTCAGGGCAGGGTGTCAAGGGGGCGCGTTGGGGTGTCAGGGCGCGGGTGTGAGGGCGGGGTGTCATGGGGGCACGTTGGGTGTCATGGGGGCGCGCGGGTGTCAGGGCGGGGTGTCATGGGGGCGTGCGGGTGTCATGGGGGCGCGTCATGGGGGCGTGCGGGTGTGAGGACGAGGTGTCATGGGGGTGAGGGTGTGAGGGATGGGTGTCATGGGGGCGTGCGGGTGTCATGGGGGCGTGCGGGTGTCATGGGGGCATGCAGGTGTGAGGGTGGGGTGTCAGGGGGCACGCGCGAGGGTGTCATGGGGCGCGTTGGGTGCGTTTGAGGGCGGGGTGTCATGGGTTAGGGGCGGTTTGAACCGCCTCTAAATCCCTATATTAGATTCGGTTTTTGTTATAACCGCCTCTAATGTGGTAAATTTCGAGCAACATTAGAGGGGGTTTTAAACCCCCTCTAATGTAACCAGATCTAAAATCAAACCAAATATTAAAAAAACAATGCTAAAAAATTTAGTGGTGGTTGTGCATAATCCCTCTCTAATTTTTATAGATAATGAATTTAGAGGGGGTTTATAACCCCCTATAAATTTGATTATTAGAGGGGGTTGTGCAGAACCCCATCTAATGTTACAGAAAATGAATTTAGAGGGGGTTGTGCAGAACCCCCTCTAAATAACCCCCTCTAATGTACTATTTTTTTTGTAGTGTTAAAACATTACATAATTAACATAATGAAATCAGGTAAAACCCTGTCCCAACATGGTGAAAAAATGTCCTAAAATTAATCAGGTAAACCCCTACCCCAACACAACGTATCATGATACTAAATATTACCCAATGCATTTGAGTGCTATTAGGGTGCACCATTCATAATCATTTCAATATCATGCTTAAGTGTGCCACATAGATCATATAACATGGATTCATTCAGCATCATAATTTATTACATGATAAAGAAATTTGGAATGCATACATGAAATTATATAATCAATAAGTATATGTGCATAAAGGTTAACACCCTTGATAGATAAATGGGCATGATATTCACTACACGATGATTTTGACATGGAAAAACGCGGTGCAATTTCGGAAGCCTAACAACGTGACATAAAAATTCACAAAAATGGGTAATGAGAGAGAAAAGGGTATCTCATAATATATTAATGAAATGGATAGTAAGGGGTTTATATAAATAGATGTACTAACACAAGTAATTTGGAAATAGAAGGTGTAACATAATAAAGAAACTTGAATAAAGAGGAGAAATGGAATAACTCTTACGAAATTTTTCCATGGTAACAGATGTATATGGGAGGGATCAATGAGAGATAAAGAGGTATCACATCATAAAATCATAATAAGGGAAGTATGTGGGAGGTGAGAAAACATACCTCATCATTTGTAATTGAAAAATAAAAGGGTATAACAATATAAGGAAACTTGGAGAAAATTAAGAAAGGAAGGAAAGTGCGGATCCCTTACTTGAGTGTGTGACTTCAAAAGCTTGAAGAGGGGATTATTGAGAGATTGTGGAACCTTGAGAGGATTATAGAGAGGGGATGAAAGATTAGGGATGTTATCCAAGGATTTTTAGTGAATAGAAGTGGGAGATTGTGTGGGTTTATTTAGTAAATGAGAGGAGAATTCTTTAATATTTCACAAACTTAGGTTTTGGAATCTATATAATTAAATATTCAAAACCACAAACCTTGCCATGATTTTTGCCCATGGTTTTTTATAAATAGGAGTGAAAAATATTATTCTATAAGTCCAATGGCCGAACATATTAAAATATTATCCAGGCTTATATGGAGGTGAGTCACATTATTAAATAAATGAATTTAAAATCATAAAATATATTATATATTTTTGAGGATTTACTAAGGATTTATAAAATAAGCAAAACAAATATAAAATAACATAATTTTAATGGGGAAACATATATTATTCCTATAATACCCATTAAAGTAGTTATTAAATCATTTTGGGGTCATTATGATTTCATAAAACACGTATTTTATTTTTACGGTATTTAATTTTTACCCAAAAATTTGACTGTCTCACAAAATTATGAAAAATTCACCATTGGATAATTTTGAAATACTAATTACAAAAATAATATTCATTTTATCTAAATAATTTTCTAAATATGTGAATTTTCACTTTAAAAATGAGAACCGACATTTATTGAAAATTCACGGGTTTTGACAAAAACAGTTTTCAAACCTTAATAAAAATCACATTTGACTTCATAAAAATTATATACTCATTTATTATTCATAAAAGTAATTTGATAATAATATTTTATTAAAATATTAATTATTTTAAAAATTCATTAATTCTTTAAAATAAATTCTTTAAAAATACACTTTCTATTTTATCGTATAAAAAATATAACTCTTATCAAATTGATTACCTAATCATTTACAGATAAGGAACTGATATAATCATCATTTATAAGAATTGTTTTTTAATATTATTAATATAACCCTTAGTTTAATATAATAATGTATATATGCAACACCCGAGATTTTTATGAGTAATATTTTGTTTTTATGTTATATATATATCATCAAAGGAATCTTTTACTACACACTAGCTTGAATTACTTTACACGCAATCGCGACCTTCCTCGATAGCTTGCGTTGTACGCAATACCGAGTTTCACTAAACGACGATATGCTATTAAAATATTATTAAAACTAGCCGTTATGAATAGTAATAACCACTTTTTGAAATTTTATAAATTTTATATTTCAAAATGGACCTCATTTTTGGATTCAGAATACCGAAATTAGCCTAGGGTAAAATTTTGATATTTTTCTGAAAACTTTCAATTTTTGATGAATAGTGAAACCACTAAGTGGTAGGTTAAAAACTGAATTTTGCATAAAATTTAATTTTACCGCTTCTGTGAATGGAATTTCGAAAATCCGACAGACACGGTTGATATCAGTAAGTAAAATGTGGTTCAATGAGATAAAAATAATTTTTTGGTAAATAGTAACTTTTTACTTTTTTTAACGCGGTTAATAGTAAATAGGGTAACTAAGGGTAAATATGATATTACTATTACCCTAACACATGTCCTAATTCTATTGGATAAGTGTAATTCGACCAAAAACAACCTTATGAATATAATATGACCATTTAGGTCCACTTGGATTAGATTATGAAATTTAATATTATTTTATTTAATGAATAGTTAAAATAGTTAAAATCAAAGTTTAATAACTAAAACATTTTTAATATGGGGTTATATATAAGATAAATTCGACTATAAATATTCATTAGAAAGATAAAAATATTTCCTACATAATGATATTTTATTTATAATTTTTAAACTTTAAATAGATTAATTTATTTATGACACAACGATGATGCAGTAATTACCCTTTTAAGGAAATGTTAACATAATTGATGTTATAAATGCTAAAATAAATGTAATTTGAGACTTCTTATGAATTCCACTAATTTTCTAGGTTACTATGATATATTAGTGTTGATTTAATCAACTTGGTTTGAACATATAATTCTGTTATGACTTTCACAAAAATCATATATCAAATAGTGTCAAAATTGACACAAAATAGTTTTTAAATCAAATATTATATTATTAATTGTTATTTTATTCCTAAAAATCTAAGGTTCGGCCAAATGACTTAGATAAGGATATATATATTAATAATAAACAACTTGGGGTTCGTTTGTCATGTTATAGTAAGTGTATTAACCATATAGTGTAAGAAAACAAAAAGTCACGGTAAAAGTTAAATTATTTAACTTAGAGTTAAATATAATTGATAAGGTTAAAATAATAACCTAAACTTGTCTAAATCCTATTTGTTGATAGAATTTCGACCCATCCCCACTTTACCTTCGAAATAAGACCCTTTGAAACCATTATAAACCGATTTTGACTTTAATATAAAATAGTATTTTGAGATATTCCTAAGGTGCCCCTCTCCTCCCTTATAAAAGGGCACCTCCTCCCCCTCCTCCTCACACCAATTTGAGCACTCAAGCTCGGCCAACCCCTGACAAAATCCCTTCTCCACTTCCCTAGAATAATCCTAGAGGTCCTGGTCTTCTTCAAAGACCAATCTTAGTTCCCTAAGTGGAGGATTCAAAGAGACGTTTCAAAGAAGAGGTAATATCCATTACCAATCTTTTCAATTTCTTTCTTCTTCAAATTCTTCTTCTTTAGTTGTTTAATGATAAAGTAATAACATCATTATTACTTACATACTGATATGTTATTATAAATATGAAACAACCCTAATTCACTTTCTATCCATCCTACGGAAAAATGAAATCACCGCGCGTGCGTACGTACGGAATACCGTCTCCACGCCGTGGTGTAATCTATTTTCCACCATCACCATACAAGGATGGGTATAATGGTGTAATGAGTAACTATATATGATTATTATAAAGTGATATTGATAATGAAATAGTATAAATACACTTAAATACAATTCCACGATCATGGGAATAATATCATCGCTCGTGCGTACGTACGGAATACCGTCTCCACGATGTGATGCGACTCGTTCTACATGATCATCATTACATAGTAATTATATAAATGAATTGAATGAATAAATATGATATATGTTACACTAATACCATTCTGGATATAAGGTATCTATAACCTTAAAATAAGAATAATAATTTATTCGGCAAAACACGCATAAGAACAAAAGGCAATAAAGACCCGAGTAACAAGTAACAATGAAATATTACTAATAAGAAGCTAAGAATATGACCATATATGATATCATATCAATATGTATGATTCTAGAATAAGTCAATAACATTATTTAAACCATTATACAGGAGCTTCAGACATGTACAAAGCAAATCGGACCTAAGGTAAGGGAAATATCACAATCTCATTTTTATCCGAGATTGTTTATACTTTAGTATTTACTGGGGTGTATTTTATCATCCACATCCATGTTTCCTGAATATGAAATATTATTTCCATCCACCTACAAATGTTTAAATCCAATTTTACCCTTCGGTGAGTTTTTAGTAAAGAATATGAAAGGAATCTTTTGTCGTTTTTCGTAAGAGGTACTTTTTGACTTTTCTGACAAAAGTACGAAGAATGTTTTTTTAACTTATACGGCAAGAAATGGATTTTTAAAACATTATTTCCAAGAATCTTACTTTATAAGTTTTCAAGTTTATTTTTAATCAACTTCTTTTAGTTTATAATTGTATGACATGTTAAGAAAAGAAAAGTGTTTTTGAAGTAGAAAGGATATTTTCCTCAAGAATGGAGTTCAAATGTTTTATCAAAATTATTTTCCATCTAAGATAATATTGGGTTCTGTTTTTATCCCTATTATTATATTGATTTGATTATGTTTTGAGGGAATTATTTTTATGAAGTCATTTACCTTATATTATTTGTTTTATGATGTCATGATGTTTCAAGAATCCCATTTTTGTTATATGTGTTATGCGATGATGTATGATTTATGATTATGTGGCACACATAAGAAAGGATTCATTATAAGATGGGTGGGACCTATATCTCCCTCCAATGCATTAGGTAAAGATTTATATCTCATGAGATAGACATGGCTGGAACGGAAGGTTATTTCGGTTCAGTGATACAGGACTGAAACGAGGAGTGAACTCGGTTCAGAAATGGACTTTGTCCGCTAAGATAGTCTTGGAAATGAGTCATGACTAACAAGAAATGATTTTACATGATTATGTATGCATGCCACAAAGTTTCAAGTTTTATGTTATGATTGTGGGGATCTCATTTTCACTTCTATGATTTATTCCATGTTAAGATATTATGATCTCTTTTGCAGGTTATGATTTTCAAGAAGATATGATATGATTTTTATTTCCTTTATTTGCCCTTACTGAGCATTTGAGCTCACCCTTTTTTGTATGTTTTCTTTTCCCCAGGTCAGGAAGATGGATATTAAGTATAATATGCTAAAAGGGACCCTAGATATGATGAAATAAATGGGAGACACTGTAGAAGATTTATGAACCAGTTGTTTATGTTTCCTAGTTTCTAAAGACACTATACCTATACGATCCTTTGTGGTTTTGTCGTATGTTGTAATAAGTGTGCTTCAATTTTGAAGTATTAATAATGTATGTAAAGTATGGGTCATTATAGTTGGTATCAGAGGAAAGGTATAGTCAACCTTTGGAAACTAGGATGTGAAAGCCTTAGTAAGAACCCTAAGGATAAGTCTAAGCATAGAACACAATCTTAGTGTTTTAGAAATGGCCATGAATAACCTAGGATAAGACCTTAAGCGTGAAAATTTTATTCTTGAATTATGTGGTTTTCCTATTATAATTAGTGTTGCTCACACTATTCTTCTTGGTTTTAGTCAATGGATGGAACCCGAAGGAACCGTGTTAATGCGGAATGCGATGGGCAATGCAATGATTGTCCCCCTGAGCAACCAAACGATATGGGAGTTGGAATGAAAAATCTTGTAGCCATGCTCACACAACTTTCTCAAGCTATGAATCATGCAGAACTTCCAAACGAGCAAAGGAAGGAGCAACATTCTGTTGAATCCTTCACGAGGCAGCGTCCACCTTCTTTCAGCGGGTCTACTAATCCATTAGTTGCTGAACAATGGATTAGTACAACTGAAAAGATATTTTCAGTTCTTCAATGTTCTGAACATGATAAAGTCATCCTAGCAGTGTATCGTTTGGAAGGAGATGCTGATCAATGGTGGAATCTTATTAAGAATACGAGGCAAAGGGATGAAATTGAGTCCATGGAATGGGACGAGTTCAAGAACTTATTTTTCAATAAGTACTTCCCTCGTATTCTCCGAACAAAGATGGATAAAGAGTTTCTTGAACTGAAGCAAAGGGATGATGAATCTGTTGGTACCTATGAAGAAAATTTTACAAGACTTGCAAGATACGCTTATGGTATTATTATCCAACCTGAGAGTAAGATCGTTCGATTCTTTAGTGGATTAAAACCAAGTCTTCTAAGGGTGTTAGCCATAAGGGACATCAATAGCTACGAGGAAATCGTTCGATGTGCTCTCAAAGTCGAGATAGATATTGGAGTAACCCATCATTCATATGGGTTTAATAAGAAGAGGAAAATAGAATTCAAATGAAAATCTAAAGAGCACACTGAAAAGAAGATGAGCTTTCCCTTATGCTCAAAGTGTGGAAAGAAACATGGAGGGAGTTTTCTTAAAGGGACAAGTAAATGTTTCAAATGTGGAAAGGAAGGTCATCAGGCATTTGGATGCCGCGATAATGGGAAGAAGATGTCTAATGATGCAAACAAATTATGGGATACACAGAATGAACCTACTACACTTCAATGTTTCAAGTGCAAGGAGATGGAGCACTATGCCAATCAATGCCCAAATCCAAGGGTTGATGATGATGGTCGACGTCAACAAACTCTTAAGGATAAAGACAAAGGAAAGTCACATGCAATTTCTATCAGCGATGTGGAGTACGATAACGAAGTGGTGAAAGGTACACTTACCATCCACTCTAAAGTAGCAAATGTTTTATTTGATTCTGGATCCACCCACTCTTTTATTTCTGAAGAATTTTCTAAGGGTATCACTGTATTACCTCAACAATTAGATGTTGAGTTAGCTGTGACAACACCTAATGGCACATCAATCGCATCAAAAGTTTATAATTCTTATCCAATTGACGTTTGTGGGAAAGTGCTTCCTGCAAATCTTGTGATCCTTCCTTTAGTGGAATTCGATGTGATTCTTGGCATGGATTGGCTTTCTTTATACGGAGCTCATATCAATTGCCAAAGAAGGGAAGTCACATTTCATATTCCAGATCAATCTATGATCGTTTATCAATGCAAGGATGAACATAACCTTCCAGTGGAAATTTCTTCCATTTTATGGGTATTGATTCCACTAAATGAAGGTTATTTATCTCAAATGGTTGGTGAGAAACTCGCGATTAAGAATATGCCCATCGTACGGGAGTTTGATGATGTCTTTCCGGAGGAATTACCGAGTCTTCCACCAAATCATGAAGTTGAGTTTTCAATAGAACTCGTACCGGGTGCTTTGCCTATTTCAAAGACACCTTATAGAATGGCCCCAATTGAGTTGCAGGAATTGAAGAAAAAACTCCAATAGAATCTTGATAAGGGATTCATACGCCCTAGTGCGTCACCTTGGGGAGCACCTGTTCTATTTGTTAAGAAGAAAGATGGATCAATGAGACTCTGCATTGATTATCGAGAACTTAACAAGATCACTATCAAGAACAAATATCCTCTCCCACGCATTGATGACTTATTTGACCAACTACGTGGAGCTCAATACTTTTCCAAGATTGATCTTCGTTCAGGGTATCATCAATTAAGGGTCAAAAGGGAGGATATACCAAAGACGGCTTTCCGTACAAGGTATAGACACTATGAATTTATAGTGATGCCATTTGGTCTTACTAATGCCCCTGCTATCTTCATGGATCTAATGAATATAGTCTTTAGAGACTATCTTGATCAATTTGTGGTAGTCTTTATAGACGATATTCTTGTCTATTCAAAGAGTATGGAAGAGAATGAAGATCACTTGAGAATTATATTGAAGACCCTGAGAAAGGAGAAGCTTTATGCCAAATTTACCAAGTGTGAATTTTGGCTTCAAAAAGTTGCATTTTTGGGTCACATAATCTCAAAAGAGGGGATATCTGTGGATCCAGCAAAAACAGAGGTTATCGAAAGATGGTCGAGACCAACAACAGTAACTGAGATCCGAAGTTTTCTTGGTTTGGCTGGATATTATCGACGTTTTGTAAAATATTTTTCACGATTATCTAACCCACTCACCAAGTTGACTCGGAAAGGAGTTAAGTTTGTTTGGACAGAGGAATGTGAAGAGAATTTCAAGGAGTTGAAAAGAAGGTTATCCAGTGCACCTGTGCTCACACTGCCTTGTAGTGGAGAAAGGTTTGTGATCTACAGTGATGCATCCAAGAAGGGATTGGGGTGTGTTCTTATGCAAAATGATATGGTGATAGCTTATGCCTCACGACAGTTGAAAATCCATGAGCAAAATTACCCAACACATGATTTGGAGTTAGCTGCGGTAATCTTTGAATTAAAGATTTGGAGGAATTACCTTTATGGTGAAAGGTGTGATATTTATACTGATCATAAAAGTTTAAAGTATATTTTCACACAAAAGGAGCTGAATATGCGTCAAAGAAGATGGTTGGAGCTGATTAAGTATTATGACTGCTCAATCCATTACCACCCTGGGAAAGCAAACAAGGTGGCAGATGCATTAAGTCGACAAGACCATACTAGTTTATCCATGATGAGGATCACAAAAGATCCAATATTTATGGATTCACAAAGGATGGATCTTGGAATTATAATGGAAGGGGAAAAATCTTATCTTTCTCAAATGAATTTTCAACCATCTATACATATGAAGATTAAAGAGGCACATAAAGAAGATGTCGAGTTACAAAAGAAGGTGAGAAATGTTCCTGAATTCAACCTTGATTGTGATGGGATAATAAAGTTCAGGAATCGGGTTTGTGTTCCTCCCATCCCCGAGTTAAAGAAGGAGCTGCTGGATGAGGCTCATAGTTCTTCATTCTCTATTCATCCTGGAAGCACGAAGATGTATAGGGACCTGAAAGAGTACTTCTGGTGGGATGACATGAAAAGAGATGTTGCTGAATATGTCTATCGATGCTTGGTTTGTCAACAAGTTAAAGCTGAGAGACAGAAGTCTAAGGGGATGTTACAACCATTACCCATACCCGAATGGAAATGGGAAAACATCACTATGGACTTTGTCACAGGACTTCCTAAAACATCCAAAGGAAATAATGCTATCTGGGTCATAGTTGATCGTCTTACAAAGTTTGCACACTTCATTGCTATTAGAGAGGATTTCTCTCTAGATCAGCTTGCTAGGATATATGTAAAGGAAGTGGTAAGATTGCATAGAGTACCACTTTCTATTATATCTGATCGGGATCCGAGATTTACCTCGAAGTTCTGGCAAAGTCTTCAGCATACTCTAGATACAGAGTTGATTTTCAGCACTGCTTATCATCCTCAGACAGATGGTCAGTCTGAGAGAACAATTCAAACCCTAGAAGATACGTTGAGAGCTTGCTCTATGGATTTCAAAGGAGGTTGGGATCAACACCTAACTTTGGTGAAATTTTCTTATAATAATAGCTTTCACTCCAGTATTCAGATGGCTCCTTATGAAGCTCTCTATGTAAAGAAATGCAGGACTCCAACTTGCTGGGATGAAGTTGGGGAAAGAAAGCTATTAGGACCTGATCTCGTTGATGAAATGGCAGAAAAGGTCAGATCTATTCAACAACACATAAGAGCAGCTCAGAGTCGACAGAAAAGTTATACCGACAACTGAAGAAAAGTCCTAGAGTTTGAAGTGGGTGATAAAGTGTTCTTACGAATATCTCCCTGGAAGAGGGTTATGAGATTTGGAAAGAAGGGGAAGTTGAGCCCTAGATATATCGGTCCTTTCGAAATACTGGATCGTGTTGGAAAGGTAGCTTACTGATTGGCGCTTCCACCGAATCTCTCTCAAGTTCACGATGTGTTCCATGTATCTCTCCTGAGAAAGTACATACCTGATCCTTCACATGTACTCAGCTCAGAAGTTGTACCGCTGGAGCAAGATCTTTCTTATGAAGAACAACCGATAGAGATTCTGGATCGTAGCAAAAAAGTCCTACGAAACAAGACCACTCGATTGGTGAAAGTTTTATGGAGGAACCACCAACTTGAAGAAGCTACATGGGAGCTTGAGGATATGATGAGGGAGAAGTATCCTCATCTGTTTGTTATAAAGTGACGAATTTCGAGGGCAAAATTCTTTTTAAGGGGGGTAGAATGTAACACCTGAGATTTTTATGAGTAATATTTTGTTTTTATGTTATATATATATCATCAAAGGAATCTTTCACTACACACTAGCTTGACTTACTTTACACGCAATCGCGACCTTCCTCGATAGCTTGCGTTGTACGCAATACCGAGTTTCACTAAACAACGATATGCTATTAAAATATTATTAAAACTAGCCATTATGAATAGTAATAACCACTTTTTGAAATTTTATAAATTTTATATTTCAAAATGGACCTCATTTTTGGATTCGGAATACTGAAATTAGCCTAGGGTGAAATTTTGGTATTTTTCTGAAAACTTACAATTTTTGATGAATAGTGAAACCACTAAGTGGTAGGTTAAAAACTGAATTTTGCATAAAATTTAATTTTACCGCTTCTGTGAATGAAATTTCGAAAATCCGATAGACACGGTTGATATCAGTAAGTAAAATGTGGTTCAATGAGATAAAAATAATTTTTTTGGTGAATAGTAACTTTTTACTTTTTTTAACGCGGTTAATAGTAAATAGGGTAACTAAGGGTAAATATGATATTACTATTACCCTAACACATGTCCTAATTCTATTGGATAAGTGTAATTCGACCAAAAAAAACCTTATGAATATAATATGACCATTTAGTTCCACTTGGATTAGATTATGACATTTAATATTATTTTATTTAATGAATAGTTAAAATAGTTAAAATCAAAGTTTAATAACTAAAACATTTTTAATATGGGGTTATACATAATATAAATTAGACTATAAATATTAATTAGAAAGATAAAAATATTTCCTACATAATGATATTTTATTTATAATTTTTAGACTTTAAATAAATAAATTTATTTATGACACAACGATGATGCAGTAATTACCCTTTTAAGGAAATGTTAACATAATTGATGTTATAAATGCTAAAATAAATTTAATTTGAGACTTTTTATGAATTCCACTAATTTTCTAGGTTACTATGATATATTAGTGTTGATTTAATCAACTTGGTTCGAACATATAATTCTGTTATGACTTTCACAAAAATCATATATCAAATAGTGTCAAAATTGACACAAAATAGTTTTTAAATCAAATATTATATTATTAATTGTTATTTTATTCCTAAAAATCTAAGGTTCGGCCAAATGACTTAGATAAGGATATATATATTAATAATAAACAACTTGGGGTTCGTTTGGCATGTTATAGTAAGTGTATTAACCATATAGTGTAAGAAAACAAAAAGTCACGGTAAAAGTTAAATTATTTAACTTAGAGTTAAATCTAATTGATAAGGTTAAAATAATAACCTAAACTTGTCTAAATCCTATTTGTTGATAGGATTTAGACCCATCCCCACTTTACCTTCTAAATAATACCCTTTGGAACCATTATAAACCGATTTTGACTTTAATATAAAATAATATTTTGAGATATTCCTAAGGTGCCCCTCTCCTCCCTTATAAAAGGGCACCTCCTCCCCCTCCTCCTCACACCAATTTGAGCACTCAAGATCGGCCAAACCCTGACAAAATCCCTTATACACTTCCCTAGAATAATCCTAGAGGTCCTGGTCTTCTTCAAAGACCAATCTTAGTTCCCTAAGTGGAGGATTCAAAGAGGCGTTTCAAAGAAGAGGTAATATCCATTATCGATCTTTTCAATTTCTTTCTTCTTCAACTTCTTCTTCTTTAGTTGTTTCATGATAAAGTAATAACATCAGTATTACTTACATACTGATATGTTATTATAAATATTAAACAACCCTAATTCACCTTCTATCCATCCTACGGAAAAATGAAATCACCGCACGTGCGTACGTACGGAATACCGTCTCCACGCCGTGGTGTAATCTATTTTCCACCATCACCATACAAGGATGGGTATAATGGTGTAATGAGTAACTATATATGATTATTATAAAGTGATATTGATACTGAAATAGTATAAATACACTTAAATACAATTCCACGATCATGGGAACAATATCATCGCTCGTGCGTACGTACGGAATACCGTCTCCACGATGTGATGCGACTCGTTCTACATGATCATCATTACATAGTAATTATATAAATGAATTGAATGAATAAATATGATATATGTTACACTAATACCATTATGGATATAAGGTATCTATAACCTTAAAAGAAGAATAAGAATTTATTCAGCAAAACACGCATAAGAACAAAAGGCAATAAAGACCAGAGTAACAAGTAACAATGAAATATTACTAATAAGAAGCTAAGAATATGACCATATATGATATAATATCAATATGTATGATTCTGTAATAAGTAAATAACATTATTTAAACCATTATACATGATCTTCGGACACGTACAAAGCAAATCGGACCTAAGGTAAGGGAAATATCACAATCTCATTTTTATCCGAGATTGTTTATACTTTAGTATTTACTGGGGTGTATTTTATCATCCACATCCATGTTTCCTGAATATGAAATATTATTTCCATCCACCTACAAATGTTTAAATCCAATTTTACCCTTCGGTGAGTTTTTATTAAAGAATATGAAAGGAATCTTTTGTCGTTTTTCGTATGAGGTACTTTTTGACTTTTCCGACAAAAGTACGAAGAATGTTTTTTTAACTTATACGGAAAGAAATGGATTTTTAAAACATTATTTCCAAGAATATTCCTTTATAAGTTTTCAAGTTTATTTTTAATCAACTTCTTTTAGTTTATAATTGTATGACATGTTAAGAAAAGAAAAGTGTTTTTGAAGTAGAAAGGATATTTTCCTCAAGAATGGAGTTCAAATGTTTTATCAAAATTATTTTCCATCTAAGATAATATAGGGTTCTGTTTTTATACCTATTATTACATTGATTTGATTATGTTTTGAGGGAATTATTTTTATGAATTCATTTACCTTATATGATTTGTTTTATGATGTCATGATGTTTCAAGAATCCCATTTTTGTTATATGTGTTATGCAATGATGTATGATTTATGATTATGTGGCACACATAAGAAAGGATTCATTATAAGATGGGTGGGACCTATATCTCCCTCCAATGCACTGGGTAAAGATTTATATCTCATGAGATAGACATGGCTGGAACGGAAGGTTATTTCGGTTCAGTGATACAGGACTGAAACGAGGAGTGAACTCGGTTCAGAAATGGACTTTGTCCGCTAAGATAGTCTTGGAAATGAGTCATGACTAACAAGAAATGATTTTCCATGATTATGTATGCATGCCGCAAAGTTTCAAGTTTTATGTTATGATTATGGGGATCTCATTTTCACTTCTATGATTTATTCCATGTTAAGATATTATGATCGCTTTTGCAGGTTATGATTTTCAAGAAGATATGATATGATTTTTATTTCCTTTATTTGCCCTTACTGAGCATTTGAGCTCACCCTTTTTTGTATGTTTTCTTTTCCCCAGGTCAGGAAGATGGATATTAAGTATAATATGCTAAAAGGGACCCTAGATATGATGAAATAAATGGGAGACACTGTAGAAGATTTATGAACCAGTTGTTTATGTTTCCCAGTTTCTAAAGACACTATACCTATACGGTCCTTTGTGGTTTTGTCGTATGTTGTAATAAGTGTGCTTCAATTTTGAAGTATTAATAATGTATGTAAAGTATGGGTCGTTATAATATATTTCTCAAAAGTACCATTTTTTACTTGAAGAATCAATTTATCAAATTCATCATTTTTTTAAGAAAGACTATTCTCATACATGAATTGATGGAATAAGACTTTTATTTATAGAAAGTTATTACACAATAAGTAACTAATACCTTGTTACATAACCCCTTATAACACCCCCATAAGACCTAAGGATAAGGTGTGTGATGGTGATAGACTCTTGAGGTGGCTCAAATAACATCGCCCAAGTGGTAATCTCTATTTACTTGAACTTATCACGTAGGCAATTAAATTAAAGATTAACATGTTGAATCTTGTCTTGGTATTGGTCAAGAGAGAAGACCAGTAATTCTACTTCCTTTCTAAGCTCCAAAAAATGAGATTCATATGACCCGAGTCTACTGTATGAGGCCATCATCTACATTTTATGTGTCGAAAGGATTTGTTAAAACCTTATATTTATATTATTTGTGTGATAACTATTCAACAAATATATTATCAATAGTAATGATACTTAATGGTCATTTAAACCCAATAATAATAAAAAATAGTTCATGTGTTTTATATATCCATAAGGCATTAAAATAAAGGTAATTTTATTCATAAATGATCGGGTCGTTACAACCTTCCCCCCTTAAGAAATTTCACCCTCGAAATTCCCTTTTCCCACACTAAAACAGATGAGGGTAACTCTACCTCATCACTTCCTCTGATTCCCACATTGCTTCTTCAAACTTTTGGTTTTTCCACAACAACTTGATGAGGGGAATCATCTTATTTCATAGAAATTTTTCTCTATGATATAATATCTTCATTGGATTCTCTTCATAGGAGAGGTCATTATCCAATGGTACAACCTCTGGATTGAGTACATGTGATGGGTCAGGTACATACTTCCTCAAGAGTGATACATGGAATACATCATATACTTGAGATAGGTTTGGTGGGAGTGATAGTCGATATGACACTTCTCCAATGTAATCAAGTATATCAAAAGGGCCGATGTACCTTAGACTAAGATTTCCCTTCTTCTGAAATCTCATAACTATCTTCCATGGAGATATATGGAGAAAAACCATATCTTCAACATCAAACTCTAGGTCTCATCGGTGGTTTCCAGCATATCTCTTTTGTCGACTCTGAGTAGCTTTGATGTGCTTAAGGATAGTATTAACCTTCTCCATCATTTCTTCAACCATTTTTGGACCTAGAAGTTTTGTCTCCCCAAATTCATCCCAACATTCCGGTGTTCTACACCTCTTCCATAAAGGGATTCATAAGGATCCATTTGGATGCTTGAGTGGAAACTATTATTGTAAGATAACTCAACTAGAGAAATATATTGATCCCATCCTCTTTTAAAGTACATTGATAATTCTCTCAACATGTCCTCAAGTGTTTGGATACTCCGATTAGATTGGCCATCAGTTTGAGGATGATAAGCTGTACTGAAGTTCAACTTAGTATTTAGATCATGTTGGAGACTCTTCCAAAACTTACAGGTGAATCTTGGATCTCGATCGAATATAATCAATAGTGGTACACCATGAGACCTTACCACTTCTCTGATGTATATTCGTGCTAGTTGATCCAATGGGAAATCCTATTGAATTGCAATGAAGTGTGCAGTCTTTGTAAGAAAATCCATAACAACCTAGATAGCATTGTTTCCTTTGGATGTCTTCGAAAGTTCGGTGAAAAAGTCCATGGTGATGTTTTCCCATTTCCATGTTGGTATGGGTAATGGTTTCATCATCCCCTTATACTTATGCCTCTCATCCTTCACTTGATGACATGCCAGGCACTTTGATGTATACTCACCAATATTTTTCTTCATGTCATCCCACCAATAATGATCTCAGAGATCTCGATTCATCTTTGTGTTTCCTAGGTGAAAGGAGAAATTTGAACAATGTGCATCATATTAAAGTTCTTTATTTAACTAATAATTTAATAGAACACATAATCTTGACCCAAATCTCATAATTCCTTCTTTATTAACATCAAACTCTAAGGATTTCCCTTTTTTGATAGTTTCCACTTTCTTATGAATTCCCACATCATCCTTTTGAGCATCCTTTAACCTTTCCAAAAGAGACGGATGAGAAATAATTTGTGAAAGGATTGATTATGTTCTCTTATTTATGATTCCCATGTCTATCTTCATAAAATCTAAGAATATTGGATCCTTTTAAATTCTCATCAATGAAAGTGTTGCTGGATCCTTTCTACTTAGAGCATTTGTCACTTTATTCTATTTCCTTATTTGGTAGTGAATTGAGCATTCATAGTCTTTTATTATCTCTAACCATCTTAGTTGGTGCATATTCAACTATTTCTGTGTGAATATATACTTGAGGATTTTTTGATCAATATATATTTCACACTTTTCCCCAAATAGGTAATGCACCAAATTTTCAAAGAGAAGATCACTGTAGCCAACTCCATATCATGTGTTGGATAGTTCTACTCATGAAATTTCAATTTCCTTGAAGCATGAGCAATAACTTTGTCATTCTGCATCAACACATAGACCATTCCCTTCTTTGAAGCATCACTGAATACCACAAAAAGTTATCTACTTTTGGGTAGTTTGAGCATGGGTGTAGTGAAAATCCTCCTTTTTAACTCCATTAAGATCTCTTAGCAATCATAATTATAAGAAAACTTGACTCACTTCCATGTTAGCTTGGTAAGAGGGCTTGAAAATAGTGATAAAGCTCTCAAAAATCAGTGATAATATCCAGATAACCCAAGGAAGCTACGGATATTCGTCACAGATGTTGGCCTCGACCATCCCTTAATCGCATTTGTATTGGAGGGATTCACATATATCCCATTTCTTGTGATGATATTCCCCAATAATGAGACTTCCTTGAACCAAAAATCACACTTTTTGTACTTTTCATAGAGATTATCCTTTCGCAATATCTCTAGTACAATTCTTAGATACCCCTCATGCTCCTCCTTGGTTTTGGAGTATATTAGAATATCATCTATAAAGACTACCAAAAATTTGTCAAGGTAATCTCTAAATACTCTATTCATCAAGTCCATGAATATTTCTAGAGCATTAGTGAGTCCTAAAGGAATTACTATGAATTCATAGTGCCTGTACCTTATACGAAAAGTAGTCTTGGGGATATCCTCTTTCTTCACCCTTACTTAGTAATACCTCGAACACAAATCCACCTTGGAGAAGTATTGTGCTCTGCGTAACTGATCGAACAATTCATCAATTTGTGGAAAAGGATAATTTCTCTTTATCATGATTTTGTTGAGCTCATGATAATCAATGAAAAGGTACATTGACCTATCCTTCTTCTTGACAAAGAGGACTGGTGCACCCCATGGCGAAGCACTTAGGCGTATAAAACCTTTATCCAGATTCTCCTGTAGTAGTTTCTTTAGCTCCTCAAGATCCAAAAAATCCATTCTATATGGAGTCTTGAATATTGGAAATTCCCCAAGTATAATATCAATCAAGAATTCTACATCTCTTCTAGGAGGAAGACAAAATAATTTCTCATGAAACACATTAACGAATTCCCTCACAATAGGCATGTCTTCAAGGATGGTTCATTCCTTAGACTCAATCATCTGAGAAAGATACACATGCTCATAGGGAAGTAATATCCATGATTGAGATGATGGTGAAAAAGAAGATTCATCCTCCTCCTTACACTTGTATAGAATTGGGGGTCGATTAACCACATGGAGAGTGATTTCCTTCTCACAGAAATTTATGTTGAATCTATATAGGGAAAACCAATCCATGCCAAGAATTGAATCAAATTCTACTATAGAGAGTATGAAGAGGTTTTCTTGGAAGTTCAATCCACAAATTGTGATAGGGGAGGAGTTATATTCACGGGATGCAATAATTTCCCCATTTTCCATTTTCACCGAAATCTATACTTCCATTCTTTATGGTGATGTTTGGATTGTTCTACTAAATTTTCAAGATATAATAGAATGCATAGAAATATAATAAATAATTATATTTTATATTCTTGAAGGAATAACTATTGTACCTATCACCACTTTGTTGTCAGGATTTTCTTCAGTGGTAGTGATGGAAAAAGCTTTCCCTTGATTCCTTGGAGGTTGTTGGTTGCCTCCAAAAACCCTTGGCTTAGAGAACTAGTTTGAAAAGTTACCTAGTTCTTTGTAGTTGTAGCAATGAACAATACGTTGAGGATTTAATGGAGCATTCCTTTTCTCTGTTATAGTAGAAAGTTTTTCTTGCTGACAATCACTGGCTAGGTGTCCCTCCTCCCCGCACCTAAAGCATTTCCTCTTCCCCTTCAAGAAATTTCCAAGTTGCTTCTTTCCACACCTTTGGAAAGTGGGGTTATATAATTTCTTAGCAATATTGGATTTATCCATAAGACATACAGAATTAAAGTTCACTTTCCACTTCTTATCCCCATGATATCCCTAAGATTCACCAATCTCTATTTCAACTTTGAGGGCACATCGAAAAATTTCCTCATAGCTATCGAAGTCATTGATTGTTAGGAATTTCCATAGGATATGTTTTATCCCACCAAAGAAGTGGTCAACATTGAATTAGGGGGTAACAACAAAGCTAGAGGCATATCGTGAAAGAATTGTGAAGTTTTCCTCGTATGCTTCGATGGATTCATCATCTTTTTTCTCGAGGGTAAGGAAGTCTCTTTTCATCTTAAGTCAGAGGGTACAAGGAAAATATTTATCGAAAAACATTTTCCATAAATCCTTCCATTCCAATGCCTCAATCTCTTTATCATGATTCTTATTTTTGATCAATTTCCATCATTGATCAGCTTCAACCTCTATACGATAAGAATCCAGATGAACCTTCTCTTGTTCATAACATTGAAGGATAGAGAAGATATTATCAATGGAGTTGATCCATTGTTCGACGGTTTAGAGATCAGATGATCCATTGAAAGCAGGAGACCTTTGTCTAATTAAGTTCTCGATTATGAATTTTTCTTTCTTAGGGGTGGGGGGGAGGGTGAACATTACTGTTTACCCATGTTTCTATTAAAAACTTGAGTTAACTAAGAGAGTATCATGACAAAGTTTGCGATTCCCACTTCCATCAGATTGGGCATCTCATTAGAACAGTAATCACATTGATCTTCACATTGATTATTAGCCCGAGTCCTCTTATTAACAGACATTGGCTAGAATAAAAGGAAAATTAGGGGTAATTATTTTAAACTATTGAACACATAAAGGGGAATCCAATGACAAAAAGGGATAACTTATAAAGTACAGTTATCTCCCCAACTTATGAATTTATAAGCTTCGATCTAAGTTATCCATGATCTACTTTCTAACATATTTTCTTAGGGGAATTTTTTTGTTCCCTTAATAATGGTTAATACTAAGCTTATGAATTTACAGAAGCATATCATTTGAGATTGTCTAACTAAGAGTTTAGAAAGACCTTTTTTCGTACACCAGTTCCCATTCGAGTCTAGCTCAAAGCGGTGTTTTCAGGTTTTACCCCTAGATACATCTATGCCAGAGCCACCTATACTTGTTAGTATCCATATAGGGATATATTTAATTGTTAAACCAATTACTCTATACTCAAAAAAATTTAGTGATGTTTTTATTATACTTAGTCTTATACCCAAGGCTTTCACTATGGTTTTCTAATCCTAATCCCAAAAATAACTAAACCTATCATTTGATACCAACTATAACAACCCTGCTCTTTATTTCATATTTAAACATGATTTAATACGTAAAATTTTACTTAATAAAAACCATAAGATCAAGAGGTCTATTGTATTTTGGGATTAGGAACATTACATGAAAAATTAAGATATAAAATACAACATCTTTATTGAAAACTTCTTTTACACGACCACAACATTCCTTCATACTTAGCATTGCATGGGGGTAACCTGAGGACATACATAAGAAAATGGTGAGCTATAAAGACCATTAAGGGAGTTAAAAAGGCCTAAAATTAAGAATAAAATACATTTTAGGCAATATACATATCAACAGAGCACAATAGAAGCATGAACATAAAGTCATGATATAGCATGATTATCATAAAATGGAAATGTGGAAACAACTTAAAACATTGCATCATTAACATAAGGAATCAGGTAAACCACTATCCGAACATGGTGGAAAATTGTCCTAAAAGGAATCAGGTAAACCCCTTCCCCAACATGACATATCATGATACTAAACATTACCCAATGCATTGGAGCACTATCAGGGCACACCCTTCATAATCATTTCAATCTCATGCTTAAGTGTGCCACATAGATCATATAATAAGGATTCATTTAACATCATCATTTATTCCATGATAAAGGAATGTGGAATAAATAAATAAAAGTATATAATAAATAAGTATATGTGCATAAAGTTGAATACCCTTGATAGATAAATGAGTATGGTATTCACTACATAATGATTTTGGCATGGAAAAATGCGGTGCAATTTCGACAGCCTAACGACGTGACATAAAAATTCATAAAAATGATCGATGAGAGAGAAATGGGTATCTCATAATATATACATGAAATATATAGTAAGGGGGTCATATAAATACATGTCCCAACATAAGGAATTTGTAAATAGAAGGCGTAACATAATAAAGAAACTTGAAGAAAGAGGAGAAATGGAATAACTCTTACGAAATTTAGGCATGGTAACAGATGTACATGAGAGGGATTAATGAGAGATAAAGAGGTATAACATCATACAAACATAATAATAGTAGTATGGGGGAGGTTAAAAAACATACCCCATCATTTTTAATTGAAAAATAAAAGGGTATAACAATATAAGGAAACTTGGAGAAAAATGAGAAAGGAAGGAAAGTGAGGATCCCTTACTTGTGTGTGTGACTTAAAAAGCTTGAAGAGGGGATTTTTTAGAGCTTGTAACACCTTGGGAGGATTCTAGATATATTATGACATATTAGGGACATTATACAAGGATTTTTAGTGAAGATAAGTGGGAGGTTGGGTGAGTTTATATAGGAAATGAGAGGGGAATTCTTTAATATTTCACAAGCTTAGGTTTTAAAATCTAAATAATTAAATATTAAAAACCACAAAACTTACCAAGTTTTTTTCCAAATAGGATTATAAAAAATTATTTTATAATTCCAATGTACAAACATATCAAAATATTATCCTTTCCTATGTGGAGGTGAGTCACATTATTACAGAAATGAATTTAAAATCATAAAATATATTATATATTTTGGAGGATTCACTAAGGCTTTATAAAATAATTAAAACAAATATAAAATTATATAATTTTAATGGGGAAACATATATTGGTCCTATAATACCCATTATAGTATTTATTACATCATTTTGGGGTCATTATGATGTCATAAAACACATATTTTATTTATACGGTATTTAATTTTTACCCAAAAATTCGTCTATCTCACAAAATTATGAAAAATTCACCATTGGATAATTTAAAAATCTTGATTCAAAAAAAAAATTCATTTTATCTAAATAATTTTCCAAATATGTGAATTTTCACTTTAAAAATGAAAACTGACATTTATTGAAAATTCACGAGTTTTTGACAAAAACAATTTTCAAACCATAATAAAAATCACATTTAACTTCATAAAAATCATTTAATCATTTATTATTAATAAAATGAACTTGATAATAATATTTTATTAAAATATTAATTATTTTAAAAGTTCATTAATTCCTTAAAATAAATTCTTTAAAAATACACTTTCTATTTTATCGTATAAAAAATATAACTCTTATCAAACTGGTTACCTAATCATTTACAGATAAGGAACTGATATGATAATCATTTATAAGAATTGTTTTTATAATATTATTAATAAAAAACTTAGTTTAATATAATAATGTATATATTTCTCAAAAAAACCATTTTTACTCGAAGAATCAATTTATCAAATTCATCATTTTTTTAAGAAAGGCTATTCTCATAAATGAATTGATGGAATAAGACTTATTTATAGAAAGAGATTACACAATAAGTAACTAATATATTGTTACATAACCCATTATAACACCTACATAAGATCTAAGGTTAAGGTGTGCGATGGTGATAGACTCTTGGGGCGACTTGGATAACATCACCCGGGTGGTAATCTCTATTAACTTGAACTTCTACCATAGGTAATTACATTCAAGATTAACGTGTTGAAGCTCATATTGGGATAGGTCAAGAGTGAATCCTAATGAATCTACCTCCCTTTTGAGCTCTGAAAAATGAGATTTGTACGAACCGAGTCTACTGGAAGAGGCCATCATCTCCTTTTTCTGTGTCGAAAGGATTTGTTAAAACCTTATATTTATATTAGTTGTTTGATCAATGTTCAATGACTATATTATAAACAGTAATAATACTTAATGGTTGTTTAAACCTAATAATAATAAAAAAATAGTGCATGTGTTTTCTATATCCATAAGACTTTAAAAGAAAGAGAATGTTATTCATAAATTATTGGGTCATTACAATGACTCACAGTGAGGTAGGATATATTTGGTGTGTCATGAGTGATATTTTATTAATGAATAATGCAAGAAAGGATTTATCCCTTTTGTCCCTTGATAGACGTTTATATCTCAGCTCCTTTTATGGGAATGAAACTAACTTTATAAATCTATTTCCATGGTGTTTAGTGGTCAAGTTTATTTCTGGAAAGTCAAAGAAAGCGACATCAAGTATATAGGTTGATAGCATCAGCAAACAACATGATTGATTAGAGATATCACTATAAATGGATTATATTACACGGTAAGCATTCATATGAGGTTTGATTTCATTACGACACTAAATCATTTCTCTATGGGTTCCTTGTCATGTTTCTAGATGCTGACCTTGGACTTTATGAAGTTATGCCTAATTCCACTAAAAAAGGCCTATAGGGTCACACACTAAGTGTATCCACAATCTTAGTTAAATTCATGTAATGTATTTAACAAGTTAGAATAAATAAGATTAATTTAGTTTGGTTTATCACCATAAAAAAATCACAAGTTATTCGAAAGAACAAGTGAGTTAAATAATAATAATAAATATGTATAGGTTTAGAAAATATAATATTTATTATATTTATCATATAGAATAATACAGTGAAATTTATTTATTAAATTGTCATTATTTGAGGATTGATAAATTCCAATGAGGGAAAGAAGACCAAGCTTAATGGTCTAATTAGAAATGGTATAAATTATATTTATTTATATTCTTAATGCATTTCACATGGAAAGTTATTATTATTATTAATATTATTATTAATGGACATGGTGTCAACTAAGAATATTAAATTTGGTAATGTGATTGTGTACAATTTGACAACCCTAAACCTACCATAATAAATATCTAATTATATCACTTCTTATAACTCAGTTTTGGTGTGCACAATTGATAGAGATATATATAGACATCTAGAATAAGCTCTCTCTTCCTACTCTTTCAAGACTTCGATAGAGAATTGAGAGTTCTTCCTCACTCGAGAAGAATAATGTTTCGATCAACCATGAACAATGAAAGTGATTAGGATTGGATATTCTATAACCCAAAGATTCTACACTGACATTCATAAATTGTGTTTCACGTGTGGATCACTACTAGAGTAATTATACACTTAGATCCTCCATTTCAACGATGATACAATGAGATATAGTTAACTAGATCATAGATTAAAGAAGGATTACAAGTTACAGTGATTCTATATCTATTAAAAAATTATTTATAAATTACATGTGGATATCTTCCTCTTCTAGTTTTTTAATTTTAATGTAGTCAATTAATCTATGGTTTTCATTGAACATGACATTTTGATCATTTTCAAAAATGATTACACATTACTTAAGACTAAAATCTAGGTTGGTCATACCATCAAAGGAAGCCTCCGCTATAACCAGAACCTACAATAATAACATCTCAATACATTGATGATTCTAGAATCATCATGTTATGATGTATATAACTAGTTTACAGAAGGTGGAAGAAAAAATAAAATTGAAAGAGTTTGGTTAACATTATACCTCTTGTTTAAGATACCTCCTTTGGATTAAAATCTAAGCCTTGAATGATTGATCTTAGGATAAGACCAGGGGATCTAGGATGAAGGGAAGGAAGCTAGGAAGGTATTTTGGTAGGGATTATCCAAGCTAGAAGGCTCAAACATTTTGAATAAGGGAGGAGAGACACACTTGAAATTAGTTAAAATATTTAAATATAATTAATGTATTTCTAAATTATAATGATTTAAAATGGACATTAATTTTAATAAAAAGAGGATAAGGTATAAATATGACTATATAATAAAATTTTGAAATGATTTTGTGTCATTTTAAACCTTATACTTTGGATTAACCCATTTGTTAACTCCTTTTGTCCTTAATCATGGTAACACAATTTTTAGCCTTTAAGGTTCATAAATTTACTTATAAGGTGACAAGTGGATAAAAAATAGTCAATGGATGACATTTTATACCATTTACCATTCAAAATATCCTATTTCAATATTTTTTGTTGTTTTTAACTCATTTAATAAAATATTATTTAACATTAATATCATTAAAGTAATTTTTGGGACTATTCATTTAATTTGACTTTAAAATCATCAAGATAACAATAAATTTTGAATATAAACTCTTTTACCATAAATTATAAATTATTATTAACCATGAAATTCATGGAACACTATAATTCATCCAAACAATACTTCTTTTAGTGTTTTTAAAACCATTTACTAGATTTTTCCCACCGTTTTCACAAACACTAAGTCAATGTTGTGTAAGTATTTTAAGGTAATTATTACATCCCAAAAATTAAAAATAAATCACCATCGTAAAAAAAATTTATTTATGTTCAAAATAACTTTTTATATTCATCTATAACATCTTTTTATTCTCATTAAAACATATAGGAGAAATTAAAATCAAGAGAGTGACATTTTGTATTTATCCTTTTCTTAAAATAATATAAATGTTATAATCCAACAAATTTGAAAATAAATTTCCATATTTCTACATATAGGATATATTTGATGGAAAAAACTCATCCAATAGGATAAGGTCAAGTGTTAAAGATATTTTAAAGCCTTATCCCATAGTTTTAACCCATTTTTACCTCTTTTACCCTTAATAAGGTGACAAATCTTTACCATGGTTACTATTCACAGTGAAAAAAAATAAAAGGGACCCATTTACCCACTTTTAAACTATTGATTCCAAATATGAAATCAATTATTAATGATTCAATTTCTATAAGTGGTAGAGATCAATTTTTATATAAATGCATAAAACATAATAAAAAATCGTTTAAAAAAATGTGTTTTAAGCCCAAAAACGAACTTATACTAAAATAAAGTATAATGATGATTCCTATATGATTAATTATGTTATTTATAATTAAAGAAAACTTATGTTACATTAATATAAAATTCAAAACATAATGGTATTTTTAATTTACTCGATTTAATTAAAATAAATGCCAGTTTTATAAAAATCGGTATATTTCACCATTCACATAAAAATGCATATTTTTAGAAAAATATTAAGAATTAACCCTAATATAATATTGAAATTATGATTTCAAAAATTATATTAATTTCCTAAAATAACATTTTAAAAGTTTTTAGAAGTTAATTATAATACCCATGCACAAAATGTAATATTTTTTTTGAAAAAAACATATTTAGTACTTATTTATTATAAATTAATCAATACATTTGTATTATATAAAACTTGTATAAATATTATTCAAAATGATTTTATTACTATTTATACTTTCCAATTTAACAACTTGGTTATAATCTTCACATTTAAATAATAATATTTTTATACTATATCAGAGTTCGATTAAAGCTTGGTGTTGCATGTTAGGAAAGTTATTAAGCATAGTATTATTTTAAACTAAATTTTCAGGGCGTTAAATTATTCCACCTTAAATAGGTTGTGTCCGCAAAATTTTTATCTTGGTAATAAAGGGTTCAATATTATAAAATACCATTTTTGAAAACCCATATAGTACAAATGGATAATAAAACTCCCTTTGAAAAGGGAAAGTGAAAAACATAAAGGTTACTTGAAATAACACATAATCGAGCTCCCAGATAAGGAGAACATTAGTGAGAAGTGAAAATATGGATATGGAGGGAAAAGATAATAGATAAAAAATAATGGAGAGTGATATGGAATATGATCATGAGAAAGTTAATGACCACAAAATCATAAATCAATGAGGGGTGAAAACAACCATAAATTATTTAGAGATAACTGTAAAAAGGGAAAAAATTCATTTTCCTGATCCTTTTTCCCATAGTTGAATAATTATTTTACCATGGAATTCAAGAAAATATACTTACTTGATTTATTCAGATAAATAAATGTAATTTCATCCTATGATTTTATGTTTCAATTAGTTTCCACCTATTTTCATCCCATATTCCAATGGTGATTAAACAATATGAATTTTTCATGCCCGAAGCACTAAAATAAACTTCTAATAGATCATAATATCTATAAAAGGATGAAAATATATTCCTTATATTTCTATTTAGTTACTTAAACCAAAAATGGTTAATACATGCTAATATAAATAATATGAATAAACCTTCATTTGAAATATTAATCACAAAGATTTCAATAATAATACCCAAAGATCTGCCTAATTGATTCCATAAATATATAAATTCATAAAAATCCTTAAATCATTCTTATCCAGTATTCAAAACCCCAAAAAATAGAAACAATTAGGTCATAAAATTTCAGAAATTGATTTAAATTTAATACTCAAACAATATAAAGTATCTTATAATTTCACATACCAAACATATGAATACCTTGATCATATATTCTCTTAAAACATGCTATTAAATCGAATAACCATAAAACCTCAATAAAAACATATATGTTTCCAAAAATCAACTCTATCCTTATTCCTCAAATTAAATCACAAACTATCCAATATATTCCATAAATCAAAAAATGAAATAAACTTCATAAATCACTTTATCATCAAATCACTAATAAATTTAAAGGTCACCAATACTACCCAATTTAATTTATAAATATAAATCATCTCATTATTACAAATGAAAATTATTATATCAACATCAGACACATATTAAGGGTCATATATCCCTCAATTACATATTTTCCAAAAATACCACCTTACCACTAAATCACTTTTCTAGGTTATCAGTACTATTCAACATATTATTCAAAATCCTTAAATCAAAACCATTTCAGAACAATCCTTAGATGTTTTAGGATTCTTTTAACCATAATATCATTGATAAAAAACTTATATAACATAATTTTCAAATACTAATTCATAAACACTTGAATCATTCCACTTCAATGATTAGTATAGAATATTACCTTCCTTGGTTCAGAAGTTAGACCTTGGATTAGGGTATTGAGTAAAATAATTCCCAAATTCCCCATACATAATACATTGAACTATAAATGGTACCTTAAGATGTACTTTATT
This sequence comes from Viscum album, assembly GCA_963277665.1. Taxonomy (NCBI): domain Eukaryota; kingdom Viridiplantae; phylum Streptophyta; class Magnoliopsida; order Santalales; family Viscaceae; genus Viscum; species Viscum album. The sequence continues at coordinate 64,994,698 of OY728163.1, read as the reverse complement.
TCTCTCTATTGAACTTTTCATTTTTCCTTGATAATTAGTTGCTTTATGACTTTATTTTCCTCACATAAAACTTCTTATCATTTCTTTGAGACATTTCCATGGGTTCTTATTACCACATTCTTGACATACAAGAAGCTAAATATTCCATCCTCCATGGTCTTCATGAAACTACATTTTCTTTATTTGGTTTATTCAAAAACTCACCTATGTTCATGTTATTAATCATATATCGAGACAGGTTTAGGAATAATTATGATCTTTCACATTACATCTCCCATTTTATTTGGTTTCTTATAAGGATAATCACTTCATAATATACCACAATTAGTATTAACATGATTCATTTTGGTTCCAACCATTTGAATAATATAAAAAAGCATAGTGTGATCAATAATAATCATAGTGAGAAATTATATAATTAAGAAAAATCATTCATAGGATGTCTAAATCATGAAAAATTACTTTCAATATATGAAACCTTAGGTTTATCCTTAGTCACCTATAGTCATTATCTATTCAAATCCTTAATAATAGTTCATAAAGAAAATTTAAATAACCCAACCATATCCCCTGAGAGTGCCTAACCATGTGTGCAGTCTTAGGCCCACTCATAGTGCATGGATGATGATCAAGTTAATACCCAATCCTCCCCTTTCAGTGTTTTTAAACCAAGGTATATTTGTGCCATAATCATATCCACTTTTCAATATCCATACATGAATATATTTTCTAAGAAAACCACACTCCTTTATTTACCATAACTTAGGATGTTCTCCTATTTTTAAGCTTATCCTAAGTGTTCTCACTAATGTTTCCTTATCCTAGTTTCCAAAAATATCTAAACCTTACTCAGATACTAACTAAGGAGATCCAAATATTATATATATAAATATTATATCTTATTAGATGAATATTCATTACTTATTATCATAATCCAATCTATAATTGGAAAGTTTTAGAGTCTTTAGAAACATGGATACATAAAAAACCAGTATATAAAATATCTACATCATCTCCCATTGAGTTCTTCACAACTAGAATCCTTCTTAGAAATATCATACTTAAAACCTTTCTTTATATCTTGGGGAATGGAAACATAATAAAGGGTGAACTCCGATGTTCGGTAAGGGTAAACATGAAAAATATCAATCAATGATCATTTTTAATTATAACATAAGCATAAGGGTATGAGGACATGAGATTAACATTTGAAAATCATACCCATCAATTCATAGATCATAATCACAAGTCATGACATAAATTTTGGTAGTACATAAAATATGAATCATAAAAGAATCAAAGAACATGACCCATGAGAGCATAAAATTGGTATAATATCATGTCATAAAAGAGTGGAATAATGTGTTATATAATCATAATAATATAAATGTTATGTCAAGTTTACCCACCAATATTTTCATCACATGTTAGGCTTGAGCTAACAACCTGTGTACCTACTTTGGGGATAACCTCCCTTGTACCATTGTTGGTCTTGGTATAACCTCCCGTGTACCCCTGTCGGGATTGGGCTAACCTCCCATGTACCCTTTGAGCTTATAAAACATTAATCTTTACCTAATGCATTTGAGGTCTATAACAGACCCACCCATCAAATAATCATAATCCATTCATATTTATGCCACAAGATCATGAAAAAATTTATCATTTCATCATATCTTAACCCATGGAAAATAAAATGGGTTTCATAAATGTTTAATAATCATAATTATAAACCATTTAGAGAAATAATAAGGATGATTTAATAGGATCATATCACTAGTGAAGCATAAGTAACATCAAAGAATGTTATTATAAATGAATTTTCTTTTAAATTATCACTTGAATATTTTTTAGGAAAATACCCTTTTCATTTTGAAATCACTTATTTAAAATCTAAAAATTTCCAAAATATTATGGAACAATATTTCTTTGAAAATAACCATGTAAAATTGTAAAGTAAGTTTCAAAGTGAAGAGTAGTCATGACGGTGGGAAAAACCATTTGTGTGGTGTAGATTAAAAAATATATTATATTCACACATTTTTTAAAAAGCACATCATTCAAAAAATGACAAGAATATTCCTTTTAAAACTATTTATAAAAATTACAACATGAGTAATAATGAATTTAATAAATCTTCGGAGAATAGTAAAAACATTCTTGATTTTTTAAAACAAAATCTGGATATGTAAGAAAAAATTTAATACCCTAATAGAAAAACAAAGTTATTTTTCCTTAAAAACATTATTTTGAACTTTTGAGTTCTTAGAGAAGGAAAATGAAAGAAAAAATTATAATTTGTAGAAACAACCATAAGAAAAGACATAAGATTTCTGAGATATAGATCAGTTGTTCAGAGTGGAACACTCAAGAGGGGGGTGAATTGAGTTTCAAATTAAAATTTATATTTAAATGAGACTTAAAATTAAATCCCCTAATTTATAAAATATGATCATTTAAATAAAATATTAGATTTATATAATTTTATCTTTCAAAAAGGTTCTCAACTTTTAGATAAAAGCTCAGTTAAAAACAATTTTGAAAACTCTTTCCAACTTTTGAAACATTTTAACTTGATTCAAACATAATATATAAAACAAAAATTAAATTCAATTATCAAAGTAATGTTTTGTTATATAGATTTGAAAATAGGTATAGTTTTTTTGAAAAATATAGTAAAATAAAATAGATAAAAAACACAGCATAATAAATAAGGGGTTTAGTCTCAAGCTAAGATCTAATCCCCTCCACTTGTCAATAACCCATTTCCAAGAAGTTTATTATAAAATAAAATGACCCAAATCCTATATTGGTTTTTACAATAGCATACATGGCTGTCGAGGATTCACAAAAACTCTTCCATGGTTCTATATAAGAGAATTAAATGATAAAAATTTTGCATAGGTAGTCCAAGATACACAATCTATTCCACTATTCTTGATGGGAGTAAAGGAAAAGAAATGGGAGAGAGTGTCTCACACTCTTCAGTTTAGCACAGGATCTATCAAAAAATACAACACACACACAACAAAAATATAAATAAAAATAGTGTAAGAGATGGTGAAGAGTTTGATGCAATATATTATTTTTTATAGTTCTGTAGTTAGTTCTTCTCTTCTCATAGTCATCTTTTTATTTGTGATAGGTGTGTGAAGACATTTATATGTTCTCTTGATATGTCATCAAATATACAGTGAGAATAAGATATTACAAATGTTTGAAATTGAGTATAATTTCTTCATTTTATTTCAGTAAAAACTCTAATGACTTTGTGTCATGCCCGTATATCTCTATCTCTATTGCAATGAATATATTTTTCTAACATAGTTTTTCCTTTGAAAAAAGGTTCTCTTTGGAAATATCCATTTATAAATCCTTATGAAGATCCTCATAATTTTTTAGGAATTCCGAGTTTATTAAATATTTCTAAATGACATTTAATTATACACAAAAAAGTGGCTGAATTAATATATTTAAAGATATAATAATATAATACTTACCTTTATACATGGTCAATTTGAAGTTTCTACATCAGAATCTATGGTTGTTTCTATACTTTATATGTTGTATGGTTGGTCACTTGTTCATATGATTGATCATTTTTTCTTATGGTTGATCTCTTCACTTTATGGTTGATCACTTTGTACTTATGGTTGATCCAATAATTTTCCCAATTTGAGACCACTAACCACGGTTGTAACACCCCGAAAATTCTAAACAAGTAACTTGTATTCGATAGTATGTATGACCCGTGACACCAAGCGCACAAGGAAATATAATATATCGACTATTTATAATATATTTACTAATTTAAATAAATTCAATATAATTTATTGCTTTCAATGCACATGATACTGAGTCAGCGTGCGAACTACGCAATAATGAGTTTCTTCAATGGCTTGCGCTACATGCAAGACTGAGTTTTACTGAATAATAATATATTATCAAAATATTATTATTTAATAAGATATAAACTATCCATTATGAATAATATTAACTAACTTATGATAATATATGGGTTTCACAACTAATTCATTGGTTACAAATTAATTATAAATGAATATAAGAACCAATTGAATATGAAAAGAATATTTTTATAGAAATCTCTTTTTATGATCACAAAGCTATTTTACCCTAATAAATTAAATTAATTAAAATTATTAAGTGATATTAATTTAATATATACATATTATATATTCAATATAATATTTTTTATATTTATCCAATATATTTGATAAGAATAATATAAGAAAAAATCCAATGTTACACATAAAATACTATATTTTTATTAAGGCATTTTTACCGCCATTTAATGGAAAACCTATTTTAAATTCAATTTTTTGAACTTTTATAGATCCTATATATCAAAATAAACTTCATATTTGAAATATAAACATAAAAATTAGGTTAGGGTGATTTTTTTGGTATTTTTCTGTGAAGTTTTATTTTTTAACAAATAATGAAAAATACTGTATTTTAATTCAAAACTACATTTTAATATAATTTATTTATAAGGTTAAATAATTTTTTAAATTGGTTTTAAATTTTAATTAGAATATTTTTATCAATTAATATAATTTATGTCATTGGAATTTATTTCACTTTTAAATTGACTATAAACACATAGCAAACTTTCAGATGTTTTTACTTTAAAACCTACATTATCGTCCCATCCGTGAAATTAAATTTAAATTAATTTATGCGAATTCTACTATTAGAATTTGAAAAAATATATTCCATATTTTAATAATCACAATTTATAATGTCTAATAAGGTCAACTTAGTTTTTACCAAAATTATTAGTGAATGTAATTAAAATTAATTACAACGATTAAGGTAAAATTAAGCTTAATAAGGAACTAAACCTTAATCTTAAGGGGACAAATGACCTATAAACTTGTAAAAAATCCATTTTATGGAAATATTTAGACCTTATCCTCCATTATCTATAAATTTTACCATTATGGGATCCAATTTCAATGTGAAAATGTGTATGTAATTCATTTGTCAAAATATTACAAGAGTGCCACTCCTCTTCCACTATAAAAGGCCTCATATCCTCAAACATCCTCACACCTCTCAAGAAAATTTGGATCGACCAAGATCTAAAAAAATAGATCCTAAAAATTCCTCCCTTAATCATAGAATCCTCCCCTTTTTAAGAAAGCAATCCAAGGAAGCCTTTAGTTCAAACCAAAAGAAGTTACTCGATTAAGAGGTAACAAACTTCCTCAAGATTTTTAGTTTTATTTCAATTCTCCAATCGATAAAATCTTCTTATTTAGTGATTTTATAAAAAAAATATCCTAAATATACTGGTATGTTTTTATTCTAAGGGTTCAACCTACACTTATACACAATTCCATATAATGGGTAACAAACATACTATTTATGTGTACAGAGAACTACTACTTCACAAAATGATGATTGTTCGTTCTTCCTTTACCACATATCATAGAGGTCATTATGATGAAAAATATGTTTATATATGTTATATATGATATTTATAATATATTTATACTTATTTAATTATTTTATAACACATATATTTACAATTTCTATTTTGTGAAAAAATGATAACATTGTTTGTGGAAGTGTGGACTACCGGCCCCTCAAAGCGACGTGATTCATTCACACGATCCACAGAATGTATAAAGGATGATTTTAATTAAAAATATGTAAAATATAAAACACATATATTATATTCCTAAAATAATTAAATTTCTATAAATATAATATATATCATTTTATTTATTACATTTTCACACACTTAAAAAGTGGTAATGTCGTTCGTGGATATGTGGACTACCGTCTCCTCGACATGATGTGATTACTTTTTACATCATAAGAATTATATATATATATATGATTATATAATATGGTATTTATTATATAATGATAATTCTAGAAATATATAATGCTACTTACCTTCTTTCCATAACGATTATTGAAAAATGAGAATGTTACTCATGCATACGTACGACCTACTGCCTCCGTGATTGTAACGTTGATTCATTTTTCATAACCATATTAAACGATAGGTTTTAAAATTATAATTTATGTATAAATTTTATAATTATGTCATAATTATTATTCTGTTGATGTTTATGTAATGACAAATTTGACCATAGTTGACCTACCAAAGTTGTTTTTGACACATATACCGAATTTGGTCAAAATATCCGATGTAAACTTAATTGTTTAAGTAGTTGTATACAACAAAGTAATAAGTGAAATAAAATTAATGATAAACATGAAAAATGTTCTGAAGTAAGTATATAATTAACTTAAGTTTATTATATAGGAAGTTAAAAGATATTCATCCGAAAGGAAACACAAGGTAAGGGATTTCAACTCAATTTATATTCTCTTGAGGACTATTTGTTGTTATGCACCTAATTTATTTTATATGGTGTATATACTGACATTTGAAATGTTATATAATGAATCTATTTATTCTCATGAAATTATAAGTTTCATTTAATGATATTCATTCATGTATATTATGATTAAAATGTTTCATATTGGTATGAGACAATTTGGAATGTTTAAAGATTATTTACCTCAAGAACGTTTTTAATGATTATATTTACAATCTCATATCCTTTTGTGATCATTAAATTTCCCCTAAAACAATAATTTCATTTTTGTGCACCTAATTTCTTATATATAGTTCACTTACTTCCATTTTTTCATTTAATATCATGATTCAATCATTCTTCATGATATTTTTAGTTTCAATTTGAATTATTTCATCTAAGGGGATTTGAAATAAAAGTTACCAAGTGAAAAATAATTTCATAACCTGATTTCTTTTAATTGGGTTATATTAATTCACCATTGTCATTAATATTCTACGATCATGTTTATAATGACTTTTAATATCTATTAATGTATTTACCCTTATATATGTGTATTTATAGTTTATATAGATAATCTAATCATTTATTGATTCCCATTCCAACATTATAATCTTTTCAAGGGTTTACTTTACTATATCATTTTTTCAGGATTATTTAAACTTAAATATAAATAAGTGGAAATTATTTAATAAATTTCTATTAAACCCTTTAATTTTATTCTCTTATAGTTATTCATGATATTTATTAAGTGATAGTACCATTTTCCCACTCTTTGGTATTCAAAATGATTTATAAAATATTTTTCAGAAAACCCGATTTTATTTCTCACTTTTGTCGGAGAACCTATTTTCTTCTAAAAACTATGCTATATTAAAATGTTTTCAAAAATATTTTTAAAATAATTTGGTGTAGATATTTTTACCCTTTTTTTCTTTTACCAACATTTTTAAAGGAATATTCTTGTTTCTTTCAAAACAAGTCATTTTTCTAACCTTTAACCATGTAAAAGGAATATTCTTTTTTACCTCGTACAACTTATAAGGATTTAACTGCCTCCATTTCTTTGAAGCTTCCTTTACATGTTTAAAAGGTTAATTTTTAATGAAAATATTTTCAAAATTGACTTTCAAAATAAAAGGTTTTTCAGATGGATTTTCATAATAAAAGGATATTTTCTCAAGACTATTTTTAAAATATCATTTTATTGTATTTATATTCATAAATGAAAAAACCCTTATTTTTACTCCACTTGGGATATGTTATATTGATACCATCCTATTTATTCATTTAGATGTTTTATTTATTTATTTTATCCAAGGATAGTATCCAAATTCACTTCCTTGATTCATTTTTCAGTCCCCTTGAAATATTCAATCTCCAATGACCATTGAACATTGAATTTCCCCTAAATTATCCATTTTATTTATCATCGATATTACTATTTCCTAAATCATATACCTCTTTACATATAGTGTCTACTTTGACAGTTGTTTGATTATTTGGGGAAATATTGATAAATATGTACATTTTATAAGACATATTGTTTATTAGTTAAATTGATTACTCGATATGAAGAATGATTTAGACATGTAATGACGGGTGGAGCTCAAACTTTATATAGATCCTCAATGCATCTATTGGTTATCATGAGACAAATAAGTTGCACAAATTAAACAGGTTTCTATCCATAGTTTTAAACTGTCCAGTGGATGGATCTTGACAGTAGAGGTTTTCATTTTCCTTAAACATGACGTACAATAATTAAGAATTTTCTTCATAGAAAATTTAGTTATCATTATTATTATCCATGAGGTTTTCATATGATAAAATCTATGGATGAATTTAATTCTTAGTTTATTAATTAAATGGAATGTGCCTTCAGTTTATTACCTTACCATATTGATTTTTCTTTATCTAATTATTTGAATGGCTTGTGTTTCTATTTATTACCTTACCATATTGTTTACATACTTACTTCTTAGTTTGTTGATTACATGGTATGCATGTTTAGTTATTTACCATACTATAATTATTATTCTAATTGATTCATTATTGCTTCCATTATATTTTCCCTTACTGAGAATTTAAGCTCACCCTTATTATGTTTTTTTCTTAGTATTCTAATAAGTGTACTAAGAAAGATATGCAAGGATACTATAGATGGAATAAAGTTATCCTCAAAGTTATTTAGAAGAAAAAAATTATGTTGTAATTAGTGTATTAATTTTAATGCAATACTTCTGTATGTATTTGGTTTAATAAGACTACTAAAATCTCGGTACTTCAGGATTTTATTCCTTATAATCATTCCATTGTAATTGACAGTAGACACCGTCTCAGAGATTTATGGGGTCAGGTCACAATAGTTGGTATCAAATGAAGTTTAGTAGAAAATTGGGAACTGGATTTAGGAAAACGTAGGTTAGAGAATATAACCCTAGGATAAAATTTGAGGATAAGTATAGAAGAACATCCTATAATTTTGGTAAGGTAGAGATTATGTGGGTATTTTTAGCAATACATCCCTATCTGGATACTACAAGTGGAGGTTGTTCCGGAACAAATGTGCCTAGGAGTAACAACTCTCACAAGGTGTGTTGGGCCTGAATCAGCATAACTTGGTACACAACAATGGGCCTTATTGGACACCTGGTTTGACACTCCCAGGGGATATGATTAGGAAGATCCACATTTTATTTATAAACCACTATAAAGGATTTTGAAAATGAATAACTTAGGATAAACCTAAGGCATTTTATATTTAAGATAAGGTGTCATGGTTTAGAAATACTACAAATGATATTATGGATAAACCCTAGACCAAGGAAGGACCTATGTGGAGATAAATAGATGAAGTATTTATGTATTAGGGTTGTATTGAAAACCTTTGTTAAAAGGATGTTTAGTGATTAACCTTATTTCAAGGATTTCCATCATATTTATTTTGGAAATTATATTAATATGGTTTTAGAAAAGGAAAACCTGTATACCAGGTGATAATCAATCAAGTTTGGAAAGGCCATTAGTCTTGAACCCATGACTAAAGGACGATAAGGGTTTAATGCCAACCGCTGACCTACGTAATGTCCTGGTTAAATTGCCATTGATTTTAGTTAAAAAATTTGATGAATAAATATTAACGATGAACCAATAGTGTAAATTTTTGGGTTTAGAGATTAATATATTAACTATATTAGTTTTTGAAAATAGTTAGAGAGAAATAGTCAGACTTTTCACTCTTTTATAGGCCTTAAGATCCTTTAGAAACATATTTTAGTGCTTCATGCATCAATATTAATTTTTGAATGAATTGGAAAATATATTGAAGCACAACCAAATATTGAAATTTTGTTTATAGAAATATATCAAGTAAGTATATTTCCTTATATTCTTAGGCATTAAAATAATTACTCATCATTAGAAAAATGATCAAAGAAATCTTGTCCTAATACCTTAATTTTTGTTGAACCGATTGCCTTCTAAATCATCACAGATTTATGGATTTGAGTCCTTCATCTTTCTATTGATCATTCGCTTGTTTTTTATTTATTAACTCAATCACTCCCTATAAATATTTAAGATTTTATTCCAAGTAAATATCTATACTTTCCACAAATTATCTCATACTCAGAGACCTAATTATATGTTTGTCCCTGTGACCTTTGTAATTCTCATTATCTCTTTTCTATAGGATGTTTTACAAACACTTCTCACAATGTAATATTTTATACATGGGAAATATCAAATAATATATCACCAAGACCAAGTTTAAATTGTGAGGATTCAATTTATTTAAGGTGTGGGGAATGTAACACCCCGAGAATTCTAAAAGAGTAACTTGTATTTGATAGCGTGTATGACACACAACACCAAGGGAATAAGGGAATATAATATCCTAAGTATTTATAATATATTTACTAATTTAAATAAATTAAATATAATTTATAGCTTTAAATGCACATGATATTGAGTTTGCATGTGACATACGCAACAACAAGTTTCTTCAATGGCTTGCGCTACACACAAGACCGTGTTTTACCGAACAATAATATATTATCAAAATATTATTATTTAATAAGATATTAACTAAAAATTATGAATAGTATTAACTAACTTATGAAAATATATGGTTTACAAAACTAATTCATTATTTAAAAATTAATTATAAATGAATATAAGAACCAATTGAATATAAAATAATATTTTTATAGAAAGATATTTTTATGCTCACAAAGCCGTTTTACCCAAATAAATTAAATTAATTAAAATTAATAAGTGATATTAATGTAATATATATATTATATATTCAATATAATATTTTTTATATTTATATAATATATTTTATAATCATAATATAAGAATAAAACCACTTTTACATATAAAATACTATATTTTTATTAAGGCATTTTTACCACATTTTAATGGAGAACCTATTTTAAATTCAATTTTTGGAACTTTTATAGATTATATATATCAAAATAAAATTTATATTTGAAAGAGAAACATAAAAATTAGGTTAGGGTGAATTTTTGGTATTTTTCTGTGAAGTTTCTTTTTTTAACGAATAATGAAAAATACTAAATTTTAATTCAAAACTACTTTTTCATATAATTTATTTATAAGGTTAAATAATATTTTAAATTGGTTTTAAAGTTTAATTAGATAATATTTCTATAAATTAATCCAATTTAGGTCATTGGAATCAATTTCACTTTGAAATTGACTATAAAAACATAACAAATTTTTGGACGTTTTTACTTTAAAAACCAACATTGTTGTTCTGTCTGTGGGATTAAATTTAAATTAATTTCTACCACTTATGGGATTATAATTTGTAAAAAAGGATTCAATAATTGTAATCATAATAATTTATAATTTATAATAAGTTCAAATTAGTTTTTTTTCAAAAATATTAGTGAATGTAATTAAAATTAATTACAACGATTAAGGTAAAATTAAGCTTAATAAGGGACTAAACCTTAATCTTAAGGGACCAAATGACCTTGAAACTTGTCAAAAATCCATTTCATGTACATATTTTGACCCTATAATCCATTGTATCTAAATTTGAGCATTATGGAATCCAATTTCAATGTGAAAAATGTGTATGAAATTCCTTTGTCAAAATATTACAAGAGTGCCACTCCTCCACTATAAAAGGCCTCCTCTCCTCACACTTCCTCACACCTCAAAATAAACTTTTCCTTAAACAATATATACAAAAATAGATCATCAAAATTACTCCCCTCATATTATAAGCCTCCTATTGGGAAGAAATCAATCTAAGGAAGCCTTTGGTTCAAACCAAAAGGAGTTACCTGATTAAGAGGTAACAAACTTCCTCAAGATTTTTAGTTTTATTTCAATTCTCAAACCCCTCAAGTATTATTATTTAATTATTGTATAAAAAACATTATCCTAAATATAATATTATGTTTTTATGCTAATTTTTCTACCTAAAATTACACACAAATTAATCTAATGGGTAACAAACATACTGTTTATGTCTACGGCGAACTACTGCCTCACAAAACGATGATTGTTCATTCTTCATTTACCACATATAATGGTAGTCATTATGATATAAAATATTTTTATATATGTTATATATTATATTTATAATATCTTTAAAGTTATTTAATTCTTTTACAACACATATATTTATAATTTCTATTTTGTGTAAAAATGATAACATCGTTTGTGGAAGTGTGGACTACCGCCCCCTCAAAGCGATGTGATTCGTTCACACGATCTATGGAATGTATAAAGGATGATTTTAATTAAAAATGTATGAAATATAAAACATATATATGATATTAATGACATAATTAAATTTCTTGAAATATAATATATTTCATTTTCTTTATTACCCTTTTACACACTTAAAAAGTGATAACGTCATTCATGGATGTGTAGACTACCGCCTCCTCAACATTATGCAATTCCTTTTTTACATCACAATAATTCTATATATAAGTATATTGTTGTACCCCACACTCTTTGATTTTCATGATCACAATCACTTTCATATATGTTTAACTTTGTTTTTAAGTGTTGTGGATGATAGGCAAAAGATTGCCAAAGGATTGGCCCAAGAATGGACAAGAAATGGACTGAAATTCAGTCCACCGGCCAGCCGGTGGAACTGGCAGAGGGATTGCCCACTGCCAGGTTCCACCGGTCGACCGGTGGCTCTGTCACCGGTCGACCTGTGGCACCCAGCCCAAATAGTATTTGCTACTGTCTTGCCACCGGCCAGCCGGTGGCTCCTCCACCGGTCGACCGGTGGAGCCTGGACCAACCTCCTTCTCAACATCCAAGGCACCGGCCAGCCGGTGGCCCTGCACCGGCCAGCCGGTAGCCCAGTCAAACTAGCCGTTGGCTTTGACCAGTCAACCCTCTTTTGGGCTCCAACGGCTCCGAAGCCTTTTCCAACGGCTCCGAAGACTCCCCAAGGGTTCCATGCCTATAAATAAAGGCCAAGGAAGCCCCGGACACCAACCGGAACACTTGTGAAGCCAACGTACACAATTCTCATCATTTGGCCAACCTCCGGCGACTTCCTCCAAGGGAACCCCAATAGCTCCAACAACTTCCACATCCAAGGAGCACCTCAAGAAGCTTGGGAAAGCACGCTACATCAACTCCATCATCCAATTGGCGCCCAAGTCTTCCTCCAATACGGGTTTTCTTGTTTATTTTATTTTGAGCCTAAAATTGGGTTTGTACCTACAAACCCCAACTCCTTTTCCATTCCTTGTTTTCTTCCGCCCAACAATTGGTATCAAAGGAATAATTTGAGTAATACCTTAAAAGGTTTCAAATTCAAAGATCCATTGTGATGGCATCTACCTCTTTCGCCCCCGAGGGCTACTCATTGGGTCGGGCTCCATTTTTTGATGGGACCGACTACAATTATTGGAAAACCCGCATGACCACTTTTTTAAGAAGCATAGGATATCCTATTTACAAAATTGTCATGCAAGGTTATACTTTGTCTACCCCCGACGAATCCAAATGGACCCCCGCCGATATTAGAAACTTTGAGCTTGATGGCAAAGCCATGAACGCTCTACATTGCGGCCTTGACCGAAATGAGTTCAACCGAGTTTCCACTTGCACCTCATCTCATGAAATTTGGAAACTATTGGAAGTGACCCATGAGGGCACTAACAAAGTTAAGGATACTCGGTTAGACATGTATAGACAAGATTTTGAAAGCTTTTCCATGCATCCGAATGAATCTATTTCTGAAATGTTTACACGCTTCACTGACGTTTGCAATGGTAGAAAATCTCTTGGTGATGATGTTTCAGCTGAAGCAATGGTGAAAAAGATCCTATGGGTCCTTCCGAGCTCATGGGCACCTAAAGTGACGACAATCCAAGAAGCTAAGGATGTCAAAAACATGCCGGTCGAGGAGCTCATTGGATCCCTAATGACGTACGAGATCACGATGAGGAGGCAAGCTCAAAAGGAGGGCACACCAATCAAGACACCAAAGAACATTGCCCTCAAGGTTCTAAAAGATGTAAGCTCCTCCTCATCATCCTCATCTTCCTCATCTACTTCATCTTCAAGCGGAGACTCGGAAATGGAAAATCTCGCCCGCCAAATGCACAAGTTTATGAAGAAGCACAAGAAGAAGAAATCCCGCAAGCACCGAAAGCAAGAACCCACCGAAAAATCCGAGCCCAAGGTGAAATGCTACGGGTGCGGCGAAAAGGGCCATTACAAGCCCGATTGCCCACTCAACAAAAAACGGGCCACGCAAAAGGAAAAAGGAAAGAAGAAGGTCCTAAAGGTGACATGGAGTGACACATCATCCTCCTCCTCCTCCTCCTCGAGCGACAACGGTACGAAATGCCTAATGGCATGTCATGAGGTAACATCTTCTGACTCCTCATCCTCTTGTTCTTCAAATTCAAATTCTTTAAATCATTTATCCTATGAGGATCTCCAATACGCTAGAGACCGACTAGAAAAAGGTTTTCATACTTTATCGTCAAAATTTGTTGCTTTAAAAAAGTCTTTCAAAAAACTTTCCTCCGAAAAAGACCCACTTCTCAAAGAGAAGGAGGAACTCTCCCTAAAAATCCAAAATTTTCCCGATGTTGATTCTTTGGAATCAACCATCAAAGACCTAAGGGAGACCCTAGCCAAGTTCACCCAAGGTGAACAAAATTTGAACAATCTCCTAGGTTCCCAACGAATATCTAGAACCACCCAAGGGCTAGGATATACCAATATAGCCTCCTCCTCCCATGCACCCACTGTTTTTGTAAGGGGGAGCTCTAGTTTCAAATTTTGCAATTATTGTAAAAAACCCGGGCACATGATATATGAATGTAATTGCAAAAACGCCCGGTATGGCAGGCCCAAATCGATTTTCTATTCCGATGAGTTTTATAGGAGAAGACCCGCTACAAGGCAAGTGTGGATTGAAAAATCCCTCTTAGCGAGTCTCTCCGGGCCCAAAATTGTCTCTTTTCAAAATCCCTCTCCCCGGTGATTTATTATTTTTATTTAGGGGGAGTTAGGATCATTTAATCCCTTTTGTTTTCAATTTCAAAATTTTCGATTCAAACTTTGATTTTCAACACTTGGTATCAAATTTTCACTTCAAAATTTTCTGTTCAAATTTCAAATTTCAAATTTCAATTGGTTTTTGATTCAAAACTTTCAATTCAAACTGTTATTCAAATTTTCATTTCAATTTCAAAAATTTCAATTGATTTAAAATCTCTTTTTGTTTTTCAAAGCATCCCTCAATCAAGTTTTATGCCCCATTCTATTTTGATAATCACAAAGGGGGAGAAATTTCTTGATTGATTGGGGGAGAATCTTTTCTCTCATGCTTAGTATTTATTTTCAATTTATCATTTAAAGCATGCCTTTCATTTAAGTTTTTACATTGCTTAGATAAGTGATTGTGATCATCAAAATAGGGGGAGATTGTTGTACCCCACACTCTTTGATTTTCATGATCACAATCACTTTCATATATGTTTAACTTTGTTTTTAAGTGTTGTGGATGATAGGCAAAAGATTGCCAAAGGATTGGCCCAAGAATGGACAAGAAATGGACTGAAATTCAGTCCACCGGCCAACCGGTGTGATAGCACCGGCCAGCCGGTGGAACTGGCAGAGGGATTGCCCACTGCCAGGTTCCACCGGTCGACCGGTGGCTCTGTCACCGGTCGACCTGTGGCACCCAGCCCAAATAGTATTTGCTACTGTCTTGCCACCGGCCAGCCGGTGGCTCCTCCACCGGTCGACCGGTGGAGCCTGGACCAACCTCCTTCTCAACATCCAAGGCACCGGCCAGCCGGTGGCCCTGCACCGGCCAGCCGGTAGCCCAGTCAAACTAGCCGTTGGCTTTGACCAGTCAACCCTCTTTTGGGCTCCAACGGCTCCAAAGCCTTTTCCAACGGCTCCGAAGACTCCCCAAGGGTTCCATGCCTATAAATAAAGGCCAAGGAAGCCCCGGACACCAACCGGAACACTTGTGAAGCCAACGTACACAATTCTTATCATTTGGCCAACCTCCGGCGACTTCCTCCAAGGGAACCCCAATAGCTCCAACAACTTCCACATCCAAGGAGCACCTCAAGAAGCTTGGGAAAGCATGCTACATCAACTCCATCATCCAATTGGCGCCCAAGTCTTCCTCCAATACGGTTTTTCTTGTTTAATTTATTTTGAGCCTAAAATTGGGTTTGTACCTACAAACCCCAAACACTTTTCTCATCCCCCTTTCTTTTGGGTTTCACACCACCACTAAGGTGTGAAGAGGTTCTTCAAGCATTTCCTTTTAAAAGGCTTGTGTTTCGGTGAGCTAGCCTTCACCCGTTAAAAAGGCTAGTGGGTTCTTGCTAAACCATTAAAAGCAAGTGGGTTCTTGCTTAACCACCAAAAGCAAGCTGTAATAGGTCCTAGTGCTACCTCAAAGCCTAGTGGGTTTCTTGCTAAAACCATTGAAAAGCAAGCGGTAGGAATCTCTCAACGGTTGAGTTGGGAGCGGAGACGTAGGCCGGGTTTTTGGCCGAACTCCGTTATCAATTTTGTGTGTCTTGCCTCTTTATTTCCACTGCACTATACTTTGATTTTTAAATTGTTAATCAATTTTTTAAAAGGCAATTCACCCCCCTCTTGCCATCATTCCTTCACGTTTTTCTCCGACCCAACATATATATATGATTAAATAATATTTTATTTATGATATAATTATCATTCTATAAAGATATAATGCTACTTACCTTCTTTACATAACGATCATTGAAAAATGAGAATGTTACTCATGTGTACGTACGGCCTACCGTCTCCACGATTGTAACATTGAATCATTTTTCATAACCATATTTAATGATTGGTTTTAAAAGTATAATTTATTTATAAATATAATAATTATTTCATTATTATTATTTTGGATATGTTTATGTAATGGCCCATTTTACCATAGTTGACTTACCAAAGTTGTTTTTGACACATAAACCAAATTTGGTCAAAACACTTAATGTAAACTTAATTGTTTAAGTAGTTGTATACAATATAGTAATAAGTTAAATAAAAGTAATGATAAACATGAAAAAGGTTATGAAGAAATTAGACAATTATAATAAGTTTATTATACAATAAATTAAAGGACGTTCACCCAAAAATAAATACAAGGTAAGGGATTTCATCTCAATTTACATTCTATTGAGACTTATTTGTTATGCACCTAGTTTATTTTATATGATGTATATAAATACATTAGACATGTTATATCATGAATAAATTTATTATCATGATATTATAAGTTTTATTTAATGATATTCATTTATGGATATTATGATTCAAATGTTTCAAAGTGATATGAGACATTTTTTAATGTTTAAAGATTATTCTCCTCAAGAACATTTTTAATGATTATCTTTACAATCTCACTTTTTTTTGATTGTTAACTTTCTCTTGAAATAATAACTTTATTTTTATGCACCTAATTTCTTATATATGGTTCTCATACTTCCACTTTATCATATAATATCATTATTCAATCATTATTCATGATATTTTTAGTTTCAATTTGAATTATTTCATCTAAGGGTATTTGAGTTAAAAGTTAGCAAGAGGAAAATAATTCCATAACCCAATTTCTTTTCATTGAGTTATATTACTTCTTAATTGTTGTTAATATTCTATGATCATGCGTATAATGACTTTGACTATCTATTTATGTATTTCCTCTTCTATATGTGGATTTACAGTTGATACACATAATTTACTCATTGATTGATTCTCATTCCAACATTATAATATTTTTAAGGGTTTACTTTACAGTCTCATTTTCCGGGATTATTTACACTTAAATTTCCATAAGAGGAAATTATTTGATCACTATCTATTAAAATATTTAATTTTCTTATCCTCTGGTTATTCATGACTTTTATTAAGTGATAGTACCATTTTTCTACTCTTTGGTACTCAAAATGTTTTAGAAAATGTTTTTCCGAAAACTTGACTTTATTTATCTCTTTAGTTGGAGGACCTATTTTATTCTAAAAACCATTATTTATTAAAATGTTTTTAAAATTATTTGGTAAAGAAATTTTTATCATTTTTTTTATTTTACCAACATTTTCAAAGGAATCTTCTTATCTCTTTCTGAACAAGGAATTTATATAACCTTTAACCTTGAAAAAGGAATGTTCTTTTTACCTCGTATGGATTATACGAATTTACCCACCGTTATTTCTTTGAAGCTTACTTTTCATATTTGAAATGTTAATTTTTAAAGAAAATATTTTCAAAATTTATTTTCAAATAAAAGGTTTTTCATAATAAAAGGATATTTTTTCAAGAATTTTTTAGAAGATAAATTTATAGTATTTCTATTAATCAACAAAAACAACCATTTTTTTTACTCTAATTAAGATATGTTGTATTGATACCATCCTATTTATTTCTCTAGATATTTTTTGATTTATTTGGACAAGGATAGTATTCAAATTCACTTCCTTGATTCATTTGTTAGTCCCCTTGAAATATTCAATACCCTATGATCATTAAACATTGAATTTCCCCTAAATTATCCATTTCATTTATCATGCATATTGATATTTACTAAACCATATACCTCTTTACATATAATGTTTACTTTGATATTTTCTTGATTATTTGGGAAAATATTGATAAATCTGTATTCTTTATTCAATATGAATATTTGATAGGGCATATTTTTATTAATTAAATCAATTACTCAATATGAAGAATGATTTGGATATGCAATGATGGGTGGATCCCAAAATTTATATATCTCCTTGATGCATCGATAGGTTCTCATGAGACAAATAAATTATGAAAATTAAATGGGTTTCTGTCTGTAGTTTTAAACCATCTAGAAGATGGATCTTGACAATAGAAGTTTTCAGGTGCCTTAGACATGACGTCCAATAATTAAGAATTTCTTTCATAGAAATTTTAATTATCATTATTATTATCCATGAGGTTTTCATATGATAAAATCTATGGATGAATTTCATTCTCATTTTATTGATTAAATGGAATGTGTCTTTAGTTTTTTACCTTTAAATATTGATTTTTCAATATATATTTATTTGAATGGTATGTGTTTCAATTTATTACCTTAATATATTCTTTATGTACTCCCTTCTCAGTTTTTTGATTTCATGGTATGTGCGTTCAATTATTTACCATTCCATAATTATTATTATCATTGATTCATTATTTATTCCAATATATTTTTACCTTACTGAGAATTTGAGCTCACCATTATTATGTTTATTTTCCCCAGAATTCTAATAAGTATACTAAGAAATATATGCAAGAATATTATAGATTGAATAAAGTTATCCTCAAAGTTATTTAGAAGAAACACATTATGTTTTTATTAGTGTATTAATTTTAATTCAAGACTCATGTATGTATCTGGTTTATTAAGACTACTAAACTCTTGGTACTTTAGGATTTTATTCCTTGTAATCATGTCAATGTAATTGATAGTAGAAACTGGATCTGGGATTTATGGGGTTGGGTTGCTACAACGGCCACCTCACCTGATCTTGCGGTCAATACTTGGTATTTAATTTGATCTTACAGTCACATGATTGTTCGTGTGGTTGATCCGGCTAGATTTTTGGTCACTCTGTTAGGTGTACAGTTGATCTATTCCTTTAATATTTGATCACGATGATCACTCAAGACAATGTGTGGTCGTTCAGTTCTTTCATATGGTCACTTGATTCCTTTTTCATAAATTTATATGAGTTGATTAGGTGGTAGTGGAGTCGATCACATATACCTTGCATTCAATTCCAGAATTAGTGAAATATTCATTCTTTTCTATAAAATGAATGTACATTCATAAAACATAAAATATATTATAAATAACATAAAAATATTTTTGTTTATTAAAATAAGGATATGCTAGACTAAGCTAAAAATATACCCCTTTTTTATGATCTTAAATAATGTCATAAATTTTTATTCAAAGAATTAAAGAGTAGGAATTAAATATTTATAATCTGTAATAGCAATTGGAAATAATGATTAATCATTTTGAGTTTTTCAATATTCCATTTTTCAACAAGTGATTCATGCTATGTTTATTACAGTTTACTACCTTTTTATATACTTTATCTATGCCATACATTTTAATCCCCCTTTGGGATTATCAAAAAGAAATCATAATGGGTTATATATTAAAAAGGTAGTAAATAACAAAGAAAGTAGATATAATAAAAATAGAAGACATAGAAATAGGAATTAAAATGAATTTTCATTAATTGTTCAAAATGTTTCACATTATCCCTATTAGAGACTAATTAGAATTTCTATCCCCAAGATTTGGATTAGTAAAAGGGTCTATGAAATACTTTCCTTTTCCAATGATAGGAGAAATAGTAGGAATCCAAGGAACAACAAGAGGTACAGGTATGCTAATAGATTTAGAGATGAGTCTAATTTGGACAAGTGATTGAGAAATAGAGAGACTAAAAGGTCATGTTGAAAGTATTGGTGAGGTAGAGGTTGGTATAGATGCAACAATAGTTGAGGTTTGGTAAGGAGAGGTAAAAAAGTGAGGTAGAGGTAGAGTAGGATGTTGTCACGACCCCTCCCCCGGGGCCCGTGCCATGACTACCCCAAGCCCGCCTTCTATAGGCCAGGGGCTGGAGACTAGCACCGAAAGGCGTATTCCCTAAAATGAGAAGGCATTGGATTTATAACTTGTAAACTCACACAAACCAAGTACACAAAAAGATACGAACACAAGTAACTGTATAGTAAAAAGAGTGTGTACAGTAAGTAAAAGGGGCCAGAATACAAGCCCAACTGGAAAGTACAAGAAAAATAAAAAGTACAAGTAAACTGAAATAGCTCCAGTGAACACCCTCCAAAGATCTTACCTGAAGGGTATGTACAGATATAGAACGATCATCTCTGTGGTACGCCTCATCTAAGGTTCACCTCCGAGCTGCCTCCAGTCCTGGTACTCTCGTCCTCAGTCAGCGCTATCCATTATCTTTACCAAACACAACAACGTGCGGGAGTAGCCCGTGCAGGGTTGAGTATAACGATACTCAGTAAGGACCCCGAGACCCTCAAAGGTCTCACAAAATCCACAAAGGTTAAACCACAAAGCATGAAAACAATTGACAACCCTACTTAGGTATATGCCCATACACATACCTAAGTTATCAAGTATACCCATCTCATTCATGAGGAAACACAAGGCACCAATCCTTAGCTAAAGTACAACTGTTCCATGAAGGAAAGAATACCACGAAGGTAACCACCACAAAGGTAAGTACCACAAAGGTAAGCAACACAAAAGAATATCACAAAGATATCACCACAAAGGTAAGTACCACAAAGGTATGCCACATAGAAGATTACCACAAAGGTAAAGACTTAGATAACACTAGGTATAACTTAGGTACTGTAGTAAAGATCATTATATGTAACTACTGAATCATCTTACCCTGTTAAGAGGTAGACCCACGTAGGATCCTAAATCATTAGACCCATGTAGGATCCTAATACAGCAGACCCATGTAGGGTCCTAGAGTAGTCCCACATGGATTTCCTAGAGCATATATAAGTGGGAATCTAGAACATAGACCCACGCAGGATACCAAAGCACAGACCCACATATGATCCCAAAGCACAGACCCACATAGGATCCCAAAGCACAGACCCACATAGGATCCCTTTCTCATGTTACAACCAGATACAGGGTTCCCGCACTAAGCTCGCTTGATTCTAGGAGAATCCGCTTCTCAAGCCACAGGTCGATACTCTAACTACCACAAAGTACCATGAAGAAGTATCTGAAGGGAATTCCATGTAATAGGGGTCTCAACGCAATAGATGGTGCGTCAATCGAACGCCCGGTCTGTAAGTTATTGGCCTTTTAGTCCCGAGGGTCCGGTTGGATTCATGTTTGATCCAACCCGGCCGTACCCCAAATTTATCCAAAACTCAAGTGGGGTATACCAAAAGGGCCATATCAATCCAAGGTTTCTGGAACCATAGACGGTTCGTCAAACGGACGGTTGAAACTCAAGATATAGCCGAAAGAGCAGAAAGGGTCGAAGCTGGTTCAGGTCTGGTCTGACCCGATCCGACCCGAGTCTGGCCCTGGGTCCGACCCGGCCCAAACTAGGTCCAGCCCTAGGTCTGACCCGGCCTAATGGGTCTGGCCCGGCCCGCTGGGTCCGGCCCAGCCCGCTGGGTGGTCCGCTCGGCTCACGGCTGGCTGGACAGCCAGCCCTCCTCCGTGCAGCGTGGTCGCGTGCTACGCCATCACCAATGGCCAGCAGTGAGCCGGCCGCCTCTCCACCGCCGCCGCGGCCTTGCGCCATGACACCTGCACGCCGGGCGGCGCAAACGCACACCACCATCATTGTCACGCGGCTGACTGTGCGCTGGACGCCGCCCTCGCTCCGCCACGACCAATGGGCCGCGACCCTTCTCCAGCGGCACGATTGTGCCGCTGCTGTCTTCACGGCCAGCCAGAGTGTCGACTGCCGCTCCTGAGTCCCACCGGTTCCGGTCGCCGACATGGGTCACCAGTGATATTCCTCGATTCACTAAGCACGCCCCAGTGTTCCGTTATTCATTCCGTAGACTTCCACACTCGCCTTGGAATATCTACTTTGATTTAAAACCACCATGATCCACAAAGCTTGCAGAGAGGTCGGGCCATGTTCCTTTGGCCCGAACCCCCCGCATTAGAACAGTAGTAAGTAGCTTATTTGTTCTCAAATCTTGAAGAAAGTCAATAATGGGTAAGGGGGTATTCAAAAACAACAAACCCTACCTTGTCGTTCATTGGAGGTGTTGAGAGGAAGAAGATAAAGCCGTTGAAGAACATCGGCGTTCGTTGCTTCCACAAGGCGCTTCCGATCCGGGCTTGGGGTCAGTTCCTCGTTCTTAGTTGGAGCAAGTTCTTCGTTGGAGAGAATTAGTTTCTCCAAAGTTCTCCCCTAGCCCCTTTGCCAATGAAATCCTCCAACCGAAAAAATGAAGAGCCAACTTATTAAAAATAAGTCTAACAATTAATTAAAGTTGACACATTTAATTAACTGTAGTTGGATCAATTTATTAATTGGAGAGTTGAGAGGTTTTTCCCCCATTAAGAGGGGTTTAGGTGGTCCCCACCACCAAGAATTTAAATTGTGGGTTTTCTAGCTTGGGTGGTCCCCACCGCCATAATCTCAAAAGAGAGGTTTCAAAAGAAAAATAAAATGTTAATTATTTTATTTGTCTTATTCCACAAAAAATTGAAAAACTGTCTTCCACCCTCGACCTACTACGGTCAAGGTGAAGGTCTCCTTAAGCGAATATCGGCGCTGCGAGTTCAAAGGTGTCCTCAGATATCAATTTCAAGCACCGGTTCAAAAATTACAAAAACTCGCTCGCATGTTTACTGAACGTACTTAAAAAAAGTTCAAAAATTCATTCTGGGCACATCGAACCTCAGAATCATGTGCCGTCAATTTTCGAAGACTCATAAATTTCCCATATAATTAAAAAAAATTTACATGGAATTTCCACGTCTTTACAGATGTGCTATCATAGGAGCATTATTAACATAGGCATACAACTCTAAGATCCTTATGATATCATCCAAAGATCTTGTTCCTTGTTACACCACATGAATAAATTCCTTTTTTATGACATGAATTGATTAATTAGAGGAGTCATTATGAATAACTTCTCTATAATGGATTTGAAAGAAGTTATTAGAGGTAGATTTTTTTTCAAATTCCTAGCTAAATATAGGAAGTAAGCATAAATTTCTACTTTAGTGTAAATCCTTTTCAGATAATACTTTATAACACCCTTGATTATATTTTTTTCCTAAAAAGACTTAAAAAATTTAGCTTTAATAAAATCAAATTTATTTTCTCCAAGAGTAGAAATTTCCATTTGAACTTTATTTATAACATTCTTTACACTGTCTATAACATTCTGAATCTCTTCCTGGATCAACCTTTTAATTATGTTCTCATCAAAATATATTGAAATAAAAGGAGGTTCTAAAGTATTGGTTGATGGTTTGGATGTAATTTTCATAATTAAAATATACCTAGCATCCATGGTTGGCATCATGCCTAATAGATCATCTTGCAATACTCTAATTTTACTTCTGAAACTCTCCATTTCTCTTTTAAAAGATCAAATTTCTTAGTGCAAATGATCCATTTTTAAAAATACTCTTGCATGAAGGCGTGAAATGAAATATTGAATTGTATATACAATTTACTCTTCCATATCATGAGTATTATCCTAGATGATACTTAGAAACATTTATTTTAAGACTTCTAAAAGATTATTATTTAATTGAATGAGGTCTGCTGAAGTTATTATAGAGGTTCGAGCAGAAGAGGGTCCAACTTCTTTAAGACCAACGAATTGAGCTTGAGCATAATCAATTTCAGGAAAGAAATCATATTCATTATGATATGAATAATGCTCACTAAACATAAGAGTATTTCTCTAAGGATCTTCCTTGGGAGAAAATATCTCAGGAGTTCTTTCAATTTCATTCAAAGAGGCCTTAGATTCATCTTTAGAATCTTTAATGGCCGCAACCTCAGTTCTAGTATAAGATTAATAGACATAATATTATTAAGATATATTAGTAGGGACATTTTTAGGAGAAGTTGGGGTAACTAAAAACTTCAATAGGTATTTAGAATAAGTAGGTTGTATATTTATTTCTGAAACTGGTGTATATGGATTTGGATATACTGATTTTTCTTCCATTATAACAACAATAAGCACATGTTCATCTAGATTTAGAACATCATCATCATCATCATCATCATCATTATCATCATTTACACTAGCCTTATAATCCTTATAATCTTATTTTTTATCCTTATAATCCTTATTTTCAGCATCACCAATAAGAGAAGATACACCCAAATCAAAGAAAGATTTATCTATAAGGATTTATTCATTAGAAGGAGAGGAATCAAAAATGGGAGTTTCCCCTATTTAAAACATAGGTGGACTCCCCACTATAGAAGGATCAAATTCCTTATCACTTTCATAATATATAAGATCTAGTACAAACAATATAGACTTGGAAACTCTCTCCCCCATTAAGGCATATCTTCTTTTACTGATTCTTCCAATTAAGGTAATTCAGTTTCTCTCATAGCTTCCATTGAAACTTTAGGAATCCTTTGAACTTCATGAGTAGAAGTCACTTCTTATATTATTGGTTCTAACTAAATAGGAATATCACAAATAAGGGATCATTCAAATATTTCCTCAATATATTTTCTATATTCATTATCCAAATCCACAACTTGGTATTCATCCTTATCAGAGGAATAATCAGCATCAATGATTTCATCTGGTTCCAAACTAGGGTTAATTAAATATTTTTACATAGAGGGATGATATATAGGATTTGATTAATCATACAACTTCTCCTCGTCATCTATCCACATCTTTTTCTAAGGATCCCAACTATTATTCATCCTCTTATAGGTAGTCTTATTCAAACAGACACTACTTAGAAATATATCCCTTTTAATTCTTAAAGGGAATAAGTTTCTCTATTCCAATAACATAAAAATGAACTTTAGGTAAGGAAGTGTGTTAAATATTGAATAAGGTTTGGTAAACTCCTATATATATATATATATATCTCATTTTTAAATGAATAAGACTAATCTGAATTCCATGAACCATCAGATATAAAAATAACAAGTCTTGATAGCTCACAGAACTGAAACATCCCTCCTTTAGGTATAAGGAATGCTGAATGAATTTCAAAAAAAGTCTACATTATGCACTTAGTTCATTAAAAAATGCTATTAAATAGGTTATATCATCAGTAAATTCCTCCAGTGCATTTCCAATTCCAAAATGAGGATGATTTATAGGGTAAGATATTTGGTAGTCCTCATATTCTCCAATATGCAGGACTCTCAGATAGTCATCCCAGAAAGTCAATGTAAACTCACACTATTAACCATATATGATTGTTTGAATCACATACACATACTCTATAGCTTAAAATACCATGTTAATATATAAATCCTTTATAAGGCACAAATAGAAAGGTCAATTTTTATTTAAAAACCAAATTGTCTATTTCTAACACAGAATAACTCTTCATAGAAAATATTGATTGGTCTTAATCCATTCAATGTCAACTTCACTTTAATCCATGACTTCATGAGAAAAAAGATTCAATTTTGAAATATTATTAAACTTTATCAAGATAAAATTTTCTTTCTTAAATTATTCAATAACATCTTCTCTAGAATATCTCTTCATCTTGACTGAGAAGACTGATAAATGCAAGACAAGCACTAGGGATTCAAAAAGGAGGTTTGAGAAAGAGAGTTAAAAAAGTCTCATTGGTCCAGGATTAAGAAGGTGTGAAGATTCTATTATGATTTGATAGATTAACCATTTAAGGATTTTAATCATAAAATAATGTATGGGAAATAATAATATTCATTTAATATATTTATAAAACTCATATGATATATTTTAAATGAAATAAATATACAAAATACCCAAAAAAATTAGAATTTATATATATATCTATAAATATATTGAAAATAATATTAAAAATAAATATTAAAATATTTTAAAAATATTTTAAACAAAGTTAATAATACCTAATTCATATTTGATATATTTCATTATCTAATAATTTAATGTATTTTTGAAAATTTTAGCAAGCTGATGCTCTGTGATAATAAATTCAAGAGTGATATCTCCTTTTTGAAAATGGTCTCTCAAAAATTGATGTTTTATAGCAATATATTTTGTTCTATAATGTGATATAGGATTCTTAGATAATGAAATATAGTTCTATTTCTTACTATACCATGAGACTAAATACTTTCCCAAAAGGTGACATGTTCCATAAGTGATTCTTCTATCTAACTTACGACCACTAAAATCAGCACCCAAATAACTAACTAATTCAAATGAATTTCCTTTAGGATAAAACAATCCTAAGTTGGTTTTATTCTTACGGTATTCAAAAATTATTTTTACAGTAAGTAAATGAGATTAATTTGTATTTTATTGAAAATATGAAAATATGAACACACTAAATATAGCATATGGTCAACTAGTTGTTAAGTATAATAAATTTCCAATCACACCAATATAAGTGGTTTGATCAACTGGTTTCCTAGTTTTTTCAAGATCTAATTTATATCTTGTACTCATGGGAGTATTATTGCCTTTAGTACTATCCATACCAAAACTTTTTAAAAGATTCTTTGTGTATTTATGTTGATTTAAAATAATTCCTTCTTTATTTTTAAAGATTTTAAATACATGAGGTTTTTCAATAAATACATCCTCATTTATATAACAATTTAGTAATATACTCTTAACATCTATTTGATATATTTTGAAATTCAAATGTGATTCATAAGAAAGAACCATTCTGATAGCTTAAAGTTTATCTACCAGTGAAAAGTTTTCATCATAGTCAATACCTTCTTCTTGACTATAACCTTAAGTTACTAATCTAGATTTGTTTCTAATTATTCTACCACATTCATCAACTTTGTTTCTAAAAACCTACTTAGTGTCAATGGTTATGAAGACTTTAGGTCTTTCCACTAGTTTCAAGAAATTTTTCTTCTCAAATCGATTCATATCTTCTTGCATTTACATTATAAAAAATTCATCATCTATCACTTCAGTGATGTTCTTAGGTTCAATATGTTACAATAAATCTTGTTTTTTAACTTGGTTTTTAAGAGAAGACCTAGTCCTAGTTCCTTTATCCATGTATCCAAAAACTGCATATAAGGGATGGTATCTATGAGTCCTAAAGTTTCTAGGGATATAATTATTTTATACTTAATTTTATTCTAAAGGTTCAGGTACAAATAGTTCCTCATAACTGGGTGATTTTTCTACAGGTTTCAAGGAATTATCATTAGTCTTGGCATTGATGCCAAAATTAGAGATCCATCCTCAAGGTTTTCTAAAGATTTTTTAGGTTCATGTAGATCTATTTCATCAAATTTAACATGTACATATTCTTCCATAATTTTTTTCCTTTATTAAATACCCTGTATGATTTACTAGATGTTGAATAACCAAGGAAAATTCCTTCATCACTTTTGGATGCAAATTTGTCTAAGTCATCCTTTGTATTGAGTATAAAGACTCTACAACCAAAAAATATAAAGTAATTAACTTTTGGTTTTTTACCATTCCATAACTTATATGGGGTTTTATTTAAAAGTGATCTAACTATAACTCTATTAATAATATAGCAAGTCGTATTCATATCCTCTTCAAAAAAATAAACTAGTAAATCATACTCATTAATCATGGTATGAGAAATTTCATGAAGAGTTCTATTTATTATTTATACTACACCATTCTATCATGGGTTCCTAGGAGCAGAAAAGTTATAACTATATCCAGGTTGTTATCATAGAGATTCAAAATCCTAATTTTCAAACTCATGGACATGATCACTTCTTAAGGTCTTAATAGTAAGTATGCTAATTTTTCTAGATATTTTTTCATACTTGTAAAAATAGGAACATGATTTAATTTTGTGAGCTAGAAGGAATACTTATATGAACTTAGAAAATTCATCTACTAAAACATTAGGACAATAATTCCCATTTAATCTAGAAAATCTATAGGGAAAAAATCCATGTGAACCAACTCTAGTGGTTGATAAGTTAAAACTAATTTCTTTGGCTGGAAAGAGATCTTATGATGCTTCCCTTTTTGACATGGGTTACAAACACTGTTTGTTGGGAATTATTGTCTAGTAAGATCCATGAATAATACTTTATTAGTTAGATTTTTAAGTTAGTTTAGGTTGAAATGAACTAGCATCCTATGAAAAACCCAAGACTCTTTATGAGAGTAACTTAAACAAGAAATGTTTTGAGAAAATAAAAAATTCAAATCAACAATATAAAAATTGTCATTCATAGGGTTGTGAAAAATAAATCATACTTGGAATCAATTTTTTTGTAAGAATTATTCTCAAACATAACTTGATACCCATAATCATATAACTATGAGATTCTAAGAATATTATATTTTAATACACCTTCAAACAAAACTTTAGAAATCAAAACAACACTAGAGGTACCGATTTGACTGAGACCAATTATTTTTTACTTTGGAATTGTCACCAAAAGTGACATGACCACCATTTAATTTAATAAGCTTCTTAAATCTTAAGTATCCCCCAACTATGTGTATAGAACACCCACTGTTAAGATACCATAGGTGCTTACTAGTACTCTTCAATAAGGTTTTATAAAACAATATTTAAACTAGAAATGATTTTGGTACCCATATTTTCTTAGGTCCAGAGAAGTTATTAATAAAATATTTAAGGATCAAAAGTTGTTTAACTGGTTTCCCATAATAGATTTTAAGCTATTAAAAATTAAAACTTTTCTAGGTCCAAAAGAATAAGAACTATTTATAAACTTGGAATAACTAGGATTATAAAAAAAAATATTCTTATAAATCATCCTCTATCCAGGATAGTAACCAATCCCTGTGGTATATTTTGGAGTGGTTTGTTTACCAAGAATCCTAGAAATAGTTTCTCTACAATTTGTGAGTATTTCTAGATGCCTTTTTAATTTATCATTCAAAATTTTAAGTTCATTGTTTTCCTTTAATAATTGAGCATTATTATCCTTTTCTATAGAAAAATAATATTTAAAGGTAACTATTAGGGGATGATTTTTCTTTATAATTTTGTATTTATCATTAAATTAATTAAATTTTTCCTCTATCATGTTAAAATAATCAAATATATCCTCAATTATAATGTTTTATTCTTCATTATAATTCTTGGAAATATTTCAAATACATTCAGGAGATGCAGGAATAATATTTAGAACCTCATATGTGTTTGTCACAAATAACATGTTTGTTATATCATTTTGTCTTCTATTCTTGAGTCAGAGTCACTTGATATATCTTCTGAGGTGCTACATGTGTCTTTCATTTCCTTTTTATAGTGTTTAACCTTGTCCTTATACTTTTTATTATATTTCAACTTGGGAAAATCTTCCTTGATGTGTCCTTTTCTTTTTTACTAATAAGAGGCCACTTCTCTAGTTTGATTCTCCTTTATCTAGTTTCCTTTATTATCGTAATTACCTCTATAATTTTATTACTTGAATAATTTATTCTTCCTGTATTACTTGTTGAATCATCTGAAAAAATGAGCCATTTACTCATTACTATTTGAAGGTGATTCATCATCACTTGAACTATCATCTCTGATATTTTATTTTAGATTTGAGTTAGAAGCATTGAAGGATACTAACTTTATCTTGCATTTATATCTATCTTACTTAATAAATTTAAGTTCCTCCTCATACATCATAAAATTTCCATTGAGTTCCTTCACTGGTAGTGTACTGATGATGCAAAATTATCTAATAGAAATATAGGTTCCTTTCCACCTATTAGCTAGAAATCTCATAAGTAGAATCACTTAATCTTTGTTTACAATTTTCTTCCCAAGTGCATGCATCATGTTTATAATCTTTTTGGACTATAGATACATGTCAGAAATGGATTCATTTGGTTTCATATTGAATGTATCATATTTAATGGTATAAGTATTTAAGAACATATCTTTAAAATTTGAGGTTCCCTAATAATATATAGAAAGAGTATCCCAAATTTCAAAATAATTAGAACAAGAATATATTATATTAAAATTTTCTTCTCCTAATGCAAATTATAATTCATTCATTGCTTTATAGTTGTATTTATAATCAATGTTAGTGGCTTCGATCCAATCTGATCTAGCAGCTTTGGGTATTTCATGTTTATCCTTGATAATGGTCCAAATATCAAAGCCCATTATTTCCCAATGATTTTTCATCTTGATATTTCATTGAGAATAATTAGTTAAATTAGAATAATAAGGCTGAATAGTGGTAGTTCCTTCTTGTCTATTATTATACATAAAGACTAAAATTTAGAATCAACATAATTTTTGAAATATTTAGGTAAAATTAGATCATAGTAAAAAGTAATTTTGAAAATCCTATGATACTAAATGTTGGTTGGAGTGGAACACTTAAGAGGGGGGTAAATTCAGATTATAATTATAATTTATATTTAGATACTATTTAAAATCAAATCCCTTAATGTATAAAATAAACATAGTTAACTAAAATAATAGAGTTATATAATTTGATTTTTCAAAAAGGTTTTCAACGTTAGATTAAAACTTAGTTAAAAAAAAGTTTTAATTTTTTTTCTAACTTTTGAAATAATTCTACTTGAGTCAAACACCATATATAAAAAAATTAAATTTAACTATTAAAGTAATGTTTCTTATACAGTTTTGAAAAAATATACTAGTTATTTTAGAAAATAAAGTAAAACAAAATATATAAAAACATGGAGTGGAATAAATAAGGGGTTCAGTCTCAAGCCGAGACCTAATCCCCTCTACTTGGAAATCACCCACTGCCAAGTATCTTATTATAAAATAAACCAATACAGTACTTGGATCGGGATTTACAATGGTACACAAGGTTTTATAGACTACACAAATCATCTTCTATAGTTCTACATGGGAGAAATAAATGATAAAAACTGCACACAAGTAGTCCATGCTACACTACATATTCCACTATTATTTTTGGGAGTAAAAAAAAGAAATGGTATATAATGTATAACACTCATCAGTTTATCATAGGATATGTAAATAAAATATAAAACTTAGAACACACACACAACTTGAAAGTAAATAAAAACATACTAAGATAAGATAATGAGTTTGATACATAAAATTATGTTATGTTATTCTATAGGTAGTTATTATCTTCTCTTATACATATTTTGATTTGTAATAGGTTTGAAAATATGTTTAAATGATATATTGATATGTCATCAAATATCTGGCGAGAACATGATGTCATAGATTTTTGAAACAGAGTATATATTCTTCATTTTCATTCAGGAAAAACTTTAACATCTCTATGTCATGCATTCACATTTCTCTGTCTCTTGCAATGAACATGTTTTTATAACTTTGGTCATCCTTTTAAGAAGAATGCGCTCACTAGAAATATCCTTTGAGAAATCATGATGAAGTTTCTTATATTTTAGTAGGAAATCCAGGTTCATGAAATGCTTCTGAAAAACATTAATTATACACATAAAAGTGGTTGAATTAATATATTTAAATATATAATAATATAATACTTATATTCAGACATGTTCAATTTAAATTTTCTACATAAATATCTATGGTCGCTTCCATAATTTGTGAATTATTTGATATGTTGTATGGTTGGTCAGTTATTCATACGTTCGATCATTTTATCATACGATCGATCACTTTTCTTTATGGTCGATCAATTTTTACTTGAGTTTGATCAAATTCTTTTCAAAATTTGAGACTATTTACCATGTTTGATTCACTTGATATTTTGGTCAATACTTGGTCTTTCATTGGATCATGCGGTCGATCTGGCTAGATTTACAGTCATTCTTCTAGGTGTGCAGTTGATCCATACCTTTTAAACTTTGATTATGATGGTTAAACATGTCATGTATACCATACATATTAATTATATATATATATAGAACCACCCATAAAAGGCATAGGTTGAAAAAATAGTTACATCATTCATAGAGACGGTAGTTTGTATGTACGTATGAACGCTATTATCATTTTTTAATAAAAAGAAGAAAATAAAGATAAATAATATTTTATTATCCAAAAAATATAATTATATCATAAATATTATATATATTTATTAAATTTATCATTATATCTGTCAATGTGAGGCTGTGATGGAAAATGAATCATATCGCTATGCGGAGACGGTAGTCCTCACATACACACGAGCGATACTTTTATTTCCCATTTGATGGAAAGGAGGTGTAAAATGGTTATTCCATATTTATAATAAAATTTCATTATATTTATGATAATGGAATCATAATGTTATTATAGATAAAATATATTTAGAGAAGGTGGAAGAATAAATAAAATTGAAAGAGCTCAGTTAAGATTATACCTCTTCTTTGAGAGACCTTATTTGGGTTACACCTTAAGACATAAATGATTAGGCTTAGGGGAATAAAATGGGATCTGGGATGAAGGGGATAATCTAGGAAGGTATTAGGGTAGATATTGGACAAGATATAAGGATCAAACATTGTGAATACGGGAGGATATGAGGTGACCTTTTGTAATTGAGAAGAGGACATCCTTGGAATTACTTGAAATATTTAAATATAATTATTGTATTTATCAAGTATAATCCTTTTAAATGTCCATTAATTATTAGAAAATGAGTACAAGGTATAAATATCATTAGAAAATAAAATTTAGACAGATTTTGGGGTCATTTTAAACCTTATTTTTTTGTCTAACCTCTTTATTAACTCTTTTTAACCATAATCGTGATAACAAATGTTTTAGCCTTTAAGTGTCATACATTTACTTATAAGGTGAAAAGTGGATAAAAAATGGTCCATGTATGAAATTTTAAACCATTTTTCATTCCAAACATCCTCTTTCAAGTTTTTTTTATTTTTAAACAATTTAATAAAATATCATTGAACATAAAATATCATTAAAATAATTTTTGGGACTATTTATTTAATTTGTATTTAAATCCATCAAGATAACAATGGATTTTAAATCCAAGATAATTTACCATAAATAATACATTATTATTAACCATAAAATTTGTTAACACTATAATTCATCCAAAACATATTTCTTTTAATGTTTTAAAATTATTCACCATATTTTCCTACCATTTTCATAAGCACTAAGTCAGCATTGCGTAAGCATTTAAGGTAATTATACCATCCCCAAAAATTAAAAATAAATTAAAATCAAAAAAATATTTTATTTTTGTTCAAAATAACCTTTTATATTCATTTATAAATTCTTTTTATCCCTATGAAAACATATAAGAGAAATTGAACTCAAGAGAGTGATATTTTTTATTTATCCTTTTCTTAAAATAATTCAATTGTTATAATCAAAGGAAATTTGAAATAAATTGACATATTCTCATATATAGGATGTATTTGGTATAAAAAACTCACCTAATATGATAAATGTAAGTTTTAGAGATATTTTGAAGCCTTATCCCATAGTTTTAACTTGATTTTACTTGTTTTACCCTTACCAAGGTGACAAATTTTTACCATGATACTTTTCATAATGTCAAATAATAAAAGGGACCTATTTACCAGCTTTGAACCACATGTTTCCAAATATGAAATCCATTTCTCAGGATTAAATTTATATAAGTGTTAGAAATCAATTTTAATATAAATGCATAAAATATAATGAAAACGTTTTTTTAAATGTGTTTTAAATCCCAAAAATGAACTTATATTAAAATACAGTATAATGTTGATTCCTATTTAATTAATTAGATTATTTATAATTAAATGTGAATTATTTTATATTAATATAAAATTAAAAGCATAAAAATACTTTCAATTTAACTTATTTAATGAAAAGAAATGAAAATTTTATAAAATATGGTATAGAATACCATTTTTAATATGGTATAAATTAATTATAATTTCCATGCATAAAATAAAATAAAAACTATTTTTGAATAAAATATATTTTTAAAGGATAAAATTAATTTATTTAATGTTGAGTACTTATCTTTTATGAATTAATCAATAAATTTGAATTATATAAAAAATTTATACAGATTATTCATAATGTGGTTATTTCT
Organism: Viscum album; assembly: GCA_963277665.1. NCBI lineage: Eukaryota > Viridiplantae > Streptophyta > Magnoliopsida > Santalales > Viscaceae > Viscum > Viscum album. The sequence goes on along the minus strand of OY728163.1, from coordinate 64,960,092 downwards.
ATCCATCCTTAAAATTTAATCACTTGATTATAACAATCACATTTTAATAATAATAATTTTATAGTTATCGTATTTTTATTAAAGATCGATGTCTTGTGTGAATAAAGTTAACGAGAAAAATATTATTTTAAACTAAATTTTCAGGGTGTTACATATAGCCAAGCATCGGTGCTATTAATTTTACAAAGGGATCTAGAATGATATTTATCAAACACATGTATCATAATATAGGTTTACACTAACTGTATCATATACAATTATGTATAATCATACAATCCCTTTTTCCAAGGCATTAAGTGACCATAAGATATAGAGTGTGTTAATATCATATAGCATGATCATACATTTTTGATTAATGAAGTATGAACTGACTAGATGGATGAATACATCATATGTTATTCACCTAAATGGATGAGAAAATTACATTCCACTCATATAAATAGAAAATCTAATCACATCTCACTTATTTAGGGATAAACATACACTTCCTCATCCTATCTCAACCGAGGGACCAAATTTCATACTTGTTATATGAGTGGAAAAACCCCATATTAGTTAAACCATGACCAATGAAATGTTTAATAAAATACCCAACCACTCATTGATTAGATATTCCTCAAGTATTTTCTAATAAATTTATAAATGTATGAAGGTTTTCATGTTAATTATATTCTAAAATTTATGTATAAGGCTTCAATATGAAACATACACCCTTGGTATACTAAAGGTATTGTGAATGACACTCCACGTGGTATATGTAGTGGGTTATCCAATACACAAAAACTCCTTTTACATTTCATGAGATAATTTCATATCCCTATATAAAACCTAATTCATGTTAATCGTAACATGTCATAAAAACCTATAATACCATACTACGACAATCAATTAAGGATAATTCAAAATCATACTTTGAGAGTTAAATTAAACTTCACTTCATGAAAAATGTTAAAGCAACATGAAATAATGATAAAGAGGAGTGATAGAGAATATATTTTCATTACTTTTACTTTTAATTTCAATGATTTAATACCCTCCATTTTGATGTTTTAATGTAAATTAGATCATTTCTAATTTTAGGAATATTTTGTGATTTATTGTGAAATTGGATTGATTATTTATTTTTAATCATTTTATTCATTTGTATTTTTATGTAAAATACATAAATTTAATTTCCATCTTTATCAAATATTAGGTTAAGTACACAACATATTCATATGAGTCATTTTGAAGCAGTTCTATGAGATTTTATAAAGGGGATATGATGTATAAAATTAAATAACACAACATGTAAGATTCCTCAGACCATGCATAAAATTAATTTCCCTTGTCTATGAATAAATGGATATTTTTTAAATTAAAATAATATTTTATGAATATCTAAGAGTAACTTTGAGGGTGTATAAAATTAAATGTAATAGATGGTCAGAAAATTTTCAAAGTGAAGAATATTATGTTTGGTTATATAGGAGGAATTTTCTAGATATGTAAAAGTAAGAAGCCTAGTATAAATAATATGTAAATTTAATTAAAGTAATATAAATGGGTCACCTCAACCAATACATAATATTTATATTTTAGATTAAATGGGAATTCATAAGGGTAAATTAATTAGTGAAATTTAGAATAATATTATTGAGTGAGAATTATATGTTGAACAAAATCAGAGAAATAGAAGACCACAATGTAGAGGTTCAGCCACATCGTGAAGTGAATCAAGTAAGTCTTAGTGCCACTGTCAAACTTTAGATACCCATACCATAATGATAACCATTAAACCATGATAAGATGAAGGATGCTTTCATAGGTAGATCACCAACCACACCATGGACAATGTTCTTTTATGATGTGACACTATTAAAACAGATATGTTCCATGTTCCTTGGTTTTCATATAGTAAATAATCATTCATCTAGATCATTAAATCTGATAGAAAAGTAATGAAAAGTTTCAAGGTATAATTGAAGATAATTATCTAGGTAATAGTGAATGGGGAGAATTCAAAGAGTATAATTTTTCAAAAAAAGAATAAAGTAGAGGTAACTTTTCATGGTTTCTAGGGATTTAAATGGGGGAATAAATCATCCAGCTTTAAGGAGGGGGGGGGGTTGAGAGAAGAAGCACATGAATAGATATAATGATGAAAAATTAAGAAAAAAGAATAGATATTTCATCCTAATTATCCATGTTTGGATAACCCCAAGGTAGTAGTGAGAAGTAGAGACCATTGGACCTCCCTTCTAAGTTTTGGGATTCTTTTTTCATGTTAATGATTTTTTTTCTAGAAATATTGTTCTTGAATGAATTTGGTTTTATTTGTTCTATAATTCAATATATATTTTAATTATATTCTTAATTATAATTAAATTTATTAAAATAAATTAATTTTTTCCAATATTTAAATTCATTAATCAAGGTCTTATTTAGGAAAACATTGGATTCGATTAGGGTTAATTTCTAGGAGGTTTTTGAGTAATTAAATCACTTTTATAGGGGAAACAAAACTCATAATAAGGTTTTGTTATGATTTTAAAGAATATTTAAATGTTCAATTTAATGTCATAGGCATTGAATAATTTAATAGTAAGAACTTGTTGACAATGAAGAAGGGTGTGCTCAAAAGTCAAAACTAGTTCATGACTATTTTTCTATTTATTTAAACACTTTCTTTAATAAATATGTTTTTTTATAAATCCCAAACAACCACACAAACCCCCATTTTTTATTCTCATTTTAAAAAATATAAAATAATAATAAAAAGTGATAGTAGTGCTTATCATGTAACCTATACATGAGATAACCCTAGGGACTACTATACTCCATTCTTAGGTGATAAATTTTGAATAGAAATTCACAATAAAATCATCTGTCTTTAAAATCATATCATTTCCAGGAAGGCTTATTAAGTTGTTTAAAACTATTTTTGTATGAACACAAATTTAAAAACTAATTTAGATCCCTTATACCCTAAAATAGACAATCACTCTAGATCAAGGATACTGAGAACTGAGAAAGTGGAAAACCTAGTTTTTGATTCTATTAATGAGGAACCTTTAGAGAAACAACAAAAATATCTACTTCTTATTATGAACCCATTAAATAAATAAGAAGAGAATATTTTAAACTTGAAAGAATCTTGGTTGAAATTAAAACTCTCAAGAAGTTATCTTTATCATATGAATATAATCAATAAAATAATGTGGAAGACCATGAGACACAAGTTATATTTGAAATCAAATATAGTTTCATTCACTAACTTCCTAGATTTTACAGGCTTCTAAGGGAATATACACACAATTTTTTTAATAATTTAGATATATTTTCATAAATATGATACCATAGGTAGTAAATGGATACCAAATAAAGCTTATATGTTTCTCTTTTTCTTTAGATGTAGTGAAAAAGGAGTGGTTTTACTAATCCCACTCCACTCTAATAAGTAATTGAAATAAATTGAAGAGAATATTACTTGATTTTTCCCCCTAAATATAGAATATATTCCATTAGAAAATAAATATATGGGATCATACAAACACAAGTTGAAACCTTACATGATTATTGGGAAAGATTTTAGATATTATGTTTTAGTTTCCCCCACAATTAAATCAATGAACAAATTTGATTCAATATTTTTATGAAGGACTTGTTATTTATAGAAGGAGAATGATATATATTGCTATAGGAGGCTCTTTAGTAGATAAGAACCTAGATTCAACTAGTAATATTATTTATAACTTTTCCTAAAATTCCTAATAGTTTAGTATTGGAGGCCTGCTTCATGTGAAAACCACCCAGGAAGTATTTACTTCCAATTCTAAAAATAATATGATAGTTTACTAGCTTAGTGATATTACCACCATGTAGAGGTCCATGATTTTGACCAATACTTAAATGAACCAACATCAACCTGAAGAAAGTTTCCAATATTAAGTTTATTATGGGATTTGTGCCTCAACTGAGCACTATAGTAACAGATGTCTACAAATTCAAGAATTCCCTAAAGCATGAAATTTTAATTTTCTAAGGAGACCCTTCCAAAAACAAACAACCAATCAAGGTCATTCCAAAAAAATAAAAATTACAATCATGTATGGAATAAAAAATTCAATGAGATATTTAGAAACGACAAACAATTAGGAATATTTTTACAAGGCCAAACCAATAACCCGTAACCTATATACCTCTAAGAGCAAGCCAATGATCACCCTATAATGAATTTATAGTCAGATAAAATGACTCTAAAATCTAAAAATAACCTTGAATAAATTAAGAAAAAAATAATGATGAACAATTTGACAAATCAAATAGGGAAAACAAACATTGATATTAGTAATATAATAAATAAAATAAGCGTACGAATTTATTTATAAAATCAAGTGAGCCCTAAAGGAAAAGAGAATGCTGGATTTGGTTCCTGAAAAAAAACTACCCTTATACTTTTGATTACTTATATATTCATAGTGTTTAATATTAATAATTCTTATTACATATTTATCATTCTTCTACATGATAATTAATGTGATATTTTCCTTATGATACTAGTCATATCGAAAGGAAATTGTAGTTACACACTATAATGAGATATTTAAAGATTCTATGATGGTATTCTTAAATACATGTTCTATGGAATGATGATATCATATGACTAGGAATAGATGATTCATGATATTAGGGGTAGGAGGCTCATAATACATTGAGACATCTTCTTACGATGTTCACCATTGGTAATCTCTAGGAGAGGTGATTATGAGAACAAACCCATGAATAGGAATTCCATATGTTTGATGTTTATTTGGATATTCATATTTACATATGTGTGTAATGATCCTTAAAATTTAATAATATTATTAATACATATTAGTTTTCACATAATTTGATTTATTGACAAAAAAATGTGATGACATATTCATGCAATGAGGTAGGATATGTTGGGTGCATTATGACTAATATAGAATTAATGAATAATGAGAGAAAGGATTTTTCCCTTCCCAGTTTAGTGGAGGATGATATCTCTGACCCTTTGATAGAGTTTTAATAACCTAATTAAGTCCATGTCCATAGTGGTTTATATTGTCTAGTTTTTTCATAAAGTTAAAGAAATATATTTTGATCATTTTTTTAATGACATAAGTAATGCTACCTACTAGAATGATATATTGAGATAAATGGATTATATTACATGGAAAGTGTTAATATGAGGTTGTAATGTCATTTCAACATTAATTAATTTCTCTATGGGTTCCTTGGAATATTTATAGACACTAAACTTGTACTTTTGGAAGGTTCCACCTAATGCCACTAAGAGAGGCCTAGAGAGTCACACACTAAGTGTATCCAAAACCTTGATTAAATTCCATATGAATTTAATATTAAAATATAATATTATTCTAAATTTATGAGAATTTATATTTATTCGGGTTATTATTTGATAATAAATATTAATTCACTTGTTATTCAATAAAATATATGTGATTTAAATATTTAATAAATATTTATTCACTAATTTAGTGAATATAATATTTTATTTATTTATCAATGAATAATGATATAATATTTATTTATGTAATTATTCAATGTTTGATAAATATCATGGAGGATTGATAGAATGATTTTACAGGTCCGATGTGAAATGACATATTAAATATTATTTGAATAAGTATTAATTTATTTATTTAAAGAAATAATATTTATTTTTTCTACAAGTGATGCGCATGTTAAGTAAATAAAAATAAAAATATTATTATTTAGACCAAGGGTTAGTCTGGGATTAAGATAATTATTAAGGTAATACGTTCAATTATATTCTATACCCTTGCTCTATAAATACCTAGTTATGTCATTTTATAAACCTAATCATAATTTAGACATTTGTTATGTACAATGTATTCTAGAGAGAACTCTCTCAATACCTAGAGATATATTCTCCTAGAACACTCTTAATAATTGAGAGCGATCCTACTCCACCCTCTCAAGTTTTGAGAGAACCTAAAGAATCACTCTAGCCTCAAAAAAATGGTTTTTATGATCAATAATGAATGATGAAAATCACTAGGACCGTCTGCGCTAACACCTAGAGAACCCTATAGAGACATTTAGAGGTTTGTAGAGCATGTTTGGATCATCGATAGAGGGGTTCTACCATTTAATAATATAATACAATGATGACATGAATATAGGTTTCAACTATAATAAAAAATAGAGAAACAATTCCAATGATAGGTAATTCTTAATCTTGATATAAATTAATTATAAATTATATTCGATGGTCCAGTATTTAAGAATTTTGATGTTTGAATTAATCTAGTTCCAAGTAGAAATTCAAGGAAGTTAGTGAATTTCCATTGTTAGGCACTACATAATGAACTTCCCCTACACCTTAGAACCTTGATGTGGTATTATAGTGGAGACATATCAATTTATTATTTTTTATTTATCGTTGATCAATGTATACATTTGTTGTTAGTATTTTATTTTTGGTTTATTTTCTATTTAATATGAAAGTCGATTTTACATGTTCTTTCACCTTCATATGATTAAGAAAATATGAACATAGATGAATAATGATCAAAGATATCATTAGGAAGTGAAGAGTATTCTATCTGGACAGAAAAAGACTACATATTGTGCAGTATATTGGTATATGCCATGTACCCTTGTACACTACACGAGGAAGAGTTGCATGGATTCCAAGTTGTTGTGTGGTAAATTCACATAGCCTATATTAATGCATGTCACATATTGACCTAGACAACCTAGCACAAAACTTTCCAAATTACACATCATGTAACTTATTTACATGCTATTTTTTTCCACATAGTTTAAGAAATCATATAGTCAAAACACATCATGTATTTATTACATGATGTGCATAATAACAACCGAGAAAAATAATATAACAACTATATTTTTGATGTTTAATACTTTGGAATATTTTAAACAATATTTTAAAAGTAAGGAGATAAGCCGATGCATTTTTCTAAGCCCTGTGAAGGTTTTTGGTGGATTAAGAAGTGTTTTAGTACTTTTTGGTTTAACATAATCAACACCACACCTTGGTGCGAGCTGTGTTAGTCCTCGGTGAGCCCTCTGTGGTCCACAGATGAGAAAAAATGGCTAGAAAATGGCCCGATATTGGGTGTGGAGTGCTAGAGGAGCTCTTGGGGGCCATAAAAAAGTGACATCACCACAACCATTGTGGAATCTACGGTGAGGGTAAAATAGCCAAAATTTTGGCTCACGCCCATGATGGATTTCTATGTTAGGTGTCTTGGATAACTGTGTTCAAATTCACCATGATAGTGGTGGAGGACATGGTGTAGGCCATGTTGAAGGTCAATTTAATATTCATAATGGCCAATTCATTCATTGGTCATACAAGGAGTTATTAATCTTAATACAAACATGTGAGACCTCATTTGAGGGTTGTTTTAATGATTTTTTTAAGTATTACCTTACCCTATCCATCGATTTTACCTATTGATCTTAGTAACATGTGTGATCTTGTTGATTTACAGAAGCTATGGTTGAACTTGGGTGAGAAAAAAAATTCTCTCTTCTTATTAATGCAGAGGGAGGTTCATCCAACCTAGATAGAAGATCAAAGCTAGGAAGATGGAGGTTTGTTCTGGATGACTAAAGATGGATGGAATTGAAAATATTTAGTGCTATAAATGATCATAATAAGTTCCATTTGTTCAATTATTGTAGATGTTTTCTCCTCTACTGATTGATCTGATACACGATAGGGATTTTATTTTGTTCATTTATTCACCATTCTTATTTTCTATGATGATCATGAATTAATTTAATTAGAAATTAGTTTTGGAATTATTATTTGTTAATTTTCCCATTGAATATTTCATATTCCTATAATTAGGGATGTTATATTTTTATTTTAGGCAAGTTTTTTATCCTCTTCATTCTTTAGATCTTATCTATGATGGAAAAATGAAGAAAACCTCTGTTTGATGTTCAATTTTTTGTTTCATTCCTTTATTCCATGATTTTATATTCATCACCATTATTCGATTGGTCAGTGATTCATCTATATTTATGAACCTATTTTACATTGTAATTGAATCTATGTTTCTACAGATTGTTTATTTAGGCTTGGTGTTGGGGATTGGAGACATGATAAAGGCATGATATTGATAATAAAAATATGATGGTGGTGTGGGTGATGGTAGTTTTGTGAGCTAGATCATATGGGTGTTTCTTTCTGAAGGTGTGATGAATATGACTATAGAATGATCTATATAATATGTGGGCATTTTGAGTGAGAGATATAGCGGAATAATAGGATATAGTTTCTTAGTAAGAGATGCATGGAATATATAGAGATTTTGGGAAATTCCAACCTAAAAAGTGTGTAGTTTAGAATATCACACATAATGTGAACCCCTCCTTGTGGTAGATGTCCTTTGAGGGTGAGAAAATATCACACAACCATGTATTTTTCAAATGGCATGTGAATCCTAGACTAGCTTCGGTATTTTTATGAGTGTGTTCCCTCAAACTATTTTATTATGGATTCATTCCCTCAATTTTGTCCCCATGAGGGTACAATGAGGTATCCCATCCTAAGTAGAGGATGAGTGATCCCATTTATGGGATAATACTAGATAGAGTCAAGTATCCCTCTACATATCCTAGGGTGTGATTCTCTATCTCTTTCTTCCTTAGGTTGGGTTAGGTATTCTGTGACTAACTTCCAAGGCATGTGATCCCCTCCCTAGTAGGTTAAACCATATAGGGTCACTTATCCCTCATAATCCTTGGGTGTGATTCCCTACACATGCATATTTATCTTGTGAGTTCTATTAGTGTAACTTCCCGGACCCAGGTGCCACGCAACGGGTGCCCCGAGCCCGGTTCGCCACGTGACCTCAAGCGCATTTCCCCAAACGCCAGAGGATGCTGACTAGCAGCGAGGGCCTAGGTCTGATAGTGGGGAAACTATGCCCTCATTTGTCAAAGTGTAGCGCAACGGAATACCAAATAAAACATACACAACAGCGGAAGCAGTAAACATACACAACTGAAATAACTACAGCAGTGGATATAACCAACAATATATAAATGATGATGCTACATGTTACAAGTTCTAAGAAAGCAACCATAACATGTTATACATCAATACCGTTCAAAAAAATACATAGTACAACAAAACAAGCAAAACAGCTAGCAGCGAAATCGTGAGCTTAGGCTTGGTCCCATGCCCTCCTAATCCTCGGCAATGGTCAAGTACCTGTATAGGGACTCTTGCCCCTTTCTACACCTGCAGCAACGTAATCTGTTTGGGCTGAAAAGCATGACCCAAACAGGGTGTGAGAAATATTTCTCAGTAGGCACACACCAAAGGCCCGTTCCCAACTGCGTGTAAGCATGCAACAATAGTGTGCAATAGTAAAATGAAATAAAGTAAGCAGTACTCAAAAGTAACAACTACCAGTTAAATTGCCATTTTTAATATTCATTTAATACATTTAATATAAGTAATCACCACAGTGCATTTCTAAGTAAACAACTAGTGTCCTCAGACACGTAAACTACTACCCTTGGGTAACGAGTATCCAACACAGAATCTTCCCTCAGGCATAACAGAGTTTTGCCCTCAGGCGTAGGTAGTGTCGCCCTCAGGCACAGAGTCTATCGCCCTCAGGCACGGAAGAAGTTTCCCTCAGGCCGAAAATATCTACAGCCCATAGGCTAAACAGTGCAGTGCCCACAGGCTAATCACAATAACACCCTCAGGATAAACAGGTAACCAGGACATGCCCAACATATCAAAATGCAGTAAACAAGTAATTCCTCTCAAGGCAATTCTAAAATTACTACATTTAAGGCATACCCTCGGGTATCCTGGCCAAATGGATAAACAGTGGAACACACCCCTAGTGTGGTTCCGGATCCAAGCAATGATCCCAACCAACATTTTATTATCATAGTTTAATCACCTATGCAATTCTAGGCATTAAACATCGTAACGACCTCAGCCACACGACACTCTAACATGGTTTTGTGGCACAAAAACGCACAAAAACGCACGACAGTTGGAAAATAAACACAAAGGCACCTACCCTACTCGCCAACGAACGTTATACCCAAACACAGACTCCAGAAACGCCCAAGAATGGAGTAGATCTAAAGAAGAACAAAACCCATTCAAACGTAAATAACTTACATAAGGAGAAGAATTGGTAAGAACGGTACCAGGAGAGGAGAGGGATTACCTGTGAGGTTCCAACGAGATCATCCGAAGCCGAAACGGATTCCAGACGAACGCCCAGTGGATATTCAAAGATCCGGCCTCCTCCTTTGGCTCCAAAATGGCTCAAACGCCTCCTCTGCCAAATGAGGAGGCTACTGCCTGTTTTAAGCTGAAAAAAAGTACACAGCGTGTACTTCTGAGTACACGGCGTGTACTTATAAGTACACGACATGTACTTATTTCATTTAACAGTTCATTTGGTGGCACCGCTACACTGTTCATCCGTCGACATGAGTACACAGCATGTACTCTCGAGTACACGACATGTACTGTCGCCCAACTTTTGGTGACTCCACCGCCTTACTGTTTAAGCCTGCCGACTGACTACACGGCGTGTAAGGTACCACTACACGGCGTGTAGTCGGTTCCTGCACCCTTTATCACTGGAATGGCTACACGCCCTGTGTACTCATCCCAACACGTCCAAAAGTACACGGTGTGTGGATAAAGTACATGGCGTGTAGTTTTGAAATTTATCATTTCCCCCCATTTTCCATATTTTCTCAAAAAAACTTAAGGAAAAGGAAAAAGAAGAATCCCATACCTCTAAAATAAGAACCGGGTTCTTACAAACTTCCCCCCTTATAGCAATTCATCCCCGAATTTCCCTTATAAGGGTGGTGAAGATAAATCTCAGAACAACTCTGGCCACTGAGCACGTACGTTGGCCTCCCGCTCCCAAGTCTTGTCCTGCACTCAACCATGCTGCCATAGCACCCGTACGAGAGGAACTGATCGGCCTCAGAGAACCTTCGTGCTCCTATCAACAATACGGATCAGATGCTCCTCAAAGGACGCATCATGCTGAAGCTCAACCTCCTCTGGCTGAAAGATGTGAGACGAGTCTGAATGGTAGCGACGCAACTGAGACATGTGGAAGACGTCGTGCATGGCTCAGTACCGCTGCGGTAACTGCAACCGATAGGCAACCAGCCCGACTCTCTCCAGAATCTCAAATGGTCCCACATACCTCGGTGAAAGATTACCCTGTCTCCTGATCCGCTTGTGTCCCAGCCTCAGCGATACACGCAAGAAAACCTGATCCTCGACCACGAACTCCAAAGGTCGTCTGCGGTGATCAACATAAGACTTCTGATGAGACTGTGCGGTATCCATCCACTTCCGAATCAACTGGTCCTACTCAGATGTCTCCTGCACAAGCTGTGGCCCCAGTATAGTTTCCTCACCTGTCTCTAACCAGCACAAAGGTGATCGACATGGCCTACCATATAAAGCCTTGTATGGTGTCATCTCAATAGTCGCCTGAAAACTATTGTTATAGGAAAACTTGACTAAGGGTATATGCTTCTCCCACGAGCCCCCAAAGTCTAGGACGCATGCACACAGCATGTCCTCTAGCACCTGTATCGTCCGGTTTGACTGACCATCTGTCTGAGGGTGGTATGCTATGCTTAGAAGCACCTGTGTACCCAGCGCCCTCTGAAAACTCTGCCAGAAACGAGACGTAAAGTGGGCGTCCCTATCTGAAATGATAGAACGAGGGACCCCATGAAGATGTACGATCTCTCAGATATACAGCCTTCCAATCTCGTCCACACTAAAGGTCTCCTTGATCGGCAAGAAGTGATCTACCTTGGCGAGTCTTTCCACGACAACCCACACGACGTCATTGCCTCGAGGTGACCTCGACAATACCATCACGAAATCCATCACGACATCATCCCATTTCCACTCTGGAATGGGCAACTGCTGTAACAGCCCAGCTGGCCTCTGGTGCTCCGCCTTCACCTACTGACAGGTGGAACACCTCGTAACAGAACCAGCTATCTCCCCCTTCATACCCGGCCACCAGTACTGACGTCTCAAGTCTCAGTACATCTTGGTAACCCTGGGATGAACTGCCCAAGATGAAGCATGAAACTACCGCATCATCTCCTCACGTATATCCCCTGGAACCCATACTCGTCCATGGAAATGAAAAACCTCATCATCGCCTATCATCCAACCGGGAGGAGGGTCCTCACTTTCCACCGACTCCCGTAGAACTAGGCCTTTTGAAAATGATACCTTCCTCATCCTCACTCTGTCCAGGAGGGTAGAAGTCACAACTAACGAGGAAAGATAAGTCTGCCCCTGACTGTCATGCACCTCCAAATGAATCTCAGAGAACAAAGCCATAAGCTGCCACTCACCACTGGCCTCCTGCACTGCCTGTATCTGAGTCTTCCTGCTCAGTGCATCAGCTACTACATTACCTTTACCAGGTGTATAGGCAAGCTCAAAATCGAAGGACTGTAGGTACTCAACCCACCTTCTCTGCCTCAGATTCAAGTCACGCTGAGTAAAGATATACTTGAGACTTTTTTGGTCGGTGAAAACCATAAAATGATCTCCCAAAAGATAGTGTCTCCAAAAGTGAAATGCATGAACAACTACAGGCAACTCGAGATCATGCGTCGGGTAATTCCTCTCATGTGGCCTCAACTTCCGAGACCCGTACACAACAACTCGGTCGCCCTGCATCAAAATGGCTCCCAGTCCAATCCCTGATGCATCATAGTAAACTGTATAGGTCTTCCCCTGCTCTGGGTGTATCAGGATCGGTGCTGATGTCAACCTTCCCTTCAGGTCCTGAAAATCTACCTCGCAAGCTTCCGACCAAACGAACTTCACCCCCTTCTTAGTCAGACTTGTCAACGGTGCTGCTAAGCGGGAGAAGTCCTGTATGAAGCGTCTGTAGTAACCAGCCAGCCCTAAGAAACTCTGTATCTCAAACACGTTCTTAGGCTTCTCCTAGGAAACTACTTCTCTCACCTTCTCTGGGTCTACTGCAACTCCTGCCTCTGAGATAATGTGACCTAGGAAGTGAATCTGGTCCATCCAAAAGTGGCACTTTGAGAGCTTAGCATATAGCCGATGCTCTCTCAGTGTACTCAGTATGATCTCAAGATGGGTGGCATGGCCGTGTCGAGCGTGAGAGTACACCAAGATGTCATCCACGAATACTACCACAAAGGAATCAAGATACGGATGGAACACATGATTCATCAAATCCATGAAAACTGATGGCGCGTTAGTGAGTCCGAACGGCATAACCGTATACTCATATAGACCATACCTACTCCTGAAAGACATGAGATGTATATCAGATGGTCTAACGCGCAGCTGATGATATCCGAATCTCAAGTCAATCTTCGAGAACACTCGTGCTCCACGAAGCTGATCAAACAGATCATCTATCCTCGGCAAGGGATATAGGTTATTAACCGTAAACTGGTTCAGCTTCAGATAATCCACACAAAGTCTGAGGGTACCATCCGCCTTCTTCACAAAAAGGACCGGAGAACCCCAAGGAGAAGTACTGGGTCGGATAAAACCCTTCGACTGTAGCTCCTCTAACTGCCTCTTGAGCTCCTGCAACTCAGGCGTGGCCATCCTATAAGGAGGAATGGACACCGGTGCTGCTCCTAGCACTAGCTCAATAGAGAAATCCACCTCACTCACCGGAGGTAGACCTAAAAATCCATTCGGAAAGACATCCCTGAAACGATTAACCACTGGGGGAAAATCCTTCTGACAAGTCCCCTGATCATCTAGATATAAACTCGCAATATGAGCTGTGACTCTACCTCACCCATGATGCTCTGGTCCAGCTCGACTCGCCTGAACATCCCACTCTCCCTTGTATAGAAACTCTCTATAACGACCCATAATTTATATACATTGTTAATAATCCAAAATTGAAGCATACTTATTACAACATATAACAAAACCACGAAAGGACCGTATAGGTATAGTGTCTTTAGAAACTGGGAAACATAAACAACTGGTTCATAAAGCATCTACTTTTCCTCCCATTTATTTCATCATATCTAGAGTCCCTTTTTGGCATATCCTACTTAATAACCTTTTTCCTGACCTGGGGAAATAAAACATACAAAAGGGTGAGCTCAAATGCTCAGTAAGGGTAAACAAAAGAAATATCAATCACATCATATACATAAGAACATAAATTTTGGAAATATTAACTTGCAAAAGAGATTATAATTTCATAACATGGGATAAATCATAGTAGTGAAATGTAATCCCAATAATCATAACTTAAAACATGAAACTTTGTGGCATGCACACATAATCATAGAGAGTCATTTCTTATTAGTCAAGACTCATTGCCAAGACTATCTTAGTGGACAAAGTCCATTTCTGAACCGAGTTCATTCCTCGTTTCAGTCCTGTTTCACTGAACCGGTTTAACCTGCCGTTCCAGCCATGTCTATCTCATGAGATATAAAATCTTTACCCAATGCATTGGAGGGAGATATAGGTCCCACCCATCTCATAATGATACCATTCTTATGTGTGCCACAAAATCATAAACCATACATCATAGCATAACCCATGTAATAAAAATGGGATTCTTAAACAACATGACATCATAAAACAATTCATATAAGATAAAGAAATTCATAAAAATAATTCCATCACAACATAATCAAATCAATGTAATAATAGGGATAGAAACAGAACCCTTTATTATCTTAGATGGAAAATAATTTTGATAAAACTCTTGAACTCCATTCTTGAGGAAAATATCCTTTCTACTTCAAAAACACTTTTACTTTCTTAACATGTCATACAATTATAAACTAAAAGAAGTTGATTAAAAATAAACTTGAAAACTTGTAAGGGAAGCTTCTTGTAAATAATGTTTTAAAAATCCATTCATGCCGTATAAGTTAAAAGAAAACATTCTTCTTGTACTTTTGTCGGAAAAGTCAAAAAAGTACCTCGTATGAAAAATGACAAAAGATTCCTTTCATATCTTTTACTAAAAACTCACCGAAGGGTAAAATTGGATATAAAATATTGTAGAATGATGTAAATATTACATATTGAGTAAACATGGATGTGGATGATAAAATTCACCCTAGTAAATTCCAAAGTATAAACAATCTCGGATAAAAATGAGATTGTGATATTTCCCTTACCTTAGGTCCAATTTGCTTCGTAAGTGTCCAAACCTCCTGTATAATTATTTAAATAATGTTATTGATTTATTCCAGAATCATAATTATTTTTATGATATCATATATGGTCATATTCTTAGCTTCTTATTAGTAATATTTCATTACTACTTGTTATTAGGGTGTTCATTACTTTTTGTTCTTATGCGTGTTTTGTCGAATAAATTCTTATTTTTCTTTTTAGGTTATAGATACCTTATTTCCAGAATGGTATTAGTGTAATATATATCATATTCATTCATTCAATTTATTTATATAATCATTATGCAATTAAGATCATGTAGAACGAGTCGCATCACATCATGGAGACGGTATTCCGTACGTATGCACGAGCGATGATATCGTTCCCATGATTGTGGAATTGTATTGGAGTGTATATATACTATTTCAGAATCAATATCACTTTAAAATAATCATATATAGTCATTATTTACACCATTATACCCATCCAAGTAAGGTGGTGGTGGAAAATAGATTACACCACGGCGTGGAGACGGTATTCCGTATGTACGCACGCGCGGTGATTTCGTTTTCCGCAGGATGGATAGATGGTGAAATAAGGTTATTTCATACTTATAATAACATATCAGTATATGAGTGATACTGATGTTATTACTTAATAATGAAACAACTAAAGAATAATAAGTGGAATAAGAAATAAAGATGAAAGAATCGGTAACGGACATTACCTCTTTTTTGAAGCGCTTCTTTGAGACCTCCTTTTAGGGCACTAAAATTGGTCTTTTAAGAAGAACAGGACCTCTAGGATATCTCTAGGGAAGTGTAGAGAAGAAATTGGCAGGGTTTGACCGAGATTGAAGGCTCAAAGTGGTGTGAGGAAGAGAGGGAGGAGGTGCCCTTTTATAAGGGAGGAGAGGGGCACCTTTGGAATAACTAAAAATATTATTTTATTATAAAGACAAATTCGGTTTTAAATAGCTCCAAATTGATATATTTCGAAGATAAGGTGGGTATGGGTCTAAATCCTCTCATCCAATATAATTTAGACAAGTTTAGGTATCAATTTTAACCTTATCATTTAAATTTAACTTTAAGTTAGATAATTTAACTTTTACCGTGTTTTCTTGTTTTCTTACACTATAAGGTTAATAAACTTACTATATCAAGCCAAACGAACCCCAAGTTGTTTATTATTAATATATATAACCTTATCTAAATAATGTGGCCGAACCTTAGATTTTTATGAATAAAATAAAAATTAATAATATAATATTTGTTTTAAAAACTATTTTATGTCAATTTTGACACAATTTAGTAATTGATTTTTGTGAAAATCATAACAGAATGGTTAGTTCTAAAAAAGTTAATTAAATCAATACTAACATGTCATATTAACCTATAAAATTAGTGTAAATCATAAATAATCTCAAATTACATTTATTTGGGTATTTATAACATCAATTATGTCAATATTTCATTAATAAGATAATTACTGCATCATCGTTGTGTCATAAATAAATTAAATTATTTAATGTATAAAAATTACAAATAAAATACCATTATGTAGGAATTTTTTTTATCTTTATAATGAATATTTATAGTCGAATTTATCTTATGTATAACCCCATATTAAAAATGATTTACTTATTAATCTTTGATTTTAACTATTTTAACCCTTCTTTAAATAAATTAATAATAAATGTCCTAATCTAATCCAAGTGGGCCTAAATGGTCATATTTTATTCCTAAGGTTGTTTTTGGTCGAAATACACTTATCAAATAGAATTAGGACATATTTTAGGGTAATAATAATATCATTTTTACCCTTAATTAACCTATTTACTTTTAACCGTGGTAAAAAAAAGTAAAAAGTTACTATTCACCAAAAATTATTTTCATCTCATTGAACCACATTTTAGTACTTTATATTAACCGTGTCTCTCGAATTTTCAAAATTCTATTCATAGAAGCGGTAAAATTAAGTTTTATGAAAAATTCAGTTTTTTTAACTACCACTTAGTGGTTTCACTATTAATCAAAAATTGAAAGTTTTCAGAAAAATACCAAAATTTCACCCTAGGCTAATTTCGATATTCCAAATCCAAAAATGAAGTCCATTTTGAAAAATAAAATTTATAAAATTTCAAAAAGGGGTTATTACTATTCATAACGACTAGTTTTATTAATATTTCAATAACATATCATTGTTTAGTGAAACTCAGTATTGCGTACGATGAAAGCTATTGAGGAAGGCCGTGATTGCGTGTAAAGAAAGACAATCTAGTGTTGTGTGTAGTGAAATATTCTTTTGATGATTTAAAAACAAAAAATTTCTCATAAAAGTCTCGGGCGTTACACTCTCCGCCCTCTGGTGACATGAAACGCACCCTACAACGATAGCAGTCTACAAAAGCTCGAAAGGGAACCAAACAGTCCATCCCGATAATGACATCATAGCTTGTCATCTCCAAGACATAGAGGTCCCAAAGGAAGTGACACCCACCAACCTCAAGGGGGCACTCCTTGCACTGACGCACACCAGCCGTCCTAGTCCCCAACGGAGTGTCTAGCGTCATGATATCGGAAGAAGAAGAAACACCAAGCACAAGGCTCTACAAAACGGATACAGATATGAAACTATTTGTAGCACCCATATAAAAAAGTACTGAAGACAAGAAAAAAGCTACTAGAATAGTACCTCTGACTGTCGAAGGTCCGGGATCCTGCTCCTGCTGGGTCTGTTGCACTATATATGCCTGCCTAGTGCCGCGACCCTGCGACACAGCCTGGCTACCCTGAGCTGTCTTGCCCTGTTGCCTCTGCGATACTGGTGTCTGGCTACCACGGACACGACCACCATCTCTGCCTGTATGCCCTGACGTATTTCAGTTCCCCGACTGGTAAAAAGCCACTGGTCCTGCTCCCGCACGCAGAGTCTGCACAGAACCCCTCTCACTAGCCACTGGTAGAAATGCCCTGCAAAAGCACTGCAGATGACCCATCTTGCCGCAAGCTCGGCACTCAACTGGGTCTCGTGGACACTGTGGTCTCTTGTGCCCCTCTCTACCACATTGGTAGCACATAACCTGGCTACTCGAAGTATTCTTCTGAATGGTACTGCTGCCCTAAGAAAATTCCATATGTCTCTTCCTCTTTCCAGCAGAAATAACACCAGTAACTGGTGCTGAACCACCCTGGCCCACACCACTAGATTCCCATAGGTTCCTCTATGTAATCAGCGCCTGGTTCATAATCGCGTGTACAGTAGGCAACCTGAAAACATTCACCAGTGCTCGGATGTCATACCGAATACCATCCTCAAAACGTTTGGCTCTCAATGTCTCATCACCCACCAGCACAGGTGAAAAACACTGAAGCTCCGTAAAACGAGCAGAATAGTCCATCACCGACATGGCGCCCTGCTGCAGATTCATGAACTCTCAAGCTCTATCTTTCCTCAGCGTCTCGGGAAAGAAGAAGTCATAGAAGACTGCCTGAAAATCTTCCCACATCATATCCCTGTGATGCTCTGTCTGGGTGGTAACATCCCACCACCTCTTGGCGGAATGACACAGCATGTAAGTCGCGAGCTTGACCCTCCACCCTGGAGGTGTCTCAAGATGCTCGAAAATAGTCTGCATCGACCCCAACCAAGACTCCGCAGCCTGTGGTCCACCATCCCCTAAAAACGTAGGCAGATACTGCTGCTGAAAGATATGTGTCAGCTCGTCCATAAATTTGGCAGCCTGCGGTGCTCCCTGAAAGGTCTGCATGAACCGCATAAAGCCTTCACGGAACTGCGCCTCCGCACCTGTGTCCGGTATAGCAGCTGGCGCCACATCTGGCTCTGCTGGTGGATCAACTGGTAGCCTATGGCCCACCATCTCCGGAGTATAATCGTTGCCGCTCTCCTGGCGAACAACTCGCGGTCGTCTAGGCGGCATGGATCTACAAGGTCAAAAGCACGCCTCAGATTCAAGATTATTGAGATCGGGAAGCGAAGGAACCACAAAGGAACAAGAGGAATAAAGTATTCAAAATTGGCAAAACAAGACTACACAGCATGTACAATGACTACACAGTGTGTACTTGACTTTCCTTCCCCTGCCCGGGTCCTTCTACATGGCTAAGCCACACGGCTTCCGTCGAACAAAACTACACGGCGTGTATAATATCTACACGGCGTGTACGGTGTTATTTTCCAACTGCCCGTGTTGTCTGTGACACGGCCGACTACTCGGCTTAAATTTACACGGCATGTTACACCCGCACATGGCGTGTACACCACCCTATTTCCCAGCCACACGGCTAACTCCACACAGTCTGTCCTTGGACCAGACTACACGGCATGTCCCACAGGTACACGGCATGTTCAGGGAAAGGTGACACCAGCCCGTGTTGTTAGTTACTCGGTCGAGTCCCCAGGTCACACTACACGGAGTGTCTATTATTGACACAGCGTGTTCTGTCAAGGAGTTCACCGACCCGTGTTGTTAGTTGCACGGCCGGACTCTGGGTCACACTACATGGTGTGTCCATTCGGCACACAACGTGTTCTACCCAAGCCTTCCCTACCCCGTGTTGCCGCCCACACGGTTTGTGGCATTGGAAGAGACTACATGGCATGTACTCGGCGTACACGGCGTGTACTAAAAAAGTTCATTTTTCTTCCCAAACTGAAGAACACACACGGCGTGTATGAGGTCCTACACGGCGTGTATTCTGGGTTTTCTGGACAGTATGCCTCAGAAACTTACCCGGAACCCAGAAAATACTGAAACTAATTCCTAAGTGTCAAAGTCCAACCCGTGGGGGCCCATACTCCCCACAAATCAAAGTTTGACATCTTATATGTGTTATAACCAACAAACAGTCAATGATCCACCAAATTACGGTCGATGGGGGCCCATACTCCCCATAAACCAAAGGTTGGCGTCCATTCTATAAACAAGCCCAAACACAAACACCATATCACAAGGTAGGTATTTATCAAGTAGCTATCATAACAGCATGCTTTATTAGCACATCAACTATCACAACAACATGGGAATTTCTAATACTCCTACATGGCATGGAAACTATGCATGGCATGCAATTTCTATCATGTGCCTATATGATGCATGAGACCACATACCCTCATCTCATCGGGTTGCAACTAAATAGAACCCACAGATAAAATATAAACAGCACAATCCAAGTGCGTCACCCAACGGTGAAAACATATAAACTGTAAAATTGAAAAATCAAATAATTAAAAATATGAGGTAGACTGGCGTTTCCCTGTACACGGGTTAGCTACGCCCGGGCACAGCTTATTACTAACTGCCGTTCCATCCTATCCCTGACTACAGATCCAAATAGTAATTCAAAGAAAAGAAACCCTCTGATACCACTTTGTAACTTCCCGGACCCGGGTACCATGAAACGGGTGCCCCGAGCCCAGTTCGCCACGTGACCTCAATCGCATTTCTCCAAACGCCATAGGCTGCCGATTAGCAGCGAGGGCCCAGGTCTGATAGTGGGGAAACTATTCCCTCATTTGTCAAAGTGTAGTGCAACGGAATACCAAATAAAACATACACGACAACAGAAGCAGTAAACATACACAACTGAAATAACTACAGCAGTGGATATAACCAACAATATATAAATGATGATGCTACATGTTACAAGTTCTAAGAAAGCAGCCAGAACATGTTATACATAAATACCATTCAACAAAATACAGAGTACAACAAAACAAGAAAAACAGCTGGCAGCAGCATCGTGAGCCTAGGCTCGGTCCCATGCCCTCCTACTCCTCAGCAACGGTCAAGTACCTGTATAGGGACTCTTTCCCCTATCTACACCTGCAGCAACGTAATCTGTTTAGGCCGAAAAGCGTGACCCAAATAGGGTGTGAGAAATATATCTCAGTAGGCACCCACCAAAGGCCCATGCCCAACTGCGTGTAAGAATGCAACAATAGTGTGCAGTAGTAAAATGCAATAAAGTAAGAAGTACTCAAAAGTAACAACTACCAGTTAAATTTCCATTTTTAATATTCATTTAATCCATTTAATATAAGAAATCACCACAGTGCATTTCTAAGTAAACAACTAGTGTCCTCAGACACGTAAACTCCTACCCTCGGGTAACGAGTATCCAACACTGAATCTTCCCTCAGGCATAACAGAGTTTTTCCCTCAGGCGTAGGTAGTGTTGCCCTTAGGCACAGAGTCTATCGCCCTCAGGAACAGAAGAAGTTTCTCTTAGGCCGAAAATATCTACAGCCCACAGGCTAAACAGTGCAGTTCCCACAGGCTAATCACAACAACGCCCTAAGGCTAAACAGGTAACCGGGCCATGCCCAACATATCAAAATGCAGTAAACAAGCAATTCCTCTCAAGTAAATTCTAAAATTACTACATTTAAGGCATACCCTCGGGTATCCTAGCCAAATGGATAAATAGTGGAACACACCCCTGGGGTGGTTCCGGATCCAAGAAATGATCCCAACCAACATTTTATTATCATACTTTAATCACCTATGCAATTCTAGGCATTAAACATAGCAATGGCCTCAGCCACACGTCACCCTAACATGGGTTCGTGGCACAAAAACGCACAAAAACGCATGACAGTTGGAAAATAAACACAAAGCCACCTACCCTACTCGCCAACGAACATTATACCCGAACGCTGACTCCAGAAATGCCCAAGAACAGCGTAGATCTGATGAAGAACAAAACCCATTCAAACGTAAATAACTTACGTACGGAGAAAAATTGGTAAGAACGGTACCAAGAGAGGAGAGGGCTTACCCGTGTGGTTCCAATGAGATCGTCCGAAGCCGAAATGGATTCCAGACGAACGCCTGGTGGATCTTCAAAGATCCGGCCTCCTCCTTTGGCTCCAAAATGGCTCAAACGCCTCCTCTGCCAAATGAGGAGGGTACTGCCTGTTTTAATCCGAAAAAACAAAGTACACGACGTGTACTTCTGAGTACACGACGTGTACTTCTTTCATTTAACTGTCCATTTGTCGGCACCGCCACACTGTTCATCCGTCGACATGAGTACACAACATGTACTCTCGAGTACACGACGTGTACTGTCGCCCAGCTGTCGGCGACTCCACCGCCTTACTGTTTAAGCCTGCCGACTGACTACACGGCGTGTAGGGTACCACTACACGACATGTAGTCGGTTCCTGCACCCTTCGTCGCCGGCATGGCTACACGCCCCGTGTACTCATCCCAACACGGCCAAATGTACACAGCGTGTGGATAAAGTACACGGCGTGTAGTTTTGAAATTTAGCATTTTTCCCCATTTTCCTTATTTTCTCAAAAACACTTAAGGAAAAGGAAAAAGAAGAAGCCCGTACCTCTAAAATAAGAACCGGGTTCTTACAATTAGTGTTGGAAAGACTCATGGAGTGTGTTATCTCAGATGAGAATTACCTTGAATATTCAAGCAGAATACCTAGGCTGGTAGTGAGGAAAGACCTCACCCTTAGACTTGGAGTCTTCCTTTAATAATATATGGGTTCATCTTTTTTATCTCACTTTATTTTGTAATTTAGATCTGACACCCTCTTTGATGCTTTGTGTTTGGTGATTTTGGGGTGTCCTACTGGGTATGTTTATACTCACCTATGCATGGGCCCTTCCCACATGTGTCATGTTTTATAAAGATAAAATGAATTTTACTAGAGTCCTGGGTGGACCAAGAACAGGTGGAGTTTAGTTGGGCTAGACTGACTGTAGATGGATCCCAGAGTTACAGTTTGGTATTAGTTTCATTTTGTTAGTAGGTCAAACTTCTTTGTAGTTTTGGTGGGCCTATATTTGTCCCTTTGTATCTCTACACACTATTTTTTCATACTCATATATTGTATTGGATGTTATCAATGCATTTAAAATATCAATTATTTACCTTTTTGAATTATACTTGTGATTAGAGATGTGTGCATGTGTATCGATACTTTAGGATAATGCCTTATATGTGTGTGATATGACTACTTGACATTAGTATCTAGACCCTAGACTATTAAAAGTGGTATTGGGGTGTCACTCTTGCCTTATCACTGGCCAGGAGGAATCAAGTGGATAGGTCATGGTAGAGTTGTATCGAATGGTGGTTCTAGTCATCAAAGGGAGAGGTGGTGTTTCACTTGTGATGGATGGGGACATCTCACACAGGACTTACCAACCTACCATGCATCGAACATGGAGTAATTTGATGATCCTCCAAGATAGAACCATTTAACTGATAAGGGAGGTCCTCAGGGTGGAGAACATGGTAGAGGAACTGGGGCTAGATGTGTTCTGATGTAGAGACAAGATGTAATTTATTAGGGGTCCTGAAAAATGATACCACATGATAAAAATTACACAACCCATGATATAGAACTAGAAACAACAGTTTTCTCCCTAAAATCTTAGTAAAACTATATTATAGGGGAGATATTCATTGTTTATTCTAACCATAAGATTATTAGGTATATCTTCTCATAGAAATACCTTAACCTAAGGTAGAGGTATTTCTTGTAAGTCCTAAAGGACTATGATTTTTAGATAATCTATAATCCTAGGAAAGAGAATGTGGTGGAAGACACTATCAATAGGAAATCCCTTTTTTAGTTATTGAGCGAGGCAGAAGAGATTTTGTTCTCTTTATAGATGGCCCTTGTGGATAAGGGTGGAGTCAACTTACCTTTGATCGATGGTTGTGACCCCACCACTTCTTCAGTACATCAGGGAAACACAACTCAGTGATATTGATTATAAGGAATTTCATGATTAGATATTCATAGGATATACCCTTGATAGATGTTCTTAAGGTGGGGAGAACATCATAATTTTCCATGGATGAAAAATGGTATAGGTCACACCATAGGAGGAGGTGCTTAGGGAGTTTCATACACCCCCTTAGTGGTACATCAAAGAGTGGAGAAGATGTACCAAGAACTTTGGCTTTAGTTTTGGTGGCCAGTGGTGAAGTGGAGTGTAGCTGAGTTTATCTCTCAATACCTAACTTTCCAGTAGGTTAATACTAAGCATCGGGTACTAATAGGTTTGATCAAACCTAATGAGGTTCCAAAGTAGAAGTGGGATGGTATATCTATAGATTTTTTTACATGACTTCCATGATCAACTAGATTTCACAATGATATCTAAGTGATCATATACCGACTCCCCAAGAAGGACCACTTTCTATCCATTTGAGAGCAAAGTTTAGTAGAGAGTTTGAGACACATTTACATGCAGGAGATAGTTTGAATTCATGGAGTTCCCTTGATTATTGTTTCATATCATGATTATTTCTTCATATATCAATTTTAACGAGGATTATAGGAGGATTTTTGGAATCAATTGTGAATGAACATAGAATTTCACCTCCATATAGATAGCCAAACAGAGTAGACCATTGAGGTCCTAGAGGACATGTTATGGGATTTCATGTTGAATGTTGGCCATATTTGGGAGGATAATCTACCCTTGGTGAAGTTTTCATATAATAATAGCTACCATTACACTATTATTATGACACCATTAGAGGCCTTGTATGGGAGATCCTATAGGTCACCATTGTATTAGACAAATCCAAGAGAGATAACACTTATGAGACCAAAGTTGGTTCAAGTGGTGGTATAAAAGGTAAAATCATTTAGGAGTGTATGAGGACTACCCAAATACATCATAATTCATATATGGATTGATGAAGGAGGTATTTGGAGTTCAATGAGGGAGTCTGTGTGTTCTTGAAGGTCTCACCTTAAGGAGGAATAAAAATATTTATTTGATTTAGAAATCTATCCCTGAGGTTCATTTACCCTTTTTAGATACTACATAGGTTTGTTGAGGTGGTGTACTACTTGGCCTTACCACCGTAGTTAGACCGGGTGCATTACATCTTCCTCGCATTTTAGCTGATGAGATACATGCATAACATGTTTCTCATTATTAACTAGGGAAAGCTAGAAATTGAGGATATAACTACCTTCTTGGAGTACCTAGTGGAGATCAAGGATCAATAAGATAAGATCCTATGTGGGTGAGTGATTCCCATGGTGTGTGTTTGATGGAAGCATGAGAACCTCTAGGAAAGATCTTGGGAGAAGAAGAACCAGATGTGAGGTTAGTACCTTCAACTGTTTAAGTAAGTTTTTTTACTTTTTGGGATAAAAATTCTGAATTCATAGAGAGTGTAACAACTCCATTATTACTATTTAATACTTTAGAATATTTTAAATTATATTTTCATAGTAAAGTATGGAGTAGATGTAGTTTTATAGGCCGTGTAAAGGTTTTTGGTGGCATAAGCAGTTTTTTGGGGATTTTTGGTTCCCCACAACCAACACAACACCTTGGTGCAAGCCGTGTTAGTACCCGACAAGCCCCCTTATGGGCCACATGCAGAGAAAAATGTCTTGGATAGGGATTAGTATTGGGTGTTGAGCACTGGAGGAGATCCTATGTGACATAACTAAAGCAACCTCACTATACTTATGTTGGAGGCCATGGTGAGGGAAAAATAGAAAAAATTTCGGCCCATGCCCATGGTGTCTAGACGTGTTGGTTAGCCCAACTTAGTATTTTTAACATCATTATGACTATAGTGGAGTCCTTTGTGATGGTTAATCTAATATTCTTAATGGCTAATTCATCCATTGGTCTTTTGGGGGTTATGAATCTTAATGTAAATAGACAAGACCTTCTTTTCAGGGATTTTTAATATATTTTTAAGTCTTCCCTTTCCCCTATCTATCAATTTTCCCTCTTCTTATTGGTAATACATATGATCTTGGTGATTTACAGAAGCTCTGGATGAACCTGAGTGAGAATGAAATTCTCTCTTCTTATTGTTGTTGAGAGAGGTTCGTCCAACCTAGTCGGATGATAAAATTTAGGAAAAAGGATTCCTATCATTACTAATTTATGATGGATGAAATTGAGGATCCTTGGAGCTAGTATAGAGTACAAAAAGTTATTATTATTTGATGTTTGTGGTTTTTTTCTCCTCTAATGATCAATATGATCTAAGGTAGGGATTTTGTTTTGTTAGTTTATTCCCCATTATTCTTTTTTGTAATGAAAAAATTAATTCAATTAGAAATTAATTTTTGAATCATTCTGTATTGATTTACCCATTGAATATTTCATTTTACTATGATTGGGGATTTTATATTTTTATTTTAGAGAATTTTTTATCCTCCCAATTCTTAGGATTCCGTCAATGATAGCTAAACAAAGATGACCTCCATTTGATGTTAACTTTTGTGTTTCGTGCTTTTTTACCTCCATTATTTGTTCGTCACCAATGTTTGATTGGTTGATTATTTGACTATATCTTGGAACCAATTTTTGTATATGATTAAATCTATATTTCTAAGAATTATTTACGTAGTTTCGGTATTAGGATTTAAGATGTTTGGGTTTTTATTTCTAGAGGGGCGATGATGATGAATCCAACATAGTACTCATAATTTATAGGAATTTTGTGTGAGACCTGTGGAAGAAGTATAGGAAAAGTGGTATAGGTGGATACATGTGGAATATCTAAAGTTCCTAGGAAATTATGACCTACATGGTGTGAAATTTAGAAGAATACATATCATGTGGAACCTTACTTGTGATGATTGGAATTTTGATCTGAAAAATATTACACAACCTTATACTATGTCTACATA
The DNA here is from genome assembly GCA_963277665.1 of Viscum album. Taxonomy (NCBI): domain Eukaryota; kingdom Viridiplantae; phylum Streptophyta; class Magnoliopsida; order Santalales; family Viscaceae; genus Viscum; species Viscum album. Next base: position 64,933,200 of record OY728163.1, on the reverse strand, counting down.
TATACCTTGCGACTCCTATGCAAGATTCAGTATTAACATGAGTGTATTCCATTAAACCATTTCAATATGGGTTTGTTCCCTTAATTATATCCGCATGAGGGAATAGTGGGGAATCCCATTCTGAGTAGAGGATGAGTGATCCCCTCCATGGGCTTGTACTAGTTAGATTTAGGTATTCCTCTGTATGGACCAAGGTGAGATACTCTATAACTTTATTCCCTAAGTTGGCTTAAGTATCCCATGATCAAAATAAAGGTCATGTGATCCACTCCCTATTGGGTTATTTTAGATAGGTTCGGGTATCCAACATAGACCTTAGGTGTTACCCCCTACATGTTTATATTTTTCTTGTGAGTTCCATCAGTGTTGGAAAGACCCATGGAGTGAGTTCTCTTGGAAGAGTGTCACCTTGGAGATTTGGGTAGAATATCTTGGATGGAAGTGAGGAAAAACATCACTCAAAGACATAGAGTCTTCCTTTGATCATATCTGGGTTTATCTTATTCACCCCCTTTATTTTTTAATTTAGATTTGACACCCACTTTAATGCTTTGTGTTTGGTGATTTTGGGGTGTCTTACCGGGCATGTTTATACTCACCCATTCATGGCATATTCCCATATGTCTCATATCTTATATAGACAAAAACTATTTTGATGGAGTCCTAGGTGGACTAGTAATAGGTGGAGCTTAGTTGGGTTATAATGACCATAAAAAGATCCCATATTTTTAGTTTGGTAGCAGTTTCCTTTCATTAGCAGGTCAAAATCCTTTACAATTTTGGTGGTCTTGTATTTGTCCCTTTGTATATTTTCATACTCTTTTTTCATACTCTAATGTGGGATTAGATTTCATAAATAAATTTAAAATATCATTTATTTACCTTTATTATTTATACTGATGATTGAAGATGTGTGTGTGTGTATAGGTACTTTAGTCTAAGGCCTCCCATATGTGTGATATTCCTACTAGGTTTTAGTCACCAACCCCTGGTCTATTGTAGGAAGGATTGGGGTGTCACTCTTTACTTACCATCGTCCAAGCAGAACTCGATGGGTTAGGTAATGAAAAATGAGTCCACATAATGTATAACACCATACACACCGTGTACCTCATAAGAGTATGTATCTGAGATACACATTGCATCCTTAGTAATGTATCACAGACACACACCATAAAATTAACATGACATGTCGCTCATTATTACACATTTTTTATGATACCTATTTATATGGAAAAGTTTTAAATAAATCTATTATTACATTAAACATCATCAACACATGTTCATGTGTTATTTATTAACAACACATACCATGATATATGTTTTATTTTAGATTGAATTCTTAATTAATTTTCATATAAATTAATTTCCATTTTTTGATCCTTTCACACCATGTATTATATATGAATTATAAATGTTACACCCACATAATTTACATGTATCTATGTGTCATTTATTGATATTAAATTACATGTAATTATGTAACTTATTTTGTATGTTACATGTCTTAGTCATACATAGTAGATGATAAAGATCATGGATGATAGTTCAGACAGGTACTTTCTATGTTTCCACATAGTACACCCATTATAATGCATTAATTTTAAATTAAATTAGTCAATTTAATTTATTTAAAATTAAGGATGATGAAAATATACAATTTATTTTATTTATATAAAGTTTCATGGTTAATTTATATGTGGATTCATTATCATGACCAATTTAATAAATTAATTAACAATCATGCAATATTGAATTTAAATAACCAGACTATGCATTAATATATCATACAAAGATATTTAATCACTTACGTAAAATCCACTTAATATGAACAAGCATGTGTAAAGATAAAATGAAAAGTGTGAGTATAAATATAAAAATCCATTAATCAAAATATTAATTCAGTAAATACTTCCACTACTTAAGTTAATATTGAACTATAGTTCAAAGTACTTATTTGGACCTTGTTAGGGTACTTTTGATTATCATGGAATTTTAACTTGAGTTTTGGGTTGAATTAACCGAGTTCAAATCAATGGTTTACTACTTAAAAAGGACTTGGTGTAACTAGTAGACAAGTGTTGAGGAAATCCAATTCTAGGATTTTAGGATTATGGTGTCCACTCAACGGATCATAGAGATTCAAATTTGTAGTTGGAAAGTTATGCTTACAAAAATAACTTCAAATAACTTATCAAGACCAATTTTGGGTTATTAGAAGGGAAATAATAATCCTTTACACTAGGATATCCACATGAAAATATATTCTAAAAGTAATGGCTAGGGATATTGGGTTTTGATAAAATTGTGGGAGACTAATAAATTAATATTTATCCATCACATTTTTTTGTAATCAAGGAAAGTACTACAATTTTCTTTATTTATTATATAAAATTGAAATAAATACAAATTTTACATCATCATTATGATCAATATTAGAGAATAATATCCTTATTAATAACATGAACTTACAAAAGTGGTACAAATTCTTGTGTATTATACTATACCAAGAATGAAAGCTTTATATATTGGAATACCCTGTTCCTATGTCCCCTGTTAAGGAGTCTAGTGGGGAAGGAGTTACTTTATATAAAACACACATGTATGATGCGATAGATATAAAATGTATCATGTTATACCCCATGATAGATATGAGATCTTCAAGGAACTATTCACATGAAATCTTGGAGAGTCAGTGCTAGCCAAACCCCATGTAGTCAAGATGATTGGCTACATGGAGTGCTTGAAAAGTTTGGGATCTAACTTCCCGGATGAGTTTCACTCACAAGTCTCATTATATCCTCACTAACTCATAGATTCTCTATCTTTATTATTAATTATAATATAAGAAACAATGATTAGAATCTCACATAACTCCTCACTCTCATTTTACAAGTAGATAAGGACACAAGGTGTGAGAAACTTGGAGTCCTTATGGTGAATAAAAGGAATAAAAAAGAGAAATACAACAATATTTACTCCAATTATAAGGATATCGAGTATCACCCTTATAAGAAGAGAAATATTCTAAGGCAAGGAAAGGAACAAGATGAATTTTTTTTCAAGTGGAAAGATAGGCCATTAGAAGAAGAATTAATCACAGTTAAAGAAGCATGAGAAAGATTCAAGTTCATTTTTATGAAGTATAATAATTATATATATACACATTGGGTATAAGATAAAGATTAAGGTTCTCATATCGATATTCAAATATAGAAACTGAGTAGATTTTGAAAGGTTTCATGAGGTGAGGCTAATTTATGGTATACAAATAGAGATAGGTTGGCTGCACTAGCTATTGGAGACTACCACCTCACATTATCGATGAGATGAGTCTTGGTTTTAAAGAACTATTATTATATTCCAAGTGTTACTGAGAACATTATGTCTATATCTTTCCTTGACATGGATGGATTTATTTAAAATTTGGAAATAAAGAATTTCAATTTTATAAAGATAACAATTTTTATACTATAGACTATCTAAATAATGATTTTTATGTATAAAATTATGAAAACCAAGTGTTGTAAATTGATAAAAAATGAAGGTCTCATGAGTCATATCACACCTAGTTTTGGAATCATTGTATTTTTTATGTAAATGAGAGGCATTTTAAGAATCTATATTAAGATAGTTACTTAAAATATTTTGATCTAAAACCACTTGACAGATGTCACACTTGTTTACAAGGAAAGATTACCAAACCACCATTTGGTGGACAAGGTTAAAGAGACATAGATATTATATAATTAGTACACACTAATGTGTGCATACATTTTCTAGTAAAATATATAGGTGATTATTCTTACTTTATAAATTTTACTGATGACTTGAGTAGATATGGTTATGACTACTTATTGAGGTATAAGTTTGAATCCTTTAAAAATTTCAAAGAGTTCATGAATGAAGTAGAGAATCTAATTATAGATTGTAAAGAAAATCATGTTATCACATACTCATGCATGGGGTTGTGTGGCATTTGTTAAGGCCTATTTAGGTGATAAACTGGCACCCTATTCTCTTCTATGGACTCTTTCATCCTCTTTCCATGGATTAATTTCTCCCCCAAGGTTAAGGTTACCTTGGGTTTGTGTTTTCTAAATTTTATGGATTGAGTTTTGATGTTTTTGTTTTTTATTGCCTCTCTAGTGTCCTCTTTAACATTTTAAGTGAGGTTTTACCACACGCGATTGATATACCTTGGTGAAAAGTAGTTGGTTTCATGTCATATTCTTATTTTATAAAACAAATATGATTTCTATGATTCATTAGGGTTGTTCAAAACTAATTGAAACTAAATGTGGTTGTTTTTATGGTTAAATATGTATGATATAAATGTTCAAAACTTTTTATCTTGGTTTGGAAGGTAAAATGGTATGAGAGGAATTATTTGAGTATGTTAAGAGGAAATGTATTGTGGGATATTTATGGAAATACATTAAAATTAAATTTGATATGTTTTTAATGAAATGTGAATATTTTAAAATGGGAAAGGCACATGGGAACCAAGGTAAATAAGAGGGAAGACTAGTGTTAAGTAACCATTTTGGATTACACCACTTCAACTAACTAAACTAAATTTATATGAAGGTTGTGGTGTTAAGGAGGGAAAAAACATACCACTAGGCCAATGAATTTACATCTTAATAGGTAATTAGATGTGGTTCCATGGTATGGGAGACACTATACCACTAGGAAAAGGAATGATCTCCATAGTGGTTTGTGTGTAAACTTTTATTGAAAACCATCTCAAAAGTTGATATGAGGAACTAGGGTTCCTAATAGCCTTAGATAACCCAGGGATCTAGCATTGTGCATGTTTATGATATTTTTACTTTTATAGTATTGGTTTCCTTTTGTAAATTTTTAACCATTTTACTTATTTTCCTACCTCTTAAAGAAAAAATCTTACTTTTATATAATTTATTTCAAACTAGTTTGCTTGTTATTCTTTAACAAGGGTTATACATGGAACACTTGGTGGGATAATACTGGGATATTATTTACCAAACCCTATATATACTCAATAGGTGTATGTAGACCTTATCTTGAAAGGTTCAGGTAATGTTATAGTACCGTATGGAGACAACAAGTAGTCTGGTTAGTAGACCTTAGGTTGATGCTGGTGACTTGGTGTGGACTTGACCCCCATTTATCATGGAGATGGGTAACCTTTATTTTGGGATTTGATGTATATTGTATCTCTTATTTGGAATCCATCCCATTTTGTTTTTATACTCATACTATTGTATATGTGTGACTCTCTATTTTGTACTCTCTTTTAGAATGATGATTATTTATGTTATGGTTTATTAACTATCTTGTACTTATTATGAGTTATTGTTATATAATGGGATGTTGGAAAGTTGTTTAGTGTCTATATTATTCTTAGATCATGACTTTACAAGTTATGGAAAGGTCATGTTGGGTTCGCATTCTGGACCCATGTGATGTTTTATTGGGAAAAACCATTCCCAATAATTATTATTCGGTACCTAGGAAATTGTTTCCAACCTATGGGGATCATGAACACCCTTAGGGCCTTGCTATAGGATGTCTTGGGTTCCTAATTTAGGTATTCTCTGGGTTAGTTTGTGATAAAGTGGTAACATAGCCTCATTTTTGGGTTCTATGTTATTTGAGAAGTGGGATAGACCTGAGCTAAGAGCATCAAGGATAAAGTAAGGGGTGTTACGGTATTTCTATCTAACACTCTTAGTAACCTCCCTTGAGTTAATAAGGGATGTTAGGAAATGTAGTTTGATTTTTTATTTGTTTTCCCTTTCCTTGTTGGGTAAGGTGCATGGGCCACAAAACTTTCACACATTCCTAGTTTCATGGAGGGTTGTGATTTGTTAATTTCCCTTGATTATGATTTATTTCAATATTTGATAATTTTTTGTGTAATAAATTTATGATTTATTATTAATTTTTATGGGTTATTCTCTTTTATTGATTTTATATAGCATCATTCCCCCTTTGAAGCAATCTGTGAATCCACAAGAGGATGATGTAGATAACTTTATATGATAAAACACACCAATTGATCAAAATATTATTGAGGTAGTGGTTTGTTCAGTTTAGGATATGGTCAATGGATTAGTTTTGATCCCACCCCAGTTAAGGAAACTGATCTAGCTCCAGAAAAGTATTGATCTTAGAAGTTTCTAAATCATAAGACTCCCTCCTTTTAGGGATGGAATAATCCCTAGGAAGATGATTACTGAATAGAAAATGACGATAAGATATTTAAATTATTTAGAACCCCAAACCTTTTCAAGTTCAAGTTTCTAATTTTATACTTAAAGGCTTAATTCAGAAGTGGTGGGACTCATTTTCTAGGAAAAGTAGCACGAACACCTAGAATGTAAGGAATTAGAGGTGATCTTCATCTAGTTGTTTTATCTTGATACCATGGCCTTGACCAAGCTTTAGGATTTTCTTGGTATCTAGTCGAGTGGTTGACTAGTTATAGAGTATGATAAAATATTCATTGTGATTTTCTATTTTATACCGAAGTTGATATTGAATGATATATTAAAGGATTATAGGTTTGAGATGTTTATTCTCTCTAATATCCAAATACAGGTCTTTCGCTTGAAGTTATTGACATATGTTGGGGTTGTGGATCAGGTGATGATGGTGGAGATTAATCATCCAGGGATGTCAGGTATGAATGGTGTTCCTATTTTGTCTAGAGGGATTATTATAAGTCCTAGGAAAAAGAATAAGCATGATGAGCTGATAAGGGTGGGTAGCAGTGACTTTAGGCACCCGTATTAGTTTTTAGCCTTAGTGGAATTAGATGGGGAATCCCCTATCTGTTATTAGTGTGGTAGTTATGGATATATGGTTTCATTATTCTTGAATATCTCTATATATTTACATTTATTAATACGTCTAGGCTATTTAAAAAGGTTTTATAAGGAAAGTTCTTCTCCCTGAAGTTGTGCAGGCACCTCAGTACCTGATGGAGCTGTTGTTCAGTCAGATTCCTTGAAGGAAGCAGGAACCAAACCTCTGGGGCTTGGAGGTCAAACTAACTCATCGTATGGTCATATTCAACTTAGAGAAGAACCTCAATCTAGTGGGATACCTCAGGCTTGGACTAGGACCTGGTAGTTACACACAATGGAGCCAGATCCCATGGAGACTGAGTCAGCCTTGATGATAGTGAGAGGAAACATACTTGTTGCATCATTTATAATAATTGATTTATTTTATACGAATTCTTCTCACTCATTTATCTCTTCCTTTATTTTTTAATTTTTGAGACTTACAATGGTGCTCATTCCATATGTTATGGAAATCTCAACACCCCTTGGGAATAAGAAGGTACAAGGCTTTAGATACACTTCTTATATTGTATCCATATCAAAAGTAGATATGACATGGGATTTCATCATAATTGAGATGGATTCATTTGATCTTATTATTAAGATGGATTGGATAGTTTCCTTTAGGTATTATGTTGATTTTTTCCACTTGAATGCGACCTTCACTATTCCTAATGTGAATCTTAATGTCTTTGAAGGGGATTATAATCCTTGATCAAGAAGGGAATGAACACACCTTCTTTAAGAGGGAATAGTAACATGAAATTTAACATCTATTTTTTCCAAGGTTGATGATGGTAACCTCATATATAAACATCCTATTATTGTAAAGGAATATTTAGAGGTGTTCCTAGATAACTTTTTAGGTTTACCTCTGGAATGAGAATTCGAGTTCTCTATCAACTTGGTGCTAGAAACTCAACTAATATCTTTTACTTATTATCATATGGAACCTATAGAACTCAAAGAGTTAAATATTTAGATCGACTACCTGGAAGATAAAAGCTTCATTCACCTAAGTGTATCTCCTTGGGATTCTCTATTTCTCATTTCTAAAAAATAATATGGGTCACTCTGCTCGTTCATTGATTATTAGAAGCTGAATCTGGTAACAATTAATAATAAGTACCCCTTGAACTATATTGATGATCTATTTGACCTATTAAAGGGGGAGGTTTGGTTCTTAAAAATTGATCTCAACTCATGGTATCACCAATTTAAGGTGAAGGAATCTGATATTCCCAAGACTTCATTCAGAAGAAGGTATGGTCACTTTGAATACCTGGTGATGCCATTCAGGATGAAGAATTATCCTGAAGTTTTCATCACATTTATGAACCAAATATTCCACCAACACCTTTATTCCTTCATTTTGGTGTTCATGGAAAACATCCTAGTCTACTCTCAGACTAAGGAGTACCATGACCATAACTTGAGAATAATCTTGGGGACTTTTTATAACCATAAACTCTATGCTAAACCTTCTAAATGTGGATTCTGTATTCAAGAATTGAAATTTTGAGGGCATATAGTGTCCAATAAAGGCATCTCAATAGACCATGATAAGGCAAATGATGTTATATCTTAGGTGGAACTATGGATTTATTTTAAATCATGAGCCTCTTGGGTATGAATGTTTACTATCGTTGGTTTATTAGGGGGTTCTCCAAGTTGGAATAACCTTTAGATATTATAACCCATAAAAGGATGAAGTTTCTATGGAGTTTAGAATTAAAAGACTCATTTGATGAGATAAAGAGATGTTAAATTTTTTACCTTGTGTTGAAACTTCCTAAGGTGGTTCTTCATTATATGGTTTATTGTGATGCCTCTGGTATAGGTCTAGTCTATGTTTTAATTCAAGGTAATCATGTGGTAGCTTATATATCTCAAAATCTTTGACAACACCATAGAAACTATCATACCCACGACTTAAAGTTGGTCATGGTTACACATGTGATCAAATTTTAGTGATAATACCTCTTTGGCTTGATATTCATGGTGTTAAAATGATAAAAAAATCACGAGTAATATCTTCTCTAAAATGGATTTGAAACTTAGACAAAGGAGTTGGAGAGAATATATCAAGAAATTTGATTTCGATCTTTCTTACACTCTTGGATAAGGGAATTCTGTTGCAGATTCTCTCAGTTAAGTTTTTTTATCTCAGGCTCTAAAAGAGTCTGGTGAGGAGTAGAAGCTTATGGGTCTCCTAGCTGAGTTTCACCTAGAAGTAAAGGAGGAAAATGAGGATTTGTTCCTTGCTAATATATAGTTTACCCCTATACTCCTTGAGCTTATTTTTATAGATAAGTAAGTAGATAGTGAGTTATAGTTTCTTAGAAGAGATTTATATAGTGGGGATACCATGGAGAATGGTCCTTTTCCCTAGGTGGTTCCCTTTGTTTTAGGAATAATCTCATGGTCCCCTCATATGTGAGAAAGGTAGTTCTGGAGGATTTCAATCAGTTTCAGTGGGATTTCCACCCCAATGCTATAAAAATTTAATGTTATATGGAGAATCATTACTATTTGTTGGGTATGTTGTGATACATAATGTATTTGGTGTCTCGATGTAATACCTCTTAGTAGGTAAAGGCTGAACATCAACGACACTTTGGATTGATTCATCCACTTCTTGTTTTTACCTAGAAGTGGGATGAGGTGTCGATGGATTTCATTATCGTACTACCTCATACCCCTTAGGGACATAACACTATTTGGGTCATGATTGATAGGTAGAATAAATATTCCCACTTCATACTGATCAAGGAGATGACTAAGGTGGAGGATTTGGGTAGCTTGTATATATATGAAATTGTGCAGCTTCATGGTGTACCTTCAACCATTGTCTCTGAATGGGACCCCTGTTTTACATCCCATTTCTGGAAAGGTTACTAAGGTGTAATGGGAATGTATGTGAATAAAGGCATTAATTACAGTCCCTAGATGGATAGTCATATAGAACAGTCCAATTAGATTTTGGTGGGTATGCTTCAATGTTGTGTCCTAGATTTTGCTGGGTCGTGTGATACCAATCTAATATTGATTGAGTTTACTTATTAAAATTATTACCAATCCTCTATTCACATAGAACCATTAGAGGATCTCTTTGTATGACCATTACATTATCCTTTATAATGTGTGGAGATAAGTGATACCTCTTTGGTAGGACCTAGAATTTTACAGGAGACTACAATAATGGTTTTGATTATTCAATAACAATTGATGATTTCTTAGAGTCTCCATAATTTCTATGAATATCATCGATGATATAACTTGTATTTTTCAATTAGATACTAAATGTTTCTCAAGGTTTATCCTTGGTTTGGTCACTGATAACTTGGGAAACATGGAACGTTTTACCTAAGGTATGTATGACCTTTTGAAATCATTAGGGGAGTTATAAAGGTGGATTATTTATTGGAATTTACTAACAAGTTGATATCAATTCATAACATGTTACACATCTCATTGTTTAAGAAGTATAACCCAGACCCCTCTCATGTGATAAATTTGGAATAACTTGAATTAAAACCCGATGCATCTATAACTGAGAAGCCAATTCACATTATTGAATCATGGTAGAAGGTTTTTATGGTAAGTCTGTTATATTAGTTCAAATTTGATGATAAAATGGTTCTGATTCACTTGAAACATAGGGGTGAGAAGCTCATATGAAGGATAAGTAGTCTCATATCTTCCTCGATCAAACTATATATTGAATTTCTTAGTCTATAAAGTGGTATGGTGGGGAGTGATTCACACCCATAGTGTCCCTTTTAGGTATGTTTTTACTTTATTTTATTATTATTTATACCTTTATTTTTGGTAATTTTTGTTTTAAATTTAAATTTTTTTAGACCACACAATTGGGAGTAACCTTGAGAAAACCATGTGACATAAGTCTATAATATAACAGTGTAATTTTTCATGGTTGGTGCACAATTTTCCAAACTTTGTAGAACAACCTTGAGAGTGACCATGTGAGGTTGTGTAACCCACATGGTTGAAAAATGGGTTTGTGAAACCATGAGGCCTTCCATGAAACTTAAAAATTTGTAAATTACTAATTTCCCCTTATTTTTAATAGGTTTATCCCTCTTTTCTCCCCCATTCAAACTAGGTGTCTCCCCCATGATAGATCCCTCTTCTCCCTTCCTTGTTGGATCTATTTTTTGTGTGTGGAATTTCACCTAGTTTCTTCAAGATTTATTCATGAAATTCAGTCCTATCCTCTTAATTAACCTCTTTCCCTCTCTTTATATGAATTAATTTCTTCCCCAATGTTAAAGTGATCTAGGGTTTTTGTTGGTTGAATTTTATGGCTTGAGTTTGATTTTTGTGATTTTTTCCTCTTTAGGCCCCCTTTGACATTCTAAGTGAGTTTTCACCATAGGTGATTGGAATACCTTGGTAAAAGTTAGGTGGTTCCATATTACACTCTTGTTTTATAAAAAAAATATGCTTTCTGTTATTCATAAATGGTGTTCTAAACTAATTGAACCTATATATGGAAGTTTTTATTGTTAATTATATATGATATAAATGTTTAAATTGTTTTATATTTCTTCATAAGGTAAAATGGTTTGAAATATTTTCTTTGAATATTTCAAGAGGAAATTTATTATGGGTTATTTATAAAATACCTTAGAATGAAATGTGATATGATTTGAATGAAATGTGAATGGTTTAAAATGAAAAAAAAACATAGGAATGTAGGTACCTAAGGGGGTAAGACTAGTGTTAAGTATCCCTTATGGATTATGCTAATTTAATTAACTAAACTAAATTTAGATGAATTCTATGGTTTTGTGGAAGGTAGACACCATACCACTAGGCTAATTCATGTAATCCTTAGTGGGTATGGTTTTATGGGATGGAAAAACAATATTGTTAGGCTAAGGTTTTACCTAATTAGTAATTTGTGGACATACTTGGATTGACCATCAGCTAATAAGTTGATATGAGAACCTAGGTTTCCCAATAGAATTAGATAAACTATGGGTATCCTATTTTGAATGTTTATGAAATGTTTACTTTTTTTGGTATCAATTTACTTTTGTAAATTTTTTTAAGTATGTTACTTGTTATCCTACCTCTAAAAGTTAAAATATTACTTTTATATGCTTTATTTCAAATTGGCATGCTTTTTATTATCTAACAAGGGTTATACATGGAACACTTGGTGGGATCCTACTGGGCTAGTGTTTCTCAAACCATACATACACCCAATGGGTGTATGTAAATCTTATCTTTATAGGTTTAGGTAAAGAAAAAACTCCATATAGAGACGATGAGTATTCTATATAGTAGAACTTGGGTTGATAATGGTGGAATTATGGGTACTTGACCCTCATTCATGTAGATATGTGTAGAATTTTTGTTTATTTTGGTTAGGTTTTTATGTTTGTTTTATCTTCTATTCAACATCCATTATATTCCCTTTTCATACTTATGAAATTGTATATGTGTGACTCTCCATATTCAAATAAATTTTGGAATGATTATTATTTATGTTATGGTTTATTACCTCTCTTGTATCTATTATGAGTTCTTATTACATTATAGGATGTTAGAAAATTGTTTAATGTCAATATTATCCTTACATCATTACTTTTAAAGTTATGTAAAGGTCTATTGGGAATGCTATGTTGATCCAACAATTTCATTTATTTTCTCACTGATTTTTATGCCCAAAAACACCCTCATATATTTGACTAATGAAGTTACTTTAAGTGAATTTCAGGATTATATTTATTGAAATATTTATTTTATTTCTTTTGGAATTATAGAAGTAATTTGGAGGTATCTTGTGGGATTATATCGGTGATAGTATGATTTAGTGCCTATTATGGAACATATAACTCTTTGGGGGAAGAGGTTAGGGTTATGGCCACTGGTCTTTCTATCTGCAGGATGTATAACATTAAAATTGTGGAGGTAGAGTTGGACTCTAGTGTGCTATTAATTATTTTTTAGGGTAAGGACACCTTCCCATGGGACCTGACTTATTTTTTCAAAAAATACAAAATGCTCATCAATCCAAATATCAATGTTAGCCACACTTAGAGGGAAGGGAATTATGTTGCTGATGTTCTGGCTAGCAAAGGAAGCCCAAACAAAGGTATTATTTTTTATTACTACACTGGATCCTTAACAAATGTCTGTCATCTCATTATAAGGGATGATTCCCTAGTACTTCACCATTTCCATCCCCATTATTTTTTGGATTTTGGTTTCTATATGAATAATAAAAAATAATTTTGAGTGAGTGAGTGTATTTTATGTTTAAGAAAAACATTTGGATTGGAAACCAAAATTTTGTGAAGAAACATAAATTAAAGTATCTAATGTATTGTTGGTTAACCCAACATTTAGAATAAATGGTATGTTATGAATAATAATTTTTAAGATTCTATATGTAGAGAAATCCCTATGTTTGACATAGTTGTCTATGGAATTTGAATTTGAGATATTTTCTATGATTTTAGAAATGATTTAATTGGGATAAATATCTCATTAAAATATGTTTAAAGACCAATTCAAATTATCTTTAACAATGGATTAAATCATTTGTATTTATAGGATAAGTTATTATTTTCAGTAGCAATTTAAATTCAAATTTCAAACATGTTGAGCATTTTGAGTATCGTAATTTATGTGAAGATATTTCTAGATCTATTTGAACATGACCAAACATGTGTTCTTATTTATTCTCAACATATTTATTATTCATTCATTGAAGCTTTCAGGACTACACTTTGGAGACGTACATATTATAATATTTCTGAAGTCATTCATCTAAGATTTCAAGACTACACTTTGAAGACATACATGTTATGATCTGTAGTTACATGTCTATCCTATTACCATAAAAGGTAATTATTTTGTTGATATATTTATTTGAATATATTCTATAATAATAATCAATTATAATCCATAATTTCTTGAAGATATTATTATTTAAATAATAATATCCATCATCAGTCAGTTACTACTACAACTATGTGTTGAATTTTCTTAAAATTCTACATCATATTTTATTCATTTGAAGTGTAGACTGATTATAGTTAGTCATGGTGTAGTGTTAGATTATCATACTAAGTTGTGTATTATAAGGTTCCCTATAAAATAAATTGACCTATTGTAAGGTTTCAACTACCTATATTTAGTTATTCTGGTCTCTAGTAAAATAACTAGATTAGTAAAAATCACTAATCTTATAGAGAGAGTGTTGGTGGAGTAAACTAGAGGATATTTTTATCCCAAACCACTATAAAAATTTCTATGTTCTTCTTCTTTTTTATTCCACACCTCAATCTATATGAATAAAAGAATATTGCATCACATCACAAAGGGGGGTTAATTTTAATTTATCCAAGTGTTTAAAAAAGGACACAATTTTCCCCCATTTTGTGCCTTCACATTTTATAACCAATAATTGGTATAGGAGGATTTATCTTTTAAATAATTCTATTCAGATATTGCAAGCTTGAGTTTAAGATCTCTGTGAAGAAAATATTTCTATGGATGATCTCAAAGATGGAATTTCAATGATCAGAGCACCATATTTTAATAGATAAAATTATGGTTGTTGGAAAGCCTGAATGGTCATCTATTTGAAAAGTATTGGATTCAAGTTTATATGAATATTTTTAATCCTGATAAAATCCCTGGAGAACCAAAAAGGTGGGATTCTACTAAGTAATCTTAATATGATGTTAATTCAAGAACAATGAATGAAATTATCTATAGACTTGGTCCTAATTAATTTAATTGTGTTTCTCAATGTGCTACTGCCTATAAAATGTGGTAGACTATAATTGTTTCTTATGAAGGGATTAAAAATGTCAGACAACCTAGATAAAAGACCACTAAGATAAAATTTGATACTTTTAAAATGTATGATAGTAAAAGAATTATTCAAATGAAGGGAATATTGAATGAAATAGTCAATAATGTTACTACCTTTGGAAATCCAATTCTAGAACCAAATCAGTCTTTAAAAGTTCTTAGAGTTCTATCCTCAAAATGGAATGGGATATCTGCTGCTATTATACAATATACACTTATCAAAAGTTTAAAATAAAGGAATTGATTAGTACATTGATGACGTATGATGATGAAATCTAAGATAAAGTAGAAGTTAACAAAATGATCCATAGGAGGAATACGTTTCTAAAGGTTACTACTCAAAAAATATAAAATAAGATTGAGGAGGGTGTCATATCCTCTAATGATTCTAACTATTCAAACTTTGGAGAAGAAATGGATCTCCTATATAGAAGATTCAATAAATTATATAAGAAGAAAATAGGATTCAATAAGTCTTATAATTATTATAGAAATAATGATAATGGATTAAAAGAGGTTAGGTGTCATGAATATAATAAAATGGGGCATATCAAACTTGATTTTCCATAGCTAAAAGAGTAGAAATTAAAGGTATAAAAGAAAGATAAGAAATAAAAAATTAAATCTAATTATGATTGAAAAAATAAAAATCGTATGAAGGATACATGGAGTGTTTCACAAGACTCTAGTATATCTTTAAATTATAATTAAAAAAATGAACAATAAAACCAAAAAGAAAATATGTGATTTATGGAAAAAGACTATGAGGTACAATCATACTACTACTCTTCTTATGATTTTGAAGGTTTCTCTAGTACTAAGTTAGCTGAATACTATTCTATTCTTGAGTAAAAATATGAATACCATTTAAAAAGAATAAATAATTGAAAAATATTCATAATTATATTATTAGTAAAAAATATTCCATGTTAAAATAACACATTGATTTGAATTAAAAATTAAGTAAATATACTTTAAGATGCACTATGCATGAAAATACATTTAAAAAATTGCAGGTTGAAGTAGAATTATTTAGAAGTGTTGCTAGTGTATTAACTTTGGGAAAATAATATTTAAATCAAATCATTGTAAATAATGTTTGCAAAATAAAATTTTTTGAATTGATATTGATGGTGAAAATACTAAGTTATATTGAAACTATTTTGTGCCTAGATCAAAGAACCACAATAGGTCTATGGTTAATAATTTTTTATATGTAATTAAAGGCCATTATTCTAACAACTTCTATATGAGGAATACTCATATTAAATATGTAAATAAATATATTATTTCTATAAATTTTTATAATGTTAATTCTATAAATTATGGAAAAATTAGACAGATATGATTTCCCAAATCTTTTAAAAAGGGTTTTAAGGGATTTGTTTAGAGTTTTAAATGGGTTTTAAAGGTTTATATATCTGATAATGATGGAAACAAGAGAAATTGGGTAATAAAAATAATTATTTGATATTTATATAGGTTAAAAACCATAAGAAAAAAAGTGAAATATGGTACATGGATAGTGTCTTCTCAAGACACATGAGTGGAGACATTTCAAATTTCTATGAACTATCTAAAGTAGATGGAGGATTGGTTACATTTTGTGACAATGATAAAGGAAATATTATTGTATTTGGATAAGTTGGAGATCCAAAAACAATCCTGATCAAAAAAATTATCTATTTTTAGGGGCTGAAGAACATTCTGATAATAATTTCTCAATTCTGTGATGATGGATTTTCAGTTGATTTTTCTAACAATGCATGCCCTGTTTTTCAAAAAAAACTCATTATATTTAGATCAACTAAAATTGAAAATTTTTATTCTCTGAGAATTTATTCCTTATGTGAATATAAATTTAATTTTTTGAATACTTAAATAAATGAATATTGGATATGGAATAGGAGGCTTGGACATTATTATATATTTTCTCTATTTAAATTATCCAAGAAAAAATTTAGTTTCAGATCCACTGAATCTTAAATTTGATCATAATAGAATTTATTATGCATTATAAATAGGAAAGTAGAATAAGTCATATTTTAAATATATTAAAAAGGTTTCTCCATCTAAAACTTTAGAACTTATCCAATGTATTTTTTGGACCATCAAGAGTAGAAATGTTGGATGGAAGATTCTTTGTTTTTGTTTTAGTTGATGATTTTTCTAGATGTACCCGAGTTTATTTTAAAAAATTTAAAAGTGAATCATTTTATGTTTTTTTTTTGAAAATTTTTTCAAAATGAAAAATATTTGAAAATAATTTCATTAATAATTGATCATGGATGAAAGTTTTAGAATCTGTAGTTTAATTATTTTTTCTCAAACTTTGGTATTAAACATACTTTGTCTACTCCAAGAATACCTCAATGGAATATAATTATAGAAAGAAGAATTAGATCTATTCAAGAGATGAAAATACATATATTGAATTAATATATTCTTCCTACATTTTGTTGGGTAGAATCTATCAACATTTCTTTCCATATCATGAATAGAGTTTCAATGAGGCCTTTTATAAAAAAATCATCTTATGAATTATAGAATAACCGAAAACCTAAAGTTGGATACATTAATGATTTTGGATGAAAGGTGCATATATTGAATACTAAGGAAAATATTAGTAAGTTAAATCCAAAATAAAATGAAGGAATATTTTATAGATATGCTATTTTTTCCTTATAATACTTTGAAATATATCTAGAAATATTTTTAGAGCCATAGGTTGAGATTGCATGTGATTTCGAGGCCCAGTGTGGCCGAAATTAATTTTTAAAAAATATTAAATATATTTTTATATTACATGCACATAGATTTTTAGGAAAAATGAGATATATCTTAAACGGAGTCTTAGATAGAAAATTTGATACCATGGTTGAATCTGAAATATGAGGTTTACCCTAGGCACGAACTAAAGTTGGTCACCATAGGGTGTTTGGATAAAGTGGTGGTTTGATGATGCATTTAGTGAATTAATTAAGTAATCATTTAACTAATTCATTAAATGAACTAAAATATAATCCTATATAAATATTCTATTATAGAAAATTACTAGGTTTAGACGCGTAACCCTATGATCTTTGAGAGTTGAATTCCACATTCTTTATTAGCATGTTGAGATCAGATGACGATGAGCTTCCAGATTAAGGTGAATTGAGGCACAAAAAACACAAAAAATCTCCCTCCTTCATTACAGAGAAGTTTATTCACCAATGAATGATTTAAATCAATTTAGGCCTTTTCATATGTGTATTTCCTTCCTCATGATTAAATGATTGAGCATGATTAATTCTTCTTCTTTGATCTGCATTCATTTTGAGCATTTGCATGTGCCCACAAATCAAATTTATTTATTTATTGGATTAATTCCTTTTGTTCCATGATTTATTAACCTGAATATCCCCAATTTTTATTATTTTTACAATAACACTTAACCAATGATTGTTTCACCCTTTTTTATGTGCTTTTCCCCCATCGTTCTTCTCAATCTTTTCCTTTGTATTATGAGGACCACCGTTTGACATTTCCAAGCGGGATCGAGCATGATTGGACCCCCATATCTATGGAAAATTCACATATGATGAATATATCAGTGATTATAGGACATATTAGGATGTTTTTTGGGTTTTGTGTGATTTCTTCATGGATCTGAGATCTGAAGTGGAGTTGTCCATGGCATAATAGGTGCGTAAGGCATATACAAGTGTTGAACAAACTGAAAAAAATCTAATTTCTGGACACTTTATAGATGGAAATGGAAAATTAAGCCTTCCCCTTTAGATTTAGGGTGAATATCAGGTGAGATATGAAGTGAAAAAGGAATATTTGGAGACACGTGTGGCATATATGAGTTTCTGTGAAATATGTGACTACACACCATGTAGTTCGGAAGAACACATAGTGTGTTCTTCTAAAATCTACAGTGCTAGGGTTTTTTGGAGATTATAAATATCAAAAACCATGTGGTACCCCCACATGCCATGTTACCTAGTGATGGAGGCCTGATATGTACTCTGGGAGTACACATACATAATAACGACCATGAACATGGCTAAGGTAGATAGACAGGGCCAAGGTACATAAACACGACCAGGAGCATGGGAAAGACCTTGAGTGGCTAAGGCACACTGTGTATCTCCCTTAAACATTGTGTAGGGATACATGGGTAGTGATCCATGTACTGGTGAATGACATGGCTAGGCAGTGGAGTGGGACCACATGCAGTGTGGGTCCCTTTACATGTCGTATACCCTCCTTTTTTAGGAAACTTCTACACATTGTATCTCCTTCGCTTGGACTTGGATTTTTCCATTCCAGTAGCCTATACAGAGTTATTTTTTCTGTATAGAATGAGATGGTGGACTTTATAGTGTTTTTGAGACATGAAATGATAAGTTATGAGTGTAATTCTTCTTTAGGTGGTGCATGAGGATGACAATGATCAGATGAGATCATCATAGTGTAACCCTCCTACAAAGTCAGGGCATGGGTACTTTACCACTAGATTGGAACCCTCTTATAGAGTCAGGGTGTGGATCCTCTATCTATCTACCACTAGAGTGTAACCCTCTTATGGATTCAGGGCATGAATCCTCTAGCACTAGAGTGGAACCCTCATACAGAGTCAGGGTATGGTTCCTCTATCTATCTACCATTAGAGTGGAACCCTCCTACGAATTCAGGGCATGGGTCCTCTAAAACTAGAGTGGAACCCTCCTTTGGAGTTAAGGCATGGATCCTCTATCTATCTACCACTATAGTGGAACCCTCATGTGGAGTCAGGGCATGAGTCCTCTATCACTAGAGTGGAACCCTCCAATAGAGTCAGGGCATGAGTCCTCTACCACCAGAGTGGAACCCTATTATAGAGTTACGGCATGGGTCCTCTACCACAAGAGTAGAACCCTACTATAGAGTTAGGTAATGAGTCCTCTAGAACTATATTTAAACCCTCCTACTGGGATTGGGCATGGTTCCTATATCTATATACTGAGTGGAGCCCTCCTATTGTACCAGGGAATGGATCCTCTACCTAGATATTGTGGCCCCTTGACTCTGTGGCATTGTGAAGAGGTGTTTCTTGACATGGTTACTTCTTCAGGTAGACATGTGAGATGCTGGGTATCATTGATGAACCTTTAGAACTGATGGAATCCTCTTTTCCTGGGCTGTTCTATGAGATGGAGATCCCCTTTCTCTCTTATTTGGGTTTCTTTTTTGAGAAATATCCCTATCATTTGGATTTCATTTACCTCTTTCTATGGGTTTATCTTGAAGGACCCTAGAACACCCTGAGAGGGGAGGGGTGAATTAGGGTGTCAAAATTTTCTTTTTAAATTTATGAATCTTGTTTTCACATTGTTAGAAACTTGTTAAATCTATCAAACAAAAAAAATAAGGGAGATGACACAACACTTTTACTTGGTTCACCACTAATGGCTACGTCCAAGGAGAATATGCCAATATGTTGCTAGTCATACCTAATTACACTAAACTTCACTAGTTGTGGATTACAATATTTGGGTATATTCACTTTTTCCCAGGTCCACTACCTTTACAAAGGTTCAGATATAGCTCACTGCTTCCCTCGGTTCACTGCCATTGTCTCCCCCTGGCTCATTGCCTTTGGTAAAGTCTCACTCATTTTATAGACATTAATGTATCTACAATAGATTTTAATTGAAGTCTTTATCTCTGTTTAGCACGATACACTTCTTGTATTGAAGTCCTGGATTGATGCACTTGAAAGCACTGATCACACACACCGGATATTCAAAAGCCTGTCATACGCATAACACCACACTTGCGCGCAATACCCCAACATGCATGCAAGATCTGGGAATTGTCACAAAAGATGACTTTCACAAAACACCTACTTTCTGCTCAACCCTAATCTTTCACGAAACTGCACCAAAGGGTTCACTTTGTCTTTTCATACTAAAGAAACACCTTGCGTGCAAGATTGACTCTCTTCCAATATTTCGCGTGCAAATATTTCACGTGGCTGAGCAACCAGATTTTCGTTGGAAAAATTATTAAGTATTCTATGGGGGTAGCCACATATTTATAGGCCCTTTATGACCCTATGTGAAAGATCCCGACACATTTTCGTCAGTGCGCACAAGATTATTCATGTGCATGCAAAACCTCTTTTGACGTCGCATTGGCCACACAAACCCTTTCGCGCAACATCATCTTCTACGCACTCCATGACTTTGCCATTTTTCGATGTTCTGAACCTAAAACTTGTCTTGCACACAAGTTCCAAAAACACATTCAATATTGTGAAAAAAAACCAATCTTTCACACACACTTCAAATATTTCATGCACCTTCCTTTTCCAAAAAACACGTTTCTCTATTTTCTGATTTTTAGTCCCAAAAATTTGGCAAACACTGGAGAACGACGCCACCTTCAATACTAATTTCGAATCAAACCGTATGACCCCTTTCCATGTAATCTCCATGATCTTCCATGAAAGGTTTGAAAATAAAAAACCCAAACCATGATCAACCCAAAGTATATTGACAACCAACACAAACCGTACTCCATTTCTCATATAGAATGGTCGTGGTTCCAACAAAGCTGTATAATTCTATTGTGTCACTTACTGTTTCACCTTCGGATTTTGGGGAATATTAATCATATGTATATACTCACCCCTTCATGGGAGTTTTCTATATGTGTCATGTCTTATATAGATAATGGAAAGGTTAACGATGATTATAGAGGATCATAGGGATACCTGGGTGCACTTGACCGCGTGCGATGGTCAGAGCTTGGAGATCTAAAGCTGGGCTCTCATAGAACCTTACTTTTGCAGTTTTTTAGGTTGAGAAATCTTTATAGTTGGGTGTGTGTTTTCCACTTTTTACTTTTTAGATTATGATTTTGTACTCTTGTATCCCCTAGAGGTTGTTACTTGCATGTTTTATTCTCTAGATATTGCATCTTTTATTATTATTCCTCCACACTTTTATATGGAGATGTTTGGGTACATGCATACATGTAATTAGGAAAAGTCCTTCAATATTAGTTATTCCTTTTGATTCTTGTATCTACCCATAGCCCATGGAGGTTGGATTAGGGTAGTTGTAAATTGAGCCCTGTTGGGTCAGGTCATGATAGATTTTTATCAATGGATAGTTTATTCCCAGGGTTGATGTTTGGAGTTTTCCTATTATTAGGATTTGGTTAGGACTTAGAGAAATAGTTTCAAGGTGTATCAAGTGAGGATTTCAGTCTAGGGAACCTAGTATTGGTGCGACGACTAATGTATCCACACATTAAGACTCAGAACACTTTCTTATCAACTCAACATATTGAGACATTGATTTTAAGGAACTTTGGTACATGAATCATATTGGATCGAGTATTTTGAATGTCCTTCTTGAGTCATCTCAATATATATATATATGATCATCTGACTATGGAATGTGTTGATTAAATTTTTAGGATTCCTTAGCGAAGATAGCCAACCAGGTTACTGATTCCGGATCATGATGATGATCTGTTGAGTGACGAGGCCTCAGTTTAGGATCCATCACATGAGATTATTCCTCTAGGTGTATAGTTTATAAAACCCCACCTGTTGAGAAGAGTATAGTACCAGTAGATAAGGTTGAGGATGCGTGATGGATTAACGCACTCTGTGAGTTCTAGTACTAGAGGATGCAGAGGTTCTATGGTGAGCCAGATCCCCGGGCAAAGGATGATTGGATAGAGTTGATGATTTTAATTTTTAGGATTATCCAGACACCGATTGATCATATGGTTTTCCTAAAAGAGAACCTTTTCCATGGATTAGCTGGGAACTCATGGAGTCTATTCACACAGATTCATGATGAGTCGATGCTCTCATGGACTTAATTATAGTATTTTTTTTTGTGATGAGTACTACTCCTCATGATTGAGATCAGTTAATATTCAAGATCTCTTAGAGTTGCAGTAGGGAGATATGATAGTTACTGAGTATGCCTTGAGGTTTACTGACATTATGCGATACTCCCTCAATAAGATTTGAGATGGCTACTTCCAGGTGTGGAAGTTTGAGAAAGGTATCCATAGATACATCCATGCCAGTGTGGTACCCCTATGCATTTATATTTATGACTGAGTGTTGGAGAGGGAATTTGTGATGAATATCTTCCTGTAAGAGGGATTCCATGCAGTTAGATCTAGCAGTGGGTGTTATGGGGAAAAGTTGTTTGCAGCAGCCAGAAGGCACTGATCGACAGGATCTCAATGCAATATATCTTTTTGAGACTATAATTATACAAGTGTTCATGAAACATAGGGACTATGTATAGGACTAGGGAATACCATAGAGGATAGATTATATACATGTTATGGGAAAGGTCACATAGCACATGATTTCTCAACTCGATATGATGAGGAGGGTAGGTAGATAGTGAATGGACTGCCATGATAGAGGTAGAACCATGATCACAGATATTCTAGGTAAGGTTAGGGTGGCCCCCCAGAGAGGTGGAGCTAGTAGAGGAGTAGGCGGGGATCTAGGAGGAGGAGTTGTGGGTGGTGGATGATGTTATGAGATCCTCCCACCACCACCACTGGGCGACCCAGGCTAGGCTCAAGGATCTTGTGGTCGGGGATGTGGGTAGCTGTACACTATGGAGGCATATAACCCAGTAGTGTATGAGATTATTAGAGGTATTATATATGTTTATTATACTATTAATTTAGTAAAAGTATCAATAAGTTCAATCCATTCATTCATCTCTTTACTCCCAGTGTGACAGTTGGAGATCCCAGTTGAGACGTTAGCCCAACGGCTTTTCCTTGAGGTTCCTATAGTGAATACTTCTTTGATCTCTCTCATATATCAATAGTGTGAGCTATCACTTAGTGGATAGATTTTCTCATGAGACCTTCTGGTCATCATGAGGATACCTTATGATTCCATCATGGGTATGTACTATTTGTACACGATTCAATCCTAGATTGACTGTCACTACAGATGAGTTAGATTCCCCTACACTAATGGGACAAGATTATCCTTTATAAATGAGATAGATATAATGATAGGAAAAGTGGGTTTTGTGAGTAGGAGACTTCAACCCATTACCCATTAGTTGGTGATTTTATCCCTTGTCATAATAGGATCTTTAGGTATATAGATTCTTTTAATCATGAAGGATTATATGGATGTATTCTATGAGGACATTATAGGACTACATATATGGCTAGAGATGGAGTTTTTAGTGACTTTCACCCTGGTAACATTTAGATATCTTTGATACAATAGTAGATGACTACTATTAATATCTAAGAGATGTGGTTTTAGTTGTAGGACCTTAGAGAGAAGGGTTTAATCTGAACCAGTTTATACCCCTAGGAAACTCCAGTGTTGTTCATGAAAAAGGTAGACAAGATCTTGTAGTATTTTTTTGATTATTGTCACCAAAAATAAGACACGATAAAGAAAAATTACCCCTTTACAAGGATTAATGACCTCTTTGATCAGTTGTAAGGTGTGATATGGTTCTCAAAGATTGATCTTAGGTTCATATACCACCAGTTGAGAGTTTACGAGGATGATATTCTGAAGTTGGAATTCCAATGTCGCTACAGAAACTATGAGTTCCTGGTGATGACATTCAATGTGACAAATGACCATACTTTTTTATGGCTTTGATGAACTGAATCTTCCAGCCATACTTGGACCAATTTTTTCTTCATCAATGAAATACTCATATACTCTGTATCAGAGGAGTATGTATAGAATTTGAGGATAGTCCTAGATTTTATTTGAGATCACCATATTTATGGTAAACTATCTAAGTTCTAGTCCTGGATCCATGAGGTTCACTTCTTTGGGAATGTCATTTCTTATCATGGATTAGTTATGGACCTAGTGAATATCGATGCAATGCTTTCTTGGGAGCCACCCAAGTGCCATTCATTTGTGTGAAGTTTTCTTAGATTTTAAGAGTAATATAGGATATTTTTGGAATAATTCTCTAAGATTACAAACTATTTGACAACCCTAATGTGAAAAGGTAATCCATTTACCTGGACTAAGCATTGCAAGAGAGCCTTTGAGGAGTTGATTATATGGCTGATGAGTGATCCTTTTTTGAGACTACTGGAGGAGGGTGCGAATTATGTAGTATATTTAGATGCCTCTAGATGTGGTATAGGATACATGTTGATGTAGAGGAAGGTAGTTATTGCATATGGGTTGATGTAGTTGAGACCCCATAAGAAGAACTACGTGACTCATGACCTGGAGCTGATAGTAGCAGTCTTCGATTTGAGTATTTAGAGGCACTATCTTCTAGAAGAGTACAACGAACCTCTCTATTCATACATTAACATTATATAACATTTTTAAAACACTTAAAACATTATAAAAATAGACACATAGAGACTGTACTAGTATAGTGCCTTTGGAAACATGGAAACATAAACACTAATACATAAGTGAGCTATATTATTTACCAATAGGTTATTTTTAACTATCACCCTTATTAGACACATCAAACATAATGCATATCTTCATAACTTGGGGAAGGAAACATAAAAAGGGGTGAGCTAAAATGATAATTAAGGGTAAAAAAGGGAGATATGTAAGAATAATCATGAGCATACGGGTATGAGAACATGATCATGAAAATAAAAGATCATAACCTACATAAAAAAGACCATATACATGAATCATGGAATAAAGCTTGGCAGTTCATAATACATGAATCATAAGGAAATAAAGAACATAATACATGAAAGAATAATATAGGAATAAAACATAGAATTGTGGTAGACACATAATCATATAATATGATTTCCATAGTATCCAAGACATCACTGGAAAGACTATCTTGGTAGTATGGGTTCACTCCCCATACCATCTTTGTAGTCATGGTTCACTCCCATGACCATATTAGTAGAATGTGTTCACTACTCATACCATATTGGTAGTCATGGTTCTCTCCCATGGTCATATTAGCAGTTAAGGTTCATTCCCCAGACCATATTAGTCTATCTCATAAGATAGGAATCTTTACTCAATGCATTAGAGGGAGATATTGGTCTCATCCATCTCATAATGAAATCATACATAAAAGTTCCACAAGATCATAAATAATTATATCATAACCCATGAAATTAAATGGATATTATAAACATGTAATCATATCATAACATATAGAAATAAATAGGCTTCATAATCATTTCATCCTAAACATAACCTGTGAAAAGAGGTAGGTTTCAAAAGCATATAACCTGTGAAAGAGAAATGGGTTTCATAAAAATCATTCCATCAAAAAATAATCCATTTAGATAAATAATATGAATGAAAAAATTGAATAATTTCCCCATAAAGGACTAAGTAGCAACAACGGATGTTATCTTAGATGGTAAATAATTTTTAAATATTTTTTAAAAACATTTCTTGAGACAAATATTCTTTATGTATTGATTTTTTTAAAACATAAAACCTTTGGAAAACCTTTTTCATTGAAAACAAATATTAAAACTTATAAAGGAAGCATTTAAAACCATAAAACGTTTTTAAAATCCTTTTTCCTTGAAAATTTACTTCAAATTATTTTGATTTTTTTTTGAAAACATGGTTTTTGAATACAATAAATTTCCAACAGAAGAGAGAGAGGGTAAAATTTTACTTAAAAACACCATATTAAGTAACAAAGAGTGGGAAAATGGTACTTATACATGATTATATCTTTAATAAATAAAGGAGAAGAAAATTCATGTGTTTTCATGAGATAGGTATCATTATATTTCATTAATTGAAGCATAATCATAAATAATCTTGAAAAGAAACGAGATTGTTTCAATAAACTCTTATCACTTATTAACTTGGGATCATAGTATCCATGTAAGAAAATGAAATTAAATAAAGCTTAAAATATCATGAAAATAAGGATATTAATGATATAAAATTTAAAATGGATGTATATACACCTCAAAAATAATTTAGGCACATAACAAAACATGAGTCTCAAAGAAGGAAAATTGGGACAAAACTATTTTACTGATTTGGTAACTTTTGAAACTTAAACCTTATGATAGAATGATCATAAAATGGATATGTTAATACCCATAAATTTAATTATAAGATACATATAATATATTCATAGCCAGTACATACACCACAAAAAAGAAGTGAGTGGTGATTAAGGCATGTATCTCACAGAAATAAAAAGTAAGATGGAATCCCCTTACCTTGTGTCTTGACTCTCATCATACTTGTTCAAAACACCTGTATAATAAATATAAATTTATTATAAATATTTAAAAAAACAATATTATTATCTCTAATATCATATATGGTTTTATTATGACCTTATATTACCTACTTTTTAACCATTATATGTTAAGGTTTGACTTCAGATAATATTTACTTTGTTCTTCACATGTGTCTTAATTTGTTATATCTTTGGTCCTTATACTTATATCATGATTCAAGAATTTAAAACATGATATAAATATAATTTATATTAAATATATTTATATTATAATAATCTATATAATATATAATTATTAAATGGAATACACTGTTTATGGATATGGTAAGTCATACATACGCATGAATGTTATTTCAGTTTTTATTACCGTATTGAAAGAAAGAAAGAAAGAACATGAGCCTCAGCCCAGTTGGTGAGGTATCCTTAAGTGAATCCATAAGACCCAGGTTCAACACCAGGTAGAGGAATATTTCTGGGGGTACTATAGCAGTATTGTAGAAGGTATTGTAGCAGGCACTGTAGAAAACTGTACACTGTGCGGGTACTGTAGCAGAACTGCACACTATATAGGTACTGTAGCAGAACTGCACACTGTGCGGTACTATAGAAGGCACTGTAGGAGTTACTGTAGTAGGTACTGTTCGGTAATGTAGCATCTAGAACTATTCACCTTAGGCCACCAGTTTGGGATTGGAGTACTTAAGGCTTTAGGGCCACTCATGCCTTTGGGTCAATAGGGCTTTTAGGCCACCTTTAAGGCCTTTAGGCTACCTCAAGGCCTTCGAGCCACATGCAGTTGCCCCAGACACACTAAAAAAAAGGAGCAGCCCCAGAAGAGGATTCAGAGCAGGTGCACTCACTAGAGCAGAACCAAATGGATTTTTCAGAATGAGAGGGTATGACTATGCCATCAGGACCAGCCTGTGCATGCAAGGGAAGCCTAGCCAGATGGCCATGCGAAGGTGGAGAGCTACTATCATGATACAGATGCTGGGGAGGGACAGTTCTTTGTAGATAGTCTGGTTGAATTCCCTAATACCTTCGGGTCATGTAATATACTAAGACTACGGGCCATGTAATCTCTGAGCCTATGGGGCTTGTAAGGGTCCCCCCTCATCCCTTGAAAGGGGGGTTATCAAAAATCAATAAAAATGAAGGCCTTCGGGCTATTTGGGTTGAAAGAAAGAAAGAAAGAAAGAAAATAACCTATATATGCATATAATATATTTATAGTAGCATTATAATTTTATATATGTCATATAAGTTCATTAAACCCATCTTTAATAAATTCCATGTAGTGTGTAAATGAGTCACATCTCTTTGAGGGGTGGTAGTCCACACTTCCTCAAACGAAATTATCAAATTTACAAAAATTAGAAAGTAAAAATATATGTGTTGTAAAGATTAAATAAATAATAAATAAAATAAATAAATTATATAAATATATTTTCCATCATAATTTATACCATGATATGCGATAAAGGAAAAATGAACAATCATCATTTAGTGAGACAATAGTTTGCCGTACACATAAACAATATATTCATTACCCATAAGATGGAGGTGTGTGTAAGTGTAGGTTGAAACCTTAGCATAAAAATATCATAGTATATTTTGGATAATTCTATTTTTATACAATAATTAAATAAATAGAGTTTAGGGGGTGAAGCAGAAAAATAAAATAAAGGACCTTGAGAGAAGACGTTACCTCTTAATCAGGTAACTCCCTTTGGTTTGTACCAAAAGGCTTTCTTAGATAGCTTTATGACCAAGGATAGGATTCTATGAGTAAGGGAGGGATATTGGTAAGTTTATTGGGCTAATATTGGATTAAAATAATAGGTTTTAGAGGCATGATGAATAGTGATAGGTGGTAGCCTTTTATAGGGAAGGGAAATGACTCACTTGGTATTTTTGAAAACAAGTTAGGTGTACCCATGTTTTTACCAAACAAAAGTCATACCAAACCCAAAAGATGAATAATTGAAGGTGAATGGATGAATAATTTCTATAAAATTCATGTTGGAAAAGTGTATAATTCGTTTTGGGTCTTAAATTTAAGGTTTAGTCCTTAGTTAAGCTAGATTTAACTTCAATCATTTTAGTTAATTTTAATCACTTTCACTAATATTTTCAGTAAAAAACTAATTTGAAATTATCAGATATTATATATTATGATTATTAAAAACATGGAATCCATTTTTTGAATTTAAAATCATAGAAGTGGTATAAATTAATTTAAAATTAATCCCACAGTCTGGTCGACAATGTGAGGTTTTAAAGTAAAAATGATCAAAAGTATGCTAAGTTTTTATATCCAATTTCAATGCGAAATTGGTTCCAATTACCCAAATTGTATTAATTGAAAACAAAATATTCTAATTAAAGTTTTAAAACAAATTAAAATATAATTTAACCTTATAAATAAATTAGATGAAAAAGAAGTTTTTGAATGAAAATCTAGTATTTTTCACCATTCATCAAAAAATGAGGTTTCTCAGAAAAATCCCAAAAATTTACCCTAAGATAATTTTGAAATTATAAATTCAAAAATGAAGTTTATTTTATCAAATTAAATTTCTACATGTGTCTAAAATTAATTTTATTATTTTTCACAGAAGGAAATTAAAAGAAGTATATTCGAGAAAATAGTATTTTTAAACATAAAATGACTTTACAAAAAATCATATCTTTCATTATTAATGTATTTTATTTATATAAAAAAATTACAAAAAATATTTTAAAAGTATTTATTACTGTTCATATTACTAATTTTAATGGATAGGTTATAATTATCTCATTTAAACAATTATAACAATAAAATGATGTTTTGTAGAAACATTAGTGCTGCGTGTAACATACACCAAGTCAATGTTCCATGTATCATATGACAAGTCGATGTTCCATGTATTGTACACCAATTTGATGTTCTATGTAACATACAATAATTTCATGTTCTGTGTAAAAGGAATGTTTGACTTAGTTCATTGCAAGGCATAATTGAAAAATTAATTTATTCAAAAAAAGTTCCATAAAAACTCAGGGTGTTACATTCTACCCCCTTAAAATGATTTTCAAACAATAAATTCATCACTCGAATAAAAAAATGAGGATACTTCTACTTCATCATATCCTTAAGTTCCCACATAGCTTCCTCTAACTGGTGTTTTCTCCACAAAACTTTGATCAAGTGAGTAGTCTTGTTTCATAGAAATTTATTTGTATGGTCCATAATTTCAATAGGTTTCTCCTAATATGAAAGATCATGCTCAAGCGGTATGACCTAAAAGTTCATTATATGTGAAGTGTCAAGTATGTAATTCATCAGGAGAGATACATGGAACACATCATGGACTTGAGAGAGATTTGGAGTAAGTTTCAAGCGATAGGATGCTGTCCCAATACAATCAAGAATCTCAAAGGGACATATATACCTAGGGATTAGTTTCCATTTCATACCGAATCTCATAACTTTCTTCTAGGGTGAGATTCATAGAAACACCTTTTCACTAACTTTAAATTCCAGATCACACTGACGGTTATCAACATAAATTTTCTGCGAACTTTGATTTACCTTGATATGCTACTGAATGGTTCTAACCTTCTCGATCATATATTCAGAAATATCAAGTCCCAATAGATTTATTTCTCTAAATTTATCCCAACATGTTGGATATCTACATTTTTTCCCATAAAGGGATTCATAACGTGCCATATGAATGTTTGAGTGAAAGATATTGTTGTAAGAAAACTCAACTAGAGGAAGGTGTTGATCCCAACCACATTTGAAATCTAGAGAATATTATCTCAACATATCTTATAGGGTTTGAATTTTTCTTTCAGACTGAATATATATATAAGGATGATAAGTAGTACTAAAACTCAATTCTGTATCAATTTATTGCTAATTAATTCACCAAAACTTTGAGGTAAATATTGAATCCCTATCCGATATAATAGGATTTGGTACTCCATGAAGCCTTACCACTTACTTAATGTATATCTTGGAAAGTGGATCTAGAGATAAGTCTTATCTGATAGTTATGAAGTGTGATGAATTAGTAAGGTAATAAACCACCACCCATATAGAATTGATCCCTTTATAGGTTTTGGGTATTCTGATGAAAAAATCCATAGTGATGTTCTCCCATTTCCATTATAGTATGGGTAATGGATGTAACATCCCCTTCGAATTTTGTCTTTCAGCCTTCACTTGTTGGAATACCAAGCACCAAGATATAAACTATACAATATCTCTCTTCATTCCATCCCACTAGAAGTATTATTTCAAGTCCCTATACATCTTCATACTTCTAGGATGAATAGAGAATGAAGAACTATGATCTTCCTCTAATAGATCCTTCAAATATAGTATGGAAGGAACACATACATGGTTTTCTAAACCTCATCATTACATCTTGATCAAGGTTAAACTCAAGAATATTTCTAAATTTCTTTTTTAGATCTCCATCTTCCTCCCATGCCTCCTTAACTTTACTAGGATAGAGGGTTGAAGATTAATTTGAGAAAGATAATATTTTAACCTTCCTTTAGTATTTCTAGATATATCCTTTTAAAATCCATAAATATTGGATCTTTTGTGATCCTCATCATGGATAAGATAACACGATCCTTCTGAATCGAAGCATGATACACCTTGTTTGATTTCCTAGGGTGGTAATGTATTGAGAAGTCATAATACTTTATCAACTATAACCATCTTCTCTAGAGCATGTTCAAATCCTTCTGTGTGAATATACATTTCATGATTTTATGATCAGTATATATATAAAACTTTTCTCTATAATGATAATGCCTATATGTATTTAATGAAAAAAATTACCACTGATAACTCCAAATCATGAGTTGGGTAATTTTTCTCATGAATATTCAACTATCATGAGGAATAAGAGATTACCATGTTATTTTGAATAAGAACACATCCCAATCTCTTCTCAGATGCATCACTATAGATTACAAACCCTTCTCCTCTATAAAGTAATGTAAACATAGGTGCACTAACTAACCTTCTCTTCAGTTCCTTGAAATTTTACTCACATTCATCTATCTAGAGGAACTTGACACCCTTTCAAGTTGAATTGGTCATAAGATTAGATATGTGTGAAAAATTCTCTAAAAATAATCAGTAATATCCAGCTAAACCAATAAAGTTACAGATCTCAATCACCATGGTTGATCTAGGCTAGAATTCATTAGCCTCTGTCTTTGATGGATCTACTGCTATACCATCTCTCGAGATTATGTGAACCAAAAATGAAACCTCTTGTAGTCAAAATTCACACTATGTAAATTTTTCATATAGCTTATCCTTCCTTAGTGTCTTTAGTACAATTCTCAAGTTATCTTCATGATCTTACTTGATCCATGAATAGATAAGAATATCATCTATAA
Organism: Viscum album; assembly: GCA_963277665.1. Taxonomy (NCBI): domain Eukaryota; kingdom Viridiplantae; phylum Streptophyta; class Magnoliopsida; order Santalales; family Viscaceae; genus Viscum; species Viscum album. The sequence goes on along the minus strand of OY728163.1, from coordinate 64,900,862 downwards.
AGACTACCAGAAACTGATCGAGGTAACCTCTAAAGACTCTATTCATTAAATCCATAATGATAATAGGGGAATTAGTAAGACCAAAAGGCATCATTATATATTCACAGTGTCCATACCTTGTACAAAATTCCACCTTGGGTATATCCACTTTCTTGACCCTCAATTTATGATATCCAGAATGAAGGTCAATCTTGGAAAAGTATTGAGATCCATATAGTTGATCAAACAAGTCATCAATACAGGAAAGGGGATACTTTTTCTTGATTGTGATATTGTTCAACTCCCGATAATCAATACAGAGTCTCATTGATCCTTATTTATTTTTCCCAAAAAGAATGGGTGCACCCAAAGGTGACACACTAGTCCAAATTAATCCCTTATCAAGGTTTTCTTAGAGTTTATTATTCAATTACTGCAACTCAATCAGATCCATTCTATAAGGATTCTTGTAAATTGGTGTGGAACCAGGTATATGTTCTATTGAGAAATCAACTTCAAATTTTGGTGGAAGACTAGGAAACTCTTCCAGAAAGACATACAAAAAATATTAAACAATAGGAATATCATCTATATCAATTTTCTCCCCAACCATTTGAGATAAACAACCCTTTTGAATGGGAATTAAGACCCATAAACTCAATGTAATATTCACAAGAAGTTCATACTTATCATCAAATTTATGGATGATCATAGGAGGGTTTGAAATATCAAACGTAACTTCACTTCCATGTCAATTGATGTGGGATTTATGCATAGAAATCCAATCCATTCCTAAGATGACATCCAATTCAACCAAAGGATGAATGATAAGATTTATAGGAAGCACATTCCCACAAACTTCAACCAGAGAGGAATCATAGAATTTAGATGTAATCATTGTACCATTAGGGGTTTGAACTGATAATTACACATCTAATTATTTTGGTGAAATCTTAACACCCTTAGAAAATTATTTAGATATAAAAGAGTGGGTAGATCCAAAATTAAATATGACATTAATAGTTCTAAAGTGGATGGTAAGTTTACCTTTCATCACATCGTTATCACACCCCTCATCATAAATAGTCATTGCATGATATTTCCCCTTATCCCCTAACTTAAGTGGTTGCTGACATAAATCATCATCACCAGCCCTTAGGTTTGGAAAGTGGTTAACATAATTCTTATTCTCCTTACAATTATATAGCATTGAATCATGGGAGCTGCATTATGTGCCAATTTTTCTCTATTCGCAACGTTTCCTAACTTATTCCCATCACTTAGATAATCGAATGCCTGATGGACTTCCCTTCCACACTTAAAATATTTATTAGACCCCTTAAGGAAATTTACTCCATGCTTCTTCTCACACTTAGAGCATAAAGTGAAGCTCATCTTCTTCTCTTCATGGTTTTTATATTTTCCTTTAAACTCCATCTTACTCTTCTTGTTAAAACCATGAGATTGATACATGACTCCAACATCTATTTAAACCTTGATTTCACAATAAAAAATATCTTCATAGCTACAAAGTATCTTGTGGACAACACCCTTATGAGATTTGGGTCTCCCTCTACCCAGTAAAAGAGGTCTTTGCTTTTCTTTAAATAATAAATGAGGCTTCGGTCCCAACCTTTAAAAAAAAATACCTTATGAGATTTTTCTTTAATCCATTGAATAAAAATATCAACTTACTTTTAGGTTGGATGATAATTCTTGAATCATACCTTACAAGTATCCTAAAATTAACCTCATAGGTACCGATAGATTCATCATTACTTTGCTTTAAATCAAGTAGATATTTATTCATATTGGTATGGAGAATATGAGTAAAATAATTATTAAAAAATAAGCTCTTGAACTCATCCCAATCCATGGACTCAATCTCATCTTGTTGCCTATATTCTTGATTAGAGTCCACCACTGGTCTGCTTTGCCTTCTAACTGATAAACAACTAGAATGAATTTATCATGCTCCGTACACTAGAGAATATTGAATATATTTTCAGTATTACTAATCCATTGTTTATCAACAAGTTTATTGGAAGAGCATATAAAAGAAGGTGGACATTGCCTCATGAAAGACTCAACAGAATCCTGTTCCCTCCTTTTCTCATTTGGAATTCCAGCATGACTAATAACTTGATTAAGCTGTGTGATCATAAAATTGAGTTTTTTATTCCATATCACATAGAATTCGGTTCCTTATGAGGAAAATGGTTTCATTTTCCATCAAAATCACTATTTTTGCAGTTCTTTCGGGTTCCAGCCATTGATTAAAACCAAAATGCATAGAGTTAGAAAAAATTATCATAGTAAGGAACCACATAATTATGAAAGGTCACTTATAGGATATCTAAATTATGACACCTTACTTAATCTATGACACCTTAGTTTTATCCTAGGTTATTCATAGCCATCTTATTTTTAAATCCTTCATGATGGGTTTTGAAGAGTTTGTGAATTTCCAAAGCATATCCCCTAAGAGTGTGAAATCAGGTGTGCAACAAGGCCCTTTTTCATATACCAGATTACCTTGAGTCAGGCTCAGAACATCTTTTCAGAGTTTTTTCCCCTAGGTACATCATCTCCAGAGCCACATCCACTTATAGTATCCAGATATGGATGTATTTCTAGGAAACCACTCACTATATCTTTTACCAAAATTCTAGGACATTTTCTTATACTTTTCCTTATCCTTAGATTTAGCCATAGAAATTTCCTTAGGGTTATCACTAAGGTTTTCTCATCCTAGATTCCAAAGGTTAATTAAACCTTTTTTTGATACCAAATATAACAAACCTCTCTTTTCATACATTAACATTACATAACATTTATAGAATACTTAAAACATTATATAAAAATACACCCAAAGACTGTAATATTCTAGTGCCTTTGGAAACATAGAAACATAAACACTGATACATAAGTGAGATACATCATTTACCACTAGGTTCTTATTGACTATAAACCTTCTTATACACATCAAACATAATACATATCTTCATAACCTAGGGAAGGAAACATAAAAAGGGATGAGATAAAATGACTAGTAAGGGTAAAAAAGGGAGATATTTAAGCATAATCATGAGCATAAGGATATGAGAACATGATCATAAAAATATAAGATCATACCATACATATCAAAGATCATATACATGAATCATGTCATAAATATTGGCATTTCATAAGACATGAATCATAAGGAAATAAAGAACATAAGCCATGAAAGCACAACATAGGAATAAAACATGGAATTGTGTTAGACACATAATCATATAATATGATTTCCATAGTAGACAAGGCATCACTACCAAGAAAATATTGGTATTATGGGTTCACTCCCCATACCATCTTGGTAGTCATGGTTCACTCCCATGGCAATATTATTAGCATTATTTCACTCCTCATACCATTTTGGTAGTCATGGTTCACTCTCATGGACATCTTAGTAGTCAAGGTTCATTACCAAGACCATCTTAGTCTATCTCATGAGATATAAATCTTTACCCAATGCATTGGAGGGAGATATAGGTTCCACACATCTCATAATGAAAACATACATATATGTGACACAATATCATAAACAATCATATCATAACCCATTAAATGTAATTGGTATTATAAACATGTAATCATATCATAACCTGTGGAAAGATATAGGTTTCATAATCACTTCATCATAAACATAACCAGTGAAAATTAGCTGGTTTCAAAAGAATATAACCCGTGAAAGAGAAATGGGTTTCATAAACATCATGCCATCAAAAAATAATCCATTCAGAGAAATAATATGAACATAAACATTGAATAATTTCCTCATAAAGGCATGAGTAACACCAAAAGATTTTATATTATATGGAAAATAATTTTTAAATTTCTTTTAAAAACATTTCTTGAGAAAAATATCCTTTCTGCATTGAAATATTATTTTTAAAACATAAAACCTTTTTAAAACTTTTTTCTTTGAAAAAAGATTTGAAAAATTATAAAGGAAGAATTTAAAACCATAAAAAGTTTTTTAAATAATTTTTCCTTGAAAATTGGCTTAAAATATCTTTTTAAAACATTTTTGAAAACATTTTTGAAAACACGGTCTTTGAATACACTAGATTTCCGACTGAAGAGAGAGACAATCAGATTTTACTTAAAAACATTATCTTAAGTACCAAAGAGTGTAAAATGGTAATAATAAATGAGTATATATTGAGTAACCATAGGATAAAAAAATTCATGAGTGTTCTTGAGATATGGATCATGATATTTCATTAATTGGATAATAATCATAAATAATCTCAAAAATAGATGAGATTGTTTTAATAAACTCTTATAACTTGGTAACTTGGGATCATACTATCCATGTAAGAAAAGGAAACTAAATTAAGCTTAAAATATCATTAAAATAATGATATGTATTATATAACGTGTAAAATGTATGTATATACACCTCTAAAATAATTTAGGCACATAACAAAACATGAGTCTCAAAGAAGACAAATTGAGACAAAACTATTTTACCGATTTGGTAACTTTTGAAACTTAAATCCTATGAATAGAATATTATAAAATGGATATTTGAATACACATAAATTTAATTATAAGAGACATATAATACATTCATGGACAGTACATACACCACAAAAAATAAGTGAGTGGTGATTAAGACATGTATCTCACAGAAATAAAAAGTGAGATGAAATACCCTTACCTTGCGTATTGACTCTCATCGTAATCATTCAAAACACCTATATAACAAATAAAAATTTATTATAAATATTTTAAATAACCATATTATTATATCTAATACCATATATGGTTTTATTATGACCTTATATTACCTTCTTGTTAACCATCCTATGTCAAGCTTTCACTTCAGATAATATTGGATTTGTTCTTTGTATGTGTCTTAATTTGTTATATATTTGGTCCTTATAATTATATCATGATTAAATAATGTAAAAAATGATATAAATATAATTTATATTCATTATATTTGAATTTTAATAATATATATAATACATAATTATGAAATGGAATACATCGTTCATGGAGACGATAAGCCCTACATACGCATTAACGCTATTTCTGTTTTTATTACCGTATTGAAAGAAAGAAAGAAAATGAACTATATGTATATATGTATATAATATCATTAAATTATAATTTTAATGTTATATATGTCATATAAGTTCACTAAACCCATCCTTAATACATTCCATGTAGTGTGTGAATGAATCACATCGCTTTGAGTGGGCAGTAGTCTACAATTCCTCAAACGAAATTATCGTATTTACACCAAGTGGAAAGTAAAAAGATATGTGTTTTAAAAGGAATAAATAAGATTAAAAACATAATAAACATAATATATAACATATATAAATTTCTTTTCCATCATAATTTCCATCATGAGAGGTGGTAAAGGAAAAATGAACAATCATAATTTATTAAGGCGATAGTTCACCGTACACGTAAAAAGTATGTTCGTTACCAATTAGATGGAGGTGTGTGTAAGTGTAGGTTTAAACCTTAGCATAACAACATAATATTATACTGATTATACTTTTGTTTTTATACAATAATGGAATAAATGGAGTGAAGTGGGTGAAGAAGGAAAATAAAAGAAAGGAGTTTGAGAGAAGACGTTACCTCTTAATCGGGAAACTACTTTTAGTTTGTGCCAAAAGGCTTCCTTGGATAGATTTATACCTAAGGGAATGCTTATAAGAGTAAGGTAGGGATGTTTTAAAGTGTATTGGGTAGATATTGGATGAAAATAAGTTGTTTTAGAGGTGTGAAGAAGAGGGAGATGTGGTACACTTTTATAGGGAAGAGAAAAGACTCACCTACTATTTTTGAAAACAAGTTAGGTGTACCCGTGTTTTAACCTAAAAAAAGTCTTACCTAATAAAAAACTCAATAATTAAAGGTTAATTTCTGAAAATTTTCCATAAAATGGATGTTTTACAAGTTTATAATTCGTTTTATGTCCAAAATTTAAGGTTTGTCCTTAGTTATGCTTAATTTAACCTTAATCGTTGTAATTAATTTCAATCACTTTCACTAATATTTTTGGTAAAAAACCAATTTTAACTTATTAGAAATTATAAATTATTATTATTCCAAATATTTAATCCATTTTTACAAATTAAAATCACATAATTAGAATAAATTAATTAAAAATTAATCCTGTAATCGGGTCGATAATGTGGGGTTTTAAAGTTAAAATGATCAAAAGTTAGCTAAGTTTTTATATCCAATTTAAATGTGAAATTGCTTCCAATTAATCAAATTGGATCAATGGATAAAAATATAATCTAATTAAACTTTTAAACCAAAATAAAATATAATTTAACATTATAAATAAGTTATATGAAAAAGTAGTTTTGAATTAAAATCCGTTATTTTCACTATTCATGCAAAAATGAAGTTTCTTAGAAAAAACCAAAAAATTATCCCTAAGATAATTTTGAAATTTTAAATTCAAATATGAAGTTTATTTTATCAAATTCAATTTCTAAATGTGTCTAAAATTAATTTTATTATTTTTTTATAGAAAGACATTAAAAAAATTTTATTTGAGAAACAATATTTTTAAACTTAAAAGGACTTTACCAAAAATCATATCTTTCATTATCAATATTTTTTATTTATATAAAAAATTTTAAAAAATATTTGAAATTTAGTTATTATTTTTCATATTAATAGGTTTAACGGCAAGGTTATAATTATCTCATTTAAATAATTATAACAACAAAATGATGTTTCGTAGAAACATCGGTGTTGCGTGTAACGTACGCCAAGTTGATGTTCTGTGTATCATACACCAAGTAAATATTCCGTGTAACATATTCCAAGTTGATGTTTCATGTAATGTATGCCAAGTTTGTGTTCTATGTAAAATTAATGTTTTACTTAGTGCATTGTAAGATATAAATGAAAATTTAATTTATTCAAAAAAAGGTCCATAAAAACTTGGGGTGTTATAGAGAGGGATTTATTATTTAATCAAAGCATCAGAGCCTTAGGTATGTCTTCATATAGAGAGGCATAAACTTGAGGTAGTGGAACTGGTTGGAGTTCCTGTAAGACTATGAATTTGAGATAGTCTATACTCTTGGGAAGGGCAATGTGGTGGAAGATGCCCTTAGTAGGAAGTCCCATGCTCACTTAATGGAGGAGAAGTTTGAGTGTTTTTCTTCCTTACAGCCAACCTTGGTTGAGGATGAGGGTGAAAGTTTTCTTTGTTAGATGCTTTTGAATCCTCTACTCCTCTAGTGTGTGAGATTCCCAGTTGGGAGACCTCTACTGTGAGGTATTACATGAACAAATATCCTCAGAAGATTCAACAAATGGATTTTATGAAGGAGTGAATCATGTCATACATTTATAGGGATGAATGGTTTTCCCAATCATGATGTGGGAGGAGGCGATGAGAGAGTTTCACACACATCCTTTGGTTGTGAATCCAAGTGTAGGGAATATTTATAGAAACATATAGTGACAGTTTTGGTGGGTTAGCATGAGACAGACCATGGATGAGTTCATCTCTCAGTGTCTCACCTATCAACATGTGAAGGTTGAGAACAAATTTCTAGAAGGTTTTTTGCAGCCTCTTGAGATCCCAGAGTGGAAATGAGATGAAACATCTATGGTCTTTGTGATAGGGTTTCCATGGATAGCGAGATGTCATGACGCCATCTGGGTGATAGTTGGACGATTTACGAAGTCGAAACACTTCTTTGCTCTTAGGGAGCAGATTTTAGTGGAGATTTTGGGGTAGTTGTATGTACGGGAGATCATGCACCTTTATGGGGTTCCCTCAAGTAATGTCTCCAACCATGATGTTTGTTTAATTTCATGGTTTTGGAGTGGATTGCAGGAGGAATTCAATACCCATATGAGGATGAGTAAAACCTTTCACCCCCATAAAGATGGGAAGACTGATCAAACTATCCAAGTGATGAAGGGTATGCTGAGGTATTACATGTTATACTTAAACTATAGTTCGAACCATCACTTTCCATTAGTAGAGTTCGAGTATAATAATAGCTACCACTCTATTATTGGAATGAAACCTTTTTTGGCCCTGTACAAGAGACCCTACAGGTCACCCTTATACTGGACTGAGATCAGCGATGCATCTATTTTTGGCTCATAGATGGTGTAGAAAATGACAGAGAAGGTCAAAGTGATATGCAAGCGAATAAGGGTAGATTAGAGAAGGAAAATTTCTTATGCAGATTGATGTTATAGGCCTTTGGAGTTTGAGCATTGAGACCACATTTTCCTAAGAGCCTCCCTGCAATGAGGGTTGTAGAGATTCCACTAGGGAGGAAATCTATCCCTAAGGTTCATCAAGTAGTTTGAGATCTTTCATAGGGTCAGAGAGGTTTCCTACCACCCCGCCTTAGCCCCATAATTGGAGCAATTGCATGATGTCTTCCATGTGTCACAGCTAAGGAGATACTTGCATGACCCCACACATGTTATTGATTGGGGTGAGCTGGAAATTAAGTATGGACCCACTTTCATGGAGCACCCAGTGGCAATCAAGGATCATTAAGAGAGGATCCTATTTAGATGGAGGTTTGTGTGCTGTAGCAACATGGGATTATGCATGAGAGATCTTGGGAGCGGGATATCCAAATGTGGGCTAATTATCTCAAATTTTTTATTTTTTATTTATTTTTGAGGATGAAAATATTTAATGATGGAATAATGTAGAGACCCTATTTTTTTCTTTTAAGAATTTAAAATATATCTAGAAATATTTTTTGGAGCCATGCACTGAGACGATGTGTGATTCTAAGGCGTGTTTTTCCTGGAATTAATTTTATAAAAATATTGAGTATTTTTTTATTAAATGTGTTTAAATTTTCATAAAAAATGGGATATCACTTAAACAGAGTCTCAGATTGAAAATCTGAGACCACATTTGAATCTGTAACGTGAGGTTTACCCTAGGCGTGATCTAAAGTTGGTTAGCACAGGACGTTCAGAAAAAGAGGCTATTGGCGGGTGCATTGAATGAATGAATTAATTAAATAACCTAAAATAGAATCCTATATAAATATTATATTATAGAAAATATCTAGGGTTAGCTGCATGATACCCCTCCCATTACACGGTGCAGTCCAAATTTAGAATTTAAAGTTCACTTCTAAGACAAACTAACTAAGTAGCTTGTGGTAGGTGAGGTCGATCCCACAGGGAGAAAGGAAAAGTAAAATATCAGTGAAAGTTAAGGAGTTTGGGTTGGTAATCCAAACAAAAGGAGTGAAGGGAACAATCAAATAAGTGAAACGATTTTAAAAAATCTAATTAAAATAAAATAAATGACAGAACAATCAGAAAACAATCGTGTTGGGGTTTCCAATTCAATTAGGGTTTTTTGGGATCATCATTACTTAGTATCAAAATTATAAATTAAATTTATTTACCATGGTAATTCAAATAAATTGATGTTTCTTGGTCTGAAAATAGTCAATTACATGTTTTATAGATTATTTCCTTTGTCACATGGTTAACTACTTTAAACTTGTTTAAGTTACTTACCCCAAAAACAGTGGCAATGAGCTTATCCAATGGTCTTGGGTTCACCTATTGAAAATCCTTTAGATTTATCCATTGGTGTCATTCTTGATCCAATATGAAAACAATGGTGATTTTGGAATTGAATTCATTAAAGGAATTTTAAAATAGAAATCATAATAAAAATAACACTTCAAAATTCAAATCACAATGCACCCATAATTTATTACAACCCCCAACACAAGGGAACTATCCTCTTACAACCATGGTCACATTGTGAGGATTGATCCAAAGCTCAATCCTTACCATGGATACAAGAGGAAATGGGGAGAATGAAATTATGCTAAACAGAATAGAAAACATAAAAATGAAAAAAAATCAAAATGGACTTAAGGGAAAATCGAGCAGCAGAGCGGTAGTACCTATCCCTGGATGTAAAACCTCAAACATAGAGGGATGAAACTTCTATTTATATAAGTTCAAATTACATGGAATGTACTATAAAGTACATGGAATGTACTCAGGTCAACTCTCTTTGGCCTTGTTTTCTTCACTGGTAGGTAATCTGCCGAGCCGCTCCTTAACTTTGAAAGTGTCAGCGGTCAGTTGGTGGTTGTACACGACATGTAGCACCACCCCATATGACGTGTAGTGTCAAATTAATTCACCAACCAGTTATAAAATGGATGACATGATGTGTGAGTGCATAGTACATGGCATGTGATATCTAGTTGGCTGCATGGGTGTGTACTCAGTCTAGTTGAACCGTGTCTGGGTGAATGTATACAATGTGTGTTTATAAAGTATACACCATGTATATTCCAATCTTCTTTTTGATCTCCCCCGATTTGTGGATTTCTCTAGAAAATACCTGAAAAGTACCATGAAGATTGAATTAAATAATTTTACCCACATAATAATGTGTATTTAGTGAAAACATGTTTTTATACTCAACAGAATGTGTGAAAATTTATGCAAAGATCAGGTACATCAAACTCCCCCACAATTAGTCATTTTATTTCCCTCAAGAAAAATATCAACATCTAATAAAAAAATTTTATACTATAAAAAGGGAAGAATTCAACTAATTATACTTATAAATACTATAGTCATAACAGAGGATTTTAAAAGGCACAAAACATATTTCAATTTTTAAAGATATTATAATCATGACTTCTATATAATTCAATTAAATATTTTCATTATCTTTTATTCACATTATTCAAATTTCCATAAATACACTTGTCAATTTATGATTTACCTCACTAGAAATACCACAGTCATCGCTCAATATTTTTTAATTAGAGTTATGCTCAATCTCAAGTACATACACTCTATCCATAGGCTTTCAAGTATTCTCATTCTCTACTTAAGAAATCAAATCACAAAAATCATGAGGTCTTTCAATAAGGTTCAAATGTTTCTAAGGCTTTGGGTAAGTAGGCAGTGATGTGAAAAATAATATCAAAGGCTTAAAAAGGAGGATAAATTCTTAAGTAAAAATGAATGATATTCAATAATAAATATCAATGAAAAATGCATCTCTAATCAATATCTCTCAAGGGGTATCATCACCATGATATTCCCTTTCCATCATGGGTCTATAAACCATCCATAAAGTGTAATGAATGAATCTGATCCCTCTTTTTAATTTTTCTAATAAATATTTCTCTCTCTTTTAAATCAAAGGACCACTAATCATACAATGAAAAGTGGTTTTGAATCCCTTATACCCAAATGAACGAGTGACACTATTCCCCTAACTTAATATCACGGTTGCTCACCAAAATGCACCATGAATAGCCAAAACCCTTTTTTAAAGATCAAATGAATAATCATGCAATATTATAAAAAAATTAGGGTAGTAAGGATAAATAGTCTTGTAATGTGGCTTTCTATCATGGTAGTTCATGGTTTCTAAAGGTTTCAAAAAGGTCAGATGTAGGGTAGGTCTGAAGGTCAAAAAGGTTAAAAAAAATCAAATGCCTCAGTCATTGTTGTGTGATTCAACAAAATCTTCATGTTTTGAAAATAAAAACTCACAAGTTCTAGTAGTTATGTATATCTTGAAAACCTCTCAACAAATAGGTTATAAGAAAGAATATATCAAAAGACTCAGAATAACTCTTGGGAATGATGATAAGAATGGATCAATAAGGTTATGACATGAATAAAAATGATGAGTATAATAAATGTAAATGTCTAAGGATTTAAATCCAGAATTAAATTATATTTGCAATCATTTTAAAATACTTTGAAATTAAAACAAGTTTGTAACTTTTAAAATTATCTTTTATGAATTTATTATTTATAATTATAATTAATCAAAAAATTTCCACATTTTAAAATATTTCATCTATTAATGATATCTCCTAGATCAGTTTATGGACAATGACTAGTCTAGTTAGAGAATCTTCCCCACACTTAATATTTCACATGGTCCCCTAAGTGTAACACTAAGAAAGAGAAGATGATGAAAGGAGACACTAGTGGGACATGATTAGGGGAGAAATGGAATAAGTAAGGCCAAAATAATAACAAAAAGAAACACATAAAGAATTCCCCTTGTAGTGAGTGAAAAAAGATGGAAAGTAGTCCAAAGGAGAGGCCTATGTAGCTCTAGAGTACTTGTGACTGTCGATGAAATGGAAAAAGAATTCCATATGCACATACACCATCACATCACAAGAATAACACAATATATATATATATATATATATATAAAAGTGTTCCAAAACCAATCATTGTGTGGGCTCAGAAGAGGCATCATCTGAAATAGGGGGATCTAACAGAGTTTGATCAACTGTAGTAGATGCTGGAGGTGTGGGGTCCTTGCTCTGAGTGGGGGGTGTATTGGGGATGTCGGTCATGGAAGCAGTGGTATCATCTGGTCCCATAGTGGATAGGAGAACTGAATCTGTGGATAGAACTATCAACAGTGTTAGTGTTGCGAAAGGATGAGGAGGAAGAGGAGGACCATGTGATGGTGGGAGTGAAAGACCCAAGTGTTCGAGGATGAGCAGTATCATAGCCTTTAACCATGACTATGTTTGTACCATGGTATCCTGGTGTCACTCTAAAAGGTCGATACGGTGGTCCATCCCGAGCAAGTATAGGGAAATGGGGAGATCGACTGAGGGTGCAGGTGGAGGTGGGGATGTAGATGTTCCCGAAGTTAAGGAGATAGTGGAAGAAGATGGAAGGGAGGAAGAAGTGGAGTGGGGTGGAGAAGGAACATCTGTTGGTGGATGGGGTGAGACCAGATCAACAACACCAGTGGGTACAACTAGATCATCTCTCACCTCTGCAAGAGCCGATGCATCCTACATGAGATCAAATCTATTTCCCCTATGCCTGACTATCCTCATGAGGATAAGAAGGACGAAGTACATATGATGGGAAGAGCCTAAGTGATCGTGAGGGAGAGATGGCTCATAAACTTTCAAGTAGTGGTCCAACCAGGTGGCATAGAAGCTGCTGTTCAGGTTGCCCTGATATCCATGGATTATGGAGTGGAAGTAGGCGGTGGCCAAATAAGGGAGGCCAGCATAGTCATTATAGACAATATAGGTGAGAAGGTCCATGTCTCATCCATGAACGACACCCATGTCCTTATGGTGAAAAAAAAGATGGCACTGGAGCATTGGTGGATGAAATGAAGGGGGTGGGAAATGATGAACATGATCCTCTAAGAAGTGGGGGTATACCTGTGGTCATACCCAACAAGATCCTGAAACAAGGAAATAAGGTTAGAGTGCTCAGTTCGGGTGAGGGTGAAGACAAGAGGTGGGGTGAAAGGATTAAGGTAGAGTTCGTACCCTCAGCCAAACTCATCCATAGTCAGTTTGAAGTGTCATCTTCCCAACCTAAATCTAAATAGGGTAGATGTATCAATGGGATTATAAAGGTATAGAGGCCCATCAAACTCAAAGGTTGCTAAGAAATCCAAAAATAAATGTCTAAACATAGGAGTGATAACCTGTAGTGTGTCGAGCAGGTGAGTATGCCCTAGAATCTCCTCAATATGCTCTGATAAATCAAGATTATAGGGAACTATTATACCCAATAAATGGCCACATAGCTGGATCATGCACTATGAAAGATGTTTTAGTCCTTCTTCCATAGGATGTACCTTATTAAAGATCAAGTAGGGGTGAAACAGAAGTTGGACAACTACCGGTGCAGGATGATGTGGGGTCATAGCTGTTGAGGTGGACGGGACAATTGTGGTGGTGGTGGGTGGAGTAGCTGATTCTAGAAGTCATGCCAGTGATGGATGATGGTGTGGGAATAGTAGGGTCTGCTGAAGTCATGGATGGCGCAGCTGGGGTCACATTGGAAGAGGGAGTTGCTGTACTAGAGCCCTCGATAACTGTAGATAGTGGAGATGATGTAGTCAAACTGGGATATGTTGAAGGTTTAGGTTCTAGTAGGAGAGGAGGTAGCATCAACAAGGCTGGGAGCTAGGATACTAGAAGAGTCTCAGTTGTGGAAGGTGTCTTCGACCTCCAAAGTTGAATCCGATGGGGTCTCTCTCCATTTGTATTAGGTGCGAGCCGCTTCCTGTTCAGTTGATCCCCATCTACCATGATTGAAATAGAAAAAAAAGAAAAAAAATAAAGGAGATGATAAAGAAGGAATAAAAATGAGAAATCATAAAAACAAATATACACAAAGTGTAGATCCATGGTACATGATGTGTAGTGTGATCAGGTGCGCAACCCATGTACTTTGGATAAACACGCCGAGTGGGAATGAGTTCAAGAAAATAGCCAGTACCCGGTGTGTAGTAAAGTATAGATGTCGTGTATTAGAACATGGTGTGGTGTCTATGTAAGTTCCCATACACGACTCAATCTTGAGGGGGCATACAACCTATGACACGTCATGTAGATTCCCTACACGAGGTGTATAAGAACACGACTTTCAAAAATGTGTACACCATTTACATGGACTACTCTAGATGGATAGGGTATATGGTGTGTACTGAACATACATTCTATGTGTATGGACATGGGATCGGGGCCGTGTTGTCTCAGTACATGGTTTTTTCCTAAAGATTGGGAAGAGGCACTGTACACGCCGTGTACTTAACATACACGCCCTGTGTTTTGGAAATTCTAAAATTAGAGTGTGTGGACATGTAATTATCATACACGACGTGTGTTCTTCCTTTAAATAGTGTACTGCAGGAGGTATTCAAATGGTTGGACAATCACAAAATCACCCTAAATGCAAGTAAAAAACTAAAATAAGGGTTATAGAAGGGCGTACCTGGACTGAGGATTGGAATTTAAATGAAATCCGGGAAAAAAATGAACAGAAACAGTGGATTGGAGGGGTGGGAGCTTGACGATGTACATAGGAATCCAAGGAGGGAGAAAACAGTTAGAGGGGGGGTGCGTGACATGGGGTCAGCCCAGTTAGGGCATCCCAACTTTTATAGCCCAACTACACGACATGTGTAGAAGTGTACACACCATGTATAAGTATATTTTTAATAAAATATAATTATTATAATAAACTATGTAATAATTATTATTTATAATTTAAAAGAAAATATAGAAATACAATATATTAATTACAAATAAAAAATCAACCTATACACATAATGTATCAGAGGCATACATGTCACGTTTTATAAAATTCAAAAAAGAGAACTAAAAACTTTGGTTCAGTTCTTGGGGCATGATTCGAACCAGTGACCGACCGATCCAAATGCAATCCCTCAACTACTAGAGTGAAGGTTGTAGTACTACAGGTTTTATTAACTTTAGGTATTTATCTTTTATTTTCAGTACTACATGAGGAAAAAGAACAACGCATGGTGTGTGATTTTAATTTTTGAATGATTGGGATGAAATGGACGGATTAGACAAGTTCAAACTCAGGTCTTTTGAACCCAAGGCTATAACTCTACAAATCAACCCACTTCAACCACATGTGAATTCTTATTTTAAAAACTATTTTAAGTTATTAATGAAAACATGGTGCATACCATGTCTACTAAAATGCACGACATGTGGTTTTATTAATGGAAAAAATGATGGAATTGAACCAGTTTTCAGGACTCGAACTTGGGTCTTTTGAATCCATAGGGTACGACCCTACTAACCAATTCATCCCCACCATGGGTTTTATTTTTTTTAAAATTCATTTATTTCATTTTTAAAATACCTCACATGCTATTTAATTACAACACGTGTTAAAAAATAACGATCCCTATACCGAAGGAAGGTGTGGATCGATTCAAACCGGCGACGACTGGGATACACTCTAGTGACCTTGCCATCGACACAGGCCTCATCCCTGATTATTAAATTAATTAATATTTTTTATACTAAATGTGCTATTACAATATACATTAAAAATATAATTACATGTTGTGTACTAAAGTACACATGACCTGTAGGTTCATTTTTCTCTTATTTCAATAGCTTCCTAGAAGAAGGAAGGGCTACACAATATGTGTATAATAACTACACACTGTGTGGTTATTAAAAATAAAAAAGATGATAGGAGAGAGTGGCTGGGTTCCCCCCAGTAAGTGCCTTTGTTTTAGGTCTTTGGATCGATCTGAGTAAGAGTTACTTACCCGTAATATGAAGGCGGATGTGGCTTTCATAGTGTGAACCACCACATGTGTCCAATGCCCTCATCTTATTTCCATGATTCTTGACCTTCAGGTGGTTTAGGTGGTGTATTGAAGAAGACCTGCTCCATGGACAATATATGTAGAAGGTGTACTTGGTTATTGCCTTGATTTGGTATGTCCTCCACCTTCTGAGGTTCCTTCTTCGAAATACTAAATACCTAAAAATACTCACAAGATTCCTCTAGAATAGGTAAATAATCAACTAAGGGGTATGAAATAAATGTGTGATCAAATTCAGTATAAACATGACATGATGTGTCCCTGTATTCAAAATTTGAGTTTTAAAAATTAATTTATGAAATTTTTAAAGAATGGAAGGTGGGGTCCACATCATAACATGTCTCCTCAGTTGAAATAGAATTAGAATACCCATCATAAAACTCAACTGGAGTATCCATATTGGAAATTATCTTAGAGATCTACTCTACCATATTTCAGAGTTGTCCCAACCATTCGGTTTGGTTCAACTGGCATGTGGAAAATTCCCTTATTATTGATGATAACCTTTTGGTATTACCTAAAAATGGTTTCTAAAGAAAAGACAAGGGCAAGGTGAAGGATTTATATGGGTTTTCCTCATATTAGACCCAATCATCCATGTAAGGATAATATTCTTCCAGATGTGGATACGATACCTCTGGATCATACAAATAAAAATACTCTCTAGGTGGATTGTACCAACTTCCAGTTGAATAAAAATCCATAGAAAATTGGGTCGAGGGTCTCAAGAAAAATAACCAATAAAAGAATAAAGAAAAATGGAAAATTTTGGGTAAACCAAAATTTGACTAATACTCGTGCTATTGGTTTCCATAGTTCCTCAGAAATGGTACTAGAATTTGACACCACTCCCGTATCAAGGTGTGTCCCAAATTTAAAATTTAAAGTTCCCTTTTGAGACTAGATAACTAAGTATCTAGCGGCAGTTGGGGTCAATCCCATGGGGAGAAAGGAAAATCAAAGAGATCAAAATAAGTTAACAAGTTTGGGTCGGTAATCCAGACCAAATGAGTGAAGGGAACACTCAACAAAGTGAAACAATTTGTGAGAATTTAATTAAAACAAAAGAAATAACAGAACAATAAGAAAACAATTATGTTGGGGTTTTTAATTCAATTAGTGTTTTCAGGATCATCATTTTTAGTATCAAAATTATAAATGAAATTTATTTACCATGGGAATTCAAATAAACTGACATTTCTTGGTCCAAAAACAACCAATTACATGTTAGATAGATTAATTCCTTGGTCCAGAGGTTAACTACTTTACATGTTTAAGTTACTTTCCCCAAAAATAGTGGCAACAGGCTTACCCAATAGTCATGGGTTCACCTATTGTAACTGCTTTATATTTCTCCATTGGTGTCATTATTTATCCAATATGATGCCAATAATGATTCTGGAATTGAATTCATTAAAATAATTATAAAATAGAAATCATAATAAAAATAACACTTCAGAATTAAAATAACAATGCACCCATAATTTATTACAACCACCAAAACGAGGGAACTATCCTCTTATGAACATGGTCATGGTGTGAGGATTGAGCTAAAACTTAATCCCTACCATGTATATGAGAAGAAATGGGTAGAGAGAAATTATGCTAAACAAAATAGAAAAATGAAAAAGGAAAAACTCAAAATGGACTTGGGGGAAAATCGAGAAGAAGAGTGAAAGAACCTCCCCCTGTATGCCCAAAATCGAACATGGAGGGTTGTAACTTCTATTTATAGAAGTTCAAATTACACAACGTGTACCATAAATTACACATCGTGTACTTAAGTCAACTCGGTTTTACCTTTTTTTATCTGCCGATAGGTGATCCACCTAGCCACTACTTAACTTTGAAAGTGTTGACGGTTAGTTGATGGGGGTATACAGTGTGTAGAACTACCCCACACGGCGTGTAGTATCAAATTCATCCACCAACCAGTTTTATAATGGACAACACATCATGTGAATGTATACTACACAATGTGTGATATCTGGTTAGCTGCATGGGTATGTACTTAGTTTGGATGAACCGTGTCTGGGTGAAGGTACCCGACATGTGTTCATAAAGTCCAGGAAATGTATATTCTAATATTTGTTATGATCATCCCCAATTTGTGACTTTAGATATAAAATACCTAAAAAGTACCATGAACACTGAATTAATGAATTTTACCCACATGATAATTTGTATTCAGTGAAAACATGTTTTTATACTCAATATAATGTATGAAAATGTATGCACAAATTGGGTACATCACCGCATAACCCTGGGAAATTTGAGACTAGAATTCTGTGTTCTTTATTGTCAGATTTAGATCATAATAGGACAAGCTTTCCAATCAAGAAGAATTGAGGTGAAGGGAATACAACGAATCTTCCTCATTCATTGGCAAGTATGTTCTTCACTAATGAAAAATCTAAATCTAGTTCGGAATATTCATTTGTGAATTTCCATCCTCATGATTAAATGATTGAGAATGTTCAATTCTTTATCTTTGATCTATGTTCGTTTTGAGCCTTTTCATGTGCCCACATATCATATTTATTTATTTATTCAATTAATCCCAATTATACCTTGATTTCTCACCCAAGATATCCCCAATTTTTATTTTTTGGCCAAAAATTCTTGGATAACTATTGTTTCACCCTTGTTTATGTGCTTTCCCCCCATCTTTCTTTGTGATATTCATTATTGGCCTATGGGGACCACAGTTCAACATTACTAGGTGGGATCGAGCATGATCAGAACCCCATATTCATAGAAGATTCACTCATGATAAATGGATCAGGGATCAGATGACAGATCGAGATGATTTTCAGGTTATAGGTGATTTTTTTCATGGATTTGGGATATGAAGTGGAGTTGGAAACAACATGGGAGATGTGTGAGACATGTACAAGTTTTGAATGGACTGAAATAAATCTGAGTTCCATACACTGGATGGAAAAAAATGAAGAATGTATCCATACACATTTAATTTCAAGTGAACATCATGTGAGATTCGAAGTGGCAAAGGAGAATCTGGAGATGCATACGACATATTTGAGTTTCTGTGAAAAACACGACTACACATCGTGTAGTTAGGAATAACACTAGTGTATTATTTGTAAATATATAGTGCTAGGGTTTCTAGGAGATTATAAATATCACATTCCATGTGGGACCCCCACACATTGTGTAACCCGATATTGGAGACTCGACGTGTACTCTGGGTGTACACGGACACAGACATGACTAGACACATGAACAAGGTACACAGATATGGCCAGGTGCATGGGTAGGACCCTAGGTGGTTGAGGCACACCTTGGAGACCCCTTACAACCCATTTAGGGATACATTCAAAGAGATCCATCTACTGGTGAAGGACATGGCTAGATAGTAGAGTGGGAACACATTCCATGTGGGTCCCCTTACACACCATGTACCCTCCCTTTTTAGGAAACTTCTACCATTCATATCTCATTCATTTGGACTCGAATTTTGGTTTGAGATTAGCCTATCCTAAATTTTTTCCATTTAGAATGTGATGGTGTCCTTTTTAGTGGATTTTAAGACAAGATTCAGGATTCTCTAAGTGTGATGATTCTTTAGGTGGAACTCGATAATGAAAGTGATCCGACATGATCATCAAAGTGTGTGACATCCCAACTTGGGATTTACTTAACCCTTTCCTCAAGATGATGGGTCATATGGCCTCAAGAATTCCTCCCCATACACTAGAGGCTTCCAACTAATAACGAGGGTCTAAGGTGGTATAATGGGGTGACTATACCCTTATATCATAGTTTCACAATGGATATAAATAATAAGCAGGCAATAGCAGAAGCATAATACAAACATACACTATAACACAAGACCAATAACCCACCATAGTGGAAACATAAGAAGAATATATACATATATGGAATAGTAGAATCCATACAACAATAATAATAAAATAAAGAAGCATAAATAACTAAACAAATAAATAATATTATCAAAATCCAATAGGCTGAGTTATATACAATGATGATGTCATGGCATGCTGATATACAAAAATGAGAAATAGGGGATATGAATATACAACATGATATACAGAAATCCAAAAAGGAAAAAATAATACTCTATTAGAATCTCGAGCATATGCTCAGTACTCTTCTCCCATGTTTCATACTATAAGATAAATGAATAAAACATCTGAAGTAGGAGGCTTTCCCCTATCCAATCATATAGACATGTAATCTACTTGGGTACCAAAGGTGACCTAAGTAAGGAGTGCGATAGAATCCCAGTAGGCCACCACCAACAGTGTCTAGATATAATCTATCAACTATACATAGCTACAACAGTGTACAAATATAAGAATAATAAACATCGCTAAATAAATAAATACCAACCGGCTCAGGTTCCTATATGACACTTGGCTAGCTCTAACTACTTTAGCATAGGCCAGTGTAAGAGTATGATTAGTAGCCATATATATATATATATATATATATATTGTAATAATATATAGTATGTTTATATATAGTATCCACTTATATGCACTAAGTATGTGAGGATTTAAGTAGGCATATACCTGAATACTAGGTGTTGTCTAGACCTAGGGCGTAACTCAAGTGTCCATAACTAGTCTAACGAGCTATAGGATCCAACAAATGGTACATTCCCTAAATCTCATGGTGAATGTGAGACATCATGTATAACACTCTAGATAGGTGGGGTGAGACATCATGCCCAACTCTTAATGTGGAGGACCATGGAATGTCATTCCATCACCCATATAACAATATAACAGTGAGAGACATCATGCTCATCACTCGATGCAAGAGAGAGTGAAACTTCATGCTTAAAAAGTTTCTTAACCATCATTCCACAACCAATATCAATGGAATAATCATATAATAATAATAACTTGAGGAATTAATGCATAAGAATTATAATCATCAAGACCAATATATAAATGGGTGTCACAATTCATATAACCAATAGATAAAAGATTGCATCAATAGGAATGGACTTCCAACCCATTATTATTCATTTAAATTCATATATTTTTGCATTTAAGAAAATAAAACCATCTTTAAGCTATGTTTTTCAATTATAATATAGGGAAAATTCTATTTACATGCAAAGTTGAATGCTTAGGTGGTGTCCAGACCATTAAAAAATTCTATAATTGAGGGAAAAGTATTTGGCACACCCAAAGGGGTAGCCATGATTGAGGTCAATGTCCTCTAGTTACCTAATAATGGTCAAAGAGTGTATAATAACATGATTCAATTTATTTAATATGAATGAAAGAATTTTATGGCAATATGCTACAATGGTCAGTGTGTGGCACAATGGTGGAGCTATAAAAGCAACTGGAATTTAAAAGAAAACAATTATACCACCTAACTTAATGTCGTAAATGACTCCTCATCCAATATCAGCTTCAAATATATAGTATATTGAAAGAAATTAGAGAAATGTTTCACGTCCATGAAAATAGGGAGAATGATCTAGCACCAAAATAGCATAAGAGACCTAAAGAGAAATAGTAAAAGGAAGCAAAAGGATTTAAGATCTTACCAATGTGGATCCAAAACTTCCAATAGTGTTTGATTTGGAGTTTGTATGAGGAAATTTTCTTAATCCCTAGGTGAGGAGGAAGAAAATATATTGGATAGAAGGATTTCAGGTGTTCTTTCTGGTGGAGAAGAAATGAGGGAGATGGGTAAGGTTTTAATTGAATTAAGTAAAAAATAGTCTTTTCATCAAGAAAAACTGGGTTTCACAGTTTGGCCACACAATTGGCCAAACTGTGCGCCAACCATTTGGCATACCACTGCCTAAGAAGGGAACCCATACAGGCTAATCACATGATTTGGATTATTGTGCAAAAACTATATAAAACTCACTTTCCCACAACCCTCTTCAACCCACATATGCATATTCTTGGGCTCACACGAGTTCAGAAAAATCATGCACCCCTTGATCTCCTCTAAAATGCCCCACATGGTTTTGGAAACCATGTGGGATGGGTGGCACGGTTTCTACTTACCATGCATCCCAGTCTAGATCTCCAAAATATGGGGTTTCGATCTTCAAAAAATCCCCTAAAACCCTCATGACCTCTATGACACTATTAGGTAACCACATTAAATATTTAGACAAAAAAAATGATTTGTATCTTCATGAAAATATGGGCCATTAAAACCTCCCCTCATTAAAGAAATTCATCTCCTAGTTGGCCTTCTGAGGCTAAAGTGGTATCATCATATAATAGCTTCAACCACTGAGCTCATATATCAACTTCCCGCTCTTAGGTCTCATCCTATACTCATCTGTGCTTCCATAGCACCCGTACCAAAGTAAATGACCTGCCTTAGAGTGTCTTCATGCTCTGATCAATAATTCCCACTAGATGTTCCTCAAAATAAGAATCCATCTCTAAATTAACCTCATCAGACTGGAATATGTGCGATGGGTCTAGATAATAATGATGAAGCAGATATACCTGAATGACATTATTCATAGATAGGTATCTCTAAGGATGTTATATTTGGTAATCCACTAGTTTGATTTGTTTCACAACCTCAAAGGGTTCAATGAATTGAGGTGAAAGATTACCCTGCCTCTGAATACGTCCATGGCCTAACCTGGGTGAAACTCATAAGAAAAACTGATCTATGACCTTGAACTCAGGAGTTCTTCAGCGTCAGCTATCATACAACTATTGTCTGGACTGAGATTTCATCATATTCTTTCTGATCAACTAGAACTACTCTGTAGTTTCCTAAACAAGGCATGGTCCAAGAAAATTTGCCTTCTATGCCTCTATATAGCACATAGGTGAATGAAAAGGCTTACCATTTAAGGATTCATAAGGATCCATATGAATAGTATCATAAAAGAAGTTGTTATAAGAGAACTCAATAAGGGGTATGTGTTTCTCCTAGGAACCCCCGAAGTCGAGGATACATGCACAGAACATGTCCTCTAACACTTGGATTGTTAGCTTTGTTTTTCCTTTGCTCTGAGGGTGATAGACTATGCTCAGAAGAACCTGTGTACCCAAGGCCATCTATAACTCATCCAAAACTGAGACATAAAGAGAGAATAACTATCATAAATGATAGATCTAGGAGATCTATGAAGACGTACAACCTCCTCGATGTATAGTATCCCTAGCTCATCTACCGAGAAGGTCTCTTGAACTGAAAAGAAGCGTGTGAACTTTTTCAAATGATAAATGACTAAACAAACTATATTGTTTCCACGAGATGATCTGGGTAAACTAGTCACAAAATCCATAGAAACATTTTCCCATTTCCACTCAATAATGGGAAATAGCTATAAAAGTCATACTAGTCACTGATGTTCTGCCTTCAACGGATAATAGGTGGAACATTGTGTGATAAAATTGGCTATCTTCCATTTCATACCAAGCCACCAATACTGGCGACGTAAGTCTCGATACATATAGGTGACACTTGGATTTACTGCCCATACTAAGGCAAGAAATTCCCACATCAACTCCTCTCTAATGTTAGCTAGGACTCAAACATGGTCATAAAAGTATAGGATATCATCCTCATCCGTGGTCCAACCAGAATATGAATCATTATATGAGATTATTTCTATTAGGATTAGGCCCTCAAGATCTATAAGTTTCCTCATTATCTCCCATTATAGAAGGGTAAAGTTCACTGCTAAGGCCAAGAGGATAGTCTTACCATGATCCTCCTGAACCTCAACATGCATTTCTTAGAATAAATCCATGAGTTTACACTCACCACTGGCCTTCATAATGGTCTATGTTTGAGTCTTTCAGCTCAGATAATCTACTACAACATTTCATTTTCCAGGCATATAGGCAAGATTAAAATCAAAGGAATGCAGATACTCAACCCATTTGTGTTTCCATAGATTCAAAACATGCTGTTTAAAGATGTACTTAAGGATTTTGTGATCAAAGAATACCACAAAATGATCTCCAAGTAAATAATTTCTCTAGTAGTGTAAATAATGAACTAGAATAGCTATATCAAGGATGTGTGTTAGGTAATTTTTATCATGAGGCCTCAACTGATGAGACCCGTATGCGATGACTCACTCATTCTACATTAGAAAAGATCCCAACCTGATACTCGATGTGTTATAGTAAACAGTATAGGTCTTGCCTAGCTCTGGAAGAATTAGGATTAGCATTAATTTCAATCTACCCTTCAAATATTAAAAGGTTGCTTCACAAGCTTCTGACCATATGAATTTCAACTCCTTTTTATTCAGGCTAGTAAGAGGCACTTCAAGGCATGGGAAATCCTAGATGAATTTTCAATAATATCCAAGTATCCCTAAGACACTTCAGATATCAAACACATTCCTCATATACTCCCAATAAACTAAATCTATCACTTTTTATGGGTCTAATAACACTCATTCCTCAGAGAAGATATGACCCAGGAAGTGGAATTAATCAATCCAAAAGAGACATTTATTGAGCTTAGTATAAAGATGATGTTCTGTCAGTGTATTTAGCATGATCTCAATATGGTTTTCATGGTCATGTTGAGAGTGTGAATACACTAAGATTTCATCCACAAAGACTACCATGAATGAACCCAGATATGGGTGGAAAAAATGATTAATCAAATATATAAAACCGTAGGTGTGTTTGTGAGACCGAACGCCATGGCCGGGTACTCATATAGACCATACATGCTCCTAAAATCCGTGCAAGGTATGTCTGAAGCACTGAAATGCACCTGGTGATATCCTGACATCAAATAAATCTTTTAAAACACTATTTTCCCTTAGAGTTTATCTAAAAGTTCATCTATTTGAGGCATTGGATATCAGTTCTTTACCATGAGCAGGTTCAACCGCCGGTATTCCATGCAGAGCCTGAGGGTGTCGTATGCCTTTAAAAAAAAAGAACTGGTGAAACCCAAAGAGAAGTTCTGGGTCATATAAATACTCTCTATAGATCCTACAACTATTTCTTGAGATCCATATGATCCTTAGGTGCCATCCTATATAGAGGAATGGTCACTGGTGCTACTCTTAGTACTAGATCGATAGTAAATTCCACCTATCACATTGAAGGCAGCCCAAATTTTTTTTCAGGGAAGATGTCCCAAAAATGATCCACCATAAGAGGGAAAACAATAGGTCATAACCCCTAATCATCCAAGAAAATATAGGAAATATGGGCTATCAAAATACCTGGACCTTAATTCTCAAGTCTTGATTGAGTCACTTGGATATCCAATTCTCTTTTATGTACATTCCTATCACTCTCTAGTGATGTAAATGTCACCATGCGATGATAACATTCAACATGGGATCAATAGAGAACTAACCAATCCATTATAATAATTACATCAAACCATATCATTTCAAGGAATAATTGATTCCATACAAAGAGATATCTACCTATATCAAGGTGACAATCCCTACGATGGCTCACTCTCTATGATCGGATTCCAAACGGGGTATCGTGCATCATCATTCCATAGAAGTGATCTATCTTGGGCTCCATAATCTCTATGATTTTCTTATATATAAAAGAGTGTGATGTGATAGTGTTAAACAAAGCATGCAATAATGTAGTGTCTACTAGAATAGTACCTCATACAGTAGAAGGTTTGGTTCTATGCTCCTCCAGCATAGGCTACACATTGGCTTGTACCACGAACCTGAGTCACAACCTGACTACCCTGAGCATGCCCGCTCTGCTAGCATTAAGAATCATAAGTTTAAATACATCTTTCTTGAAAAATTCCTATACCTGAATGGATGGTGGTATTCCAGCTACCTGCCCAATGAGATACTACTAGCCCCTCTCCAGAACACGGGGTAGGTGTAGATCCCCATTCACTAGGAACTGATAGAAAAGCCCTACATAAGCGCTGGATATGCCCCATCCTATCATAGCCTTTTCATTCCAATGGATCTCATAAACCCTGGGGTTTTGTATTTCCTGGTTTCCCACACTAGTGAAAGATAATAAAGCTATCATTATGAGACATATGACTACTACTACCCCCACAAGAAACCTCAAAGCTACACTTGTGTCCGCTAGAAGAACCACTGGTAGACCTAGGTTCTGAACTGCCTTGACACACATCATAGGATTCCTTCAAATTCCTCTTAGTAATAAGGGCATGGTTGACTATCTTAGAAATAGTCGCCAACCTAAAAACATTGACCTACGATCAAATGGATTATACTAGCCTATCCTCGAATCTCTTAGTGGCCATGAGATCATCGCTAGAAAGAGTCATTGTAAACCACTACAGCTTAGTAAAATGATCCAAATAATCCATGACAAACATGGATCCCTTCTGTTGGTTCATAAAATCTATAGCTCAGTCATCCCTAAGAGTACGTGGAAAGAAATATTTGTATAATATCATCTAGAAATCTACCCAGATCATATCAGGATGTAAATATTCCTAGGTAATGACATCCCACCATCATTTGGAAGAACCACATAGCATATAATTAACAATTTTTATCCTCTTCTCTGGATGCATCTCCAGATTCTCAAAGACAATAAGCATGGAATCTAGCCATGAATCATCTGAATGTGGTCCTCCATCCCCCAAAAAGGTGGGAGGATGCTTCTACTGGAACTCCTGAGTTAACTCTTCCATAGTTGGGGTAGGTCAAGGGACACCTTGAATATTTTTCATCAAGGAAACCTCATTTAACTAGGTGTCAATTACCATATTAGGAACAATAGATGGTTCCATAGGTGGAACTACAGGAGGAATCACCAGAATTTCAGGTCCTATAACCTCTAGTGCATGGTCTTCATTGCCTTCAGGGCATACGAACTGAGGTTTTCATGGTGACATGATTCTACAATGTAAACACTCACCATAGAAGATAATTTAATAGTTGAAATATTTACTGATAAGCAATTAGGATAGTTACAAAGACTTCCTATGAAACAATCACACCTCTTTTATAGCTCTTAAATCTAGGTCTTGGTGAAATTAAAAGACCATAGCTAGCCATAAGAATGCAAGATACTCCCAAATACCCACTACTAATTCTAGTTCTAGGTATAGGTATCGTATCAGATAGTAAGGGTTCTGATATATGGAGTGTCAATTACAAGGTATAGAGAAAAATATTATTTACTTTGTAATTGTCATACCATTTAGCTAAAACTTTTTTAATTCAAAATTTCAATTTCACTTAAGTTAATAGTCTTTTATATATAATATATATATCTTGGTCCAGAACCAATAGGTCAAAAACCAGTAGGTCCAGAATCCACATTATGTTATAATTGTCTAATTGAGCTGTCATCGCTAATCTATGGTGTAAAACGCTATTTATATTGATATAGGCACTTTAATTAATACAATTATATTATCCATGCAAGAAATTTCAGCACATTTCAATATATAAACATCAGGAACTAACTATATGAAACATGAAAATTCACGCAGAAAGTAGACGTGACGTGAAAAAACATATGGCATATCAGTCCTAGTGATCCTATACTGACCTATGATCTAACACACCCTCATTTCATCGAGCCAATGTAATAGAAATCTCATTTAGATAATACCAATTATAATAAGATCATAAGATGTGTGCGTCACCCAATGATGAAGTCGTATCAACTATAACAAGCATAAACCATAACAATAATAACCCATCCTAGGTAAATTGGGTTTCCCCTATACATGTGTTATCTATGCCCAATCATAAGCTCAATACCAAATCCCATTACCTCCTAGTCTCTTATCTAATACCAAAATAGTAATATGAAGGAAAAATAATACTCTAATACCACTTTTAATCTCCTAACCTGGGATCCACATAACTCGTTCCCCGATCTAGTGGGTCACATGGCCTCAAACGTGCCTCCCCATATGCCAAAGGCTGTTGACTAGTAGTGAGGTTATAAAGTGGTATAATGGGGTTACTATACCCTCATATCATAGTGGAACAACATATATAAATAATAATAAGATAAAAATAGAAGCATAATACAAACAAACACTATAACACATGACCAATAGCCCGCCACAACAGAAACATAAGAAGCATATATACACAAATGGAACAGTGGAAGAAATATAATAATAATAATAAACTATGAAAGCATAAATAACCAAGAAACTGAATAATGATATCAAAATCTAAAAATATAAGTCATATATAATGATGATTTCATGGCATAATGATATACAAAAAGGGGAAATTGGGAACAAGCATATTCAACATGCTATACAAAAATACAAAAAGGAAAACAATACTTCTCCACTAGAATCTTGAGCATATGATCATTAATCTTATCCCATGATCTATACTATAAGCTAAAAAAATCAAACATCTGAAGTAGGGTGCTTTCCCTTATCCAATCCTATAGACATGTAATCTACTCGGGTACTAAAGGCAGACTGAGTAGGGTGTGAGATAAAATCCCCATAGGCTACCACCAACAGTGTCTAGAAATAATGCATCCATTTTACATATCTACAAAGGTGTATAGGAATAATAAAAAAAATTTATGAATAAATAAATAATAGCCATCTCAGGTTCCTACCGGACACCTGGATGGATTTACTTGCTCCGACATTGGCTGGTGTAAGAGTCTGATCAGTAACTATACACATATATATAGTAATAATATATAGTATAGTTATATACCATATCCACCTACATTCACTAAGTATGTGAAGATATAAGTAGGAATATACTTGGATACTAGGTGCTGGACGGACCTGGGACATAAATCAAGTGTCCATAGCTAGTCTAATGAGTTATAGGCTCCAACATAGGGTATAATCCTTGGATATCATGGTGAATGTGAGACATCATGCTCAATATTTGAGATATATGGGGTGATATTTCATAACCAAATCTCAATGTGGAGGAACATGGAACATCATACCCATCACCTAGATAATAGTATAACTGTGAGAGATGTCATGCTCATCACCTGATGTAAGGGAGAGTGAAACGTCATACTCAAAAATTACCTTAAAAATCATTCCACAACCAATATCAATGGAATACTCATATAATAATAATAACTTGAGGGATAACCCCATAATAATTATAACCATCAAGCCCAATATATAAATGGGTTTCAAAATTCATACAATCAATATACAAAAGCATGAATCAATAGGCATGGCCTTTCCACCCATTATTACTCATTTCAATTCATCAATTTAATTCATTTAAGGAAATAAAACCATCTTAAAGATAATATTTTCAATTATAAGGTAGGAAAAATTCCATATAAAAGAAAATTCGAACACTTAGGCAGTGTTCAGACCATTAAACAATTCTATAAATGATGGAAAAAAGCTTGGCACACCCAAATGGGCAGCCATGAATGAGGTAAACATCCTCTAGTTACCTAAAAAGGGTAAATGGGAGTATAGAAACATGATTCAATTGATTTAATATGAAATAAGTAATTTTATGGAAATTCATAGAGATGGTCAGCATGTGGAAGAATTTTGGAGCTATGAAAACAACTTGACTTAGAAATAAAAAAACTATACCACCTACCTTAAGGACATAGATGAATCCTCATCCAATATCGGCTTCAGATTTGAAGTATATTGGAAGAAATCAGAGAAACGTTCCATCACCCTAAAAATAGGGCAAATGAACTCACACTAAAATAGTGCAAGATACACGAAGAGAAATGGTGAAAGGAAGTAGAAGAAATAGAGATCTTACTAACACAGATCTATTTCTTATGATGGTGTTTTATTTGGAGTTTGTATAAAGGAGTTGTCTTGATCCTTAGGCGATGAGGAAGAAAATATCTCTAGGATATGGATTTTGGGTGTTATGTCTATTGGATAAGAAATTAAGGATAGGGGTAAGGTTTTAATTAAATTAAGGGAAAAATGGTTTTTTCACCCAAAAAAACTAGGTCGCATGGTTTGACCACATTGTGCTCTAACTGTGCACTATACCACTGCTTAAGGTGGGACCTAACACATGCTAGGTGCACGATTTGGATAAATGTGTGAAAGTCGTGCAAATATCACTATCCCACACCCCTCTATAACCTACAAAGGCATGTTACTGGGCTTTCAGGGTTTCTAAAAAACTATGCGACCCCCTGCTCTCCTCTAAAAATCACTGCATGGTTAGGGATAACGTGTGGGCTGGGCATTATGGTTTCTCCTAACCATGTTACCTAGTCTATTTCTCCAAAATATGGGATTTCAGGCTCTAAAAAATCCCCATACACCCTTGTGACCTTTGTGATTCCATTAGGATACATTTTAAGGTCCACATTAAGGATTTGAACTGAAAAAATGATCCATACCTTCATGAGAAGCTAGGTCATTATAGAGAAGAACCTACATGTGGAGTCAAGGCATGGGTCCTCTTCCACCAGAGTGGAAACATTTTGTGGAGTCAGGTCATGGGTCCTTTATCTATATACAACTAGAGTGGAACCCTCATGTAGAGTCAAGTCATGGATCTTCTACCCCCAGAGTGAAACCCTCAAATGGAGTTAGGGAATGAATCCTCCATCTATATACCACTAGAGTGGAACCCTCTTATATATTTAGGGAATGTGTCCTCTACCTCTAGAGGGGAACTCTCCTATAGAGTTAGGTCATGTTTCCTCTATCTATCTACCACTAGAGCGGAACCCTCTTATAGAGTAAGGGAATGGGTCCTCTACCACTAGAGTGAAGCCCTCCTATGGAGTCATGGCATGGGTACTATACCACTAGAGTGGAACCCTCCCTGGAATTCAAGGAATGAGTCCTCTACCATTAGAGAGGAACCCTCTATCTAGGACAAGGAATGGATCCTCTATCTATCTATAGAGTGGAACCCTCCTATTGTACCAGGGCATGGATCCTATACCTAGAGATTATGTCCCCTTGATTGTGAGACATAGTGGTGAGGTGTGACATGACATGGATAATTATTCAATATAACTTGAGAGATGAAGGGAATCATTAATGGACCTCTAGAACTAATGTAAGACTCCTTTTCTAGGTTGGGCTGTGATATAAATATCCCCTTTCTCTCTTTTCTAGGTTTCTTTTATGAGCATATATCAATTTTGTTTGGATTTTGTTTCTCTATTTCTATGGGTTGAGCTTTATACTAAGATTATGTATCTTACTACTTCCCATTTAGATTTTATGGAATCCTAATGGGTATGTATATGATTACCCATGCATGGGATTTTCCTGCATCTTTCTTATATTATGAAGATGATGAACATGTTTATGATGATTACTAAGAATCATAGGGATACTTGGGTGAACTTGACTACATAAAGTGGTCGAAGCTTGGATATATAGAGCTAGGATCTCTTTGCGTCTTAATTTTCTAGTTTTTATTAGGTTAGGACATATTTTTGGTTGGTCGTGTATTTGCATCTTTTTACTTTTTAGATTATGCTATCATAATCTTGTATTCCCTATAGGTTGTTATATGCATGGTTTATTCTTTAGATGTAACATATTTTATAATTATTCCTATGTACTTCTACATGGAGATGGTTGGGTTCCTTTATATAGGTATTTAGGAAAAGGCCTCCCATATTAGATATGCTTTTCAATGATTGTTTTTAGCCTCTGGCTTATGGAGGTGGGCTTAGGGTAGTTACGACTTGAGGCCCATTGGGCCAGGTCATGAAATATTTCTTGGATATGTTGGTACTTCTAAATATTTTAGAGTGTTTATTAAAAAATCAAGGATCATTGAATAATCTGTTCATGTGAAGTTTTATGATATTGATCTATTTGATAATAAAAACCAAAAAGATGAAGTCACTGATTTTTTGAATAACTTGATACTTGACACTTCTAAAAATTTATTTGAAAATAATTTAGAATATTATCAGATTAAATCTAATTTAGTAGAACATGAAATTTTGGAACCAGAAAGAATATTTTCTAGAATTTCTATAACCTTAAATGACCATCCTTTAGTGACTGTTACAGGATACCTAGATAGAGAAGATAGTACTAGATGTAATATAGGAAACCTAACCAATTTCTCTAACTTTATATCCCAATTTTAACCTAAATCTATAAAATAATCCTTAGAATATGAAAGTTATATGATAGTTGTGTTGGAAGAACTAAACCAATTAAAGAGAAATGAATTTTGGGAATTATTTGATAGGACCTCAAACCATCCAGTGATAGGAAACAAATGGTTTTTTTAAAATAAAAAAAATGATCAAGGTATAATCACTAGGAATAAGACCAGGCTAGTTGCTAAGGGTTATAATTAAGATAAAGGAATATACTATGAGGAAACCTCATTTTCTAGATGAAAATATATTAGAATCTTGTTAGATTATTCATCTCATATTAATTTTAAATTATTTTAGATGGTTGTAAAATATTATTTTTTAAATGGATATTTAATGGAGGAAGTTTATGTTAAGAAACCTCTAGGTTTTAAAAACCCTCATCTATAAAATTCTATTTTCAAACTTTTACTAAATCTCTTTATGGACTTAAACAAGAACCAAGAGATTTTTATTAAATATTTAGTTCCTTTATTTTCAAAAATTATTTTTTAGTGGGGTAGGTAGATCCTACTCTTTTCAAGAAAAACTATTCTTTAGATATTTTATTAGTATTAATGTATGTAAATGGTGTTATTTTTTGTTCATATAATAAAAATATTTGTAATGATTTCTCAAACATTATGAAAATGGAATTTTAAAGGATTATGATGGTAGAACTAAATTTCTTTCTTGGTTTTAAAATTTATCTAAATTTTTTTGGAAATTTTTTGAATCAATGAAAATATATTATTGATTTATTGAAAAAGTTTGGGTTTTAAAATAATAATACATATTTATTTACTGTAAGTAGATTGTATATTATGTTTTCTATCTGTCTTTGTGCTAGATTTCAATCAAACCCCATGGAATCCCATCTTTCGACTGTTAAAATTACTTTTTAGATATTTAAAAGGAACTATTTTTTTTCTTTTTTTACCAAAAAACTTATGATTTTAATTTAATTTCATATTTAGATGATGATTTTGGAGGGGGTAGATTAGTTAAAAGGTACCTCAGGTACTCATCACTTTTTAGAAAAGTCCCTAGTTTCATGGACTCGTAAAGAGCAATATTCTATTTCATTATCAATAGTTGAGGAATAATATATATTTATTGGTAGTTATTGTGCATAAGTTTTGTGGATGAAACACATTATTTTGGAATTTGGACTTAAATTTAATCATATTCCTATTTTATAATATAATACCTATTAATATTTTGAAAAATCCTTCGAGTTACTCTAGTACTAAGAATATTTATCTTAGATATCATTTTCTAAGAGATCATGTCCAAAAGGGGATATATATTTAGAATTTATAAATGCTAAGTATAAACACACTAATATTTTCAGTAAACCACTTCCCACTACAATTTTGATTTTATTAAAGGGGAGTTAAGTTATTTAATTTTAAATTAAGCATTTAATTTTCCTATTTTAATCTTAATTCAGTTATTAAAAAACTTTTGAATATTTTATTTCAAATTTTATTTATTCCCCTTAATTAATTGGTTTTAAAATTTATTAGTTTAATTTTTTATCTGAATATTTTATTTTGCATGAAATTTTCTTTTCAATTATAAAAATCCCAAATGATTACACTATAAATTTTGGCTCGAGAAACCAAAACATCATTTGAAACTTTTTGGGTAAAAAACTTCTCTCTACTACTTTTTACCTTGTTCTATTTCAACCATTCAAGATATAAATCTCTCTATAACAATAGTTTTCAAATCCCAAGCCTTCATATTCTCTTAATAGAGAAGATAATGGGAATCGATGAAGGTGGTCTAAGTAGCTTGAAGAGGAAGAGGACTTCTAGTTTTGAAATTAAAGTTCTTCAAGGAAAGATAGTATGTTTTTAGTGGCTATTATTGAAAAACCTCTAGTTAAATATATCCCTAATATTTTAAGTTTTGAAGTTCATGTTCAATGAATAAAATAAAAAATATGTTTTTAAAGTGAAGTAGAAGAATTTTTCAAAAATTACTAGTTTAGTTTTAGAGATTCATAGGATATATTTTCATCAAAGGTAAATGATATGTAATTTTCAAGTTCTATACCTTTTCTTTATCAGATTTTCAAATTCCCCCATGAAGGTGAGTTTTACTTTAGTTTAAGGTCAATTGGGGAAAGTTTCCAACATTTATGGGATATAATTTATTTTTTGTTTAGGACCTCCCAATCAGAAAGATGTTCATGAAGGATTTGGAGGCATATCAAAAGGTTTTGGTTATGTTTTTTTAAACTATAGTAGG
Source organism: Viscum album (assembly GCA_963277665.1). Taxonomy (NCBI): domain Eukaryota; kingdom Viridiplantae; phylum Streptophyta; class Magnoliopsida; order Santalales; family Viscaceae; genus Viscum; species Viscum album. The sequence continues at coordinate 64,866,431 of OY728163.1, read as the reverse complement.
ACCAAGAATAGAAGAGCTAGAGAAAATCCTTTTTCCAAATATACATGTGTTGTTTTTGATGTTGAGTGACATCAAATTGATCTTTAGTATATTTATGCTGAGATACATGCATAAATATTTCCATAGATATTCTAAGATTTATTTATACCCTTATGGAATACTAGTTTCTATTTTTCTATATATGAAAGGTATAATCCATAACATCCATAAAAGAATTAGATGTCATCACAACAATGTTCTGCTAAAAAAATTTGGATTTTTTTGGAGCATAACCAAAGGAAAGATGATTCCTATTAGAACCGAAAAGAAATATCAATTAGGGGATGGTTATTAGGGGAATCAAAAAAGTTTAAAGTTGTCAGGTTCTTCTTGACATGGTGGAGAATAAATTGTAAAAACTATAATTGAAGGAGTTGGAGTTTTGGAAGATGCTTTTATCGACCTTTCTAACATTCTAATCAGTATAAGGAGGAGGAAAATAGTGGATGAGAACATACCTAATAGGATAGTGGGAGTTCTTTAATTCCCTATAACATATTTTTGGAATCATGTTTTAATTTTCACAAATCATGTATCATGTTTTAATGTTTAAAAATCATGTATCTTGTTTTAATGCTCAAATATCATGTTTAACATCCTACAAATCATGTATGAATATTTTAAACTATGGTTAATCTTGTTCTATTATGTTTCAGTATGGTTATGTTTAATCTTAATCCATTATATGAATATTACTTCTTAAGACAGTGTACATATATTTGGCTAAGTATGAGAAACCTTAAGTTTTCCACCAATTACGGATTTTGGAAAAGTCCCAGACATCGTGACTCAGACACCATAATCCAAATACTGTGACTCAGACACCGTAATCTAGACACAATGACCCAAACACCATAATCTAAACACCGTAACTCAGACATTGTAACCAATTATAGATTTCAAAAATCCCTTTACATCATTTTCTTGCTACCATTTAGAAGACATCGTAACAAGACACCATTCAGAATTTTGACAAAGGACTAGACATCGTTACCCGAGACACCGTGTTCCTGACACAAAATCTGTGCTACTGGTTCCAGATCTCAATGAAACTGTGGCACCATGACTGTATCATTTCTCAAAGGCAAAGGATAAGACACAATTTCTAGTGACACCATTTCAAGATAAACTGTGACACCATTCCATACTTAACCATTTTCTATCATTTTTAATTAAATTTAAAAGTTTTTTCTAAAGTTTATATTTGAGTCATTTATGACACTGATATAATAAATGATCTTTTGCAGTCCTGTCAGTTGATAGTATGAGGTATGAGGTGTATAAATTGTGCTTCCTGTCAGATCCAACACAAGAACCTAAAATAAAAAAGGAAAAGTGTGTTCTGGAGGAAATAAGAGTTGAGTAGTGAATTGTATGAAAAAATACACACCAAAGACCACACAAAGAAATCTCGATTCCTGGTAGATGAACTGTTGTGGATCAGAACCTCAAGCATCCTAGTAGAAACAAATTTAATAAGAACAAGAGATATAAAGAACATCTTATTGAACTAGAAACCAGAACACTAGACCCACAATACTTTGTTTTGACAAGAGGACTCGAAATTCAAATATTCTACATCCTATAAGTCCAGAGATGCATAAAAAACACTCGGAGCATTTATAATCCTTTATCATTATCTTTTCTCTTATGTGTACTATTTTTATTACTTTTAGAGTAGTGTGTGTATCTGTATTAAAACACACACTGTCTCCTGAATTAAACTAGAGGGTACATGATATCCTCACTCAAATATATTTTACACTTTTTTTACCCACATATAACTATAGAAGAGGTCCCGTGTGGCCTGGATGGTTGTATTCTCCCATAGAACAGTGGAAGAGGTATTGTGACCTGGACAGTCTTGTGTAATATTGTTAACCCTAATCTAAGGTGTGGATCAAGACTTAATATATATTTCTTGGTGGAAGGTGATCCCCAAGTGGAGTGTATTAGGTCTCAGCTTGAGACTAGACCACTTGTTTTATCCTCTATGTCTTTCAATTTAGTCTTTATCTGTTTTAACTCATATTTCAGAAAACTATATTTTACTTTGATAGTTAGTCTTGGATAGTAGTTATAAACATTATTTACTTATTATAGTTGTTTCAAAAGTTGTATCAATATCTCATATTGTTATAATTGAGAATTAATCAATCTTTTGAGAAACTATTTCAAAATTCAATCTATTATAATTTTACTCCCTTGATTAACTGGCCTTTTTTATTTTTAATTGGGAGAATATTTTAATTAATCTTTTTATCAAAATTTTTTATAAGAACTCAATTAACCCCCTCTTGAGTGTCCTACTCTGACCAACATTTGGTATCAGAGCTGTTTTTTTAAAAAATCTCTACTTTGAAAATTTTTAATCTATTTAAAATATTTTTTCAACTATGATTGTAGTCTTGTTTTAAAGATATTTAAATTTCTATTAGTTCTAAATTTTTAGTTCTTTAAAATTTTATTTATTTGGTAGGGATAATATATTGTAAGGTGCTACTACTAACAAACCTCTATTCTTTAATGAAACAAATTATGCACAATGGAAAATTAAAATGAAAATGCACTTAGAAAGTATGGGTTTTGATATTTAGTATTCCATTATAGATGAATATAATATTCTTTCTACTAATAGACATACTTGGGATGACCCAACTAAGGATTCTTATAATAATAATTGAAAATCCATGAATGTGTTATACTATTCTTTAGTAGATAAAGAGTTTAATAGAATTTATTCATGTAAAATAGCCCATGAAATTTGGGAAACTTTATCTGTTTCACATGAAGGAACCTCTAGTGTTAAGGAAATGATACTTAAAACATATACTATTAAATATTATAACTTTAAAATAAATCCTTATGAGCCTATTTTTGACATGTATCTTATGTTTAATGAAATTGTGAACACTATGATCTCACTGGGAAGAGATGTTACAACCAAGGATCAAATCATGAGAATACTCAGATGTTTACTAGATAGATGGAGAGGGACCTCTATCTCAATTAGAGAATCTTGTGATATTATCAAGCTACCAGTAAAGAAGCTGATTAGAAAGTTTATGATATATGGGGAAGAATTAAAAGTTAACAAGGAAGAGAAAGATAAACTGAAGAGAAAGTGAGTGTTCTTTAAAACCACTACTTTTAAAAATAAAGAAAAGTAAAAGAAGAAATTACAATCCCCTACAGAAATTTACATCAGTGAACAATCATAAATAGACAATGATGAGAAAATGGATCAATAGAAGATTTTTTTTTTAGAAATCCCAACTTCAAAGGAAGATACGATCACAAGGGAAACTGGAAGAAGGATTGGAAAATGAGTGAAAAATCTAATGAAATAATTTGTATGAATATAAGAGAAAAGATAATGTAAAGGCTGATTGTCCAAAGATAAAATATAATAAGAGGTATGAGGACAAAGATAGAAAGTATAAAAAGGAAATTAAAGCAACACAGAGTGCTTCCGAGGATAGTTCATGTGAATCAAAGTCTTCACAAGATGAAAAGGATGACAAATCCAATATGTGTTTTATAACAAACACATCAAAGGTAACCCAAGAATCTCCTGTACATAAATTTTCTTATTCTATATATGAATATGAAAATGAGGAAAATATGACCAATAAAGAATTATTTTAATACTACAATATGCTATAAGAGACTTGTAATGAACTAAAAGATAAATACAAATATTTAAAGAAACATCATGCCTTGAATACTACTGTCAAATCTGAACTTTCTGTAGAGAAAGAGAAAAATGTTCAATTACTTAAAGATAAAAATGAACTTAAGTTAACTAATAAACAATTAAAAAACAACCTAGAGAAATTTACCAATGGTAATAATACTCTTACACAAATTCCTGGTAAACAAATTTCCCTTAGATACACTACTAGTATAGGATACCAACCTAGGAAAAGAAATCTCACCAAAAATAAATTTGTAACTAAATATAGAAAATCGGTTTTCTACCTAAAAGTGACAATTCTACTTCTAGTTCTAGTTCTAGAAAATCTTTTACTCCCTATAGTTATTCTGGACCAAATAAAGTCTATTTTTCAAATATGTTACATAATTCTTATAGGAAACCCATGAAGTAGATGTGGGTCCCTAAAGAACTGATTACTAATGTTACTAGACCCAAACAAATCTGTGTAACAAAATCTGTTTTTGTTTGATTATTTTGTAAGAAAGATGTTTGAAGATATCCTACAAAATCTTATGGTACTTGGATAGTGGACGTTCAAGACACATGATAGGTGATTACTCATGCTTTAAAAATTTAATAAATATTGATGGTGGGCATGTCACTATTGGTGATAATGATAAAGGAAAAATAATTGGCATCAACCAGATTGGTAACTCTAACTTAGTTTTAATTTCTAAAGTAATTTTTGTTGATGGATTAAAATATAATCTATTTAGTATTTCACAACTATGTGATGATGGTTTTCATGTTAAATTTGAAAATTATGCTTGCAATGTTTTTAATTCTAATAATGAATTAGTATTTTCTATTTTTTGAAATGAAAATGTTTATGTTATTAACTTAGATTCTTTAGTTTCTCAAAATATTTCATGATTAAGTGTATTTCACAAAGAGTCTTAGATATGGCATAGAAGACTAGGACACTTCAATATAAACTCCCTTAGAAAGCTTACTAGAAAATTTTTAGTCAAGGATCTACCCAAACTTGAGTTTCTAAATGATAAAGTATGCAATCCTTGTCAAAAGGTTAAACAACACAAAATCTCTTTCAAATCAAATAAATAAGTTTCAACTTATCAACCTCTCGAGTTGGTTCACATGGATTTGTTTGGACCATCTAGAGTTTCTAGTTTAAATGGGAAGAACTATGTTTATGTTCTTGTAGATGAATACTTTAGGTATACTTGGACCTTCTTCTTGGATCCCAAAAGTGAATCTTGTTCTCAATTTACCAAGTATTCTAGGACTATAGAAAATATTAGTGTTATTATAATTAAATCTCTAAGAAGTGACCATGACCGTGAGTTTTAAAACCAAGAGTTTGAATCCTTTTTCTCACAAAATGGATATAGTCATAACTTATCTACCCCTAGAACACCTCAACAAAATGGGGTTGTGGAAAGAAGGAATAGAACTTTTCAAGAAATTTCTAGAACCATGCTTAGTGAGTATGACATACCTATTTACTTTTGGGATAAAGCTATTGATACAACATGCTATATTATTAATATAGTGTTAATAATACCTATCCTTAAAAGAACTCATTATGAGTTCTGGAATAATAGAAAACCCAAAGTTAATTACTTCAAAGTTTTTGGTTGAAAAGTATATATTCTTAATACTAAGGATAATATGGAAAAAAATTCCTCCAAAATTGATGAAGGAATATTTCTAGGTCATTCAATCTCTAGTAAATCCTATAGAGTCTTCAACAAAAGAACCAAATATTTGGAAGAATCTGTACATGTCAAATTTTATGAAATAGATCCACATGAACCAAAGACCTCCCTAGAGAATCTTGAGAACGATATGTCAAATTTCGACATCAATGAAAAATATTCTAACCATCTTATGAAGGAATTTGTTAAAACATCTAGTTATGGAAACTCTCCAAATTCAAGCCATAATGAACCCGAACCTGTTGAAGAACCTGAAATTACTAGTTCTTTGTTTTTTAGATCTATTAGAACCCTTAAGAACCATCCTTTAGATTCTTTTGTTGGAGATTTAGATAAAGGAACACATACTAGATCTTCTCTTAGAAACCGGGTTGAACATCAAGATTTCTTGTCACAACTTGAACCTAAAAACATCAATGATGCTATCAATGATGAATTATGGGTGATGGCCATGAAAGAGGAGCTAAATCAATTTGAAAGTAATAAAGTTTGGAAACTTGTGGATAGACCCAAAGACACCTTAACCATAGGCACTAAAAGGGTGTTTAGGAAAAAAGTAGATGAAGCTGGTAAAATAGTCAGAAACAAAGCTAGATTGGTTTCACAAGGTTATAGTCAAGAAGAAGGAATTTACTATAAAGAAACCTTTTCACCAGTAGCTAGACTTGAAGCCATTATAATCTTTATTGCATATGAAGAACATATAAATTTAAAATTATATCAAATTCACGTCAAGAGTGTATTCCTAAATGGTTATATAGTTGAGGTTTTTTTTTGCTGAACAACCTCTGGTTTTAAAAAACCCCATTTTCTAAATAATTTTTTTAAATTAACTAATGCTTTATATGGTTTAAAACAAGCTCCAATAGCTTGTTATGATAGATTAAGTAGTTTTCTTATTTAAAAAGGTTTTATAAAAGGTATAACTTATCCTAGTCTTTTTATAAAACGAATTTCTAAAGATGTATTAGTTATTCAAATCTATGTAGATGATTTTTTTTGGATCTTCAAAAAAATATTTATGTATTAATTTTTCAAGGATGATGCAAAATTAATTTGAAATGAGTTTAATGGGTAAAATAAAATTATTTCTTGGATTTAAAATATTTCAAATTAAGGAAGGTATTATTTTGAATCAAAGAAAATATACTAAAGATATTCTAAAACATTTTTTCTTGGATAGCACTAAAAGCAGTGATACTCCAATGAGAACTACCTGTAAGTTGGATCTTGATGAAAATGGTAAATATGTTGATCAAACCACTTATAGAGGAATGATTGGAAGTTTACTCTACTTAACTTCTAGTCAGCCTGATATTATGTTTAGTGTTTTCATGTGTGCATGTTTTCAAGAAAATCCTAAAGAGTCACATGTTCTTACTATTAAAAGAATTTTCAAATACCTCGAACATACAACCAATTTTGGATTGTTCTATCCAAGAAGAAAATAATTTGATTTTGTTAGCTATTATGATACTGATTTTGGTGGTTATAAGTTAGATAGAAAAAGAACCTCTCATCCATGTCACTTTTTAGGAAAGTCTCTAGTATCATGATGTAGTAAAAATTAAAATTATGTTGAATTATCTACTACTGAGGATGAATACATAGCTACTGGTAGTTTTTGTGCACAGATTTTATGGATGAAACACACTCTACTAGATTATGGATATCAATTTAGACATATACCTATAAATTGTTACAATACAAGTGATATTAACATTTCAAAGAATCCTGTTTCACATTCTAGAACAAAGAATATTGATGTAAGACATCACTTTTTGATAGATAATTATCAAAAGGGTGATATCACTTTGGAATTCATTAGCACTGAACATCATATTGCTTATATATTCACTAATACATTAAATTATAAAAGAATAAATTACATCATACATGAGTTAGGAATGATAAGCCTCAAGTGAATAGTTTACTGCTTCACAATGTATAGTTTCATGATGCACGATTTCACATGTTACTGTCTCACACTTCCAGTCTCATAGTTACTGTCTCTCATTTACTATCTCATACTTACTATGTAAATGATACGGTCATACTATTTGGAGTCACACCGTAATGATGACACTGTCACTACCTATTCCGGTCTCACTATAATGACTCATATTTCAATTTTTTTTGAATTCTATTTCCCGTATCACTATATTGATTATTTTATTGATTTTATACCACATATTTATTTTTGAGATGTTTGAAATCCCTAAATGATAAAACCCAATATTTTTCCCTCCTCTCTTCACTCAACCTCTCCTCTATTAAAACTGAAACCCTTATCTCTCAAACTGTTATCCCTCTTTCAACCTTTTATCTTTATAAAACCCACATTAGATTCTCTAAATGAAGCCTCCATATTCATAGACTCCTAAGAAGCAATGGTCTCAGAAGAAAGTGAAAAAGGCTATAAAATTAATTCCTAAGAGATTTCTGAATCCATGAATTGCTGATCGAATAGTAGTGCCAGAGAAAGAAGTTTGTCTGAAGTGGCTACTGAAAACTAATTCACTTGTCTTGAAAGTGTTGGATGAACATGGATAGTTGATATGGTTCAAAAAAGAGAAAAACCGATTTATATGAAGTTAGTTTTTGAGTTTTATCAGTATGTTTAGTTTTTGTTCAATTTTGAAGATGATTTTGTAGTAAGAAGCTGGTAAAAGGTTAAAGGTGTACTTTTATTCAAGGATGTGGGTTTCCTACCTAGGAATACCTCACAAAGGTATTTTTTAGGATTAACAAAGAGGTCCTCCTCCTCTAAGTTATGTGTTTAGACTAGAATAGGCTCTTGGAAGTTTGACTGAAAATAAAAATAAGAGAAGGGAAATTGATGTTGAGTTGGATGGTGATACATGGCTGCTATTTAAGTTTATATTTCAAATGTGTGAAATGATTAAGACAACTTCTAAATCTACCTCTCTATTTTATTTGATATTTATTTCTGCAAAGTTGTTTTCCAAAGGAGTAGTTGGTCTGAATAAAGAATTAATTAAATATTATGAGTGTTGAATCTTAAAGTATATATTTATAATAATGAAAATTAGCTAGAACACTTGGAATAAATCTTCTATGAAATATAATTAAAGAATTTATGAAAAGTTCAATCCCTTTTAAAACCCTTCAAGACCTAAGAGTGTATCTAACCTCTGTCTATAACCTGATGACGTTGTTTAATATTCAGATGAAGAGGTAGAAGATGCAGTAGATGCACCTGAGGAAGAAACTATCTTAGAAAAATAAGACAACGGTCTACCTGTTTCACAAGAAGTAGTTGCAAATGATGTAGTTTCTACTAAAGGAAGTGTTAACATTGAAGAAGAGACTACTATAAAAGAAGAGCCTACTATAGAAGAATAACCCTCTATTGAGGAAAAACTTGATACTGTGGAATAGTCATAAAAACAAATTGAAACTAATGTTATCTTATCTATTGAGGAAATAATGGAACAATATTTTCATCTAGCTAGAAAAGAGATGAATTTACTATCATAGGATCTACTAGTTTAGAAAATTTTCAAGTTACAAATCCTTTTGACCACAGCTCTATGGATACCTGGTATAGGTTTCCCAGTTATTTGTTTGTGGAAAATACCCAAGAGGCCTTAGTAAAAGGCATAAATATTTCTATCATGTTTTAATTGAAACTAATTTCTACCATAGAAGTAACCTATTCTAATGAGCCTAAACCTGTTTCAATTCCTGTTATTGAACCTAGTCAAGAATCTTCTGATTTTGTGAGTCACATTGATTTGAAAGTTTTTGGAAACACTTTGTTTTCTAGATTTGAAAAGATCATGAAGTCACAAAATGCCCTTGTGACTAATATTATTGAAAGAGATGCTACCTTGGTGTTAGAGAAAATTATATGCAAGATTCAACCAAAGATGCTCCATGAAATTAAATAAGTTAGGATTGAGAACAAACAGTTGGGTGATGATGTAAAGTCTCTAAAATATATGGTTTAGGATATGCAGAAAATATTGCAAATTGGTCAAGACCCTGTTGCTCATCCTATTGAAGATGTTGGTGATAAGATCACATAAAAGGTTGTATCTATGATTCAACCAAACCTTCTCTTTTCATATGAAAAATTGGTTGAGAGAAACACCATGATAGTCAATGAGATACGTGCTATTGTTGTTGGACTTAATAAGACAACTGATGAATACAAGGGATGTTTACAGAAGGTTCTAAATCATCTTAAGTCTATCACTTTAGCTGTTACAGCTTCAAATGCCTCCGTATATCCATCTCAGCCTATGGATAGTGACCTGATTAAAATAGTTTTCAAATAACTTTAGTTAGTATTAAGTGGTGTTGATAAGGAAATTTTCTCTACTATCATCAAGAATAGTGACCGTGTGCTTGATTTGGTGAGGGTTCATTCAAAGATTGCCAATGATTCTCAAGAATAAACTTCTAAGAAAGTGGACTTCTAATTCAACATAATTTATTCTAATCATGATCTGACCAATCACTTCAAGTACCTTGTAGAGAATTTGAAAATCCCTCTAGACAATAAATCCTTTAAGGATCAAGTGCAGAAGATTAAATAATTCACACCTACTCTAGAGAAATTCCTAGAAAATAAAGATGACTTTGATAAGGCTATGCAGTATGGAGGTGATGTCATCACTGATTTCATTAAGTTGTTGAAGCCCTTTATACATGTGCAAAGTACTGCCATTGTGGCTCCTGCAGCTGCCCCTTGTAATCTTGGTTCAACTTATTCATTATACACTAAATTTTCTCCTACTACCATGTCTATATCTCAAGCTCTGAGCTAGATCAGACCTATTATCATTGAAAAAACCTTTCCTCGATCTTCAACCAAACCATCTCTTGCACCCTCTATCTTTGAAGGAGTGCCTTTTCCTTCTCTCATAGTCAGATCAATCCCTTCTACCACTTCCACTTCTTCTCCTGTGTCTCCTCCTAATTTTTTGGCCATGGGAAAAGAAAAGACTGATGGCTCTGAAGAGAAGTGAAGGATGTATTTTTATAGGGATGTATTTTATTTTGTCTCATGTTTGTAATGAACTCCTTAATTATATTCAATGCACTGTGCACTGTTATTTTTTATTCTCTCACTTGCCTTTATTCAGTGTTTCTTTTTATTTTATTTTTTTGATAATCCCAAAATGGGGAGAATTAAGACAAGGTATTTATGGAAACTTTTATGAAAAAAGATTCTTCAAGGGAGAAGCACAAAAGGGGGAGATTGTTGGACTCCTATATTTACTAAAATATATGTCTTATAAATTCCATGATTTGTGATTATAAAAAAGGGGGATATTGTTGGAATCCTCATGTTTTAATGTTCATAAATCATGCATCATGTTTTAATGTTCACAAATCATGTATCATGTTTTAATGCTCAAATATCATTTTTAACATCGTACAAATCATGTATGAATCTTGTAAACTATGGTTAATCTTGTTCTATTATGTTTTAGTATGGTTAGGTTTAATCTTAATCCATTATGTGAATATTACTTCTTAAGATAGTGTAAAAATATTTGGCTAAGTCTAAGAAACCATAAGTTTTCCACCAGTTCTGGATTTTGGAAAAGTCCTAGACACCGTGACTCAGACACCGTAATCCAGCCACCGTGACTCATACACTGTAATCTAGGCACCGTGACTCAAACACCATAATCCAGACACCATAACCATTTTTAGATTTCACAAAGCCTATGACACCGTTTTATTACTACCGTTTCCAAGACATCGTAACAAGACACCATTCAGAATTTTGAGAACAGTTCCATATCTCAATGAAACTATGGCACCGTGACTGTCTCACCGTGACTTTCTCACTACTAAAAGGAAAAGGGGAAGAAACTATTTCAAGTGACACCATTTAAATAAAAACTGTGACACCATTCCATACTTAACCATTTTTATGTCATTTTCAATTGAATTTAAAAGTTATTTCTAATGGTCATATTTGAGTCATTTATGACACTGATATAATAAATTCTATTTTACAGTCTTGTTAGATGATAATACGAGGTACAACGTGTAGAAAACGTGCTTCCTATCGGCTCCAACACAAGCACGCATAATAAAAAATGAAAAGTGTGTGCTAGAGGAAATAATATTCGAGTTGTGGATTGCCTAAAAAAATACACACTAAAGAACACACAAAGAAATCTCGATTATTTGTGGATGAACTTCTGTGGATCAGAACCTCAAACATCCTCACAACCACAACTTTAGGAAGAACAAGTGCTAAAAAGAACATCTTATTGAACTGGAAACCAGAACACGAGACCCACGATACTCTATTTTTACAATATTACTTGAAATTGAAACCTTCTACATCCTACAAGTCTAGAGCTTCATAGAACAATAATCATAGAATTTATAATACTTTCTCATTATCTTTTCTCTAATATGTACTATTTTTTACTTTTCAAGTAGTGTGTGTATCTGTATTAAAACAGAAACTTTCTCATTCATTAAACTAGAGGATATATGATATCCTCACTCAAATATATTTTACACTTTTTTACCCATGTATAACTATTGAAGAGGTCCTGTGTGGCCTATCTAGTTGTATTCCCATGTAGAACAGTGGAAGAGGTCTTGTGTCCTGGACATTCTTGTGTACTATTGTTAATACCGATACAGGGTGTGGATCAAGACTTTATATATATTTATTAGTGGTAGGTGGTAACCAAGTGAAGTTGATTAGGTCTCATCCTGAGACTGAACCACTTTTTTTATCCGCTGTGTCTTTCACTTTAGTCTTTCTCTATTTTAACTCATATTTCAGAAAACTAAATTTTACTTTGATAGTCAGTATTAGATATTAGTTATAATTTTTTTCCTTATTAGAGTAGTTTCAAATTTTTTATCAATATCTCATATTGTTATAACAAATAATTAATCTATACTCTGAGAAAATATTTGAAAAGTCAATCTATTATAATTTTACTCCCATGATTATCTAGCCTATTTTATTTTTAATTGGGGGAATCTTTGAAATAAACTTTTTAAAATAATTTTTTTAGGAACTCAATTCACCACCCTCTTGAGTTTCATACTCCGACCAACACATATCAAGATAATTTTGGTGAAATGAACAATGAAGATGTTCTTGTTCTAAGACCAAGACGAAGGGAAGAACTAGTTAAGAAGGTTATAGTCCCTATGGTTGAAGTATCAAATCAACTAATTCCAGTTGATGAAGAAAGTATAGAGGAAGATAGTGCTGGAGTTTCTATTAAAAAAATAGATGAGGAAGTAACTGAGGAATATGATGAGTAGGTTACTCAAGTTGAGGAGTAGGTTGTCGGGGAATCTCATTCTAATGAGCTTGTCAACGCCTCTTTAACTAAAAAAATGCTCTAATCAGGGATTAGATAGTGTATCATGTTGAGTCCTTGGGAAGGACTACTAAAGTTATTGGAGATCCAAACTCTTCATCCGGGGAAGAGTTTGAAGTTCAATCACTTCAATTAGTTAATTTTGGTGAGCCTTCTTTCAATCCCGCTACACCACAAAAGAATTTTTATTTTATTAAAAGGAGAAGTCAAGAAAGACTACAAAGGTACACTTAAGGAGGTATGAAATAATGGATCCCAAGGGAATCATCCTGAAAAAAGATGAGACCCTCTATAGGAAAGGATCCAAGATAGGAGAAGATAATAAGACGCCCATCTTGGGTCACTCTAGAGGTGAAGAAATCAGCCACAATGTTTCCCTCACGCCATGTATGGTGGATGGTCATGTCGTTGCTCCAAAGTTTCTTACACCTTCTAATGGAGTATTCAATGGACTAAATAATATGACCCTTACCTATAATTGAATTGTAATTTTCATAATAATCATTATAAATATCCATGATTGGAATATAACTCTGATTGAAAAGAATCAGGCTAGTGAGAATAGCATGGGCCTCCGCTTGAAGAGAGTATCCATTCCCAAAGAATGTAGATAAAGCCTCCACAATAGATCCTTTCAAGTCTCTAATAACACCACCACTCCTCATAGATCCCATAATACATGAACCATTAGTGTTTAGTTTATTCCCTAGAGAGGAGGCTTCCACTTGACCCATTTTCCCTGATCAGGTGGGAGGAGGTGAGCCGAGGGGATGGGAGGTCACATGCCCGTGAGAGAAGAGACTTCCACTGATTCTTTGCAAAACCTGTAAAAATATAGAACAATATTCCTGGTATTAAAAAGAATACCCATGATGGTATGTACCATTGGGCTTCTTGGTCCAAACTGGCCAAACCTATTAAGGAAGGGGAATTAATATTAGGAATATCTCTAGTACCATGGAAGGTCTTCATGCCAAACATTCTTGGGAGATCATTGAGGGGAAGAAATTATGGGGAAAGAAAATGAAAAATTCTTATGGTAAGGATGAGAATCTATTGATATTCAAGGCCTCCAAAATTTAGAAGATGGTTCAGCCTTTTATTCCTATTCTCCAGTCTCATGCTAGATGGTTAATTGGAAAGGGTGATTTGAGATATTAGTTCCACAGCTGGTTAGGGATTTATCTCAGCTTCCCACACTTCCCCACCCCTAATATCAGTATTAGGGAGGCCAGTACCTATCCCACATTAATTCAAACAACTTTGGATGAAAAACAGAGGAACATATTAAACAACATTGTTCTTAATAATGATATAGACCATTGTATTTTCAATAGTTATTCTTCAGGTATTATCAAATACAGGGACTTTCGAATTATCCATAGTGTGTCTAATTCTCATGACCTTTAGGGAGGTTTGTTGTGGTGCAAGGAGCTACCACTGAAGTTCTTTTTTCTTCTATGGCGTGTTCAATCCTGCTAAGACTTCATCATATTTTAATAACTATTTTGAAGAAAGGACTCACTCATTTTCTATATAAATAGTTAATAAGTTTAATTATATGAAATATGAATATATGAGATTAAAGTGAGAACATGATAATTCTATAAAGAATATTGAATATTTTTTAAGTTCATCTATTCCTATAATATAATTTGAATCTCTTCAGGCTCATCTTCAAAATTTATAATAAAATAAAATCTCCAAGCAATATTTTGATGATTTTAAGAGTGAAATGGTTGATCAAGTTAGTCAGATAAGAATTGAATATGTTTCAAAATTTTAGATTTGAAGAAGTTTTTAGGAACCTAGTTTGATTTGTTCAGATCTAGTTCAATCTAAGAAAGAGCTTCTAATTCAAGTGAAAAAACATATACATATTTGATAAGATGATTGGAGTCTCTTACTGCTGTTTTTTTCAATCACAAATAATAGGATTCAGATCTTACAGTGTGATATTATTCCACTACACACTCTTTTGGATAACAATCAAGAGTTTATTGAGAAGTTAACTTCTATAGATCCATGATTTATAGATGTGGTTAACCAACTAGGCAATAATATGAATAATTATGTCTATTCAGCTAAATCTGTTTAGAATTTTCTGAAGGTGAATCTGGTTGAAACACTCAAGATGTTTCAGTAATGAAAGATATTGATGAAGGAATAGGTAGGGACTATGAATAGAAATTTTGACCTATTGATGAAGGTGTTATAGGTAGTCTATCAGACTATTTTTGATTCTATGACAATAGATACTTGCTCAAAAGTACCCAAACTTGCACCATATTCTTATTTAACTTCTTAACCATTGAAACCCTTGAGATAATTTTTCTTTTTAATCTTGGAAGTTTAATGAAAGGAAATATTTTTTTATATTATGTTATCTTTATATTTTATTTTATTCTTCATTTAGTTTTATGTTTCAGAGCCAATTTAATTTCAAGATATTTTAATTCGTGGATACACATAGAATTCACTAATAGTTTTTATGAAAAAATTAACATGTTTTAATATATCTATCTAATTTATTCTTGATATCACAATAAGGGGAGAAATTTGGATAGACACAATATTTATATTAACTATTTTATTCTAATTATATTTGGATACGTTTATAATTTTGGAATAAATTTGGTGATTTACTAAATATTCTTCAATTTTATTATATAAATCTTTGTTTGTTTGATTAATTAATCAAAACCTTTTTTTTCTGTATTTATATTTATATGGGTTTTTGTGATCATCAAAAAGGAAGATATTTTAGGGTATATGATTCCAATATAGAAATTTCATTTTTTTTCTCATTGATTTTGATTCTTAAAAACACCCTCAAATGTTTTACTAATGAAGTTACTTTAAGTGAATTTTTGGATTATATATATTGAAATATTTATTTTTTCTTATTCTTAAGTTCTTGAAGTAATTAGGATGAAGTTTTTTCTAATTATCCTTGGAATTTTATAAGGATTCTTGAATCACTATTCTGAACTCGGCATTTGTAGAGAAAATTAAGTTTGAGAACCTAACATTCAATAAGGAACACTACCTTTATCCCATGTTTAATTAAAACATTTCGGTTGGAAACCAATATTTTGTGAAGAAACCTACATTCAATTATATAATGTATGTTTGGTTAACACAAAATTTGGAATCAAAGGTACATTTTGAACCATTCTTTTGAATATTATATATGTAGAACAATCCTTACATTTGACAAAATCGTCTATAGAATTTGAATTCGATATATTTTCTCAGATTTCATAAATGTTTTTTCAAAGATAAATATCACATTAAAAGATATTTAAAGACCAATTAAAAGTATATTTAAAAATGTAATAAATCATTCCTATTTTTAAGGGAATTTATGATTTTCATTGGTGATTTAAATTCAAATTTCAAACATGTCGATCATTTTCAATATTGTGATTTATCTAGCGATATTTTTGGATCTGTTTGAACAATATCAAACCCATGATATTATTTATTCTCAATAGATTTATAATTAATTCATCAAAGATTTTAGTACTACACTTTTGAGACATACATGTTCTAATATTTCTAAATTCATTCTTCAAAGCTTTTAGGACTACACTTTTGATGTATATATGTTATGATTTGTAGTTACATGTCCATCCCATTTCTATGAAAGGTTATTATTTTGTAACTGTATTTATTGAAAGATATTTTCCAACATGGATCACTTTAGAGACATAATTAATTAAGGATACCATTTTGTGAAGAAAAATATCCACCATCTATCATTTTTTGCTATAACTATGTGCAGCAGTTGCTTAAACTTCTATATCCTATCTTATTCATTTTAAGTGTTGACTTCTTATAATCAGTAGTGGTGGAGTTTTATCTTATAATACTAATACATGTATGTAAAGTTCCCATGTAAAAGAAACTGAAATATTTTATGGTGTCAACTACCTGCACTCAGTTTTTGTGGTCCCCAGTAATGGACTAGATTAGTGAAAATCACCAAGCACATGGAGAGAGCATTAGTGGAGTAGACTAGGGGATATTTGTGCCCTAAACCACTATCAAAATTGATGTGTTATTATTATATATTATTAAATTTATAAATCCATTTGAATAAAATAATACTACATCACATCAAAAAGTGGGGTTAATTTTTATTTATCAAAGTTTTTTTTAAAATAACAGAATTCACCCCCTCTTATTTCTTCACATTTTATAACCAACAAAGTCATGTTGGGTTTACATTATGGACACATGTGATGTTTTATTAGGTGAAAACATTCCCAAATATCATTCTTCGAGGTCCAAGAACTTATTTCTAGACCATATGGATTACAAATTCCCTTAAGGCCTTACCACAAGCCAGCTCAGGTGCCCAGTTCATGGGTGGACTAGGTTGGTTCACAAAACCTAGTTTACAGAGGAGATGAGGATATAGTCATCAGAGGATACATAGATTCTAGTTTCTTAATAGATCAAAATAATTATAAGTCATATTATGAATATTTATTTACTCTCAATAGAAGATGTATGAGCTAGAAGAGCTCAAAGAAGCTAGTTGTGGATGATTCTACTACGAAGTTTGAATATATTGAAACTTATAATGTAGATAAGTAAGAAGCCTAGGTTCATAAATTTTTCCATGATATTGATGAAATGTATATAAGTAAATATTATATGACACTATACTATGACAATATTTAAATAGTGGATTTATCTAAATAACCAAGGTCTTATAAAAGGATTAAACACTTACTCTGAAAGTATCACCTCTTTAAGGATTTTTCTAAATGAGGTGAAGTCACAATGAGTTGAGTATCCATAGAAGAGAATATGGTAGAACCCTTGTCTAAATCCATTACTTATTATAAATAGGAACTAAATGTGAGAGATTGTGAACTAGGAGTTGTTAATAGTTGGATTTAGTGAAAGTGGGACTCTATTGGAGTTTATGCCCCAAAGTTATCTACCCTTGTAATTTTTATTGCTTCTATATTCATACTATTGAATATTAAAAACATTTATTATATATTTACCATTATTATATGTGAAAATTAATGTGATAATTCTCTTAGGATACTTTCACATCAAATGGACATTGTAGTTCCCTGCTATGATGAAGTCCTTAAAGATTATATGACAGTATTATTAAATACTTATTCTATGGCCAGATGATATCATATTACAGGACACATATGATACAGACTATTAGTGGTGGGAGGCTCCAAATAAATTGATATATCTTTTCATGATGTTTACGCTTTGTAATATCCAAGAGAGGAGATTATGAGAATGAACCTTCCAATAGGAATTCTATATGTTTCATGTGTTATTAGATATTTCTATCTGCAGACATGTTTAATGATCATTAGACTTTATGATTATTATTAATAAATATTAGTTGTTTCAAAATTTGATGCATTGATAAAAACCATGATGAAATGAATTCAAAATGAGGTAGGATACATCGGGTGTGTCATGACTAATATGGTATTAATGAATAACGAAAGAAAGGATTTTCCCTTCCTAGTTTAGTGGAAGTTGGCATATTTGGCCCTTTGATGGAGTTTGAATATTTTTATTAAGTTCATGTCCATTGTAGTTTATATCGACAAGTTCATTTCCACAAAGTAAAAGAAAGATATTTTGTGGATATAGGTTGATGACACAAGTAATGAAACCTACTCAAACGATATATCGGTATAAGGAGATTATATTACATGGTATAAATTTATATGAGGTTGTAATATCATTTCAACATTAATGAATTTCTTTGTGGGTGCCTTGACATATTTTTAGATGTTAACCATGGGAATTAGGTAGGTTCCTTATAATACAAATAAGATAGGGGCCTAGAGGGTCTCACACTATGTTTTTCTAGAACCTTGATTAAATTATATATGAATTTAATATTATAATAGAATATTTTTCTCAAGTTATGTGAAATAATATTTATTTAGGTTGTTGGTTTATCTCAAATATTCAGTCATAAGTTATTCGAGAGGATACATGTGAGTTAAATATTTAATAAATATTTATTTGTTTTTTGAATATAATATTTTATTTATTTATTAATTAATAAAGAAATAATACTTATTTATTTAAACTATCATCGTCCAAAGTCTAATAAATATTTATGAGATTTGATGAATCGAGTTTACGAGTTTTGTGTGAAATAAAATATAAAATATTATTTGAATAAATATTAATAGGAAATAATATTTATTTATTCGTGATTCATGCACATGTCAAGTAAATAACAATAACAATAATATTATTTATAAATGGAATTCTTCAAATATTAAAAGAATCATTAAGTGACCATGTTCAATTATATTCTCTACACTAGCTTTGAAAATATAAGATTATGTCATTTTCTAACCCTAACCACATGTTATATGTCACGACCCATCCCAGTGGGGCCCGAGCCGCAACTCCCCAAGCCCACCTCCAATAGGCCAGGGGCTGGTGACTAGCACCGAGTAGGCATGCTACTAACATGGGAGGCATTGCCTATAAACCTATACACATGCACACACATCTCTAATCCCACAAAGTTTAAAAGTAAAAACTACTAAAAGGAAAAGATGCATGCATACACTAAAACCCAACCAACCGAGTACGATAGGAAAGTAAAGTACAAGAAAGTAAAACCCTGGGCCAAAAGTACAAGTCCACCAAAAGAGAGTCCGTAACAAAGTCCAACCTGTAAATAAAGGTGCTGGGACTATAGTCTGTAGCTGTAGGAACACACCTCGGCCTTTCTGATCTCACTAAGTACCGTCCGGTCCTGGTCTGCCTAGAATCCTGTCAAAGGATTGCTCGTCTGCACAAGACATGACACATGCGGGTATAGTTCGTGTAGGGGTGAGTATAACAATACCCAAAAGGACACCCCAAAACCACAAAGGAATATAGCAAGGGAAAAACCACAAAAGAAAGGTATAGTCAGATCTACACAGTATATGTCTATAGAACATATAACAAGAATATCCATATATACTAATGCACGATCAACTATCACGAATACCACTACTAGGATCCAGCTCGGAGATTCCACTAAGCACGCAACAAGGAGAACACACTCCTAGGTATGAAGATATATACAAAGTACTCATTCCGGGAGAACACACTCTACAAGTACTTAAGAAAATGATGCTCAGATAAAGATCACAACCAAGTCATGGGGTGATTCCAATAACTCAGTCTGAGCTAATCCGCTAAAAAGAGGATCGACACCCGGGTAAAGTTGGTCACGTCAATAACAAGAACTCTACCTAGGGTTCTAGGAATGAATAGAGGATTCGACTCTAAGTATCACAGAGGGGATTCCAACAACTCTATTCAGGAAGTCCTGCTGAAGGTATCATACACCTGTATATAAGAAATGATATCGGGAACCTTCAGGAGAAAGACCAAGAGGACGAACGCTACGGAAAGTAGTCCAAGTCACAGAAGGAAACTGACTCAAGCCATGAAGAATTGGCTACATGATGTGTAGTATGGTTACACGCCGTGTTCCTTGACCATGGGTACTGCCCGTGTAAATGTCCTGTGTCATCCGTTCAAGCTGTGTAAAACTCAACTACATGGCGTGTAGAAGAATCACACGTCGTGTTCCTTGACTCGAGGTGATGCCCATGTAAATGGACCGTGTCATCCATTTAAGTTGTGTAAAACTCAACGACACGACGTGTAGAAGAATCACACACCGTGTTCCTTGACTCCGGGTTATGCCTGTGTAAACGGCCCATGTCATCTGTTCAAGCTGTGTAAAACTCAACTACACAGCGTGTAGAAGAATCACACGCCGTGTTCCTTGACTCCGGGTGCTGCCCGTGTAAACGGCCTGCGTCATTCGGTTTGTCGGATAGAAAGTAACTACATGGCATGTAAAAGAATCACATGCCGTGTCCGAGCACCTGGGCTCGCCCAGTGTACGCTGGCCATGTGCCTATACATGGTCTCTGTCTGTGTCACATGCCCGTGTACCAGCACATGGGGTATCCCGTGTATTTGGCCGGGTCTGAATGGGGAGGGGTATACACGGCGTGTCCTTGGCCGTGTACCCAACCCGTGTCCGTGTACTCTCGGAGTACATGCCAGGTAAATCCGCCGATGAACACATGCCATGTAGCCCATACTACATGCCGTGTAGTCGGGATTTTTACAAAAACTCCGTCTTCTTCCTCGCGCTATGGCCTATCTTTCGGATCTGTGATCTCTCTTCTGTTCGTCCCGATATTCCAGGGGTTGGTTCGTTTCGTCACACGAACTCCGAAACAGGTGTTTTCGATCCTTAAATCAGATCATAAACCTCGAACGATCCATCTAAAGAAAAACGTCCGAAAACACATAACCCTCGATCCGCTCCGAATCATCCGTTGAAACCGTCGTCGCACCTTCGTGACATCGCTTCAGGGTTGGATCTATAATCTCGGATCGTTGCGCCAACAAACGAAAGCGCAACGATCGATTTTCTCCAAGAACGTGTGGAATACAACGAAGAACGCGTAGAAATCGGGAGAGAAAAAAAACATCAATAGAGAGGGACGAACTTTGATCAATGTTCGTGTTGATCTTGGTTTGTCACCATTAGAAGGTTGAACGAAAACCAAATTAATTTCAAGAATAAAATCCCCACGATTCCCGTAAAAGCCCATCCTGCAAATGCGACTGATCTGCTGGCTAATCTGTTCGTGGATTAGTCCGCGTTCATCATAGGAATAAAGAACGGGGAAAAGGAATCAAGATAAAACATCCTAACTGGATCCACGACGTTCGTTGGCAAAGATACGGTCGCCATGCCATCGTCGCCAGTGAAAATCGTCAAGAACGTCATCGCTGCGTTGAGAGGTTTTCTCCAGAGCCTCCAGAGCCACCAAGGGTTTCAGGGTTATGAGGTTTGTAACCCTGTACCCCTGCGCTATCCTTTATTTAAAAAGTATATAAGATATCCTCTGCAATAGATTTCATAATATTTTGCTACAGAATAAAATATTTCTATTAAATATTTTATTACTCTTACATCCAAAAACTAGATTTCACCACCGGCCTGTGCCAGCCAATGTTAGGCCTTGCCTAAGGTGAAATCACTATTCTGAACGCAACGGTGCCTTTGTATTTCTGATTCGAGCACCCGTTTGGGAGTTATTACACTTTTTCAGTAAAACTGTACGCACACGTAATTTAATTATTAAATTAAATTCAAACATTTGTTCTGGGCTCACCGGGCCTCGGAACTGCACACCATCCCAGAGCCTGGTCTCGAATTAATTCCCATATAATATTAAAATAATACATCAAAAAATCTGGGACATTACATCACACCCACCTTAGGGCTCTTACATCCCCAAAAAGCCAAAACAAGGGCTACTAAAAAAGATGTGGGTACTGCACGCGAATCTGAGCCTCCTGCTCCCATGTGCTCTCCTGGAGATTCTTGTGCTGCCACCGGACACACACCAATGGAATAGCTCATCCACGAAGGATCTTCTCATGACAGTCCTCGATCTCCACTGGGTACTCAGCAAAGGTCACTACATCATCGATGTCCAGCTCGCCCCAGTAGATAACGTGCGATGGATCATGCACGTACCTCCGTAGCTGCGACACATGGAAGATGTTGTGTACCCGGTCCATATGAGGAGGTAGAGCCAAGCGATACGCCACCTCGCCAACTCTACTCAAAATCTGAAAAGGGCCAACGAACCTCATAGATAGCTTGCCGCCTCGGCCAAATCTCTGCAATCCCCGTCTAGGTGAGACCCGAAGGAACACATGGTCTCCTTCCTCGAACTCCAAGGGCCTCCTCCTCCTATCAGCATATGACTTTTTCTGACTTTGTGCAGTATTCATCCACTCCCGGATGACCTGCAACTTCTCTGTAGTAGCTCTCACCATCTTTGGGCCCATGAGTACTAACTCTCCTGGGTCAGTCCAGCAAAGTGGTGACCTGTAAGGTCACCCGTACAGAGCCTCAAATGGTGCCATACTAATAGTGGAATGATAACTGTTGTTGTAAGAAAACTCCACTAGTGGTAGGTGATCCTCCC
Source organism: Viscum album (assembly GCA_963277665.1). Classification (NCBI taxonomy): domain Eukaryota; kingdom Viridiplantae; phylum Streptophyta; class Magnoliopsida; order Santalales; family Viscaceae; genus Viscum; species Viscum album. The sequence continues at coordinate 64,843,609 of OY728163.1, read as the reverse complement.
AGCTACGACCAAAGTCAAGTATGCAAGCTCGTAGCATATCCTCTAGTACCTAGATGGTCCACTCCATCTGACCATCAATCTGAGGATGAAACAATGTGCTCAAGCATAACTGAGTCCCAAAATCTTACTCATATCTACCCACAAAGGATAACTGTAAGGAGGCTAACTGCCTCATCGCCTCATCCAGCAACTGCGAACTGAATTTCTTTCTGAGAGAGTCCACCACAACGTTCCCCTTCCCAGGTGTATAAATGATCTCAAAGTCGTAATCTTGGAGGAACTCAAGCCATCGCCTTTGTCTCAAATTCCGATCCTTCTGAGAGAAGATATATATGAGACTCTTGTGATCAGAGTAGATGGTAAACCACTCACCCATCAGGTAGTTCCGCCAAATTTTCAACACGAATACTACCGCTTCCAACTCAAGGTCCTGGGTTGCGTAGTTCTGCTTGTGCGGCCTCAACTGGCGTGAGCCATAGGCAATCACCACTTGCCTCTGCATCAGGACACAACCAAGCCCGGTTCCTGATGAGTCGCAGAACACTACGTACTCGACACCCTCCTCCAGTAATCTCAAGATCGGGGCACTCATCAAACTCTGTCTCAACTACTGGAAAGCCTGCTGGCATCTCTCGGTCCACACGAAAGGCTTCCCCTTTTCGGGTCAAAGCTGTCATGGGTGCTGCAATCCTGGAGAAATCAAGAATGAATCTCCGATAGTATCCTACCAACCCAAGGAAACTCTGCACCTCTGTCACGCTCCGGGGTGGCTCCCATGCTAACACTGCCTCCACCTTGGCTGGGTCCACTACTACACCATCTGCTGAGATAACGTGTCCCAGAAAGAGGACCTCTTGTATCCAGAACTGACACTTAGAGAGTTTCCCATACAATTGGTTCTCTTGGAGTGTGTCCAGAACCATCCTTAGGTGTCTCGCATGCTCCTCCTCGGATGCAGAGTACACAAGGATATCATCAATGAAGACTACTACGAACTGATCTAGATAGGGCTGAAAGATCCGATTCATGAGTCCCATGAACTCTGCCGGGGCATTCGTCACGCTGAAGGGAATCACCAAGTACTCATAGTGACTATAGCAACATTTGAATGCCGTCTTCAGTATATCCTCATCCTATACTCGCAACTAGTGATAGCCTGATTGTAGATCAACCTTCGAGAACCATCGTGCCCCTCTCAAATGGTCTAAGAGGTCATTGATCCTCAGTAGTGGATACCGGTTCATCATGGTCACTTGATTCAAGCACCGGTAATCCACACATAGCCTCAAGCTCCCGCCTGCCTTCTTGGAAAACAGCACTGGGGCCACCCAGGGTGAAACACTGGGTCTCACAAATCCCTTCTTCTGCAAGTCGTCCAACTGAACCCTCAGCTCACGAAGCTCTGAAAGAGACATCCGATATGCTAATGCTGATATCGGTGTCATCCCAGGTTGCAACTCAATGAAGAAATCTATCTCCCGATGGGGAGGTAGCCTGGGGATATCCTCTGGAAAGACGTCCTCATACTCAGCCACTACTGCTGGAAACTGGAAACTCGTAACATCTACTGCGCCAAGGGCTAGGCTAGCCAACTGATGTGAAATCAGTTGGGCCTTCTTATGCATGAGTCCATCCTGTGCTACCTGGGTCTCTCTTTCACCGAAAAAATATAACCTCATTCCATCACTGCGGACACATCGCACCCTTCACCTAAAATAGTCAATCTGGGCATGAACTGTGGATAGCCAATCCATACCAAGAATGACATCATAAGGCCTCGACACTACCACCAAGAGGTTCCAACTGAAACTCTCTCCTCCAAGGGTAAGGTCACACTCTCTACAGAGGTGTGTGATCTCTGAATCTTCTCCAGTCGGTTTTTCTAAGCGTAAGGGTTGAGTCAACGGGTCAACTGAAATATCAAGGTCTCGAACAAGATAAGCCGCCAGAAAGGAATGACTAGAACCTGTGTCTATCAGTATGACATCCAAAGTAGAAAAGACACAGATTGTACCTCTAATCATTCCGGGAGTACCTAGTTCATAAGCCTTTGCCGCCTGCAGCTGTCCCTGCCTCTGTCCAACAGCTCCCTGAGCCTGGGGTGGACCTCCTGGGGTGGTGGTGGTAAAGGGTCAAAATGCTGACCACCACCAGCTGCTCTCCCATATCCTCTACCACATCCTATGCCCCACAGATCTATCTGCTCCACAAGTTGCCTCTACCTCAGTGGTCCATCCACTGCTCCCATGTCAGTTGTACGGCAGGTTGGACAATATCGAGCGAGATGTCCCCTGCCATCACATGAGTACCATCGCCTCTCTCGAGGCTGGATGGATGTGCCCTGCGAACCCTATACGGTAGATCCCCTATTCTGGGATCTCCTATGAAAACATCTCCCACGCCTGGGTCCCTGAGGTCAGCTCCCTGCTGCCGAGGTCTCTGCTCTAGCTCGCCCACTATTGACAACTACCGACTGTCTCTGCTCTACCAAGAAGATCTCGACCACCAAAGCCCGCTCGAGCACCCCGAGATAGGTAGGAATTCTCATAGGGATGATTCTAGCTCAGATATCATTGCACAAGCCCCGCTCAAAAGTCCGAGATCTAAAGTAATGATCTCTGACCATATCCATCGAGTACCGCGAGAGGTCGGTAAACCTCGATGAATAGTCATCCACCGACATGGTTCCCTACTGGAGCTGAAGAAGCTCCTATATACGCACTGCTCTCAGGGTAACCAGTGAAAACTCATCTCTGAAGAGATGGTAAAACTCTGACCATGCAAGAGTCGCCTCGTCGTGAGTCTGTATAATCAAACTCCACCATCATCCTGCCGAGCCCTACAGAAGGCTCGCTGCCAGGATCACCATCTTGTCTGCTAGTGTCCTGACCAAATGGAAGACTCTGGCCACTGCCTCAAGCCAGTCCTCTGCTACCTGAGGGTCAAGCTCACCTAGAAACTTGAGGGGTCTCTGTCTCTGAAACTCGTGGAGTGCGCTCAGACTGTGCTCCTCCTCCATTGGTATAGCAGGCACTAAACACTGCTCCACGGGTGGTGGGATAACTGGCACACCACCCGATGGTAAAACTGGGGGATCTGGTCCCTGAATCGAAGCTTCATCACTGAGGGGGTCATCCTCGTGATCAAGTTTCTGGATCCTAGAGGGTGCGCGTCACGAAGGCATCCTGTTAAAGAAACAAGATATATCTTAGTCAGTGAGTATATTTGGAGAGCTGAATCAAGAAAGACATGGAAACCAAAACCCATTCCTATATGATGCATGTACCATTATTTTTCCCTGCAACTAGTGTTCTTATGTTTTGAGCCGAAAAGCAAGTTATCAGAGTCCTGGTGTATGGATACGCTGGACGCCCGCACCAACACTGGGGTCCCTAGCCTGAAAGACGAACTCGAAATACTTAACACTGTTTCCCCAAACCAACTCACATACTCTCGGTCCTACGGTAGAACCAACCACCTATGATACCACTCTATCATGACCCGTCCTAGTGGGGCCCAAGCCGCAACTCCCCAATCCAACCTCCAATAGGATAGGGGCTGGTGACTAGCACCGAGTAGGCATGATACTAACATGGGAGGTATTGCCTATAAACCTGTACACACGCACACACATCTCCAAGCCCACAAAGTTGAAAAGTAAAAACCACTAAAAGGAAAAGATGCATGCATACACTAAAACCCAACCAACAGAGTACGATAGGAAATTAAATTACAAGAAAGTAAAACCCTGGGCCAAAAGTACAAGCCCAACAAAAGAGAGTCTGTAACAAACTCCAACCTATAAAGAAAGGTGCTGGGACTGCAGTCTGTAGCCGTAGGAACCCACCTCAGCCTGTCTGATCTCACTGAGTACCGTCCGTTCCTGGTCCGCCTAGAATCCTATCAAAGGCTCGCTTGTCTGCACAAGACACGACACGTGCAAGCATATCCCATGCAGGGGTGAGTATAACAATACCCAAAAGGACACCCCGAAACCACAAAGGAATAAAACAAGGGAAAAACCACAAAATAAAGGTACAGTCATCTCTACACAGTATATGTCTATGGAACATAAAACAAGAATATCCAGATATACTCATGCATGATCAACTATCGCGAATACCACCACTAGGGTCCAGCTCGAAGATTCCAATAAGCATGCAACAAGGAGAACACACTCCTAGGTCTGAAGAGAGATATGAAGTACTCATTTTGGGAGAACACACTCCAAAATTACTTGAGAACATGATGATCAGATGAGGATCACAACCAAGTCATGGGGTGATTCCGACAACTCAGTCTGAGCTAATCTGTTAAGCAGAGGATCTGCGCCCGGGTAAAGTTGGTCACGTCGATAACAAGAACTCTTCCTAGGGTTCCATGAATGAATAGAGGATCTGGCTCTAAGTCTCACATAGTGGATTCCAAAAACTCTATTCAGGAAGTCCTGTTGAAGGGATCATACTCATGTATATAGGAAATGATATCGAGAACCTTCAGGAGAAAGACCAAGGGGAAAAACCCTAAGGAAAGCAGTCCAAGTCACAGAAGGCAACTGGCTCAAGCCATGAATAATTGGTTACACGATGTGTAGTATGGTTACACTCCGTGTTCCTTGACCCCAGGTACTTCTCGTGTAAATGGCCTATGTCATCCATTCAAGATGTGTAAAACTCAACTACACGACGTGTAGAAGAATCACACGCCGTGTTCCTTGACTCCGGGTGATGCTCGTGTAAACGGCCCGTGTCATCCATTAAAGCTATGTAAAACTCAACTACATGACATGTAGAAGAATCACATGCCTTGTTCCTTGACTCTGGGTGATGCCCGTGTAAACGGTTCATGTCATCCATTCAAGCTGTGTAAAACTCAACTACACGGCATGTAGAAGAATCACATGCCGTGTTCCTTGACTCCAGGTTCTACCCATGTAAACGGCCAGTGTCATTCAGTTTGTCAGATAGAAAGTAACTAAACGGCATATAAAAGAATCACACGCCATGTCCGATCACCTGGGCTCGCTCCGTGTACGCTGGCCATGTGCCCGTACACGGTCTCTGTCCGTGTCACCTACCCGTGTACCAGCACATGGGGTATCCCATGTATCTGGCCGGGTCTGGCCGGGGAGGGGTATACACGGTGTGTCCTTGGCCGTGTACCCAACCCATGTCCATGTACTCCTGGAGTACACGCCAGGTATATCCGCCCACGAACACATGCTGTGTAGCCCATACTAAACTCCGTGTAGTCGGGATTTTTCCAGAAATGCCGTCTTCTTCCTCGCGCTTTGGCTGATCTTCCGGATCTGCGATCTCCCATCCGTTCATCCCGATATTCCAGGGGTTGGTTTGTTTCGTCACACGAACTCCAAAATGGGTGTTTTCGATCCTTAAATCGGATCATAAACCTCGAACGATCCATCCGAAGAAAAACACCCGAAAACACATAACCCTTGATCCGCTCCGAATCGTCCATCGAAACCATCATCGCACCTCCGTGACATCGCTCTGGGGTTGGATCTACAATCTCGGATCGTTGCACCAACAAAAGAATGTGCAACGATCGATTTCCTCTAAGAACACGTAGAATGAAATGAAGAACACATAGAATCCGGGAGATAAAAACACATCAATCGAGAGGGACGAACCTCGATCGATGTTCATGTCGACATTGGTTAGTCACCGTTAGAAGGTTGAAAAAAACCAAATTAATTTCAAGAATTAAATCCACACGATTCCCAAAAAAATCCCATCCCGCAAATACGACCGATCCACAGGCTAATCTATTTGTGGATTAGTCTGCGTTCATCGTAGGAATCAAGAATGGGGAAAAGGAATCAAGATCAAACATCCTACCTGGATCCGCGATGTTCGTTGGTGAAGGTCCGGTCACCGCACCGTCGTCGCCAACGAAATTCGTCAAGAACGTCGTCGTCGCGTTGGGAGGTTTTCTCCAGAGCCTCCAGAGCTGCCAAGGGTTTCAGGGTTATGAGGTTTTTAACCCTGGACCCCTGCGCTAGCCTTTATTTAAAAAGGATAAAAGATATCTACTGCAACAGATTTCATATGATTTCGCTGCAGAATAAAATATTTTTATTAAATATTTTATTACTCTTACGTCCAAAAACTAGATTTCGCCACCGACCTGCCCCGGCCGATGTTAGGCCTCGCCTAATGTGAAATCACTGTTCTGAACACAACGGTGCCTTCAGATTTCTGATCCGAGCACCTGTTCGGGAGTTATTCCACTTTTTCAGGAAAACCGCACGCGGTGTAATTTAATTATTAAATTAAATTCAAACATTTGTTCTGGGTTCACCGGGCCTCGGAACTGCACGTCGTCCCAGAGCCTGGTCTCGAATTAATTCCCATATAATATTAAAATAATACATGGAAAAATCCGGGACATTACATTATATGATTGTTGGGGAAAAACATTCTAGATAAAATTATCTCAAGAACTAGATAGATATTCTCCTAGAATACTCTCAATAATTGAGAGAAACCATCCTCTTCCACTATCCCAAGTCTTGAGAGAACCCAAAGAATCATTCCAAACTCAATAATATTCCTATTAAAATCAATAACTAATTATATAAGGTGATAGGACCATCTGCACTAGCACTTAGAGAATCTTACTATGACATTTAAAAGTTCTCATAACACATGTTAATCACCTCTAGATGGGTTTTACCCTTAAACCCTATAACACAGTGACGATAAAAAAAACCGTAGTCGACAATGATGAAATAATTCCAATGATTGGTAATTATTATTCTTGATATAAATTAATTATAAATTATGTGTGATGATCCTACCTTTAAGGATTCCATGGTTTTAATTCATATAGTTTAGAGGACAAATATGAAGAAGTCAATGAACTTCCATTATTGGGAACCAACTAACGTGATTCCAATGCACCCTAGAACCTTGAAGTAATATTAGTGATTACACTTTAGAAGTATTATTGAGTTGAAAACCCCCGATGATATAAATTATAAGACTATATTAAGGAAATTCCCACACCTTGTCCACTATATTTAGATCCTTTGGAAGAGAAACCAACTCATGTTGAGTCTATAAAAAATTGAGATCCTTTTGTGAAAGACAAATCACTCTCAAAAGACGTTTTTTTCTTAAGAGAACCCAAAGAGACTGGAGGAAAATGATAGGACCTTATGGTAGTCAAAATAGTGATAAAGATGACCAAGAAATACCCCAACCCCCACTTACTTACCCCATGGAAACTCCATCGGTTAAAAAAAGTGTTGATAATGAATTATATAGATATTATATAGATTTTTAATCAATTATATATTAATATTACCTTTTTGGATATAGTGATACATATTTCCAAATATGCTAAATTTCTGAAAGTGATGTGATCTCATAAGAGGAAATTGAAGGGAGGATAAAAAGTGAACCTTGAGAGAAATTCTTTTTCCATTATTGAAAATTATCTCCTGGTTAAGTGCAAAGATCCATGAACTTTCACCATTCCATTAACTATAGGGGAATTTGAATTTAAATATGTCATGCTAGAATTAAGAGCTTCTATAAATGTGATTCTACATTCTTTTTATTATAATTTATAGGTTTTAGAAATAAAAATTGATAGTATTGTGATCCAATTAACAAAAAAATACCACAAAACTTGATTAAGTCATTGAGGATATGTTGGTACAAGTAAGGGATATAGTTTTCCTAGATAATTTTTATTCTTTAAAGATAAAGTATGATATATTTAGAAAACATACACCATTAATTATAGGCACACCTTTTCTTAAAACTACCAAAGTAGTCATAAATATTCAAAATTGTAAGCTATCAAATAAATTTGGGAAATAAGTGGTTCACTTTAACATTTTTGAATCTATAAAATAACCAATGAAGGATAAATTATCTCACTAAGTCAATATGGATGATTGGATATCCACTAAGTTATTTCTTGATTTCATAAGAAATGAACCACCATTTGAATCTTCTGAAAATAAACTTTTGTTTACTACTGAGCATGATTTGAATAATTGTAAAAATGTTTTACATGAAGAGGATTTAAGTACTGAGAATACTTCATGTAGCACTTATGAAAATAATTATTTGTCTGTTGACCTGAAATTTTATTTTTATTTGATTTTCAATGAGAAGTAATCTACAGACCACTAGGCGGGAACCATAAACCAAAGTAACACCAATACACGATTTCAAAATTCAAAAACGGTCACAACACCCGATGAGAAGATCGGGGGATTACCCACCCTCATCATGAGTACCACTGAAGCCGTCGCCATTCATCATCAGGTTGAGACTCACTGTTGACATCGCGATCCATCACCTCATCATCGTCAACATCCTACCACCGCACCAGACACCGAAGACTATCCGAGACCTCCGGTGCCGCTGTAAACATCGCACCATGTCGTCGTTCTCCATCGAGCCAGCAACAGCCAAAACAACCAAAACCAAGCAAGAACATAGATAAATCCTTCGACACATTACCGTCAAGAACAAACAATCAAACTGAGTGTTGAGTATTCTCAACCTTATGAAATTAATCCTTTTAATTTTGATCTTAAATAATTTTTTGAATCTATAATCTTTTCTAAAAATTAATGTTTTGAACATATTGTTGAATAAATTTTTTCCACTACAAGAAATATAAATCCTTCTTGTTTTGATAATATTTCAGCAGATGAATTTAATTTTTTTGAGTCCTTAAGACCCCCTTTTCCAAGTGTAAACAATCTATCTATTCTAGAATTTAAACCTTTGATTGAAGGTATCAAATATGTATTTTTAGAGGAGAATGAAAAAATTCATATTATAATTTCCATGGTCCTATCCAAAGATAAAGAAAATAAACTTCAAAGATTCCTTATAGAAAATAAGAAATCCATATGATGGACCCTAGTTGACTTTACTAGAATTATTCCATCAGTATGCTTGTATATAATCTAATTATAAGATTATTCAAAACCTATTCTTTAATTTCATAGGATTTTAAATTTAACAATATTAGAGGTAATTAAAAAAATAAGTGACTACTTAGATGGATATTGGAATAATTTTTTGAATTATTATTAACCAATGGGTAAGTCCAGTCCAAGTAGTGCCTAAAATGAGTGGTTTAATTGCTTCAAAGAATGTATTTGGAGAACTTGTTTATGTTATAATTAAAATTAAATAGAGGGTGTGTATATATTATTTAAAAATCAACCTAGTGATTAGGTTATATCACTTAACTCTCCCATTCCTTAACAAAATTATTTAGATACTTATAGGGCCATCCTGTTATTACTTTTTGAATGATTTTCAGGATATTATCATATTAACATTTCACCTTAGGATCAATTAAAACCACTTTTACCTATTCATTTAGTACTTTTTATTATATAAAAATTCCTTTAAATTGTATAATTCTCTATTAACCTTTAAAATATATATGATGTGTATTTTAATGATTATTTATAAGTATGTATAATGATTTTTTTAGAGGATTTCACAGTGTTTTCATAACATCTTGGTTAAAATGTATTCTCTATTTTATGTTTAAGAGTGTTACTTTGGGTTTCAAGGAGTGTCAAATCCTTTTGGGCGTCTCTATAGGACCTGGTTTGGACACTTCATATAGGGTACATTTACATCGTAAATATATAATATGAGGTGTAAATATTTCACAGGGCCTAAGCTATGAAAACAATTTTTGGTGTAAATCCATTCACTCCATAAATCATTTTTATGTCGTAAATGTGTTGCTCAAGATAAATTATACCAAGGAAACATGTTTTTAGGTATACGTATGTTATGGAAAGTTATATCATAAAACTAAAATTTACAATATAAACCCATCATTCCTAATTGGTTTTTATGTTCCACACATCTATAAATCCTTTATTCGACATGTATCCTCTCCCTAAAATCCTAGGTATCCTTCCATGTGATTTTGGGCGTCTCTTCATATCATAGGTCACTTCGTTCAACACTTGTTCTCTATCTTGGTTTCATTTCTTCTCTATGGGTAAGTGAACTTTATTCTTCTTTATTTCTCTTGGTTATAGAAATGTAATTGGGATGAATTTGAGGAATTTTTTGATCATATAATGATTCTTTTTTAATTAATTATAGATTTATTTTGAGATCATCTTCAAAGGGCCGATTACTACGTTGATTATGGTGAAGCGCATGGGTTTCTTGAGGTATGTGTCTAACTAACCTCTCTGTTAACCCTTTAATTTATTTGATTCAATTCTAATGGGTGAGAATCAATTTTAGGGACACCATTTTTCATTTTTCATTCCTTATGGTGCATGGATGTTGTTTTGGGTAGTGTGAAACCTAATCTTGAGGTAAGTGGTTTCAACTATACCATATTTTATATAAACTGATGATCAATATTATTTTGTTAATAATTTTCTAAATAAATTGGCATGATTTGTGAAATCGTTGATCTGTGTGCATGTAAATGGGTTTTTGGAGAAAATATAGGTTTTCCCTTGTTTTGGTAAAAGAAAAGTGTTTTTTAATTCATTATGAAATAGATTTCAAAAAGGGTTTTTCAAATTAAGTTTTGATGAGAAAGGGTTGTTTGGTATTGTGAATTGTATTATGAAATGTAATAAGACCTTTGAAAATGATTTTTTAAATGTATCATATTGGAGCCTTGGGTACTTAGGTGGAAGGTGTGGTATTTGATTTCATCATATTTTGGTACTATAAGGGAGTTCACTTTCTAGGGTGTTCTTTGGTTCCTAGATAAAGATTCATTTGACTCTAGGACATGATTAACAAAGTATTAAGGTTCACTTTTTTGGGTTTTAATCTATTACCTAGACCTTGATGCATGGGTTCTTGAGACTTTTATTGAACACTAGTTATATTGATGTATGAGTGACCTAGCTATCCTGACCATAAGTTATCTTTGGAATATTTTTACCATTTTTATTTGGATTTTTATTTCTTTGGATTTGATATGGCTATTTTTGATAAATGTAAAATGATTGTGGAAAATATTCTTTGAAACTGTTTTACCTAGATTGTTTTAGAACTATAGAAAAAGGGGAACTGTTTAACATGATTTTTATATAAAACTATGTAACTACTTACCATTCCATGTTTTATTTAAAATGATAAAATTTGGATTATTTGTATAGAAACTTGATATGGAACACCTGGTTGGGATCCTAATGAGCCTGTTTAGATAACACCCTACACACCACTTTAGTGGTTTGTAGACATGGTATTATATTTTGATGTAGGAAAAGGCAAGGTGATATAATGAGGTGGCTAGGATATGTCAGTTGGGTATAGGTAGCTGGTGTGATATGGGGAGATATTTTCTATATATCACATGGATTAGCGATTGTTGGTTTCAGTTTTCAAACTAGTTTTGTTATAGCTCTACCTTTTTTTATTTTATCTTACAAGTTGTATCACTACTGTTGTTTCTCTTTGCTTATAAAAAATATTTATTATAGTTTTCATTCAACTGTTTCTTTTAGTTGTGTATATATTCCATGTATCTTGTTTCAGGTTGGGTGATATCATTCCCTCTGGTTATTGTTTGGTGGTTGAGTTCTAGTCACCAACCTGTGGGGATTAGGAACCCCCTTTGGGTATGTGGTGGATCATTTTGGGAGCCATTTTCAGAGGGTATATCAGGTTGGTTCATTAAAAATTGATATCAAATGTGATCCTTCCTCAAGTTTCCTTATTTTGGGATACATTTTAGATAAGTGATAATATTTTTAGAACTCTAGAGGTAGGTTACGATGAGTGCCTGATCAGATATTTCCACGATGAGTCTCAAGTTACCATGGGATGTTGGGATGTGTGTCACTTGTGTTGAATATTGATCTTGGTATCAATTTCTAATTATGGTTTTCAGGTTTAAACTAAGATTTCCCATTATTTGATCATGTTTTTCTAATTTCAGTGTGAAATAATATGCCTTTGAGACTTCTTCCATGGGTTCTATAAGAGGGTCCAATGAGAGATGACCCTAAAGATAAACCTACTCTAGATCATAATCATATAAAGACTATTGTTTGGGTATTTCATTCCATATACTTGAATGTAACAAAAGTTTAGAACTTAGCTGTTGATGTGTAACCAAGAGCTGGAGGAGACAAAGACCAATCTCAAGAGTTCCTACATTATAACCCCCATCCTTTAGAGGTAAAAATGAGTTTCAATAGGTGGAGGAATGTATAGAAATGATCAACCAAGTATTTAAATTCTTGGATACACCTGATTCTATTAAGTTTAAGTGAGTGATATTCATACTTGAGGGTCCCAGATAACAGTGGTGGGATTCCATGATGTAGGAAAATCGACATGTGGGTTTGAATTAGAAGAGTTTCAAGACTATCTTATTTCATAAGATATACATAGAGTCTTTGATTATAGAAATTTATTTGGAGTTCCCATCATTATAGTAGGGAGAGTTTTTACTATTAGAATACACCAATTATTTTGTGAAGTTAGTTAGTTTTTCTCCAGAGGTGGTGATGAATGATCAATTGAGAATAAAAAAATTCCTATAGGGGTTACAACCAAATATCATATCACAAGTATATATGATAAATCTTACCACCTATGATAACAAAATAGATAGGTAAATGAATAAATAGATTAATATGGAGGGAAATATTGGCTATTTTATTACTTCTCTTCCTCCCAATGGTAGTTTCAACAACGTGTAGGGAAAGAAGAGGAAGTGGAATGATAATCGTAGGAGTTGTGGAGGTGGTTCTTAGTAGAGGGTCCCCTCTATACCATCAATTACAACTATATCATGCCTTTTAATTTATATCAATGTCATAAGGAAGGACAAACCTAACATAATTGTCCCATTCCTATGAATTTTTTCAATGTATGTGGTCATCGAGGCCATCTATAGAGGTTCTTCCAAGCTATTTCACGCCACATTATTGTCAAGGATATTTATATCCAATGGCCACTACAATGCAGTCAGATGATTCAAATTCTATAGGGATCTTTTTATAGGCCTCAAGAGTGAAGCACATTTTCATGGTGGTTGATTTTTTGGTGGAGTTTGACATAGGCCTAACTATAGTGAGAGGTACAATCTTTATTGAATCTTCTACAAAAAATGATTTATTTGATACTAGTGCCTCACACTCATTTATATTTTTCTATTTTGTTGATATGATTAAACTTCTAATAGATCTAATGTAATTTTTTATGGAGTTGGCAATGCATCTTGGAAAGAGGAAGGATCATGTGTTTTGATTTCTATCTTGTTCTCTATCGATAGAAGAAACAGAGTTGGTCTTGGATTTCTTGGTTCTTAATTTTTATTTGATTGGAATCATCATAAGTATAAATTGTCTTCTTTCTCATCATGATAAAATTGATTTTTATTTTTGACATGTCACATTATTTTATACTAATAGGATCTCTTAGGTGTTTTATAGAGAATGGGATCTGAGGTCTAGTTATGAAGGACCCTCATGACCGAATTTCAGAAGATTTTTGTCTCCTAATTCAGTCGATAACAATGATTTTTCCTCTCTTAGTGATCTTCCATTAGTTTTTAGGGACTTCCCTAATGTATTCCCAGATTAATTTTCTAGTATTTCTCCAAATAGAGTAATATTTTACGATTGATAGTGTTGGGAACTCATCTGATCTTGATAACCTCTAATCATATTTCACTAGCTGAGCTGAAGGATCTCAAGACCCAGTTAGATGATTTGATAGAGAAAGGTTTTTTCCCTAGTGTTTCTCCATAGGAAGCACTAGTTCTATTTTCCATGAACCCAGATGGTTCACTTCATTTTTCATGGACTATCGAAAGTTGAATTGTCTGATAGTTAAGAATAAGTACCCCTTTCCCCTTGTGCATGATTTGTTTGACCAGTTAAATAGGGTGAAGTGGTTTTCAAAAATCAATCTTCACTTATGTTAGAATCAACTCATGGTTTTAGAGTCAGATATTCCAAATGCCACTTTTAAGAAAATGTATAGTCATTATGAATATATTTTGATTCCTTTTGATCTGACTAACACTCCTATAATTTTTATGTCTTAGATGAACTGGATATTCCATCAGTATCTTGACACTTTTTTCATTGTGTTTGTGGATGATATCCTAGTTTATTTAGGATCTGATCATGATCATGGGAACCATCTTAATATGGTCTTATAGATATTGAGGAGTCACCAAATTTATATAAAGTAATCAAAATTTAGTTTCTTGATCCAAGAAGTGAAGTTATTAGGGAACATGATTTCTGAGCTTGTACTTTTAGTTGATCTAGAGAAGGTAAAGGCTATCTTGACATTGAAAGAACTATAGAATGTCTTAAAATTTCAAAAAATTCTAGGTCTATATTGATACTATTTATGGTTTTTCAAATATTTCTCACAGTTGGAATCAACTTTGACTGATCTTACTAAGAAAGGGGTGAAGTTCATGTGGGATGTAAAATGTCAAACTTCTTTTGATGAGTTGAAATGAATTCTAAAATAAGATCCTATTTTGATCTTAACCAAGACTAATAAGTGGTATTTGGTATACTGTGATGATTATTGTGATTATCTAGGTTTTGTGATTATGAAGGATTATCACATTGTGTCCTATAGTTCTTGTTAGCTTCATCCACATGAGAAAAATTACCCCACTCATGATTTAGATCTCATTTCATTTATGCATGAACATAAATGTTGTCGAAACTATCTATTTGGTGAGAGTTTCAGGGAATTTTTTGATCATAAGAGTCTAAGATATATCTTTTCTTAGAAGTACTTGAATCTTAGATAGAGGTGGTGGTTGGAATAACTCTTTATATGTGACTTGAACGCCTCCTACACCCTGAGAAAGGGGAATTTCCTTACAAATTCTATCATTTGTAAAGTTCCACCACAAGATGTTTTGGAATCAAAATAGGCGAGGAACCTGATGGGTAATTTCAATCAGTTTTATATGGATGCATGAATAGTTTTCAATTATCATCATCTCTCCTTTAATCTATTCTATAAGGTCAGCAACGAGATGATGATTTTAGAGGAATCATAGAAACCTTTTATAGTGAGGAGACTTTTTCTACTTGGTATATCCATTATGATGGAATTATCCACTTTGGAGATTAGTTTTTCATCCCATTATCCATAAGGAAATATGTGTTTCATGATTTCCATAGTTCTTCATGGCCTGCTCATCCCGGGGAAACAAATATTTATTATGACATGAAATGAAATTTATGATGGATGGGTATGAAGTGAAACATAATTGATTATGTGTCCCACTTTTATATCTACTAGTATATAAAGTAAAGAGAATATAAAACCTTCTTGTCTTCTACAACCTATTATAGTTCCATTTTGGAAATTAGATGAGGTGTCCATGGAATTTGTTTTTGGTTTTCCACGGACTCCTCTAGGGAATAATTCTATCTAGGTGGTGGTTGATCAGTTGACGAAATCAGGTCATTTCATTCCAACCAGGGACACCACTACTGTTAAAGATCTAGTTAAGATGCATGTAAAAGATATTTTATGGTTACATGGGGTTCTTACCACCATTTTCTCAGACTGAGATCCCAATTTTACCTCTAGATTCTGGAAGAGTCTCCAGGAGGTGATGGGGACTCAGGTCATATTGAGTACAACTTATTATCCACATATATACAGTTAGACCAATTGTGCTATTTAGATCCTGGAGGATATGATTCATGCTAATGTCTTGAATTTTAGTGGGTCATGAGGAAGCCATCAGTCTTCGATCAGAATGGATCCCTTTGAGGATTTGTATAGTCTCCCATGTAGGTCACCTCTTTATTGGGAAGAGATTGGAGAGGCCTCTCTTGTGGGACTGAGTCTCATTCAAGAGACATCGATTATGATTCAAATTATATATTGAAACTTGATTATAGCTCAGATTCAATACAAATCTTATGTCGATCTTCAACATCATCCTTTAGAGTTTTCCATCAGTGACCGGATTTTCTTGAAAGTTTCTCATCAATTGGGTCATCGTCAACTTATAAAATAGGGAAAGCTGGCCATAAGATATGTTGGAACATTTCAAGTCACTAAGAATCCTAGGTAGGTTTCATATTAGTTATAATTTCCCACATAGTTGATAGATATCCATGATGTTTTCCACATATCTTAGCTTAAGAAGTACTTTATGATCCCTCTCATATTTTGAGTTGGGAGGATATTGAGTTAGTTTTAGATGTTTCAGTTCTTAATAAACCAATGGAGATTATTTATTCATAGGTAAATATCTTGAATAGGAAATTTATTATTCTGTTCAGAGTGTTATGGGGACAAATATTAGGTACTCATGAGACTTGGGAGGGCAGATCATTGGTGAGGGTGCAATGGCCTCACCTCTTTCTGGATTACCCTTCTTTTTCCTAACTTCCCTTGAATAAAAATTCCTACGGTGGGGATATTGTAACATAATTGTTAAAATTTATGATCTATATTATGTATAAGAGTGGTATATTGGGTTTTGAGAAGTATCAGATCCTTTTGGAAGTCTCTGTAGGACCCGGACTGGGTACTGCCTGCATGGAACATTTACAACATAAATGTATACTTTATGCAATAAATATGTCATGGGGAACAACATGTAAAAATTATTTTATATGTAAATCCATTCACACTATAAATCCATTTTTACATCATAAATGTGTCTCTCAAGATAAATTAACTCAAGGAAACATGTTTTTTAGTGTATGTAAGTTATGAGAAGTTTACATCATAAAACTAGAATATATGATGTAAGACCATAATGCCCAATGGGTTTTAATATTACACACATTTTTAACTACTTAATTGGAAATGAATCCTCTCCATAGAACCCCAGGTATACTTCAAGGTGATTTTGGATGTCCTCTTTTGGATCACTTCGTTTAGCACTTGATCTTCATTTTGGTTGCATTGATTCTCTCTGGGTAAGTGACCTTCTATATTATTCACTACTATTGGTTATGGAAGTGGAATTGGGTTGCATTTATGGGCTCTATTAACCTTATTATGATTATTGTTTAATCCATTTTAGATATGTTGTACGATCATATTTTGAGTGTCGGTTCTTGTGTCGATAGTGGTGCAACGCATGATTTTCTTGAGGTATGTGTTGACCTAACCACTCTATAGACACTTTCATTTATGTGATTTGATTCTAAGAGGTGAGGATAGATGTTAGGGACTCTATTTTTTCATCATGGTGTGTGGATCTAGTTGCGGGTAGTGTATGGCCCGAGTTAGAGGTAAGTGATTCAATATCTAGCCTATATTATATGAACCATGGATTACACTTGTTTTATAAATGGTTTTCAAAATAAATTGGCATGATTTATGAAATGGTTGATTTGTATGCTTGTAAATGGGGTTTTGGATCCCTAGTTTCAGTAAAATAAAGTTTTTTAAAGCATTAGGAAATAGATTGTGAAATGGGTTTTCAAAGAAGGTTTTGATGAGAAAGGGTTGTTTGGTATTGTGAATTGTATTATAAAATGTAACAATCCCTTTGAAAATTATTTCATAAATACATCACATGGGAGCATTGGGTACTTAGGTGGAAGGTGTGGTATTGGGTCTCATCCTCTTTTGACACCTTAAGGGAGTTCACTTTCTAGGGTGTTCTTTTATTCCTAGATCGAGATAAATTTGGATCCAGGATTTGATTGACATAGTAGGAGGGTTCACTTTCTGGGGGTGTTCCTCTATTCCCTATAACTTGATGCATCTGCTCTTGGAACTTATATTCTACACAAGTCATATTGATGTATGAGTTACCTAGACAACATGACCATACGTTATCCTTGGAGTATGTTTACCATTGTGATTTGTATTTGTATTAATTTGGATTTGATATGCCTATTTTTGATAAATGTGAAATGATTATAGAAAATATTCTTTGAAACTATTTTACCTATATTGTTTTATAACTATGAAAAAAAGGAGAACTATTATCCATGATTTTTATATAAAACTATAAAACTGCATATCATGAAATGTTTTCATTAAAATGAGCATATTCATATTATTTGTAAAAATAATTAATATGGAACACCTTAGTGGGATCCTAATAAGCCTATTTAGATCACACCTTATATACCACTTTAGTGGTGTGTAGACCTGATATTGTATTTTGATGTAGGAAAAGTCAACGCATAGTAGTGAGGCGGTGAGGTTTATTTTATCTGGGAAGAGGTAGTTGATGGTTATATAATGGGAGATTTACCACGTATCACATGGAGTAGTGGTTTTTGGAATTTTTTTGTCTTTATGGTTTTGTTATACTTATACCTTTATTTATTTTTTCTTACGATTTGCATCATTACTGTTTTTTCTCTTTGGTTATATCATATAATTCTTCTATTTTTCATTCTACTATTTCTGTCTACTATGTATATATTCCATGTATCTTGTTTCAGGATGGGATAAATTGTTCCCTTTGGTTCTTATTAGATTAATGGGTGCTAGTTTCCAGCCCATGTGAATTAGGAATGCCCTTTGAGTATGTGGCTAATCAGGCCAGGTAGCAGTTTCATAGGGTATCCGGGGTCAGTTCATTACACTTTGGATCATCTTTTGATAATTATTTGAAGATTCTTGTTGTTGTCCTCAGAACTGGCATTAAAAAAAATCTTGTTCTCAAATATGAGAAATGTCATTTTATGGTGGATAGAGTCATTTTTTATAGATATATAAGATATGAGGATATAATTCAAGTGGATAAGTCAAAGGATGATATTATTTCCACATTACCATATTAAAAAAAGTGAGGGATGTAAGATCTTTCCTTATCCATATTGGGGTTTATATGTGGTTTACAAAGGATTTCAATATGACAGACTTACTTTTTAAAAATTACTAAAAAAGATTCTCAATTTAATATTTATGAGATTTGTAAATAATCCTTTAAAGATCTGGAAAATAATTTTATTTACCCACCCATTATTCACCCTTATATGTGATTTACCTTTTGAACTAATGATTGAAACCTATTATTTTCCTATAAGGGCTATTTTGAGTCAAAGAAAGGAATCAAGGACTTATTTCATAGCTTATACATCTAGGAATATATATTTATCACAAGTAAAATAAACAACCATTGAGGAGTTACTAGTTATTGTTTTTTTACTTTAGACAGAATTAGGTGATATATGCTAGGATCCAAAGTGACTGTCTCCAATAAACATTTTATCATCATAATTTTTATGAAGAAACATGAAGAAAATCCAAGGATATTGAGATGGATTTTTATTTACTATATGAATTTTATGTAGAGATAAAGGATAGTGTAACGACCTAATATTTAGATAATATAAATTAATGTTATCTTAGATAAATTGTGTCACACAGAATACTGAATAAATGAAACATTGATATAAAACAATCCATAACATATTAGATGATTATTCTTAAGAAAAATATAAAAACAATAACAACTCTAGTAAATAAAATGATATTAATCAATTTAAAATTCTTATATTTATAAGATAAATAATTAATATTAAAAAGGATTTTTTTCAAATAATTTTTTTTAAAGTATCATGTAATTTAACATAATAAATTAAATTCACCACTTTAAAAAAAAATATTATAATAATATATGATATTTCAATATGTAAACTCATATGTTAATAATATTTAAATTTGATTCTGGTATGAAATAATATGAAAAAAAACTTAATGTTCAAAAAAGACATTTTTTAATAAAAGAAGTTCTTTATATTTTAATAAACTAAATTTATAGGTTATATATATATATGTAATTTGATAAAAATAACTTCAATTTTGAATTTATAATTTCAAAAATATATTAGGTTAACTTTTTTAGTTTTTTCTAAATTATTGATTTTTAGATGGATAGTGAAAAATACTATTTTTACAAAAGCTACAATTTTTTTGACATTGTCATAAGATAAGATTTAATTAGTGATTTATAATTTTTTATGAATTAAATATTTATTTAAGGAAAAAAAAGTTATGAAATTTAAAATATTAGTAAGAACTTAGAAAACATATTCTTATCATTTTGGATCTTAGGTAATATTTTTCCAAATAAAAACCATTTTTAGTCCTTTAATTTAATTAAGCATTATTTTTTGTAAAATTTGGTTTTGGATTGCTTTTAAAAACACATAATTTTTTTTATATTAAACCAATTTATGTCTTGAAAATCAAAAACATTGACAATTTTATCCAACATGTAAATTTTATGTTTTAAAACACACTTCTCGCAAAAATTATTTTTACGTGTTATGTACATTTGTTTTAAAATTAATGTTTCACACTATTAGAAATTTTATTCGATATAAATATTTTAAAATTTTAATTCAAAAATTTCAAATTTTTTAAAAAGTTCAATTTTAATTTTTTTCATTAAAATTGATTACTATGGTTGGAAATTAATTACCTGGGTAAAAGTAAAAATGGGAAAAAATATATTTACTAATATAAAATGACTCAAAAAATGTTAAAAAAATATTTCAAAATTTATGGTTGAGGTTTGGCTCTACTAAAACTCATAAAACTTATTTTTTCATTTTTTAGACTTTTACCCTTGAATATTAACATTACATTATTGAAAATGTTTAGAATGCTTCCACAATTTCCCTCCTCTTCACTTATAAAATGGGATCACTTCTAGCACTTCATGTTACACATTTACCTTTTAATTTCATCTTAGAAAATTTTCTATTTTTTTCCTCTTATAACCCTATCACCCTTACTTAATCCTATGGTCACCATTATTTATCTTAAGGTCTCCATTTATAAGGACTTTTCTAAGATAAAACCCAAGCTCTTGACATAATTATTACCTCCTTCTTAATCCTTTCTTCTTAATATTCCTCTTAAAAATAATTTCTGACTACATTAATTTAAGTAAATAAGTATAATTAATATAGCAGGATGTTATTATATTAATTTAATAAACCTTATTTATTATTTACTACCCACTTATAAAAACAAAATATTATTAATCGTGCGTTGTACGAAACACCGCCACCACAAAGAGACATCTTCCATTTTTTGTAACCACCCCTTATGGTTTTTTTGATTATGTTATTTATGAATAAATTATATATATATATATAATTATGATTTTTGATAAATAAACTTATTATCTACCATTATCCCCTCCCAATCATCGAGAAATGATAGCGTTAACCATGCATTGTGCGAATTGTTGCCTCCACAAAGTAAATGTTTTTGTTTTTTTATCTTGGCTTTAAATATTAAAAAAAACCACATAAAATATGATTAAAAACCTTATAAAAATATAAAAATATCATTATTATTATATTATAATTATATTATGTCAAAATAAACAATTTCTTGACCATACCCACCCACCGAATTAGGGTATGTTCATGTTTGGGTCAGTCTAACCACATACTTGTACAATGATATAAAAACATATCATGGAATAATATATTAATATAAATACTAATATAAATATAATTCAATAAAAAATAATTATTTTATTGGTTTTTGAAAGGTTATATTGAATATTTAACTTATTATTAAAATATTATCTTTAATCTCTGAAATTACTGAAATAATCTAATGCCGATTCAATTTTTACATAATCATAAAAAAAACTATATCATAAATAGAATATGATACTAAATAGACCATATTAAATGAAATATATAATAATAAATTTCCTAATAAGTTATCTAATAAACTTAATTTGATTATTTAGGAAGTTAGGCACATGCGTAGAATAAATTAAGAACAAGGTGAGGGTTTATTGTCTTAAATTTTCACCCCTTAAGACATTTTTCTTATTATACCCTGTGTTTTAATTATATTCATATATCTATTAACCATTTAAATTTTTGTATCATGGTTGTATAATTATTAATGATATTAAAATTTTCATTTGAAATCATATCCTTCAATGTGTTTTGAATTGAATATTTCTAAGTTTGTATGGTGTTCTTTATCTCAAAGTTAAATTTCTTAAGACAAGTTTGATATTGTGCACCATAATTTATTTTTATGGTGTATTAAATTACATATTTCATTTAATTATAATTAATATATTTAATCTCATGATATTTTAATGTGCATTTAATGGTAACTCTCTCTCACTTTCTTTTGATTTTTATGTTACCATTAATGTAAAGGGTTTTTGTTAACTCAACTCCCTTTATTGTGTTAAAATGCTTCTTATTGGACTTATTTCTTACAATATTAGTTTATTCCACCCCAATATTTTATTTTATGTTACTTCCTCTTTCTATATATTGTGAAATTAACTATTAATTTAAATCTTTTACCTTGATAAAATTTCTTTCAAAAAAGTATATCATTATTGAGAATAATTTCTGTCCACTTTAATGAAAGTTTCCCATTTTTTTTCTATATTTTACTTTCCCAATAATGTTATCCATTATAATTGGAAAAATAATTATGTATTCTCTCATGATACCTCAATATTTCCCTTCTCCTCTAAGAAAAAATAATTTTTTTTAGTCTTTTTACGATGTGGGTTTTCAACAAAGATATTTCAAAATTTTTGAAAAGGTTTTATATCCTTTCAAATAAAATGTTTTATCTACCACCACACATTTATTTTGATAAAATTTAAGTATTTTCAAGGGCCTATTATCAATGTTTATTTTTCAAAAAAAAAAATCAAAATTTATTCCAAATATTTCACTTCACCTTTTTGAAAATAAATTTGGAAAGGACTCATAGATTTATCTTTTTTCAATAATTCTAAAACTATTTTCTAAAATATACTTTTAAGTTTTATTTCACATGAACACATATTTTCACATCTTTTATGTTTTATATGAAATTTTTTCCTCACATATTCATGATTTCTAAAATATATCATTTTCAATTATTTTTATATAATATTTATTGTTAAATGATTTAAAAAGATTAAGGATAATTATTATTTTAAAAGTGATTTTTATAAAACTTCTAAAAAGTGTTTTTATCTAATTTGTTGTCCTTTTATATATCTTATTCTTGATCAGGGATATTATTTAAGTGTTAAAATCTATCTTCTTTCTCCAGATGTCTTATGTAATGTTATTTTGTATCAAAGATATGATCCATCACTACCTTTGTCTTTCTAACCATCCATTGTGAACATGAATAACTTTTATTCTAATTAATTTTCTTTATGAACACTCTATATTTACTTCCTTTGATTGAAGGTTGTTCATATAGATTCTATACATCAATTTATTGGGGAAATTATTGAATTAACCATATACCCTTTATCTATATGGTATAAATACTATACACTTTATCTTGATTGAAGGGTATTTACCTAGAGTGTTACTGAATATATTTGGAAATCCATTTATTTTACATGGGTTTTTTATGATGTGTCGAATAAAACCCATTTTATTTCTATGGGTTCTTTTTTATATGATGAATGATAGATTTCTTATGGAACATGTAGGTATGTATGAATAATGGGTGGGGTCCTATATGTCCCTCTAATTCATTGGTAAAAATTTAATATCTCATGAGAAAAGTATTCATGAGTATTTTTTAGTTACTCATTAGTGTGGGAACTGAAAGTGTGGATAATGAATGTAATGTTCCCTATACTAATGTTTGTGCCATATTTTAAGGATGTTATACATTCTCATCTTATGATCTCATGATGTGGCTCATGGAAGTAATGTCCCCTATACCGATGTTGTGTCACAATTTTATACTTATTCTCATGACTATGTCATGTTCTCATGGATCATGCTTATTGAATAATGTTTCCACACACTTTTGATTCATGAATTTTGTCTTATTACAGGATTTTTGATCTATGATTTTTGGGTATAAATTTCTTATGTATCTAGATTATACCTATATGATCATCTTATGATCACTTATAATCATTTATTTTTATCATTTATATTTACCCTTACTGAGCATTTGAGATCACCTTTCTTTTGTTTCCATTTCTGCAGATTATGAAAAAAATGTAATACATAAGATCTTCCAAAAAGATTATTATTTGTAGATGATTTGTGGGAGATGTTGAATACTTGTTATGGATTAATTAGTTGATTATATAGTGAAAAAAAGTCCCCATTTGATACAAATAACATGGGTTCTTTGAGTTATATATTTTTTATAACTCTCTAAAACTCTAAACCTAATATGATCTATAAATTATAAATGTTAAATTCCATGTGAAAGATCTTGTAAGTAAAGATATTTATCAAATATAGTGTGTAAATTATGTTTTCTTTAGCACTGGATCTAGGAGTGCATGTCTGGGTTTCCTCAGTTGGTAGCAAAGGAGGGTTTAAATAATTTTATTAGTTAGGATATTATTGGTTTAAGATAATTTAAGAGTTATAAAGTTCATTAAGGATTGATAGGTTAAATTTGATCATAGTTTAAAAGGTATAGATAAACCTCCAATTTGGATATCCTAAATATTTTATGTTGATTAGGGATTAGGATGAGAGAACATTAGAGAAAACTATAAGAATAAGTATAATTATAGAATAAAATCCAAAAGTCTTGGTAAAATAGAGATTGTGTGGTTATCATAGCAATAAAATATCTATCTATATACTACAAGTGGATGTAGGATCTAGAACATATGTAGCTAAGGGTAATAACGTTAAAAAGGGTGTGTTGGGTATTAACTCAATCATCACCTGATGCACAACAAAGAGGCCAATCTGAACACAAGGTTTGATAATCTTGGGGTATATTTTATGGTTAATTCATATTATCTCTAATGAACCATTATGAAGGATTTTATTATGATTTTAACTAATTAAGTTAGAGAACCTAATAGAAAAATGACAATGGATAACCAATAATTGAATAAATAGAGTCCTAGTTTGAAAAGAAAGTATCATATATTAAAACTAAGGTTCCATAGGGGAATAAAAAATCATATTTATGTTTTCATATTCATATTTTGGATATTTTTATAAATAATTTGGTTTTAGTATTTGGTTGAAACATGATCACAAAATGAAGCCGAGAAAGGTATATATCTAGAAACCATTATGTTCTATAACTGAATAAGATAATATGCTTAAATGGATTAGATTCTTAGTATATTCATATTATGAGGGAAAATTTTAGTTTCCTAGCCACACATTAATATCTTTATAGGAATTTTATATAATATTTTTTAGATATTTTCATTAATGAATAATATTTATAAATGATATTATGGTATATTATAAAATTTATATAGATTATTTGGAACATATAAAGATTATTATTTAGTATTTTTTCTTTAAATTATTGAAAAATATATAAAATAGTATCAATAACCATGAAAAGTGATTTTATAACAAGGCTATATTTTTTGGGATAAGTATTGGAGAACACATGATGGAGGTATAGATAAATATCATGTTTAATATATTCTTGATGTTGAGGTAATAAAGGGTTCATTTATTTTGAGAAAAGTGAGTTAGATAGTATTGATAGACTATGAATTGATTATTGATTTAATGAAAAAGTTATCCATGATATATTTGGTGAATTTTATCTCATTTTGGGATTATAATATATACTAATTAGTGTGTGACTTTATGTAATAGTGGTTAACACATTTGATAATTAAATATAAAGTTAATTTTTGGTGGAATATATGATTTATCTATGATTTAATGTGTTATATATTTATATTTTTTTTGAGAAATGTATATTTTGGAGAATTTATGATTAGGGTATATACATACTTAAGTATATTATTTTATGAAAAATTAATATTGTTTAAGGAAATACAATTAACATGATATATCCTAAGAGAATAAGATAGATTTCATATTAGAAGTTATATTCCAAATGATGAATATGTTAATAATACAATCACTTCATTTAATTAGTAAGTAATAATTAATTATGAGGTTGTAATTTATTTAAAGGGGTATACTATAATGACCTAAGATTTTGGATCATTTAAATTAATGATATTTTTGATAACTTGTGTCACACTGATGTTATTAATATTTTCATGACTTATTATATCCCCCCTTTACTGATTTTATATGAAATGTGCATAATTTGTGTGAAATATTAATGTTTTAATATTAAGTATAATTTTTGAGCATTTTTAGAAGTAGTCCAATTGAGTCAGTTTACTATTTTAATAATAACTATCACTATAATAATCCAAATTGTGTGGTTTTTGTTTTTAGGATTTTCCTTTCAATATAAAACATTTCATTAGAAGGTACCATGAGGAAATTATGCCATTTGAAGGGCCATATGGTTCTCACAAATAAGACCAAAGAATCTGTGAACAAACTGGACCAGCCTTGAATATTGATTTACTGGGCTCAATCCAGAAGTCCAAAAACATTAACTCTCCACCATAATTCTTGGGACAGTAAATTTCATCTTGGATAAAAATTTCAAGGCCCAAATAAAAGTACAAGGGGCCCAAATGAATCTTTGCAGTCCAGCCCACCATTCTGGACGAGAATTAAAATCAGTATAGTATAAATGACATATCTCATGACGTAAGCATCAAATAGAGCTGAGGTTTTGCAGTGTTAAAGAGGAGATATATGAGGCCGAATTTGTTGAAGAACACATTCGTATTTGAAGGCATATTCATATTCAAAAACCCTTTCACATTCTGGACTTCAAAAAGACTGGATTGAAATGGACAGTTTTACTTTTTTTAATCAACCGACCATAACTTTTGATCCTTAAGTCCAAATGACTCCGAATTTTGAGAGTATTCGGACAACTTTATTATCTAAAATTTTGAAGAATGATATTTCTCAAGATTCGGATTTCACGATGTCCATATCTGCTAGCCAAGTGGAGGGGTATTGCTGGAATGTAAACAGTCCACTCCTTGGGCTATAAATACTCTCCCCTTCTCCCCTTGAGAAGGGTTGGCATTTCAGAAGAGAGGAGAAAATATTGGCACGACCAAAGCCTTTCCAAAGTCTTGGGAGGATCTTCCATAATCAAGTTTTCACTTGAGAGACCTTTCCTCCTCTCTTTGTTTTCACTTAATTTCGTGTTCTTCGTTTTTGTAATTTTGTAAGTCTCTTTCTTTGTAATTCTGTTTTAATGCAAGTTACTTCTTCAATATCTCTTATTCTCATCCACCTTCTGTAGTTTAATATTTATGTTCTTAAAATTGTTTAAATTCAGTTGAATATCCTTCCCTTATTTTGCTTCCTCATTCAATCAAAAATCTGTTTTTAATTATCATCATTGTTCGTGTGTGTGTGTTCGACGTACCACTCTTTTCTAATCCCTTTCTTTTTCTTCTATTCTTAATTTATCATCATAATTATTATAACCAGAATATTAAACACCCAAATGGATGAGTAAATATCTCATTGGGGTGAGTCAAAATTTAGGTATTTTAAGTGATTGAGAGTATTTGCTCGATGAGTATTCATTAATTTAACATTGTGTATGTTGGACTTAATATGTCATGGATTAATGAAATCTTTTGTTTAGCATGTGGTTTCCATGGATTATTGGAACCATAAATATACTACCATAAACAAGTACTGATTGATTTTAGAATCCTAGTTAAGTTAAGCCTTGGATTAAAGCTTTAACACTTAGGAATTCTAATCGACGTCAACTTGTGAAGTTGGTGTTAATTTAAATGCAATATAAAGCAAAGCTCAAGGATATCATAAGCTTAACTCCCTAATAATGAACTCAACCCAATATTTATCAATTTGTTAAATCAATTATAGTCAATAAATCATTTAAATTAAGCTCTGCAAAAAAACCCCCCTAATCAAAATACAACCAACTAAAAACAAACGACTATTACAAAGTATCATCGCCGTGGATTCGACCTGAGTGCTGCTATACACATTTTCAGAGCACCGGAACTTTGACCGGTCGATAGGTGACAATCGGCCGTGCGTTTCACACACGCAACACCAAACACACGTAATACAAAACTTAAATGAACCTCGACATATTAAATGATTATTATTAAGAAAAATAAAAGAAAAATAAAATGTCTAGTAAATAAAAAAATATTAATCAATTGAAAATGCTTATATTTAGAAGTTAAATAATTAACATCAAAAATGTTTTTTTTTCAAATAATTATTTTTAAATTATTATGTAATTCACCATAATAAAATAAATCTAAAACCTTTAAAAAAATATTATAATTAAATATAAAATTTAAATATATTAAATAATATTTTAACTTTATTTAAATTATATATTAATATGAAATAATAAAAAAACACTTAATCTTCAAAAAGAACACTTTTTAATAAAAGTAGTGTTTCTTTATATATTTTTTTAAGAAAATAAATATATTAGTTTTATAAATATAATTTGATAAAATGAAATTTATTTTTTAATTTATAATTTCAAAATTAACTTAGGGTTAATTTTTGAGTTTTTTCTAAAATAATTGTTTTTAGATGAATAGTAAAAATACTATTTTTTCCAAAACTATGATTTTTATTACATTATCATAAGATAATATTAACATAGATATTTACAATTTTTTTTATTAATCAATGTTTTTAAGGAATAAAAAAAATTATGCATTTGAAAAATTATGCATTTTAAGTAATATTTTCCCCCAATAAAAACTATTTTTGGTCTCTTCATTTAATTAAATAGTATTTTGGTAAAATTCGGATTTTGATTGATTTGAAGGAAAAAACCATTTATTTTTTATATTAAACCAAATGATATCTTTAAAATAAAAAACATTGATAATTTTATCATACACATAGATTTTAAGCTTAATAACACTCTTTTCCTAAAAACTTCTTTTACTTGTTATGTTTGTTTATATTAAAAGTAATATTTCAGGCTATTGTAAATTTTATTTGATAAAATTATTTTCAAATTTTAAATCATAAGGTTAAAATTTGGTAAAAAAGTCAGTTTTAATTTTAGTCCTTAAAATTAATTACTATGGTTGAAAATTAATTACCATGATAAAAGTAAAAATGGTAAAAATAGATTTACTAAGATGAAATAACTCAAAAAATGTTTACAAGAGGATGGTTGAGGTGTGTCTCAACCAAAACTCACATCCCCTCCCATTTTTCTATTTTTTATCCTTTGAAACTTGTATAGTAACATTACATTAATGAAAATGTAAATGTTGCTTTCAAAATTTCCCCCCTCTTCACTTATAAAAGGGGATCACTTTCACCAATTCATGTTACACCTATCACATAGAATTTATTTCTAAATATATACCAAAATTATCCTCCTAGAACCATTTACTACTTACCTAAGACTATATTGACCATTAGTTAGCTTAAGGCCTCTATTTTCTTGGATAAAACTTAAGCTCTCGACGTAAGTATTACCTCCTCCTTAATTCTTTCTTCTCAATATTACTCTTCAAAAACTTTTCTAAACTACCTAATATAATTACATAAATATAACAAAATTTTATTATATTAATGGAACAACCCTTATCTATTATTTCTAACCAACTTAGAATAAAAAAGAATGTCGACCAGGCATTGTGTGGACTACTGCCTCTAAGAAGCGACATCTTTCATTTTTCATAACTGCCTCACATGGTTGGTTTTAATGATAAAATTGATTAATAAATATAATATATATAATGTAATTATGGTTCTAAAAAGTTAATTTATCATATAAATTTATCCCCTCTCAATCACTGAGAAATGACAACGTTAACCATGCGTTGTGCGGACTATGACCTCCAGGAAGTAAATTTTTTCATTTTTCATATTTATTATCAATATTTATACAAACCACTTATGATTAAATACCTTAAAAAATATAAAAATATAATTATAATTATTTTATAATTATATCTTGTCAAAATAAACAATTTCCTAACCACACTCACCAATCAAATTATGGTTTATTCATGTTTGGGCCAGTCTAACCACCCACTTTAAAAATGATATAAAACTATATCATGGATGAATATGAGAACTTAAATAATAATAATAATATTATTTAATAAGAAAATAATTATTTTTATGGTCATTTAAAGGTTGTATTAAGTATTTTACTTATTATTAAAATATCATCTTCGATTAGTAAAATTATTGAAATAAGCTGACACTGATTAAATTTTCATACAAACATAAGAAAAAACTATATAATAAATTACATATTATTATAAATAGTAAATATTTAATAAAATATATATGAATTATATTTTTAATAATTTATCTAACAAACTAAATTTTATTATTCATGAAGTTAGGCACATGCACAAAATGAATCAAGAAAAAGGTAAGGGTTTCTTATCTCAAATTTTCACCCCTTGAGATATATTTCTTGTTATAAATCATGTTTTATTTGGAATGGTGTATCAAATAAAAATTTAATATTTTTTATAGAAATCATATCATTATTATTGGTATTAAATGTTTCATTTTAAATCATATCCTTCAAAGGGTTTTGACTTTAAAGTTTCTAAGTTTGCAAGGGGTTCTTTAGCCCAAATTTAAATTTCTCGATACATGTTTGATATTGCACACAATAATTAATTTTTTATGGTGAATTAAATTCCCTATTCAATTAAATTATATTTAAAATATTTAATCTCATGTTATTTTAATGTCCATTTAGTGGAAAATCTCTCTCATGTTCTTTTGATTCTTATGTCATCATTTCTGTAAGGGTTTTCAATAACTCAACTCCCTTAATTGGGTTAAAATAATTATTATTGAACTTATTTCATCTAAAATTGGTTTATTCAACCTAAATATTTTATTTATTTGTAATTTACCTTCCTCTTTTATGTAAAATTACCTTTTAATAACTTGAGAAAATTTATTTCTTAAAAGGATATCATTATTGAGAATAATTCTCATCATCTTTAATAAAGGTTCCCCCACCTTTCCCATATTTTCCTTTCTCACTATAGTTATCATTTATAATTTGAAACCTAATTATGTGTTATCTCATGTAACCTCCATATTTACCTTATCCTATTTTAAAATTTACTTTTTATTACTCTTTTTATGATTTGGGTTTTCAATAAAGACATTTCAAAATATTTTAAAAGGTTTTTTGTCATTTCAAATAAAATGTTTTATATTACACCACACATTTATTTTCACAACCCTTAAGTTTTTTAGGGGGCTATTATTGAAGTGTATTTTTTAAAAGAAAAGTATTTTTTCCAAATATTTCACTTCACATTTTTGAAAGTAACTTTTAAAATGACCTGTAACTTCATCTTTTTGTGATAATACTAAAAATGTTTTCTAAAATATCATTTTATGTTTTAATCCAAGTGAACACGTATTTCAAATAAATTTATAATTTTATATAAAAATATATCCCCAAATGTTCATGTTTTCTAAAATAAATTATTTTTATCTTAGTTTTATAAAATATTTGTTTTAAATTTATTTCAAAATATCATTGATATTTCTTATTTACAAAGTGATTTATCTAAAACTCATAAAAAGAGTTTTTCATCTAAGTAATTTTCCTTTGATGTATATTATCCTTGATTATGGTTATTATTCAAATTTTACCATCCAAATTATTTTTATATATGGATTATATAACATTATTTTCTTTTAAAGTTATGATTCATCAATATCTTTTTCCTTCTAAACATCCACTATGAATAGTCATAACTTTTATTCCAATGAATTTGTTTTGTGAACATTATATATTTCCTTCCTTTTATTTAATGGTGTTTAACTATATTCAATAAATAGATTTATTAGGGAAATTATTGACTTGACTGTATTCCCTTTATCTATATAATGTACCATATACTTTATCTTGATTAAAGTGTATTTACCTTGAAAATTACAGAATTTCTTTGGATACCCAAATTTTTTCCATGGGTTATTTATATTGTATTTAATGAAACACATTTAATTTTCATAAGTTCTTTTTTATATATTGAATTATGGATTTTATATGGTACACATAAATGTGGATGAATGCTGGGTGGGTTCCTATATGACCCTATAATTCATTGGTTAAAAGTTTATATCTCATGAGAAAATTATTTGAGAGTATGTTTTAGTTTCTCAAAAGCATGGGAACTAATGGTGTGTATCATGAATTAAATTTACCCTATACTAATCTTCATGACATATTTGAATGATTTAATAAATCATTATGTTATTCTCTCATAATGTGTCTCATGAATGTAATGTTCCCTATATCAATGTTATGCCATAATTTTATTCTTACTCTCATGACTATGTTATGCTCTCATAGATTGTTTTTATTATATAATGTTTCCAAAATATTTTGATTCATTAATTTTTCATTATTATAGGATTTATTATCTATAATTTTTTGGGTATAAATTTCTTATATATCCTGATTATTCCCATATTCTCATCTTATGCTCACTTATGATCATTGATTGTTATCACTCATGTTTACCCTTACTGAGATTTTGAGCTCACCATTTATTATGTTTCCATTTACATAGGTTATAGAGAAAAGTAATATGTAAGATGTTTATATAAGAGTATCTTGTTTTGGGGATTTATAGAAGGTTTTGAATATTTTTATGGATTAATTAATTTCTTATATAGTGAAAAGGTCTCATTTTATATAAATAACATGGGTTATACTAGTTAATTTTTTTTCCCAATTCTCTAAAATAATAAACCTAATAAAATCCTTAGATTATAAATGCCATATTATGTGTGAAATATTTTTGTAATTAAGGATGTGTATCAAAGAAAACATGTAAAGAATACTATTTTTAACACTGAATTAAGGAGTGAGAGTCCAAGGAACCATATATAGTAAGGGTAATGAAAACTTAATGGATGACTGTTTGTGTAGACTACCCACCATTTTAAGTGAAAACCTAAAATCTAAACAACTATTAAGGGACCTTACTTGATAAGTAACTTTATGTAATAAATATATTTAGACTATGGTTTACTAACTTTGATAATTACATGGTTACCAATAATGTCCCACACTAGTTTTCAATTAAATAAGTTTTCAAGTTAGATAGTAAATAAATTAATAAAATATGATTTTATCCTTATTTATAAAACCTTATAAGTGACTAGGTAATTAAGAGATGCATTATTGATTATTAGATATAATTAGTACTAAAAGTTTACCATATTTTGAGTTGTGGGGGGTACTTTATACCATAAATAATACATTGGAAAGTAATTGTTTCAGGTTTATTTTATCCCACTATTTTCAAGGATACTTTTTAATTATGTAGATAATTTAAAACATTCTAGTTTAAAGGAAATATTTAACAAATAAATGTTTTTAAACAACAACCCATCTTATTTTACGATGTATATGATGTTTGGGGAATGGATTTTATGGACCCATTTCATAATTATTTTAGGTAATTTTATATTATTTTATTTGTGACTATGTGTACAAGTGAGAATAATATATTAAAAATAGAGTTGATGATGATAAATTAATCTACCAATTTATAAGAGACAACCATTTTTTTTAGGTATGGGTTACCTAAACCCAAATTTATCATCACAGATTATGGTACTCAAT
Source organism: Viscum album (assembly GCA_963277665.1). Lineage (NCBI taxonomy): Eukaryota > Viridiplantae > Streptophyta > Magnoliopsida > Santalales > Viscaceae > Viscum > Viscum album. The sequence goes on along the minus strand of OY728163.1, from coordinate 64,810,181 downwards.
ATTGTAATCGGTCTTTAGAAGTTTTTTTAATGAAATATTGAGTTTTTCCTAAAGTTTTCACTTTATTTAATTTTATATTCATGTTTCTTTCATACAATGACTACCTATTATTCAAGGTATTAAACCGTTTTTCTCAATATATAATACAAGTATTAAGTTCATTGACTATCTTTTCTTATTATTCAATACTTATCTTACGGTAAACAACTTCTATGTAAAATTATTGAGTTGGATCTCATTTCTTAAAAACCTTATCTAATAGATTTATATTGGTTTTTAGTTGTTCAAATTACTTTGATTATCCTTTCAACAAACCACTAATAATGTCGTTCTTACTTTATTGTATATCAAGCTCTATAAGAGAGCCTTCAAGTTACACTTTTAGATCAATAACTCTTTCCAAATGATTTTCTTCCTTTGTTTTAGATTGATATTTCTCAATAATTTCCATTATAAAATATTATATATTTGATTTGAATTCAGTTTCAACTTTTTTAAACCAAAATTCATCATCATTATATTTTTTCCTCTCTAAGATCTTCTGATCAAATCACCATCGCAATTTGTTTCTAGAATTTATGTTTTATTTATAGGGAAATTTATTTTTCTTTTTTCATATGTATTCACTTTTAGTTTATATATAAATATTACTTGGAAATATCATAAAAATATACTATAATTTTACATAGTTGAAACATGAAAATTTTAACTTTCCTTTGAAACTTAATTTACCTCATTTGAACTTTATTTCCACAAGATATAATAACTCATCAATTATATATTCTTTGTCTCCCCTGGCTTTATTGATGTTAAATTCTTCATATACCTTGAATGTTATCTCACTTGTTTAATGATTTTATATTCATCCAGATTTACCCACATTTAAAAATACAATAACCTTTAATGAAAATAATTGAGAGATATATCTTATAGTTTTTCTTCTTCCATCCCTAGAACTTCTGGATTATACAATGATGGAAATATCTGCAATATTTTCTTAATGATATCATCTAATCATAGAGTCCATACTGTACTCCAACAACCTCAAGTATTTATTTTAAGAACCTATTAATACTTTCAATTTCATAAATATTTAAATTATCAAATTTATTATGAAGAACTTATAGATTTAAATCCTTTAATTTTTTGTATTATTTCTAGATGTTATGAAATTTATACAATAAAGATTTATCTATTGTATAACCCATAATTTTCATATAAATTTGGTTTGATAATGTTTTAAATAATAATTTTTGTGCATTTTCAGTAGTGTTCGGTTTTTTTGTCTATATTTGTTAAGGAATAATTTATTTGATCACTAATTTGTATCACATGTATAATTTTAGAGAAAATTTCTAGATTGAGAAACAATAAATGTGATCTTATTTTATTCTTTAGAATCTGATAGTTGCACCCATTGAGTAGTGAAACACCTTCCACATTGACAGTGTTCTCCATATGGATAATATTTTTTTGATAGATTCACTAAGAATAACTTATATCATTGAAACCACTTGTTGAAACCATAACATCCTAAACACAACCTAAGAGAGAGAGATAAAGAGAGGGTGTGTGTGTTTGGGGGGGGGGGGTGAATTTGGGTGTGAATATTTTCTCTTCTTTAACTAAATCATATTATCATATTGAAAAGAATTATATGAAAATATCATGATTAGTAACCCAACCAAAACATTTAAGAATAAAAAAATGCATCAATATATAGGTTTTACTTGGTTCACCACTAAGGGCTATTTCAAGGAGTATACACCGATTATGTATAAATGTACTGGTGGATATCACTACACAATATATGTGATTACAATGTTTTTGGAGGGATCACTATTGATCCTAGGGTCACCCCCTTAACTTATATATCCACACACTAGTTTGAGATAAGGAATAAAATATATGATGACACAAAATTCATTTATAATGAATTCTAAAAAGGAGACTAAACACCAAACTAATGATGATGTCTCCACTATGATCTAATATCATTGATATAATTATTATATTCAAGATTTTATTCTTAGATTATCCTTCCTATAATAAATTTGGGTATAACAGTTCTTCATATAATCTTTTTTATCTATACTTATTTTATATTCTCTCTATTTCCTCCTCAAATATTAACACTTTGAACTTCAAAAAATTTCCTCCTTCGAACTACCAAGTGTCACCAGTTTATTATAATTTAAATTCATGCATCTTAAAGTAATTAAATTTATATTTAAATTAATCTTAATTCATCAATAAAAATTATCCTAAATATTAAATTTTTCAAAAATAACCATCCACCATGTAACGACTCATGATTTTAGTGAATAATTTTTACTTAAATATATACCATGCTTAATATCTTGTCTTACACACAACACCAAACTAAAAAACATCATGATACATTAATAAAATAAAATTATTAAATATTAATTATATAATATATCCATTAAACTAATAGGTATAAATATAAGTAACCACCTTATGAAAATTATATAAAGGTATATTAATACACGATTTATTTATTTTTCTTAAAAAAACTTTTCTTTTCTGCATATGAATTTTTATATTAAAATTAATTACCAACACATTTATACTTTTAATATGATACAATTATCTTAATTTTTGAATTATACATATCAAAATTATCCTAATATTATTTTTTGGGGATTTTTAAAAAATAATTGATTTTTAGGTGAATAGTGAAAAATATAGTTTTTAATAAAGCTGCATCATTTATGACTATATAAAGAATTAAGTATAATTTAAAAAATTAAAAAACATATTTTATGATTAAAAAATTATTTGTGGATTTAAATAATTCATTTTAAAAAATACTATCGTGAAATTAGAAAGCCTATGTTTAACATTTTTGAAATTAAGAAAAAAATTTCAAATAAGTAAATTGTTTTTAGTCTTTCTCTTTTAATTAAGTTTTATCTAGGTAAAATTAAGTTTTAGATTTACCTTAAAGTCGCATAAATATCCATTAGTTAATAATAAACCATTAAATGTCATTGAAATCAACAACATTTATAATTTTATCATAAACATAATTTTCATGCTTAAAAATACATTTTCCCAAAAAATAGATTTTTACGCGTTACATGAACCAATGTTAAAATTTATTTCTATTACATATAGAAATTTGATTTGATAAAATGTATTTAGTATTTGTAATAATTAGTTATAAATTATTCAATTAGGTTCATTTTAGTTTTAGGCATTAAAAGTAAATTTCTTAGGTTAAAACTAATTACCATGGTAAAAACTAAAATGGTAAAATAAAAAATATGTGAATAAAACAATTAAAAAAAGTATAAAATTTCATGTTTGAGGTATTATATAACTTACCCCCTTCACATCTCCATTATTGAAAATTATTGGATCCATTTGACCCATGAATAGTGATTTTACCATTTATATATTATAAAAATGCCACTCCCTCCACTTATAAACAAATCCTTCACCACCTCACTTTTATTAACACCCAAATCCACTTATTTTGACCCAATGTGACATGGTGAGATTTTAAAATAACATTATAGCATATACAGGATGCAAAAAAAAACTTAAAAGAGCCATACAATATTATTATTTAAATATAACCGATATAACCAATCTGTTGAATTGGAGGATGAAAATACGTGTAAAAAAGTTATGATATATATATATATATAAGTTTTAAAATAAATAAAAATTTATTAATTATCAATAATTAAGAAATTAATTTTCAGTAAATTCATTTTATGCTTCAAAAATACATTTTCTTCAAAAATGTTTTTATTGCATTTTGTGAGTGAATATTATAATTAATTTCTGGAACTTTTAAATATTTTATTTGATAAAAATGATATAATTTTTGAAATAACTATATCAAAAATATATTAGGGTATGTTTTTGGGATTTTTCTTAAAAGATGTATTTTTTAGTGAATAGTGAAAAATACCCGTTTTTTGTAAAATTATCATTTATTTCCATTAAAAATTACCATTATGATTTTAATTTGAAATCAAAGTAAAAAAAGTATTATTTAATTATAAATAATATAATTAATTACATTTTAATAATCATTATACTTGATTTTGGTATAAATTCATTTTTGGTCTTAAAACACATTTAAAAAAAAATTAATTTTCATTGCGTATTGTATTTTAATCTTAAATTATTTTTACACCTATAAAAATTGAATATTTAAAATTGGATTCAATATTTTTAATAAAAATGTAATTTTTTATAAATATATACCTTTTATATTTAGTCAATATGAATGGTAACCGTAGTAAATTTTTGTCACCTCAGTAAGGGTAAATGAGGCAATTAAGGTTAAAAATAATGTGATAAGGCCTAAAACTCTCCATAACTCCTGAATTTATTTTATTGGATATTGTTTTTGACCATAAACATAAAAAACTCTAAAATTTAAAAATTTATTTCCACTTTCCTTTGATAATTACCTTAATATAATTATAAATAAAGAATACAAACAAAATGTGCCTCTCTTGGTTTTAATATATATAATTTTTTGTTATAGCGATAAAACTAGGTTATATTTAGTTATAAATTTTTATTTTAAAAGTAACTGATTTTTATAATGGTAATTTATTTTTAATTTTTAGTGATGAAATAATTACCTTAAATGTTTACGCAACACTGACACCGTGTTTATGCAAGTAGTAGAAAAATCATATAAATAATATTTAAAACTATAAAAGTAATATTTTTTGATTTTTTATAGTGTACCACTAGTTTTATTCTTAAATATAACATATTATGGATGTGTGAGATGTATATATTCTAATTTCATTTTTATCTCGATGACTTTAAAGTCAAATTAAATGAGTAGTTCAAAACATGACCACAATGTTATTTTATAATAAACAAAATTTTATTAAATGATTTAAAATTAAAAAAACCTATATTTTTTCAAGTTAGTGCTATGTGGTTTCAAATATCTCCCATATTTCATTTGGTCACGTTTCATTTTATATTAATTTTCTTGACCCCTAAAGAGTAAGAAATATCTATATCATGGTAATTATCAAAAGGGTTAACAAGGGGTTAAAACTAAGATATAAGGGTGAAAACATAACCTAAAATTGTAAATAATTTATTATATAAGATTACTTAGATTCATAATAATACTATATTAAAAATATATCAATTTTTTGACACTTTTCTATGAAAATTAATTTTTATTAATTTAATAATTTATGTAATTACAAGATTGATCCCCTCACTAATAAAAGGGAAACTCCTCTCCTCTATTCCTCACACCTTTTAAGAACTATAGTTTGACCAATAACTGGCCAAATACATTCCTAAAATCCCTAATCATTTACTATAGTTCATATTTGGATCATAAAACAAACCTATGAAGTATTTATATATAAACCTAAAGAGGTTGTCTGAAGATGTATAGTTCTCAACTGAGCAGTTTTATTTTATTTATTTTTATACACCATTAAAATATTGTTAAAACATGATGAAATTACAAAAAAATTATATTGAATATACTAAGATATTTTTATGTTAATTTAATAACCTATATCCATCTCCTTATTCCATAAAATGGGAAATGAAACCATCGTTCGTGTGTATGATGAACTACCGCCACACGAACAAATGTAATTCATTTTCCATCACCAATTTTCACAGATTTTAATAATGATGGATTTAATTTATATATATGATATTCATGAAATATCTATCATTATTTACAGATAAAATAATACTTTCCATCTTTTCATCATTTTTTTAGAAAAATAGAAACTTTACTCATGCGTACCTATGACCTACCATCTCTAGGAATGTAATGTAATTCATTTTTCATAAAAATATTTTATGGTTGGTTTTAAAAAGTGTAATTTATCTATAAAAAATATAATTATATAATTATTATTATTCTAGATAAGATGTAATAATTACCTCTTTTACCAAGTTTATCCTACCGAAGCTATTTTGGGATTATGAACAGAATGTCCTCAAAACATTCAATATAAACTTAATTAATGAAGTAAATTAATAAATCATGGTCATAAATGATATAAAATTTATAATTATAATGTAATTAACATGAAAAATTTTCTTAATAAATTAGATAATTAACATATGTTTATTATTCAGAAAGATAAAAAAATAAAGTGACAAGTCAGACTTGAGGTAAGGATCACTTTACCTTAAAAACCTCATTTTAAATGTTTTAAAAATTTATTTTCTAAATATTTTTATTCCATGTACATACTCTTAAAAATAATTTTATATTTATTTATATGGACATAAATTAATTATAAAGGAATTTTTATGTCTCTTTTTTACTTTCTTTTAATGTTTTTCAAAAGGAACCATTTTATATATTTTATATAGAACATTTTGACATTCTTCACAAAAGGCAAAAAGAATGTTCTATTTTAACGTATAAAACATTGAATAATTTTTTTGATGCCATAAAAATTGTTTTGTGTATGTATTATATTATATATTACATGTTTTCATAACACAAAAACCCTTTTCCCCATTATTATGGGTAATTAATGTTTTAAAAATTGGATTTTAAAGGTAATGGATAGATAAATATCCAAAAATGTTTTCCTTATGGGCTCACAAGTATATTTTTATGAGTTTAATGATGTAAGCGAAAAATATTATGTTTTTCATGAATTTTATGGTCTATGTACATTGATTATGATTATGGGTGAGCTTAATATAGCTCATGATTATGGGTGAGTCCTATATAGCTCTCTAATGCATTAGGTAATGATTATGTTTTTCAGAGAATTATGTTGTAAGTTAACCATTTTAGTTATTAAAATTTTAAGGGTTATTGTTAGGGTTATATAAATTTTATTTACCAAGTAACCAATATAAATTTTATATGATTTATAATTATATTTCATGAAAATTGTTTGATTTCAAAAGGTAAGTATTGATATTTTTTAATGGAATGATTTTGTGCTTTTAGTGTAAAAAGGTATATTTTTTAGAAAATGTTTTTTGTGGGTTCTAATATTTTCTAAGAAACAATCATGATTTTTATTTTTCCTTTATTTTTTCTTATAAATTTTTTTATAAAAAAAATTGGATAGTAAAGCTGATTTCATGTGTAAGAAAACAATTATTTGTGATAAATGTTTATTATGTTAAAGGAAAACTCTCTTTTACGATATAATGATTTTTAAAAGGACCAACGAGTTTATTCATTTATTTTTATATGTCACTTATTGATCTTTTTTATTTTACCACATTTTAAAATGTTTTTCATAGGGTTTAAGGATGAGTAGGAATAAAGAACAAGTCTTCTTGAAATTCATAAAGATTTTTCATGAAAAGAAAAAATGTTTCATTATAAAGGTTTTATATTATAAAAAATGGATATTAATTGGAAGTGTACACTTTGTAATATATAGATTTTTAATGTAAGATTTATGACCAAATTCTATAAAATTGTAAACTGAAAAGATCCTCAAAATTAAAGAAAATGAATTCTTTTCTAAAGAAACAATTTACATATTGTTTAAGGCTAGGTCCTTACAGCTAGTATCAGAGGAAAGGTTTATATATATTTTGAGATTATGATTAGAAAAATTTGGTGATAACCATGGGGGTATGTCTAATATAAGGATAACATATTCATGTTTTGGTAAAGTATATATTTTGTGACTTTATAGCAATGAAATCCCTGTCTGGATATTGGAAAGTGGATACAACTATGAAATAGATGCACCTAGGGGTAAAAACTCTGAAAGGGGTGGAATGGGTATTAACTCGATCATCACTGGTGCCTGATGAGTGGGACTAAGACTACACACCTGGTTAAAAACTGCAATGGGATAGTTCCTTGGTTAATTCACATTCTCTTTATAAGCCATTATAAATAATAAGAGGATAAAACCTATAGAAATCTATGAAAATCCATATTCATATAGGATAACCCTAAATTTTAATGGGTAGATAAGTCTAAGGTTGATCATAAGTTTAAAGGCATAGATACCCATTTTGGGGTTTTATTTGATGGGAGTACTTTGGAAGACATTTATTGAGATTTGATAGATGTTTGAGGTATATGTAACCCTTAAGTTTAACATGTGAAAACGTTATTTGAGGAATAATGACTTTATATTTTTTTGACATAAGTTTAAATATATTGATAACCTTTAGGGTTTATATGATATTTGATATTGGGGTAATTACGAGTTATTATAATTTGAGAACATTTATTTTATCATATAGATAACAATGGGATTTAAAAGTGATTTGGTGGTTAAGGTATTAATGTTATTTTCGAAGAAGGTCACTATAATTTTTGTCAACATTAAATGATTAAGATAAACATAATATTATTAGATAATATATGATCTTATTTCAAGAATAAAGGTTTTATTATATTTTAGAAGCATATATGATTCTAATGTGGCTTTATAGTGATTCAAGTTATTTATGGGAATGATTAGAATATTTTAGATATTATAATATTAGGTAATATACATTTTTGGGTATATGACTTTATGAGTGACTAATGTTGATTTGAGATAAATGTTAAATTAATCTTTGAAGAATATGTGATAAAAACCATTTTATTTTTGGGTTCTGAACTTATTTGATAATATTTTGAAGAATTTTAAGGTAAGTTATCCATAAAATGATCTAAGTTAAACTTTGAGAGTTATTGTTAAGGCTTTGGAGATTGATATTGTATTTCTTCATATGAGGGTTTATTCATTTTTGGAATTATCTTATCTTTCATTAACCATTTTTGTTTTGGTTAATGTATAAATACATGAGGAATATCTTGTTATAATTTTGTGGAATTATGTGATCCGTTAGAAGTTGATTTTAGTGATTCAGGAAAGAAAAATTCATGTTAAATACTCCTATTTTAGAGAAAATATTATATTGTGGTGGAAATTGATTAAAATATGAAATTATACTTGTCAATTAAGTGTATTTATAAGGAATAAAAATTAAAAATTACATATTATAGTGACAATAAACAAGAATTCAATTAGTTTTATTCCTGAGGACTTTTATTGTTTATATTTTTATAGAATTATTTTATAATTGTTATATAACAAACCAATATTTTACAAAGAAGGAACTTCAATTAAGTATCTATTTTTACCATAATATAAAACTTTTAAAATAAAAAATGATTTATTTTCCTAAAAAATCTTCATGAATTTTAACTTGACTTCTTTCTTTTCCTTACCCATCCATAAAACATGTGAAAAGATTTTTAAAACATGATATGATCAAAAAAATATTAGTAAGGGACATAAAAAATAAGAAATCCATTAGTCTAGTGAAAAAAATGAAAACCCATTAAATTTTTACCTTTATCTCAATGCTCGTCGAGAAAATGAAATAAATCATTTCCACCTGAAAAAAACAAATTTTTTTCTAAAAGTAAACCTTTAAAACCCATAAGAAAATAAAATTGTTTTTTGGAAACTTAGAGAATTATATTTATAACCTATTTTAAACCCATGGAAGAAATAACTAGAGTCCAATTAAATCTATATGATAAACCCTTGGGAAACTCCATCCTTCTTTCTTATTAAGTGAAGGAATATTACCAAATGTATTAGAGCACTATCTGGGTTCACCCATAACATAATCTATATTAGTCTCACCCATTTAACATATATAATTACCAAGTACCATATCATGAAGAAAACATTTTATTATTCCACCTCTTCATCATAATACCTTTGAAATAGTCTTTTAAACCTGTATTCCAAACAATTTTAGATATCAAAATATCCTTTTATTTTAAAACCCCATTTTCAATACCAAAATACCCATAAAGAGGGAAATAGATGTTTTCTTTAAAGAAAATATGAAATATTTTAAAGGAAGAAAAACATAAAATGATGGTTATGGTGGTAGGAAAATTCATTATCACTATATATGTTAAAATAGAACATTCTTTTTTTTCTTTTGTAAAGAAATTAATTTTTTTTATAAAAGATTCATTTTTTGAAAAACATTGAAAGAAGGTCAAAGATAAATAAATTTTCCTTTATAATTATTTTATTTACATATAAATTCATCAATAAAATTATTTTAGAAATAATTACATGGAAGATAAAGATAGTTTTATGGGAAACTTAAAAAATATATTTTTTAAAAGAAAGACCCCTACCTTGAGTCCGAATCATCACATATATTATTTATCTTCCTGATTAATAAAACTATTTTAATTATTTAATTTATATAGAAACTTATTAAAATTTATTATTCCTTTTACTTCACTTATTACAATGTTATAATAAATTACTTAATCAAATGAGCTCATGTTAGACATTTTGACTATATTCGATTCAAATGACCCAAATGAATTAGGTAGGTTGAATATGGTCAAGGAGGTAATTATCAAATCATATAAAGAATAATAATAATTAAATAATAATCATTTTTGTAAATAACTTATAATTTTAAAACCAATCATGAAATATATTTATGAAAAATGAATTACGTTACAATCATGGAGATGATAGGCCATACATACACATGATTTTCATTTCCATTTTTCAACGATCATCATGGAAAGAAGGTAAATATAATTTTATATTTAAATAATAATTATAATATCATAAATATCATATTAATTCATCAAACATACTTGTCTTTGTCATCCATGTTATGTGGGTATGAAAAATGAATCACATCACTTCGTGGAGGTGGTAGTCTACACGTACGCATGAACGACGTTATCGTTTTTATGTGAATGGAAAGGTAAGAAGATAAATGATAAATTTTATTTTCATAATGATAAATATGTCATTAATATAATATATAAACATTAATTCAATAATTATAATTATCCATGAGAGATGGTGAAGGAAAAAAAAATAAAATCAGTCTACATGGTAGTAGTCTACCGTACACAAGAATGATGGATTCCTTTCCCATTTGATGGAGGTTAAAGATGGATATAGATTATTAAATTAACATAATCAAAACTAATTATATATAAGATATTGTTTTTATTATTTTAGTATGGTTTAAGAATATTTGAAGGAGGTGGAAGAAGAAATAAAACTAAAACAAGCAGTTAAAAACTATACCTCTTCTTTGGAAAGTCTCCTTTGATGAACCCCGCAACCCTATAAGGTTAGTATTCTGCCTAAAAAAGAACTATAGAATAATTTTAGGGATTACAAGAAGGTATTTGGGTAGGTATTGTATAAACGAATTTTATTTTTTATGTGTGAAGAAATGAGAAGAACAAGTTCCATTTTATAAGAGAGGTGGTGGGGGAAATCTTGAAATTTCTTAACATATTAAATTAATATAAAATATTTTTTTTTCAAAATGTCTCCAAATTGATAATATTAAAATATAAGATAATAATGAGTCGAAATAAACACATTAAATAAAATTTTTACATGTTTCTATCACATTTTTTACCCTTATCTTTTTTGTTTTAACCCTTCATTAACCCTTTTGACAATTACTGTAATATTAATGTTTTCTACCATTTCGGGGTTGTTAATATAAAATAAAAATTGACCCAAAAATAGAATATGGTTGATTTAATTAACTATATACCATTAAAATTTATAGATCTAATATTTTCATTAATTTTAAATAATTTAATAAAATATTATGTATTATAAAATATCATTAATGTCACTTTAAGATCTATTCATTAAATTTGACTTTAATGACATCAGGAAAATAAAATAATTAAAATATAATGAATCAAAACCTCTATAATATGTCATTTTTATCTAAAAAACAATTTAACAAAATTATTCATTCAAATAATATTATTTTTAACATTTTTAAAATTATTTATTTATTTTTCTATAAATTGAATAATTACTATGTTGGAATTGTGTAAGAATTTATGGTATTTATTTCTTCACTAAAAATTAAAAATAAATCACCATGATAAAGATAAATATTTTAGATTTAGAAATACTATTTATAACTAAATATATTCTCTAGTTATAAACTTTTTAAAAATATTATAGTTATTAAAAACAAGAGTGTGGCGTTTTTGAATTTTCTTTAAATAAAATATTGGAAATGTCACCATCACATCAAAATGGAAAAAACAAGACACGTATTTGAAATTTAAATTACTATATATGATATATAATCATACAATAAATTTTTTTAAAGTGTTTGGGTTATTTTATAGTCATTATTTTATTTTTAACTTTAATTACCCAATTGACCCTTTATTGCGGTAATAACAATTACTAAGGTTAATATTCATATTGATAAAAAATAAAAGGGACATATTTAATAAATTTATAACCAATGATTCCAAATATAGAATAAATTTTTAAAAATTAAAAAAATATATGTTTTAGAATTTAATTTAAAATTAAACGAACAAAACATGGTCAAAAACAATTTCTAAAAAATGAATTTATAAGTTTAAAAAATAATTTTATACTAAATTCAAATTTAAATTCATTAAAATGAACAAAATTGGTTTTTTAATCAAAATTAACTAATTAAAATTAAAAAAAATCTAAAATATAATTTTAATTTTTAAATAAAAAATGATTTTCAACAAAAATATGTATTTTTCAATATTCATTGAAAAATTAAAATTTTTCAAAAAAAAATTCAAATTTCATCCTATGATAATTTTGAAGTGCTGAATTCAATAATGAAGTTAATTTTTTCAATTTAAAATCCTAAAATTTTTAAATTAAAATTTTAAATAAAACAGTACAAGAAAAGAGTTTAATAAAATTATTTCCTTTTTTATTTTAAAAAACACTTAATATATTTAAAATGAATACAAAAATGTAATTTATGACTAATAAAAAATATGAAAATGATTTATTATATCATTATCTTAGATGTTACATTCTTCCCCATTTTTTGAAATTGCATTCCCACAATTGTATTCCCTTATTAAAGAAGTGGTATATCTTTCCCTCATAGACTTTTTAGATTCCCATGTTATTTCTTCAACCATATAGTTTTTTTCATAAAAAACTTAACTTGATGAATTACCTTACCCCATAAAATTTTCTCTCTATGGTCAATAATATGAAAATTATGTTCATCATAAAAAAGATTCTCCTCCAACTGATCCACTTCAGGGCTCAAAACATGAGATGAATCTGACACACATTTTCTTAACATCAAAACATGAAAAGCATTATGTACCTGGCATAAACTCAAAGGAAAATCCACTTAGTATGAAATTGATTGAAATTTTTCTAGGATTTCATATGGTTAAATTAATCTTAAATATAGTTTTACCTTTTTACTAAAACACATAACACTTTTACATAGAGATGTTTTAAAAAAACATGATCGCCTACCTCAAAAGAAAGATCCTTTCTCTGGTTATCTGCATAAATTTTCCACCCACTCTAATAATTCATCATATTTTTCTTAATAATCTTAAACTTATTAGTAATTTACTCTACTAACTATGTTCCCATACATTTTATTTCTCCTACTTTGTCCAAAAAACTAGAGTCTGACACCACTTTCTGTATAATTCCTCAAAAAGTACAATCTGTATAATTGAATAAAAACTATTATTATAATAAAACTCAAATAATGAAATATAATTAACCCAACTACACTTTTAATACAATGAAAGTAATGTCTAAAAAAATTATGAATCATTCTCTCAAACTATCCATCAATTTTAGGACAAAAAGATGTATTGAGATTTAATTCAGTACCCAATGACTTCTGAAGGCCATTCCAAAAATTGGGAGTGAAACTGGGATCACAGTCAGATGAAATAGAGAGAGGAACTCCAAGTAACCTGACTATCTCCTTAATATATGATTAATAATGTTAATATAAAAACATAGTATCTCGAATGGGAAAAAATTCACATATTTAGTTAATCGATCAAAAATAACCCAAATTGAATTATAACCTTAAGAAGTATTTGGAAATACCATTATGAAATCCATGAATATATTTTTCCCATTCCCACTCTAATACTATCAAAGGATGAAGAATCTCTTTCATTAATTTCCATTCTTCTTTAACTTGTTGAAAATTCAAATATTTTATGGTAAATTCAACAATATGTTTTTTCATTCCAACCCACCTATAATACTCTTGTATGTATTTGTACATCTTAGTACTACCCGAATAAAAATAAAATGGGGAACTATGAGCTTTAATCCATAATTATCTCTTCAAATGGGAATCCTAAGATACATATAATCTCTTTCAAGATCTCAAAACACAATATTTATCGACCTTAAATTCACGAAAATTACCCTTCTTAATAAATTATACCTTTTACTATAACTCATGGTCTTCCTTATGATATTTCTAAATTCTTTTTGATAGAGAATATTATACTAACACCTAATACAAAACAAATAAAGTCCTTACATACCCAATTTTTAGGCCCAAATTCATCAAATCATTAACCAAGGGTCGTGTTCTAAAAAAATATGGTTAATGCAACATTAATTTTATGACTCAATGCATCAAATAATTTGTTCAGTTTTCCAGGATGATAATGAAATTCAAATTTTTAATCCTTAATCAGTTCTAGCCATCTTCTATATCTCATGTTCAAATATTTCTAGGTGAATATACACTTCAAAATTTTATAAGCAATATATATATATATCACACTTGGATCCATATAAATGACACCTCCAAATTTTTAAATCAGAAACCATATAATCTAATTACAAATCATGCATAGGATAATTTAACTCAAGTAGTTTTAGTTTCCATGAAGAATAAGCAATTACCTAGTCTTTCTACATCCATAAAAAACCAAGTGCTTTTAAAAAAAATCATTGTAGATAAAAAATTCACCATTTATAAAAGGAAAGGAAAAAAATATAGAATTCATAAATCTTCTATATAGTTCCTCAAAAAAAATTTCTCATTATTTTTTCTATATGAATTTAAATCCTTTTAAAGTTAACTTAGTTAATGGGCTAGAAAACTAAGAAAAGTTTTCAATAGACCTATGGTATCGACCTACTAAACCAAAAAACTGTGAATCTTTATGAAATTTTTGCTCTTAGAAATTCCTCTAAAATTTTTGTTTTAATAGGGTCAATAGTTATGAAATCTTTAAAAATAATTTACCTAAGAAGATAAATTTTTTGAAAATAAAATTCACATTAACTAAATTTTCTATAGAGTTTCTTTTCATTTATGGTTTTCAAAAAAATTATCTAGTGTCTTTTATAATCCTCATGATTTTTAGAATATACCAATATGTCATAAATAAACAAAAACCACAAAATTATACAAATATTTATGGAATACTCTATTCATAAGATCCATCAATATAGTTGGTGCATTAGACATTCCAAATGCCATAACTAAAATCTCATAATGCCCATATCTAGTCTGAAATATTTTCTTTGGAATTTCTTCCTCCTTCACTTTTAATTGATGGTACCCTGACCTAAGATCAATCTTTGAAAAGTATTGTGCTCCCTAGAGGTAATAAAACAAATCACCGATATGAGGAAAATAACACTTATTCTTAACAGTGATTGTATTCAAGGCTCTATAATCAATGAAAATTCAAATTAAATCATTTTTATTTTTAAAAAAACAAATTATGTACACCCCATGGTGAAGTTTTAGGTTGAATGAAACCTTTATCTAGAAACTCATGAAATTTATTTTTTAGTTATAAAATTTAACTTGATTCATTTAGTAAGGGGGTTTTAAAATAGTCTTAGCATCAAGTACTAAATCAATAGTAAAATATACTTTTTTTGGGGGAATAAGGCCCCTTATATAAGGTAATAAAAAAGAAAATTACAGAGGGGGAAAAAGAGCAGCAGATGTCCAAAAAAACAAGCTAAACAAAATCAGCGAAAAATTTATGCAGCAAAAGACCGGGTGTTCATGCTGTGGTGCGAGGAACGCCCAACCCTACCATGAGGAGGCCTCCCTCTTCAACATGTTTTCACTTGCTCCCATGGTCCCCCTCCATCATTCGGGAGTCCAGCATCAACAACTTCCTTCATTTATTCATCTTAAAATTCATGGTTGTATTCTTTTCCATGCTCCTCACTGCTTCCAATTGCAAGCAGAGCAAAAGAGTTTTGCATGCTTACCTTGGTATGCATTTTTCTTTTAGCAGATTGTGAGGTATCACGAGACATAAGAGATCCAATAGGTTCATTTTTTGATCCCCTGTCCTTAACAGATTGTGACAAGCCTGTATTAGGATTTATAACCCTCCTGTGTCATGTGAAGAATCAATTGGATGCTTACAGGACACCAACATAACAGTATTACCAGAGTCATCCTCCTTCATAAGAGTTTGTTTATCAGTAACATCTATTATCTTACCATGAGCAGGTAAAAGATAAAGATCCTTACCCTGCAGTTAATCTGAAACTGAGGGCATCCTTTGTTTTGAGACAGAGGGATGAGCCAATTGGTGAATCACTGCATGATTGTAGAGTGTTTGAGGGCTCACTGCTGAAGCCGAAGGTATCAAATCCCTGCTATGTTTAGTTGCGCCCTTCCTAGCATGTAACTCAGGGAAGGCTAGTTCTAGTGGTTGTTTATTAATATCAACCTCCACATTGCATTTATCAGGTGCATGGTTTCTTGTTTTCCCTTGTTTAGAGGTAGCCCTTTTGCATTTGGATTTCAAAGAAATAGTAGACTCCATTTTTTCTTTACCCTTTCGACCCTTTGAGGCTTTTAATTTTTATTGTTTCCACATTTCTAGATCAACATCAGCTTGAATAGACAATTATTTAGCACCCTGACTATCATCCGAATCATATTTAGTCTATTCATCCTCTGAACCAGAATGCGAAGCCTCTTTCTGAGACATGGAGAGGTGTGACTCACTTATAAGATCATCCCAAGAAATTTTTTTAACCTTGAGAAAACTAACATTAACAGGAGGCAAGGGTACAACCAACTCTGCCCCCCCATCAGGCCTAATTGGATCGGCCCCATCCTTTACCTGGGACTTAGGGGGATCCTCTAAACCAGCAATATTATGAATAACATTAGTATGTAGAATCACTTTTTCAGAGGAGTGTTTAGCAGCAATTCCATCTGGATCTTTAATCAGTGTAGTGGAATCAGTTACTACAATTTTCTTTCTTCTACATTGGCTGGACTCATGCCCCTTTAAGAGAAAATTTGAGCAGAATGTATTACTTCTATAATTAGAGATCAGGTGGCCTATAATACCACAAATAGTGCAGAGAGGAGGAGTTATTTCATATTCAATTCTCAAATTGACCTCATCTTTCAGGGTTGAGAGAATTATATGGTCAATTAGGACATCACATAGATCAAATTCTACTAGTATTCTTGAAAAGTGACCGAATGTTTCTATTTCTGTTGCATTATCCATACGGATTGGGATACCAATAGCTGAATCTATGTCATAGAGAATTTTTGGGTTCCATAGTACCCAACTTAGTCCATGTAATTTAACCTAGACCTGAGCACATGTCTCTTTAAAATCATTGAGGTTAAAATTCAGATTCCAGTCATGAATTTGAAGAACACCTGGTTTGAGATTAATCGAACCAACCCCCCAAGCAATACATTTTAACTCAGCAGATGGGAAGAGGATGTGGAAGAATCCGTGACCTAAGGACACACATTTGAATTATGAAAAACCCCAAATCATAGCTAATATAGAAACCAAATTGAAGACTGTACACGACTTAATACCATTCAACAATGAAATACGTGTAATAAAAGAAAACTTTAAAATCTCAATTCTCTCAGAAACAGCTCCGTCGAAGGCTGAAACATGTGTTATTGATCCTTTTCTAATGATCTGCTGGCCAATCTGATCCTTGAGGAATGGAAATGTAGCCCCTGAGAAACTAGCGTGCGGAGTGAAAACTTTTGTGGAATCATTGAATAAAAATTATTGGATTTTCAATATATATTAGAATGATAAAGTAAAATCCTATCCATAACCAAAATAATATTAGACTCTACCATGGGTAGTTCAACAAGATTTTTAGGAAAGACCATCCCACTAATAATAATGATAATATTCCTATAAATC
Organism: Viscum album; assembly: GCA_963277665.1. Taxonomy (NCBI): domain Eukaryota; kingdom Viridiplantae; phylum Streptophyta; class Magnoliopsida; order Santalales; family Viscaceae; genus Viscum; species Viscum album. The sequence continues at coordinate 64,792,198 of OY728163.1, read as the reverse complement.
TTGGATACTTTAATATTTCCACTTGGAGTTTTCACCAAAATTTCTATATTCTTTTTAGGAGGATATATTCCCATTTTACTTGAAAATTTCTCAGAAATGATGGAATGTGAAAATCCAGAATCAAAGAGGGAACATTCATAATTTGAATAAATAAGTATCATACCTGTCACCACTTTATTAGATGGCCCTACATCAACTGTAGTGGTAGAAAAATATTTTTGCACACCTTTCTATTTTCGATCTTGATGATTTCCATCCTATGTATCTAGCTTTAGACACATTTTATCATAATTACCAAACTCTTTGAAATGAAAATATATCACCGCTAGATGGATATCGGTTTCCCCATTATTTTAATCCTTAGGTTTCTTTTCTTTATAGTCATGAGCTTTTTGACCAAATATAACACATTCATGACACTTTATAGATCCTTTCAAACATTCCTTGAAATTTTGTTTATTACACTTAGAACATTTTAGGGTATTACCTCTATAATTCTTAGTTGGATTATTCTCTATAATCTTCCACCTTCACCTTTTATTACTCTTTCCATCATGAGGTACATTTGTTTCAACAAACTCCAACTCAAATTTCTCAGAACAAAGAACAACTTTCCCATAGATTCTAATGTTATGTGAGGCCAAAGATCTTCTTAAAATTGGTTTAAATACCGAGTAAAATATATTAATTTTACTATAAATTTATCTAATAAAATCCACTACATAACTAGAAAATATTGTAAATTCAACATTGTTGTACTAGGTAACAACCGTCTAAACACTCAAGTGAGGGGGGTGGGGGGTGAATTGAGTTCCTAATTTTTTTTATAGAGAACCATCCTATTTAGGTATGGTCATTGAAATCCTTTTCATAAATAAAAACAGGTATCAGAAATTATAATTTAAAGTAAAGATATCAAACAAAATAGATTTATAGTGGCTGGGGAATAAAAATCCCATATTCCACTCTACCAACACTCTACTCCACGAGTTTGGTTATTTTCACTATAACAACCCTTTTATCAGGGGATCCTAGATGAGTACAAGAAGCTCTCACTTAATAAAAAGGTCCAAGAGATTTTAACCAGGCTCCCCATTTATAATATCTATCCTCAGTCTTAAACAAACTCTTATACTGAGTCTAAACAAGATTGAGTAAAACAAAACTTTGAGAGAAATATTTGCAGAATAAAGTTGCGAGACACAACTGATAGTAGATGAAGATTAATCATGAGGATATGATATACTTTATGGTATATATTGATATGATATTTAGTTTAATTGATAGAATTTTTAATCAGAACACATTTTTTTTGGTTTGAACTATGTATAGGTATCCAATGTTTTTTGTATGTATGTGCATTCTATAAACTGTAAACAACTATTTCCTTGTCTCTCTTCTATGTAGTGAATAAATAAAATTTTTATATCCCATTTTAACTTAAGTATAATATAATACTAATGGTCAAAGAATCCATGTAGTGATCTTGATGAGACAGGATATTGAGGGTATTCATCCAATACATTCAATTTTTTTGCAGTATCGATGTCAGAAATATTATCGTTCTTTGGATATTTCTATTCATGGAAAGTATTTCATTGTACTATCTTTCTTTAAATGGATAATATCCTTTTTTATGTGCTCTAAAATCAGAAAATGACTTATCAAGATATTAAAAAAGTAATCATAACATTCTAGAATAGAGAGATCTTTATAAGATACCAACTAGAAGTATTATTCATCACAAGACAAATTTTGTAAGATAAAGTAACTCTTATTAGTAAGATAACTGAATTCAATACTACATAATATTTTTTAGAATAATATAAAAATGGTATTATGATGTCACACTTATATTCTTTAACTTCTTATGAATACAAATTTTCTTTTTAAAATACAATGTATTCTCATATTTTCATTTTGACTAAAATATTTGTCTTGAGAAACTCAGTCATACTTTGTAAGATAAAGTCTTACATAGAAGGATAAAATTTTAGTACTTTTTGATCCTAATAAAATTTAAGTTGTTCTTCAATTTTCATAAGATAAAAAAATTTGGTATAGATCAAATACTTTACTCATCATAAGATAAACACTTGGAAACACAATGTAAGATAAATTATTTTTGAAAAATACAATATGAAACACTTAAAAGTATGGATTTTTTTAAATCATCAAAACACATAACACAGGGGTATATTAGAACAATATATTATTTCCAAAAATCTTCACCTTTTTAATATCACGAAAGCCATGATATGCAAAACAAAAATTTCATACAATAAGCTTTAAACTTTTAGAAATATAAATATTTCATTTTTTTTCTTTATCCTATTTTAAAGAAACTTTTTCTTTGAAAATTATTTTTTTCTTAAAATAACTAATGTCTTTTATCTTTATTTTTTATCATCCTTTTTTAAATAAGAGAAAAAAACTTTAAAATTTAAAATTTTGTATTTACCTTTTCTTATACCCCCTTTTGTGATATAAAAAAGAAGTTGAATAAGGAATACAATTTATATTTCACACAAATGTTAGTAAAGAATTAATTCTATTAACTATGAACAAGATTTGGAATTTAATATATTCATAAGAAATCATTAAAATAGTATATCATAAAAAGATCATAGAATAATAATATTGAATATCTATAAAAAATCTAACAATATAAAAAATGTAAACATTAGAGGAATTAGATAATTAAAATCATTTAGGAAAAGAAATGTTAATGTAAAACATATTAAAATTTTTTTTCCTTAGTTTAAATAATTTTTTCTCCATTTTTATTTGAACAAACTTAGGTAAATCTTTCTCAAAAATAAATCTTATATTTTTCCAATTCCATGGCATCAAGTTCATTTATCACTTTTGTATTCTTAACCAAAGACCACCATCGATCAGTGTAACCTTAAAAATGGTAAACAAAACGATTTACCTTTTTATGTTCTAAATTCCCTATGACTTCAAATATATTTTAAAGGGTATTGATACATCTTTCAACCACCATTGGATAAGAAGTTATTTTGAATTTTGGAGGATATTGGCACATAAAATGTTTTACATTCATCATGTTCCTATATGGTAGATCCAAATACTATCTAGAATGGATTACTCCACCATTTATAACCCATGTCAACTGATCCATTACTACAGAAAAATACTTAGTTTTAATTCTAAACATTCCAAGATACTAATTTGGAAGGATATTTTCCTCTTGGTGCCTTCCTACTTGTCATGACTCAGCCCAACGGGGCCCAAATTTCAACTTCCCCAAGTCTGCCTCTAATAGGCTAGGGGATGGTGACCAGTACTGAGTAGACATATCATACACATGGGAGGCCTTATCCCAATGTACCTTTACACATGCACACATCTCAAAGACCATACAATAATGAAATGTAAAACAACCGATAAACATGCATGCATATATTAAAAATACCACAATCATAGTATGAAAACAAAGTACTAGAAAGTATGGGAAAAAAATAAAATACCAATAAAAGAAAATAAAAATAAGTCAAAATTGTGAAGTGGGTGAAGATCACCGCCAATCATACCACCAGAATACACCTCGGTCTATCTGGTTCACTAAGCTCCTCCTGATCCTGGTCCCTCTAGGACTCCACATCATTCATCTGCATAAGACATGATACGTGTGGGAAAATACCATGCAGGGGTGAGTATAATAATACCCATTAGGACACCCAAAATTCACTAAGCATATAAAATCAAGAATAATAGTCATCTCATCATTTGTATATGTAAATTACATATATAACAAGAAATTCTATATATACTCTCAGTAGACACATATCCTCAAGTAATATCACAACCATATTTCCAGACTAGGATTCATTCTCAAAGGTTCCATATAACACTCATCTAGGATAACCCGCTCCATGACTCAGATAATAGTAATGGAATCCATACAACATTTTATGCTCATCAGGACTCATTATAGAAAGTACACAATGAAAGTCTGAAGAGATGATACACAGATGGGGATCACACCCAAGTCCATGGGGTATACCAACAACCTAATATTGATTAAAATACTAAGTAGGGGATCAATGCTTGTGTAGTGTTGGTTACAATGGTACTAATATCCCCACATAGAGAAATGAAGATAATGATAGAGGATCTTACTTCAGATGTCATGAAGGGATTCCAAAAAATCTATCCAAGAATAAAGTTTCTCAGATGGGATCACTATCATATGCATAGGATGTGAATCCATACTAAACCCTCAAGGAATGGTTCAGGGGAACATAACCTAATGAAAATTTTACATGATAAAAGTAAAAGGGGTCCAAGCCATCCATGAAGGAGATCACACTGTGTACTGAAAGTACATGGCGTATACCTTCAACACCGTGTCTTAACCATGTAACATGACCTGTGATCATGTTCATGTCTATGTCCTAGTACACAATGTGTGGATCACCAGACACGATGTGTGGGGCCATACAGACTCATAGGCTTTTATATCCTGTACAAGATGAGCTGCGTGACAGGGTGTACAAAGTGTGTGACATGTTCTAAAAGGATTATATCTCCACTTGTATTCCTAGGCATGTACACCCTGTACACGTAGAGATGGATATCTAGGGTCACATAGTGTGTCATAAGGACCACATGTCATGTGATCCTTACCTATGTTTATAAATCCTAACCACCTCTGGGGGGGGGTACCACATGGAGTGTAGTTCCAGATTACACACCATGTAACCTCCAACTATCCAGAATCCAAGGTTCCCCCTCTATGTATTACCATGCCATCATCATCTATAGTTTCCCCACTAATCTTTCTTCTAGAATGAGGATCTAGTCCAACCAAGCCTCAATATTTTTTCTCATTAGAATCCATCCATATAATTTGCACGGGAATCAGTTTTCATTACACCTTATCACCGCTACACACCCAACCTGGGAGAATAGGGATCATCGAACTGATCCTGATCCATCATCACCATCGTCATAGCTCGATCATGTTATTGATCCAAACTCATATCTTTGATAAGAATCTATTCTGCCAAGAAACGAGTGCACATCGATTGTTTATCTGGTTTTTTTTAACCACCGAAAAAAGTTAATGCTGATGATTAAGGAACAAATAATGTTGTAAAAAATAAAAAAAGAGAGATTAATGAACCTAGGATGTGTTCGGGTTGACCTCGATTCATTTCCATTATAATTATGAATAAATATAAAAAAAATCTCTCAAATTCACCACAAATAAACCTGTACCTGTAATACATTCGAACCATGAATCAATTTGTTAGCTGATTGATTCATGTTCATCGAAGGAATAATAAAACAACGATAAATCCAAATAAAAAAATTTTCTACCCTAATATGGACAGATCACTAATGAAGAATGAATCTTTATCATTGTATATCATACCTAAGGTAAATAGAGAAAACAAATAGGTCGCTATGTCACTTAATAAAATTAATAAATAAAGAAATTTATTTTATTATTTATGCCCGTGATGGATTTTAACCAAATTACCGACATCAATAAATTTTATATCATGACTAAGGTAAAGACCATGATCAGAGATCAATGGAGGTCCCATATTTATTATCCAAGCCTTTATTTAGGAGTTATTCAATTTTTTTTAGGAAAACTACACATGCGTGATAATTAATATATTTAATATATTTCAAAACTTAATTCCAGGATCACCAAGCCTCGGAATCTCACATAGTCTTAGTATCTAGCTCTGAAAATAATCTATATAATTTTATAAGGTATTACATGGAATTATCCAAGTCATTAAACTCTCCCCACCTCAGGCCTTTATATCCTGAAAATCCAAAACAAAATGATACACAAATAGATGTGGGTACTGACCATGCATATGGGTCTCCCACTCCCAAGTACTCTTCTGAAGACTCCCATACTACCACAAGACACACACTAAAGGAATAAATCATCCACAAAGAATCCTATCCTACTGATCCTCAATATCTATTGGGTACTCTAAAAAATTAACTCTATCTTCAATGTCTATCTCACCCTAGTCGATAACGTGTGAAGGGTCATGCATGCAACTACTCAACTGTGACACGTTGAAGACATCATGTATCTGATATAACTATGGAGGTAGAGCTAAGCTGTAAACACACTAACTCTATAAAATATTTGTAAAGGGATAATGAATAGTAGATATGACTTTTCACCCCATCCAAATCTCCGAAAAAAACATTAATATGAGACCCTCAAGAACACATGGTCTCCCTCCTCGAAATCCAAAGGCCTTCATTGTCGATATTAATAGGACTTATGATGGATCTGTGTAGTCCTCATGCATTCTTGGATGACCTACACCTTCTCTATAATGGCTCACACAAACTCTGGGCCCATAAGTGCTGACTCTCCTGGGTTGATCCATCAAAGTGGTGACCTGTATGGTCACTCATATGAGACTTTGAATAATTCCATACCTATGGTGGAATGGTAGCTATTTTTTCATGAAAACTGCACGAAGGGTAGGTGATCCTCCCAAATATGGACAAATTATAAATGTAATCTCACAACATATCCTACAACACGTAAATGGTCTACTCATTCTGGACCCCTGTCTGGGGGTGAAACCCTGTACTCAAATGAAACTGAGTACCAAAGGCCTACAATAATCACTTTAATAACCAATATATGAGGCAATCATCATGTTCAGAAATAATAATTAAGGTAATTCCATGGATTTGGACTATATCCTTCACATAATGGTGTCCTAAGACATCAACTAAACTCTACTCTCAAATAGTTAGGAAGCGACATGACTTGGTGAGTTGGTCTACAATCACTTAGATAGAATCATGTATTATATACATCCATGGTAATCCATCATGAAGTTCATATATATCCCATCCCACTTCAACTTTAGAACATCAAGGGGTTGAACAAAACCTGATAGAACTTGGTTCTCAGCCTTCACTTACTAGAAAGTAAGGCATTGAGAGAAAAGCTCTGAAACTCCCTTCATCATCCCTATACACCAAAACTAACATCAGAGGTCTTGATATATATTCACCACATCTATATGTACCTATAAGGGAGATATATGAAAATCCCTTATAAAATCCTCCTGCAACATCACTGGTACAATTTTACTTCCTCTAAAAATAATGACAAGATTTCCACCTTCAGAAAATCCATTAGGAGTATGTCCGGTGGATATCTGAGTATATAGGGTCTCACAGTCGTTATCCCCAAGATTTTCCTCTCTGACTTGCTATAAAAGTGGAGGGCTAATAACCATCGATTGGAGGTAATTTTATCCATCCCCATCCACAAGGGATAACTATAACAAGGACACCTATTCTAATGCCTCACTTAGTAACTATGAATAATATCTTCTTCTTAGAGTATCTATTACCACGTTCCCCTTCCCAAGAGTATATAAGATCTCTAATTTATAATACTAGAGGAAATATAGCAACTAAATCTATCTCAAATTAAGATAATTCTGAGAGAATATAAACTTGAGAATCTTGTGGTTAGAATAGATGATAAAACTCTCACCCATATGGTAAAATCACTACATATTCAGTGAAATGACTACCATTATTAACTCAAGATCATGAGTCACGTAGTTTGGACCATGTGGTATCAACTTATGTGAACCATATTCAATCACCGCCTACCTATGTATCTAAACATAACTAAGTTCGGTCCTTGATGCATCACAGAACATTACATACTTGACAGCCTCCTCTAGAAATCTAAAGATGGGAGTACTCGTCAATGTCTACCTCAACTCCCAAAAAACATTCTATAACTCCTCTTTCCACATGAAATGATTCCCATTCCAAGTCAAATATATCAAGGGAGATAATATCTTTGAGGAATCACTTACAAATATTCTATAGTAGCCTACCAACACAAGGAAGATTTTCACTTTCATCACACTCTGGGGCGGATCCCAAGATAAGATTTCCCCAACCATTGTTAGGTATATTGCTACACTCTCTACTGAGAAAACTTATCCCAGAAAGGGGACCTTATAAATCTAGAACAGGCACTCTAAGAGCCTCCCATAAAGCTGGTGTTCTCGAATTATATACAGAACTATCCTCAAGTGTCTCATGTGATCCTCCTCGAACATTTAGTACACTAGGATATCATTGATGAGGACTACCAAAAATTAATCTAAGAAAGACTAAAATATCTGGTTCATTATCCCCATGAACACTTCTGGGTATTTCGTTATGAAAAAGGGGATCAAAAAGTACTCATAGTGACTGTAGCGACATATGAATTCCATCTTCGGTATATCCTCATCTCATACTCACTATTAGTGATACCCTGATTTTAGTTCAATTTCTGAGAACCATCGTTCCTCTCTCAACTGATCAAATAGGTCATCTATCCTTGATAGTGAATAATTTTTCTTTATGGTCACTTGGTTTAAGTGATGTAAATCCACCCACAACTTCATGCTCCCATATACCTTGTTGGTGAATAATATTGGGGCTTCCTAGGGTGAAAAAACTAGGCCTGGAAAATACCTTCCTCTATAAATCCTCGAACTTCTCCTTTAGCTCATGAAGCTCTATGGGAGCCATCCAATATACTAGTTAATATATTAGGTTTGGTCTAGGGTGTAGATCAATATAGAATTATATCTCTCGGTGGGGAGGTAAGCCTGGAATGTCCTTAGGAAATATGTCCTCATACTCCTCCACCATTATAGGAAAATGGTAGAATATAACATCCACTACTCCAAGAGTCATTCTAGACAACTGGAGAGTAATCAAATGTAATATCCTATGTCTTAGCCTATCCTTCTCTACCAGGGTTTCCTTCTCACCAAAAAGGAAAACCTTGTCCCATCACTGTTGAAACACCGCATCCTCCACTTGAAACAGTCTATCGGGGCATGAACTATATATAACCAACCTATCCATACCTAAGATGAAATTGTAAGGCCTCATCATTGATAAAAGGATGTACCAAAAAAAATCACTCCTCTATGAGTTAGGTCACACCATCGACATATGTGTGTGATCGCTAAGTTTATTTTAGTAGGAGTCTCCAATCTCAAGGGTCGAGATAAGGGATAAACCAGAATATCTAAGTCTCAAACCAGATAAGTGGAAATAAAGGAATGAATCACACCTGTGTATATTGGTACTATAACTATGGTTGAGAAGACATAAATCAAACCTCTTATCATCCCTACAGCCTTTGTGTCATAAGCCACAACCACCTGCAGCTACCCTCACCCCTGATTACTAGCTCCCTGATCCTGGAGAGGACCACCTGTTGGTGGTGGTGGTATTAAGTTATAATGTCTACCACATCTAGCTACCCTCCCATCTCTTCTTCTATGTCTTCCACCCTATGGACCTACTTACTCCTACCACTGCCTCTACCTAGGTGGCCCATCCTTTATCTCCCTATAAGCCATATGATGGGTTGAAAAATCTATTGCGAGAAATTACCTATCATCACCAGAGTAACACCACAAATATCTGGGATGACAAGATCCATTATGTGATCCCTGAACTATAGACCCTCTATCCTGGGATCACCTCTTAAAAAATATCACACGTCCAGGTCCCTATTTCAGTCATTTAATCCATGTCACTGAAGTCTCAAATCCTGTATTCCCACTACTAGCACCAACTATCTACATTTTATTAGCTAGGAAGCCCTTGAATAATAAAGCATTATCTAGAACCCCGACATAGGTAAAAATTCATAGAGGCATCACACTAGCTTGGAAGTCTCTATGTAGTCCTTTCTTGAAGGTTCAAGCCTTAAAGAACTGATCATGAACTATATCCATCGAGTACCAAGAGAGGTTAGTGAACCTCAATGAATACTCAACCATAATCATAATACCATATTGAAGTTTTAGAATAACTTAGATGTGAAAAAACCTCAACTTATCTAGAGAAAAGTCCTCTCTAAATAGGTGCTCAAACTCTGACCATGCAAGAGCCACCTCATCGTACGATTGGGTCAATAATCCCCACCATCGTCCTGCAGATTCATGTATAAGGATCACTTCTTGGACTACCATCTAGTATGCATGAGTCCTAATATGATAAAAGACTCCTTTCACCACCTCAAATCCAGTCCCTAGCCACCTGTGGGTTGAGCTCATGTCATAACCTGAGGGCCGCTATTGATGAAACTCATTAAGCATTCTTAGCATTCACACCTCATCCCTTAGTACTGCAGGTACCACCTACTACTCGATAGGTGGTGGTAAAAATGGTGCATCACCTAGAGGTAACACCTTTTGAACATGTCCCTGTATTAAATACTCATCACTATGGAGATCATACTCATGATCCTACTACAAAATCTTAGCTAACAAGGAATCCTAAATTAAATAATATATACCACAATCAATAAATATATATAGAGATGAACCAAGAAGGACTTGGAAACCACAAATCATTCCTATAGGATACATGTACCGATGTTTTCTCTGTTACCAGTGTTTACATGTACCGATCCAATAAGCAGGTTGTCAGAGTCCTAGTGTATAGATACATCGACCGCCACCCCAACACTGGAGTCCCTGGCCTAGGTGTCAAACATGAAACATTTCACAATATTTTCCCAAACCAATATCATAGACTCTGGTCCTGAGGTAGAACTAACTACTCTGATACCACTCGATCATGACCCAGCCCAATGAGGCCTAAACTAAGACTAACCCAAGCCCACCTCCAACAAGTCAGGGGCTGGCGACTAGTGCTGAGTAGGCATATCACACACATGGGAGGCCTTAGCTGAATTTACCCACCAACCGACACACACACACACATCTACAAGACTATACAATTATAAAGTGTAAAACAACTGATAACCATGCATGAATACATCTAAAATCTTACCATTGGAGTATGATAACAAATTACAAGAAACAATGGGGAAAATAAAATACCACCAAAATAAATTAAAAATAAGTCCAACCTATGAAGTGGGTGAGGAATGGTATCAATCCAACCATTAGAATACACCTTGGTATGTATAGAACATTAAGCTATGAATGGTCCTCTTCCCTCTAGGATTCTGTCAAAAGGTATCTCTTCTATATAAGACATGACACGTTCAGGAAAATCCCATGAAAGGTTAAGTATAAAAAACCCAGTAGGACACCCCAAAATCACTAAGCATATTGAATCAAGAAAAAATAGTTAGATCATCACAGCTATATGCCAAAAACATATATAATAAGAACACCTAGATATACTCATAGTAGACACATATTCTCATGTAAGATCACAACCATATTTCCAGTCTAGGATTCATGCTCAATGTTTCCATATAACACTCATTTGGGAGAAAAAACTCTATGAGTCATATAACACTGATGGAGTCCATATGAGATGTCATGATCATTAGGTTTTACTATAGGAATAACACTCTATAATTATGAAGAGATTGATAAACATATGGGAATCACACCCAAGGTCATGAGGTATACCAACAACCCAATTTGGATTAACTTGATAAGTAGGGGATTGACACCCCCACATAGTGTTGGTCACAACGATACCAAGAATACAATATAGGGAAATGATGAAAATGATAGAGGATATTACTCAAAGGCTCACAAAGTGATTCTAAAAACTCCATCCATGATTGAAGCTCCTTATAGGGGATCACCATCCTATGCATAGGACAAGAGTCCACACTAAACCCTCAGAGAATGGATCAAGGGAACGTACCCTAATGAATCTTATCAAAGAAAAAGTGGAAAAGGGATCAAATCTAACCTTCAAGGAGTACACAACATGTCTCTTCAGTATTAGGTCCTACCCTTGTAACATGACCTGTATCAGCATTCATGTTTGTGTTTGAGTAAATGGCATGTGGCCCACCACACAAGGCATGTGGGGCCAGATGGTCTCCGAGGCTTATACCTATTGTGCACACCAAACTTCATTCCAGAGTGTACACGACATGTGGCATGGACCAAAAAATGTGTAAATACACTTGGATTCTTGGGTGTGTACACCCTGTACATCCCGAGATGGATATCTAGGGTCACATGACATTTGGTAGGGACCACATGATGTGCAATCCTTATATCTATTCATAAACCCTAGCCACTGATCAAGGGGGTCCCACACGACGTGTAGTCTTAGATTACCAATCGTGTAATACATAACTTTATAGAATTTGAGGTTCCTCCTCTATGTACACCCACAACACCATCACCTCTATTTTCACTGCAAATCTCCCCCTAAGATAACATATTTGTTCTAACTGATCCGCAACATTGCTGCTCGGTAGAATCTGTCCATACGATTTGCAGGAGAATTGGTTATCATTACGTTTCTTCACCACCACATGCCCAATCGGGAAGAATGGGAAACACCAGACTGATCCTGATCCATCATCACCTTCATCATAGCTCAATTCCATCATCAATCCAAACCTAGATCTATGATAACAATCAGTTTCACCAAGAAATGAGTGCATAATGACTATTTATCTTGTATTTGTCAAACCACCGACCAAAAATAATATCGATGATGAATGAGTGAAGAATGGTTGTAGAAATAAAACAAACACAAGAGAGTAATGAACCTCACCCATTTTCAGGTTTTCCTATATTCATTTCTATTAGAATGATGAACAAAGATCCAAAACAAATAAACAATTCTCCCAAATCCCCAACAAACAAAACTGTACCCCCAATACGATCAAACAAAAAATAAATTCATTAGTGGATTGAATCTTGTGTTCTATAGGAATAATAAAATGAGGATAAATCCAAATAAAATAATTTCCTTCCTTGAGATGGATCGATCACTGATGAAGAACGAATCTGCATTGTTGTCATTGATGAGATTGTCAAATTTCCTTACCATAAACGATCCTCAATACATCATCATCTATCACCATGGATTTATCCAACACTATCTCAAAATTAATAGGGTTATATAGGTAACCCTAAGATTGTCCATAAGAATGTTTAAATAGATAATTAATTAGGTCACCATGTCACTTAATAAAATAAATAAATAAATAATGTATTTTATTATTTACACCCATGATGGATTTTAATAAAACCCTGATACCGACAAAGTTTATGTCATTCATATGATAAATCCCATGATATGAGATCAATAGTGGCCTCAGATTTATTATATGAGCCTTTTTTTAGGATTTATTCCACTTTTTCAAGAAATTTTTTTATGCATGATAATTAATATATTTAATATCTTTCAAAAATTAATTCTGAGTTCATCATGCCTTGAAATCTCACACCATATCAGTGCTTAGCTCATAAAATAATCCATATAATATTCTAAGGTAATGCATAGAAAAATCAGAGTCATTACACTACTATAGATTCTATATTTCTTCTATAGAAAACTATTATGAACAAATATAGTTTAGGTGAAGTAACATGGAAATCTTCAAATTCTACATCATTTCAACTTATCCATTAGGTAAAATGTTTTAAGGGTATTCTATTATGATTATCATAAACTCTAAAGTTATCTAAATCTTTCCTTTGAAATCAACTATAAGGATCCAAACTTAAAATTTTCATATTCTAGTGACTTTAAACAAGAATTCACTTACCTACATTCGTGAGGATCTTTTAGGTTTAGAGTTTTAGGAAATTAGGTCATAAATCTTATATAAAAAACCCATATTTTATAAATTGGTCACTTCTATTCAGTATCAATTTTTTCCACAATATATTACTTTTAAAATAAAACATGATTTCTTTTTTTGATAAATCTTTAGGACTTTCATTTTTACTTTTTCTTTTTTCCTTACCCATACATAAAACTTATGAAAAACATTTCTAAATGTAGGATAAATACAAAAATATAATTAAGGTACATAAAAAAAGTAATCTGTTAGTTCAGTAAAAAACATAAAAACCCACAAAACGTTTACCTCTATCTTAAGTTTATTCAATAAAATGACATAAATCATTTCCACATGAAAAAACACACTCTTTTTTCTCAAAATAACCCTTTAAAATCCATAATAAGAAAATAAAAACCCCCTTATGAAGCTTATATCATCTCATTCATAACCCATTTTAAACCCTTTTTAGAAATAAAAAGATTCCAATTAAATCCATATGAGAAACCCTTAGGTAAATCCCTCCTAGTATCCTATTAAGAAAAATAATATTTCCCAATGCATTGGAGTGATATCCGAGTGCACCCATTATATAAGCTATAATGGGCTCACCCGATGCTATCTGGGTGCACCCATCGTATAAGCTATATCAAGATCACTTATTTCACATATATAATTATCAAGTCACATATCTTGAATAATGTTTTTTATTATTTCACCTATTCATCATAAAACCTTTTAAAAACTCTTTCAAACTTGTATGAAAAAGACTTTCAGATATCAAAATATCATTTTATTTTAAAAAACCATTTTCAATACCAAAATATCCATAAAATGTGAAATATGGGTTTTATGTGAAGAAAAAATGAAATATTGTAAAGGCATACAAACTTCAAACAATGTTTACAGTGATAGGAAAATTCATTATCACCATATATGTTAAAATAGAGCATTCCTTTTGTATTTTGTAAAGAAAGTCAAAATATTCCCTTAAAAGATTCATTTCTTTTTTGAAAAATTTGATATAAGGAAAAAGAGACATTAAATTTACTTTATAATTATTTTATTTCCATATAAATACATCTATAAAATAATTTTAAGAATATAGACATGAAAAAAAGATAGTTTTTTGATAAACTTAAAAAATATATTTTTTAAAAGACAACCCCTTACCATGAGTCTGATGCACCATGTAAGTTTTTTTATCTTCCCTAATAATAAATATATGTTTATTATTTAATTTTTTGAGAAAATTTTACAAGTTTATTATTACTTTTATTTCACTTATTATCATATTACAATATATTACTTAATTAATTGAGTTTAAGTCAAATGTTTTGACTATATTTGGTTCATATGTCCAAAATAACTTCAATAGGTTGACTATGGGTCATTGAGGTCATTATTCTATCATATCCAAAATAATAATCATGAAATAAATTTCATTTATAACGTAAATTATACTTTTAAAACTAATCATTAAATATGGTTATGAAAAATGAACTGTGTTCCAATCATGAAGACAGTAGGCCATACATATACATGAGTTACGTTTCCATTTTTCAATGATCATTATAGAAATAAGGTAACTATAATTTTATATTTAAATAATTATAATAATATAATAAATATAATATTACTTCTTTAAATATAATTATATATATATTCCATTTTATATGGTGATGAAAAATGAATCACATCACTTCGTGGAGGTGGTAGTCCACACATGCACACAAACAACATTATCATTTTCTAGTGAAGGTAATCAGCTGAAAGTAAATGATATATTATCTTTTAAAAATGATAAATATGTCATTAATATAACATATAAACATTAATTATATCATTACAACTATATGTGTGATACAATGATGTAAAATGAATTAAATCAGTTTGCGAGGCAGTAGTTTGTCGCACACACAAATGATGGATTCCTTTCCCATTTGATAGAGGTTGGAGATGGATATAAGTATTTAAATTTAAATAATAACAACTAAATATATAAATTATACTGGTTTTATTATTTTATAATATTTGAATATGTTTTTAATGAGGTGAAATAAGAAATAAAACTAAAACACGTGGTTAAAAACTATACCTCTTATATGGAATGTATCCTTTTATTAACACATTAATCCCTCTAAACATAGTATTATACATAAAATAATATCACTATAATTAGGGTATGAATTATAGGAAAGAATTTTAGTAGGTATTTTATAAATTAAATGGATTTTTAGGTGTGAAGAAATGATAAGAAGAGGTGCTATTTTATAAGAGAGGGGAGGGGCACTCGTAGAATTTCTTAAAATATTTAATTAATATAAATTATTTTTGATTCCAAAATGTATAAAAATTCATAATATTATATGATTATGAGTATAAATAATATCATAAAATAAAATGTGGACAATTGTGGATCACATTTGTACCCTTTTCATTTTGTTTTAACCCTTCGTTAACCCTATTGATAATTACTGTAATATTAAAGTTTTCTACACTATAAGGGTTAATAATGTTACTATAAAATGAAAAATACCCCTAAATAGACCACAATTGATTTAATTAACCATATACCATTAATATTTATGAATATAAAATTGTTATGAATTGTAAATAATTTAATAAGATATTGTGTATTATAAAGTATCATTAATGCCGATTTAAGAACTATTCATTTAATTTGACTATAATAACATCAATAAGAAAAGGAATTTGAATAAAATGAATCAAAAATTCTATAACATGTGATGAGTATCTAAAAAAATTGTGTAACAAAATTATTCATTAAAATAATATTATTTTTAACATTTTAAAAATCTTTTTTTTTATTTTTCTATTAATTGAATAATTACCACGCCTGCATTGTGAAATAATTAAAGGTATTTATTTATTCACTAAAAATTAAAAATAAATTCCCATGATGACGATAAATATTTTTTTATTTCAAAATAATATTTATAAATAAACATATCCTCTGGTTATCAATATGTTAATAATATTATATTTATTAAGAACAAGAGTGTGACAATTTTGAATTTTCTTTAAATAAAACATTATAAAGGTCATAATCACATCCAAATGGAAAAAAGATTCCATATATTAGAAATTTTAATGAATATGGAGGATATATAATCATAAAATAAAATTTAGGAAAGTGTTAGGGTTATTTCATAGCCCTTATAATTTTGTTTTTATCCTTAATTACCCTATTTACTATTTATCGTGATAATTCAAACTACTATGGTTACTATTCATATTGAAAAAAATAAAAGGAACATATTTACTAAATTTGGAACCATTTATTCAAAATATGGAATTCAATTTTCAAAATTTAAAACACAATTTTTATAATTTAATTTAAAATTCAACTGAAAAAACACTATGAAAAATAGTTTTTTTCCAGAAAAATGCCTTTTTAAGCATAAAAAAGATCTTATACTAAATTCAAGTTTCAATTCATTCCAAAGAATATAATTATTTGATTAATAAATTTTAAATTATTAAATTTTAAATATAATCTAAAATAGAATTTTAATTTTTAAATAATCAAAATAAAAATTTAATTTTCAATAAAAGTAAGTATTTTTACTATTCGTTAAAAAATAATTTTTTTAAAAAAATATTAAAAATTCATCCAAATATAACTTTAAAATGATGAATTAATTAATAAAAATAATATTTTCAATTTCAAATTCTATAATTTTTAAATTAAACTTTTAAGTAAAACCTCTCATGAATAGAGTTTAATAAAATTAATTCATTTTTGATTTTAAAAACTCGTTAATATATTTATAAATAATATAAATATATAATTTATGAATGATAATAAATAATAAAATAATCTATTATATCATTTACTAGTTTTTTGCATTCTCCCCCCTTTGGAAATTGTATCCTCAAAATTTTATTCACTTGTTAAACAAGTTGGGATTTATTTCCCTCATAACATTTTTAGATTCCCATGTTACGTATTAAACCTTATGATTTTTATATAAAATCTTAACTTAATGAATTAACTTATTCCACAACACTTTCTCTCAACAATAAATAATTTGAATAGGCTATTTAATATAAGATAGTTTCTCTTCCAACTAATCCTATTTAGGGCTCAAAACATGAGATGAATCTGACACATATTTTCTTAATATTGAAATGAAAAAAATGTTGTGTACTTGGGATAAACTCAGAGGAAAAGACACTCAGTATGTAACTGATCCAAATTTACATAAGATTTTATGTGGTCCAAATTAATCGTGGATTTAGTTTCCCCTTTTTTTAAATGCATATCACTTTTCCATGGAGATACTTTAAGAAAAATATGATCACCTTCCTCAAAAGCATGATCCTTTCTCCAATTATCCACATAAATTTTCTACCTTATATGAGAAATCCTCATGTGTTTCTTTATCATCTTCATCTTCTCTATCATTCCCTCTTCCAAATTTGGTCCCATCAACATTCTTTCTCCTACTTCATCCTAAAAAGCTAGATTCTGACATCAATTTCCATATAATACCTCAAAATGTTTCATCTATAAAATAGAATGAAAACTATTATTATAATAAAACTAAACCAATGAAATATGATGAAACCAACTTCCCTAGTAATCCATTGGAAAAATGAATAATGTCCTCCAAATTCTTAATCATTCACTCATACTATCCATCAGATTGAGGATGAAAAGATATACTGTGATTTAATTTAGTACCCAATGACTTCTGAAGGCCTTTCCAAAAATTATAAGTGAACCTAAGAACACATTTAGACATAATAGAGAGATGAAATCCATGTAACCTGACTACCTTCTTGAGATACAATAAAAAATGTTGATCAAAAGACATAATATTTCTAATGGGAAGTAAATTCACATATTTAGTTAATCGATCAACAATAACCCAAATCACATTATTTTCTAAAGAAGTCTTTGACAACCCCACTATAAAATCCATAGATATATTTTCCCACTTACACTCTGATACTGGAAAAGGATGAAGAATATATTTTTGAAATTTATGTTCTAATTTAACCTATTAACAATCCAACCATTTTTTATTAAAGTGAGAAATATCTATTTTCATTCCATCCCACCAGTAATAATCCCAAAGGTCTCTATACATCTTAGTGCTGCCTAGATGAATAGAAAATGGGAAACTATGAGATTTTCTCAACAATTATCTCTTCAAATAGGAATCATATGGCACACATAATCTCTTTCAAAATCTCAAAATACAATATTTATCAATGTTAAATTCAAAAAAATTACCCCTGTTAACCAATTATACCCTTTCCTATAAATCACGGTCTTCCTTTTGAGCTTTCTTAATTCTTTATAATATAGAAGATTGTACAAATACCCAAAAAAAGAGGAAGTCCCTACATGCACAATTTATGGGCCAAAATTTATAAAATCATAAAACAAAGGGTAATGTTATAAATGAAACATGATTAATGATGCATTACTTTTCTAATTCAATCCCCCAACTAATTTTTTTATTTCCTGAATGATAATTAATTATGAAATCGTAATCCTTAATTAGTTTCATCCATCTTATCCTTCTCATGTTCAACTCTTTATGATTTAATATATACTTTAAACCTTTATGATTAGTATATATTGAAAACTTGGTTCTATATAAATTACAACTCTAATTTTTGAAGTAGAAAACCCAAAAACTAATTCCATATTATTTGTAGGATAATTTAACTAATGGGGTTTCAGTTGTCATGAAATATAAGAAAATTCCTGATCATTATGCATTAGGACACAACCAATTCATTTAAAATAAGCATGAATGTATATGAAAAATTCTCCATTTCTATAAGGAAATGCCAAAACTGGAGAATTCACCACTCTTATTTCTTAGTTCCTAAAAATAATCATCACATTCTTTCATCCAGATTAATTCAACTCATTTTCAAGTTAACTTAGTTAATGGGCTAGAAAACCAAACAAAGTTTTCAAATAACCTCTAATAATATCCAAATAAACTAAGAAAACTATGAATCTCTATGAATATTTTTGGTCTTTTCCATTCCTCTACAAATTTTGTTTTTCTATGTTCAAAAATTATGCCATATTTAGAAAACAAATTCCCAAGGAAATAAATTTATTGTAACAAAAATTCACATTTACTACTTTTTCCATAGGATTTATTTTATTTTTAGGTTTATAAAATAATTCTTAGGTGTCTTTCATGACCCTAATGAATTATATAATATACCAATATGTCATCAATAAAAAAACCAAAAACTTATCCAATTGTTCGTGGAAGTATATATTCATAATATCTATAAATACAGATGGTGAATTAGACAATCCAAATAACATTACTACAAACTCATAATGCCCATACCTAGTCCAAAATATTATATTCATAATATCTTCCACCTTAACTTTTAACCGATGGTACCCCGACCTGAGATCAGTCTTCAAAATGTACTATACTCCCTGGATCCGATCAAACAAATCATTGATATGAACCAAATGATACTTTTTCTAAATAGTAATATTACTCAAGGCTATATAATCAATGAAAAATATCATTGAACCATCTTTATTTTTAATAAAAAAATAGGATCACCCCATGGTGAAGTGATATGTCAAATGAAACCTTTATCCAGAAAACACAAAAATTTATTTTTCTATTGAAAAAGTTCTACTTGATCCATTCAATAAGGGGTTTTTGAAATAAGCGTAGAATAAGGAAGTAATTCAATAATAAACTCAACCTCCTGATCGAGAAAAACACTAGGAAATTCATCAGGAAACAATCGATATGTTCATTAAATACTTTAACATCACTAATTTTAATAGTTTCTTTATTTTCAATAACATGATCTAGAAAACTTTCATTGCCATCCATAATTAATTTCTCAGCTTCTTAGTAGGTTATCGAAGGTATGAGATAATTGAAAAAAACATTCTTGTCTCTATAATTTATCCTATATTGATAAATTGAAATCAAATATATACCCAAAATAATATCAAACTCAATAATGAGTAGTTCAATAAGATTCACAGGAATGACCCTGCCACTAATAACAATGCGAAGATTCCTATAAATCTTGGATACATTTTTACTTATACCTAGAGTTTCCACTAAAAGTTATTTCTTCTTTTTTGAGGTGATATTTCCATTTTAATTGAAAATGTCTCATAAATAAAGGATTGATAAGATCCATATTCAAATAAGGAATTAGTATAATTTGAATAAAAAAGCATCATACCTGTTTTGACTTCATTAGATGGCCTTGTATCAACTGTAGTAGTATAAAAATATTTTCCACACCTTTCTGTTTTTGATATTGATGATTTTCATTATGTGTAACTAACTTCATACACATGTTATAATAATAACCCAAATACTTGAAATTAAAACAACTCACCATTGGATGGCTATCAGTTACCCCATTATTTGATTATTTAGGACTCTTTTCTTTATATTCAAGTGAACTGTGACCAAACTTACCACACTGAAAATGATTTCAAGATCCTATCAAACATTTATTGAAATTTCATTTACCACTCTTAGAACATTTTTAAGGATTACCTCCATAATTAGCTAGATTATTCTCCATTACTTGGCACCTTGACCTTTTCTTAATATTGTTATCCCGAGGAACATAAGTGTTAGAAAACACCATCTCAACATTATAATCATGAAAAAAAATTTCACATAGATTTAAAAGTCTCATGAGGCCAGAGATATTTGTAAATTTGGTTTTAGTCCTGAGTAAAATCTATTAATTTTATTATCAATTTCATGAATAAAATTTGGTACATACCTATCCAATATTTTAAATTTTTATTCATATACTACTACTAAGTCTTCATCCTTTTTCCTCTGTTATAAGAATTTTTTCTCTCTCCTAATTTGAACAACCTCAAGGAAATATTTCTCCAAAAAATATTCTTAAATTTACCCATTCTATAGAATCAAGTTTATCTATATCTTTGGTATTCTTAACCAAACACCACCATAGATCATCCTCACCTTTAATATGATAAATATAAAGAGTTATGTTTTGATGTTTGGAAGACCCCATAGCTTTAAATATTGTTTCTAGGGAATTTATATATCCTTCATCCACTAATAGATCTGAAGTTCCTCTAAATACTGAAGGATGTTATCTCATAAAATGATCCAAAATCATCATGTTCCTCTATGGTATATTCAGATGATATCTAGCATGGATTCCTCCACCATTTATAGAATGTTTCAATTAATCCATTACTAAAACAAATCTCACAGTTCTAATTCCAACCAATTTGGGATATTGATTTGGAAGGATATTTTCCTATTGGTTCCTTCATACAATAGCTTCCCTATTTCCTCTAAGGAAAACCATTATGAAAAAACCTATTTTAGATAAATCAATATGGTAATCTTAAAATGATAAATAATTTCAACTAAACCATTTGGTAAAATATTTTAAGGGTATTCTATTAACATAACAATAAACTATAAAGTTATCTAAACTATCCTTGAATACCAAATATAAGGAATCGACCTTAAAAATTACATATTTTAGTGACTTTAAACTAGAATTCACTTAATTTAATTCTTTACTATCTTTTTAGGATTATAGTTTTAGAGAATTAGGTCACAAATATTACATAAAAAACCCATATATTTGAAAGTGTACACTTTTATTTAGTATCCATTTTTTCTACAATATAAAAAATTTTATAATAAACTATGATTTCATTTTATAAAAAATCATCGTGACTTTCAACTTGACTTCTTCCCTTTAATTAGCAATCCATAAAACCTATGAATTTTTTTTTAAAATGTGGGATGAGTACAAAAATCTCTGTAAGTGACATAAAAATAAGAAACCCGTTAGTCCAGTGAAAAACAAGAAAACCCTTGAAATTTTTACCTTTATCTCAATGTTCTTTGAGAGAATCAAATAAATAATTTCCTCATGAAACACACACATAAATTTTTCTCAAAGGAAACCTTTATATTCCACAACAAGAAAATAAAAACCCTTTTTGGAAACTTAGATAATCACATTCATAACCCATTTTTGAACCCATGTTATAAATAATTATTGTCTTGTTAAATCCATAAGAGAAACCCTCTAGTAACTCCCAACTTGATTTTTAATAAAGGGAACATTACCCAATGCATTGAAGCTCAATTTGGGCACACCCATCATATAAGCTATATCAGGATCACCTAGTGCTATCTGGGTGCATCCATTGTGTAAGCTATATCTAGATCACCCATTTAATATATATAATTATCCCATACCATATCATGAATAATTTTTTTTATTCTTGTACCTCTTCAATATAAAACCTTTAAAAAACTCTTTTAAACCTATTTGCAAAACACTTTCAGATATTAAAATATCCTTTTCTTTTTAAAACCAATTTTCAATACCAAAATACCCAAAAAAAGGGAATATGTTTTTTTATTTAAAGAAAAAATGAGATATTTTAATGGAATAAAAACATAAAATAACAGTTATGGTGTCTAGAAAATTATTTTTCATTGCATACATTAAAATAGAATGCTCCATTAATATTTTCTAAAGAAAGTCAAAACATTCTATAAAAAGATTACTTTTTTGAAAAACTTTGAAATAAGTTCAAAGACATAAAATTTACTTTATAATTATTCTATGTAGATATAAATACATTAATAAAATAATTTTAAAAACATGGACATGGATGAAAAATAGAGTTTTAAGGGAAACTGTAAAAAAATATTTTTTAAAAGAAAGTCCCTTACCATGAGTCCGACTCATCCCATAAATTATTTATCTTCATGAATAATAAACCAATGTTTATTATTTAATTTATTGAGAAATTTTTTTCAAAATTTACTATTCCTTTTATTTCACTTATTACCATGTTGTAATCAATTACTTAATCAATTTAGTTCATGTTGGATGTTTTGACTATATTCGGTTCATATATAAAAAATGACTTTGGTAGATTGATTGTGGTAAAATATGTCATTATTCAATGATCTATAGAATAATAATCATGGATTAATTATTATTTTGATAGACTAATTATAATTTTAAAACCAATCATTAAATACGGTTATGAAAAATGAACTATGTTACAATCATAGAGACGGTAGGCCGTATGTACGCATGGATAACATTTTCATTTTCAACGATAATTATGGAAAGAAGGAAAGTATCATTTTATCTTTATATAATGATAATAATATAATAAATATCATATTAATTATTTAAATATACTTATATATATATTATCCATGTGATGTGGTGATCGCTTCATGGAGGTGATAGTCCACACATACGTAGGAACGATGTTATCATTTTTTAGTGAATGGAAAGCTAAGAAAGTAATGGTTATATTATATTTTAATAATTATAAATATTTTCTTAATATAAAATTTAACATTAATTCCATAATTATAACTATCTTTTAGAGACAGTGATGGAAAAATAATTACATCATTATGCGAGGCGACAGTCCCCCATACACACGAATGATGGATTCCTTTCCCATTTGTTGGAGGCTGGAGGTAGATATAAGTTATTACATTAACATAATGAAAAATAATTTTATATATTATAATAGTTTTATTATTTTACCATGGTTTAATAATATTTTTAGGAGGTTAAATAATAAATAAAACATAAACATGTGGTTAAAAACGATACCTCTTATTTAGAAATTCAACTTTAACTAACAACTTAAGCCTTATAAGGGTGGTATTATGATTAAAAAATACCCCTATAATGAGTCTAGGTATTATAGGAAGGAATTTAGGTAGGTATTGACTGAAATAAATTGCTTTTTTGGTGTGAATAAATGAGAATAAGTGGTTCTTTTTTTTAAGAGAGGGGAGGGGCACTCTTGGAGTTTCCTAAAATATTAAATTAATATAAATTAATTTTGATGTAAAAATACCTTAAAATTGATAAGGTTAGAATATAATATGTGGATGAGTATATATAATCTCATAAAATAAAATTTTGACATGTTTGGATTATAGTTTTACCCTTATCATTTTGTTTTAACCCTTCATTAACCCTTTTGACAATTACCATAATATTAAAGTTTTATACACTTTAAGGGTTAATAATATTACTATAAAATGAAAAAGGGATCATTAATGGACAATTGATAATTTAATTAACTATATAAAATTATTTTTTACGATTTTAAGATTTTTTTTAATTTTAAATCATTTAATAAAATATTATTTTGTAAAAAATATAATTAATATAAATTTAAGAGCTATTCATTTACATTGACTTTAATAACATCAATAAAAAAGGAAATAAAATAAAATAAATCAATAAATATATAATATGTTATTTTTATCTAATAAAATTTTTGAACACAAGTATTCATTCAAATAATATTATTTTTAACATTTTAAAAATCATTTATTTGATTTTTTTACAAATTGAATAATTACGTGTCTCTTTTGTGTAAGCATTTAAGGTATTTATCTATCTAATAAAAATTAAAAATAAATTACCATGATGAAGATAAATATTTTATAATTATTAATAATATTTATATAAAAAAATATTCTTCAGTTATCAATATATTAAAAATATTATATTTATTAAAAACAGGAGTGTGACCATCTTGAATTTTCATTAAATAAAATATTTCAAAGGTCATAATCACATCAAAATGGAAAAATAATGAATTATATTTTAAATTTTCATGAATATGTATAAGATAAACTCATCCAAAAAATTTAGGCATATTTTATAGTCCTTATCATTTTATTTTTAATTTTAATTACCTGATTTTTCCTTTATCGTGGTAAAATATTATCAAGGTTACTATTCATATTGACAGAAAATAAAAGGTGAGTATTTAATAAATTTTTTCCCAATTATTATAAATATGGTATCCATTTTTTAAAATTAAAAATTCCTAAGTGATATAATTTAATTCAAAAATAAACTTAAAAAACGTGACGAAAAAGAGTTTTTTCAGAAAAATACCATTTTAAGTATAAAAAATGATTTTATACTAAATTCAAGTATAAATTAATTCAAATGAATATAATTGATTTTTTAATCAAAATAAAATAATTAATGTTTAAAACTAATACAAAATAGAATTTTACTTTTTGGATAATCAAAAATAAAATTTGTTTTTTTAATAAAAAACAGTATTTTTCATTATTCACTAAAAAATCAATTTTGTTTTTCAAAAAAAATATAAAATAATATTCATAATATAATTTTTAAATTATGAATTCAATAATGAAATTTATTTCTTAAAAATTTATTTTTTATATTATTTTAATAAACTTTTGAACAAAACATTGTAAGAAAATAGTTTAATAAAATTATTTTCTGTTTTATTTTTAAAATTACATAATATATTTATAATGAATATAAAAATATAATTTATCAATAATAATAAATATTAAAATGATTTATTTTATCATTACCAAGGTTGTTACAATATTTCCTTATGTTCTTAGTCTTGATGGTAAATTAAATCCTCAACTCTAATAGAGGGATCTTGAAATAAAAATTTTATCCTATTACATTAATTTTTGATGA
Organism: Viscum album; assembly: GCA_963277665.1. Taxonomy (NCBI): domain Eukaryota; kingdom Viridiplantae; phylum Streptophyta; class Magnoliopsida; order Santalales; family Viscaceae; genus Viscum; species Viscum album. The sequence continues at coordinate 64,766,079 of OY728163.1, read as the reverse complement.
ATTAAAGTTCATTTTAACATATCTTTTCTTTATGGTTTTCTTGCCATTAATTTCCTCATGATCATTCAATTTATTGGGATCAATAATCTCAATCAATTTTAATCATTATTTGAAAATTAATTTTTCATCCATGTCCATATTTTGACTTCTCAGTATTTGGAAACCTAGTTATGTGTAATTTCATATGACCTTTACTTTTCCCTTTCACTCTTTTCAATAGAAAGTTTTATTAACACTTTTTATGATATGGGGTTTAAAAAAAATATTTTTAAATGTAAAAACCTTGATTATTGAGACTAATTTCAAATTTTGAGGACATGGATTATTAGGGGGTGGGGGAATGTAACACCTTGAGATTTTAAAAAAGCACTATAACATATACAACAAAAAACACCAATATCTAATGAACCAAGTAATATTATTATTTAAATATACCATTATAACCGAGTTATTGAATTGGAAGATAGAAATAAGAGTAAAAAAATAATTATATACATATATATACATATATAAATATAACGTTTCTAATCAATACAAATTTATTATTGCTTAATATATAAGCACTTAATTATTAGTAAAGTCATTTAATTATTTAAAAATACATTTCTTCAAAACTTATTTTTATTTCTTTTTGAGAGAGAATATTAAAATTAATTTATATTATTTTTATAAATTTTATTTTATAAAAATGATATAATTTTTAAAATCATCATATGAAAATTAGATTATGGTGAATTTTGGGGAATTTTATAAAAGGATTGATTTTTCAATAAATATAGAAAAATTCCAGTTTTTGTAAAATTATCATTTTTTTCATTAAAAAGAACCATAATGATTTGAATTTTATATAAAAATAAAATAATACATATTTTATTATATATAATCTATTAATTACATTTGATTAATTATTATACTTGATTTTGGTTTAAGTTTATTTTTGGGCTTACAAATAATTTTCTATAAAAACTATTTTTTGTTGAATTTTAAGTTTTAATCATATATTAATTTCTTCAAATTATAGAAATTGAATTTTGAAAAATTTATTCTACATCATAATTAGGAGGTCCAAATTTATAAAATAGGTGCCTTTTATTTTTGGTCATTATGAATAGTAACGATTGAAAATATTTGTCACCTATGTAAGGGTAAATAAAATAATCAGGGTTAAAAATAATGTGATAAAGCTTAAAAATATATATAACAACTGAAATAATTTTATTAGATATTTTTTAGACCAATAACATTAAAGGTTTGAAATTGTGGAAATTTCATTCCACTTTCCTTTGGTAATGACCTAAAAATAATTTCAAATAAAGATAAAAACAAAATATCACTCTCTTTATTTTAATATCCATAATTTTTTTATCATTGGGATAAAAGAGGTTATTTTTTGTTCAAAATAAATATTTTAAAAAAATTATTTTTTTATCATGGTAATTTATTTTTAAATTTTAGTGATGAAATAATTACCTTAAATTCTTACGCAATGTGGACACAATGCTTGTGCAAGCAGAATGAAAATCATATAAATGAGTTTAAGAACTCTAAAATTAATATAGTTTGGTTGGTTTATGATGTATCATGAATTTTATGGATAAATAAAATATATTATGTATGATACAATGGTTTATATTCTAATTACATTGTTATATTTATGACTTTAAAATCAAATTAAATAAATAGATCAAAAAATGAAATTAATGATATTTTATAATAAACAATATTCCATTAAATGATTTAGAAAAAACTATATTCAGACAAGTTAATGGTTTATGGTATAAAATATAAACCATGTTGCTTTATGGACGAATTTTTATTCTATAGTAATTTTCTTGACCCCTAAAGAGTAGAACACTTTGATTTTGTGGTAATAATCAAAAAAGTAAATGGGGGGAGGGGGTTAAAACAAAGAGATAAGAGTGAAAAACTCACCTAAACTTTTCCAAATTTTATTTTTAGAGAGTATTTCAATTCATAATCTTCCCATATTCTAAATATATTCATTTTTTAAACTATTACATTAAAAATAATTTATATTAATTTAATACTTTAAGTAACTCCAAGAGTGACCCTCCCCTCAATTATAAAAGAGTACCACCTCTCCTCTCTTCCTCCCACCTTCTAAGCACTTGATTTTTACCAATACCTACCCAAATAACTTCTTAACATCACTACATATTTTCTATATTCCCTGTATTGATTATAAAACTAATCTAGGAAAGATTTAATTTTGAACCTAAAGAGTTTTTCCAAAGAAGATGTATATTTATTAAGTGAGTGTTTTCATTTTATTTATTCTTCTACCTCCTTCAAATATTCTTCAAACATTATGAAATAAAAAAATTATATTCCATATAATGATATATTTTTATGTTAATGTTATAACCTATATCCATTTACTTTTTCCATCAAATGGAAAATAAAACTATCGTTTTTGTATACGGCGAACCACCGCCTCATGAACCGATGTAATTCACTTTCCATTACCGCCACTCATAGATGGTTATATTAGTGTATTTAATGTATATATATATATAATATTCAGGACATATTTATCATTATTTAAATATAAAATAATACTTAAACTTCATTCTATCATGTTTTCTAAAAATTGGAAACATTAATCATGTGTACGTATGACATACCTTCTCCGTGATTGTAACATATTATATTTTTCATAAAAATATTTTATGGTTGTTTTTAGATAATATAATTAATGAATAAAAATTATACTTATTTCATAATTATTTTTCTGTATATGATTAAATAATTACCTCTTCAACCATGCTCATCCTACAGAAGTTGTTTTAGGATTATGAACCGAACGTCCTCAAAACACCCAATGTAAACCTAACTTGTAAAAAAATGGATCTTCATTTCACTTATGGATCTTTATTTCATGTTATTTTTGAGGAAAAAGTAAGAAAGAGAAATTTTCTAAATGCATGCTGTGTACTTTTGAGTATTTGACATGTACCCGGTTGCCGTGTGTAACCATGTACTGACCGTGTAATGGCCTAGTACATGGCCATGTTGCTGAACTGGAAGACCACCTAAAGTGGGATCTAGTTGAGGCTAGTACAACGCATGTATATTAAATGAACACATTGTGTACTTTTCATTTTATTTTATGATTTGGAGCAGGGTCACGTCTCATCTCTAGAAAACATTTCTTCTACCCGTGTCTCGTATAGGAGAGAGACGTACGGCCGAAGATCTTCGATATCCTCATGTTCCTCTATCCGAGCTTCAATTGAGACACTTCTGGGTGCGTTGGATTCCCACCGGTGATTTCTCTCTTTACCTAGAGCCTCTCTTCCTAATTTCTTCTCTCTATTGAGTTATTCAATGTTGAACGATTTAAGCTTTTGGTAGATCTACGTCATTCTAGGCCAATTCAAGGGCCGACATTCTAGAGTGTTCATCATAAAACTTCGAGGTAGGTGGTCTGTACCTTTCGTTGATTGTATTTGAATTATATATGCTTAAAGTGACGAATACCCTTGTTTTGGGTATTGTGTATTTGGGATTTTAACCTTATTATCCACCTATTATGGTTTAAATGATTGAAAAGTGGTTGTATCATATGCGTAAGGTTTGATTCCTTATTTTTGGGACACCCCATGGGTGTGTTTCCATATCTTGATTGTTATTGGTTGTTTTTCCTAGGTTGCCTATGAGGCATACTGTGTTCTGATGCCTTGAGTTGTTTTGGATGGAGTTGATTGGTTAAATGTGATGCCTACTTTTATTATTTGATTAAAGTTGAGCAATGTGATTGTTTGAATTTCATATAGACCCTTTAATTCCACTAATGTACTTTGATTAAAGTTGAGCCATGTAATAGTTTAGATTTCAAGTAGAGCCTTTAATAAATGTTGTATCCTTGATGACATTCTAATGGACTGTGAGAGAATTTGACCAAGAAAACTATGGGGGTTTCCATGTTTATTTACACAGGACCATGATATCCTTAGTGTATACTTTGAACTAGGGGTATTTACCATGAGAGCTACCCAGGAGGTTGTTTATAACTTTTTATACTATGTTGACCCAGGGGGTATTGACTATGAGATATACCTGGAGATCATGTATAATTTATTTATTCCATGTGTACCTAGGGGTATTGACCGTGAGAGCTTCCTAGGTGGTCGTTTGCATTTGATTAGTGCTATGTTAAACCAAATGGGTTAGACCGTGAGAGCTTTCCTAGAGGGTTTTTGTGAATAATTGAATGACTGTGAAGAGTCTTCCAAGACAAAACACAAGCTTGGAATTGGTCTTACTATATTGTTTAGATGGTCATTTGAGATGTCTAGTTTCTATTATTACATGGGGGGATATAGTGCTTATGATAGATATTGGGATTCATTATTCAATGGTTCGAATAATTTATAAATGGAAATGAATGTAATAAAAAACTATAGGATTGTTAACTTTTGATTACTTCCTAGTTTATTGCTTTATTTCTGCAAATTGACTACTATATATATTCACTGATAGTTAGGCACATATATTTTGGTTTTTTATTACTGGGATTCTTCTCACACCCTATTTGGGTCATGATTTTGGGCCCAAACATATTATATGGTTGCAGGTATAGATAAGGGAAAACTACCTTCTTCATTAGGTACTTGATTGTGGTTGGAGCTGGAGAGAATATGACCAAACTAAGGCTTGCGATGCTGTTAGAGTTTAATACTTTTCTGTACTTTGGTTTTAGTATTGTATTTACAGTATTGTGACTTGTTTGGCTACTTTCCTAGACATATGTGATATGAATCATTTATATATGTGATCTAGTTGTTTATTTACTATCAGTCTTCTGCTGTTTACTCTGTTGTTTGGTATTACTCCATCCTCTATTGATTATTATTGTTTATTCCTCTATGTATACTCTACCAATGAGGAAATAGTTTCCCCACTATCATAATTTGGCCCTCACCGTTAGTCTTCAGCCTCTAGAATTTGGGGAAATTCTCTTGAGGTTATGTGACCAACCGGGTTCGGGGCACCTTTGGGCGACACTCAAAACCAGGACATTACAAAGTGGTATTAGAGGATTTTATTTTCTGTTTCATCTTACTGTTTGGAGCCTATATACAGAGATAGGAAGGAATGGACAATTGGTAATAAGCTGTGCCCGATTTTAGCTAACCCGTGTACAAGGAAAATCCAAGTTACCTCAAATATTGCAATTTTTCTGGTTTTGAAATTGTTACAGTTGATTTGATTTCACCGTTGGGTGATACACATGTATTGTGCTATTATCATTGATATTATTGAGGTTCTATTTCTGTTGCAACCCGATGAGATGAGGGTATGACATCTAATGCATTATATAAGAACTTGATAGATATCACATGTCATGCATTCTTGTCATGAAATTTAGGGTGAATTACTGATTAAATGTTGTTGTGATAGATGTTGTGCTATATATTCATGCTGTTGTGATAGATGTTGTGATACAATAACTGATATTTTTGATAGGTTATTTGAATATGTAAAGTTTTTTTGGATGGATTCCAAAATTTGGCCCTTGAGGTGTTATGGGCCCTCTTGGATCAGAATTTGGTAGATCATGTTGAACTTTAGTTGAATTGTTTCAAGTTATGATGTGAATAAGGATTCTAAACTTTTATTTACGGGATTATGGGATTTCAAGGGTCAGAATTTGTCATCACTTGGACAAAATTCTATGTTTTTATGGGTTACAGATAAGTTTTATAGAATTATTGTCCATAAAGATAGACAACATGATGTGTGATGTTATGAACACACGCCATGTGTTCTTCTATTACATAAGGAACAACATTTCTTAAGTACACACCGTGTATTGGGAGTACACACCGGGTAGTACTTGTTCATGTTACTGACTGTGTGAGTAGAGACATGAGGTTGAGAAAACTTATTGTATAACACGTCATGTCTATCTTGTACACGCTGTGTAGAGTCAACCATGTATCCGACCGTGTGACCAACGACATGGGTAGAAGGAACTGAACTAGTACACGCTATGTCTAGGGTGAAAACACCGTGTAGTGTTACCCAAGAGATAACCGTGTAGTTCTAACCGTGTATAATAACTTGGTTTGGAGGGGAAATTAATGTACACGCCATGTTATAGGGGGAACATTCCATGTGTATGGGTGTTACATGACCAGGTTCAGCAGAGGTACATGCCATGTTAAAAGCATAAGGGAACACGCCATGTAACACTATTTTTTAAAACTTAAATGTTTATTCTCTTGTTCCTTTTATTCAGTTCAAAGTTTTTGTCCTTGATATTCTTGAACTGAGGTGTGTGCTTGAACTTGTAGATTCATGCTGCCGAGACGTCCTCTGGTTGTACGCTAGATTCTGAGCAATGACCAGACACAAGAAATGGTAGATCGGGGACTACCAGAAGATCCTCCCATCATGCCCATCTTGGCACCATCTATTATACCAGACATAGGTGATGATTCAAAATTCCATGAAGGATTTATGAGGATGATGTAGACCTTTTAGGGAGCACCGCATCCTGCCCCCACTATGGCAGAGTTGACGAGGGTGTTCCAGTAGCATCATACTCCCACTTTCTCAGGGGATGGAGGACCACAGGATACAGAGTCATGGTTGGAGGCCATAATTTCTATCTTTGAGCATCTAAAGACACCTATAGGGAGGAAGTTTAATCTTGTGACGTACATTCTATGAGATTATGCCAAGAGATGGTGGGACATTATCTCATAGGTGGGACGTCATCGGGATATGGTTTGGGAAGAGTTTCAAAGGACCTTCAATGATTACTTCTACCTCAAGATATTGAGGTCCGATCGAGCCCAAGAGATCATGCACTTAGAGTAGGGCACTCTTTCAGTGATGGAGTACTCTTCTCGTTTTACAGAGCTTTAGTGCTTCACACCGGTTCTGGGAGGTGACGAGTTATCTTTGGCTAGGCGGTTTGAGGATGGTCTCAGGTATGAAATCCAATAACAGGTGAATGTCTTCAGGCTGACTTTAGTGACTAATATAGTGAACCAAACACTAATTAATGAGTGCAACCTGAGGGATTTTGGAGATGCAAGCCAGGGAAATTCAGTATCCATGGCTGGTACTCCTTCATTTGATAGATGGAAGTGCCATAGAGAGCCTTCGTGTGGTGATTCCAATAGAAGGGATTTATCTACATGTAGCCAAGTAAGGTGCTACCAGTGCGGGAATAGTGGGAACAAGAGATATCAGTGACTGAGAGACCCAGTTGAGTGTTGAGCTTGTGGTAAGATGGGTTATATTCAGCATTTTTTCTAGTTTTTCACACCAGTAGCTAGTGAGAGGGGATCAGTTATGACTCCACGTTCTGGAGTAGGACCACCGGTCTCTCCTTAGTCAGGGAACTGGAGTCTATCAGGTCATTCATGTTAAGGAGGAGGTTGTGGCCATGGTATTCAGTCAGTAGGATTTAAGTGACAGAAGGGTGGATTAGGTCAGGGTAGTTAGGCAGGGTTGCAGGGCCGCTGTAAAAGTCAGACTTTTACAGTAGAGTAGACCCAACATGAGAAGGATCCCAGACCCTCTACGGTTATAGGTACGATTTTAGTTTCCTCATTTTTATCTTCTACTCTTTTCGATATAGGGACTTCCCATAGTTTCATATTTTTTTCCCTTATGGAGATCCTTGGGCTCTATATCCTTACTTTTGAGGATGTTATGATGCTGGACACTCTGTTGGGTATTAGGACGACTAGTGTAAGTTAGTTCTAGGAGTTCTCTCTTGATGTTGGTGGGTGTCACTTCTTATGGGACCTCTATGTATTAGATATGACATGATTTGATGTCATTCTTGGAATGGACTGGTTAGTCTCCTTTCAAGCCTTAGTTGATTGCTATCATTGTAGGGTGAGTTTCACATCACTAGAGTGCGAGTATTTTCTACAAAAGGGCGAATGGGATGTCTAGGCGAGCAGTGATGGACCTGAGCAACATGGGTTGGGAGGAATTATAGCCTAGATTACTAGTTTATATTTGGATGACCATGGGACTTCACAGATGAACTTTCCTCTAATGGTGTATCATTTTAGAGATATCTTTCCAGATGACATTTATAACGCCCCAACCCTAGATACCCAAGGTTGGTGCATTATTACATAACATTGGTATGATCACAAAGGATCAAGTCTCGAAAGACCGATTAGTTTAGTAGTGCTGGAAACACTAGATATAGTCATAAGTCTTACATTACATCATAAGGTAAAAAAACTACAACAACATCTTGTCTTCATATCCCCTCATACTATCCCTTCAGGTCATTCATAAATTACTTCTTCACATCCTGGGAAATGATAAAACATTGAAAGGGGTGAGCTCAGATGCTCAGTAAGGATAACAATATAGCAGAAGCTTTCGTAGATAAGTATAAACACTTAAAGCAATTTATAACTAAAACAAAAGCCTTTTAAACTTGAACTTTAGCATAATATGTCAAAGATAAAATGAAATAATGCAATTTACTTATTCACATGGATATTCTACTAGTCGAACAATCACATGCAATATCAATAACCACTTTCATAATGATGGAATGCATAATTCCAGACTATCATAACCACATAGCCAAGGCCTTGTGCCAAGACTAAAAATAAGATTTTTCCAAGGCCTTGTGCCAAGACACTAGTTTGTCTCATGAGACCTACCGATGCATCGAGGAGCTATAGCGGGCTCCACCCGTCACTTACTAAGTCCAATGCATTCCTCATATGAACAGGTTTAAATATAACATAAACATTCGTATTAAAACTAGCATATGAAATGTCAATACTTTAACAATAAACCATGAATGGTATAAAAATAGCACATCCACAGTCAAACATAACTCATTTGATACAATATGGAAGATTGTATTGTATCAGATTACCCTCAATCGAGAACAATGAAGGATATCAACATAGATGGAAATAATCATCAAAACAATTAGAGAGAAACATCCCCTTTTTTCTTGAAATCATTTAAAATCCACACTATTTGTCAAGAAGCCATTTAAAAATAGATTTTTGAATCAAAGTGTCCCATACCAATTTGAAACTTTTAAAAGGAATTTTGATTTGAAAACTTTAATGTCCATATAGATAAATCCTTAAACCATTTTTTAAAACATGGACATTAATAAGAAAGATTTAGAATGATAAATCTTTAAAACATTTTAAAATGGTATTTTAGTTAGAGTTACTAACCAAAAGAGAGAAACTTGAATACAAATAATTGAGGTAATAAAACTTTTTAATATCATGAGAATAAAGGTATTCATGATATACTATGTCAAAGTACATTATATACACCATATAAAAGTGATTTGGTGTATAACAACAAAGAATTCTAAATGGAATGTAAATTGAGATGAATTATCTTATAAAGAACATATCCTTAGGTTAAGGATAAATCAAAAACATAATTATGTGTAAAAAATATAAATAAACTCAATATTATTGGATATTTAGTGTAAATCAATCAGATGACATTCACACATATTCTTGTAAAAACAACACCAATGAATGGGATGTTTAACTCAACAAATCGAGATTGAGTAAAAATTACTCTTATCAAGTTCATACCGATGGCCTGATAATTTATCAATGGAGTGATTATGTGTATCAAAAGTATATCCACAGAAAGGGGAGTGGAATTTATGACATAATCAAATGAATAGTGATTCTACGCATAATCTTGGAGTAAAATAATCAATGAAGTATGCGTAAAGCCGAATGAGTAGAAATTGAAATTTCAAATTCCCTTATTGATTTGGTAACAAAAAAACATACACCCATGAAATAAGGATCATACAATTATGATGTAAATATACATGAATTAAAGTATATTACACAATGAATACAAACATGGGTAGTACACACACCACATGTAATAAATAAGTGGTGAACAATGGAATTCTCACAGAATTAAAAGTGAGATAAGAAACCCCTTACTTTGTACTTTTTCCTTGGTCGACGGTAGGTTAACCTCCCATATAATGGTGAAATAATTGTTATTGAATTATACAAGAATAATTTACGTTAATATGATATCATATATGATCTTTTAACATTGATTTGTTAATAATATCTTAGTATTATCGTTGTTTCGGGTGTTAACTTACTCGTTTTCTTTTATATGTTTTGTTAAGTAAGCCATGTTTGTCATTGATAGGTTGTATCTTATTCATATCCAGAATGATATCAAGTCCTTAAAAATTATTTTTAAATAATAAAATGATAATTATACTTGAATGGATACGATGGAGAATGAATCTCATCGTGTTTGTGGAGATGGTAGTCCGTACGTACGCACGAGCGACAATATCATTCTTTTGATGTTAAAATAATATATAATTGGATGATATATCATATAGACAGAATAATTATCATTTTATATTTATTATTTACATGAATTACACATCATTATTATACCCATCCAAATAATAATTTATTGAATGACAATTACACCACGACGTGGAGACGGTAAGCCGTACATACGGATGTATGGTGACATGTCATTCAAAGGATGGATAGAATACTAAATATGGTTGTACTATATTTATAATAATTTTACAGTATATAGGAGATACTGGATTCATTAATTTATAATGGGAATAACAAATAAAGAATAAGTTGAAGAAGAAAATAATTTGAAAAAGCGTGGTAACAACATTACCTCTTCTTCGGGTTCTTCCTTTTGATTTGATCAAAAGGGCTCCTTAGGTTGGCTTTCTGATCAAACTAAGGACTCTAGGTTGTACTGAGGGAAGTTTAGAGAGTATTTGGGCAGGGGTTGGACGAACCAAAAAGCTTTTAAGGTGTGATGTAATGAGAAGGGGGAGTGCCCTTTTATAAGAGGGGTGAGGGGAACCTTTGGAAAAGCTAAATATATTATTTTATAATAAATTCATATTCCATTTATAATGGCTCCAAAGTGGATTATTTAAAGTTTAAGGTGGGTATCGGTCAAAAACCACTCAAACAATATAATTTAGACAGGTTTGGGTCATTATATTAACCTTATCTTTAAGTATTAACTCTTAGTTAATTAGTTTCACTTTTACAATGTCTCTTTGTATTTTTATATTATATGGTTAATAAACTTACTATATACATCCAATAGACCCCAAGTGGTCCACTAATGAGACACCTATCATGATATAAGTCTCTTTGCCGAACCTTAGATTTTTAGAAATTTAATATCAATTAATAATATAATATTTGTTTTAAAAACTCTTTTATGTCAATTTTGACACTATTCAATAATTGATTTTTTTTAAAACTCATAACAGAATTATTACTTCGAAAAAAGTTAATTAAATCATTCATAACATGTCATATTAACCTATAAAATTAGTGTAATTCATAAAAAGTCTCAAATTATATTTATTTGAGTATCTACAATATCAATCATTTTAATTTTTCACTATTATGGTAATTACTGCATCACCATTGTTTCATAAATAAATTAAATTATTTAATGTCTAAAATTTATAAATAAAATACAATTATGTAGGAAATCTTTTTATATTTCTAATGAATATTTATAGTCGAAAATCCAACATATATAACCCTATGTAAATATTTTTTTTCTAAAAGATATATGCTTGTGTCATTTTTGTATTCATTTTAACTTAATTAAAATAAAGTGTCCCTATCACTTACAAGTGGCACCATGGGGTCCCAAAATCGACCCAAAGATGACCATGGTCTGAAATGTATCAACCAATAAGGTTAGGACACGTTTTGGGTAATTTTTAATTTTTATAATATTATTTTTAACCCTTATTTACCGGATTTACCCTTTAATCATGGTAAATAAAATATTTCCCGAAGTAATTATTCAAAATGTCTAAAAATAAAAGTTACCTATTTACACAATTTGAACATCCTGATTCCAAATATGGAATCCATTTTTCCAAATTCCAAACACATAAGTGGTAGATATTAATTTAAAATTAATTCCCGCTGTCAAAACAAAAAGCGTGTTTTTAAGAGATAATAACTATCAAAAGATTGGCACTTGTTTATGTCTGGTTTAATTGTGAAATTATGTCCAATGAAAAAAATTAAATTAAATGGTAAAAATATATTCTAAATATACTTTAAAACCACTAAAATTCATAATTTATCAATATTAATTATTTCGATTAAAAACGATGTTTTTAATTAAAATTTAGTAATTTTCACTATTCATCAAAATATGAAAGTTATCCGAAAAGTACCAAAATTTCACCCTAGGCTAAGTTCGATATTCTGAATCCAAAAATGAAGTCCATTTTGAGAGATAGAATTTATAAAACTTCAAAAAGTAGGTATTACTATTCACAACGGCTAGTTTGATTGGTTGTGGTGTGTTAGAATCTCAAAGTTGCGTACAATGCACACCATTGCATTATTCAAAGGGAAACGTACCATGGAATATTGGGGTGTTACATTCTCCCCTCCTTCAATAAATTTTGTCCTTGTAATTTTTTTTAAAATTGGGCTTGATAATATAATGGAAAGTCCCACATCGGAAAAAGAGTCAATAAAACTATCACTTTAAAAGAAAGGAAGAGAGGTATAAAGGTCACCCAAGATAACCCATACTAGGATTCCAGGTAGGAAAACATGGATATGGATGATAAAATAAGTGTTAAGTTCTGATGAAGAGGGATAGAAAATATGATCAGGAGAATGTTAACAATAAGAAAATCACAAACTTGTGTTGGGACAAACAGTCATTAGTCTCCCAATAGGAAAAGTAAATGGAAAACATTTTTTGTTTTAAGTTACATTACATAAGGATGAGGAATTAATTTATGATATTAACTAAGAACATAAAGAGATATACTTACTTTTTAAGTAGAGTTTCATTCTTTAATAACTTTTTACCACTAACTCATTTTTTTTTGAAAAATGAGTATTCAGGAAGACTTGGTCACAATGGAGGAGCTAGAATAAACATCTATAGAAATACATGATCCACGTAGGATAAACTATATATTTACCTTGTATATAGAGATTAATCAAAACCAAAATGGTTAGTATAATATCTGATGATCCACCAAATGGATATTCCATTAGAGAAAAAAATCACTAATCTTAATTTCTAAAATTAAACCATCAATACCCCAAAGTTAAATAAATACCATTCAATAATCAATTGTCCTTAAAATCCTTAAATATAATCCAAACTAATATTGAAACCCAAAACTTATAAGAATGTAGTCTTCCACGTTAAATTGTATCTCCAAATGACATTAATTACTCTTAAAGTCGCATACTTAAAAGTAATTAACCTAATCATTTCCATAAATTACCCAAATCACCATAAATCTACAATAAAAACATAGATAAAAATCCACCATTACTCCTCAAATGATATCCCATAATATTCTATTTTCCTTGGGAATATATTGTTTACAACAAAGAGAACAACTTCCAAAATAACATTTATCACTTAATCTCCAAATCATTTTCCTATACTAAGGGTATTCATTTGATAAGACACAAGATCCCAAATCAAATTATTATTCATAAATAAAATCATTTAACTAAAGATAATAGTCACACTAACCAGGGACTTCACGTAGTCCAGTGGTAGGCGATAAATCCCAATCTCACTTTGGTTGTGGGTTCGATTCCCACATCTTTGTCCGGCGCGACGGGTTGTCACACGGTCTGCGTGTTGTCCTTTTTCAAAAACTATATTTTATAACATTACCAAAATGAGATAAATTTCTCAAAATAACCATAACATAATTTAACCACAAATCTTATCTCATACCTTGCATTTTCATCCCAAATTATAATAACTTATAATTTGCTCAAACCCAACGATCATATAAAACCAAATGGTTATTTATAACTATATCCACAAGAGAAAAGATAATTCTTCCTCAAATATCATTCTCACATGGAAAACTACAGGGTTAAAAATACAAGAGAAAATTATTCCAAAGTAAACCCATCAAAAAGGAGCACTAATACTTTTTAAACATTTCTCCAACCATTTATTTCCACATAGCTTCTTCTTTGACCAAGAAAATATCCTATAGAATAGGGAATTCACTCAGGTAATGGCCATGTACCCTACATTTACGGCAAATGACTGTAAATGGATTCTTGGGACCATTTTTATCTTCTTCCATAGTACTCTTCATTTTTCTTTGGCAATTATTCACTTTATGTCCTTCCTTCCCGCACATAAAGCATTTCTTTGTCCCATTGACACACTTTACTGGGTGTCTCCTTCCACATTTCCTGCATGATGGAAATTGAGGATTCCTTTCTCCATGGTCTCCACTGCTGGAGCTCTTATCATTCATCTCCTTTCACTTTTTTTTGAGTCCGGGAATTGGTTAATATATATATTGTTGATAATTTTTTTGGAAAATTTGATTTGGAATAAATACGATATCCTTTACACCTATCAACATTACATTTTGTTGCTCATTTCCACCACCGTTCCCACCTTGTACATAATTCTCAAAGTCACTATGACTTCCTTGGAATCTAGCCATTGACTAAAACCAGAAAGCACTGTGTGAGTAACAGTAGTCATAAAATCATTTAGAGATTAACATGTCACCATATTCTCAATTTGAAACACATTAGGATTAACCAAGGGCATTTACTCTCATCTTATATATTTAATACTTCAAATCAGTTTGTAAAGAAAATGTAAATCATCCTAAGCATATCCCTCGGGAGTGTCGTAACCAAGAGTGCAGCAAGGCCCGTTGTCATGCACTAGTTCCCATTTGAGTCTAGCTCAAAGCGATGTTTTCAAGTTTTACCCTTAGGTACATCTATGCCAGAGCAGCCTCTAGCTGCTCGTATCCAGACAGGGATGTACTGCTCGAAAAACTCACAAAATCTCTACAATACCAGAATTTTAGGAAGTTCTTCTATACTAATCCTCAAAGTTCATATTAGGTCTACGTGCTATAATTAGAGTTTATCTAAATCTAGCTTCCAAGGTTTGTACTAAAGTTCCTCTGATACCAACTTTAACGCCCCGAACCTAGATACCCAGAGTCAGTGCATTATTACATAACATTGGCATGATCACAAAGGATCAAGTCTCGAAAGACCGATTAGTTTAGTAGTCTTGGAAACTCTAGATATATTCATAAGTCTTACATTACATCATAAGGTAAAAAAACCCACAACAACCTCTTGTCTTCATATCCCCTCATACTATCCTTGCAGGTCATTCATAAATTACTTCTTCACATCCTAGGAAAAGATAAAACATTGAAAAGGGTGAGCTCAGATGATCAGTAAGGATAAAAATATAGCAGAAGCTTTCGTAGATAAGCATAAACACTTAAAGCAATTTATAACTAAAACAAAAGCCTTTTAAACTTGAACTTCAGCATAATATGGCAAAGATAAAATGAAATAATGCCATTTAATTATTCACATGGATATTATACTATTCGAACAATCACATGTAATATCAATAAACACTTTCATAATATTGGAATGCATAATGCCAGACTATCATAACCACATATCCAAGGCCTCGTGCCAAGAATACAAATAAGATTTTTCCAAGGCCTTGTGCCAAGACACTAGTTTGTCTCATGAGACCTACCGATGCATCGAGGAGCTATAGCGGGCTCCACCCGTCACTTAATAAGTCCAATGCATTCCTCATATGAACAGGTTTAAACATAACATAAACATTCGTATTAAAACTAGCATACGAAATGTCAACACTTTAACTACAAACCATGAATGGTATAAAAATAGCACATCCACAGTCAAACATAACTCATTCGATACAATATGGAAGATTGTATTGTATCAGATTACCCTCAATCAAGAATAATGAAGGATATCAACATAGATGGAAATAATAATCAAAACTATTAGAGAGAAACATCCCCTTTTTTCTTGAAATCATTTAAAATCCACACTATTTTTCAAGAAGCCATTTAAAAATAGATTTTTGAATCAAAGTTTCCCATACCACTTTGAAACTTTTAAAAGGAATTTTGATTTGAAAACTTTAATGTCCATATAGATAAATCCTTAAACCATTTTTTAAAACATGGACATTAATAAGAAAGATTTAGAATGATAAATCTTTAAAACATTTTAAAATGGTATTTTAATTAGAGTTACTAACCAAAAGAGAGAAACTTGAATAAAAATAATTGAGTTAATAAAACTTTGTAATATCATGAGAATAAAGGGATTCATGATATACTATGTCATAGTACATTATATACACCATATAAAAGTGATTTGGTGTATAACAACAACGAAGTCTCTATGGAATGTAAATTGAGAGGAATTCTCTTATAAAGACCATATCCTTAGGTTAAGGATAAATCAACGACATAATTATGTGCGAAAAATATAAATACACTCAACATGATTGGATATTTAGTGTAAATCAATCAGATGACATTCACACATATTCTTGTAAAAACAACACCAATGAATTGGATGTTTAACTCAACAAATCGAGAATGAGTAAAACTTACTCTTATCAAGTTCATACCGATGACCTGATAATTTATCAATGGAGTGATTATGTGTATCAAAAGTATATCCACATAAAGTGGAGTGTAATTTATGATATAATCAAATGAATAGTGATTCTACGCATAATCTTGGAGTAAAATAATCAATGAAGTATGCATAAAGCCGAATGAGTAGAAATTGAAATTTCAAATTCCCTTATTGATTTGGTAACATACAAAACATACACCCATGAAAGAAGGATCATAAAATTATGATTTAAATATACATGAATATAATTATATTACACAATGAATACAAACATGGGTAGTACACACACCACATGTAATAAATAAGTGGTGAACAATGGAATTCTCATGGAATTAAAAGTGAGATAAGAAACCCCTTACTTTTACTTTTTCCTAGGTCGAAGGTAGGTTAACCTCCTGTATAATGATGAAATAATTGTTATTGAATTATACAAGAATCATTTATGTTAATATGATATCATATATGATCTTTTAACATTGATTTGTTAATAATATCTTAGTATTATCGTTGTTTCGGGTGTTAACTTACTCGTTTTCTTTTATATGTTTTGTTACGTAAGCCATGTTTTTCATTGATAGGTTGTATCTTATTAATATCCATAATTATATCAAGTCCTTAAACATTATTTTTAAATAATCAAATGATAATTATACTTGAATGGATATGATGGAGAATGAATCTCATCGCGTTCGTGGTGACGGTAGTCCGTACGTACGCACGAGCGACAATATCATTCTTTTGATGTTAAAATAATATATAATTGGATGGTATATCATATAGAAAGAATAATTATCATGTTATATTTATTATTTACATGAATTACACATCATTATTATACCCATCCAAATAATAATTTATTGAATGACAATTACACCACGACGTGGAGACGGTAAGCCATACGTACGCACGTACGGTGACATGTCATTCAAAGGATGGATAGAATAATGAATATGGTTTTACTAAATTTATAATAATATTACAGTATGTAGGAGATACTGGATTCATTAATTTGTAATGGGAATAACAAATAAAGAATAAGTTGAAGAAGAAAAGAATTTGAAAAAGGGTGGTAAAAACATTACCTCTTCTTCGGGTTCTTCCTTTTGATTTGATCAAAAGGGCTCCTTAGGTTGGCTTTCTGATCAAACTAAGGCCTCTAGGTTGTAGTGAGGGAAGTTGAGAGAGTATTTGGGCCAGGTTTGGCCGAACCAAAAGGCTTTTAAGGTGTGATGTAATGAGAAGGGAGAGTTCCCTTTTATAAGAGGGGTGAGGGGCACCTTTGGAAAAGCTAAATATATTATTTTATAATAAATTCATATTCGGTTTATAATGGCTCCAAAGTGGATTATTTATAGGTTAAGGTGGGTATAGGTCGAAAACCACTCAACCAATAGAATTTATACAGGTTTGGGTCATTATATTAACCTTATCTTTAATTATTAACTCTTAGTTAATTAGTTTCACTTTTACAATGTCTCTTTGTATTTTTATATTATATGGTTAATAAACTTACTATATACATCCAAGAGACCCCCAATTGGCCCATTAAAGATACACCTATCATTATATAAGTCTCTTTAATGAACCATAAATTTTTAGGAATCAAATATCAATTAATAATATAAAATTTGTTTTAAAAAATCTTTTATGTCAATTTTGACACTATTCAAAAATTGATTTTTTTAAAACTCATAACAGAATTATTACTTAGAACAAAGTTAATTAAATCATTACTAACATTTCATATTAACCTATAAAATTAGTGTAATTCATAAAAAGTCTCAAATTATATTTATTTGGGTATCTACAATATCAATCATTTTATTTTTTCACTATTATGGTAATTACTGCATCACCATTGTGTCATAAATAAATTAAATTATTTAATGTATAAAATTTATAAATAAAATACCATTATGTAGGAAATATTTTTATATTTCTAATTAATATTTATAGTCGAAAGTCCAATATATATAACCCTATGTAAAAATTGTTTTTCTAAAAGATATATGCTTGTGTCATTTTTGTATTCATTTTAACTTAATTAAAATAAAGTGTCCCTATCACTTACAAGTGGCACCATGGGGTCCCAAAATCGACCCAAAGATGCCCATGGTCATAAATGTATCAACCAATAAGGTTATGACACGTTTTGGATAATTTTTTATTATTATTATATTATTTTTTAACCCTTATTTACCGGATTTACCCTTTAACCATGGTAAATAAAATATTTACCGAAGTAATTATTCAAAATGTCTAAAAATAAAAGTTACCTATTTACAAAATTTGAACATCCTGATTCCAAATATGGAATCTATTTTTCCAAATTCCAAACACAGAAGTGGCAGAAAATAATTTAAAATTAATTCCCGCTGTCAAAACAAAAAGCGTGTTTTTAAGAGTTAATAACTATCAAAAGATTGACACTTGTTTATGTCTTGTTTAATTGTGAAATTATGTCCAATGAAAAAAATTGAATTAAATGGTAAAAATATATTATAAATATACTTTAAAACCACTCAAATTCATAATTTATCAATATTAATTATTTCGATTAAAAAAGTTTTTTTAATTAAAATTTAGTAATTTTCACTATTCATCAAAATATGAATGTTATCCGAAAAGTACCAAAATTTCACCCTAGGATAATTTCGATATTCCGAATCCAAAAATGAAGTCCATTTTGAGAGATAGAATTTATAAAATATCAAAAAGTAGGTATTACTATTCATAACGACTAGTTTGATTGGTTGTGGTGTGTTAGAATCTCAAAGTTGCATACAATGCACGCTATTGCATTATTAAAAGGGAAACGTACCATGGAATCTTGGGGTGTTACAACATTTCAGGTTTATCTTTAGAGAGAGAGGTTGATTTACTTATTGATCTTGTGCTAGGATTGACATCGATGTCCATTCATCCTTATAGGATGGCTAAACTAGAGTTACTGGAGCTCAAGAAACAGTTAGAGGAGTTATAGGAAAAGGGTTTCATACAACCCATTACTTATTATTAGGGTTCGGCTATCCTATTTGTGAAGAAGGAGGATGATGCCCTCAAACTTTGTGTGAATTATTGGAAGTTGAACCAGTTGACGGTCAAGAACCATTACCCCTTGCTGAGGATTTATTATAACTTTGATCAGCTTCAAGGAGCTCGAGTGTTTCCGAATATTTAATTGAGATCTCGTTATAATCATTTGCATGTTAGACCATCAGATATACCTCTTAAAACCTTTCGGAGGAGGTATAGTACATACAAGTATTTGGTTATGATGTTTGGTCTCATAAACACACCATCAGTTTTCATGGAACTGATGAATTGAGTGTTCCATCCTTAATTGAATTCCTTTGTGGTAGTCTTTGTGGATGATATCTTGGTGTACTCTCACACTCGACATGACCATGCCACCCAACTTGAGATCGTATTGAGTACACTAATATAGAATCAGTTATATGCTAAGCTCTCAAAATGACACTTTTGGTTGGACCATATGAACTTCTTGGGTCATGTTATCTCAGAGACAATAGTATCAATAGACCCAGAGAAAGTGAGAGAAATAGTTTCCTAGGAGCAGTCGAAGAATGTATTTGAGGTATAGAGTTTTCTGGGGATAGATGTTTACTACAAGCTCTTTATACAGGAATTTTCCCACTAAGCAGTGCCACTAACAGGCCTAGCTAGGAAGGGTGTAAAGTACTTATGGATAAATTTCTGCAATTCATCCTTTAAGAATATGAAAGGGAGATTAAATTTAGCAACGATATTGATTTTTTTTGGAGTTGGGAAAGAGTTACATAGTTTATTGTGACACATCAGGTATCGGGATGGGAGTAGTGCTTATGTAATGGGAATGAGTCATTGCATACGAGTCTTAGTAGTTAAGGCCACATGAGAGGAACTAATCGATGCACGATCTCGAGTTAGATATAATTGTTCATGATTTATGCTGTTGGAGACACTATATTTTGGGAGAGAATTTTGTGGTTTACACCAACCAAAAAAGTATCAAGTATATATTTACTCAGCATGATTTGAATTTGAGACAGTGAAGGTGGGTTGTGAACCTTTAGTCTTTTGACTTTGAGCTTGCCTACATGCTTGGGAAAGTCAGTGCAGCGGCTGATGCATTGAGAAGAAGGAATCAGATACAGTAAGTTCTAGAGGTAATTAGTGAGTGTCATCTTATGTCTATGTTCTCTGAGATGCATTTAGAGGTGCATGATTTATAGGGGTAGATGTTTCTTTCTTATATAACCATCACCTATAATCAATTAGATCAAGTGAGAATGAGGAGACTATAAAATTCCAAAGGCCTAGTTCCACGAGACAGTTTATTAGGAGAGGACCCTACTCCTAGGTGGACCATAAGCGATGATGATATCTTGCATTTTCATAGATGTGTATGGGTGTCAGAAGACATACGTGAAGAGTTTATGTGAGGTTTTCATTCCTTAGTTTGGGAAGTTCATCCTGGTTTCACCAAGATGTATCAAGATCTACACCATCAGTATTGGTGGGTAGGTATGAAGAGGCATGTTGCTGGTTTTGTTATGTGATCTTCCACCTGTCAGCAGGTGAAGGCAGGGCATTAACAGCCAGCATGACTTTTACAGTAGTTACCCATTCATGAGTGGAAGTAGAATGATGTCGCGATGGATTTCGTGACGGGTTTTCCGAGGTCACCTTGATGGAATGATGCGGTTTGGGTTGTTTTTGACAAACTCAGGAAGGTTTCACATTTATTTCCGATCAAAGAGACCTTTAGTGTTGATGAGATTGGAAGGTCTTAAATTCTAGATATTGTACGTTTTCATGGGGTTCCACACTCTATTGTTTTATACAGGGATTCTTCGTTTACTTATTGTTTCTGGAAAGGAATATTGAGGGATTTGGGTACACATGTACTTCTAAGAACAAATTACCATCCCCATACATATGGCTAGTCTGAGCACACAATTCAAGTTTTAGAGGATATAACTTGAGCATGCATCCTAATTTTTTTTGGGTTCTTGGGAGAGACACATACCCCTAGTGGATTTTTCCTACAATAACAGTTTTCAGGTGACGATTCAGATGGAAACTTATGAGGCTTTTTATGATAGGCCATGCCGATCACCCCTATGTTAGATTTAGGTAGAAGAGGAAGCTATACTGGGACCTTGTCTTGTCCAAGAGACCACTGAGGAAGTGGAGTTGATTTGGAAGAGGATGGCTAGTGCACAATCATGCCAGAATCTTATGCTGATCGACAGAGACGAACTTTGGAGTTTGAGGTCGGGGATTAGGTTTTCTTACGTGTCACACCGAGGTTGGGACAGATTAGGATTAGAAGACAAGGAAATCTTTCACTGAGATACATCGAACTGTTTGATGTTTTGGAAAGAGTTGGGCCGGTTGCCTATCGGTTGTAGTTACCAGAGAGTTATCAGGCTATACATGACATCTTTCATGTTTCTCATTTATGAAGTTACTTTTCAGACTCGTCTTACATTTTTTTACCCGACGAGGTTGAGTTGGAGGTGGATGCATCCTTTTAGGAGCACCCAATTTAGATTGGGGATCACATCACAAAGGTTCTCCTTGGATGGTCTATTCCCCTGGTATGGGTGATATGGTATCACGTGTGAGTACAGGATGAGACTTGGGAGTGGGAGGCTGACAAACGATCCCAGTGGCCAGAGTTGTTTTAAGTTTCTTCTTCTCCACCCTTGGAAGCAAAATTCAGGGACAGATTGCTTTAATGGGGGAAGTTTTTAAGAAATATGATCTTCATTTTAGGTTTGGATCTTTATTTTGGGTTGTTTTTGAGGAAAAAGGAAGAAAGAGAAATTTTCTAAGTACATTCCATGTACATTTGAGTACACACTGTGTAGGTGACCTAGAAGACCACCTAAAGTGGGAATTGGTTGAGGCTAGTACATGGCGTGTACATTTAATAAACACACTATGTACTTTTCTTTTTATTTGATGAGTCAAAGCGGGGTCGTGTCTCATCTCTAGAAAAAGTTTCTTCTACCCGTGTTTCATACAAGAGAGTGATATATGACCAAATATCTTCAAGATCCTACTATTCCTATATCTGAGCTCCGATTGAGATGACAATGTGTGTGTTGGATTCCCACCGGTGAGTTCTCACTTTCCCTAGAGCCTCTCTTCCTAATTTCTCCTCTCTCTTGAGTTATTCAAGGTTGAACAATTTTAACCTTTTGGTAGATATACATCATTATAGGCTAATTCAAGGGCCGATGTTCTAGATTGTTCATCACACAACTTCAAGGTAGGTGGTTTGTGACTTTACTTGATTGTCGTTAGATTATATATGCTTAAAGTGATGAATACCCATGTTTGGGGTGTTGCGTGTTTTGGATTTTAGCACTATTATCTACTTGCTATGGTTTAATTGATTGAAAAGGCGTTGTAGAATATGCATAAGGTTTGATTCCTTATTTATGGGACACCCCATGGGTGAGTTTCCCTATCTTTATTGTTATTTTATATTAGGCCTAGGATTCCTATGAGGCATACCGTGTTTACATACCTTGAGTTATTTAGAATGGAGTTGATTGGTAACATGTGACACCTGTTTTTATGCTTTGATTAAAGTTGAGCCATGTGATTGTTTGAATTTCATGTAGATCCTTTAATTCTACTAATGTTATTTGATTAAAGTTGAGCCATACAATAGTATAGATTTCATGTAGAGGCTTTAATAAATGTTATATACGCTCTGATCTTCTAATGGACTATGAAAACTTTGGACCAGGAAAACTATTGGGGTTTCCATGTTAATTTACCTAGAACCATGAGATCCTTGGTGTAGACTTTTACCCAGGGGTATTGACTAAGAGAGATACCCAGGAGGTCATTTATGATGATTTATACTACGTTGACCCATGGGTTATTGGCTGTGAGAGCTACCCAAAGGTTGTGTATAATTTATTGATGCCATGTGGACCCAGCTGTATTTACCATGAGAGATATACTTTTGGTCGTTTTCATTTGATTATTTCTATGTTTAACCAAAAGGGTTAGACCATTAGATCTTTCCAAGATGGTTGTTGTGAATAATTGAATAATTGTGACAAGTCTTCCATGCCGAAGCACGATCTTAGACTCAGTCTTACTTGATTGTTTAAATGGTCTTTTGAGACATATGTTTATTATTATTACATGGGGGGATATAGATATTAGACTTGATCCTAGGATTCATTATTCAATTGTTTGAATAATTTATAAATGGAAATGAATGTAATTGAAAACTGTAGGATTGTTTACTTTTGAGTACTTCTGAGTTTATTGCTTCGTTTATGCATATTGTCTGGTATATATATTTACTGATAGTTAGGCATAGATATTTTGGTGGTCGCCTACTGGGATTCATCTCAAACCCTATTTGGTTCATGATTTTGGGCCTAAACAGATTATATGGTCGTAGGTATAGATAAGGTCAAGTTCCCTTCTTCATCAGGCACTTGATTACAGCTGGAGCTGGAGAGAATATGACCAAGATGAGGCCTACGATGCTGTTGGAGTTTAATATTTTTATGTAATTTGGTTTTAGTATTTTATTTCCATAATTGTGACTTTTTTGGATACTTTCCTAGACATATGTGACATGCATCATTTATATATGTGCTCCAGTTGTTTATTTACTATCAGTCTTCCGTTGTTTACTCTGTTGTATGGTATTACTGCTTACAATATTGATTATTTTTTTTACCCTATATATAATCTACCAATGAGGGAATAGTATCACCATTATCAAACTTTGTCCCTCGCTGATAGTCGACAACCTATGGTATTTGGGGAAATACGCTTGAGGTTATGTGACCAACTGGGTTCAGGGTACCTTTGGGCAACACCTAGAACTGGGATGTTACAAAACTAATGAAGTAAATAAATAAAACATGGTCATAAATGATATAAAATGTATAATTATAATGGAATGAACATGAAAATGGTTCTTATGAAAGTAAATAATTAACATAAATTTATTATCCAGAAAGATAAATAATGTATGTGACAAGTAAGATTCGAGGTAAAAGACACTCTACCTTAAAAACCTCATTTTAAATGTTTTAAAGATTTATTTTCTAAATATTTTTCTTCCATGTTCATATTATTAAAAATACCTTTTATATTTATTTATATGGAAATAAATGAATTATATACGACATTTTTTGTCTCTTTTTTACTTTCTTTCAAATGGTTTCCAAATGAATCATTTTACATATTTTATGCTGAACATTTTGAATTTCTTTTCAAAAGGTAAAAAGAATATTCTATTTTAATATTTTTTAAATCAATAGATTTTCCATACACTATGACTATTATTTTTTGTATGGATTATATTACAATCTTCTACGTTTTCATCAAATAAACCCCCTTACCTTTTTATGGGTAATTTTATTTTTAAAAATTGGGGTTTAAAGGAAATGTATATATAAATATCCAAAAATATTTTACTTATGGTTTCAAAGTTATATTTTATGAGTATTATAATTTAATTGAAATATTTTAGGTGTTTCATGAGTGTTATTATACTTGTACATTTTTTATGATGATGGGTGAGCTTGATATAGCTCATGATGATGGGTAAGAAAGATATTTCTCTCTAATGCATTGAGTAATTATTATGTTCTCTGGAGAATTATATTGGAAGTTAAACATATTGTTCATTACAATTTTAAGTGTTATTATAATCATTATATAAAGATTATTTACTAAGTAACATAAATTAATTTTCTATTATTTATAATTATATTTCATGAAAATAATTTGATTTCAAAAGGTAAGCTAATGATATTTTGTTTTAAAGGAATGATTATAACCTTTTAGGGTAAAAATACATCTTTTTAAGAAAATATTTTTATGGGTTATAATGTTTTATAAGAAACTCTTATGATTATTATTTTTACTATATGTTTTATTATAACATGATTTATGAAAAACTTTGGGCAGTAAATCCAATTTCATGTGCAACTGAATGATTATTTTTACTCAAAGTTTATTATGCCAAATGAAAACTCTATTTTATGATCTCATGGTTTTAAAATGGACTAATTTGTTTATTTATTTCTTTTTATATGTCCCTTAATAATATTTTTATTCCCATACCACATTTTTTAATGTTTTTTATAGGGTTTAAGGATGAGTAAGAGCTAAGAAGAAGTCATGTTGAAAGTTATGAAGATTCATCATGAAGAGAAATAAATTTTCATTATAAATTTTTTAGATTGTGAAAAAATGGATAATAAGTGTAAGTGTAAAATATCAAATATTTGGGTTTTTATTTAATATTTATTAATTAATTCTCTAAAAATATAATCCAAAAAGATCCTCAAAATAAAAGAAATAAATTATTTTATAAAGATTCAATTTACAAATTGTTTAGGGCAGGGTACTTACACCGAAACTATATAAAAATACACCCCCAAAACTTATATCCATATACTAGTGGTTATAACTTATCAAAATACAACCATTGAAAAGGATTAATATTTTTTTTCAAAATGATCTTTCCATGGAGTTAGATAAAAATTCTTAATTGCACTAATTTATTTTGAATTGTTTTCTCTCTTCTTCCACATCATTAAGATATATTTTTAAATAATATTATAATTAAATAATTATAATTAATATACTGAAATGTTATTATTATTTTGGAATAATCATTAACAACCATTTACCTTTTACATAGAAAAGTGAAAACACTGCTTGTGTTGCATGCAGACTGCTGCCTCTATTAGCGACATGATCCATTTTTTCATAACAAACTTACAGGGATGGTTTTAGAAGTTTATTTAATATATTAATATAATATTTATAACATTATTATGATTTTTAAATTATAAAAAACTACCTACCTTTTTCCTGTTCTTTGAAAAATTAATATGTCTCCCATACGTATGTGTAGACTATTGCCTCCACGAAAGTGATGTTTTTTTTTCACTCTAGTATTTTCTTATTTATAAAAATCTCTTAAAATGTAACTAAAAAACATAATAAAATATAAATAATAATAATAATATTATTTAATAATGATATTTTTACAAAATAACCACTCTCTTAACCATACTCACCCATCGATTATGCATATTCCTGTTTTAGTCGGTTTAACCACCTACATGAACAATGATATAATTTTATATTATGGATGAACATGGAAACATTAATAATGGTATTATTGAAAATTAATTATATAATAATTTTTTCATTATGGTTTAATAAATTATATATCAATTTTTAACTTATTATTAATATACCGCCCTTTGTTTGTTAAAACTATCGAAACAAGCTCATTATAAATATCAAATATACATATCAAGAATAAAAATATTATTGGTAGAAATTTAAAATTTAAATATAATCAAGAAAAATATATCATAATACCTTAAATGGTCTTAGAATTATGGAATTTTAATCTATAAACAATAATCGATGCTTCCTTTTTGAAAATAGTACTCAATGAACAATCAAAACTAATAATATCCAGTAATGAAAATAAATTAAAAATAACTAATATATTTGTAATAAATGAGTATAAATTAATTTTATAAATTCTTATATATATGAATAATATTTTAAAATAATTTATTAAGATATTTATTTTTATTATATTGGAGATTCAAATGCCTTTGTAAAAGTTAGGAATTAAGGTATGGGGTTTATCATCTCAATGTTTTTTATTCGAGACTTATTCCATATCCATCAATTTTTCTGTTTTTGGTGAATATAATTCCAATAGATATATATATTTTTCATGTTTTAAATGATAATCAAAGGAATTATAGATCCATCCCAGTTTATATCTTTCAAGGGCTTTTGGTTCAACAATTACCAAATACGTAATGTTTCTTTCCAATATCATTTTTAAGAAGAGATTACTTACGTACGATAATTAATTTAGGGAATTTTCATATCCAAATTATTTATTTATAAATTTTCTTATCTCGAATTATATGATTTATTAAGGTCATTTTCAATGAAATAGAGTTTTTTTAATGGAATTCCATTTTAATGTTTTCAAAGTGATCATTTTCCACAAACTTTGATTTTTTTATATAATGTGAATGGAATATTCCTTTTATACATTTTACATACTAATTTATTTTCCCATAACTTTCATTATATCTATTTATGAAAATTACTGTCCAAATTTTAATGATCCTACAAATAAATTTTTATTCTATTTTTTTAATAATTTTTTTTCTCAAAAGTGATAAAAAAATTAAAGTGTATTTCTTCTCATTTCTGAATATAAGTTTTAAAGATTTTATAAAATATTTTTTAAATCTATATCAATATCATTTGATGTTCCATATATTTCACTAAGGGATGTGTTATTTTTCTACCATCCACCTTCTTCATCTAGTGAATTATGAAATATTCTATTGATGTTTTCATGAAACCCATTTTTTTCTTTGGTTAACTATGTGATTATGGGAAAATTAATGTTTTATGATATTATAGAAAAAATATATATAAATTTCATTAAGTGATGGTTGATCCATATATATCCCTCCAATTCATTGAGTAAAGCTTTATATTTCATGAGATAATTGTAAATTAGTTGTGATTATTGATCCTCCAAGATAAATAGGCAGTGAAACCTGATATACCAAGGGAAATAAGTATTGATGCTTGATACACTAAGGTAAATATGTTATGATGATTTATCCACTATGTTATGATTCCTATTATTATTTTTTTCTACACTGTTTTGATTTTTTATGTATTTATGTTACAATGGAT
The DNA here is from genome assembly GCA_963277665.1 of Viscum album. Classification (NCBI taxonomy): domain Eukaryota; kingdom Viridiplantae; phylum Streptophyta; class Magnoliopsida; order Santalales; family Viscaceae; genus Viscum; species Viscum album. Next base: position 64,737,799 of record OY728163.1, on the reverse strand, counting down.
CATGTACTATTCTCTTTTTTTTTCTGGGTAGATTTTCCTAATTTTATTTTCATGGATCTTGATCATGATATCATAACAAAATGATTATATTATTCTCACTTTTTATCATCATTTGTTATATTACCCTTAACAAGAATCAGCACTCACCCCTTTCTTATGTTCATATTCATTAGGTTATGAAGATGAGTATTATGTATGATATGTTTATAAGGTGGTCTAGAGTTGTATGAGTATAGATAAATATTCATGTGTATTATAAAATAAGTTGTTTATATTTATAATCTACCAAGTCACTAAACCTTAGGTTCTTAGGACCATGTGACAATTTTTAATATGAAATGATTATTGATGTAAAATAATTAATTAAGTGTATTTATCTATCATGGATAGCCTCAATTGGTTTTAGATATGTGTTTAATTATTTTTTGGGATTATTTTAGTAATTTTTATAGATTGGGATGAGATAAATTTAGTGAAAACCCTAGATAAAAGTCTAAATATATGGTAACATTATGAAGTTTTAGTAAATTAGAGAGTATGTGGTTATCCTAGTAATTAATTCACTGTTTGGATACTAGAAAGTGGATGTGGCAATAGAATTAATGCACCTAGGTGAAATTACCCTAAAAAAGTATGGTTGAGTATCAACTTTATGTTCACTTGGTGCATGATGAGTGGTCCTAAGACTACACACCTGGCTTGACATTATTGAAGGATATCATTTGGTTAATTTATATTTTCTTTATAAACCATATGATTAATTTTAATACGTTTAAGTTATATAACCTATTAGAAAATTACTATGGATTACCTAGATTGAATCCTAGATATTAATAAGAGAGTGTATGAAGATAATTTATGAGTTATTTCTTCTAAACTAATATTTTTCCCTTATTATATTTAGTTAAGTCCTAAAAGTAATTAATAGAGAAAGGAGGAACCTTGTTAATAATGGATATGAAGGAAAATGCAGTGATTATATCAATTAACTACCAAATGGGGTGGGATCTCATATACAAAAACTCATAAAAATTCTCACCAAACAATCACTGGCTATAAGTAATAACATGAATCACATTAATATCTCAAAAACTCTAATAACGGAGAAACTTTCTATAAATATTTTCATGTGGCAAAGTCCAAACTCCTTTAGTGGATATTCTAATCAACTTCTGTTTGATAAATGGATCAATGTGTGGGAAAATATTTGTTCCATTATCCAATGCTCAGATAAAAAGAAAGGATTTTCTGACTATCTATTGTTTGGAAGGAGAGGCTGACCTATGGTGGACTCTCATTAAGAATAAAATTAAAGAGGAGAAAGAAAAATCTATGGAATTGGGGGAGTTCAAGAAATTATTCTTCATAATGAACTTTCCTTGAACTCATCACATAAAAATAGAGTATGAATTCCTAGATATAAAATAATTGGAGGACTATTATGTTGGAACATATGAAGAAAAATTCAAGAGACTCATGGGGTCTACCTTTGGTTATATATATAAATCAAAAAAGATTTACCATTTATTTGGTGGATTAAAACCTAGTCTTAAAAGTGCATTAAAAATAAGAGACTTTGGGATCTATAGAGTAATTGTTCGATGTAAACTAAAGGTAGAAATGGAAACTAGGGACTCTCATTATTTTAGGGATATGAAAAGGAAAGTAAGGATCATATAATCTCTGATGATAAGACACATGGGGGAATGAAAAATCAACTTCCTACATGCCAAAAAATATGGGAGGAAGTATCATGGAAATTTATTGAAAGGAATCGTGATGTGCTTTGAGTGTATAAGGGTTGTCTATCAAGATAATTAATATTGAATGAGGATGAAGACACTGATTATTATAATAGAGGAGAAGAAGGACCCAATAAATTCACCACCCACACTTCAAAACTTAAAGTGAAATGATTTTGGATATTATAAAAATTAATTACCTAACCTGTTATCCAATGAAGATAATAAAAACTTGATCCCTAACAAATGAAGAGAAAAATAGTGAGCATATGCCTTTACTACTGTTGAGGTGGACCAAAATAATGAAGTAGTTAAAACTACTCTCATTCTACACTCTATACCTAAAAATTCATTATTTGATTATGGTTCTTCACATTCTTTAGTATCATACAAATTTTATAATAATATTGATTCACTACCTCAAACATTGGATTTTGAAATATATGTGAAAAACCCTGGCGGAACAATGATTTCATCTAAGATATATAACTCTTCTCCAATCAATATTTTTGGTAAGATATTTCCTATAAATCTATTCCTTCTACCCTTGGTTGAATGTTATGTAATTATAGGTATGGATTGGTTTTCCTTACATAAAGCACATATCAATTGTATAGATAAGGATATTTCATTTCATATCCTTAAATATCCTGTGATAAAGTATCTGTACAAGGATGGTCATGAGATCCCTTTAGAATAAAATTCTATTATATGGGTCTTAACACCAATAAATGCAGGACTTATAACTCAAATGATTAAGTAATATGTCAATAGTGATGATGTAAATATTTTATAAGAATATATTGATGTATTTCTAGATGAACCATTTTTCATTCCCTTAAAGCATGAGGCTGAGTTTTCAATTGAACTCATACCTGGATCGATGCCTATCTCAAAGATTCCATATAGAACGAATGCATTCAATTAAAATAATTAAAGAAGAAATTACTATAGAATCTAGAAAAGGGTTCTATATTCTAAAGTGATTCACTACAGGTTGCACTATTCCTCTTGGTAAAAATGAAATATAGATCAATACACCTTTTTCATTGGTAATCATGAGATTAATAAAACCATGATCAAGGAAAAGGTATCCACTACCCTGTATCAACGATATATTTGATAAACTCAAAGGATCTCAACACTTCTAATAAATTGAAATTTAATCTAGATATCATCAATTAAGGGTTAAAAGGGATGATATTTCCAAGACAACATTCTATATGAGGTATAGATACTATGGATTTATAGTGAAACCATTTTGAATTAGAAATTCTACCACTATCTTCATGGATATAATGAATAGAGTCTGTAGAGACTTCCTTGATCAATTTGTGATTATCTTTAATGAAGATATTATTATATATTCAAAGAGAAAGGAATATAATGAAGATAATTAATGGATTGTGTTAAATAACTTGATAAAGGATAAAAATATAATCTAAATTTAGTAAGTGTGAATTTTGGATGTAGAAAGTATCATTCTTGGACTATGTAATCACAATAAAGGGAATATTATAAGATCTATCAAAGTTGGAGGTTATCAAGAAATGGCCTAGATAGACCTCTATAAACAAGATCCATAGTTTTTTTGTTAATAGGCTATTATTGATTCTTTGTGAGAAATTTCTCACATCTATAAAATTCAATAACCAAGAGAACATAAAATGGAGTGAATTTTATATGAATAGGTGAATGTGAATAAAGTTTTAATGAACTAAAAAATGAGGTTGGTCATCGATCCTATAATTAAATTACCCTACATTGTTGAATAATTTGTAATATAAGGTGAATCTTCAAAAATGGGAATGAGTTACATCCTTATGTGAAATGATAAGGTAATTTCTTATGCCTTACATAAATTAAATATTCATGAGAAAATTTACCAAACACATGAAATAGAGTTTTCAAAAATGATATTTTCATTTAATATTTTTTGTCAATAACTATGTGGATAAAATTTGATATATACTATTATATTTACCAAGTTAAATACCCTAGGGGGAGGGGGTGATTCATGGTATGAAAGGTTAAAACTTCCCCTATTTGGATCTTTTTTCTTTGTTAAACAAAGAATTCTATTATTACAATGTCCATAGAGGACTCACTCTCTTTCTTGGTTCACTACTAGTTACTATTTTAAATTTCATTTCTCTCTCAAATAAAGTGTGCTCACTACTCCTTTAGAACATTATTCTATTGATTACTTAAATAAGTGTTGTTCAAAACCCATTTGGTGCATCATAAATCTAAAATTTCATCCACTTTATGAATATAAAATTATCATATAATTTCTTGGAAATTATTTTTGGATCATGTAATTTTCAATTTCACAAAACCCTTGCACAAATTTAACACAACTTCTCTAAGTTTTTAACAACTTTTTAGTTTTTCATGAAAATCCAAAATTTCAGGAAACTTTGTGTTTTTTGTGGAACTCCCAAATTTCATGAAACTTTAGTTTTGGTGTGAAACTCACTTGTTCATATAAAAAAGTCCCTTTTTGAAAGAAAATTATGTTTGAGTCACTACTTCAGGAAAGCAATGTCTTTGTGATGCTCTTACATGATTTCCGGGCCATGATATTCTCTAAGTATTAGAAAAACCAAAATATAGTGGGCGGTCCTCGATAGTGGGGGTGTAGAATCTTATTTAAAGACATAGAGGAACCTTATGCAACTTCCTTTAATGCCACTGACCTTAAAAAAAACTTTTTTTTGATTAAAAAAACTTCAAAAATTTGACATCTAATTTAGCACAAAACTCATCAGCATCATGAATCTTCAATATGTATTTCCCCAGATCACACAAATCTTATTGCGTAACATAACTTTGACTTTAACAAAACTATAGGAATTTCATGAAAAAATTGACTTTGTTGTATTTTGATGAGGTGACCCTGAATCTTCACTTTATCACAATGTTGTTAAACTCCTTCACACTTCTTGACAATATTTTCTCTTACGTCAAAATATTTCTATTTCAAAAAAAAAAATTCGTTTACTTCTAATTTTATACCCCATTTTTTTAAAACACTGGGAAATTCCACCACAATTATATGCAAAACATATTATTCACTTTCCAGATCCTCCATACCTCTATCCTATAGATTTATCAATATAATTTGTTAATAACCGCACTGGAACATCACATCTGAAATTGTCAATTGACTTTGTCAATAAACAAAACTAAACCAAAAATACTACAATGTCACTTTGAGAGATTTTTTTCCAACAATATCCCCCTTTGGGTTTGTTGAAAACTCTTCACTCGTTGATAAAAATTAAATCCTTATATTTATATCTAATTTTAAAAAAATTGTGATCAATTAAATTGAACCAAAATTTCTTCTTGTGACTCCAGATAGAGATCAATGATTTAATAAACATAGAATCTAATCCCAAAATATCCATTATTGGAATGATAAATAAGTGTAACTTTCAATTTTCATCAATAAAAAAACTTCATTACTGAGAATACAACCGCTTCAATAATACCATTTCTCTAAGAAAAATGATGAAACTTGCAAAAAACTCATCTTCAACCCCACTGGTTAACTTATTTTATCATGAATCCCATAAGTTAAATTGTTTTGAAATGTCTACTTTTAATTAATAGTATCAATTTAATATTTTAAAACTCCCCCTATTTATATGATACCATATCAACTTCTCCCCATTTCATTAACATTCCATCTACCCCTTTTCAATGAACCCAAATTTCACTCCTCTATGATCTGTAATATGGTAAAGAACAAATATAAACACATAGATAATAACACACCACACCTTAGGGAGAGGGGGTTCCACATACACACTTTTCATGTGTGGAGGGTCAACTATACTCCATGATTCCATCGATGAAATTCAAACCATTCTTTGTATAAGGCCTTCATTACAATGTTCAGAACCTAATGTTCTATCACCACATACTAAAACTTCACCACTCCATGCTCCATATTCTCCTTGATAAAAATAACACTTGATTTCTATATTCTTCATTTGTGAGTGATGGATGTGATTTTTGATAAGATTATAGAACTTGTATTATCACAATGGATTCTAATTAGAGACTTAACTTCAACTCCCGTATATTCATCTATTACTTTATCCATAGTAACTGCATGAAATATTGAGTAGATGAAATATTTCCAGCTTATATAGTGCTCAGAGAAATGAAATATTATTTATTTATTAGATAAGAATTTCAAAATCCACCAAGATAGAATACACCACCTGACATTGAATTTCCATCATCTACTGAACTATCCTAATCTACATCTTTATAACCCAAGAACTTTTTTTTTGTGATTTTTCATTTTACAAAAAACTAAAATCCACTATGACTTTGGTATATCAAATAATTATTTTCTCTATAATTAAATGGATTTCCTTGATATTAATTTGATACTATACTGCATGGCATGTGTTAAAAATAATATCAGTTCATGTCCTTATTATGTACAATAATCACCCAATGATATAACTATATTCTATGAGATTGAACACTTTACATTCACCATCATGTGAAAAAATCATCCATGTTATGAACAATGTTTTCATCCCCTTGGAATTATCCATTCCAAATATTCTCAAAAATTACTTAGCATATTTTATTTGAGAGATAAATGTGAAATGTATTCCTTATGTCACCTCTAAACCAAGGAATACCATTAGCTCTCCAATAATTAAAATTTAAATCCCATATTTCATAAAATCTTCAAGATGTTTAAATTGTGATTCATTCGATTCTCAAAAGATTATGTCATCGACATACACCAAAACTAACATCCTTTTATTAGTCTAATTTTTGACATAGAGATTTCAATCAACTCTACTATGTTGAAAATAAATATTATTTAAATAATAATCAAGGCATGAATACCATGATCTTGGTTCCTTATTTTATCCATACAACACCTTATTCAACTGATAAACAATGTTAACATCTCGTTGAATGAGAAAAAAATGTATTTGGTTAATGTACACCTCTTCCTCTAAAACTACATGCAGAAATTCATATTTGATATCCATCTATAAAAATTTGAAATTTATTTTCACATATATGGTTAAGAATAGGTGAATACTCTCCATTTTTGAAATATGTGAAAATATATAATCAACATAAATACCCTATATCTGGGAGTATCTATTTCACATGAGGAATTATTATTTTTTGAATTACCATGTCATTTTCATTCAATATATTTTGAAAAAACAACTTAGAAATGATGAAATTTTTATCTACTCGCATCGGAAAAATATCCCAAGTATAGTTATTCTCAATTTGGTCAAGATATTTATTTATAGTTTGAACCAAATTTTCATCTATAGATGCTTCTTCAAAACATTTTGGATCTACCTAAGATAGGAAGGATATTTAATTTATAGAATTCGTTCTCCTTTTTTAAACTAGAACTGCTTGATCACCTATGATGTTATGCCTATCAATTTCATCTTGACTCTTCATATTTTGTATATTTATAAGTATTACTTCATACTGATTATCATTAGAATCTTCTTATAAGTTAAAATTTTCAACTTATCATCCCCATGAGTTTCTTATATCTTAATTAGTATTATTAGGAAATTGTAAGCTGTGTTGTTAAATATTATATACATTTTCAACTACAATAAAATCAATTCTCTCATACACTTTTCCTATCCTCTTGTTGCAGAATTTTTATGATTTTATTTTATTGATTGTCTAAGGAATGTCTCCTCATATTCAAACAATTAAACCTTATTGTGTTTCAACTTATTAATAATAAAACATTTACTTATAAAGATTCAAAAGTATTTCTATATTGTATTCTTTCCATACCATAGATCATACAGTGTATTTTCTTCTTTCAAAAAAAAATATCTCTATTATAAATGTAGACTTATTTCAAGAAAACTTCCTTCCAAAATATATATGGTAGATCCTTTTCAAAATGAATTGTTTTGGACATGTTGTTTATGATCCAATTTCTCCTCTTAACTACTTCATGTTGCTAAGGATTTCTCACTACTGAAACTTGGAACCTTATCCTGTTTTTTTCAAGATAATACTTCACTTGGATATTTGTGAACTATATAAAATTTTCATTCAGAAACTTCATAATTTTCTATCCAATAATATTTTTATCTCTCCTCAGAGATTGTGTTATCAACCTAAACACCTTGAACATGTGATCAATAAAAAAAATCCATGACATACTTTTGAAATCATTAATGAATAAAACATAATATCTCTTCCAATCAATGGATATTGGTGACATAGGTATACAAACATCAAAATTCAAGAGTTCAAGAGCTCTTGTTGAATTTTTTTCTTTTTCCCTCTATGTATTTTGAATGATATTACCTTATTGGGAAGTATTAGATGTGTGAGTATGATCACACAATGAATTAGGGAGATCTCAAGTTATGTTACATTTCACCAGATCTTCCAAGGATGGTTGGAATAAATTACTAATTAATTTATGCCACATATTATTTTATTACTCCTTGGATATAAATAACATATCTTTTTTTTCACTCACTGGGAAAATATTTTCCTTCATGTGATTTACCTAAGAAATAACCAAACTCTACTTTCCTTTATTATATAAAACTTCTTTGTAAATATTATAAAATTCCATGAGTCACATAGTTGATTGAAACTTAGAAAGTTATTAATGATACCTTTAACAACCAATACATCAACACATATCATATATTTTTCCCCAAAATTTTATTTTCATGAGATAATAATATTAAAGCCTTTATCATTTCCCAACATGATGAATCCATCATTTTCATGCTCAATTCTTGTCACCAGATCTTTATTTACCATCGTATAATAGATGCATTCACTATTAATGATCAATATTCTTGTGGGATATGATTCTATGAAGGAAATTTCTAGAACCACCACATGCTCAACTATTTTGTTCTTGATATATGTCTTTGGATTTATACTTGATGTTGAATAGTATTCCTGATATTTCTCTTGGTATAATGGAACTGATTTTTCTTAAAAATTAGTAAAATTATTTTTTAGTTTTATCTCATTTGATGATTACTCAAGATAATACTTAAGAATACTTTGGGTTTACTTTGGAACATTATTCTACATTTTTTATTAGCACCATGTTTCAAAATCCTCCGCACTAGAAATAATGACCACCAAAATAATTCCTGGAATATTGAATTCTTTGTAGATGCCTTTATTTCTCTTTTGACCTTCATAACTAATTGGTTATGGAAAATATATTTTAGTAATATCCTATCTTTCCACAATAATAATATCTAATAAGAGGGGAATTACTGTGTATCTTTTTTGCATGACCGGTGGTTCCTTGGATTGTATAAACCTTATGATACATATTCATACCAAAATCAAATTTGTACCTCATAATTGGTGCTTATGTTCTGGCATCAATCGTATTATATTTTTGTTTATGATCAATCCACACACTATCATTTTTATTTAGATATGATTCTTTATTTCTACTTTTCTAAATCTCCATGATCCACATTTAGTTTTTTTGTCTTCTAATAAATCCAATTTTATGATTTCATACTAGGATTTATGAGTCTCTCATGATATTATACTTTTATTTGTATTCCAAAAACTTTTCCTTCATGTTTTATAATACATTTGACTCGATATTTCATTGTATTAGTCAAACCATTGATAAATCTGGTATGTTATTAAGCCATGATCTTGTACTCAATGACATTTTTGAAGATATTTTTAATCATATACTTAAGATTTTGAATTTCTTCTTTGAGCTCAAAATTTTATTCTTCCCGTGACTGCATATAGATTTTAACATCATGAACCAATCTATAAGATTAATTTATTTTGGATATCCAAATATTTATCTCTTCAAGAGTGGCCTCATGCTTTACTTGGAGATCAATAATTCTTTCCTCTTCTCCATCCATGACACTCTCTTCCTTTATCTAGGAAATGATCACAATTGATATCATAACATTCTATTTTTAGTCTTTTCAGTTTCCAATTTATTCTTCCATTGTTTCCCATAAATACTTATTTTATTGTGATAGTATATTATTATTTTTGATTAAATTTCTCTTATAACTTTTCCTAACTTTATCATTGGTGGAATACTTTTTTAATGGGGATTTCATCAACATCCTCATCATCATCTTGAAAATTCTTGGGACACCTTACTGTAATATTTCCAAACTTTCCACATCAAAATCATACAATTGAAATTTTCCCATTAAACATTCCATTTCCCCTTTATAAATTTAAGGAAACTAATGAAATGTCTTCATCCACCCCTTCTTCTTCCAATCCATCCTATAGAGATATTTTTCATAGACTTGAATGCAAACTATTTGGATTTACCTTTTTCCATAGCCTTATTATCATCATTTCTCATCTCATTTGTCAGAAGTGTACTATAAAAACTACCCAACATCAGCTCCATCAAAACTTTATCCTGTATTATAGAGACCTTCAGATTAAACATGGGTGGAAACCTTTTCAGGATACTCTTGAAAATATTTATATCATCAAGTATTTAACTAATACCTCACATTTACTCCACAACCACATTTACCTAATAAAATAATTTAGCAACAAACTCATTATGGTGAATTATTAGGTCCTAATAGATGTTCCACAGAACATGAAATTTTGTTTATTGGAATTTTGAATCACATAAATAAATATTTAGCATCTTTTACCACATGAAATGTGATAAATGACATGAAATCACCTTCATGTTGAATATGTTGGATAAGGATCCAATTACTCATTCATTCCTATGGCATCAAAATCCAATTCTCTTAGGCCTGCCTCTAATAAATCTCCTCTATCTATACAGGCAAAAATACCATGAATTATTGCTATAGAAACATACATTCCCATTGATCAGAAGTAGTGTTATATCTAATTCTTCCACAATTAAAGATCTTTTCCATCAAATATTAGAATCCCTTTATGATTAAAAACTTCTATTACTTCAACTAAGAGAGAAACAATGACATTAAAATTTGACTATGATATCAATAATTGGATATACCAGGTCAAATACCTTGAGAGGGGGGGTGTGAATTAGGGTATAAAAGGTTTTTATTTCCACACTGTAGATCTTTTTTCCAAAATTTAGATCATTTTTCATTATTAAACAATACCCTTTTATCTCTCTCTTTTCAATAGTAAGGAATAAGTGTTGGATCGAATATGTAGATTTATATGTATATTAGATGGAACAATACAAGAGGGGGGGGGGGGTAAATTGTAGGTTTAAAAATTTCAGTTTAAACACTCAGAGATTAGTTTAAAAGATCTTAAACTAATACAATTTAAACAACCAGAATTGTATTGAATATAAAGGTATGAAGTAATGTAATACTATTAGAAAAGTAAAGTAATTATATTCAAGATGAATACAATAATCAGAGTAATACAAGTGTGAGAGATTCTACCTTAAAGTGTATAGAATCTATTAATACAATATGTAATAGAATAATTGTAATTGAAACAATTACAATTGAAAGTGTAATGAAGAAAGGAAACAATACAAATTTCTTTCTAATACAAACAGCAGCAGAAATGAAAAAGTATTACAATTATTTTTAACCCAAAGAGAAAGGTTATCCTTTCACCTAGGATAAGAGGTCTGTCTTACCACCACCTTGGTAATCCCTCGATACGATGATCAGTTCGTCTGTCTGCCTATCCCCGACAGCCCTCGATACGATGATCAGAACGTTTGTCTCCCTATCCCCAGTAGCCCTCAATACGATTATCGGAACGTCTATCTGCCTATCCCTGGAAACCATCGATTTTGTAGGTAATCGACACCTCTGTCTTTCAATTACTTGAAATCCCTCGATACGATGATCGGAATGTATGTCTGCCTATCCCTGATAGCCCTCGATATGATGATCGGAACGTCTGTCTGCCTATCCCCGGCAGCCCTCGATACGATGATCGGACGCACAAAGCACAAATCATGAGAGAAGTCACAGAGTCTCTCTCTAGAACTTCATAGAAGCAAATTATCACAGTTATATCACCGTCGTTATTTCTCGGCTTCAAATGACCTCATATTTATAGGCCTCAGGTTCCAACGGTCACATTTCCTCCAACGGTCATATTTCTCCGAAAAACTCAGAGGGACTTGGACACCTGACATTATAACGGTCATATTGAAACAGAAAGCACGAAATCATTTTGATTAGTTTGTAACTAACTAAACGACATCGTATTAGTTAAAAAAAGACATATGAAGATGATAAACAAGAGTACGATTAATATGAAACATGTGTTTTTTTGACTAAGTACCAAAACAAGAAAGTATGAAAGTATGAGTATTATAAGTATTACTAAATGTAATGTATTGATATGATACAAAGTAAGATACACAAAAGTGAGTACGATTGACAGAGTTAGTATGATACAATTGACAGAGTCAGTACGATGCAATTGACAGAGTCAGTACGATATGATTGATAGAGTCAGTATGATACGATTGACAGAGTCAGTACGATACGATTGAAAGAGTCAGTACAATACGAGATAAAATACATTTGTGATTTTCAAAACATGATATAGAGGTCAAAGGAGAAATTTTGACTCAACAATCTCCCCCTTTTTGGAAAGCACAATACACAAAGTAAAGACTACAAGAAATACTTATCTCCCCTTGAGTTATTGGAAAATCTTATGAATATGAATTTGAATACGACTAACTCCCCCTTAGGTGTATACTTTCCTAAGGATTGTATTCACAGATTTTATTTGGTTTCGAAGTATTTGATTAAATAATTCTCCCTTTGTAAAACATCCTCCCCATTTATAAAAAAATCTCCCCCTTTGTGATTTACAAAAATAATGGGGTAACCTTGGGTTTCCTGAAAGGGTTAGAGAAGAAATGGAGGACAAAAGAAAAAGAATCATAAAAGTTATTACAAAAAAAAGACAGGTTCCATAAGAAAATAAAAACAAATACAAGAGTAATTTGGTTTCTCTTTCCTTTTCCTTCTTTATCATCTCATGAAGAACAAATTTCATCTTCTTGATTTATTTCTTGTATCCAGAGATTGAATCACCCTGAGATATGAGAAGCTCTTGTTGGTCAGCAAAAAGTTGATCTTGATTTCTGATAGTCTCCTTCTGGACTCTGATTACTTTCTCAAGGGTATCAATTCTGTCTTGCAGATTCTTGTTATCTTTGGATAACAAAGAATTTTGTTTCTTCAACAAAACCATTTCATCTTTGAAAGATTAAACCTTTGAGAATTTAGACTGAAAAGCATTCATTCTCTTTTGCAATTCTTTCACTGAAGGAATATCGGCTCCATGAGTTACCTGATTCATCCTTTCAACAGTTTCTTTGTCAAGATTGTTAAAGGAAATATAAATATCATTTAACAACCTCATTATATCTTCAATTGATATCTCATGGTCATTCACCAAGCTTTCTGTTTTATATGACCACTTGGTCATCTTGTTGCAAGCCTTATTAGGAGCAACTGAAGTTTCTGAAAGAAATTATAAATCAGCTTCAACTGACAAAACTTTCTTTCTCAAATCTTTTACAGAACCAAATTTCTTCTTTTGATTGTCAGTGATGAAATCAATCTTCCCTTCCAACCTAGGAAAATAGGGAATAGTCTTCTCAATTATTCTCAAAACATGAACAATGTAATCCCTCTTCTTAAGAGAGATTGTGTATTTTGAATCAGTGTCTTCATCGTACGAAAGCAGTTAATTTGATCAGCTTGAGTCAATAACTGGCTGTTTTCCTTTTGCTTTTTCTTTCTCCCTTCTTTCTTCTTCTACTTTTTCACTGATGACAATAAATTTTTCAGTATGAGAGGATTGAGCACCTTGCTTTGCTTGAGGGGGTGTTTTATCCGGAGTTTCAGAAGTTTCAATAGGTGCTTGATCGGCATGAGGGACTTTTTGAATACCTTCACTCTGCTTTTGAACTGATTCTTCTCTACACTTTTTCGAACTCTAAAGGAATTCCAAAAGAAAATCTCCTTCCTCTTCTTCAACTTCTTCTATTTCTTGCAACATTTGTTTTCCTTTTTCTTTCTCTGGAAGACTTTGTACGATTGGTTCTTGATGTATTTATTCTGTTAGTTGAGCACTAGAATCCTCAACCATTCTGATTACTTTCGAGATATCAGAGTCTTGAGCCTTTCTTTTCAAAATAGTCTTCTTTTTCTTTTCAGGTTGAAGGGTTTCCTCTACCCTTATTCTTTCTGCAAAAGCTTCAGCTGGGTCAAGACCAAACTTTGGATCACCTTTCTTTCTCTGTTATTTTTTATTTATCCACTTGGCCACAACCTCCTTGCTGTACTTTGGTTTCTTCTTTGGATTTGAACTGGTTCGGGGATCTGAATTTTGAGGAACACCAATAAAAGGATTGTCTTTGGCTGGTATAGGTGTTGATTGATTCTGAGCTGATTCTGCTTCTAAATCTCTTATAAAAAATTTTGAATTTGGATCAAAACAAACATTCAACTTCTTCAAAGTACTTTTTCTAATCCAGGAGGGCTCCAAATATATCATATTTCCTTTCAAAGGAATATTACAAAAATTCATTCTTTCGAGAATGAATTTTGTAAGAATAGGTGGATACATAATCATTTGGGACTTAATTCCTCCTGACTTGACATTCTGGATAGTTTCAAAAACATATCCCATGAGATTTACATTTCTCATATTTACAAGATAGTCAAGTATAAAAACATCAGAAACTTTCAGAGTTTCTCTATCTCCTTTTCTTGGGATAAGAAAACCTTGCATCCAAAGAGTCACAAACCTATTGTTCAGAGAAAGATGAGCTACTTTTCTCTTCTCTTCATTTATAACAAACAAAGTCTTATCGACACTTTCTCTATTAAACATACCGACCTCCTCTGGTAGTTTATGAGATGGACAGAAAGAATCACCTTCTATTGGGACATTTAGAAAATGAGCCGCTTGTTTCACAGACATAGACAACTTTCTATCATACATAGAAAAATTGATAGTCAAGTCTTTATCGAAAGATACGATTTCATAAAACTGAGTGACTTCATCAAAAAGAACCGGATCTTGAGATACTGGTTTTTCAACACATAGATGTTCCCATCCATAAAACAAAATGATTCTTATGATTGTAGAATCGTACGAATCAAAAAAGTCCCGAGAAACTAACCTTTCTCTGAAAAGGTCTTTCTCTGTAAAAGTCTTTGAAGACATTTCGGCGGGAGTATTAGCAGAGGACTGAGACATATAGGTGAAGCCGCTTGAAAGATCGTACGATGACTTAAATCAGTGGAGTAGGGCTTCACCACAAATCGTGAAAGAACCTGTGTGGGATTGGTGAGGGGGGATCTATTTATAGGCGGTAAAAGGGTGACCGTTGATCTTCTACGGTTGAGATTTGAAGAAAAGAAATAAACGGATAGGATTAAAAGATTTTTTTTAAAAAAAATAGAAAAAATATGTACCTGCCGGAGATCGTAAGGTAATTGTTGGTTTTAGATAGTATTAGAGGAAAACACAAGCGTACGAAGTAAAAGAATACTATCAATCGTCATACCGATGGAAACCAAATTCGTTACCATTAAATGATGAGATGATGGAAAACAATCTTGTTACCATGAACTGACAAGCCGATGGAAAACAAAGTTGTTACCATTAAATGACAAATCGATGGAAAACAAACTTGTTACCATTAACTGACAAGCCGATGTAAAACAATCTTGTTACCATGAACTAACAAGCCGATGGAAAACAATCTTCTTACCATGAACTGACAAGACGATGGAAAACAATCTTGTTACCATGAACTGACAAGCCGATGAAAAAAAAATTCATTACCATGAACATTCGATATGATAGAAAAGAAATCCATTACCATGATCAGTCGATACGATGAAAAAGAAATTCATTACCATGATCGGTCGATACGATGGAAAATAAATTCATTACCATGATCGGTAAATACGATGGAAAAGAGATTCATTAACATGATCGGTCGATATGATGGAAAATAAATTCATTACCATGATCGGTTGATACGATGGAAAAAAAATTCATTACCATGATCGGTTGATACGATAAAACTGTCAATATGATAAACGATAAAACTGTCAATACTATAAACAGAAAAGTAAATGACATGATAAAACTGTTAATACGATAAATAGAAAAGTAAATGATATGATAAAACTTTCAATACGATAAACAGAAAAGTAAATGATACAATAAAACTGTCAATACGATAAATAGAAAAGTAAAAAACACATACCCGAAGAGTAAATAATTAAAGATCATAAGATAAAAAGAAATATAGTAAGAAATGTTCTCCCCCTTTTTAAGAGGATTTTTGTTTAATGTAAGGAGAAATATAAAAACAAGAAGTAGATATAAATGATTATTTTAATGTAATCATTCCTAGATTCTGTTTTATAAACTCAAATCTATCGGAAGGTAATGGTTTTGTGAAAATGTCAGCAAGTTGTTCTTGCGTTATGATAAATTGTAAAATAATATATCCTTTTTATGTGTGATCCCTAAGAAAGTGATTCCTAACATCTATGTGTTTTTCATGAGAGTGATGTGTTGGGTTCTTACTAAGAGCTATGGCACTAGTATTATCACATAGAATTTGGGTTTTGGAAAAACTCAAACCATAGTCAGTGAGTGTGTGTTGCATCCACAACACTTGAGCACAACAACTTCCACCTGCTACATATTTAGATTCAGCAGTGGAATGTGCTACCGAGTGTTGTTTCTTGCAGGACCAAGAAACCAGAGAATCTCTTAAGAAATGACATGTTCTAGATGTACTTTTTCTATCCATTCTACAACCACCAAAGTCAGCATCTAAAAAACTTTAAAAAAAATCATTTCCAGAAGAGTAAAAAAGTCATAAATCCATAGTGCCTTTCAAATAACAAAAGATTCTCTTTAAGGCTTTCAAATGAGACTATTTTGGATTAGATTTATATCTTGCACATAAGCATATAGAAAACATTAAGTCTGGTCGACTAGCTTTCAAGTATAGAAAACTTCCCATCATACCTCTAAATATTGTTTGATCTACTGGTTTCCCAGTTTCATCAAGATCAAGTGTATTTGAGGTACCAATTGAAGTGCTAATACTTTTAGTTTTGTCATATCCATACCTTTTGAGTAAGTATTTAATATACTTATGTTGAGATATATATGTCCCTTCTGATTTTTGAGAAATTTGAAAACCTAAAAAGAATGTTAACTCACCCATCATACTCATTTCAAACTCAGACTTCATTAAATAAGAAAAAGAATCAGTTAAAGATTTCTGAGTTGATCCAAATATGATGTCATCAACATAAATTTGAACAATTAAAACATTTTTATTTTCCATTTTTATAAAAAGGGTTGGATCTGCTGTACCTTTTTTATAATTTTTTTGTAAAAGAAATCCTGTAAGTCTATCATACCATGCTCTAGGGGCTTGTTTAAGACCATATAGAGCTTTGGTAAGTTTAAAAAAATGATTAGGATGTTTTGGGTCTAGAAAACCAGGAGGTTGTTAGAAAAAAACTTCTTCTTGAATAAAACCATTTAGAATAGCACATTTAACATCCATTTGAAATAGTTTGAAGTTAAAGTATGTTGCAAATGCTAATTGAATTCGAATAGATTCAAGTCTAGCTACCAGAGCATATTTTTCTTAATATTCTATTACTTTTTGTTGATTATAGCCCTTATCAGCAAGTCTTGCTTTATTTCGTACAATAATTCCATTTTCATCACATTTGTTTCTGAAAACCCATTTTACTCCAATTACAGTTGTTTCTTTAGGTATTTCAACTAAAGTCTAGACTTTATTCCTCTCGAATTCATTTAGTTCATATTGCATTGATTTGATCCAATCTTCATCACCTAAGGCCTCACTTGGAATTTTAGGTTCAAATTGGGAAAGAAAAGCAAGATTTTCTATTTCATTTCTTAAGGAATTTTTGGTCCTTACAGGTTTATTTACATCACCAATGATATTATCAATAGGATGAATCCTAAGAAACAATTGATTTGGATTTTGTAAAACCTGTTCATCAATATATGGTAGAAATTATTCTGTGGTAAATGTTTCAGAAGTATCTTCTTGAACAATTTCCTTATCAGAAGGATCTTCTAACAAAGGTTGATAATCGGTTTTTGAAAACACATATAAGGATGTAGGTTGGGATGATTTAAAAACAAAAGGATCAGATTCATCAGATTTTACATGTACTATTTCCTCAACGATACAAGTGTTTTTATTGAAAACTCTATAAGCCTTAGAAGTTGTGGAGTAACCTAGAAAGATTCATTCATCAGATTTTGGTGCGAACTTGTTTAAATTATGTTTTTTATTCAGAATGAATACTTTGCACCCAAAAACTTTAAAGTATGAAACTTTAGGTTTTCAGCCAGTCCATAGCTCATAAGGTGTTTTATTAAGAAAATGTCTTGTTAAAACACGATTTATAGTATAACAGGCAGTACTAACAGATTCAGCCCAGAAGTACTTAGCAATTGAGTACTCACTCAACATGGTTCTAGTCATTTCCTGAAGAATAAAATTTCTTCTTTCAACAACACCATTTTTCTGAGGAGTTCTTGGAGCTAAAAAAGTGTGAGTAATACCTTTCTTACTACAAAAAATTTTAATTTCAGAATTTTGAAATTCACCATCATGATCACTATGAATAGTTATCAATGGTAGGTTTTTCTCATTTTTAACTTGGGCTCTAAAAGTTTTGAAATAGGAAAAGGCTTCAGATTTCTTTGTTAGAAAATAGACACATGTGAATCTAGTAAAGTCATCAACTAAAATAAATACATAGTATTTTCCTCCAATGCTTCCAGTTTGTGAAGGAACAAAAAGATCCATGTGTACTAGCTGTAATGCATTAGAAGTTGAAACTTCATTAATTGATTTAAAGTTAGTTTTATGTTGCTTTCCAAATTGACAAGGATCACAGAGTTTTGAAGAATAATATCTAAGATCCGGTAGTCCCCTTACAAGTCTTTTCTTTGAGAGTTTACAAAGGTTTCTTAGATTATAGTGTCCTAGTCTTCTATACCATTGACATGAATGGTCTTCTATTTCACTTAAGAAGGGTAAATTTTGGCTTCTAAGGTCTTCTAAGTTAATAGTGTATACATTGTCTTGCCTATGGGTAGAGAGAATGAACTCATCCTTGGAATTGTGAACTAGACACTTATCATTTCTAAAATTCACAAGGTAACCTTCATCACATAATTGACTTTTGCTAATGAGATTGTGCCTAAGACCTTTAACAAACAAAACATTTGAGATAAGAACTTTTCCAAGAAAAATAATATTACCTATACCAACAATCTTTCCTTGAGTATTATCTCCGAAGGTAACCTTTCCTCCTTTTGTTTTGATACTATTTTCAAAGAGATCTTTTTTTCAGGTCATTTGTCGAGAACAACCACTATCCATGTACCAAATATTTTTGTTGGCACACTTCTCATTTTCCTGAAAAAGAAACAATTAGTTTTTCGGAATCCAAACTTGTTTGGATCCAGATGGGTTAGATAAGAGAATTTTAGGAATCCACATTTGTTTTACAAAATGAGCTTTATGAAATCCTAAAGATTGATTTTTATTAAGAGAACACTCTCTTTTCCAGTGTCCACCACATTGACACTTAGAACAAAAAGGTGTTTTTTTGGAACAAAGTAGTTATTACTAAAAACTGGTTTGGAATAAGTATAACCAAGTGTAGAATGATTCCTCAAAGGTCTAATTTGAGAATACATCTTGTCAATGTTTTCCTTTCCATGAGTAAAGTTTGACAAACATTTATTTAAAGAGAAAATTTATGACTTTAGTTTTAAAACTATGTTTTTATCTTCCAAAACATTTGATTTTAAACTAGAGTTAGGCTCTAAAACACTTTTCTTTGAAATCACATTTTCTAGATCCTTAGAAAGTTTATCCTTATCAGATTTGACTTTCTCAAGGGTTTTTAAAATACTTTCAAAATCAGAAGTTTTCATATCAAGATCTTTAGAAAGATCTGATACTTCTTTAGTTAGAACTGAAATTCTAGAATTTTCTTTATCAATCTTTTTCTTAAGTTTAGAATTTTCATTTTCAATTAATTTAGAAAATCTAGATACTTCTTCAAAAGAAGGTAGTGTATCATCTTATGATGACGAAGAATCATCATTCGAAGATTCATAATATTTATTATCAATACAATTTGCATTTAAAGAGACATTTGTAATAGCTTCAGCATTATGTACCTTGTCCATAAGACAATGATCCTTAATTGGTAGTCTGGATATAAGTTCAATATTTCTCTGTCCTGAGGACTCATATTCTGAATAATTGTCTGAAGAATCACTACCACTTTCACTCCAAGTGTCATTTTCTTTCAAGACTTTCTTTGTATTATAATAATTTTTCTTATTTCTTTCAGAATGTTTCTCCTTTCTGTATTTTCTCTTCAGTAAAGGAAAATCAGGCCTTATATGACCTACTTTCTTACATTCGTAACAAGTTACCTCTGAATCTTTATTATCCTTCCTATCTTTCTTTTTGAATTTGTATTGGAAGTCTTTATTTCCCACAATCTTGTTCATCCTTCGAACAAGATTGGATAACTCATTTTCTGAAAGATCACAATCACTTGAATCATATATAACAACTTTCTTGGCTTTGGATATTGTTATCCTTTCAGGTGTTTAGCTATAGATATAAAAGCTACACTACCATTTCCATTCTTCTTCTTGTTGAAATCAGCATCTCTTTTCATTCTTGTTTCATGCTATAAAAGAGTTCCAAATAGTTCATCAAGAGTAATCTGGGAAACTTTTCTATTTTCATCAATAACTTCCCTTTTTGACTCCCATTAATTTGGAATTATGTCTATAATATTATCTACAAGAGCTTTATCATCAAGACCTTTTTCCTCCATAGATTGTAAACTATTTACAATTTTCATAAATCTTTGTTTCACTTTACATATTGTCTCTCCATATGGAAAAACAAATCCATGATACTCAGCTCGAAGCATTGCTCTTCTTGTTTCTATAACCTTGGATGTACCAAAATGTGTGACTTCTAATTTCTTCCAAATACAGTTGGCTACTTCATAAGAAGATATCTGGCTGTATATATTCCTGGTCATAGAACATAATAAAGTATTGCGTACCTTGTAATTCGGTTGATATTCTTGCTTCTTTTGATTAGTGAAATTACTGAATTCTTTGTCAGGAATTTTGTAACCTCTAGTAAGCATTATAAAATTGTCTACACTAGTATTGATCACAAACGTCTTCATTTGATCTCTCCAGTACTCAAAATCATTCCCATCAAAGATAGGTGGTCTATAAGTATTTAGGTTGTCAATTGACCCAATATTCATTCCTTCCATATAATGAAAAAAAATCTTTTCCACTCCACACGTTAGTGTAGTAAGTAGTTAAAATGAAAGTTTGAATGAAATAGAGAAAGTAATAAAAATCAGTGGAAACCTGCTCTGATACCAATTATTGGATCGAATATGTAGATTTATATGTATATTAGATGGAACAATACAAGAGGGGGGGGGGGTGAATTGTAGTTTTAAAACTTTGAGTTTAAACACTTAGAGATTAGTTTAAAAGATCTTAAACTAATACAATTTAAACAACCACAATTGTATTGAATATAAAGGTATGAAGTAATTTAATACTATTAGAAAAGTAAAGTAATTATATTCAAGATGAATACAATAATCAGAGTAATACAAGTGTGAGATATTATACTTTAAAGCGTATAGAATCTATTAATACAATATGTAATAGAATAATTTCAATTGAAACAATTACAATTGAAAGTGTAATGAAGAAAGGAAACAATACAAATTCATTTCTAATACAAACAGAAGTGGAAATGAAAAAGTATTACAATTATTTTTAACCCAAAGAGAAAGGTTATCCTTTCACCTAGGATAAGAGGTCTGTCTTACCACCACCTTGGTAAGCCCTCGATACGATGATCGGTTCGTCTGTCTGCCTATCCCCGGCAGCCCTCGATACGATGATCGGAACGTATGTCTGCCTATCCTCGACATCCCTCAATACGATGATCGGAATGTCTGTCTACCTATCCCCGACAACCCTTGATTTTTTAGGTAATCGGCACCTCTGTCTTTCAATTACTTGAAAGCCCTCGATACGATGATCGGAACGTCTGTCTGCCTATCCCCGGCAGCCCTCGATACGATGATCGGATGCACAAAGCACAAAGCTTGAGAGAAGTTACATAGTCTCTCTCTAGAACTTGATAGAATCAAATTATCACAGTTATATCACCGTCGTTCTTTCTCGGCTTCAAACGACCTCATATTTATAGGCCTCAGGTTCCAACGGCCACATTTCCTCCAATGGTGATATTTCTACGAAAAACTCAGAGGGACTTGGACACCTGGTATTATAACGGTCATATTGAAACAAAAAGCACGACATCATTTTGATTAGTTTGTAACTAACTCAACGACATCATATTGGTTAAAACAAGACATATAAAGATGATAAACAAGAGTACGATTAATATGAAACATGTGTTTTTTTGACTAAGTACCAAAATAAGAAAGTATGAAAGTATGAGTATTATAAGTATTACTAAATGTAATGTACTGATATGATACAAAGTAAGATACACAAAAGTGAGTACGATTGACAGAGTGAGTACGATACGATTGACAGAGTCAATACGATACGATTGACAGAGTCAGTATGATATGATTGACAGAGTCAGTACGATACGAGATAAAAGACATTTTTGATTTCCAAAACATGATATAGAAGTCAAAGGAGAACTTTTGACTCAACAATAAGAAGAAATTAAAACATTCAGTAGACACATAAAATTTACTTGATTTAGCCTCACTGGGCTATATCTAAGGAGCATACAATGATAATGTGTTGAATTACCAAATACACTAAAGCGCATTACTATTATAATGTTTAAAGAATACTCACTATCCCTCATAGATAACTACTAGTCACAATTTAAAATCTCACTACTGTCTCAACTGAATTGTTATCACAACTACTTTATAATTATTTTCTATTTATTACTTGAATCCATGTTGTTTATGCCCCATTTAGTGCATCATGAAGCTGAACTTCAATCCACTTGATGAAAATCAACTAAAACTATATCTTCTATTCAATTCCATCAGGTTCTTTAAACTTTCACTTTTGGGTAACATTTTTAAAAATTTCATACAACTTTCCCAACTTTCACATAATTTTTTAGTTTTACACAGAACTCCCATATTTTATGAAACTTTGGGTTTGTTTCATAACTCCCAAATTTCATGTAACTTTGGGGGTTTACATAGAAATAACTTGTTCATATAGACACATGTCCCTTTTTTGTATACAAATAATGTTTTTGTTGCTTCATTTTTTAAGAAATATTTTTCATGAAACTCTTACACAATATTAGATCCTTGATATTCTTTAAGTATTAGACATAAAAAAGAGGGAGGGAAGAATACTATTTATAGATGTGGCCAACCCTTCATGCAATTGAATTTCACACCACTAGAATTTCATGTAACATTCCTAGTTCACTTAACATAAATGATTTTACATCACCTTTAGTGCACAAATCACTACCGTTGTAAAACTACTATCTATATTTCCTAGGATCACACAACTCTAACAGTTCCATAAAAATATGAATTTCATGAAATTGTAAAACTTTCCAAAGGCAGTTTCATTTTTGATATTTTTATGTGGTGGCCTTGAATATTCACTTTCACACAACTTCATGAAAATATTTCACCTTTCTATGCAACTTTTACACTTACACAAAAATATTTCCTTTGAAAAAAATAACTTTCTATTTCCTATGAATTTTAGACCCCAAAAATTTCGAAAACAATGGGAAATTACACCACATTTATAAAAGTAATTTCCTATAAATCTTATAGTACTTACATAATTCTATCATGGAGATTTGTAAACATAATTTTTCGACAACTATACCAGAACATCACAACTGACCCTTTCAACTGGCTTTATCAACAAACACCACTATCCCAAAAATACTACAATGTTAGCTTGAGGGATTTTTACCCAACATATACAAATAAGAATATCTTTAAATATATATTCACATAGAATGAGTGGAATATGTGCTAAAGGATATGGTTGGAGTTGATAAAAGAGTATTATTTCTCAATAAATTACAACACAGGGAAGGAAAATAAGGTGGATGGTGCACTGAGAAGGAAATATCATTCTACCCAATCCATGATGAGGATTGAAAAAGACCTAATACTCACGAGTTTTCAAATGATTAATCTTGAAGTTATAATGGAAATAGAAAAAATACCATCTTTCCCAAATGACTACTCAACCATCCCTTCATGTGAAAATCCAAGAAGATAAAAAATGATGTAGATATATAGAAAAAGGTAGTGAGTATTCCATAGTTCAACTCTGATAAAGATGAATTTATAAGGTTTGGAAAATAGATGTGTATACTATTAAAACCAAAAATTGATTAAGGAACTTTTGTTAAATTCTTATACCTCATACTACTCTATTTATCATGGAATTATGAAGATTTATAGAGATCTCAAGAAAAAATTATAGTGGGATAACATGAAGAGGGAAATCATAGAATAAACATCCCAATGATCAGTATTCTATAAAGTTAAGGCTAAATAATAAAGTATATGGGTATGTTGCAACCATTACCCAGACCAATATGAAAATAGAAAAAAATTTGCATGTATTTTTTTGGTGGGAATCCTTATTAAATCCAAAGTCTATAATTGCATTTGTATTGTAGTTTATCTCCTTAAAAATTAATCACATTTTATTTCTATCAAAGAATATTTTTCTCTTGACCAACTTTCTAGGATATAAATAAGAGAAGTGATAAGGATATATAAAGTACCATTATCTATTGTATATGATCAAGACTCACATATTACTTCAAGGTTATGGAGAATTATTTAGTAATAATTGAATATAGAGTGGAGCTTTAACACTTCTTATCATCCTTAAATAGATGGTTAGTCTGATAGGACCATTCAAACTCTAGAGGATATGGTGAGATCTTATTCAATGGATTTCAAAGGATATTGGGATCAACACATTCCACTGGTAGAGTTCACATTTAATATATATTTTCATTCTAGCATTCAGATGGAACTATACGAGGGTCTGTATGGAAAGATATGTTGGAATCAAACTTGTTGGGATGAAGTTGGAGATAGGAAGATAATAGGACCCGACCTTGTCCATGAAATGATGGAGAGGGTTTAAACCTTTCAACATGACATAAAATCAGCACCAAGTTAAAAGAAGAGTTATACAGATAATCATCAATGATATCTAATGTTTGAAGTTGGTGACAAGACATCCCTTTAAATATCTCCTTGGATGTAGTTTATGAGATTTGGTAATAAGGGAAATCTAATCCCTAGGTACATCAGTTCCTTTGAGATCCTTGATTAGGTTGTGATAATAGATTATCACTTAGTACTCCATCCAAACTTCTCTCAAGTACAAGATATGTTTCATTTATTTCTTTTGATGAAGTAAATTCTAGATACTTTATATGTGCTAAAAATATAATCCATTAAATTATATCATGATATCTCATATGAAGAACAACCTATTGAGATCTTGGATCGAATAGATAAAGTGCTATAGAACAAGACCAATCACATGATCAAAGTTTTGTTGCATAATCATAAGTTTGAAGAAGATACTTGGGAACTTTAGGATGTAATAAGAAAAAATTACCCCCAAATTTTCTCCTCCTAGTAATAAAATTTAAAGGATGAAATTCATTTTATGGGGGGTAGAATGTAACGACCCATAATCTTAGTAAATATTTTTTCCTTAAATAAATATCATCTTGAGTAGCTTGTATTACACATAACACCAAAATAAAATGAAAATATTGAAAATTTAATAAAATAAAATTATTAAATATGTTTGATATAATATATTAATTAAATTTTAAGGCATCAATAGAAGTAAACACCTTTTGAAAACTAAAAAAATGGTTTAAAAATACAGGACTTCGAGCTATAGGGCCTTCATGAAATATGGTAATGGGCCTAACACCCACTATTCCTTTGGTTCATGTAAGGTTTACCTATAAAACTAGTTAAAATTAGATCTTCATTTCCTTAATAAAAATGGGATTCAACCCTAACCTATTAAAAAAATACAGGATTCTTTTCTTTTTCTTAAATATACTTTTGTTTTCCATATATGAATTTTTATATTAAAATTAATTCATATCACATTTATAAAAATAATATAATAAAATAAAGTTACTTTTTTGAATTCCAAATATCAAAATTATCCTAATATGAAATTTTGGGATTTTTAGAAATTAGTTATTTTTAGGTGAATAGTAAAAAAAAAATACAATTTTTACAAAAATTATAGTTTCTATGAATATATTAAGAGGTAAGTATAAATTTAAAAATTATAAAAAAATATTTCATGATCAAAAATTTATTTATGGACTGAAATTATTCATTTTAAAATGTTATTTTGAAACTCGAAAACCCATGTTTAATATTTTAAAAATTAGGAAATATTTTTCTAATAAAAAACAATTTTTTGTCTTTATATTTTCATTAAGTTTTGGTTTGTTGAAATTATGTTTTACATTTATTTTAAATTGAAATAAATCTCAATTAGTTAATAATAATACACTTAATGTCATTAAAAAATTTATAATTTTATCCGAAACATATTTTTCATGCTTAAAAATATATTTTTTTATAACAATTGGGGTTTACACATTATATGTGATAATGTTAAAATTAATTTTTCTTACACATATAAAATTTTATTTATAAAATGGATTCAATATTTGGAATTTTTAGGTCTATATTATGTAATTATTTCTATTTTAATTTTAGTCATTAAATGTAAATTGGTTAGGTTAAAATTAATTTCCATGGTAAAAACAAAATGGTAAAACTGAAAAATCTATGAGTAAAAAAATTAAAAACATATTAAAAAAATGTGTGAAAATTTATTGTTGATTTATTATAATTCACAACCCATTATACTCTCAATTATTGTCTATTATTGGATCCATATGATCCATTAATAGTGACTTAACAATTTTTATATTAAAAAATGTGAGTCCCTTCACTTATAAAAGGAGCCTTAACCTCCCACTTCTCTTCAAACCCAAATCTAATTATTTCAGCCTAAAATAAACCCAAATACCTCCCCAACATTATTATACACATCATAATGATTTTAGTCTTCTTAAAATACCACCCTTTAAAATTCTTAATCATTTTTTCAAAATTTGTTTTCCAAGGAGTAAGGTAAAAATTACCAATTACTCCCTTTACTTTTCAATTATTTTATTTCTTCTTCCAGCTATTTAACATATATTTTATACATTATATTATAATGAAATAAATATTATTAATACAATTAAATTTATCGTGATTTTTGAATTCTAACAGCCTACGATTTTACTAAATATAGTTCCTTAAATCATTTTGATTAGCTTGTCTAATATGCTACACCAAACTAAAATGAAAACCACAATACCTTAATAAAATAAAATCATTAAATATGACCATTATAATTGTAAAATAGGTGAATTTAAATAAAAAGCATCCACCTTATTAAATTCATTTAAGTAATTATAATAAAACAATAATCATTATATTCATTAAAATATACTTTTTCTAAAAAATGGATTTTACACATTAAGTGCACTAATATGAATATTATTTTTTATCACTCATAGAAATTTTTTAGTCTTACACGAGGGTAATAGAGTGAGATTACTCTGGTAGGTTGGGTGAATCGAGTTATGAACTACCAATTACAATTAAAAAAATTACTTCTTTAGCTATCCCACTTTCCCAATAGGATCTTGAACTCTCAACATTAAGGGTCATGTTGTTATGTTCTTTAAACATATATTGTTAAGGATTCTTGATCTATTTTATTGTGAATTCATGAAGTAAATATATAACTGAGTATTTACTTGGTTCACCATCACTAGGATACATCTGAGGAGCATTAATTAGCTTTGTTCCATACACAAAAATCACTATGAAATTTACTACTCACACAGGTTCAGTCTGGGTCAAATCTATGTCCAGAATCACTACCTTATAAGGTTTAGGGATACATAACTACTTCGTAATGGTCAATAACTCAAAAGTTACATTGTTTGATCAATTTTGGTGGAAATGATCACCTTAAAATTTTATGGACATGTAGGTCCCTTCTGCAGCATCACTAGAATATAATGAATCCTTCACTATAGATAGAAAATCTATTGAAATACCTTTATATGATCCTTTAAAACCTATGAAAAATACCTTGGTATCACCTTATTCTTTCCAAAATATCCCTAGAAAAAATTATTCTTTAAGGTAGGCACAAAAATATCCTTCAATTTTGGAAAGATCTTTAATGGTTTCCAAACCTTCAAGTCTTCTACCCATCATTGGGAAAAACTCTCCCTATTCTTTGAGAATCAGATATGGAATTGTATTATCAATAAAAAGAATATTCTCTATAACCGTCATAGATAGTTTTATAGAGAATTACTCTTTCACCATTCAATCCAATGGCTTGTATTGAATCTCCTCTTTCCTAGGATCATTTCAAGTGTCCCATGTAATTAATGGGATCATAACGTGCATTTGAATCTGGGATGCACACATTAGAGTTAAATCAGTAAATTCCCTTCTTTCATTTTCTAGAAAAAATTCCAGTATAATAAAAACAACCTATTTGTTGAATGGTTATATATACAATGACATAATATTACCCATTTTTATATATGACAATGTGTACACCTTAACTATAGGGTAGACATTAATAATTCAATATTAAATATAGCATGAGAAATTAAACTTCAACATAGAAACATATAGTTTACTAAATCCACTCTTCTCACATAGTAATTCCTCTATTACTCTCAGATGATCATTGACATGGTCACCTCTAGCCACTTATCACACCAAAATAAATATTCATGGACACATAACTCTGGCATGGTATCCTTTGGAAATGAGGACATCAAAATTATGTACTTATATAGAATTTATACGCACCATAGTGCAAGTTATAGATATGGTGTGGACCTCTTATTTTGAAAAGGAGACTATAGTGTAGCCTTAATTACTGCGACGTGAACACCTAAGATCTTAAAGCTGCAATGAAATCTACTTGTGAAAAATTCTACACCATAGTTTGTTTGGATACTAAATTGACTGAGAGTTCTATATATAACATCTTAAATTACTTCAAAATTCCCATAATATATAATCCACTTCGGTCCCTCGACTTGCTAGTTGTGAGTAACAGGGTATGCTCTGAGTATCCTCCACTTTTCTGCTCAGAAGTGTTGGAAAAGTCTTCCACACTTACCCCATGTAGCATGAAACACTTCTACCATACATTAAGTTCGTTAAAAATGTGTTATAACCTTCATATGAACCATTCCTTCTATCCCACTCAACCATATGAAACTTGGGTTTGACCACCAACTTGTCTAGTGGATGCTTGGGCACTAGCCTTGAGTGGGATTAGCCATGTTCTTTCACCCTAATATACAACCTTATTGTGTATCCATGGTGACTAAAACATAGAAATAATTTGGAGTTATCCTAAAATATCTACTTTATAGTGTAGTTTCATTCACTACAGTGTAGTCTACTCTCCAACATCTCCTTTACGACATAGAGAATGATCTCTACGGTGTAGCTAGATGCACTATGAAGTAGATGTAAGAAATCCATTTACAACGCACCCAATAAAACCAACAATAAAAAATGGCCTTGTTCATTTTGGATATCTTTCACTTTTGTGTAATACATGAAGTTCACTTCTAGAATTCCTCTGAACATATCCACTTGTCCAATCATCACTTTGTTAACACTTCTATATGTATAGCAATGGATCTATTCATCAAAAAATACCTTATTGGTGTTGGTGTCCTAGGCCCAAATATTTGTACTTTGGTTACATGTATATTTAATGTATTTGATATTAATTAAATATATTATTACATACTATAAATTGTTCTTCTTGAATTTAATGTAATAATTTTATAGAGTATTTATCACATTGATAATATCATAGCAGTTCCCCTCTACGATGAGAACCTTGAAGTTTTATAAAAAATTTCTTAATATAGTTCTATGTTTAGATAACATACTATAATGGGAAACATAATATATATAATTTCAGATGTGAGTACTCATAATTGAATTAGGCTTCTTCTCATAAATTTTTCACTAGGTAATCTTTAAGATGAGAGATTATGAGAATAGAACTCCTAGTAGAAATTCCATATGTTTCAGTGTCATCAGATATTCTTCTATGCGAGCATGTGTAATGGTCCATAGACTTTAAGATTATAATTAATGAATGCATTGAATCACACATTAAGAATTACTTACCAAAACCATCACACAATATGTTGATTAAAATCATGTTATATTTGGTGTCTCATGATTGACATTTAATTAATGGATAATGTGAGGAAGGATTTGTACCTTCTATCTTTATGGAAGCTGATATCTCATCCCTTTGATTGTAATATAAACATAACCCTAAATTACATGGCCATGGCACAACGATGAGTTTATTTCAGATAGTCAAAGAAATAAATACTGAGAGTATATATTGGTGACACATATGTGAAACCTACTTTATGATATATTGTGATAAAGGGATTATATTACACAATGAGCGTTCATATGTGTTTTTTTCCATTGCAACATTAATTTATTTCTCTTGGCTGTATATACTTGTTGATAGATAAATATTTATTCACCTATATGTGAATGAAATTTTTATTTTTGAATAAAATGTTTATTCGACCATTCAATAAATACTTAGGAGTTCAAACTAACCAATATCGAGTCTGCTGAAAAATATAAATCAACAAGACGATTAAATAATATTTGTTATTGTGAAAATTATCACATGCCACCAAATAATAAGTATAATATTGTTATATGGAATGGGTATTATTAAAGACTTTAAATGTTTTTTAGTGGATGACATGCAATTAAAAAATATTTTAACCTAAAACCTATCTCTATAAATAGATGATTATCTTTATTGTATATGATATCGAATATCGAGAATAGGGAATTTTTGCACACAATGAGTTCTCTCTCGACTCCTCCTTTCTCTATTCTTCTCAAGAATGAAAAATGTAAGAGTATTTCAATCAATATAAAAGGACGAGCGATCAACATAAGTAACACAAGACAATCAACTCACCGTGTTATCACATGGAGATCAATTAACATTTCTCTATGATCAAAGGGGCATGTGTGGATCACTGCTAGAAATACTCTATCCTTGGATCCTTAGAACACAATGAAGGAAATCCAAGAGGGTCATTTTTATACAATCAAAATCACCAATGAATAAAGGTTCCTAATCTAAGGTAATCATTTCTTCTAATATTAAATAAATTAATTACAAATTTGACGTGCAAGATCCTCACTCTTGGCCTGAATGGCCCGAAGGCCTTCATTTTTTGTTGATTTTTGATAACCATACTTTCAAGGGATGAGGGGAAACCTTACAAGGCCCGTAGGCTTAGATATTACATGGCCCATAGGCTTAAGAGATTACATGACCTGAAGGTATGAGGGAATTCAACCAGACTACAACTAAAAGGAACTGACCCTCCCCAGCACCTGCATCGTGAATTTATTCCAAGTGTCCCATGTAATTAATGGGATCATAATGTGACTTTGAATATGGGATGGACACATTTGTGTTAAAGAAATAACTTTCCTTCTTTCAGTTTCTAGAAAAAATGCCAGTATAATGAAAACAACCTAGTTGTGGAGTGGTTATATATACGATGACATAGTATTACCCATTTTTTATATATGACAGTGTGTGCACCTTAACTATAGGGTATACACCAATAATTCAATATTAAATATAGCATGGGAAAGTAAACGTTAACATGGAAACATATAGTTTACTAAATCCACTCTTCTCACATAGTAACTCTTCTATTACTCTCACACGATCATTGACAATATCACCTTTAGTTACTTCTCACACCAAAGGCACATTATTAGCATTTAATTACATGGGCTGAATTTGCTACACATCATGTGTTGATCAGGCCAACCAAGAACATGAAAAGTTGATATATGTCATATAGATAACATGTACACAACATGTAGTTCAGTCAAATTAAGACTCCAAATCACTAGTCCTATGACTTGGATACATAAAAACTGAGGTACACGACATGTAACAAGATTGTTCACCCCATGTAGTCACCCGATTAATCGCAAAATTAAATTACATCAAATTGAAAATTGTAGTATTAAAATCTTAATTTATTGATAAAACACCTATTTTTGTGTTTGAAAATTTAATAGTGGTTTTAAATATTTTTTAATTCTCAATTAATTTATTGTAATTAATATGTGTTTATTGGTTCTTACATTTATTTTCCAAGAATTCCATAAATGATGGGAATCTCCAATTAAGTTTGGATGATAGTTAAAATGAAATGGAGACAATTAATTAATTAATTAATTAATGTAAGCATTTTTATCTTAATAATAATTCAAGAATAATGAAATGAATGCTATCTGGTGATTTTTCATATTTGTTGCATGTATGACCGATCATGATCTTAACCAAGACCTGTGTATGTGTTTGATGTTTAAATTTAATTTATTTCATGGGTTTTGTAATTATTTGTTATTAAATTAAATATGATGGCCTATGAGCCATATCTCCCTCCATAATTATGCAGGAAATATGTGTCCAAGGATATTTATGTAGTTACCCTTTAACAAATCCTTTAGTTCCCCTCACCTATGTGTGATTTATAAACACATGTAATTAATAGAGTATCCGAAGGCATGTGGATGTGCTTTAAGACAGAACCATTATTATTACAACTCAGGTGATACACAGATGGGCAAGTGGAATTCTATAATTCATTCCAAGATTGGAAATAAGAGTTATTTACCCTAGTTTAAAGGTTGATTTAATGTCCACTCATTAAATAAACAGTTAGATAATGCTCATGAATGGATCATTTTATTAATTAATTATTTTTTTCGATGAAATTATTTATTTTATGGATGTAAGACTGCAATCACATAAATAAATAAATTAATGTGAAAATATGGAATTTCAATAAATTTATTATGTGTAAATGTTTTTTCCAACACGATTAATTAATTAAGTAATTTCCACTTAATATTAACAATATGTGTAAAGGGTAAAACAAGATAAAATTTATGCATAATAAATTAAATAAATGAATTATGCGTAAATGTTTTATCTAAAATGGTTAGTTAATTAACCAACATTCACTTAATATTAAAAAACATGTAAATGATAAAAAAAGAAAAAATTTATGCATAATTAATTAAAATACCTCAACCTAATATTTAGTCATACTAATCCTTGCATTATTTGATTAGTAATAAAACTCAATAGAATATAGTTTTTGAACAACCCTTTTTGGGAAAATTACATTTATAAGAAGAGTTATTATGAAGCATTTTGGGTTAACATAACCATTTTACATAAAGAGGATTATCCCTTTCCATACCTGGTATAATTTGGAGGCATGTTTTGAGGAAATCCAACTCTAGATTTCCATATTGTGGAATCCACTCAACAGATCAAGGAGATTGAATCCCAATGTTAGAAAAGACCATCCTACCTAAATACCTTCAAGTAGCCTTACCAACCCCTGTTGGAGTTATGTGAAGGGGATTATGGATCCTTGAAATTAGAATTTCCTAGAAACTAGATATTCTGAGTTCAATGGTGAGGGCTATTGAGACTTGATAAAATAGTGGGAGATTTAATAATTAATAAAATAAATTAATTTATTATTTCTCACATAATTTGTAATCAGGAAAAGTAATAATAATATAATGTTTTAATTGTATAATAAAAATGGAAATCTCATCATCCACATTATCCCTATGATCAATATTGGAGAAAGATATCCTTTAAACTGGAAGTAACATCCAACAGTGGTTTAGATGCCTTTGAGTTATGCTACACCATGAATAGAAATATTATGTGCTAGAATCCTCAATACCTAATCCACCTACTAAAGAGTAGAGTGATGAAGAGTTCTTGTTCTATGAAAAGAACTTGGGAAATTCAATTGACATTCAATGTTTGATGTTTTCATATATGTATAGTGAACTCATGAAGTCTCATTTAAACATGGATGCGTATAGCATACTTGAGCACCCCTCCATGGTATTTACCAGGAGAGAGTTAGAAATGAATAGTTTGAGATTTCCAAGGAAATATTTCATAGATATATTGGAGAGGGTTCTTCAATGTTGCCTTACATAGTCAAGCTCACTGGCTATATTGAGTGCTTAGAGGTTTTAGGGTTTAAACTCCTCAAAGAATTGGGCACCGATCTCATTATAGAAGCACTCCCTCATAGATTATCTATATTTGTTTTGAATTTAAATATGAACAAAATTTATAAGTCTTTAGAAGATACTACCACTCTTATTCACCATTTAGATAAGGGTATGAAGCATGAAATTCCCTTTTTCCTTATGGTGAAAAAATTAAAAGGGAAAGTGAAGAGCTCTAAGTCCAAAGATTCTTCACGCACTTCCAAGAATAGAAAGATTAAGGGGAAAGAAAGGGAATATGATTTTATATGTTTTTATGTGGAAAGTAGGTCTATTGAAATAAAACTACACCTACAAATAATCAATGGAAATATTCATGGGGAGTTGTTATCAAGTGAAATTTATTTGTTTCTACAAATTATGTAAAAGATATAGATTTATGTTCTCACATATTTATTCAAATACATGAACCAAGTAGATTCAAAAAGATTGATCGAGGGGAGGTAGATCTATAAGAATACAAAAGATCTAAAATTGTGGCTATAACTAGAAGGGACTACCACCTCATGTTTCCAACCATAATGATCTTGGGTTTGAAATGTTGTTATTATGTGATATATATTAGCTAAAACATTATTTCTGTATCCAGACTTTATACGAATGAATTTATTTTCAAATTTGGGAATAAAATTTTATTCTTTTATAAATATAGCATTTTTTTATAGAAAGGAACATTTAAATAATGGTCTTTATGTGATGGATTACATGAACTAATTAATGGAAATCGATAATGAAGTTACTTATCATGAATCACACCGCACCAAACTTTGGAATTATTGTCTATTTCATTTAAATGAAAAGTTATTGAATAAATTACATCAATATGGTTATTTAGATTATTTTTAACTAAAACCACTTCGTGTATGTCACACATGTTTACAAGGAAAAATAACCAAATACCCATTTAGTGGGAAAAGTTAAAGGGATAAAGAGATTTTTGAATTAGTTCATACCAATGTATGTGGGCCATTTCCTATTGAAGAAAAGAGTGGGTACTCATACTTAATAACTTTTACTGATGATTTTTGTAGATATGGATATTTATACAAAATGATATATATGTTGGATTCTTTTCATAAAGGAAAGGAATAAAATAATGAAGTTGAGAACTATCTTGGTAAGAGGATTACAAAACTCTACTCAGACCATGGTGGAGAATTTCTTAATCAAGACTTTATTGATTACTTATAGAAGTTTGGGATCCTATCCCAACCCACTCATCCTTTCATGCCTCAGTGGAATGGTGTAAGTGAAAGGTGGAACCGCACCTTTTTGGACATGGTGAGATCAACAACGAGTGATGTGAGTCTTCCATTATCCTCTTGGGGATATTCATTACAAATATCTACACACATACTAAAACAAGTACCAACTAGATCAATAAATGGTATTCCATATGAATTTCATAGTGGAAGAAAAACCATGTTGTAAAATTTACATGTATGGGGTAATGAAGCATTTGTTAAGGCCTCTTTAGGTAACAAACTTCCACCCTAAGGAACAAAGTTTATATTTATAGGATACCCCAATGAAACAAGGAGATATTACCTATATGACCCCTAAAAAAGGTAATAATGACATGAAAATCCATATTAATTGAGATGGATAACATCTATAAATGATATAGTGGGAGAGAGATAGACTCTGACGAAGTTATGGATTAAAGTACACAAGATTTGTCACAATAAAATATTTTACAAAACCTTGTGGAAGAAGAAACTATTCCAGAGACACCAGTACTATGTAGGAGTACAATAGAGGCTAGAGAACTAGAATGATATGGTTTTCTAGTCAATGAGG
Organism: Viscum album; assembly: GCA_963277665.1. Taxonomy (NCBI): domain Eukaryota; kingdom Viridiplantae; phylum Streptophyta; class Magnoliopsida; order Santalales; family Viscaceae; genus Viscum; species Viscum album. The sequence goes on along the minus strand of OY728163.1, from coordinate 64,701,819 downwards.
ATGTTGAATCATTATTACTGATTATAATGACCCTTTAATCTAAAAGGAATCTGTTAGTGACACATATATTTCCAAGTGGAAGTAATCCATGAATTATAAAATAGATTCTATATACCATAACCAAGTATGGATTTTTGATGAATACTATAGTGGTTATAAATCCCATTGGTTTAAAATGGGTGTTCAATAAGAAACTGGAAATAGAAGGATAATTCAGTACATATAAGGAGTGATTGGTTGGAAAACGTTTTAAACAACATTAAAGAATTGACTATGATGAAACATTTTCACCAACTGTAATGATGAAATCCGTCATAATTATATTTTCCATTATGGATTACCATGATTATGATATTTTGAAAATGGATTTCCAAACCGCCTTCCTTATTGGGAACCTTTATAAATATGTCTATATGACACAAACCAAAGTGTTTGTGACTCCAAAGGATTCCAACAAGATTTTAAAATTGAAAAAAATCTATTTATGGATTAAATAAAGTATCTAGGTCACATAACATTCATTTTGATGATGCCATAATGGAATTTGTTTTCATAAATAAAGAATGTGAGCATTGTGTCTAAAAATGGTTTAATAGGAGTGATTTTTTTATTAATAGTATATATTGATGACATATCACTCATTGTAAATGAAATAATAGTTTTAAAATATTTTAATGTGTGGTTGAATAAATTGTTCTATATGAAGAAATTAGATGAGGTAGCATATATTATTGGGATAAAATCCATTGTTATAAATTCAAGAGGTTTCTCATCCTAAGTTAAAGTATATACATTGATAAGATACTGAATATATTTATTATGAAACAATCCAAGAGGATATTTTTACCAACATCACATATAATAGATATTTTTAGGAAAATGTTTCCTTAGACACATGCAGAAATAATTAGAATGGAAAGAATTCCATATAAATCAATGATTGGGGAAGTCATGTATTCCATGTTATATACTAGGCTAGATGTTGTCTACACATTATGTTTGGTAGGAAGATATCAAGTTGATCTAGGTGACCTCCATTGGATGGAAATCAAGACTATCCTTAAGTATCTAAGGTGTAATAAGGATATTTTCCCATTTTATAGAGAAGATAAGGAACTAGTCATCAAAGGATACATAGATTCTAGTTCCCAAATTGATGAAGATGACATGAAGTCACAAATGGGATACATCTTCACTTTGAATGGAGGTGTTGTGAGCTAGAATATCTCAAAGAAGGCTGTGTTTATAGATTCTATAGCAGATTCCAAGTATATTGTGGATTCTAAGGAAGTTAAAGAAGAAGTATGAATGCACAAATTCATCTAAGAGATTGAAATTTTACCTAGAAGTAAAGATCCTATTACACTATATTATGATAATACTATAGTAGTGGATCTTGTAGAAGAGACAAGGTCACATCAGTAGATGAAGAAAAGAATTTGAAAGTATCATCTCTTGAGGGATTTTTCTTAGAGAGGAGAGGTTGTAGTGAGAGGTATTTACATTGAATAAAACAAGGAGAAACCCTTGAATAAAGCCTTGAATCATAAAAAATATGATTTTCATGTGAGGTATATCAGACCGAAAGTCATAGGTAGTTGGCTCTATTACAAGTGTGAGTTTGTTGGAGTCGGTATCCTAGGACCAATTGTTTGTACTTTTATTACATGTATATTTGATGTATTGAATATTAATTAAGCATATTATTATATATTATGCATTTTTCTTCTTGAAATTAATGTAATAATATCCTAGACTATTTGTCCCATTGATAAGGTAATAGAAGTTCCCCACTATGATGAGAACCTTGAAGTGATATTACAATATTATTAATACAGTTATTTAATTGGATAACATACTATGATGTGACAAATAGTATATAGACCGTCAGGTGTGAGTACTCATAAGTATATGAGGATTTTTCTTATGAAGTTAACACTTAGTAATATCTAAGATGAGAGATTATGAGAACATACCCACTAGTAAGAATTTCACATATTTTACTGTCATCAGATATTCCTATCTATGAGCATGTATAATGGTCCTTAGAATTTAAGATTATAATTTATGCATGTCACGATTCAAACACTTCAATTTACTAACCAAAACCATCATGAAATATTATGGCGGGAAGTATGGTACATTGGGTGCATCCCAATTGACATTTCATTAATGGATAATTTGAGCAAGGAATTTTCCCTTACATGTTTATGGAAGATGATATCTCATTCATTTTATTGGAATATAAACATATCCCTAAATTCCCTGGCCATGGTCTAATTACGTGTTTATTTCTGATAGTCAAAGAAATATGTATCAAGAATATAGATTGGTGACCCATATGTGTAACATAATTGATGAGATATTGAGACAAAGAGATTATATTAAATAGAAATGGTTCATATGTGGTTGTATTATTTGTGACATTAAGTTCATTATCTTGGGTGCCTTTACCAATTGTTAGATAATAATAATGGACTTTAGGTGTACCCACCTAATGCCAATGAGAAATAATCCTAGGTGGCCACACATTATGTGTTTCCAATGATCTTGATTAAATTCTATTTGAATATAATTAATGGAATAAATATTATTCTCAAGTATAAGGAATTATTTTATTCATGTTTGATTGATCACATAATTCACATAAATATTTATTTTTCGGTATATAAATAAAAACATGTCTTTATTTTTTATTAAATATTTTATAAATATTTATTCACTGATAAGTGAATACAATATTTACTTATGAATAAAATGTTTATTTGGGTATTCAATAAATACCAAGGGGCTCAAATGGACCGAGACAGAGTCCTGTGGAAAATATTAATTAACAATATGGTTGAATATTATTTTTTATTATGTAAGTTTTCATGTGTAATAACTGAGATTTTCTGTGTAGTATTTTCAGATATTTTATGGATTATTTTTGAGACTAGGTGTTGAGAGGGAATATAATTCTAAGACCTAGTGTGACCTGAATAAATGTTTGAAATATATTAAATATATTAGATGGCACATACACATAGTTTTCTTGAAAAATTGGAATAACTCCCAAATGGGGGACAATATTTGTAATCTGAGGGAACCATTGAGTTCAGAATATGGGTATTATCCTAGGCACAAAATAACCTTTTTTGGTGCAGTTTGTTTGTGAAAAAATACATCACAGGTGTAAATTAATTAAATGAATGAAATAAATTAAATAATTAATTTATTATGTTTTTTTGACACAAATACCTAATTTCACCTTTAAGTATACATTTATAGTAATTTTTCAGGGTTGTTCGCTCAAACCATGGATATTTCAGGAAACTGTTGGAGAGATTTCTCGATGGGGGATGATGGATTGAGATCATATCATGTATCGTTCTGCCAAAAGAGTCCATGGAACTCTTCAACGATGGTAACACAACCTTTTTTCATCAACTATCAATCCAAACTCTAGGAATGATATTTTTCTATGTGATTTCCATCCCATTTTTAACCCCAAATGAACATGGATTAATTCCATGAACAAAATTGATATGTGCATCATTGATAGATTTAATTTGATGGAATAATTGTTTTTGTTCATTTTTTATCCATTCCTCTTCATTGGGCCCCTTTTAATGACAAGGAATAGAGGTAAAATGAACAAAGAACAAGGTTAATTCCTCACATTTTATGGTTTATGGATTTCTCCCAAATTTCTTCAAGTGATCATCATTGGTATTTCTTTTGGACAACAGTTTGACTAATACCCAGTTTCTGATCCTTGCACAACCATTATTTGGTGAAACGGGTAAAAACCATGGCTATAGAACATGTTGGAGGTTAGTATTTGAGGATCAATGATGATGATGGAAAGATCAAGGTAGAATAAGACAAAATCTAGGGTTCTTCATCTTCCCTGGTGGCACACAATGTTTTGAACAATGAATGTGTGTCACACCCGGTTTTTCATGTCTTTGTTTTGATCCAGTTCATTTGAAATCATGATACATTTCATGGGTCTTGTGTGAGATTAATTTTGAGTTTTTAAGTTTCATCTATGTATAATCACCCTAATTTTTGTTCCCCATTTCTTGTTTAGGAGTTTTTGGAGAAAGGGTGGTTACTTCATGATTTGGACCAACTGTGAGTCCATTTCTAATTTTAAAAACCAAATTTGTTTCTTTTATAGCTCATTTTTTTCAACCTTTTTCACCCATTCCACTTCCCACTTTTCATCTAATTATATTTTAAAACCTTAATACCCTTTTGGACCCCATATAAATTCATAATCATGGTGAAATTTGGTTACTTATTTAGGCATTGGGCCAGCCCATGGGCCCACTTCCAGTTTTAAACAAATAATTTGTTTATTTTAAATATGATTCAATATTTAATATTTGTCGGTGATTACACCTCCCACCCAAATCCAATATCCCTATCCTAACCCCCATTATTGATTTCCCCTCTTTGGAGCTCATATGAGTCACGGATTAGGGAAGACTTTCTCAATGTCTCTCAAATCGTCCAGAATTGAGAAGGTAATTTTTTTCCTAAATAAAGAATTCCATTCATACTCTTTTTACCACAATTATTCTTTCCATAGTTTATAAAGATCATAGGCGACTCTCCAAGAAGTTTCAAGCCATTCCCTATCCTCTATGGGGGCCGATATAATGGAAGACGAAGAGTTTTCTAGTTGAAAATGTGAGATTCATTCTCCTTTCTCCCCCCTCTTCTTCCTCCATTCATTATATCTTGGTTTTATAATCCCTTATAGTCATGATAGACCTAGGGTTTTTTTATCCCATGGGTTTTGATTAATTTTATATTCATTTAGGTCTGGTCTTCATAGTTTTAGGGTTTATAATCCCACGACGGGTGATTTTGGGTGTGCGTTTCCATTATGCCTAGGATGTCCTTTGAACAAGCCTTTATCATTTACGTTTCATCATTCTCATACTATTATAACCTTATTTTTATTATATTTGATTCTGTGAAAACTTTGTTTTAAATGTTTTGTGTGTAAATTAGGTTTTATGACTTATTTTATTAAAAATATAGGTGTTTTGGTATAAATGTGCACTCCTCTTGTTTGATAAATTATTCCATGAGCTTCTGCACTTGGTTTATGGTATTTTGAATATTTTTCAGTATATTTAATAACTTTATGTCATTAAAATGGTATTTTATCCCTTTTTAAGTGCTTAACATAAGTTGTTTTGTTAAAGAGTGAATGCCACGTGTTCGGTAAATTGCCCGGTTGGATTTTATGTGTCTAGTGAAATTTAAAATGATTTTTTTGGTTTTATAAATACATTGGAAGCATGTAAAAAATTATTTTGGGATACTTTAATGGAATTCAAATTTGTATTTGGTTTTACAAATAAATGGGTTTTGGTTTATAACATGTTTTGGCCCGAGTTTCCGGAAAATGGCCTGTTTCACATTCTTATGAAAATGGTTGTGTTTTGAATATGTAACCTGAGTGTTTTATGGGATTTATGAATTTGTTTTTATTCATTATATGGTGTTTATACAACTATTTAAGAAAATTTAAATGCATAACTTTCTCAAATGTTAGTTTTGGGAAAATGTTTAAAGGCATGTTTGGCCTTTCCTAAAAATGAAGAATGAGTGTTTTACTTGTATATACCATGTTTTGTCAATTGGGATTGTTTTATCATCCATGAAATGATTTTATTAAATGTTTTTAGGGAATCCAAATATCATAGGGTATGGTCTTGTTGTGTGTTTATAATTCAAATAGTCTTTTTGAATGATTTTTATGTGCAAAGACTCAATACACTCCTTGAAATTGCTTTACGAAAAATTTGTAGTGGTTTATTGATTCGTGAAAGAAATGTGAAGAAATTTTATGGGATTTTTGTGTTTTTATGGTTTGGGAATGGAATTTGGATGTGAAATGTGTATTTTATAATATTTGTAAGTTGATTTATCACTAAAGGGAAGCCCGAGTATCTTGGTGGGAGGACGTGTGCTTGTATGCTAGTGATTCCGTGGGGTTTGGCCCATGTTTCACATAGCCAGTTTGATGATGACAACACTAACTAAAATATGATGATGATGATGTTGGGGGACCACTAGGTTATGGGTATTCTCCCTACTAGTGGCTCGTGTGCACAAGAACAAATATTTATTATGGTTACTTTCACCGAGATATGAGGTACCTAGGGATCACAACTAACTAGTGCCTAGGGGTGTTACCGTGACTGGTTCTTATTGGATATTTTGTACTCACCATCGGTATACAGAGTGTTTGGTTGGTAAATTCAGTAGTGTGTGTGATTTATTTAAAAGATTAAATTCTTTAAAACAACCCTCTTGAAAACTATTTTCATTTTGAAATTGCACCTCTATGAAAATAGTTACTAGCATTCTTGTTTATAAAACATGAAAATTTTTGTCTGGTAATTTGTTTTATATAGCTTGGGACATCATTTGGAAAACATACCTTTATATCATTTATCTAAAACTTTAAATTTATGTTTCTTTTATTTTAAAGTATGTGCATTGGGAATAGAATATCGGGATAACCTACTGAGTTTTAATACTCACGACTATAGTCTTCTTATGTTTTTAGCCCTTGTGTAGGTCTCAGCTCGAGTTTGATCATCTTGGGTGACATGTGATCATTTTTTTGGAGAGTGACCAGTTGGGTCACATGGAGTTAGTTAGTTAATTGGTTTGGTCAGTTTAGTTTTTAGTTTAGTTGTACTTTTAGTTTCTTGTAGAAATAATATTTAGTTCAATTTTTATATAAATGTATTTTGGGCTGTCCATTTATTTCCTCTATTTGTTTGATTGTTTATATATGGGTGAAATCGTTTCCTTGTTTACTCTATTGATACCCGTGTTGCTTTTCGCCATCCTGGGAGGATCGGGAACGCCTCTCAGGACTTGTCGCGGGCTGGCCTGGGTGACCGGTTCAGGGTCGACTCGGGCTGGTTCGTGACAAAATGGTATCAAAGGAGGTCGGTTCTTAGCAGACCATTCTTTTAGAGTTCCCTTGTTATTGGGGGATGTCAAAGTAGATGGAGTAGGATTTTTGGGACTTGAGGGGTAAATACGGGAAGAGCGTCATGAACTCTTGCTCGTTCTGATCCTCGAGTTTCCATGGGAAGTCTGGTTTTATTAGTGTCCTTTGTTCTTGCTGATTGTTTGGTGTTGGGATATGACAAAGGGAGTCTAACTAATGGCATCTGTGAGATCGCAGGGCCTGGAAAGCCATGTGGAGCCGGATCATGGTCCTAATAAGTCTCTTTGTGTTGGTTTTGTGTTTGACATATAGCCTCCAACCATATGGTCAAGTCATCCACCGACACTAGTTCCCTTTTGTGGGTTTCTTGGACCTTTCATGAATTTTAATTTTTTTTTTGAAAATCCTTATGTGAGAATTATAGAAATAGGTTTAAAAAAAGGATTGGATTTGGAAAAGTTGAAAAGGGGTTTTCAAAAATTAAATATAATAATGGTTTTGGTAAGGTTTTTTTAAAAAAAATTTGGGGAGGAAGTGGAAATGATTTAACAGGATTGGATTTTCCCTAATCTAAACTTGTGGTTTATTGAAATAAAATGTTTTGAAAGTGTGAACAATTTTAAAGTAATTCTGAAACTCTGTTTTAAATTAGGTGTTTTGGGATGTTGAAAAGTGTTTTAATACGATGAATAGGTTTTGGAAATTCGGTTATGAGCGGCTGGTGTTTTTCTGGAAAGGGGTTTTGGCTTTTGTGTTGTCAGATTATGAATAGAGACCTTGCTGATTTTTTTTAAAATGGGAAAGGGATATATGGAATAGAATGGTTATTTTTTTAAGTTCTATTAAATAAAATGGATTTTTTTAATCAAATGGTTCTTGATGAAGTGTGGTTTGTTTTTTGTAATATGAAAAGCGTTTTTGACTTAGTGGTTGGTGTTCCTTTTGACAGTACATGATTTTTGGAATGATATTGTTTTGTTTTAGCTTTTGGTGTTTTCATGGGTTCTCACATGCATGGATTTATTTATATCTAGAAGTATGGCCTATATGGAATAGTTTTTGAGTTCCTAGGGTGGCACGTAAATGTTCATGTGAGTGAGACTTGATGAAACACCATTGGTTAATGTGAAAATCCACCAAATTAGTTTTTTTTCAAAAGTGTTTTTAGCTGAAAAATTGTGGTGTTTGTTTTGAACCAACAGTTATGTGGATGGTTTATCCTATGTCTTAGTAGATTTTTATATTCAGTATGATCCCTTATGATCTAGAATTCATACTCTTGTTGCATCTTGATATGGGATCTTGTTGGTGGCTCGGATTTGGAGTAATGTTCAGTGGGTTTCTAAAGATGCGTTGGATGTTGTGACGTGTCCACAGATAGTTCTATGTTTGAAAGATTTCCAATTGATAAACCTAAGGATTATTTCTCATGTTTCACAAGCTAGATCCACCTCTGAAAATAATTCATCATCCTGTCATTTTAAATAGAGAGCTATTTGGGATCGATTTAAAGTGCTTCCAGTTCGTGATAATTCTTGTGGACATTGCAGTTGTGTTTGTTGATGTTGATTCTTTTCGCTGTTGTTTCGGTGCGGATGTGCGTCGGGTTACGCTGTTCCGCCAGGACGCGTTCGCGCGTGCACCCGTCAACCCGAGGGGATGGGCGCGCGGCTTGTGGTCCCGCAGTCCCGCTTTCCAAGGGCGGGCGGCATCCGTCCCTTATTCAGGGGCGTCTGCTCCTTGATCGAAACCGGGATGATGGGATGTCGGCTTCTCCTTCCTTGGACGTCTCCTCGGAACTCGTCGCCTAATCCGGGTCTCCCTCATAGACTTAAGAATGTTCGTGAATCTCGTTCCCGGCGCCATATCTTCATGGACACCGGTTAATTACGCTGCTTCCGCCCGGACGCTCCAAGGGGTCTGGACGGGGCAGCAACCTGCGGTGAGAAGGCCGGGTGGCTCTGGGTGCTTGGGGCGTGTCGTAACACTGCGGCTCTGCACGTCTGTCTTCCGTCCCTAATAGGGCTTCTCGAAGGCATGATGGCCTGAGGCATCCCGTACTAGGTGCGGGGAACTGTGTCACCTGAGGTTTTCCTCAGCTTCCCGTGTTTAACACGGGGTATGCCGCGAGTTTAACGTCCAGCGGGGACGGCATCGGACCGATCAACACGAAAAGTGGATCAGATGACAGAACCCCTTGCGGGGAACCTCCGACGCTGGGGCCAGCACATGGGCGGCTTCCCAAGTAACGTGGAGTGAAGTGAAGTGGCATGACCCCACCGGGATGTGGCGGCCCGGGTAAGGATCAGGATGGATGATGAAGTGAAGAGCTTGGACCCCAGAGGGGCTTCCTACGTACCGCGCGTTAACACGGATCAAAGTCAACGTAGTTCAGGCATACAGTTTAACGTCATGCTGGACGTCGGCAAGCCGACTCACGAAGAGGTCGAGGCCGCCGGGCGGAGGATTGAACCGAACCACCTCGCACAGAGGGGGATGGAACGGCCGGGTGGATCAGAGTTTCACGTCATGCTGGACGATAAAAGGGGAAATGGAAAAGGGGGGCTGTGGGGAGGCACCGTGGAGATACACACGGGCAGTCTTCCACAGGGGTGGATTCATAGGTGAATCAACGCAAGCGTGAACCCTGGAGGGGTCCACTGATGGACGAACGGACGTAAATACGACCGGAACGACCAGGTGGTGGGCTTGGACCTCAGGGAGGCTTCCTACGTACCCTGTATAGAAGACAGGGATCAAAGTCCACGTAGTTCATTCTGTCAGGACTTACGCACTTGAGGCAGCCCGGATACTGCAAAACTCAGTTGGAAGGGACTTGGACCGAAAGCAAAAGACACCTCGATCCCAGTCAGACCCTCTACTGGCTTCGGCAGTGGGGAGGTGCAATGGAGATACACATGTGCAGCCTCCCACGAGAAACTAGGGGTTTGTAATACCCTGCCCCCGTAGGGAAAAGCCACTCCCATTAAATCGTCCCAAAAGGGGGACAATCCCGACATCCCTACAGAGACGAGCGGGTGGGGGCCACATCCCAACCGGGGGAGACCCTGCGTGCGAGGCACGGGATCGAATGATGCGGACGGTTTAGCGTCTTGCCGGACGAAGTACAGTTTAACGTCATGTGTTGAGGACGAAGCGGACGGTTTAACGTCTTGCCGGACGAAGTACAGTTTAACGTCGTGTGTTGAGGACGAAGCACTTGGCAGTTTAACGTCTTGCAGCGCGGACGATGGGGGCTAGGCAGTTTAACGTCGTGCAGCTTGGACGGATGTGCAGTTTAACGTCATGCTGGACGAACATGCAGTTTAACGTCTTGTAGCTCGGACGTACGCGCAGTTTAACGTCATGCGGGACGAATGCTGAACAGTTTAACGTCTTGTAGCTCGGACGTATGTGCAGTTTAACGTCATGCAGGGCATAGGTTGCCGGACGAAGCACTTGGCAGTTTAACGTCTTGCAGCGCGGACGATGTACAGTTTAACGTCGTGCAGGACGTATATGCAGTTTAACGTCATGCTGGACGAACATGCAGTTTAACGTCATGCTGGACATACGTGCGTGTCACTTCGCGCAAGCCTGGAGGGCCGCACGGGAAGACAACGCACGGTGCAGGCACCCAGGATGAGGATCATCGGGCGCCACGCAGGCGGGTACCCTTAGGAGGTCAACGGGGGCGACCCTGGCAGATTGCGCGCAAAAAGGAAGCTTTGCGCGCAAAACTGCGGGCCGGCGCGCAATCGGGGCGGCTGGCGCGCAATTGGGCCAGCGCCTTGCGCGCGGATGCTTGAGAATGCTCACACCGGGCTTCGGATAGCGCGCGGGGGCAACGGCTCATTCTCTAATGAATGGCCACTTGAAAGATGGGGGGGTGCGCGCAATCGGGCCGGATTGCGCGCACCCCGGGGGCAATTGCGCGCAAGCGGGTTCTTTTGCGCGCAACGGCCTTAGGGTGAGTTTTTATTCAAATGAAAGGAGCCAGCGGGGATTGCGCGCGAAGGCGGACCCCGAGGCTTTCTTGCGCGAAAGAAAGGAGGTTACCTGAAGTTCGTCATTGCGCGCGGAAGGGGTTGAATTGCGCGCACGAGAGACGTTTCGACTTCCAACAACCTTTGAAACGTTGGGGGTCGCCTTATATTTATAGGCAACCCCGGGCGCGGAATCCTAGGCGCGAGCGCGAAATTCTTCTCGCGGGCGCGGAATCGGCCACGGCGCGCCAGGGAGTCGCGCGGACCCGCGGCGCGCAAAATTGCGCGCCGGACCGGCGCATTGCGCGCATCCCGGGGGGTTTGCGCGCGGACCATCCCCTTTGCGCGCGGGCCTCTGAAATTCCGCGCAAGGCCTCCGGGCCCTCCGAAACATCCTTCCGACTCCAAATATGACCTCGCTTTCCGCATCCGGAGCTTCGTTTGGGAACAACGGACTTTTCCGGCGTCTACAAAAGCCCCCCCTCGGAATCTGATCGGCGAGAGGTCGCAACGATCGGGTTCCGAGGGAGACGCCAGAATGCCGAAGTCCTGGGCGACGCGGGGCTGGGGCGCGCAAAAATGGGTGTCGGGCGCGAAAGCGGCCGATGCGGTCACGCAAAGCCTTTTCCGCGCAGCGCGGACCACGGCCTCGCCTATAAATAGGGGCACTGGGTCCCTCCGTGCCGTACACTGGCCTTCCGCGCGATAAGCCTCTTTGCTCTCGTGCGCGAAATTGCCTTTTCCGGCGCGGAATTCGCTCGCTCGTCGCGCAAAACCGTCCGGACTTCGCTCTGTTTTTGCGCGAATACCCGGGGTTTTTCGCGAAGGACTTCCCGATTGCGCGCCGCCCACTAGGATTGCGCGCCGCCTCTCAAACTTTTCCACCAGCCTCGTCCGATCCCGCACGCTTCATCCCTTAACCCGCACGACTCCCGAATCTTCCGAGATGGCCGCGCACAGAGGAAATGAAGGGGATGCCGCCACTCGTAGAGCCGAGATGGCGGCGAACGAGGGGGTTTACGGAGCCAAGGAGATTGTTTCTAACAATCAATCCTTGTTCGACTTACTAACGCCGGCCCAGAAGACATATCCACTGTCGGACAACCTGCCGCTCTGGAACTTCGGCATCCTAGATGAGGTTCCGGTGCCAGGGTTCGAGATTGATGCGCCGCGGACCTGGGTGACCCGGGAGGACGAGCTTCTCCGCTATAACATCACCAACAATGGGCATCCTGCCAGGGAGACCAGACACGTGGATGTCTATGTCCTGAACCCGAGGACGCGGACCATTGACGGGGGTGAGCCTACTGTGGAGAATTCTCCAGCCCTCTACTCGAGCATATATCGCCAGAGCGTCACGGACGACACCAAGGGCTGGCTGAAGGACTGGGACTTGCGATCTGGGGGAAACTTTACCAGTGAATGGGCCTGGGCGTTCTGGGTAGCCACACTTGCGATCACTTCGCAGAGGAGCTGCGGTACATCGGCCTGTTCGAGGCGGTGTGGACGTCGCAGTTCCACTTCTACCAGCAGTCTGAGCTCGGGCCGGAGCTGTTCACTCGCTGGTCCCCGGATACCAACACCTTCCATCTTCACCATGGGGAGGTCGGCATCGGTCTCTGGGACATCCACTACATCGGAGGTATCCCGCTGGAGGGCTACCAGTACGATGAGTTCCTGCCACCGAAGAACATCTGGGAGGACAGGTCACGGACTCCCATTCTGACCTGGCATCTTCTTGACCTGGCTACGCAGCGGCTCGGGATCCAAGACTTCCAGAAGGACATAGCCTACAAGGATTGGTTCGGCCAGTTCCTGGAGCATGACCCGGTGGTCAAGATGCCAGGCAGGGGGAAGCGGTGCCCGACCGCAGCTCAGAGGAGCCGGAACGGGTCGTACTGGCGGGTCCTGGAGACGGGCGATTACCGCTCATGGGGGTACCGCGTCATCGAGGCCCGGGACCCGAACGTCCGGTACGCGGCGTTCCTGGCCGCCTTTCTGAGCGGGTGGCTCCTGCCAGTGCGGGATGCGAGGATGGGCGTCCGCCCGGCGACGCTGGCGATGGCGGGCGCCATGGCTGCCAATAAGAGGTACAACCTCGGGGTCCCAGTACTGGCGAGGCTGTATGCCATTCTGGGACGCATCTCACGAGGGGGGTCGCCACGAAGGATCTGTGGGCCCTTTCAGTTCTTCCACGGATGGGTGGCTGCTCACCTCGGTGGGTATACGTTCCCAAATGCCATCAGTCCTCCGGGCAACGGCCTGCGACCCTCCCTGCTGAACATTGCGGGGGTCGCTCCGATGACCCTCAGTGAGGAGGGCGTGAGGGTTCGGATTGGCAATCATGCCAATTTCAACTTCAGCCCGTTCCCCACTCCCGTCGGCCAGATGATCGACAACGGACAGGGCCCGCTGGAGCAGCATGAATACTTCCTGAACATGCGGGGCGGGGTGCTCGTGACTCGGATCGACAGGAAGGTGATCTGCGAGCCTTACGTGCCGACCCGGTTCGCCAGGCAGTTCGGGTGCCTTCAACGGATGCCGAAGAGGGTATTCACTGCTGTTCGGGAGGAGACGAACCCTTGCGTCCTTCGCCAGATGTGGCTGATGTTCGTCGCCTTCGGCTCTGGCGACGTCATCACCCTCCCTCCTACCGGAGTTAACGCAGGCTTGGCAACCGAGTACGCCGAACACTGGGCCATCGCGTACCCTGAGGGGCTCTTGCGGAAGCTAGTTCGGCGGCTCGAGGCTACCCGTGCGGAGACCGGGCGTCAAGGAAGGAGGCGAGGCGCCGCCACACGGGGGAGAACGGAGGCGCGCCAAGCAGCGGGGCCGGCGCGAGCAGGGACTTCGGCGGCGGGCGCATCGCAGGCTGCCGCTACGACCTCGGCGCCCAGAGAGGGGGCACATGCGGCGGTCGAGGAGCGGCCCGGGAAGCAGGTGAGACGTCTGCTCGAACCCTCCCACGATGCAGTCTTCCCGGCGCTGTGGTCGGCCTGGATGACCCTGCGGCAGTCACTGGGGACCGACGTCATCTGGCGAAAGATACTCAGAGAAGGAATCTATCTGCCAGAGGTCGGGCGCCTCCAGATCACCGACAGGGTGGACTTCAACCGGCAATATGCATATCTGACGGCCATGGACGAGTACGCGCGCCAACGTGGTCAGCGTGCGGAGCCATCCCTTCTGGTGAAGGTGATGCTCGGTCTCGAGCCCGCTCCGGAACAGATGCCGCCGGAAGAAGATGACAGTAACGACTCCGAGGAGGAGGAGGAGACGGGGGAGGATGAAGGCTCCGAGGGAAGGTCCCATCGGGGGAGCCCACGGGAGAGCGGCGAGGTGGCCGGCTCTGACAACGTTGATGTCACTGAGCTCCTCGAGGTCCGCTTCTATCCCTACTCAACTTGCTTCATCCATTCTCTTATGCAGCTTCTAACCCGTTTCTCCATCCTTCTCAGGAGCACACGGACGTTGGCCAAGCATCCTCGGCAGGGGTAGGAGAGGCGCCAGCAGGACAAGGCGGGGGCCAGACACCCATCATTGAACTGACAAGCGCTGAGGGGTCCCCTGCTGCAGCTGTTCCTGCGGCGGCCGGGGTAGCGGAAGATGACGCTTTGAACCCCCGTAAGTCTCCTTGCTTTACTGCTGGTGCTTGCCATTGACGATCCGTGACTAACCATGGCATGCCCTGCGCAGTGATCTCAACATCGGAGGCTCGTCGAGTTGCCGAACCCGGGCCATCTACGAGTGGACCAGTGGTGGACATGCCGCCTGCTCCGGAACAGGCTTCCCAAACCGAGCCGGCCCCACCAACTGCTGATCAAGGGGCTGCGGACGTCGGCGGTGCTGCCACCGGAGAGAGGTTGGGGGCTGACGAGGGTGTCAGCGCCGCTGGGGAGAGAGAAGAAGGTTGCCCGGATGTTGGGGAACCTATCCCTCGTGAGGACCTCCCAGGGGCGGACCCTGCAGCAGACCTGCTGGCTGCTTTCCCTACCTACCGGCCTGCCGACCCCGAGGAGATGGATGACTCGGACGCGGAGGTGGTCGAGGATAGCCGGGTAACGCGACGCAGGGGGTGGAAGTGCATCCAGCGCTTCCTCAAGCGAGACCCATCGGAATGGCTGGGGCGCATGGGATCACTTCAGACCTGGCTGCGCTTCCTGTGTGCCGGGGGAGCTGATGCTCAACGCCTCCATCTGACGGTCCGTGATTTCATGGCCGAGAAGATGCGCGAGAGCCGCCGGCGTGCCGGCGTCGCACAAAGTCGGGACATGTCGGAGAGCACGCAGGCGCTCATCGCGGCAGAGCAGGAAGTCCGGCGCCTCGAAGGGCAGGCGGCAGAGAAGGAGGCCTTCGTCGCAGCATGTACCGAGCTTGTGGAGCAACTATCGGCACAACTGATCGACGCTCAGGTACAGCTGACGGAGGCGGGCCAACAGATGGTCACACTCCAAGTCGAGCGGGAGCGTGCACAGGCCAGGATTGACGAACTGCGTGCTGCGACCGCCGACGAGGAGAGGGCACGCAGAGAACGAGAAGCAGCCCTGGAGGCCGCCAGCCAAAGGGTAGCGGCATTAGAAAGACTCATTCAGCACGCTAATCCCTAAGGGCTGTTTTTTTGCCATTCCCAGAACATTTGCTTCCGCTACTTAATATTTTGATCCACTTGTATGAATCGCCATATTTATCTGCGTCTTTTGGTTTAACATGCTCAACCACAATTCGTTGTCTTGCGGGAGTGTTAACCAAGCATCAGGCATCCATAATTGGGCCTGGGTTTCTGGAGAAAAGAGGGAGGTCATTCCTAGGAAAGGAGACCTCAGACCTAACCAATGTATCATCCCCCAACTTGTTCCAACACACGAGCGGGACAACGCTAGGGGCGTTGAGATTTTATCCGAACATAGGGAAATGAGAAAGGGTGAATCGCGTGTCCCGAATCTAGACATCCACAACGATCGGCCTTCCAGGAAATGCCCAAGACGGTAGGCGGACAGTGGATCGACCATAACAACTGCAATAGACGGACCGAAAAAGGCCATCATTCATATTGCAGGAGGCGGACCACATGTCATCATGAATACCGCTTTGGGGTTCCTTCAGACACAAGGGTGGAAAATCCAGATCAACAGGGCATGCGAAGCGTGGGGCGAAGTGACGATTTGTTCGGACAGAATCCAACGCTCTCAAAATTGCGCCACCGTGGGGGAAGCGTATTAGGCGGATGCACTAATCTGGCCGTGAGTCACCTCAATTCTCAGACAGCACCTCTCTGACGAGGAAACCGTCGCTTCCCATCCTTGCGATGGGGCATCCCGAGCTGAATCGGGGAGAATATTACGACTGCACCACTCTACCCGAAGTCAGACCAGACGGCCGGCGACGAGGAGGGGCGGGACTTAACGATCCCTGAGGCTGGACCCGGGTTGGAATGCCCGGGCGTTCCTACGTACTCCATCAGGCTGGAGATCAAGCCACACGTAGTTCTGAGAGTGCAGTTTAACGTCATGCAGGACGTAGGACCCCATTTGGGGTAGATCTTAGTTTAAGGTCTTAGAGCTCGGACCATAAGGGCTGGATCTTAGTTTAAGGTCTTAGAGCTCGGACCATAAGGGTGGAGGATCTTAGTTTAAGGTCTTAGAGCTCGGACCATAGGGCTAGAGGATCTTAGTTTAAGGTCTTAGAGCTCGGACCATAAGGACTAGATCTTAGTTTAAGGTCTTAGAGCTCGGACCATAAGGGCTAGATCTTAGTTTAAGGTCTTAGAGCTCGGACCATAAGGGCTAGATCTTAGTTTAAGGTCTTAGAGCTCGGACCATAAGGGGAGATCTTAGTTTAAGTTCTTAGAGCTCGGACCATAAAGGGAGATCTTAGTTTAAGGTCTTAGAGCTCGGACCATAAGGGAGAGATCTTAGTTTAAGGTCTTAGAGCTCGGACCATAAGGGGAGATCTTAGTTTAAGGTCTTAGAGCTCGGACCATAAGGGGAGATCTTAGTTTAAGGTCTTAGAGCTCGGACCATAAGGGGAGATCTTAGTTTAAGGTCTTAGAGCTCGGACCATAAGGGAGAGATCTTAGTTTAAGGTCTTAGAGCTCGGACCATGAAGGGAGAGATCTTAGTTTAAGGTCTTAGAGCTCGGACCATAAGGGGAGATCTTAGTTTAAGGTCTTAGAGCTCGGACCATAAGGGGAGATCTTAGTTTAAGGTCTTAGAGCTCGGACCATAAGGGGAGATCTTAGTTTAAGGTCTTAGAGCTCGGACCATAAGGGAGAGATCTTAGTTTAAGGTCTTAGAGCTCGGACCATGAAGGGAGAGATCTTAGTTTAAGGTCTTAGAGCTCGGACCATGAAGGGAGAGATCTTAGTTTAAGGTCTTAGAGCTCGGACCATGGGGCTCAAAGCACGCCACATCGTGGTCATATCCCCTGGATATGCAAAGATGCACTGAGGGATAGTGTCAAGAGTGTCGAGGTTTCGCCTGGTCAGAATGGGAGGTGGCAAATGTGAATCATGCGGCCATTCACTCAAGGACTGGGAGCACCGGCGTGACGATATGAGAGTACTGCCGACCGTGGCGGAAAAGCAGCATCAACATCGCACCAACCGTTGGTGGAATGAGGCAGCAAACGAGCATAGACCGCTCAATCGCAGGATTTATATCGATTTGCTGCCCGAGGCCATTGGGGGTACCGGCCCGAGTCGGTGGGAGAGCACTGAGGCATTGTGTCCGAACCGTTCACGGGGGCTCCACCCAGGGCGTAGACGATGGGTCCGAATGAAAGGGAGCACGAAGCCTGAAAAGTGGAGGAAACCTGACCAAGCGGATCCTGACCCTCCTGGCAATAAACCAGAGTACTCTTGACACCGGTGGACCACGGCAAGGGGTCGGGGAACACGCCTTGAGGGTGACCTGAAGGCGGCGGATTCCCCAGAGAAGGGGGAATCTCTAAGAGGTGGGGGGCTGGACCCGAAGTTTCAAACATCCGGGCGTTCCTACGTATCCCATAAGGATGGGAATCAAGCCGCACGTAGTTCTTGAAGCGCGGTGCAACACAATCGGGCACCAGCGCGGGGAAGAGTGCGGGTCTGACCCTCGCACACAAAAGGAGCGGAATTTGATATTTCTTGTTTGTCCTTAAAGATGAATGGTTTTTCTTTGTGCGGCGACATGCCCGTGATTGAGAAATCTCTGGCGTCGCCACAATAATCAAGCCATGGAAGGCATTGATGAATGGCGTGGTCATTAACCAGCGCCCAACATGAGTGTCCCCTGAGGAGGACATCACGATGCAGTGCCGTTTTCTCGTCGGGCGGCCAAGACGATCACAGTTTACGGTCGTGTGGTAGGACCAGACAACACAGTTTAAGGTCGTGTGGTTCGGACCATGGAGGAACCCGCTTATCGCGGTACGGCGGACACGGCGGAGGTGGGAACATACCCAGCCCTGCGGTCACGCACGATTCCAGGAAAAGAGTCTTGGGATAGGGGTCTGCGTATGTCCATCACCCGAGGGGCAGAGATGCTAGCCTCCAGATATACTGGACCCAGAACGCAATTGTTCGGGCGACTCCCTCCTCCTTATGGGGACGAGGGTCCAGCTACGCATGGCCCTTAGGGAGGATACCTGCATATATCCTTGGTGCTCAGATCATGGGAGCCTCGAACGACATCATTACCCTGGTTGGTCTGCCTAACGTGTAGAGGCGTACCGGAGGTCAGTATGAAGAGAGTGTCAAGATCCCACTACAACGCACAAAGGCGGAGTGTGATGAGGACTGCGCAACCAATGTTCAGAGCCCGAGAGAGCTGACATGGCGATCAAGGACGTTGCTGACGCATTCGCAACACAACATCCGATCGCGTCAGCCTAAGACGGGGCAAGCAAACGAGCATCAACCGCTCAATCGCAGGATTCATATCGATTTGCGGCCCAAGACCCGCCGGTAAATCGACCCGGAGCGGTGGGAGAGCACTGAGGCATCGTACCCAAACCGCTAACGAGGATCCCTTTGAGTGAAGGCTCGAACAAGAGGAAGCGCGGGGCCTGACAAGCAACACAGGACTTGTCGGGATTGAATCTGACACTACGAGTCATAGACCGAAGCACCCAAAACATGTTAACAGATCTCCGGAAAGGGTCGGAGGACTCACCCTGAGAGCAACCGAAGGGGGGCAGGTCCCCGTGATCAACCAAGAGACGGGGCTGGACCTGAGACACAAGCGTCCAGGCGGTCCTACGTATCCCATAAGGATGGGAATCAAGCCATACGTAGTTCTAGAAAGGCAGTTTAACGTCATGCAGGACGATGAGGGGTGTGAGGTATTCCCACACACGGGGGAGGCGTACGGCGCGGCCAGTAGACCGACGTGAATGAGGACATAATCCCCCGCTCACGCGATACGCCTCGCACAAAAAGGAGGGGAACTGGGGCCAGAGGCCCAACGCGGGATAGGGATTCCTGAGAAGTGGGGCTGGGCCTGAAACATGAATGTCCAGGCGGTCCTACGTATCCCATAAGGATGGGAATCAAGCCATACGTAGTTCTTGAAGTGCAGTTTAACGTCATGCAGGACGATGAGGAAGAAAGAAGGGGGGAGCAGAAGGCATCCCCAAACGTGGGGGGGCGTACAGCGTGACGAGCAAACCGACGTGAATGAGGGCATAGCCCCGCACTCACACCATACGCCGCACACCCGGGGGCAACTGGGCCAAGGGCCCAAGATGGGATGGAAATTCCCGAAGGATGGGGCTGGGCCTGAAACACGAGGGTTCAGGCGGTCCTACGTATCCCATAAGGATGGGAATCAAGCCGCACGTAGTTCTCGAGTGGCAGTTTTACGTCATGCAGGACGAATGCTGAACAGTTTAACGTCTTGTAGCTCGGACGTAATGCAGTTTAGCGTCATGCGGGACGAAGCACTTGGCAGTTTAACGTCTTGCAGCGTGGACGAATGCTGAACAGTTTAACGTCTTGTAGCCTGGACGAATGCAGTTTAACGTCGTGCAGGACGTAGGAGACTCAGACAAAGTACTGCTTGAGGAACCTAGCGTTGGTGGGAGGAGTGATACGCTCACCATCCATAGTCGCTAGGGAGTACGCGCCATTGGGATAGACCTTGTGGACAACAAAAGGTCCCTCCCACTTGGGCTCCAACTTGGGCGGCTTCCTGCCGGGGATCATTGGCGCTCTTAGGGCTAGCACTAGATCACCCTGCAGGAAGGAGCGGAGGCGAACCTTCTTATTGAAAGCTCGAGCCATTCTGCTTTGATGCCTCTCCAAGTTGTGCAAAGCGCGAAGTCTATTCTCATCCAGTGCTTCCAACTCGACTAGACGGGCTTCAGCAACTCTGTCCGGCGCTTGCTGGTCGTAGACCGCAGTGCGCAAGGACGGTAACTGGATCTCGATGGGCAGGACGGCCTCAGCTCCATACACCAGGGAATAAGGGGTCATCTGGGTGGAATTGCGAGTCGTCGTCCGATAAGCCCAGAGGGCGTTGGGGAGCTTGTCCGGCCAACTCTTCTTGTTCTGACCAACCATCTTTTGCAGAATGTTAGAGAGGGTTTTGTTAAACGCCTCGATCTGTCCATTCGCCTGCGCATGATAGCGAGATGTATGGTTCGAGCGGATGTTATACTTGGCGTACAACTTCTTCAACTCGGCTGCTCGGAAATTGGTTCCGTTATCCGTGAGGATAGCGTGAGGCACTCCAAATCGATAGAGGATGTTGGAGGTCACGAAGTCAGCGATCGAACAGGATTTGACCTCTCTGAGCGGAATCACTTCTGCCCATTTGGAGAAGAAGTCCGTGGCGGTCAGAATGAACCGGCACTGGCGAGCTGTCGCCGGCGGGTAAGGTCCCACAACGTCCAGTCCCCAGACTGCAAAGGGCCAGGAATACCTTGTGGTATGGAGAGGCTCCGGCGGCCGATGCACAAAGTTCGCATGAACCTGGCACGCATGGCACCTCCTGGCGTACTCGATGCAGTCATGGATCATAGAGGGCCAGAAGTATCCCAACCTCCGAATCTGGTGGGACAGCTTCGGCCCAGTCTGGTGGGCGCCGCATGAACCAGCATGAACCTCTTGCATGACTCGTGGGATCTCAACTCCCTGAAGGCAACGGAGGAGAACACCATCAAATCCGCGTTTGTAGAGGATCTGCTCCAGGCCGGGACTGCTCTGGAGGACGAACTGCGATGTGCGGCGTCGAACTCGCTCGCGCTCGGCCCGATCTGACGGAAGAATGCCATGTTGGAGGTACTCAACCAAAGGCGCCCTCCAATCACGGGCTGATTCGACTGCTATATCTGGGGTACTCGGGGCTCCAGGCACAGGGGCAACCACGGTGAGATTGCTCACCAATGGGCCGTGATCTTCCTCCGGGATAACGGGAGCGATGAGCCTGCGGCGCATCACGCGGACGATCAGGTTGTCCTGTTCAGGTTCCGCAAGTGACGCAGCCAGGCTGGCCAAAGCATCTGCTCGACCGTTCTGCGACCGGGGAACATGGACAATTTCCGGCCGAGAAGGGAACCGGGCCATCAGAAGAAGGGTGCACTCCAACAATGGCACAAGTTCCGGCTTCCTGACAACGTAGTCGCCATTGATCTGCTTAATGACCAGCTCGGAGTCCCCTTTCACACACAGATGGGGCACGTCGATCTCGAGAGCTAACTCGAGGCCGGTGATGAGGGCATGGTATTCCGCCTCATTGTTGGTACAGCCCTCTGACAACAGGAAAGAGTATGGCAGCACGGCTCGCTCCGGGGTAATGAAGACGATACCCAGGCCCACTCTGTTGAGCTTAGGATTATCGAGTCTTCTACCGGTGGGGCTCCGGGAGGCACCGTCAAAGTGCATCTGCCAGCATGGATCGGCTCAATCAACCGAGAGAATGGTCTCATCAGGAAAGCCTAGATCCAGCGGCTGATCCGCGGAGGTCGGGTGAGCGGCCAGAAAGTCTGCCAATGCTTGCCCTTTGATGGCCTTCTGAGACACATACCTGATGTCGAACTGCTGGAGAATCACAGCCCACCGCGCTAGACGGCCAGTCAACATAGGTCGGCTCAGGATATATTTCAACGGGTCTACCCGAGAAACCAACTGTACCTCATGGTGCTGCAAGTAGTGCCGTAATTTCTGTACGGCAAATACGAGCGCCAGGCAGCTCTTCTCGATGGGGGAATACCTAACCTCCGCATCGAGGAGCATGCGACTGAGGTAATTGAGGCTATTCTCTGTTCCCTCGTTGTTCTTCTGGGCGAGAAGGGCACCCAGGGACCGTTCCAGGGCGGTCACATAAAGGACCAGCGGCTTTCCGGATACGGGCGGCATCAGGACCGGAGGTTGAAGCAGGTACTACTTGATTTCCTCGAAAGCGATCTGACACTCTTTATCCCATACATAGGTGGCACCCTTCTTCATAAGCCGAGAAAAGGGCTTACACTTGCTGGCCAGATTCGCGATGAATCGGCGTATATAGGCTAAGTGGCCTTGGAACCCTTGCAGTTCCCGGACGGTACCCGGGGGAGGCATCTGGCTAATCGCCCTGATTTTCTCTGGGTCGATCTCAATACCCCGGTATCTTACCACAAATCCAAGGAACTTTCCGTAGGTGACCCCAAAGGCACACTTCAACGGGTTCATCTTCAGGCAGCGAGACCGGAGGAAGCTGAACACTTTCTCAAGATCTTTGAGATGGTCCTGACGCTGGCGCGATTTGACAACCAAGTCGTCGACGTAGCATTCCACCAGTGTGCCGAGGATTGGCTTGAATATGCGGTGCATCGCCCGTTGGTAGGTGGCTCCTGCATTCTTCAGGCCAAAGGGCATGACCCGGTAGCAAAAGGTACCTTGGGGGGCCCTGAAGGCAGTGAACTCCTCATCCTCAGGGGCCATCCGAATTTGGTTGTATCCGGAGTATCCATCCATGAAGGAGAGGGCTTGGAACCCTGCCGTGGCATCAATCAACAGCTCTGTCACTGGAAGGGGAAAATCATCCTTCGGACAGTGGCGGTTGAGATCGCGGAAGTCGATGCAGACTCTAATCTTCCCGTTCTTCTTCCTGACCGGCACAATGTTGGCCAGCCATTTGGGGTACTGAACTTCCCTCACGAAGTTGGCTTTGATAAGCTTGTCAACTTCGGCCTCAACCATGGCACCATGGGATGGGTGCATTTTCCTGGGAGGCTGCTTGAACCCGCGATGGTTCGCCGGGAGACCAAGGCGGTGGACGGCTACCTGAGGATCTAGCCCCGGCATCTCGTCATAGCCCCAAGCGAACACATCACGGTGCTGCCTGAGAAAGTCCACGTACTGCTGCCGCTCCTCAGAGGGCATGGCGGCACTAACCAACGTGGGTCTTGGATCGGCCTCGGTTCCAAGGTTCACCTGTATTAACTCATCGACCGTGGCGGGGACGCCCTCCTCAAAGGCTGGGGGTGCATCTTCCATACCCTCTCCGCTCGGGGAGGGATCATCCACGGGAGAGACTGCGTTGGAAACTGCATTGGGGCTACCAGATCCTGCTGGGCCACTGGTGCTGGCGCGGGCGGTCGCGGCCGTCTCATCAGGAGACCCGCGGACCGTCAAGACCATGGCGACGTCCAACCGGTGAATCGGGAGGACGTAGGCGTCATCCAGACTTGCCCAAGGATCGCTTGCAACAGCGACAGGCTCAACCTCACCTGCCAGGATCTGCTTATCCTTGCTCTTGTAATAGTCCGCGTCCAGATAACGGGCTTCACATGAGGCAAAAGGAGAGGCATCTCCTTGGAGCACGCCTACTCGACCATTAAGGGAGTATTTGAGGCATTGGTGGTATGACGAGGGGACCGCCGCGTGAAGGTGAAGCCATGGCCTGCCCATCAATGCGTTATACGCAGTGTCCTGAGAGACTACCATGAATTCGGTGTTGGCAACCAAGTCACCGAACTGGGTCTTCAAACGTATCTTGCCGACCGGGGTTTGCTCGGTGCGGTCGTACCCCTGGATCCTGAGGTCGGAGGGAATCAAGTCATCCTCAGACAACCCCAATCTCCGGAGCGTCCGAGTTGGAATCAGGTTAATCCCGGACCCCGTGTCGACAAGACAACGCCGGACTTCAAGGCCATTGAACTGGCCAGTGACATACAGCGGACGAATGTGTCCCTGTATAGGAGGGTCTTCATCCTTACCAGAGAACGAGATAACCGCCTGACATTCGGCGTCCTCGATCGTTTCGGCGTGAAAGGCCTCTGCGGCCGCAACCTCTGTCTCAAACTGGAGGGGGCTCTTCAGGGCTTCAGCGAGTGCCTCGCGCATCTCAGATGACATGCGCAGAGCCTCAAGGATGGAGAGCCTTGCTGGGATGTCGGCCAAGTGCTTCAGGACATCATACTTTTTGGCCAAGCGCGAGCTCCTGGTTGCAGGAGGTTGCTCTGCGGTTGGTGGCATGACGGGCCTTACCGGTTGAATCGGCGGCCGACTGGTACTTGGCGCATCTCGCTGTTCACTGGTCGCAGTCCGGGAAATGGTCACCGTACTGGAGTCAGGAGGCCGGGATGGACTTGTGGCAGGGCGGAGCTGGTCGCGACGCGGCTGAGGCGGTTCTGCCCGGTCCCACACCACAAACAGTGGCGGAGGCGAATCCGTCATCCCCGGATGGGGGGCCTGCGCGCGTTGAGCTCGATCTTGAGTCTGCTGCCTAGTCTCAGTGGCGTGCACGGCCTGGCCGGAGGTACCGACGGCTGTGCCCCGACGACTCCTGCTGCTGCGGTTCTTCCGACGGTGGCGACGACCGGGGACACTAGGGAGGTCCACCTGGTGTTCTTCAACGTCGGGAACCGAAAAGGGATTTACCAGCTCGACGGTGTTAACCGAAGCGTACCCAATACCGTCATCGGACGAATCATCCATCACCGGGCGGATCCGAGGAGGGACCCCCATCTCCGGGGGCATGAAATCGCCGAGAGTGCGGGATAGTGGCGGAACCGGCGGGGCGCGCTCTTCCTTCTTGCGCTGCCGCCGTTTGCTCCTCTTGGAAGAGGCAGGCTGGGACGACGATGCCGAAGCAGCACCCGCAGGTTCTGGGGGCTCAGGCTGATTCAAGCGCGCACGGATGATTCCATGGGCGCGAATGGTCGTCTTGCGGGCCATCCAGTTATTATATTTCTGGGATCCGCGGTCGGAGACCAGCTGCCATTCGTCCTCGTTGCCACTATCGTCATCTGATCCCACGAATACGCCCGCCACTTGTGCTGGAGCTGGGCCCAACCTGATTACATTGTTGTTAATCTGGTCTTGGAGCCAGTCCTTGAACACATAGCACCGCTGGATGGTGTGCCCCAGGGCTCGATGGTAGGGGCAGTAGCGGGGGTTATCCGTGAGATGTGCCTCCTCTGGCCTCCAACACTCAGGCAGTCGCACAATCCTCTGCTCCAGGGCGCTCCGGAAATAACCGGGGACCTGATCCTCATGGAATGAGTACGTCAGGTGTCGCGGGCCCCTGGGAGCGCGGTCTTGACGAGGGGCTGGAGGGGCCTGCCGAGGAGGTGGACCCTGATTATCTCGCCTAGGTTGTGGCGGTACATTACGCGGAGGGGCCGGCCGGTTCTGAGGCTGCCGTTGCTGGGCCGGGAACTGAGCCCGTGGAGGCGGATTCCTGTGAGGCTGCGGAGCTGGCCTCACCGGCAGCAGCTCCAACGGCCTGGGAGCCTCTATCTGGGCCACAGCAGCGGGCTCAGCCCTGCTGGCTCTCCTTGCAGGAATCATAGGAGGCAGCGGGTGTGCCTGGCTGGCCTGTTGCAGGGCTTCCTCAAGACGTTGAGCTTTGTCTGAGAAGTCCCTGAACCCTCCGGGGTAATTCTGAGTGATCAGGGAAGGGACCAGCTCGGTCTTGACGTTCCCGACGCACATTGTCAGCAACTTCTCTTGAGTCAATGGCATGTCAAGGGAATACGTGAGACCCTTCCATCGGGCGACGAAGTCCGCGACTCGCTCATCAGGCCTCTGCTTGCACTTGAAGAGGTCTGCGATACTCGTCTTCCGGGTCGTGGAACTGAACTGGTAGAGGAACTGTCTACGGAGGTCCTCCCAGCTGGTTACCGACCCGACGGGGAGCTGGCTGTACCAGACAAATGCTGGCCCTTCCAGTGTCTGAACAAAGCAGCGAAGCTTAGCGGCCTCCTGCTGCGCCGGAGTCCCCAACATAGGCCCGCACCTCGAGTTGAAGTGGGCTAAATGCTGTGGCAGATCTCCAGTC
This sequence comes from Viscum album, assembly GCA_963277665.1. NCBI lineage: Eukaryota > Viridiplantae > Streptophyta > Magnoliopsida > Santalales > Viscaceae > Viscum > Viscum album. The sequence goes on along the minus strand of OY728163.1, from coordinate 64,675,618 downwards.
CCGTTGAAGGGGGCAAAAGTGGGATTCCCGAATCCCGGAGGCGCCGGCATGTCATCCACCCATGCTGGGTAGGGCTTGCCGTCCGGTGGGATCGCCACCTGCCGAGTCTCCAAGGCTTCCAAGCGGGCAATGAGTGCCGCCATCGGATCGTCCGGACATGGGTTCCAGTCCTGGAGAGGATCTCTAACCACGAGCGCATTGCATGGCCCTTCAATCGGGTCGTCGACCGGGTCGTCGAACTCGGCAGCTCGTGGGATGGCGGGCGGAGCGGCCCTTGGGGCAGCGGGAGGAATCCGAGCGGGATCTCTCAGGTAGTCACGCCGCTCGGGAGGGTGTGGCGAAACATACCGCGCCCTCTTGCCGTAGGCAATGGCCTCTCTCCTGTCGGCGAACACGGCGTAATCACGGTTGCCCGGGAGAGTCTCGTCGAGGTGCGGTTGTTCCGGTCCCTGTTGTCCTGGCCTAGGATCACCGTAGTCAGGCCGCCGTTCTGCAGCGCGCTCGGCGAGGAGCTGGTCAACCAGCCTCTTCTGTTCGGCGAGCTGCTGACGTAGCGTAGCCTTCTCGGGATCCTCCTCTGCCCTCTGCATGGAGGCAGATGGGTCGGCGGGCTTTATAGCCTCGCTGTGCTCTTTTCCTTTGCTGACGTTTCGGCTTAACGTCAGTGCTTCAGTGGGCGCGGGGAGCCCCAGGAGGTTTCTCTGATGACGAGTAACTCTCACTGATGGATCTGACGACGGCTTGTCTTCGGGGGGGGAAGCCCCCGTCGAGAAGTTCCAAGTCGTTCCCCTCTCCCGACAGGTCAGCCATATTGACCGTTCCTGTCCCTGGGGATATACCCTCAGGGCCACCCAGCGAATCGGGCTGTCGGCGGATCGCACTGAAGCGTAGGGCAGCGTACTGCCCCCATCCACGGATATACACGTGGGGAGTGGCTTCCTCGATAACTTTGCGGAGTACTTGAAAACACTCAACGCATCGTTGTTGGAGGGCCTCGTGGTGCCCAAATGACCCGGGGTGCCGAACCGCGGGGAGCATGGCCAGGTCAATTTGACGGCACTGCTCACCAACATCCTCCAGGTGTAGTTGACTCCCGGGGTATGGCATTTGTAGGCAGTGAAGACGGGAGTGAGTCTCCCGGAGAGTTCGGCGGAAGCATTCGAACTCATCCGGGGTGAGCGATTCGGGTGCATCAAAGCCCGGTCCTGCGACTGGCCAAAACTTCTCAGGGAAGTGGCCCTCTGCAAGGACAGTCCAGAAGCTCCACGACTCAAACTCGGGACCCAGATCTCCTTGGTCCTCTTCAATGGCTGGGAATGGACGGGGAACCGGCAGTGGTGCCGAGGCGGGACGCCGGGCCGACGGGCTGGCCGGCGGTGAATACGGCGAGCAGGCCGATTGGCCTCCATATCCCGGGCCGCCCTCTAAGGGTGGCGGTGCCCCAGCTACCACATCACGATAGGACGGGCCGGCGAGCGAACATCCTGCCGTAGCATCGGTGCTCGCCGAGGGTGCACCAGATCGTGGTTCGACCGTCGATCCCCAGAAAAAGTCTCCGGCTTCTCCGATCGAGGCGGAAGGCACTTCCGGAGGGGCCGGTACCAGCCGCAAGTTTGATCCTTGGGGGTCTACCAGGCCCTCGTTACTCCGGATATACCTTCGGAGAGAAGCGGGGATCACATCGATCTCGCTCTCGGGGAGCACGAGGCTGACGTGCCGCATTCCTACCCCTGCTCCTGACTGGCGGGATTGGGGAAGGGGCTCTGTCGCCGAATCGTACTCCGCCTCTGAGTCAGAGAAGCAAACCGGTCGGATCTCTGTCCGGAACTCCGTAACATTCTTCCCTCGGCGTCGGCGCCTTGCCTTCCTGCCCCTGGGTGGTTCTCCGGGGCAGGGTTGATCTCTGTCCTGGCGTCCTCCGGCCGCACTGGTGCTGGGGCCAAGAGGACTGGGAACCAAGGTGCGAGGGGCACCGGGACAGATATCAAAGGGGACGCAGGGAGAGATGATTCCGGGCAGGACTCCGGGCCGGGATCGGAAGGTGGGATGACCCATGCCTCCTGGATCGGCCACACAGAGTAGATCCTGCCGGTGAATAGCGCTGCCGCGAGGTGGTCCGCGGTGGCTACTGCCAGTGCCAGCAACCGGGAGAGTCGACCCAACCTGCCTTTGGGGCGGTCGGGGCCTCGATCCAGGTCGGGCATAGGAGTTCCCCTGCTCAGGATGCGCAGGGGCCTGGCGACTGGAGCCAGCAGTGGCTCGGGCCAGTGCGGCCGCTGTTGCTAGAGCCCCAAGGTGGGCATCCTCTTCCGCTCGCGCCCGACGTTGGCGTCGAGACAGACGAGTCGGGATGAGCGGCGCGGGCAGGTGGAGAGCCTGTTCCTCGATTGGAGAGGCCTGGCGGCGATGTCGCCGTGGCCTGGCGGGAGCCCTTATCGTGGATCCCTGGAGCGAATCCCGGATAGGGTGATCCCGGGCCTCTTCCACCTCATCCGCGTAGGGAAGGGAACTGTCAGAGCGCTCCGGGGATAAGCTCCCGAAGCGGTTGGACGTTGAGGTAGGCAGCGGTGCCTCCCTGCGCGGCCCTCGGGGGCAGCGGTGGTGGCGAGGCGCAGCCTCCTCAAGGTCTAGGCGAGCCATTTCCCTAGTGGGGATGACTCCCTCTTCCTCGTATCTCCGCACCAGGGTGTTGATCACCCTTCTCCGGATGACCTCCGCGGGGGAGAGAGGGCGTGGTCGTCCCGCAATTACGGCTGCTGGGACGACTGTGGAACGGGCAGGACCGCGCGGAGTAGCCGCGTCGGTGTTTCCCCTGTCCCTGCGCCAGTGGGCGGGTGGCGATCGGGCACTAGATCGGGCGACCTGATTTCTGCAAGCAGGGAGAATGACCCATTAACACTGACAGGAAAAAGGAATCGACAACCAACCATTAGCGCCACGACGCCTTCCGTGGGGGGAACCCAGGCCCTCGACGTTGCGAGACGGAGTGCCCGATGTCCCTTCCCCAGCCCCTGGCGGGTAAGACTGAATGCTTGGCCGGGCAACACGCCGGTCTTCCAACACCTCTGAAAGCCATCGGTCTTCGTATCGAGGAGAAGAGATTCACGTCGGGTTCACCATTTTTCTGTTTCGGTGCGGATGTGCGTCGGGTTACGCTGTTCCGCCAGGACGCGTTCGCGCGTGCACCCGTCAACCCGAGGGGATGGGCGCGCGGCTTGTGGTCCCGCAGTCCCGCTTTCCAAGGGCGGGCGGCATCCGTCCCTTATTCAGGGGCGTCTGCTCCTTGATCGAAACCGGGATGATGGGATGTCGGCTTCTCCTTCCTTGGACGTCTCCTCGGAACTCGTCGCCTAATCCGGGTCTCCCTCATAGACTTAAGAATGTTCGTGAATCTCGTTCCCGGCGCCATATCTTCATGGACACCGGTTAATTACGCTGCTTCCGCCCGGACGCTCCAAGGGGTCTGGACGGGGCAGCAACCTGCGGTGAGAAGGCCGGGTGGCTCTGGGTGCTTGGGGCGTGTCGTAACACTGCGGCTCTGCACGTCTGTCTTCCGTCCCTAATAGGGCTTCTCGAAGGCATGATGGCCTGAGGCATCCCGTACTAGGTGCGGGGAACTGTGTCACCTGAGGTTTTCCTCAGCTTCCCGTGTTTAACACGGGGTATGCCGCGAGTTTAACGTCCAGCGGGGACGGCATCGGACCGATCAACACGAAAAGTGGATCAGATGACAGAACCCCTTGCGGGGAACCTCCGACGCTGGGGCCAGCACATGGGCGGCTTCCCAAGTAACGTGGAGTGAAGTGAAGTGGCATGACCCCACCGGGATGTGGCGGCCCGGGTAAGGATCAGGATGGATGATGAAGTGAAGAGCTTGGACCCCAGAGGGGCTTCCTACGTACCGCGCGTTAACACGGATCAAAGTCAACGTAGTTCGGGCATACAGTTTAACGTCATGCTGGACGTCGGCAAGCCGACTCACGAAGAGGTCGAGGCCGCCGGGCGGAGGATTGAACCGAACCACCTCGCACAGAGGGGGATGGAACGGCCGGGTGGATCACAGTTTCACGTCATGCTGGACGATAAAAGGGGAAATGGAAAAGGGGGGCTGTGGGGAGGCACCGTGGAGATACACACGGGCAGTCTTCCACAGGGGCGGATTCATAGGTGAATCAACGCAAGCGTGAACCCTGGAGGGGTCCACTGATGGACGAACGGACGTAAATACGACCGGAACGACCAGGTGGTGGGCTTGGACCTCAGGGAGGCTTCCTACGTACCCTGTATAGAAGACAGGGATCAAAGTCCACGTAGTTCATTCTGTCAGGACTTACGCACTTGAGGCAGCCCGGATACTGCAAAACTCAGTTGGAAGGGACTTGGACCGAAAGCAAAAGACACCTCGATCCCAGTCAGACCCTCTACTGGCTTCGGCAGTGGGGAGGTGCAATGGAGATACACATGTGCAGCCTCCCACGAGAAACTAGGGGTTTGTAATACCCTGCCCCCGTAGGGAAAAGCCACTCCCATTAAATCGTCCCAAAAGGGGGACAATCCCGACATCCCTACAGAGACGAGCGGGTGGGGGCCACGTCCCAACCGGGGGAGACCCTGCGTGCGAGGCACGGGATCGAATGATGCGGACGGTTTAGCGTCTTGCCGGACGAAGTACAGTTTAACGTCATGTGTTGAGGACGAAGCGGACGGTTTAACGTCTTGCCGGACGAAGTACAGTTTAACGTCGTGTGTTGAGGACGAAGCACTTGGCAGTTTAACGTCTTGCAGCGCGGACGATGGGGGCTAGGCAGTTTAACGTCGTGCAGCTTGGACGGATGTGCAGTTTAACGTCATGCTGGACGAACATTCAGTTTAACGTCTTGTAGCTCGGACGTACGCGCAGTTTAACGTCATGCGGGACGAATGCTGAACAGTTTAACGTCTTGTAGCTCGGACGTATGTGCAGTTTAACGTCATGCAGGGCATAGGTTGCCGGACGAAGCACTTGGCAGTTTAACGTCTTGCAGCGCGGACGATGTACAGTTTAACGTCGTGCAGGACGTATATGCAGTTTAACGTCATGCTGGACGAACATGCAGTTTAACGTCATGCTGGACATACGTGCGTGTCACTTCGCGCAAGCCTGGAGGGCCGCACGGGAAGACAACGCACGGTGCGGGCACCCAGGATGAGGATCATCGGGCGCCACGCAGGCGGGTACCCTTAGGAGGTCAACGGGGGCGACCCTGGCAGATTGCGCGCAAAAAGGAAGCTTTGCGCGCAAAACTGCGGGCCGGCGCGCAATCGGGGCGGCTGGCGCGCAATTGGGCCAGCGCCTTGCGCGCGGATGCTTGAGAATGCTCACACCGGGCTTCGGATAGCGCGCGGGGGCAACGGCTCATTCTCTAATGAATGGCCACTTGAAAGATGGGGGGGTGCGCGCAATCGGGCCGGATTGCGCGCACCCCGGGGGCAATTGCGCGCAAGCGGGTTCTTTTGCGCGCAACGGCCTTAGGGTGAGTTTTTATTCAAATGAAAGGAGCCAGCGGGGATTGCGCGCGAAGGCGGACCCCGAGGCTTTCTTGCGCGAAAGAAAAGAGGTTACCTGAAGTTCGTCATTGCGCGCGGAAGGGGTTGAATTGCGCGCACGAGAGACGTTTCGACTTCCAGCAACCTTTGAAACGTTGGGGGTCGCCTTATATTTATAGGCAACCCCGGGCGCGGAATCCTAGGCGCGAGCGCGAAATTCTTCTCGCGGGCGCGGAATCGGCCACGGCGCGCCAGGGAGTCGCGCGGACCCGCGGCGCGCAAAATTGCGCGCCGGACCGGCGCATTGCGCGCATCCCGGGGGGTTTGCGCGCGGACCATCCCCTTTGCGCGCGGGCCTCTGAAATTCCGCGCAAGGCCTCCGGGCCCTCCGAAACATCCTTCCGACTCCAAATATGACCTCGCTTTCCGCATCCGGAGCTTCGTTTGGGAACAACGGACTTTTCCGGCGTCTACAGCTGTATTCATTGTCCATTATACTCCTCGTTCCGAGTGAGATAGAATTTTGATATGTATCTATGAGTTCCTATTTATATGAAAGTGTTTTTTTGAGTAGGTGAGTTTTTTTTGAGTGGTGTGATACTTAACACCCGACTGTGGGGTAGCAGAAGCTTCATGATTTAGGGCTCCAGCCATAGGCCTCAGAGTGAAGTGTTTCACGCAGTCAAGAAATCTATAGAGGTTTGGGGCCCTTGACCAGGCTCCTACCTCCACCATTGTGGTAAGGTAGTTTCTTTTTCTATATTGTGGTTCCTCATTACTATGAATTTCCATTTGTCACAACAAGTGTGGTGGACTTACCCCTCACACAATGTCTATGGTTATGCCTTCATGGATGTGGGTTTCCGATCAGTGTCCCTTTGTGGACCACCTTTATAAATTGAGTGTGGCCTTGCTGTTACCTATTCATAGGTGGAGAGTTTGGGGTAGTTCCTTTGTTTCTTTTGTGGTTCCAGTGGCCAAATTATTGGGTCCCCTTCCCTCCCCTCCCCGAGTGGTGAGGGTCCAGATCCGTGCTGAAAGTGTTGGCCAAGTTCTTGTCCCCTATGTTCAGGAGTGGGTGGTTTATATGTTTATGTTTTAACCCTCTTAACTTGGGTTGGTGGGTTGTTGTGGGAGAGTTTTTTTGGACTTGTGAAAGTGAGGTAATGTTGATTTCTTGTTTTTTTTGTTGCTAGTTGAGTTCTAATGGTGGGGAGACCCACCACAGGTCTCGTTGATTTTTTCCTCCTATGAACTTGTCTAGTGCTAATTGTTTATTAATGTTGGGGAGCCTATTATGTACTCCCCTAGATTCCTTGGTTTTATTGAGTTCTCTTTATTTTGGGTGATTGTTTGTTTCATTGGGAGAAGGCCCAACAATCGGGTACTTCGCTTGGTTGTGGAGGTGGTGGCTTTACCTTTCCATTGTTTTTCACAAATTGGTTGTGAGTTGGTGTTTTTTTTGGGAAATAGGATTAAGTTATGTTTGTCACGACCTGACCTCGGGGCCCGTGCCATGACTACCCCAAGCCCGCCTTCCATAGGCTAGGGGCTGGCGACTAGCACCAAGGCGTAAAATCCCGGTAAACAGGGAAGGCATTGCCTTTATAAGTAACAACCACCACAGAGTCAGCAAGCAGAAGTAACTACAAAGTGCAGAAAAGTAAAGGGGGCCGGAATACAAGCCCAACTGAAAGTACAACTGAAAAAGTAAAGAGCAGCAACTGGAGAAAAGACGGCGGCCTCGTGTCGTCCACTGGCAATCCCACCTGAAGGGTGGGTACAGATAGCCTCCAGGCTCCTCGGGTCCCACGTCCGCTCCGAGCACGTCCCGCCAGTGGTCCACCTCCAGGTACCGTCCTGCTCCACGCCCCAACCGAGATCAGCGCTGTCCGTCGTCTGCATCCAACACAACAAGGTGCGGGCATAGCCCGTGCAGGGGTGAGTATAAGCCACTCAGTAAGGACCCCGAGACCCCCGAAGGTCTCCCGAAATCCACAAAGGATATAGCACAAAAGAAAGATGCAATCACGAAGTAACATCTGACTCGACTTAGGTATATTCTCATACATATACCTAAGTCCCCAATTCTAGCTCTGCTCACGAGCTCAAGAACAACTCAATCCACGCAGGAAAGCAAGACTCAAATCCACAAGGAGAGTAAACAGTAAATCCACAAAGGATAGTTCAACACAAACCACAAAGGAGAGAGTAACATAGGATTCAGCTCAACCAGGTATACTTTTTCAGATGACGTCAAAGATGATCACTGATCCATCTAAGTCGTCGGACCCACGAAGGATCGATAGGTACTAACCCCCGCAAAAGACCCACTCAGGATCGGGCTCACACAGAACCTGTAGGCAGTGGCTCACACAGAACCGGTAGTAAGGACCCACGTAGGATCGGGCTCACACAGAACCTGTAGCACTGATCCACGTAGGATCGCTGAGTGCAGTAGTCGACGCAGTCCACTGAGGATCTCTGCACAGTCATCGCCGCAGTCCACGAAGGATCTCTGCTCTGTCGTCGTCGCAGTCCACGGAGGATCTCTGCTCTGTCGTCGTCGCAGTCCACGGAGGATCTCTGCTCTGTCGTCGTCGCAGCCAGCGCTAGGGTTCCCGCACATAGCGAGCTCGTTTAGGAGGGTCCGCTCCACGAGCCGAGAGGCTGATACATCAACTGACACGTAGTCCGAAGTTGATGTATCCAAAAGTTCCGTATCGACAACAGGATCTCGACGCAACAGACGGCGTGTCAATCGGACGCCCGGTCTGAGAGTTATTGGCATTTTCGTCCCAGGGGCCCGGTTGGTTTTTAGGGAAAAACCAACCCGACCGTACTCCGCCTGTATCCGATCCTCGGGCGGAGTATGCCAAAAGTTCCGTCTCACTTAGAGGAAACTACCACAGCTGACGGTACATCGATCGGACGTCCGTAGCTCAAGTTATGAGCGTTTCCGCTCCGAGGGCCCGGTTGGTTTCGTGTACGAACCAACCCGGCCGAACCCAAAGTCTTCCGAAACCTTGAGTGTAATATACCGAAATGACCGTCTCGATCCAAGGATCGCGTAGCCGCTGACAGTTCGTCAATCGGAGGTCCCGGGCCCAAGATATGGGCGAAAGACCGAAGAGGGCCCGAAACGGGGGTTCTGGGCCCGGGGCGACCCGGCCCGAACCCCCCCCTGGGTCGGCCGAACCGGCCCGAACCGGCTAGGCCGGGTCCGGTCCGGCCTGGGCGTGGCCCGGCCGACCGGACCGGCCGGCTCGGCTTCGGCCGAGCGGCCGAAGGAATTGCCACGGGTTTGACCCGCGGCTTGGTGGAACGCGGCCCCGCGGGGGGCCGCCTGTCACGCGGACGCGGCCGGGCCGCCGCGTCCCTCCCCGGTTCCGCGTGGCCGCGGAACCGGCCGCCGCCGCCGCGGCTTCAGCCACGGCGGAACTCCTCCACGGCGGCGCGCCGGGCGCCGCCGCCTCCGGCCGCCGGCGCCGCCGGAGTTGCTCCGGTGGCCCGTTTCGCCTCACGTCTGCGCCGTTGCTCCTCCCGGGGGCCGATCTTCACTGCGGGATCAACAGATCGCCTTTGCCGCACGGTTCGTCGTCGTCCGCCAAATCCGCACAACAAAAGATCGGCGGAGGGTTGCCGGGTCTTGTTCGTTAGACCCGCACCCTCCGCGTTAGTCATAAAATCATCGGGAGGAAAAGAATTAACCAAATCAACAATTTTAAATAAATTAAAATTGTTCCGATCGGGTTCTTTATTTGAAAAGAATAAACACGGAAAAAAAAATAAAATATTCCAATCAACCCTTACTTTGTCATCGTCGTCGGACGAGAGGTCGTCGCGGAATCGCTCGTCGCGGAAGAAGGAGATCGTCGCGTCGTCGCGGTATCCGGCGTCGCGTCGCCAATCTCCGGATCAAGATCAAACAGATTTAATTAATTAAATCCGTTGTCATTGAAATTAAAAAGGGAGAATTAACGATCCGATTCTCACCTTAGTTGCCGAACGAGGATCGGCCGCGGAAGAAGAGGCGTCGCCGAAGAACGTCGCGGGTAGAGCTCGTCGACGTCGCAGATTACGGTGTGCGTCGTCGAATTCTGGTTGCCGGCGTTCTTCGCGTTCTTCGCGGAGGGGGTGGAGGCTCAGAGGAATTGCACAACAAAAGCAATCCTCCAAAATAGACAAGTTTGTCTATTTTATTATTTAGCCAACCAACGCAAAACGCATAAGTAACGACCCATTAAATTCGTTGAATTAATTCAACGAATGAAACAACCCATTTAATTCACGAAATAAACCGCCCAATTAAATGGTCTGTTAAGAATTAAAGAAAACGCGTCGGTTGACTTTTCAGTTACTTTGACGGGTTTTCGCGGGTGCGTTACTTAGCGAAAGAAACGGCGGGGCTCGTGCGGGCCCCACCGCACAAATATCCTAACAAGGGGTAGGATATTTCCGGATAGTACCCTATCCGCTTTAACTCAGTTCAAGTGGCTTCCAAGTGACTTCCAAGCAGCTTAAGTGAAATAAAATAAAGTTGTCGCACAAACTTTATTTTATTTCTGACTTAAAGTCCCAAAATTTAAAAACCACGTCTGAGCAAACGCAACTCCGGAAGAGGCGTTTCTAAGCAAAAACCGGCGCTGCGATTTCATCGGTGTCCTCAGAATTCGATTCCGGGCACCGGTTCAAAAGATAGAAAAACCCGCTCGTCCGTTCACTGAACGTACCCGAGCCAAACTTCGGAAATTGATTCCGGGCACACCGGGCCTCGGAATCAGGTTCCGTCTGAAGCTGCGCTCTTGTAAAATTCCAAAGAAAATTAAGAAAAAAATTTCCTTGAAATTTGCGGGTCTTTACATTACTCCCACCTCAGGGCTTTATGTCCCCGTAAAGATACATCAAAAACTAGGGGAACAAATGGGGGTACTGAGCACGCATCTGAGCCTCCCGCTCCCAAGTGCTCTCCTGGAGGTTCCCGTGCTGCCATCTGACGCGCACAAGATGAATCGACCGCCCACGTAGGACCCGCTCCTGTCGATCCTCGATCTCCACTGGGACCTCCGCAAAAGTCGCCCCATCGTCCACGTCCAGCTCCCCAAAGTCGATGATGTGCGTCGGGTCGTGCACGTATCTCCTCAGCTGAGACACGTGAAAGACGTCATGCACCCGGTGCAACTGAGGTGGTAGATCCAGGTGGTAAGCCACCTCTCCTATCCTGCTGAGGACCTGAAAAGGCCCGATGAAGCGTGGAGACAACTTGCCGCCTCGGCCAAATCTCCGTAAACCACGTCGAGGTGAGACACTCAAAAAGACGTGGTCGCCATCCTCGAACTCTAGTGGCCTCTGCCTCCTGTCAGCATATGACTTCTGCCGGCTCTGAGCTGTCCTCATCCTCTCCTGGATGATCTGGACCTTCTCTGTCGTGGCTCGGACCATCTCTGGTCCCACGAGTGCTGACTCCCCAGGGTCTGTCCAGCACAACGGTGATCTGCAGGGTCTGCCGTACATCGCCTCGTATGGTGCCATCCCGATGGTGGAGTGGTAGCTGTTGTTGTACGCGAACTCCACCAAGGGTAGGTGGTCCTCCCAGCTGCGACCAAAGTCGAGAACACATGCACGGAGCATGTCCTCGAGTGTCTGTATGGTCCTCTCCGTCTGACCATCCGTCTGAGGGTGGAAGGCTGTGCTCAGATGGAGCCGCGTCCCGAACGCCTCCTGCAACCCCTTCCAAAGCCGGGAAGTGAAACGAGCATCTCGATCGGAGACGATAGACGATGGCACACCGTGAAGCCGCACGATCTCCTGGACGTAAAGACGTCCCAAGCTCTCCACTGAGCCCTGCTCTCTGATGGGTAAGAAGTGTGCCGACTTGGTGAGTCGGTCGACAATCACCCAAATGGAGTCGTGACCTCTGGAAGTGCGTGGAAGTCCAGTCACGAAGTCCATAGATATTCCATCCCACTTACACTCCGGGACCTCCAAGGGCTGTACCAAGCCTGCTGGTACCTGATGCTCTGCCTTCACCTGCTGGCAGGTGAGGCATCGTGAAACGAACTCTGCCACAGCTTTCTTCATGCCCGGCCACCAGTGCTGTCGTCTGAGATCCTGGTACATCTTCGCCACTCCGGGATGCACCACCAAGGGAGAAGTGTGAAACTCTCTCAGCACCTCCTCTCGTAAAGCGACTGGTACGAAGGTACGTCCTCTGAAAAGGATGTCGTGCTCTGCTCCAAGGGAGAAGCCATCAGGCGCCTGACCTGAGGATATCAGTGCACGCCGGGTCTCACAGTCAGCGTCCCCACGCTGAGCCTCTCTGACCCGCTGTAGAAGTGGAGGAGAGACTGTGAGAGACTGAAGAAAGGCTGCTCCGTCTCTATCCACGAAGGATATCTGTAAGGAGGCTAGCTGCTACGTCGCCTCCTCAAGTAGCTGAATGCCCGTCCTCCTGCTGAGGGCATCGGCTACCACGTTCCCCTTCCCAGGAGTATAGACTATCTCAAAGTCATAGTCCTGGAGGAACTCAAGCCATCTCCGCTGTCTCAGGTTCAGTTCCTTCTGAGAGAAGATATACCTGAGACTCTGGTGGTCAGAAAAGACTGTGAAGCGCTCGCCCATCAGATAGTGCCGCCAAGTCTTCAGAGCGAAGACCACTGCTGCTAACTCCAGGTCATGAGTGGCGTAGTTCTGCTCATGCGGCCTCAACTGTCGTGATCCGTAGGCGATCACTGCCCGCTCCTGCATCAGGACGCACCCGAGTCCAGTCCCTGATGCATCGCAGTAAACTACGTATCCAACTCCCTCCTCAGGCAACCTCAAGATAGGTGTGCTGGTCAACCTCTGCCTCAGCTCCTGGAAGCTCTGCTGACATCTGTCTGACCACACGAAGGGTTTCCCCTTCTTCGTCAAAGCTGAGAGTGGGGCCGCAACTCTGGAGAAGTTCGGCACAAATCTATGATAGTATCCGGCTAGGCCCAAGAAGCTCCGCACCTCTGTCACGCTCCTGGGTGGCTCCCAAGCTAGCACTGCCTCGATTTTCGCGGGATCCACTGCAACTCCCGCCTCAGAAATGACGTGCCCCAAGAAATGGACCTCACGTAACCAGAACTGGCACTTTGAGAGCTTGCCATAAAGCTGGTGCTCTCGGAGCGTGTCTAGCACAACTCGCAGGTGGTAGGCATGCTCCTCCTCAGTCGTCGAGTATACCAAAATGTCGTCAATGAAGACCACGACAAATCGGTCGAGGTATGGCTGGAAGATCTTGTTCATGAGGCTCATGAACACTACTGGAGCATTGGTTACGCCGAACGGCATAACCAAGAACTCATAATGTCCATACCGACACCTGAAGGCCGTCTTCTGTACGTCTTCGTCTCGAACTCTGAGCTGATGATAGCCTGACCGGAGGTCTATCTTCGAGAACCACCGCGCTCCCTTGAGCTGATCGAAGAGGTCATCAATCCGTGGCAGCGGATACTTGTTCCTCACTGTCACCTGGTTCAGGCGACGATAGTCGACACACAGTCGCAAGCTCCCGTCCGCCTTCTTGGCGAACAAAATCGGGGAAGCCCAGGGTGAAACACTGGGTCGGATAAACACCTTGCTCTGCAAGTCCTCCAACTGTACCCGCAGCTCTCGAAGCTCGGCGGGGGCCATCCGGTATGCTGGAGTAGATATCGGGGCTGTCCCGGGGTACAAGTCGATGTAAAAGTCTACCTCTCTACGAGGAGGTAGCCCTGGAATGTCGTCGGGAAAGACGTCCACGTACTGGTCCACCACTGCAGGAAAAGCTGGACTCCGCACGTCCACTGCTCCTAGGATGAGGCTAGTTTCGCCTCCCGTCTGCGCCGTTGCTCCTCCCGGTGGCCCGTTTCGCCTCCCGTCTGCGCCGTTGCTCCTCCCAGGGGCCGATCTTCACTGCCGGATCAACAGATCGCCCTTGCCGCACGGTTCGTCGTCGTCTGCCAAATCCGCACAACAAAAGATCGGCGGAGGGTTGCCGGGTCTTGTTATTTAGACCCGCACCCTCCGCGTTAGTCATAAAATCATCGGGAGGAAAAGAATTAACCAAATTAACAATTTTAAATAAATTAAAATTGTTCCGATCGGGTTCTTTATTTGAAAAGAATAAACACGGAAAAAAAATAAAATATTCCAATCAACCCTTACTTTGTCGTCGTCGTCGGACGAGAGGTCGTCGCGGAATCGCTCGTCGCGGAAGAAGGAGATCGTCGCATCGTCGCGGTATCCGGCGTCGCGTCGCCAATCTCCGGATCAAGATCAAACGGATTTAATTAATTAAATCCGTTGTCATTGAAATTATAAAGGGAGAATTAACGATCCGATTCTCACCTTATTTGCCGAACGAGGATCGGCCGCGGAAGAAGAGGCGTCGCCGAAGAACGTCGCGGGTAGAGCTCGTCGACGTCACAGATTACGGTGTGCGTCGTCGAATTATGGTCGCTGGCGTTCTTCGCGTTCTTCGCGTTCTTCGCGTTCTTCTCGGAGGGGGTGGAGGCTCAGAGGAATTGCACAACAAAAGCAATCCTCCAAAATAGACAAGTTTGTCTATTTTATTATTTAGCCAACCAACGCAAAACGCATAAGTAACGACCCATTAAATTCGTTGAATTAATTCAACGAATGAAACAACCCATTTAATTCATGAAATAAACCGCCCAATTAAATGGTCTGTTAAGAATTAAAGAAAACGTGTCGGTTGACTTTTCAGTTACTTTGACGGGTTTTCGCGGGTGCGTTACTTAGCGAAAGAAACGGCGGGGCTCGTGCGGGCCCCACCGCACAAATATCCTAACAAGGGGTAGGATATTTCCGGATAGTACCCTATCCGCTTTAACTCAGTTCAAGTGGCTTCCAAGTGACTTCCAAGCAGCTTAAGTGAAATAAAATAAAGTTGTCGCACAAACTTTATTTTATTTCTGACTTAAAGTCCCAAAATTTAAAAACCACGTCTGAGCAAACGCAACTCCGGAAGAGGCGTTTCTAAGCAAAAACCGGCGCTGCGATTTCATCGGTGTCCTCAGAATTCGATTCCGGGCACCGGTTCAAAAGATAGAAAATCCCGCTCGTCCGTTCACTGAACGTACCCGAGCCAAACTTCGGAAATTGATTCCGGGCACACCGGGCCTCGGAATCAGGTGTCGTCTGAAGCTGCGCTCTTGTAAAATTCCAAAGAAAATTAAGAAAAAAATTTCCTTGAAATTTGTGGGTCTTTACAATGTTGATGGAAAATGATATTTAACTATATTGATAGATTTTATCATGTTGATATGGAATCCTTAGGTGTTTATGTTTCAGCTGGAAAGTGTTATGGCTTTCCGGGGGCGGAAAGCTTTAATGGTGGGGAGAATTGTCACACCCGGTTTTTCATGTCTTTGTTTTGATCCAGTTAATTTGAAATACTGATAAATTTCATGGGTATTGTGTGAGATTAATGTTCAGTTTTTAAGTTTTATCTATTTCTAATAACCCTAATTTTTGTTCCCCATTTCTTGTTTAAGAGTTTTTGGAGAAAGGGTGGTTACTTCATGATTTGAGCCAACCGTGAGCCCATTTCCAGTTTTAAAAACCAAATATATTTCTTTTATAACTCATTTTGTTTCAACCTTTTTCACCCATTTTACTTCCCACTTGGCCTCTAATTATATTTTAAAACTTTCATACCCTTTTGGACCCCATAGAAATTCATAATCATGGTGAAATTGGGTTACTTATTTAGGCATTGGGCCAACCCATGGGCCCATTTCCAATTTTAAAAATATAATTTGTTTATTTTATATCTAATTAAATATTTAATATTGTTTGGTGATTCCACCTCCCACCCGATCCAATATGCCTCTCCTCACCCCAATTATCGATTTCCCCTCTTTAAAGCTCATATGATTCGCGGATTAGGGAAGACTTTCTCAATGTCTCTCAAATCATCCAGAATTGTGAAGGTAAATTGTTTCATGAATAAATCATTCCATTAGTTCTCTTTTTCCAACAATTATTCTTTACCTGGTTCGTACAGATCTTAGGAGACTCTCCAAGAAGTTTCAAGCCATTTCCTATCCTCTAATGGTGCAGATCTAATGGAAGATGAAGAGTTTTCTATTTGAAAATGTGAGATTCCTTCTCCTTTCTCCTCCCTCTTCTTCCTCCATTAATTATTTCTTGGTTTTATAATCCCCTCTAGTCATGTTAGACCCAGGGTTATGTTATCGCATGGTTTTTGATGTATTTTATATTCACTTTGGTCTGGTCTTCATAGTTTTAGGGTTTATAATCCCGTGACGGATGATTTTGGGTGTGCGTTTCCATTACGCCAAGGATTTGAGGTAGGATGTCCCTTTCAGAAGCCTTTATAATTTAAGTTTCATCATTATCACACTATTATTAACTTATTTATATGATATTTTCTTCTGTTAAAACTCATTTTTAAAGGTTTTGTGTGCAAATTATGTTTTATGAATTATTTTGTTAAAAATATAGTTGTTTTGGTATAAATGTGCACTCCTCTTTTTTGATAAATTATTACATGAGCTTCCGCACTTGGTTTATGGTATTTTGAATATTTTTCAGTAGATTTAATAACTTTATGGCATGAAAATGATATTTTATCCCTTTTTAAGTTCTTAACATAAGTTGTTTTGTTAAATAGTGCATGCCACGTGTTCGGTAAATTACCCGGTTGGATTTTATGTGTCTAGTGCAATTTAAAATGATTTTTTTTGGATTTATAAATACATTGTAAGCATGTAAAAAATTATTTTTGGATAATTTTATGGCATTACAATTTCTATTTGGTTTTAAAAATAAATGGGATTTATTTTACAACATGTTTTGGCCCGAGTTTCCAGAAAATGGTCTGTTTCACATTCTTATGAAAATGGTTGTGTTTTGAATATGCAACCTGAGTGTTTTATGGGATTTATGAATGCGTTTTTATTTGGTATATGGTGTGTATACACCTCTTTAAAAAAATTGAATTGCATAACTTTTTCAAATGTTAGTTTTGGGAGAATGTTTAAAGGCCTATTTGGCCTTTCCTAAAAATGAAGAATGAGTGTTTTACTTGTATACGCCATGTTGTGTCAATTGGGATTGTTTTATCATCCATGAAATGATTTTATTAAATGTTTTTAGGGCTTACAAATATTGTTTGGTATGGTCTTGTTGTGTGTTTATAATTCAAATAATGTTTTTGAATGAGTTTTATGTGCAAAACCTCAATACACTCCTTGAAATTGTTGTACAAAAACTTGTAGTGGTTTATTGATTTGTGAAAGAAATGTGAAAAAATTTTATGGGATGTTTGTGTTTTTATGGTTTTGGAATAGAATTTAGATGTGAAATGTGTATTTGAAAATATGTGTAACTTGATTGAGCACTAAAGGGAATCCCGAGTATCTAGGTGGGCGGACGTGTACTAGTATGCTAGTGATTCCGTGGGGTTTTGACCCTGTTTCACGTAACAAGTTTGACGATGACAACACTAAATAAAATATGATGATGGTGATGTTGGGGGAACACTAGGTTATGGGTATGCTTCATACTAGTGGCTTGTTTGCATGAGAATAGATATTTATTATGGTTACTTTCACCAAGACACCAGGTACCTAGGGCTCACAACTAACTAGTGCCTAGGGGTGTTCCCGTGACTGGTGCTCATTGGCTAGTTTGTACTCACCGTCGGTATACAATGTGTTTGGTTGGTAAATTCAGTAGTGTGTGTGATTTATTTAAAAGTTTAAATTCTTTAAAACAACCCTCTTGAAAACTGTTTTTATTTTGAAATTGTACCTCTATGAAAATAGTTACTAGCATTCTTGTTTATAAAACATGCATGTTTTTGTCTGGTAATTTGTTTATATAGCTTGGGAAATCAGTTGGAAAACATACCTTTATATATTTTATTTAAAACTTGAAATTTATTTTTCTTTTATTTTAAAGGATGTGCATTGGGAATAGAATATTAGGCTATCCTACCGAGTTTTAATACTCATGCCTATAGTCTTATTATGTTTTTAGCCCTTGTGCAAGTTTCAGATCAAGTTTGATTTCCTTGGGTGACATGTGATCATTTTTTTGGAGAGTGACCAGTGGGGTCACATGGATTTAGTTGGTTAACTTGTTTGGTCAGTTGAGTCTTTTGGTTTAGTTTTACTTTTAGTTTCTTGTAAAAATAATGTTTAGTTCAATTTTTATATAAAAGTATTTTGGGTTGTCCATTTATTTCCGCTATTTTTTTGATTGTTTATATATGGGAGAAATCGTTCCCTTGTGTACTCTATTTATGACCTTGGTGCTTGTCTCCATTCCGGGAGGATCGGGAATGCCTCTCGGGACTTGTCGCGGGCTGGCCTGGGTGACTGGTTCCGGGTCGACTTGGGATGGTTCGTGACAATGTGGTTTCTCAATGGGTTTTGATCCTGGATTCTGACATGCAAGTGGAAGAAAGGCTCAATTGATGTTGATATGTGATCTATGGAGTTATTTCTAATGGAAATCAATGTGAAAACAATATGTGAGGAAGAAAAAAAGAGAGACTTCAGATCTAAAAAATCCTGAGCTACACAATATATAATTTAGGATTACACACTATGTGGGGATCATTCAGTGGCGGAAAGGGGTTCAAGATGAATATAAGGATCACAGGATGTGTGAAACATATCAAATGACATGTGATCCCTTCCTTATGGCTAAACATTTACTTTTAAGAGTACAAAGACATAGGAAAAGGTACACGACAAAGTGACACGCCGTGTACTTGGACACAAACATGGATTGACATACACGGGTCAGTACCCAGACACAACCACCGAACACAAAAAATACTAGGAAACACATGTTGGGTAATATGTGTATCTACACACCGTGTATGTGGATACTTACATATCATGTGAGGCTTTTCCACACAGTCAATCATGAGGATAGCTAGACATGTCGTGTACCCTTTGGTACATTTTTTTTACCACCCTTTAAGAGTGTTTTTAGCTCTTTGTTTTCTTATTTTGGAATTGTATAGGTTGATTTGGTTCCCATGGTTCTTTCCCTAAAGGGTATACTATATAATTTAATACACATAATAGGATTGTGATCCCCTATAGAGGCCAAGTCTTTGATAGAGTTGTAGTGTCCCTCTATGAGACTGGAGTGAGCTACTATATCATCTTTGTTCCCTAGGATGGGTTTTTGGAATCAGTGTAACATAATTGAGTATATCATTGACCCTCTATCTATCAGGATGTATCTTTAGGGTTGGTGATATCATTTACATACGATCCTCTACGTAGTGGGTTGATCTAGATTGGGATCGTGGTGTCCCCCTAGTGGTTCCGGCCATGATCCCTACCTCTGTATCAATGTATTCTTAGACCAGTGATCTTTATTAGAGGTGGGAATAATGATCTAGACCCATATGTTGAGTGTCTGTGATTATATCATGGATTTTATAGTAGATTAT
Source organism: Viscum album (assembly GCA_963277665.1). Classification (NCBI taxonomy): domain Eukaryota; kingdom Viridiplantae; phylum Streptophyta; class Magnoliopsida; order Santalales; family Viscaceae; genus Viscum; species Viscum album. The sequence continues at coordinate 64,656,621 of OY728163.1, read as the reverse complement.
TTTAGGATGAGAATTTCTTTGAGCATAATTATGTGGTTAGTAGTAGGTTATGACCACCTGGTGATGTGGTGTATTTCCTAAGTATATATAGTTGTTTCTATTATAAATTTATTTTTATATCTTTTATTCAGATGACTATACTTGGTGTTTCATGTTTTTTGTTTATAGGTGTCCTAATGAGTATTGTTATACTCACCTTTTTATGCAATTTTCCCACACATGTCATGTCTTATGCAGATGATGACCCTTTTGACGATGACACCTTTGATGTTGCTGGAGGAGGAGTTATAGGAGTTCCATAAATCCTCTTTGGAGGTACATCAATGTCTGTAAAAGATGTACCATGAACTTTGATGTTAGTTTTGGGGGCTAGGAAAAAATAAAGGAGTTGTATAGTTTGCCTCTCGATGCCTCACTTATCAGCAGGCGAAGGAAGAGCACCCAGTTCCTACAGTTTTAACCCAACCCCGTGAGGTGCTGGAGTGGAAGTGGGAAGGTATTTCCATGGAATTTGTGATGGTATTACCATGTATTTCTAGGGTACATGATTCCATATGGGTTATGGTATAATGACTCACCAAGTCATCCCACTTCTTGGTCATTCAAGAGTAGAGTTCAATGGAGAGATTGGGACGCCTCTATGTGAAGGAGATAATATGAATCCATGGAGTTCCCTTAATTATTGTCTCTGAACAAGATGCTCAATTCACACCTCGATTATGGATGGGATTATTGGATGCCTTTGGGGCTCAGTTAAACTAGAGTATGACATTTCACCCACAAACTAACAGCCAGATAGACATACCATTCTGGCATTGAAGGACATGCTATGGGATTGCATGTTGGACTTTGGCCGTAGTTGGGAGGATCACCTACCCTTAGTGGAGTTTTTATACAACAACAACAACCATTGAAACATTGGTATGACACCATTCATGGATTTTATGGGTGAACTTTCAGAACACCACTTTGTTGGATTGATCTAGGAGAGTCAGCACTCATGGGCCCGAAGTTGGTGAGAGCTTCTATAGAGAAGGTGCAAATCATATCGGAGAGGATGAGGACTACACAGAGTCGTCAAAAGACTTATGAGGACTGAAGAAAAAGACCTATGGAGTTTGAGGAGGGATACCATGTATTTTGAAGAGTCGCACCATGATGTGAATTGAGGAGATTTGGCCATGATGACAAGTTATCATTGAGATTCATTTGTCCCTTACAAATACCATGTAGAGATGATGAGGGAATACTGCATAGCTTTACCATCACAGTTAGACAGGTTACATGAAATATTCTATGTGTTGTAGTTGAGGAGTTATATGCATGACTCGTCCCATGTTATCAAGTGGGGTGAGATGGACATAGGGGATGGATCTACCATTGTAGAGTACCTGGTGGAGATCAAGGATGAAAAATAGATGGTACTTCATGGGAAGTTGATTTTCCATGTGTGTATTTGGTGTCAGTATGGGAATCTCTTGGAGAGCACCTGAGAGAGGGAGACCAAGATATAAGCCCAGTACCCTAATCTTTTTTAGTATGGTTTTCCTTTTTTGGGATGAAAATAAATAAAGTGGGTAGAATGTAATGAATTGTATTTTCTATATAGTATTTTTGGATATTATATGGATTATTTTCTAGACTAGGTGCTGAGATGTCCTGTGATTCTGAGGCCCGGTGTGCCCAGAATAAATGATTGAAATATATTAAATATATTAAATAGAACATGTATGTATTTTTCCTAAAAAAGTAGAATAAATCCTGAATGGGGGCCCAAATCAAAAACCTAAGGGAACCATTGAGTTCAAAATTTAGGTTTTACCCTAGGTACAATATAACTTTTATCGGCACCATCCATTTCAAAAAAACGCCATCACATACCTAAATAAATGAAATAAATGAAATTATTAATTTATTTTGTTTATTTTGATGTAGTGACCAACTTTATGTTTTAAGTATATGGTTATAAAAATTCCTTAAGGTTGTCCACTCAAACCCTGGAGATTTCAGGCAATCATTGGAGAGATTTCTTAGTGAACGGTGACAGATCAGGATCAGATCATGGATCGTTGTGCCAACTATTTTGGTGGATATATTTAACAATGAGAACAAAACATTTCTTAATCAAATATTTATCCTAACTCTAGGTTGTATGTTTTTCTATGTTATTTACATCCCGTTTATTAATCCTAGATTAATGTGGATCAAATCAATGAACATAATTGATACATGTATTATTGGTTGATTTAATTTTATGGAATAGTTGTTTTTGTTCATTGTTTATCCATTCCTCTTCATTCACCCCTTTCTATGACAATGAATCATGGAAAAATAAACAACAAGCGAGGTTAGTTCCTAAAATTTTATAGTTTATGGATTTCTCCCCAATTTCTTTGTGTGATCATCATTGGTATTCATTTTGGACAACGATTTCACTAATACTCAACTTTTGATTGTTGTGCGACTATTATCTAGTGTAATGGGTTGAAACCATGGGTATATAATGTGATGGAAGTTGCGATTCAAGGATCAATGATTATGATAGCCAGATCGAGGGAGAAAGAGACTGGATCTTGGGCCCTTCTTCTTGTTGAGTGGAACACATCATTTTGAACAACAAAGGTGGTTTACCAGTGCGTTTAAATCCCAGATTCTAGAGAGAAAATGGAAGAAAGTCTCAGTCAATGTAGATTTGAGATCCACTTAGTGATTTCTAGAAGAAATCAAGGCGGAAGTAGTGCATGAGGAAGAACAATGGAGAAACTCTAGATCTAGAAAATCCCAAGCAACACAACGTGTATATGGATTACATGTTGTGTGGTGCCCATTAAATAGTGTATGGGGTTTTATGATGAAGATAAGGATCACACATCATGTAAACCCTATCACATGGCATGTGACCCCTTCTATGAGACTCAGTGTGTACTTCAGAGAGTACACAGACAAGGGTAAAAGTATACTTCCAAGTAGCACACCGTATACTTGTATAGAGACACGACTTGGTGTACAGGGGACATTACCTGGACATGACCACCATACATAGATATGTCTAGGAAACATGGTTAGGGTATCATGTGTCTTCATACATCATGTACTACTTCAACACGTTGGGCATGTGGTTACCTACATACTGTTTGAGGCTTTGCGACATGGGTAGGCACGGGGATGCCTAGACACATCATGTACCCTCTGGTACACAATGTGTACCCCCTTAATGAGTATTTGTAGCTCTTATTTTTCTTTAGTTTGTACTAGTATAGGTTGAGTGTGTTCCCTCAGGTTTTTCCCTCTAGGGTATAGTGCGACATTACATCCACATAAGAGGATTGTGATCCTCTCGAGAGGTAGAGTCTTAGATAGAGTGGTAGTGTCCCTCTATGAGACTGGAGTGAGATCCTCAATCATCTTTGTTCCCTAGGTGGAGTTTGTGGAATTAGTGTGACCTCCCTGAACAAGGAGTTGATCTTACATCTATAAGGTTATATCACTATGGTTGGTGGTATCATTGACATACGATCCCCTATATAGTAGGTTGATCTAGATTGGGTTCGTGGTGTCCCCTAATAGTTCTAGGAATGACCACCCATTTGTATATTAGTGCCTTCTTAGACTAGTGATCGTTCTTGGCAGGGTACCAATGATCTAGAACTATTCATAAATTATGTCTTATTATATAATGTCTCATGGGGTGGATTCTTCTGAGACAAGCGTTGCTTCAAGAAGAATCTTGTAGCCGATAGTTGGTTATGACCACCTAGTGGAGGGGTACATTTCCTGAGTATATCTAGGTTTTAATAGTATACATTGATTGTTTTATCTTTCATTGAGGTTATTATACATGGTTATTCATGTTTAGTGTTTTTAGGGTGTCTTATTGAATATTGTTATACTCATATCTATATAGGCATTTCCCGTACATGTTGTGTCTTGTGTAGACAAAGACCCTTTTGACGGTGTCCTAGTAGGATAGGGAGAGGGTGGAGAATATCTGGGGCTTTTCTGACTGTGGTGTTTTATCAGGAGATTTCATTTGACCTATTTATCATTGTTGGAGTAGGTTGTATTCTTTACAGTTTTTGTTGGGCTTTTATTTTTCCCCTTTTTATGTTTTCATTACTTTATTATCGTACTCTGTTGTGGGATATTAAATGTATGCATGAATTGTTTCAATTGTATTACATTTGAAAATTGTGTGGTCTTGGAGATGTGTGTGTGTCCATGTACTTTAGGATAATTCCTCCCATTTGGGGTATATTCCCACTCAGTGATGGTCATCTTCCCCTGATCTATTGGACTTGGAATTGGGGTAGTAATGGGCCAGACCTCGATGTGTCAGGTCGTGAAAAAATATTCCATAGAATAATAATAATAATATTATTATATGTAATGAGTATTACTAAATGTTTTAAATGTTATTTAATGGATATCATGTTATTAAATAATATTTTATCCTCAGCCTTATCTCTGTAAATAGATGGTTATGTATATTGTATATGATATCAAATATCGAGAATAAAAAATTGTTGGTCACAAAGAATTCTCTCTCAAATCCTCACTTCTATCTTTCTCTCATGAATGATAAATGTAATAGATATACCCTCAAGCTCTAAGGATGATTTATAAACATGAGTAACATAAGACAATCAACTTTCTGTGCTAGCACCCTGAGATTGATTGACATTTCTCAAAGATCAAAGGAGCATGTGTGGATCACTACTAGATGGATTCTATCCTTAGATCCTAAAAAAGTAATGAAGGAAATCCAAAATGGTCCTTTTTGGATGATCAAAATCATTAATAAAGAAAGGTTCCTAAGCTAGGGAAATCATTTATTCTAAAATTAAATAAATAAATTTTAAATTCTAAATGAAATATCCCCACTCTTAGTTTCAAGAATTGAAATATTAAAAGAAATTTTAATATATCACCCACCACCACATTCTTCCCCTGTATGTGAAACTAACATATATTTGGCATCTATATTTGGGAACTATCAATCTACCAAACAATCCTTCAACACTAAGAAACACTTTAATACTAAGAAACACTTCAACACTTTGGACATTTTCAACATGTGTTGTAAAAAATTCCATTTTCAAAAAATCAAAATTGATTTAATTAGATGAAAACACACATATTGGTCATCAACCACGACCATCCTTATTATCAACTACCTCATCCATGTTATTTTGAACAACCCTAACAAACCATATTGTCAAAAAATCCAAGTTTAATCCTTTGGGGTTTCTAAAAATAACCCCTTTGGATTTTATTGACAATACACAACATAATTTTGATCCACCTAATTGAATTTGACCTTGGAAGTATCTCCTCTTACTTAGTGATATCTTCTCCCTTGATAGATATATTCTTCCCCCATTATTTTCAATGAAATAAAAAGGGTCTTTCTAAATTTCCTTTTACAAATATAGGGATGAAATTTTTTTTCATTCCCCTCCTTATTGGAGGGAACACCATCTTCAAATTATATCCTCCTTAATATAGGAAATGATTCCAGAAAATATCAACTCCACTTTTGTGGGGTATCTTCTTCAACCCCTTGGGGATATCTTCTCCACTTGTCTCAAAAGAACATCATTATTTGGCATTGACTACATGGGTATTTGATAAATCCTTTAAAACCAGATGTTACACAATCCAATATCCTTTATAGCTATATTTTCTCAATATATTAACTGATTGAATTTTCTACTTTTCACTTGAGATGTCAATAAATTCTCTAATACTAATAATCTAGAGATCAGTGTAGTAAACAATAGTTTTTATAGACAATAATAAGGTTGTCCATGCCACTCATGAATACCAAGAAATACACATAAAAACTTTGGATTTTCCACTTTCAAAATAAAAACTATTATATCCACCACCTCACACCAAACCATTATTAAATAAAATTAAAGGTTTTGGTTGTAATAAACACAGAATATGATGAAGTAATTGATACAACTTGATAAAAATTTGAAACCAATTGTTGCAAGAGTGGTTAAAGTTTAACAAATGATATCATTTGAACTCCATGCCTATTATATTTTCACAAACTTCAAAAAATTATGATAAGGCTCAATATCCTTTGATGTTCAGTATAAAACCCCCTAAGACATTGTCTTTTGACACTATTTTTATATCACTTTTTGGTGTACAAAATGGGGATACATCTTCTTATTATCTAAATTTTTATTAATCTCCATCCACTTATGCTTCTCTATCATAATTATTCATGTAATTTTCAATCATAATCACCCCATGAGTCACATATTCCCCTTAAATATGAACCCATTCATAAATATTTATACATAATAAATAGTATGGGAAGTGGGGTACATCGAAGTTACTCAAGTTAAGGAATAGTTCTAGTAAAGATGAACTAACCCAACACCTTCCATATTTCCTTTTCCATTTTTTAGATTTTGGGAAAGGAATATAATAAAATATTCATGTTTTTAATCATCACTTTTAGCCATAAAACTCAACCTATTTCCAAATTATCTCCTATGTTTGATAACTCTTACACACTTCTTTTCATGGATTTGACCATTTTTACCCTTCCTTGTCTTTGTATTTTTCAAGATTGTGGAATTGATCACACTCGAACAAGTAACTACTTGGGTATCATCACTAGTGAATCCTACCTTAGAAGTCATTCTCCCCTACATATTCCTCTATTTCCTCTTTGTGATTTGTTTAGTACCACTTTTGAAAACCCCTTCCTTGATGTCCAAAGGTTACATCATGGAATATATCTTCCTTGGTGAAGTAAACATTACATTCTCTTCCACCTTCTTTATAGTTGGGAAAAAATATTGTTTTTCTTCCATAATTATATTCTTTACATCTAAGAGAGTTTCTAACAGTGAACAGATTTTGGTTCTTAATACACCCTTTATTTAGGTTAATTTTCACTCTCTAAATCATTGAATCTTTTTTCCATCTTAATAGGACTTCTTCCAGGATAAGAAAGTTTTTTGTTAGTCAGAGGTTTGGAGTGTCTCTATATGGCCTCTTTACCCTTCCATGATTTCATTCAATAGAAACTCCTTTCCATATGAGTGAGGTTTTCAAAAATAAAAAAATTTACCATATGAATCACACCTCATTTTATCTATCCTTGACTGATATATTGGCACTGGTATAGTTATTCTAACATTTTTGGGCCTGTTGGCTGCAAAACATATACTCATAATGTTCCAAAATCTTCCATAGTAAAAGAAAATTGTTTATTTTATATTTTTCTAAACCAAAATTCTATATTTTTATTAAATAACCTTTTAATTATAGATTTTATATCTATATTACGCTTCATTGTTTCATAATTTTAGATAGATTTTAGAAGGATCTTTATAGTATCTTTAGAGGTGTTCATCCTCTCCTTAAGGTATTTTATATTATTATATTTTTCTTATAGTTTTGTAGAAAACGTTTTAAAACATGATATGACATATCTTAAATCCCATTTTATTTATTTATATTGTTATCTAAGTGAAAGATAACTTTCCTTTAATTCTTTTTATTTTTCTATTTGTTTTCTGATCTCACAGGAAGTCTCTTCAAGTGTATAACTTTGTAATTTAATCATCATTCCCCTTTTTTTCAGGATAAAATTCCTGGCCAATTGTTCATACTTTAATTTATTATTTTCTAAGGAAAAATATTTAATAATTGAGAAGTATACTTCATTCATTATACTCCATAAACTTTAGTCGTCATTGCTGAGCATTCTGTGGAATAGAAACTTGATGTTGATTCCATTTCAACACCAGAATAAAATCACATTTTCATCTCTAAGAGAGGGTTTAAAATTTCTTATCCTTTCTCCATATGAGGGTAATAATGGGAGATAAAATTAGGTTCAAATTTTACTTTGGCCAGAGAACCAAAATTCTTGGATTAATTCCTATTATTATTATTTTTCCATTTTTTCATATGTAAAAACTCACTTGTACTTTCTTATTTTCCAAAATATCTTTCAATTTCATCCACATGTATTTATATAATATTTAACGATTCATATTTTTGTGAAAGTATTCCTCAAGATCCTCCTTTAATTCCTTTTTGATTGAAGCATCAATTTCAATTTTTATTTGATCTCTTTCAAAGTTGAATTAGTGTTTACTAAACAGAAAAAGTCTATATTTTATAACTTCATAAGAAATACTAAGAGAAACTATAATGAATTAGAAAAACTTCCTTTTACATTATTTTAAATTCTTTATTTAAAATAAAGGAGTCTTCACTATAGATGAAATATTCAAAAAAAATATCAAGTTAGAGAAATAGAAATATAAAAATTGAACCTATCCCTTTGATACCACTTGTTAGTCTTATACATGGGACTGAGAGCGATATTAACCTAAGATTTTGGTGAATTAGGATATGCACTATCAATAAAAATGAAAACTCTTTATCATTTAACTATCCCACATGCCTAATAGTATCTTAAAATCTCAACCATCAGGGTCAGTTTTTTATTATATTTAACTGGATAAATTAAGGTCGTGTGATTTGTTTTGGCATAAAAGAGTAATGTAAATATGGACATGAGTATTAACATGGTTCACCTTAACTGGTATATGTCCAAGGAATATACCAAAATCACCATGAATCTTATTTTTTACAAATGTTTGGGGTGGGTCATTCCCATTATTATGCTCACTGACTTACTAGGTTTAGGGAGAACTCACTTATTCCCAAGGTTTCACTCCCTTGAATGTTCCTCCATTGGATCGCTATCAGTGGAAAGTATCACATTCACAGATTATAGAAATGTATATCCAAACTCTATCACTAATATCCTATAATTCATCCTTTACTATTGATAAATGCTATGTTGAAGTCCATTTCACTTATACTTTACCACCTCTGACCAACACCTTATGAATTCCTTATTATTTATAGAAAATATTTAGAACTTTTTATTTTCTATAGGCATGAAAATATCCTTCTTAAACATTGGAAGGATCTTAAATGGTCTCCAAAACTTCAAGACTTACATCCCCTCACTAGATTAAACTCTCCTTGATCTCTTAGAATCAGATATGGAAATTTATTCTCTATGTAGAGCCCCTTATCTAGAACTGCCATATCCAATTTTATAGTGAATTACACTTTCTGAATTCAATCCAATGTTTGGGATTGAATCCCCTCTTACCTAGGAACATTCTAAGTGCCCCATTTAATTAATGGGATTATAATATACCTTTTAATCTGATTAGGACACCATGGAGTCAAATAAATAACTTTCTTTATTTTATTTTCTCGAGTAATTTCTAACTAACTAAAAAACACATATCTTCAGCATGGTTATATATACTACAACATAGTATTACCCATTTTTGTATTATAAAACATGTCCACCTTCACTAAAGTGACACCATTAATACTTCAAACTTCACTGTGGAATTGGAAAGTACACTTCAGCATAGAAACCAATATCTGAACAGATCCACTCTTCTCGTGTTGTAACTCTTCCATAACTCTTACATGATCTCCTCTAATAAATTTTCCCACCGAATTGATCATGGAATGGACACATCATCATGATGTGGTCTCCCATGGAAATTAAAACCTATGAATTATTTACTTCTATAGAATTTAAATCCTCCACATTGAAATACATAGCTATAGTGTAGACCTATTATTTTCAAAAGGGGATTATGGTGTAGCATTCACTGTTGTGCAAAGGGAAACTCAGATCTTCCCATGGCACTGAAATCCCACTATGCACACTTTTATGTTGGGATCTATTTGGATACAAAATATACCTAGAGTTCCATATACCACATTAAAAATTTCTCCAAAATTACTATAGCATGTAAGACACTCCATTTCCTTGACTCATTATTTATGAGTAACATGGTCCACGTTTATCCTCCTTTACTTTTACAACCTATGGAGTGAACCACCACCTTCATGCTATCTCACTGTGGATCTAACCACTACTCCCATGATTAAACACTTTCTTATGTGCATGATCACCTTCACATGAACCATCCCTAATGACCATTTTGGCTATGTGGCACTTGGACCCATCCTCCATCTTTTCTGGAGGTTTCTTGAGAACTGGCCTTGAGTGGGCTTACCATAGTTTTTTCACCCAACCATACATCATTATGGTGTATCCATGGTGACTATGATATAGTAATATTTTGGAGTAATCCTCCAACATCTTCTTTACAACATAGATGGATGAACTATGGAATATTACACTCTAAAATCTTCTCTATGGTGTGAATAATGATCTATGTGGAATAGATAGATACACTAAGATACAGCTTCAAGAAATCCCTTAAAAATACGCCCACTATAGCCACCACTACGGAATGATCTTACCAATTTTGGATAGACTATGCTATTTTTCAATCCATCAATTTTTTTTGGAATACCACAATGCATCTACTCCTGTCCAGTCATTAATTTATCAACACTTCAACATGTATAGCTATGAAGCTTGTTGTCAACAAAATACCTTGGCTATCATCTTTGAAAACTATCAATCTCTCAAGAAACACTTCAACAATAAGAAACAGTTTAACACTTTCGTCATATTCGATATGTGTTGTAAAAAATGCCATTTTCAACAAATTCAAAATTTCTTTATTTTGATGCAAACACATCTTGGTCATCAACCTGACAGTCCTTACTATAAACAACCTTGGCCATCTTATCTTCAATAACCTTGACCAACCTTATTGTCAACAAATCCAACCTCAATCCTTTGGGATTTATATAATAATTTTAATTGGTAAAATTTATTTTATAATTGGAATCAATAATTCTAAATTATATAAATATGCCAACTTCATTTTAAGGCATAAAAATAATATTACTAGGAATAAAGTTAATTACTGTGATAATGATAAAATTGTTATTTTCAATGAATTATTTTATTTACATTGATTTTTTTACCTAATAAAATATTAATATATTCCAAAAAATGACTAAAATATAATGTTTACAACTATATATAAATATATTAACAATTATTAAGTATGAAATCAATGCTAAATAATATTAAGAAAACCATTTTCTACAAAACAATTTTTCTATTTATTAAATTTTTTAATTTAAAAATTATTTTTGACTTATTTAGAAATTAAATTAGATTATAAAGAGACTAAATTTAAGTTTATAACATCAAAATTTAGTAATAATTTTGACCTTATATTTTTTTAATAAATAAATAAATTTGATAAAATCTAGTTACCAAAGTTAAAAAAATGGTAAAATTTAAAAATAAAATGGTAGAAGGATTGAGACATGTTTAAAACATGTGTACAAATGAATTGTAGAGGCTTTATCAACCTTTAATCAACCAAAAATTAATTATTTCCTAGTTTTGGATATATATACCCTTGAATAGTGTCATTTAATTATTGAAAAAATAACAGGTATTCTTAAAAGTTCCCTTTTCTCCACTTATAAAGGGGATCACTTCTACTAAATTCTGTACCCTTTCCATAACATTAGTGTAATGAATTTAGATTTCAGATATCTTAAATTAATAATGTCTTCAATAGATTGTTTCCCATGCAATACCAAACTAATGAACGATGAAACATTAAAATTACAGGAATAATATAATCATTAATAGATAAAAAGGTAATAAACAATTAAAATAGAAACATATTAGTATTTTTCTGACCTTTACAGAACCTTTAAAAAAGGTATTGTATTTTAACTTAATAAAATTAAATTAATCACAATAAATTTTTTATTATAATAGGAAATATTTAGATTTAAATACTAATATGTTAATTTTCAATTATATATAAATTTATATGAAATAAAATTAAAAGCAATTGAAGTTTTAAAATGATTTTTTCAATAAATAATTTTTATTATATATTGTATTTTCATTTAAAAGATAAATTTTTAAATTTTATAATATGTATTTAAAAAAATTTGATACAATTTATGTATTAAAAATTTCAATATTATCTTAGGATAAACTTATCAAATTTCTTTAAAATAATTAATTTTTAGATGAATTGTAAAAAATACTGATTTTTCTAATACAATCACTTTTATGACATTATAATAGTAAAATAATGATATGAAAATAATTAAAAACATTTAAAAAATATGTATATATTTATAAAGTAAAATAAATCATTTTATAACACTATGTTGAATTTATAAAACTCATGTTTAACCTTTTATAAATTTAACTAACATTTTACTCTATAACTATTTTTATTCAAATACATTAAAAATTAGTTTTCATACCTTGTAGATAGTAAATATAAAAAAATGGGTTTCATATTTTATATCAACATGGTAATATTATTTAATAAGGTCAATTTAATTTTAGGAATAAATCTATGATTACTAGGATTAAAGTTTGTGGCCATGATAATGATGAATGAGTTATTTTAAAATAATTGTTTTATTAATGTTGTTTAATTTTTATCTAATAAATTAAAATGCTATATTTTATATAATGAATCTAATATTATTTATAAACCTGTATAATAATATATTAACACTAAATGAGATTAAGAACACTTAATGATAAAACAACATTTTTCTACAAAACAGTTTTTCTATATATTAAATGTTTTAATTTAAAAAATAATTTTATCATATATATAAATTTAATTAGACTATATGGATCCTGAATTTATTTAGTAAAATAAAAAAATTTATAACAGTTTCCTTATATTTTAATAAAATATAAACAACTTGGAAAAAAATTGACACCAAGTTAAAAACCAAAATGGTAAAATGTAAAAAAAAAGTCATAAAAGGATTAAAACATGTCTAAAACTTGTGGTAAAATGGATTTTAGATACTTTATCAAAATTATATCACCCAAAATCCATTATTTTTGTCTTTTGGAACCATTAAACCTTGAATAGTATCATTACATTATTGAAAAGTAATGATTGTTCACAAAAGTGACATTTTCTTCACTTATAAAAGGATATAACTTCCACCCCCTCAAGGTTACACATTAACTTTGAAATTTATTTAAAACCCTACCCAATTATCCTTTTATATATTTCAATTTCACAAAAATAAGGCCTGTAGTCATTGTATGTTATCCTAATCTCTTCATTTTCAAAGAGAATTTTAATAGAAAGTTCAAGGTACCAAAGTGAGTATTACTTACACCTTACTTTTACTTGTTAATATTTATCATCCAAAATTAAAATCACAATTTTAATATAATTAAAATAGTATAATTATTATTATTAAGTTTTATTATATTAATTTAACAACCCATATTTATTCGTTTCCATCCACATAGAAAAATAAAAGGATGTTAAACGTGTCTTGTGTGGACTACCTCCTCCACAATGTAACATTTTTCATTTTCATCTTGATTTTATTTATTTATCCAAAAAATTAAAATAATATTTTTCAACATAAAAATAATCTAAATAATATAATTATTCATCTGTTATAATGATATTATACAATTTCTTAACCACACTCACCCATCGAGATATAACGTGTTCATGTTTGGGGTAGGTTGACCACCTACTTGAACAATGCTATAAATATCTATCAGGGTGAATATGGAAACTTAAATACTAGTTTTATTATATTTTAATGTGAAAATAATTATTTATATATCTCTTTAAATGTTATATTTAGTATTTTACAAATTATTAAAATATCGTCTTTGATCGCTAAAATTACCAAAATATGAAGATGGTGATTCAATTTTCATACAAACATAAGAAAAATATATATAATAAGTAAATAGAATATGATAATAAAAGGTATATATTAAATAAAATTTAGATGAATACATTTCATAAGATGGATTATAATTAACTTAATTAATTTTTCATGAAGTTAAAAACATTTGGAAAATGAATTATGAATAAGCTATGTGTTTCTTGTCTCAATTTTCTCCCCTTGAGACATATGTCCTATTATAAACCATGTTTTATTTGGAATTCTCTACCTAATGAACCTTTAATACATATTTTTATCATGATTATATTATATATCTTGGTATTAAATGTTCAATTCCATTTCCTTTCTCTCACAGGGTTTTCACTCAAAAAATTCAAATGCTATAAGGGTTTTTTGTCTTAAAATTATTTTGTTTAATACTTGTTTGTATTATACACCATTTTTTTATATGGTGTATATGATACTTATATAATTAACTAAAAAATAAAATAGTTTTAATTCATGTTATTTTATGTTCAATTTCATCTCTCTCTCTTTCAAGTGGTTTTCAATTTTAATTTTACTCAAACCGTAACAATTTTACTAACTCAAATTCTTTCATCTAGAGTCATAAATTCTCAACTTGATTATGATATTCTAAGGCACCTTTATCCTCAAAATTACTTTTATCTATGGTATTTTATCTGATTCTATTGGAATGTTTCTTAATTTCATCGATATCATTTTCCTTGATGAAATAAATTCTCAAATAACAGTTTGATATTGTAAAGAATAACTCCCTTTCTTTACAATATATATTTCCCCTCAATATTTTAATTCCCACCAAATATATCCTCTAATTTTTGGAAATATAATATGGATTGTTTTATATGATCCTCAGAACTATATTTACCTATTATAAAAAGTAAAATCTAGTAAAATTTTTATGATATGGGTTTTCAACAAGGGTATTTCAAAATATTTTAAAATTATTTACATCCTTTCAAAATAAAATGTTTTATCTTACACTCTATGTTTTCTATAAAAAAGCTTTATCCCATTTCAAGACTCCATTATTAGATATTTATTAAATATTAACATTTTAATATATCTCAAATTTTTTCTTTCTAACCTTTTTGAAAATGGATTTTCTAAATAAACCATTCACTTTGTCACTTAGGCTTTCTTTATAAAAATAAGAAAAGAAACTTATTGTTATATTGTTAACACAAGAATGTATTTACAATATTTTTTCATATTCTTTCCCATGATTCACAATTTTACAAAGTAAATTATTTTCCATTATTCATTGATTTTTATTTAAAATAGTTTTCATAGAAAAAGGTTCATTTTCACAATGTTTTTCAAAGTAAAATTTTACTATTCTTATAAAAGTATTCTTAATCTAAAATTTTATTCTTTAAATTTGTTTTAAAAAACGAGAAATGTTAAATCTTAATAAGATAAATGATTCATCACTAGCTTTTTATTTCCTAATCATCTTCAGTTTATAGCAATAATTTTTCTTTTAATGAATTTCCTTTGTTAACACTCTATATTTACTTCCTTTTATTAAAGGGTGTTCACATAGATGCCTTATATTGATTGATTGGGAAAATTATTGAATTAAATGTACACCCTTTATCTATATAGTGTCAGTACAATACAATATAATATTTTTATTGAAGCTTATTTACCTAAAATTTTAATGCATATCTTTGGATACCCAATTTATTTTTCACATGAAAATACTTTCATGTTTATTGATGGAATTAAGAATTATTTAGTTATGTGATTCCATTTCAAAAGGATATAGAACCCATTTTATTTATATGTTTTTTATGTGATATGATGAATGAATTGATTTTATGTGAAACTCATATATATGAATGATAATGGGTGGGTCCTTATCACTCTCTCTAATGAGTTGGTTAATTTTTTATATCTCATTAGACAATGTAGTGTGGAACTTCTTGGATATGATCACAAAATTAAGAGTGATATTTATTTGATATTATCAGAAACTAGATAGTGGACCTTCTTAGAAATTCTCAAAATATGATGATAACCTATGTTAATGTTTGTTGTATAATTTTATGTTTATTCTTATGACTATGTTATAATCTCACCGATCATGTTTATTGACTCATGTTTCCACACTCTCTAGATTAATGTTTTATGTCATTCTATGCCGTATGACATGACTCATGTTTTTTGATCTAATATTTTTTTGGTATTATTTTATTATGTATCTTTATTATACAAATATGATAAACTTATTCTATCTTATGATCTTTAACGGTTATCAATTATGTTCACACTCAATAATCATTTTAGCTCACCCCTTTCTTATGTTTCCATTTCCTTAGGTTATGAATAAAATTAAAAAGTGTGATGGTTCTAGAAGAGTATCCTGTGTGGAGAATCTCTGGGAGATGTTGAAGAATTATTATAGATTAAGTAGTTTCTTATATAGTAGAAAACATTTCCATTATATTAAAAAAACATGAGTTTTTTAGTTAATGGTTTATCCTATTTATCTAAAAGTATAAACCTAAAAGATTTCCTAGGAATATATATAATGAAATATTTGTGTTAAGTTATATAATTAATATAGTCACATACTTGGGGCATTATAGTTGGTATCAGAGTAGGTTTTAGATAAATTTAGTGGTTAGGATGTTAGTTAAGGATAATTTAAGGGTTGATATATTAAGGTTGATCACAATTTCAAAGCTATAGAAAACCCTTAAGGTTAGTTGATGAAATTTTGAATATTTTAGGGATAATGATTAGAGAAATTTTATCAAAATACAAGGGATATGTCTATGAGATAAGTATAAGTATATGATAACATCCAGAAGTTTTGGTAATGTTGAGTTTATGTTTTTTTACTAGAAATTACATACCCGTCGGAATACTATGAGTGGATATAGGCTATGACATAGATATAGGTATGGGTAATAACCCTAAAAGGGAGGATTTTGTATTAACTCGATCATGACTTGGTGCATGAAAAAGAAGACTAACTAAAAAACTTATTTGAAACTTTCAAGGTATATTCTATCTTTAATTCACATTCTATACCATGAACCATTATGAATGATATGAGTATGATGTTAACTAATTTTGTTAGAGAACCTAATAAGAAAATGACCATGGATAACCAAGGATTGAAAAATAGAGTCATATGTTAAAATGAAAGTATTGTATGGTAAATAAAAAAGGTTTAATATGGGAAGAAAACTTCATACAGATGTTTTCTTATTCATATTTTTTACATCATCATAATTTTTTTAGTATTTTTTAGAAACATGATCGCAAAAATGAAGTTGTGAAAAGTATGTATCTGAAAACCAATGTGTCTTATAACTAAATAAGAGAGTATAATTAAATGGTTTAGAGTAATATTATATTACTTTTAGGATTGAAAAAGTGATTTTCCTAGTCTTACCTAAGGTAGTGAGGTTGAGATCTTAATATAAATTAAATATTTATATCCTTATCTATATTTATTAGAGAGTGATATTTATTAATGATATTATAATATATTCTAAAATTCATGAGAACTATGTGAAATATCTAAGGATTTTTCTTTATTATTTTTGATTTAATGTTTTAGAAACATATATTAAATAATATCAATATCCTTGAAAATTAATTTTATGAAAAGTTTATAATTTTGGGGATTACATTTAGAGAACACATCATCGAGGTTTGGATAACTCTTAGGTATAATATACGATTGATGTTGAGGTTATAAAGTGATAACTAATTTTGAGGAAAGTGAGTTATATAGTATTTATAGCATTGGAATTTATTTTTAAACATATATAAAATATATTAACACTTATTAAATTTTTAATCAATACTAAATGAGATCAAAAACACTTAATGATAAAAATAACATTTTTCTACAAAAAAATATTTTTACATATTAAATGTTTTAATTAAAAATTTAATTTTATATTATATATAAATTTAATTAGTATATATTAATCTTAAATTTAGGTTAATAACATAAAAACTTTTTTATAAGGTTTACCTTATATTTTTAATAAAATATAAACTACAAGGGTAAAAACTAGTTACCAAGGTAAAAAACAAAATGGTAAAATGTAAAAATAAAGTGGTAAAATGCTTGAAACATGTTTAAAACATGTGGTAAAATGGATGGTGGAGGATTTATATACCTTATCACACCCCAAAATCCATTATTTATCACTTTTGGAACCATTTACCCATGAATAGTGTCATTCAATTATTAAAAATAATGGGCGTTCACAAGATTCCCCCTTTCTTCCCTTATAAAAGGGGATAAATTCTTCCCTATCAAGGTGACACATTACCTTAAAATTTTCATTGAAACCCTACCCAATTTGACTCTCTTAGAATTCAATTTCATTAAATAAATTACCTGGATAAATTAAGTTATCCAAATCCCATAACTTCTAAAGATACCTTCAAGAGAAAGTTCAAGGTACCAAAGTGAGTATTACTTACTCATTATCTTTTCTTATTAATATTTATATTCCAAAAATATCCCAATAATATTAATATAATGACCTTAGTATCATTAATATACTTAAGTGTTATTATATTAATGGAACAATCCTTATTTATTCATTTCCATCCACTTATAAAAACAAAAGAAGGTTAACCGTGTGTTGTACAGACTGCCGACTCCACAAAGAAACGTTTTTCATTTTTTATCTTGTTTTAATTTATTTATTAAAAAAACTTAAAATTTGATTCAGAAAAATAAAAAATATAAAAAATATCATTATTATTCTATTATAATTATTTTATATAATTCCTTAACCAAACATGTTGATCAGGATATATCATGTTAATGATTGGGTTAGGTTTAGCCACATACTTGAACATTGTTATAAACCTCTATCATGGATGAATATGAGAAATTAAATACTAATTTCAGTATAAGTTAATAATAAAATAATTATTTTTATGGTTCTTTAAATATTTTATTAAGTATTTAACTTATTATTAAAATATCATTTGTGATCTCTAAAATTATAGAAATAAGATGACACCGATTCAATTTTCACGCAAACATAAGAAAAAATATATAATAAATAAATATAATATTATAGAAAATAGTACATATTAAATTAAATATAATGAAAAGGCTCATGATAATTAATCTAATAAAATTAATTTAGTTATCTAGGATGTTAGGCGCACACATAAAATGACTCATGAACAAGGTAAGAGTTTCTTGTATTAATTTTCACCCCCTAAGACTCATTTCTTATTATAAACCAAGTTTTGATTGGAATAGAGTATCTAATGAACCCTTGATATATATTTTTCATGATCCTATTATATTTCATGATATTTTATGTTCAGTTCTAAGTTATTTCTCTCATGGGGTTTTGACTCAAAAACTATAAAAGTTGTAAGGGTTTTTTACTTATAAACATTTTTATTATACACATAATTTTATTTATATGGTTTATATGATGACATTTGATTCATTGTTGGCATAAAAATATGTGCATGGAAAAGATAAGAAAAGGACACCACAGTTCCAAAAGAGGCTACTTCATGAAGCACCTTCGTGAATCCCATCATAACTGAAACCAGTTCAAAGCCAAGGAAGCCTATCAAGACTACAACCAGCACAAAGACAAGACCTTCTCTATGCCCACCACAGAGGAAAGTGATGGTTGAATCCATGGTTATGACAAACTTGACAGAAGTATTCGTTCTGCGCAGGGAAGATGGCTGCCTTTTTGATTCCTTGGAAATTGACGGAAGCCTCTATGACCGCCACAGAGGGAACAAAGGAAGACTCTATGCCTTGTAGGAGATCATAGTCGAATTCACGGTTACGAAAAAATTGACACAACCTACCTCTGATGTAAAAGAATAAGTGGATTCGAAGTTCTCCCTCAGAGATTTGTGCCCCATGGCACTATAAATACTTGGACCCCACCACTCCAAAAGGATATAAACCTTGAAATTTCGCCTTCAAATATCCCAAATTGCAAAAAACCCTTTACTATTAAAACCATAAAAAGAATGAATCATCTGAGGTACTTGATCATTTCGACATCCCTTTCCCTTTAATAAAATTTACCCCCTCTTCAGGGAGGGATGTCCTTCGCAAATCCTATGGGCCATCTCCAAGGAAACTCCTTTGGGTGCTCGGGACTTCGCAAAACACCCAATCTTCATGAAGAACCCTCAAAAAACATGTGTACACCATGATGAGAATGAGACACTTTGATTTGAAAAGTCCTTCTCTTTGAAAAGTCATATCCTCTGTGAGATTTTATGCTCTACGATCCCCTATGTTCTATGAAGCCTGGCACACTAGAATCCCTTATGCTCTGTGATCCCCTGAGCTCTGTGAAGCCCTAAGCTCTGTGAATCCCAATGCTCTGCGACCCATTGAGCTTCGTGAAGACCCTCTATGTGAGGCCACTTGATTTGAAAATCCTTTTTCCATATGACCCGTTAGGCTTGTGCGAAGTGATTTCAAGGTACCTTGGGTGGTGTTTCAGGTTGCGTTGCTTTGTCTCATGCCTCTTATCATAGGCACACTAACAACTATTACTTCTTTACATATCCACTCTAACATGATCCCCTTAATGGATCACTCCACAACCTTGCCTCTCCATGACATTTCCGGTGCCTTCCCTTCACCAAGGGTTACAAAATGCCAGTTATGTAAGTCCTATAGGTGAGGAAGTGAATCCTCACTGTTCGATCTGTAGGACGTTAAACTACCCAGCACCCGCACACATGACACATGATGTTAAACTATGATCACCATATAAGAAACAAATCCATAGGGGACCGTGAAGGGGATGGGCACCGGTGCCTTCTCACTCCCATCTCCCTTTAGGATTTGTCACCATGAACACCAAAGGTAGTCTGTACATAAGCCCTGACACCTTCGGATAGGACGATTTATGTACGATGGCCATATCCTCCTTGTAGATATGGACACCCTACTTTCTCATCGGGCTTCCTTATCAGAGTAAGATCCAATATCTATCTTATGGGCTGCTAACCATGCATAATTCCTGCTCCATTCCTCATAGATTCACATTTCACAATGTGATCGTCAGGTTTTTGTTTCCTCTTGTTTCTCACACCGAGCATGACTCATGTGGGATTAGAGTAAGCATCGATAATGTAACCCTTTTGGGCCACCTTAGTGTGTAATACCCATTCCCCATCCTACCGAACTACGTGGAATTTGATCTTTTCCCTTTCTGGGAAAGGTATGTAGGAATCCTCCCTGAGGTCCAATACTATCACCCATTAGTCCTGACCACTTCATGTTGGCTCACCCTCATCCCGCATGACGTTAAAATGTATGCTCCCAAAATACGTGGGTTTTGATCCCTATCTTCTATACAGGGTATGTAGAAAACCTCCCTGAGGTCCAACCCCAAATACTGGTAAACTTTGGTGTTCCCTTTTTTGGGACCCACACCCTTGGTCTGTCCCTTAGTGGTGTTAGAAAATATCCTAGGATTCTAACCATGCGTAATCCCTATACTCAATTCACACTTCTCCAAACAAGAGTGTCCCTTTTATGATGGGATACTAACCATGTGTAAGACCCATCATGTATCTAGGTCATTGTCCTTTATGTACACCCCAATTTTATGTCCCATCCTAAACTATGTGGGATTTGATTCTCTATCATAAGGATACATAGGCGTCCTCCCTGATGTTTAAGCCCATCACTCATGTCCTATCATGGTCTCTCCCTTGATCCTTTTTTTTTCGGGAAGATCATGATCTAGACCAGAGTTTCTATTCCCTTTGGGTTCCCATCCATTCTCTCCATTCTCATGGGTCGCCACCTCTGGTGTCCCATCACCCAACCGAACTATGTGGACTTTGATTCCATATCATAGGGATATGTAGGAAGCCTAACTGAGGTTCAATCCCAAAATCCAGTCATCTTTACGTCAGTTCCATCCCATTCCTCCCATCCACTTCGTTTAACCGTCCAACATCTATCTTGATTCGTACTCAGGCCATTACATCCTGATGAGATCATGCCATTTACTTGGGCAGATAACCATTCCTATTCCCCACACAATACATAACCATCCATCCAAGAGTGTCCCTCTTGCGATGGGCCACTATCAATGCCTAAGCACCATCATATCTCTAGGTTTTTGTCCTTTGTATAGACCCTGATTTATTTCATCACCCATTCAAATTATGTGGGTTTTGATCCCTATCTTATATAAAGTGTGTATAGGAGGTATCCACATGGTTCAATCCCAAAAAATAGTAAACCTGGGTGTACCCTTTGTCGTGACCCAACCATCCTCATATCCGTCCTTATTGGGTGTTTGATCCACCCATCTATTAAGCCTCCCAGGTGCTCCCTCCCTACGATGTACCCATATGATCCACTCTCATCAGCATTCTAATTAGTGTGATATGTCCCCACTAGATGTTAAACACATGGAATAACCCGTGTTAAATAAGGGAAGCTGAGGAAAACCTCAAGGAAATTCCTATGGCATATAATTCCCCACACTCAATGCGGTATGCCTCGGGATTCCACGCCCTTGAGAATCCCTATCATAAGGGGAAGAGATCTAGGTGTACTAGTGATTTAGCATCCAGACATTCTAGTGATTCCCAACATGACTACTCCAATGAACAATGGTTTCTAGCCTATCAATACCCCTTAGAATGTCCTAACAGAAGTAGTGTAATCAACCGACATTCACAAAGATGTGGCACTGAGAATGAGATTCACAAACCACGTCTTAAATCTATGAGGGAGACCCGGACTAGGCAGTGAATTACGAGGAAGAATCCACATAATGAGTGACCTACAACCCATAATCCCATTTCAATCAAGGAGAAAATGTCCATAAATAAGTGACAGATGACACCCACCTTTGGAAAGTGGGAATGTAGGGCAACAACCAGCGCGTCACAACACGATGATGCACACCCCATCCAAAGCATTGGAAATATAATTGGTGAACCTAACAAGAAATGTTCTCCTCAATATAAATATTAGTACCATTAAAGTCACCAAAAGATAAGCATGTCACCAGATCTAGCTATCCGACACTAGGTCCAGCTAAGAAAATAGTGGGCCTAGTGTGAAACTCACCAAATAATGGGGTAGTTAATTGTTGGATATTTTGGTCTGCAATGTTGTTAGTGTGTATCTTTCTATCCATCCATTGAATACTGAATAGTGTTGGGGAAATGTGCATCACTTTCCTATTGTTTGTAATAATGATTGAACTTTCTTTCTTTTCAGGAACCAAGCTTAAGCTACAGGAAACTGATCATCTCCCTCTCACAGACATAGGGGTAGGGGCAGTATGAATACTAAAATTCCCCACGACTTCATCTCCTCTGTGATGGCTCCCAGTCCAACAGCTACTAGGCACCCACACCCCCTCTCACCCACTTAATTTATTCAGATAATGGTGATTGATACTATTGTTCGATAATATGAACAAGAATGGGTCATCCCGAGGAGGGACATGGCCCACCAAGACATGGAGGCCTCTATGCCCCATCAACGTCATCACCCACAAGGGACACATAGGGAGACACTCCTCCACACTTAAATCTCCAACAGCTTCAGGAGCCTATCCCTAGAGCGCTCATATGACTCACTCCCATATACTAACGAAGTAAGGGATATTCGAGTCCACCTGGCCATGATTACAGTTAGGGAGCCACTGAGGAGGGCTCCCACCCGACCACATCAACATTGGAGTCCAGTCATATAGATCAAAGAGAAGGTGGTCCATCCCCCCTTATAGTCGGCTCTAGTTCGGCTAACCCGATGTCAATGCTAAGTATAATCTATGGAGTATTCCTGCTAGGGGGCATTATCGTCTGCAGATTCAGTGGCATGAGCCACCACCAAAACGAGCTATCAACCCACTGTCATTATTGGGAAGGAAAACCTACCAATTACAGAGCATGGGTAATTCCATGAATAGACAAATTTGAAGCACCAATCACTTTGTGAGTAGGTTTAACTGGCTCTCTCAGTTACCGGGGCAAGTAGAAGCCGTCGCGAACCAACCCGAGATGATGGCATCAAGTACAGAGGTCCTCCCCATACCAGTATTAGGCAGATTAGAGGTCTTACCCACTAATTCATTTAATATGGAGGTCCTCTCCATGCACCATCATCAACTCTAGTGAAGGCCCTCTCCGTTTCATCAACATTTAGCACGAAGGTCCTCCACATACTCTTAGCCTCACGTATGGTCTTCCTTACCCAGTCACCCAACAACATGGAGGCCCTCCCCATGTGATCATCAATTCTAAAAGAGGTCCGCCCCATGCCAGCAATCACTAAAGTGGATGTCCTCCACGATTCATCAATGACGAACACAGAGGTCCTTCTCGTGTCTAGTATAATCAGTATAAAGGCCCTCTTCATACCACTGCTATCAGGTCCAGACGACGCGAAGGTCCTCCCCGCATATGGAAGACCACCATGGGGGTCCTCCCAATGTGTTTACCATATCCAATGTAGGACCTACCCAATCTATAACTATCAAACACATAGGTCATCCCCGTTTTCCCTTCGACATTTTTCTAGATTCCCCTTGCACCCCAGCTAATCAGAGAAAAGGTCCTCCCCACGTTAGCAACAACTGATGTGAAGGCCCCCCTCATATCACATCCAGTGCGGGTGGAGGTCCTCCCCACTCTAGCACCAATCCTCATGAAGGACCTCCCACTATAGAAAACCTACCATATCCTGAAGAACCATCCCAGGGTAGGAGGGTGGGTCTCCACCACTAAAGGAAGAATCCTGGGAAGTTACAAACTACGATTAAACTCGTATGCTTTTGAGATTTTGAGGCGAAGTGTGATTTAGTGATGGTACCCTCACCCCAATCTTCTGTGTCAGGGGCTGGGGTAAGAAAAAGGCATATAAACCTCATCCTTCAGAAAAGTGTGGTCCACTAGATCCCTTCATCCCTCTAAAGATACATTAAAGAGGAAGATTTGGACCCCTTCCAGGGCCTAGCTGTGTAATCCTTCTTATCATTAAGCAGATCATTTTAAACCTCAACAATAGATCATGGAGAGTTTTTCTAGGGACCAATAGAGGACGAGCAATAATGTGACTCACCACCCATGACCACAATACCTGCGTGAGAAGCAGTGGTTTTTATTTAGTCTTACAGGGATGTGGTGGCACAATCAGCACATTCTTCAGAAGACATGCTAAGATGTGGTGGCCTGTCAGCTCATGAAACATATTCTCCATCGTCCAATATACCATCACAATGGTCCACTTCAGTGCTGCTATCGGTACCTCACCCACCCCCAGTCGATGAATGGGGAAACTAAAGGCCGGATCCTTAGTCTGACTAGAGAGGTTTGTGGAACCTGCTCGATGCAGATCATCTCCCTAAGATGTTCTGCCCCATTGAAATACCATGTTTCATCATTCTAGAATCTCTCACCCAGGAGGAGATCACGTTATTCTAGAAAACTCTTTGGGATAAACATTTCTGTCTCCATCATCTACTAGTATCTTACACTAAGAGCCATAAAGACTTCGATGACATCTTCCAGCAATGCTGCATGGTCGACTTGGATGAGCTCCCCATGGCTCGGTACCCTAATTCACTTAGTTATCATTATAGCCTCCATAAAAAATGCTTCAATATATTAACATTTCTCCGTAGAATTATTAAGGATACTTCACCCGACATTTAGATCTGTGGTTGGGGGCAGTATGCTTCCCTTCATTTCAGTCCTATCTGACACTAGCCCGACTTGCCAGGTGATATGGAGGATATGCCTCCAGGTACAATCATAATTAACATTTATGACCTATCAGAGGAGGAAACCAAGCTAGGAATCATTGAATAGAACTTACCCCTCAGGGTGGTTACACATATGTAGGATGCTTTGGGCAGGTTTACTTGCTAGTAAAGAAACCTACTGGGCCTTCCTGCACCTTCTGAGTCATTGGACTTCAGTCGGGACCCCAATAAGGGTAAAAAGCACACTAGAACCGTCAACCCCTCTGACCCATATGGATCAGTAAAATAGTTTTAAGATGACCCTAAAAAGGCTATGTTGCATCAAAAAATCATGGAACATAAAAAGATATTTGATGACCTTTTCACCAAATGTGCTGCGGAATGGCGGCCAGGTTACAGTAATCCTCGACCGGACCAACAAGGGAAAGTACAACCTCCCCCCTGTGAGTTTCCTCCTCGCGACCTTGAACATCTTGCCTATACTGACAGAGTAGAGTCCAGAGTTTATGGAAATAGGGCATGCTATGAAAAACCCAATCCACCCGAATTGGGTGATAACCTTACTTGGGACCCAACTCAAGTTCTCCCAACCACTCTATAGGTTGTTCCCTCGATATTCCTATATGTAATCCCACTAGTCGCTCCATGATCCACTGGGATTTCTTACAATGTTGAAGAACATGCCAATATAAGGGTGGTCAAAGATCCTCATCAAGATAGTAATCCCCACCAAGATGATCCGATGGATGCTGCCATTTCCTGTCTCAAGGCTTTAGAAACCCGACAAGTGGTGATCCCACCTGACAGAAAGCCGTATCTGACATGGGTGAATGATATGTCAGCACCCCCAGTTGTGGGAATCCTACCTTCTCCCCATTTAATGGGACAAGCAATCCACTACATCATCTGACCCACTTTATTTCAATGTATGGACCCATGATAGGAACTCCAACATAGTAGGAGGCCACCAAGATGCAATGTTTTATACAGACGTTAGAAGGGCCCACATTCGTTTGGTATAACCAGTTACCCATTAGGTCAATAGCTCGTTTAGAGGACCTTTGTAGACATTTTCTTTATAATTTCAGTTCCACCACCCATAAGATACGAATTATTGACCTCTTCAAATGCAAGAAGAGGCCTAACATAAAGGTTGAAGACTTTGTTGCTAGGTGGAAGGGCCTCACATATTCCATTTATATGCTGCTGAATCAGGAAAAACTACCAACAATGTTTGTGTGGAATGTCAAACTGGAATTGGTCCATTTTCTCATCACTCAAAACTACCTGAGGGGATTCTGAGATTTCTTTGAAAAATCCCAGTGTCTAGAGGACGCATTGTAACAAGCCAAATAGGTACATTTGTTTACCCTCACAAATCCTATAAGAAGATATGCCAAGGCCAAGCCATCCGCGGTAGCACAAATAGAGGCCCCTAGGTAGCTGGAATTGTTATCGGAAGAGCCACCTCTATAGCCTCATTATGGCCCACCACCTTAGGCACAACCTCCAGCCTAACATCGCCCCCCTCAGAATCGAAAACTGCCCCCACGTAACACACCACCACCACCTAGGCGAGATAATCAGGTTTCACTTCCTTAACAGGCTCCACTATTCCATCGCCAGGGCTAGGCTCTTAGAGATCCTTTCTCCAGTTGAAGGAACCAAACCTACTCATTTAATAAGGCTCAGGTCCCTGACTATTTCTGAAGTGACTTGGTTCATGGAATCATGTGGTTTCCATAATGTAAGAGGCTCGAAGAGGCGGATCTCATCAATCATCCCAACTACTTCCCCTATCACTAATTCCTTGGGAACACCCTCAAGCAGTGCTTTGTTTTTAAAGAATGGATCCAATAATAGGTCGATAAAAATATAGTCAGGTTGGGCCTACCCTCGACAGATGTGGCATGTGTGTTTATAAATCCTAACAATGACAACGAGGGTGAATGATAGTAGGTGTCTAACCACAGGTCTCAAAAATATGATGACTTGATGGATCACAGGGCAGTCACCCATTCTTATTGTATTATCCGTGCATGTTTGAATTGACCTGAGACTTCAGAAGTCACCGTGTTACCTTCAGAAACTAATTCCGTGTCAACATCTCAGTCTTCCTCTTCCTAGAAGGGTAAGCATCAAAGACACAAGGAAAAGAAAATTCCCCCACCGATTCCATCATCATTCCATACTCTTGGTGATTCCATGCCCTCAGAGATGGCGATTTACCCCAAAATCCGCTCAGTGATGGAGGATTCCTCAAGTGATGACAAAGGGTATGCTTCAGTTAACACCATATAGCTGGTAAACCCCTATATGGTTTCCGATAACAGAGAGTTCCAGGAGGAACCTCTCAATGTCCCAAGTTGACTCTAGTGTTTGCAGAGCCGTGGGCCTAAGAATCACCATAATGCATTGGTTAGTGCTTCCAAACAAGCTGTGCATGCCACTGAGGCCAGGTAGAAGACCTAGCGTAGAGCTCAGCATGCCCAGCCTTCTCATCTAGTTTCATAAAATTATCCTCCACTGTCATTTGTGCTACTTGATCAAGAAGGGACACTGAGAACATGCTGTGGTCATACACATTCTAACATCGATAGACTTCAGTCATCTGTCCCTCAGTTAGTAGTCACTCCATGTGATATGACTAGTGAACCACAAGAAATTCCTAGCACCAGCTAGAATCCGCCGGTTCAACCAGTAGTGCCAATCAAACCTCCTACCATATAGCGAACTCCTATCAACAGAAGTGTACACCTGGAACAGAAGTATGATATCCTAAAAAATATTTCTAGAATTATTGAAAATCTTTATATACTTGAGGCTCTCCACCTGTCAACAGATATGCATGAGGCCCTCATAGAGGGTTTTAGAATCCCCCTCCAGTTTGAGAAGGAGGTAGCAGCTGCAAAATACTTCCATGATGAGATAGTCGAGCATGCATAATGTCATGAAAACATCTATTTATTTAGATAAGATGAAGGTTATCCTATATAGGGGAACATCTTCCCACTATACATCACTAGATATTTCAACGGCGTGGAGGTTTTCCACTGTCTTGTCGACACAGGCTCTGGGATCAACCTTATCCTGACCCATACACTCCGAAATATGGAATTACCTGAGGTAGATCTGAGTCCCTATAACCTGAAAATTCAAGGTTATGATAGGAAGAAGAGGACACAAGTTGAAAAAATTCTCTTGAAGACCCAGTTCGGTGGCCTAGAGGCCAACACTGAGTTCATGGTTGTCTCATAAGACACCATTTACAACACGTTGATGTGTAGGCCATGACCCCACCTACACGTGGAATTACCTTATTTATATCACCAATGCCTTAAGTACTCCCTTAATGGTTGAGTAGGCATACTCCATGGTGATGTGTCTCCCTTTTCCCTTTATGAATCCTGCTACATGGATGCTGACTATTACAAGAGAAAGGGCAAGAAGATTCATGCTAAAAAGGTTGAAAACACTACAACTACAACTGACTCGTGGATAGACCTAGATGACTCCTACATTTTTCTGATTCAACAATTGGAGGCCATGACCCTAGATGTGGGGAAATGATTTTTTTTTCTTTGGAATGAGGGGGAAGCAGATTACCAAGTCTAAGGAATTCTGGAATATCACCTGGTATTCCTACACAAATCAGGCTCGGGTGATCCCAGATCCCCCTACTCCTATAAGGTATCGAGATGTCCTCCCCATGGTGATGGAAATACATCATACTCGATTTTTTTTCCGGGCTGGGATGAAATGGCTCAAGAAGACACACAACTATTTCTTTGATATCATAAGATGTGGTCCCCTAAGTCGAAGGCCATATGGGATCAGGTCAAAAGCTTTCATCACTATTTTTTTAGCAGCACAGGAGTCCCTCGATGAATTATACACTACTTCCCAGGATGGCACCGGTGTTCCTTCAGGATCCACCAATTCAGAGGAGTTTCATCTAACTGATGATCCTCTCACTATGGATGAGGAAGAGGATTTGGAAGATTCCCCTCCCACACACAAAGATGGCGTCTCCACTATGATTGATGAATTGGTACATGTGAACCTCGGTAATGAGACAGATCTGAAACCAACATTAATCAGCACCGCTATTCCTATAGAAGAGCAACAACAATATGTGGATTTCTTAAGGCAGCATCATGATGTCTTTACCTGGGGTTATGAAAAGATTCCAGGACTAGACCATCAAGTCTCCATCCACCGTCTCGGTCTACCAGCAAATCAACGTGGGTTCAAACAGCCACCTCGAAAGATGAACCCTTCTCATGGTGCCATGGTCGAACCCGAGGATGATAATCTCATCAAATCCAACTTCATCATAGAAGTCTAGTACCCAATATGGTTAACTAACATTGTGCCCGTTAGGAATAATAATAGACTGATCAGAGTCTTCATCAACTTCCGGGATCTCAACCGTTACTTTCCAAAGGATAGTTTTCCCCTTCCTGTGATAGAACTGTTGATCGACACCACTACTGGGTTCCAGGCTCTCTCCTCCATGGATGGGTATTCAGGATATAATCAAATCTGAATGGACCTTGAGGATGAAGATTATACCACCTTAAGGGAACTACAAGGTACTTTCTACTACCAGGTAATGACCTTCACTCTAAAGAATGCAGGTTCCAACTATTAACGTGCCATGCAACTCATATTCAATCCAATTCTAGGGACATTGGTGGAATTCTAATTGGATGACCTGGTGGTTAAATCTCACCAGTTTCGGGACCATCTAGGGGATCTTGAGAAAGTGTCTAGCTTCCTCTATTCCCACCATCTGAAGGTGAACCCCTTGAAATGTGCCTTCGGTGTCACCTATGAAAAGTTTCTTGGCTTCATTTTCAGACACAGAGGCATTGAGATCGATCTGGAAAAGATCAAGGCCATCAGTCAAATGTATCCTTAGAGAAATATTCGTGAGCCTTAAGGATTTCAAGTCCACTTTTCCTACATACAAAGATTAATTGAAAATATGGCTGGTAAGTGTAATCCCTTTTCACGGATCATGAAGAAAGGTGCTGATTATCAGTGGGATGAGGAGTGTCACACTTCTTTTAAGGAAGTCAAGAAGTAACAGCTATAACCTCTAGTTCTAATGCCACCCATTTCTGGAAATCCACTGGTTCTTTATGTGACTGTAATGTAATTTTCCCTCAGTGCCCTTCTTATCTAGAAGAACAATGAGAGAACAAAGAGCAGTTTATACTATCTCATCCACATGCTCTTTGATAGTGATACCTGATATTCCTCTATCAAGAAGAGTTTCCTTATGATGGTATTCACATTGGAAAATTGATACATAACTTATAGAACCATTAAATACAATTAGTGTCCTAAGTGGATCCTCCAAATTACATTCTGAACCTCCCCATGTTGATAGGTCATCTAGCATGGTGGGAGTGATCATTCAACAGTTCGACATCAAGTTTTTCCCCTATAAGGCTATTAAGGGACATACCTTGGAAGAATTTCTTTCCACCCATACATCTCCCACAAAGTAGGATATAGACCTTGAATTTATATATGAGGCCATCCTTTCAGTGGATTAGGCCATCTTGTGTCAGAAAATTCACTTTGATGGTGCTTCCTAAAGCCCTACTAGTAGAAGATTCAATGATCCCATACTCAACAGAGTGGGCCCAAGTATCTTCATCTTCATGCCTACACAAGCTATCATGCCATATTCCTTCCTGGTGTCAAAAGGTTGTACCAACAATGAGTTATAATACTAGACTCTCATCACTGGCCTTAAGTTGGCCCTCAAGATTGACGTTCCCCACTTTCATGTGAAAGGGGACTCTGAACTGGTCATCAAGAAGATCAATGGTGACTATGTTGTCAGGAAGCTAGAGCTCATACCACTATTAGAATGTGATCGCTAGTTGATGGCCCAATTCCCTTCTTAAACAGAATTCACTCATGTCCCCTGATCATAGAACAGTCAAGCTAATGTCTTGGATGGCCTTTCCACATCTCCTCAGAGCATGACTAGGATGATTTGATTATCCGTGTGGTGTATCGAAGAGTCATTACTCCCATCACTCCAGACGATGATGATAACCTATAGGTAATCCATATTACTACTGATGCCTCCACATTGGGGCCTCAAGGTCCCCCTGATACTATTTTGGAAGAGACTCTTGACCGAAGGACCCCCTTTATCGAGTATCTCCAACACAGTAATCTCTTGGTAGACTGAGACGAGCATGAGTGGATCCCAATGGCGCACAGTGTAGTTCAACCTCCAGAGTGGTCCCAGTCTTGAGAATATCCTCTAAAGACACAGGTTAGATGGGATTATCCTTCATTTCATCCAAGGAGGTGAGATTTATTAGGCTATGCAGGAAGTTCATGCCAGTTCCTGCAGTGCTCATTAGGTAGGGCCAAAACTTTATCATCAAATCTGCAGATTGGGATAATTTAGGACCACCATGATCTGTGACTATATCGAGTTTTCCAAAAGGTTCCATGCATGTCAGATCCATGGTAATTTTTTGCATCATCCACTAGAACCTCTCCATACTACAAAGTAATCTTGTCCCTTTGTGGTCAAGGGACTCGATATCATGGGACCATATCCACCTGCAACAGATCTCTATTGCAGGTTCATCCTGAAAGATATAGATTTATTTTTGAAGTGGTAAGATTCAGTTTCTCTCAAGGAATACAAGGCTCATTCTATCTTTGAGTTCGTGAGATCCAATATTATCTACCGATTCGGAGTCCCTCGTGCCATCCTCACCGATAATGAAACTTCTGAGCAGCTGAGATGAAGAAATTGTACATTAATTACAACATCTATTCTAATCCTACATCTTGTTATCATGCGCAAGAAAATGGGAAGATAGAGGCATTCAACAAAACACTCTCTAACATCTTACAGAAGATGGTTGGTCATAACAAGAAGAGTTGGTCCAACAAAATACCCAATGATCTCTAGGTTTACCAGATGATGAATCGTAATTCCACCCAGGTGACTCCATATTCAATGGTGTACATAATAGAGGTAGTCTTTCCCATCGAGATTCATTTACCCTCACTGCACACATTCGTCTATGATCAGAAAGAACCAAAAAAAGTCTCTAAAATCCATCTGGCTGAGCTAGAAGTGCTTGACGATAACAGGCTTTGTGCCTTGCACAATCTAGAGAGACATCAGAACAAGACAGCTAGGGCTTTCAAAAAGAATGTTTGCCTCCGCTCCTTCTTACAAGATGACATATTATTGGCCATGATAACCCAAATGATACTTGGTAGGAAGCCACCGAAGATGGAGACCAAATGGGAGGAACCTTATATCATTCACAAGGTTTACCCAAATGGTGCATACTCTCTGGTCACCATGGATGGTGAGCGTATTACTCCTCCCACCAATGATAAATTCATCAAGTAGTATTTCTCTTAAGAGTACCTGTATCTGTCTTTAACACACAATGTTAAACTATGTGATCCTTCCAAGATAAAGGACAAAAAAGTACCTAGCACTCATCCTGCATGATGATAAACTACAAAATGGTCTATGCTCTTTTCAAGTCCCTTAACCTCTCCAGCCTCGCAGCCCAAGTTGTCTATTAGGATTGTGTGATGTGGTATGAACTATTTTTCCTCATTTATTTTGGGCTATTTTTTCCACACCACACATATCCCTTTGATACATTCATCTTTCCCTTGCCCTTACCGCATGATGTTAAACTATACGACATTTTCATGAACTACGTATGGCTTGATTCCCATTATCATGGGATACATAGGAACACCCATACATTTGATCATCGGGTCTAACCCAACTAATATATTTTCCCCCATGGGTTTAGTTCTCTTAGAGGGATTTCATATGTTGTGGTATGTGCTATTCTTTGGTCCCTATTCACTTCAGGTTTACAATGGCCACACCATGTGCCCCTCCTTCCAGAACATCATTCATCTCCTTACATATTTATCGCATGACGTTAAACTGCATGATAGTTTCAGAACTACATGTGACTTTATTCCCATCCTAATGGGGTATGTAGGAACACCCAAACATTTCATCTTTGAGTCCAAACTTTTTTTCATAGAAACCTTCACTTCCTTCTGGCGCTTTGGACTAATTTCTCTGAGGGATATGTAGTGTTTTGTGAGATTATGTTGTCATTCACGATGGTTTTGCGACAGCCACACCACTTACCTCTCTCTCTAGATCTCTCCACCCGCTTTCCTCTAATCATTTCCTTGAGTCGTTTTCTCTTAATTGGGCCCCTTGACCCTTTTTTGGTGCCTCACCAATGTGCTCATATGCACTTTGGTTTGGGACCTAGAGTGTTGGATTCTGTATGGACATGATTCTATTCTATCACTATTCTTTAATTCCTCCTTCATTTGGGATTTTTATAATATTTTATATCTAAAGGACTCCTGAACGACATGGATACTAGGCCTTAGAGATCTCCTACCATCTTGGTATAACATCTTGGAAGATCTCAAACAACATTATGACACAAGTCCCATGTTGCAAATATGGTTAGTGATTGATGCTCATTTGTTGTTCCCATTTTACATCACACGGTGTGGATGTTGTGTCTCAAACATGGTCAACGATTATCCTCCATTTTTAATCCATCCCCATTATGCCCCAAATACCAGTCTAGCGATTCACGCCCCTTTTCACTTCATCACGTCCAAGTAGAATTCTTGCACACTTGGTGCTATTCCTCTGTACGCATTTGCACGTTAACAAGGGGAATCAACATTGTGGTGTCATCCTTGACCCCAAACCATTCCCCCTTACTGGGTATTCCGTTTGTGGAAAAGATCTCCTCCTCCCTTGTTTCCCACATCGAGCATAGCTCACGTGGGCTGATGGACTTTTTGAAGGTTTACACCCTCTTGGATGAATCTCACTTCTTTCGGTTTGAGCTCTACATCTTTAAACTAAGACCCCCTCATCCTTACCGCAAGAAGTTAAACTGCATGAATTTCAAGAACCATGTACGGATTGATTCCCATCCTTATGGGATACATAGGAATGCCAAGACATTTCATCTTTGGGTCCAGATCATGCTTCCCTAATTATCTCTTCTCTTTAGCATTTTGGACCCAACTCTTATGGGATTGTGTGGTGTGGCATATGTGGACTTATTTCCTCATTCACATCAGGTCCATGATAGCTTCACCACGTAATTCCCCTTATGGGATAGTACCTTCCTTATTCTTCTTCACTGCATAACATTAAACTGCGTGATCCGTCCAGGATGAACGATATAAAACTACCTAGCACTCATCCTGCATGATGATAAATTGAAAAATGGTCCAAGATCTATGACCTTAAACTATGATCTCCTACATCCTTGTTGCACAAAATTAAACTGCACAACATTTTTAGAACTTTATGGAGTTTTCAAGACCTAAATTTGGCTTGATTCCCATCCTCATGGGATATATAAGAATGTCCAGACATTTCATCTTTGGGTGTAGCCCCATGTCCTTTGATCTTTTCTGGACCCTTGTCCTGAGGTCCTCTCCCCCTGGGGTTCCGCGCGATGTGGTGTGGAATTATGTCCTCATTCACATCAAGTATGATTTATCATGCCATGCACATTCTATTTAGAACCTCATTCTTCTGTATTCATCCAAGACATATGACGTTAAACTATTATGTCTGGTCCCATATGACTTTAAACTGTTGTATCTTTTTTGTGTGATGTTAAAATGCATGGGCTGGTCCTGTCATAATTCCCTAAACTGTGACACTATCATCCTTGCCGTACAAAGAAAAATAGCACTGCATTGTGGTGTCCTCTCTTGAGGGGACATCGTGTTTTGTATTGTTCATCCACCATTCCATTTTTAAAGGCCTACACATGGATTTATTCATGCAGGGATGCCCAGATTATCCATCCTAGGTTTGTTTCATCAAAAAAACACCTCCACCCTAAAGAACAAACAAGATCCACAAAATACCACTTCTTTTGGGGCATGGTCCAGACCTACATGATAGTATAGCCCCTATAATTGGTACCCTACCATGATATTTTCAATAACTATGTGTGTGTTGATCCCCATCCTCATGGGATACGTAATAACTCCCAGACATTTCGTCCTCGGGTCCAGCCCTAAGTTCATCAAACCATTTTCCCCTTTTCTTTTGGACTTCTCAACCTCTATTATGCATCACCAACGTACTTAGATGTACCATGGTTTAGGACCTAGAGTATGGGATTCCTTTGGACTTGATTTCATTCATTTCCATCCTCACGTCTTCCTTTATTTGGGTTTCCATCATCTTTCACATCTGAAAGGACCCCTAGATAGTATGGATGATCGACCTTATGGATCACCTACCAATTTGGGCCAACGTCCTAGAGGATTTGGAATGAAATTATTTTATAGGGCCCACATTTTGAATATGGTCAGCGGTCAACCCTAATTTGTTATTCCTATTTCAGGTTACAGGATATGGATGATGTGTTTCGAACATGGTCAATAGTTATCCTCCATCGTTATGACACCCCCATTAACCCTTAAATATTGGTCGTGTGATTCACATTACTTTCCAATCGATCATGTTCAAGTGGAATTTCAACACCCTTGGTGTTATACCTCCATGTACCTATTCACATTAAAGAGATTGAATCAACATCATGAGGGTCATCTTTGACTCCACACCATCTCCCCCAGCTATGTATTCCATGTGTTGCAAAGATCTTCTCCATCCCTTTTTACCACATCGAACATAGCTTATGTGGGATTAGAGATATGGGTAAGGCTTGTGCATACATGGAAGAACCACACCTCTTTTTTTCCAACCCTTTTGTCATTAAAATCAGAGCTCTGGTCCCTTAGTCTAGGCATCATGACTTTAAAATCTGTGAGTTCTTATGAAAATTTGTGATGCGGTGCAAAATATTTTTTCCTCATTCACATCAGGTCACTTTATAGAACCACGTCACATGTTTCCACTTTAGGAATATTCTCATTTTTTTTAAATCTCTATTACGATAATGTAAGATCTCTTACATGTTTATCGTATGGCGCTAAGCTACACATTCTACCACCGGGCTGTGTAATGATAAATTACCTAGCCATTCGATGTATCCACTCGAGAACACATTGCCCCTCTTGGTATTGGATGCATACTGTACCACCTTCAAGAAATACGTTTGGCTTGATTCCCATCCTCATAATATATGTAGTGACACCCAGACTTCTAGTCTGTGGTCCAGAAGCATCACCAGGAACCCTCTTGTTCAATTCTGGCCTGAGTTTCCTTGGACCTATGTGGTGTGGTGTGAACTTATGTCCTCATTCACATTAGGTTTGGAGTAGCTGTGCCACATACCTTTCTTGAGAGTTTTCGATTTCGCTGTTCTCACCGCATGACACTAAACTGTGTGCTTATTGTCCGCATTTACACAACATAAAAAATGTATACTATATTAGGTCCTCGTTAGAGAGGTCACTCCCTAATGTAGACCTGATCTCAATTCAAACTGATATACTCACCTTGTGCATTATCGTCATGGTGGCATAATTTCAATAGTGTTGGACTTCATCCAAACAATGTATAATTCCATCACCATGCTTTTCATTCCCTTTATTTCGGATCCCCATTCCCTTTTATATCTGAAGGAACCCCCTAATGGTTAGGATGTTCAGATTTAAGGCTCACATATCATCCTAAGGCAACATTATAGAAGACATCAGATGAAAATTCGAGTTTGGCCCTATGTTCCAAATATAGTCAACAACCATCCCTCATTTGTTTTTTCCCATTTCAAGCTAACGCGATACAAGTGTTTTGTTTCAAATTTGGCCAACATCTATCCTCTTTCATTATGCCATCCTCATAACATTCCAAATTTGGGGAATCATAATTCACATTCATCATTCCCCATGTTGGGATTTATTCCAACACCCTAGATGTTATCCCGTCTATGTGCTAGAACATGTTGGGAGAGGGCGGTTTGGTTGTTTTGAGAATACCATTCTCTAACCATGACCCCCTTATTCTTCCAAAAAACTCAAAGTGGTTGTTCAGACCTTGAATGTCTGGAGATTGGCGGGCACTCTCGTATTCAAACAGAATAATGATGCGGTCATCCCTTATTTCTCACATTAATAATGACCCACATGAGCCTAGGGATTGATCGCTAGATATTTCACAGGTACGATCGAGATTCAGTAATCAAAACAGATAAAGGGACTCATGCACGCAACCAAAGTAAACAAGAAAGCTTGAAAGTACGTTTGTAAGTTCATACAAATTAAAATGCCCATGTATTGGACCCTCTAATAGATGTATTGACCTCTGAAATGGATCTTCCCAGCTCCAATAATCTCTGGTTCATAACATCCAGGATCTGATATCACCTGTTAAGTTCCCACTCCTCCTTGATATCAATGGGGCACAATTCATTGGCCTTGACTCGGGCCTAATCAATGTCAGCTCGGATAATTGTACTATCTTGAGAAGATTTCCTCATATGCTCCTCAACCTCTACCAACTGTGCCTTTAGTTGCTATATGAGTCTCGATTGTGCATCGAGGAAAGCAAAATGCTCGTTCCCCTATGCCCTCAGCAATTAGATATCATGCTCAGGCTCCTAAAGATTCTTGATGTTGATGGACTTCCTTCGCTACGAGTCCACACCGAGGTCATGGTCATGTTCCTATATTTCCTCCACCATGTAACATTGAATGAGTATATGAGGATATTCAAAATCCATGCCTCCACCACCTAGTTCACACAACTAGGAACAAAGAATCTCCATCTGTCTTATCCATTCTGCTTGTTGGGTCTCTTTGATAAAGCACTTGATCAATTTCCATGACCAGCGATTGAAGACCTTATTATCCTCTTCATCAGAAGCAGTATCATCCTAGTCCTTAGGGTTAGCAAGTTTGTATGCAAGGAATTCCTTATAAAATTCATCAGTAGGATCTTCCTCTTGCATCTGGTTGGGTAGGTTGGGTCCCATATCATCAGATTGATCCTTGTTGCTGGAATCTACCACATTGATCTCAGGTTCTGTCTTATCAGAGGTCCTATCAATAATCGCAATCACTGTGGTTTGGTCAGCATGGATGTCCGCTTCCACAATAACTAGCGTTCACCTGGGAAAGGGAGTTCCAGGAGCCCCATCTAATATTTCCAATGAGGCCCACACCATTTGAAGAACTGTGCATATAGAAACACACACATGTCTGTTGGCCTAGTTTAATGGAAAAAAGTTTTGGATTCTATAAAGGAGAGGAATTAAAGAGATCGAATAATTGGTCTATCCCTTGGGTTTCCGCTATTGGAACCCCGAGGCATGGTCCCCCATATATGGACGGGAAATCTGGAGACTCCAGGAGAACCACACTGGGTGTGACAACCCTTTTGGATTCGGTGATCGCCGTTGTCACAGGTGCGGACCCCAAAGCTACATCGGTTGTTCTATAGGAATGTATTTTACGTATGAGGTTATCCATCATAGGGAAAATGTCAGTTTAGAAGGACTAAGTGACCTAAATGAGACCCACAACAAAATGGTTTAGGGTTTACCTCAAGGGCATCGAAAAACTCTTCTAGATCAGAGTTCGCAACTTCAACTTCCTCTAAGGGGCTCCCTCTGCTAGCCTCTTCCCCCAATAAGAATCTTATGATTCTTTAGGTAAGGGGAAGACCCCCTCAATTTAGTAGTAGAAAACTATGAAGGTACTATTTGATTAAGCATCACTTTCAATCATTCCTTCATCGGACGTGGATCACCCCAAGAGTGCACAAAGTCCTCTAGATCGATGATGTACTGCTCCCCTTCTACTTGGGAGACTAGAAATCTAGACTTGGCAGGGATGATCTCCAACAAATCCATCCCAAGATAGTTGAGATAGTGCAACATATAGGAAGGATTGAAGAATTTTCTTGCTAACCTCCCAGGTGTCCCAAGACTTTTGGAAAACATCATCCTTAGGCATGTCTATGTGGGGAAACCGCTTCCCCTAAGCCTGATGGGGTATCCTGTCAAACCTACTAGGTGTCCTCCCTTCCTGCCAAATCTGCTCCTATGGGACCACCAGGTCCACCATTGTTTCTTGCCTTTTGATCGGTGGAGGACCCAGAATTATTTGACTCATTGCTACTGTAGCACTGCCACCATGACACATTCTTGCCTCTTTCTGACCCCAGCCTTGAGCTTGAGGAGGCACCCTGTCACTAGTATGAATGGTTCTCCTCATAAACATTTCCCCTATGTAGGATGCCTCTTATCTCTTGGCATACTCCTTTACTTTCCCATAAATAGATATGGGTAGAGGTAGCTCATTCCACATCTTCCCATCACCCAATGTGAACATGACCCATATCTGCCTCATCACACATGGATGGTCCTCGTGGCGCACTCCCAAGTAGACTTGTGGGGCAACTTCTGCATGCATCAGAACTTCCTCGCAAAGCGGTGCAGGGTGTACAAATCACAGATAGGCTCACGATCGACCTATGATACCAAAACTCCACCCCAAAAGGCTATGATATTGGATTGATTCTCCTCAGTTCACTAGTCATTATTGGTGAACACACCTACTAGAAAAGTAAATGGATGAAAGTTGAATTCATATGCCCTCCGGACTTTGTTCAGCACTAGTGGCAGAGTTAGCTTGGCTGGAAAACTCCCCACCAGATTCAAAATAGCTGGATAAAATTTTGATTCCAAAGGGTAAATAGGATTTGGATTATCATAAGTTCCCATGTGCACTACGATCCATCCATACAAAAGATGAAGCGATCCACACACCCTATGCGGATTCTTCCCCTCACTAATGCGCCACAACACCTTATACAGTTTTTCCAGCACTGGGATCCCCAAATTGACATACTCCCCCATCGTCAACAAAAATTCTATAATAAAAATTCTCAACCACACACATATATTTGTGTTCCAGACAAGAAACATCTATCTGCAGATCAACACTGAAATAAACCTAGCCAGCCGAACCACCGGTTGCTTCTGGGTGTTGAAACTATACCCCCAAAGGTTCCATTGGATGTCCTCCAAGTTTTTCCAATAAGAATTATCTTTACTAGGATGGACTCTATTTGGATAGGTTGTAGGCCTGATCAGTAGCTTTCTGGGTGCTTCCTCCCCTTCAAGGGTGGGCCTTGACAGGCAGTTTATGAAGTGCTTGAGCCACAACTTAAAGTGGACATCCCTTCTCAACCGTTTGTTCTCGCCCGACACTAGATCCATCAGTGCCTTTTCTATCCATTACATTTATTCCAGATCCTCTCATGCATTCTCAGTTGGGAGTAACTCATCAGACATCATCCCTATGATCAGAATCCCTGAGATCTTATGAAGGTCCAAGAGGGTGATACCAACCTTCTCATGGTGAAGATAAAAAGTTTTAATCCTCAATGACCACTTACTAAAACACTTTTCCATCAGGTGTTTTAGCTGATAAATGTGGAATTGGGAGGCTCATGTAGCTTTATAAAGCCATACTCACTTCAGATCTGCCTCTAATTCCTCACAGGATGCACAGACCCAGTAATCCTTGGCCTAATCCTTCGTAAAATTTCTGCCCTGGCGCAAGTCCCAATAATTAGTCTACCCATTCTCTGAGTTCCCCAAAGCTGCCTTGGAAATGGTGTGGTACTTTATGGGAGATACCTCTGGCTCCAATTCATTTTCATCAACATTTTTGACATGATTATATAGGTATTAAACGTTGACAGCTGTGTGATCCTCCCATGTATGACTGTCGGAAACCCTGAACAACTGGAGCTGGAACATCGCACTCCTGAACCAATAGGCTGGTTTGTCCCTACATTCTTCATGGATGAGAACATCATCCCTCAGATCAAATCCATATAGAGGAAATATTTTTCACATAGGATATTTCTTCTGGATTTCTAACAGGATCTCCAATAGGGATTCATGGTTTTAATGGCTTCACACACATTCCCTGATACCCAGATTATACACCATCTCTTCTCTTAGGGAAGCATCTGCAAGGACGCCCCAAGAAGCTTCTTGGTTTTCCATTTAGTCTCAATACTTTATAATTTTTTGTTTTGTTTTGCAAAGCTCGATCGTATAGCTCTATCTTAGAGCTCAATTGTAGAGATCTACTATAGAGTTCTGCCACAAATCTCGTAGACACAACTTGTGGAGCGCACAATCGCAGAGTCTAAGGGCTCATTGTGCAGCACAAAGTAAAAAGGGTCTGGTTCACAAAGAGCATTCATAGAGTGCATGGAGATTCACAAATCTAGATCTCAATCATGAAGATGTGGAGATAGGTAAGGAAATAAGATGGGTCATATTCCCCTATTTATAAGCGATGGCCCCCGAGCTTCATGGCGCACCTGGACGTGGAGAGATGTGCGGCATTCTCAAACCGTGCATCACTTATTTTCATTGTAAACCTACTTCAAAATCTCACTTCATGATCTTACTAAAGTTTTGGTGATCTACCCTCATAATTTGACCCTTGTTTTCACCTTGGATCAAATTCTGAGGGGGGGGGTCATTTTTTGGTGCCAAAATATGTGTGTGGGAAAGATAAGAAAAGGGTGAAATGGTTCGAAAATAGGATGCCTCACAAAGAACATTCATGAATTCCATCAGCACCATGAACATCACAAATCCAAGGAAGTCCATCAGCACCGTGACTGGCGCAAATCCAAGACCTTATCTATGCCCTCCATAGAGGAAAGTGACAGTCAAATCCACAGTTATGAAAAACTGGATGGAAGTCTTCGCACTGCATAGGGAAGATGGTTGCCTCTGTTTTTCCTTGGAAATTGATAGAATCCTCTGCCACCACTATGGAGGGAATGAAGGAAGCCTCTATGCCTTGGAGGAGATGACGGTCGACTTCACAGATATGAAAAACTTGATGCAACCTGCCTCCAATAAAAAAGTGCAAGTGGATTCACGACATTCCATCAGAGCTTCGCGCACCCTGACGCCTATAAAAACTCAGTTCCCCCTACTCCCAAAGGATCAACACCCTAACATTTCACCTTCCAATCTTCCAAATCGAAATCCCCCTTTTCCCTGAAAACCATCAGAATAATGAATCATCTGAGGTACTTGATCATTGTGAGATCCCTTTCCATTTACTCAATTTTACCCCCTCTTTGGTGAGGTATGTCCTTTTCAAAGCCTATGGTCCATCACCAAGGTAGGAAATCCCTTTGGGTACTCGGGACTTCACAAAGCACCAAATATTTGTGAAAACCCTCCAAAAATATATGTACGCCACACTGTGGCCAAGATTCTATGCTTTGTAAATTCATCCTCTTTGTAATATCATATTCTTTGTGAGAATTTTTCCTCTATGATCCCTTGAGATCTATGAATCTAGGTGCTCCATGAGCCCCTAAGCTCTACAAATCCCTGAGCTATATGAAGCCCTGTGCTTTTTGACCTTTGAGCTTTGCGAAGCCCCTCTCTGTGTGGCATATTTCTTCACCAATTCTTTTTTCTATATGTCCCTTCAAGTTTGTACAAAGTGATTTCAAGGTCCCATGGGCGGTTCATCATGTTTCATTACTTTGTTTCATACCTCTTTGCGTCGGCATGCTAATGACTATTTTTTCTTCGCATATCCATGCTAACATGAGCCCCTCAATGGATCACTCCACAAACCTGCATCACCACGACATTGTTGGTGTCTTCCCTACAATGAGGGTTATAGAACCCTAGTTATATATGTCCCAGAGGTGAGTAAGTGAATCCTCACTATCCGAGCTGTAGGATGTTAAACTTCCAAGCACCTACATCCATGACACATGACATTATAATGCGATCACCGCATAAGAGAAAAATATGGAGGGGAACGTGAAGGGGATGGGCACCAGTGCATTCTCACTCCCCTGTCCCTTTGGGATTTCTCACCATGCTAACCTCAGGTAGTCTCTACATAATCCCCAAACCCTCTAACATGATGTTTTAGGTATTATGGCCATATACTCCTCATACATATTAAACCATACTTTCTCAACGGGCTTCCCTCTCAGAGTATGACCCAATCTCTATCTTATGGGCCGCTAACCATGTGTAAGCATGACTGACATGGTCTTAGAGTAAGCATCGACCATGACACCCTTTTGGGTTGCCTTAGGATGTAAGCCCCATTCCCTATCCTACCGAACTATGTTGACTTTGACCATTACCCTTTCCAAACAAGGTATGTAGGAAGACTCCCTGAGGTCCAAGCCCATCATCCATCCATTCCGGATACTTCACATTGGTTCAAACTCATCCCGCATGATGTCAAAATGTATTCTCCGGAACTACGTGGGGTTTGATCCCTGTTTTATATACAAGGTACATAGGAAGCCTCCCTGAGGTTCGACCCCAAATACTGGTAAACTTTGATGTCCCCTTTGTTGGGACCCACATCCTTGGTTCATCCCTTAGTGGCATCATAACCGCTCCCAGGTAGCTAAAAATTCATAATCACCAAACTCAATTCACACTCCTCCAACCAAGAGTGACCCTATTGAGATGAGATTCTAACCATGCATAAGCTCGATCATGTCTCTATGTCTCTATCCTCTGTGTACACCCTGATTCAATGCCCCATACTGAACTACATGGGCATTGATTCCCTATCACGGGGATATGTAGGAGGCCTCCATGAGGTCCAAGACCATCACTCATGTACCATCATGGTCTCTCCCTTGAGCCTTTTTTTTGATTCAGGAAGATCATTCCCTAGACCAGAAGTTTTATTCCCTTCGGGTTCCTATCTATGAATTCCATTCTCACGAGTCACCTCCTATAGTGTCCCATGACCCCACCGAACTATGTTAACTTTGATTACCTATCATGAGGATATGTAAGAATCTTCTATGAGGTTCTAGCTCAACATCACTATCATCTTCACATCGGTTTCATCCCATTCCTACCATCCACTTCGTTCAACCATCCATCATCCAT
Source organism: Viscum album (assembly GCA_963277665.1). Lineage (NCBI taxonomy): Eukaryota > Viridiplantae > Streptophyta > Magnoliopsida > Santalales > Viscaceae > Viscum > Viscum album. The sequence continues at coordinate 64,612,274 of OY728163.1, read as the reverse complement.
CCTAATTCCTAACAGGGCCATCACATCTTGGTGGGATCACAATGTTTCCTTGGGTAGCTAACCATGCTTAATACCCACACAATCCATAACCATACGACCAAGATTTTCTCTCTTGTGATGGGCCACTATCCATGCGTATGCCCCATCATATCTCTGGGTCATTGTCCTTTGTGTACACCCCGATTTCATCCCTCACCCATTCGAAATACATGGGTTTTGATCCCTATATTCTATACTGGGTATGTAGGAGGCCTCCAAAAGGTTCAATCCCAACCAATGGTAAAACTTGGTGTCCCATTTTTCAAGATCCAATCATCCTCAGATCCATCCTTATTGGTCGTTTGATCCACCCATCTATTAATCCTCCTAGGTGTTCCCTCCCAAGGATGTACCCATATGATCCACTCCCATTAGCATTCCGATCAGTACGATCTATCCCCGATACATGTTAAACTCATGGAATACCCTGTGTTAAATATGGAAAGTTGAGGAGAAACTTAGGGACACACCTATGACATATAATTCCCTGCACTCAACGTGGGATACCTTGAGATTATGCACCCTCGAGAATCCCTATCATAAGGGGAAGAGATCCAGGTGTACCAGTGTTTCAGCTTCCAGACACGCCAGTGATTCCCAACATGACTTCTCTCCAAACTGAAGGTTTCTGGCCTATCAAAGCCCCTTGGAATGTCCTGACAGAAGTAGTTTAATCAACCAGTATCTACAAAGATATGGCACTAGGAACAAGAGATTCATGAACCATGTATTAAATCTATGAGGGAGACCCAGACTAGGAGAATAATTCTGAGGAAGAATACATAGAAGGAGAGACCGACATCCCATCATCTCATTTTGATCGGGGACAAAACATCCCTGAATAAGCAACAGATGCTTCCCACCTTTGGAAAGTAGGAATACGGCACAACAACCAGCGCGTCGCAACACGACGATGTGTGCCCTAATGAAATCATCGAAAGAATTCATTAAACCATAAAATATATGTAATTAATTTTATTACAAGTTTAATTTAAATACATATCTTATTAAAATGTTTTTCTATATAAATGTTACTTGATCCATAACAATTTTCTTGACTCAAATTATTTCTCACTGAGTCATAAATTCTCTACTTGATTATGAGTTTCCCATGCCCCTTTTATCCTCCCAATTCCTTTTATCTATGGTATTTTCTCTTGTTATCTAGGTAATTTAATTATTTTAATTGATACCACATTTATTGATGAAATACCTTGTCAAATAAAAGTTTAAAATTTGAATGAATGACTCTAATTTTTTCTAATAGATATTTTTCCTCCATATTTTGATTCCTATTAATGTTTTCCTCTATTTTTGCGAACTCTAATATGAATTATTTTATACAATACTCATAATTCAATTTACCTAATTTAAAAATTGAAATCTACTACACTTTTTATTATATAGGTTTTCAACAAGGGTATTTCAACATACTTAAAAAGTATTTCTATCCTTTAAAAATAAAGTTTTATCCTCCACTTGATGTTTTATCTATAACAAAATTAGTTATTTTTCAAGTCTCCATTGTTATAGATTTATTAATATTTAATGATTTAAAATATCACAAAGTTTTACTTTTCCAACCATTTTGAAAATTAATGTTAAATTAAAATTGGTGACTTTTTATCTTAGAAATTATTTATAAAATTAATAAAAGAAACTTCTTTTTCAAATGTTCTCATAATAATATATTTCCCATAATTTTAAATCTTATTTACCATTATTAATTATTTTAAAAAGTAAATTTTTTCCTATTTTTATTTTAGTTGTATTTAAAAGTATTTTCCTGGAAAAATAGTTATTTTTATCATGATTTTCAAAAAAAAATTCCTCCATTATTTTAAAAGTAATCGTAATTTACTAGTTTATTCTTTACCCGTGTTTTCAAAAATGAGAAAAATTTAAATTATATAAAATAAATGATCTATCATTGACTTTATCTTGCCTAATAATTTTCAGTGTATAAACTCATTTTTTATTCTAATTACTTTACTATTTGAACACTCTATGTTTATTTCCATTTATTGAAGGGTGTTAACCTAAATGCTACATGTCGATTGATTGGGGAACTTATTAACTTAACTATGTACCCTTTATCTATATAATATAAATACTATATGATATATTTTATTAATTAAAGGTTATTTATCTAGAAATTTATTTAATATATTTGGATAACCATTTATTTTCTATAGGTTAATAATTTTAGGATTATTGATGTAGTTATAAATGTTTTCCTTAAGTGATTAAATTTTAAAATGATAAGAAACCTATTTTATTTCCTTGGGTTCATTATGATATGATGAATAAATTGATTTTATGTGGCACTTATATGTATGGATGATGACCGGTAGGGTCCTATATCATCCTATAATTAATTTTTTAATGTTTTATATATCATGAGTTAATTTAGTGTGGGATTTCTTGGATATTATCATAAAATAAAGGGTGATCCTTCTTGGATATGCCCACAAGCTGAAGGGTTGGCCTTCTTGGGTATTCTCAAAAACTAAATCATGGGCCTTATTGGATATTCTCAAAATATGATTATACCTCATTATAATGTTTATTCCATATTTTATGATTATTTGTTTATTATATTATGCTCTCATGGGTCATGTTTATTGACTCATGTTTCCACAATCTCTTGATTGATTTTTTAGGTTTTGTCATGTAGTATTTCATGACTCCAGTCTTATGATCTAAGATTTTTTTGTATGATTTTATTATATACATTTATTATAACCATATTATATTCTTATGATAACTCATTATATTTGAGGGATATCACTTATTTTTACCCTTACTGAGCATCTAAACTCACTGCTTTATTATGATTCCATTCCCTCTGATTATGATGAAAATTAAAATGCGTGATGTATCTTGAATAGTATCAAGTGTGGAAAATTTGTGGGATAATTTGATGTCTTGTTATGTATTAAAAAGTTTCTTATATATTAAAAAAATGTACATTGTATGAAAAAGACCTGATTTTTGTTAGTTAATGTATTTTCCTAATTATCTAGAACTGTAAACCTAAAAAAGTTCATTAGAATGTATATAATGAAATATTTGTGTTAAGACATGTAATTAAGATGGAAATTTTCAACAAATGTTATAATTTTCTATATAAAAAATATATTATAGTATCCCATAAACTCTCTCCCCACTTCCTTGAATCCTCCTTTTACCAAAAATACCAAGTTAAGGAGCCCTGTGGTGTTACTAGAGGGAGAACATCCAAAAAGAGAGGTAATTCTCTCAATTGAGATCTCTTATTTGTTTTATTATTTTACCACATCATGTATTACCAATCCTTTAAAGTATTATAACTTAAATATCACAAAAATACTTAAATTTTGTTAAAAAATTAGAATATCCCCTTTTTACCTTCCTTCCAATGATCTGAAGAATAAATATTTTTCTTATGTTGCCTACGGACTGCTGTTTCCATAAGTGGCATGGTTGGTTATTCATAATTGGATTACATGGATGGTTAAAAAGAGAATAAAATGAATAAATAATATATTTATAACATTATTGACATTCTAAAAATGTAAACCAATTCCTACCTTATTTATATTTTATGTAAACGAACGCATAACCCATTCATACATGTAGATAACCTCCTCCACAAAAGTGATGTATTCTGATTTTCACATATTATTTTCTTCTTTATAAAGATCTATTAAAATATAATTCCCTGCCTTAAAAAATATAAATAATATAATGAAGCTTCTATAATAGTAATATTATTCTAAAAGAATCATTTTTTAACCATACTCACCTATAGATTATAACTTGTCCTTATTTGAGTAAATTTAAATATTTACTTGAACAATGCAATAATTTAATATCATGGATGAATATTGAAACTTATATAGCAGTGTTATTAGAAATAAATTAGAAAAAAGTATTTTATTTATGTTTATGTAATGTTTATACAATTATTAAACTTATTATTATTTTATAACCTATTTGTTCCTTAAAATTACCAGAACAATGTTATCACCGACTTCTTCATCATGAATCATAACCAAAATATTTAGCAAATGAAATTATTACATTATGAATTATTATAAAAAATCTATTATAGTAACTATAATGATCTTATAATGAGGAAATTTGAATATATAAACAAGAATCAATATCAATATTATGAAAATAGTACTAAACAAATAATCGAAGACAATACCATCGGATTATGGAAATAATATAAAACTAATTACTATATTTGTAATAAATTATTATAAATTGTAAGATCTAAAACCTCTTAGAGGCATGACGCTATTAAAATTTTGGTTTAAATCTCTTGTTTATGGTAAATGAAATGTATCTCAGAAGTATGATGATCCTTAGGGGTTTTATAGGGGTTCGAGACACGGAAGAAAAGAAAACTGGGCCAACTAGTGAAAGGTACATGGCTGGCACATGGTTAAGTAAATCATGCAAGGTGAGATTCCATACCATAAAACCTTGGATAGTGGCATATTTCATGGTTGGAACATGGTTTTTAAAACTTTGAATCCTCCCTAAGTAACTGTGCGGCCCAAATTCCCTTGGACAGATCCTGGCGCATGATTTGCATACGGTTTATCAACCATGTAGCCAAACTGTGCGACCCTTTAAAAAGTGAAAAATTACCATTTCACCCCTTAGGTATTTTAAGTATCTTACCTTATTTTCTCCTCATTTATTCTACCTCTAGCCCAAGTGACAAACCAAAACCATCAATAGTTCATGGGTTTATCTCCCTTGTTTTTAGGACATTTGGAGCACCGTTGGTTGCGGATTGAAGCTCTATGTAAGTCCAATATTCTCATTTATTCCCTTGTATGTATTAGGGATTGTAACTTACAGAATATTCTTCTGAAGCCCTAAAAATCTCTTTTCCAGTGGAATTTGAGTTAAGGCTTAAATGGGTTATTTAATCTAGATCTAAGGATACAATTAAGAGTGTGTTCATGATCAGATTCAGGGTAGGTGGTCGACAAGTTATATCTCATAGTCATTGTGTGGATTTATGCATGTTTTGTTGCATTATTGGTTTTATATTATTCTAATTTTGATTAATTTAGTGATATTTTGTTAAATAAGCATATAAATAATGAATTGGACGCCTCATGAACCCTGTGGGATGTGTTGAGGATGATTTGACCAATTTAGGGCCACCGATGGGTTTTGTTGACTTTCCCAAACATAGGAATCGGTAAATTAAGTGGAAATTCAATGCTCATAATGTATAAACCTTGTTGAACATGTTAATATGTTTATTTGAGTAGAAAATGGAATATTGGTAGTTGTGTCTAGATATGAATAATGGATTAAGGGGTTGTTGTTTTTGACATGAAAATGGGTTAAAAAGGATTAATGTGAATGTGCCAAATGGAATGTGATTTGTACTTGAATGCATAAGGGGGTTTAATACATTGTAAATGATAAATAGGTTGAGTGAGTTAACATATGGAAATTATTTAATATTTTAAATGGGTTAATGTATGAGTATTAGTGAATATTATTAACGAGTTTAGTCATAAGAAATAGGATTTGGGATAAATGGAAATTAAATGTAAATGGAAATGTGTTAAGGGGATATGGAATAATATTACTTCCCATGTTGATTGTTATGTATTATTATTGTTATTTTTATTGGTTGTGTTTGTTTATGGTATGGTATATGTGTAGTGAATGGATTAATAGACACGTGCACATGGATTGGTAGTGTGAGGTATTGACTGAGGTTCTATGCCCACAGGTCGAGTAAGATTGAGGCTCTAAACTCCACCCCAAAATGCAAAAGTTTGGGAAGGGGATGGAGATCTATTCCCATAACAATTTCATTTCACCCATAATGAGGCTTTGAGGTGAGGATAATGTGTTTTTTATGATATGTTTATCCCTAGTGAGACAAGAACTTGATTAATTCCCTTATGCATAGTGTTGAATGCCTTAAACCCTATGTGTGAATGATGTAAATTCCAACCCACAGAATACATATAAGTAATGAATTAAGTGATGAAGATTATGCTAATGATGAAAATGGTATTAAGGTTATAAATGGTTAAATTAAATATTTTTAACTAATGGAACCTGAGTTTTAATTTTTTACTCATTATTTATTTAGTATTTTTATGCACTATCTATTTAGACATTATATTTTTTAGACACCCTTGGTGGTTGCCTACGGAGTTTTACTCACACCCTGCTCGAGCCGCCAGTGGGTACCTGAGCAGATTTCATGGTTGCAGGTCAGGATAAGGGCAAGGTCCCTATGTTTGGGAGTTGAGTAGGGCTTGGGATGTGCATGGATGAGGATCTGGACTTGGAGTCAGGAACCACTTTGGGAATTTGGACATTGTCTTTATTTTAAGATTTCTTACACTTTTGACACTGTTAAAATGACATGACATAATTATTGTTGGTTTTTGGATTGTACCCAGTTTTGGGAGATGATTGATTTTGCATGTTCATTAATTATTTCCTATTTCCTCCACTATTTATATTTTTATCTTTTTTGGATTAATCTGGTAAAAAGGGTATAGTCACTCCATGTGACTTTCTGGACCTTCACTGCAAGTCGCCAACCTCTGGCATATGGGGAGGTGCACTTGAGGTCATGTGTTGACCTGGCTCGGAGCACTGATTTAGTGGCTACGGGTCGGAGACATTACATAAATGAAGTTTATAAAAGGTTACAGGTATGAATATGGTTATTTAATAGGTGATTAATATATTTATTTTTGTCATACAGGATGATAGAGAATATTCAGCTAATTGGGATTTAAGGTAAGGGTTTTTATTGACTTAGCTTCTTTTTCTGATTCATAATGATTCCTTCTTAACTATGGTTATTACAAGATTGTTTTATTTTGATCTAAGATGATATAATAATGATCCCTTCTTCTTTTATAGGGATTTAATGGAATTCTTTCTTCATAAAATATGACGTCGTTAAGGATAATTCCTATTCTCTCCAAAATGAGCTCTTTTTATTCAATTTCCATATTTACTCTTCCAAATAATGTTCTCTTACTCTTATTTTGAAATCCATATATGATTTAGTTTTGGTAATTTTTATATTTCACTTTACCTCTTTTCAAATGAATAATTTATCACTATATTTATGATGTGGGTTTTAATAAAGGTATTTTCAAAACATTAAAAAGGATTTCCTATTCATGTTCATATTTTTAACTATCACTCCACATTTCCTATGTAAAATATTTATATTATTTATATTTTTTAATTATTTGGATTTATTTAAAATTTGTGTTTTAAAAATATTTTCATGTAACCTTCTCGAAAATTATTTTTGAACGTGATTCAAAATTTCATCGCTATACAAAAATGCTAATAATTTTTTATTCAAAAAGTTCATCTTCATGGTATTGCTTCAATTCTACAATTTGAAGATCTAACTCCTATAGGGTTATGTTTTAGGAATCAACTTTTAAAAGATTTTATGAAATTATCCTTTTTGTTTATTGTAATTTTTGTATCAATCAATTGTATTTTGATATCATGTTATACGATACCATTTCAAAATGAAATGAAACCCACTTTTTCTATGATTTTTCATGATATATTGATTGATTGACATCTTATGGAGAATATATGCATGGATGATGATGGGTGGGATCCTATATCACCCACTAATGAACTATTTTATGTTTTATATTTTATTAGAAAATGTGAAATGATTCATCTTAGATATGATCACAAATTAAAGGTTGAGTCATCTTAGATCTCCTCACAAACTAAAGGCTGATCCTTCTTGGATGTTCCCACAAACTAAAGGGTGGTACTTCTTGGATATTATTACAATATATTAATACCCTATTCATATGTTTATGCCAAATTTACTTTTTATTATATAACTCAAGGGAATGTTACATTTCTATTCCACATGCCTATTATTATACTTTATAGATCTTGTTTATTACCACATGATTCCACATTCCTTTTACATGGAATTTTTTGTGTTAATTTGTTATTCTATGTACTTATATCATGATTTATGGGAAAATATTATTGTTCCATATTATTTTTAATAATAAAATTCTCCCATGATCATGTTTTATCTTATTCTTGTGATCTAACCCTTGATGAAATATTGATTTTTTTTACCTTACTCAAATTTTTAGTGCAATCCTATATTATGTTTCCATTACCTAGATTATAAAGATGATTATAACTTACATTATGTATATAAGGGAGTCTAGTATGGATAAATTATAGATGAATTTTCACATGTTATATGGAATAAGTTGTTTATATAGATAGTCCTCAAAGACACCAAATGTAACACCCCAAGATTCCACGATATACTTCTCTTTGAATAATAGAGTAGCATGTGTTGTACACAACTTTGAGTTCTAACACACCACAACCAATCAAACTAGCCGTTATGAATATTAATACCCACTTTTTAAAATTTTATAAATTTTATCTTTCAAAATGGACTTCATTTTTGGATTTGGAATATCAAAATTAGCTTAGGGTGATTTTTTTGTATTTTTCTGAAAACTTTCAATTTTTGATGAATAGTGAAAAACACTAAGTTATAGTTTAAAACTGAATTTTTATTTATTTTATTCAAATTTATTTTAGGTAAAAATAGATACAAAATACCTATATAAGTTCAATGTAATTAATTGGATTCTGTTTATAATAATTTTAGATATATAAAAAGTTTATCAAAATTTTCACCGTCTTTTACCCACCTCCTAGGAGCTTTTGCAAATTTACATAAAACATAATTTCACCGCTTCTGTGAGTTGAATTTAAAAAATCCGAGAGACACAGTTGATATCAGTAAGTAATTTTTTTTAATAAGATGAAAATAATTTTTGTTGAATAGTAATTATTTTACTTTTATTTACTACGGTTAAAAGTAAATAGAGTAATTAAAGGTAAAAATGGTATTAATATTACCCTAAAATATGTCCTAATTATATTGGATAAGTATAATTCGACAAAAAAAACCTTATGAATAAAATATGATCCTTTTTGGTCCACGTGGGTTACATTAGGACATTTATTATTATTTTATTTAAAGAAGAGTTAAAAGAGTTAAACTCAATGTTTAATAACTAAAACATTTTTAATATAGGGTTATACATAAGATAAATTAAACTATAAATATTAATTAGAAAGATAAAAATATTTCCTACATAATGGTATTTTAGTTATATTTTTTAGACATTAAATAATGTAATTTAGTTATGACACAATGATGATGCAATAATTACCTAATTAATGAAATATTGAAATAATTGATATTATAAATATCCAAATAAATTAAATTTGAGACTTTATATGAATTACACTAATTTTAGATGTTAATATAACATATTAGGGTTGGGTGGATGAATTGGTTTCTAAGTAATAATGTTGTTATGAATTTAGAAAAAACAAAATACCAAATAGTATCAAAATTGACATAAAAGAGGTTTTAAAACAAATACTATATTATTAATTGATATTATATTTATAAAAATATAAGGTTTGGTCAAAAGACTTATATAATGATAGGTGTATCATTAATGAACCACTTGGGGTTCTCTTGGAAGTATATAGTAAGTTTATTAACCATATAATATAAAAATACAAAGAGACAAGGTAAATGCCAAACTATTTAACTAAGAGTTAAATCTAAAAGTTAAGGTTAATATAGTGACCCAAACCTGTCTAAACCCTCTTGATTGAGTGTTTTTCGACCCATACCCACCTTAGACCTTAAATAATCCATTTTGGAGCCATTTTAAACCAAAAATTATTTTATTATAAAATAATATTTCTAGCTTTTCCTAAGGTGCCCCTCACCCCTCTTATAAAAGGGCACTCCCCCTTCTCTCTAATTCACACCTTAAAAGCATTTTGGATCGGCCAAAACCTGACCAAATATCCTCTCAACTTAACTAAATTCATCTTAGAGGCATTAATTTAGACATAAATCCAACTTAAGGAGCCCTTTTGATCAAATCAAAAGGAAGAACCCGAAGAAGACACTACTGGAATGCTGGTCTTTCCCCACAGTTACATACCAACGGTTCTATGAAACCATTGGTGAAGGAGGTTTTTCCCAACGGTTCATTAGAACCGTTGGCATAGATGTTTACTGGGAGGTTTTTTCCCAACGGTTCATGAGAACCGTTGGGATAGATGGCTTTGGGGAGGTTTTTGCCAACGGTTCATTAGAACCGTTGGGATAGAACCGTTGGGGGGAGGTTTTTCCCAACGGTTCTCTAGAACCGTTGGGATAGATATACATATGCCAACGGTTTTTAAGAACCGTTGGCAAAGGTTCTCCCCAAATTCCCAGCCGCCTGTTCTCTCCCCCATTCGTGATACACAACCCTAAAACGGGAGCAGCAGCCGATTTAGGCGATTTTGGAGGTACTGCCGGCCGAACCTTGAATCTTCCATCTCTTCTTCAGGTTATTCTTCTTCTTTATCTGAAAATGTATTCAAATGTTTAGATAGTATTTAAACCTATTTTCATTTTTCCCATCAGTTTAGGTGATTTTGGAGCTACTGCCGGCCGGACCAGCCTAAGGGTGAGTTTTCTTGAAAATTCCTTTTTGGATTTTACCCCTTGAACATGGGATGTCATTTGTGAAAGGTTATATAAATCGAATTGATTGTTCGATTTCTGAATTGAATTGTAAATTAAATTAATTAAGGGTATTTTATGGTTTGCATTCCCCTTTTAACACATGAATGCCAATTATTTTTTAACACATGTTTTAATTGTATTGCCTTGACAATGTGAGTAAAGTAGAGACTATGCTATGAATCTATGAAATTGGATTGAATTTATCTTATATTTTATGTTACCATGTTAGATAAATTATAACTAATGCATGTGATATCTTTATAGTCTTGTTAGGAGTGTTCTATTAAAAATTCCCATGTGAGTGCTTGAATTTTCATTGAATTGCTAGCCATTATGAGTTATGTTGAGACCATGATATGGAATTGATTGATTAAGCAAGGGAATCTCATTATCTTTTCATTACAACATGAGTAAATGAAGCTTCATTCTTTTCAGGTTATTATTTGATTGAGTCACCATTTTGAGGTGAGTTGTATTAAATACCTTTGTTTTTGACCTTGGTATGTTTAATGAATTGTTTAAATGAAACGGAATTCATTAAATGATTAATAGTAAATAGTGATACATGGATTCTATTAGGATGCCAGGTATATAATCTTGTTTCTATTAACTTATACGCTTTATGTGATAAATGGATTCACAGTGGAATTCCACGGATAGACTCATTTCTTTGAATATTGATTAAGCCATGGGTGATACATGGATCCAAGGGAGGGATTCCATAGATAGACTTATTGAATGTAGAATTATATTCCAATTGATACATGGATTCTTATGATAATTCCATAGATAGACTTATTGAATGTAGAATTATATTCCAATTGATACATGGATTCTTATGATAATTCCATAGATAGACTTATTGAATGTAGAATTATATTCCAATGCTATGCGTCTTGTGTGGTGGTGGTGTGATTTATGTGTTTTATGGTAGTAGTGAAGTGTGTGATTATGTAGTTAATTTGAACCCATAGGTTGAGTATTTTGTGCTATCTATATATCATGTATTTTTATGTTATTTCTACACATTCCCAACCAGAGTTGGATAAACTTACCAACGATCAGAGGTTTTGAGTTATGAGTATTTTTTCTAATATCCAGTATGGTGGTTATATGTTTGGATAGCTACCATGTCTTCCCTACTCTTCCTTCAAAAGTGACTGACCATGTGTTTTTAGGCAAGATGCGATGTGATTGTCCATGTGTCTTCAGGTGAGATGTACTATGATTTCCCTAGTGTTTTTCGGTGAGGTGTGATGTGATAAGGCTATAATAAGATGTGGCATGTGGTTGGGGTCATGTAGGGTAGGAGGATGGCACAAGGTTGATGTTATTCATGTTCATGATACCCTACTAATATGGTTATGGGATGAGTCATGCTGTTATGTGATATAACACATTAAGTTCTTGTTGGTTTTACATTTTTTCAATAACACATTTGTATGTTTTTTTGACATGTGTAGTTGATACCTTGATTATTTTATTCCTTTATCCTTTACTTAAATGTATTTTCTATTATAGTTAATGCCTATTGAATTGTTTATGACAAAATGACTTATATAAATTCTTTTTACAGAATGGACAGAAGTTGGATGTATGAAACCGATCGGATCTCAGACGATTTTCAAAACAATTTGGAGAGCTTTATAGATTTTGCATTTCACAATGCTTCAGATAGTGGTCGCATACACTGCCCATGTTCCAATTGTGTTGGTAGACCTTGGTTGAGCCGTGAAGAAGTCAGCTACCACATAACCAAAAATGGGTTTCAAGCAAACTACTTTCTGTGGTATCACAATGGGGAGAAAACGAAATCTCAAATTGGTGATGATCGAAATGAAAAGACTGGAATGAAGAATTTGTTAGATGATCGGTTTCCGTTTATTCGTCATCATGAAAAAGAAAGGATTTCGACTCAAGAAGACTTCGATATGAGGACAGCTGATGCATCTAGTGAAAATGATGATATTGATAGGGTGAAAAAATTGAATGATGCTGCCACGACTCCAGTATATCGACAATGTGATAAAATGAAAAAGCTGGAATTTTTAATCTGATTATTTCATGGGAAAACTATGTATGGGATTTCTAATACAGCAATCGATTACATTCTTACCCTCTTGAAGGATTTACTTCCAGATGATGCAGATATTCCCTCAAACCATTATATGGCATGGAAGTTAGTTGAGGAACTTGGATTTTCAAGAAACAAAATTCATGCTTGCCCGAAAGATTGCAGTTTATTCTGGGAGGAAACCGCTGAACGAAATGAATGTATAAAATGTGGCACATCCCGCTGGAAGTCAAAATCTGATGGAACACCATCCCGCGTTCCACAGAAAGTAATGTGGCACTTTCCATTGATCCCCAGACTCCAGAATCTTTTTATGTCTGATGACATATCAATAAAAATGAGATGGCATGATACCGAGAGAAAGAAGACTGATGATGAGTTGGTTCATCCTGCAGATGGATTTGCATGGAAGAGATTTGATGCTCGACATCCTGATTTTGCAGCTGACGTGCGTAATGTGAGGCTGGGTCTTTCATGCGACGGTTTTAATCCGTTTGGGCAGATGCTTACTTCGCACAGTACATGGCCCATTTTTATACACATTTATAATCTTCCCCCATGGTTGTGTATGAAAAAATCTTTCACTTTCACGAGTATACTCATATCTGGTCCTTCTGATCCCGGCATTGATATTGATGTATACATGCAACCTTTAATAAAAGAGTTGAAGCTTCTTTGGGATGTGGGTGTGCGCACATACGATGCATGTTCGAAAGACATATTTCAGATGCGCGCTGCGCTTATGTGGACAATCAATGATTTTCCGGCTTATGAAATGATGTATGGATGGAGCACGAAGGGGAAACTGTCATGTCCAGTTTGTATGAAGAATACACGATCCAGAAGACTGAAACATCGTTGTAGTTTCAGTTTTATGGGACATCGACGATTTTTTCCAAAGGATCATCCATATAGAATGAATCGTCGAAGATTTGATAATACTATAGAGACCGATGATCCACCTCAGCGTATGTCTGGAACTGATGTTCTTAATGAATTGAAAGATTTCAGTTTTTCGTTCGGGAAGGGTCAAATGAAATCTGGAAAGAGAAAGAATGTTTCCACAGAAACCTGTTACAATTGGAGGAAGAGGAGTATCTTTTTTGATTTGCCTTATTGGTCAACCAATTTGCTACGTCATTGCTTAGACGTAATGCATATTGAAAAGAATATATGTGAAATGTTGCTTTCAGTTCTTCTAAATGTCAAGGGAAGACAAAAGATGATTTACGATCTCGACGTGACTTGGTGGATTGGGGCATCAGACCAGAATTGCATCCTGTGCGTATCAGTGAAAATAAATGGAAACTTCCATGTGCTTCTTATGTGATGACACCTACTGAAAAAAAAAACAATTTTTGGAAGTATTAGAGACTATTAGAGTTCCTGATGGCTATTCAAGCAACATATCTAAACAGGTCAACAGAAGAGAGTTGAAGCTAAAATCTTTGAAGACTCATGATTATCACGTTCTACTGCATGAGTTGCTTCCAATAGCAATCCGTCATCTTTTGTCCAATAATGTAAGGGTGGGTGTTATTCGGTTGTGCCATTTGTTTAGAGATCTTTGTGCTAAGAAGTTGTCCAAGTCTTTCTTGTAAAAAATGTTGACAGATGCCCCATTAATTTTGTGTGAGTTGGAGAAAATATTTCCCCCATCATTTTTCACATGCATGCTGCATCTGACTGTCCATATTCCAACTGAAATACTTCTCGGAGGACCTGTTTCTTTTCGTTGGATGTATCCAACTGAAAGAAATATGTTCACATTAAAGTCTTATGTTCGAAACAAGAATCATCCCGAAGGTTCTATCGTGAACGGTTACTTAGCTCAAGAATGTATGGATTTCTGTTCAATGTATTTGTCTGATCTTACTACAAGAATGAACAGACCAATGAGAAATGAAGAAGAACAATATGAGCAAATTGAACCCAGTTTTCCATCACTTCCTCAAACAGGAGGAATTCCTGGATCATATACATTGAAGACATTAAGCCATGAAGAGCGGGAGATGGCACATCGCACAGTTTTGTTCAACTGTGATTTGTTCGATGACTATATCAGGTAACAAAATTGAATATGTATATCTTACATATATATCTGTTAAACTATTCATATTTTTTTATCTACAGGGAACATAAAACAATGATAAATAGGAAGCATCGTTCTTTATCTTTGAGAAGGAGAGAGACTTTTCATAGCAAAGAGTTTTCTGCTTGGTTAAAATTGAAGGTAAAAATATTACTGTTTAAATTAATTATTTCAATATTTACTTAAGTTTAACTGTCATTTATATTGCAGGTATTGAGTTTGTCTGCTGACTCTGTCTCTGAGGAAATAAGAGCTTTGGCTTTTGGTCCTAATACCGTGGTTCGTGACTGTAAATCAATTGTTATCAATGGGTACAGATTTATTGTCACTGAATGAGCCAAAAACATGAGAACACAACATGATGGTATTATGGTTACTGCCACAACAGATTGTTATGCCAATGCATCAGATAGTAGACCGCGACTTGAAAATGTGGGTTATTATGGAGTCGTTGAGAAAATAATAATATTGGATTATTACTCTCATGGACGAGTCACAATGATGAAATGCCATTGGTTTGATTCGATGACGAGACATGGCACATTTATTGATGATTGTGGATTTCGAGTAATTAATATGACCCGCACTCTTGCAACCAAAGAACCATATGTGTTGGCATCAATGGATAAACAAGTTTTTTATGTCAAAGATCAACTTCAACCTGAATTTGGTGTCATAGTTGAAGTAATTCCAAGACATATTTTTGATTATGCTGATGATGGAATTGACACTGTCCCTATTGCCATTAGAACCAATCCATTTATTTCTTTTGATGACTCCAATAGCTCAATTGTAAGAGTTTATTGTGAACCTGAAGTTGTGGTTGGAAATATATAGAATCATTCATCTATGTTCTCAATTATTTTGGTTTACCTCGAGTTGAGTTGTTAAGGTTGGTAATATTCGTATTTATTTAGTATTGATCACAAATATGTTTTAGCTGACTTGACCATTATGTGAATTTTCAATGTTTATTGGTTGCTGTTTTATTTGAATTGCATTTTCTAATTTGGAATTGAACTGTATTCAAACCAAATCAAACAATATTTCTAACTTGGTGAACATTACAACTTGTATGTTTTATTAAATTCATTCAAGCTCTTCTAAAACAATTGATAGCTAAATTACCAATGAATCCCCTCATTCCCTCATATATTTAGTTTTTTGGTTTACACATTAATTTTATTTTTCTAATTAATTACATATTTGTTTTCCAATGCAGGAAATGAAGCCAATTGAAGAGAGACGAAGAAAAAAAATGGCGGAGAACAATCGTCGGATAGAGGAGATGGGCATTCCACCATTAGTGCCTACAATGAGTACTTTATTTCAAATATATATATATATATTTATAGAATATATAATGTCATGTGATTAATTTTTTTTGTAAACTTTTTTGTAGGATCCACCATTACGTCGACAGTTATTCGACGAGGAGCCTAGTACTGGTCCTAGTACTCAGGCCGGTGGTACGAGGAGGGTTCGTACCAGAGGTGGACATAGAGCTGCGCGTGCCCGACTAGACCCTGCCCCTCCCACTGACATTTCAGCCTTCCCACATTCTGATCCCGGTGTGTCGTTAGGGACACACGGGATATTTAGACCTCCCATGTTTTCGCTACCTTCTGTATCTTCTGCCCCATCATTTTCACATCCCATGATGATTCCCACTCCCCAGTCAGCATCAGGTCATACAGTTGTTCCATCTTCTTTTCCTTCTACTTCTGTCTCTCCGAACTTTTATATTCCATCGTCTTCGACTCCTGTTCCACCAGAGGGTGTTCCATCAGGTTCTGTGGATCCGGTGCCACTCATTGATCAGACTAGCACAGGTATATTTATAAAACCCTAACAAATTTTTATAGCAATATTTATTTTCATTATAACATGTTTTGATAAAATATTTGTTTTTCTTTCATGACAGATACATCTACTGACAGGAGGCGGGGGCGGGGCCGTACACGTATGCGTTTGGTGTGGAACCGTCGCACACAGGTTATGGTGGAATATAATGAAGACAATCAGATGGTTGAGAAAACAGGGCAGCAATGTCGGAGTTTTATGGCGACGCTTGCCAAATACTCCGACATCATTCCCGTCAGCCCGTTTTGGCCGTTTATGACACCAGAACTGCGTTGTCGGTCACCGCGGGCACACGGCACGTCCGATTGATGCGCCGTCTGCTCGAACACTTCATAAATCACTGTCCCGTATTTTTCGTCTGATTTCAGGCCATTCCGACTTCGTTCGGCCCGTTTGGACCCCCCTCACGCGCGTTTACGAACCGCGCGCATCACTTAAAACACGAATATTGAGCCGTACCGCGCAAACCGCACGTCCGATTGACGTGCCGTCTACGCGTACACATCACGAATAATAATTAGAATGTTTCTCGGTGGTTTCAGCTCAATACGAGGTCGTCCGCTATGAATTTGACCGTTGGACGCCCGTTTTGGCCGTTTATGACACCAGAACTGCGTTGTCGGTTACCGCGGGCACACGGCACGTCCGATTGATGCGTCGTCTGCTCGAACACTTCAGAAATCACTGTCCCGTATTTGTCGTCTGATTTCAGGCCATTCCGACTTCGTTTGGCCCGTTTGGACCCCCCTCACGCGCGTTTACGAAGCGCGCGCATCACTTAAAACACGAATATTGAGCCGTACCGCGCAAACCGCATGTCCGATTGATGTGCCGTCTGTGCGTACACATCACGAATAATAATTAGAATGTTTCTCGGTGGTTTCAGCTCAATCCGGAGACGCGGTGTGGCCGACACCACTCAAAGTGTCCGTCTTTTGTTTCAAAAGGACGTCATTTTAAGTGAAAAGCATCAACTGGAATACGGAAAACCGACCAAACGCATTCCGAATCTATTGATAATTTGTCCCAACAATCCATGGGTCATATGTGACGTATACGAGCCAACCCGGGATGAATCCGAGTCGCGGTGTGGCCGGGATAAGTCTAAGTGGCTCTCTTTTGTTTAAAATGAACACCATTTTAAGTACATACGGAAAAACGACCAAACGGATTCGGTTTCCGTTGAAACTTTAGGAGAACGTTCCATGGGTCATATGTGACGTGTACGAATCAACCCCGCCACAATCGGAGACGCGGTGTGGCCGACACCTCTCAAAGCGTCGGTCTTTTGTTTCAAAAAGACGTCATTTTAAGTGAAAATCATCAAGTGACATACGAAAAACCGACCAAAGGCATTCAGACTGTGTCGACACTTTAGCACAAGGATCCATGGGTCGTATGTGACGTGTAAAAGTCAATCCCACCTCAATCCGAGGAGCGGTGTGGCCGACACCGTTCTAACTGTGTATCTTTTGTTTAAAATGGACAGGATTATAAGTGAAAAGAACAACTCACATACGCAAAACCGACCAAACGCATTCCGAATCTGTTGATAATTTATCACAACGATCCATCAGTCATATGTGACACGTACGAGCCCACTCGGCCTCAATCCGAGTCGCGGTGTGGCCGGGATCAGTCTAAGTGGCTCTCTTTTGATTAAAATGGACATCATTTTAAGTACATACGGAAAACCGACCAAACGCATTCGGTTTCCGTTGAAACTTTAGAAGAACGATCCATGGGTCATATGTGAGGTGTACAAATTATCCCCGCCTCAATCCGTGGCGCGGTGTGGCCAACATCGCTCTAACTGTGTCTGTTTTGTTTAAAATGGGTAGGATTATAAGTGAAAAGAACTGGCATACACAAAACCGACCAAACTCATTCGATTTCCATTGAAACTTTAGGAGAACGATCCATGGGTCATATGTGACGTGTACGAGTCATCCCCGCCTCAATCCAAGGCGCGGTGTGGTCGGAACAACTCAAAGTGTATGTCTTTTGTTTCAAAAAGACGTCATTTTAAGTGAAAAACATCAACTGGCATACGGAAAACCGACCAAACGCATTCCGAATCTGTTGATAATTTATCCCAACAATCCATGGGTCATATGTGACGTATACGAGCCAACCCGGGATGAATCCGAGTCGCGGTGTGGCCGAGATAATTCTAAGTGGCTCTCTTTTGTTTAAAATGAACACCATTTTAAGTACATACGGAAAAATGACCAAACAGATTCGGTTTCCGTTGAAAATTTAGGAGAACGATCCATGGGTCATATGTGACGTGTACGTGTCAACCCCGCCACAATTGGAGACGCGGTTTGGCCGACACCACTCAAAGTGTCGGTCTTTTGTTTCAAAAAGACGTCATTTTAAGTGAAAATCATCAAGTGACATACGAAAAACCGACCAAAGGCATTCAGACTGTGTCGATACTTTAGCACAAGGATCCATGGGTCGTAAGTGACGTGTACGAGTCAATCCCGCCTCAATCCGAGGAGCGGTGTGGCCGACACCGTTCTAACTGTGTATCTTTTGTTTAAAATGGACAGGATTATAAGTGAAAAGAACAACTGACATACGCAAAACCGACCAAACGCATTCCGAATCTGTTGATAATTTCTCACAACGATCCATCAGTCATATGTGACATGTACGAGCCCACTCGGGCTCAATCCGAGTCGCGGTGTGGCCGGGATCAGTCTAAGTGGCTCTCTTTTGATTAAAATGGACATCATTTTAAGTACATACGGAAAACCGACCAAACGCATTCGGTTTCCGTTGAAACTTTAGAAGAACGATCCATGGGTCATATGTGAGGTGTACGAATCATCCCCGCCTCAATCCGAGGTGCAGTGTGGCCAACACCGCTCTAACTGTGTCTGTTTTGTTTAAAATGGGTAGGATTATAAGTGAAAAGAACTGGCATACGCAAAACCGACCAAACGCATTCGGTTTCCATTGAAACTTTAGGAGAACTATCCATGGGTCATATGTGACGTGTACGAGTCATCTCCGCCTCAATCCGAGGCGCGGTGTGGTCGGAACAACTCAAAGTGTATGTCTTTTGTTTCAAAAAGACGTCATTTTAAGTGAAAAACATCAACTGGCATACGGAAAACCGGCCAAACGCATTCGGATTGTGTTGATACTTTAAGACAATGTTCCATGGGTCATTTGAGACGTGTACGAGTCAACCCCACCTCAATCCGAGGTCGTCCGCTATGAATTTGACCGTTTGACGCCCGTTTTGGCCGTTTATGACACCAGAACTGCGTTGTCGGTCACCGCGCGCACACGGCACGTCCGATTGACGTGCCGTCTGCTCGACCACTTCATAAATAACTCACCCGTATTTGTCGTCTGATTTCAGGCCATTCTGAAATCGTTCGGCCCGTTTGGACCCCCCTCACGCGCGTTTACGAAGCACGCGCATCACTTAAAACACGAATATTGAGTCGTACCGCGCAAACCGCACGTCCGATTGACGTGCCGTCTGCGCGTACACGTCACGAATAATAATTAGAATGTTTCCTGGTGGTTTCAGGTCAATCCAAGGTCGGCCGCTATGAATTTGACCGTTGGACGCCCGTTTTGGCCGTTTATGACACCAGAACTGCGTTGTCGGTCACCGCGGGCACACGACACGTCCGATTGATGCGCCGTTTGCTCGAACACTTCAGAAATCACTGTCCCGTATTTTTCGTCTGATTTCAGGCCATTCCGACATCGTTCGGCCCGTTTGGACCCCCCTCACGCGCGTTCACGAAGCGCGCGCATCACTTAAAACACAAATATTGAGCCGTACCGCGCAAACCGCACGTCCGATTGATGTGCCGTCTGCGCGTACACGTCACAAATAATAATTAGAATGTTTCTCGGTGGTTTCAGCTCAATCCGAGGTCGTCCGCTATGAATTTGACCGTTGGACGCTCGTTTTGGCCGTTTATGACACCAGAACTGCGTTGTCGGTCACCGCGGGCACACGACACGTCCGATTGATGCGCTGTCTGCTCGAACACTTCAGAAATCACTGTCCCGTATTTTTCGTCTGATTTCAGGCCATTCCGACTTCGTTCGTCCCATTTGGACCCACCTCACGCGCGTTTACGAAGCGCGCGCATCAAACACGAATATTGAGCCATACCGCGCAAACCGAACGTCCGATTGATGTGCCGTCTGCGCGTACACGTCACGAATAATAATTAGAATGTTTCTCGGTGGTTTCAGCTCAATCCGGAGACGCGGTGTGGCCGGCACCACTCAAAGTGTCCGTCTTTTGTTTCAAAAGGACGTCATTTTAAGTGAAAGGCATCAACTGGCATACGGAAAACCGACCAAACGCATTCCGAATCTGTTGATAATTTATCCCAACAATCCATGGGTCATATGTGATGTATACGAGCCAAAACGGGATGAATCCGAGTCGCGGTGTGGCCGGGATAAGTCTAAGTGGCTCTCTTTTGTTTAAAATGAACACCATTTTAAGTACATACGAAAAAACGACCAAACGGATTCGGTTTCCGTTGAAACTTTAGGAGAACGATCCATGGGTCATATGTGACGTGTACGAATCAACCCCGACACAATCGGAGACGCGGTGTGGCCGACACCACTCAAAGCGTCGGTCTTTTGTTTCAAAAAGACGTCATTTTAAGTGAAAATCATCAAGTGACATACGAAAAACCGACCAAAGGCATTCGGACTGTGTCGATACTTTAACACAAGGATCCATGGGTCATATGTGACGTGTACGAGTCAATCCCGCCTCAATCCGAGGAGCGGTGTGGCCGACACCGTTCTAACTGTGTATCTTTTGTTTAAAATGGACAGGATTATAAGTGAAAAGAACAACTGACATACGCAAAACCGACCAAACGCATTCCAAATATGTTGATAATTTATCACAACGATCCATCAGTCATATGTGACATGTACGAGCCCACTCGGGCTCAATCCGAGTCGCGGTGTGGCCGTGATCAGTCTAAGTGGCTCTCTTTTGATTAAAATGGACATAATTTTAAGTACATACGGAAAACCGACCAAACGCATTCGGTTTCCGTTGAAACTTTAGAAGAACGATCCATGGGTCATATGTGAGGTGTACGAATCATCCCCGCCTCAATCCGAGGCGCGGTGTGGCCAACACCTCTCTAACTGTGTCTGTTTTGTTTAAAATGGGTAGGATTATAAGTGAAAATAACTGGCATATGCAAAACCGACCAAACGCATTCGGTTTCCATTGAAACTTTAGGAGAACGATCCATGGGTCATATGTGACGTGTACCAATCATCCCCGTCTCAATCGGATTCCACATATAATTGTCATTTAAATTTTAAATTGAATTCTATATGAATTATGTATGTTTATGAATTGTAATTTAATTATGGATGTGTATAGTTTCAGGATCCATTATATGTTAAATGTGTATGAATTTCTTCGTAATTGTATATGTATGTTTTATTTTATTACAGGTACAATAGTTGGATCGAAAATGAGGTGAAAATGAGGCGTGATGAGATGAGAGGTGCCTGATGTATAGGGGAGAGGGGCTGCCAAATTGCAGGGAGAGGGGCTGCCAAATTGCAGGGTGCTGCAATTTGCAGCATAGGGTATGCCAACGGTTTTAAACCGTTGGCATATAATTCTAAATAAGTTTTTACCAACGGTTCATTGAACCGTTGGTAAAGATCTCTTTTCCCAATGGTTTAGAACCGTTGGGATAGTTAAGGTATATTTGGTTTTTCCCAACGGTTCACCCAAACCGTTGGGATAGAGTGCCTTCTGTCAGCCTACCCCAACGGTTTCCAGTAAACCGTTGGGAAAGGTTTTCCCCACGGCCTACTTCCCCATGGTTGAGAGAACCGTTGGTATATTATTTACCAACGGTTTGAGGGGCTTTCCCAACGGTTCACAACCGTTGGGAAATAGTGTATTTCCAGTAGTGAGAGGTAAATATTTCATCACCTCTTTCAAGTTCTTTTCTTCTTCCACTTATTATTTCTTTGTTGTTTCCATTATAAAATAATAACTCCAGTATCTTCTACATACTTTGCTGTTATTATAAATATGGTACAGACATATTCATTATTCTATCCATCCTTTTAATGACATGTCACCATACGTGCGTACGTACGAATTACTGTCTCCACGTCATGGTGTAATTATTATTCAATACATTATTATTTGGATGGGTATAATAATGATGTTTAATTGATGTAAATAATAAATATAACATGATAATTATTCTTTATATATGATATACCATACAATTATATATTATTTTAATAATTATATTGTCGCTCGTGCGTACGTACGGATTACCATCTCCACGAACGTGATGAGATTCATTCCCCATCATATCCATTAAAGACTAATTTTCATTTTATTATTAAAAATAATGTTTAAAGACTTTATATCATTATGGATATGAATAATATACATACCATACATAACAAATATGACTCAAATAACAAAGAATATAAAGTAAAATGAATCCGATAACACCCGAAACGTCGATAATACTAAGATATTACTAAGAAAGCAATGTTAAAAGATCATATATGATATCATATTAATGTATATGATTCTTGTATAATTTAATAACAATTATTTCACCATTATATAGGAACTTAACCTACCCTCGACCAAGGAAAAGTACAAGGTTAGGGTTAATTTTACAATCTCTTCATTATCCGAGGTTGTTTATATGTGATTATTTACTGGGACCTCTTTATCATCCAAATCCATGTTTCATAAAAATGTATTTCAAAAAATTATTAGTATTTTAAAGACTATGGGTTAAATTCATTTATACCCTTGTTTTACTTCTATAATATGTTTATAAAGGAATCTTTCCGTCATTTTCCAAACAAGGTCCATTGTAACCTTTTTGACAAAATTAAGGTAAGAATGTCTTTTTTAACTTATACGGTGGGTGCGGCTATTTTCCGCTGTTATAACATTGTCAAAGCTTCCATTACAAGCTTATAAGAATATTTTCAAATATAAATGTTTTATTTTATAATTACGTGACTTTTAAATGATTTTAAAAAATAAATAGATATTTCTCTAAAAAGGTTTTGATTTCATCTATGTCAACATCCTTTGATGGATTTTAAGTTTGTTTTAAGTTGATTTATTATGATACAAAACTTGCATATTATATTGAAGGTTTTGTGATATGTTTGACTGTAGATGTGTTATTTCATACCATTCATGGTTTATGGATAAAGTATTGACATTTTGTATGCCATTTTTAATATGAATGTTTATGTTATGTTTAAAACTTTTCATATGAGGAATGAATTGGACTTAGTATGTGACATGTGGAGCCTGCTATAGCTCCTCGATGCATCGGTAGGTCTCATGAGAAAAACTAGTGTCTTGGAACAAGGCCTTGAAAAAATCTTATTTGTAGTCTTGGCACAAGGCCTTGACTACGTGGTTATGAAAGTACGACATTATGCATTCCATCATTATGAAAGTGGTTATTGATATTGCATGTGATTATTCGACTAGTAGAATATCCATGTGAATACGTAAATGGAATTATTTCATTTTATTTTCTTCATATTATGATGGAGTTCAAGTTTAAAAGGCTTTTGTTTTAGTTATACATTGCCTTAAATGTTTATGCTTATTTATGAAAGTTTCTGCTTTATTGTTATCCTTACTGAGCATCTGAGCCCACCCCTTTCTATGTTTTATTTTTCCCAGGATGTGAAGAAGTATTTTATGACTGACCCATAGGGATATTCTGAGGGGATATGAGTGTGAAATATAGAGACTATTTTGTTGTAGTTTTTCACTTTATGTTGTAATGTAAGACTTATGAATGTATCTAGTGTTTCCAAGGCTACTAAACTAATCGGTCTTTAGAGACTTGTTCTTTTTTGATCATGCCAATGATACCTAATAATGTACTGACTCTTGGTAATTGGGTTTGGGGTGTTACAGTTGGTATTAGAGGAAGTTTAGTACAAACCTTGGAAGCTAGATTTAGACAAACTCTGATTAGAGCACATTACCCGAATACAGACTCTGAGGAATAGTATAGAAGAACTTCCTAGAATTTTGGTAATGTAGAGATTTTGTAAGTTTTTCGAGCAATACATCACTGTCTGGATACGAGCAGGTAGAGGCGACTCTGGAATAGATGTACCTCGGGGTAAAACCTGAAAACACCACTTTGAGCTAGACTCGAACAGGAACTGGTGCATGAAAACGGGCCTTGTTACACTCTTGGTTACGAAACTCCCGAGGGATATGCTTAGGATAATTCTCATTTTCTTTACAAACAATTTTGAAAGTTTTATGAGTATATACTTCCTCAAAGAAAACATTTTTTTATGATTATGGATTATATCCATAAACTGTTCTATTTATGTTAAGCGTTTTACAAGTTTGGAATTATTTATATCAATTCATAAACTAATCTAGTTTATTCCATTGTTTAGAAATAGTGCCTAGTGGAAGGAATGGAAACTGTATCAATGCATGCCCTCCATGTAGGGATTTCCATCCTGCTCAAGATAATTATAGTGGATCTGGTGATGCAACTGGTGCTGATCAACTAATCACCATATTGGGACAACTCACTCAGGTTATGAATAATAACCTTACACATATGGAGCACCCTGATCCACAGTGTGGAGGATCAATGTTAGATCGATTCATGAGGAAACAACCACCAACATTCAATGGGGGTACAAATCCACTAGTAGCTGAGCAATGGATAAATTCCATAGAGAAAATATTCCACGCCTTGGGGAGTAGCGAAAGGGAAAAAGTTTTCATGGAAGTTTACCACCTCACTGGAGATGCTATTCAATGGTGGTCATTGATTAAAAACATGAAGGAAGATAATGAAGTATCAAATATGGAATGGAGGAAGTTTAAAGATATTTTCTTAGAAAAATACATTCCTCATGACCATCGATCTGATATGGAAAGACAATTTCTGATTCAGAGGCAAAAGGAGGATTAGAATGTGGTAAAGTATGAGTCTAACTTTACAAGGTTTGAAATGCATGCTGTAGATTATATACGTAACCCAAGAAGTATGATTGATCATTTCTTTCATGGGTTAAAACCATTTATCCATCGAGCATTAGTATCAAAATCCTTCTCATCATACGAAGACATTCTCTCATGTGCTATCAAGACAAAAAAGGAATTCTCTAGGTCCTATGACTTTAAAGCAACACAAGTGAAGAAGAGATCTGCTGAAAACTCTAGAAATAGAAATAAGGGGAAGAAGGGAAAATTTAAATATCCATCCTGCAGTAAATGTGGGAAGAAACACCCCAGTACTTTCCTGAAGGGAATGGGATTCTGTTAAAAGTGTAGTGAAAAAGGCCACCAAGCTCAAGATTACAAGGGGAAGAAAGAGGATGTCGATGTTGAATGCTACAATTGAAGAGAAAGGGGGAATTATGATAATTAATGTCCTATGAGTCAGGGGAACTTAACTCAGAAAAGGCCAAGGGATTAAGGCCAAGCATATGCTATCACTACTACTGAGTTTGAAGCTCCGAAAGACATGGTGGCAGGTAATTTAATGGTTTCCTCATGTTTAGAAAATGTTTTATTTGATTCTGGATCATCACATTGTTTCATATCTTCCCATTTTACTAAGAAAATTAGATATTTTCAATTTGATTTAACAAGAAAGTTTTCAGTCAAAACTCATAAGGGAAGTATCATTGGAACAAAGTTTTGTGAATTAGTTCCCATTAGAGCATATAAATGTTCTTTATCTGCTGATATCATCATCATACCCATGATTGAATTTGATATAATCCTTGGTATGGATTGGCTTTCAGACCATGATGCCAAAAAATTTTATAAGAAAAAGGAGGTTACAATTTTTAATGATGATAAGGAGTACCTTATCTTTAGAGAAGAAACGTCACCACCTAATTCTTATCTAGATCCACCCCCAGTAGCTCAACTAAATTCAATTTTTAGGGAGGAAGAGAATGAAATAAATGTGGTTTAGGAAAAGAATGTTCAAATATAGGATTTACCTATTATGAAAGCATATTTTGATGTTTTTTCTATAGGATTTACCAAGACATCCTCCAGAATGAGAAATTGAGTTTTCCATTGACTTAATTCTTGGGTCAAGGCCCATATCTAATACCCCTTATAGAATGGACACTGTGGAATTAGTGGAACTAAAGAAACAACTAGAGGAATTGAGTAATAAGGTATTTATTCACCGTAGTGTTTCTCTATGGGGATACCTTGTTCTTTTTTTAAGAATAAAGATGAATCTATGGGGTTGTGCATTGACTACATGGAGATAAATGCTATAACAATAAAGAACAAGTATCCCCTACCTCGCATTGATGATTTATTCAACCAAATTCATGGAGCTCAATACTTTTAAAAGATTGAACTTTGATCTAGATATCATCAGTTGTGTGTAAAGTAGGAAGACATTTTGAAAACAACATTTCGAACCAGATATGGGCATTATGAGTTTACAGTAATGCCTTTTGGGCTGACTAATGCACCCTCTGTTTTCATGGATATAATGGACAAAGTTTTCAAGGAATATATTGATGACTTTGTAGTGGTATTTATTGATGATATCTTGGTATACTCCAAAAGCTAAAAAGATCATGAAAATAACTTGCGCATTATCCTAAAAAATATTCAAAAAAAAAAAGAATTATATGGGAAGTTTAGCAAGTGTTAATTCTGGCTTCAAGATATTTATTTTCTTGGCCATATTGTCTCTAAGGATGGAATCTCTGTTGATTCTTCTAAGACAAGATCAATCCAAGAATGGACAGCACTGATGAGTATAACTGAGGTACACATATTTATTGGTTTAGCAGGTTATTATCGACATTTCGTCCAGAATTTTTCCCAATTGGCTAACCCATTAACAAAGTTCACACGAAAAGGGGTTAAATTTGTTTGGAAAAAAGAGTGTGAAGAATGTTTTGAAGAACTAAAGAAAAGATTATTCAATTCTCCTATATTGAATCTACCATTGGGGAATGATGAGTTTGTGATTTATAGTGATGCTTCAAAGAAAGTACTTGGTTATGTCCTTATACAGAATGATAGGGTTCTTGCCTATGCATCAGGACAGCTAAAAATTAATGAGCAAAACAATCCTTCTCCTGATCTTTAGTTAGTAGCTGTAATATTTTCTTTTAAGATATGGAGACATTATCTCTATATGAAAAATGTGATATATATACCGATCACAAGAGTTTGAATTATATTTTATCACAGAAAGAACTCAACATGAGGCAAAGGAGATGGCTTGAACTACTCAAGGAATATGATTGCACCATACAATACCACCCGAGGAAGGAAAATAAGGTGGCAAATGCTTTGAGCAGAAAGGATCATGGAGTTTTGAACAATATGAGAGTTGAAATGGATCCAATTTTCATGGATCTAGTGTATATGGATATGGGAATTACCATGGAAGGTGAAACATTGATACTTTTTCAAATGGTTTCCAAACCATCCTTACTAGAAAGGATAAAGAGTTCTCAGACCGATGATGAATAGTTTCAAAAGAAGATTAAAGCTGTGAATTATGGGAGATTGAGTGACTTTGTGTATGAAGATGGATTTTTGAAATTTGGGAAGAGACTTTGTGTTCCTGATATACTAGATCTAAAAAGGTAACTGTTGGATGATTCTCATAGTTTTAATTTCTCTATACACCATAAGATCACCAAGATGTATAGATATTTGATGCAACATTTTTTGTGGGACAATTTGAAGAGGGAGATTGATGATTTTGTGTCAAGTTTTATGGTTTTTCAACAAGTGAAAGATGGAAGGGAACAACCCAGAGGAGTCATGAAACCTCTCCCCATACCAGAGTGGAAATGGGATAATATTATGATGGACTTTGTCATGGTACTACCAAATACTACAAGAAGGAATGATGCAATATTGGTCATTGTTGATCGTCTTACCTAGTCATCACATTTTCTTTCTATAAGAGAAGATTTACCACTTGAACGTCTAGAAATAATATATATTAATTAAGTTGTGAGACTTCATGGAATACCCCTATTGATTGTTTCTGATCATGATCCCCATTTTACTTCAAGATTTTGGAAAAGTCTTCAGAAATCCCTGGATACTGAACTTCGTTTGAGCACTGCCTACCACCCCCAAATAGATGGACAATCAGAATGAACTATTCAAACCTTAGAAGACATGTTGAGATCATGCTCACTTGACTTTCAAGGTATGTGGGATCAATATTTACCTCTGGTAGAATTTTCCAATAACAATAGCTTCCATTCAAGTATTTAGATGGAACTATATGAAGCGTTATATGGAAAGAGATGTCGCACACCAACCTTTTGGGATGATGTTGGTGAAAAAAAACTTGTAGGCCCAGAACTTGAGGAGGAAATGATGGAAAAGGTGAAAGTAATCCAAAACCACATCAAAGCAGCTCAAAGTAGGCAGAAGAGTATGCCGATAACCGAAGGAAGGATTTAGAATTTTAGGTAGGAGATCATGTTTTCTTGAAGGTATCTCAATAAAAGGGTGTTATACGTTTCTGTGAGAAGGGTAAATTGAGTCCCAGGTACATCGGACCTTTCAAAATTCTAGAACGAATTGGGGTTGTAGCTTACCGTTTGCCAATACCTCCAAGTCTCTCCAAAGTTCACGATGTGTTCCACATATCACTGTTGATAAAATACATGCTTGACCCGACACATGTACTCATCTATGAGGAATTAGAACTGGAACTAGATCTATCTTATTGCAAAGAGCCTATCAAGATTCTTGATACAAGAGAACAAGTGCTGAGTAACTGGAAGACTTATCTGGTAAAATTTCTATAGAGAAACCATAAGATGGAAGAGGCAACATGGGAACCCAAGGAATTTATGATGAAGAACCACCCGAGTCTTTTTATGAAGTAATATTCAAGAAATTTTGAGGACGAAATTATTTTAACGAGGGTAAAATGTGACACCCCAAGCTTCCACGGTACGCTTCTCTTTGAATAATAGAGTAGCGTGTGTTGTACACAACTTTGAGTTCTAATACACCACAACCAATCAAACTAGCAGTTATGAATAGTAATAACCACTTATTGAAATTTTATAAATTTTATCATTCAAAATTCACTTCATTTTTGGATTCGGAATATCGAAATTAGCTTAGGGTGATTTTTTGGTATTTTTCTGAAAACTTTCAATTTTGGATGAATAGTGAAAAACACTAAGTTATAGTTTAAAACCAAATTTTTATGTAAATAATTATTTATTTTAATTAAATTTATTTTAGGTCAAAAGAGATAAATAATACCTATATAAGTTCAATGTAATTCATTAATGTCAGTTTATAATAATTTTAGATATATAAAAAGTTTATTGATCTTTTCACCGTCTTTTACCCACCTCCTAGGAGATTTTGAAAATTTTCATAAAACTTAATTTTACCACTTATGTGAGTTGAATTTAAAAAAATCCAAGAGACATGGTTGATATCAATAAGTAAAAAGCGG
This sequence comes from Viscum album, assembly GCA_963277665.1. Classification (NCBI taxonomy): domain Eukaryota; kingdom Viridiplantae; phylum Streptophyta; class Magnoliopsida; order Santalales; family Viscaceae; genus Viscum; species Viscum album. The sequence goes on along the minus strand of OY728163.1, from coordinate 64,582,068 downwards.
TTCAATTAGATGAAAATAATTTTTGGTGAATAGTAACTTTTTACTGTTATTTACCACGGTTAAAAGTAAATAGGGTAATTAAATGTAAAAATGATATTAATATTACCCTAACACATGTACTAATTCTATTGGATATGTATAATTAGACCAAAAACAACATTATTAATAAAATAGTATCCTCTTTGGTCCACTTGGATTAGATTAGGACATTTATTATTATTTTATTTAAAGAAGAGTTAAAAGAGTTAAAATAAAAGTTTCACAACTAAAAAATTTTTAATATAGGGTTATACATAAGATAAATTAGAATATAAATATTCATTATAAATATAAAAATATTTCCTTCATAATTTTATTTTATTTATATTTTTTATACATTAAATAAGTTAATTTATTTATGACACAATGATGATGCAGTAATTGCCTAATTAAGGAAATATTAAAATAATTGATATTATAAATATCCAAATAAATATAATATGAGAAATTTTATTACTTACACTAATTTTATATGTTAATATGACATACTAGGGTTTTTTATATGAATTGTTTTAGAAGTAATAATGCTATTATAAATTTAGCAAAAACAAAATACCAAATAGTGTCAAAATTGACATAAAGAGAGTTTTTAAAACAAATATTATATTATTAATTGATATTCTATTTCTAAAAATATAAGTTTCGACCAAAAAACTTATATAATGATAGTTTTATCATTAATGAACCACTTGGGGTTCTCTTGGAAGTATATAGTAAGTTTATTAACTATATAATATAAAAATTTAAAGAGACAAGGTAAATGTCAAACTATTTAACTAAGAGTTAAATCTATGAGTTAAGGTTAATATATTGAACAAAACCTGTATAAACCCTATTTTATGAGTGGTTTTCGACCCATACCTACCTTAACTCTTAAATAATCCATTTTGGAGAAATTATAAACCGAAAATGATTTTATTATAAAATAATATTTCTAGCTTTTCCTAAGGTTCCCCTCACCCCTCTTATTAAATGGAAATCCCACTTATCTGTAATTCAAACCATCAAATCATTTTGGATCGGCCAAACCCTACCCAAATATCCTCTAAAATTCCCTCACTTCATCATATAGGCCTTAATTTAGTCATAAAGCCAACATAAGGAGCCTTTTTGATCAAATCAATAGAAAGAACCTGAAGAAGAGGTAGATATTTCATAACCTCTTTCAAGTTCTTTTCTTCTTCGACTTATTTTTTCTATGTTGTTTCCATTCTAAAATAATAAACCCATTATATTATATATACTGTGATGTTATTATAAATATGGTACAACCATATTCATTATTCTATCCATCCTTTGAATGACATGTCACCATACGTGCATACGTACAGATTATCGTCTCCACATCATGGTGTAATTATTATTGAATACATTATTATTTGTATGGGTATAATAATGATGTGTAATTGATTTAAATAATAAATATAACATGATAATTAATATGTATATATGATATAACATCAAATTATATATTATTTTAAGAATGATATTGTCGTTCGTGCGTACGTAAGGATTACCGTCTCCACGAACGTGATGAGATTCATTCCCCATCATATCCATTCAAGACTAATTTTCATTTGATGATTAAAAATAATGTTTAAATACTTGATATAATTCTGTATATGAATAAAATACATCCCATCCATAACAAATATGACTCACATAACAAATAATATAAAGGAAAATGAATCCGTTAACACCCGAAACGATGATAATACTAAGATATTACTAACAAAGTAATGTTAAAAGATCATATATGATATCATATTAATGTATATGATTCTTGTATATTTTAATAACCATTATTTAACCATTATAAAGGAGGTTAACGTACCCTCTACCAAGGAAAAGTACAAGTTAAGGGTTAATTTCACAATCTCTTCCTTATCCGAGGTTGTTTATATGTGATTATCTACTGAGACCTCTTTATCATCCACATCCATGTTTCTTAAAAATGTATTTCAAAACATTATTACTATTTTATAGACTATGTGTTAAAGTCATTTATACCCTTTTTTGAATTTTATAATATGTTTATAAAGGAATATTTCCATCATTTTCCAAACAAGGTCCTTTATAACCTTTTCGACAAAATTAAGGTAAGAATGTCTTTTTTTTAACTTAGACAGCGGGTGCGGCTATTTTACACCATTTTAACATCATCGAAGCTTCCATTAAAATCTTATAAGAATATTTTAAAATATAAATTTTTTCTTTTATAATTACGTGACTTTTAAATGATTTCAAAATAGAAAGATATATTTCCCTAAAAAGGTTTTTATTTCATCTATGTTAACATTCTTTGATGGATTTTATGTTTTTTTGAAGTTGATTTATTATGATACAAAACTTTCATATTGTATTGAAGGTTTTGTGATATGTTTGACTGTGGATGTGTTATTTCATACCATTCATGGTTTATGGATAAAGTATTGACATTTCGTATTCTAGTTTTAATATAAATGTTTATGTTATATTGAAACATTTTCATATGAGGAATGCATTGGACTTAGTATGTGACGGGTGGAGCCCGCTATAGCTCCTCGATGCATCGGTAGGTCTCATGAGACAATCTAGTGTCTTGGTACAAGGCCTTGACTATGTGGTTATGAAAGTATGGCATTATGTATTCCATGATTATAAAGGTGGTTATTGATATTGCATATGATTATTCGACTAGTTGAATATACATGTGAATAAGTAAATGAAATTATTTCATTTTATTTTTTCCATATTATGCTGAACTTCAAGTTTAAAAGGATTTTGTTTTAGTTATACATTGCCTTAAATGTTTATATTATTTATGAATGTTTCCGCTATATTGTTATCCTTACTGAGCATCTGAGCACACCCCTTTCTATGTTTTATTTTTCCCAGGATGTGAAGAAGTATTTTATAACTAACCTGTAGGGATAGTCTGAGGGGATATGAGTGTGTACTATGGATAATATGTTGTTGTAGTTTTTCACTTTATGTTTTAATGTAAGACTTATGAATGTATCTAGTGTTTCCAAGGCTACTAAAATAATTGGTCTTTCGAGACTTGATCTTTTGTGATCAATCCAATGATACGTAATAATGCACTGACTCTGGGAAAATAGGGTCGGGGCGTTACACCAAACCTTTCATTCTTGGGATTATAAGATGATTTATGAGTTGTAATGTTTTTCATATTAAAATGATTTAAAATAAAGATTTTTTTCGATTTGGTTTCTATAGTTAATATTAGAGAAGGTTTTAGTTAATTATAAAGAATATTTTAGTTATTTTTGGGGATTAGGATGAGATAACTTTAGTGAAAACCCTATGGATAATTATAAGGGGTAAGTATAAGTATAAGATATCATCATGAATTTTTAGAAAAGTATATATTATGTGGTTTCCATATAAAAAATACATATCTATATATTGGAAAGCGGATGTGGCCATTGAAAAGATGAACCTAGGTGTAATCTCCTTGAAAAAGATAGTTGAGTATCAAATCAATCTTTAAACTTGTGTATGATGAGGGGTACTAGGACTAAAAACCTAGATAGACACTCCTAGGGGTTATTATTTGTTAATTAACTTAATAATTAATAACCATTATGAAGGATTATGTCATATATTTATAGAATGGTTAGAGGACCTGATAGAAGATATACAATGAATAACCTAGATTAAAACCTATAAATTTATCTTATTTACGATTTATTCATTTTATGTTAATAATTTTCCTTTTTTATAATAAGTATTCATATATTTAAAACTTTATTATTTAATAAATTTATAGAGAAAGGAATAATTTGTTTAAAAATGGATGTGATGGCGGAATTTGATTATTATAACAATGAGAAACACAAAGGGATGGGAGAAAGAGTACATAATCTTGTAGTTATTCTCACTAAACTCCCCCAAGATATGAATAATAACAAAAACCATTTTGATCTATAAAATTAACTGAGGAAAGAGCATCTTAAAATAATGTCCACCATTTTTTAGTGTATCTTTTAATACAATTATTTCTAATCAATACATTAATATGATTGAAAGTATTTTTTCCATTCTCTAATGCATAGAACATGATAAAGTTTTCTTAGATGTTTATCTTCTAGAAGGTGAGGCTAACCAATGGTGGAATCTTAATAAGAATATAATGAAAAAGGAGGATTTATAATATATATAATGGTATTAGTTCAAGAATTTTTTCTTCAATATGTATTTTACTTTTAATCCTCATATGAAGATAGATATAGAAGTCTTGGAGTTGAAACAAAAGGAGTATAAATCCATCATCGCATACCAAACAAAATTCACTAGGTTAGCAAGGAATACCTATGGATTCATCTTTTATATTGAGATTAAAACTGATCATTTCAATAGTGGATAAAATCCAAGTCATCTAAAAGAATTATTCATAAGATATTTTGGATGCTATAAAGTGATTTTTCGATGTTCACTTAAAGAGGAGATAGAAATTGGAGACTCTAATTATCATGGAGAGAAAACAAGGAAAGTATAGTATCATGAATTATTTGATGACAAGTCACATGAAGGAAAGAAATTATAACCACCTAAATGTCAAAATTGTAGGAGTAAGCACCCGAGTAATTTCCTCCAAGGAACAAGGAAGTGTTGGAAGTGTGGGAAGATTGGGAACAAAGCTAATGTTTGTTCAAGGGGATGAAAAGGGAAATCAATGAAACAATGGAAAATAACATCCTAACTAATTCACCACCCACATTTCAATGCTTCAAATGGAAGGAGTTTGGGTATTTCCCAAATAAATTCCCTATCCTAAGAACTAATGAGGAGAATAGGGCCCAAAAAACTCCTTAAATCAAGAGAATAAGGAAGAGCGTATGCTATCATTACTGACAATGTGAATCATGATAATGAAGTGATGAAAGGTACATAAATTATCCAATTTATATTTTTGAATACATTATTTTATTCTGGTTCTTCTTATTCTTTCACATCATGAATGTTTTCTATAAATATTTAATAACCACATCAAGTATTAGATATTAAACTTTCAATGAAAACACTTGGTGTTACAATGATTGCGTCTAATATATATAACTATTCACTAATAGAAGTTTGTGGGAAAATAATTCATGTGGATGTAGTTCTCCTTCTGTTAGTTGAATTTGAAATAATATTAGGTATGGATCAACTTTCTTTATATAAATAACATATTAATTATAGGGATAAATAAATATCATTTCATATTTTGAGACTTCCTATTGTCAAATATCAATATAAGGATGGTCATGAACTACATTTGGAAGAAAATTAAATAACATGGGGAATTATAACCATTAATGATGGAACTATAAATCAAATGATCATGGTGGAAGTCAACATTGGTGACATTCCTATTGTATGGGAATATACTGATGTATTTCCAGATGAACTGCATGGTCTTCCCCCAGATTGGGAAGTTGATTTTTTGATTGAAATAATTCCTAGATTCATGTCTATATCAAATAGTCCATATAGAATGGATCTATTGTATTGGAATAATTAAGGAAGATGTTATAAGAGAATTTGGAAAAGGATTTTGTACATTATAGTTCTTCACTATGGGGTAAAACAGTTCAATTCATCCAAAAGAAGGATAGATTAATGCATCCTTACATTAATTATAACGAGATTAATAAAATAACTATCAAGAATATGTCTCTGGTACCCCATATCTATGATCTATTTTATCATATCATTGGCATTCAATACTTCTTGAATATAAATATTTATTATTGAGAACATTAGTTAAGATTCAAAAGTGAGGATATTTTGAAAACTATTTTCCATATGAGGTATAAACACTATGGATTTATAGTCATTTCATTTAGACTTTCAAATAACCCCCACCATATTTATATATCTATTTAATAGAGTATCTAGAGACTACCTTGATCAATTTATGGTTGTCTACATAGAATTTATTATAATATATTCCAATATAAAGAAAGACTATAAATTACACAAGAGCCTCATCCCGGTTAGTGAGGACCCGAAAAGTGCATCCAAGAGACCCGAGATCAAATATGGGTGGAGACATATTTCTGGGTTACTATAGAATTACTATAGAAGGAACTGTAGTAGGTATTGTTCGATATTATAGCATCTGGTATTGTTCATCTTTTTGGGATTTCGGGCCACCAGTTTAGTCCTCGAGGCCTACGAGGCCTTCGGGCCACCCATGCCCTTTAGGCCAATAAGGCTTTTAGGCCACCTCAAGGCCTTCAAGCCACCTCAAGTACTTCAGTCCACATGAAATAATGTTTATAATGGACTAGGTGGAATCTACAAGAATCAGGCCCCCAATGAGGATTTAGAGTAGGTGAATTCAACAGATCATAGATAGCAGATTTGGATGAATGAGAGGGTATGGAAATTCCCATTGGGGCTAACCTGTGCATGAATGGGAAGCTTATCCGAACAATCATGCGTAGGTGGAGAGAAATCATCATGATGTAGATGTTGGGGAGGGGTAGTTCCAAGTAGTTATAATCTGGATGAATTCCTCTAATACCTTCAGGTCATGTAATGTCACAAAGCCTACGTGCCATGTAAGGCCTCCCCTTCAACCCTTATAAGGGGGATTATCAAAATGAATTAAAAATATAAGGTTTTTAGGACATTAAAAGTAAAGAAACAGTATAAATTTCATTTAAAAATTGTGTGAAGACCTTAATAAAGGAGAACCTATATTTTTAATTTATAAATTTTGAATTATATCCATATAAAGTATAATTATTGGGTCATGTAATAACAAGTAAGGGAATATCAGTAGGTCCCTCAAAAATGTAAGTTATGAAAAAATGGACTAGATTGACAACTGTAACTGAGATTCATAGTTTTCTTAGGTTATATGGATACTACCTATGCTTTGTGAGAAAGTTATCATGTCTATCAAATACATTAACCAAGTTAACATGAAATAGAGTGAAGTTCCTTTGGATAGAGGAAGGTGAATAGAGTTTCAAGGAACTATAGTAGAGGTTAGTCACTATTTCTATACTCACATTACCCTATAGTTGGGAAATGTTTGTAACATACCATTATAATTCAATACAAATTTTGGGATACATCCTCATGAATAATAATAAGATAATTTATTATTCCTATTTTCAATTAAAGAATCCTGATAAAAATTACCCGATATATGATTTAGAGCTAGAAATAGTGATCTTGCATTAAATATTTTTCTATTTTATCTATTTGGTGAATAATGTGATATATATACTGAGTAAAAGAGATTTAAATCTATATTCACACATAAGGAGTTGAATATGTTCCAAATAAGATATTTGGAATTAATAAATGATTATGGATTCTTAATACATTACCCCTAAGGATGAAAAATAAGGTGGCTGATTCTTTGAGTAGAAAAGATCATGCTACCCTATCCATGAAGAGGATTGATAGAGACCCAATAATCATTGATTTTCAAATATTAATATTGAATTTATGAGGAAAGGTGAGAAATAATATATTTACTAAATTATTCCTCGTTTATACATTCACATGAAGGTCAGAGAAGCTTAAAAGGATGTTTTCAATCTAAAAAACAATATAGTGTGTTTTTTGAAGTTCAACTTTAATAAAAAAGGAGTTATATGGGTTGGAACCTAAATTTGTGTCCCATCAAAACCTGAACTAAATATTGAACTTTCGGATGATACTCATATCTAATCCTTCTCTATTCATCTAGGAATCAAAAATATATATAGAGATATAAGGGAAAAATTTTGGTTGGATAACATAGAGAGTAATATTTTAGAATACATATCTCCATACTTAGTATGCAAATAAATTAAGTCTAAATGATATAATTCTAAGGAGATGATGAAACCATTACCAATACCAATATAGAAATTAGAAAACATAACCATGTATTTCATCATAGGACTCCCCAGGATATATAATGTTTATAATTTTATTTGGGTTGTAGTTTATTACCCTAAAAATTTAGTGAATTTTATTTCCATAAAATAAGATTTATCACTTAAAAAACTCACAAGGATATATATAAGGGAGGTGGTAAGTTTTCATAGAGCACCACTCTCTATTGTATATAATTTAGATTCAATGTTTTACTTGAGGTTCTGAAAAATCCTTCAGTAATCTTTGGAGACTGAGATAAATTTTTATATTGCTTATCACCTTTAGATGCTGCTTAGTTTCTAAGAACTATTAAAACTCTTTAGGATATTCTAATATATTATTCAATGAATTTCCAAATATATTTGGATTAGACTTTCACATGATGTAATTATTGTATAAAAACTATTTCCATTATAGTATTTATGTAACACCCTGAGATTTTATGAGAAATATTTTTTTTATGTCTTATGTTATACGCAACACGAAAGGAATCTTTCACAACACACAATACTGACTTGGCTTGCATTACACGCAATCGCGACCTTCCTCGATAGCGTGTGTAGTACGCAATACCGGGTTTCACTAAACAACGATATATTATTATGGACTAGCCGTTATGAATAGTATTAACTACATTTCGAATTTTATAACATTATTATTCATATTACAGATTTTCTAGAACATGGTAAGAGAACAAAATAAATTTTTCGGGTAAAATAAGTATTTTTCAAAAATTGCAGTTTTGCCGCCTTTTGATGGCGCACCCACATTAAATATAGTTTTTGACATGTTTATAAGTTCAATTTGACAAAATAAAATTCTTCTTTGGAATTATGATATAAAAATTTACTTTGGATAAATTTTTGATACTTTTCTGATAACTTTCATATTTTGATGAATAGTAAAAATACGCTAATTTTTAATTAAAAACATTTTTTTCATTGAGATAATTTATATTGTTAAATTATAATATTTAATGGTTTTAAAGTATAAATATAATATATTTATACCATTTAATATAATTTATGTCATTAGCATTAATTTCACATTGAATTCATAGGTAAAAACATTTCAATCTTTGACAATGTTTTAACTTCTAAAACCCATTTTCTTAACAATGGGATTAATTTTAAATTAATTACTGCAAATTATGTGTTTTGAATTTTAAAAAATGGATTCCATATTTGGAATCAGTGGGTCCAAATTTTGTTAATAGGCTACTTTTTATTTTTGGGCATTATGAATAGTAACTATGGTAAATTTTATTTACTATAGTTAAAGGTAAATCGGGTAATTAATGGTAAATATAAGATTATAAAATTACCCTAACACCTTCCAAAATACTATTGGATGAATAAAAGTAGACCCATATCACCTAAGGGCCAGACTATATTTATTTCATGGACTTTTGACCATGAAATAATATAATTATTATTAAAACCAAGGAAAGTGACAACATGTCACTCTCTTAAATATTATAAGTATAATAATTTTAATTTAGTGATAAACTTCATGAAACTTCGAAAATGAATAGTCTCAAGAAATATAATACAATTATCTACATCATATAAATTTATTTAGAATTTTTAGATATTAAATAATTATCATTAATTATGACACAATAGTGATGTTGAAATTGTTTTATTAATTAAAATATCAAATAAATGGTTTAAAAAAATATTAAGATAAATATTATATGGACTATTTAATGTGATCCACTAATTTTATAGATACATATGACATTTTATGAATCTATTAAAGCTTTTAGTTCGAACATATCTTCTGTATATATATTTTATTTAAATTCAAATAAATGAATAGTGTCAAAATTGACACTATTGTTATTTTATAAAAATAACATATTATAAAATTGTTTAAAAGTCACAAAAATATTTAAAAATTATAAATTACAATTTATATGGTCTATAATTTCATAAAGGGTCAAATTATGGAAAATTAACAACACATATGTAATTATTTATAATAATTTAAAATTTAGAATATTATTACCACAAATAACATTAAATTGATAAATAAGGATAAATCAAGTTGATAATGTTTAAAATAAATTCCTAACATGTATAAATTTTATTTGTTGATGAGATTACAACCCTATCTCATCTAGTCTTCAGATTAGAGTCATTTTGGAAGTTTTTATGTGGGTTTCGGATTTAATATAAACTAATATTTCTTATATTTCCAATGGTGCCCCTCTCCTCCCTTATAAAAGTGAACCTCCTGCCTCTCCTCCTCACACCAATTTGAGCCTTAAAGCTCTGCCAACCCCTGCCCATTTCACTTCCCCACTTTCTTAGAAATCTACTAGAGGTACTGGTCTTCTCAAAAGACCAACTCTGGTGCCCTAAGAGAATGTTTAAAGGAGGCACTTCGAGAAAGAGGTAATACCTTCTACCGTTTTCTTCAAGTTCCATTCTTCTTATACTCCCTCTTATTTAGTTGTATCATTATGAAGTAATAACATCAGTATCCCTCATATAATGATATTTTATTATAAATATGAAACAACCCTATTTCACCTCTTATCCATCCTATAGTAAACAAAATCACCGCGCGTGCGTACGTACGGAATACCGTCTCCACGACGTGGTGTAATATGTTTTCCACCACCACCTTACTTGGATGGGTATAATTTTGAAAATAAATAACTATATATGATTATTGTAAAGTGGTTTTGATTCTGAAATATTATACATACACTTCAATACAATTCCACGATCATGGGAATGATATCATCACTTGTGTGTACGTACGACGTACCGTCTCCACGATGTGATGCGACTCGTTCTATATGATCTTCATTTAATAATGATTATATAAATGAATTGAATGAATTAATATGATATAGATTACACTAATACCATTTTGTAAATGATATATCTATATCCTATAAAGAGTAATAAGAATTTACTTGACAAAACACGCATAAGAACATAAAGCAATAAACACCCGAATAACAAGTAGCAATGAAATATTAATACTAAGAAGATACAAATATGACCATATATGATATCATAACAATGAATATGATTATGTAATAAGTCAATTGAAATTATTTAAACCATATTACAGGAGGTTCAGAATCATACGAAGCATATCAGACCTAAGGTAAGGGAAAATCTCACAATCTCATTTTTATCCGAGATTGTTTATACTTCAGAATTTACTAGGGAATATTTATCATCCACATCCATGTTTCCTAAATATGTAATTTTATTTCCATACACCTACAATTGTTTAAATCCAATTTTACCCATTGGTGAGTTTTTAGTAAAAGATATGAAAGGAATCTTTTGTCGTTTTTAGTATGAGGTACTTTATTACTTTTCCAACCAAAGTACGAGAAGAATGTTTTTTAACTTATACGGCATGAATGGATTCATAGAACATTATTTCCATGAAGCTTCATTTACAAGTTTTCAAGTTTATTTTTAATCAACTTCTTTTAGTTTAAAATTGTATGACATGTTAAGAAAGGAAAAAAAATTTTGAAGTAGAAAGGATATTTTCCTCATGAATGGAGTTCAAGTGTTTTATCAAAATTATTTTCCATCTAAGATAATATAGGGTTCTATTTCTATCCCTATTTTTACATTGATTTTATTATGTTATGATGGAATTATTTTTATGATGTCCTTTTATCTTATATGGATTATGTTATGATGACATGATGTTTAAGATTCCCATTTTTATAAAATGTGTTATGCTATGATGTATGATTTATGATTTTATGGCACACATAAGAATGGTTTAACTATGATATGGGTGGGACTTATATCTCCCTCCAATTCATTGGGTAAAGATTTATATCTCATGAGATAGACATGGATGGAATGGAAGGTTAAACCGTTTCAGTGAAATAGGACTAAAACGTGGAGTGAACTCGGTTCAGAAATGGACTTTGTCCACTAAGATAGTTTTGGCAATAAGTCTTGACTACTAAGAAATGATTTTATATGATTATGTGTGTATGCCAAAAAGCTTCATGTTTTAAGTTATGATTATTGGGATTACATCTCACTTCTATGATTTATCCCATGTTATGATCTCTTTTGCAGGATAAGATTTTCAAAATGTTATGTTCTTATGAATATGATATGTTTGATATTTATTTTATTTACCCTTACTGAGCATTTGAGATCACCATTTTGTATGTTTTCTTTTCCCAAGGTCAGGAAGAAGGATATTAAGTCGGATATGCCAAAAAGGGAATCTAGATATGATGAAATAAATGGGAGACAACGTAGATGATTTATGGATCAGTTGTTTATGTTTCCCAGTTTCTAAAGACACTATACCTATACGGTCCTTTCATGGTTTTGTTATATGTTGTAATAAGTGTTCTTCAATTCTAAAGTAATAGCAATCTATATAAAGTATGGGTTGTTATAGTTGGTATCAGAGGAAAGGCATAGTCAACCTTTGGAAACTAGGATGTGAACGCCTTAGTAAGAAACCTAAGGATATGTCTAAGCATAGAACACAATCTTAGTGATTTAGAAATGGCCATGAACAACCTATGATAAGACCTTAAGTGAGAAATTTTATTCTTGATTATGTGGTTTTCCTATTATAATTAGTGTTGCTCACACTATTCTTCTTGGTTTTAGTCAATGGCTGGAACCCGAAGGAACCGTGTTAATGCGGAATGTGACGGGAAATGCAATGATTGTCCCCCTGAGCAACCAAATGTTATGGGAGCTGGAATGAAAAATCTTGTAGCCATTCTCACACAACTTTCTCAAGCTATAAATCATGCAGGACTTCCAAACGAGCAAAGGAAGGTGCAACATTCTGTTGAATCCTTCATAAGGTAGCGTCCACCTTCATTCAACGGGTCTTCTGATCCATTAGTGGCTGAACAATGGATCAGCACCACTAAAAAGATATTTTCAGTTCTTTAATGTTCTGAACATGATAAAGTCATATTAGCAGTATATCGTTTGGAAGGTGATGCTGATTAATGGTGGAATCTTATTAAGAATACAAGGCAAAGGGATGAAATTGAGTCCATGGAATGGGATGAGTTCAAGAACATTTTTTTCAATAAGTATTTCCCTCATATTCTTTGAACAAAGATAGAGAAGGAGTTTCTTGAACTGAAGCAAAAGGATGATGAATTCATTGGTACCTACAAAGAAAATTTTACAAGACTTGCAAGGTATGCTTCCGGAATTATTATCCAACCTGAGAGTAAGATCGATCGATTCTTTAGTGGCTTAAAACCAAGTCTTCGAAGGGAGTTATCCATAAGTGACTTCAATAGCTACGAGGAAATTGTTCGATGTGCTCTCAAGGTTGAGATGGAGATTGGTGTAACCCATCAGTAACATGGGTTTTATAAGAAGAGGAAAATGGAATTCAAAGGAAAATATAAAGACCACACTGAAAAGAAGATGAATTTTCCCTTATGATCAAAGTGTGGAAAGAAACCTGGAAGGAATTTGTCTTAATGGGATAAGCAAATGTTATAAGTGTGGAAAAGAAGGTCATCATACAATTCAATGTCGAAATAATGTAAAGAAGATGTCTAATGATGAAAAAAAGGAAGGGATACCCAGAATGCACCTACTACACTTCAATGTTTCAAGTGCAAGGAGATGGGGAATTATTCCAATAAATTCCAAAATCAAAGGGTTGATGATGATGATCGATGTCAATAAACTCTTTAGGACAAAGACAAAGGAAAGTCACATGCAATTACTATCGGCGATGTGGAGTACGAAAACGAAGTGGTGAGAGGTACACTTACCATCCACTCTAAAGTAGAAAATATTTTATTTGATTCTGGATCCACCCACTCTTTTATTTCTGAATACGTTTCTAAGGGTATCACCATATTACCTCAACAATTAGATGTTGAGTTGGCTGTGACAACTTCTAATGTCACAACGGTTGCATCAAAAGTTTACAATTCTTCTCCGATTGAAGTTTGTGGGAAAGTGCTTCCTGAAAATCTTGTGATCCTTCCTATAGTGGAATTTGATGTGATTCTTGGCATGGATTGGATTTCTTTATATGGAGCTCATATCAATTTCCAAAGAAGGGAAGTCACATTTCATATTCCAGATCAATCTATGATCGTCTATCGATGCAAGGATGAACATAACCTTCCAGTGGAAATTTCTTCCATCTTATGGGTCTTGATTCCACTAAATGAAGGTTATTTATCTCAAATGGTTGGAGAGAAACTCACGATTAATAATATACCCATTGTATGGGAGTTTGATTATGTCTTTCCAGAGGAATTTCTAGGTCTTCCACCAAATCTTGAAGTTGAGTTTTCAATAGAACTCATACCGGGTGCTTTGCCTATTTCAAAGACACCTTATAGAATGGCCCCAATTGAGTTGCGGGAATTGAAGAAGCAACTCCAAGAGAATATTGATAAAGGATTCATATGCCCTAGTGCGTCACCTTGGGGAGCACCTGTTCTATTTGTTAAGAAGAAATATGGATCAATGAGACTCTGCATTGATTATCGAGAACTTAACAAGATCATTATCAAGAACAAATATCCTCTCCCACTCATTGATGACCTATTTGACCAACTATGCAGAGATCAATACTTTTAGAAGATCGATCTTTGTTTAGGGTATCATCAATTAAGGATCAAAAGGAAGGATATACCAAAGATGACTTTCCGTACAAGGTATGGACACTATGAATTTACAGTGATGCCATTTAGTCTTACTAATGCCCCTGCTATCTTCATGGATCTGATGAATAGAGTCTTTAGAGACTATCTTGATCAGTTTGTGGTAGTATTTATAGACGATATTATTGTCTATTCAAAGAGTAAGGAAGAACATGAAGATCACTTGAGAATTGTATTAAAGACCCTAAAAAAGTAGAAGCTTTATGCCAAATTCACCAAGTGTGAATTTTGGCTTCAAAAAGTTGCATTTTTGGGTCACATAATCTCAAAAGAGGGGATATCTATGGATCCAGCAAAAACAGAGATTATCGAAAGATGGTCGAGACCAACAACAGTAACTGAGATCCGAAGTTTTCTTAGTTTGGCTGGATATTACCGACGTTTTGTGAAATATTTTTCAAGGTTATCGAACCCACACACCAAGTTGACCAGGAAAGGAGTTAAGATTTTTTGGACGGAGGAATGTGAAGAGAATTTCAAGGAGTTGAAAAGAAGGTTATCCAGTGCACCAGTGCTCACACTACCTTGTAGTGGAGAAAGGTTTGTGATCAATAGTGATGCATCCAAGAAGGGACTGTGGTGTTTTCTCATGCAAAATGATATGGTGATAGCTTATGCTTCACGACAGTTGAAAATCCATGAGAAAAATTACCCAACTCATTATTTAGAGTTAGCTACGGTAATCTTTGCATTAAAGATTTGGAGGAATTATCTTTATGGTGAAAGGTGTGATATTTATACTGATCATAAAAGTTTAAAGTATATTTTCACAAAAAAGGAGCTGATTATGGGTCAAAGAAGATGGTTGGAGCTGATTAAGGATTACGACTGCTTGATTAATTATCACCCTGGGAAAGAAAACAAGGTGGCAGACACATTAAGTTGACAAGACCATGCTAGCTTATCCATGATGAGGATCACAAAAGATCCAATATTTATGGATTTACAAAAGAACGAATCTTGGAATTATAATGGAAGGGGAAAAATCTTATCTTTCTCAAATGAATGTTCAACCATCTATACACGTGAAGATTAAAGAGGCACAAAAAGAAGATGTAGAGTTACAAAAGAAGGTTATAAATGTTCCTGAATTCAACCTTGATTGTAATGGGATAATAAGGTTCAGGAATCAGGTTTGTGTTCCTCCCATCCCAGAATTAAAGAAGGAGCTACTGGATGAGGCTCATAGTTCTTCATTCTCTATTCATCCTGGAAGCACGAAGATGTATAGGGACCTGAAAGAGTACTTCTGGTGGGATGGAATGAAAAGAGATGTTGCTGAATATGTCTCTCGATGCTTGTTTTGTCAGCAAGTTA
This sequence comes from Viscum album, assembly GCA_963277665.1. Lineage (NCBI taxonomy): Eukaryota > Viridiplantae > Streptophyta > Magnoliopsida > Santalales > Viscaceae > Viscum > Viscum album. The sequence continues at coordinate 64,566,164 of OY728163.1, read as the reverse complement.
AAGCTGAGAGACAAAAGTCTAAGGGAATGTTACAACCATTACCCATACCAGAATGGAAATGAGAAAACATCACTATGGACTTTTTCACCGGACTTCCTAAAACATCCAAAGGATATAATGCTATCTGGGTTATAGTTGATCGTCTTACGAAGTTGGCACACTTCATTACTATTAGAGAAGATTTTTTCTGTTGATAAAATTGCCAGTATATATGTAAAGGAAGTGGTAAGATTGCATGGAGTACCACTTTCAATTATATCTGATTGGGATCCGAGGTTTACCTCGAAATTCTGGCGAATTCTTCAGCATGCTCTAGATACAGAGTTGAGTTTTAGCACTGCTTACCATCCTCAGACAGATGGTCAGTCTGAGAGGACAATTCAAACTCTATAAGACATGTTGAGATCTTGCTCTATGGATTTCAAAGGTGGTTGGGATCAACACCTATATTTGGTGGAATTTTCTTATAACAATAGCTTTCACTCCAGTATTCAGATGGATCCTTATGAAGCCCTCTATGGAAAGAAATGCAGAACTTCAACTTGCTGGGATGAAGTTGGGGAAAGAAAGATATTAAGACCTGACCTTGTTGATGAGATGGCAGAAAAGGTCCGATCTATTCAACAACACATAAGAGCAGCTCAAAGTCGACAAAAAAGCTATGTCGATAACCAAAGAAAAGACCTAGCGTTTTATGTGGGTGATAAAGTGTTCTTACGAATATCTCACTGGAAGAGGGTAATGAGATTTAGAAAGAAGGGAAAGTTGAGCCCTAGATATATCAGTCCTTTCAAAATACTGGATCGTGTTGGGAAGGTAGCTTACCGATTGGCGCTTCCACTGAATCTCTCTCAAGTTCACGATGTGTTCCATGTATCTCTCCTGAGAAAGTACATACCCGATCCTTCACATGTACTCAACTCAAAAGTTGTACCGCTGTAGCAAGATCTTTCTTATGAAGAATAGCCGATAGAGATTCTGGATCGTAGAGAAAAATTCCTATGGAATAAGACCACTCGCTTGGTGAAAGTTTTATAGAGGAACCACCAATTAGAAAAAGCTACATGGGAACTTGAGTATATGATGAGGGAGATGTATCCTCATCTGTTTGTAATGAAGTGATGAATTTCAAGGGAGAAATTCATTTTAAGGGGGGTAAAATGTAACACCCTAAGATTTTATGAGAAATATTTTTTATGTCTTATGTTATACGCAACACCAAAGGAATCTTTCACAACAAACAATACTAACTTGGCTTGCATTACACGCAATCGCGACCTTCCTCGATAGCGTGTGTAGTACGCAATACCGGGTTTCACTAAACAACGATATACTATTATGGACTAGTCGTTATGAATAGTATTAACTACATTTTGAATTTTATAACATTATTATTCATCTTACACATTTTCTAGAACATGGTAAGAGAACAAAATAAATTTTTCAGGTAAAATAAGTATTTTTCAAAAAATGCAGTTTTGCCGCCTTTTGATGGAGTACCCACATTAAATCTAGTTTTTGACATGTTTATAAGTTCAATTTGACAAAACAAAATTTTTCTTTGGAATCATGATATAAAAATTTACTTTGGATAAATTTTTGATACTTTTCTGATAACGTTCATATTTTGATGAATAGTAAAAATACGATAATTTTTAATTAAAAAAAACTTTTTTCATTGAGATAATTTATATGGTTAAATTATAATATTGAATGGTATTAAATTATAAATAGAATATATTTTTACCATTTAATATAATTTATTTCATTATCATTAATTTCACATTAAATTCATAGGTAAAAACATTTCAATCTTTGGCAATGTTTTAACTTCTAAAACCCATTTTCTTAACAACGAGATTAATTTTAAATTAATTACTGCAACTTATGTCTTTTGAATTTTAAAAAATAGATTCCATATTTGGAATCAGTGGGTTCAAATTATTTTAAAAGGCTACTTTTTATTTTTGGGCATTATGAATAGTAACTACGGTAAATTTTATTTACCATAGTTAAAGGAAAATCAGGTAATTAAGGGTAAATATAAGATTATAAAATCACCCTAACACCTTCCAAAATCCTATTGGATGAATAAAAGTCGACCCATATCACCTAAGGTCTGGAATATATTTATTTCATGGACTTTTGACCATGAAATAAAATAATTATTATTAAAACCAAGGGAAGTGACAACATGTCACTCTCTTAAATCTTATAAGTATAATAATTTTAATTTAGTGATAAACTTCATGAAACTTAGAACATGAATAGTCTCCAGAAATATAATTACATTATATACATCATATTAATTTATTTATAATTTTTAGGTATTAAATAATTTTCATTAATTATGATACAATATTGATGTTGAAATTATTTTATTAATTAAAATATCAAATAAATGGTATTAAAAATATTAAAATAAATATTATATGAACTATTTAATGTACTAAACTAATTTTATAGATACATATGACATTTTATGAATCTATTAAAGCTTTTAGTTTGAACATATATTCTGTATATATATTTTATTTAAATTCAAATAAATGAATAGTGTCAAAATTGACACTATTGTTATTTTATAAAAATAACATATTATAAAATTATTTAAATATCACAAAAATATTTAAAAATTATAAATTAAAATTTATATGGTCTAAATTGTCATAAAGTGTCAAATTATGAAAAATTCACAACACATATGTAATTATTTAGAATAATTTAAAATTTAGAATATTATTACCACAAATAACATTAAATTGATAAATAAGGATAAATCAAGTTGATAATGTTTAAAATAAATTCCTAACATGTCTACATTTTATTGGTTGATGATATTACAACCCTATATCATCTAATCTTCTGATATGAGTCATTTTGGAAGTTTTTAAGTGGGTTTGGGATTTAATATAAACTAATATTTCTTATATTTCCAAAGGTGCCCCTCTCCTCCCTTATAAAAGGGCACCTCCTCCCTCTCTTCCTCACACCAATTTGAGCCTTCAAGCTCAACCAAACCCTGAACATTTCACTTCCCCACTTCCTTAGAAACCTACTAGAGGTACTGGTTTTTTCAAAATACCAACTCTAGTTCCCTAAGAGAAATTTTAAAGGAAGCACTTCGAGAAATAGGTAATACCTTCTACCGTTTTCTTCAAGTTCCATTCTTCTTCTACTCCCTATTATATAGTTATTTAATTATGAAGTAATAACATCAGTATCCTTCACATACTTATATGTCATTATAAATATTAAACAACCCTATTTTACCTCTTATCAATCATATGGTAAACAAAATCACCACGCGTGCATACGTACGGAATACCGTCTCCACGGCGTGGTGTAATATGTTTTCCACCACCACCTTACTTGGATGGGTATAATGGTGAAAATAAATAACTATATATGATTATTGTAAAGTGGTATTGATTCTGAAATATTATACATACACTTCAATACAATTCCACGATCATGGGAACAATATCATCGCTCGTGCGTACGTACGGCCTACTGTCTCCACGATGTGATGTGACTCGTTCTATATGATCTTCATTGAATAATGATTATATAAATTAATTTAATGAATGAATATGATATATATTACACTAATACCATTATTTAAATGATATATCTATATCCTATAAAGAGTAATAAGAATTTATTCGACAAAACATGCATAAGAACATTAAGCAATAAACACCCGAATAACAAGTAGCAATGAAATATTACTACTAAGAAGATAAAACTATGACCATATATGATATCATAAAAATGAATATGATTCTTTAATAAGTCAGTTTACATTATTTAAACCATATTATAGGAGGTTCGGATTCTTACGAAGCATATCGGACCTATGGTAAGGGAAAATCTCACAATCTCATTTTTATCCGAGATTGTTTATACTTCAGAATTTATTGGGGAATATTTATCATCCACATACATGTTTACTAAATATGTAATATTATTTCCATCCACCTACAATTTTTTAAATCCAATTTTACCCATTGGTGAGTTTTTATTAAAAGATATTAAAGGAATCTTTTGTCGTTTTTAGTACGAGGTACTTTTTGACTTTTTCGACCAAAGTACGAGAAGAATGTTTTTTTAATTTTTACGGAATGAATGGATTCATAGAACATTATTTCCATGAAGATTACTTTACAAGTTTTCAAGTTTATTTTTAATCAACATCTTTTAGTTTAAAATTGTATGACATGTTAGGAAAGGAAAAATGTTTTTGAAGTAGAAAGGATATTTTCCTCAAGAATGGAGTTCAAGTGTTTTATAAAAATTATTTTCAATATAAGATAATATAGGGTTCTGTTTCTATCCCTATTTTTACATTTATTTTATTATGTTATTATGTAATTATTTTTACGATGTCATTTTATCTTATATGGATTATGTTATGATGGCATGATGTTTAAGATTCCCATTTTTATTACATGGGTTATGCTATGATGTATGATTTATGATTTTGTGGCACACATAAGAATAGTTTCACTATTATATGGGTGGGACCTATATCTCCGTCCAATTAATTGGGTAAAGATTTATATCTCATGAGATAGACATGGATGGAATGGCAGGTTAAACCGGTTCGGCGAAACAGAACTGAAACGAGGAGTGAAATCGGTTCAGAAATTGACTTTGTCCGCTAAGATAGTCTTGGAAATGAGTCTTGACTACTAAGAAATGATTTTCTATGATTATGTGTGTATTCCAAAAAGCATCATGTTTTAAGTTATGATTATTGGGATTAAACTTCACTTCTATGATTTATCCCATGTTATGATCTCTTTTGCAGGATAATATTTTCAAAATGTTATATTCTTATGAATATGATATGTTTGATATTTATTTTGTTTAACTTTACTGAGCATTTGAGCTCACCCTTTTGTATGTTTTATTTTCCCCAGGCCAGGGAGAAGGATATTAAGTAGGATATTCCAAAAAGGAACTCTAGATATGATGAAATAAATGGGAGATAACGTAGATGATTTATGAACCAGTTGTTTATGTTTCCCAGTTTCTAAAGACACTATACCTATACGGTCCTTTCATGGTTTTGTTATATGTTGTAATAAGTGTTCTTCAATTCTGAATTAATAACAATGTATGTAAAGTATGGGTTGTTATAATTTACATGGAACCATATGAGGCAATATAAGGGAATAGATTCCAAACTCTAACATATTGGGATGATGTTGGAGAGAGGAAGCTGATAAGACCTGACCTTTCCAAAGAAATGATGATAAAGGTTCACAAAATTCAATAAAATATTAAAGAAGAAAAAATATATTAGAAGAGTTATATGGATAATCATAAAGGAGATATAGAGTTTTAGATCAGTTTCAAGGTGTTCCTCATGATATCTCCTTGGAATTAGGTTATGAGATTTGGGAATAAAGGGAAATTAATCCCTAGGTATATCAGTCCCTTAAAGATCATTAATCATGTTAAGTTTTTAGTTTATCTTTTATAACTCCCTCCTAACCTCCACCAAGTACATGATGGGTTTCATGTATCACTTTTGAGTAAGTATATACTAGAATCTTCACATTTACTAAACTCAAAATTTGTAAAACTAAAACATGATCTCTCATATGAGGGAAACCCAATGGAAATTATAGATCATAGAGATAAAGTGCTTCATAACATGACCAATCATGTGGTTGAATTTCTACAGAGGAATAATAAGTTTGAAGAAGCTACATGGGAACCAAATAATGTAAAGGAAAAAATATAACCTTTCTTTTTTTCTTCTTAGTAATAAATTTTTTAGGATGAAATTATTTTTAAGGTTGTAGAATGTAATGATCCATGATTTTAGTAAATACTTTTCCTTAAATCATGTTGAGTAGATTGTATTATAAAAAACAAAAAAATAAAATGAAAACCATGATAATTTAATAAAATAAAGTTAATAAATATGACCATTATATTCATAAAATTGGTGGATATCAATTATAATAACCACCTTATGAAAATGATGTAAATATGTTTAATAAAAAAGGTCACATTATGCTTAAAAATACATTTTTTTCTAAAAAATTGTTTTATGCATTAAGTGAAATAATTTGAATATTAATTTTTCTCACCCTTAGAAAATTTTATTTACTAAAATGAAGTTTATATTAAGAATCAGTCGGTCTAAATTTTATAAAAAGGACCATTTCATTTTTAGGTATAAAAATAAGATTATGATTATTAATGTTAATTACCGTGATAATGGTAAAACCATTTATTTCAAATAATTATTTTATTTAGTGACAAAAAATTAACTTTTTACTAACAAAAGGAATAAAAAATAAATAAAGAGAAGCTACACCAACTCATAGAGATTGAAAATAGTGGAGACCCAAAGCATCAACCTTAAAAATTAACTTACAGTCATTAGGTAAGGATCCAAGACTAGTGTATAAAATAAATCTCTCTTATGGACATTATTTTTGAGATAAATCATCATTAGAAATGTTCCCTTCACTCTAGGTATTAATGACATTAATAACCTAGATAATATTAAATATGTAGTTACTCGAAAGGTAAACCAACTCCCATTGTGAAATCTATTTCTCTTGAAGTAACTATATCAACACAACTGTATTCGACTCAAAGTTAATTTTAACATATTTATAAATTTAATTAGAATATATAGAACTTAAATTTATGTTCAGTACATAAAAAATTTGTATGAAATTTTATCTTATATTTGGTAAAATATTAATTACTAAATTAAAAACTAGTCACCAAATTAGGAAACCAAATTTATGAAATGTAAAAATCCACTAGTAAAAGGATTTAAATAAGTATAAAACTTCTAGAAAAATGAGTTTTAAGGGATTTATTAACCTTATATAAACCTAAAATTCATTAAATTCTAATTTTGGAGTTACTGATCAATGACTAGTGTCATGCCATTATTGAAAAATAATGGGTATTAAAAAAATCCATTTTCTTTACTTATAAAATAAAAGTACTTACACCACATTTATACACCATTTCCACAGAATTGGATAAACAAAAACTCATCTTTATTCATTCCTAAACTCTATCCTCACTTAACAGAATCCTTTTTTTACCAGACACCAAACTAAGGAGCCTTAAGGTGTTACTCAATGGAGAATATCAAAAAAGGTGAGGTAATTTTCTCAAACGAGATCTCTTATTTATTTTATTATTATACCACATAAAATATTCTATATACATGAAATTATGAAAAAATAATCATTAATAATATGACTAAATGTTATTATAATATTGGAATATCCCTTTTCCTCATTCCTCCTAACCATCTGAAAAAAGAAAATATTTCTTGTGTTACAGGTGAACTATTATCTTTATAAAGGATGTGGTCAATTTTTCATAACAAAATTACATGACTATTTTAAAGGATGAATGTAGTGAATAAATAATATTTTTATAGAAGAATTAATATTATTAAAACATAACCATTTTTTCATTCTTTGTAAATGAATGTGTCACCCGTGCGTATGTGCAGACAACCACCTCTATGAAAGTGACACATTTATTTGTTAAACTAGTATTTTATTCATTATAAAACTGTATTGAAATATTATTCACCAAATTAAAAATATATAAATAATATAATTAAGATTTATTAATAATTAAATTAAAAATTAATCACCTTCATAACCATACCCAACCTTAGATTATAACTTTCCCTTATTTGGGTCGGTCTAACTGCCTACTTGAACAATGATATGATTTTATATCATGGATGAGTATGGAGAATTAAATAATGATTATATAAGACATTAATGATAAAATAAGTTTTTGTTTTATGGTTTTAGAAGGGATATACTATTATTAAACTTATTATTATTATACCATCTTTTTTTTTTTTCAGTAAAATTATCAGGAAAAGCTCACCACTGACTTCATCATCACGAATCATAACCAAAATAATTATTAAAAGAAATTATCACATTATAAAACATTATAAAACATTATAAAAAATAAATTATAGTAAATTTAATGATCTCAAAATGATCAAATATGAATATATAAACAACATTCGATATCACCATCTTGAAACTATTACAAGACAAACTATCGAAGCTAATATCCAATGATTGAAATAAAATTCATCTAACATATGTGTTTTTAATAAATTATTAAAAATGGAGTTTATAAAATATTAGAGGTATGAATAAGGTTATTGAATATGTGATTAAGATATTTTTTTATTATACAAGATGTTGGAGAACGTTTGACTTAGTGGGATTTAAGGTAAGGGTTTTTCTTAACTCAACTTATTTTCTTGAGTCATAATGATTTTTTACTGTATATGGTTATTACAAGATGTGTTTCTTCTTATATAAATTGATATTATAATTCCTTTCTTTTTTTATTTTATATGAAATTTCATTGATGAAATTATTTCTTCATAAAAGATGGTGTCGTTAAGAATAATTCCCATTCTTTTTAAATGAGTGCTTTTTCTTCCATATCCAAATTAACTCTTCATGCTAATTTTCTCCTATTCTTATTATGAAATATATGTATGAATTATTTCTAGTAATTTTTAAAATTTCTTTACCTCTTTTAGAATGAAGGATTCATCACTATATTTATTATGTGGGGTTTAATAAAGTTATTTTGAAAACATTAAAACATATTTCCCATTCAAGTTCATATTTTTATCTTCCACTATAAGGATCCTATGTAAAATATTTATATCCTTTTCAAGAGTCCAATATTTTGATTTATTTTAAGGTGTTATTTTAAAATGATTTCATGTTTAATTCTTGAAAATGATTTTTTAAAGTGATCTGAAATTTTATCTCCATATGAAAATATTAAGAAATGTTTTCTAAAATCTCATTTTCATAGATTTGATACCATTTTATTATTTAAAGATATAACTCCTATAGAGTTATTTTTTTTCATAAATCAAAAGGTAAATGATTTAAATAAATAATAATTTTGGGTGATTTAAATTTTGGTATTAACCGACCAAATTTTTATATCATGTTATGTGATACCATTTTAATGTAATATCAAACCCAATTTCTTCCCATGACATTTCATGATATGTTGAATGGTTGATATCTTATGCCACACATGTATAAGAATGATGATGGATGGGGTATTATATATTCCTTTAATTCATTGGTAAATGTTTTATATCTCATTAGAGAATGTAGTGTGATCATTATTGGATATTATCACAAATTAAAAGGAATGCATTCTTTAATATGCTCACAAACTAAAGGGAAGACCTTCTTAGATATGATCAAAAGATAAATGGTGGGATATCTTAGATATAATCACAAGACTGTGAAACCTGATTCTTATATTTGTGCTAAATTTATTTATTATTTAATTTCTCAAGGTAATGTTACATTTTTCATGCCATATGCCTATGATTATGATCTATGGATCATGTTTATTACCTCATGATTCCACACTTTTTTTCCAAAGTATATGTTTGTTTATTTGATATATCATTTCCTTTTATCATGATTTATAGATAAATATTATATTTCTATGGTGTTTTTAATATGATTTTCCCCATCTAGCATGTTTTATCTTAGGATTATGATCAAACCCTTGATGACATGTTGATAAGATTCCCCTTATTAAATTTGATATCACCCCCTAATGGGTAGGGGTTATCAATGCTTTTTTGAGAAGTGCTTTTAAGACCCCACTTTATCAGCAATTTTTTACAAGCACTGATAAATATATAATTAAAAAGATAATTATATTTCATTAAAAATAATATATTAATATATAAATATATTTGTATTGATATAAATTGGATATTTATTTTTAAAATATGTTTTTGATAACGTAAATAACATTTACACTTAATATATAAGATATTTATTGAAAATGGGTTATAAAATTATTATTATTTTAATTATTATTATTATTATTACTGAGTAATTGTCATTTAATATCAATTTAAAGATAATATAATCAAAATATTAACAAAAGATCTAAAGTAAGTTGAAAATGTAACTCAAACTTCAAACAACCATAACTTTTGATCTTGGTGTCTATTTGGGCTTTACCACATATAAAATAAAATCCTGAGATGATCTCTATTCCCTTAGTTACAAAAGTAAACATATTTCACATTTTTCAAGGCCAAAATGGCCCAGAAGGCCTCCAAAACTGAGTTTTTAGTTGAGGTACCCCAATTTTTTTTAACATTTGATGGATTTTCAGCCTCATTTAAGTGGTTTTTTGCCCTTTTTCTGTAGGGACTAAATTTATTACCAGGTCTTACATTTATATTGATATTATAGTTTTAAATTTTATTATTTTTGATAATGTACTTTTATCTATAATTTAATATATCCATATTTTCTTGTATTTACTTATAATAAATCACTCATATAAATACATATATAAACACATTTACATAAAAATGTATATTTTAATATATCTAAGTAAATAAATATCCTAAAAACGTATTTAAAACAATATCTAACCATTTTTTACATTATAAAACTATATTTATAATGTTTATATATATACATATATGTGTGTATTAATAAACATTTATATATTTATATTTATTTTATATTATATATACATGATTATAGTATATAATATATTTAAATAAATATAAGTATATATATGCATATATTACACACATATATATTGTATAAATGTATTTAAAAATATTTATATATTTATATATGTATATATATATAAATAAACATAAAATCATTAAATAGACAGAAAAACAACATGGGGTAGTGGTAAATACATTCCATATTCGAAGGAGAGGTGAAGGGTTTGAATTCAGGTGGCGTATGAGGGTATAAATTAAAAAATCATAGATAAAAGGGGTGGTGGGGAGAAAAGTGTTGATGGGGGGGGGGGGGGTGATAAAGTGGTTGTGGAAGCGCTGATAAAAGGGGTTCGAGCACTCATTGATGTATGGAAAAAATTATCCCCTTTAACAACACTATTAAAGGTCGCCATTAACAACAATAAAAAAAGAAATGTTAAAAGGGACATTTAACAGTTCCTTTTTAGTGTTGTAAAATGTTTTATACTTTTAACCATGCTCCTATTATCAACGATTATTTTAGAGATGATAAAGGCTTATTCTAGTGATGTTAAATAACTTTTTTGTAGTTGTTCTTCCTCTATAAGCAATGTGATTTGTTTTTTCATAACCTCCTTACAAGTATGGTTAAAAAAAATTATTTAATGGATTAGTAAAATGTTTATAACATTATTAAGATTTATAAATTATAAATCATTACCTACATTTTTCCCATGCTATGGAAAATGAATATGCCACTCGTGTGTATGTACAGACTACTGCTTCCATGAAAGTGTTGTATTTTATTTTTTACTATAGTTTTTATTATGTATCAAAATATCTTAAAATATGGTTTCCCACTATAATAAAATCTATACAATATCATTCTTATTCTATAATAATGATATTATATAAAAAAAATTTAATTTTATTAACCGTACCCACCCATCGATTATACATGTTCTTGTTTGGGTCAGTTTAACAACCTATATGAACAATTCTATAAATTTCTATCATGGATGGACATAGAAACTTAACTATAAGTATTATTGGAAATTAATTCTAATATAATATTTAGTTTAAGTTTCTATAAAAAGTAATACGTTTTTTAACTTATTATAAATATACTACCTTTTGTTTGTTAAAACTATCGAAACAAGCTTTTTATAAATCTAACTTATAAACGTCATTATAAAAAATCTTGTACGATGAACTTTAAACTTTATATATCACCATGAAAAACCTATTACAATACCTTTAATGATATTTTAATTATGAAATTTTAATTTAAAAATAAGAACTGAAACCACTTTTACGACACTAGTACTAAAAAAACAATTGAAACTAATAATACCCAATGATGAAAAGAAATTATCACTAACTAATGTATTTGTAATAAATGAATAAAAAATAAGTTTATAAAAGGTTATAGATATGAGTTCTATTTTAAAATAAGTAATTAAGATATTTTTTTTATTATACAAGATATCAAAACACCTTTCTGGAAGTTTGGAATTGAGGTAAGGTGTTTCTCATCTCAAAGTTCATTCTTTGAGACATATAACATATTGTAATGAACAATAATTCTATCCATGGAATTTTACCTCTTATTATATAATTTTCTCCTAATTATTAATGTAGTATTATATAAATAACATGCACTACCTGATAATTGTTTTATTAGAATAAATTGAATATTATATTTTGGAAATAAATATGTACATAATAATTGAAATTATTAAAAAGGGATAAAAATAGAAAATAAGACAACAATAATGGGAAAATTTGGATCTTCTTAAACCACCATAATAATCACACTCATGAAAAACACTATAGAGATAAAGCAGGATATTAGTAATGCAATATGAATTTTGAAAATGAAAATATATATAACTTTTCAGTAAAATAGAAGTGAAAGAATAATGAATTAAATATAAGGTATTTATAGAAAGTAGATAACCCATACAACTTTTACAAATATGACCATCAAATTAGTAATTTGACCATTTAAAATAGTAACTTGACTATTAGAATCGTATCCTCACCTATGGAAATTTAAAATAATATTTTGGTATCTTATAAAATAAAAACATGGAATATTTATATTATGATATAAGTAAATAAATTTTTTTAATATGATAAAATAAGTGTTTGTATTTTTTTCAAAACAAAAATGTTTTATTCTCATTATAATAACATATATAATTAGTTAAAAGAAATTTTATGTTCATTAAATGAGATAATAAATTGATATTAAGTTTTATCATAATAAGAATATAAATTATGAGACTATAAGTGATTTTTCAAAGGGTTATAAAATTTTCAAAATATTAAATTTGGTATTTTTAAAATAAATAAGTATTTTAATTAAATATTAAATTTATCATATTTAGAAAATTATTTTCATAAAATGGATTTCATTTTTGAAATATATACATCGAAAAATTGTTAGGGTTATTTTTTTAGTGTTTTTGTAAATTAATGGAATTTTTTTTGAATAGTGAAATATGATAAAATATGATATTAAAAATTATTTGTTCAATACTTGATTGATTTTATATGGGAAGATGTAAACACACATTATTTTAAACTCACATATACCATTTATAGTATATAGTCATAATAATCAACACTGATGGTAGTATAAAGAAAAAAATAAAGCACTAATGAATATAATATTCAAAACACCCATCTCATCCCCATATAAATACCACCCCTCACATCCATTTCTCCTAACATATTATAAGACGTATATCTTTCCAAAGTTTTTCCCAATACTCTTCCAAATCGTATCCCTCATTCCATAGTGCTTTTTATCTCACTAAAAGACCATTTCCAAGTGCCTTGATGAGTTTTTTCAAGGAGACGTCATTCAAGAGAATATTTTCTCAAACCACCTCTTTTAAATTATTTTCTTTCTATACCTTATCCTAACCTCCCTCATCCAATATGATATAATAACTCCAGTATCTTCTATATACTATAATTTTATAGTGTTAATGTAATAACTACCATCCATCATCTTCTTTTCTCCTCTTATTCTTAAAACAATACCATTGTCCATATTATGTTCACCACCTCTATAGATGATGAGTTTCTTACTATTATTGTATTTATGATAGGTTTAAATTAATTTATAATGGTTTTAAATGACATAAATATGTATATTATATATTTCTTGGCTTTATCAAATGAATATATGGATACAATATTAAATAAGACCAAATTAGTTTGTGATGGTTAGTAAAAAAACTAAAGTAAAAAAAAGAATATCATTTCATCTCACATATTTTTTTTAGTCCCATATTAAATGAATCTCCATAATTATCCTCAAGGATCTAACTCTATAACCCTGAAAAAAAACACCCTCAAGATTGTGAAATTAAACCTTATATCTCTTTGAAATGGTTGTAAATGAAAAAAATATAATTATTGTAAATAAAATATAGATGGAAAAGGTTATTAATGAAGTAATTAATTAATCTAATTTTACTATTTAGGACATTAAGTGCAAGTAGAGAATGAATTCGAGCATAAGTTAAGGGATCTGTCCAAACCACCCTAAATTATTTGGTTTATGCATTCTATCTATTTACCTAAAATTATTTTTCTATTTTTCTTATTTACTTATTCTATATACTGTATATATCCCCCACATATATAAATAGTTTAATTCACCTTTATTAGATGGGGATATATATGTTATAAATGTTCCCCTGTCAATTTCTTTCAAAAAGATGATTAATTGGAAATTCTATATTTTTCCTCCAATAAAAGTACCATTTAATGAAATGTTTTAAAACATACATGGTTTCTAATACATTTTTTATGGAATACCATTTTAGTTCATTTTTCTTTCTATGGAAACTATTATTCTCTTACCATTTTAAGGATTTTTTACCCTTTTTTATAAAAGCCTATTTAATTGGAACATATATAATGTAACATATCCACTCTTTTTCCTGTTGTAACTTTAATTAGAAATCATTTATCAAGATATATAATTATTTTTCCCTTATTAATTTAAAAGAATTTTTTAATCCATTCTTTCATGGAAACTATTATAATATGTCATCTCATTATGCTATATGACATTATTAGGCAATCCATCTCTTTCCATTGGAAATCATTATGTTTATGCCTTATTATTTATTTCCTTTATGGAACACATATGAATGCACATGTTAGGATAGGTGGGCCCAGATAGCACCCCAATTCATTGGGTAATGTTAATATCTCATGAAATTAAATGTATGAGATTATAGAGTATACTTAATCCACGATGGGACTCTATTCACCATGTGATGTTATCTTAGAAGATAGCCTTGACTTAGGATTTTGTTGTAGTTTTTGTTATTTCTAAATTTATATGATGAAATTATCTTATGATTTTGTGTTATTTATTTTATGTTTCAATGTGATTAATCACGATCCTTATATTTTATGATATCATGTTATGCCTTTTGACTCACATTTTATGCTTTGTTATCATGTTTATTCCCTTATTAGTATTTTTATTTCACCCATTTACTCTATGTATTCCATAGTTTATCTTTTTTAGTTTTATTATCTCAAAGGTATTTAGGAGGTAATTATAGAGAATAAAATGAAGATGTTTTATTATAGATTCATTTTTATTTTTTATGAACCTAGTATTCCAAATACGCTTAGCCTCTAGATCTTTGGGTTGTATTTATTGGATTTTTATGTACAAATTATGTAATAATATGTTTAAAATTATTATTTCACTATATTTTGTATCAAAGAAAAGTTATAGTTATTTTTATTGGATTAGGAATAAAATACATTAGTAATAACCATAGGGATAAGTATAAGTATAGGAGAATATCCTGAAATTTTGGTGAAGTGAAGAGTGAGTGTTCTCAGATAAATTACATCCCTATCTAGATACTACCAATGGATGTTTCTTGGTAATAGTTATACCTTGGGGTAATAACCCTAAAATGGGTGTATTGGGTATTAAATAGATTGTCACATGGTGCATGAAAAAGAGGCATATACGCACACTTGGTTTGACATTCCTAGGTGATACACTTTGGAAAACTCACAAACTCATTATGAACCATTATAAAGGAGTTGAATAGATTGTTTGGTTAGAAAACATAAAAGGGAAATTTCCATTAATAGTCTAGATTGAAACCTAGAGACTCATAAGTTAGGATTTAAATGTCATTTATAAGTTATTTCTTATATGTTCAAAGTTTACCTTTTTATATTTTGTGTTGTTTATATTTTCTCATACCTAATTTTATATTTCATATATTATATTTAATGAAGATAAATAAGAGGAACCATTACAACAACCAATGTGATAGAATGTGATGATTTCCCTAATGAGATGCCTAACATTATAGGATTGGAAGATGAGAACATTAATTTAGTACTAGATCAACTGAATCAAGTTACGAATAATAACTAGAATTGTGTGTAATGCCTTACTTATCCTAATATAGATAAATTTACATTCGAGTCCTTTAAATGAAAAATGACTTATAAATTTAGTGGATCTTATGATCCCAACATCAGATAAAAATGGATTACCTCCATTGAAAATATATTCTCTATCCTAAAATAATCAGAAACAGATATAGTTGTGCTATAAATTTATCTTATGGATGGGTAAGTGGATTAGTGAGAACATAACTCATAATGAGGAAATTTTACATTGAATATGAAGTTTTAAAGAAACTATTTTTTAATAATTATTTTCCTCGAACTCTTAATATTAAAATGGATCGGGTGTTCCTTGTACTAAAGTAAGAGGAAGATGATTCAATTAGGACGTATGAAGAAAAATTCACAAGGCTTTCACAATATGACTCTATTTTTCATCAACATAAAGATTAAAGTGAAACACTTCATTAGAGTATTAAACCCGAGTCTATGAAAGTACATTCCTATTTTAGGCTTTTATAATTATGTGGAGTTTTTCTATTATTCCCTTAATATTGATATTGATATTACTGACTCTCAATGGATTCATGATGTTGGAGATAAAAAGTGAAAAATGGATTTTAATTTTGAAGGATCAATGGATAAATCCCCTGGAAGAAAGAAAATACAACGTACCATGTTTCAGAAATGTAGGAAGAATTATCCAAAACATTATCTCAAGGGATCTGGGATATTCTTATAGTATTGAAAATAGAGGCATAATTCTAATCAATAATGAATAGAGATGAAGAAACCCACTAATGTGATGAAAGAAAATAAGTTTTATATCAAAACTCAGACCATGGTACAATGTTTCGACTAAAGGAACATGAGGATTATGAAGTCTAATATCAACCCTCTCTTTTTATACATGAACATTAAATAAAATTTTCAGAATACTTAAAACATTATACAAATAGATTCCCAAAGACCACATTAGTCTTGTTCTTTTAAAAAAATGGAATCATAAACACTATGTTTCCCTCACGAATTGGGGATGATTTCATTGATTTAAGATTCAAACATTCCAAGTGGTTTCTAACGGGTTTGTTCATAGAATCGGAAACATCCAATGATTCCATATCCATTTGAACCTATATTCCAAAGGTAGGTGATCATTAGTTGTAGACTGATGAGGCTTAGGAATTTTCATTGGTCGAGAGGATGGGAGGTCGGACTCATCACACCTTTTTTAGGGGAATTATTGTCTACTCCGGGACTCTCTTTATAGATTTAATTTATGTTCGTGAATCCTTATTACATTACCAAGTATAAAATGAGTTTTCCTTTAGAGTTGACAATGATTGATATGTAGGAAATTTAGAGAATCTTTTATATGTATTCTAGGTTCTTCATTGATAGAGAATCATCTGTATTTGTTAGAGATTCTTAGTCAATGGTAACCTTTGATACATAAAAGTATCTTGATCATTATGATGACCATACTAGTTTTAAAGCCACTCGGTGGGGCACTTGATGTTTATTGTCATTCAAAAGGACATTGATTATTTTAGAGTTGGGATCGTACCCGCAGATGGGCTACCTACGTATCCTTTGTTTAGGAAAAGGAATCAGAACCCACGTAGTTCGAGTAAGGGAATATGATGTTTATGATTGATGGATCAAAGAAATATGTCATAATTACTTTTACGCTCTAAGCTCATGTGAGTCATGCTCGGTGTGAGAAACAAGAGGTATTGGTAAAACTAGACAATTGTGCCATGAAAGATGCAATCATAAGAAATGATGTTGGGCTTATGTATGTATGACTGCCCAAATAGATGAAGATTAGGATTTACTTCAGGGAAGAAATCCATAAACAGGGTCCATAAAGGTATATGTACTTTATGGAGATTTGGATACTCTAATTTGGGGCTTACTCCTGAAAAGGAGGCCCAAATTAGGAGGGGACTTATGATTGGGTTTTACTCTAGATCAAAAATTAAATTAGGACTGGTTAAGAGAGATTAGAGCTGGGGCTTACTCTTGAGAAGAAGGCCCAGGTTAAGGGACTTGAAAAAAAATTAAGGGACTTGGGGATTACTCCTGAAGAGGATGCCCATATTTGAGACTGCGGTTTACTCCTGAAAAGGAAGCCCAGGTTAAGAGAGTTATGGTTGGGGCTGACTCCTAAGGAGGATGCCCATATTTTAGAATTATTACTGGGGCTTATTCCTAAAAAGGAGGCCCAGGTTAAGTGGTTCTATCATCTTAAAGGATGAGGTTGAATGAATGAAATCTCAATCTTTAGTGACATAATGATGTGTAAATCACTATGTTTTTAAGAGGTGCTCCACATAATTATTTTCAGATAAGGAAGTCGATCAAGAAAACATGCCATAAATGGCTTTGAAGAATGTCTTGAAGACTGAATCTTGAATAGGAGAGGTGGAATGGTATAAGAGGGGTTAAATGGGAAAGAAGGGCACCCAAAAAGGCAGGGGCGCGCAAGTCCTGGTAGGCGTGCAGGTACTCCGTGGGTGCGGAAGTCCTGGTCGCGCAGGTATACCTGCGCGACACATGAGTACTTGCGTGATTGTTAACTAGTAGGGTAACACTTGGGCGATCCTTGATGAAAGCCTTTATAATTATCCTGAGGTACTTCCAGAAGAGAGGCACGCAAGTTTTGGTGAATAAGTAGGGTGGCGTGCAAGTATGTTCATTTCATTTAAGGGTAAAACACCTTAGGCATGCAAGTGTTAGTGAATTCTAACACTTAGACCTTACTCCTCTTGTTTAGACCTTCCATTCTAGGTAATGAATTACCTTATAAGTGTTCGGAAGACCTGAAGAAGAGACTTGGGCGTTCATAGCTCTATATCTGAATTCTGGAAAAATTCCTCCTTAAAATGGGGGGCCCACTGGGTCTATTTATAGGCTGGAGAAGAGTCCGAGCGGTTATCACTTAGGGTGCGCAAGTCACTTGCACGACCATTAGGCGGCGTGCAAGTCACTTGTGTGACCATTAGGCGGCGCGCAAGTATACTTGCGTGACTGTAAAGGAATTTGTGTGGCGCATGTGCATTTGACTCCTTTTTCATTCCTTTGTCGATTTTTGTTGTTTTCTTCAAAGGACGAATCAATTCGTGCTAAGTAATTTCCCCTTTTCATTCTTTTAGACAATGTGACGAAAAGGAGCGTAAAAAAAAGTCCCCCTTAGAGTTGGATCCGGAAGAAATAAGGATGTGACTCTGAGGAAAAAAAGAAAACCAAAGGGAAAGAGGCGCGCAGGTTTTCACCGCGCAACCATCATTGCGCAGGTGCGAGTCGCGCAGGACTGGAGCGTGCTGGATGGAGCGCACTGGCTGTAGGCGCGTAGGTGGGCCTCCTGGCCTATAAATATGCGGTCATTTTCCGTGCATAGCATTTGATTTATGGATTTTTGAGCTCTCGCCGTGTAGGTCCCCTTCGCCACACAAGTTGCTCGTTTTCTGCTGTTTCTTCGCTGTCGCGCTGTTGTCAAGGTAATAGAACTTGCGCGGTGATACTTGCGCACCAAAAAA
The DNA here is from genome assembly GCA_963277665.1 of Viscum album. Lineage (NCBI taxonomy): Eukaryota > Viridiplantae > Streptophyta > Magnoliopsida > Santalales > Viscaceae > Viscum > Viscum album. The sequence goes on along the minus strand of OY728163.1, from coordinate 64,546,670 downwards.
TTGCACGACAATTTTACACTTGTGCGACACATCCATTATTGCGCACCAAGTTTAGACTTGCGCGCCTTAATACCTTTGCAATTTTTCTGAAATTCTTTCACAAATTTTATGAAAAATCAACTTACTTAAGAGTTAATTTATTCAACTTTTGTGCAGAATCTATGGCTCTTAGAACCAGAATAGCTGATGAAATGGCTAGCATGCAGATTGATGATATGATGAACATCATTGGCCATGATTATTATACCGTCAAAAGTAGCACTCTTCCGGATTTGGCTAAGTATCTGAAGAAATATCATCACGACTTCCCCCAAAGCATTTATTTGCCTTTGTATGGCTATAGTCATCTGCAAGAAGTTACTATTCCAGAAGCAAAGAACTATCTCCCATTTTCGTGGTTTCAGAATTATACCAACTTTGCTTCAGCAAATATCTCATGTGGAGGAGGATTTATAAATGCTGGAACAGTGGAGAAAGCTCACATGATGCATCATAGCCCTTGTACGCCAGATTTAAAATCTCATACGCTTGAGCTGCAACCACATTGTCATGTTTCAATCTTCCGAAATGCTCAGATGGATCAATCCAAAGGCTGGAAGAAAAGTTGGGACTTCCGTCCTGGGGGAGGTGTGAAGCCAACTTGTATGTGGGCATACTGGGTGCGAAAAACTTGTGCAGAGTTTGTCGAGGATCTGGAAGGAGTGGCGATATACGAAGATGTATGGGTTGGGCAAACATATGTTTACAGACATGATAACTTCGTGCCGGAGATACTCAGCCACTGGAGCCCAGAAACTAATTCTTTCCATCTGACTCATGGTGAAGTAGGCATCAGTCTGTGGGATGTCCATAAGATCTCAGGGGCTCCAATTTTGGGTGACATGTATGATGAATTCATTCCTCCCATGGTGACTTGGAATGATTCAGAGAATACTCCTGCTTTAGGTCAAGAATTATTTAAAATATTCAATAGGCTCAAGAGTTCAGAGACCTCGTTAACTCATTTTAGAAAGGATATTCATCCGGAGGAGTGGATGAATATATTTCTTATTGAGAAGAAAGAGAAAGAGCCATAAGAGAAGGAGCCGAAGGAGAAAGGATCCAAGAAAAAAAATCCAAGGATAAGAGGCCCAAACATCCTACCACTTCCCCAAAACCTGAGAAGAGGGGTGCTCCTGGCACATTTTGGCCAACTCTAGAAGTAGGAGAGTTCGAGAAGTGGGAATATGAGGTGAATCAAAGGATCCCAAAGAAGACTCGTCTGGCGGGCTTCTTGGCTTTATGGCTCAGCGTTTATCTCTTTCCAATCAGGGATTCGAAGGGAGGCGTCAGGCCAGGGAACTCCCTCATTGTGACAAAGTTGGATGAGGGAAAAATGGTTGGGTTGGCTACCCCCATTTTAGAAAATATTCACACGAGTTTACTTCATGTTTTCATGGGTAAATCTACTTTAATAATATTGGGACCATTCCAAGTTTTATGTGGATGGACTTCCTCTCACTTCAGGACTTACAATGTATAGAATGGATTACAAATTCCTGGAAGTTCTTTCAGGACATCAGTGCAAGCATTCTCTGAAATTTCTCCATTAGATGTTAATGCCTATGACATGAAAGTGAGGTAGAGAATGTTTAAGGAATTCAACTTCTTTCCCTATGGAAATCCGCCAACTGGGTGGTTTGTTGATGATGGAACAACCCACTTGGATTTGAGGGCATACATGCTAGATTGCAGAGATGGTGTACTAGTTTCCAGGATTGACAGAGAAATTATATGCAAGGCCTATGCTCCATGTAGATTTGCACATCAATTAAAGTGTCTGCAATAGATTTCTGTATCTCCCCCAGTACATGTCAGGTTAGAGCAACGTCCGATGGTTGCTCGGAAACTATGGCTGCGGACGTGAAGGGAGAAGACTGGGGTGACATTTGATCTACTAGTTGAAAAAGCGGCACATAACTTGAATACATATTATACCGAGCACTGGATAACATCATACCCCAAAGGGGTACTGAATCACCCAGTTTATCAGGTGGGGAAAAGGAAGAGGAATGTAGAGAAAGAAACCCTTCCTCATGAAGGTGATGCTTCCCCACCTGAAGCTGATTCGCCAGATTCCTCCTCTAGGACTAATTCACCAGATTCCCATGATGGGGATGATGAGGCACAACAAGTGGAAAAACGGCCTCGTGCTCGATATAATCCTCTGGTTAGAATCAAGATACCTACTCCATCAACTCCTGGTGAGTTAGTTCATTGTGGTAATTTAATCATTGCTACTTTATAAAGCAATAATTCTTATTTTCTTATTCTCTATCTGCAGTTGCAGGAGCCGGGAAGAAACTAAAATCAAAGATTGTAAGACCTTCCTCACAACCTTCATATCTAAGACCGGAGGCTATCCAGTTATGGCAGAGTTTATACTGTGGTACTGAGATTTCCTGGCTGGATTTGTGTGAGGGACTACAACTTCCTGAAATAGGAAATACTCTAGCTTCTATAGATATACAGTACGAGGATAACCCCAATGAAGTGCGGGCTTACATCAGAGGGTTGGAAATGATCATATATTCCACTGATGAGTCTGTTCCTGACACCAGGCAGGTGAAGGAATTGATTGATCGTGGTGCCGCTGAGGGGACTGATGTGGAGTGGCACGATTATGTGGCTCTTGAAGATGTATGTTTTCTTTCCTTATTTTCTTTGCAACTTGATTTCAGTCTAAGCTTTGTTACTTAAGGGAGTTATTTTCTTTATCTTGTAGCTTTCAAAGAAAGGAACTACTAAGGTTCCTTCGCCACAATATAGCCCTGGTGGTACTGCCATCAGGGCTGCTGTTGATTCTCCTCATGAACTGGGCGAGATATCTCTAGGCCAGCAGGCCATGAATGAGGAGTTGAAAATGGATTTTCATTCTCCAATCCAGGTGCCAATAATGGAGACTGTCGATACTCCCAAAAAACCCAAGAATCAAAGGCAAAAAAGGAGGAATTCCATAGATAAACGCTTCGTTAGCAGTGGTAAGTCCTTCGGGTAATCATGAGTATATACCCATGAAAAGGTTGCTCATATTTCTGGGGATTGCAGGTGCTTCTTCAATTTCCCCTCTGAGGGAAAGGACTGATCCTCCTTCAAGGACCATGGAGGGTGCTGTGGAACAAACACAAATTCAGGATGACTTGGCTGCTCCTGGAGAAGAGCTAGCGTCTGTTCCCAGTATCCCTTCTGATGCTATTGCAAGAAGAGAAGAACCTGTTTCTGGTAAGTTAACAATGCTTCATAAAAATGTTGAACAAAATATCAGATGACTTCCATTCTGTGATACTTCAGGTTCAACTCCTACAATAGATCTTCTGGCGGCTGTTGCAACTGATGCCGTGATTTTATCCGAAGATGTTTTCCAGGGTCAGGGGCCGCAGGTCGTAAGTCGCCAAGAAGACACATCCAATGCTCCCACTGGTAAGACTAACCAGGATTCTGAAATATCATTAGATGAAATGATGAATCTTGTCATGTCTTTTGAAGAATTTTATGATCATGCTAAGTTATCATGTGATTTAGAAGACCTTGGGCATGAGTGTTATCCTTCTCCCAGTAAATTTTATTATAATTTACACTTCTAATCATGACTGAAAATAATATGCAGTTCCATCCATAGAAGATGTTGAACTGCCAATGCCTGAAGAGGGTGTAGACATTGATGTCAACCCTACCATTGCAGAAACATTAGCTCAAGTAGAGATAAACCCAATAAACCCTCCTGAGACCCATCTCGAAGATCCTGTTGAGACTGGGAAAGATGGGGAGGAGTCTTCTCAGGTTGCTGATCTACCGTTCAATAAGGGATAACAATATTTGTGATTGTACTTAATTTGAAATACAATAGATTATTTTGTTATCCTTTGAACTTAACCAAATCTTTCAATTAATTATGCAGGGCCATCAACTGAAGTGGCTAGATCTAGAGGTGAGGCCTCAGCCTCTGCCCCAATGGGAATTGAAAGCTAAGAAGCACAGGTCAGGGGGGAAGGAGCAGAACAGGGCACTTCCTTAAGTGCATTAATCCCAGATTACATACCCCCATGTGATGATGATGTTGAATCAGACCTATAGGTGCTTAAGGCACTCATCTTTTCACAACGCAAGGCATGAAACAACATGTGGAAAATCATATCTGAGGTGACTTTAGAATAGCTGTCATAAAATATTTCCTGGTTGTCGTCCCAGTTCGTCATGATAGGACTTGGCGGTTTTGGATACTAAGAGATCCATACCGCAGTGGAACACGTCATCTTCAGGAGGGAGAAGTAGCAAAAGTGTCGCGAAGATCTGACCAGGGTGAAACTATTAGTTAACATCTGCGAATTTGAGGCTGAAGTATCCCGAGCTGAGGTTGATTATGATGCCAAGATGAAGGAGCTGAAGCATAAAATCCAAGAAAAAGTCGTCCAGCAGGTGCAGCTCCAGCAACAGTTAGATGCTGTTACAGGGGAACTTAACCAGCTCAATAATTCATTGGAGGTAACTCAAATGAATGGTATGAAAGCCATTGCAGATGCCAAGAAGTCACTCTATCAAGATGAGAATGGTGAAGCTGGTCGAGTGCACGAGCTTCAAGTAGCTGCTGATGAAGCTTGGGATGTTGTACATCAAGTGAAGACTTATGTTGACAGTCTTTTGTAATTTTCTGAAAAAGAGAAGAGGCTCAAATCTGTGGATTTCGCTCTAATTCTTGTGCATAAAATGAAAAGAATTCTCTCATCTTTAATCACTTGTGCACATATTTTCCCACTACCTACTTTAGATTTTAGCTAATCCAATGGGCCTAGTAAGCATAGTTTGATTTTTTCTAGGATTATTATAAATAACCCTAAAAACTATGAATCTTTTAATTGCTCAATATTACCTAAATCATACAAAATTTATGTTTAGTGAGCTGGAACTTGACTTTTATTCAGAGTTCCCTTGTCTTTTGTGGGCAGTTTAAAGTCATGCACGTCGGACATAAAGAGGCTAATGTTTAAGGTCGAAATAGCTTTGACCGAATAAATTAGAATTGACTCAATTCCTTGAAAATTCATCTGAAAACATATTACCATACTCAAGTATGAGGGAAAATATGTAAACTATGATTTATGAATATTTGAATCTGAGGAATGATATGAAAAAGAGCTAAAAAGGCATTAGAAGAAGTAGTTCCCAAGAATGAAGTTACCACTATTTAACAAACCCGTTAGGGGGTTGAATTATGCAGGGCCACCTAAGGGCATTGGATGCATAGTCAAATAAATAGAATCTTTTGGCAGACAGGTCCGTTATGTAGACTACTTATTCAAGGCCACCTAAGGGCACATGCTTCATAGTCAGGAAAAAGAACTCTCAGAAATTTACTTTCCTAGTGCTAAAAAGCCAGTGAAAGTTTATGGAGATTCAAATTTTCCAAAGTATAGAGTTTGTTGTATGGAAAGAGGTACTTGAATATGGAGAAGATATTTCCAAACAAGATTATCGAAGAACTGGATGGATATCACTCCTACGAAGGTCTGACCCAAATGTAGGGAAGGAGAATATAAACCATATACTTGAATACTTTCAGATCATGAAAAAGGATATGGGAAAACTATGTTAAGGATGGCTATTTTTGTAGATCCCTACATATTTTCATTAATACAAATAAGGAAAAAAGAGTCTTTCCTCCCAATAATGAAGTTTCCACTATTTTAAAAACCCGTTAGGGGGTTGAATTATGCAGATCCACCTAAGGTCATTGGCTGCATAGTCAAATAATAGTATCTTTTGGCTGACAGGTCTGTTATGGAGACTGTTTATGCAAGGTTTCCTAAGGGAACGTACTGCATAGTCAGGCAAAAGAACTCTCAAAAGTTTGAAATTTTTGTGACTAGAAGTCAAGAAAAGGGTTATGAAGATCTGAAAATATTTAAGGTTAGGGTTGTGACACATAAAGATGGGTATTGTCCAATGTATGCAGAGATACAAAAATAAATACTAACTATAATCATGTTGTGGCTGGGTCCTGAATGGAAATGTTGGACTTCACTATGTATCCCATAAGGATGGGAATCAAGCCACACGTAGTTCTTGAACTACAGTTTTAACGTCGTGTGGGACAAAAGGATTGGAGATCTTAGTTTAGGGTCATAGAGCTCGAACCATTATAAGAAATACACAGTGTGTGTTTTCATGGGGACTTTTCAGCCAGGGGACTGAAAGAGGAATTTGGGGTTAGGCCCAAAAGACTTGGGGCTGGATTCGAGGGACACTCGAACGTTCCTATGTATCCCATAAGGATGGGAATCGAGTCCACGTAGTTCTAGAACTACCCTCTGTACAAATTTGGTTCGTACATGTGAAGGGTGAAAGGGGACCTTAGTGCAATGATGGTTTGACCCAAGATAAAAGATTCGTGCGTTGCCATGTATGAACATAGTCTTTGAAATGAATCATGACTGAAAATAAATGTAAATAATGATTCCCTCTCAGGTGAGGGTATCAAAGTATATTGTAGTTTATTGTCATACTGGACAAAAGTATTGTGTAGTTTAATGTCATATAACAAGGATGAAAGTGAACCAATGTAAAGGTATTGATTCTATAGGCGGTTTCATGAATCAACATCGTATGTGATGGAGGTGAACCAATGCGAAGAGAATGATATTGGGGGAGGTTTCACGAATCAACATCGTATGAGATGGAGGTGAACTGATGTGAAGAGATTGATTTTGGGGGAGGTTTCACGAATCAACATCGTATGAGATGGAGGTGAACCGATGTGAAGAGATTGATTTTGGGCTTGAACCTTGGGAGGTTGCCTATGTACCCAGCTTGGAAGGAAAGGATCAAAGTCCTCGTAGTTCAATTAAATAATGAATTAATTATCAAGTTGTTCTTGGGGAAAATGACCTAAAAAATGATATTGCTGGGACTTACACAAGGTTAGTAGCCCAGCGAGAGTGTTATGGTTGAAGTTTTCTCTAAGCTCACATGAGTCATACTCAGTGTGAGAAACAAGAGGTAACAACAACCTTAACGATGCATAGTTTAATGTCATGTAGGACATATAAAGGGACTATGCAGTTTAAAGTCTTGCAGTTAGGACTATTGGTGTTGCACAGTTTAGTGTCATGTAGCAGGGACAAAGTACAATTTAATGTCATGTAGGACGTATCAATGACTTTTTGTATAGTTAGGACGATGGGGACAATACAGTTTAATGCCATATTGGAAAATAGAGGGCTGTGCAATTTAATGTCATTCAGTGAGGACAAAAGAGTACACCATTTAACGTCATGTTCGACGAAAAAGGGATGATACAGTTTAGCGTCATGTTGGACGTAAGTGCCAATAGTTTAAGGCCGTATGCATGGACCGTTGGTTATGCAGTTTAACGTCTTGCTGGACGTAAGGGACTTCTATATAGTTTAACGTCATATAGTAGGGACAATGAAAGGGATACCGTTTAATGTCATGTTGTCTGGAAAAGATGATCAGTTTTAATGTCATGCAGGACGGTGGTGTAGTTTAAGGTCATACTGGACCAAGGTGCAATTTAAGGTCATACTGGACTGAGGTGCAGTTTAAGGTCATACTAGACCGATGATGATATATTTTGTGTTTATACAAAATACTTCTTCAAAAATATGGCATTGGTTGGAGTAGTGATGAGTTCTCCATCCATCGAGATTAATGGATAAGCTCCATTGGAGTAGACCCTATGTATTGAGTAAGGTCCTTCCCATTTTGGCTCATGCTTAGGAGGTTTCTTTCCTGGTATCATTGGAGTTTTGAGAACTAATACCAATTCTCAATTAGCGAATGAACGAAGACAAACTTTTTTGTTGAAAGCTCGTGCTATTCGATTCTGATAGTCTTCCAAGTGGTGCAAAGTGCACAATCTTTTCTCATCTAACTATTCCAATTCATTCAATCGCTTTTGAGATTGTTCATCTGTAGATGACTGATCACAAATTTCTACTCTGAGAGAAGGTAGTTGAACTTCAATGGAAAAGACGGCTTCCGTTCCATATACCAGTGAATATGGAGTTGGCCGCGTTGCCGTACGGGTGGTAGTCCGATAAGCCCATAAAGCATGAAAGAGTTTATCAGGCCATGATTTCTTATCTTTATCCACCATCTTTTGCAGTATATTTGAAAGAGTCTTATTAAAGGCTTCTATCTGGCCATTGGCCGCTGCATGATACCAAGATGAATGATTGGATTTGATGTTGTATTCTTGATACAAATTCTTCACCTCGGATGAACAAAAGTTGGTGCCATTGTCCGTTAATATGGTATGATGGACACCAAATCTGGTAATGATGTTAGACTTGATGAAGCTAACAATGCATTTAAAACTAACTTTATTAAGAGGTATTTCCTCTGCCCATTTGGAAAATAAATCAGTAGCAGTAAGAATATACTTAAACTGCTTGGCCGTAGCTGAAGGGTAAGGTCCCACCACATCCATTCCCCATGTGGAAAATGGCCACGAGTATTTAGCTATATGAAGAAACTCTAGAGGTTGATGAATGAAGTTGGAATGTACTTGGCATGAATGAAACTTCTTTGTGAAATCAACACAATCTTGTATCATTGAAGGCCAAAAGAATCCAATCCTTCGAATCTGATCAGACAGTCTATGTCCAGACTGGTGGGCGCCACAGATTCCTACTTGCACTTCTTTCATGACAACCATTGTCTCTTCAACATCAATGCATCTGAAGAGAACTCCATCAAAACCACGTTTGTAGAGAATTTTCTCTAGGTGATCTGGGCTATCATGAAGAGTAAAATTGAGCACACGTCGCCAGATTTGTTCTTTCTCGGCTCTATCAGGTGGAAGTGTTCCATTTTAAAGGTATTCCCTGACAGGTAACATCTATCCTGTAGTATGACCATATGGTTCAGAAATGGGACTAATTTCATTAATTTCCTCTGTTCTGATTCGAACATAAGGTGAAATTTCACGACGGTGGGAAATACTGATGGTTGTCTCGTCCCGATTTGGATTTGCCAGAGCTGTGGCTATATTATCCAGTGCATCAGCTTGAGCATTTTATGATCGCGGGATATAAGAAAATGTCGGTTCCGAAGGGAATTCCTCCATTAACTCTATAATGTAATCATACAAAGGGATTAGTTGTTCTTTTCTGATGGCATAATCCCCATTGACTTGTTTGATTACCAGGTCTGAATCACCTTTCACCTTTAAGTGATTCACTTGTGCTGGAAGCGCCAATTCCAAGCCTGCAATGAGAGCTTGGTATTCTTCTTCATTATTGGTACCACCTTCCCACAATAAGAAGGAATAAGGTAACACCAAATTTTCTGGATAAATGAGCACAATTTCTAAGCCAACTTTGTTGAATTTAGGATTTTCCATTTTCCTCCATGTTGGACTTCTAGAAGCACCATCAAAATACATTTCCCAAGCCTGAGGACTTTCTTGAATAGAGAAGACTTCCTCATAAGGGAGTTCAATATCTGAAGATGTGTCTTCCACTGAAGGGTGTTCGTCCAGGAAATCGGCCAGAGCTTGGCCCTTTATTTCCTTTTGAGACACATACTAAATGTCGAATTGATGCAAAATAACTGCCCACCTTTCCAGAAATCCTGTAAGCATTGGATGAATAAGGATGAATTTGAGCGGGTTATTGTGAGATACCAATTGGACCTTGTGATGTTGCAGGTAGTGTCTCAACTTCTTAACTACAAAGATTAATTCCAGGCAGCACTTCTCAATACTTGAATACTGGGTTTCTGCTTCAAGCATAGTCCGACTGAGGTAGTAGAGGCTGTTTTCATTCCTAGCATCATTCTTTTGAGCAAGAAAGGCACCCAATGATCACTCTAGAGCTGTCACGTAGAGGATAAGTGGTCTTATTTCAACAGGTGGCATGAGTACTGGTGGAATCAAGAGGTATTTCTTGAGAATATCAAATGCTTCTTGACATTCTTCAGTCCACTGGTAAGTGACTCCCTTCTTCATCAATTTGGTGAAGGGTAAACTTTTTCCTACCAAATTGGTGATGAAACACTGAATATAGGATAAGTGTCCTTGAATTCCTCTTAATTCTTTCAAATTTCGAGGAGGTGACATACCAAGGATTGACTTTTTCTTCTCATGATCGACTTCAATACCACAATGGCATACAAAAAAGCCAAGAATATTTCCTGAGGATACCCCAAAAGCACATTTTAAGGGGTTTATCTTCAAATTATGTTGTCGAAGCTTGTGGAATATGACTTCCAAATCAGCCAAGTAATTAGAACGTTGTTTGTATTTTACCACCAAATCATCCACATAACATTCAACAAACATCCCTAAAAATGGTTTGAAGATACGATGCATGTAACGCTGATATGTTGCACTTGCATTCTTTAAGCCAAAGGGCATTACCCGGTAGAAAAACACACCCTGAGGGGCTCTGAAGGCCATGGATTCCTCATCTTCTGGAGCCATTTGGATTTGATTATATCCAGAATATCCATCCTTAAAGGAAAGTTCTTCATATCCAGCTGTTGCATCAATTAAAAGTTCTGTAATCAGAACTGGGAAATCATCCTTAGACAATGCCTATTAAGATCTCTGAAATCGATGCAAACTCTAATTTTTCTGTTCTTCTTTTTCACAGGGACAATATTAGCCAACCACTTGGGATATTGACCTTCTCTGATGAAGTTAGCTTTGATAAGATTATCCACTTCAGCTTTAATCTTGGAAGCATAATTTGGGTGTGTTCTTTTCATGGCTTGCTTAAATCCTCGATGCTCTTCTGGTAAACCCAAATGATGAGTAGCAACATCAGGATCAAGCCCGGGCATCTCTGTATACTTCCAAGCAAATATATCTCATTTTTTCTTTAAAAAGGAAATATACATCTCTTGTTCTTCTAGAGTCATGGCCGCACTTATTAAAGTGGGGTGTGGATATTCTTTTGTACCCAGATTTATTTCTCTGAGTTCATCCACGGTGGTAGAGATACCCTCTTCAAATGCTGGAGGAGCATCTTTGAGATCTTCCTCTTCTTCTTCATCATGTGTTATTTCTTCCGTTTCTACTTGCATAGTAGATGATAAATCAGAATTTCCATGATCAGAAGAGATGTTAAAATTTGAAAATCTTGAAGAAGAAGCTCCCATTTCTGACCCAATTGATGATGAAGGGTATTCCTTGGGAAATAAGGATGAGATGATGGATTGAGAATCGACATCATTGTTCACCTCCGATGTTGCTATAAATTCTTTTGGCCTGATTGGAGAAGTATAGACTTGTTGGATTTCAGCAGATGAAATGAATACATCACCATTTGGGCTTTCATCACTGCTTGGTGGGTTACCAATTTCTCCCATGTTGTTTGGCTCGATTTCCGTAATTGACATTATGGATCTCTCCATAAGAGTATTTTAATTTGGGTTTATCTTGTCAATTTGACTGATAGGCAACACATAATCTATACTCACATGTGTAAATGGATTTACTGGAATCTTCTCCAAACCATATAGAGCATTAACTTTGGTAATCTCCCTGATTGTGGATTTATCCTTTCCCTTCATGCGATAGAATTCCGCCTCAATGTATTGAGACTCACATGTCTTGAACGGGGCCTTATCACCATACAATGTCCCAACTTGACCATCGAAACAATATTTGAGACATTGATGGTATGATGAAGGGATATACATATGTTGATGTAGCCAGGGTCTTCCAAGAAAGATGTTGAAGGCTGAATCTTGATCAACAACCATGAAATCTGAATTAGACACAAGATCTCCTAACTGAGTTCTGAGTGTAACCTTGCCCAGTGGTTCTTGTTCATTTTTATCATATCCTTGTAACATCATGGTAGAAGGAGATAAATCAAATTTCGTTAGGCCCAATCGACAAAGTGTATGAATGAGCATGAGGTTAACTCCTGAACCATTATCAATGAAACCTCTCTGGACGTCTACGCCATTGACCTTGCCAGATAAGTATAAAGGTCTAATATATCCATGCACGACATCATCTTCATCTTCATCAGTAAAAGATATTACTGCATGTAATTATGTAGGATTATTCTCTATATGATAGACTTCAGCTGCAACAATTTCAGTTTCAAACTCCTAAGGACTTGACAAATCCTCAATGAGTGCCTCCCGAAGATCTTTTGACAGATTTAAAGCATCCAGAATTGATAATGTGGCCGGTACTTGGTCTAGGTGTTTCAATACATCATACTTTTGATCCAAAGGTCTACGTTTCCCAACAAGAACATGTGGTTTAGCAGGTGCCTTGGAAGTTGATGTTTTGGAAGTTGATGCATCTTGTAACGGGATAAGAGTAGGCAATATTCCTGTCCTTGTAAGATCAGACTGATTAGATCCATTTACTTTCGGAGAGGAAAAAGATGGAACCTTAAATCAGTCTTCCAGAATAACTATTCCATGACTGAATTTTCTATTGGTGGAAGAACTTGCTTGTTCTTGTTGAGCTCGCTGAAGGGATCTGCCACGAGTTTCTGCTGCATACACAGTTCTAACACGGGTATAATTAGAATAGTTTCTTCTGAAAGATCCACATCTTCCCCTGTATCCTGAGCCTCTAGAACTTCCTCTGATTCCTTTGTTTGATACATGGAATTCAAGCTCATCTAAATCGAAACTGCAATTGGCATATGGATATTTTAATTGAATGATATTAACAGAACCAAAGATGAACTCTTCATCCGATAAAGACTCTGCCTGATTAATCTATTTAGGCTGTGCCATTTGGTGGGGCGGTTCCCGTTGCTTCGAAGTAGATGGCATGAAATCTACCAGAGTCAAAGACAACTTAGGCTTTGACACATACTCATCTTCTTCTGATTTTTCCTCTTTCTTGGAATTATGCTGTTTCTTTGAGGATTTTCCCTCTAATGAAGAAGGTTTTGCTACAACATTCATGGCAGAAGACACAATTGGTTTCTTCAATTGTGTTTAAAAAATAGCATGATTTCGGTTGATTGTCTTTCTGACCATCCAATCATCATATTTTTGTGCATTTTTTCTTTTGACTTCTTGCTACTCGCCTTCCTCCTATGGAACTATAACATTAACACATGCTACCTGAGCTGAAGAACATTTCAGTTTGACTTGTCCCGAGTCGACCATCTTTTGCAGGAGGTCTTTGAAGACAAAACACTCCTGGATGGGATTCCCAACATTTGATGAAATGGGAAATAGTTGGGACGGTCTTCATATCCTTCCTTGTTTGGCCTCTTGGGCATTGGAAATTGAACCAAATTATTTTCCAGAGCCGAAATGAAATAACCAGGAACTTGTTCATTTCGGAAAGAGTAAACTTTGCTTTTCAAATCCTCAAATTGTTTTATTCTTTGATCTCTTTTATTATCTTGACGAAACGGCCTCTGTTGTTGGCGCTCAAGTGGTGGAGCCCTTCGAGAAGATGAAGGTTTTGAAGTAGAAGTAGGTACAGGTGATTGTTTAAGCATAACTATAGCAGTCTCTGCTTTACCCATTCTCCTTCCTGGAGCTAATGGAATTACACGAGATTTATCCCTAGTCTGTATACGAGAATCATCAACATGTTGAGCGATTGAAGTAAGGTATCGAAACCCTCTTGTGTATTTCACATGGATCAACGAAGTGCATAATTCGTCATGCAGATTTGACACACAGATTGGCAACAGTTCCTCTTGAGGGAGAGCAAAGATTAGGGAATATGTTAATCCTTTCCAGTGAGCAATGAAATCAGAGAATCTTTCATTCTCCCTTTTCTTACAGTTTGTAAGATCAAAAAATTTTGTCTTTGGAAAAGTTGAGCTGAATTGAAGAAGAATTCGTTGATGGAGATCTTCCCATACGGTAATTGACCGGGATTGCAAGCTTGTGTACCAAACAAAGGCTGGTCCTTGCAAGGTTCGCACGAAGCATCTGAGTTTCACTGCTTCTTGCTGCTCTGAATTTCCTTTCATTGGATCACAACAAGACACGTAATGCATCAAATGATGTTCAGGATATCCTGATCCATTGAAAATAGGGAATACATGGTTTCAAAAATTTGATGGGGGAGAGACTGAATCTACCCATTCAGGGTAATCTCTCTTTTCTGGTTGAACCTGTGAAAGCTTCCCTTATATAGTCTCTAACCGAGCTGTTAATGACTCAATGGTAGTTATTAACTTTTGAGAAACATCCGGTTGAACTTGGACCATGGCAGGTGCAATGACTGGATCTTGGATAGGTATGGCAGTTGGTACTCCAACTGATGGCAGTACTGCCAATTATTGTTGCATTTGACCTGTAGGATTAGACCTGTGAGGGTGTACTAATAGAGGAGGATATTCTTGATCCATCTCAGTAGCTGCAACAAACTCCCTTGACTGGCTGTCTCCAGCACGCTTAGGTAGAAGACTACCCTGAAGTAGTTCTGTATTCACCCTCCTCAATTCCTTCATTTCTTCATCCTATTGTGCAAACCTTTTCTCTAGTGAGAGCGATTGGCCTTCTACAGAGGAAGGATATGTAACCTGATTCTTTCCCCTCCTTTTTTGGATCCTTTTCGGAGAGGGGGAAGTGGGTTACTTGAAGTATTACCTAGGTTCTGAGTAATCCTTTGATTTCGTGTACGCACACCTTCTTCATTTGTGTCTGTGTGTACATCTTCTTGAGCAGGAAACTCTTCATCTGAATCCCCTGAGTGAGCCTCATCTGGTGGATCAGTAAGAACGACATTGATGACATTGATTGATACATAACGCATCACATCCCTTCTATCATAATTTCTGTGATATTCTGTTCTTCCATGTCTTTGATGAGACATTTCCTTTTGTTGATTCGATCACTTAGGAACTTCTTGACGAACCGTAATTTGGAGGGAATCTCCTGATAATTTGGATCATCGTTCCTCATGTGGCTTTTTTCCCAATCGAGAGAAGACCGAATTTCACTGGGGAGGGGATTGATGATTTGAAAAAGTCCCCAGTCCGGTGGACTGGGGCTGTTCCTGCTATCTTTTCTCAACTCATCGAATCCTATTTGTTGATTATGAGGGTTGGTTTAAAAGGGTCCCCAGTCTAGCAAGCTGGGGTGGCTCTTAACTTTCTATGTCTGAGACTTTCTTAAATTCTCTCCTAATCTTGAATACCTTAGTCCTAAAATTAGCTGGATGCATAAACCTGCATCCACTTTTATCACCCGGTTCAAAAGACCATTGGATGATTTCCGACACTTCTGTCACTTAATGATGTGCTTGCTCCATATGAGAGGCCTGTTCAATATTCTCGTTTGCTTGATGTAGGAGTAATTCAACAACTTGTTCTCTCTATTCTTGATTTTGAGAAGAACTAGTTGAGGCATGTTCTTAGGAAATATCTTGATTACAAACAAAACCCATTGACTGTGGCCGGCCACGGGCAATAACATTGCATGAGACCATTTTCTGTAGGCTTTGCTGACTGGAGAGCACAGTTAAATGTAGTACTCCATGAACACCCCATCCTCTGACCTGAATACCAGATGGGGTATTGGCAATTAACTGGCACAATCTTCTTAGTGCACCAAGGCATGACTGCTGAAGGGCTCTCTGCTGCTTTTCAGCCTTTGGATATCGAGAGACTGATAGAGATGCCAAGTCAATTTGGCATTGTAACCCTTCTATTATCTTAAAATGATTTTCATATTCATAATAAGATAATACTTTCTTTTTCAACTAAAAAACAGTTTTCCATATGTTGAGACAAATATCGTGAATTCCATCTTCCGTCAACATCTCTGGAATGTCATACTGAGAGTCAGATAGAGGCCAAAACATGACTGGTACTTCACCTTTTTCCATTTGTTTTCTCATGTTCAGCATTTCCTCTTTATCATTCAATGAAGATTCTTCTACTGATTTGACCAGAGTTGGTGCTTCATTGTTGCTTCATCAGATTCAACAAGATTGGTAGAGAAATCACTGATCAAACTAGAAGATGCATGACTTAGGGGTGGTTCAGAGAATGACCTACACCCTGGTCTATCTTCCGATTGAGAAAGTATTTCACCTGCTAGCGATAAAGCATCAAACATGACTGGTTTCACATTTCCAAGTGCCTCAAGATAAGAGGTATTTCTCGGCACTACATTGTCCATTGGAGAATTTTCCGGGCAATGTGCATCACTACTGCGGAGAGGAATTTCGCAGCGAAATTCATTATCATGGGGAGGACCACCATGGTGGGTTACAACAGAAGATGAGATCTCTTGCTCCTTGGTCTTTTGACCACACAGAGGGTTCCTGTGGCTCTTATATGAAGATAAAACTTCGAGATCGACCGAATTGTTAGGAAGAAAGCCTTCATGAGGAAGTTTCTATTGAATACCTTTAGAATTAATGTTCCCACTATTGGGAAATAAGGGAGTAGAATCTTTTATTCCAACAGATAACTGTCTGAGGGATTCAAGAACTCCAGCATCGAGCAAGGCCTTGTTACAGATTGGCTCTTGATTTCTTAACTGTTCTAGGCATGTCTTTTTCTTAGACGCCTTCTTACTCAATTTAGCAGGTGTGTGTGCCTGCTTAGAAGAAGTGATCAGGTTAGGCTGATTATCTCCGCTCAAACCAGGTGTATGTGCATGAATTGGTAGTCCGTATGATATGTGGGAGTACGCCCCACAACCCTCTTGGACTGGAACAGATGTGTGTGTCTGTTCCGGAGTGAACTGTTGATGTGTCACTCCACTGGTAGGGATAGATTTATGTGTCTTTCCCTGAGATGTTGCTGAAGTTGTTATAATATCCTGGCAAGCATCCAGAAAATGATCAGGGATTTTCTTCTGCTCTTTCACCATTGATGGAATATGCTTGGTGACTTCAGCTGCCGGAACGGGGATATACATCCATTCCTTGCTTGGAGTAGGTGTATGTGTCTACTCCTATCCTCCTTTTCCTGCCAGTGAATCCTGATAGTACTCAAATGTGGGGGCAGATAATTGAGTCTGCCTCCTGTTTATCGCCAGAGCTTTCCGACTGACTTCTCCGTGTGATACCAAGCGAGACTGTTGGCAGACTTGATTAATACTAGCAGGTGTATGTGCCTGCTGATTGCACTTCACCGAACATGGTTGACGAGATCCATCATATGTAGTCAGACGAGCCTGCTGACTAGAATGTGATGTATAAACAGGTGTATGTTCCTACCTATAGTACTCCGCCGGAATTTCCTGGTGGGATTGGCGTGATGCTGCCAGACGAGTCTGCTGGACAGCGGAATTAAAACGGGTAGGTGTGTGTTCTTACTCATTGATTGCCACCAAGTTAGGTTGGTGGAATTCTTCGGAGATGACAGAGATGAGAACCTACTCACTGTTAACCGGTTGTCACCTCTGGTGATTCGTCTTGCCTACTCGGGTTCGGGGAACCTGAGCCGAATGCCTCGAGTTGGTACCCTCATCATGTTGAGGGCGCACTGCCGCACAAGTCTGGCGACGATTGTTGGTGGGATCCCTCGGGAAGGACTCTTGCCTCCTTGAATTAAGGGCCGGAGGGACCTACTCATTCACCTCCCCAGAATAAGGGAGCGAATGGTGATTGCGTTCTGGGGATAATGACCCGAAACGGTTGGAGATGGTGGTTAGCAACGCCTGCTTCTTGATCACTGGTCATCATTGTCCGGACAACCAGGGTGAATTGTTCACTTGGAGGGCTTGTCGGGAAGCCTCCAGAGTTGGAATAGTACCATTTTGACGGTACTCATTAACCAGAGCGTTTGATACCCAGCGTTGAAGATGCTGAGTAGGTGATGTCATCCTCAGAGCAGACGATAATCCAGCAGGAGTTGCAGTAGTGGTATTTGCAGCAGAAGTTTTCATAGCAGATGTATCCAAGGATGTAAACTTAAGAGAAGCCATTCTAGAAATGCAGAAGATCTTGGAAAAGAGTGCATGTTTGATATAACAGACGTACTCAAGATAAATCCAGCCACTACATCTTTTGGATGATCACATATGTCAATGATTGCTTTTGTTGGCCCTCTCATTGAGTTTTAAATAGGGGCCTAACAAATAATCAAAACATCATTTTGACTTGGTTAAGGATTCCTATCGGGTTCACCATTTTTTGTTTCCCTCTGGAATTGGGGATGGTCTCATTGATTTAAGATTCAAAAATTCCAAGCGGTTTCTAATGGGTTTGTTCGTAGAACCAGAAACATCCAATGATTTCATATCTATTTGAACCTACTTTCCAAAGGTAGGCGCTCATTAGTTGTAGACTGATGAGGCTTAGGAATTTACATTGGTCGAGAGGATGGTAGGTCGGAATCATCACAACTTTTTGAGGGGAATTATTGTCTACTCCGGGAATATCTTTATAGATTTAAGTTATGTTCGTGAATCCTTATTACATTTCCAAGTATAAAATCAGTTTTCCTTTAGATTTGACAATGATTGATATGTAGGAAATTTAGAGAATCTTTTATATGTATTCGAGGTTCTTCATTGATATAGAATCATCTGTATTTGTTAGATATTCTTAGTCAATGGTAACCTTTGATACATAAAAGTATCTTGATCATTATGATGACCATACTAGTTTTCAAGCCACTCATTGGGGAACTTGAAGTTTATTGTCATTCAGAAGGACATTGATTATTTCAGAGTTGGGATCGTACCCGCAGATGGGCTACCTACATATCCTTTTTTTAGGAAAAGGAATCAGAACCCACGTAGTTCGATTAAGGGAATATGATGTTTATGATTGATGTCTCAAAGAAAGATGTCAGAATTAATTTTACGCTCTAAGCTCACGTGAGCCATGCTCGGTGTGAGAAACAAGAGGTATTGGTAAAAACAGACAATTGTGCCATGAAATATGAAATCATAAGAAATGATGTTGGGATTATGTATGTATGACTTCCCAAATAGATGAAGATTAGGATTTACTTCAGGGAAGAAATCCAAGAACATGGTACATAAAGGTATATGTACTTTATGGAGATTTGGATACTCTAATTTGGGGCTTACTTCTGAAAAGGGGCCCAAATTAGGAGGGGACTTATGATTGGGTTTTACTCCAGATTAAAAAGTAAATTAGGACTGGTTAAGAGAGATTAAGGCTGGGGATTACTCCTGAGAAGAAGGCCCGGGATAAGGGACTTGAAAAAAAATTAAGGGACTTGGGGCTTACTCTTGAAGAGGATGCCCATATTTGGGACTGGGGCTTACTCATGAAAAGGAAGCCCAAGTTTAGAGAATTATTATTGGGGATGAATCCTAAGGAGGATGCCCAGATTTGAGAATTATTACTGGGGATTATTCCCGAAAAGGAGGCCCAGGTTAAGGGGTTCTCTAATCTTAAAGGATGAGGTTGAATGAATGAAATCTCAATCTTTAGTGACATAAAGATGTGTAAATCACTATGTTTTTAAGATATGCTCCACATAATTCTTATCAGATAAGGAATTCGATCAAGAAAAAATGGCATAAATGGCGTTGAAGAATGTCTTGAAGAATGAATCTTGAATAGGAGAGGTGGAATGGTATAATAGGTGTTAAATGGGCAAGAAGGGCACCCAAAAAGGCAGGGGCGCACAAGTCCTGGCAGACGCGCAGGTACTGCGTGGGCGCGCAAGTCCTGGTCACACAGGTATACCTGCACGACACATGGTTTCTTGCGCGATTGTTAACCAGTAGGGTAACACATGGGCGATCCTTGACCAAAGCCTTTATAATTATCCTGAGGTACTTCCATAAGAGAGGCACACAAGTTTTTGTGAAGAAGTAGGGCGACGTGCAAGTATGTTCATTTACCTTAAGGGTAAAACACCTTATGCGCGCAAGTGTTAGTGAATTCTAACACTTAGACCTTACTCCTCTTGTTTAGACCTTCCATTCTAGGTAAATAATTACCTTAGAAGTGTTCGGAATACCTAAAGAAGAGTCTTGGGCGTTCAGAGCTCTATATCTGAATTCTGGAAAAATTCCTCCTTAAAATGGGGGGCCCACCGGGTCTATTTATAGGCTGGAGAAGAGCCCACGCGGTTATCACTTAGGGCGCGCAAGTCACTTGTGCGACCATTTGGCGGCACGCAAGTATACTTGCGCGACTGTAAAGGAACTTGCACGACGCATTTTCATTTGACTCATTTTTTATTCCTTTGTCGATTTTTGATGTTTTTTCAAAGGTTGAATCAATTTTCGCTAAGTCATTTTTCCTTTTCATTATTTTAGACAATGTGACTAAAAGGAGCGTCAACACACGGGTACATGGGTGAGCTACATTATCCCACACTAGGTTCTCCAAGATTAGCATCCCTCTTAGATATATTTTTCATAAAATATATATCCCTAACCAAGGGAAGGAAACATAAAAAGGGGTTATATCAGATGCTTAGTAAGGGTAAATAAGGGAGATATTTAAGCATGTACATGAGTATAAGGGTATGAGAGCATGATCATAACATTAAAATATCACACCCTACATATAAAAGATCATAAATATAATTTGGGGCATAAAGATCAGCAATTCATAATACATGAATAATAAAGGAATCAAGAGTATAGGCCATGAAATCATAACATATGACCAAGACATATAATTGTGGAATACACATAAACATAGAAAATCATATTTCATGGATACCTACAAAGACCTTCATAACATGTTAGGATTTGTCTATGACCTGTGTACCTACTTTGGTCTTGGTCTAACAACCTATGTACCCTCTTATTTTCAGGATTGGGTAATAACCTGTGCACCCTCTTACTCTTAGGCTCTGGATACGACCTGTGTACCTTATTATTTACCGGCTTTGTCTATAACCCAGTACCCTTTTAGCTCATATACCATTTATCATTACCCAATGAATTGGAGGGATATATAGGCCTCACCCATCTCATAATGAAATCATGAACACTTGTGACACAAAATTATAAACAGTCATATCATAAACCATGAAACAAAATGAGTATCATAAACATGAAATCATATCATAACCTGTAGAAAATGATACATGTTTCATAACCATTTCACCAAATCATAACCTATTAAAGGGAAATATATTTCATAAAAATATAACCCATTAATGGGAAATGGATTTCATAAACATATAACCTGTGAAAGAGAAGTGGATTTTATAAAAACCATAACATTAAGCATAACCAATTTAAATAAATAATACAAATATAACCTTTAGATTATTTCCTCAAAAAGAATGAGTAACATTAATAGATTTCATATTAGATGTAAAATAAGTTTGAAATATCTTTCAAAATATTTTCTTGATAAAAATATATTTTCTTCTTTGAAAGAGGATTTTTAATGCATAAAACCAGTTGAAAATAATTCACATAGAAAATAACTTTAAAACTTATAAAGAATATTGGAAGTAATTTTGAAATAAAATTTCCTTAAAAACTTATAGGATAAGCTTCAAACCATTTTAAAAACTTATTTCTTTGAAAATAGTTTGAAAACATTAAAATAAAAGTAGAAAATATTTTGAAAACAATTTCATTTAAAATACCTTAAATACTTAAAAATAAATATTTAAAACATTTTGAAAACCATTTCATTTAAAATAAATTTTAAAAATTATAAATAAATCATTAAAATGTTTCTAAAATAACTTCTTTGAAAATAACTTTGGGAACTTGTAAATAAGGCTTCAAAACCTTTTAAAAACCATTTCTTTGAAAATAACTTTGAAAACTTTTATATAAATCTTGAAAATGTTTTGAAAACCTTTTTACTTGAAAACTTATGAAAGAAGATTGAAATTTTTTTGAATAAAAATTTCCTTAAAAATTACTTTTAAAAACATTTTCTAAAAAATTTACCTTTTAAGCATGGAAAGTTAGCTTTACAGAAATGATGGCAGATAAATCTGTACATGTCATATGAGGTAAAAATAATATTTCTTTTTTTCATGGTAAAAAGGTAAGAAAAAATGCATTGTTTGGAAAGTGATAAAAAGTTTCCTTTGAAAACATTGATAAAATACAAAAAGGGTAAAACTTTCTTGTAAATATTATATAAGAATATTATAATATTCTTGTAAACCCTTTTTAGAAAACTTTGTTTTGAAGGAACATTAATTTCTGACTGAAGAGAGAGGTAAATCAAGACTTTTTTAAAAACAATTTCTTAACTATATTATGTACCGAATAGAGGGAAAATTGTACAAATATATGAAGATATTATGAATAACTAGAGGAGAAGAAAAATCATGAGGGTTATTGAGATATGGGTCATAATAGTTTATTAAAGGAGGTATAAACATAAACAATCTCGAAAAACAAGGAGATTGTTTCAAAGAACTCTTACGACTTGGTAACTTTTGACCATACTACCCATTTAAGAAAATGAAATTAAAAAAGATTAAAATATAATTAATAGAAATATATTCATGATATAACATGTCAAATTTAGTATATACACCTCATGAAAAAATATTGGTGCATAATAATTCATGTGTCTCAAAGAAGGAAAATTGAGACAAAATCATTTAATCGATTTGGTAACTTTTAAAACATAGTACCCATGAAATAAATATAATAAAATAGATATCTAAATACCCATAAATTCAATTATAATAATAATATAATACATATGTGCTCTTTATACACACCACACAAAAGGAACGGGTGGTGAATAAAGCATATATCTCACCGAAATAAAAAATGAGATGAAATTTCCTTACCTTGTGTCTTGAATCTCTTCGTTCTTGTATATAATTCCTGTATAATAAATATAAATTTATCATAAATGTTTTAAATAAAAATATTCTTATATATAATAAAATATATGGTTTGATTATGACCTTATATTACCCACTTTTTAACAATCTAATCTTAAGGTTTCACTTTGGGTAATACTCGCTTTGTTCTTCGCAAGTGTTTTAATTTATTATATATTTGGTCCTTATACTTATATCATGATTTATAGAATGTACACCATGATATAAATATGATTTATATTAAGTATATATTTATTATAATAATCTATATAATATAGAAGTATTAAATGGAATACACCATTCATGGAGACGGTAAGCCGTACATACGAATGAACACTATTTTCATTTTTATTGCCATATTGAAAGAAAGAAAGAAAATAGAATATATGTATATATATGTATATAATATAATTACATTATAAATATAATTATATATATATCATATAAGTTCACTAAACTAATCCTTAATACATTTCATGTAGTGTGCGAACAAATCACATAGCTTTGAGGGGGTAGTAGTCCACACTTCCTCAAACGAAATTATTGTATTTACAAAAAATGGAGAGAATAAATATAAGTGTTATAAAATAATTATAGAAGATAAAATAAATTATAAAAAATATATATTATATATAAACATAGTTTCCATCATAATTATTACCACAAGAGGCAGTAAAAGAAAAACAAACAATCATCATTTTGGGAGGCAGTAGTTCGTCGTACACATAAACAATATGTTCATTACTCATTAGATGGAGGTGTGTATAAGTTTAGGTAAAAAAATTAGCATAAAAAATCATAGTATATTGATTATAATGGTGTTTTTATAAAATAATGGAATAATAAGAGTTTAGGGGGTTGATAAAATAAATAAAATAAAAGAACTTATGGAAGAATGTTACCTCTTATCTGGGTAGATCCTTTTAGTTTGCACCAAAGGGATTCCTTGGGTTGGTTTATTCCAAAGGATAGGATTATAATATTAGGGTAGTAATTATTAATATATATTTATGTATATATTTTTTTTATCCAAAGTGGATTTATATGTTTAAAGAAGTGGGTGGAGAGGAGGTCTTTTTATAGTGGAAGATGAGTGATACTCTTGTAAAATTTTGGGATGGGGAATTACAACCACATTTTTACCATGTAAAGTGGATACAATAATGTTAAACATAAGATAGAAGTGATTATAGGGTCTAAATATGGATATAAAATTAATTTTCTTCAATTTTATATCTCATTTAGGCCCTTAAGATTAAGGTTTAGTCCTTAGTAAAGATTAATTTTACATTAATCAATGTAATTAATTTTAATTACATTCACTAATATTTTTGGTCCAAAAATAATTTGACTTTATTATAAATTATAAATTATTTTTATTCTAAATATGTAATAAATTTATCTAAATTTAAATTTTATAAGTGGTAGAAATTAATTTTAATTTAATCCAGCAGTCAGGTTGACAATGCGGGTTTTTAAAGTAAAAATGTTCAAAAGTTTACCATGTTTTTATATTAAATTTGAAACTGAAATTGATTACAATGACCAAAATCAGGTTTATTGATAAAAATAGGATATAAATAAACTTTTAAAATAATTTAAAATATAATATATAAATAAATTAGATGAAAAATATTTTTCAATTAAAATTCAGCATTTTTCACCATTCATTAAAAAAATAAACTTCACTGAAAAATACCAAAAAATTAAACTAACCTAATTTTTATGTTTTTAATTAAAATATGAATTTTATTTATTTATATTAAATATATAAAATATTAAGAAATTTTATTTAAAATGGGTACTCCATTAAATGGCGGTAAAAATACATTTATAAAAAATAGAGGTTTTAAGCATAAAATCAGTTTTATTCTTTTATTATGTCTATAAAATCTATAGGATTAATATAAAAAATATTTTATTAAAAATATTTCATAAATATTGAATTAATATAACTCACTAATTATAAATAATTTATTTTATTATCATAAAACATCTTACAATAATAATATTTTCATTTATATTCAATCGGTTTTCATATTAATTTCTAATTAATTAGTAACTTATGAATTCATATTATATTTGTGTAAACCATATATATTTCATAAATTTTTTAATAGAATTCATAAGATATTATTTAATAGATAGATTATATATTATTATATTATATGACCACAATTTAATAATATGTTATTGTTCAGTAATAATCAGTATTGTGTGTTACGAAAGCCGTCAAGGAAAGTAAGTCATGCATGTAATATGAGATAACCATGATGCTCCATTTAGAGAATGTAAAAAATTAGGTTGTTTTTATTTAATAATAACTTGGAGTTGTTTATAAATAAATCCATACATAGTGCTTTAATGTAAACTATTTTTAGTGTTGCGTGCTCAAAAAGATTAAATTAATTCAAAAAAAATATTTCAAAAAATCTCAGGCTGTTACATTCTACCCCCCTTAAAATTATTTTCAGCATTAAAATTCATCTAGGTTATCAATGGTTTATTACTTTTAAGTTCTATTAATAGAAACCCATATCATAAAAATGAGCACTAAAACTTTCTTTAAAAAATAAAGTTAGATCCATAATGGTTACCCATAATAACAACTAACTGGGATTCCATATAGGAAATCATAGGTGGAATGTGAAAACATGGACATGGAAGAGAAATATAACCATAAAGTTCTGATGGATAATGATACAAAATAAGGTTAAGATAATATTAACAATCAAAAAGCTATAAATCTATGATGACCTAAAGGACAATCTGATCCATCGAAAACAAAGTACCAGGACAACATTTTTGGATTCAGGACCCTTTTTTCAAAAGTTGATGAATTTTCATGAAAGGATATAATTGCATGATTTTTGGAAAACCTTACCCTTTGTTGTTCCTTGATCCAATTAACATCTTTCCCCAAAAAGGGAGGTGAATTTTCATTCCTAAAGCATTATGAGAACATGAGATCCATGATATGATATCCATTTGACACCAGTTATCATCAAAAAACAGTTATTAGAGCAGGTTATCCAATATGAATAAATCCTCATGTGGTTAGATAATGCTATAATCTCACAAAATTCACTATAATTTTTACATAATATCACCATAAATGGATAACCTTATAACCCTTCCAAAATATAAAAATCCAAAACTTTAGAAATAAAGTTATAAAATCAGATTAAAATTGATCCCCCATATATCACAGACTAGTTTTTGGTTGTTACATTAAAAACATGTGAATATCCTCATCATATTTTCCCTTGAAACATGGTAATATCCAAAATTATCATAAATACTCATTGAAAACATGAATTCTTCATTATTAAAAAGTTTATCAGATATATCCCTTAAATCTAAAAATGATTTAAACTTCATAAAAGATAGCATAAACCACCTTTCAAAAAGTCCTTACTTAGTCCCAAGGTAATAAATACCATCCAATTTACTTATTCATATCAAACATATCCTTATCCAAACATCATTATCTCAACACTAGGCATTAATTAAGGATTACATTACCTTAATCAAAATATCACCCTTCCATCCACTACCACAAAACTGGGTTTCCACAGCGCCACCCTTTATCAACGCTAAAAAAAGCGCCAATAAAGGGTACTTTTAACTACGCTAAAAAATATCTGTTAAAACTGAACCTTTATCAGTGCTTTTTTCAGTATGGATAAATCCACCCCCTTTATCAGCGCTTTTTTAGCGATGTTAAAGGGATCCTCTTTATTAGCATTTTTTAGTAGTGCTAATAGGGGGGATTTATCAGTGCTTTTTCCTAGTGTTTATAAAGTGTATATTTCAAAAAAAAATCATGAAAAATAATATATTGATATAAAAGTATATTGATATATAAGTATATTGATATTGATATAAATATAATATATATATATATATATTAAATATGTTTTAGATAAGTATAATACGCTATTACATTTAATATATAAAAAATTAGTGAAAATGGATTTAAAATATTTTAAAAAATATTATTAATTAATAATTTACCAATTATCATCGACTAATAATCATTTAATAACAATTTGAAGTCACAAAAAAATCCGAAAAATTTATAAAAGATCTAAAATAAGTTGAAAATGTAACTCAAAGTTCAAACAACCCTAAATTTTTATCCGGGTGTGTGTTTGAGCTCTACAACATATCAAATCGAAGCTTGCGATGAGATCTACACATTAGTGACCCAAGGAAACATTTTTTAAGAGTTTTTAAGGACAAAAGGCCCAGAAGGCCTCCAAAACTGAGTTTTTAGTCGGAATACCCTGATTTATTAACATTCAAATAACTATAACTTCTGATTTGGATGTCCGCTTGGCCTATACCACATATCATATCGAATATTGTTTCATTTTATTCAATTTGAGTGGTTGTGGAGTTAAAATGGACTTTTGTATTAGAAGTTATAATCTTTTTAACATTCTATGGAGTTTTAGATACACAAATATATGTATTTATTCGTGTGTATATATATATATATCTATATATATATATATTTGTGTGTGTATGTGTTGTATATATGTATGTATATATTTATTTATTTATTTAGAAACACACATAAAAAACATATTTTATAAATGTATTTAAAACTATTCTTATAAATATATATTAATATACAAATAAATATATGGATAAAAATTACAACTAAATATATATATCTATAAATATATATTAATATAAGAATAAATATATATATATATTATTATATGAATAAATATATATGTATTAATAAACTAAATATATTTTTATTAATACGAATCTATTTTAATATACGAATAAATATAACTATATAACTATATAAATAAATAGATATATCATTAAATGGAGAAAAAAACAAAATGGTTTAGTGGTAAAGGTTAAGGTGCAAAAGGGGGGAGTTCTTGGGTTCGAGTTCTGGTGGAATCAATGGCGCGTGGGAAAGTGGGAGGAGGTTGCGCTGGCAAGGGCAGCGTGCAGTGAGAGGGAAGGGGCTCCACCTAACTCTAATGGGGGGGGGGGGGGGGTTCAAGCGTTGTTAAAAGCTCCCCCTACATTATATTTTTTTTTTAATTTTTTGACTTTTATCAGTGCTGAAAAAATGCACTGATAAAAGAGATGTTTTATCAGCGCTAAGAAAAGCGCTGATAAAGGACCATTTTATCAGTAGTTTTAGCGCTGATAAAAGACACCTTTTATCAGCTATTTTTTTGTGCTGATAAAAGGGGCCTTCATCAGTGCTTTTTTGAGCCCTAATAAAAGGGACCCCCTTATCTTCACCTTGATTAACAATTATTTACTAGCACTGTTAATGCCCTTTTATAGCACTGATAAAGGCTATATTTGCAGTAGTTATGAAATTAATTTTCTATGTCTTCACCACCATTCACATATTCTTTTTAATCCTTAATGGAAACTTATATTGAAAATACTTATATATTTCATGAATCATATAACATAATATTTTAATTCCAAAACATAATTATTTTATTCATACAAATTTATACTTAAACCAATACTCATGCTTCATCAATTTATTCCTTATTACCTATTTCCAAGATTATAAATACGAGTCATGTCTCCAGGTTACTAAAGCTCAATCTAATCACGCTTCTTATATTTAATGTAGAAAATATAGGAATAACATCACATACATTTCACATGTCATTTTTGCTATCGTCATTACCAGCAGAAAACCATTACTTATACCACCTTGTTGATTCTCTTCATGAGACTTCCACATAGGGAATCAATTTTCATAATACTCATAATTTCAACATTTAAATCAGTCATCAATTAATAATACCTTATAGAGGATAAAATTCACATCCATTTCATTAACTGAACTTTTTATTTTCCTATTGCAGTTACTTTCTTTAAAAATTTCTTATCCATAGTCAAAACATCTTCTTGTTCCTCTAAGACATTCAGTTGGATGATTTTTCCCAATTTATTAACACAAATGAAACTAAATCATCTTTTCTCTATGGTCTCCATTACCCAAACTCTTAGAAAACTCATTCTTTCTCTTCTTTAGTGAGTCTAAGAGTTGGTTAAGGTATACATTTTTAATCATGTTCCTTTAAAACTGATTATGCATAATCAAAACATCCTTCACTCTAGTGATCATCCCACTTAACTACTCATCAAAAAAATGTCCGTCACATTCAACATTAACCTAGTTCCTTCTGGTTCCTGTCATTGATTGAAACTATGAGGAATTGAGTGAGAAATGATTATCATAGCGAGTAATCACATAATCATGAAACTACCTATATGATGTCTAAATTATGATGTCTAAATTATGACACCTTTCTTAAATTATGACTCCTCAGGTTTATCCTAAGTTGTTCATAAGAAAATCCTTTTTAAATCCTTAAGAATGGTTCGTGAAGAGTATGTGAATTCTAAAAGCATATCCCAATGTCAAACTAGGTGTTTAGTAAGGCTTGTTGTCGTGTATTAGATTATCTCAAGTTAAGCCTTAGAAATTTTTTTGGAGTTGTTACCCCTAGTTACATATGTTCCAGAGAAGCATCCCCTTGTAGTATCCAAAAAGGGATGTGTTTCTAGGAAACCACTCACTCCATCCTTTACCAAAATTCCATGATATTTTCCTATATTTTTCCTTATCCTTATACTTATCCTTAGACATGTCTTAGAGTTACCACTATGTTTTTCTCATATTAGTTTCCAAATTTTAACTAAAACTGGCTCTGATACCAACTATAGTGACCCTCTCTTTTCATAAATTTACATTACATAATTTTTGTGGAATGCCTAAAATAATATTCCAACAGACGCCCAAAGACCGTATTAGTCTAGTTCCTTTAGAAACATAGAAACATAAACACTATTACATTGGTGAGCTACATTATATCCTACTAGATTCTCCAAGACAAGCGCCCCCTTAGACATATCATAAAAAAAGTATATCTTCATAACATGGGGAAGGAAACATAAAAAGGGGTGAGCTCAAATGCTCAGTAAGGGTAAACAAGGGAGATATTTAATCATAAACATGAGCATGAGGCTATGAGAATGTGATCCTAACATTAAAATATCATACCTTTCATATCAAAGATCATAAACATAAATCATGTCATAAATATCAGAATTTTATAAGACGTGAATCATAAGGGAATCAAGATCATAGGCCATGAAAGCATAACATAGGAGTAAGACATGTAATTTTGGTATACACATAAACATAAAAAAATCTATGTCAAGGATACCTACCAATACCTTCATAACATGTTATTATTGGGCTACAACCCATGTACCTACTTATAGCTTGGTCTAACAACCCGTGTACCCTATTATTTTCAAGATTGTGATAAAACCCATGAACCCTCTTACTTTTAGGCTTTGGCTACAACCCATGTACATTCTTATTTTTAGTTGTGGGATACAAACTGTGTACCCTTTTAGATAATATACCATTTATAATTTTCCAATGCATTGGGGGAAGATATAGGTCCCACCCATCTCATAATGTAATCATACATACATGTTCCACAAAATCATAAACAATCACATCATAACCCATGAAATGAAATGGGTATGATAAAAATGGGGGTTCAAAACCCATTGGGCCAGGCACTGCAGAACTGTAGTTGTACTGTATAAGTAGAGATATTGTAGTAATAGTGGTACTGTAGCAGCGGTAAGGGAACTGTAGCAGTGGAAAATACTATGTTGGCACTGTAGCAATATGGGTATTGTAGCAGTACTATTCATAGAATGGGTCTTAGGCACAAAATTTGGGCCTACGGTCTATGTAATGGGCTAAATGCCCACTAGGCCCTCGAGCTATGTAATGGGTCTCCCTCTACCGAGTTAAAGAGGTATTTTCTTTACTTTAATAATAAAATGAGGCTTCAGACCCAACCTTTAAAAAAAATATAACCCATGAAAGAGAAGTGGATTTCTTAAACATATAACCCATGAAAGAGAAACAGATTTAATAAAGACAATTAAATCAAACATAACCCATTCAGAGAAAGAATATGAATGTAACCTTTGGATCATTTCCAAGAAAGGCATGAGTAACATCTAAAGATATCAACCTAGATGGAAAATAAATTTTAAATAAATTTTAAAAACTTTTCTTGATTAAAATATCCTTTCTTCTTTGAAAAGGTATTTTTAAGGAATAAAAAAATTTAAATTCATTTTCTTAGAAAATACCTTGAAAACATATAAATAATACTTGAAATCATATTGAAAACATTTTCGATGAAAACTTAAAACATTTTAAAAAACTTTTCTTTGAAAACAATTTGATAAATTTTAAAGAAAGTTGGAAAACGTTTTAAAAACCATTTCATTAAAAATAATTTGAATCCTTATAAATTAAGCTTTAAAACGTTTTGAAAACCATTTCCTTGAAAATAACTTTTAAAACTTGTAAATAATTCTTGAAAATATTTTTAAAACCATTTCTTTAAAAAGAACTTTGAAAATTTGTAGATAAATATTGAAATCATTTTGAAAACCATTTCTTTCAAAATTACTTGTAAAACTTATAAAAAAATATTGAAAATATTTTGAAAACCTTTTTACGTGAAAACTTATGATATAAGCTTAATTTTTTTTGAAAAAAAGTTTCCTCGTTTTTTTTAAAATTTCTTAAACATTTTCTTTATAAACATGGAAAGGAAGCTTTATAGAAATAATAATGGGTAAATTTGTATATGTCATACAAGGTTAAAATAATATTCCCTTTTTTATGGAAAAAAGTTAATGTAAATGCCATGTTCAAAAATTGAGAAGGATATTCCTTTGAAAAAATAGGTTAATGAAAAAAAGGGTAAAACTTTATTTGAAATATTATATATGAATTTTATAATGTTCTAGGAAAACCTTTTTATAAAACATTGTTCTAAAGGAACATAGATTTCTGACCGAAGAGAGAGGTAAATTCAGACTTTCTTAAAAACACTTTCTTATCTATATTATGAACCAAATAGTGAAAAAATGGTTCCAATATATGAATATATCATTAATAACCTGATGAGAATAAAATTCATTATTTTTCTTGAGATATGGCCCATAATATTTCATCAATGAAATCATAATCATAAAGAATATCAAAAAGTGATGAAATTGTTTAAATAAACTTTTACCACTTAATAACATTGCACAATACTCCTTATTTAAAAAAATGAAATTGAATGAAGATTAAAATATCATTAATATATATAGATTCATGATATAACATGTCAAAGTCAGTATATCCACCTCATGAAAAAATATAGGGGCATAACATGGAATGTGGCTCAAAGAAGGAAAATTGAGACAAAATCATTTTGCTGATTTGGTAATTTTGAAACATAGTCCCTATGAATGAATTATAATAAAATAGATATTTACATACCCTTATATTTAAGTATAATAATCATATAACACATCCATTTGTAGTTTACACACCAATCAAAATTAATGGGTGGTTAATTAAGCAAGTATCTCATGGAAATAAAAAGCGAGATGAAATTCCCTAACATTGTGTCTTAAATCTATTTGTACTCATAAATTTTTTCTATAAAAAATGTAATTTTATTATAAATATTTTACAGAATAATATTATTAAATAAAATTTTATATATGGTTTGATTATGACCTTATATTATATGCATGTTAACAATCCTATGTTAAGGTTTCACTTCAGGTAATATTCACTTTCTTCTTCGTATGTGTCTTAATTTACTATATATTTTGTACTTATACTTATACCATGATTTCCAGAATGTAAAATATGATATAAATATCATTTATATTCATTATATGTGTATTATTATAATCTATATAATATATATGTATGAAATGGAATACACCGTTCATGGAGATGGTAAGTCGTACGTACGCAAGAATGCTGTTTTTTGTTTTTATTATTGTATTGAAAGAAAGAAATAAAATATTATATATATATATATGTATATAATATCATTAAATTATTAATATAAGGTTATATATATCATATAATTTCACTAAACACCTCTTTAATACATTCCGTGTTGTGTGTGAACGAATTTCTTCGCTTTGAGGGGGCTATAGTCCACATTTCCTCAAACGAAATTATCATATTAATTTTTTTGGAATGTATAAATATATGTCATTTAAAATATTAAATAAGATAAATACCTTATAAATATCTTATATATTATATATAATTATATTTTACATCATAATTCCCCTAATTAGAGGCGGTAAAGGAAAAATAAACAATCATCATTTTGTGAGTTGGTAGTTCGTCGTACACATAAACAGTATATTCGTTACCCATTATATAGAGGTGTGTGTAAGTGTGGGTATAAAAATTAGCCTAAAAATTAATATTATATTTATGATACTGATGTTTTTAAACCATCATGAAATAAGAAGAGTTGAGGGTGGAGAATGTAAATAAAATAAAAGAACTTGAGAAAGAATGTTACCTCTTATTCGGGTAACTCCTTTTGGTTTTCCCCAAAGTGATTCCTTGGATTACTTTATTACAAAGGGGAGGATTCTAGGATGAGGTATAGTATTTTTAGGAGCTATTTGGAAAGATTTTGTTTGAAAAAAAGTGGCTTTATAGGTGTAAATAAGTTGAAGGATTTGATGCATTTTTATAGTGGAGGAGGAGTGCACTCTTTTAAATTTTGGAAAGTGAATTCCTCCCATGTTTTTACCACTGAAATAGGATCCAATATTGGTAAAAATAAGTTAAAAGTGATTATAGGGTCTAAATATGTCCATCCAATTATCTTTGGAGAAGTTTCTAGGTCATTTAGGCCCTTAAGTTTAAGGTTTTGTCCTTAGTTAATCTTAATTTTACCTTAATCGATGTGATTTATTTTAATTACTTTTGCTAATATTTTTCTGCCAAAAACTAATTTTAACTTATTATAAATTATTATGATTAAAAATATTTAATATATTTTTATAAATTAAAATCACAGAAGTGGAAGAAAGTAATTTAAATTTAATCCTGTAGTCAAGTTGACAATGCATGTTTTTAAAGTGAAAACATTTAAAAGTTTGCTATTTTTTTATATTAAATTGAATGTTAAATCGATTAAAATGAAATAAATTGGATTTAATGATAAAAATATTATCTAATTAAACTTTTAACAAATTTAAAATATAATTTTACACTATAAATAAATTCGATGAAAAACCATTTTTGTACTAAAATTCAGTAATTTTCACTATTCAATAAAAAATGAAACTCCACAAAAAATAAAATTTTTTTACCATAACCTGATTTTTATGTTTATAATTTAAATATGAATTTTTTTACATATTAAATCAATATATTTTCCAAAAATTGGATTTAAAATGGGTTCTCCATTAAAAGGCTGTAAAAATACCTTTATAAAAATACAGGTTTTAAGCATAAAATTAGGTTTGTTATTATCTTATTTCTATCATATCTACTGGATGAATATAAAAATTATTTTATTGAATATATAACATATATATAAAATCAATATCACTCACTAATTATAATAAATTTAATTTATTAGGGTAAAATAGTTTATAATAATAACATTTTCCTTTATATTAAGTAAGTTTTCATATTCATTTCTAATTAATTGGTAACCTATTAATTCATATTATATTTGTAAAAACCATATATCTTCATAAATTAGTTCATAATATTTATAAACATTAACTTAATGGCTAGGTAATATCATATTATATTAAATTATGACATTTTAATAACATATTATTGTTCGGTATAACTCGGTATTGTGTGTCATGAAAGCCATTGAGGAAAGTCAATCTTGCATGTAATGTATTCTAACCTCAGTGTTCAATGTAGATAATGTTAAAAATTATGTTGTGTACAGTTCATGATTACTTGGTGTTGTGTATAATGCAATGCAGACATAGTTCATTAATATAAAGTATTTTCTGTGCTGCGTGAAATGAAAAATCTCAAAAAGATTAAATTAATTTGAATAAAAAATATTTCACTAAATGTTGGAGTGTTACATTCTAATCCACTTAAAATTAATTTAACCCATGAAATTCATTTGGGTTATCAAAGGATTAATACTTTTATGTTACTTTAATAAAAATCCACATCGTAAAAATTAACACTAAATCTTCATTTAAGAAGAATGTTGGATCCATAATGGTTACCCATAGTAAAAAATAGTTGGGTTACCATGTAGGAGATCATAGGTGGAAAGGTAAAACATGGACATAGAAGAGAAATCTATCCATCTAGTTCTGATGTAGAGTGATAGATAATTAGGTCATGAGAAAGTTAAAAATTAAAAAGTAATAAGTCTATGATGACCTAAAGGACTATTTGAGCCATCAGAAATAATGGTACGAGGGTAACATTTTTTGTTTCAAGATCATTTTCCTAAAGTTGAAGAATTTTCATGAAAATAAATACTTTCATAATTTTAGGACAACCTCACCATTTTTTGTTCCTTGATCCACTTAACCTCTTTCTCGAAAAAGGAATGTGGATTTTTCATTCGTAAAGTACTAAGAGATATTGAGATCCATGATATGACATTCCATTTTTCATCAGTTATCTTCAAAACAAAGTTGTTAGAGTAGGTTATCCAATTAAAATAAATCCTTATGTAGTTATATAATGCTTTATTATAACAAAAATCACTCTAATTTTAACATAATATCATTACAAATAGTTAACCTTATAACCCTTATGAAATATTAAAATCTAAAACATTAGAAATCATATCAAGAAATAAGATTAACGTTGATCCCCTATATATAACAGAATAGCTCTTGGTTATTACATTAAAAAAATGTGAGTATCCTTATCGTATTTTCACTTGAAACATGGTAGTATCCTAAATTCCCATAAATATTTATTGAAAACATGCATGTTGACTTATTCCAAAGTATATTGGATTTATCCCTTAATTCCAAAATTTTTATAAATTTTATCAGTGATAGCATAACCACCTTTCAACAAGTCCTTACTTAGTTCCATAGTAATCCACACCATCCAATTTACTTATTCATATCCAACATATCTTTATTCAAACATCATTATCTATACATCAGGCATTAATTATGGGCAACCTTCCCTTAATCAAAATATAATCCTTCCATGAAATTAATTTTCCATGTCTTCATCACTATTCACATATCCTTTTAAATCCTTAATGAAAACATATACTAAAAATAATTATATTTTTCATGATTCATATAATATAATCTTTGAATTATAAAACATAAATTATTTATTCATCCAACATTATTCTTAAACCATTAATATGGATTAAAAACTTATTCCTTAATACCCTTTTCCTAGAACATGAAATATGAATCTTACTTTAATTTTCATCTAACTCCATATAATCATTATTCTTATGTTTAATGTAAACAATATTGGAAGAACATCACATAACTTTCACATGTCATTTTTGGTCTCTTCATCATCAGCAAAAAAACCATTACTTGTACCACTTTACTGAATCTATTCATTACCCTTCCACATAGGACATATATTTTCATAATGCCCATAATTTCAAAATTTTAATAATCTTGCAATTGATAATAATTGTGGGAGGGAAAAATTCCCATTTATTCCATTAAATGATCTTTTCATTTTCCCTTTGAAGTTACTTTATTTGGACCTTCTTTTCCATAATCAAAACACAATATTTTTCCTCTATGAAATTCAATTGTGTTATTTTTTCTACATTTTTGACACAAAGGTAATTGAATATTCTTTCATCCATGGTTTCCATTACCCAAACCCTTAGAAAAGTCATTATTTCTCTTCCTTGGTGAGTCTGACAGTTGGTTATAGTACACATTGTTAATCATGTTCCTTTAAAACTGATTAGGCATGATCCCAACATACATTACTCTAGTGATCATCCCATTTGGATACTTATAAAAAAAATTTGCATCACATTCAACATTAGACCATTTCCTTCTGGTTCATACCATTGACTAAAACTACGAATAATTGTGTAATAAATGATTATCATAGTGAGGAATTAGATAATCATGAAAACTACTTATATGATTTCTAAATTATGACACATTTATTAGACTATGAATCCTTGGGTTTAGTACAGGTTATTCATCGCTAGATCTTATTTAAATCATTCATGATGGTTCATGAAGAGTTTGTGAATTCCCAAAGTATATCCCCTAGGAGTGTCAAACCAGGTGTGCAGTAAGGCCTACTATCATGTACGAGATTACCCTGAGTCAGGATCCGGACATATTTTTGGAGTTTGTTGGTCAGAGTGGATACTCAAGAGGGGGGGGGGGGTGAATTTAGTTCCAATTTAAATTTCTATTAAAAATATTTCTCTTAAAATCCCCCAATTTAAAAACAAAGTTAAACTATAGTGAATCTATACAGAGTGAAAAGGTTCAATCAGTTTCTCAAAGATTGATTAGGTCTCAGTTAACTTAATCTGAAGATTAAATTAACTTTTGAAACTAACTTACTGATTTACAATAAGTATAAACACTTTCTAATTTAACTATCAAAGTAGCTTTAAAATAGCTTTATATTTCAAAGTAATAGCATAGGAATAAATATATATTTTACTTATAGACTTAAATTAAAAAGCACAGTAGAGTTATCCAAGAGGATCAATATCAAGCCGAGACTTAGTCCACTCAACAATTTATTTAAATTGATCCACACCCTGGATCAGGGATAACAACAGCGAACGACTGTCCATACCACACAGGGACCTCTACCACAGTTCTTTGTGAAAAAAAAACAATGACCAGGCCACATAAGGACCTCTTCCACAGTTGTCGTGGGTAAACAAGAGTAAAAAAATTTGGTTTGAGGATTTTGATATCCTCCAGTTCAGCACAGGAGTCAGTGTGTGAGTATGATGAACAGAGTACACACACTGCTCAAAAATGTAACTAAAATAATCACTAAGAGAGAATGTATCAGAGTTTAGAAAGCTCTAGTGATTGGTAGTACAACTCTGGACTTGTTGGATTTAGAAGAGATGCTTCTAAGTCCTTCTGTGGTTTTTCTGTTAAAAATAGAGTATCGTGATTCATCTTGATATTCTTCACAAGAAAGTGTGTTCTCTGATTTCCAGTGTTCTTTGTATGTTCTTCATCAGTGATGGATTGCGTTCATAAGAGTTTTCTTTAGATCTTTCAAAATGCCCCTTTTTCCACTTTATTGTGTGTTCTTCAGTCTCGCATGTATATTCAAGGAAGAATTATTTCTCTATGACTTTTCATACATCCATCCTTTTACCGCATCTCAATATTCCTTTTTATTCCACGAGCTCTGGAAATGGGAATGATTACCTTTCCATAGATATGAGGTATGGTCTCCTAACATGCCAACAACTAACATTAAATATCATTAATTGCATTAAAAACTTCAATTATGACTGTTAGAATTAATTATGAATTTATTGAGGTTCAAAAAGTTTCATGACTATCGGTGAGTCATGAGATCGGTGAGACATTTTGAATCTACATCAGTTTCGGTTGCATCAGCATTGGTGTCTCAACATCATCGGTGTCTTAGCATCGGTGTCTTAGCATCGATATCTCAGCATCGATATCTCAGCATCGGTATCTCAGCATTGGTATCTCAGCATTGGTATCTCAGCATTGGTATCTCAGCATCGGTAGCTGAGCATCGGTGTCTCAGCATTGGTATCTCAGCATTGGTATCTCAGCATCGGTATCTTAGCATCAGTGTCTTAGCATCGATAGCTTAGTATCAGTATCACTTTGGACCTTTGATAGTTATCGGTGCGACAATTCATCATCGGTGCGACCATTCATCATCGGTGCGACCGTTCATCATCGGTGCGACCGTTCATCATCGGTGAGACCATTCATCATCGATGTGACTATTCATCATCGGTGCGACCATTCATCGTCGGTGCGACTGTTCATCATTGGTGCAACTGTTCATCATCGGTGACTCAGGAAAATTACTATCGGTGAGTCAAGACATGGAATTCTTACAAAGTGTCTGTTCAATCCAGAATACTTCCAGGTCAACCATAACCATACATTGATCATTGATAAACATTTGTAGATATGATTTAAACACATTTAGAACAAGTTGAACAAAAGAATAAAAGGAAATAAATAAAACTAAGATTTGTTATTATTAAAATAACCATTCCACAGAGAGTTCAACAATCTCCCCCTTTTTGATAATCACAAATCAATGGCATAAATGAAGAGAGAATATAGTAGTTTATTCATTATGCTACCCCTATAAAAAATAATATATCAGAAAAGATAAAACATGGTTAGAATATCAACCAGAGCATATATATATATAACTAAGGCATTCTCCTATTTCAACATTTCTCCCCCTGTGTATACATGCATGTGATAAATAGCCATCATGGGCTCGTATGGACATTTAGTTCACCCATCCAAATACATGATTCATCCAGATACATGATCTACCTGAGTTTTCATATGCATGCATGATTCCCTTCTTTTCTCTCTGTGATTTATCTCCCCCTTTGGGATTATCAAAAAGAAGAGATAAAGAATATAAGCAATAAGATTCCATACCAACAATGAGTATACATATTACAGACAAGAGGGAATAGCTATTTCTCAGGGTGCAAGGTAGCTTTCCCTTTAGCCGTAGGAGGAATTGAAGGTCCAAGAGGTTGTTCGGTAGAATGTGGAACTGGACTTATGGAGAAAGGAGGTAGGACGACCCGAGCTGGACGAACTGTGGGTTCCAAGGTCACCTGCTGCGAACAAGGTCATTCTGAAGGTTGCTGTTGAAAGACTGGTCTAATACTGGAAAGAGCTTGAGAAACAGACATCTGGCCGGGAGCAACATCTGATGATTGCAGAGTCTCAACTGTAGAAAAAAACTGCTTTTTCTTTCACATGAAGGTAGGGTTTTATAAAGTTGATGAAGTCCTGAATGACTTCTCCACCGTACTTCATGGATTTTTCAAAATCATCCTTATTTTGCATGAATTTTTCTAAAGTGGGGGTAAAATATTTTAACTGCGGAACTTGAGCTTTAAAATCTTGAGTCACTGGTGGGAGTCTCAAATTATCATCCAGTACTTTAAAATGATGATTCAACTCATGATTTGTGTAGATATTAGAGAAACAATGATATACTTTCTCCTTAATCTCCTTTTGAGCTTTTGTAGCATCAACCGAATACAACTGTAACATTTTATGCACATGATCACTATGCTCTTTCATTTTCTTCAAAGAATATAAATCTAAAATCTTCCCAAGAGAGGCCATCTCTTCTCTAACAACATCTCTTAAGGTATCTAATTCACGAACAGTGATCTTGGTCACCTTGCCATTGCCAGCATGAGCAATAACCTGAGTAATCTCATCTTTTAACTCCCTCAAATATGCTTTCTTCAAAATTTCTATCAGATTTCATAAAACTTTTATCATACCAGAGATGGTTGTTCTGAACTCACCTGATAGAGAAACAAGATTTCTGCCTAACTCTGTAAGTGTTTGATTCAAAGAGGTAATATGCCTGCCAATCGATTCACTGTAATTTCACAGGCCTGGTTTGATAAGGCTTTCCACTCTTTGAGCCAAATCATTCATAGCAGCATCAGAAAAAGTCAAAGGAGTAGGATCAGGAATATGAGATAACTCACTTTTCACAGTCTCCCTAACAGCTTGAATCAATTTAACCTTGAAATGATCAAAATCTGACTGAGAAACTGCCGGATCAGGTCGACCTTGAGATACTGAAGGATTAGGTCTGACATCTATTCTTTGCAAAAACTCGGCAATAAATTGATCCTTAACTGAGTCACTTATTTCTACAAGATCCACTTCTACACCTTCCTATTCCTCTGGGTAGTCTAATCCTAGAACAGCAAGACCCGTATGATTTTCCCATGATGCTTTGCATGAAGGGTATATAGGTTTCCCAAACTGAGCTCGTCCAGAATTTTCAGGAAGAACTTATCCATCCTCATCACTCTCCAAATGTTCTGTCCTCTTTGCCTCAATGACATTTTCTTGCTCAATAGGTTGGGGTTGAGGATCATCTAGAATCACATTCTGACCTTCAATAGGTCGAGCATCAGTATCATCATCATCAGCATCCTTACCATTACTTTCACTGTCACCACTACCACCATCACCATCATAATCGTCATCATCATCATTAACTGATCTCTCACTAGAACTGTCTGTACTTCCAGATTCATACTCCTCAGAAGTTGATTTAGTAGTCTCTCCTTCTTCATCATCATCTAAAAGAGGTTCAATTTCTGGTAAATTGAGAGGAGGACTTGTTGAACCAAATTCCATACTTCTTCAATTTGGGCTAACAGTATCAGGATCACTCCTTTCTTCAGGAGATGGTTCAGCCTCTTCTTCAGCATTTAGATTCTCATCAGCTTCTTCTTCTTCTGTTCCTTTCTTACTGGATTCACCAGTTTCTTTAGGAGAAACCACTTCCTCTTCTTCACCCGAATAGATCACTTCCTCACAAGGTTTTAAGCTAGGATCTCTTACTTCCCTTGGTCTCCTTGGATGATCAGTAGGATTGGAGGACTCATATAACTTTTCTTCATCTGCAACCCAAGCTTTCTTCCATGGTTTCCAATTGATTTTAATTCTCTTACAAATAACTTTGTTGAAACAAAATCTAACCGATGAGATACACCCATCTCCATCATTCACACAGCCTAATAATTTTAGTATGGCATAAATCTGTTTAGAATAAAAATGAGTAGTATCTTTCTTTGAAGGTTTTATCATCTCAACAATATGCTCAGAAAAATATCTACATATATTGATCTTTTCACCATTCAACAATAGAAATAGAAGAAAAACATCTTGATACTTTACTGTAGCAAAATCACCTTTTCTCGGACATACCTGATGTTGAATAAATTTGAACAGGATTCGGTTCTCACCATCCAACTCAGCAGCAATTATCCTTCGTGATTCAGACTTACCAGTCAAAAAATCCAGGTCTAGCTCATAAGAAAAGTAATCAATTGTGGGAGTAATATTACCAGAATAGTCCTCGTATCTTTCATTGTGAGGTATTCCTAGACATTCAGCCCATTATTTTGAAGAAAACGTAATCTTTTTCCCTTTTACTATAGAATACAATCTCACAGCCTCTACTCCGTCAAAATCTATATCCAGGTTCAAATAGAAATCATGCACTAGATTCGGGTAAAAGACTCTATCATTATTACAAAACCACTCCTTATAGCCTTGAGATTCCAACACTTTCCATAGAACATACTTTCTAGATAAAACCCATTCCGAATAAATTTCCTTTTCAGCTATAACTTCTCGTTTTTCTAGATTCGGGTTCACAGACCTCTGTGACGTATTGCTCAAATCACCTCGATCACACTTGATAGGTGAAGTTCCTTCATATTCGTTGCTCTGTCTCTTTTTCTTGTTTATTTTGAGGTTTTGAGACAATCGAGAGGTTTAGAAAGATTCAAAAGGCTCGGGTTACAGAGAAGAGAGGAGAGAGCTCGACGGGAAATGGAAGCTCAACAGTCTTTAGAGAATGGAATAGCCGCGTGTCATTATTTGTATCATTTAGGGTTATAAATAATAAAATATCTATAAAGTAAAACAGCGTCATTTTAAACAGACAAAAATAATTTTAAAAAAAAAGTACGACCCAATCGGTAGCACTAATCGACATGACAGATCGGTTTGACAGATTAGTTTGACATATCGGTTTCAAAGATCGGTTTGACAGATCAGTTTCACAGATCTATCATACCTAAATCTTGTTTAATCGAGTTTAACCATTCACAATTTAAGGTCTTGGTGAAAATATCGGCTAATTGATGTTCAGTACCTATAAACTCAAGAGTAATATCACCTTTTTGGTAGTGATCTCTCAAAAAGTGATGTCTGACATCAATGTGTTTAGTTCTAGAGTGAGACACAGTGTTCTTTGAAATGGTAATTGCACTATTGTTATCACAATTAATTGAAATATTCTTAAAATCATATCCATAGTCCAAAAGAGTGTGTTTCATCCACATAATTTGTGCACAACAACTACCAGCAAAAATGTATTCTACTTCAGCAGTAGATAATGCAACAGAGTTCTGTTTCTTACTACACCAAGATACTAAGGATTTTCCCACTAAATGACATGTTCCAGATGTGTTCTTCCTACCTAACTTGAAACCAGAAAATTCAGCATCTGAATAATGATTAGCTCAAAAGATTGTCTTTTTGGATAAAACAAGCCTAAGTTTACAGTGTGTTTAAGATACTTAAAAATTCTTTTAACAGCAAGTAAATGACATTCTTTCGGGTTAGCTTGAAATCTTGCACACATACACACACTAAACATAATATCTGGTCGACTAGAAGTATGGTAAAGTAAGATTCCAATCATACCTCTATAATTGGTTTGATCCACTGGTTTCCCAGTTTCATCTATATCCAATTTACAGACTGTACTCATAGGAGTATCACTTTCCTTAATACTATCCA
Source organism: Viscum album (assembly GCA_963277665.1). Lineage (NCBI taxonomy): Eukaryota > Viridiplantae > Streptophyta > Magnoliopsida > Santalales > Viscaceae > Viscum > Viscum album. Next base: position 64,503,507 of record OY728163.1, on the reverse strand, counting down.
AACCAAAATGTTTTAGAAGATCCTTTGTGTACTTACTTTGATTCAAAATAATACAATTTTCATTTTGAAAAACTTTAAATCCAAGAAAATATTTAAGTTCTCACATTAAACTCATTTCAAATTCATTTTTCATACTCTTTGAAATTTCAGTACATAAAGAAAGTTTAGAAGATCCAAAAATAATATCATCAACATTGATTTGAAATATTAAAACCTCCTTAGAGATTCTTTTAATAAAAAGAGTTGGATCATAAATCCCTTTAGTAAAACTTTTTGAAATAAGAAAATTACTAAGTCTATCATACCAACTCTTGGAGCCTGTTTTAAGCCATATAGAGCTTTAGAAAGTTTAAAAACTTGATTTGAAAAATGAGGATTAATAAATCCAGGTGATTGTTCAACAAAAAAATCTTCAAAAATATAACCATTTAGAAAAGGACTTTTGACATCCATTTGATATAACTTGAAATTCAGATGATCAATATATGCAAGTAAGATCCTAATGGCTTCTAATCTGGCTATAGGTGCAAAGGTTTCCTTATAGTCTATACCGTCTTCTTGACTATATCCTTGTGCAACTAGCCTAGCTTTGTTTCTAACTATGTTTCCAGACTCATCATCTTTGTTTCTAAAAACCCATTTTTTGCCTATTGTTAAAGTGTCCTTAGGTCTGTCAACTAATTCCTAGACACTGTTTCATTCAAATTGATTTAACTCTTCTTGCATATCCATTACCCAAAATTCATCATTGATAGAATCATTGACATTTTTAGGTTCTAGCTATGAAAGAAAGGCTTAATGTTCAACCTGGTTTCTTAGAGAAGCTCTAGTCTGTGTCCCTCTATCAAGATTACCAACAACATCATCTGAAGGATGATTCTTTAGAATCCTTGTTGATCTAGTAAAGGTAGGATTAGAAATTTCAGGTTCATCTATAGGTTCAGGTTCAACAAAAGCAGATTTGGGAATATGTCCAGAACTGGATGTTTTTATAGCAGGTTCTTTAGATTTTTCATTAAGGTCCAGAACAGATAAATCTTCTTCAAGATTTTCAAGAGAGGTTTTAAGCTCATGTGGATCAGTTTCATCAAACTAGATGTGAACAGATTCTTCCACACATTTGGTTCTCTTATTAAAGACTCTATAGGCTTTTCTGGTTATAGAATAACCAAGAAAGATTCTCTCATCACTTTTTGAAGCAAACTAGTCCAGATTATCCTTTGTATTAAGAATAAAAACTTTGCAGCCAAAGACTATAAAGTAACAAAATTTGGGTTTTCTATTATTCCACAACTCATGTGGGGTCTTCTTAAGAACTGGTCTAATTAAGAATCTATTAATGATATAACAAGCTGTATTTACAGCTTCAGCCTAAAAGTAAATAGGCAGGTCATACTCATTAAGCATGGTTCTAGCTATTTCTTGAAGGGTTCTATTTCTTCTTTCTACTACACCATTCTGCTGAGGTGTTCTAGGAGCAGAAAATTTGTGACTATAGCCATTTTGTGGGCAATAAGATTAAAACTCTTGATTTTCAAACTCACGGCCAGGATCACTTCTCAGGGTTTTAATCTTAAGTCCACTAAAATTTTGTACAAATTTGGAATATTTAATAAAGTAAGAACAAGCTTCACTTTTGTGAGCTAAGAAGTATACCCAAGTATATCTAGAAAAGTCATCTACTAGAACATAGACATAGTGATTCCCATTTAAACTAGAAAATCTTGATGGTCCAAACAAGTCCATGTGAACCAACTCGAGAGGTTGAGAAGTAGAAACTTCTTTCTTTGATTTAAAAGAAACTTTATGTTGCTTTCCCTTTTGACAGGGATTACGAAATTTTTCAATTGGGAATTCATTTTTAGGTAGGTATCTAACCAAGTTCTTCCTAGTTAGTTTTCTAAGTGAATGTATATTACAGTGTCCTAATCTTCTGTGCCAAATCCAAGACTCTTTATGAAAAGCATTTAGGCAAGTAACATTTTTCTTAGCTAAAGAATTTAAATCAACTGCATAAAAATTTTCATTTCTTAAGGAAAAAAAGACTAAAACATTTTTAGAATTAAAAACATTACAAAAATCATTTTCAAATTTGACATTAAATCCATAATCACACAATTGAGAAATACTTAATAGATTATATTTCAGGCCATCAAAAAATAAAACATTGGAAATTAAAACTGAATCAGTGTTACCAATTTGGCCTAGGCTGATGATTTTTCCTTTTAGAATTATCACCAAAGGTGACATAGCCTCAATCAACCTTTATTAAACTCTTGAAGCATGAGTAATCCCCAGACATATGTCTTGAACATCCACTATCAAAATACCATGTCTTCTTTTGAGAACTCTTGAAGCAGGTTTCCTACAAAACATATTTAGATGGAAAATGACTTTGGTACCCAGATCTTCTTGGGTCCAGACAGGTTAGCAATCAAAGATTTTGGTACCCAAATTTGTCTTATGGATTTTATACAAATTAAAGAATCAAAATATTTTAAAAGATAAACATTATTTGATATATAACTATGTGAATCACTAGTTAAAGCATATGAATGTCCAGAACTAGAAATACCAGTATTCTGTCCAGATTTAGGAATAAATCTATTCTTAGTAATCTGTCTCTATCCTGGTTTGTAGCCTATTCCAGTAGTGTATTTAGGTGCCAATTTCTTACCTAGTATTTGAGTTAGTGTATCCTTTCCATTTGTAAACTTTTCAAAGTCTTTTCTAAGTTTCTCATTAGACATTTTGAGTTTAGTGTTTTCCTTTAACAATTGAGCATTTGTCTATTTTCCAATAGTAAGTTCAGTTTTAACAGTAGTAGTGAGAGCATACTGTTTATTCAATGATTTTTATTTATCCTTACGTTCATTGCATGTCTCTTCCAGCATATTACAATATTCAAATAATTCCTCACTAGTCATGTTTTCAGAATCTGAATCAGATTCTGCATCATCTCTAGAATAATAAGAATTTAAAACAAGAGTATCTAAGGTTACCTCAGATGTGTTGGTTGTGAAACACATGTTGGCATGATTCTTCTCAGAATCAGATATTTCAGATCCACTTGTACTGTCTTGAGATGCACTCTAGGTAGCCTTCATAGCTTTCTTGTACTTACTGTCTTTGTAATCATATTTCTTCTTGAATTTTAACTTTGGGCAGTCTGCTTTAATGTGTCCTTTTCTTTTGCACTCATAGCAAAATAATTCATCACTTCTATCTAGCTTTTTCCAGTCCTTCTTCCAGTTTCCCTTATTGTTATACTTTCCTTTGTACTTTGATTTTCTGAAAAATTTCTTCTTCCTATAAAATTTCTTAAACTTCATGGCTATCTAAGCCATTTCAGCATCACTATCAGAGTCTGAACTTTCACTTGTTGGACTGTCAGTTTGTATTTGAGCTTTTTCTTTGTCCTTGCTCTTTGAAGTAGTAGTCTTGAAAGCCAATGATTTCCTTTTTGGTTCATCATCTTCCTCTTTATTTACCTTGAGTTCTTCCTCAAACATCATTAGTTTTCCAATAAGTTCTTTGACAGGAAGAGCTCCAATGTCACATGATTCTCTGATTGAAACAGATGTGCCTCTCCATTGGTCTGGTAGACGTCTCTAGATTCTCATGATTTGTTCCTTTGCTGGAACAACATTACCAAGTGAATTCATTATATTGACTATCTCATTGAACCTGAGATACATATCAGAAATGGGTTCATCAATTTTCATTTTAAAATTATCATATTTAATAGTATAAGTATTCAATCGCATTTCTTTAACATTAGTTGTTCCTTCATAAGAAACACCTAAAGTATCCCAAATTTCATAAGCAGTTTTACAAGTAGATATTCTGTTAAATTCCTCATCTCCTAAAGCACAGTACATGGCATTCATAGCTTTACAATTATTATTGTAAGAATTCTTTGTAGGTTCATCCCAAGATGTTCGTTTAGTTTCTGGAATTTTATATTGAGACTCTATAGCAGTCCAGATATCAAAACCCATACTCTCTAAATGTATTTTCATTTTAAGTTTCCTCTGAGCATAGTTCATACCATTAAAGAAAGGTGGCCTTCTAGTAGCATCACCCTCTAGTCTGTTATCCATAACTAGATTTTAGAAAATAAAATTTAAAGAGAGAAAATTTAGAACTAACAGAAATTTAAGATCTTTAAAGATGAAACTAAAATCATAGTTGAAAAACAGAGTATTTCAAAAATCCTTTAACAAAAACACACCCTTTGATACCAAATATTGGTCAGAGTGGATACTCAAGAGGGGGGTGAATTGAGTTCCAATGAAAATTTCTGTTAAAAATATTTCTCTTAAAATCACCCAATTTAAAAACAAAGTTAGCCTATAGTGAATCTATACTGAGTGTAAAGGTTCAATTAGTTCCTCAAAGATTGATTAGGTCTCAGTTAACTTAATATGAATATTAAATTAACTTTTGAAACTGACTTACTGATTTACAATAAGTATAAACACTTGCTAATTTAACTATCAAAGTAGCTTTAAAATAGTTATGTATTTCAAAGTAATAACTGCGGAATAAATATATAGTTTACTTATAGAATTAAATTAAAAAGAACAACAGAGTTAACCAAGAGGTTTAGTCTCAAGCCTAGACTTAGTCCTCTCAACAATTTATATAAATTGATTCACACCCTGGATCGAGGTTACCAACAGTGAACAACTGTCCAGGCCACACAGGGACCTCTACCACAGTTCTTTGGGGGAAACAAAAACAATGACCAGGCCACACAAGGACCTCTTCCATAGTTTTCATGGGTAAAAAAGAGTATAAAATTTTGGTTTGAGGATTTTGATATCCTCCAGTTCAGCACAGGAGTCAGTGTGTGAGTATGATTAACAGAGTACATAGACTGCTCAAAAATGTAAGTAAAATAATCACTAAGAGAGAATGTATCAGATTTTAGAAATATCTAGTGATTGGTAGTGCAGCTCTGGACTCATTAGATTTAGACGATATGCTTCTGAGTCCTTCTGTGGTTTTGCTGTTAAAAATAGAGTATCGTGATTTAGATTGATGTTCTTCACAAGCAAGTGTGTTATCTGATTTCCAGTGTTCTTCGTATGTTCTTCAGTAGTGATGGATTGCGTGCATAAGAGTTTTCTTTAGAACTTGAAAAATTCCCCTTTTTCCACTTCGTCGTGTGTTCTTCTGTCTCGTATGTATATTCAAGGAAGAATTCTTTCTCTATGCATTTTCACACATCCATCCTTTTACTGCAGCTCGATATTCTTTTTTATTCCATGAGCTCTGATAAGGGGAATGATTACCTTTCCATAGATATGAGGTATGGTCTCCTGACATGCCAAAAACTAACATTAAATATCATTAATTGCATTAAAAACATCAATTATGACCGTTAGAATTAAATACGAATTTATAGTGGTTCAAACAGTTTTCATGACTATCGGTGAGTCATGAGATTGGTGATACATTTTGAATCTGCATCATTTTCAGTTGCATCAGCATCAGTGTCTCAACATCATCGGTGTCTTAGCATCGGTGTCTTAGCATCGGTATCTCAACATTGGTATCTCAACATCGGTATCTTAGCATTAGTATCTCAGCATTGGTATCTCAACATTGGTATCTCAGAATCGGTAGCTTAGCATCAGTGTCTCAGTATAGGTATCTCAGCATTGGTATCTCAGCATCGGTAGCTTAACATCGGTGTCTTAGCATCGGTAACTTAGTATCGGTATCACTTTGGACCTTTGAGAGTTATCAGTGCGACCATTCATCATCGATGCGACCGTTCATCATCGGTGCGATAGTTCATCCTCGGTGCGACCGTTCATCGCCGGTGCGACCGTTCATCATCTGTGGGACCGTTCATCATCGGTGTGACCGTTCATCATCAGTGACTCATGAAAATGACTATCGGTGAGTCAAGACATGGAATTCTTACAAAGTTTCTGTTCAATCCAGAATACTTTCAGGTCAACCATAACCATACATTGATCATTGATAAACATTTGTAGATATGATTTAAACACATTTAGAAAAAGTTGAACAAAAGACTAAAAGGAAATAAATAAAACTAAGATTTGTGATTATTAAAATAACCATTCCACAAAGATTTCAACAGAGTTGTTACCCCTAGGTACATCTATGCTAAAGCTACATCCACTTATAGTATCCATACAGGGATGTACTACTAGGAAACCACTCACTCTATCCTTTACCAATATTCCATGACATTTTTCTTATCCTTAAACTTATCCTTAGACAAGTACATAGAGTTATCACTAAGGTTTTCTTGTCCTAGTTTCCAAAGGTTATCTAAACCTAGCTCTGATACCAACTATAGAGAACCTATCTATTCATACATTAACATTACATAAATTTTTCAGAATGCTTAAAATATTGTACAAACAAATTCCCAAAGACCGTATTATTCTAGTTCATTTGGAAACATTGAATCATAAACATTAGTATATGGGTGACATATATTATCTGCCACTAGGTTCTCTAATACTAGTACCCTCTTAGACATATCTTACATAAAATATATCTTTAAAAACTGGGGAAGGAAACATAAAAATGGGTGAGTTAAAATGCTTAGTAAGGGTAAAAAGGGAGATAACTAAGCATAAATAAGAGCATAAAGGTATAAGAATGTGATCATAACATTAGAAGAGAATACCCTACATATCAAACATCAAAGACATAAATCATGGAATAAGGATTGGTATTTCATAAGACATGAATCATAATGGAATCTAGATAATCTTCCATGAAATCATAACATAAGAGTAAGACATGTAATTTTGATATACACATAAGCATAGAAAATACTATGTCAAGGCTAGCTACCAAGACCTTCATAACATGTTAGGATTATGTTATTTCCCATGTACATTCATCGGTCTTCTGCTAATAACCTGTGTAGCCTCTTATTTTTGAGATTAGTCTACAACCCATGCACCCTCTTACTTTCAGGATTGAGCTACCACCCGTGTACCTTCTTGTTTTTAGGCTTAGGCTATAACCCATGTACCCCTTGAGGGGGATGCGCCTGTAAGGGGATCTCGACCTAGGGTCCCCTCCCTCTCGCCGCGGACAGCTCCTCCATTGCGGAAGGCGCGACTCCTCCTCCTCGCGCTTGGATGGATGGTGGTGGACCTCTGCTACAGCGGCACTTCATGGTCTTATCTCAGGCGGTGGAGATGCTCTCGGGCTTCGGTGGTTGCTGGTTCTAGTCCACGGGTATAAGACCGGTCTTGTTGATGAAATAATCTCCGGAGCGCTCCTGGATTAGATCTCGGTAGATTTCTGTTGTCCGGTGGTGTTTTTACTCGCGTTCGAGGGTCGCGCTCTTGCGTCGGCGGTTCTTGGGTTCTGTCTCCTATCAGGTGAGTTCGTGGGGGTTTCGCTGTGTCTAACGTGGTTGGTTTTCCTAGTGGTGGTGGGATCTTCTGTTCCATGGTTGTTTTTCTTTGATTTTGTGATTTCTGGTGCGTTTTGTGGTTGGATCTGGCATTTTCGATCTAGCTTTGATTTTCCGGTGGAGGCAGGTCGTTCTCTTCTGTCTTTCTCTATGTTTTGGAATGCTTATTTGAGGTTCTTTATTCTGGTTTTTGGTGGTTGTTATACTTTCCATTTTGTCTACGAGCATTATCCGGTCGTGGATCTTGTTCTTCTCATCATTTTCCGGCGATGTTGATGATGATGTTGGCTCTGTTGAAGTGGGATCCGTTTTAGTGGATGTGGTGGCTGTTGATTGCTTTCTGGCGGTGTGGATGGATGCTGAAGGTCCGTGAAGTCAGTGGTAGGTCCGGCTTGTCTCACCGGCGTCCTGGCCGGAGGTGGCATTGGGTTTCGTGAGGACTCGCTTCTCGAGTTCGACACGGATTGGATCGATGACGTGTCCGATCGAGTTCCGAGGTGACGCAGCACTCGAGTGATTTTAGCTTTCGAAGTCGGCGCGTGTTTCAGGTCGCGTACGGGGCTCGTGGCTCAAGGTGATGATGGCGGTGGAGCTATTTTTTGAAATTTGAATTTGAAATTTGAATGTTGTTTGGTTTATATGGATATTCCTGGTTACGGGTTTTCCTTAAACCGTCTTTGATTAATACAAAAAAAATTATTTTCATGGCATGCACCCTTTGAGGTCATATACTATTTATAATTAACCAATGCATTGGATGGATATATTGGTCCCACCCATCTCATAATGAAATCATACAAAAATGTGAGACAATATCATAAAAAATCATATCATAGCCCATGAAATGTAATGGGTATCATAAACATGTAATCATATCATAAAATATGAAAAAAAATATATAGGTTTCCTAATCATTTAATCAAAATCATAACTCATGAAAGATAAATAGATTTCATAAATATATAACATGTGAAAGAGAAACAGATTTCATAAACATATAACCCATGAAATAGAAACAGATTTCTTAAATACCATGAAATTAAGCACAACCCATTTAGAGAAAGAATAGAAATGTAACCTTTATATCATTTCTTAGAAAGGAATGAGTAACCTCAACATATGTCATCTTAGATAGAAACTAATATTTATATATCTTTTAAAAACTTTTATTGAAAAAAATATCATTTCTTCTTTGAAAAATTATTTTTAATGCATAAAACCATTTAAAAATCATTTTATTAGAATATACCTTAAAAACATGTGAAGAAGAATTTTAATTATTTTGAAAACATTTTCCCTTGAAAAGTTATTGAATTATATTCAAAACATTTTAAAATCATTTTTCTTCGAAAACACTTTGAATACTTATAAATAAATCTTGAAAACATTTTGAAAATCATTTCATTGAAAATAACATTGAAATCTTGTAAATAATTATTTAAAATGTTTTGAAAACCATTTCTTTGAAAATAAATTTTACAAATAGTAAAGAAATCTTGAAAACATTTTAAATTCCATTTCTTTGAAAATATATAAAGAAAGATTGAAAATATTTTGAAATCCTTTCTACTTAAAAACTTATGAAAGAAGATTGTAAATATTTTGATAGAAAGTTTTCTTAAAAATTACTTTTAATAACATTTTCTTAAAAATTAACCTTTTAAACATGGAAATGAAGCTTTACAGAAATTATGGCGGGTAAATCCATACTTGCTATATGAGGTAAAAAAGAATACTCCTTTTTTAATGGTAAAAAGGTAAGAAAAATTCCTTGTTCAAAAAGATACAAGAAGTTTTATTTGAAAACATTGGTAAAATAGAAAAATCCTAAAAATACTTTAAATATTTTAGCATAATAGTATAATACTCTTTGAAACCCTTTTTAGAAAACATGGTTTTGAAGGAATACGGATTTACGATCGAAGAGAGTGATAAATTCAGACTTTCTTGAAAACACTTTCTTAACTATTTTATGTAGAAAGGAGTGGAAAATGGTAACAATATATGAAGATATCATGAATAACCTGAGGACAAAAAAATTCATGATTGTTCTTAAGATATGGATCATAATATTTCACCAAAGGAAACATAGTCATAAACAATCTCAAAAAGTGATGAGATTTTTTCAATAAAATCTTACCACTTGGTAACTTTGAACCATACTCCCCATTTAGGAAAATGAAATTACATGAAGCTTAAAAAAACATTAATATAAATAGTTTCATGATATAACATTTAAAAGGTAGTATATACACCACATGTAAAAATATTGGTGTATAACATGGCATGTGTCTCAAATAAGGAAAATTGAGAAAAAATCATTTTACTGATTTGGTATCTTTTAAAACATAGTACCTATGAAATAAATATAATAAAATAGATATTTAAATACCAATAAATTAAGTATAATAATCATATAATACATCAACAGGAAGTATACACACCATAAAAAAGGAATGGGTGGTGAATAAAGCATGCATCTCCTGGAAATAAAAAGTGAGATAAAATTCCCTTACCTAATGTATTGAATTTCATAGTACTCATACGTGATTCCATTATAGTAATTATAAGTTTATTAAAAATCTTATATAGAATCATATTATTATAGATAATACCATATATGGTTTGATTGTGACATTATATTACCGGTTTGTTAACAATCGTTTCTTAAGGTTCCACTTCGGGTAATATTCACTTTTTTTTTGCACGGGTCTTATTTTGTTAGATCTATGGTACTTATACTTATATAATTATTTATAGAATGTAAAACATGATATAAATATCAGGTATATTAATTATATTTGTATTATAATATTCTATATAATATAGACATATGAAATGGAATACACTGTTCATGAAGATGATAGGTCGTATGTATGTATGAATGCTGCCACTATTTTTATTGTCGTTTTGAAAGAAAGAAAGAAAATGGAATATATATATATGTGTGTGTGTATAAAATATAATTAAATTATAAATATAATTCTATATATATCATATAAATTTACTAAACTCATCCTTTATACATTCTATGTTGTGTGTGAACGAATTACATCACTTTGCGGGGGCAGTAGTCCAGAATTTCACAAACAAAATTAATGTATTAACACAAAATGGAATGTATACAAATATGTATTTTAAAATAATTATACAAGTTTAAATACATTATAAATATCATATATATCATATATAAATATATTTTCTATCCTAATTCCCATCATGATAGGTAGTAAAGGAAAAATGAACAGTCATCATTTTGTGAGGCAGTAGTTCTCCATACACATATATAGTACGTTCATTAACCATTAGATGGAGGTGTGTGTATGTTTAGATATAAAACTTAGAATAAAAAAATTCCTGTATATTTATAATAGTGTTTTTTATACAAGAATGGAATAAATAGATTTGAGGGGGAATAGAATGTATATAAAATAATTGAACTTGAGGGATAATGTTACCACTTATTCAGGTAACTCCTTTTGGTTTGCACCAAAGGGATTAATTGGATTTATTTCTTCCCAAGTGGAGGATTCTATGAATATGGGAGGGATTTTTAGGATTTATTTGGGTAGATCATTGTTGAACCAAAGTGTCTTTATAGGTTAAAATAAGTAGGAGGAGTGGAGGCCTTTTTATAGTGGAGGAGGAGTGACACTCATGTAAATTTTCAGAAAGGGAATTACACCCACATTTTTTCCATGGAAAGTGGATCCTATAATGGTAAATAGAAACTAAAAGTGATTATATGGTATAAATATTTCCATCCAATTTATTTTTTGCAAGTGTGAAGATCATTTCAGCACTTAAGTTTACTATTAAGTCCTTAGTTATGCATAATTTTACATTAGTTGATGTAATTAAGTTTAATTACTTTCACTAATATTTTTAGTCAAAAAATAATTTTACCTTATTATAAATTATAAATTATGATGAATAAAAATATTTAATCCATTTTTTAAAATTGAAATCATATAATTGGTCGAAATTAATTTCAATTTAATCCCGTAGTCGAGTTGACAATGTGAGTTTTTAAAGTAAAAATGCTCAAATTTTTGTTGTGTTTTTATATTCAATATCAAAATTGAAATTGATTAAAATGGCCTAAATTGGGTTGATTGATAAAAATATGATCTAATTAAACTTTGAAAATAACTTAGTGTCGAATTGAATATGGTTCAATCTGATAACATTGGGCATACAGATTTATCCCATCAATGTGCGCCTCAGAAAGTTCCCTTAAGTAACGATGTAGTTCCATTAGCCCTACATAGATCCAAGATGAATTTTTCCAAATTTGTAAAATCCTACGTGACTCTATATTTTATGGAATTTGATAATATATCTCCAGGAAGAGTCATTAAAAAAGGCCAATTTGTGCACGTCTCTTCCAACCACAACGCTTTTGGAGAGAGAATTAATCTTTAAAAATTCAATATTATTGCACACGTTCTGATTTTGAAGGTGGATAAGATGTGGGATTTAAATTATCTTATCAATAGAATTTATGTGGTTTGGGGGATTTGGGTATTGGTGCATGACTTCCAGGGGAAGAGGTTATTTTCATATCATCTTCTCTTTTGATAAAATGAATAGATGTGTATGGAGATTTTGTTCCATTCCATTGAAGCATGGGGTCAGAAGGATATAAGAATGGGATCGGAACTTTGATCCCCTTAATGTGAGAAAAAATAATACACAGAGGGGGGTGTGTGGCCATTAAACTTGATATTAGAAAGGCCTTTGATACTATTGACTGGAATTTCATCTTCAGGGTTTTAAAAAACTTTGGATTTCAGGATCCCTTCATTGGAAGACTGAAAACCCTATTCAGATCTACCTATATTTCTATTCTAATCAATGGCTCTCCTAGGGGATTCTTCAATTGTTCTAAAGGTGTCAGGCAAGGTGATCCCCTATCGGCCATCCTCTTTGTCATTGCTGAGGACTACCTAAGCAGACTCCTAAGTAGCCTGGTAGCTCAAGGATCTTTGAAGCCCATTCAAGCTTCCAGGAACTTAAATATCCCTACCCACCTCCTATATGCTGATGACATCATTCTTTTTCTTAAGGGGGATCAAAGGAATATTCATGTCCTAAAACATGCTCTTAATCATTATGAGGAAGTCTCTGGTCAATCGATATCTTGGAATAAATCACATATCCTTTTTGGAAAGAATTTTCCCGTCCGAAGGAAAAATGCCACTACTTCCTACCTTGGTATTAAAGAGGGTCTCCTTCCTTTCGTTTATTTAGGTGTCCCAATTTTTTGGGGTCGACCTAAGGCAAGCTATTTCACTAATATTACTGAACAAATTGTAAACCAACTCTCTACCTGGAAAGGAAGATCCCTCTCTATGGCTGGCAGGATCTGCCTGGTCAAATCGACCATTGTTTCCAAGACGGTTTACACTATGATGATTTACAAATGGCCCTCCAGCACCATCAAAAGGATCAATACCTACATCAAAAACTTCATATGGACATGTAGTATTCTTGACAGAAAACTTGTCACTATTCCCTGGAAAACCTGTTGCAAACCCCTAGACAAAGGTGGCATTGGTATAAAAAATTTAAGGATGTTCAATAATGCTCTCCAAGCCCGTCTCACTTGGCGCATTATCAATGGTAATTCCAAAGCTTCTGATTTCTTGAACCATAGATTCCGCACCAAGCTCTTAAGTGGGAAGCTCAAATATGTTAATTCTTCAATCTGGCCCTCGATTAGAGACTCGTTTCAGAAGATCATGGAGAATTCTAGATGGATGGTTAGTGCTGATTCATCCATTAATTTTTGGTGTGATAAATGGTGTGGTAACCCTCTGATATCACTGCTACCACCTAATATCACCCCCAATGACTATAACCTTTCCATAAGGGATGTCTTACAATATCACAGACATGCTCTCCCTGACAATATTGCGCAGATCATTGATGAGCATCACTTTTCTCCTATTGGTGATTTCCTTGTTTGGGAACCTGCCCCGAATGGCATTCTTGACTCCAAAAACTTCTATCAAAATTACTTTTCTGAAAGTGATTCTATTCTACACTGGGTGAGCCATTTTGATAAGCCGTGGATCAAACCCTCTAGACTTAATCTCATTTGGCGAATTGCCCATAATAGATTACCCACTGAAGCTTGTCTACAATCCTTTAGCATTCAACTTTGCTCCATTTGTCGCTTGTGTAATCAACACAGGGAAGATGCGAATCACCTTTTTTTGTCGTGTGCGACGGCTTCTGCTTTATGGAATTATGTTTTTGACCTTTTTAATTGCAGATGGTCCTTTTCTGATACTATTTCTTTATTCCTTAACAAGTGCACTAGTTATGTTTTCTCTCCTCAGGTTAAAAATCTGCTGCTTACGGCGGTGGCAGAACTGCTTCATGTGATCTGGTATGCTAGAAATGACATTATGCATAATAAGCGCTCATTTAGTTTAATTGCAGGTAAATCTCGAATTCTTATTGCGATACATGAAGCGGCGTCAATTCAAAAAGAATGTTGCACCAATTCAGTGGGCGATTTTGAGATCCTTCGTCACCTTCGTGTGCCCGGCGTCTATCCTCGAACCAAACGATCTTTCGAAGTTTTCTGGCAATCACCGATGTCAGGTTGGATCAAAGTGAATGTTGACGGTGCCTCCAAGGGTAATCCAGGCCCGACTGGTTGTGGTGCTATATTTCGCGACTCGGCTGGTCTTTGTCAGGGATGCTTCTACGCTGGCTGTGCCCATTCCTCTTCCCTGGAAGCTGAAATGCTGGGTGTCATTCACGCCGTTGATTTTGCCCTTCAAAGAGGCTGGAAAAAACTCTGGATTGAAAGTGACTCTACTACTATCATTCGGGCCATCTGGAACGGTACCCTTCATCTGGCTTGGTCTCTCACCTCTCTTTGGACGAATTGTCTCAACGCTCTCCAAGGGATAGACTACATAGCCACTCACACCTATCGGGAAGCGAACTATGTTGCAGATGCTCTTGCCAACAAAGGCATTCATCAGTCCTTGACTTGGCTGACCTCTTTACCTGCGGAGTTCTCATCTTTGCTTGATAGAGATTGTAAAAGAATTCCATCCTTCCGCCTCTTGTAACTTTTTTTCTTATCAATAAAATGCCTTTTACCTTTAAAAAAAAACCACAAGAGATGATGTTATGAAATTGGAAAGTGTGTTTGAAAGAAATCAAAATTTTTATAGGGATTCTTGTATTTTTGGTTATCTTGATTTTTAATTAAATATATATAATTATTATAGTCGATGCTATCTCAAGGGGCATGATGAATATTCTTTTAGAAGAGATTAAGAAAAAGTGAAGGGAAAGGTTCATAAATAAAATGATGATGTCATTTTATGTCCCCTAAGGGTGAATGATACCCTTTCATATTATAAGGTAGAACATGTCTCATATAGAACTTCATGTGCTTATGATGATGCCCCTTTCTTGGATTCAGATATTGATGATCTTGTTGGGATTATTGAAGTATAGAAGGATTATAAGGCTCTAAATCTTACACAATTTAATGATAATTTTATTTTGGTTGAAATGGATGTCTCATGTTTTAAGGAGGGGGATGTTGATCCCCATGTTATATCTTGTAATGATTTGGAGGCAGACAAAGAGAGTGATAAAAATGGTTGTGCATAGGAAATGAATGACAGATTTGAGATGGTTGTGATGAATTATATTCAGGAGCAATCAACACATGTATATTTCAATATAGATAATGTTCATGTTTTGCAAAAAAAATCATGGGAACAATATGATCCAATTGATGACAATATTTCTGGTGGTGCTCAAAGATTAGATGATTTCTTTTCTACGTTAGGGGAAGTTGATACAAAGCAAGATCATTTGCAGTTGTTTCCTGCTCCACTGATTCTGGATGATACTCACATTGAAATTGATCTGATCCTAATTCAGTTTCATATTTTATCTGGTGAAAAGTATGATTCTGCTCTTAGAAATATTATTGTTCTCCAGTAAGTTCATGTGTCAATTCACCATGACTTAATTCATTGAAACCCAGTTGATTATTCCCTTAGCATGGGAATATCTGATTAAAATAATAAGAAGGTGTTTTTTCAAGATAGGGGGAAGGACCTAATTCCTCTAATTGATGATAGGGAAATATCACATCACCTTTAGAAATCAACTACTTCATTTAGGAAACTTTATAACAGGTATAAGAAGTCTCATAGGTTTGAAAATGCCCATATCATTTTGGTTTGTGCATAAGATGGTATTTGAAAACATGCAGATCCATGTGCTATATCTCTTCATGAAAAAAATGGCACAAAAATAATAAATATATGAGTCTTTATCTCATGTTTTAAGTGGAAAAAATTCCAATAGGAAGATTGTTCAAGATGAGTCCATTGGAATCACCGTCTCTCCCAATAACTTCACTATTCTTAGTGAAAGACCTTTTGATGAGGAACATGAAACCTCTCCCCTAATTGTTGCATCTACTGGACCCCTAAAATACCTTATGGAAGGAAGGGTTGGGAAAGGAAGATGAAAAGGAAGGGGTAAGGGTAACCAATTATAATTGACAAAAAAGGGTGGGCTCATACTAGAGAAAAAACATGAGTTTTTAAATAAAGATCTTATTTTTGGAATTTCCAAGGGCTTGGGAATTTTCCCACAATCAGAACCCAAATTTTTTTATTGTGACTAATAAACCTCTGATGAATGGGATTTCCAAATACAAATAGATGTTTTAGAATCTTAATTACTTAAAATTGGATTCTCTTGATTACTCCTTTGTTTTACAAAATTCAAACGATAATGGGGCTTAACATATGTGGGTCTTCAAGCATGAAAAAATTTGTATTCAATCCTCCTTTAAGTCATAGAAAGGAGTTTCATTGAATTTTGGAGTTAAAGGAAGTATTATCTTCTTAACTTTTGTGTATTCTTCCGACATATATACCAAATGAAGTGATTTTTGGAAAACTCTTAAAATGATATCCAATAAAGTTTCTTATAACTAAGTGATCATGGGTTATTTCAACACTTTCCTTTGGCCAAATGAAAAAACTGGTACTCATTTAATCAGATTGGATACTTTTGATTTCTCTTCTTATATTGATAAATGCAGTTTAGTTGAAGTCCCACCTACGGTAGGTGATTATACTTGGAGAATATACACTATCAATGGGAAGAAAGTGATAAAATTGGATAGGTTTATTGTTCAAACTGATGAAATAAATGATTCTCTTAGTGTTTTGGTCTTATTCTTCCAAGGTGTCACTCTAATTGTAATCCTGTTGTGGTGGATATTTAATCTAGCTAAGTAAGATCATCTCCTCTACCTTTTAAATTTAAAAATGCTTGGATTGTTTTACCTGGATTTTGTGAAGTTGTCTTATATTCTTTTAATCTTATTTCTATTATAATTATTCTCAAAATTATATAAAGAAAGTTAAAAATTTAAATAAATTGGCTAGGTAATGGAGAAAAGAATCCTTCTCCTCTTTCTATAATGACATTAAGTCTGATGAACAACATCTCCTTTAATGTAAAAATGAAATTCAGAATCAATATATTCCCTCTAGAGAAGAGATTTAGGATCTTTCAAATCCTGATGACCTACTTTTACTTTAGGAAAGATTAGATAAGTATCAGTATAAGGTGAAATAGTTACAATTAGGGGATTGAAACTCAAAATTGTTTCACTGTCTTCATAGGGAGAAAAAGAAAAGAGGAGTGATCACTACCCTAGTAATTAATAGTTCTTGGTTTTGTTCAGAGCTTGAGATCTCCAACACTGTGGTTCAATATTTCGTGGGTTTATACTTAGAGACTAGTGGGAGTCATAATCATAAAATGGATGAAAATATTAAATCCATAGTGGATTCCAGAAAAAAATAAGCTACTAGTTGAGTCCCCTACAGAGAATGAAATTAAAGATGCACTTTTTTCTCTAAATATTGATAGTGTGGGAGGATCATATGGATTCAGTAATAAATTTTTCATGTTTCACTGGGATATTTTGAGGAATGAGCTCATTAATGTGGTAAGGGAATTTTCTTTGTTCTTGCTTCCATGCCCTATGGTCTTAATGATAGCTTTATTTCCTTGATTATAAAGAAGAAAAATGATTTCGATATTATGTATTTTAGTCTAGTTTCCATTGGTAAAATTGTACCCAAAATTATTATCAAAATTATCACCTCTCGATTGGGGAATATTTCTAGAGATTTGATTACTTCCTAAAAATTTGGTTTTATCCTTAGAAAGAGCAATCAGACTTGCCTCCTTACTAATTCAGAGCATTTGAACAGTATGAATAAGAAATATATACATGAGAGATTTTACCTAAAGTTGGATATCTCAAAATATTTTTATACCATATTTTAGAACTTTATGTTTTCTATTCTTAGGAAGCATGGTTTCTCTAATTATTTCATCAAGTTGGTTGCTATAATTCTTAGTAGTTCTAGGCTATCCATTCTCATTAATGGGTCACCGGGAGAATTTTTTCAGTGATCTAGGGGGGATGAACAAGGAGACCCTTTTTCTTATCATCTTTTTTCCATTTTTGAGGACTATTTGAGTTGTTTTTGGAATGATATTGTGTAGGTTGTTTTGTACATGTGAATTAAGGTCAGAAGGGATCTCTTTTCACCCACCCACCTACTCTATGCCAATGATATTCTTCTATTTTTTCAAGATGACATGGTAACCATTTCTTGCATTCAAATATGTTCACTCATTATGACGAAATCTCTACTCAAGTTATTATATGGCATAAATCATCTGTTGTATTTGGAAATGGAATGATTATATCTAAGCATATTAAAATTTCTAGGAGACTTGGGGTAAAGAAAGAGGTCATCCATTTCATTTATTTAGGGATTCCTCTTTTCTAGGGTAAAGTTAAAAAGTGGTATATTGAAGGCATTTCTTCTAGGATTATTTCTAAAATGGCCACGTGGAAGGGGAAGAAAATTTATCAAGAAGGGGGAATATTTCTAGTTTTACTTGGTGATCACCTGTATGTTTTTCTATGCCTTTAATATCTATAAATGGCCTGAGGCTATCATTAAGGAAATTTAAGTCTTGATAAGGAACTTTATTTGTAATGAATATCTTAATGACAAGAATATTATCATGGTTTCTTGGAAGGAATGTATCAAGCCCACTGACCTGGGGGGAATGGGAATTAAAGATTTATAGATGTTAAATGATGCTCATCTCAGCATTTTTTTTCTAGAATTTGATGACTTCCAATTAAATTTATATGGATTTTCTTTCTCACAGGTTTCTCTTAATGTTTCAGAATGGATACTCCATGTATTCAACTTCTTCCATTTAGAATGATTTTATGTATGCCTACTAGGAGATCATGTTCTATTCAAAATGGTTGGTCTACAAGGATTTCAATATCATTGTACAGACCACATCATGGATGGATATGACTCTCAATGAAAGGATGGAGGTTCCTTTTATCTTAAAGAATCTCTCCATTAATAATGCTCATTTAAACACTGATTTTTAGTCTTTCCTCTCTTCTCAGATTCCTATAAAGCCACAACAATACTCTTACATTGATTATGATACACTGATTTGTATATAGAGATCCAATAGAATCTTCATATCTAGAGAGTTTTATAGGTACTTTTTTATTGGGATTGTTTCTATTCTAGTGTGTCTTTGGAATTTTAGCAAACTATTAATTCCCCCTTCTTACTTCCTGCTGCTTTAGAGAATTTGGAAAGGAAGGTTGTCGCTGTATGGGATGTTCCAGAAAACTGGTCTACAATATGCCTCTTACTTATATTTCTATTTTCATGATGGTGAGTCAGGTACACATATGTTCATATCCTAAATATTTTCATGAAGGGTAAAGAAACACCTCATATTGCTCTTTGATATTCAGTTGGATATGTCATACTTTGATGATCTCATTATATCTATTGTCTATGATGGATATAGTGAATATTTATAATCACTATTTATTGTAGCGGTTTCTGGTGTTGTATCATACATTTGAAAAGAATGATATACTTTAGTATGTGGGAATAAACAGACCTCTTTTAATGCTATTCTGAGTTATGTCTATAACAATGTCCTGGAGGCCTCGAAAATCATCAGAGATATAATAAATAATGAGATGTGTGATATGAGTATTCTAAAATATTTATGTGTGAGTTTCATGATCAAGAAACCTATTATGATAAATTCCATTAAAATAATCCCACCAATCCCTATTTGGTTGAAAGTGAATGTGGATGGTGTGGATTCAGGTGCATTGGGACCCTCAGGATGTGGTGGTGTCTTTTGTACTCATCGGGGCTCTGTTAAAGGATGCTTTTACCATTACATTGGAATCAATTCTTCCATTGAAGTTTAATTATGGGAAATAATTAAATATATCAAATATTATATTCAACATGGATGACATTATCTATGGGTGGAATCATAATCTGATACAATGTTCTTATTTTAAAGACTCAATCTAGAAATATTCCCAAGAGAATACTTCTTTCATGGATTGAATATCTCTCTCTTTGGGAATGTTCATATATATTTCACTCATGTTTTTAGGGAGTCTAATCAAGTTATTGATTCTCTATCTAAAAGATAAATTATGGAGAATTCATTGTGATGGTATTTTTTTACTCTGAGATTCTGTTCTTATTTTGTTGATTTGGATGCATGTGGTATTTTTCATTATCATCTTTGTAATCCCCTTTGTACTTCCAATTTTAATATTTTGTAATAAATTTTGTTTGGAGCATGACCTCCATGGGTCTTTAACCTATTTGATTAAAAAAATAAACCTCATAGAAAAATATAGAAATTTTTCCCTAAACCAATTTTTATGTGTAATGAACTGACTCAAGTTACCCTCAAACCAGACACCCAACCGATTCTGTCACATCCCTAAAGGGTGTGTCCCGATCCCCACGGGCTGGTAAAAAGCACCCAAGAATCGAATAAAAAACTATAGGGAATTATTTAGCCCAACCCGAACAAATGCATGGAATATATAAACATGTAACAACAAGTAATAGTAGAAACTAATACATACGTTCCATAACTATAAGAAAAAAACTTAAAAAAACTACTGGAAAAGTAGCCAAAATATCCAAGAGAAAATTCCTAATGTAATTGACCAAAACCAAATAGTTTCTACATGTGATAGTTTGGACGAACTCACACCATCTCACCACTGAATACCTAACTCAGTTGAAATGAAGCCTCCCCACCTCACTATGGATCCTTGCCTTTCCCTTCATTGGAATATATACATAGGTCTGTACCCCACCAAAGAGTTGTGTAGGGTGTTAGATAATAGGATTAATAATATCTCACCAAAGTGTTCCATAACAAGTCTCTGTATAACAATTACTTTATGTTTATTTTAATAAAACATGAAATTATAAAAAGTAAAGTAGTTTTATAGAAAACATTCTAAACATTTCCCATTTATCACTGCTCAAAAAAACAAAATCAGGTATATCAATTTGAAAGAAAAATTTCCATATCATTTTTACATAAGCATAAACATGCATATCAAGGATAAAACAAAAAATCCAAGAAAAAAACTGAAGCACATGTAACAGCACCAAGGATCACTATAGGTCAGACTAGCAGACTAATCATACAACAATCAATCAAGTGCATAATTCGGTTCCTAGAACATAGTACTAGGAAGTAGAGGAATGACCCATGAGTAACCCCCCCAAAAGTCAATATTAGTACCGTAGAACAAAAGGCCTAGGAAACCGAGGAAATCCCCATGAGAAAATCTTCACATAATCACAAACAATAAATAATCTCTTCAAGATAAACCATCCACCTAAGTTCCCATGGTAACCCATGTGATCTTTTTCACAATTCATTCCAATGCTTTGAAAAACCATTTAAAATTTGAATTGAATGCTTTGAAAATAACCATTTTATTTCCATTTATCAATAACTAGGGGAAAACTTTTCTTTAAAACCTATTTTCAACACACACAAACAATCATGCCAATTACTTTTATAAATCATTTTATAGACAGGAAAAATAATGTTCATCAACATAGGCTTGAGATGGAAGCACCTACCTCAAAACTTGAGCTGAACATGCTCGGATCAGGATCCACCAATGAGAAAACCTAACAGCACCAATAGAGACCCTAGAATTCAATCAACACATATTAGGATTGATCTAAATGAGAAAGAGGGTGGAAAGAGAAGAGGAAATACTACATACCTCTAGAAAAAAGGCTTGTAATTCCATGACCAAAAAAGGAACGACCTTCGTAATGAGATCACACAATTGATCTTGGAAGAAGACAAGAAGAAATTATAATTTATATCAATAGATCAGATAATGAAACCCAAGGGCATTACCTCGATCAATGGAAATGAAGAAGTAGAAAGGTCGCTTACCCAACGAGATGCACTACAAGTGCAAGAAAAATGAAATGCCAAATGGATCGATCTAGATGGAGAAGAGTCTCCCAAAATCACCTGGTAATTTCTATGGATCGAGGAAAATGAAGTATGAAAAAATAACCAAAACAAAAACAACCACATGATTTTTTTGAAAAACTATACACAAGCCATTACATGATGTATAACCTAATTACACGACTTAAAACTACCAAATCTAAAAATACGAAAAAAAAACACCTCAGATTAAAAATACATTATTTAAATAACTCAAGATGTGTAACATCTCTTTTCATCCTTTTACCCTTCACAGTGTGAATCCTTTTATGACTTGCATCCAACAACCCTTACATGATATGTAACCTAGTTACATGATGTGAAATCCTCTTGCAGCATGTAGACTAAGATATTTAGATATAAGATTCCAAAAATTCTATGAAATCACCATTATAGGTATCCTCTCATTTCCTTATATTCCCTATGCATACAATGAGAGAAAGGAAACCAATGATGAGGATAAATATGTACTTGAAAGATCAGTTACAAGATGTTACAAACTCCCCACTATAAATAATTTCTATCCCCTAGAAGTCATGTAGATGATATAATCCCAGGAAAAAGTTGAGACTATTTTAACCTCATCAATTTATCACGTTCCCAAGCCTCATGAGAATCTGATCCATGTTTCCATAGTACTCTGACCAACAAAATCGATTTCCCACGAGACATTCACTTGAGTGTCAATGATCTATACTGGTCTCTCCAAAACAAGAAAATCTCGATACAATTCAATTTTTCCCAACTCAAGATGTGAGTGGGTTCAGGATAGTACTTCTCAAGATGTGACATGTTGATAAAATCAATAATACCTATCAAGTAAATTGGAAATGCTAACTGATAGGCAACCTATCTGATCCGCTAACCGTTCAACATATTTCATAGCCAACTTTCCCTATTTTCAAAGTTTATGGTGACCCAACCGAGGTTAAACTTTCAAGAAAACCCTGTCTTAAATGGAAAACTCTTGAGGAAAACACCATAGAGCTGCATACGATTTCTATCGGCTCTGGGCTATAACAAGATGTTGATGCACATCCCAAATCTTTGGGAACGTCTTCTGAACCAAACTTGGTCCAACCAAAGCTAATTTTCCAACCTCAGCCTAACAAATAGGTGATCTTCATGGGTGATCATACAATGCCTCAAAGGGAGAAATTATGTAGATACACGAATCTTGATGTACATTGACATTACATTACATTTGAGGAATACTTAGTACATAACAAAAGCACACACACAAGGATCGTAATAGTTTAGTGTCTTTGGAAACTCGGAATATAATCTTCTAATCCTGGTGAAATATCTTCAACATCTCCCATAAAGATCTTCATTTTTTTATACCTAAAACCTTTCTTTATATCCTGGGGAAAAGTAAACATAAAAGGGTGAGCTCAAATTCTCAGTAAGGGTAAACAAAAGAAATATCAATCACATCATATACATAAGCACATAACTTTTGGAAATCTTAACCTGTAAAAGAGATCATAATTTTATAACCTGTGATAACTCATGGCAGTGAAATGTAATCACAATAATCATAACATAAAACATTAAACTTTGTGGAATGCACACATAAACATAGAGAATCATTTCTTGTTAGTCAAGACTCATTGCCAAGACTATCTTAGTGGACAAAGTCCCTTTCTGAACCGAGTCACCCTTGTTTCAGTCCTATTTCACTGAACCGGTATAACCTACCATTCCATCCATGTCTATCTCATGAGATATAAAATCTTTACCCAATGCATTGGAGGGAGATATAGGTCCCACCCATCTCATAATGATACCATTCTTATGTGTGACACAAAATCATAAATCATACATCATTGCATAACCCATGTAATAAAAATGGGAATCTTAAACATCATGACATCATAAAACAATACATATAAGATCAATGAATTCATAAAAATAATTCCATCACAACATAGTCAAATCAATGTAATAATAGGGATAGAAATAGAACCCTTTATTATCTTAGAGGGAAAATAATTTTGATAAAACACTTGAACTCAATTCTTGAGGAAAATATCCTTTCTTCTTCAAAAACACTTTTCCTTTCTTAACATATCATAAAATTCTAACTAAAAGAAGTTGATTAAAAATAAACTTGAAAATTTGTAAGGGATGATTCTTGGAAATAATGTTTTAAAAATCCATTCATGCCGTATAAGTAAAAAAAACATTCTTCGTACTTTTGTCGGAAAAGTCAAAAAGTACCTCGTACGAAAAATGACAAAAGATTCCTTTCATATCTTTTACTAAAAACTCACCGAAGGGTAAATGGAATTTAAACAATTTCAGGTGGATGGAACAATATTACATTTTGAGGAAACATGGATATGAATGATAAAATACACCCCAGTAAATTCTGAAGTATAAACAATCTTGGATAAAAATTGAGATTGCGAGATTTTCCCTTACCTTAGGTCCGATTTGCTTCGTAAGTGTCCAAACCTCCTGTATAATGATTTAAAGAATGACATTGACTTATTACAGAATCATATTCATTGTTATAATATCATATATGGTTCACTTATGACTTTATATTACCCGTTCTTTTGTAAATTCATGTTAAAGTAGCGTTTTGGGTAAAATCGTCTCATTTGTCGTTCATGTTTTAACTTGTAATTATTCATATGATTAATTAGATCATTATTAATTAATTATAGAATATAAAACATGATTTATATATAATATATATTCATAATATACATATATATAATGGATCGATAAATGGAAAGAAATACACCATTCATGGAGACGGTAGGCTGTACGTACGCATGAACGCTGTTTTCTTTTCGTTATTGAATTGAGTAGAATTAAGTAGATGACATACATATATATACACATAAGTCCAGTAGATTTATAATGTCATATATTTCATTATTATTGCTTATATATACTTTATAATCATTCTTAAATGGTTAACATGGAGAATGAATCTCATCACGTCTTGGAGACGGTAGTCCGTACGTACGCACGAGCGATGATATCATTTCCATAATTATTGAATTGAATTGAAGTGTATGATACAATATATCAGAATCAATATGATGTTATAATAACTATGTATATTTATTCTTTACACCATTATACCCATCCATGTAAGGTGGTGGTGGAAAATAGATTACACCACGGCGTGGAGACGGTATTCCGTACGTACGCACGCGCGGTGATTTATTTTTCCGTAGGATGGATAGATGGTGAAATAGGGTTGTTTCATACTTATAATAACATATAATTATATGAGTGATACTGATGTTATTACTTCATAATGAATCAACCTACGAAGAAGAAGTGGAAGAAGAAATAAAGATGAAAGAATCGGTAACGGAAATTACCTCTTCTTTGAAGCGCCTCTTTGAGACCTCCTCTTAGGGAACTAAAATTGGACTTTGTGGAAGACCAGAACCTCTAGGATGTTTCTAAGGAAGTGTAGAAGAGAATTTTTAAGGGGTTGGACGAGCATGAAGGCTCAAAGTGGTGTGAGGAAGAGAGGGAGGAGGTGCCCTTTTATAAGGGAGGAGAGGGGCTCCTTTGGAAAAACTAATATTATTTTATTATAAAGTCAAGTTCGGTTTTAAATAGCTCCAAATGGATTTATTTAGAGGCTAAGGTACGGATGGGTCGAAATTATCTCATCCAATAGAATTTAGACAAGTTTAGGTTCCTATTTTAACCTTATCATTTAGATTTAACATTAATTTAAATAATTTTACTTTTACCGTGTCTTCTTGTGTTCTTATACTATAAGGTTAATAAACTTACTATAAGCAGACAAACGAACCCCAAGTTGTTTATTATTAATATATATAACCTTATCTAAGTCATTTTGCCAAACCTTAGATTTTTAGGAATAAAATAACAATTACTAATATAATATTTGTTTTAAAAACTATTTTATGTCAATTTTGACACTATTTAGTAATTGATTTTTGTGAAAATCATAACATAATGATTAGTTCGAAATAAGTTAATTAAATCCATAATAACATGTCATATTAACCTAAAAAATTAGTGGAATTCATAAAAAGTCTCAAATTACATTTATTTTGGTGTTTATAACATCAATCATGTCAATATTTCATTAATAAGATCATTACTGCATCATCATTGTGTCATAAATAAATTGAATTATTTAATGTCTAAAAATTACAAATAAAATATCATTATGTAGAAAAACTTTTTAGCTTTCTAATGAATATTTATAGTCGAATTTATCTTATGTATAACCTTATATTAAAAATTATTTACTTATTAAACGTTGATTTTAACTATTTTAACCCTTCTTTAAATAAATTAATAATAAATGTCCTAATCTAATCCAAGTGGGCCTAAATGGTAATATTTTATTCCTAAGGTTGTTTTTGGTCGAATTACACTTGTCCAATAGAATTATTACATGTGTTAGGGTAATAATAATATCATTTTTACCCTTAATTACCCTATTTACTTTTAACCGTGGTAAAAAAAAGTAAAAAGTTACTATTCACCAAAATTATTTTCATCTCATTGAACCACATTTTAGTCCCTGATATTAACCATGTCTCTTGGATATTCGAAATTCCACTCAAAGAAGCGTTAAAATTAAGTTTTATGAAAAATTCAGTTTTTTTAACTACCACTTAGTGGTTTCACTATTCATCAAAAAATGAAAGTTTCCAGAAAAATACCAAAAATTAGGCCTAAGATATATTTGATATTAAGAATTCAAAAATGATGTATATTTTAAAAAATTCAGAACATATCAGTTGCATTAATTGATTTAAAAATTAATTCCCGTCATCAAAACAAATAGCGTGTTCTTAAGAGATAATAACTATCAAAAGATTGACACTTGTTTATGTCTGGTTTAAATGTGAAATTACATCCAATGACCAACATTGTATTAAATTGTAAAAATATATTCTAAATATACTTTAAAACCACTCAAATTAATAATTTATCACTATTAATTATTTCGATTGAAAAAGTTGTTTTTAATAAAAATTTAGTAATTTTCACTATTCATCAAAATATGAAATTTATCCGAAAATCACCAAAATTTTACTCTAAGCTAATTTCGATATTCCGAATCCAAAAATGAAGTCCATTTTGAAAAATAAAATTTACAAAATCTCAAAAAGTGGTTATTACTATTCATAACGGCTAGTTTTAATAATATTTTAATAGCATATCGTTGTTTAGTGAAACTCGGTATTGCGTACGACGCAAGCTATCGAGGAAGGTCACGATTGCGTGTAATGCAAGGCAAGTCAAGGATGCATGTTGTGAAAGCTCCTTTTGGTGTAGCGTACAACACAAGACATTAATGAAAAAAATATTTTTCATAAAGTCTCGGGGTGTTACATTCTACCCCCCTTAAAATGAATTTCACCCTCGAAATTCGTCGGGGTTATAAATGGTTTACTACTTGAAAGTTTATTTAATAGAAACACACATCGTAAAAAGGAATACCAAAACCAATCTTTAAAAAAAGTATGAAACGTAACGGTTACCCAAATAAACTAATCACTGGGTTTCCACATAGGTGAAAATATGGATATGGAAGAGAAATATAACCATCATGTTCTGATGGAGAGTGGTAGAGAACATGGCTATTGAAAAGCTAGCAATCACAAAGCCATAAATTTTTGACGATCTAAGGTACCATCTGATTCATCGGATATAAGATCACTAAGACAACATTTTTGGTTTTCAAGATCATTTCCCTAAAGTTGATGAAATTGGAATTAGAAGAAATACTTTCGTGATTTTGGTATAGTCTCACCGTTTGTCGTTCTTTGGACAATTTCCACTTCATCTCTTAAAGAAATGAAGTTGAATTTGTCATTCGTGATGTGTTTAGCAGATCATGTGATAGAATTATGGGTCATTCAATCTCTTTCAAACAAAAGGTTAGAAAAAGTTATAAGTCCATCTTATGGTTAATCGTATATGGTTCCAAAAATGAACTTATACTTCATATATCATACTGCTTAATATAATAAAACTAGTTTCTACTAAATAGGGACTTCCTGTAGGCCAGTGGTAGGTGATAAAGGCCAGTCGCACTTCGGTTGTGGGTTCGATTCCCACAGCCTTGTCCGACGCGATGGGCTGTCGCCCGTCCTGCAGGTTGTCATTTTTCTAAAGCTATATTACTATAACATCCCATCAATAATATCGAAAAACGTTTTATCCTAACTTATGTCCAACATAATCCATTCTAATCTTTAGGCTTATCTAAAATACTTCGGTCCAAGCTCATAGTATAAAGAAAATGATTACATGAAATGTCATCAACCAACCATCATTTATCTCCCATTATCTTGTTGGTCACATTCCAATCATGTGAATACCGTAATCATGTATTCTCTTGAAAAATGAATACCCATTAAACCTTAGTGAAAACATGAATGCTGTCAAAAGTTAATTCTTTCCACATAACAAAATCCAAAAATTCTATATAGTCAAACCATGATATAACCTTCTCCTTATATCAGTCATGAGCTCATGAATAGTATCAAACATTTAATTTTCTCCTTATCCCTTCATTATGCGCATATCATCTACATTCCAAAAATATCTGAATAACCTTTCATGGATATTGATACCATTAATCATACACTTTCAAAACTAAAGGAAAGACAACAGTGTAATAATCCTTAGATGTCTCTTTATTCCATAGTATCATTAGATTACTTATACAACATTACACATGATAAACATGTAATCATTCCACTACATTCTTAAACCATTGACCGAGCTTCAACAATTATTTCATCTCACATATCATTTGTAGTGTCTTCATCATCATCAACATAAATACTACCCATACGACCATACTGATTCTCTTCATGAGACTTTCCCTTAGGGCATTGGTTTTCATAATGCCCGTACAGTCCACATTTAAAACATTTAACCATTGTTGATATCGTAGCAATACCATTATCCGCATCCCTGGTGTTAACTGAACCTTTTCCTTTGCACTAACTGGATTTGTGTCCTTCTTTTCCACACCCAAATCATCTTCCAGTTCCTTTGAAACATTCTGCTTGATGCCTCTTCCCACATGATTTACATAGGGGAAATTGAACTTTCTTTCCTCTATGATCATCATGAAACTCCATCTTTCTCTTATTAGCCGAGTCAGGAAACTTACCAAATTTTACTTTATTGATCATATTATGAGATTGTTGATTCAGCATAATAATGATGTTTGGACCTCCAAATCCCATTTCATTTGGTTTCTCATGAAGAATATCCTTCCATTGTCCATCATATCCTCCATTATCATGAATCATCTTGTTTCCAGCCATTTTCTAAAACCCAAAAAGAATAGTGTGAGAGGCCAAAATCATGCTAGGGAAAACAACATTATAAAGGGGGAGTATCCTCAATATCTAACTTCTTAGGTTAAATTATATGATCGTTACCATAGTTCTAGGACTGTATCTTATACGTATACTTATCCTTAGGGACATCCCTAGACATACCATAGAAATATCTCTAGGGATCTCACTAACGCTTTCGCATCCTAGTTTCCAAAGGTTGACTAAACCTTTCATCTGATACCAACTGTAGAGACCCGAAGCTTGACGTACATTGACATTACATTACATTTGCGGAATACTTAGTACATAACAAAAACACACACACAAGGATCGTAATAGTTTAGTGTCTTTGGAAACTTGGAATATAATCTTCTAATCCTGGTGAAAGATCTTCAACATCTCCCATAAAGATCTTCCTTTTTTTATACCTAAAACCTTTCTTTATATCCTGGGGAAAAGTAAACATGAAAGGGTGATCTCAAATGCTCAGTAAGGGTAAACAAAAGAAATATCAATCACATCATATACATAAGCACATAACTTTTGGAAATCTTAACCTGTAAAAGAGATCATAATTTCATAACCTGGGATAACTCATGGTAGTGAAATGTAATCACAATAATCATAACTTAAAACATTAAACTTTGGGGCATGCACACATAATCATAGAGAATCATTTCTTGTTAGACAAGACTCATTTCCAAGACTATCTTAGTGGACAAAGTCCCTTTCTGAACCGAGTCACCCTCGTTTCAGTCCTGTTTCACTGAACCGGTATAACCTACCATTCCAGCCATGTCTATCTCATGAGATATAAAATCTTTACCCAATGCATTGGAGGGAGATATAGGTCCCACCCATCTCATAATGATACCATTCTTATGTGTGCCACAAAATCATAAATCATACATCATTGCATAACCCATGTAATAAAAATGGGAATCTTAAACATCATGACATCATAAAACAATTCATATAAGATCAAGGAATTCATAAAAATAATTCCATCACAACATAGTCAAATCAATGTAATAATAGGGATAGAAATAGAACCCTTTATTATCTTAGATGGAAAATAATTTTGATAAAACACTTGAACTCCATTCTTGAGGAAAATATCCTTTCTTCTTCAAAAACACTTTTCCTTTCTTAACATGTCCTAAAATTCTAACTAAAAGAAGTTGATTAAAAAAAAACTTGAAAATTTGTAAGGGAATATTCTTGGAAATAATGTTTTAAAAATCCATTAATGCCGTATAAGTAAAAAAAAACATTCTTTGTACTTTTGTCGGAAAAGTCAAAAAGTGCCTCGTACGAAAAACGACAAAAGATTACTTTCATATCTTTTACTAAAAACTCACCGAAGGGTAAATTGAATTTAAACAATTGTAGTTGGATGGAACAATATTACATTTTTAGGAAACATGGATATGAATGATAAAATACACCCCAGTAAATTCTGAAGTATAAACAATCTCGGATAAAAATTGAGATTGCGTGATTTTCCCTTACCTTAGGTCCGATTTGCTTCGTAAGTGTCCGAACCTCCTGTATAATGATTTAAATAATGTCATTGACTTATTACAGAATCATATTTATTGTTATTATATCATATATGGTTCACTTATGACTTTATATTACCCGTTCTTTTATAAATTAATGTTAAAGTAGCGTTTTGGGTAAAATCGTCTCATTTGTCGTTCGTGTTTTAACTTGTAATTTTTCATATGATTAATTAGATCATTATTACTTAATTATAGAATATAAAACATGATTTATATATAATATATATTCAGAATATACATATATATAATGGATCGATAAATGGAAAGAAATACAACGTTCATGGAGACGGTAGGCCGTACGTACGCATGAACGCTGTTTTCTTTTTGTTATTGAATTGAGTAGAATTAAGTAGATGACATACATATATATACACATAAGTCCAGTAGCTTTATAATGTCATATATTTCATTATTATTTCTTATATATACTTTAAAATCATTCTTAAATGGTTAACATGGAGAATGAATATCATCGCATCGTGGAGACGGTAGTCCGTACGTACGCACGAGCGATGATATCATTTCCATAATTATTGAATTTAATTGGAGTGGATGATACAATATATCAGAATCAATATGATGTTATAATAACTATGTATAGTTATTCTTTACACCATTATACCCATCCATGTAACGTGGTGGTGGAAAATAGATTACACCACGGCGTGGAGACGGTATTCCGTACGTACACACGCGTGGTGATTTCTTTTTCCGTAGGATGGATAGATGGTGAAATAGGGTTGCTTCATACTTATAATAACATATAAGTATATGAGTGATACTGATGTTATTACTTCATAATGAAACAACCTAAGAAGAAAAGGTGAAAGTAGAAATAAAGATGAAAGAATCGGTAACGGAAATTACCTCTTCTTTGAAGCGCCTCTTTGAGACCTTCTCTTAGGCCACTAAAATTGGTGTTTGAGGAAGACCAGAACCTCTAGGATGTTTCTAGGGAAGTGGAGAAGAGAATTTGTCAGGGGTTGGTCGAGCTTTAAGGCTCAAAGTGGTGTGAGGAAGAGAGGGAGGAGGTTCCCTTTTATAAGGGAGGAGAGGGGCTCCTTTGGAAAAACTAATATTATTTTATTATAAAGTCAAGTTCGGTTTTAAATAGCTCCAAATTGATTTATTTTGAGGATAAGGTGGGTATGGGTCTAAATCCTCTCATCCAATAGAATTTAGACAAGTTTAGGTTCCTAATTTAACCTTATCATTTAGATTTAACATTAAGTTAAATAATTTTACTTTTACCGTGTCTTCTTGTGTTCTTATACTATAAGGTTAATAAACTTACTATAAGCAGCCAAAAGAACCCCAAGTTGTTTATTATTAATATATATAACCTTATCTAAGTCATTTGGCCGAACCTCAGATTTTTAGGAATAAAATAACAATTACTAATATAATAGTTGTTTTAAAAACTATTTTATGTCAATTTTTACACTATTTAGTAATTGATTTTTGTGAAAATCATAACAGAATGATTAGTTCGAACACAGTTAATTAAATCAATACTAACATGTCATATTAACCTATAAAATTAGTTTAATTCATAAAGAGTCTCAAATTACATTTATTTTGGTGTCTATAACATCAATTATGTCAATATTTCATTAATAAGATAATTACTGCATCATCATTGTGTCATAAATAAATTAAATTATTTAATGTCTAAAAATTATAAATAAAATATCATTATGTAGAAAATCTTTTTAGCTTTCTATTGAATATTTATAGTCGAATTTATCTTATGTATAACCTTATATTAAAAATTATTTACTTATTAAACTTTGATTTTAACTTTTTTAACCCTTCTTTAAATAAATTAATAATAAATGTCCTAATCTAATCCAAGTGGGCCTAAATGGTAATATTTTATTCCTAAGGTTGTTTTTGGTCGAATTACACTTGTCCAATAGAATTAGGACATGTGTTAGGGTAATAATAATATCATTTTTACCCTTAATTACCCTATTTACTTTTAACTGTGGTAAAAAAAGTAAAAAGTTACTATTCACCAAAAATTATTTTCATCTCATTGAACCACATTTTAGTCCCTGATATTAACCGTGTCTCTCGTATTTTCGAAATTCCACTCACAGAAGTGTTAAAATTATGTTTTATGAAAAATTCAGTTTTTTTTAACTACCACTTAGTGGTTTCACTATTCATCAAAAAATGAACGTTTCCAGAAAAATACCAAAAATTAGGCCTAAGCTATATTTGATATTAAGAATTAAAAAATGATGTCTATTTTACCAAATTCAGAACATATCAGTTGCATTAATTAATTTAAAAATTAATTCCCGTCGTCAAAACAAATAGCGTGTTCTTAAGAGATAATAACTCTCAAAAGATTGACACTTGTTTATGTCTGGTTTAAATGTGAAATTACATCCAATGACCATAATTGTATTAAATTGTAAAAATATATTCTAAATATACTTTAAAACCACTCAAATTAATAATTTATCACTATTAATTATTTCGATTGAAAAAGTTGTTTTTAATTAAAATTTAGTAATTTTCACTATTCATCAAAATATGAAAGTTATCCGAAAATCCCCAAAATTTCACCCTAAGATAATTTCGATATTCCGAATCCAAAAATGAAGTCCATTTTGTAAAATAAAATTTACAAAATATCAAAAAATGGTTATTACTATTCATAACGGCATGTTTTAATAATATTTTTATAGCATATCGTTGTTTAGTGAAACTCGGTATTGCGTACGACGCAAGCTATCGAGGAAGGTCGCGATTGCGTGTAATAAAAGGCAAGTCAAGGATGCATGTTGTGAAAGCTCCTTTTGGTGAAGTGTACAACACAAGAACTTAATGATAAGAATATTTTTCATAATGTCTCGGGGTGTTACATATTATTACTGATAACTAATAACTTTTGTTGTAAAGAATTGATCCATTCCTAGATGGTTATCCCATGATCCATCAAAGTCCAAGACATAGGCACGAAGCATATATTCCATGATCTGAATTACTCACTCTATCTGACTGTCTATCTATGCTTGGTAATTAGTTCTGAACTTGACATGAGTTCCCATTACCTCTCAGAGACTCCTTGAGAACCTTGAGTTAAACCTAGGATCAATATCTAAAATAATGGAAGATGGAAATCCATGTAACCTCACAATCTCCTACAGAAATAGCTTACCTAGATCTTCACCCTTAGTGGTATCCTTAATTAGAATGAAATGAGAAGGATTCATCAACTTATAAAAAACTACCCATATAGAATTCATACCTTAGGTAGTCCATGGTAATCTAATAAAAAAAATACATGGATACCATATCCTTCTTCTAGACAAGCACCAAAAGTGGCTGAAACAAACCGGAGGCTTTCAAGTGCTCCGCCTTTACCCGTTGGTAGGTGTAACTATAGGACACATATTCTACAATGTCACGGTTCATACCCGGATACAAGAATCATCATATCATGTCATAATACATCTTTTTAGTGGCTGGATGAATGTTCCATGAAGAGATGTGAAAATTAAACAAGACTAAAATCTTCACAGATTCTGGGACTAAAATCTACTTTCCAAAGTAGATCATACCATCTCAAGAAAGAGACCAACTAGAAACAGTCTTTCTATAATAAAGGATTTTCTATCTTTTCTAAACTCATCATAATAGTAATGAATCTACAAAATAAACTCCAAGAGAGATGATGGTAACTAAACACATGTTCTAACCATACCTGAAACATCCTCCTGATCATCCAAGTGAAACTAAGAAAAAATACCCATAAGGTTCTACTCCTCCTTTGATTCTAGAACAACTTGTGATGATAATTTACTACTAAGAGAATATGAAAAGGAATTTCCATTCCCCCAGGGTTCAGGTGATATTGAAGTCAAATGTGTGAAGGTATTTTACCCATCATCTCTATCTAAGATTCAAGTATTTCTGAGAAAATATATATCTCGATCTCTTATGATTAGAGAAGATCATGAACCTATCCAAAAAAAGATAGTGATACCAACATTTAAGTACATGTATAACTGAAGAAACCTCTAAATCATGAGTGGGTAATTCTTCTTATACAGCTGAAGCTGATGAGAGTCATAATATATGACATAGTCATCATCCATAATCACACATCCCAAACTAGTACAAGAAACATCACAAAACACCACAAATACCTTACTGAGATTAGGTAAGATTAGAATAGGATGTGATTTCAAAAGTCATTTCAGTTTATTGAAAGAAGACTGACACTTCACATCCCTTGTGAATTTAACCTCTTTCCTGGTAATATTAGTCAAATGTTACACCATCTTAGAGAAATCCTTAACAAACTGTCGGTAGTATCCAACAAGACCAAGGAAGCTCTGTATCGATCTCAAATACATTCTGTGGTTCCTTCCATGATAGGAAAACCTTCTTATTCATTGAACCAACTAATAAGCCATGTTTAGAAATTTTTATCCCTTATAACTTCACTTATTGAATCCAGAAACTACATTTTGAAATCTTTCCATACAAACGGTGACTTCTCAAAATTTCCAGAACCAAACTTAGATGGTTCTCATTCTCACACTCAGATTTCTAATAAAATAGAATATCATTAACAAACACTATCAAAAAAGTGTCAGGATATTGATAGTATATCCAATTTATCAAATCCATATCAATTGTAGGAGATTAGTCAGACTAAAAGGCATCACAAGATATTCATAATGACCATACGTACTTCTGAAAGTTGTCTTCGGTATATCAAACTCTCAAACTCTGAGTTGATGATAACCCAACCGAAGATTGATATTTGAAAACCAATTTTCCCCCTTCAACTGGTCAAAAAAATCATCCACATGATACAAAGAATATTGTTTCTTAAATTTTACCTGATTCAACGTATTATAGTTCACACCCAATCAAAGTGAACCATTTAACTTCTTAGAAAAGATCATAGGGAATGCCCAAATAAAAACACTATGGAAAACATAACATTCTTCCAACTAGTCTTCTAACTGAATCTTAACCTCTTTAAGATCTACTAGTTCCATATGATAAGAAGGCATCAATATTGGACACATACCTAGTACCAAGTCAACTATAAAATATACTTCTCTCTTTAGAGGAAGACCAGATAAGTCGTCTTGGAAAATTTTAGAAGAGTATTGAACAAAAAATGGGAAGATAAAAAATTGAAGAAACATCATAAGGATCAAACAAAACAACAAAAACTCTTGAGCTCTGTGTGGGGACGTCCTGCATGACCAGACCTTTGGTCCCACTCCCCCTGAAACACATGAGAGGTCCCATCAGTAGTAAGAAATGAGACATGCTGAAAATAACAATCAATCACAACCTAATGAAAATCAAGCCAATATATACCAATAATGATGTCAAAAAGATCAAGATCAAGAATGAGAAAATCCCAGACCAACTCTATATCTGCTATCATCAACAAACAATAAGGACACTGAAACCCCTACTCTTTCCTCTTAACAAGGTGTGTCTCTAACTCCATTAAAAAAGAAATAAGTTACACTCGATGTTTAATAATGTTAACAAAATGTAAAGTTATAAATGAGTGGGATAAACTGATATCAAATAAATAAATTGCTATTAAAGATGCAATAAGGATAATACCTCTCACTATTTCCAGACTTGTATCGACATCCACTGCACACTCATATACTACATGAAAGTGCATCACTCCTGAGGACTTTGGCTATATACCTATATTCTTTTAAGATTCTTATTGCATCGTAGTATCCTTTGGAGTCGACGAACCCTGGACTTAATGAGGTGTAGTCATAGCTTGACAGAAGAATTGTAGGTGACCAACACATCAATAGTTGTTGCACATTTTCACGACTATAGGATAAGAACATCTAGTGTGTTTGACCTTTCCACACTGATAGCATGTTAAAGGCACACTGCTAGCTATACTAGATGGTGAAAATGAGGCTCACTACTGAGACCCACCACCAGAACTTCTGTGATGATCTTGCCACTTCCCTTTCTTCCAATAAACACCAATTACTTTTTCCATTTTATGGAAGAGAATAGGTGGGAAATCCTACCTTTCCTATCATATTCATCTCTTCCATCATAGATATGGATACCATTTGTTTATAGGTAGGAAGTTTCAATATAAACACCT
Organism: Viscum album; assembly: GCA_963277665.1. NCBI lineage: Eukaryota > Viridiplantae > Streptophyta > Magnoliopsida > Santalales > Viscaceae > Viscum > Viscum album. Next base: position 64,466,616 of record OY728163.1, on the reverse strand, counting down.
ACGATTTGATGTATGTACTTTTAAGCCTTTATCTGACCATTCTTTACCACATCCAGAGAAAAACAAACAACCTCAGCAAAATGATTGGAGTCTATTGACACCGAATGCTTTCCCTTTTTCAAATATAGTAACTACAGATACTTTTATAACACCAAGGACTATTGTAAAAACTTCTAGAAGAATAAGGTTCTGAAACCCTTCCAAGCTATGTCCACATGTCTATATTCCTAGACCCTGGAATCCCACCATTACTTATTAGAATCCTTAAGCCTGAACACTGCACACTTCACCTTGATATTCTCAGGAGTCTCCAAGAAGATGAAGATTTTATCGATCCTATCCATCAAGTAGTCCACCTATTGAGGTTTATTCATTCCTTTATAGGATGGTGGCTTATCGTTTAAGAATTTCCATGACCTATCTCTATGTCATACAAATCTTGGCTATAATTTAATAACCATGTTCTGAACTCGTGGTACATTTTTATCAACAAAAAAACTGCTTGTAAAATTGTCTCGATGAGATTCTGATCCATTGTAAGATTCTCTTATGGGGCATCAGCTACACCTTCCTAAGGAACTCATAGAATATGTCTTGAAGGAATACCTATAACACCCCATTATTTCATAGTACATTATCTCTTCAAAGTAATTCAATAACTTGCACAACATGCAACATCGAGTTTGAGTGCACCACAACTTACCAAACTAGTCGTTCAAAAAGTAGTTATGAATAGTGTAAAATAAAATTTTAATTTTATACTCTAAAATTTGAGAATCCATATTACATTTTTCTTAGACATAATATAAGAACAAATTCATTTTTTTCAGATAAAAGAAGTATTAAAAAAAAGAAATTTCACTGCATTTTAATGGAGAACCCTTTTTAAATCCAATATTTGACACTTTTATATATTCAATTTGACAAAATAAACTTCTTATTTAGAATTGGGATATAAAAATTTAGTTTTGATTAATTTTTGGCACTTTTCTGATAACTTTTATATTTTTATGAATGGTGAAAGAAACTAAATTTTAATTAAAAATAACTTTTTTAATCAAAATAATTTATAGTGTTAAATTATAATTTTGAGTGGTTTTAAAGTATAATTAGATTATATTTTTACCATTTAATCTAATGTTGGTCATTAGATATAATTTTACATTTAATCTGTACATAAACAAGTGTCAATCTTTTGATAGTTATTATTTCTTAAAAAAACGCTTTTTGTTTTGATAGTGGGAATTAATTTTAAATTAATTTCTTCCACTTATGTGTTTTTAATATGGAAAAATGGATTCCATATTTTGAATCAGTAGGTCCAAATTGTGTAAATAGGTAACATTTTATTTTTATACATTATATATATTTACTTCAGTAAATATTTTATTTACCATGATTAAAGGGTAAATATAATAAATAATGGTAAAATATAATATTATAATAATATTAAATTATCCTAACATGTGTTCTAATCCTATTGGATGATACATAGCTAACCATGGGAATCCTTGGGTTTAATTTGGGACCACATGGAGCCACATGGGAGTAATAATGACATTTTATATTAATTAATTTAAAGTAAATACAAAAATGACATAAACAAATATATTTTAGTAAATAAATTTTTACATAGGGTTATATAAGTTATCATTTCTACCATAAATATTTTTTGGAAAGATAAACCGATTTTCCACATCATTGTATTTGTTTTATAATTTTTGGACATCAAATAAATTAAATTATTTATGACACAATAATGATGCAATATTTACCTCATTAATAAATGATTTAAATAAATAAGATTATAAATATAAAACCAATATCCAAAACCTGTCCAATTCTTATTGAATTATTTAATTTCGACCATGAGTCATTTTAACTTTTTTATTAATGAATATTTGAACTTTTGAAAGTGAATATGAGGTTATAATAAAATAATTGTTTCAAACTTTCCTAAAGAACCCCTCTCCTCTCCCTTATAAAAATCCCTCACTTCCAACCCATTTCTCACACTTCTCAATCCTTTTTCTCATACAAACCTAACCCAAATATCCTCCTAACATCCCTGAATTCATTCTAGAGGCCTTACCTTAGTCTGAAAGCCATCCTAAGAATCCCTTTTGATCAAATCAAAAGGAAGAACCCGAAGAAGAGGTAATAATTTCACCACCCTCTTTCATGTTCCTTTCTTCTTCCACTTCCCTTTCCTTTGTTCTTTATTTTCTAAAATAATAACTCCAGTATCTTCTATATACTGTGATGTTATTATAAATATGGTATAACCAAATTCATTATTCTATCCATCCTTTGAATGACATGTCACCATACGCGCGTACGTACGACTTATCGTCTCCACGTCGTGGTTTAATTGTTATTCAGTACATTATTATTTGGATGGGTTTAATAATGATATCTAATTAATGTAAATAATAAATATAAAGTGATAATGATTCTGTATATATTATATACCATCCATTTATATATTATTTTAATATCAAAAGAATTATATCGTTGCTCATGCGTACGTACGGAATACCGTCTCCACGAATGCGATGAGATTCATTCCCCATCGTATACACTCAATACTAATTTTAATTAGATGATTAAGAAAATGTTTAAATACTTGATATCATTCTAGATATGAATAAGATACATCCCATCCATAACAAATATGACTCACATAACAAAGAATATAAAGGAAAACGAATCCGTTAACACCCAAAAAAACGATAATACTAAGATATTATTAACCAAGCAATGTTAAAGGATCATATATTATATCATATTAATGTATACAATTCATGTATAATTTAATAACAATTATTTCAAAATTATACAGAGGTTAACCTACCCTCGACCAAGGAAAAGTACAAGGTAAGGGTTAATTTCATAATCTCTTTATTATCTGAGTTTGTTTTTACATTAGTATCTACTGGGACATATTTATTATCCATGTACAAGTTTAATGAAAGAGTTTTAAAAGGGTTTATTTTAAAATACTTTTTTTCTAAAACATAATTTTAAATGTTTTAAATATTTATTCTTCTAAATCATTTTCATTAATATCCATGTTTTCAAAATGATTTTTAAGAATTTATTTATATGGACATGACTATTTTTAAAATGTTAATTTCTTTCAAAAGGTTCAAGGTGGTATGGGAAAATTTGATTCAAAAATGTATTTAAATGTCTTACTTTCTAAATTGTGTGACTTTTAAATGTTTTCATGAAAAAGGGATATTTCTATCAAAGATTTTTACAAATCATTTTCATCTATGTCAACATCCTTTGATGGATTTTAAACTTGTTTGAAGTTGATTTATTATGATACAAATCTTCCATTTTTTATTGAAAGTTTTGTTATATGTTTGACTATAGATGTGTTATTTTTATACAATTCATTGTTTATGGAAAAATTATTGACATTTCGTAAGCTAGTTTTAATACGAATGTTTATGTTATGTTTAAACCTTTTCATATGAGGAATGCATTGGGCTTAGTAAGTTATAGGTGGATCCTGTTATAGCTCCTCGATGCATCGGTAGGTCTCATGAGACAAACTAGTGTCTTGGTAGAAGGAATTGACAAAATCTTATTTTTATTCTTGGCACAAGGCCTTGACTATGTGGTTATGAAATTCTGGCATTATGTATTCCATCATTATGAAAGTGGCTATTGATCATGCATGTGATTATTCGACTAGTATAATATCCATGTGAATAAGTAAATGACATTATTTTGAATTTATCTATGCCATATTATGCTGAAGTTCAGGTTTAAAATGAATTTGTTTTAGTCTTATACATTGCCTTAAATGTTTACGCTTATTTATGACTTTTTTTGCTATATTATTATCCTTACTGAGAATCCGAGCTCACCCCTTTCTATGTTTTATTTTTCCCAGGATGAGAAGGAGTATATTATGACTGACCTACAGAGATAGTCTATGGGATCTCTGTGTTTTCTATGGAAACAATTTTTTTAGTTTCCCATTTTGTAATGTAATGTAAAACTTATGAACGTATCTATTACTTCCAAGGCTACGAAACTAATCAGTCTTTCGAGACTTGATCTTTTGTGATCATGCCAATGATACGTAATAATGCACCGACTTTGGGCTTCTGGGGGGGGGGGTTGTAGTTGGTATAAGAGGAAGTTTGGTAGAAACAATGGAATATAGATTTAGATAAACTCTGATTAGAGCACATTACCCTAAGATAGATTTTGTGGATTAGTATAGAAGAACTTCCTAGAATTCATGTAATGTAGAGTTTTTGTGAGTTTTCTAAGAAATAAATCCCTGTCTGGATATGATAAGGTAGAGGCGGATCTGGAACAGATGTACCTAGGTTTAAAACTCAAAAACACTGCTTTGTGCTAGACTCGAATGAGAAATGGTGCACGAAAACGGGCCATGCTGCACTCTTGGTTATGACACTCCTAGGGGATACGCTTAGGATAATTCACATTTTCATTACAAGCCATTATAAAGGATTTAGTAGTAAATAATTCCTCAAAGAAAATGTTTTTATGATTATGGATTATATCCATAAACTGTTCAATTTATGTTAGGTATTTTATAAGTTTGGAATTTTGAATTGCGATTTATAAACTGACCTAATGTATGCCATTGTTCAGAAAAGGCACCCAGTAGAAGGAATGAGAACTCCAACAATTCGTATGATCTAAAGAGTAAGAAGGATCATATATTTCATGGTATTAAGCCAACATTTAAAAGGGAAATAGTCTCCAACGTATTCTCATCATATGAAGAAATAATATCATGTGTTAATAAGATAAGGAAATAATTCTCTGAGTCCTATGGATTTTAAGGGAAGCAAGAGAAGAAAAGGATGGAAGAGAGAATGATAGATAAAGGTAAGAAGAGAAAGAATGATTTTATGATATGTGATAACTATGGAAAGAATCACCTTGGTAAATTCTTGAAGGGAATGGGAGTTTGTTATAAGTGTGGAAAAAAGGACACCAAGTACGTGATTTCAAGGGTAAGAAAAAGGTTTCAAATGTACAATGCTTCATCTACAAGGAGTTGGGAGACAATGCAAATCAATGACCCAGTCATCAGAGTATTCCAAAAATGATTCTATTGGATAATAATCAAGTTATGATACTACCACATAATAAGAGGAATGACTAGTGTTCTTATGTTATTATTAAATAATTATTTCATTTGAGTATTGTATCAATAATGTACTGGTTATATGAATTATGGAAATAAATAAGGATTGTACTACAATACTATTTCATTGAGGATTTGAGATTATATGGTTATATGAAAGGTGACTCAATAGCAAGTTAATTTTTTTTGGAAAATACGTAGTTCAAGGAAAGATAAACCTTAATATGGTCCTGATACTGAGGTAGTAATTTTTGAAAAATAGATGTATGGTTTGGATAAATTATATTGGGTATTCTTGACTACCTTGTAACTGATTAATGGTTTTCTTATTTCATCATTGTTGGAGTATTCAAAATTTTTGGATATAAAGAATATATATAGTATTATATAAGGAATAAGAGATAATGATTGTAATCAATAAGGTTTTATGGTAATTCAGGGTGTTACCATGTTTTAAAAGAATACATGATAAATGTATTCACATGTTACTATGTGAAAAAAAAGATCTTCATTGTGTTTACATTCCTTATAAATTTTGGACTGTAAGATTAGACAGAGGTATTTTGGATAACTATAAAAGTTAGAATGGATTAATTTGATCTATGGATATTAATGTTTAAGGTTAAAACATTTATTATGATTATTTTTGGAATATATTATAATACTATAGTTTTAGTAAAAGGATAACCTGCAGGTCGGGCGATAACCCATCGCGTCGGACAAAGTTGCTGGAATCGAACCCACAACCATAGTGCGAAAAGCCTCTATTACCTACCATTAGCCTACAAGAAGTCCTTGGTTATTGAAAAATAAGTTTTCTTTATTTAAATGGTATGTTTTAATATTTGGAACCTTATAGGATTAGGATAAATATAATATTTTTGAGTTCTATTATCTTTTGGAGTGAAAGATGAGTTTGTGGTAGAAATTAGTTGAAGGATGAAACTCTATTTATCAAGTATATATATATATATATATATATATATCTTATTATATGAAGAAATTAATTTTTAAACTTTAGGTAATGGATATTAAAACAAAAAATGTGTTATCCTAATACTGTATGTTTTGTTGAACTGATTATATTTTAAATCATCATAGATTGATGGCTTTAAGGACCTCAATTTTACACTTGTTTGGGATTGATGAACTCAATCACTCACTATAAATATTTACATTTTTTCTCTAATTATGTGTCTCTAACTGCCACCAATGTTCTCTTAATAGATATCATAATTTGGTGGTGACATTTGATTTCACTTTCCCTCTTATTAAGACTAAATTTTATTAACCCAATTTCCGATGTTGGTTTTCCACAAAGGTATTTTATATTTTTAACCTTTTATTTTCAAAGAACAATTTAAAATTGCGAGGATGCAATTTATTGAAGGTGGGGAGAATGTGGCACCCCAAGATTTCATATTACATTATCTATTCAAAGTAATTCAATAACTTGCACAACATGCAACATCGAGTTTGAGCGCACCACAACTTACCAAACTAACCATTCAAAAAGCAGTTATGAATAGTGCAAACTGAATTTTGAATTTTATACTCTATAAAATTTTATAGTCCATATTTTGTTTTTCTTAGACATAATATAAGAACAAATTTATTTTTTTTCTGATAAAAGTAGTATTTTTCAAAAAAATCAATTTTAATGCCTTTTAATGGAGAACCCTTTTTAAATCCAATATTTGACACTTTTATATATTCAATTTGACAAAATAAACTTATTCTTTAGAATCGGGACATAAAAATTTAGTTTTGATAAATTTTTGGCACATTTATGATAACTTTCATATTTTTATGAATTGTGAAAAATACTAAATTTTAATTAAAAACAACTTTTTTAATCAAAATAATTTATAGTGTTAAAATATAATTTTGAGTGGTTTTAAAGTATAATTAGATTATATTTTTACCATTTAATCTAATTTTGGTCATTAGATGTAATTTCACATTTAAATTGTACATAAACAAGTGTCAATCTCACGATAGTTATTATTTTTTAAAAACACGCTTTTTGTTTTGACAGTGGGAATTAATTTAAAATTTATTTTTTGCCACTTCTGTGTTTTGAATTTGGAAAAATGGATTCCATATTTGGAATCATTAGGTCCAAATTGTGTAAATAGGTAACTTTTATTTTTAGAAATTTTAAATATTTACTTGAGTAAATATTTTATTTACCATGATTAAAGGGTAAATATAATAAATAAGGGTAAAATATAATATTATAATAATATTAAATTACCCTAACATGTATCCTAATCCTATTGTATGATACATAGACGACCATGGGCATCCTTGGGTTGAATTTGGGACCACATGGTAGTAATAATTACATTTTATATTAATAAATTTAAAGTAAAGACAAAAATGACATAAACAAATATCTTTTAGTAAATAAATTTTTACATGGGGTTATATAAGTTATCATTAAGACTATAAATGTTTTTTGGAAATCTAAAACGATTTCCCACATAATGTTATTTTTTTTATAATTTTTGGACATCAAATAAATTAAATTATTTATGACACAACAATGATACAATATTTACCTCATTAATAAATGATTTAAATAAATAAGATTATAAATATTAAAACAATATCCAAAACCTTTACAATTCTTATTGAATTATTTTATTTCGACCATGAGTCATCTTAGATTTTTTTATTAATTAATATTTGACCTTTTGAAACCGAATATGAGGTTATATTAAAATAATTGTTTCAAAGTTTCTTAAAGTTCCCCTCCTCTCCCTTATAAAAATACATCACTTCCTACCCATTTCTCACACATCTCAGGCCTTTGGATCATAAACAACCTTTCCAAATATCCTCCCAACTTCCCTCAATTCATTCTAGAGTCCTTACTTTAGTCATAAATCCAAACTAAGGAGCCATTTTTATCAAATCAAAAGGAAGAACCCGAATAAGAGGTAATAATTTCACCACCCTCTTTCAAGTTCCTTTCTTCTTACACTTCCTTTTTCTTTGTTGTATCTATTTTAAAATAATAACACCGATATCTTCTATATACTGTGATGTTATTATAAATATGGTATAACCAAATTCATTATTCTATCCATCCTTTGAGTGACATGTCAGCATACGTGTGTACGTACGACTTACTGTCTCCACATCATGGTGTAATTGTTATTCAATACATTATTTTTTGGATGGGTATAATAATGATGAGTAATTGATGTAAATAATAAATATAAAATTATAATGATTCTTTATATATGATATACCATCTATTTATATATTATTTTAATATCAAAAGAATGATATTGTCGCTCGTGCGTACGTACAGATTACGATCTCCATGAACGCGATGAGATTCATTCCCCATCGTATCTATTCAAGACTAATTTTCATTAGGTGATTAAAAATAATGTTTAAATACTTGATATCATTCATGATATAAATAAGATACATCCCATCCATAACAAATAATACTCACATAACATATAATATAAAGGGAAACAAATCCGTTAACACCCGAAACAACGATAATACTAAGATATTATTAACAAAGCAATGTTAAAAGATCATATATGATATCATATTAATGTATATGATTCTTGTATAATTTAATAACAATTATTTCACCAATATACATGAGGATATCCTACCCTCAACCAAGGAAAATTATAAGGTAAGGGTTAATTTCTCAATCTATTTATTATCTGAGGTTGTTTTTACATAAGTATCTACTAGGAAATATTTATTATCCATGTACATGTTTCATGAAAGAGTTTTAGAAGGGATTATTTTAAAGGACTTTTTCACTAAAACATCATTTTAAATGTTTTAAATATTTATTCTTATAAATCATTCTCATTAATGTCCATGTTTTCAAAATGGTTTTTAAGAATTTATTTATATAGACATGAATGTTTTTAAAATGTTAATTAATTTCAAAAGTTTCAAAGTGGTATGGGAAACTTTATTCAAAAATGTATTTAAATGTCTTCATTTCTAAATTGTGTGACTTTTAAATGTTTTCATGAAAAAGTTATATTTCTCTCAAAGAGTTTTACAAATCATTTTCATTTATGTCAATATACTTTGAGGAATTTTAAACTTGTTTGAAGTTGATTTATTATGATACAAATCTTCCATATTGTATTGAAGATTTTGTGATATGTTTGACTGTGGATGTCTTATATTTATACCATTCATGGTTTATGGATAAAGTATTGACATTTCATATGCTAGTTTTAATACGAATTTTTATGTTATGTTTAAACCTTTCCATATGAGGAATGCATTGGACTTAGTAAGTGACAGGTGGAGCCCACTATAGGTCCTTGATTCATAGGTAGGTCTAATGAGAAAAAACTAGTGTATTGGCACAAGGATTTGACAAAATAATTTTTTTAGTATTGGCACAAGGCCTTGACTATGTGGTTATGAAATTTTGGCATTATGAATTCCATCATTATGAAAGTGTCTATTGATATTTCATGTGATTATTCGACTAGTAGAATATCCATGTGAATAATTAAATGAAATTATTTTGATTTTATCTTTTCCATATTATACTGATGTTCAGGTTTAAAAGTCTTTTGTTTTAGTCTTATACATTGACTTAACTATGTATGCTTATTTATTAAAGTTTCTACTATATTATTATCCTTACAGAGCATCTGATCTCACCCCTTTCTATGTTTTATTTTTACCAGGACGCAAAGAAGTATATTATGAATGACCTGTAGGGATAGTCACTGAGATCTCAATGTTTTCTATGGAAATAATGTTTTTGTAGTTTTTCATTTTATAATGTAATGTAAACCTTATGAATGTATCTAGTAATTCCAAGGGTACTAAACTAATCTGTATTTTGAGAATTGACCTTTTGTGATCATTACAATGAAACTTAATAATGCACCAACTCTGGGCTTCTGGGGTCAGGGTGTTACAATAACCATGCACACCGAAATAGATGGAATTATCCGACAAAAAAATAAATCTCAGTTCAAATTAGAAAACCTATTAGAAGAAACCGATATTCCAAACAATACCCAACACTAGAGACACATATCCCAACTTCCCATGGTAACTTGAGTATCATCACGATAAGAGTTGGATAGACACTTAATGCAACATACCTCTCCCGTTCCAAAAAATACTATCTCAAGTCCAACAGACATCCCAAGATAATGAATCTTGATGACATAACTCCTTTGATACCACATTATAATGAACCAACCTAGGTTACCCTCAAACCAGGAACATGAATCATTCCTTCACATACCCAAAGGGTGTTCCCTATTCCCATATGCTGGAGAAACGCAACAGACCATCTAACAACAAACTTTAGGGAATTATTTCACCCAACCTAAATAAACTCATGGAATATATAAACATTAAACAAAAAATAACAACATAAAATAATATATATATATTCCATAATTTTAAGAAAACCATGGAAACCCAAAAACTTTAAAACTATCTAAAATCTCTAAGAGACAAGCCCAAATACAAAGGACCAAAACCAAATAGCAACTCTATGTGATAGTGTGGAAAATATCCCACCACCTCATCACCATCTACCCAACTCATCTAACACAAAACCTCCCCACATCTCTGCGGCACCTTTCCTTTCCCTACATTGGAATACATACATAGGTCTTCATACCACCGGAGAGTTGTGTAGCAAATCGGATCAATAGGATCCCACCTAGGTGTTCCATAACAAGTCTATGTATAATAATTCATGTATGCTCATTTTAATAAAACATTGCATGATAAGTAGTAAAATATTTTTATAGAAAACATGGTAAACATTTACCCTTTATCATAGTTCTCAAAAAAATAAGGTTTACCAATTTCAAATAAAATTTTCCATATAATTTTTCAATTTGCATAAACATTCATCTCAAGGCTAAAGAAACAAATCCAAGATAAAAACGAAATCATAGGTATTGACACCAAGGATTTTTACAGGTTAGACTAGAAGAATAATCATACCACAATCAATCAACTGCCCAATAAAATTCCTAGAAAATAGGACTATGAAGTAGAGAAATAAACCATGAGTAAACCCCCCAAACAAAGTCAATATAAGTTCCCTAGAATAATAGGCCTAGGAAAAAGAGGAAAGCCGCATACGAAAACCTCCCGATAATCACAAAAAATGAATGATGGATTTAATATTAACCTTCCACCTAAGTTCCCAAGGTTACCCATGTGATCATTTTTACAATTCATTCCAATGATTTGAAAAACCATTTAAAATTCCAATCTAATGATTTGAAAATACCAATTTCTTTCCATTTATCAACAAATAGTGAAAAAACCATTTTTCTATAAAAATATTTTAAACACACACAAAAAATCATGTGAATTCATTTTATAAATCAGTTTATAAAGTATGAATAATAAGGTTCATCAACATAGGATAGAGATGGAACCACATACCCCAAAACTCAGGTCACACACACCCACAACAGGATCCAACAACGATGAAACCCACCAACACCAATAGAGACCCTAGAATCCAATACACACATCTTAGGATTGGTACAAATGAGAAAGAGGGTTGGCAGGGAAGAGGAAATATCACATACCTCAAGAATGAACAACCACTACACCATTACCAATAAAGGAAAGACTTTCAGAATGAGATCACACAATAGATCTTGGATTAATACTAGAAGAAACATCAATTTAGATCAACAGATCTGATAATACAACCCAAGGGAGTTACCACGATCAATGGAAATGAAGAACCAACAAGGTTTCTTACCTAGAGAGATACACCAAAGCTGTAATAAAGAAATAATACTTAACAGATCGATCTATAAGGAGTATACTCTTGAAAAATTGCATGGGAATTTCCATGGTTCAAGGGTAATGAAGGTTAAAAAAAGAACTGAAACAAAAATAGCCACATTCCTATTTTAAAAACTATATGTTGGACATTACATGATGTTTAACTTTTTTACACGACATGTAACTACCAAATCCTCATATATTCCAGAAAATCCATCATCTAGGATTAAAAATATATTATTTAAATAACTCATGAATCGTAACATATCTTCACATCATGTATCCATTTAAAGTGTTAATCCTTGCATGAATTGCATCTATAAAACCTTAAATGATGTGTAACCCAGTTACACAATAGGAAATCCTCTTAAACCTATAGAAAAAGTTAGTTAAAGATAATATTTCAACAAATTTGTGACTTCAACAATATAGACATCCTCCTAATTTCTTCTCATCCCTATGCCAAAAACGAGAGAAAGGAAAACCATGGAGAGGTTAAAGGTGTACCTGACAGATTGGTAATAGGATGTTACATTATGTTTCTATTGTAAATATAAAGTTTATTTTTACATATTAAATCTATAAAAGTGCCAAAAATTGGATTTAAAATGGGTTCTCCCTTAAAAGGTAGTAAAAATACCTTTATTACAAATATTGGGTTTTAAGCATAAAATTGGGTTTGTTCTTATCTTATGTCTATCAAATCTATTGGATAAATATAAAAAATATTTTATTGGATATATAACATATGTATTACAATAATATCACTCACTAATCATAATTACGTTAATTTATTAGGGTAAAACAACTTATAATAATAATAACATTTCCCTTAATATTCCACCAGTTTTCATATTCATTTCTAATTAATTGGTAACCAATGAATTCTTCTTATATTTTTGTAAATTGTATATTTTAATAAATTAGTTAATACTATTTATAACCATAAATTTAAATGATATGTTATATCTTATTATATTAAATGATAAAATTTTAATAATATATTATTATTCGGTAAAACTCAATATTGTGTGCTACGCAATCCATCAAGGAAAGTCAGTATTTCGTGTAATAGATGGTAACCTTGGTGTTCCATTTAGAGCATGTTAAAAATTATGTTGTGTGCAGTTGATGATAACTTGGTGTTGTGTATAACACATGTGATACATAGTTCTTTAATATAATCTATTTTTAGTGTTTTGTGAAATGTAAAATCTGAAAAATATTTAATTAATTCGAAAAATTATATTTCACAAAATTTTAGGGTGTTAAAACGACAATACCCTAAGACAAGGGTTGTTGGAGACAATAAATGAAAACAACCACGAAGACCTAGTGAGAAATTAAGGGAATATGCTATCACTACCGCTAAGGTGGATCATGACAATGATGTAGTGAAAGGTATACCAATTAGTCATTCAAGAATAAAAAACATACAATTTGAATCTAGACCTAAAAATTCTTTCATATCATTAAAGTTTAATAGAACTATTTAAATACCACATCAAAACATGGGGGTTTATCTCTATGTGAGAACAATAAATGAAGTAATTATTAAATCCCAAGTATATAACTCCTCTCCAGTCATTTTTTTGGATGAATCTTCTAGATTTTTTTACACTTTATATAGTAAAATTTGATGATATATTAGGCATGGATTTACTATTATTATATAAAGACAACATTAACTATTGGGAGAGGTAGATCAGTCTTCACATCCTGAGTCATCCTTCAATTTTGTAAAATTGTAAGTAGGATAATTAATCTCCTTTGGAATATTTATCTAAGGTGTGGTTATTATTTCCTTATGTGAAAGAATATATATCTTAGATGATTTAGATACATGATAGAACCGTGTATAAATAAATTCTCATCATGAGGGACTATACTGATGTATTCCCTAAATATTTTATTTATATTTCTCTAAACCTAGTGGTAGATTTCTCAATTAAATGTATACCTAGATAACTACTTATATCCAATTATCCTTACAGAATGGACACCATTGGTTAGGAGGGACTGAATAAGTAGTTAAATGGAAATATGGAAAAGGAATTATGTGCCTAACTATTTCACCTTAGGCTGAACTGGTCCTCTTTATCAAATATAAGGGTGGATCAATATGCCTATGCATTGATTATCATGAAATCAACAAAAATCACAATAAATAACAAGTATCCATTTCCATGAATTGATTGAATTTTTAGACAAACTACATGGGGACCAATACATCTATACAGAAAACCTATAATCAGAATATCACCAATTAAAGGTGCAGAAGGTACATATTCACAAGAACACATTTCAAGAAAGGTATGGACACTATGAGTTTATAGTGATTCTATTTAGACTTAATAATAATCCAAAAATATTGATGAACACAATGAATAGTGTCTGTAGAGATTACCTTATCAAATTTATGGTATTCTATATACATGATATTATGATATACTCTAATGTAAAGGAGGTGCATGAAAAGAATTTAAATAATGTGCTAATTAATTTTCCAATGGAGAAGTTATATGAAAAGTACACTATATGTGATTTTTGGATAAAACAATTATCTTTATTGGGCATGTTATCACCCATAATGGGATATATGTGGACCCTTTTAAGACAGAGAAAATTGAGGAGTGGCTAGAATAAAATTTGTAATTGTAGTCTGTAGTTTCCTTTGATGCACTTGGTATTACTGATTATTTGGGAGAAAATACTAATGATTGTCAAACCCATTAACCAAGCTGACTCATATAGGGGTAATGTTTATCTGTATTGATAAATTTGAAGAGAGATTTAAGGAATTGAGAAAGAGGCTTATCACAACACCAGTCCTCAAACTACCCTCAAGTGGGGAACTTTTCATGGTATACAGTGATGATTCAAAGAAGGTATTGGGATAGGTACAGATGAAAAATGAAAAATTTATAGCCTATGTCTCAAGTTAGTTTAATGTTCGTGTGAAGAACTACACAATGCATGAAATAGAGTTAGATGTGGTGATCTTCACATTGAATATTTTTTGGTATTATCTCTATGGGGAGAAGTGTGAAATATATGCAGACTATAAGAGTCTCAAATATATATTAAAACACTTGGAGCATATTTTTTAGCAACACAGATAGTTAGGGATGATCAAGGATTATCACTACTCCATCCACTACCATCCAGTGAAGGAAATTAAAGTTGTATATGATCTTTATTAAAAGGATCCTAAAACATTCTCAAGGATGAGAATGGAAAATAAATCAATATTCTTAGACATTCAAAGGATGGAAAAGTAAATTATAATGAAAGGAAGATCATCATTCCATTTCCAAATGATTGCTCAATCATACCTTCTATAGAAGATAAATGATGATCAGAGATATGATGTCATAATTCAAAAGAATGTGGAAGATATAAGAAAAGTGAGATCCACAGATTTCAAAATTGATAAATATGGAGTTATAAGTTTTGGGTTATGAATATTTGTACAATCAAATCATGATATAAAGAAGGAGTTGTTAAATGATACACATAGCTCAACCTTCATGATCCAACCAGGGAGTAAAAAGATGTATAGGGTCTCCGAGACCATTATTGGTGGGAAAACATGAATAAGGTGACAATATAATATTAAAAAAATTTCCTCATATATTAGAATGTTAAGGAAGAAATGAAACATTACAATGGGATGATGCAACCATTTCCATTAACTACATGGAAACTGAAAAACATCACCATTGACTTTGTCACTAATCTTATAAAGATATATAGAGGAAATAATTCTATATTGGATATTGCGCATAATATTTTAAAGAATATTTATTTCATTTAAATTCAACAGAACTTATCATTGGATCAACTTATAGAGATATACGTTAAATAAGTGGTGAGTCTACATGGAACACCAATATCAATTGTATATAAATGATATCTGTGATTCACCTATATATTATAGAAGAGTCTCTAACAAGATCTAAACACTATGTTGAACATTAGTATGACTTATCACTACCAAATTGATGGAAAATATGATCCAACTAACTAGACACTTTAATACATGTTGAGAGAATTCATGATATAATTCAAAAGAGAATGGGATCAATATCTTCCCCTGACCGAGTTCTTATAAAATAGTAGTTTCCAATCGAGAATACAAATGGCTCCATATGAATCCAATTGTGGAAAATATATAGAACAACATTGTGCTGGGTTGAAGTTGGTGAACATAAGATGATAAGACTTGGAATGTTCAAGGAAATGGTAATCAATTTCAAGATCATTCAGCAACATATTAGAAATGCTCAGAGTTTAAAGAAGAGCTATGATGGCAATAATAAATGAGACCTAATGTTTAAGGTTGGAGATAAATTGATCCTTCACATATCTCTATGGAATATAGTCATGATATTTGGGAAGAAGGAAAATCTATATCCAATGTTTATATGACCCTTTGATATTCTCGACCGTATCAGAGTTGTGGACTATCGACTAGCACTCCCACCAACTCTATCTCAATTAAATGAAGTATTACATGTATCTCTATTCAGGAAGTATAAAACAATTCTCTCACATTAAATGAATTTAGATATTGTACAGTTGTAAACTGATCTCCCTTATGAGGAGAAACCGATGAAGATCTTGAACTATAGAGATGAATTTATATGAAACAAGATAACTCACCTAGTAAAAGTACTACGGAAAAACCATAAGTAAGAGGAGGGAACATGAGAAATAGAGGAATTATTGAAGTAGGAGTACCATAAAATTTTTTCACCTTATTATGTAAAACTAAATCTTGAGGGTAAATTATCTTAAGGGGGGAAGACTGTAATGACCTAGAATTTTATCAATCGAATTCCCCCTCGGATTATAAAATTGTTTCATACTTAGTAATGTTGTATTCTATAATGAAAATGGACCCCATGAGAGATCCAACAAAATTTTCTTATAGTAATTCTAAAATTACATTTATATAATTATTATGGCCATAATAATTGTAATTATTACAATGAGACAAAAAATAAAAAATAAGATAAAAATAATTGGAAAAGTTGGATATGCTCGATACCCTAGAATAATCACACTCACAAACAACAATGTAGAAATGAATTAGAGTTTTAGTAATGAAATATTCATTTTTAAAATGAAAATATACATAACTTTGAGATAAACTAGATTTGATTAAATAATGAATGAAATTTTAGGTATTTATAAAAACTAGGGAACCCATATGACCGTAAAAAATATGATCGACTATTAGGAATAGTAACTTGGCCATTAGAATAGTAACCTCACCTATATAGATTTAAAATAATATTTAGGTTTCATATCAAATGATAATATGATATATCTTTGTCATGATACATGTAAATAAATGTTTTGGAAATGATAAAATCAGTGTTGGTATTTTGGTAAAACATAACTATTTTATTTTCATTTTTATAGAACAAATAATTATTTCAAATAATTTTATTTTCATAAAATAGGTTTATAAATTAATATTATATTTTATCACAATGATAATATAATTTTACGAGACCATAAGTAATTTTTTAAAGGGTTAGAAAATTGATTATAATATTAAAATTGGTATTTTTCAAATAAATAATGATTTTAATTAAAAAATAATTTTCATGATTTTTAGAAAATTATTTTCATAAAACAGATTTCATTTTTTTAATCTTCATGTCAAAAATGGATAGGGTTAATTTTATCTTTTTTTTCTAAAGTAGTTAATTTTTTAGTGAATAGTGAAATATAATAAGATAAAGTACTTAACATTATAATTTAAATAAAAGATTTATTGTATATGGGATGATGTGAGAACTCATTAGTTAGAAATAACACAAACCATTTTATATATATAGTCATAATAATCAACACTATTGGTAGTCTTGAGCCATGATGATAAACTAATGAATATAATGTTCAAAAAAAAACATTTTCCTCTGTTATAAATACAACTTCTCACCTCCCATTATCCTAATATCATATAATCCTTTTATTATTACAAGTTTCTCACCAATACCTTTATAAATCATCACCTACAGTTCCTAGTTATTTGTTTCTCAACAAATGTTCAATTCCTTGTGCTTTAAGGAGTTTTTCCAGGAGACAATATTTAAGAGGTAATATTATCAAACTACCCCTTTGAATTTCCATTCATCTTATACCTTCTCCTTAACTACCTCCCCAAACATGGAATAAAAAATATATTATTAAATATACACTATAATTTTATATTTCTAATTTAATATATACCGTCCATCCTCTTTTCTTCTCCTTTAATTCAAAAAATGAAACCATTTTCCGTATTATGTCGGTTCTCTACCTCCATGAATGATAAGTTTTTATACATTAAGTCTTTCATGGTAGGTTTAAATTCACATATTATGATATAAAATTATATAAATATATATATTATAATTATTTTCACATTTTAAATCAATATATGGATATAATATTAAATAAAAAGAAACTAGTTTGTGATGGCTAGTAAAACTGCCAAAATAAACTAACCATATAACATTATTGTTTTTACTAAATGAATCATCCATACTGTAGAAAAATATGGGTATTTGGAAAAATTTTAATTTCTATAGGGGCATGAATATTATTTCATTTCACTTCTGAATATTTATTACCATTTGATAAAAATCTCCACAATTATCCTCAAGTGTTCCGACCTAAAAACCATGAAATGAACACCCTCAGGATAGTGAAATTAAACCTCATATATAATTAAAATGGTTAAAATTGTAAAAAATATAATTAAAGTAAATAAAATATATATTTCAATTGTTCTTAAATTAATTATTTTATGAATCTAATTTTATTATTCATAACCTCTAGTGCAAGTGCAGAATGAATCCATACATAAGGTAAAGGATCCCTCCAAACTACCCTATTTTCGTTGTGTTACACTTTATCTCTCTTTACCTCATTTTATATATCTATTTTTCTTATTTAATTATTATATGATATATATATATATATTCCACCTACATATATACTTAGTTTATTTTACCTTTCTTTGATGGTGATATATATGTTTTAAATGATCCCTTGTAAATTTCTTTCGAAAATATGATTATAGGAAACATCAATGTTTTATTTTCCCCCTATAAGGTACCAAACAATGAAAAGTTTTAAAAATTACATGTTTTATAAAAAAATTATTTTTATATAGAATACCATTTAGTTTTTTTGGTTTTATAGAAACTATCAAGCTCTTACCATCTTTAAAGTATGTTTACCCTTTTCCCTAAAACCCTGCTTACATGGTAAATATATAAATTAACTTATCCACTATTTTTCATTTTTTCACTTTATTTATACATAATTTATCATTATATATGATTATTTTTACCCTATTAATTTACAATAATGTTTTAATTCCTTCATTCTTAGAAACCATTTTGATATTCCATCTGGTTAGGCTATATGACCTAATTACACAATCCATTTATTTCCATGGATAATTATTTTGTTTATGCCTTAGGATTTATTTCCTTATATAGAAAACATATGAATTTAAATGTTATTATGGTTGTTCCAAGATAGTTTTCAAATGCATTAGATGATGTTTATGCCTCATGAGATGATATGTATGGGATTGGGGAATAAACCTAATCCATGTTGGGAGTCTTTCCACCTTATGATGGTGTATTGGAAGATAACCTTGACTTAATGATTAATTTATTTCTTAATTTTTCTAAAAAAATCCTATTGTTACATGATATTATGATTCCATGTTCCTTATGTTAGGATTCAATGTGATTACTCACGAGCCTTCTCTTTTATGATATCATGTTATGCCTATTGACTCACATGTTATGCTTCAATATCATGTGTATTCCCTTACTAGGGGTTTTAGCTCACCCTTTATTTTATGTATTCACTAGGTTATCTTATATAGTTGTAGGATAAAAAATGGATTTAGGATATCATTATGTAGAATAAAATATATATATATATATATATATATATATATATTATTTTGGTTTCATTTTGATGAATTATGAACCTAGTGTTCCATAAACACTAGGCCTCTCAATATCTGGGATGTGTTTATTAGATATTTATGTTACAAATTATGTAATAATATGTGTAAAAGGTTTGGGTCACCATATGAGAGCCAATGTTTTAGTGTATTTGGATTTAGTTATATAAAAAACTCATTTTATGATACACATGAATATTTATCTATACCTGTAAAACTCTAAAACTCCTTCTAGAAATCTCACACATAGTTATCTTTATAACATGAGGAATTAAAACATAATAAAGGGGTGATATAATTTTATGAATAATGAAAAAATAAATATGACCAATGATGATCCTAACTGAGAAAAATTTAAGCATGTGCTCATGATTTCAATATCAAGATCCAAGAACGTAACATCAGGAAAACATACCCAAATGAAACATGGAGCATAAAAAATAGATATCATAACATAAGTACATATAAAAAAACAATAATTTGACTCAAAATATAAGAATTAAAATCATAACATAGAGTATTAGGCATCTCAACCTATTTCCATTAGTGGATCATGCATCACTACCTGTTTCCCATGGTAGATCAGGCTTCACTACATGTTCATTGGGGGATCGAAAATTAGAACTCATTTCTAATTATGTATTGATTTTTAAAGATTTACCCAATGTATTATAGGGATATATAGGTATTAAATAGAAATTAATAATAACCCATATATATGTATACTAAAATATCATAAAAAAATTAATTTTTCCATAATCACTTAGTTAACCCAGAAAAGAGATGAGTTTAATGAAAACATCAATAGAACATTTCATAAGCCTCCCAAAGAAAGAAGGTGAATGTTATTATTATAAAATACCCCTTATTAAAATCTATGAAACATCAAACGATATTTAAATATATCAAAAAAATATTTTATAAGATCTTTAAAAATTACATGGAGAATGATAACAAATACACATTATGTTGTCGATCACTTTGATAAAAATTTATAAAATAAGGTAATATAAATTTATTTGTAAAAGAATGAAAATGTAGAGATTAAGTTTCATAAATATATCTAATAAATGTGTTGGTAAAATAAATTAGTATAAAAAATTACTAAAAATAATATTACCTTTAAATTTTGTTAAAGTATCAAAGCTTGTGGAAAATGACTACGCCAGCATTAGTAAAATAAGATTCCATTTTAAAAGATAGCCTATTTCATTGAAAAGTACCTTAAGAAATAATATATGCATAAATAAGAAAATTAATAAATAAATAATATATAAATTAAAATTACCTACATGGATTATAATTCATAAGAAATATCGACTTGAAAATGAGATTGGAAAGAGACCTTACGACTTTGGTAAACCTTTAACCAAAATCCATTCAAAGATATATCTTATGAGGGATCTATAATTCATTTTATTATCATTAAAAACATGATAAAAACATATCCATGACTAGTATATAAACTAAAAAATATAATAAGTGGTGTACATTTATAACAATCCAAGCCTTTTTCACATACTAGTACATAATGTTTAATAAAAAATATCTAATAAACACAACCCAAAGATTGAGAGGCATAGTGTATTTGGAAGACTAGGTTCATAATAAGTCAATACAAAACTAAAATAAAAAATATTTATTTTATTATCTATAATGATCTCATAAATCCATTTTATCTTCAAAAACTACATAGGATAACATGGGGGTTGCATAAAGGAAAGGGTGAGCTAAAAAGACCATTAAGTGAATAAACATGATAACAAAGCATAACATGTGAGTCAAAAGGAATAATATGATATTATAAAATATAAGTATCATGAGTTATCACAAGGAATAATAACATAAAAAACATAGAATAATATGATCATGACATAATAGTAATGTGGAAACAATATTAAAAATGAGATACGCATAAGTCAAAGTTATATTCCAAGACAACATCACATGGTTGATAGAGTCCCATCATAGATTAGGATTACAAACAAATCCCATTAATTTGTTCTCACAAGACATAAAAATTAGCAAAGGAATTAGATTTCTATATGGGGTAACCAAACATAAAATGTACATGCATATGTGTCCCATATAAGGAAATCAACCATAAGGCATAACCATAAGGATTACCCATGGAAAGAAATGGATTGCATAATCATGTCATATAGAATAACTAGATATAATATCATAATAGTTTCTATTAAAAAGGATTAAAACATTCTTGGACATTATTCATGGTGGAATAATCATATATCATGATAAATGATGTCCAACTAAATCGAATACATGAAAAAGAGTAGATATGTTACTTTGGATATGTTCTACTTAATCAGGTTTTTAGGGAAAAGGGTAATGAGTATTTAAAGAAGATAAAGCACAATAGTTTCTATAAAAACATAAATGAACTAATTATATATAAAATTAATTATTTTTACAATCCATACATGTTTTGGAACATTTCATTGAGTGGTACTTTAAAAGAGGCAAAGAAAACTGAGAATTTCCGTTTAATTATATTTTTGAAAGAAATTGAGAATGGAACCTTTAAATCATGTAATCCCATTCAATGAAAGGTGAATTAAACTAAGTATATATGTATAGGTAATATAAATATATATAATATATAATAATTAAAAAAATAGAGTGATAATGTGAGTTAAAGAGAGATAAATCAGAACCCATATAAAATAGGGTAGTTCAGAGAGATCCTTTACCATATGTCCATATTCATTATAAACCCACACTTAACATACTAAATAATAAAATTAGATTAATTATTTAATTAATTAAAAAAATTACATTTATATTTTATTTACTATAATTTTATTTTGTTCATTTACAACCATTTCAATGTGAAATAAGGTTTAATTTCATTATTATGAGGGTGTATGTTTCATGGTTCTTGGGTCAAATAATTTGAGGATAATTGTGGAGATTCTTATCAAATGGGACTGTAACTCCAGAAGTGAAATAAAATGATATTCATGCCCTTCTATAAATTTAAATATTTCTAAATACCCATTTGTGTTCCAAAATATGGAATATTCATTTAGTAAAAACTATAAAGTTATATGGTGAGTTTAGTTTAGCAGTTTTACCGACCACAATGAAATAGTTTAGTTTTATTTAATTTTATGAACATATATTCATTCCAAAATTTGAAAATATATATAATATACATATTTAGGTCAATTTAAACAATTATAATTTAATTTAAACCCTATATAATGGAGTTAATGGAAAACAAAACTCACCATTCACAGAGCGGTGAACCGATAAGATATGGACAATGGTTTCATTTTTAGAATAAGAAAATAAGGGAAGTGTAAGGATGATAGGTATTACATTGTAACTATAAAATTATAGTATATATATTATACAATATTTATTATTAAATTTTAGAAGATGGATGTGTAGAGAAGGTAGAAGTAGAAAAGAATTTAAAATATGTAGTTTGAGAATATAAACTCTTGAATGTCGTCTCATTGAAAAACTCCATAATGAACATGGAATTGTTCGTTTTGGTGAGAATATTAGTTCTAGGAAATGTGGGAGAGTATTGGAAAGATAATTTTGTAGAAATATGTTAATATAAAAGTCTTGGAATATGTGAGGATAAGGGAAGGTTAGGGGTGGTATTTATAAGGGGAGGAGATGAGTGTTTTTTAATATTATATTCATTAGTTTAATATTTTGGATTTAGAATAAAAATAGTGTTGATTATTGTGAATATATATAGTAAATGGTTAATTTTAGTTTAAAATAATGGGTTATTATATCTCCCCATATGAAATAAATAATGTATTTAACTTATAATGTTAATTACCTTATTTTACAATATTTCACAATGCATAAAAAATTAAACTATTTGATAAAAATAGCGAAAATTCACCCGAACAATTTATATATTTTTAGATTCAAAAAAGTAAAACCATTTTATGAAAATAATTTTCTAAATTTTCTAAATTTATTTTTTAATTAAAATCCTTGTTTTGAAAATACCAATTTTTATATTATGATCAATTTTCCAACCCTATGAAAAATTACTTATGGCCTCATAAAATTATATTTTAATTATGATAAAATAAAAAATAAATTTATATACTCATATAATGAAAATATAATACTTATTAAATAATTAAATATGTTATAAAAATACAAATAAAACATTTACGTTTTACATGAATACAAACACTTATTTTATCCATTTTTATAAAATTTATTTACTTTTATCATGATATAAAAATGTCATATTTTCATTTTATATGATCTATAAATATTATTTGATATTTACATTGGATATTGTTCTATTCTAATGGGTATGTTACAATTCCTAATGGTCATATTGCAATTCCAATGGTCAGATTACTATTCCAATGATTAGATTTGTAAGAGTCATATAGGTTCCCTAATTTCTATAAATGCATCGTATTTTAATATTTCATTATTCAAATCCATTTTATCTCATTGTTATATAAATTTTAATTTTCAAAATTCATATTTCAATAATAATATTATACTTTATTTCTATGGTGTTGCTCGTGAGTGTGATTATTCTAGGGGATCGAGCAGATCCAAAAAAATTATATTATTGGTATCATATTTTTTTGTTCCATTCTAATTATTTAAATTATTAAAGAAATATTTATTCTATAAATTCAATGTTTAAAATTATTATTAAAAATTTTTATTGGTTCTATCATGTGGTGCATGTTCTTTATAAAATTCTACATTACTTAGTATGACACAATTATATATTTTGAGGGGAAATTCCATTGATAAAACTATGTGTCATTACATTATTCCTCCCATAAGTGATTTCTCCCTTGAAATTTTATATTACATAATAATGTAAAATTATGTGAGGTTACTTATATATTAAGGGTTCTTATGGTTCCCATGTTTCCTCCTATTACTTATGGTTCATCCATAGTAC
This sequence comes from Viscum album, assembly GCA_963277665.1. NCBI lineage: Eukaryota > Viridiplantae > Streptophyta > Magnoliopsida > Santalales > Viscaceae > Viscum > Viscum album. The sequence continues at coordinate 64,441,764 of OY728163.1, read as the reverse complement.
TTTTACTAAGTGACGTTTCTTATTTCTTAAAAATTTATCTCTATAGTCCAAGATCTTAATTGGATTCTCCTCAAAAGATGGATCATTTTCCAACTATAAGACCTTTGAATTCAACAAATTTGAGGGATCTGGTGTGTACTTCCTCAAGAAAGAAACACGTAACACTTTATTTACATTAGTCGTGGTTAGTGGGAGTGTTAGTCAATAGGTCATAAACTCTGATGAAATCAAGAATATCATAGGTATCGATGTACCTGGGACTTAGCCTTTACTTATACTCAAATATCATGGCTCGTTTCCATGGAAATATGAAAATTAATACTTTATCTCTAGTATAAAACATTAGATCTCATAAAAATTTTCAGTATATCTCTTCTGTCTACTTTTAGTATCCCTGATACGCTGCTAAATGTTCTTGAACTTTTCTTCCATTTCCTCGATCACTCATGTCCTAGCTACTTGTATTCACCAAATTTATCCTAGAAAATTAGGTTTTTACATATATTCCCAAAAACAGATTTATATAGATATATTTGGTTTCTTGAGTGAAAGATATTATTGTAAGAGAACTCAACCCAAGGATGATATTGAGCCCATCCTCCTTTGATGTCCATCGAGAATGCTCTAAACATGTCTTCAAGTTTCTAGATTGTTCACTCATATTTTTCATCAATTTTTTTTAACAAAGTGTTTTACTTATTTTGAGTGCTTTAATATGTTAGTGAATATGGAGTCGTTATGCTTAGATAATTATTATGGATTCATTTAATGGAAATTTATTTCACACTTGAGAAATTATACGTGTTGAAATTGTGATGATTGTTTATACATATCTTTAAATGTCTAAGACATGTGATATGGAGTATGAACATTGTTTTAAATAAGTTAAGACTATGAAAATATTTATTTTCAATGAAGATTACATGAAAATAATGATAAATTCCATGGAATATTATTTTGAAGAAGACATATTATTTTCAGGAAGAAGAAGTTATAAAGGCCATGCAATTGGAATATTATTGCATGAGGATTTAAAGAGAGTGTTAAAGGTGATTTTTAGAAAATATAGATTGTAATAAATTTTACACGAGGAATGGCTGAAGATAGGTTTGATAATTGAATTGGATTTATATTTATTACCTTTTAATTTTTTAAGTAATATAATGGTTTCCTTATTAAAAACTATGGCCAACCCACATGGAATCCAAGGCCAGCTCAACCAAGGACTATTTTGGGACTTGGAGGGAAACCATGCATAATGGAACCATACAAGGAAATCCCATATGCAGAAGAGGAAGCATGTTTGTGTATATATCCCATAGAGCACCCACACGAAGCACAATGGAGTAGGGGAGGCGCCACCATGTGGGGTGGAAAGGCGGTAAAGAGAGCTGACATGGGGTGGTACCTGCAAGGGTTTGAGAGCAAACCCTAACAATTGATTTTAGAAAATTGAAGGAATACTCAGACTAAAAAAGAAGCACTGAATCAAAACACATGATGAAGTGGGGTATTCAAAAGTGGTTACTCTTTAACCACCTTAAAATATAAGAGAATAATAATAGACACACAATTCGAATAATATAAGATATCTAATCAAACAGGAACAATTGTATTCGTCATTCGTTCAAAGGATCTTCAATACACAGTAATTCCTCCATTGATGATTTGAATAACTAATGTCTGATCCACCATATATTGATCCCATGATCACCATATGTGTTTTGAGATCAAAATTATGAGATGACGAATCCTATGGTATGCATGCTATGCTTTGCCTGAAATCTAAAGATTGAGGAACATGAGATTCTGAATAAAAATGAAGTTGTAATTAGATATTTGTGCATCCATCAATCATGTATGTGTTATAAGATAAAAAAAAGGATGCATGTGATCTTCAACCTGTGCACGCAATGAATTAAATGGGAACTCTCATAAGAAAATGCACCTTCAATCTCAGTGTGTTTTTGAAATGAAATATGATCCTTAGGGTTTTTAAAGATGGAAGTTATATTGGTTAAATGATGGAGATCCTACATAAATAATAATGGGAATACAAATCCTTTGGGTATTTATGTGAGATGCATATAGTGAGCTATGGTATTTACCTTCCATGTAAAGAAACAGAGTACCCAAACATTTAGCTATTTTTATGAGAAACAATATGTTCTGATACCACATGGAGGAGTTATGTTTGACTCTTAGGTCATTTGAAAATAGGTGAGAGTGAATGATATGCATGCATGAAGATGATTCACGTGGGTGGTGAGCCATTGTTGTTCTTATAGCTTTGTGAAGAAGAGTTAACACCCGAACCCCTTAGGTAGATGCTACACTAATAGTATACCCCTTAGGTATAAATTACATGAAGAAGGAATACCTAATATGGGTATTCAAATTAGATTATTGAAATAAATAACCATTAGGGTATTCCATTAATGTATGATTAATATTACTAAAAAATAGTTTCATTTAGGTATTAATATTTGAATTATAAAAAACACATTTAAATGATAATTTAAATGAGGATTTAAATTGATAATTTAAATCATGGAATAGTTGTAACCTTATAAACCACATTTTTTTGAATAAGTATGTTCATTTAGGTTAAGTGAAATGAGTATAAAATTGAAAGAACATTTTGAGACTCCTTACATCCATTGTACATGAATAATTTTGAGATTAATCCAAAGACAAGTAATTATTGAAAAACGTAACAACATTTACCTAATCATTTGAAGAGTAAAATTCAGTTCATTCAAGTTCTGAAAGTGTTTTATCACCAAAAATATTGTTTTAGACATATTTTGGAGAAATTGAATAATTGTATACAAGAAAGGGACATTCAGATTTTTTGTGGAGGAAGACTATCTGTAAAGAAGATGTTTTTATCAATGGATCAACTGAAGAGAAATCTTGTAGATGGGGTGTCTAACTATCTACTAGAGTCTTGTTGTTGAGGTGTTTAACAAATCAAAGAAGAAGAGTGGTTGGGGTGTCTAACCAACTACAGAGATATTGGAATTGTGGATTCTAAAAAATTATGGAGAAAATAGTAACTGGGGTGCTTAACCAATTATATGCACTTGTAGAGATAGTGAAGAGAATCCATGTTGGTTTATCTAACTAACATGAAAAAAATTAGGCCTTTCATTTCTAAACCTTGTAAATTTTATGTCTTTACCTATCTTATTTTACTACTACACTTGAGGCTATATTGAGAGAAACTATTGAGTGGATCAAGAACTTTAAACAACTCAAGAGGTTGAATTTAAATGGAGAAAAAATAATAAAACTAGGGTACTAATGATTCAACCCACCTCTCAGTAGAACCTAAACAGTCCTCAGGATTTTCAAGTTTTATCATAGATATGTTATCCTTTAAATATACAAGAAATTTTAATAATGGTATCTGATGAAGATCATAATGAAATCATTTCCCTTCTTCCAATAAATTTCAAAAAGGGTAAAATAAATAAGGAAGGGAAAATAATTCCCCAAAAGAATATAATGAGTGAAGATGAAATAACATTATTTCCTTCCATAAGAAGAAAAAGAAAAATAATACATCTTATAATTTGTGTTCTCTTATAAAGGTAAAATAAAAACCCAATGTTATTTCTAATTCTAACCCTCTTATAGAGAATGAATATAAAATTTCACACTCACTCTTGGATCTAAGAAATTAATTTTATTACGGTGACGATGAGGAAACAATATCAAGTTTTTATTCCATGGAATTCTCATGTAATGAAAATAAACAATAATAGAGAATCACACACGATGTTTATTATTAAATGGTGAAATATTCTACCTTAGATAATAAAATACCGAGGAAAGATGAAGTATAATTGAATCTTAACTCAAATAAAACTGAAACTAAGATAAATAAAAAAAATTATATGATAGAATAGATTTCCCCATATATTCTAAAGCAAATAGATATGGAGAAGGAATTTAAGGTTAATATCATATCTCTCAAAACCTCACATGAATAAATAATATAGTCAGATATGGATGCTACTTCAAGTATAAAAGTAATAGTTTCCAAGTTAAAATAGAAACACATGAACATAAGATAATTTTAGGATAATATGGAATCTATAAAGAAAAGATAAATACCCGTCCAAATGATATCTAAACTTGTTTAGAAAGAAATAGGTACCTAGATCTCAAATCTTGAAGAAAATTTTTGTCCCATGAATAAAATAATATGGTTCCACAAAAGAATAAAACACCAAAATGTTTTTATTTTGGAACATTTGGGAACATAATGAGTATATGTTTCAATTCCAACAATACCAATGATGTTATAATAATTCCATCGGTTCCAACATATCAGAAATGGTGAGACCAATTGTGTTATGAATGTTTTGGTAAATTTTTCATTTATTCTAACCTCACACATATGGAAAGGTATTGCTGTTGGAGGAATGCATAGAAGGGTAAAAAATCCATATGGATTTACCCCAATCCTATGAATTATAAGGAATTTTATTATCCTTGAAATATACTTATTATGTTGGAAAATATGCTCAATGTTTTAGAGAATAAGGATGAGACTCAAAAAGGGTGTATAAAGAACCAAAATCCAAGCACTCACAACAACTATCTTAGATGAAATGATGGAAAATTTGGAAGTAAAAATAGGTGGGTTTTCTATCTGTGAAGGATGTGGAAAAAGTTATTACACAAAAGATGAAATTTATGAGATAAAAATATATGAAAAAACTATAAATAATTTCAATAAGAAAGAAATCATATTACATTATGATCTTGTAAAGAAGAAGAAATAAAGTATGTGAGAAAAATCTCACCTTGAATATTTCATCTAAATAAATAATAGGTTCCTCCATATTACCTATTTTTTATGTGTTATGAACTAACATGTATTGACTTGAAAGAGAATTTTTGTTCTTGATTGAGATCATTAATTTCCATGATTATAATGATGAGTGAATCCCCTGAGTGAGATATTTTAAGATACATGAGGTATTCCGATCGCACTCTAATTACTTTTTCCTTAATTTTATTCATTAAGGAGGAGTTCTTGGTTAATGAGAAAATGTGAAAAAGTGAGTAATTATTATGCATATGAACTTTCTAATATGTTTGTTAATGTTTGTGCAAGATATTTCATTAATTTTATAAATCTATCCCATATATTGAGAATTGATAAACTCTAAGCTTGATATCACATATTAGTATGTTTGATGGACATCTTAGGTTCCATTGGTTATTTTACTCTCATTTTCTACACTAGGTTTCCCCATGCAGACTTAAAGTTGATTAGATAAGTATATTTTCAAAGTATCATGTGATATCATCCCTTTATTTTTATGTGAATATGTTTTCGAGAAGAAATAAGATATAAGGAGACATGCCAATTATCATTTTCATTTTATTTTCAATAAGGAGGATAAGATTTGATGTTTCCACATATTGAATTTTACGATGTAAGACGATATTGACATCAAAATATAAAGGGGGAGATTGTTGTGCCCAAGTGTTTAATTTGTTATTAATGGTTGAATATGAAAGTAAGGATAAAGCGGTTATTCATGGAGAATTGTTATAGATTCATTTAATGGAATTTAATTTCATTCCTTAGAAATTATATATGTTGAAATTGTTATGATTTTTTGGAATATTATTTAAATTTCAAATACAAGTTCTATGTAGTATGCACATTTTTCTTCCATAAGTGAAGACCATGTAAAAATTTATTTTCATTGAATATTCCATGTAAAAATGATAAAGTCTATATAATATTATTTTGAAGAAATATTCAAAGGACATGTAAAATGTAATTAATGTTACATTATGATTGGTCAAATATATGTTTGATAATTTTATTGGAATTATATTTAAAAAATAGTAATTTTCTATGTAATATAATGGTGGAATTATTAAAAAACTAAGGCCAATCCACATAGAAGCTAAGGGAAGCTTAACCAATGGCCCTTGTAGGACCCGACAATTAACAATGCCCAAGGGAACTGTCTAATGGAAGCCTACTGTTGGAAGAGGATGTGGGAATATGCATATAGACAGTAGAGCAGCCATATGGAGAAAAATGGAGCAAAGGTGGAACCACCTTGTGGGGTGGAACAATGGTTGAGAGAGCCATCATGGGTAAAAGCTAGTAGGGGTTCGCTGGAAGGCCCTAGAACTCGATTCTAGCGAGCTAAAGGAACGAGCAGAGTAATAAGGAAGCACTCAACCAAAGTTTTGGTCAATTTGGGGAAACGAAAAGTGGTTACTATTTATCCTCCTTAAAATATATGGTCATAATCTTGGTCATATGATCTAGATAATCTCAGTCATCCGATCGAATGAGCACTATTTTATTCATCATTTATTCGACGGATCATCTAAATATAGTAATTATTCTATTGATGAGTTTAATAACTTATGGATGATCCACCATAGATCATTTCCAAGCTCCCCATAGGTTTTTTGAGCTTGAAATTATGAGATGATGAATCCTCTTGCATGCATGCTATGCTTTGAATGCAATTTGAATATTGAGGAATATGAGATACTAAATGAAAAAAAATTTATGGTCAGCTATTCATGTATCCACCAATCATGGATGTAATTAAAGATAAAAAATGAGGATTCATATGATCTTTATCCCATGAACGTAAGGAATGAATTGTGAACTCACCCATGAAAAGGATCCTTCATTATCAGTGTATATTTGAAATGAAATATAATCCTTTGGGTGTTTAAAGATTAAAGTCATACTTCCTAAATAATGATGAGACCATATAAAGAAGAACGGTAAGACTGATCCATAAGATGTTTAAATGAGGTACATATAGTGAGCTGTGGTATTTACTTACCACGTGAAGAAATAGAGGACCTAAGAATTTGGGTATTTTATTAAGTTGAGGTATTTTTTATATCTCATGGAGAAGTTAAGTCTAATTCTTCAAGAATTTTGAGATACATAATTAAACATTTGAGAGTGAATGAATATGAATGCATGAAGATGAAGAATACAGGGAATGATCTATGGCTATTCTCTTAGTTATGTAAAGAAGATAAAATACTAGAACCCCTCTGGTCGATGTTGTTCTTGAAGTACAGTATACCCATTGGGTATAAATTGTATGCATAAGGAATAAACCTCATGGTTATTCTAATGGGATGCATGATATAAATAACCATTCAGGTATTCAGAAAAAATCACGAGAACTATTAATATTCAACAGTTTCATTTGGGTATTAATATTTTAATAAATAAAAACACATTTAAATGATTATTTAAATGAGGATTTAAATTAAGAACTTAAATATTAGAATAATTGAGACCCCATCCACCATAATTGTTTTTAATAAATATGTGCATGTAGTTGATGAGAAATGATTATGGAATGAAAGATCATTTTGAGACTCCTTACATCCATTGTGAAAGAAGAATTTTGAGTGTGAGGAAAATCCATGTAATTCTTGAAAAATGTGATTTCATATAATTTAGAATTTAAAGAACAAAATTTAGATAATTAATGATATTAAAGGACCTTCAAGTACAATAAGATAGTTCAAGACATCTGTTGAAGAAGTTGAAGAATTGTTCACAAGGAACGTACATCCAACTTTATTTTAGAGGAAGACTATCTATAAAGAAGATCTTTCTAGCACTGGATCAACTAAAGATGAAGTTTGTAGTTGTGATGTATAACTAGATAATAGAGGCTTTTGATTGGGGTTTCTATGAAATCATAAAACAAGAGAAGTTGGGGCGTCTAACCAACTATAGAGATATTTTAGTTAGGATTTCCATGGAATTATAGAGAAAACTGTAACTAGGGTGTTTAACTAGTTTTATTCACTTATGGAGATAGTGAATATAATATATTTTGGGGTGTCTAACCAACATGGTAAGGAGTATACCTTTAATTAGTGAAGCTTATGAATTATATATGCTACCCTCTCTTTTTTTACTACTACATTGGAGGTGATATTTCGAGAATCCATTGCGTGGATTGAGAATATCAAATAGTTCAAGAGTTTTAATTTAAAAGTAAAAAAATTCATAAAATTAGGGTACCACTGATTTCTCCCCTCTCAGTGGAACCTAATTAGTCCTTGGGATATTCAGGTTTGGTGGTTATAATTTATACTGAAACACATCTCAACATTTAGAGAATGCTAGAGAATCTTTTAGAACATAGAAGTAAATCTTAGATCTTGGTCAGATACAATCAATAGTGGTGTTCAATGAAGAAAAAACAATTCTATAATGTATATAATTTAAATTTAATTGAGGCAGAAGCCCTCTAAAATTGAAAATAAGTGACAAATATTTGCAAGATGATCCATAACAACCCATATAGCATTATTTCCTCTAAATGTATTAGGAAGACTATAAACAAAGTCTATGGTGATGTTTTCTCATTTCCATATAGGCATGGGTAATGGTTTCATCATGCCCTTGGACTTTTACTTTTCTTCCTTCAATTCTTGACATACAAAGAAATTTTATGTATATCCCATGATATGTTTCTTCATATTATACCACCAACAATGCTATCAGAGATCTTGATACATTTTCATCCTCTTTAGGTGGATATTGAAGGTATATATATGCGAATAATTAAATAAATCCATTATCTTGGGATTTTATGCAATAAATTGTCATTACCCAAATATTATAACTCCTTTATTAATTTTTCGGTTTGAGGATTTATGTTTTATTATAGATTCTAACTTATTCTGAATTTCCTCATCATCTTTTTGAGCGTCCTTCATCTTATAAAAATGATGGATGAGAAATTATTTGAGAAAAGAATGATGATATTACTTCATTAATAAATTATATGTCAATCCAATAAAAGTATAATAATATTTTATCCTTTTCAATTCACATCATTGATATGGTTGAAAGATCATTTCTACTAGCAAAATCTACCACTTTATTTTTCTTCCTCGGAGAGTATTGGATTGACTAGTCATAATCCTTTATCAACTTTGACCATCATTGTTTTGTGCATATTAATATCCTTATATGTGAATATATATTTTATACTCTTATTATCCATATATATTTCACATTTCTACCCATAGAGATAATGCTGAAAAATCTTTAGTATAAAGACCACCAAAACCAACTCTATGTCATTTATTGGGAAGTTATACTCATGATCCTTTAACTACCTTGAGGTTTATCCTATCACTTTATCATTCTTCATCAGTAAAAACCCCAATCCACTCTTTAAAGAATTAATATATACCATGAAAAATTCATCACTTGAGGGATGTGAGAGGATTAGTGTAGTGATACGACTCTTTTTCAATTCCTCAAAGCTCTCATTTCATTCATCTGTTAAGAGAAACTTTACTCCCTTTTGAGTTATCTTGGTTAGTGGTTTTGTAAATCAGGAAAATTTTCTCAAAAATCATTGATAATACCCATATAGTCTATGGAAACTATGAATATCCATAATAGATATTGGTTTGATCCAATCCTCAATTGGATTTATCTTATAAGGGTCTATAGATATCTATTTTCTGGTGAACAAATGCTCTATAAAGCTTACCTCCTCCATCTATAACTCACATTTTTTGTACTATACATATATATTATCCTTTAAAAAGTCATTATGAAAATATTCAAATGCTCCTCATGATCCACCATGCTCTTGGAGTATATAAAAATATCATCTATAAAGAATACCACAAATTTTTCAATGTAACATCTAAAGACTTTATTCATTAAGTCCATTAAGTTTATTGGAGTATTAGTGAGTTTAAATAGAATCAATATGAACTCACAGTTTCCATACAGTGTATGAATGATAGTCTTGTGAATATATTCTTTATAAACCTTTAATTGCTGATATCATGAACAAAGGTACATGTTAGAGAAGTACTAGGGCCCACATTGTTGATCGAACTAGTAATAAATCCATGGAAAGGGATACATGTTCTTTATCATGATTTTTTTGAGTTCATGATAATTAATATAGAGACAAATTTACCCATACTTCTTGACATAGAGGACATACACACCCCATGGTGATGAACTTAGACATATAACACCCCTTTTCAGGTTTTCTTTTAACTAATTCTTTTGTTCCTCCAACTCAATGGTGGCCATTCTATAAGGAGTCGTATAAAGATATATGTATAAGATCAGTTGATAACTCAATATCCCAGTCATTAGAAAGAGAATAAAACTCTTCAAGGAACACAATAGTATATCCCCTCACAATGGGAATGTCTTCAAGAATGATTCCCTCCCTTTTCACAATCATTTGAGTTATATATGATTTTTCATGAGGAAATAATATCCACAATTGAGATGAATATTACAAAAGAGATTCATCCTCTTCTTAAAATTATATGAATTAGAGGATGACTTGGGATGTGAATATTGATCTCCATATCCCAATAGATTGATCAATTTGTATTCTCATTGATAGTTCAACATTAATGTTTTTAGGTGGTGTTTGAATAGTTTTTTTAAACATATAATATATGAATGAATTTAAAAAACCAGAATCTAATAGTAAGGTCTCTATTCATGAATGAATAACCAGATTACCTTTCATAACATTGTTTTCTGGATCCATCTTAGTAGTAGTGATAGTATATTAACTTACCTTCTCTTTTAGTCATTGTGGTTTTTGTCAATGATTTTCTCTAAGAACTCCTATCTTAGATAATTGGATTACAAAATTACCACATCCTTTGTAGTTAAAACTATGTACCACATGCTGAGTGTTGATATGAACCTTATTTCATTGCATTTAATTAGTTGGTTTCTTTATCTATCTTTGTAATTTATTATCAAGTTCCCCAATTTTACACACTTAAAACATATCCTAGTTCCCTTGATATAGTTTTTGGGATTCTTCTTCCCACATTTTTGACATATGGTAATTTTGGTTTTCTTTCTCCATAGGATTTATCTATTAATACCATTGAATTAAACATAATTTTTCATTTTTTATCACTATCCCCTTAAGACCATAGAGAGTCACCAATCTCCATATCAACCTTAATGGAATGACAAAAAACTCTTCATTCTTTTCCAAGTCTTGACTACCCAACAATTTTAATAAATTAAATATTAATCCACTAAAGAAGTGGTCTAACTTACTATTGATATTGAAGATAAAGATGGAGGTGTACTATGCCAGACTTTTTAAGATTGACTCATATTCCCTAATAGACCCATCTTCCTTTTGCTTCATTATAAATAAACCCCCTCTATATTTTAAGACGGAGTGTCTTGGGAAAATATTTATTGAAAATTATTTTCTTTATTCCTTCCCATTCTATGAAATTAATTTACTCTTTGGAATTCATGATCCTGATAAGTGCCCACCACTTATCCTCTTCACCCTCCATATGATAAATGATTAACAAAACATTCTCTTACTATGAGAATTAAAGGATATTGAATATAATTTCAATGGCGTTAAGCTATTTACCATGATGAGGGGAATAAAAGATCCACCAAAAGTAGGAATACTTTTTCATATAAAGGAATAGACCGCAACTTGATCTTTCTTAGTAGAAGTATGATGTTACACACAATTCAAGTTACTGCTCATAACTTGAGTTAGTTAAAATAGTACTACTATAAATTTCATAGAATATAATCTGATATGGTTTGGAATATCAATAGGGAAATCATCACATTTCCCATCACATTGGTGGTTGGAACAATTTCTCATATTTTACACTATTAACTAAAATAAAGGAAATATTAATTAGGGATAAGAATACTCAAAATAAAAACATATAAAAAAGGGAAACTATGAATATATAAGAAATAACCTATAAATGACACATAAATCCTAACTCATGAGTCTCTAGGCTTCAATATAAAATATCCATGGTAATATCCCTGTTATGTTTTCTAACGTAACAATTTATTCATGAACTTCATAATGTTTTGAAAATAGCATGTTATTTTTCTAAATTATATCGCTCGGGAGTGTCAAACTAGGTGTGCAACAATTCCTCTTTGTCACGCACTAGGTGATTATTATTTTAATACCTATTACACCATTTTTATAATTATTACCACTAGGCATAACTATTACAGAACCACATACACTTGTAGTATCCATCTAGGGATGTAATTTCTTGGAAACCACTTTCTCTATACTTAACTAAAATAGTAGGAAATTATCTTATACATAGACATATCCCAAGGATTATCACTATTGTATTATAAACCTGACCCCCCACAAAAAATTTACCTTTCTATGACAAAAACTATAGTGAAGCTATCCTTTCATAGATATAATTATATAATTTTTAACAGAAATATCCAGTAACCACAACCCAATTTTTGTGTGTCGTAATGTGTTTTGAAGATCGTGTTCATAATATATCAAAATGAAACAAAAATATTCTATCATTATTTTATTCTCCATAATGAGATCCTAAATCCATTTATTCTTCCAAAACATCATAGGATAACCTATGGAATACATAAATGAAAGGGGTGAGTGAAAAAGTACAGTAAGCGAATAAAAATAATAATGAAGCATAACATGTGAGTCAAAAGGCATAACATGATATCATATAAGATAAGTATCATGAGTAATCACATAGAATAATAAAGAATAAAATATGTAATAATAATATCATGACATCATAATAATTTTGAAACAACATAAAACATGACATACATATAAGTAATGTCTATATTCTAAGACAACATCAAATAGTGGAAATAATCCCATCATACATTAGGTTTACTCCCTAATACCACACATATCATATCATGATACATAAACATTACCCAATTAATCAGAGAACTATATTGAAATGGGTAAAGTGTATTTAAAAAAGGTAAGAGCATAAAAGTTTACATAAAACCAAAAATGAAGTAAAATGGTCTTACATATAAAAATAATAGTTTTTATAAACAATTGAATTTTTAAAACATTTCATTGAGTAATAAATTAATAGAAGAAATAAAAATAAGGAAGTTCCCTTTAATTGGATTTTTTAAAAGAAATTGGGAAGAGAACCTTTAAAACATGTATATCCTAAAAAAATAAAGGTCAATTAAACTAGGTATATATGTTGGGGAAATATATACAGAATATATAATAATTAAATTAGAAAAATAGATATAAAAATGATATAAAGATAGATAAAGTGTAACCCAAACAAAATAATGTGGTTCGAAGGGATCCCTTACCTTATGTCCAGATTCATTCTACACTTGCACTGAAGGTCATTATTAATCAAATTCGATTCATTAATTACTTTATTAATAACTTTTAACATCTATATTTTATTTAATATAATAATTTGTTTTTCATTTAAAACAATTTCAATGATACATAAAGTTTAATTTCACTATTTTATGGGTGTTTGTTTCATGGTTTGAGGGTCAAATCACTTGAGGATAATTATGAAGATTATTTTCAAATGGGAAAAAACTCCATAAGTGAAATGAAATTATATTAATGTACTTATATAAATTTAAATGTTCCCAAATACCCATGTGTTTCTACATATAGACTATTCATTTAGTAAAAATGTTAATGTTATATGGTTTGTTTATTTTGGTGGTTTTACAGACCACTATGAACTAATTTCTTTTTATTTAATATTATGGCCATGTATTCATTCCGAAATTTTAAAAAATACGTAATATACATATTTATATCATTTTATTCCATTTTAGGTGAATTAAAACTGACAATAAAGGTGGTAATGGAAAACAAAAACTCATCATCCATGGAGGTGGTGAACCGACATAATATAAACAATAGTTTTATTTTTAGAATACGAGAATAATAAAAGAGGATAGATGGTAGATATTCCATTATCACTAAAAATTTAATATATATATATATTAAAATATATTTATTATTCCATATTTAATGAGTTATGTGAGGATAACATATAAGAATAAAAGAATTTAAAATAGGTAGTTTGAGAATATTACCTCTTGAATATCATCTCCTTAAAAAAATCTTAAGGGACTTATAATTGGTATTTTTGTGTGACCAAAAATTCTAAGAGATGGGGTATAGGATTAGAAATATAATTGGGATGAAATTTGGTTATCTCTAAGTCTTATAATACATGAGAAGAGGTGGTGGTGAGGTGTGGTATTTAAAAGGAGAATAGAGAGGTGTTTTCAAACAATATTTTATTATTTTGTATCAAGATTACCAATACTATCGATTATTCTAAATTTTTTCATTAAATAAAGTATGTTATTTCTAAATAATGGGTTCTTACATCATAAATTATGTAATAAATCATATATTAATCTTATAATGTTTAATAACATATTTTACCTTACTTCACTGTTCACTAAAAATTTAATAATTTTATAGAAAAAATTCCCCCTAACCATTTTTCATTGTGTAGATTCAAAAAAATGAAATCCATTTTATGAAACTAATTTTATAAATATAAGAAATATTATTTTTAATTAAAATCCTTATTTATTTAAAAAAATACCAATTTTGATATTATGATCAATCTACTGGCCATATTGAAAAATTGTAAATAGTCTCATAAAATTATATTATCATCAAGAAAAAAAATTAATATTAATTTATAAACATATTTTATGGAAATATAATTTATTTTAAATAATTATATATGTTATAAAAATAAAATAAAACAATTATGTTTTCCTAAAATACAAACATATGTTTTATCAAATTTAATTTTTTACCTTTATCATGATATAAATATATAATATTTGAATTTTATATGATATATAAATATTAATGTACATTTACATAGGTGATTTTACTATTATAATGGTCATGATAGTATTCCTAATAGTCTGATTACTATTCCAATGGTCATATTTGTAATGGTAAAATGGGTTCCCTAACTTATATAAATACATCATATTTCATTAACTATTCATTCAATTATGTTTTATCTAAAAGTTATATATATTTTTATTTTAAAAATTAATATTTCATTTCCAATATTTTTCTTCATTTCTACAGTGTAGTTCATGAGTAGAATTATTCTAGGGGATCAAGAAGATCTACAGTTTCCTATTATTGTTATCTTATTTTCTATTTTTATCCCATTGTAATACTTTAAAATCTTATGGACACATTAATTATCTAAATGTAAAGTTCTAATTATTATAAAAAATGTTGTTAGTTGTATCATGTGGTGCATATGTTTATACAACACTACTATACTAATCATGACACACTTATATAATCATAGGGAAAATTCCATTGATAAAATTCTTGGTTGTTATATCTCGGGACTATGTGACAATTTATAAGATAGAAGGACTATTGATGTAAAATAATGTATTAAGTATGTTTTTCTGGATCAGAAAACTTCACATAATAGTATGGGGAAGTCCACAATGGTGTGGTCCTTACACAACCTGTATCCCGACTTCATAGACGACCGATTCTACATTATTCATATCCTAATAAACTTATGCATTTTTAATTTTAATAATGTTTGAACATCAATGTATTTTCATATAGTGCACTCATGACCATGATATAGGCAATATTGAAATGAAATTTATTTCTCCATAATTTGGTATACGACATATTTTCCCTTTTTTAATTCATTCTAGTAAAATAGATGGTGAAAATAGCCTACACCATAGTATAACCAACATCAGTTCTTGATTGTTTAATCATAGACGAGTCTAAAAAAACCCATACTTGTCTATTTATATTCTAACCATGGTATAAAAGGATTATTTCAATGAAAAACACCTTGATTTTAGGTTTGGTCCCATCCATCATCCTATTTTTAGTAAAACATATAGATAATTTTGATCTCTAAAACTTTCACAATGAATTGCATTACATTTTCCTTTTAGATAACTCAAACACACCATGGATACAAATTCCCCTCAATCCAACTAACTCAATTTTTTATATAAGAATTAATTTCACCACAAAATAATTATACAATCCTTGTTCCAAATGAAATTAGTAATATATTAATGAACACTACTAAGATATTAAATCCCATATTCTCCTCATGGTCACCTTTATGATGTTATATAAAACACCACCACAGTATTCTAATTAGTTATGTAATTAAAATAACTTCTATAAAAATTTAAATATCTTTCAATATTCTCTAAAAATCATACCATATCAAAATAAGCATCACAATCTCAACCACAACCTTGATTGAAAAAAACTCTGCACTGACTTTCAAGTCATGGTTATAAGAATATCCAATAACTCGTACAATATCCCATATAAATAGATTTGGTTTTAATAGATTTATTATTTAAAATATTCCACTAAATGAGTGAGATAATATCTCTAATATTTTAATAACTTACTTTGATAAACTTTTTTATCCAAGAGAACTAAATTTTATATTTATCTCATTTTCAAACATGTTATAAAATTGGATAAAAAATAACTATGTGTTTTATATAAACCGTCTTCCTTTATTCATAACACTGTGTTTACAAATAACTTCTCTCATAATATAATAGAAATAAAATATGTAAAATAATCATCCTTTATAATATATAAATCTACTTGAGAATTAAAGTAATCTAAGGAATACACCCCATTGATGTTGCAACCCCTTTATTTATCATACTAATTCATACATGAAGCTCAAAATATCAACTCTTCATCAGTTATGAACTCATTTGTATATTTATAATATTTTTATAACATATAATTATTTTGATATACCCCTCATTATAGATGAATTGATTTCAATAATTTTAATACTTTGGATAAAATCTTCATGGAGTGACTTAATCACCATTAGGTATTGTAGGAAATTTCCTCTCCAATGTTTACTCTATGTTAATGACCCTAATTTAAGGTTTTAATGACCTTGGATGGATATTGGACTATCTAATGTTCTTCATCTATCTTATACCTTTACCATTTTGTACTATAATCACAACACTAGATCACGGTCCACCCATTTTCCACTCATCTATCCTCAATATATTTAAGATGTTGGGTAAATTTTCATTTTTACTCAATAAATTTTTTTATCCTTTACAAAAATTATTTTTGAATAAAGTCCATAGAGAGAACAAGATTGAATGGTGAACCCTGAATCTCCAAGTCATTTACTAACTTAGTCATATTAAGTAAATGAGTGGAGAATTAACTTCTATTGATCATTTTGAAACCAATAATTAAATATTTCTTATGTTTTCTATAAATATCTAGATTCTCTTATTGAACAACTTTAACATTGATATATTAGGAATGTTTTTCTAAAAAACATGGATTTTTTTAAATTTTTCTTAAGAATAATTGTTATGTGTCTATACCAGTCTATGAAGTTTCTTCCAATAATTTTCTCTTTTTTAGGAATTTATCTCAAAGTAAATTTTAATTATGATGATTCCATATTATCTATAATTAAATATTTTATTATATGAGTATCATGTTTTATAATCATTTATTATATTTTTTTATGTGTTCTCTCTTAAAAATAAATATCTATTTTAAATTACACCATATTCATTAGTGGTATAAGAAACATATTTCACTGAAGATCAGTGTTTGTTTCAGTGTTTCTCACATTTCTTAACTATTTAGGTAGACCATTAAGTCAATAATATCATATATGAATCTTGGATTGTTTAGTATAAAAATATTTTCCCAATCTATTAAAGGGATCATCCCAAATTTATTTTTATGGTATTCTAACTATTAGGGTTTACTAGGTAAGTGCAACCTAATCTACAAAAAGAATAGAAATATAGTAACTTATTTCAATTACATCCTTCTTTTCTTACACTAGACAATCTATGGGAACCTGACTGAGGCATTAATGAGGCAGATGAATATTTGAGGTCATGAAAAGTATTCATATTGGAAGGAATATGACACATTATACTTTAAAGTGGTTTAAGACCTCACCATATTATCTCATGTATTCTCTTAATATAAGTATTCATATAATAATTTGGTTTTCGGTATCCTATACCTTAAATCAAAATAAAATCTTCAAAACATATTAATGTACAACATTTTTAAAACTCATTATTTGTGTTAATTACCCAATAGTAAAATGTAATTAAATTCACACATATTCCAATGCATCCCATGCATAAGCTATATGAAAACCTTTTATGTGATGGTTAACAATCATATGAATCCAAAATACCCACCTGAAAAATTATGGTGTGATCGATAAACAACCCCAACATTCTACATAGCACATATTCCCTAACGACTGTGAGATGTTTAAACTAGAGTTTGGCTATCAAAGTATCACTACTCAACAAATATATTAATTCCAATATAATCCTAAAACATAATATGCATAATTAATAATAATATTTTATTCTTAAGATCATAACCTACAAAAAAAATTAGATTCATGGTTAATTATAACTAAATCTTATATCAAACATTTCATATTACTCCTTATATGAATGATATGAAATTTATAAGAAGTTTTTAACACCTTAAACTAAATATTAAATCTATTCATATTTTAATAAATTTATATTCATGAATAATAAAGTAATAAATAAATAAATAAATAGAATTTTATAAACATAGACATGAGATAAAAACTGATAAATGTTTCATAAATTAAGAAATTATTAATAATTTCTATTTTAAACATGATTTTGGACATTTCATTAATAAATTAACCTAAAAATTTCATATTTATTTTAATATGAACTTTTTTTATATTATTAATTTATATTAAATTTTACATGAACTACTTCATATTTAAAAATTTATGATATTTGGGAAATCTTTATTATCATATAGATACTTAATATTTTATATAAATATTTTACATAAAAAAACTATCACATATTTCATTTGAGCTTTAAATAAATTTCCACAATTAGTTCTTTTAATAAAATAATTTCACATTATTATTTATAAAAATTTCATAAATAGATATAAAATGTGTTATATTGAGACTTATTCTTATAATTTATACACAATTTATAAATAATTAAACCATGTAAATTCACTTTTATACTAGATCATATCCACCAAAATGTTTTAGGTATTTTTAAGGAAACCATCAATTCACCATGAGTGGAAATGTTTTTTGGAAATTCCAGGAAAAATATTTAAAACCAAAACCACTTTTCTTATAAACCAAAATGTGATTTTTTCTAGTTGAAAACTATTTATAAAGTGAACACAACCCATTTCATTGGGGAAAATACATTTCAGGAATAATCTTTAAAAGTCCTACATTTAAAACCATGATGTGTATTTCTCATATATATCATGGTTTTTGTAAGGAAATCATATTTCAATATTAACCATGAACATTTTTTATATAAACCATGATGTAATATTATTATATTATCATGATTTGTTTTCATTAAACATTTATATTCCCATTTTTTACAGACTATGATGTAGTTTTATAACTCTTTTAAGGCTTGGATTATTTTTCTTCTCAAAGAATGTCATGTTTATGAAACATTTAAGATTCATAACCATTTTTCATAAAACATGTCGTGGTTATAGAAATATGATTCTCATAGTATCTTAATCTATGAAAAACTTCACTCCAAACATTATATAACATTCTATGATACTTTTTAAGGGGTTTGGTGTAGATAATACTTGTCAAAGTTCAATGTAAATGGTCAATGAAAACTATTTTTTCCCAAAATCAATTAATTGATATTAAAGGGAATAAATAAACAAACAACTTATAAATTTTATCTAATAAACCTTATTTTTCTATGATATTTTACACATGATTGATAGGGATCATTTAGAAGTAGTTAACGAACACCATCATACTAGGGAATCCCTTGGTTATGTTAATTTTACATGTTTGGGATGGAATCCCTTCTATACGTAGTCTACTAAAACCCTGGTATTTAAGGATAAAGAGAAATTATAACTAATTAGAGATTAATTTTTAGAAGTTTTAAAAATGATTGAATCATAATATCATGTGAAACCAATTCATAAACCATGATTCAATTTATGTAGACATTAAATGAAACCCCTTGGTTCCCAAATGTTTTTTAAAAATATATCTATTGAATAAAATCATTTAAAACCATTTCATAAGTTATAAACCTTTATAGATCTTGGATCATCATCATGATTAATTTTTTTTTAATATTTAAGTAATTTATTTTTATGTTCAAACTCCAAAAATCATTATCATGTGTTTTTTAAAAACTAATCATGATAGATTAAATGAAAAAACCAATAAATCCACGAATTTTCTAATTATTCATTCATTTCCATGCACTAAACCATGTCATAGAACCACTTACTACATCATGTTTTACACCAACACAAAATGGAATGTGGTTTTAACACTAATATATAGTTTATATTTAGTGTGTATTTTTATTAAAAGTAAAAAATATTTATATTGATATGATAAAATATGTGTTTGATTTAAAGTTGTGATTTTGAAATTATGAAAATAGTAATTTTGTGATTTATGGGTTATCCCATGTTATATAATTATGATTAATATTGAAAGAAGATATTTTCTCAGTGATATTATATTAATTAACCATGATATGTGGCTATGATAGTATTATGATAAGATAATTGTGAGATTATCATGATATGAAGATGTTATATGAGGTTTTTATAAATTATTGGCTTATATTTAGGATGAGAAAGGGATTAAATATTATTAATCTATAGTGACCCAATCATTATACATATATTATTGCATGTTTTTAAACATAAATATCTAATAAGTACAACCCAATGACCATGAGGCCTAGTGGATTTAGTAGACTAGTTTTAAAATACATCAATGTGTGGTTAAAATATATATTTTTTCATTATCCATAATGATATCATAAATCCATTTGAGCTCCTAAAATGAAAGAGATAAACTGGGGAATACATAAACAAAATAAGTGAGCTAAAAAACTCAGTAAGTTAATAAACATGATGATGAAGCATAACTTGTGAGTCAAAAGTATAACCTGATATCATAAAAGAGAAGTCTCAAAAGTAATCACATAGGAGAATAACATAATGAACATGGTATCATAAGATCATAGAATCAAAGTAAATGTGGTGAAATTATATAACATGACATAAACCTGAGTCAAGGTTTACTTCTTAGAAAATATCACAAGGTGGACAAAGACCCATAATAGATTAGGTTTAATCCCTAATCCTATATAAGATTCCTCATGATACTAAAGATTTACCCAATGCATTGGAGCACTATAAGGGTGAAACCATCATAAAAGGTTAATGATTTATGTGTTCTAGATAAATTAAATCAATCATAAGGAATAAAATTAGAATTACACATGGAAATAAAATGGTTGGTATAATCTTCCCTTATACCATAATAAAACAAACTTTCATAATGAAGGCATTTGATAAATGAGAATAAGGAACTTATTACCAAATCAATGTAAGAGAGAATAATTTATGTATATATATGAGAAACATATATTCAACATTTATAAGTAATTCATAACATCAAAGGTTTTTATCATGGATGAAAATTTATTTAAAATAGAACATGGAATATTTCTTGAGGAAAATAACCTTCTCAATTTTGAATCACTTCTTCAAAATATAAAAAAATTAAAAATATCATATAAAATTTTTATTCAAAAAAAGATCCATGGAAACTTATAAAATAATATTCAATTAATTTACTGGTCAAGAGGTCGGGTAATTCCCTATATTGCATATAAGTTAAAATAAATATTCCTTTCACATTATTGTAAAAGGTTAAAAAGTGCCTCATTCAAAAAAGACAAGAAGATTATTTTAAAACATTTTTATAAAAAGTATTACATAATTAAAAATTTATTTAATAAAATTTTTTGTTAATGTAATGAATATTCTTGAAAATATTTTTGGAAAACATAGATATTGAAGAAAAAGTATTTTCAACCGAATAGAGAAACGAAATGAGTTTTTCTTAATAAACTCTCAATAAGTTATGTACAAAAGAGTGTAAAATTTTAATATTATTTGAAAGTTTCATAAATAAACATAGGATAATATAATTAAATTCTTTTATTATAAAATGATCAAATAATTTCCAATAAAATAAATTCAAGCATAAACAATCCCGATTAAATTGAGATTGAAACGTAAAACCTTACTGTTTTTGTAACATTTGAATCATAACTCCCATGAATGATGTAAATTAATTGTTACATAAATTATCATAACATATGAAGTATTAATGATATAATATGTAAATTTCTAGTATATACACCATTTAAAATAAATTATGTTCACAAAAGAACATGTGTCTCAAAGAAGGATGTTTTGAGATGAAACCCTTACCTCGAGTCCATAATTAATCATATATGTATTTTATATCAAGTACAATAAACTTATATCAATTATTATTTTTTACTAATAAGAACTTATAGGTGTAATAAATTATACATAAACGATTTATTTTTTTGTAAAATGTAATTAATTACTTAATAAGTTATGTCAACATCAAGCATTTTTAGGACGCTCAATTCACAATTTAAAAATGGAACGGGTGTATTGACCAAGGTCAAAGGGGTCATCATTACATAAGATTCATAATAGTAATAATAAAATAATAATAATTTTTATACATAAATTATACATTTAAAAATAACGATGAATTATAGTTTTGAAATATGAACTATGTTACAATCATTGAGATGGTAATCTGTTCGTATTAAAGTGTAACATTTCCATTTTTCAATGATCTTGATGTAAAAAAGGTAAGAGTTATTTTATTTTTATATGATGATAATATTATGATAAATATAATATTATTTAAATAAATAAACATATATATACCATCCATCTGATGTGGTAATAAAAAAATAAATCACATCGCATCGTGAGAAGGTAGTCCACCATACACATGAACAACATTATCATTTTTACATGGATGATAAGGTAAGAACGTATATGATATATTAATTTTTTTAATTATTAATATTTAATTAATATAGTATATAAATTTTAAATCTATGATCATAAAAAAAAATTAGAGTTAATGATGGAAAATGAATTACATCAGATCGTGGGGAAGTAGTCCACCGTAGACACGAACTGTGGTTTCATTTCCCATTTGATGGAAGGGGAGATGAATATAAGTTATTACATTAACATAATAAAATATTAGTATATGGGAGATAATTATGTTATTTTATTAGTGATATTGAGTTTTATTTTAAGGATGTGGAAGAATAAATAGAACAAATATGTCTGGTTAAGAATGATACCTCTTATTCAGGACACCTCTTTAGGATTATACATAAAGAATACATAGATTGTATTTATGATAAAAAAGGACTCTAGAAAATGGGTTTTTAAGTAAGGAAGTAATTTGGGTAGAGATTTTATAAAACACATGTATTTATAATTGTAAAGAGGTGACGATAAGGGGTTCCCTTTTATATGTTGGGGAGAGGACACTCTTGGAATTTTTGAAAAGAAAAAGTTATTCCCATTTTTTCAACATGAAAAATGGTTTAAAAATGGTTCAATATCAAACATTAGATGATATAAGGTGTAAATATTCCACTAAAATAATATTTTCAAGTTTTTAGGTTATTTTAACCCTTATCATTTTAGTTTAACCCCTGGTTAACCCGTTTTAACCTGAACCATGATAATAAATTTTTACTATTTTTACTGTTAATTATGAAGATAAATTAAGTTGAGATTGTAATATAGTATTAATTATTATGATTCCAAATATATAATTCATTTTAAAAAATCATGTTCATAGAAGTGGCAGAATTTAATTTAAAGTTAAATCGACAAATATGGCTAAATAATTCTTTTACAAAGCGAAAGTTATCAGAGATATAAAAATATTTATATCAAAATTCAAAATTAAATTGATTATAATGACATAAATTTGATTAATAATAACACAATTGTAATAATTTTATTTTTAAAATATTTCTAAAAAATAGAATTTTTTAAATGATTTAAATGGAAAGGTAGTTTATAGTAAGACCACTATTTTTCCCTATTCATTAAAAAATTCAACATTTTTTCAAAAATCCAAAAAATACATCATAAGATAATTTTGACATTATAATAAAAAAAATGACATTAATTTTTTCAATTTTTTTCTAAATGTATAAAAAATAATTTTATTATTTGTTCACAAAAACTAATAAAAATCATTTTTTTGGGAAAAAAGTATTTTTGATGACTAGATAATTTACTAATAATTAAGTAATTATTTATCAAAATATTTTCTTTATCATTTATACTAAATTTTTAAAATTTTGTTATTCCTATTCATACGATGATTTATAAGAGCTAGGTTATAAAAATCATGTTTAAATAATAATATTTTAAGAATATATTGTGGTTTGTTTAAACTCAATGTTGAGTGTTTTATATGCTATCATACATAGTGTTCTATTAAAATATCAGGGTGTTACATTCTAACCCCATTAAATAATTTTTTCCCTTGAAATTTACAATTTTTCTCTATAATCAAGGGGTTGAAATTTGATAATTACTCTGTGGAATAAACTAGAACATAAAAAGAGTTAATAAAATGTTCTCTTAAAATGAGGTAAAAGGAAATATGAAGGTTATCACATAACTCGGTCTTAAAATAGGAGTATATTAGTGTAAAGTGAAAACATTGATTTGGAAAGAAGTTCTATTTAGGATATAAGATTAAAAAAAATTAAGTGGAGCGTTATCATATATTTATTGAAAATAAATAACATTTTTATTCAAATATCATTTTACTAAAGTTGTGGGATCCATTTTTCATATTGATTAAGAAAAAAAGAAAATATTCTTAATTGAAAAGTATAATTTCATCCTTTAATTACTTTTTACCACAATTTCATATATTTCTCTAAATTATGAGTATTCAAGATTATTTTTACTACCTGAGCCCTAAAATTATCTTCTAAGGGATTTAAACATTCTATAAAATTATATCAATATATTACTCTTGTATTTCTGACAAAAACTAGTAATGGTTAGCATAAAGTAAGATAATTCCAAAAACTAATACACCTTCATATTAATCTAAAAACCCCAAGATCTACTTAAACCATCCCATAAAAAATAACCATACATCCTAAATAACATCAATATTCAAAGTTATAATTGTGTTTTTCCCAAATAATCTTTCACATTAACTCACGTGTCATAACTAAGGGTTATATATACCTCAACCAAAGGAAAAATTTCTCAAAATAAAATTAATCCCCAAAAAATACAAAAAATAAAAAATATTTAATCCTAAAATATGTTTCCCTAAGTAAAATTAATATTTATCCATCGAATCGTTAATGTAAAAACAATTTAATAATAACCAATACATCACATAGGCTAGTGGTAGCCACTCCACCCTTATTTCCCTTCAGTTGTGGGTTCAATGCCTATATCCATACTGGATATGATAAGTTGTCACCAGACATGAAGTTTTTCATTTTTATAAAAATATATTAATATAATTCCTATAACTTTTCCAAAAATATGATGACCATCCTCAAAATAAAATTAATCATAAAATTAGATTTTCACCACTAAAGTCTTCTACAAAACTTATTTTTTCTACAAAATCAAGTAATCTTAATTGACTAATTACCTCAACATCAATCACATATCAAAGATCATATTTTTCTCAATCATGTGTTTTTTTATAAAATATAACCTTACCATTAAATCACCTTTCTAGGTAATTAGTACCATTTAACATATTCTGGAAAATCCTTAGATAATAACTATTGCAAGAAAATCCTTAGAAGTTTAATGATTATTATAACCAGCATAACACTGATAAAAATACTTCAAAAACATGATTCTAGAGTTAAAACACCTAATTAATTATATATTTCCACTTTAATTATTATCATTACCTAATTACTAAGGAATTACTCATTGGATTAGGGAATTTAATTGGACAATCACCATGTTACCCACATATATGACATTGAACTTTTAATGGTGCCTTAGGTTGAAATTTTTCCCTATAAATTATTAACTGAACTCTTAATTTTTCATCAGTAATTAGCTATTATTTCCCTCCTTTTACACACATAAATCATCATCTAGTTCATTTAAATAATTTTCTATGGTTCCTCTTTACACAGTTTTGAAATGTAGGAAATCAAATTGCAATTTCTTTATCATATTTAACCGTTGAACTTCTATGAGACTACATCATTTTCTTATTTTATGTGTTTAGGAATTAAAATATATTAAAGTTTTTAATATTAATTTGATTTATCTCATTTAGAATGATCAGAATATGTTTAAATCCCATTCCCATTAGGTTAAGCATATCATTAGTTAAATCATTACATTTCACATCACATTGGTTGTTTGAATGATTTCCCTTATTTTTCATCCTTAACTAAAACAAATAAATTAAAAAGGATGAGAATTCATTAATATACAAAAGGGTAATCATATAAACCTAGAAGGGATAAATTATAAATATTAAGTATATCACATGTTATGAGTCTATAAGTTTTAATCTAGATTATCCTTGGCAACATTTACTATTTGGTTTTTTAACCTAAAAATTTGTTCAAATCCTTCATAATTTTTCATAAAGATTTTATTAATTTCAAAAAAATATCCCCCATGAGTGTCAAACTAGGTGTGAAGCAAGATCCATTTTCATGCACTAGGTTTTGATTAAGTCTAATCACAATACACCCTTTTCATATTTTTTACCACTCAATACTACAGTTTCAGTTCCACATATACTTTTAATATCCATATAGGGATGATAATACTTCGAAACCACTAACTTTTAACTTCACCAAAATTCAATGATATTTTCCCATACCTAGAATTATCTATGTTTTTTTCACAGAATTTCTCTAATACTAATCCCCCAAAACAACTATACCTTTATCTACAACCAAATATAATGATACTATCCATATTAATATATTATTATATGATTTTTTAATAGAAATAACCAATAAGTAAAACCCAAAGATCGGGAGGCGTAGTGTCTTTGGAAGACACAGTTCACAATACATCAAAGTGAGGCCAAAATAATACATTTTATTTTATTCCCTATAATGATCTCCTAAATCCTTCTGATCTCATAAACTATATCTGATAGCATAGTTTATTCATATATAAAAGGGGTGAGATAAAAATACCAATAAGGTAATAAACATTATAAGAAAACATAACTTTTGAACCAAAAGTATAACATGATATCATAAAAGATAAAGTTCAAGAGTAATCAAATAGAAGCATAATATAAGGAACATAGTATAATAATATCATGAAATCATAGGAAATATGGAATAAATATATAACATAACATAAAAATTAGTCAAGGATAACTACCTAGACAATATCACATTTTGGAAAAATTCCCATACTCCCAAATCACATACATGATGCTTCATGAGACTAAAGCATTATCAAATTATTTTGAGCATTATCTATGCACCCCCATGATAACATGTTCATGATTTATGTGTGATACATACATGAAATAAATCATAAGTAATAACATAACAATTACCCATAGAAAGAAAGTGGGTTGCTTAATCTTTCCTCATATCATAATCAAAGGAAATTTCATAATGAAAGCATTTGAGAAATGAAAAAAGGAATGTATTACCACATCAGTGTAAGGTAGAATAATCTACTTATAAATGTGAGATAAATATATACATAATTTATATTAAATCCATAACATAAAATGTTGTAATAATTGATAAAAATTTCTTTTAAATATTACATTGAATATTATTTGAGGAAAAAACCCTATTCACATTGAAATCACTTATTAAAAATCTCAAAATTTAGGGAATATTATAGAAATAATTTTATTTTAAAAAATAAACCTGGAAATTTATAAAGATATATTTAATTAAATGAGTGGTCATGAAGGTGGGTAGTTTCATATAAACCATATAAGCTAAAAACATTCCTTTCACATTATTGTTAAAAGGTTAAAAAAACACCTTGTTCAGATAATAATTAGAAGATTATTTTAAAACCATTTTATAAAAAAAAATAAAAAATAGCTAAAAATTTATCTAATAATTCATTTATGAATTTTAAAAATATTATTTAAAATATTTTTAGAAAACCTGAATTTTGAAGAAAAAATATTTTCAACCAAATAAAGAAATGAAGACAGCTTTTCATAAAAACATTTTGTCAATAATTTTAAGTACCAAAGAGGGGAAAATGGTACTATTACTTGAAAATTTCATGAATAAATAAATGATAATAATATTAAATGGTTTTATTAGAAAATTATCAAAACAATTCCTACAACTGAAATCCAAGTATAAATAATCCCAATTAAAATGAGAATGAAGCATGAATCCTTACTGCTTTTGTAACTTTTGAATCATAACTACCATGAATGAAGTAAATTAATTGGAACTTAAAATATCATTAATTATTACGTATTAATAATATAATATTTAAAGGGTAATAATATACATATTTTAAAAGAAATTAGGTGTATAAAAGAACATGTGTCACAAAGAAGGAATTTTTGAGATGAAACCCTTACATCGAGTCCAGACTTCGTTGTGTATGTATTTTATCTCCTATATAATAATATTTTATCAATTATTTTTTCCACAAGAAAATTTTCCATGTTAATAAATTATACTTAAACCATTTACCTTATTTTTTAAGGACATATTTAATTACTTAATTAGTTATGTCTACATTGGGTGTTTTGATGATGCTCGAGTCACAATTTTAAAACTGTATCTGTGTGCTAACAAAGTTTCAAGGAGTCATTTTTTCATCATCTATAGAATACTAATCATGAAATAATTATATTTTTTATACATAAATTATACTTTTCAAAATTACCATTATTTATGGTTAGGAAAAATTTAATATGTTGCAATAATAGAGATGGTAAGTCATTCATACGCATGTGTAACATTTCTATTTTACAATGACCATGATAGAAATAAGTTAATTTTAATTTTATATTTATAGAATTATCATTTTATCAAAAATATAATAATATTTAAATAAATAAACTTATATATACCATCCATGTGATGAAGTAACAAAAAAAATAACATCGCATCATGAAGTTGTAGTCTTCCATAAACACGAACGATGTTATCATTTTTCCATGGATGGTATGGTATGAAAGTATATGATATATTAATTTTAAATAATTTTTAATATTTCCTGAATATTATATATATATATATTAAATACAACATTACAAATAGCTATGAGAGGTGATGAAGGAATGTGAATTACAACAGTTCGGGAGTCTGTAGTCCGCTGTATACACAAACAGTGGTTTTGTTTCTCATTTGATGGTAAGGGAGATGGATTTAATTATAAAATTAATATAATAAAATATTAGTATATTTTATATACTGAGTTCATTATTTCATCATGATCGATAAATATTTTAAGGAGGTTAAAGAATAAATAAAACAAAGATGTTTGTTCAAGAATGATACCTCTCATTTGGACTACCTCTTTAAGATTATACCTAAAGCCTCCCTAGATTAGATTTATGATAAAAAATGACTATATGAAGTGGGGGAGAAATTAATGTTGGTATTTGGGTAGTTATGGGATGAAAAAGTCATAAAAAGTGTAAATAAAAGAGGATAGTAAATTCTCTTTTATAAGCGGGAGAGAGGACACACATGGAAATTTTGAAAAGAAAAAGTTATATCCACATTTTACACATGAAAAAAGGATCAAAAATAGTTTATTATATAAAATTATATGATATAAGGTTTAATATGGTCATAAAATTGGACCGGGACAAGTTTTTAGGTTATTATTACCATTATCATTTTAGTTTAACCCCCACTAAACCAATTTTAACTTAAACTGTGGTAATTATCTTTTATTGTTTTAACTATTCATTATGACCAAGAATTAAGTTGAACTTATTATATCAGATTAATTATTCTTATTCTAAATATGTAATTCATTTTTACTAATTCAATTCATATAATTGGAATAATTTAATTTAAAATTAAACCCGCAGTCACGATGAAAAAATGATTTTCCAAAGAAAATTGTTTCATAAGTATAAAATGTTTTTACATAAAAATTCAACATTAAATATATTCTAATGACCTAATGGGAATAAAATAACATAATTTAAATAATTTCACTTCTAAAAAATTTTAAGTCAAAATATAACTTTGTAAATGATTAAAATGAAAAGGTAGTTTTTAATAAAAATATGTATTTTTCATTATTCATTAAAAAATTAAAAAAAATTAATCGTAAGATAATTTTTAGAAGTCTATTCAAAAAAATGATGTTAATGTTTTCAAATAAAAACTCTAATATTTCAAAAAAATTATTTTATTATTTATTAAAAAAGATTATAAAAATATTTTTTTGAGAAAAAATTATTTTTAAAGCATATAAAGACTTTAATGAGAATTAAGAAATTAATTTTCAACATATTTTCTTTGTCCATCAGACTTAATTTAAAAAATGTGATTATTCATATTTATACAACCAAATTTAAGGGTTAGGTTATAACCGTCATGTTTAAATGAAAATATTTTAATAGTATATCATTGTTTTTTTAAACTCAATATTTCATGTTGTATATGCTATCGAGTAAAGCATTATATTAAAATATTTGGGTGTAACAGTATTGAATTTATCTTGATGGTAAAATGGAATTAATTTGTTTCTTTGGGTTAATATTTTTTATGATTTATGTAATATATGGTTAATACTGTTGTGCTGTTTTTTATAAATACAAGAATTGTAGTTGTAGTAATTTGTTATATAGTTATTATGGTAATATTTGTATAGTTTAAATTTTATTGTTTTTTACCTATATAAATATAATATTTTTGTTTTTATAGTGCTATATCCTTTGACCTGCGTTTTTTATTTTTATAAATTCATAATCTATGTGATGGGTGATTGACTATTGTATATTCTGGTGGTGGTTAGTTAATAGAGATAGATGAAAGATATTTGATATTACGGTCTAAGGCTTAAAAAAAGATAAAATCTTAATATATTATTAAACATGAAAGAGAATGGATAGATATGATGAATATTAATTTGTTTTGTTATCTATTTTTTATAGTTTTTATTCACAGACGCTTTATCGTGCTCTACTCATATAGATATATGAGGGCCATGGAAGAAACATACTGAGTATATTTATATCTTCAACCCTAATTTATATGTAAATATTTTAGGAATATATTATTTTTTTAGTGGTTATTCTAGGTGAAACTAACTAAAGTACGAAGAGGCCATTTTGAAGTATGAACCCTGCATATTTTTTTTATCATTTTTGAATTTTACTAGGATTTAGACAATGATCCTCATATCATCCTTTGTTAGTTTTATAGTGCCTAAAATTTCATATATTATTAATTAATGCTAGTTCTTGATCCTGGTTGAAATCATTTTTTTATTATTTAAGATGAATTTTATATATATATATTTTTTTAAGTGCAATTCCCCCCATATTTGTTTGTTTCTACCCTTAACACTTTTCACCAACCTATGTAGTATTAGAGATGGTATTTGGCCCCACAGTTGGTTTCGTCATTGACTTAGGGTGGTGTTATGATGAAACATGCCATGAAAGAATGATATTAAATAAGGGTTTAGGGTTTATTATAAAGTATTAAATGGTGATTATTGCACCAGTATGCTATGTAAACAATAATGTTTGAACCTAGTGGGTGATGTAGCCTAAAGAAAGTGAGAGTGGAGATAGGGAGACCCTATTATTATAATCAAGGAGTCTGATTCTGTTACATATTTTTTTTGATTAATGTTAATTAACTCCATGAAATCTTTGTATGTATGAGTTTATAAATCATTATTACCATTTCATGATTATTATTCATGTTAAACATTAAATAACTATTCAAATGTAGATAATATTAGAATAAAAATTAAACATCATCTTCACATAAACCATTGTGATGAATCATATTTTCAATTGTTGTTATGAATCTTTTTCATCCTAAATATAAAGCTATAATTTCAAAGGTTCTATAAAAATTAGTGGTTAATCATTGAAGGATAAAGTGAAAAACTAGTAAGGTTTGTAGAATAAAATTTCAAAAGTTTTAGGGAAATAATTTATGAACATATGAGGATTTATTTTTTAATAAAGTGACTAATTTATGATAGAAAAAGGTGTAAATATATTTTTCACTAACTCACGTTGTTGAAGGTAAATCGATTCTATTCAAAGTGAGTGTACTGTGATGAGTGACTCATTATTGGTGGGATTAGTTCCTTTATAATTAGTATGTATATATGATTCGAGTAATTTATTATGGACATGATTTTCTTTGAGTGAATTATCATGCTGAGAATTATCAAAAGATACAAGCTATTTAGTAAATAATTTCCATTGTACTTGAATATGGGATAAAGATCAGGAGTTTTATTCACAATTCAAATGATTTATTATTTTATGATGAGTAAAGAGATCATTACTTAGATTAGGAATAAAGCCCATATATTTAAAATCAATTTTGTGATTTAACTTTAAAAACATTAATATAGGTGATAAATATTGACAGATTTATTTAGACGACATTACACGAATATGTTTTATTCAAGAAAGGGGATAATAGATCTTGGTTTTGAGTAGATATGGGAGGAATATTTCACATTTATCAAAAAAATTTGGATAAAATTTTCATTTCTTTATTATATTTAAGGAGTTGAAAATTCAAACACAACAAGTAGAAATAAATATGTTATTAATTATATATATAACATAAAGGGTTATTTTAAATTTATTTATATTTTCTACAATGGTGGAAAAAAGTGAACTAGAGCATAACATGGTAGTTGAATAGACACTTTACTAACCATAATATCACCCTCAATAACTTTTAACACAATAAGAATAATGAACCATTAGACCACCAATTCTAAGTGGCACTGGTAGGGGGAAACCTAAAACTTTTCTTTTTCTTACTATGGAAGGAAGTTTACCAGATGTGAGGTGAAGGAAGGTGGTATGGGTGATATATAGGATGAGTGGGTCATATAAAACATTATTTCATATAATTTGATGTGGTAAAGTAACCTAATTATGAGTTATGATATATATATATATTATAAGATATTTCTTCTATTTTAATTTGAATTTCTTTTAATCCTTGTCTCATTACAACTACCCTAGTCAAATGGCCACAGTTATTGATAAAAATGGATTGGTGTCCAACTGAGATATATACTATAATTACACATACCTTAAATAACCCTTAATTACATGATTTAAAATAATGGTTTCACCTTATTAAATTTCAAGGATCCTATAGTTTTATAGTTTTTGAAAATTAAGAAAAAAATTACATTTCATAAAGAAAACTAAAACATAAGTATTATTTTTTCCAAAAAACATGGTTCCTAAATTTAAACTCATTTTTCATTCAAAATACTTCTTTATATTTTATGAAAAGTAATGATAGTGGAAATAATGGCCTTTCTATAGATCCTAAAAATTGTTAGATCTTATAAAAATATTTAAAAATGTGGGATGATCAAAAAAAAGCTCAGTAATAAATATAAAAATAAATAAATCACATTTTTTAAATAAAAACATGAAAACCCATGAAAATTTATATCTTTTTAATAATAAAAGTTTGATAATAGAAATAAAACATGTTCACATGAGAAAATAAAATTTTTTCTCAAATAAAAACATTGAAAATAATTAAAAAGCAAAGGAAATAATATATTAATCATAAAAACATTACATGGCAAAATAAAACTTCCACCTTTAAAAGTTCACAAACATTAATAAAAATATTTCCGTAATTTTTTTGAAAGAATAAAATAGGTTTCTTAGAGAATTATATTCAAAATTCATGTTCAGATGTGTTTAAACTATGTAAAAAATAACTAAAGCCATGTTAATTCCATAGGAGTAACCATCCCAATTATCTCTCTTGTTTCTCACCATCGAATACCAAATAATTACCCAATGCATTAGAGAGATATATCAGGTTCACATATCATTAAGTGATATATCAAGATCACATGTAACAATATATAATTTTAATTTACTATATAATGAATAAAAAAATTATATGATTTCACTTTTTCATAATAAAACCCTTTAAAAATAAAATGAAACCATAATCAAGTCACTTTCCATTTTCATATAAAAATACAGATAAATATCACTTTCTTTTGAATATTTTTTGAATTGAAATATTTCATAAAACAATGGGAATTGAATTTTTCCTTATAAAACCATGAAATTTTGATGATTAGTCTTTATAAAAAATAACATATAGGAAAAATGGAAATTCTTATCTTGACATATATATTAAAAAACATTCTTTTTTCACTTTTGTACAAAATGATAAAAGTGATCTGTATGAAAAATAATAAAAACATTCATATTTAAATTTTTTTAAATAAATTCAAAAGTATTTGAAAATTAAATTTAACAAAATTTGAAGCATAATAACTATATACTAGAAAAATTTTAAATAACATGGACATGGAGGAAATTATTTGAAAGGAATACTTGAAAATAAGGTTTTAATGAAAAATATCTCATAACTTTCATAATTTTTGAAACAAAAGGACAATGAAGAAGAGAATTTGAAATTTATTTCTCAACAACTCTTTTTTTAGTAATTTAATGATAAAATATTTCCACAATTCAATTTATACAACACCAAAAAATAAAACATGTGGTGAAAATGGAATAAGACTCAACAAAAGGTTATTGGGACAAGAAATATCATACCTCATCCCCCCACTTGCCACATATGTTTTTTTTAAATTCTATATAATGATATTATATTAATTATTTAAATTCTTAACATGTTTCTTCAAGTTTACTAATTTCTCATAATATATTTTATTTAATTTATTAAGATTATTATATAGTTACTAAAATGATTAAGTTCATGTTAGGAATTTTCGAGATGGTCAGTTCATAATACAAAAAAACATTTAGTGGGTTGACCAAGGTAAAAGGTTTTATTGCACCATCATATAAAGAATATTAATCACGAATTAATTAAAATTTTTATAACATAATTAATTTTTTTGAATATTATGTGAGAGAAAAACATGAAAAATTAATCACATGTCTTTGTGGAGGTGATATTCCACAAGTACACACAAGAAACATTATCAATTTGAATGGGTGGAAGGGAAAGAAGGTAAGTAATATATTATATTTCTGGATTCATAATTATTTCATTAATATCAAATATATTTATTAAATATATCATAATAACAATCCTTGTGAGGTGGTGGTGGAAAATGATACACATTGCTTCATGGTGGTCGTAGTCTACTAATACTCTTGAAAAATGTTTTTGTTCCCCATTGGACGGAAATGGAGAAGAATAAGGGTTGTAAAAAAACAAAATGTGTGAGTGATATATGGATTCTATTGTAGAATATTATCTAGTTGATAGTGGTATATTTAGGTTCCCTATTATAATCTTTAGCCTTAGAAAAAATCCATTATAAATCACATTCAAGGGCTATGTTGTGAGGTATGAAATATTGAATGAGTATACATATATGGCTATGTTGTCCTATGTAGTGTTATATATCTCTATAACTCTAATCATAACGAAATAATCAAATAGAAATATATATTGATCAAGGTTTCAAACTCAAATAATATTAGAGATGTATCCTCATGCGTTTGAGAACAAAATAATCCACTATCAACTCACTTTTTTCATAAAGGAACTCTTGAAAAAATCTATTTATAGTGAATGAGTGTATATACTAGATAGATAGAGTGAGTCCCAAACTCCAAAAAACCTTTTTTAATAGAAGTTCTGGTGTTGTGTCAAAGTCAATGAAACCTCTACTAATGTAAATCTTATATTATTTACTACCTTCTTGTAGCCTTTCTTGTCTCATTATGAACTGAAATAATCTCTATAAGAAGGTATACATTAAGAATAAAAGGGGATAAATTCTACTTCTACTTGAAGGAAATGATATATATAAAAAAAGTCACTTAATCAATGTATACTTTCTTAAAGGTTCAGTAGTGAGAGTCTCATGGTCTCTTATTATACATACTCTATATAAGAGTAGTCTATCAATGATTGGAATTTATATTCATCTAGATGACCCGATGTTGATTAAAGAATATATTGGTTAGATGACATAGGAATGAAATGATGATTATAACTATCCACTATATAACGCATGAAACACCATGGATTCCCCACTAACAATTCCTTATTATTCTAAAATTATCAACTGACTATTAAAGTACTAGTGAATAATATGTCAACTTCAACACCAATACTGGGTTCTCTGGTCTATTAAACAAGAAATTTTTTTATTATCATCATTTCTTAATTCCCAAAACCAAAACATACCATAATAATAACTAAATTTTTTTTCCTTATGTATTTAACTACAATAATACAATTTTTACATCAATAAACCAATCAGGCCCCATCTTGGTAAAGTGATGAACTGAGTGTGACACTCCAAACTCACCTCTAATGGGCCAAAGGCTAGCGGCTAGCCCCAAGAAAGATCAATCATATATGAGTGGACATATCCTAAAACACTGATAATATATATGAAATAGTTTATATAGATTATAATAGATAAATTAAATAATTATAAATAAATAAATAAAAAATATATCATTGGATACCCAACAATTATACAATGCTACACCCCACTAGTAGGTCGAACATATGATTAGTGCACACGAATACACCACACTAAATAAATATATAAATGGAATGTCATGTCTTTGTTACAAGGACCCCGGGGATGAACCACCATATCATAAGAACTATTGAGGAGGGTTCACCAAAAGAAATTTATACTATTGGGAAATACTATGACTCTTTAAGATTCTATTATGCATAAATAGCTCTAAATTATTTATCTCCAAGACCATCTCAAAACATTGAATCATCTACATAGACATAACACATTTGACCTTGAGTATCATATATGGTCAGGTATAATTAGACCCAACAGGATGACACTAAACAAAATGTATAATATGAATAAAGTAGTTATCTCAAAACCCATAGTATATGTATGTAATTGGAAACATGATACCTTGACATGATTTATAAGATAGAAACACAGGAACATATGGAAGTATCCAATCACAGTAGATTAACTCTTTAAGGAATTATATCATACATGTATCCTATGATTCAAATGTTAGTGTATGACCTAGAGTGTCCAATTTTCATAACCTAGCTGTATGATACACATCAGGGATGATTAAGGATAATCGACATAATCATCTAAACCACTGGATTTCAACTCATCATTAATGGGTTACTGAAGGATACCAAGGATATCATAAATTTCAAAACATCTAAAAATACAATTCCTCACATTAAGCATTCCACCAATCTATATATAAAGAGTTGGACTAGACCTCATTGGAGAAATGAAAATAGATTTCCCAAAATCATTTATACAAATTTCTAACACCAGAAAGTAATATAGAGTACCAAGAGAACTTTATAGCCTAGTATACATGAGCCATCACACCCCCATCCCCTCTATAGCATCCTTCTGTTCTATAAATAATGTATGAACCATTCCCTTATGTGTGTAACGTATATTGATTAAGATCTTAACTTAATCCTTAAGTGGAATACCCACACCCCACTAGAAGATAACTCGGTTGAGTGGAGTACTTACCCTACTATATAATTAAATGTCCACTTCCCTTGTGATGTATATGATCTAAGAGTGTTACCAATAAAATGTTTTTTCTAGACAACCACCCACACACATTATCGTCTCTATGAAGATATGGAACTCAATAAGAAAAATTTCTTAAATATAAACCCCATATGACGAATATAATCATACCATCACATTATATGAAGAAAAATACTCCTTATGGGTTGCTCATATGTCTAAAACTATCACTTGGGAATAAATATATGAAAGGTGTAGTAATATACCTTGTACGTAGAATTTCTAGTAAGGTATAAAAAACATAGAAAAACATTGGAAGGATGGTCATATACTATTTTTACCCATGTCCTATGGAAAATATATTAGATGGTGTGTTTAAAGGTGTACATAGTGTGTTAGTATTCCAAGAAACTAATGATTTCATAGTCAATACAGTCCATTTCATTTATTAGATACACAATGTGTTCTCCCAATATGTAGTTTCAATATATAAAACACAAAATTCGGTTATTATATGGATACCAGTGATGTTCAAAATGTAAATGATGAGCCACCTTTCCTAGGGTACAAGACATGTGTGGCGGTGCACCTGATGTGTTGTTCTTTCCACCTAGTATAGGAATGTACGTGGGGTATAAATTGAGGCTCTCAATCTATAACTATACACTGTGTGACCCAGATTCACATGACATGTAAAATTTAATATACAATATACTCCCAATTTGATTTAAATAGTGAGTCACAGGATATATATCTTTGAGAAAAATATCGAATTACATTAAATAAAATATATAAATTCTAATGGTGAGATACTTTGTATATGAATATAGACTACATATAATGAATTTAATAATCCTTATAATTTTAGAATCATTATTTCCATGCTATGAATGTAATAATTACCTCTTTCACCTATGTCACAAGCTATATATCCATTGTTCACTGAACCCGACACTATCATTATATTTTTTGAACAAAAAATGACATTTGTTAATAATTTTAGAATCTAAAGCAATGAAAAATCTTTCACGTGACTGTAGAGACCAATAATCTTTAGGTTAGTGGTTGGTGATGTATCCAAACACCCAAAAACGAGTTAATGAATATATTTAATGAGGAATGAAGAACCCAAGGAGGGAATAGAACTTATTATACAATTAACCAATAGAGGTTCAAGTGAGATTAAATTTAATCATTCTATTAATCAAGGATAAATAATTTCTAATAACAGATCAATGTTCACCAAAACGTATTGTGTTAGATAAATATTCAATGGAAAAATACTCAATGTAACATCCTTTACCAATATAGAGGATTCAACCCCTTCATAATTGCAGGCTAAAATTTATTATTCATAAGCTTCAATAGAATATTATAATATAGTTTTAATTTCAATTATTTATGTGAAATGAAAATGAACATGTTTAATTATTTTATTGAATATTTATTCCTCATAAATATTAAATACTTCTCCAAAAAAACTCATCCCATGAATATCTAAAATTTACTTGTAAAATAATTTCAATTTTTCATACCATAATTAATTGAATTATATAAATTTAATTATTCATGTGATATGTGGTGAAATTAAATTTAAAGAATAATAATATATTATTAAAAAAATTTCCTCTTTAATAATATATTCAATAAATTATGTTTTCATTAATAATGTTATTCATTGGACAATTCTTATAAGCCAAATTATTTTTTAAATAATTATTTCTTAATCCATCACAAAAAAAATGTTGTCAAAAAAAATTCATTAAATCAATTTTCATTGGTTCCTTAATTATATGAATAATTCTTAAAAACAGTCCTTGATTATATTTCCATCATTTTTTTTGTAAATTAAAATTATTAAATTATTAAAAAATTTAATTTTTTTAACTTTTATTGAAATCAAGGTGATTTGATTATGAGAGAAAGAAGGTTGAATCACATGAAGTGAAATGGGGAGAAATTACTGGAAAAATTTCCAACCTTATTTGTGAGTATTTGATGATTTAATATTTTAAACATAGCTAAAAAACATGGTTAGATCACAATTTATCTAGGTTTTGTTTCCACCACCTGAAGAGAAGTTCTCATTTACAAGAATGGGACAAACTTGTTTTTCAGCTCTCTCTTCCACACAATAATAACAAAGAAGAAGGGACATGTGATGTTCTTCAATAGTGAAACAATCGACTTAGAAGAGAAATTGATTTATCTTTTATTTATTTCCTAGAAATACTCACTAATTCCAGTTATAATTAATAAAAAAATATTATAATTCACTTTTAATTATTTTCTTCCATTTAATTCCTCTATCCTAGAAAGTCAATTATCGTCAAGTTTTTCTGTAACTATGTTCTAACATACCACATATTGTCACACTCCAAACATAATTTATTATTTTTTTATTTGATTAATAATATTTGGCCTTAATTTTCTTCTGTAACAATTTTATATTTTCAAATTTGTTATTTTCAACAAAGGTATAGGGTTGGTGCCTGGTTAGTAGAAGATCTTCACAAACTGTGTGAGGGAGTTTTTTAGTTTTTATAGTGATGAATATACATCTAATTAAAAGTTTTCATAATTTTGTGACCTACCTGTGAGGGGTGTCTAGACTCTCTAGTTAAGGCACATGGTTGACACACAGTTTGGATAATAGTGTAAGAAAAACATGTGTAGTGTCCAAGAAGTCAAATTTTATGAATTTATATTTTTACTCTTAACAAATTAAATACCCTAAAGGTGAAATTTTCCTTCACAATATTTCCATTACCCTCCCCCTTTATCAATCGACACCTAGGAGGTTTTCCCATCCATGCATCACAACACCTTCCTCTCCCTTTGTTGGGATGTTTTTCTTCCCAATTCTTAGTGTGATCATATAAGGTTAGTGTTTCCTATTCTCCTTATTATTATTATTATTTTTATTTTTATATTTATTTCCCTCCAATGAATTTTATGTAAAATAGGTGAACCTTAACCCATTTTAGGTGTTTTTGGATGATTCTTGGTCCATATGGTTCACGATGGTTGATTTGAGGCCCGTTCTTGTAATGCTCATCGAATGTGATGGAGTCCAAACCAATGAAGGTAGGTTACCCCATTTTCGAGCCTTTAATTTTGGAACAATAATTACATGATTTTTTGTATGGGTGTTTATATTAAATTTTGAGCAAAGTGTATTATTTTAAATGGTAGGCATGATTGGAATGGTTTTCTCCCTTGTCATTCATAATTTTTAAATGTTGCTGCCATGTTTTTCCTTTACTAAAGAATATTTCCAAGATATTTTGAAATAGAGAACACATTGGGTGATTGTTTTTTCATATAATTGGTTTTAAATTATTAGGTGTTGAAATTATGATAATATTTATTTCTTTCATACCGATTTCCATAAATCCCTAATGACATGTTTGATT
Source organism: Viscum album (assembly GCA_963277665.1). Classification (NCBI taxonomy): domain Eukaryota; kingdom Viridiplantae; phylum Streptophyta; class Magnoliopsida; order Santalales; family Viscaceae; genus Viscum; species Viscum album. Next base: position 64,400,804 of record OY728163.1, on the reverse strand, counting down.
TCCAAGGGGTTCAAAAAATAGTTTCTAATTCTCTTTATTATATTTTTATATGACTTAAACACACACACATACAGATATACATATACATATATATATATATATATATATCCTCTCTGTGAATATTACACAAGGTCCTATAAAAGTGTGTGTTGGTTCAAGGGGTATTTATATATATATTGAGGTGTATATGTGTCTAAGTGTAAAGAGTGGATTAGGAATTTGAAAAGATTTGGACAGAAATGGTTTTCTAATGGAAAATATTTTTTCCTGATGATAATGTTAGTTTTCAATTTGAAAACAAGATTTAACGATTCCTCGTTTTTTGAATTGGGGTTTTAAAGGAAATATGTTTCATTGGAAGTGATTAATATTTATTAAAATTCTATGGGAATTTTGGTACAAATGAATTTATTATTAAAGTAAAAAACTTTAATGAATCCCTCAAGTATTGGGACGGTCTTCCAATTGATGATGTTGGGTGGTGTGATAGGTATATGAGACAGTTGTATGTGTGAACTCATATATGGTATTACGTGAAGACCACCTCACCTCCCATTTTTACTAATGTAATGGGATCCTAGGAATTGAAGTGAGATTCAGGAGATGATTTCTATTTAGCCCCAATTAGTCGAACTATATCTCCCATGTTAGGGAATGGGTACATTGCCTATACCACAGATAAAGCTAGTTGAGAGAATATGAGTTAGTTATTAACTTTTGTTCTTATTAATAGGATGAAAAATACTTTGAAAAGTGCACATCTAGGGTCTCTTCAATTGGTGTCTAGGAAATTCCAATGATAACTATTTTAATTTCACCATACTTTACCTTTAATAATGATGTTTTCATAAAATTATTTTAACTATTAAACAATAACATAAAAATCATAATTTTTCACCTGTCTATACCTATTAAAATTTCTTTTGTTATGTATCCCCTTGTGATCTGATTTATACTATTTTATTTCTCATAGAAAAGTTTCATTTATTTTATGTTTCTTCTTATAAATATGGTTTTGGAAATAATTTCACTCTTTAGAAATTGTTTTGAAAACTAAAAAAATGGAAAAACGGATTTTAAGAATCATCAACTTGTTACCCATTTTAAAATGAAAGGAAAAAACTTACCTCTATCTATTAATATTTTTCAAAATAGAATGAAATGGATATATCTTTAAAGGGGAGGCATTGGGTTTGGTTTCTATTTTGGAATACCTATTGAGATTATTTTTCACTTATATTTATTATCATTTTTATTTGCATTTTTTTCTTATCTTTTAGTCCTGGTCATAGGGAATTGAGGTTCTGGTTTCTTGGGGAATGGCTCATATAGTCACATGGAGGTATGTTTGTAGTTTAGTTTTATTTCAATCTATTTTATTGCACCGGCCACATATTCTTTTATTTCTTTCAATAGATGGATGATAGCTATAAATACAAGTGGGAGAAGAAAATCAATCTATTAGGAATATTTTACTTGCAAGAGAGGGATAAAGGGGTAGTAAGGGAGGTTTTAGGTAATCTTATGGTTTACTAATTTTATTTATTTTTTATATTTAATTTGTTGATTCCTATATTATTATTTTGGTATTGGAATCTAACATATGAGTGGGTCATGAGATATTTTTTATTTAATTTATGTTTTTACTTTTCAAAATTACTCATTTGGAAATATCATTCCTATTTGATCTTTTCATGATGGTCAGGCACTCGTTCCAGCTCACGATGATCGATAATGCCTTTGTGCCTTATTATGGGATGACTCAAACATCCGATAGATGGATGGATTTGTGTGGTTCATGAAAACATTGTATCAAAGGACTAGGTTGTTAATGGTAACTATTTCCTAAAGTATCTCTTATTTTCTATAATGTCTCCAAGATGGAGATATAATCTTCAAGGATTAGAGGTTAGGTCATTTTTTGGTGTCTGATCATGACTGCTCATAACCAAACCTGAGTTACTAGGGTATGTTGTGATTTTCATTTTGAATATGAGATTTTATTTTGGGGATGAAACATGAGTTGAGCTGGTGGAATATAGTGAGATCACAGAAATTAGGAACCTGTTTAGAGATCATTTACATGGATCTGTGTTACTCTTGATGATGGTTCTGTGGATAACATATGGTCTAATAAGAAATGTGGTCAATTAATGATTGGTCACTAGTACCTTCTTAGTTGGTTTTATGTTGTGTTTTCTTAGACCATTCAGTTTTGAATGAAGTTTGATAATGTATTTTTGATATTAATTTGGGTTTAAAGTAATGTATTAAGATTTTAAAAATTATAGAGGGGGTTTTTAAATCATTTTATGTGGTTAAAATTAGGTTTCAATTATAGAAGGGAACTTTTGTGTTGGTTAATTGTTTTTTAATGGGATTTTAGTGGTCTTTGTATTGAAAATGTTGTCTTAAAATCATGGTAACGTAGTTTGAAAATATAGAATGGTGTTTTCTAATGTGATTTTAAATAAATGGGGTGTCTTTAATTTTTAAAATGGAATTTCCAATCAACGGTTTATTCAAAAAATTTCCTTTAATAAAATTATTTGGTTATGAAAATCGTTTGAAGGGGAATTTATAAATTTCTAAGAAAAGTGGTTATTTTTCAAGTGGGATATCAAAATTTAAAAATGTTCAAATTATATTATATCAAAATTTTTTAAAAAAAAAGATAAATTTGGTAGGATTTTTTAATGGGGAAAGAAATGTTTTCAGGAATTTTTTTTGAAATGTGCCCTGACCCTTCAAATTAAATGTTTGAGATTTTAAAGGGAAAAGTGGATGTTTTGTAAATATGGTTTCATTTTAGTGAATTATGTTCTTAGTTCCTATTCATGATTCATGTTCGGAATATTTTTTTTGGATTTTGGAAGCAATAGTCAGTGATCCCATGTATCTTGTTATTTTGAGTATTCCCAAAAAAAGTCTTGGTAGAGAGTGGATAGTCGTCTCTAGGGTGCATAATTTGATTGTCTAGGTGGATATCAGTTTTGTAAATCAATGATGCTCATCATTTTATGGGTTTAGCTTATCATGTTTTAGGTTCCTAGAGTATTTAAGGAAATTATCAATTATCGTTTACCTAGGTATTACACTAGATAACTACTTAGGGAGTACCAATTGTTTTAGTTATCATCTATTTTTATGAGGTTCATGCCTCGATGTTGGTACTATTTCTTTGAATGGGAAATTCTTGGTTGAGTGTATGGGATGAATAGAAAGGGAACATTATTTTTTGTGATCAGTTGGTATCATCGAGGGTTGATGTCCAAGATTTGGTCTCATGTTTTCCCCCTTAGACAAAAGACTGGAGACCATGTTGGTGTTGTTGAGTAATGTTTGCTTGGGGATTTTATAGTCATATATTGTCTTCCTATATTGATTGGTTGGTCCACAATGTAATTATTATAGGATGTAGTCCTCTAATTTCAAGGTTTTAGAGTTTTTTAAGGTTCTTGGGTGGTACTTTGTTTTATTTGTTTTTTAATCTTTTGAAATTGGATTGAAGATGTTTGGATATTGGTGGTTTCTCTTAGAACACTTCTGTTCTTCTTCCTGTTTAATATTCATTTGAGTTTTTAGGCTCTATGTCTGAATTATCTCTTTGGGTTAGATTATATAATTTACTTTTGTTGTTTTTTTTGGCGACACTGATTTCTAATATGGTTCCTCCCTTATCATTGCCTTCTATTAATAAATTTTTATGGAAGTACCTTTGAGGAAATTATGAATTTTTTCATCCCATGCATTGTCTGTTGTTGATTTTGGATCTTGTTATGAATCATGAGTTTCTTCAGAATTGGAGAATTAATGTATGAATAGAGTAATAATATGTTTGGGAGACCACCATAGATGAAGATCATGGTAAACGAGGTTTCCAAGCCTTCTTAGTGGGGGTAATTCTATATTCCTACCCCACATGACCCCAATCATACTAGTTTAGTTATCTAGGACAATGGTTCATGCTATGGATTATCATGGAGATCCCGAACGAAGCATAATGATTTTATTTTTATATTTTTATGTTAGGGGTTGAGGTTTTCCTTGTATTGAGGGTGTGTTTGGTGTTGTAAATCTCTCTCTTTTGATTATTCTATTAAAATGATTGAGTAATTTGGCCTCATTATCTATTTTTTCTAGATATTGGGAAATTTATTTTTGGATGATCATACCATCTTCAATTGGGTTTTTAGTTTTGAAGGTTTTGAAAATAATTTGAGTGTTGGTTCTACAGTCTTCTGGGGTTATTTGTCTCATTAAGAGTATTAGTTTAACATTTCTTTGTGTCATGATCAACCAAATTATTTGGAAATATCTAGCAGAAGAAAGTGTTAGGGTGGGGGAATTGTCACACCCAACCTTAATTATTGACTATTTTTAATAATTTCATTATTATTGAAATATTTTTCAAATTTCTATCCAAACCAGTTTTAAGTTTTACTTTTTTTTATTTTCTACATAGGTGCACGGTTAACACATTGTTAGTAGAAACCATGCACAAACAATGTGGGTGCATTTATAGGTTTTACAGATATGATCTCATGGATATATCATGGTTTACATGTATATGTGACCTACCTATGTAGGGTTTATAGAATATATTATAGAGGTTCACTGTTACCACATGTTTTTGCTAACAATGTGGCCAAATCATTCATAATGTAAAAGGGTTAAATTTTTTGAATTTTTGTTTTCCCATTAATTAGTTAAAACTGCGAAAGGGGGGATTATCCCTTACACTCTCAACCGCTTCATATCTCTTTAATTATCAATTCCTAGGAGGGGTTCCAATCCACACATCCCACCTCTTCCCTCTCCCCCGATTTGTCCATTTTCATCCTAATTATTGGTGCGATCATCTCGGGTAGGTGTTTCCTCTTATCATCCTCATAATTTTTCTCTTTTATCTAGGATGATTTTCCTCCCTCAAACTTCACACAAATTAGGTGAACCCTAACCTAATGTTAGCATTTTTTTTCTAATTCTGGTCCTTAGGGTTCCTGAGGCTGTATTTGAGGCGTGTTCTTGTGATACTCATCAAACATGATGGATTCCACACCATTTGAGGTAGGTTACCCCATGTACGAGCCTTTAATTTTGAAATATAATATTTATGGTTTCTCTAAGTATTTTTATTATATTATTAGACAAATATATTATTTTAAGTGGTTTGGATGACTAGAATGGGGTTTTCCAAATCCATTTATATTTTTCCAATGTTGCCTCCAGGTTTTTCCTTTAATAAAGATAGTTTCTAAGATTGTTTGAAATATTGAACACATTGGGTGGTTGTTTTGTCTTAAAATTGGTTTTAAATCACTAGGTCTGAAAATAATGTGATATTTTGGACTTTTATCTAGTTTTCTATAAATTCCTAAGGGAATTCTTAATTCCCAAGGTGATTTAAAAATGGTTTCCAATTATTTTCCTTCATCTGAATATGACTTATACACATATCCACACATATATATAGGTATGTTATTGGTAAATATTACTCAAGGTTATGAAAATATGTCCATTGGTTCATGGGGTATATATATATATATATATATTGGTTAATATCTATCTAAGTGTACTGAGTGGATTTGAAACTTGAAGATATTTGGATGGAAAATTGTTTTCAAGTGATAAATGTTTATTCTATATATTAATGACCTATTGGAATCTTGAAAACATGATTTAATGATTCTTTTATTTTGGAATTGGATTTGGAATGGAATTAAATTTCCATGGATATGATTTATAATTCTAAAAATCCCTAGTATAGGTTGGTTTGTTTTAATGTTTTCTTAAAGGGAACCTCTCCATAGAATCCCTGTAGATTAGGGAGGGTCTTCACATAGATGGTGTTACAAGATGGTCTAGGAATATTATATGGTTCTATGAGTGAAATTTATTATGGTATTATATGAAGGACACTTCACCTACCATTTTTACCAATGTCATGGGATCCTATTTTTCATAGTGATAGTCAATAGATATTTTACCTTTATTCCTGATTAGACAAACTAGATCCCCATGATAGGGGAAGGATATGTGAGTTGTGTCATTGGTGTGGTTAGATAAGAGATGTTGAGTTGGTTATTGACTATAGATCATGTCAATAGACCTAAATATGGTTCTAAATCAAGTACATCTATGGTCTCTTCACTTAGTGTCTTTTACATTCCCATTATAATAGTTTTTCATGCACTTTACTTTACCTCTCTTTATAAATTTTTTATAAAACTATTTCAACTATTATTATTTAACAAGAAACTCTTAGATTAATATCTATTTGTACCATTTATATTTTCCACTATTTTTTTAGTCCCTTCTGATAGGCTTTCAAATATTTTCTTTTCCACAGAATTATTTTTTCATTACCTATTTATTATTATAAATGGGTTTTTTTGGAATACATTTCAATCTTTGGAAATAATTTTGGAAATAGAAAAATGGAAAATATATTTTGAGAAGCATCCACTTGTTATTTATTTTAAAATTAAATGAAAAATTTATAATTATATATTTATATATCTAAACTAGTATAAAATTATTTTCTCTTTAAAGGTAATTCTTATGGCATGGTTTATATTTTTTATTCCCTACTATTCTTATAGCTCATGACTATCTATTATAATTTTCATTTTTAAGTCCAAATTATATTTTATTCTTTCCCATGGGGTGTTAGGGTTTTAATTTGTTTGGATGTGACTCATATAGTCACTTTGATTGATTTTTGAAGTTTATTTATATTTCCATCTCTTTCATCGCAAAATCCATAAAGGCCTTTTACTAATTTCTATATATTGTGGGTAGTCTTAGCTTCATGTGGGAGCAGTATATCGATTTTTGTGGGTGTCATTTCCTTATAGGATAGAGGGGAAAAGTGTGGTGATGGTGGTTTTTGGTGTTCTTTCTATTTACTAATAATCTTTATAGTTTATTATTAGTTTATTATGTCCCACTTTTTTATTTTGGTGTTATAGTCCGATGTAGGGATGATTTATACTAAAATTTTATCTAATTTCCCCGAAAAATTTTGTAAATTATTTATTAGATGAAATCATTCTTAAGTGGTGTTTCCATGATTCCTATGAACTTTTTCCAGCCTATAAGGATTGGGAACACACTTCAAGCCTTTTGTGGGTCAGCTCTGGCATCTATTAAAGAGACGACTCAAGATAGTTCATGACACATCATCACTATATAACATTCCACATAATTTCCACATGGACTAACCAAAGATAATCATTATTCCATTAGTAAAAACAATAGTTAGATAATTTATTGGTTTAATTTGAGAAATAAAAATAATAATTTCATGTATTATCACTTGAGAACACAGTTTATTTCATTAATGGGAAATAACAATGTTTTAGAACCAAACACACTGCAACAATTTTCATTCAAGATCCTATTTAGTATAAATTAATGTCTGTGTGAGAAATATAAATAATAATTTATTAATAAATATTAATTATACCTACAAAATTCAATATAACTCAAAAAAGTATCAAAATTTATTTCAATATAAAGAACCAAGTTCTGAACGAAACAGAATAATCAATTTTTTGATATCATTTACCATAGTAAAATTACATTTTACCCATTTTGAGACATGAAACATAAAAATTAAAAAATGGGCTAAGCCTTAATTTTTCTGAAATATGAGTATGTAAAATTGTGGTTTTGTTATATTTATAGTTTTTTTTGTAACAAATTAAAGTTATCACCATGTGACACATTCAAAGAACACTGAGGGATTGAGTTTCCAATTACATTACAAGAAGAGTTGTAAGGAGTGGGTTTTCAATGATTACAAATTGGATAATTCCTATATCATTTTTAATTATGAAAATCATGTTGAGAAGTGTCTTTGTGACATGAAATTATTTTTAGAATCGAGAAACAAAGGGAAGAATCCCCACAAGAATAACTATGTGGGATTTAATAGGTTGGTTGATTGTATTTATAGCCATTATCAAAGAATTATTATCCTTGAGGTTAATTGATACATGTTGAAGATGAACTAAGAAAAGAATGATTTGGGATTAAATATACGGTTTAAAGTATAATTAAAACTAAATAAAATTTATTAAAATATATTAATGGTATATCATTTTCAAATTTAAGAGTGGTAATACTCATATTCAGAAAAAATTAAGGAAAATTGAAATGGTCAACTAATCACATTTGGAAATCGATGAAGATAAAGAATTCAATGGTTTTATCGACCACCCAAAATTATTTTAGCTAGAATAATACATGCCTACAATAATATATTTAAATTTAATGAAATTATTTTGTACCTCACCCTCATCGAAGGTAATGGAATTCATACTTTTTCACTTGGATTTTTCATTGTAAATAATTTGAACTCCCATTGAACTATGTAAAAATAATAGAGTTTCATTTTTTGATCCATCATTTAATATTTATGTGAATGAAACATGATGATATAGACTAGAAACTAGAAATGATGAATGATATACAATTGTATCCACTATAATTTGAGTAGGATTTGGATCTTTGTTATTATAATGGTGATTTACCTCCAGAATATTTCTTATTAGTCATATCATATTTTGATGTTTTATAAATTATATATGAGGGAAAATATAGGCCATGTAAAATTATAAAATGGAGGCTAAAATAATGGAATGTAAAAAGTGCATTAAAAATATTGAATTAAATTGACAAAACTATGAAATATGTTCATAACTGTTACTTGTTCAACATTGGTTGTATTATTTTTCATTTATGGAAAGTTATAAATTAAGGAAAAAAAATACATAACCACCTCCCATCACATTATTTTTATTTAAATATATAATTAATTTATTTTCTAAAGTATATAAGTTTCATTATACTAGAATTATGATTTTATTGTTTTATGAAAATATGGGTAATATTTTCATATGACTATTTTATTGGTTCATTTTTCTAATATTTTTTTGGGTCATTTTATATACCCCAGTTGACGAGTCAAGTATGGAGATCTAAAATTAAGTTTCTATTTAATTAAGTGATGGATATATTATGAGAAACGCAAACATATTTAATCCATTAAGATAGTTTTTCCAAGAAATTAACTAGTTTTATCCAGTGAATGAATGTATCCTAAATTTTTTATGTTCTATTTAGATTTTTATATGTGATGAGGGCAGCAAAAACTTTATAAAAAATTATTAATGTTATCCAGGGATCATAAACTAAATGAAAGAGGCAACACCCTAAGACTGATGTGTTATTCTTAGCTCATGCATGTCATATAATCAGATTAATGTGTTTTCCTAGTGAATATAATTATTTATGAATGGTTTGTTAATTATTGACCTTATATTTTTTTTTGAAATTTAAATGATTATGATATGAAATTCACAATGCACCTTATGGGGTGAAAATTCATTCAATTCATAAAATATTTACTTTAATTGAATATTTGTGTTGTTTTTTATAAATTTTATAGACCCTTGATTAGTTAGGGGACTACTAAGAGGGAGGGGGTGACTAAGTAATATTCATTTTCTTTTTCAAAATTATTCCTTTATAATAAAAATCTTATCACAGGTTAAAATCTATATTAACTACTTAGAATATATTCCTCTTTATTATGAAAATGTATGAAATATAAGAATCACATAAATGATTTTTTACAAGGTTCAACCTCAGTTTCATAGACCACTCCTTGTCAAGTTCAACATCGGTTTAATAGCTAGATTCTATTATTTCTACAAAATTATAGTGATTATAAATACATGAAATTATTGAAAAATATTAGATGGTCTTATACACTTATATTTAAAGTAATACTCCTCATTATTTAAAAAGGAACTACATATGATTAAAATCATCTTTTATTACTCTCAAATGAATTTGACCTTCAACATACATCAGGATTAATTTGTATCAAATATTAGATCTCCTTCTAGAAGGTCCTCAACTTAAAAAAATGGCATGATATAGAATTAGATTAAAATTCATCTCCGTAGATAAAAATATAATCCCATGTACGGGAGGATGCATGAACGACTTAATATTATTCCTCCTCAGTTGTAATCATATTGGTTAACAAAAGTTAAAACAATTTACTTTGACCTATTTGAAAACATGTATGCAACATAGGATGATGGTTCTCAAGATATCCCACCTTGACACAACCACATTTATTCCTCCCTTATAATATTAACCAAACATATTTTCTTACTCATTTCAACCATTTATTTCCATAAAGAAAAACGTGAAAGATATATTACATATATTATTATAGATATTACCATAATGATAATTTACATGAGGTCTCAAGTCATAATATTTGATACTTTTCTATATGAATAATTAGTCAAATAAAGATTTAAAATATTTGGTTTTAACTCCCTTGAGACATCAACATGATTCTTCCCTCACAATATTAAAAATCCTGATCTTCTTCTTTATAAAAAACCACTCTTTAATATCATTTCAAAAAACTCCGTATATGTATGATATTGAAGCACAACCATTTGGAACTAGTTATTACATCATTAAACTCTGTCCTCTTCATAGAAACACATTTTATTTGATTCAAATCCTCTTAACATTAACCAAAATCAATTTGAGATGTATAATTAATGTATAAAAACACATTAAGATTCATTTAATTTCAATTTTTTATAAAATCTAGTTTCAGGAAACTTGATTTTTCACTGAACAAAGACTCATAATTTTTCCAAGACTTATACTCTTGAATAGGAGTCATACGCTTAACCAAAGGCTTATGTTCAAGGGTAAAGGCTTACAATTGTGATGAATGAAACTCCACTCTGAGTCTTATACTAAATAGAAAAGACTTATGCTCATTCCTTTTCAAATTTAATACCTTATCTCAAATACTTATGTTCTTCCCAAAGTCTAATATTAATCTTAAAAGACTTATGATGATTTTTTAAAAGACATACAATTTTCAATGGATTGTGATCAATTAATTCGATAATGATTTTTTTTAAATGACACTTTAAAAATTATTTTTCTCAGAATACATGAGATCAATGCATTAGTGAATTACACTTGGAGGAAAATACTTACACTCAAGGAATTTTCCATTTTCAGCACTATCTCCAAAAATATGAATTCTTACAAAATATACAAAATCATCCAAACACACGTGAGGAAACTTCCAAATATATCTTCTCAAGGATCAAAATAAAAACCTCATATAGGGTTTTACAAAAAGACAATAACATAAATAATTCTATGAGAATTTCAATGACCCCAATGTATTTTTTATTAACCCATGGTGTTCTTTCTCAATATCATCTCAAAACTGGACCTATCATCTAAGATACACCAAATTATAGCTATTTCCAAGAGATAAACATATATACACCCCCAAAAAAATTATAGTTTTTTTTTCAAATAAACCCATCTTTGATCACTAGTAATAGTTTTTAGATGTGAAAAATATCTCACCTATTAAAATGGGAACTAACCTCTACGAATGACTCTCTATTTGTTTAATTGACGAAACCACATGAAAATATATGATAAGGAAATAAGGTACTTTTCAAAAAAAATATTTATGTACCTTCTAACCCCCTTTGACAACATAATCCATGCATTATTGGAGGAACTCCATAAGTTTCATAATGATATGGGAGGGTATGAAAACCAATGTCCAGCTTTAATAACTAAAATCTTTCCCTAGGGGATATCCATGGGAAAACATCAACCAATTGGTCTTGAGTAAGAAAAAAATTACATGTTGGTTTATATTTTTTCCATATTTTCCTTGATGAAGTGAAATCTAATATCAATATTTTTAGTCCCTGATTATTTCATAGGATTCTTAGAATGGTCTATAGCACTTTGATTAACATAATGAATTATGAGTGCTCTGTACAATTTCATCTAAAAATTATGCAACTACTCCTTCATCCAAATCATTTGAGTTCAACCACTAGTAGCAATAACATATTCAGATTTCATAGTACTCAATATAATTGATTTTTCTTTCTTACAATGATAACTCATTGAACTATCTCTTATAAGTAAAATTACTTGTGAAGTGGAATTGGTATAATCACAATCACCTTCCCAATCATCATTAATAAACCCAGATATTTAACAATTATTTCTATTATTGAAACAAATACCATATCTTATTAAACCATTGAAATACATAATAAATATGTTATAATCCAAAGAAAAGACCCTTTTGGACTACTATGATATCCTTCAAAAAGACTTATAGTATAAACTATATCTATCCTTGAGGTTATTTGATAATGTAGTCCACTAATCAGTCTTTTAAAGTTACTGTGGTTTACACATACACCTTCAACATCATTGTATAATTTAAATTCCCCATGAATTAGGGTAGATACTAGCTTTTAATGCTACTTTTAAATGTTCTTTAAAAATTACCTATAATACATTTCTTAGGATTCTTAAATAGAATTTTCATTTTACATTCCCAATCATCCAAATAGGTATCTTAACTCACTCTTCATGGATATCTCAAACTATTTCTTCATTTGGTTGGAAAACACATGACACAAAAAATATCAGGATCACTTACAAAAATTAAATCATAAATATATAAAATTAAAATAAGTGTAACTATCTTAATTTCATTGATATATAGGTTTTTGTTTACTCTTAATTTGTTTAATCTTAATTCCATAAAAAAATATTCCATCCATGAATACAGAGGCATTAGGTATTTTTTCAGACCGTACAAATCTTTATTCAATTTCAACATTATTTTACCATCATTGAAAATCATAAAATGATTAGTTTATTCCAAATATACATCCAATTAAATTTATCTATTCAGAAATGAATAATTAACATTCACTTGATATATATTATATTTTAGGTATGTTGTAATAGAAGGAAATAGTCTTATAGCTTCCAATATTGAAATTAGAGAAACATTATCTTTAAAATAAATCCCTTAAACATGAGAGTACACTTTTCACACAAATATGGATTTGTTTTTAATGAATTTGAGCTAAACAATTATTATTTTTTGAATACCCACTTGGTTCCAATGATGTTTTTGTTAATAAGAGTTAGAACAAGGTCCCATGTGGCATTTTTTACAATCTGATTTAGCATATAATCCATTGAATCAACACGTTAATTATATTTAATGGTTCATAAAATCTATGTGAATCAACATGAGATATTAAATCAATTTTATTTTCAATTTACAACCTTCTTTTAGTTTGGAATGGTGATGATTTATTCCCAATAACATTCTATTTTTTCAAATTTTCTTATACTTTTGATGTACATAATTAAAACTCATTGTAACCCCCTCTTCATCATTCTTTATAATGTTATTTATAATTGGATTCTTGTTATACTAATTTTAATGTTATATAAAATTGTCTTCTTTTCTTAGAAAGAATCTATTTTGGATATGAAAATCTGCACAATAATCCTCCCTCCAAAAGAACATAGTTATTTCAAATTATGTATGATTTTTTCTACCCATTTTTGTATTTTCCATGTAAATTATTTCAGTAACCCCATTCTATTTTTGTGTATATGATTTTTTATTGATGTTTAATCCCATAATTTCCATTTCAAGATTTAATTGGTTTTTAATGTAGTCCTTTATATTATCATTTCTCAATTTCATGATGCAAGTGAGCTCTACTAAATCTTATCTTCTATAAATTTTGAGCATATCTATAGCTTGTGACTTGTTCTTCATGAATAACAATAATTTAATTCTTACATATTATTCAATGTATGTGATAAAATATAGGTAAAATATTTTGGATTTTTTTCTCATAGTTCCACACAAATCAGAGTGACATAATTCAATAGGACTTATTGATTGTTTCTCTACACTTTTGTGCCTCCCTATAACAAATTTTACCCTTTGAAAGCTAACAAAAATATAATATCTATCCCAATTCAATTAGGGAATATAACTCACCCTATTTCTGTTAAGTATATTATTAAAATTATTTTTACCAATAAGGATTAGTGTTCTATTCCATATATTGTTCTCTTATCTGGAACTGATATAAAAGGAATTACTGAAGTATCTAATAAGAAACAAATTCCCACTGGTCCTTTCTCATATAGTAATAATCCTTCTATATTACACTCTTTTTATAGTATATGTTTACTTCATGAAGATCACTTAATTCCCTTTATAAAATTATTGAATCATATATAACATATTATGATTTATCGCATAAATAAACAAAACCTCCAATGATTTTATCCTATTAGTCTTGATTACCACAAAGTCATGTCCATCTCTTTTTAATGTGATTTAATTTGAAATGTTCACTACACCACCAGCATGTTATTCAACTCATTTCATGATCCTGTCATCCCATATCATGTGTGAGGAGTACCCACTATTAGGAATCTAGGGTCTATTACTGTTTTTAGATTTCAAAGATACCTATATAATTAATTATTTTAACCTTTGTCATATATTTATACTTTTCACCTTTATAAATTTAATGTTATTATACTAGAATCATGGTAAAACATTCCTCTATATGATTTCCTTTCTAGTCACAACTTCCACACATCTCCTCAAACCCATAAAACCTATTTTTTGATAGACATCGTATAATAAATATCATTTTTAATTATTTTTTAGAAAGTATGTTTATTTATTCCACTTTGTAAATTCCCATAAACTATGAATTTAATTGATTATATGGTAAAAAATGCTATACTAATAAATATTTTCCTTGTGGCCATTGTTTCTGTAACACTAATAGTAGCCTTGGAAGCTGAATTTTCTAGAAACTTGTTGACAATATTCTTAAACATATGCCAACCATTTTTGAATAAAATCAGCCCAATTTTATATAGAAATTAAGGAAGGTTTCTTCTTATGGTTACTATACATCAGATTAACTATAGTTTCATTTTTCCAAGGGTTTATTTCTCACCTAGGTTTCCTAGAATTTCTCTAGGAACCTATTCTATTAAGTTGAAGAACATTAAAATTTTCACCTTTAATAGGTTTATGAATTACCTGTTTATCCATTATTTTTTGAGTATTTGGCTTAAAATTATATTCAATAGATTTTATAAATTAAATATTAAAATTTTAAAGGGTTTTATCATGTTTAAGGAATTTTTTTAAGACATATTAAATTACACTAATTTTGTACCAATCTTCTTCTCAGATTCTTCAGTAACTCATTCTTTATCATACACTTTCACTAACAGTAGCTTACTATATTCAATTTAATCATTCTATTTGGTAAGAAAATAATATTACAGTAGTTAACCTGAAAATTTTCTTCTCAAAATATTTAGTTTCCTTCTTGAAGTTAGTTTACTTTTCATGAAATACTTTGTGCATTTCCTTTAACATGTGAATCATGTAGGTACAATCATCCTCTTCATATCCAAAACTGAATTTGTATCATTTTAATTTATGATTTTCCATGAAGTTAGAATATTTTTCAGATGTTTTTTCTTTTTACTCACTAATTGATGAATATTAGCCATCTTCCTCATTTTAGAACATGCTTCTCTTCTTCCATATTAATGTATTATTTTTGCTTTTGAATTTCTTAGTGTTTTTTCATCTTTAATTTCATATTTTAATTCAAAATATTTATTCTCATTATGGAACTCTTTTAAAATGTTTCCAATTCCTCTATAATTAAAAAACATAATTGGAATCATTCATTTATATTTTTCTTTTCATCTTTTTGGATTTCTAGTTATGAGATCTAGGATTTTCTTATGTAATTCATCACTGTCATCATATCCATCCGAGTCACTTGGAGGACCACTATCCTTTTCCTTGATCTTAAATTTATTCATATATTTAAAGAGAATTTCCTCTTTTTATTTGTTCTTTAAAATAAAAAAGTATCTTATATCATAATTAAAGATGGGTTTGTGTAGCTCATCAAGGGATATATCATGAATCTCTTCTAAATATGATATATTTCTCTCAAATATATATGAATAATTTGTAATTAATTTTTTTAATGATAGTTGGATAATAAATAATTTAACCATTCACTTAAGTAAAATAGTCATCAATATTTCTGTATTTAACAATTATAATATAAACAAATTTCTCTCTCTAGATTTGGATTATTTTTCTTTTATCATAACATTCCCCACATACATGTTTTCAAGATTATCCCATATTTCCTTAGATAACTAAAATTCCATTACACTTTCAAACACTTGATCTTGTAATGATGAAAATATATCATTTTATAAATTCTAATCTGTCTCAAGATTCTTAGTTTGTATACATGTCATAGAACCATACTCTGAAATGGGTGGATAGACCTTTGTGGAAAAATTACCCCCTTCAAGTCCTTGTGATAATTAAAATAGAAGAATTTGATTCCTCCACCATTGAAAGTTATTTCTATAAAAAGGAATCAATTAGGATATTAATATGAATTTTAATATCTACGATACATGGAATAGTTGAATCACAGGTGAAACATCACTCTAATACCACTTGTAGATAATATATTAGTTAGGGTACTACTGATGGGGGTATAAATCTATAGTAACTATTTTATTTTACCAATTATCACTTTAAAGCCAACCCATGTGACTAATTAATGTATTGATTCACTCCTTTGAATATATTTTTCCCCTATATGCATGAGATCATGCATGAAAGAATTAATATTATTCATCCCTATTATTATAAATTTTTGTAAATAATATAACAAATAGCTTTCATTAACATTGTTAAAAAGGATATGACATTGGTTGATTGTTTTCAAGATCTCTCACCCAGATATAGAAGCTTATGGTCCCCTCATAGAAAAATTGACTAGAATAATTCCCGTACTTATTTAATTATTTTAATTTTGTAAATAAAACCTAATAATACATTTTTTAAATATTTTTTTTTGAAAATTTCCATAATGATTGGCTGTTTGAGATCTTTAGTTAATAAATTTGATACTTTTATTCATAAAGAATTGGTTGAATAATGATTTAAATTTTGTGGTTTTAACTCTACCAAGACATCCACATGACTGTTCAATCATAATATTAAAAATCATGATCATATTATTCCCACAAAAACTATGCTTTAATGTCCTTTGAAAAAACTCCACATGTTCAAGATATTGAATCACTACCACAAGGATCCAGTTCTTGCAGCATGAAACTATTTCCTCTTCAAAAAACATCTTTAATTCGATAAAAATCATATCAGAATGAATGCAAATCTCATTATGATGTATAATAAATGAATAATATTATATTAAACAACATATGATTCTATTTCTTCACAAAATTCAGTTTCTGTAAACTTAATTATTTACTCGGTAGAGACTCGGAATTTTTCTATATATTAAAGGAATATTGCGATTTAATATGATTAACAAAATCCATTCATTCAAAAATAAATGATTACTCTTGAAATAAATTAAATTCAAATACCTGTAATACACTTAATATCAATGTCTTGAATTCCTGAATCTTCTAATTTCATTCCCCAACTCAATGAATTATGTTATTCTCAAAGTCTTATGTTAAAATAAAAATACTTATGATGCTAATTTTAAATACATATGATCATAAAAGGCTTATGATCAAATCATACATTCAGGAATTTTCATTAAAATCTTGTGAAAAATTAAAAATGATTATTCTTAGAAGACATTCATTCAACGCATCAAAGACTTAGGCTTGTAGGTAAGAACTTACACTCATAGACTATTACATTATTAGCTCTATATCTAAAAATAAAACATATTCATAAACACAACAAAAACATCTAAAAACACGAACAACCACTTAATTTTATTTAAAAAACACTTAAGAATGATCAAAGAAACAACCTAATATATGGATGAAAATAAAGATAATAACATCAATAATTCCTAGGTAAATTAAAATGTTGATGTTTTAAGATTACAGAGATAAATGTACTAGAAAAGAAGGAAGATATATTGTTTTAGGGAATCCGTGTCTATTAATGATCCAATGATTAGTTTTTAGTTTTTTATATTATTTTATAACATGTTCACGTCATATGATGTAGATTCTAGTTTTGTTTGTAGATTTTTGAAAACTATAATATATATATATATATTGTTATATAATGTAAATAGAGAATAATTAAAGATTACTTATTAATGCGTGATATTAATATAAATTACTCCATATAATTTTTATTATTTAATTGTGGGATATTCATTTGTAATGTGATTTTTGGGAGTTTTTATTGATAATATAATGGGAATTTATTTGAGGAATTTAAGATAGAACTATTAATTTTTTAACCAAGTTTTATTAAATTGTTAATATCTATAATTAAAAATATATATTATAATGGTTCACCATGGATTTATTTTGAAGGGTAAAGGGAGAAAATATTAATCCAATTAATATGGCATTACATATAGTTAATATATAATAGGAATTTTTTGAATGGTATATGAAGAGAGATAATTCCTCACACTTCTCACTTATTCATCTCCTATCTCATAATATCATTCGTGTTTTTAGTTATTGGTGGGGTTGTGATGAATGATGAACTTATTTTGAATATTTTAATATATTTTCATGGTATGTGAGTGGATGGTTAGATATATTTTAAAATATCCACTCAAATTGATTGGTAACACACAAATATATTATAACCCTAAATTTTTATTCTCTAATTCTTGAGGAATTAATTATTATTTAAAAAAAAAAAATATAGGGTCATGTATAGTGGAGTAAGGGTCATGCCACACATTTGAGGTCATATAATCTAGATAAATATTTATACAAGGGTCATGAAAAATGTTAGACCCTATCCCCTTATAACCAATTTTTATATATTCTTTTCATTTCTAGATCATGTATTTAGAATTATATATATTGGTTTATTCTAATCATAAATCGTGTTTTATTTTTCATAATCTCTGTGATAATATCCTCTGAGAACTTTTCTCATTGATATGTTATAATAGTTTCTTTCTATAATGTGAAGCAATAAAGTTAAAGAAAAAATTATTAAACTATTTCATGTTGTAAGAATACATTAGTATGTAAGAAAATAAGTATTATATAACTTTTAGGTGTCAAAGGATCAAAAGAATTGAGGATTTATCACAAGTGTTTTACCATTATTGATTTCCAATATAGGGTAGCATGATAAAATAATACCTAATAGGTTAACAAAATATTTCATGAGTCGTTGGATGTTTAATTTTTTATATATGGGTATTTATCCTTAATCTTTTGAATATTTTTATTATGTATCATTGTTTGTATAAAAAGATGCATGATAAAAATTCTATCATTTCTATTCAGGGAAATAAGGATGTATCAAGTGTGCCATGGGTGGAACGACACTAATTAAATAACCTAGATTAAATTTTTCCATTACAATATATTAAAAATATATCATTTTACCATTCTCTGGACTGGATGTGTCTGAACTAAAATCCATGAAAATTGTATTTATAAAGAAGTTTACATTAATATGTTGAATCAATTATGGTTTAAAAGATAATGTCTCTCTAAGTTAATATCGATTATAATCTAATGAAACATTTTTGAATTGTTGGATAATTAACTTTGAATTTATCTCCTATTTATCCATGAGTTCTCATAGGCTGGATAATTGAAAAAAATATTCATTATTAAATTAAAATAAATATTTTATAGATTTGGGGTTTAATAATTTATGATCAAGTTTAGGATTCCAAGGTGAGAATTTTAATATTACTTAAAACAATTATTTAAATAAGTGATAAAATATTCCCATAATAGTTAAACCAAAATATGAATAAATTAATATGTTATTTTAAATAGTGGAAAGGGGTCATAAATTACATTAAATTAATTAAAGGGACTTTGTGAAATTTATAAAAAATAATCCTAATTATATATGAGGATATTAGTTTTATTATTAATAATAGATTTATATTTATCTAATTTTATTCTCAATACCTAGAGAGAGAATTATATATAATTATCCAATATTATCTAAATGTACAAAGAGAGAAACAAATATAGAAAATCATAAGTGATTATTCAAATTTTGTACAACTCTTTATATTCTTACATTAGCATCATAGATATCAAGATCGATATTCTGAGATTAGTGGAACGTGTGAATATATTGATAATGGAATCCTTTTTTTGTTATTAATAAGAAGAAAAAACATCAATCCAATAAAATATTAAGTCATTGAAGCTAATGAAATGTTTTAATTGAATGAAAATATCCCTTATGGTAGTTATATTACTTCAATAATTAATTATAAAACATAAGTGATGATCTTACTAAATTATTTAAATATCATTCTCTAAGATTTAGTGGAAATATTTTGAATGAGAGTCTTTGATTTTCACTTTCAATTTACCTATATCCTTAACCAAAATCACCCTTACCATGAAAAACATGAACAATACAATAATAAACGTGTACCTGACATATCAAAATTATTTTAAAAGTGGTTATGTTAATTTAATTTATAAACTATTATTTATTGAGGTTTTTTATGATATGAATTGGTGTTTTATCTTGTAATGATCACCGTTTGTAAAAAGTTTAGAATACCAAGATGAAAATTCATGTAGGTTAATTCAGTAAATTTTTTTAGATTATCTAATCTATTTATGTTTAGTTGATTAATTATTATTTAAAGAAAGACTTTATTTCTTGGTTTTAAGAAAGAAACAGATTTTAAATGAAATATGAAATTTTGTGAAAGCCTATTTAAAAAAAAAAAAAAATTGGAAATTTCAATATTAAAATATAATTTTTTATATGATTTATTTTAAAATTATTTCACAATGTGTGTGTGTGGGGGTGTGGAAATCAATTTCCAATGTAAAATATTTTAAAATGTTGACTTGTATCTATGGTAAAGAAGAGACTTATAGTGTGTGGACTAAGGTGAAAAATCCTATTGATTTTGGCCATATGTGTAATGCCCCGACCCCAGTTACCCAGAGTTAGTGCATTATTACATAACATTGGAATTATCACAAAAGATCAAATCTAAAAAGAACGATTAGTTTAGTAGCCTTGGAAACACTAGATGCATTCATAAAGTTTAAATTACATCATAAAGTGAAAACTACAACAACATCTTGTCTTCATTACCCCTCATACTATCCCTGCATGTCATTCATAAAATAATTCTTCAAATCCTGGGGAAAATAAAATATTTAAAGGGGTGAGCTCAGATGCTCAGTAAGGATAACAATATAGCGGAAACTTTCATAAATAATCATAAACATTTAAGGCAATGTACAACTAAAACAAAAGCCTTTTAAACATGAACTTCAGCATAATATGGCAGAAATAAAATAAAATAATTCCATTTACTTATTCACATGGATATTCTACTAATCAAATAATCACATACAATATCAATAACCACTTTCATAATGAAGGAATGCATAATGCCAGAATATCATAACCACATAGTCAAGGACTTGTGCCAAGACACTAGTTTGTCTCATGAGACCTACCGATGCATCAAGGAGATATAGTGGGCTCCACCCGTCACTTATTAAGTCCAATGAAATCCTCATATGTACAGGTTTAATGTAACGCCTCGACCCCAGTTACCCAGAGTCTGTGCATTATTAGGTAACATTGGTATGATCACAAAAGATCAAGTCTCGAAAGACTGATTAGTTTAGTAGCCTTAGAAACACTAGATACATTCATAAAAGTTACATTACATCATAAAGTGAAAAAATAAAATAACATGGTCTCCATAGTCCACACTCATATCCCCTTCTGACTATCCATGCGGTTCATTCATAAAATACTTCTTCACATCCTGGAAAATATTAAAACATTGAAAGGGGTGAGCTCATATGCTCAGTAAGGATAACAATATAGCAGAAGCTTTCATAATTAAACATAAACATTTAAGGCAATCTATAACTAAAAAAAACCTTTTAAACTTGAACTTAATCATAATATGGAAAAATTAAAATGAAATAATTCCATTTACTTATTCACATGGATATTCTACTAGTCGAATAATCACATGCAATATCAATAACCACTTTCATAATGATGGAATGCATAATGCCAGACTATCATAACCACGTAGCCAAGGCCTCATGCCAAGAATACAAATAAGATTTTTTCAAGGCCTCATGCCAAGACACTAGTTTGTCTCATGAGACCAACCTATGCATCGAGGAGCTATAACGGGCTCCACCCATCACTTATTAAGTCCAATGCATTTCTCATATGAACAGGTTTAAACATATCATAATCCATAACATAATCTAATCACATAAAACATGAATAAAGGAAACATAACATTTCCACATTTCAATCACAAGATATCAATACAACACATTGATATAAAAAAACACTTTCAAAACCATTTTCAATACCAAAATAAAAGAAAATTAAAACTTTGTAATTATTTTTCATTTTAAAAAAATTTATGGCTTGTAGAGGAAGCCAAAACTCATATAATTGTCACAATGGTGGAGAAGTCATTGTCGCTGCTTACGTATGACAAGAAAAATATTACTTTTTTTCGTTTAGTAAAACGAATCATATAAAAAGATTCCTATTGAATAACTGTAAAAGTCAAACGGGTTTATACACCGTATAGAAGAAATTTGTGTATAAAACAAAATATGCCTCAATGAATGGAGATTGAGACGAAGTCCCTTACAAAGATCATTTTTTAAATAAAATAGATCTATTATGTTTATTCACTATAAGTACACATAAATAAAGTAAAAATTACAAGATAGGACATAATAATATCATAACATAATTTGAAAGTAGGAGATTAACCCAAAGAACAGAAATTGGGTTAAGAAGTTCCCTTACCTCGTGTCTGACTTCACTTGAACGTTCTTTAATCTCCTGAATAATAAAGTATAGTTAATCTATAATTTCTTAAGAACCTTTTTCAAGTTCATTATTCCTTTTATATCACTTATTAAAATGTTACGAAAATTATGTAGTCATTTAAGTTAATAACGGTCATTTTGTCGATCTTGGGTACTTGAGTCAACAATAAACTTCTTATAATTACAAATTGTTTATGTGGTAGAATATTCATTATCTCCAGAATTATATTCAAGATGTAGATATCCTATATATCCTATATATCCAGTATATACATTCATTCATAATATTACGTAACATTTAGAGGTAAGAAATTAAATGCACTGTTCATGGAGACGGTAAGACGTACGTATGCATGAACTCTACTTTCATTTATATTTCATATTTAATGGAATTAAATCATAATTATATAAAGGTATATTATAATTCCAGTATAATATCATATATAATATCATTTACTCCATCCTTTATACATCCCACATATGGCATTAACGATTCAAATCACTTTAAGGGGGCGGTAGTCCGCACTTTCTAAAATGAAATTATCGTGTTTACCCATAATGGAAATCATAAAGGTATGCCATAAATGAAAAATACAGAATCATAAGTAAAACAAAAACATAATATATATCATATATAAAAATATTGTCATCACAATGGCCACCATGAGAGGTGTTGAAAGAAGATTGAACAATCATCATTTCGTGAGGCAGAAATTCGCCAACCATAGAAACATTATGTTCTTTAACCATTAGACGAAGGTGTGTGTAAGTGTAAATCAAATCCTTCTCATAAAAACATCCTATTATATTTAAGATACTGGATTTGTTACAAAATAAAGGAATAAAAAGAGTTTAATGGGTTGGATAAGCAAAATAAAACAAAATAACACAAGAGAAGACATTACCTTAAAATCGGGTAACTCTTATTTTGATTTGAGTAAAAGGATTTCTTGGGAAGAATTATGCCCAATGTGAGGCTTCTAGGACTAATATAGGGAAGTTGAGAGAGTATTTGGGAAGAGTTTGGCTGAGCCAAATGGCTTTGATGGTGTGAATAAGGTGGTAGAGGTGGGGGGGCCTTTTATAAGAGGAGAGGAGGGGCACTCTTGGAAAGTCATGAAATATTACATTATTATGAAATGATTTTCGGATTTTAGGGGTCCCACAATGATATATTTAGATTATAAGGTGATAAGGGCTCGAAATATACTCATACAATATGTTTTTGACAAGTGTAAGTCTTATATTTTACATTATCTTTTCATATTATTTAAATCGTTAATTAATGGGGTAATCACTGCATCATCATGGTGTCATAAACAATTTAATTTATTTAAGGTCTAAAAATTATAAAACAAACCTCATGATGTAGGAAATACTTTTATCTTTCCAATGAATATTTATAGTCGAAAAGTTAACTTATATAACACCATGTAATAATTGTTTTAGTAAAACAACACATGTTTGTGACAATTTTATTTTTTACTTTAAATAAAAAGTTCTTAATGTCATTTTCTTATCCAAGTGGATCCATGGGGTCCCCAAGTTGACGAATGGATTGTCTTGGTCGTCCATGACTCATCCAATAAGTTTAGTATAAGTGTCAAGATATTTTTATATTTTTATAATATCATTTTTACCTTAAATTTCACTAATTACCTTTAATCGCGGTTAATTAAACTTAAAAGTTACTATTCACCAAAAATTATTTTAATCCCATTAAACCACATTTTACTTCCTAATGACAACCATGTATGTCGGATTTTTGAAAATCAAATCACAGAAGTGGTAATGTTTCATTTAAACGAAAAATCAGTTTTTTAACTACCACTTAGTGCTTTCACTATTCATCAAAAATTGAAGTTTTTCAGAACAATGCCAAAATTTCACCCTAAGCTATAATTGATATTATGAATTCAAAAATGATTTCTATTTTACAAAATTCCAAACCTATAAGTTTCATTAATTAATTTTATAATTAATTTCCACTGTCACAATAAATAGCGTGTTTTTAAGAAACAATATATATCAAAAGATTGACAATTGTTTATGTCCAATTTTAAAGTGAAATTAATTATAATGAACACCATTGGATAAAATGGTAAAAATATATTCTAATTATACTTTAAAACCACTCAATAGTATAATTTATCACTATAAATTATTTTGATTAAAAAAGTTGTTTTTAATTTTTGTTCACTATTCATAAAAAATTGGAAGTTCTCAGAAAATTACAAAAAAATCAACTTAGAATAATTTCAATATTCAGAATACAAAAATGAATTCCATTTTGAAATATAAAATTTATATAATTTCAAAAAGTGTGTATTAATATTCATAACAGCTACTTTGATTGGTCGCGGTGTGTTAAAATCTCGAACTTGCGTACAATGCAAGCTATTGCATTACTGAAAGAGAAGCGTATCGTGGAAGCTCAGGGTGTTACATTCTCCCCTCCTTCAATAAATTGCATCCTAGAAATTTGAAAATTTTCTTTGAAAATAAAAGGTTGAAAATAGAAAATACCTTTGTGGAAAACCCACATCGGAAATAAGGTTAATAAAAATATAACTTTAAAATAAAGAAAGATAAGTACAATGGTCATCCGAGATAGCCCATACTAGGATTCTATGAAAATATGGATATGGAGGAAAAAC
The DNA here is from genome assembly GCA_963277665.1 of Viscum album. Taxonomy (NCBI): domain Eukaryota; kingdom Viridiplantae; phylum Streptophyta; class Magnoliopsida; order Santalales; family Viscaceae; genus Viscum; species Viscum album. The sequence continues at coordinate 64,375,356 of OY728163.1, read as the reverse complement.
AAACCATCATGTTCTGATGGAGTGTTATGGAATACAAGATTAGGAGAAAGTTAACCACAAGAAAATCATAAACTTGTGATTGGTTAAATGGTCATTGAATCCCCAGTTGGAAAAGTTAACTAACAACATTTTTGTTTTAAGTTACCTTTCATAATTTTGAGGAATTTATTTAAGAGATTTACTAAGAACGTCAGGAAATATACTTACTTTTCATGTAGACTTTCATTCTTTAATAAATTTTTACCACAAACCCATCTTTCACTCCAAATGGTAACAGAACTAAAAAATATTCTATTTATCCTAATTGTATAAGGTTACAAATATTAACACATACCATTTAGATTAGTAAAACTATTTTCTAATAACCAGGGATTTCCTGTAGGCTAGTGGTAGGTAATAAAGGCATGTCACAATATGGTTGTGGGTTCAATTCCTACAGCTTTGTCCGACGCGACGAGTTATCCCCCAACCTGCAGGTTGTCCTTTTCCTAAAACTATAGTATTATAATATTCCAAAAATAATATTCAGAAATGTTTTAACCTTAAACAATACTATCCAAGGCTCAACTTAATCCATTCCATCCTTTATAGTTATCCAAAATACTTCTGTCCAAATCACAGTCCAAATTTTATAAGGAAGGTAAACATAATGAAGATCCTTTTTCCACGTAACAACATGTGAACACCTTCATCTTGTATTCTTTTAAAACACTGCAACATCCAGAATTACCATAAATCTTCATTGATTACATTCATGATCCCTTATTCCTTATAGAATACTAGATATACTCATTCTGTCTAAAAATGTATACAAATCATTAATCAGTTTCCAGGAAGTTAAGAATATCCAATATAATTTATCCAAATCAATCATGTATTATTCCAAAATCACTATCTCAGTATTATAACCATATTATGGTTTATCTTTCTCTCAACCATATATTTTCCAAAAATTTAACCTGATATGGAGTCACTTTTCTTGGTTCCACACAATCTCAAGTCCTTGATGAAATAGTACTGCAGTATAATCCTTATATACTCCATAATTATTATAACTAGTACATCATTGATACAACACTCAAATGACAAAATTCTTTAATAACAACACAAGAACTCTAATCATTCCTCCTCATCTATGGTAGTATCATAACATGATTATTATCCAATAACATAATTTGGGGCATACTCTGATGATTTGGATATTGGATTGTGTAGTGTCCTCACTCCTTGCCGATGAAGCATTGTACATTTGAAACCTTTTTCTTACCCTTGTAGTCACACACTTGGTGTCCTTTTTCTCCACACTTATAAAAAACTCTCATTCCCTTCAGGAAAGTTCCAAGGTGTTTCTTCCCACAGTTATCGCATATTGGGAAATTCTTCTATTCCCTCATCCCATTATCCATCATTCTCTCTTCCATCCTTTTCTTCTCTTTCTTACCTTCAAAGCCATAAGACTCAGAGAATTATTTACTTATCTTATTAACACATGATACTATTTCTCTATATGTTGAGAACACATGGGAGACTATTTCCCTTCTAAATGTTTTCTTAATACCGTGAAAGATATGATCTTTTTTACTCTTTGGATCATACGTATTGCTGGAGTTCACATTCCTTCTACTGGGCGCCATTTCTATACAATGTAATAAACTAGGTTAGTTTAGGAATTACAATGAATAATTCCAAACTTGTAAAATAATTAACGTAAATTGAATGGTTTATGGATGTAATCCATAATCATAAAACTGTTTTCTTTGAGGAAGTATATACTCATAAACCTTCATAGTGGTTTGTAATGAAAATTAGAATTATCCTAAGCACATCCCCCGGGAATGTCATAACCAAGAGTGCAGCAAGGCCCGCTGTCATGCACCAGTTCCCGTTCGAGTTTAGCTCAAAGTGGTGTTTTCGGGTTTTACCCCTAGGTACATCTGTGCCAGAGCCGCCTCTACCTGCTCGTATCCAGATAGGGATTTATTTCTCATAAAACTCACAAAATCTCTATAATACCAAAATTCTAGGATGTTCTTCTATACTAATCCTCAAAGTCTATCATAGGGATATGTGCTCTAATCAGAGTTTATCTAAATCTAGATTCCAAGGTTAGTACTAAACTGCCTTTGATACCAACTGTAATGCCCCGACCCCAGTTACCCAGAGTCGGTACATTATTATGTAACATTGGTATGATCACAAAAGATCAAGTCTTGAAAGACCGATTAGTTTAGTAGCCTTAGAAACACTAGATACATTCATAAAAGTTACATTACATAATAAAGGGAAAAACTAAAATAAAATGGTCTCCATAGTCCACACTCATATCCCCTTCTGACTATCCCTGCGGGTCATTCATAAAATACTTCTTCACATCCTAGAAAATATTAAAACATTGAAAGGGGTGAGCTCAGATGCTTAGTAAGGATAACGATATAGGAGAAGCTTTCATAACTAAACATAAACATTTAAAGAAATGTATAACTTAAAAAAAACCTTTTAAACATGAACTTCAGCATAATATGGAAAAAGTAAAATGAATTAATTCTATTTACTTATTCACATGGATATTATACTAGTCGAATAATCACATTCAATATCAATAACCACTTTCATAATGATGGAATGCATAATACCAGACTATCATGACCACGTAGCCAAGGCCTCGTGTCAAGACTACAAATAAGATTTTGTAATGGCCTTGTGGCAAGGCACTATTTTGTCTCATAAGACCTACCGATGCATCGAGGAGCTATAGCGGGCTCCACCCGTCACTTATTAAGTCCAATGCATTCCTCATAGGAACAGGTTTGAACATATCATAATCCATAAAATAATCGTATCACATAAGACATGCATAAAGGAAACATAACATTTCCACATTTCAATCACAAGATATCAATAGAACACATTGATATAAAAAAACACTTTCAAAACCATTTTCAATACCAAAATAAAAGAAAATTAAAACTTTGTAATTATTTTTCATTTTAAAAAAAGTTATGGCTTGTAGAGGAAGCCAAAACTCAAATAATGGTCACGATGGCGGAGAAGTCGTTGTCTCCGTATACGTATGACAAGAAAAACATTCCTTTTTTCGTTTAGTAAAGAACATCGTATAAAAAGATTCCTTTTGAATAACTGTAAAAGTCAAAGGGGTTTATACACCGTATAGAAGAAATTTGCATATAAAACAAAATATGCCTTAATGAATGGAGATTGAGACGAAGTCCCTTAAAAAGATCATTTTTTAAATAAAATAGATATATTATGTGTATTCACTATAAGTACACATAAAGAAAGTAAAAATTACAAGATAGGACATAATAATATCATAACATAATTTGAAAGTAGGAGATTAACCCAAATAACGGAAATTGGGTTAAGAAGTTCCCTTACCTCGTGTCTGACTTCACTCGACCGTTATTTAATCTCCTGAATAATAAACTTGAGTTAATCTATAATTGCTTAAGAACATTTTTCAAGTTCATTATCCCTTCTATATCACTTATTACAATGTTACGAAAATTGTGTAGTCATTTAAGTTAATAACGGTCGTTTTGTCGATCTTTGGTACTTGAGTCGACAATAAACTACTTATAATTACAAATTGTTTATGTGTTAGAATATCCATTATCTCCAGAATTATTTTCAGGATATAGATATCATATATATCCTATATATCCAGTATATACATTCATTCATAATATTACGTAACATTTAGAGGTAAGAAATGAAATGCACCGTTCATGGAGACGGTAAGCTGTACGTACGCATGAACGCTACTTTCATTTCTATTTCATATTTAATGGAATGAAATCATAATGATATAAAGGTATATTATAATTCCATTATAATATCATATATAATATCATTTACTCCATCCTTTATACATCCCACATATGGAATTCACGGTTCAAATCACTTTGAGGGGGCGGTAGTCCGCACTTCCTAAAATGAAATTATCGCGTTTACCCATAATGGAAATCATAAAGGTATGACATAAATGAAAAATACAGAATCATAAGGAAAACAAAAAGATAATATATATCATATATAAAAATAGTGTCATCATAATGGCCACCATGAGAGGTGTTAAAAGAAGATTGAACAATCATCGTTTCGTGAGGCAGAAATTCGTCAACCATAGAAACAGTATGTTCTTTAACCATTAGACGAAGGTGTGTGTAAGTTTAAATCAAATACTTCTGATACAAACATCCTAGTATATTTAAGATACTGATTTTGTTACAAAATAACTAAATAAAAAGAGTTTAAGGGGTTGGAGAAGCAAAATAATACAAAATAACATAAAAGAAGACATTACCTTGAAATCGGGTAACCCTTTTTTTTTTATTTGAGTCAAAGGCTTCCTTGGGAAGAATTCTGCCCAAAGTGAGGCATTTAGGATTAATAGAGGGAAGTTGAGAGAGTATTTGGGTAGAGTTTGGCCGAGACAAATGGATTTGATGGTATGAATAAGGTGGTAGAGGTGGGGGCCTTTTATAAGAGGAGAGGAGGGGCACTCTTGGAAAGTCATGAAATATTACATTATTATGAAATTATTTTCGGATTTTAGAGGTCCCAAAATAAAATATTTCGAGGATAACGTGATAAGAGTTCTAAATATACTCATCCAATATGTTTTTGACAAGTTTAAGCATTATATTTTTCATTGTCTTTTCATTTTATTTAAATCGTCAATTAATGAGGTAATCGCTGCATCATCATGGTGTCATAAACAATTTAATATATTTAATGTATAAAAATTATAAAAAAATATCATGATGTAGGAAATCGTTTTATCTTTCCGATTAATATTTATAGTCGAAAATTTAACTTATAGAACCCCATGTAATAATTTTTTAGTAAAACAACACATGTTTGTGACAATTTTATTTTTTATTTAAAATAAAAAGTTCTTAATGTCATTTTCTTACCCAAGTAAATCCATAGGGTCCCCAAGTTGACACATGGATTTTATTGGTCAGCCATGACTCATCCAAAAAGTTTAGGACATGTGTAAAGATATTTTTATATTTTTATAATATCATTTTTACCTTAAATTTCACTAATTACCTTTAATCGCGATTAATTAAACTTAAAAGTTACTATTCACCAAAAATTATTTTAATCCCATTGAACCAAATTTTACTTCCTAATGAAAAACATGTATGTAGGATTTTTGAAAATCAAATCACAGAAGTGGTAATGTTTTATTTAAACGAAAAATCAGTTTTTAACTACCACTTAGTGGTTTCATTATTCATCAAAAATTGAAGTTTTTCAGAACAATGCCAAAATTTCACCCTAAGCTATAATTGATATTCCAAATTCAAAAATGATGTCTATTTTACAAAATTCAAAACATATAAGTTTCATTAATTAATTTGATAATTAATTCCCACTGTCACAAAAGGTAGCATGTTTTTAAGAAACAATATATATCAAAATATTGACAATTGTTTATGTCCAATTTCAAAGTGAAATTAATTATAATGAACACCATTGGATAAAATGGTAAAAATATATTCTAATTATACTTTAAAACCACTCAATATTATAATTTATCACTATAAATTATTTTTATTAAAAAAGTTGTTTTTAATTATTTTTCACTATTCATAAAAAATTGGAAGTTCTCAGAAAATTACAAAAAATTCAACACAGGATAATTTCGATATTACGAATACGAAAATGAAGTCCATTTTGAAATATAAAATTTATATAATTTCAAAACATGGGTATTACTATTCATAAAGGCTACATTGATTGGTTGCGGTGTGTTAGAATCTTGAACTTGCATACAATGCAAGCTATTGCATTATTGAAAGAGAAGCGTATCGTGGAAGCTCAGGGTGTTACATTTAAACATAACATAAGCATTCGTATTGAGACTAGCATACGAAATGTCAATACTTTCTCCATAAACCATGAATGGTATAAAAATAACACATCCACAGTCAAACATATCACAAAACCTTCAACACTATATGGAAGTTTTCTATTATAATAAATCAACTTCAAATATGTTTAAAATCAATCAAAGGATGTTGACATAGATGAAATCAAAACTATTTGAGAGAAATATCTATTTTTTTAAATCATTTAATCGCCACATAATTAAAACATTTACTTTTAAAATATTCTTATAATCATGTAAGGTAATCTTCGACAATTTTATAATGGCGGAAAATAGCCGCACCTACCGTATAAGTTAAAAAAGGACATTCTTACCTTAATTCTGATGAAAAGGTTAAAAAGGACCTTGTTTGGAAAATGACGAAAAGATTCCTTTATAAACTTCTTATAAAAAGTCAAAAAAGGGTGTAAATGAATTTAACCCATATTCTGTAAAATAGTAATAATGTTTTGAAATACATTTTTAAGAAACATGGATGTGGATGATAAAGAGGTCCCAGTAGATAATTACGTATAAATAACCTCGGATAATGAAGAGATTGTGAAATAAACCCTTACCTTGTAATTTTCCTTGGTTGAGGGTAGGTTAACCTCCTGTATAATGGTGAAATAATTGTCATTAAATTATAAAATAATCATATACTTTAATATGATTTCATATATGATCTTTTAACATTTCTTTGTTAATAATATCTTAGTATTATCGTCTTTTCGGGTGTTAACTTACTCGTTTTCTTTTATATGTTTTGTTACATAAGTCGTGTTTTTTATTGATAGGTTGTATCTTATTCATATATTGAATGATATCAAGTCCTTAAATATTATTTTTAATCATCAAATGAGAATTAGACTTGCATGGATATGATGGGGACTGAATCTCATCGCATTCGTGGAGACGGTAGTCCGTACGTACGCACGAGTGAGAATATCATTATTTTGATATTAAAATAATATATAATTGGATGTTATATCATATATATAAAATCATTATCATGTTATATTTATTAGTTACATCAATTACACATCATTATCATACCCATCCAAATAATAATGTTTTGAATAACAATTACACCACAACTTGGAGACGGTAAGCCTTACGTACGCACGTATGGTGACATGTCATTCAAAGGATGGAAGGAACACTGAATATGGTTATACCATATTTATAATAACATCAAAATATATATAATATATAGGAGTTATTATTTTAGAATGGAAATAACAAAGAAAGAAGAAGTTGAAGAAGAAAGCAACTTGAAAGAGGGTGGTGAAAACATTACCTCTCCTTCGGGTTCTTCCTTTTGATTTGATCAAAAGGGCTCCTTAGGTTGCAATTACGATAAAACTGAGGCCTCTAGGTTAAATTGAGGGAATTTGAGAGAATATTTGGTCCGGGGTTGGCCGAGACAGAAGTCTTTGAAGGTGTCAATTAGAGGGAAGGGGAAATTCCCTTTTATAAGAGAGGTGATGGGCACCTTATAAAAATCTAGAAATATTATTTTATAATAAATTAATATTCACTTTCTAATGGCTTCAAAGTGGATTAGTTAAAGGTTAAAGTGGGTATAGGTCTAAAACCACTAAACCAATAGGTTTTAGACAGGTTTGGGTCACTATATTAACCTTATCTTTCAGTTTTAACTCTTAGTTAATTTGTTTGACATTTACCATGTCTCTTTGTATTTTTATATTATATAGTTAATAAACATACTATAAACTTCCAAGAGACCCCCAAGTGATCCATTAATAATACACATATAATTATATAAGTCGTTTGGCCTATCCTTAGATTTTTAGGAATATAATATCAACTAATAATATAATATTTGTTTTAAAAACACTTTTATGTCAATTTTGACACTATTTAATAATTGATTTGTTCTAAAGTCGTAAATACTTTATTAATTCGAAATAAATTCATTTTTTAAATCCCAACCTATCATATTAACCAATAAATGTTTTTTATGTCATAAAAACTTTCAAATTATATGTATTTTAGCATTTATAATACAAATTATTTGATATGGGCCTTGATCTAGGAATTAAATCAATGGAAAACTCAATTTCTCGTTCTGGAGGATGTCTAGGTAAAAATTCTGGAAACACATCAACATATTCTCTCAAAATAGGTACATCCACTATTTGATCATTAATTTCCTCACCCACAGTCATTTCATTCTCTTCCTCCCCAATAATTGAATTTAGTTAAGCTACTGGGGGTGGATCTAAATAATAATTAGGTGGTGACGATTCTTCTTTAAAGATAAGGAGTTCCTTATCGTCATCATCAAAAATTGCAACCTACTTATTCTTACAATAAATCTTATCGTCATGGTCTAAAATCCAATCCATACTGAGTGTTATATCAAATTCAATCATGGGTATGACAATGAGATTAGCAGATACAGAACACTTATGTGCTCTAATGGGGACTGATTCACAAAACTTTGTTGCAATGATACTTCCCTTAGGTGTTTTGACTGACAACTACCTTATTAAATCAAATTGGAAATATCTAATTTTCTTAGAAAACTGGGAAGATATGAAACAATGCGATGATCTAGAATCAAATAAAGCATTGGCTAAACTTGAGGAAACCATTAAATTACCCGCCACCACATCTTTCGGAGCTTCTACATCAACATTAGTGATAGAATAAGCTTGGCCTTGATCCCTTGGCCTTTTCTAAGGTAAGTTTCTCTGATTATTAGTACAATCATTTTCATAATGTCCAATCTCCCTGAAATTGTAGCATTGAACATCAGTAGCTTCTTTCTTCCCCATGAAATCACGAGCTTGGTGGCCTTTTTCACCACACTTGTAACAGATTCCCATTCCCTTCAAGAAAGTACCTGGGTGTTTCTTCACACATTTACTACAGTATGGATATTCAACTTTTCCCTTATTCCCATTATTTCCATTTCTATAGTGATCAGTATATCTCTTCTTCTCTTGCTTCGCTTTAAAGTCGTAAGACTTAGAGAATTATTTTTCTGTCTTGATAACACATGAGAAAATATCTTCGTACGACGAGAAGGATTGTGAGAATAATGCTTGATGGAGAAACAATTTTAACCCAAAAACGAAACGATCAATATTACTTCTTGGGTTATGTATATAATCTGCATCATGCCTCAGTAACCTTGTAAAGTTATCCTCATACTTTGCGACATTCTCATCATCCTTTTTCCTAAGACTTAAAATTCTCATTTCCATATCTGCTCGATGGTCATGAGGAAAGTATTTTTCTAAGAAAAGATCTTTAAACTACCTCCATTCCATATTTGATACTTCATAATCTTCCTTCGTGTTTTGAATCAATGACCACCATTGATCAGTATCTCCAGTGAGGTGGTAAACTGCCATGAAAACTTTTTCCCTTTCGCTACTCCCCAAGGCGTGGAATATTTTCTCTAAAGAACTTATCCATTACTCAACTACCAATGGATTTGTACTCCCATTGAATATAGTTGGTTGTTTCCTCATGAAGAGATCTAAAATTTATCCTCTACTTTGTGGATAAAGGTGCTCCATATGGGTAAGGTTATTATTCATAATCTCAGTGAGTTGTCCCAGTATGGTGATTCACTAATCAGCACCAGTTTCATCACCAGATCCACTATAATTATCTTGAGTAGGAGGGAAATCCCTACATGGAATGCGTGCATTGATACAGTTTCCATTCCTTCCACTAGGTGCCATTACTAAAAAATGGCATACCCTAGATTAGTTTATGAATCGCAATACATAAATCCAAACTTGTAAAAAACATAACATAAATTGAACAGTTTATGGATGTAATCCATAATCATAAAAATGTTTTCATTGAGGAAGTATATACTAATAAAACCTTTATAATGGTTTTTAATGAAAATGAGAATTATCCTAAGCGTATCCCACAGGAGTGTCGTAACCAAGAGTGCAACAAGGCCCATTGTCGTGCACCAGTTCCCGTTCGAGTCTAGCTCAATGTGGTGTTTTTGGGTTTTACCCCTAGGTAAATCTGTTCCAGAGCCACCTCTACCTGATCGTATCCAGACAGGGATGTATTTCTCGGAAACTCACAAAATCTCTACAATACCAAAATTCTAGGAATTTCTTCTATACTAATCCTCAAAGTCCATCTTAGGTCTATGTGCTCTAATCAGAGTTTATCTAAATCTAGCTTCCAATATTTGTACTAAACTTCCTTTGATACCAACTGTAACGCCCTGACCCCAGTTACCTAGAGTCGGTGCATTATCACAAAAGATCAAATATCAAAAGACCGATTAGTTTAGTAACCTTAGAAACACTAGATACATCCATAAAGTTTACATTACATCATAAATTGAAAACTACAACAACAAATTGTCTTCATAACCCCTCATACTATCCCTACAGGTCATTCATAAAATACCTCTTCACATCCTGGGAAAAATAAAACATTGAAAGGGGTGAGATCAGATTCTCAGTATGGATAACAATATAGCGGAAAATTTCATAAATAAACATAAACATTTAAGGCAATGTATAACTAAAACAAAAGCCTTTTAAACTTAAACTTCAGAATAGTATGGTAGAAATAAAATGAAACAATTCCATTTACTTATTCACGTGGATATTCTACTAATCGAATAATCACATGCAATATCAATAACCACTTTCATAATGAAGGAATGCATAATGCTAGACTATCATAACTACATTGTCAAGGCCTTGTGCCAAGAAAACAAATAAGATTTTTTCAAGGCCTTGTGACAAGACACTAGTTTGTCTCATTATACCTACCTATGAATCAAGGAGCTATAGCGGGCTCCACCCGTCACTTATTAAGTCCAATGCATTCCTCATATGAACAGGTTTAAACATAACATAAACATTCGTATTAAAACTAGCATACGAAATGTCAATACTTTCTCCATAAACCATGAGTGGTATAAAAATAACATATCCACAGTCAAACACATCACAAAACCTTCAATACTATATGGAAGTTTTGTATCATAATAAATCAACTTCTAATAAACTTAAAATCCGTCAATGGATGTTGATATAGATGAAATCAAAACTATTTGAGAGAAATATCTCTTTTTTTAAATCATTTAAGAGCCACATAATTAAAACATTTACTTTGAAAATATTCTTATAATATTGTAAGGGATGCTTCGATGATTTTTTAATGGTGGAAAATAGCCACACCTGCTATATAAGTTAAAAAAAGGACATTCTTACCTTAATTCTGTCGAAAAGGTTAAAAAGGACATTGTTTGGAAAAAGACGAAAAGATTCCTTTATAAACTTCTTATAACAAGTAAAAAAATTTTATAAATGACTTTAACCCATATTATGTAAAATATTAAGAATTTTTTGAAATATATTTTTAAGAAACATGGATGTGGATGATAAAGAGGTCGCAGTAGATAATTACATATAATCAACCTCGGATAATGAAGAGACTGTGAAATAAACCCTTAACTTGTACTTTTCCTTAGTTGAGGGTAGGTTAACCTAATATATAATGGTAAAATAATTGTTATTAAATAATACAAGAATCATATACATTAATATGATATCATATATTATCTTTTAACATTGCATTGTTAATAATATCTTAGTATTGTCGTCATTTCGGGTGTTAACTTACTCGTTTTCTTTTATATGTTTTGTTACATAAGTCATGTTCGTTATGGATAGGTTGTATATTATTCATATAAAGAATGATATCAAGTCCTTAAATATTATTTTTAATCATCTAATGATAATTAGACTTGCATGGATAAGATGGGTAATGAATCTTATCACGTTCGTGGAGACGGTAGTCCGTACATACGCACGAGCGACAATATCATTCTTTGGATATTAAAATAATATATAATTGGATGTTATATCATATATAAAGAATAATTATCATGTTATATTTATTATTTAGATAAATTAATCATCATTATCATACCCATCCAAATAATAATGTTTTAAATAACAATTACACCACGACGTGGAGACGGTAAGTCGTACGTACGCACATATGGTGACATGTCATTCAAAGGATGGGTAGAATACTGAATATGGTTGTACCATATTTATAATTACATAAAAGTATATAGAATATACTGGAGTTATTTTTTTAGAATGGAAATAACAAATAACGAAGAAGTTGAACAAGAAAGGAACTTGAAAGAGGGTGGTGAAAACATTACCACTTCTTCGGGTTCTTCTTTTTGATTTGATCAATAGGGATCCTTAATTTGGCTTTCTAATCAAACTAAGTCCTCTAGTTTGAATTGAGGGTAGTTTAGAGAATATTTGGGTAGGGTTTGGCTGAGCCAAAAGGCTTTGAAGGTGTGAATTATAGGGAAGGGGAAGTGCCCTTTTATAAGAGGGGTGAGGGGCACCTTAGAAAAAGCTAAAATATTATTTTATAATAAATTCATATTAGGTTTCTAATAGCTCCAAAGTAGATTATTTAAAGTTTAAGGTGGGTATAGGTAAAAAAACACTCAACCCATAGGTTTTAGATAGGTTTGGACAACTATATTAACCTTATCGTTTTGTTTTAACTCTTAGTTAATTAGTTTGACATTTACCATGTCTCTTTGTATTTTTATATTATATAGTTAATAAACATACCATAAACTTACAAGAGACCCCCAAGTGGTCCATTAATAGTACCAATATCATTATATAAGTCTTTTGGAAGAGCCTTATATTTTTAGGAATATAATATCAATTAATAATATAATATTTGTTTTAAAAACCCCTTTATGTTAATTTTGACACTATTTAATAATTGATTTTTTTAAATTCTTAAAAACATTATTAATTCAAAAAAAATTCATTTAAGCAATCATAACATGTAATATTAAACAAGAAAAGTTTTTTATGTCATCAAAACTTTCGAATTATATTTATTTTAACATTTATAATACTAATTATTTGATTCTTTCTTTAATAATAAATATACTGCATCATTATTGTGTCATAAATAACTTTACTTATTCAATGTCTAAAAATTATTAATAAAATACCATTATGTAGGAAATATTCTAATATTTATAATGAATATTTATTGTCGAAAATATAACATATATAACCCTATGTAAAAATTGTTTTTCTAAAAGATATATGCTTATGTAATTTTTGTATTTACTTTAACTTAATTAATATAAAGTGTCCTTATCCCTTACAAGTGGATCCATGGGGTCCCAAAATCGACCAAAATATAACCATGGTCGGAAATGTATCAACCAATAGGGTTAGGACATGTTTTAGGGTAATTTAATATTATTATAATATTATTATTTTACCCTTATTTACCAGATTTACCCTTTAACCATGGTAAATAAAATATTTACCGACGTAATTGTTCAAAATATCTAAAAATAAGAGTTATATATTTACAAAATTAGGACCTCCTGATTAAAAATATGGAATCCATTTTTCCAAATTCAAAAAACATAAGTTTCAGAAATTAATTTAAAATTAATTCCCATTGTCAAAATAAAAAGCGTGTTTTTAAGAAATAATAACTATAAAAAGATTGACACTTGTTTATGTCCGGTTTAAATTTGAAATTAAATCCAATGACCAAAATTGTATTAAATGGTAAAAACATATTCTAATTATACTTACAAATCTTTAAAATGCATAAATTTTCACTATTTATTATTTCTATTAAAAAAGTTGTTTTTAATTAAAATTTAGTAATTGTCACTATTCATCAAAAATTGGAAGTTCTCAGAAAAATACCAAAAATTCACCCTAATCTAATTTCGATAATCCGAATACAAAAATGAAGTACATTTTAAAATATAAAATTTATAAATTTTTAAAAATGCGTATTACTATTCATAACAGCTACTTTGATTGGTTGTGGTGTGTGTTAGAACTCGATGTTGCGTATAACACACGCTACTGTATTATTCCAAGAGAAGTGTACTGTGGAAGCTTGGGGTGTTACAATATGGCCAAACCCCCAAATGTTCATGGAAATATTGATGGTTTAGGGTTATGTTATAAATATAAGATAACATGGTTCAGACATTAGGGTTGGGAGGATAATGATTTTATTATGACAAGGAGGAAAAGACCTATTACTGGTTATCTAAATGGAATTGTTTTTGAATATATAATGCATAATATTAGATAAAAAAGATAATTATTTTTTCAGAAAATAGTTCCTAAATATGATTTTATGAAATAAAGAGTTTTCATCCAGGATTAGTGAAAAAGGGAATTTTAGAAATGAGATTATTTTATGGAGAAAATTTGGTTTTGAATTGATTTGAAAGAAATCATTTGATTTGGTATGTTTTTTGAAATGTACTATCTTTTAAATGATTAAATATTATTCTATTTGAAATATTTAATTTATAAAGGAATATGATAAATTATTTTTATATAAAAATACATTTAATTTATCATAATTGATTGGAATTTAATTTATTAGGCTATTAATTCATTGGAATATATTAGATTCATTAGGGAAATCCCACCTTGTTTATACCCAAAAACTATGTAAATATATGTTGTGCATGTATAAATTATTGATCTTTATACATGTAAATGTATGATGTTGAAATTTATTAGAGTTGAAATTTGGATAAAAATTAGAAATATATAAGAAAATATAGTTTCAAGAGGCTCAAGACACATAATTTTATAAGTGTTGACATGTTGACTTGATTAATTTCAATGATTTTGGATTTGTAAAATAAGAAATTTATGTTCTATAAAATTATTTTTTGATAATGGTTTTTAATAAAATGTTTTTTATATCTATTGTAATTTTATATATTCTTTATTTTATACCTTTTTGTGGAAAACCATTTATCTAAATAGATTATTTCACACCTCACATAGACTTTCCACACATTGGTGACAGAATAACATGATTATTGCCATGTCATATTGGTTGGATGTGTACTAAAATATACATGCATACGATGCATGTACGTAGAACACATGAATTTAATACATGTAATATATATTTGGCATGATAATATATACTATGTGATACTTTATATATATTTCAGGAAGTTCACATATAATACATTCATATAGTTCAAGAATATTCTGCATTTGATGTATATATGTGATGCATGAATACACAAAATCTATGGAAAAAAATAAATGTGATGTATCCAGTGTATTCCAACATGATAAAAGTACATTCTCGCTTTACGGTTTTGGTATTTTTTAAACCATCAAATATAGACTAAAAGATTTTCAGTAGTATCATTGAACACATTCATCAATAAGAGTTATGTCATGGGTTAATATGAGAACACTTGAGTTTAATAGATACATACTTCATTTATGAATATATTTAGGATATAGACATTAAAAAGAGAAGTTTTTATCCTCATTGGATGCATGGACTTTTCAACATTTGTTTGAATATATTTGGGATCATCAGTTTCATGAATATCATTCTATAATAGCCTTCTTACCAATCATTATTCATCTTCTTAGAGAAGGTTTTGGAACCCCTTTAAGAGTTTCAGGTTTCTTTTGATAAATATCAGAATCTTGAAGTTAGTGTATCCCCCTCAGAGGTAGGAGCCTATTATTTTACTTCTTTATGATCACCATCAAACATATTTAATTGAAAAGTAGATGTAAGATGCTACATTGGATATTCTTGTATAATTTATTTTATGAAATATTTATCACTTTGATTTCTTGGATATATATCAACCTATTGTTTTGGTTTGTGTCCACTGAAAATGATCAGATGAAACCCATTAGTGGTATCAAAGTTAGTTTCTTCAAGGAATCATCATGTATACTAATTTTTTAAGAAAATAAAAAAAATAATGTCATACAATAAAGGATACATTTACATATTTTGCCACCCATATCACATGATATTCGTAACAGATTACATTTACACAGATATGTGTATGTGATGGTAATCACGATTGACTTTTAAATATATTGGTCTCTGTAAAAATAATTATGATGTACCTTTATAAAGAATATTTTTTGATAAAAATTTGCTTTATGTGAGGTTTTTTAATAAATGTTAGTACACGATACATTTATAAAATGACTATATGTAAAGGTTATTATAGACTACTCAACATACCTACTCTGGTCAATCTATAAATTGTAACCTGATTTGTTCTCTATGTGACCTCCTGTGAACCTCTTAGAACTCCAGAGGATGCTGATTTATGCCAAGAGAATATGGTGTATCACGGGGAGTGTATACTCCTTGTATACATGTGCACAATAAAATATAAAATAAATAAAAATAAATCATCATAAATATATTTAAACTCTAAGAAAATAAATATAAAAAATTTATAATAAATTAAATAGAGTACATGACCTAAAAACCATACCATATATACAGTTGAAAACCCATTGAATATTAAAAAAAATAGAAATAAAATACAGGGATCTATTATAGATTTATTACATACATTATCCTAATCTCTCAAAATCAAACTAGTTGTACAACTCATTCATACAAAATATGATCCTATAAATCTTATCTACCTATGCCTATAATATCCATTTGAATGTTTCTCAAGTAACAAAGTGAATGGAAACAAGAACTAGGTGTGATTAAAAAACTGAGTAGGGAACCACCAATCAGGTCCCTTGCTGACAAGCATATGGTTTGATATGTGCATGTAACATTCTCAGCATAAACTGAAAATAAGGAAACTGTAGAAATGTAAATAAAAATACCTTCTTTGTAATGATCCTAGAGATTATCTGATTACATCACGATGGTTGTGCTTGTATAATAACATAAGTCAATCAAAGGGTCTGAGACCTCGATCAATGATTTTTTATTTAGAAATTGCTGGGGTGTCTCTGAGTTTTTTTTGAGGACTAAACCTACTAATATAATAGACCTCAGTTTAAATGGTATACATATCAAGTAACACAGACCTCCCCTTTGATAGTTTTTTCAGATGGGAAAGAATGGGATAAGTAACAAAGGCCTAGGTAATAATCCTAGAGATCTTCATCCTAGTATACTAGATCAACCATAGGAACCAAATCCATGGTTTCATCACTAATATTAGCGTAGAAATCCCATATGAAAGTTTCATTAGTAAATAGAATAGCCCACAAGTAACACGAACCTCCCCTATGAGAGTTTTATAATCTAAGAGTATCAAATATAAATAATAATAAAACACTACCCCTTAGGAATTTCCTATATAAAATAAATATCTCCCCTAAGGGATTTTTCCATCTTATAACCAAAACCCACCCATAGGGTGTATACCAAAACCCATCACAAATAAAATGAAGAACAAGGGCTTGTGGAAAACCCAAACTCACCGTCACTATCCACACCCATGAACAACATTTCAATAGGGTATGTATATCTAGGTAACCCACTTCGGTCTCCTAAGTAACAAAAAATTCGGGGCCCCCACATGGGTTTGCTGATCTTGGTCAAGCATCAGACCATCACCCACCTCACAGATGGTATCACACTCATTGAAAATGTCATAGTAGAGATAGCCTCAAAGGACACTTGGGTTACATCACATCTAAAATGTCTAGAGATATGGGACATGGCCCATCCAGATCTTCGAGGTCCCACTTGGGTGGTCAACATACCCAACCAGATCTTGGTATACATAGGGTCAGTCCACCAAGTCTTGGTAACATAAAACAGGGGAGGGCCATCCACCCTATGTCAACATAGTGAGTAAAATGGATCTTTGAAATCACAATAGACAACTAAGGCCAGAAAGGGTTTTGTGTTTCCATGTTACTATACACCCCTACTAGGGGTGTTCAAGCATCATAATTAAGGGATACTCAACATAGTTCCACTCATTTTTCAAATTGGGTCACAAACCTTTAGAAAGGTTCATCCTACTTAGGGAAATTATCATTCCAAGGCCTCAACCATCAATGTTCGAGGTATTAGTATGATTCCCTAAAAACAGTGAATCTGAGGCACTTATTAATTTAACTTATAGTGATTAATTAATTAATAATTTAAAATGAATAAAATATTTAAAAGTTATAGTTACTATAAGGATCCGACCATAAAAAATAAATAATATAGTATCATTAGAGTAAAATTAAATCCCATACATAACTGATGATCTCTATGTTTTAGAGTTTTATAGCATTAGTTCATAAATCAAAATAAAAAACCATGTTTTTCAAAGTGTAAATTTCTTATTAGTGTCCATTTTCTAAAATTATAATTTTTTTAGAAAGAAACATGTTTTTTTCATAGGAAATATTTAGGAATTTCAAATTGGCATATTATTTATTATTATACATCCTTAAAACCCATGATTTTTTTAAAAAATGTAGTATAAGGAAAAAAATCTCAATAAAGGAAATAAAATAAAGTAGAAAAAATTAGTTATTAAATGTATACATATAAAAAATTTCATTCTTTAAAATAATATTTTTTCTCAAAATAATCATTATCTTACTCCAGAAATAACATTACAATTCAAATATTTTCATAAAACATTTTATAATAAATAAAACAAAAATAAAACACATAATGGTTTATTTGGAGTCATTAAAAACACATGAAAACCTTTACACAAAGATATTATTTCCACCCTTATGAAGTAGCCTATACTTTCTTTTATTCCTATAATCATTATATTAACTAGTGAAATCATAATATTTATATAAAAAACCATATAAATAATAGATAAATCATTTATGTTACATGGGACATCATTTCCCAATTCACTCTTACAAATCGAATAACTAATACGATCGAATTCCATACCTAATGCATTGGAGGGATATCACAGGCCCACAGGTCCTTGGTTTACAACAAAACCACTTCTCCTTGGTTTGTAATGAAACCACATAATATTGGTTTATGATGTCACTAATAATTATAATTACAATTCCTAAGAACCATAACATAATCATATCCCATAATAACTTTCAATTTCCAACATTACAATCAAAAATATATTCCTTTCAACCCTAAAAAAAACATTCTAGGGTATTGAAATATCCTTTCAATTTTAAATAATTTTAAAAAATAACTAGAACCTAAAGAAGGGGGATATTTTCTTAATAAAAATGGATACTTATAAAGTAATTCAAATATCAAATAATGGTATATGTTAAAATAAAACATCCCTCTTATCTTTTATAATAAAATAAAAAACATTCCATATATAATATATAAAAATATTTACTCCTAAAACCATTTAAATAATTTAAAAAGAGACATAAAATTTCCTTTATAATTAATTTATTTCTTTATAGGTACATTAATAAAATAATTTTAAAAATATGTACATAAAATAAATCATGTTGGAATGGAAAATTTAAGAGGATTGTTTTAAAATTAGGTCCTCACCTTGAGTCCAACTCATCATGTACATTATTTACCTTCCATAATAATAAAATTATGTTAATTATTTAATTTCTAAAGATCCTTTTTCAGGTTTATTATTCCTTTTACTATATTATAATCAATTACTTATTCAATTAAGTCCATATTGGATGTTTTCATTATATTTAGCTTGAATATCAAAAATGACTTTGCTTGGCTGACTATGGTTAAAGAGGTAATCATTACATCATGTACGTAATAATAATAATTACACAATTATAATTGTTATACCTTAATTATACTTTTAATACTAACCATGAGATACAGTTAAAAAATTGACCTACATTACAATCTTGGAGACAACAGGGCATATGTGTGCTTGAGTAACCTTTCCATTTTTTAATGATCATTTAGGAATAAAGATAAGTATTATTTTAACTATAAATAATTATTATAATATCATATATAGCATATTATTTTTTAAATATAATTATATATATCATCCATGTGATGTGGTGATGAAAGACGAAATACATCGCTTTGTGGAGGTGATTGTCTACACGTACTCAAAAAAATGTTATCAACTTCCAGTGAATAGAATGTTAAGAAAATAGATTGTATATTACTTATCAATAATTATAAAATTTTAATAAATATCAAACACACACACACACACACACACTCACACAAACACACACACACACACACACATATATATATATATATATATTAAATCCATCATTATAACTAGTTGTGAGAGGTAATGATGGAAAAATAATTACATCGTCTTGTAAGGTGGTACTCCATCGTACACACGAATGATGGTTTCATTTCTCATTTTATGGAATATGAGATGAATATAAGGAATTTCAAAAATATAATAACATATAAGTATATGAAATACACTACGTTTATTATTAAATAATGTCTGAATTAAGTTTGAAGGATGTAGAATAAAAAATAAAACAAAAATGCTTGATTAAGAACTATACCTCTTTTTCGGAAAACCTCTTAAGGTTTACACTAAAATATTCCCAGAAATGGATTTATAATAAAACAAAATCCTCTATTAAGTGGGGAGTGATGTAATGAATGTATTTTTTATTTATCTTTAATACTATCTTTTAATTGTGATGAAAATTAGGGAGGTGGTGCCCTTATATAAGATAGGAGAAGGGCACTCATTGAATTTCTTAATGTATTAAATTAATGTAAATTAATTTTCATATTAAAATGGATAAAAATTGAAAATATATTTATTTAATATTCGTGTTATTCAAAATAATATCATATAATAAAAATAAGACATTTTTAGGTGAACTTTTGACACTCAACATTTTGATTTAATCTTTTAACCCTTTTTTACAATTACCGTGTTATTAAGGTTCTTACTCATCAAGGGTAAATAAAGTAACTATAAAAGAAAAAAATAGGGTGAAAATGTACCATGGTTGATATTAGAAACCATATCCCATTTAATTTTCTATAGATATTATTTTTAGTAATTTTAAATCATTCAATAATACATTATTTATTATAAAATATCATTAATGTTAATTTTTACACCATTCATTTAATTTTACTTTAAAAACATCAATAATAAGATGGAATTCAAATATAAACATTTCAAACATCCCAAATATGTTTTAAATATCTAAAAAAGTTGTGGAAAATAATAATTCATTCAAATTATAATACCGTTAATATTTTTAAAATATGTTTTTTTATTTTTTCTATTAATTTAAGAAATACCGCGTCGGAATTATATAATAATTTAAAGTAAATAATTAATTCAAAAAAATTATAAATAAATTATTATCATGAAAATAATTTCATTATTCTCAAAATAACTGTTAATATTCATTTAAAACTTTCTTGTTTCCCCTTTTGAACATATAATATATATTTAAAAGGAAGAGGGTGGTATTTTTTTATTTTTTATTACATAAAATATTATATAGGCCACTTTCATGGATAAGTATAACATAAAAAATATCTAGATTAATGTGATAAGGGTCTAAAAACATTCATATGATAATATTGAAGATGAACAATGATTGATTTATTAGTTATCTTTAACCAATGATAACCCGATTTAAGTCTAGAAGTATTTTTCTACCTAGATCATGTATAATATTGATTATATTGAAATTCATTGTGTCATTTATAAATTAAGGGGATTAATATTAATTTAGAGTCAAATTTAAAATATTATTTTCCTTTTTAATGTAATGAAAGGACAGTTTTATAAAAATTGTAATTTTTCACTATTCACTAAAAAATCAATATTTTTAGAAAAATTCCAAAAATCCATCTTAGGATATTTTTTACATAATGAATTAAAAAAGGAAATTCATTTTTTCAATTTCAATTTTTATAATTTAAAAACAAGTATGTAAAATAAAACCATATAATGCATGAAAACCCAAATTGGTTATAAATAAATATTTTTCATTTTGACTAAAAATTACGTAATATTCATAAAAGGAAGTAACTATATAGAATATAATTAATGAATACATGAATAATTAATAATCTTAATATTACATGGGCTATTTCATTTTACCCCCTTTTGGAAATTGTTTCGTCACAATTTTATTCACTTATTAATCAAATAGAGATATAATTACCTCAAAGATGTATTAGATTTTCATACTGGTTCATTAAACATATTATTCCTCTACATAACCATAACAAGATAAATTACCTTATTCCTCCACAACTACACTACATAGTCAATATAATCTACTTTTTCCTCATATGAGAGGTTATCATTCAACTGAACTACTTTAGGGGTCAAAATGAGATGAATTCAACAAACATTTTATTAACATCAAAACATAATCAACATTGTCTAATTGGGATAAACTCTTATTATAGTCCAATATGTAGGAAAATGTTCAAAATTTATCTAGGTTTTGTTATGTTCTAATGAACCATGGACATAAATTACCCTTTTTACCAAGATTTATAACACTTTTCTGTAGAGATAAATTAAAAACATTATCACCTACCAAAAAATAATGATCTTTTCTCCAATTATCCTAGAGCACGCCTATCTTAGGTCATAACAAAAAAATTATTTCCTAAGTTAAAATGTAGTAATTTGGCAGACCTAGGATGTCTCCTGAAAAGGAGTGCACAAAAAAATGGGTTGTCACTTTAAAATGAGGATAAAAATGTTGTGTATTTGAAATGAAATTTGAAATTAAAATGATGAAAAAACTATGATATTAAAAAGGGTGATTAGGTCGGGTTCGGTTTCTTAATTATAATGCTATTCTTTTTCAATTTAATTAAAACCTCTTCTTCTTTGTTGATTAAAGTGAGTTTCCACAATCGTTTCCTCTCACTTCTTTGGTGAAATTATGATGGTAAGAGAAAACCTTACCAAGATCTCAGTTTGGTCAACTCTCCTTCCATGTGTAAAATAGTTGTATTGAGTATACTTAATTGAAATGGTCAATACCGGATCAGGTTTTGTTTATCCCAAATAATCAAGAACATTCACTACACCTTTTACACGTATTGACGATCGTCGAGTACTTCACCACTAATCACTGGTCTATTCCATCGTATATAAACCAGAAATCAGTGGAGGGAGATTATGACTATTTTACCAAAGAAAAAATCAATAACAGAATTAATATTCAAGAACGATCGCACTTGATAATAAAATCCACTATAAGAAATTGAAAACAACTTTGAAGAAGAAATAAATTTATTCAATTTCGTCAAAGAACTCAAGCATTACAATGTAGAAAACCAACCCTTCCCCAATCACTCCAAATGTTTACCCCACCACGGTAAAGGTAATCAAGATGAATGGGGAAGAAGAAGGAATTAAAAAACAATGAAAAAGAAAAGAAATAAAAGAGAAAGCTGGGAAGTTCTTATCCTTGGTGTCCCAGGAGGAATGGGATGGGGAATGGGATGCTTTGGGAGGGTGGTGCTCTCCTCCTTTTAAAGCCAGAATTTGTCCCCCGGATGTTGACACGTTGTAGCCCCATTAAATGACATCTTCACTCATTTAGCACTAATTTAATGTTGTTCTTAATTCTCTTGGCCGTGTCCCATCAAAAGCTCAGTGGATTTGGACATGTATTCCGAGAGTTATGGCCGTTTTACTCTGAGGATTTATTCGGTCTAGTCAGACTCTCCAAAAGGCAATCCTCCGGATTAAGGTGATTTAATGATCCCATAAACGGCCAATTCATGTGTTCCTTCCTTCATAACATATTATCCAAAACTCCTTGTTCATCCAACCACCTAATTTCACTACATTTGGGGCCCTCTTGGATGAGTTATGGAGCCCACACCAAAACTAGGCAGAACTGCAAACAGTTTTCTTGAGCCAACATGGGAGATTCTTTGGGGCTTCCATATGGATGATTCAACTTTTAGTCTAAAACTAGAAAATAAATCCATAGAAGTATATAATCTGTAAAAGATATAATTTTTCAATTTTTATTAGTGTAGATAATGTTATGGCCAAACTACAGAAATAATTTAAAACTGTTAAAAAATCCAAAACGCCTCATTTTTACTATTCAGCTCAAAATAACACTGATATCATAAAAATGAAACAATTCATCTTAAATGAACACTTTATTGGGTTTAAATCAATGATATTCAATATAAATTAATTGAAAATATTTTCTCTATCAATTCTCCCACACTTATCACTTGGACTTCTCGACAATTAAAAGTCAAATCAAATCAAATCCAAAACACATATCAATGATATCTACCAAATAAATTCAAAGAAACAAAAAGATATCATGCCTCATAAAAACAATTATTTCAAGTTCTCAATTTTAGATTTTAATATATTTCCACTTCATTTCTTATACTATGAACACAAAACACCTAACTCACATGAATTTTCTCTCATCTCACAAATGTAAATGCTAAACAAGGATTTTCTCATCCAAACTCACACAATAGTCACCATAGGCTTAATAAATTCCTACTTCTCCACCTGATGTGAGTCAAGGAAATGTTTCTCTCATGATTACTTTTCATGGTTGTTATGTGGCTTTCAGTTGGTAGTATTTAGAAGTTAAAAATTTTGAGGCCGAAAAAGGAGGGCCTGGCTCTTATTGAAGCAAAATTGCAAGATTCTAATTTTCACTCAAATATTGTCTCCTTATCTTCCCCATTGTAGAAACTCAACTCCATCATCATTCAATTAGCTTAGGATTTCAACAGAAAAAATTTCGATATTTTCAAACATGATTTTTCTTGAAAGCTCCGGATAGGCATAGCTTTCTTTCTTTTAAATCGGAAGCTCCAGAAAGGCACAAATTCTCTTATCATGAAAGCTCCAGAAAGGCCCAGCTTTTAACAAAATGAAATATTTAGTAGGAATATCAACTCTTCAACATTTTATATTCCACCAAAAGTATCACCAAATGAAGTAGTACACCACAATACAACTTCCCCCAAACTTATGTTCAACTAGATCATGAAATTTCACATCAATAGTAGGTAGGATAGGGAAAATTGGCTTGTAATGTGGCTAACTTAACAAGATATTCATGGCTACTAGGGACTAAAATGAAGGATAAATGTAAAGGTGGGCCATAATTAAAAGTATTAATTTGAAAATGGGGATTCAAATCAAATAAATGCCTCAATTATTTAAAGCACACGTACCTGAAACCCTCATGTTTTGAAAGAAATAAATCATATTCTGGTTAAAGCAAGCATGATCTGGTTCTCTCAAGAAATGATTTGAATGAAAAGAATATGACAAAAATGGTTCAAAAGCCTCACAGGAATGTGATTTCAATGATATAGATAGTGAAATATGGCATGAGTTTCAAAAATCAGTGTACTTTTCATAAAATTCCCAAAGATTTGAACTTGAAACAAAAGTAATTTCAGCATTCATTTCAGCTCAGTTTCATGAAATAGATTGGTTCACTCATTGAGATGGGTTTCAAAAATGGTATTGATAATCATTTCAACTTAAAAGTTTCAGAAAAACACCAAAAATTGAAAAATAAACACACAAAAATTTGAAAACACACATTTTTTTTATTTTTTTGTGAAAACAAACATCAAATGAAAATCATATACTATAAAGGTTCCCTCCCCCACACTTAAGTGATGCAGTGTCCTCAATGCATTCAGGTGGATTTAACATGTAAGATAATTTTCAAATTAATCACAACATCATGAAAGTGTGAAGGAGAGGTACAACCTCATGGCTGTTATTCATAGACAGGTTGGAAGAGCGGGATCTCCTCCACTGGCTCTGATGGCTTGGTCCCAAGGAATTTCTTCAACCTATTCCCATTCATAGTGAATGGATCCTGCTCTCCATCCTTCTCAATATGCACAGCACCGAAAGGATATACATGAGTAACTATAAATGGACCCTCCCATCTGGAACGAAGTTTACCTTAAATCTACTTGAGTCTGGAATTGAATAGCAACACTTTATCTCCAGGATTGAATTCTTTCGGTTGGATTATCTTGTCATGAGCCACTCTTTTTCTCTCTTTTTAAATCATGGAATTTTCAAATGCTTCTATTATAATTTCCTCCAACTCCTGTACCTACAACCTTATGCTCCAGTTCCAGAGGTAGGTGTAAACTTTTCCCATAAATCAGCCTATATGGACTCATTCCAATCGGGGTCTTGTAGGCTATCCTATAAACCCATAAAGTATCTTCAAATCTTTGGCTCCAATACTTCCTTTTTGGATTAACAGTATTTTCCAAAATTCCTTTGATTTCTCTATTAGAAACTTCAGCTTTCCCATTAGTCTGTGGATGATAGGGAGTTGATGTTTTATGTTACACCCCATACTTCTTCTGAAAATTATCCATTATCCAATTGCACAAGTGAGTCCCCTGATCACTGATGATTTCTCTGGGCACTCCAAACCTACAAAATATGTTAGACCTGACAAAATCAAAAACAACTTTAGCATTGTCTATCCTTGTGGCTTTGTCTTCCACCCATTTGGAAACATAATCAACTCCAGGAAAGATATAAGAATTTCCAAATGAAATCGGGAAAGGTCCCATAAAATATATTCCCCAAACTTCAAAAATGTCACAAAAATTCAATGGATTTTGGGGCATTTCTTGTCTCTTTGAAATATTTCATGAAAATAACCATTTTTCACATATTTTTCAAAACTCATGAGCATCTTTAAAAAGGGTGGGCCAATAAATTCTAGATTCTAAAACCTTCCTTGCTGTCCTTTGAGGTCCAAAGTGGAATCCACAAGCTAAAGTGTGACAAAAATCAAAGACATATTTAACTTCACTTTTAGGTAAACATCTTATTATTACTTGATCATTGCAAATCTTCCAAAGGAATGGATCATCCCAAATAAAATATCTAGATTCAGCTTTCAGTTTTTGAATTTGGTGAGAATTGAAATAAGATGGGACCTGAGATTTTACCAAAAAATTGACTATGTCAGCATACCAAGGCACTTCTCCTTCAATCAAGTACAAATACTCTCCTAGAATTTTATCATTCAGTGGGTATTTTTCTAGATCATCAATTTCAGCAGTGTTTGGCAGTATACTTATGTGATCAGCCACTTGGTTCTCAGATCCCTTCTTATCCTTAATTTTTATATTGAACTCCTGCAACAGTATCATCCATCTCACTAACCTTGGTTTAGCATCATCTTTCTTCATCAAGTACCTCAAAGCTGCATGATCAGAAAACACAGTGATTTTAGTTCCAAGAAGATATGATCTAAATCTTTCTAAAGTAAAAACAAATGCAAAGAACTCTTTTTCCGTGGTTGTGTAATTGAATTGGGCCGCATCTAAAGTTCTTGAGGCATATGAAATGACTTGTGTTCTGCCCTCAATTCGCTGAGAAAGGACTGCTCCAACTGCTTGGTTGGAGGAATCACAAAGTAGATCAAATGGTTCTTCCCAATTTGGAGGCTGCATCGTGGGTGGTGAAATCAATCTCTTCTTCAACTCATCAAAGCATTCCCTACATGCACCATTGAAATCAAAATCAGCATCTTTCAAAAGTAATCTAGAGAGAGGGAGAGAAATCTTACTGACATCTTTGATAAACCTCCTGTAGAATCCTGCATGTCCTAAAAATGATTTAACATGTTTGACACAAGTAGGGTAAGGAAATGAATTTATCACTTCATTTTTTGATTTACCCACTTCAATTCCATTTTTGGAAATGACATGACCAAGTACAATTCCTCTTTGAACCATGAAATGACACTTTTAAAAATTTTAAAAAAGGTTTTTTTCAATGCTGGTCTTTAAAACTTTTTCCTGATTTTTCAAACGACGATCAATAGAATCTCCAAAAACTGTGAAATCATCTAAGAAAACTTCCAAGCAGTTTTCAATGTGATCAGAAAATATACTCACCATGCACCTTTGAAATGTACCTAGAGCATTACATAATCCAAATGGAATTCTATTATATAAAAAATTACCAAAAGGGCATGTAAATTTCATCTTATCTTGATCCTTAGGAGCAATGGGTACCTGAAAGTAAGCTGTAAATCCATCCAAAAAGAAATAATGAGTTCTCCCTACCAATCTTTCTAACATCTGGTCAATTAATGGGATGGGGAAATGATCTTTTCGAGTGACCTGGTTCAATTTCCTAAAAGCAATGCACACTCTCGAGTTGTTTTGAATTATCATAGGGATTAACTCATTCTTTTCATTCCTCACAGTGGTCAGGCCAGTTTTTTTGAACGACATGAATAGGGCTGACCCACTGTGATTCTGAAATGGGATAAATGATCCCAGCTTCCAAAAGCTTCTTGATCTCCTTCTTCACAACTTCCATCAAGGTGGGATTTAGTCTCCTTTGGGGTTGTCTAACAGGTTTGGAATCTCCCTCAATAAAAATTCTATATGAGAATAGTTTTGGGTTTATTCCTGGGATATCACCTAAGCTCCATCCTATTGCCCAGACATTCTCTCTCAAAAGCTCAATCAATGATTTTTCATTGATTTTAGAGATATTATTAGAAATTATCACTGGTAGTTTTTATCCCTCCCTAAGATATACATATTTAAAATTAGTGGGGAGTGGTTTGAGTTCCAGATCAGGGGGATGCTCAAGGGATGAGACTAAATTGACGTTTCCCACTTCCAAATTTCGGTCCTCCTCTTCCTCCCACATGAAGTCAGAATCTACAACATCTTCAGCATCCACATGTTCAATGATATTTCCAAGGGAAGAAGTATCTCCTAAGTCTAGGAATTCATAGAGCATACCTGATTCTTCAATTGGTTCTTCACCAACTTCTTGGGAGAGTGAAAAGAGGGAGTGATCATCCGATGGGTGCCTCATGGATTCAAAAATGTTGAAGTGAACCGTGCTCTCTCCAAACTCCATGGTGAGTGTTCCTTCATGAACGTTGATCATCGTACTTGTTGTTTTCAGGAATGGTCTCCCTAGGATGATGGGAGATTGGGATGGTGCTCGGTCTTCCTCCATGGAAAGGACATAAAAGTATGTTGGAAAGATTAATCCTCTCACTCCTATAAGTACATCTTCAATGACTCTAGATGGGAAAACGATGGATCTGTTTGCTAATTGTACCACCACCCGAGTTGGTTTTAGTTTTCCAATCTGCAAAGATGAAAACACTTAGTGATGCATCACATTTATCGATGATCCAAGATCACATAATGCATCAGTAAAATTTAAAGAACCGATAGTGCTGGGGATAGAGAATGTCCCTGGATCTTGACATTTTTGCGGTATCGATGGTGTGATAAATGCTGAGACACTTATTCCTATGTTTATTCTTTCATTTCCATCAAGAATCCTTTTTTTAGTACACAACTCCTTCAAAACTTTTGCATATTTAGGGATTTGTATGATTGCATCCAATAATGGGATGTTAATCTCAACTTTTCAGAATGTTTCTTGAATTTCCCATTGAACTCTTTCTTCTTCACCCTTCTTTGACTCAACCAATGTTGATGGGAATGGTGTTGGGATATCCTTTTTATCCCTTTGTTGTTTTTGAAGAGGTGTTTCTGTTCTTTCTTTACGAAACACTCTTCTTTATCCTTTTTTTTTGACTCCATCTTTTGGTTGGAAAGGACGAGCTTCAGAAGATTCCCTGGAATCATCCTCATTTTTTTGTAGTAGTGTGAGCTTCTTCCCACTTTGGGTTGTTATTGCACTAACATTCTCCTTTGGATTGGTAATTTTTTGTGAGGGAAGTTTACCTTTGTTCTTGGTGAGAGCATCCATAATTCATTTAAATTAATCAGTTATCTTGTCCATTTTATCTTCTAATCCCACAACTCTTATCTTTAGCTGTTGATCTTCATGTGTCGGTGCACTTGTGGACGGCTGCTCATAATTCTTCCGCTGGAAAGGTGGTGGTTGGAAAATTTGTTGTTGTTGGAAGGGATGCTTATAAGGTTGTTGGAATGCTATCAGGTTCTGATATTGCTACTGAAAAGGTGCTCTGGATTGGTTCTGTTGAAACCCATACCCTGGTTGGGCTTGCGGTTAGTATTGCATTTGTTGATAGGCTGCAGCACAACTTTTTTTCCCCTGCACTTCTAGACATTGATCAGTGTAATGAGAATTAGAAGAGCATAAACCACATACTTGATTCGGCCTTTTTTGTTCCTTCACATGGTTCACAGCTATTTGTCACACCAACCTGGTGAGTTCACCCATTTCATTTCTAATTAAATCTACTGAATCAGATGTTCTTACCTCATGGATTCCTCTGGTGATCGTACCTCTGGTGCCATACTGCTGTGAGTTTTGTCAAATCTTTTCAATCAATCCTCTGGCATCCATTGGTGACTTGTCAATCAAGGCTCCTCTAGATGATGCATCTAGAAAGTTTCGATCATTGTCAAGCAATCCTTGATAGAAGAAAACAATTAAATGGTGTTCTTCCGCATTCTTGTGTGGAGAACTGGCACATAGCTTCTTGAATCGTTACCAGTACTCGTAAAGTGTTTCACCGGTTGATTGGAGAATGTCATAGATCTATTTTCGAATAGCTGTGCTCCAGGATGAGGGAAAAAACATTTTCATGAAGCTTCTTTGATGATCTTCCCAGTCTTGGACTTATCCTGGTTGTAGACTATACAACTATTCCTTTGCTGCTCCCTCGAGTGAGAAGGGAAATTCCCTCCACTTTACCTGTTCTTCTGCAACACCTCGGGGTCTGCAGCTGGAGCACACATTTGTAAATTCCTGGATATTCCTGTTGGGGTCTTCACCTACAAGGCCATGGAATTTTGGAAAAATTTGAATCATGTTAATGTTCAATTCAAAATCATTTTCTAATACATGAGTAGCTAGTTGATTTCATTGGTTATCGAATTGTGGGGCGCAAAGATTACGCAATGTTTGGTTGGGATTGCCAACCATTGGAGGTTCAGAGAGATCACTGGATGTGTCACTCGAATCTGTAAGGTGAATTTATTCAAAATCTAATTGAAAAATTTTCTTTCTGAATTGGGTCATTGTTCTCTCAATTTTGGGATCAAATTCAATTAAAATTTTGTTTGAACTACGCTTCATTCGAAAGAAAGAATTAAAAAAAATTAAAAGGTTTTTTTAGGCACTGCCTCCCCGGAAATGACGCCATGTTTGATGCACACCTGTCGTAGGGCATGGCAAAAAAATTATTTCCTAAGTTAAAATGTAGTAATGTGGTTGACCTAGGATGTCTCCCGAAGAGGAGTGCAAAAAAAATGGGTTGTCACTTTAAAATGAGGATAAAAATATTGTGTTTTTTAAATGAAATTTGAAATTAAAATGATTGAAAAACTATGATATTAAAAAGGGTGATTAGGTCGGGGTCGGTTTCCTAATTATAATGCTATCCTTATTAAATTTAATTCAAACCTCCTTTTCTTTTTTGATTAAAATGAGTTTCCACAATCGTTTCCTCTCTCTTCCTTGGTGAAATTTTTATGGTGAGAGAAAACCTTACCAAGATCTCGGTTTGGTCAAATCTCCTTCCATGTGTAAACTATTTGTATTGAATATACTTAACTGAAATGGGAAATACCCGAACAGTTATTGTTTATCCCAAAAAATTAAGAACATTCAATACACCTTTTACATGTACTGATGATCGTCGAGTACTTCACCCCTAATCATTGGTCTATTCCATCGTATATAAACCAAAAATCAGTGGAGGGAGATTATGATTATTTTACCAAGGAAAAAATAAATAATGGAATTAATATTCATGAATGATCGCACTTGATAATAAAATCCTCTATAATAAATTAAAAACAACTTTGAAGAAGAAAGAAATTTATTCAATTGCGTCCAAGAACTCAAGCATTACAATGTAGAAAACCAACCCTTTCCCAATCACTCGGAACGTTTACCCCACCATGGTAAGGGTAATCGAGATTAATGGGGAAGAAGAAGGCATTAAAAAACTATGAAAAATATAAGAAATAAAAGATAAATCTGAGAAGTTCTTCTCCTTGGTGTCCCAGGAGGAATGGGATGGAGAATGGGATGCTTTGAGAGGGTGGAGCTCTTCTCCTTTTATAGCCAGAACTTTTACCCCGGATGTTGATGTGTTGTATCCCAATTAAATGACATCTTCACGCATTTATAACATCTCTAATTGTATTCATAATTCCATTTTCCATGTCCCCTCAAAATTTCAGTGGATTTGGACATGTATTCCGAGAGTTATGTCCGTTTTAATCTGAGAATTTATTCTGTCCAGTCAGACTCTCCAAAACACAATCATCCAGATTAGGATGATTTAAGGATCCCATAAACGTCCAATTCAAGCGGTACTTCCTTCCAAATAGATGCTCCAATACTCCTTGCGCATCCACCCACCACATTTCACAACATTTGGGCCCACCATGGATGAGTTATGGGGCCCACACCAAAACTAGGTAGAACTGCAAATATTTTTCTTGAGCCAACTTGTATGATTCTTTGGAGCTTCCATATGGGAGATTCAGATTTTAGTCTAAAAGTAAAAAATTAAGCCCCAGATGTGTAGAATATGTAAAGGAATTAATTTTTCAATTTGGATTAGTCTAGATAATGTTATTTCCAAACTACAGAAATACTTTAAAACTGTTAAAAAATCTAAAATGGCTCATTTTTACTATTCAGCTCAAAATAACACCAATATCATAAAAATGAAACAATTCATCTTAAATGAACACTTTTGTGGGTTTAAAACAATGATATTCAGTATAAATTAATTTAAAATATTTTATCTATCATATCCTCATAAACTTTATTCATTCTTTGAGTCATCCTCAAATGTTACTAAATCATCTTCACCTTCAAATGCATTTCCTCTACCTAGTATTGTCCCATAAACATCATTTCTCCTAATTTATCCCAAAATTATAGAGTTTGACAAAAAAATTTATATAATTCCTAAAACGGTGGAATCTATATATCAAAATAAAAAAAATTGATAAGAAAGCTCAATGAAAGAAATATATTAAACCCAATGTTCCTGGAAATCCATTGAACAAGCAAGAATCATGTATTAAACAGTCTAAATCATTCACTTAGACAATCCATAAGATTGAGGATGAAATGGTGTACTAAAAGTTAATTCATTATCCAATGACTTCTGATGTCATTTACTAAAATTATAAGTGAACCTAGAATCACAATCAAGTATAATAGAGATAGGAACTACATAGAACATAAATATCACCTTGAGGCATAATTGATAATGTTGATCTAAATACATAGTATCTTGAAATGTAAGGAAATATATAGACTTAGTTAGTCGATCAATAATAATCCAAAATACATTATCAACTTATGATGTCCTTATCAACCCCACAATGACATCCAAGAATATAACTTCCCATTTCTACTCTAGAACTATAAATGGTTGAGGAATCCCCTTTGACAATTTTCATTTTTCTTTAACCTATTGAAAATTAAAACATTTCATGGTAAATTTTGTAATAACTCTTTTCATTCCATACCAATGATAATAATCCCATATATCCATGTATAATATAATGTTGCTATGGTGAATTGAAAATAGGGAACTATGAGCCTCACTCAATAATTCTTTCTTCAACTAGTAAAAATAAGGAACATATAATCATTTTCCAAAATCGATAAGAAATTTTTTATCAACACTAAACTCTTTCAACTCACCCTTAAAATATTATACCTTTCCCTAGTAAAAATTATCCTCCCTATGATATTTCATAATCATTTTTGATAGTGACAATTGAACTAACACCTAAAAGAAAATATATGATGTTCCCACATTAAGAACTTCTTGGCCAAAATTCATCAAATCATTATCCAAATGGTTATGTTACAAATGTAACATGGTTAATGTAGAATTATTTTTTTACTCAAATCATAAACTACATTGTATTAATTTATAGGATTGTGATTAATCATATAGTCCTAATCCTTATTTGGTTCCAACCATCACCTTTGTCTCAAATTCAACTCTTTCTGAGTGAATATACCCCAAAAAAATAAATAATCAGTATAAATTTCACACTTTACTAAAAATAATTTTTTCCTACGATTTTATAAATAAAGAACCATAATTGATAAATCCAAATCATGTGTAGGATAATTTAACTCATGAGGTTTCAGTTTCAAAAAAGCATAAGAAATTACCTGATCATTCTGTATCTAGAAATAAACATTTACTTTTTATGAAGCCTCATTAGAGATGAAAAGGTCACCATTTCTAGAGGGAAGTTCTAAAACAATATAATTCGCTAATCTTCTTTTCAGTTCCTATAAATAGTTATAACATTCATTTATCTAAATGAATTTCTCTCCTTTTTTATGTTAACTTAGTAAGTGGGATATATAATAGGGCAATGTTTTAAAAAAACTAAAAATTCAAGAAAACTATGAATCTATGTGACTTTTGTAAGTGTAAACCATCATTTGAGAACTTTATTTTTAGCTGGGTCAATAACTATGCGTTATTTAGAAATAATATGACCAAGGAAATAAATGTTTTGTAACCAAAATTTACAGTTAATAAAATTTAAATACAGATGATTTTATTTTTTAGGTTTATAAAAAAATTACTAGGTGAGATTCATATTCCTCAAAAGGTTTAGAATATTCCAAAATATCATTGTTAGACAAAACTATTAACTTTTCGAAGAACTAATGAAAAAAATATATTCATAAGGTCTAATAATACAATGGGTTCATTATACAACAAAAATCGAATAAATAAAAATTCAAAATTCTTGTATCTAGTTAGAAATGCATTCTTCTGGATATATTCCTCCTTTACCTTCAACTAATGGTATCCTGACCTCAGACCAATCATTGAAAAATACTATGCTCCTTTGAGCTAGTCAAACAAATCATCAGTATCAGGAAAATGTTACTTGTTTAAAATAATGATGTTATTAAAATATCAATAATCATTAAAAATCCTCATGGAAAAATATTTAGTTTTAAAAAATATAATAGGATAACTCCTTGGTAAAATTCATAGATGAACACAACATTTATCATGAAATTATTGAAACTAGTTTTTCTATTCTACAAGGTTTATTTGAGCTATTTGAAAAATAGGTTTTAAAATAGGATTAGAGTCAAGCACTTAGTGAATAGAAAATCCAACCTCCAAATCCGGAATAACCCTTGGTAAATCAGTATAAAATACATCCACATATTCATTCACTACTCATACATCACTAATTTGGGAAATTAATTTCTTCTCAAAAACATGAGTTAGGTAATGCTAACCACCATCACTAATAAATTTATTCACATATTAAAATCTTATAAAACATATGAAATTTTTAAATATAAAATTCTTAGATTTTAAATATATTTTCTCATGATAAACTGAAAAAAAAAATCCACTTTGTTGACACCACTTAAGAAAAAAAAAGGCTATGAGGCGAGACCTAGATATTTCAAAATCCCAAGTCAAGGTTTGAAGAGTTCAAGGAATGTCAAATACTACAAAAAGACCAGCGCGATAGATCTGCTTGATAGACCTGCGCGACAGAGCTATGCGGCATAATAATTTATGTACTACTACGCGGAGTACCTGTGTGGTGGAGCTGCGCAAAGGACCTGCGCGGGAAACATCCCGTCGAACAGGCCCGATCCATGCCTATAAATAGGACCCTTGGTCTCCTCATTTTAGGGACTAGAAAAAGTTGAAAGACTCTCTGAAGCTCCCATTGCATAGCTCTTTTTCATAGATCCCTCAAATTGTCTCATGTAGCTCTCTAAAACACGAGAGAAGATATAATTAAATGGGAAACACATGTTTTGAAAGTATTTTTTCAATTTTTACATAGGTTTGGTTATATTATGTGAAACAAATTCCTTATTCATCATTCACACATGTGCGACATACCGCCGCACCACACCTGTGCAGCATACCTGCGCGGTACATCAACATGGGGTACCTACGTGACATACATGTGAAAGGTACCTACGTGGAAGAGCTTGGTATAAAGCCTATATACCAACTCAAGTACCATATTTAAAATCCATTCATGGTAGTGTATCTCTTTCCTTGGTTCCCTTATCTGAAAAGGAAAAAGTTGAAGCCTCCCCTAAAACTTTATAACTTATCAAACCATTGAGAAAGGCACATCAGCGTGCCTCCTATTTAGGGTTGTATTTTCATAGTCATAGGTTTACCACATTTATTTTATAATGGAGTAAAGATACATGGAATGTCTGTGGGTTTGTATATCCATAGTCACATAGACCTTTCTCCCAGGAACAATGTTGGGAAGTTCTTGGTTTAAAGGATTAGGGTTTGGGTTCTGTCCTCCCATTTTCGTCTCTAAGACCTAGAACCTCAGGTATAGCGACCCAGCCTTTTCTTACTTTAATATTACATCATTTCAAAGATAAGAAACATAATATTATTACACATGGAGGATCCATAGGTTTAGTGTCTTGGTAAAACTAGGACTACACATAACAAGTACAACATCAAGCATAAAAATTCATTTAATCTCTTCTTCTATAGCTTCTTAGTAGCACTTGTCCTCTCCTTAGTACATGTAGACACCTGAGGATATAAATCAAAATGGGTGAGCTAAAAGCCTAGTAAGATGATAGATAATAACAATATAGCATGGGGTGAGCATAATCATGACATAGGAAGAAGATCTTGAACATGAGAGGAGCATAAGTAATAGACTTGAAATGTGGCAATGCATAAAAATGAAACATCACGTATTAGTGGTTAACTACCACACATGATTGTGAACAAAGCTAGCATCATGTTCACAAATCATTTCACATTTACTCATGAGATTCATCACTTTACCCAATGCATTAGAGCGCTGTATAATTCTGGGCGCACCCGTCACATTTAAACATTCATATTGCGCTATATAATTCCGGGCGCACCCGTCACATCATAACATTATCATTATCATGCTTTCCACATAGAACAAATATCAAACATGTACATAAATAACCTATGGAATGGAATGGGTTTCATCTCATATTAACTTATTCATAATCTTTGGGTTCCCAAAATAAAGAGGGAACAACATACTTGATACAAAAACCATCAACCTTGAATGAGAGGTAAAAGGTGAGATCTTGAAAGAAGAGTTATTTTGGAAAACATTTTGATGGACATAAAAACTAGTGACAAACATGTATATCCCAAAAAAGTAAAGGAAATGATGAACAAATGATCTTTGAGTAGTAACCATATCAAAAATCGAGTGAAAGAGGGAGAACCCGAAGGAAGAAAATTGGGTTCGAGATTTCCCCTTACCTTGTACTCGAATGCCTCCTTCTCTTTAATGTCCTGTGTAATGACATTATATTCATTAATTAGAAATTCCAGAACCTTTTATACATTAATAGGGTTCATTCTGGTTTAATTATTTCATATTATGTTCCTTTGTATGACTTATAGAGTTTAAAAACATTGATCGGAGATGTTCGTTTTCATGGTTTTCTTGAGCGGTCCACTTGTATTCTTAAATTGATGTATAATTAGATCATGGGTAAACATCCAGAAATGATATTACATGTTATTAATGACATTACAGAAGCTTTAATAATTTTAAAATGAATTATATTAGATCCATGTGGATGAATCATTAGATAAGAATTAAATGAAGATTATTTGGGCTAATTTGAGCGGTTTTTGGATCACAACGAACTTGTTTTATCTTTTCACTTAGTAATATGGCCATAGGTTATTTCCAGAACTTAAAATAGAACATAATACATATAAAACATTTTGGTTCAACCATAAAAATGTTTTCATGACCAGATTGAAGGTATAAATGGAAGAAGAGAGCATGTTGTTTTTGAAGGTGATAAATTATCACCACATGAACAACGTTCTCTTTATTAAAAAAAAGGAAGAGGGAAAGGGTGAGGGGTGATATAATATACCATTAGAATCATAAGATTACAGTATATTTATAATAATGGAGTTACAAAACAGTTTGGATGAAGATAGGTAGGGAGAGATCAAGAAAGGAACTTGAACTTGAAAGGAAATTAAAGGAGAAGAGGGAGAGAAATTACATTTAGAATCCTCCTCTTAAGAACCTCCTTAAGGGCCTAAGCTTGTTCTTTTGATGAGACCAGGAGCTCTTAGACGTGGGGGAGGGGCTAGGGGAGATTATTGGGCAGAGCTTAGAAAATTATTGAATCTTTAGAGGTGTGGTTTGGCAAGAGAAGGGGGAGGGCTTATTTATACATGAGGAGGGAGGTGTTTTTGGCATAAAATATTAAATAAAATAATATATCAAGAGTTAGACTTGTAATAGTAGTTTTTTGACATCCTAAATCATATATCAATATAATATAATTCGTTTTAGGCTTTAAATCTTCTTTATAATTCGAATTCATTAATTTATTAAAAGGAAAGTGAAAGAAAGAGAAAAAGACACTTTAAGAAATCACCTTTTGACTTTAGACTTTGGAAAGTTCTTTTTAGGTTTGAGAATTGTATTTATTATATATAAAGTAACAATTTATGAAATTTAATACGTTTTGGCCGAAACTAAAGTTCTAGATTGTTTATTTCATCATTACATCATTAATGATGCAATTTAGTATATACCGATTATGCGAAAAACTGTATTTTTTACTATTCACCCAAAAATTGATGTATTTCAGAATAAACCCAAAAATTTACCCATACCATTTTTCGATGTGTAGAATCCAAAAATGATGTCTATTTTTCAAAAATAATTTTCTAAATATTATTAATTTAATAATTAATAAAAATCACAATTTACTAAAAAAACAGTTTTTAAGATTAAAACTGA
This sequence comes from Viscum album, assembly GCA_963277665.1. Taxonomy (NCBI): domain Eukaryota; kingdom Viridiplantae; phylum Streptophyta; class Magnoliopsida; order Santalales; family Viscaceae; genus Viscum; species Viscum album. The sequence goes on along the minus strand of OY728163.1, from coordinate 64,336,904 downwards.
ATTTATTGTTCTTTAAAAAATTACGTAGGGTCTTATAAAATTATCTAAAAACTATTATACATTGGTTCAATAATTTATTAATACATTACAGGAAAATAAATATTCTTTTAAATTAATTAATTATTTATAATAAATTATTTATGACTTATAAAATACAAAAAACGTTTACTAAGGTCAAATTGTCACTTTCTAATATGTCTAAATTTTATTTTATTATTCATAGGTAATGTTACTAGTATTTACTATTCATAAGGGTCATATTAATATAAGGGTAGGTTACTATTCATAAGGGTAGGTTACTATTCACAAAATATTATTTTTGTTTCATTAGACTCCAAAAACTATCTTGAACACAACCGTGTATGTCGGATTTTTAAAATTCCAAACATAGGGGTGACAAAATTATGTTTAAAGGCCACTTATCACTTAGTAGTTCATTATTTTGTGTTTTTATGACACGGATATAAGAAGGGAATTTTATATTGAAAAACTTTGGGTCTTTACATTCTTCCCCCCTTAAGAAATTTCGCCCCCGAAATTTCACTTTACACAAACAGGTGAGGGTACTTTTCCTTCATTGCCTCTTCTGGTTCCTACTATTTTTTTAAAATATAAAAGGCTAGAAAAAAACATAAGTAAACAATTCTTTAATAACTTATTCATTTAAAAAATTATACCAAAAACATAACATATGGGATCCCTAGGTAAATATCCTTGTGTGCATATTTGTACTTAGTCTCATGCTAGAGGTTTTCTCTAGGGTTTACTAATCCAAATTCCCAAATTAACTAAACCTTTCCTTTGATACCAACTATAACGACCCAGCCATTTTCTACTTTACTATTACATCATTTCAAAGATAAGCAACATAATAGTATTACAATGGAGGATCTAGAGGTTTAGTGTCTTGGGAAAACTAGGACTACACATAACAAGTACAACATCAAGCATAAAAATTCATTTAATCTCTTCTTCTATAGCTTCTTAGTAGCACTTGTCCTCTCCTTAGTACATGTGGCCACCTGAGGATATACATCAAAAGGGGTGAGCTAAAAGCCCAGTAAGAGGATAGATAAGAACAATATAGAATGGGGTGAGCATAATCATGACATAGGAAGGAGATCTTGAACATGAGATGAGCATAAGTAATAGACTTGAAATGTGGCAATGCATAAAAATGAAACATCATGTCTTAGTGGTTAACTACCACACATAATTGTGAACAAAGCTAGAATCATTTTCACACATCATTTCACATTTACTCATGAGATTAATCACTTTACCCAATGCATTGGAGCGCTGTATAATTCCGGGCGCACCCGTTACATTTAAACATTCATATTGCGCTATATAATTCCGGGTGCACCCGTCACATCATAAAATTATCATTATCATGCTTGCCACATAGAACAAATATCAAACATGTACATAAATAACCCATGGAATGGAATGTGTTTCATCTCATAATAACTTATTCATAAGCTTTGGGTTCCCAAAATAAAGAGGGAACAACATACTTGATACAAAAACCATCAACCTTAAATGAGAGGTAAAAGGTGAGATCTTGAAAGAAGAGTTATTTTGGAGAACATTTTGATGGACATAAAAACCAGTGACAAACATGTATATCCCAGAAAAGTAAAGGAAATTATGAACATATGATCTTTGAGGAGTAAACATATCAAAAATGGAGTGAAAGTGGGAGAACCCGAAGGAAGAAAATTGGGTTCAAGATTTCCCCTTACCTTGTACTCGAATGCCTCCTTCTCTTTAATGTCCTGTATAATGACATTATATTCATTAATTATAAATTCCAGAACCTTTTATACATTAATAGGGTTCATTCTGGTTTCATTATTTCATATTATGTTCCTTTGGATGACTTATAGAGTTTAAAAACATTGATCAGGGATGTTCATTTTCATGGTTTTCTTGAGTGGTCCACTTGTATTCTTAAATTGATGTATGGGTAGATCATAGGTAAACATCCAGAAATGATATTAAATGTTATTAATTATATTACAGAAGCTTTAATGATTTTAAAATGAATTATATTATATCCATGTGGACGAATCATTAGATAAGAATTAAATGAAGATTATTTGGGCTAATTTGAGCGGTTTTTTGATCACAACGAACTTGTTTTATCTTTTCACTTAGTAATATGGCCATAGGTTATTTCCAGAACTTAAAATAGAACATAATACATATAAAAAATTATTGTTCAACCATAAAAATGGTTTCATGACCAGATTGAAGGTATAAAAGGAAGAAGAGAGCTTGTTGTTTTTTGAAGGTGATAAATTATCACCACATGAACAACATTCTCTTTAATAAAATAAAAGGAAGAGGGAAAGGGTGAGGGGTGATATAATATACCATTAGAATCATAAGATTATAGTATATTTATAATAATGGAGTTACCAAATAGTTTGGATGAAGATAGGTAGGTAGAGATCAAGAAAAGAACTTGAACTTGAAAGGAAATTAAAGGAGAAGAGGGAGAGAAATTACCTTTAGAATCCTCCTCTCAAGAACCTCCTTAAGGGCCTAAGCTTGGTCTTTTTATGAGACCAGGAGCTCTTAAACGTGGGGTAGGGGCTAGGGGAGATGATTGGTCAGAGCTTAGACAATGCTTGAAGCTTAAAAGGTGTGGTTTGGCAAGAGAAGGGGGAGGGCTTATTTATACATGAGGAGGGAGGTGTTTTTGGCATAAAATATTAAATAAAATAATATATCAAGAGTTAGACTTGTAATATTAGTTTTTTGACATAATAAATCATATATAAATATAATATAATTCTTTTTAGGCTTTAAATATTCTTTATAATTCGAATTCATTAATTTATTAAAAGGAAAGTGAAAGAAAGAGAAAAAGACACTTTAAGAAATCACCTTTTGACTTTAGGCTTTGGAAAGTTCTTTTTAGGATTGAGAATTGGATTTATTCTATATAAAGGAAAAATTTATGAAATTTAATATGTTTTGGCCGAAACTAATGTTCTAGATTGTTTATGTCATCATTACATCATTAATGATGCAATTTAGTATATACCGATTATGCGAAAAACTGTATTTTTTACTATTCACCCAAAAATTGAAGTATTTCAGAATAAACCCAAAATTTAACCCTACCATTTTTCGATATGTAGAATCCCAAAATGATTTCCATTTTTCAAAAATAATTTTCTAAATATTATTAATTTAATAATTAACAAAAATCACAATTTACTTAAAAAAACAGTTTTTAAGATTAAAACTGAATTTATTGTTCTTTCAAAAATTACGTAGTGTCTTATAAAATTATCTAAAAACTATTATACATTGATTCAATAATTTATGAATAAATTACAGGAAAATAAATATTCTTTTAAATTAATTAATTAATTATAATTAATTATTTATGACTTATAAAATACAAAAAACGTTTACTAAGGTCAAATTGTCACTTTCTAAGATATCTAAATTTTATTTATTATTCATAGGTAATGTTACTATTATTTACTATTCATAAGGGTAAAATTAATATAAGGGTAGGTTACTATTCATAAGGGTAGGTTACTATTCACCAAAAAATATTTTTGTTTCATTAGTCTCCAAAAACTATCTTGAACACAACCGTATATGTCGGATTTTTAAAATTCCAAACATAGGGGTGACAAAATTATGTTTAAAGGTCACTTATCACTTAGTAGATCATTATTTTGTTTTTTTATGACATAGATATAAGAAGGGAATTTTCTATTGAAAATCTTTGGGTCGTTACATCAGGTCACTGGTAGGGAAGGTACATTTCACACTTGATTTTCTATGCAAGAAAATGAGAAGTCTCCTTCCCCTACGAGGATCAATTTTAGGGCATCCATCCTAGAGTAAGCCCCTAGATTTTCATACAGAAGGTAGCATCATCACTCCTCCTTTCTACTTCGGTTCCAAAGACCAGAGGGGAGATGGGAACATATACTTTTGTTACCCTTTCCCTCCCTCATTGGGCTTTTCCCCCATGGGAAGCCATCCTGGTGTAATCCCCTAACCTTCATCCCTTCTTACTTTCATTGGAACCTTGTCCAATGTAACGTGAGTAGAGGGAAGGCTCGTCGCCTCGCCCTCTTCCCAGGTTGCCTCGACCTCGTCCACCCTCACAGCCATGTGTTCCCTCTTCCACCAGCGGAGAAGGAAAAGTGCTGGTGTCATTGTTGAATCTTTCACATCCCTCACCCTGAGCATGAATCACGTGGGCTTAGAGATTCGTGATGATTAAAACATGTGCACAAACACTGATATTGTAATGAACTACGATAACTATGATTCGTACCATAATTTGGATACATAGAAAGTCTTCTCAGGGCCCGAGATCACTGTATATCCTCTTTAGGAATCTAGCCCTAATTCCCTAAATCTTGGCATACTCCTTAGGAATAAGATCCAAATAAAACCCTCAAATCACCAAGACATCCTTTTCATGAAGTAAGCCCAAATTCATTTCTCTCAAAGGATAATATTCTCTTATGAGACTTATAAAACTACATGGGATTTCATTCACATCTCTATGGGATATGTAGGAAACCTCCTCGATGTTCAAACCCAATAGCTTAAATCAACCTTGTTCTCCTTAGGTCATATTCCCAGCAGGGTCTAATATTACTTAGAAACTCATATCCTTTCCAAGTTCCTTGGGATGCTTCAGCAAAATTCCCACACTATGTTTTGACTAAACACCTTCCACTTAGATGTCCATACCAAATGACATTAAACTGTACGACTAGGTTCTTATCACATGACCTTAAAAGATATTATGTGTCCCATTCAATGGCACTAAACTACAATGGTTATAATTCCTTTCATAAGGATACGTAGGTAGCCCATTTTATGGGAATGATCCCGAGATCAAAACAAACCTTCATCTATATAAGGACCCAACCTTATAACATTACATAATATTAAATTAAATTAATAATTCACATTGAGGATCTTTTTAGGTTTAGAGTTTTGGAGAATTAGGCCATAACTATTACATAACAACTTGAATATTACATGTAGACACTACTACTCAGTATCCATTTTTTTCATAAAATAAAAACTCTTTAAAAGAAACATGTCTAGTTTCATATTTAGACAACATGACTTTTCCTTGATCCCATCCTTGACCCTATTCATCTTTAAGTCCCGTGGAAAATATTTGAAAAACATGAGATGAGTATAAAAAGCTCAGTAAGGGTTATAAAATAAGGAAGTAAAATATTATCCCATCAATATATACAAATCTATAAAACTACATTTTTCAATCATAACATACGTTACGAAATCATAAGATTTATTAATAACACACATAAATCATAAATCATAAAGTTTACTTATAGAATCCACATCAAAATCACATTGTATCTATCACAGATACAAAGGGAGTTACACTTGGAATACCAATCATAGTATATTCCCTAAATATCTTAGGAGAAACATCACGTTTACCTCTGTCACGTTACCCAATGCATTGGAGAGATATCTCGAGATCACCCACCCTAGGTTTATCACAAAACCACCCGTATACAAAAAGAATGCCCAATAAACATAACATAATCATAACACATAACACATGTATAAAGGAAAGATACCATTTACACATTCCAATATATCAAATCAAGATATTGAAATAAACAATTCTTTATCAAATCATTTTCAAAACCATTTAAAAAGAAATTTTTGAATCAAAGTGTCCCATACCACTTTGAAGCATTTAAATGAATTATCATTTGAAAAAATTAATTTCCATATAAATAAATCCTATAAACCATTTTGAAAACATGGAAATTAATGAGAAATATTTAGAAGAATAAATCATTAAAACATTTAAAATGATATTTTAGTTGAAGAGTTTTGTAACAAAAAGAGAGAAACTTGAATATAAATAATTGAAGAATAATTTTTAATTAGAACTTTATAATATCACGAAAATAAAGGGATTCATAATATAATATTTGAAAGGATAGTATATACACCATATAAGAGTGAATTGGTGCATAACAACAATGAAGACTCAGTGGAAATGTAAATTGAGATGAAATCCCTTATAAAGATGGTATCCTTAACTTAAGGATAAATCAATCACATAATTATGTGTGACAAATATAAATACACCCAATATAAGAGGATATTAAGTGTAAAACAATCATAGGTCATTCACACATATTCATAGGATGACATATTCATGAAGTAAAAGTTAAACCCAATGAATTGAAATTGGGCTAAGAAGTTCCCTTGTAAAAATTCGACAGCCTAACGGCATAACTTTAAAATTCAGAAAATAAGATGATGAGATAAAAAGGATATCTCATCACTTGGACATAAAGTTTAAATCAATAAGGATATAGAAGAACATATCCCAACATAATAAGATCTAAAATAAAAGACAAAACAAAAAAGAAGTCTTTTAAAAAGAGGAGGTTGAATGGTTCCCTTACCGATTTGGTAACTTACAAAAAATATGCCACATGAAAGAAGGATAAAACAATGAAGATATAAATAATCATAAATGAAATTATATTACAGAATGATTACAATCATGGGTTGTACATACATGGCACAAAAGGAAATAGTGGCAAATATAGCATGAATCTCACGAGAATAAAAAGTGAGATGAAACCCTTTACCGCGTTGTAATCAGCTGAGGCGTATGACCAAAAGTTAATAACCACAAAATTAAACACAAGATACCATGAATATAATGAGAATAATGAGAATATATATCAAATGTAAGTACACAATACACCGCATGCAATGAATAAGTGGCTAACAATGAAAATCTCATGGAATTCAAAGTGAGATAAGAAAATTCCTTACCTTGTGTCTGACTTGACTCGATCGTTCTTTAATCTCCTTAATAATAATCTAAAGTTAATTTATACTTGCTTAAAAACGTTTTTCAAGTTTATAATTCCTTATACACCACTTATTATTATCTTATAAATATTATGTAATCATTTAAGTTAGTAACGTTCATTTTTTCGATATTTGGTACTTGAGTAAAAAATGAACACCGTATATTTACAAGTTGTCCGTGTGGTCAATAGTCCATTATATATAGAATGAAATTAATTATTTAGATATCATATATATCATAAATATCCAGTATATATATATATATATATATTTATAACAGTAAAGATCATTTGGAGCTAAGAAATTAAATGCACCGTTAATGGAGACAGTAAGTTATACGTACGTATGAACGCTACTTTAATTTCTATTAATTATTTTAATGGAATTAAAAACATAATGATACATAGTTATATTATAATTCATGTATAATATAATATAAAATACAATTAAATCCATCTTTTATATGTCCCACATAAGGCATTAACGAGTCATATCACTTTGAGGGGGCAGCAGTCCGCACTTCCTCTAATGAGATTATCGTATTTACCCACTATGGAAACCATAAAGTATTTCTATAAATGAAGAAATACAGAAGCATAATAAAAACCTAACAATAATATATATCATATATAAATATAGTGCAAACATAATGGTCACCATGAGAGGCGGTTGGAGATATTTGAACAATCATCGTTTCGTGAGGCGTTAGTTTGCCATCCACAGAAACATTATGTTCTTCACCCATTAGATAGAGGTGTGTGTAAGTGTAGTTAGAATAATTATCATAAAAATACTAGTATATTTAGGATACTGGTGTTGTTATAAAAGAAAGGAATAAAAATATATTAGGGTTTGGAGGTGTAAAATAAAATAAAAGAAGTTAAGAGAAATCGTTACCTTTAATTTGGGTTACTCTCCTTTGGTTTGAACCAATGGACTTCTTGAAGTGCCTTCTACCTAAGGTAAGGCTTCTAAGAGGAGGAGAGGGATGTGGGGAGATTAATTGGGTAGAGGTTGGATGGGAAAAAATTCTTGAGATGTGTGAGGAATTGGTTAGAAGTTTTCTCCTTTTATAAGGGAGAGGAGGGGCTCTTTAGGAAAGTGTTATAATATTATTTTATTATATAATGATATTCGGTTTCTAAATGTCCAAAAATATTTAAAGTCGAAGATAAGATGAATAATATTATAAATAAAGTCATCCAATCATAATTGGACATGTTTTGGATAATATTTTAATCATTATAATCTTATTTATTTAAATCATTTATTAATGAGGTAAACACTGCATCATTATTGTGTCATAAATAATTTAATTTATTTTTTTGTCTAAAAATTATAACAAAAAAACCATGATGTAGGAAATCGTTTCAGATTTCTATTGAATATTTACTGTCGAAAATATAATTTATATAAGACCATATAAAAATTAATTTACTAAAAGATTATTTTTTATGTCATTTTTGCCTTTACATTAAATTAATTAATCTAAAGTGTCATTATCTTTCATAAGTGGCTCTATGGGGTCCCAAAATAAACCCAAAGAGGACAATGGTTGGACATTACTCATCCAATAAGTTTAGTACATGTGTTAAGGTAATTTGAAATTATTACAATATTCTTTTTACCTTAAATTACCCTATTTACCTTTAACCATAGTAAATAAAAGTCCAAAGTTACTATTCACCAAAAATTATTTTCATCTTATTGAACAAAATTTTACTTTTTGATAACAACCATGTATGTCGGATTTTCAAAATTCAATTCATAGAAGTGGTAAAATTTTATTTAAATGAAAAAGTTGGTTTTTTAACAACTACTAAGTGATTTCACTATTCATCAAAAATTGATGTTTTTTCAGAAAAATACCAAATATTCAGCCTAAGATTTATTTGATATTCCGAATTCAAAAATAATGTCTATTTTTATAAATTCAAAACATTTAAGTGGCATTAATTAATTTAAAATTAATTCTTGTTGATAAAACAAATAGCGTGTTTTTAAAAAACAATAACTATCAAAATATTGACACATGTTTATGTCTAATTTCAAAGTGAAATTAATTACAATGACCAAAATTGGATTAAATGGTAAAAATTTACTCTAATTTCACTTTAAAACCAATTAAGAAGATAATATAACCATGTAAATAAATTAGATTAAAACACAATTTTGAATTAAAATACAATATTTTTCACTATTCATTAGAAAATGAACTTTATCAAACAAATTCCAAAAAATTACACAAAGTAAATTTTGATGTCCCCATTCTAAATAAGGATTTTATTTGGTCAAATATAATTTATTAAATTGAACAAATTTATATTTAAATAGGTTTCGCCATTAAAAGGCGGTAAATCAGCATTTTAATGTAAATTATGCTTAAAATTAGATTCGTTCACATTTTAAGCCTCCAAAATTTATTGGATAAATTTAAATACATTTAACAAACTTGTGTAATCATATTATAGTTAGTTTTGTTCATTCTTGTCAATAAAATGGCTATGAGTTAACTACCATTTAAAATAATAATATTATATTTTTAGTGTGCAACGTAAGATTTCAAAGAAACCCGTTGTTGCGTATCGGGTACGCTATCGAACATAACAACCCCTTTAAAGTAAAATTAATATTAAATTAACAAATATTAATAAATATGAATTATGTCTTTTTTTTATTTACCTGGGATATTACATCCTTCCCCCCTTTTTGGAATTGTGTCCTCTCAATTTTAAAACTGGGCTTGGAAACTTCATTAAAAGTCCCACATCGAAAAAGAGTCAGCAAAACTATCACTTTAAAAGAAAGAAAGAAAATTACAATGGTCACCCGAGATAACCCATACTAGGATTCCTTATAGGAAAACATGGATATGGAAGAGAGAAAAAATGGTCAAGTTCTGATGGAGAGTGATAGAAAACATGATTAGGAGAAACTTAACCACCAAAAAATCCCAAACTTATGATGGGTTAAACGGTATTTGATTACCCATTAGGAAACATAAACCAACAAAATTTTTTAAATTCCTTTTCATAATTTGGAGGAATTAATTTACTACATAGAATAAGAACATAAGGAAATATACTTAACTTCATGTAGAGTTTCATCCTTTAATAAGTTTGTACCAAAAACATATCTTTTCTCCAAACAAAGATCATTCAAAAAGACTTGGTCACATAAAAAGCACAAGAATCATCTTCTGGAGAATTGCATAATCCACAAAAGAAGAACTATATATTTCCCTTGTCTTTAGAGATAAACTAAAACCAAAATTGTTAGTGTGAGATGAGATAATACCCAAAAATCATAATCTTTTACAAAAAGAGAAACTACTCTTAATCTCTAATTTTTTTCAAACAAAACCCAAAGTTAAACAAGGACCATTCCAAAAAGCAACATTCCATAAAATTCATCAAAAGTGATCCAAACTATGATTGAAACCCAAATCTCATAAGGATTTAATTACATAGTCTTCCAAGATAACATTTATCGACAAATAACAATAGTTACTCATAATGTCTAATATTGAAAAGTAATTTACCAAATCACATGTTCTCCATGATAGGTTAATCATTTTCATAAATAAACCAAATCGTCATATGTCCACAATAAAAACATAGATTCCTCAAAAATAAAATTTCAACCATTATTACACAATTGAAATCCATATTATTCTATCTTAGTTAGGCATATAGTGTTTCCTCAAAAGAGAGAACGTGTTCCACAACAACCTTTATCACTTAGTCACTAAATCATTTTTCTATACTAAGAATATCCATTTGATAAAACATAAGTTCCAAAAATCAGCGTATTCTTGTTCCATAAAAACATTTTACTAAAATAATAAGTCATAATAACTAGGGACTTCAAGTAGCCTAGTGATAGGTAATGCACCCTTTTCTCCCTTCGGTTGTGGGTTCGATTCCTGCAGCATTTCCAAATGTGACGGGTTATCACCCATCCTATGGGTTTTCATTTTTATAAAACTCAAAAATAACCCTAACATGTTTTAACCTCAATGGTTTTTTATACCTATAATTTTCATCCAAATTCATTATGATCTCAACATCTTAATTCTTAAAGTCTTATTTCACCACCATATGATAAAATAAAATGATCCCCAAAATGAAGAACATCATACCTTGATCATGATGTCCATTTGGTTTCATTGTCATCATGTTCACGTAGGTAGAAGCTCCATGCATCGCAACAATGATTTAGAGATCCTTCAAAATCATTTTCTTCCTCCAACCAAATACACCTTGTACAACATTGATCATATGGGTGTTCACAGAAAAATTTTGTTGGACAATAATCATGTATGACATATAATTTCAAAACATCTGATAAAACATGATTTCTATAAAATAGTTGAATCAAATTTGAGTTGAAAATTTCAATTAATGGTCCTTTTAAAATACCATAGGTATGTGCTGAGAGACATTATTGTAAATGAAAATATAAATAGGTTACGCAAGGGTCTCCTTTTTCATCACTGTATTTAAAATCATAATATTCTTCAAAATCGTATGATAAGGTTAGATATTTGAAAATTCCTTGATAATATTTACCTTTCTTGAAAATATGAGAATATTGTGAAAATACGATTCGTATAAATACAACCCATGATCCACGATGATAACGAGGTATAGTGGAGGTGTTTGATATCTCAAACAACTGCTTGCAAGTGAGTTGTATGCTAGAAAAAGTTTCACAATCATCTAAACATGACTTTGCAATAATTATTGCAAGCATGTCATCAGGAAGAGATAAGAATGTCATTTGTGATCCTCCTCCTTCCATTTGTAACTCAATTTCCTTGATCTGAAAATGTTATGAAATAAGTATTTAACTAAAATAATAGACATAGGGACTAACCATGTGTCTAACGAAAACTCCTAATCCCTAAAGTTTTCTAAACCGACCTTTGCTACCAACTATAAGGACCCGACCTTATAACATTACATAATATTGAATTAAATGAATAATTTACATTGAGGATCTTTTCAGGTTTAGAGTTTTAGAGAATTAGGCCATAACTATTGCAGAAAACATGAATATTACAAGTAGACACTACTACTCAGTATCCATTTTTTCCATAAAATAAAAACTCTTAAAAAGAAACATGTCTAGTTTCATATTTTAGACAACATGACTTTTCCTTGATCCCATTTTGACCCTATTCATATTTAAATCCTTTGGAAAACATTTCAAAAACTTGGGATGTGCATAAAAATCTCAGTAAGGGTTATAATATAAGGAAGGAAAACATTATCCCATCAAGATATACAAATAAATGAAACTATATTTTTCAATCAAAACATACCTTATGAAATAATAAGATTTATGAATAACACACACAAATCATAAATCATAAAGGTTACTTATAGAATCCATATAAAACTTACATAGTAGCTATCACAGCTACATAGGTATTTACACTTGGAATACCCATCATAGTATATTCCCTAAATATCTTAGGAGAAACATCATGTTTACCTCCGTCACGTTACCAATGCATTGGAGAGCTATCTCGGGCTCACCCACCCTAGGATTATCATGGAACCACCCGTATACATAAACAATTCACAATAACCATATCATAATCATAACAAATAACACATGTATAAATGAAATATAACATTCCCACATTCCAATATATCAAATCAAGATATTGAAATAAACTATGATTTATCAAATCATTTTAAAAAAAATTTAAAAAGAGATTTTTGAATCAAAGTATCTCATACCACATTGAAGCATTTAAATGAATTATCATTTGATAACATTAATTTCCATATAAATAAATCCTAAAACCAATTATGAAAACATGTACATTAATGAGAAATATTTAGAAGAATAAGTCATTAAAACATTTAAAATGATATTTTAGTTAAGGAGTTTTGTAACAAAAATAGAGACGCTTGAATACAAATAATTCAAGAATAAATTTTAATCATAAAATTATAATATCATGAGAATAAAGTTATTCATGATATAATATGTCAAAGTACATTATATACTCTATATAAGAGTGAATTGGTTCTTAACAACAATGAAGACTCGGTGGAAATGTAAATTGAGATGAAATCCCTTATAAAGATGGTATCCTTAAATTAAGGATAAATCAATCACATAATTATGTGTGAAAAATATAAATACACCCAATATAAGTGGATATTAAGTTTAAAACAATCAGATATAATTCAAACATATTCATAGGATGACATATTCATGAAGTACAAGTTAAACCCAAAGAATTGAAATTGGGTTAAGAAGTTCCCTTGTAAAAATTCGACAGTATAACGATGTCACTTAAAAATTCAGAAAATGAGTTAATGAGATAAAAGGGTATCTCATCATTTAGACATAAATTTTAAACCAATAAGGATATATAAGATCATATCCCAACATAATAATATGTAAATTAAAAGACATAACAAAAATAAGTCTTTTAAAAAGAGGAGGGTGAACGGTTCCCTTACCGATTTGGTAACATACAAAACATATGTCACATGAAAGAAGGATCATAAAATGAAGATGTAAATAATCATAAATGATTGTATATTACACAAAGAGTACAATCATGGGAAGTACATACACCACACAAAAATAAATAGTGGCAAATATAACATGAATCTCAAGGGAATAAAAAGTGAGATGAAACCCTTTACCGCGTTGTAATCAACTGAGTCGTATGACCAAAAGTTAATAACCACCAAATGAATTACAGAATACCATGAATATAATGAGAATAATGATAATATATATATCAAATTTCGGTACACAATACACCACATTCAATGATTAAGTGGCGAACAATGGATATCTCACAGAATTCAAAGTGAGATTAGAAAATCCTTTACCTTGTGTCCGACTTGACTTGATCGTTCTTTAATCTCTTGAATGATAAAATAAAGTTAATTTATACTTGATTAATAACCTTTTTCAAGTTTATAATTCATTTTATGTCACTTAGTACCATGTTTTAAATAATATGTAATCATTTAAGTTAATAACATTTATTTTGTTGATATTTGGTACTTGAGTAAAAAATGAACACCTTATATTTACAAGTTGTCCATGTGGTCAATTTTACATTATATCCAGAATGAAATTCATTATTTAGATATCATATATATCATATATATTCATTATATATATATATTTATAATAGTACATATCATTTGGAGGTAAGAAATGAAATGAACCGTTCATCTATACAATAAGTTATACGTACATATGAACGCCACTTTAATTTCTATTTATTATTTTAATGGAATTAAAAACATAATGATACATAGTTATATTATAATTCAAGTATAATATAATATAAAACATTATTAACTCTATCTTTTATATGTCCCACATATGGCATTAACGAGTCATATCACTTTGAGGGGGCGGTAGTCCGCACTTCCTCTAATGAGATTATCGTATTTACCCACTATGGAAACCATAAAGTATTTCTATAAATGAAAAAATACAGAAGCATAATGAAAACCCAAAAATAATATATATCATATATAAATATAGTGCAATCATAATGGCCACCATGAGAGGCGGTTGGAGATATTTGAACAATCATCGTTTTGTGAGGCGTTAGTTTGCCATCCACAGAAACATAATATTCTTCACCCATTAGATGGAGGTCTGTGTAAGTGTAGTTCAAATAATTATCATAAAAAATACTAGTATATTTAGAATACTGGTGTTGTTATAAAGGAAAGGAATAAAAAGAGATTAGGGGTTGGAGGAGTAAAATAAAATAAAAGAAGTTAAGATAAATCGTTACCTTTAATTTGGGTAACTCTCCTTTGGTTTGAACCAATGGACTTATTGAAGTGCCTTCTGCCTAAGGTAAGGCTTCTAAGAGTAGGAGAGGGATTTAGGGAGATTAATTGGGTAGATTTTGGATGGGAAAAAAAGTCTTGAGAGGTGTGAGGAATTTGTTATAAGTGGTCTCCTTTTATAAGGGAGCGGAGGGGCTCTTTAGGAAAGTGTTATAATATTATTTTATTATATAATGATATTCGGTTTCTAAATGTCCAAAAATAATTAATATTGAAGATAAGATGAATAATATTCTAAATAAAGTCATACAATCAGAATTGGACATGTTTTGGATAATATTTTAATCATTATAATCTTATTTATTTAAATCATTTATTAATGAGGTAAACACTGCATCATTATTGTGTCATAAATAATTTAATTTTTTTATCTAAAAATTATAAACAAAATACCATAATGTAGGAAATATTTTTATATTTATAATTAATATTTATTTTCAAAAATATAATTTATATAAGACCATATAAAAATTATTTTACTAAAAGATTCTTGTTTATGTCATTTTTTCTTTTACATTAAATTAATTAATCTAAAGTGTCATTATCTTTCATAAGTGGCTCCATGGGGTCTCAAAATAGACCCAAAGATGAAATTGGTTGGACATTACTCATACAATAAGGTTAGAACATGTGTTAAGGTAAATTGAAATTATTACAATATTCTTTTTACCTTAAATTACTCTATTTACCTTTAATCATAGTAAATAAAAGTACAAAGTTACTATTCACCAAAAATTATTTTCATCTTATTGAACCAAATTTTACTTTTTGATAACAACCATGTATGTCGGATTTTTGAAATTCAATTCACAGAATTGGTAAAATTTCATTTAAATGAAAAAGTTGGGTTTTTAACTACTACTAAGTGATTTCACTATTCATTAAAAATTGAAGTTTTTTAGAAAAATACCAAAAATTCAGATTAAGATTTATTTGATATTCTGAATTCAAAAATAATATCTATTTTTTTAAATTCAAAACAATTAAGTGGCATTAATTAATTTAAAATTAATTCCTGTTGTTAAAACAAATAGCGTGTTTTTAAAAAACAATAACTATCAAAAGATTGACACATGTTTATGTCTAATTTCAAAATGAAATTAATTACAATGACCAAAATTGGATTAAATGGTAAACATATATTATAATTAAACTTTAAAACCAATTAAAAAGATAATCTATCCATAAAAATAAATTAGATTGAAACACAATTTTGAATTAAAATACAATATTTTTCACCATTCATTAGAAAATGAACTTTATCAAACAAATTCCAAAAAATTAAAAAAAGTAAATTTTGATGTCACCATTCTAAATAAGGATTTTATTTGGTCAAATATAATTTATTAAATTGAACAAATTTATATTTAAATAGGGTTCTCCATTAAAAGGCGGTAAATTGACCTTTTAATGTAAATTATGCTTAAAATTAGATTCAATCGCATTTTAAGCCTCTAAAATTTATTGGATAAATGTAAATACATTTAACAAACATGTGTAATCATATTGTAGTTAGTTTTGTTCATTTCTTCCAATACGACAGCTTGGAGTTAACTACCATTTAAAATAATAATATTATAATATTAGTGTTTAACGTAAGATTTCAAAGAAACTCATTGTTGCGTATCTGGTATGATATAGAACATAACAACCCCTTTAAATTAAAATTAATATTTAATTCACAAATATTAATAAATATTAATTATGTCTTATACTTAATTTACCTGGGATGTTACAATCTCCCTGGATGACAATAAATTCTAGAGTGCCCCAATGAGTGGATTAAAATCTAGTACCGTCAAACCATAATTAAAAGAATCTCTACATATTATATGAGAGGATACCATTGATAGAGAAGCTCTAATACATATAGACATCTCCATTAATGGAGAATCGAAAATAAATAAAATGGTTTTAAAATTTTCACATGCTAAATATGTGATTGAAAATTCCAAGGGATAATTAAAATATACTTGGTGGATTAATAAGGATTCATGAAAATATCTTAAATTTACAAATAGAGTCCCAGAGTTGACAATAATTCCCCCCAAAAGGGTGAGATGAGTCCGACCTCCCATCCTCTCGACTAATACATGTTCTTATGTATCACAAAGTTCAAACTTAATGTAACAACATCATTTGAAAAGAAAGTCCCCTTTGGATAAAAAACAATTGGATGTTTTTGGTTCCAGGATTAAATCTAATGGAAACTGCCTGGAAGTAGTGATTCTTAAAATTACGATACACATTTCATGGAACTATGAAACAAAAAAGGTGTACCCAACGTGAATCCTTAACCAAGTAAATAATGTTACCCACCTGTTATGCCCCTATAAATTAATAAAGGAAGGCCAGACAAAAGAATCAATCACGAATCTGTACATTTAAAAGATGTTTCTTTAATGGAGTTTGTTGTTTTCTCAATTTTTCTTAGAATTCCCATCACTCCAAAATGGATTTCTTCAAGACAACATCCGTGAACTTCCCCACCACTACTCAAGATAGATCCCCATCCACGAGAAGAACGTCATCACCAACCCAGCTTCTTCAATGCCGAGTCTCTAATGTGATCGTAAAGGAATATTTTCGGCATGGTACAATCTCGAATTTTGAGGCTGCTCATTAGGCCATCCAGGTCAATAACAATCCCCGATCATCTAGCCAACGATGACCAATAATCAAGAAGAAGATGGGGCCAACCACCATCATCAACCATTGCTGGTCCTTATCCCTGGAACACAACAAACAATCCCTCTCATACTATAGGGAGGTGGATCAAGAGGCCACTCAAGGCCGCAATTCAAAAATGTAGGAGTCCTTTATGAAGACCCCCACCAACAATCGCCGCTAGTAGAATCGCGCGGTAGTGAACCCCCAACATGATGGGGGTGTTGCCTCTGGACGTTCCGCCGAGGTCTCTTAGACTCGGGCATGCAAGAAGAACCACTAGGGACAACATTCAGTCAACGAGGAGCATGTTCTCATATCTACCTCCTCTAGAGAAGTCCATCAACCTAACTTGATCGCATAAAACGAGTGGGAACGTACACCCATCCGTTCTAATTTTTTTGTCTAGTAGACTCGTCTGGTAGAAACCCACCAATCCCAATAGATAAATCTGGTGGAGTACTGTGAACATGAATATACACCTGCTTAGAAGTTATGAACCATTCAATAGGCTCGTTTGACTGATTTTAAAGAAGACCGACAATCTAATGTGGTGGGAACTGGTAAACATGAACATACACCTGTTTACAATCAAAAATTCTATCAGTAGTCTCTTCTGCCAATATTGAAGGAAGTTTTTCAACTATACTTGATGAGATACATCCAGTAGACACATACACCTACCAATGTTCATCAATTCTACCAGCAGTCTTATTTGGTAGCACTCGGAGAAGTCAGTCGGAAAGCTCGAACGACAAATTTGGGGCAGATCCAACTCATTACCCCCCATACTGAGTACTGTTAATACCCATTGACAGGAAAAGTAAGAAAAGAGGAGGCACATACACCTTTTCCAGATACTGAATGGATGTATATTCCTGTTCCAGTCGCTGAAGTCATCAAACATATCTTATCGATGGTGAAAGGGAAAACACAATTCCCCGCCCATATTCTGGAAGCATGATAGGATATTATAACAACCAAATCAATAGTACTGGGGAAATAGATAGATAAATCTGTCCCCACACATCGGATGACACATCGACATGCCATCCCGGAACAAATACACACCTTAGTTCCAGTCCAGGAGGGTCATGGGTCCTACTCCCCCATATCATATGAACAACAAGATCGGGAACATACACCCTTTCCAATTGGAGGTAAGAAGTCCATTCTAGTAACCAATCCAAGGTAGGCACATACACCTGCCCATGATAACCACCTTTCCCAGCAGGTGGTTCCAAATAAATATAAGATAACAACCAATAAGAAGTCTCACCAAGAATTCTTGTAAAATCAAGAGTCAAGCTATGATTTGAATCCTCTTAATACTTGAGGTCTTGAAGCCCTTAGATATTTATCTGTGATTTTACTCCTCTTAATACTAGATAACCCTTCCGCAAGCATGCCTCAATTATCTAAAGAGGCTACACCAGTTAATTTCTAATTCCCCATCTAGTGCTCGTATTAAAGGATGGGGTACACATGGAGCATTGCATTTCACTGCACTCCAAAATCAGCAATGTCCGCCAAAAGTGGTCTCATGCAATGTTATTGCTCACGGTCGGCCACAATCAATATATTTTGTATGTAATCAAATGTAAACTCAAGAACAGGTCTCAACAATCTCTCATCAGAGTCAGGACCAAATACAAGAAGTTGTTGAGTTACTTTTACCTCAAGCATTTGAGAATATTGAGCAGGCATCCTGCTTAGAGGATGTCAGCCGTAAGAGAATGAAAATGGAAGAAATAGAAAAGCAATCTTCTGAAACAGGTTATTTGAGTGGTTTTTGGATAATGCACCTAGCTAATTTCCAAACCAAAATTCAAAAAATAAGAATATCAGTTACATGAATATCAGCCATATCAGTTCAATAATCACCCTGGATTGCAAGGTTGGGGGATAATTTAATTCAACCTTCAAATTCATTAATCAAAGCTCAATGATTTGAAGAAGAATAATAGGAACAACCCTAGCTTGAAGAGCTGGGGGATTTTAAAATTTGCAATCCCCTCCTCAACAGAAGTTAGTTTTCTTCAGATTAGGGAAGAATCTATAAGGAGAGCGTACAAATGAATTATATGAGGATTTTCTTTGGGTTACTTTTCGCCAAATAGTTCCTAGGAATTCATCATAAAGGAGAACATAGTCTCATGAATGATTTAGAGTGAGATGATCTTACAAAAATACTAACCAAATTCCATTGATGCATTATGCGTCAATGAATGCCATTAACACAACTATAGAAGATCCTCCAGAAAATGATTCCAGTTCAGGGGAATCAGAAGATGAAGTTCTTGTCCATAATACAGTACTCACTGAGGAAAATGAAGAAGGTTTGCATACCCGAAATGATACGATTACCCAGAATCTAGGTATGCCTTTAAATAACCAAATCTCACCCCTCCGAAAGGCATCTAACAAGGGGAAAGGAAAAAAGTTAGATTGCATCTCAATTTTCCACTAGAGAAGGTTAATCTATTTTACTTGAATATAGATTTTCACATCAAGCAGAGGAAATGAAAGAGTTGAAAAGACTCAATACAGAGTTACTTCGAAGCAGACTTTCTGCTAGACGTACTCCCCGGGAAGGTCCTCAACTTGCACCTCCTGTAGGAGCTCCTCAACAAAGATGATTTGTAGTAACTACAGATGTGGATAATGAATTCCCTCCACTGGGTACATAATAAACATAGGATCAGACACATCTTCATAGGCATGTTCCCATGGGTTATCCAAGGAAAATACTATCACCACCATCAGTGGTTTTTCTGGTCATTGCACTAGCTAAAGATCCAGTTTCTATACCTGCACAGGTTCCAGCTCATCTGAATATTCACTAAAGACTTATGAACACAATTGAGGCATTAAAGAATCGATTGGAAGCTATATAGGAACAACATACACCAGTTCATCCAGAAAAGAGAGCATACCTTGAAAGTGTGGATGCAATTCCTCCCCCACCAATTTTTGTGAATACCACATTCCCAATCTTTAATTTTTTGGGAGATATGGAAAAATACTTAACACAATTTGTTTCTCTTTGTGATCCCATGATAGGAACACCTAAAAAAAAGAACCAGTAAAGCTTCGGTGTTTTTTTGCATTCGTTACAGGGACTATCTTTTGTCCGGTATAAAAGTTTACAATCTAGATAAATTACTGGATGGGTAGATCTCTGTCAGAAATTCCTTCTTCAATTTAGTTCAACACTACCAAAGATGATAGTTTTTGATCTTTCCAGTTGTAAACAAAGGGATAATGAAAGAGTTTCATATTTCATTACACGGTGGAAAGGATTAACATATTTTTTTAAGTCTAGCACTCCATCAAGATGTATTGCTGCAAATTTTAGTGGAAAATCTATGTGATGAGTTACCCACACCATTGATCCCTGTGAAATACACAGGATGGTTTTGAGAACTTACATCAATTTCTCAAAATATAGAAAACTATTATTGAAATTAAGTCTAAAACACATGTAATT
Organism: Viscum album; assembly: GCA_963277665.1. Classification (NCBI taxonomy): domain Eukaryota; kingdom Viridiplantae; phylum Streptophyta; class Magnoliopsida; order Santalales; family Viscaceae; genus Viscum; species Viscum album. The sequence continues at coordinate 64,316,018 of OY728163.1, read as the reverse complement.
CCATCTGCTCTGGGGAGGAGGATAAGAAAGGAAGAAGATACTATAGTTACACTCAAGTTGGCACCTGCACCTGCTTCTACATCAAGACCTTTGTCATATCGAAGGGCTCCGCCTCCTAAGAATCTGTAGAAATGACCGCCTCTTCAAGATGATCAAAGAGATCAAAGGTAGAAGTAGTTTGAGGAATTAAATATCAATTTTTATTCTTTCCGGAATGAAAAAGTTCATAGTTACTTCATATAAACTCTAGAAAACAATTTGGTTCAGTTGCCAAGGTCAAAGAAACTAAATAAAGAAGGAGATGATGATCTTCTAAATTATTTTCCCTTTCACCAGATTTTAGGGAATCCCATCGAATAATTTTTTGTTTTCAAGGACCTCTTACAAAAGATGGTAGATTCTGGAAAAGTAAAACTGAAAAGTTTGTCAGCTCAAGTAGCATGTGTTACTGCTACTGATCCAGAGGAAGAAGGTGAATGACAGGAAGTCAAAAGTAAAAATATGTAGAAATATGATGATAGGATGATTAGGAAAATGATTAACTAGACTCATTCCATTTTATGAAAATAGTAGAAATAATCGATTGTATCTTCTTCCACACTTTCCACATCAAAACCACCTTCATCAAAAGGTCATTCCTCAAAGAAGTGAAGTGATCATAAGGGAAAAAGATAAATAAGAAGAAGATGATCTCAAATTATGACCAAAGTTGTCCGTATCCTTGGATGATTTCATGTCATATGTTTCAAAAGCATGGGCACCGCCCCATCAAATGGAAAAATAAGAATTAACCTGTCAGGCAGAATCTCTATCAGATGAAGAATTGATTTTGGTCTTGTTTACATTATCCATTTAACATATCCTTATTCTAATGGTGATTCTGATTATAATGAGTTATAATTACTTGTACCTAATTGGGGAGTCATAGGAAGAGGCCAGGGTCAAGGATACAAGGGAAGACATGGAAATTCTAGAAACCACCATTTTAACTCAACCCCTACTCGAATTATATATGCAACAGAAACTTGTGGAAGAACCCTTCTGCAGGCTCAACAAGAACAAGGAGTTTCTTCCATGCAAGATAGGTTTGGTTCTAACACAATTATTTTGGAGGGCTGATTAGAAGTCACACCATCTTCCTCTCAGCAAACGAATAGACCTAGTCAGCCTAATCTACCATAGCCAGGAGTATTTCTAGCTTTTTCTCTGACATAGTGTACATCTATATCAGAAGCATCAACTTCCAAAACACCTACAAAACTACATCTTCATGCTAGAAAACACAGACCTTTGGAAAAAAAAGTATGACATCTTAAAGAAATTGTCCCAAGTACCAGCCAAGTTATCAATTCTAGATGCTTTGAATCTATCAAAAGATCTTTGAGAAGCACTCATTGAGTCTTTGTCAAGTCCTCAAGAGTTTTAAACAGACGATGCTGCTACTGAGGTTTACAGAAGAGAGAATGTTCCTGCGGAATGTCTTGCAGTCATATCTTTTACAAATGAAGATGAAGACGATGTTGTACATGGACATATTAGACCCTTGTATTTCTCTGTCAAGGTCAATGACATAGATATCTAGCGGGCCTTCATTGATAATGGATCTGGAATCAACCTCATTCCAATTTGTACACTTCGTCGATTGGGCCTGACTGAATTTGACTTATCTCCTTCCACATTAATGTTGGAATCATATGATAAGAATGAGAAAAAACCTCTGGGCGAAAATATACTCATAAATCTGTTGGGAGATCTTGTATCAAATTCAGATTTCATGGTTTTTCATCAATACACAACCTTCAATATTCTACTTGGAAGGTCTTGGCTACATCAACATGAAGCCATACCTTCATAATACCACTAGTGTCTTAATTATAGTTTCAATTGTCAAATAAGAACATTGTATGGCGACAAGGATCTATTCAAAACATGTGAATCTCAATACATTGAGGCTGATTTTTATCACACAGAAGAAACTAAGTCCATGACAAAAGAAATAATAAGAGTTAATGCTCTGAATGGACTGGAAAAGATAGCAGAAAATCCATTCATGCATTTGAGTACAGATTATGTGCTACCCATCAATCAAATCGAAAGGGTAAAAACAAATCCAAGCACTCATCAAATAACTTCCATAATGTCAATTGCGGTATTTTATCTTGACAACATGGGAGAAACTATTGGTCCACCAAGCAGAGATAGAAGCTTAAATGGAGGTGTTTTCATTTCATCTGCTTAACTACAACAAGCCTCTACTTCATCAATTAGAGTAGAAGAAATTATAGCAATGCTAGAGGAAGACAATGATGTTGATTCTCAATCCATCATCTCCACTTTATTACCATAGAAAGACCCTTCTTCATTAATAGGGTCAGATATGATGGCCTCTTCTTCATGATGTTAAAATACTGAATCCCCCTCTAACTCTGAGAGTTTTGCCTCGTCATATACTATGAATGTGGAAACAGAAGTGGTAACCCATAATGAAGAAGAAGAGGAAGATCTTGGGGATACACCTCTAGCATTTGAGAAAGGTATCTCTACCAACATGGATGAGATCAGAGAAATAAATCTGGGTACAAAAGAAGATCCACGCCCCACTATAATTAGTGAATCCATGACCTATAAAGAGAAATAGGTGTATAATTCATTTCTAAATCAACACAGAGATATATTTTATTGGATTTATACAGAAATTCCAGGACATAATCTTGATGTAGCCACCCATCATTTGGGTTTTCCAGAAGAACATCGTGGATTCAAGCAAGCATCAAGAAGAACACACCCAACTCATACCTCTAAAATTGAAGCTAAAGTTGATAAGATTATGAAGGCTATCTTTGTAAGGTAAGTTCAATATCTCAAATGGATGGCCATAATTGTTCCAGTGAAAAAGAAGAATGGGAAAATTAGAGTTTGCATTGATTTCATAGATCTTAATTGGAATTTCCCTAAAGATGATTTTCCAGTTCTGATTATGGAGCTTTTAATTGATGCAACAACTGGCTATGAATCTCTTTCATTCATTGATGGAAACTATGGGTATAGTCAAATCTATATGTCCCAAGAGGAATAATAATCTACAACCTTCAAATCCCCTCAAGGTGTGTTAATATTTCGAGTAATGCCGTTTGGTTTAAAGAATGTAAGAGCAACATACCAACGTGCCATGCACCATATCTTCAAACCCTTCTTAAGAAAATTTGATGAATGTTAGGTGGATGATTTGGTGGTCAAATCAAAACAACGTTCTAATCACTTGGATGATTTGTAGACTATATTCCATAAACTTTGACAACATTGTTTTAAGATGAACCCCATGAAATGTGCTTTCGGGGTAACCTCAGGAAAGTTCCTTGGCTTTGTTGTACGCCATCATGGTATCTAGGTTTATCATGAGAAAAAAAATCAATCCTTGTTATGTCACCTTTTTTTAAATTTGAAATATTTAAGAAAAATCCAAGGACACTTTTCCTATATTCGGTGCTTTATTTCCAATTTGGAAGGTAAGTGTTTACCCTTCCCCAGATTAATGAAGAAGGGAGTCACCTACCAATGGAATGAAGACTTCCAAGAAGCATTTGATACCCTCAAGAAATATCTCTTGATTCCACTGGTATTAATTCCACAGGTTGAAGGAAGACCAATTATTCTCTATGTGAATGCTTTAGAGTGATCACTGGGTGCCTTCCTTGCCCAAAAGAACGATGCTGGGAATGAGAATAATCATTACTATCTCATTCGAACTATGGTTGATGTAGAAACTCGATATTAAAGTATTGAAAAGTGCTTCTTGGCATTAATATTTGTTGTTTAGAAATTGAGTCACTTCCTACAACATCATGAGGTCCAATTGGTATCTTGCAATAACCCACTCAAATTTATTCTCGGTTGTCCTATGATTACAGGGCATCTGGCACGGTGGGAGGTTATTTTGAAACAGTTTGATATCCAGTTTGTACTTCAAATGGAAATAAAAGGCCATGCTCTAGATGACTTCCTCGATGAGCATCCATCTGCAGAAGATACATCATTAAATACTGAACAACCCGAAGAAAAATTATTCTCTATTCAAGATCATTCCCAAACATGGGAAATGAATTTTGATGGTGGTTTCAGAAGTCCAACAGGGAAGAGAAAGTAAAACCCTAAACTCAACAAAGTTGGGTTAGGAATTGTCCTTATTTCCCCAGAAAATAAAGTGTCTCCTTATTCTTTCCTTTTGTAAGAAGGTGGTACCAACAATGAGGTGGAGTATCAAGCTCTCATTGCAGGTTTAGAATTGTCCCTTCAGGAGCAAGTGAATCATTTGAATGTAAAAGGTGATTCAGAATTAGTAATCAACCAGATCAATTGGGAATATTCTATCAGAAAAAAAGAGTTAATCCCTTTGTGTGATTACGTCAATGGGTTAATGGATGAATTTCTCTCTGAGTCGACGCTATCTTATATCCCATGATCACAAAATACCCAATTAGATGCACTGGCTAATGCAGATACAGCCTTGGAAGATCTAAATCAGGATGAGACCATCCTTAGCATAGCCCATTGTCATGTGGTCTTAAATTTTTCTTCAAACCAGAATAGAGAAAATTAATGAAATTAGCCCTATTTCTAAGCCATATGGTCATACCACAGGATGAAGAACATCCATAATAGAATATCTTCAAAATGGATTACTTCAACGGAATAGGGCTGAAAAAGAACAGATTCGATGACCAGCATCCAATTTTACTCTTTATGATAGTCCAGACCACCAAAAGATCTTCTACAAGTGAGGATTTGATGGAATCCTCTTCAAATATATTCATGGAGAAGAGACTGCAACTATTTTGAAAGAAGTACATTCATGAGCTTGTGGTGACCACCAGCCTGGGAACAAACTCTCTGATCAGATTCGAAGGCATGGATTATTTTGTCCTTCAATGACATAAATATGATTGCAAAAATTTCACTAAGAAATGTCATCCCTGCCAAGTGCATGCCAACTTCATTAATCATCCCCCGAAGTTGATACAAACAACTAAATACTCCTAGACATTTTCCACATGGGGAATGGATGTAGTAGGGCCTTATACGCCATCCACAGCTAAGAAGTTCAAGTATATCCTTACTGTTACTAACATCTTTTATAAATGGGCTGAGGCAATACCACTCAAAGAAGTCAGAGCAAAAATAATTGTTAGTTTTGTCAAAACTAACATCATCACCATATTCGGTGTTCCTCATACAATATTGAAGGAAAATGGCACCAATCTTTGTTTGATTGAGGTGAAGTGGTTATATCAGGAGCATAATATCAAATCCAACCATTCATCTCAATATCATGCGGCAGCCAATGGACAGATATAGTCTTTCAATAAGACCCTATCAAATATATTCTAGAAGACGGTGAATAAAGATACGAAATCATGGCCTGATAAACTTTTGAATGCTTTATAGGGTTATCGGACCACTACCTATACTACCACCCAAGAAACTCCATATTCATTAGTATATGGAACAGAAGTAGTTTTGCCAATTGAAATGAAATTTCATTCACTCAAAGTTTCAATCTGGGATCATTTTTCTATAGATGAGATGTCTCAGAAATGGTTCAATGAGTTGGAATGATTAGATGAGAAAAAATTTCATACATTTCATAATTTAGAAGTCTATTAGAATAGAGTAGCACACGATTTTAAAAATAAAGTTTCCCTCTGTTCATTTCTTCAATGATAATTGGTATTGGTCCTTACAACTCAAATGACACCATGGAAGAAACCTCCAATGCTTGAGCCAATGTGGGAATGACCTTATTCCATACATAGGGTCTATTTAAATGGAGCTTATTCATTAACCTCCATGGATGGAGAGCTTATTAAAACTCCAACCAACACAAGATTCTTAAAGAAATAATTTGTGTAGCTATACATATCTTCCTCACTGCAAGACTTAAAATTGCACAGTACCATGTCCTTGATGCAAGACTAAAAACTGCACAGCCCTCATGTCCTCACTACAATACTGAAAACTACATAGTATAATGTCCTAGCTACAATACATTAAACTACATAACAACCATAAGTGTCCATTATGCATGTCATTAAAATGCGTAGCATCTTCTTCCTTGTCGCATGATGTTAAACTGCATGACACCATTTTCCCTTGTTACATGACATTAAACTGTATGATTAACATCTTCTATAATGAATGTTAGGAGCTTCTATAAGCAAATATCATTGACATAATTTTTACTCGTTAGTAGTACATGAGTCCCTCTCTTACTTATTCCTGAGTCAGATCTGCATAGGGACTTTGTTTCAAGAACTACGTATAGCTTGATTCTCATCTATTTGATATATGTAGAGATGCCTAAATCTCCAATTTTGGGCCCAGCCGCAATCCCAAAATCTTTTTATTTTATTTTATCCTCCTATATAGGAATCTGGTCTATACAGATTGTTTCCATAAGATATATGATTTGGTCCTTATACCATTTTATGTCTTAAGATTTACCGTTCTCTCAGAACATGTCAAAATCCCCCATTCTTCATATCAAACTCGATTTGTGTGAGGAATGATTGTTTAATGAACTACGTATGACTAGATTCTCATCTATTTTAGGTATATAGAGATTCCAAGATCTCCAATATTGGGCCCAACCATGATAAAAAAAACTTATTCCATGTATATAAATCAAACCTACATAGGGAATGCTTTAAGAACTATGTATGACTTGATTCTTTCCCTAGAAACATACATAGTGACACT